>CM050648.1:9071822-11923435 GCA_027574665.1 Rhynochetos jubatus | reverse complement strand
AAAGAAACGCGCCTCGGGTGCCGCTGACCCAGGTAGGACAGGCTCCCCCCGGCCTCGGGCACACTCGCGCGCAGAAGAAAAGGAAGGAGACGAGGTGGCTGGCGCACGCCCCACACCACCACCTCCCACCGCGCTGCGCCGACTAAGCGGGACAGACCCTCCGCGCCAGGTTTAAATACCCGCGCCTAGGCCACGCCCCATCCCCCGAATTCCCGCCCCCTGTCCACCGAGCCCCGCCCCGGACCGTTGTCCCGCCTCCCGGCTCCTCCCAGCGGGCGGCCATAGTAAAGCCCCCTTCGCTGTCTCCCTACCTACACAAGTGGCAACTCCTATTGGGTAGTGTGGCTTGTCAGTCAGGGATGGCCGCAGCTTCGGATTGGTGGCTGGTCTTGTCCTCCCCTCCCCTCCCCGCCGGTTGCGAGGGTGGTGCTGGCGCGGGGCGGGCGCGACGGTGAGGTAACGGTTCAGCGGCCGCTCCGCGTGGGGAAGGGGTAGGGAGCCGGTGCGGGCCCGAGGGGCTACGGGGAGACGAGGAGCGCGGCCGCTCATTAAAACCCACAGCGGACCCTCTCGTGAGAGGAGAACTGACGCTGTTCCCGGAGAAGGGGGCCACCCGCGGTGTGCCGCCTCCTGCCGCTGCGGTGTCCCGCCGCCCGGGCTCCTCTGGACCCGCGCCTTGAGGAACCGCAGGTGTGAAAGAGGCTCAAGGCAACGGCTGCCCCCCGGTCAGATCTGAAGGAACGAAGAAAGGTTAGATTTGTTCATAAAGGAGGAGGAAAAAATGCGATTTTGAGTTTTTTTCCTCCCCCGAATGGCGGTAATCTTTATTTATCCAGCATTTTGCACTTACGCCTCTGGTGATACAAAGCACTTAAATACCAGCGGGAAAGTCTCACTGCTGCTGGGCGACGCCGAGGGGCCGTTGTAAGTGAGCCTGCGATTCAGGAGCAGCCCATTTCACAGGAAAGAGAAGCAAAGTCTTAAGAGCCCTTGCTTAAGCCTATTTTCCTATTTTTTCAGTGGGTACGCTTGCTATATTAGATCATTATTCACTTTGAACTTTAGCTTTGAGGCTTTACATAGCTTCCTCATTAGACCTTCGGTGTTTCATCAATGAATCTTTGGTGACAAAAGCCCAGAGGAAGCAAGACCAACTATTCTCCTTTGTAACAGCACTAGGGCGAAACAGAGAGAAAGGACTAAATCGCTGAAGCCAAGATCATAATGCTAAAGCAACGTTTTCCTTTCTCTTCTCTGTTAGTGTTAAACCAGCATTCACTGGAAAGGCCAATAATAAAGTGATTAAGTACAGTTAAAAGACCATTGAAAATGTTCTTATCTCTGTGAATCAAATAATTACCCATTTACTTTTGTATTTCATTTAAAAAAGAAAAAAAGCTTTGCAATGTATCTTGGTCATATCCTTGCAAGATGGGGAGAAAAAAGCTCTCTCAAAAAAAACACTAGCATGGGAAATCACTCACTCAAAACTTGGAAGCAGAGGTTAAGCCTCTCTTCTCAGAATTACATGTGCTCATTTACCCTGAAATACAGAAGGGCCATATATTAAAGGATTTTATTTCTTGTTGTATTTTGCAGACTGGAATAACTCATAAAACAATGTCTGATATGTTACAACATGAAATATATTTACATACTCTCGACAACCATTCCAAATAAATCTTGACCCAGGATTAACAGAAACAAATTTACAAAGTTATAATTTAAAAGTTCTCCTGCATGACATCAAGCTTGACAGATACAACTAAAACATACAAGCAACTGGAAGAAGTTGGATTACAATAATGTTTTATTTCAACCTTCCATATGCATCTTCTATATAAATCTACTGAAATGCAGCCATCTGTCGTGAAACAGGCAGACACATACATCTTTGACACAGAACAATATGTAGGAGTGTAATCTTTATTGAATGACCTGGAGCAAAATAATCCTTATCTTTGCCAATACAGCCAAAAGTATATTTGAAGTCCTTCTACAGCATACTGGACCACAGAGAAAGGTAGATATACACAAATGGTATACAAAACAATGCACCTTTCTTGGAAAGAATCATATTGTCCCTGCTAACTGGTTAAATAAACATTTGATGTTTCAAGAAACCACAGTATTTCTTCCCAAATTATACCAACTCCCTCTGGCTTACAATAGAGAAAGACCTACTGGAAGGCTGAAGACTTCTTTCTCACCAGGTCCATAATAATATAGGAGTAGGTTTATAATAATAAAGGAATTATACAATTATCTACATTTTACCTTATTTTTCAAACTCAAACCTATACATAAATAGTGCAGTATATTGTTTGCTGAAATTCACGAGGATATGAAAAACAAGAGGAGAACAGAAAAGATGGAATATTGTGAGCCATAGAAAGCAGCCTAGGATGTGGTTAGCTGGGAAAAGCCTGCTGAGCGTAGTTCTTACTCTCCAGGAAAGGCAGGAAACACCAACTTCTTAAGAATTGATTGCTTTCTTGCTGCTGAAATCTATACAGAGCTTGAAAAGCAGCTGGATCAATGAACTGCCCCTTAAGTATGTAGCAGCTTCAGTATTCACAAATGTTTAAAGTCCACATTTTTAAAATTTATGATTTAAATGTGTTTATCCCTACTCTCCAACAGTAAACTAAACAGGTTTGTTTACACCTGTCCACTCCCCTGTCTACATGCGTGTGGGAGTCTCAGAAAGTTGGTTTGGTAGATGTACGTGAGTGGGGAACCAGTGTCAGACCAATGTTCGTTACTTCTCTTATAGCACCAGTTGTCTGACCTGGCTGTGTCTGCCTGTTAGTCAGACTGTGTCTGGTGTGTTAGTACCTCACTCCCAAGGGTGAGATTCACCTTTTCACTCCTTGTACCTTTGGATGCAGCCAACGGGATGTCTGAGGACTATGTGTGAAGAGGCTGTAACTGAGCTGCACATCCCTCTGGTATGTAGGTTCTGTACAACTTAATTGTACTTACAGTTTCCTTATTTGCTGTGTCAACATAACTAGTATTTTCACCATTAAGTCTTTGTGCCTAATATTACATGTACACATAAATATTTGTAATTTTGCCCAAATTACTGTTCACTCATTTTTATTTTGTATGACAAGTGTTATTCCATTTATTCAGTGATCATATCAGGTTGCCACTGACCATGGTATATTTTATATGGCTCCAATGTAGTTCTCACCTCTGATTTACCTCTGAGTTTCTGATTTAAAGCTCAGAGTACAACAGACTGCTACAGAATCATTATTTATTTGAGACTTTAGCTCATTAAAATGCACACAGCTGAAGACCTATAGAAGCAGGGTCTATTTTCGGAAATAGTTTGTCACAAATACCACATCTAGTGAATATGTCCTTGATGTGACTCACCACAGTTCTGATTAGCATGTTGCTAAGTAGGTGCTGGCTTCCTTACTATTCCAATATATCACTTGCCAATTTTTATTAGGCACATGGAAATTAGCACTGCGCTCCTTTTCCCAATATTCCTGTGGCCATTTTTTTTTTTTAATATATATATATATTCGCAGGTGGGTTAAAGTATGAAAAACTAGACAAGAGTATACTGGCATATCAACACATCCATCATGAACCATTTCCAAAAGCTCTGGATGCTTTCTTCTAAGAATTCATGGTTTTCTCTTTTGCCTCATTCTTCAACAGTTAGAATATTTTTGTCCCTAATGCAACTTATTTCATTATCAGCTATGTTAAGGTTGTTTCTTTTAAAAGATTTGCTATATTGTTTTCCTATAGTGACTACAAATATGGTGGCAAAGAACTTATATGCCTGAAAGCCTTTTTTTTTCCCTAACACACAATACTTTCTTCCTGCAAACATCCACCTGTTTATCCAAGTCTTCCATTTGTTTTATTCCTCAGATTATGGTATTAAATACCAGAAATGGGCTGACAGACACCTCCTTCAATAAGGGTAATTGGAAAGTCCAGCACCCGGGTAAGAATAACCCCAGGCAGCAGTACATGCTGGGGGTCACCCAGCTGAAAAGCAGCTTGGCAGAAAAGGACCTCATAGTCTTTGTGGACGCTAGGTTGCACATGAGCCAGCAATGTGCCCTTGCTACAAAGAGGTCCTGGGCTGCTTTAGGAGGAGTTTTGCTCACAGGCTGAGGGAGGTGATCCATATCCTCTGCTTTATCTTGGTGAGGTCACACCTAGAGAGATGTATCCAGGTCTGGGCTCCCCAGTACAAGACAAATATGGACATAGAGTTCAACAAAGGGCCATGAAGGTGATGAAGGGTCTGGATCATATCTGTTATGACGAAAGGCTGAGAAAGCTGGGGCTGTTCAGTCTGGAGAAGATAATGTCGGGGGGGATCTTATCAGTGTATATAAATACCTGAAGATAGGGTGCAAAGAGGATGGAGCCAGGCTCTTTTTGGTGGTGCTCAGTGACAGGACAAGAGGCAGTGGGGCACAAACGATAGTGCAGGAGGTTCCCTCTGAACATCAGGAAGCACTCTTTTACTGTAAGGATGGTCAAACACTGGCACAGGTTACCCAAGGAAGTTGTGGAAGAAAGAATCCTATTATATGCCTCGTTCAAGTTGTATATTGTATTTTTTATAACCCTAACCCTAAGTCAGCACTGAAATAGCAAATTGTTTATCAAGGTTTTTGTTGAATCTATCCTGGTTATGTTTAGTTTCTACTGTTCCTGTGTACCCATGTGTGATGAAAAAAACAATATGTATAGTATCCACAAAAAACTACTATTCTGATAACCATAATTTTACATTAATGAAGGGCTACTCTTTTCCTTGTTAAGTATTGGTCTACAGTATATTTCCTTGAATGAGATAAGATACTACTGTAGAACAAGTAAATGACTAAATCTTTCATGTTATGGAAAACATAATCTGTGAAATCACTCAGACTGTGATCGCATTTTCATCCTTCCCTCTTCAATTGCCCTAGATTTCTGCCAGTCTTAGTCATCATCCTCATTATGCTCTTCAGCTCTTCTAAGAAGAAAATATTTTTACTTGCTTTAAGCACAAACTCTGGAGAGTTAGATACATCTCTATTCCTAGACATGACCAAAATTACAAACACCAGTTTTCCATCAAGTGTAATTGAATTTCAGATTGCATCTCCTTTTATTTTTTCCTGTGGCATTAGGATTTTGGCATAATCTTTTGTTGTTGTCTCAGTATATTTTCAATAATGGCTAATTCCAAACAGTCCTTCTAGTATATCGTTGCACTTTCCTTAAAATCTAATGCACAACAGTCATGAAAATAGCATTTTCTTGAACTGCCGTCATCCAGAGAGCTTAAAAGTGGGTTGCTACATTCTGTCTAACCTGAAATCCTGGTATCCAGGTAGAACACATAGTAGGTAGAATGTATGAGTCCTGAAGAGAAAAGAA
The DNA here is from genome assembly GCA_027574665.1 of Rhynochetos jubatus. Lineage (NCBI taxonomy): Eukaryota > Metazoa > Chordata > Aves > Eurypygiformes > Rhynochetidae > Rhynochetos > Rhynochetos jubatus. The sequence goes on along the minus strand of CM050648.1, from coordinate 11,918,023 downwards.
AGTTACATCATCTGTAGCGGGTAGATGTTAGTGTTCTACCTTATGGCTCTTTTTAGGTCTTAAAAGCTAACACACTGTATCAGAACAGTCCCTCCAGTTTCTAGTGCAGTAACTGAGGCAATACATTACAGTGAGTTTACCACCTTTTACAGTATATTTTTGTATGCTATGATCCAAAGGGCTTTTTTCTTTTATTTAGTCATTATTATTAATGGCAACTGTAGCAGTGCACATAGACCTGGATCTGGACAGGCTGGATCAATGGGCCAAGGCAAAGAGTAAGAGGTTCAATGATGCAAAGTGCCTGCTCCTGCACATGGGTCCCAACCACCCCCTGCAGCACTACAGGCTTGGAGATAAGTGGCTGAAAAGCTGCTTGACAGAAAAAGGACTGGGGGGGTATTGGTCGACAGCTGCATGAATATGAGCCAGCAGTGTGCCCAGGTGGGCAAGAAGGCCAATGGCATCCTGGCCTGCATCAGGAGCAATTGTGGCCAGTGGGACTAGGGAAGTTATTGTCCCTCTGTCTCAGCACTAGTGAGGCCACACTTCAAATCATGTGTTCAGTTTTAGGACCCTCACTACAAGAAAGACATTGAGGTGCTGGAGCGTGTCGCAAGAAGAGCAGCGGAGCTGGGTAAGGGTCTGGAACACAATTCCTGCGAGCAGCGGCTGAGGGAGCTGGGGTTGTTCAGCCTGGAGAAGAGGAGGCTCAGGGCAGACCTTATTGCTCCCTACAATACCTGAAAGGAGGTTGCAGAGAGGTGTTCGTCTCTTCTCGCAGGTGGCAAGTGATAGGACAAGAGGAAATGGCCTCGAGTTGCACCAGGGAAGGTTTAGATTGGATACTAGGAAAAATTTCTTCTCTGAAAGTGGTGTCAGGTATTGTAACTGTCTGCCCAGGGCTGTAGTTGAGTCACCATCCCTGGAGAACTTTAAAAGATGTGGTGTTCAGGGACATGGTTTAGTGGTGGATTTGACAGTGTTAGGTTAATGGTTGGACTCAAATGTCTTTCCGTCCTAATTGATTCTATGATTCCAACTGTGTGCACATATAACGTGATCATATAATATACCTGTAGACATCATGATGAAACTTATTTTCTTTGCTCTGAAGTATTTTGTAAGATTAAAAAAATATTTTCTAATTTTTTTTTTAAATAAAGTGTAATGATTTTACAGCTCTCTGTCCCTGTATTGGCTTTGTGCATGTATTTATTAAAAAAAATAAGTTTTGACATTTTCCTTTATATACTTGCTAATACTCACTTCATATAGTTCTAATGATGCAAAAGGTATCAACAGTATCATGGTGAAAAGACTTTTTTTTGCATTTTTTTTCCTTGTTTCATATTTGGATAGAAATACTTCTTTACTACTCCTTTCTTGATCCTGTACTGTGACTGTAAAGGAATTTTTTACTATTGCTAAATTCCTCTGCTAGGAGCTTTTGCAAAATCGTATACTCTTTATTTTCCTATTTTCCTGTGTAGTGTGCTTATAAAAGTGGTTTGCTTTGTGCTCTTGGTGACCGTCTTCTCTAGTGCTGGACAATCAACATGTATTAGAAACCTTGATGTATCTGGTCCTCCCACATACCTCTTCTATTGCTCTGAACGTGGGTGATGGCAAATACAGTACAGCCCTATCTTTGTTATACATTCTTCCTTGTTGCATCCTTTTAGCACGTTGTGTTGTGTGCTAATGAATGTTCTCTTTTGTTCTTAGGACAGCTTTTTTCCAGTGTGAAATTGTTTGTTACTAATTCTTTCTCTTATATGCAATCCCATTAAACCCCGTCTTTCACAGACCCTTTCCTAACTACCAAGGCCTCATCAGCCATAACTTACCAGTTGTCTTAGTAAGACCTTGATGTGTCCCACGACATTTATCTTTTTATGGTGATGTTTTCTTTAAAAAGAAACAGAACTCAATTCAGAATTATAATCCTATGTTCTTTGTAGCTTTTGTGATGCAGAGAGATGAAGGATAGAAACAGAATCATCAAACAGTTGCCATCAGAGATTTGCTCATCTCTCTAGCAGTTGCTGAAAAGGCTAGCGGGTTTTTATGTCTAGCTCCAAATAATGTCATTTGCACTTTTAACACAAAGTACTTCTGCTTTCTAAGGCCCAAAGCTTTCAAGCCATCTATTAACACCATCCCCACACTGAAATATTGATGCGAGTGTTATGTGTGTGTCTCTGCTTGATTTTGTAATATCACAAAGCAGGTAGCCAAGATATGCACAATAATTGTTTTGAAAAATATTTCGGCTGTGTATATGTTGGTAATTATTAGTAATAGAAAAAGAGAGTATCTATGGTGGCAAGGCAGAGATGTGTCACAAGCTATGTTTATGAAATCTGTCTCACAAGACAATTGCTCTTTAAATCAATCACATGATAAGTTTAAATTCCAATAGAACTGCTGATCGTTTTGTGTTGGTCTTATGTTTTGAAATAAAATGTTTCCTTACTTAAACTTAACCTTCTCTAAATTTTTGCAATAAGCAAACAGCATTGTATCTTTAAGTTTAGCATTTCTTACAGTAAAGCAAGTAAATAGACTGGGCAATTACCATTTTGGTAACAATCTGATTTCATTTTTGGGCTTTCTTTTATATCATATATGAACTGAAATTTAAAAAGCCTGCTCTGCAATATGGTACTGCATTGGAACAGTAATCTTGAGTTCTTTGAAAGAATTATATAATTTATAATAACTATATGAAATACATAGCCAGATATTTATTTCTCCATTTGAGATGGAAATATCAGTTAAAATTGTTTATCAAGATTCATTCTTCTATTAATTGTCTCACAGTAGGAGGAAAACAGTATTTGTATAATGCGTTGTTTAAATGCAGAGTGGTCACAGCATCAGGTAGCATTACATGGAGATGAGGGGAGAGTTATTACAACAGTTGCCACAACCCCTTGTGTTAGTTTTACAGTTATAAGGTGGTATTTTGTTAGCTGTCTTACAGCTTTCTTTACTGCATGAAGTTTTAAGGGTGTTTAAGGTGGTTAGGTAATTTCAAAATTTCACTTTAAGAGATGAAAATCGATTTTACCTGCCCTGTTAAAAAAAATCCAGGAATGACTGTTATAATTGCCATGACGATATTGGAATTTTTATGGTGTAACAAGGAAAAATAATGCATAAAAGTATCAAATCTAGTTACTTTTTTAAAAAATATCTGAGCACTAATAAATCTCAGGGGAAAGTGCTCTGCGAATACAGTCTGGCAGTTGTGTATTGGGAGATTTGTTTTTGAGACTTAAAGAGCTATTTTAGAGGTTGTGTCAGATTTGTAAGTCCTAAACGTGTTGTGGAAACAAGACAGAACACATAGAATAGACCAATATTAGAAGAGCTGAGAGAGCTGTTGCTTTGGGGGATGGTAAAAGGAAATGTGGCTGTGAGAAGAGAAGTCATGGGCAAAAAAAACCCCAAGCCTGTTTCTACAAAGTATGCGTGAGAATTCAGTGGGGGAGAATGACCTTATTTCAGATTTTTGAAGTAGAACTCAATTGGGAAACAACAGTTCTGACCATATGTTCACAAATATCACAGCACTTCTGTCCACCAAGTTTTAGCAAAATGAGGGAAAGCATAGATCAGTTTGCACAGTGAAATATTAAGGTAAAATTATGCCTTTGCTTTCCTGTTAAAAATTTTAATTAAATGTAGTTTATCTCTTTCACCCAATCATTTTCCTCAGTAATTTGGGATATGGGCTTAATGCAGTTCTGTGACTTAAATTGAGAGATATATTTTTGTCAAAAGCAAGGTACTGAAAATCAATAGTTTGAATGTTATTGATGCACTGTCTTATTTTGGCAATGAACAGCCATGAATGTAAGCCTGGGTAAGAAATGCTTAGTAAGGCTTAAAATGTATCCAAGCAAACATTACCTCAGTGGGCTTATTCACAGGCTTCTAGATAGATTTTTATTTTTAATTAGTGGAGAATTAGAACATAATACTTCCCGATGAAACCACTTCTGTTTTCTTAACAAAACTGTTAAGTTTTATTGACTTTTGAAGAGTTTACCTCTTATAAATATACAGTTCAAGTAAAAGTTCAATGCTTGAAAAGCAGGATATGGGTCTTTGAAATTACCTTGAGAAGCTAAGGATATCTTTATAGCGTTAGTAGGTAGTAATTGATGCATTCATCCTAAATCTCAACTTTGCTGCTGCAGCAAGTCCCAAAAATTAGCATAACAATCCTAAAGAACAAATGGGTCCCTAGCTGTAAGTTTCTCAGCTACTGATTTTTTCATTCGTTACTGTGATTTTTTTTTTTCCTGGTGTTTTGCCACAGATCTTTTGTCCCCATGATACAATATGCAGTTAAAATTATCTCATTTTGTATTTGTTTTTCAATAAGCAGATTGTGTTACACAAATGTGCCATATTCTTGGTAGTATTATAAAACAAATACAATGTTCTAAATGACACAAATAATTAGATTTTTAGTAGTCATTACTGCATCCTTTTTTTCTTTTGATTCATGATGGCCTATGTTATAGCTATAAGGATAATAACGTGATCTCTTATGTTCTATATTGCATTAGATTTCAACAGCAAGATTAGGAAGCAATTCTAAAAATATCTAATTCTAAGTATACCCAGATACATTTCTATCTCATGTTTTTATATCACACAAATAGAACATCTATAATTTTATACTAGTAACAGATCTAATTTGAGCAAAAACACTTCAGGTAGGCTGGGACAAATTAAAACATAAAAGTGGGAATGTGTGAAAGAAACACATGCTTTCATTTCAAGATTTATGCTATTTAGCTGCCTCAGTATTAAAGTCTTACTGTTTTTTCATATGGAAGAAAATACACATATTCACATTTCCTTAACACAACGGACCAGTGGTCAACTGCAGGTTTATAAAAGACTGCTTTGGCAGATGCTGTTGTCCTCTACATGCAGGAAAAAAACAACATGGTTTTTTTGGGGTTTTTTTGGTGATAGTCTTGTGGTGAGCTGCATGATACAGAACCGAAGAAAACCAGAGTGCAATAAACCCCACAAGGTTATCTAATACAACAGTTTGCCCAAGGAAAGAGTCCAGGGGACAGTACTATCTGCTGAACTGCCTTGTGAAAAAACTGGATACAATGGCCCTGGTAAGGGCCTTTTCTTATACCTACAGACATCTCCTTCGATGTAAAGCATTATGGGAAGCAAGTGCACCAGGACAGAGTTCACTGTAGGACTTGAGCTTTTGCCCTAAAGCTGTAAGGCAACACATGTACAGTTTATCCCACTTGTTGAGGTTATGCAGGTTGTTCTCATGCATCCTGCATCTTTTTTGTTAATATTCACCCACCCTAAAGAATGTGAATAATTATGATATGCTTTTAGAATCTAGGTTTCTATATAAGTACATAGTTACCCTTTCTTATATTAAACATAAGATAAAAGTTTAATTTTACCCCTCACTATACTATTTTTCATGGTATTAATTGTTTTTCAAGTTACTTCAGGGCTCATAGAAGTTGCTGAATTGACACCATTGTGTCTATTTACATGTGGAATGAGTAAATTACACATGAAAGAGTCCACATGTTTTCCACACTGCTCTTCTAACATGTTTCACTCTTTAACGGTTATGAAACTAATACTAGCAATACTATCTCCCAATTAACCCCTTTTTAGCTGAAAAGGTTAATGATTATGCTATTTTTTATTTAAAACATACTGCAATAAAATTGCTTCAGACTAGTGGTCTTCTGTGTCCCACTAACTGTAAAGGCCAGAGAAAGTCACTTGTGAAAGGTTAACATAAAAGTTATAGGCTTTTGTAGAATAAATTCTGAATAAAATCTTCATAATTTAAATGTTAATGCTTCAGTCATTTTAGTTAGATGGCTATGTGCTGCAGTATGTGATGGGTAAAACCAATATTCAGTTTCAAAACTGCTCCAAATGAAAGGTCTCAGAAAATAGGTGTGGAGAGTATTACCACTGCAATAGTGGTAAAACAAAAGATGTTAATTCAATTAAGAAAATGAAAGGAAGTCAAAAGTAATGTGCTTGTCTAATGTTTCTTTTCTATTGTAAATTTACAAAAACTTTCAAGGCATTTGATATCAGATGAGAAAAGCAAACACGGTAATTTGAGAAACAAGTAAATTGTTTTCTTCTTAAAGAATGAAATTGAAGTCGGTTGACTATTGTGGCCCTAGTCTTACAGGATGGATCATCCATATCAATGAGCTTAAAAGATCTGGACTTACGGCATTTCATTGCTACAGATGTCCTGATATTGAGAGGATTAACTCTTGTGTTCTTCAGGAGAAGAAAAATATTAATCTATAGAAGTAATTGTTAATAAAAATAAAAAAATTTAGTCCACAAATTCATTTCAAATGCATAAAATTATGTTGAGTATGTAATTTCAAGAGCATATGAGACACAGGAAGAAAAAATGATTAATTATAAGCTAATTTTCTGTTCATATAATCACTATTGCAGCTAGCTTTTTCTTAGTTACACTGAGCTCTCAACTTTTGTTTTCTTTCAGGTTTGTTTTGGTTTGATTCTGTTTAGTTTTGGGTTTTTTAACAAAGAAAAGAAACCCATACGTCATTTTATACTGATTACTTTCATCCAGATCTGCTGATACAGCAGGATTCTTTACTGGAGTAATTTCTAACCTGATTTTTAAAAAGCCATCAACCTCCAGCTTTAAAAAACACAAAACCCTAAAGCCTCACATGCAGCAGGTGATACTTGTAACCTGTTTCTTTATCCAAATTGAGAAAGAAGCAGCCCTGGAATTCTTAATCCATTTTGGATCCTCCAGAGCCTTAGAACCAACCCCCCAAGAAGCTCACTGGCCCTAATATTAGAAATTTTCAAACAAATAAAACTTCACATGAATTAAAAATGTGCAAAGTCATATTATCGTGTATTAACAAATCCTTTGTGCTTTTAAAGATTTTTCAAGGTCCCCAGAATTGAAGCTCTTAATATAACCCTCAATGTTTCCTGTGCTACATGTCATTTAACACTCCCTGTGGTATGAAAATTCTTAGAAAATTTTGTTCCCCCTTTATATTTTGTTATAAAGAAATTAGATATAATGTACAGCTGTGTGCAGATGCAACAGTAGAGTAGCTGAGACAAGATAAGATCTTTATAAAATATTAACTTTTTTCTATGTTTACAAATACCTGCAAACCCTGTGTTGAGAACAAGTCTGCAATACTAGTTGCAGTGGCTGATCCAACTGGGTCATAAAATTCAGTACCTGAAGAAGGTTCAAGGAGGTTTCCCATTTTATGGGTCTTGAGAGCTATTGAAAAATAACCGCTTTGCAAAACAGTCTGGGAAATGTAGTTCAGCTGCAAGTGATTGTTTTAACAAACTGGAAAAGAGGATGAAGAGCTGGTAGTGCTTGATAAAACTGTATCTTACAGTTAGAGACAACATGGCACTAGCAGGAGAATGTTAGGGTGTAATAAGGTCTGTAACCTTGTTTGTGCTGCATTTGGTCTAGGTTATCTGGTGTTTTCAGAGCCTGTGTTTTGATTTATTTCAGTAGAGAAGCCAGATGCTTTTTATGAGCATAATGTAGAACAGTTTGTTTTGGGTTTCATTATTTGCTTCATAATAGGGTCTGTGAACAACACACAATAAATCGACTGTTGAAATATGATATAATAGGTTTTGTAGTAGTAGTAGTAGTTGAAATCCTAAGTTTTGTTACATTATTTCAATATTCAGACAAAGGAGTGATATAGTTTTACCTTAGTTTTCCTTTTCTCTTTTTTTTCTGTAGCAATTGAAGTTCACCAAACTTTTCATGTCCTGACAATATTTAACAACATTTTGGCGCTTTTGTAACCTCTTTAAAATATAGAAAACAAGCTAGCATGAGAGCAGATGAAAATAACTTCCAATATAGCTGGTAATAGCTATGATCCCATTGTGCCGAAGGTTGTGCAGGTGTTGAACTTCGAACATATATGCAGACCTCTTATGATGGCCTCTAATGAGCACATTTATAATGGGGACAGGGAGCCAGAGAAACCTTTACCAAAATGAGCCTTTTGCATCTTCTTAGTTTTTCAAGATTGTGTAAGTCTGTGGAGTACTATAATCTGCTTCAGTGAGCGAAGATATCCTCTAAGAACCGCTTCTGTGCTAGCTGTTTTCAATGGCAATACTTCAGTGAAGTACAACTTCTTCAGGACTAGCACCTTAGAATAAAATTGTCTCACACCGCCAGTACAGACAGATGGATAAAGAACTGTGGTGATTTTTTGCAGTGGTTGTTCTTTAGGTAGCTGTTCGCAAGAAATGGAAGCCAAAGCCCGCCATTCTCTGCAATTCTGGGAGGAGAACTAGTTCTCTGGGGGAGACAATCCAAAGACCCTTGGATTCATTAAGGATTTGCTAGTATCTTAGGAATTACCAGTGAAAAATTTTGACCATGGGAGAAGTCCATTTTTTGTTTCCTTGCTGCAATTTAGCATCACAGTCAATTCTGCAAGGGAGATGCTACACAGCCTCCTCAGAGTCCAGAGTCAAAACTGGTTCGTGAGGGAAGATGCCTAATCTGAAAGAATGGAAAAAAGTCTTGTGCTGAAAACACTATGATGCCCTTCTTGCACAAAATTACCTACTGGATTTAACACTTAATCAGGAATTCTTTTACACTAGTGCCTAATGCCTTAACAGTGTGGAGTTCTTGAGTCTTGACTTGCTTTTTTAAAACCATTGAATGCTGAATGCACAACTCAGCAGCCTGTAGGTACATTCAAACTGTTCCCCTGTGTTGAAAAGGAGGAAAGATTCATATGGCAGGAGGAGAAAGGATGTGAAGGAGTGAACTGCTAAATGACTAGAGCAGCTTTCTGAGAGGGGAGAATCTTCCCAAGCAAGTTTGCCCTCAGCAGCTTCTGGGCAAATATTGCAACCACTGTGCTGTTATAATGATAGATGCTGCTGCAGCTGGGTTTTTATAAAGAAAGAAGCTGCAAGTGCCTTTTGGCAGCATTTGTCTTTCTGACTATGTGTCCCCTCTGTTCTCAAAAGACATATTCCAGACCCGGTGTCTTGAGTGTTAGGCATTGCTCTATGTATTTTCTGGATCCTGACAGAGCTCATGCTTCAGGCTATCAGGGGAAGAAAGCAGAACTACACCTGATTGAAAAAGAAAAAAAAAAAAAAAAGCCATATTTGTGTACAGAATGGAGTTAACATAGTACTATCCTCAGGTTGGTTTTTTATATGCACTTTTCTTTTTAATTGTACATGACTATTCCTAAATCCTACAGCTAATTTAGTTATAAAATTGACTTAAACTCCTAGTGAATCCATTGTCTCAATATATAAGTAATGCAAAAAATCCCACAATCAATCCTGCAGGAATGTAAACTTTCCTATTCCATTTGCTCTATAGATGGAAAGATACAAAGGGACACAACTTACAATGTATGTCAGCATCTCCAAATTATTCTTTTTTTTAATTATTTTGCGGAGGGGATAAAATCTTGGGAATGAGATAAGCATTTGTATTGATAAAAACCACATAAACAAACAGGAAAAGCATGTACAGAGAAGTCCTCAGAGCCCTGGTTATTCTAACAGAAATTCCACAGCATGAGAACTGACGGCAAAAAATCTGTGTACATAATTCATTTTATTTGAGGGAAGACGTGAGGAAAAAAAATGTACTGAAAAGTACTTTTGGGTTTTTTAAACTAAGGTAACCCCTTGGGATGCTTTCCCCCATTTATCAATTCCTTTGAGAAGTAAGCAAAGCTCTATAAGCCTCTGTGTATATTTGCGTTTCCAGTGTCTCTACAACCAGACAATATCATCACATTAGGGTTTAGAAACAGCTACATTTCTTTGTTGTTCTTGTGTTACCTTTCCCCAGTCAAAAATACTCATCTGCATGATTTATAGTACATAATTACATACATGGTCTATTTATGTGTTCTAGTTTTCACCATCGGGTTTTTTTTTCCCTTTTCCATAAAAAAGCATATAAATCCAATAACTCTACAAAGACAAAATTTAAAAAAAAATATCCTTTAGCTCCACAGCTACTGCATTATCAGAATGGAAGAAATGGACAGCAACTGCCAGACAGTAAAGGTAAATAAGTGCATATTTTCTTATCTTATTTTTATATGGGAAAAAAAAATCTATTTCTTGTACCCTGGTAAAATCAAGCAAAGATTTAGTTAATTTAAAGGTAATTTTTAGGAATTATGCATCTGATTCTGTTTTCATTGGTGAAAATTGGAAACACAATTTCACTGTGAATGAAATTAGACTAATGTTAGCCATTAAAAAGATGGGGACAAATATTGTCATTCTTATTTCTAAAAAAAAACTTCTATCGAAAATGAGGAGTATAATTAATTATAGATGGAACACCTTCTACCAGGTCATGACATTGTACAGAATATTACTGTTATTAATTATGGTTATTACTCTGTACAGCTGCAAGTGTATTGTAATTCACAACAAATCAACAGCTGTTTATAGGTTTCCACTCCCACCAACTTGTAGAAACAACATTGTTCTTTGGGGCAAAAAGAAAAAAAAGCCAAGTATTCAGCCCTGTACAAATTCATGTTCCTAAGGTAGGTGAGTTTCATTTGGTCAAATTCTGGATTTCCCTGGAACTGTGTCCCCTGGATGGCGTAATTTGTAGGAACATTGGAAATATAATCTGGTATATGTTCTCTGATGAGCTACTGTGTGCAACTGATTCAAGAAGCCTGTTCTGGTTGCCTGTAACTCCGTAAGTCTAAGGCTAAGTGGACAACTAAGTTGTTTAATAGCATCAATAAAACTATTTCTACCTGCAGGTTACCTCTGACATCAAGGTTGGAAATGTCAACTTTTAAAAATGAACTTTCTTTGTTATACCGTTAACTCATTTATACAGGAGTGAAAACACACCCATATGTCTTCACAAGTTCATGAGTGGACTCTTTAGGGCTGTCTGCACTTCTTATCTTCTAGACGATAAGCAGCGTGGGGGCAGAGCAGGTGTGTAAGCACTGATGGTGTGAATCTGTATTGGGTTTGTGTGGCAAGGTTTTGGTAGCGGGGGTCTCCAAGGGTGGCTTCTGTGGAAAGCTGCTAGAAGCCTCTATATAGAGCCAATGCTAGATGACTTCAAGACAGACCTGCTGCTGGCCAAGGCCGAGCCCATAGCAGTCATGAGGCCTCTTGTGATAACATGTTTAAGAAGGGGAAAAAAAATAGAAGAGGAGAGATTTTGGCAGACAGACAGAGTGTGAGCAAGATGTGAGAACAACAACCCTGCAGACACCAAGGTCGGTGAAGGAGGGGGAGGAGGTGCACCAGGTGCTGGAGCAGAGATTCCCTGGCAGCCTGTGGTGGGGCCCATGGTGAGGCCGGCTGTGCCCAGCAGCCATGGAGGGTCACAAGGTAGCAGAGACCCACCTGCAGCCCAGGGAGGACCCCACACTGGAGCAGGGGGATGCCCGAAGGAGACTGTGACCTCAGCCCGCACTGGAGCAGGCTCCTGGCAGGAGCTGTGGCCCTGTGGATAGAGGAGCCCAGGCTTGAGCAGGGGAGACATCCTCCCTCTGAGCATCAGAGAAAACGTGATGAACCGACCACAACCTCCATTCCCTGTCTCTCTGTGCTGCTCAAGAGAAGGAGGTAGGGGAAAGTGGGAGTATATTTGAGCCCAGGAGGATGGGAGGGGTGGAGGGAAAGTGTTTTAACATTTGGGTTTAGTTCTCCTTTTACTCTGATTTTGACTGATGATAAATGATTTTTTTCCCCAAGCCGAGTCTGTTTTGCCCATAACGGTACTTGCTGAATGACCTCTCCCTGTCCTTATCTCAGCTGTGAGCCTTTCGTCGTATTTTCTCTCCCCTGCCCAGCTGAGGAGGGGGGCGATAGAATAGCTTTGGTGGGCACCTGGCCTCCAGCCAGAATCAACCCAACACCGAATCACAAGTGGGTCTGAACCCCACATTTAATTTGACTTACAATTTCACAAGGCTTTTTTTAATAAAGGTAGAAGCAAACAGCCAGAATATTGGTTGAACTTGGCATTTTTTTTCTATCTGGAGTAGAACTAAATGATTGCTTATTGTTCCCTTCGTCCAGCAATAACAAATAAATAAATACATGAAATGAACAGATTTTTTTCCTCTTCTGAAGCTGCTGGGTATCTCATGTCTGAAGCATGTAAGCCTGCCCACCTTCATTGCACTTTCATAGAAGATAGCTCTGAAGATCCCTCTGACATATTTTATGTGAGCCTCATTACAACAGTACCAAAGTGCATGACAGTTATAAATTGATTTATCTCTGCAATACTATGATAATTAGTGAATTAATTTTTTGTAGATGAAGTTCCGAAGCACAGAATATTCTCCAAAAGTCAGCTATGACAGAGCAGCAGATTAGACTTCAGCTAACACCCCATACAGCAAACTATCTCTGGTGCCCTGCGTATCTTCATGACCACACAGTGACCTGGGCTAACTCTGCCTACATCACAGCACAGTGGGGTGCAAGCCAGGTGTAAAAGCAGAACTATTTAATGTCACTGGCTCAGGTTTCTGCCCCTATCCATCATCTCAGGTGACACACACTCGTGGGAGTGCAGCTATCAAACCTGGAGCTGGTTTGCATATTGCTAGCTTTGAGTGGAAGCAAAATTAAAGCCATATTTTTCCACCTGCCTGAGCACACACTCTTGGCACAGACAGATACGCAGGCAACATCTGACATTCCCAGGGATTAACCTGCTAGACTCACTTTAACATTAAAACCTCTTCACTAAAGAGGAGTTTCCATTGAGATGTGTATTGTGTGTCTCCCAATATATTCCATGTAGTGAGCTAAATAATTCAAAAAGTACAGCGTGCCTTAAGGCTGTCCAGTTCTTTATAAGTGTTTCTATACTTCATGCTATCAGCAAATCTTTCTGGGTTAATTGTTCTTGGCCAGTCAAGGGAGATGATAGCACATTTATCAACAATTAGTGGTGTGTTTCTCTCATCTTCAGGTGAAAAAGGGCAAATATTCTGCATATGAAATATTGTGGGTAGCAGCAGAAAAGGGAAACGTTATATGCATGATCAGCTTCAGGTATTAAACGCTTGTATGTATAGACCAATAGAAATCATAAAACATTATTTGAAATAGCAGTTTTCATATGTTATTTTCATTATAAAATAACAAAAATCCTAAATAATGCTGTATTTTTTTCAATTTTGTGGAAGCTTTTAATAACATAATAAATGCGTAAGACAAGAATAGTAAGTAAAGCCTTCTCTGACTGGGATACTGTATAACTGAGAGTCAATTTTTTTTATTAAGTTCCTTCACAATAATGGCATGCAAGGGTGAAAAAATCCTACAATATTCTTCATTTTGCAAAAGAATTGTTAATAGCATTAAAAAAAATATTACACTTAGATGAATCTGGGAGAATAAAAAGCTGGAGTTTATGGACTTTTATTCTCATGAGAGACAGTATAAGAACAAGATGCCTCTTATGCTTCTGTGGTTTCTGATTTTCATCTGTGCTGCACATAGCTTTTTTTCTTCTTGTGAAGTTATAATCAAGGGGGTTGATACTGTTGGAAATCAATAAAACAAATTTAAGTGGTTTTGTGAACTCAGAGGAGAGTCATAATAAATCACTTCCAGTTTCTTCTTTTGCAAAGCAATTTGCAATTTTGAAAGATAAGTATTCATTCTCTAGATAGTCCTTAATTTCTAATGTACAAAGAAGCTCTTTCATAAGCACATAATTTTTTTGTTTGTTCATTATAGCCCTCTTTTTTGTTACACCATGTTTGTTCAGGATAAAGACACATGATGCTACACCAAACCCACTCCCCAAAACGCAAACCACTTCAGTCTTGGTAACTAGAAAAACTCGCACATTTATTGCAAATACTTCCAGTTCTAATCAAGCTGGGTACAAATGCATCAGCCTCCACATGTCTATACGTGCTGTATTTTCTGTGCTTTGGTGTTCTTGTTTGGAAGCTGACCCGCGTAGGACGCTGTGAGGCTGTGCTTCCCAGCCTTAGGAGGAGGGCCTGCAGTAGCAGGATGCCTTTGATCTTGGCCTTGCGAAGTGGCAATGCTGCCTCCCGGTGGCTTCCGCTGCCATTCCTTCTCGATGCCTTTGTATTTTAAAGCTGGTTTTTCGCTGAAATAAATCACGTTGCATCTTTTGTATTTGGAATGCTGAAGGCACATAAGTAAGTAGACTCTTGTTTTGCATACATTGAGACATTGCTACATCCATATGTGCATTCGCAGGATGTTTTTTCTGTCTTTTTCATATGCGTATTCTACTACAGTCGCAGTAATTGAGAGAGACTGAAAACCCCAACACTCTGTTTTCTTCTTACTCTAGCTTGGCAAAATTATTTAGGAAGATGCACAAAGTGTTATATTTCTTAAGTCAAATCTGGGTCCAGAGCAATTTCTTTTGCAGCATACTGAGCAATCTATTGCTAGCAACTTCTCAACATTTTGCAGAAATGATTTAATGAGTCTGTATCCTTCAGCTCAGTTATATGCATTCACTATTTTTGTGTTGCTCATGGCTTTCCGAGAACAGCCACGTCCACTTGACCTGGCTGCAGAAAGACTACAGAATTGCTCGGACCTCAGAGTGACGACCAGCTTTTCAAAAGCTGACAGTCACTGTTAAAAGAAGGGTCAGCCTCGGTACAGTTTTGGGCACTCACTCTGGCAACTACCGCTGTCACATTCATAGCCGACTGCTTTTTATATGTGTATATAACTAGATGAGACTTGTAGCTACGAATATGTACAAGACACAATTAGTGTGGAGGGGAACTTTCTTTGTAATCCCCGCAAGAGTGAGATCTTGAAGTTTAAAACCAACACTGGTGTTCACATCATTTCCAGGAGCTTGTCTCAGAAGCTGTCAGCTTTACCTGGCACATGCTGGATGAGAGACTTAACGCTTTACAGAGGGTGATACAGAAGTCTCTGCTAGCTGTTTCCCTTCATACTAAATGTGAGAAGGATGAGGAAAGGCGCTTGAATGATTGAGTATGCAACAATTTGCAAATATTTTTGGGTTTAATGTGTCATTTAAAAACAATACACTTCCATTTTGTCAGGCTATGGCCACTGTTTATGGAAGCGTGCTGTATTAATTCAAACAATGGTATGAAGTTAGTTGAGATGGATATGCCCTTTCCCATGTAATTTATTCAATTATACGTGAATTACAAAACCTAATTAAATGCCTGTTTTACTGAATGAAAACGATTTCACTTTTTTAAAAGGTGAAATAAACAAGAAAACTAAATTAACTGTGTGAGTTTAACATAATGGCTGTAGAGTTAATTTTGAATTATAATATTAATATTTTAGTTTGCTGTTGAAATCACAATGTATTTCAGTTGGAGGTGTAGTTTTGGGGATTGCTTTGCATTTTTTTTTCTTTCTCCCCTTAGTACTGTGCTCAGAATCTCATCTGGTCATGTGAGAGCAGCTGCACTGGATGCTCCGGGCCCTCTAAATGTTACAGCCTAGATTTTAAAAAATAGTTACTGATTTTAAGTAACCATTTTAATCATGGAAGCCTAAAAATCAAGGCTGCCACGCAACCACGAATTCCTGGCTCCATCTTCTTTTTCTGGATAAAATAATAAGGATATGTTAACATTGCCATGGGAGAGCTATTTGTTGCATTTTCTTTCACTGGAGCAATCCCCGTAAGAGCTTTCCCACAGTGTTAAATTCCCATAGTTATATAATCATGTTTATTTCATGTTCTTAAGCATATGGGCGCCTGCCACAAGGCCTGATGCTCAGCAACTTTCTGTACTCAGCTTGCTCTATGTCCTGGTTGTGCAGTGGTGGTGTAAAACATGATAGGTGTAAAAGACAAAGAGGAGAGGAGAGACAAGTTCGTCATAAACCAGGTAATCAAAGAAATTAGGTCTCAAGTTTTCTTATTATTGAAGCAGCATTTACAAAAAAAAAAGAAAAAACCAAAAAACCAAACAACAAAGACTACAACATTAATGTCTACCAGTCTCTTTCTACATCCTTATTTTGTCTCATTTCCTAAAGCATCATTTGCAGATGTAGCATTGCTTTGTTTTCTCCTACACAAGGAGGTTTCCTTGCTAGTCGAGTTCTTTGGGAAAGAAGAAACAATCCTTGTCATGAAGACACTTTCCCTTTGTTAGAGACTTTGTCTCTCTTGCACATTCAATTCACTAGTGCCCTGCAGGAAAGAACATATTGCCTGAGAAGATAGCACTAATAAGTGGTTAAATCTTCTTATGTTCCTGATAATTTGCCTTTGAGGGAGGCGGAAGGAGGATATTAAAAGCTTTCAGTTACAGACATGCTGGAAGGACAGTCTTGACACTGTACATTGGTAGCACATAAAAGTTAAGTGTAAGAGGGATGTTGCTCACTGGTGATTACACAGTTCTGTTTGTGCAGGGAAATATTCTGTGTCTTCCAATAATCTTTCTTAGGTGTGCCTGCCTAACTTTTAGGTTTTTGGCAAGTTCTTGGTTTATAGCAACTTACTTTTTTATTGCAAGAGGTGTCAGTCCAGGTAAATTATGAATTTAACCCTTTTTTTTTTTCAGAACATCTGAGCCTTCAAGGCAGTATTTGGTTGCAATCCTGTTCTCCTCCAGGCTCAAAAGCTTTGTAGAATTGCTGTTATCAGTTTTCTGTCCTGTGCCAGTATATTTGAACAGCAGGGATGCAGCAGACCCGAATCTGGGACTTGTAATGGCTCTACACGTTCATGATGTTTATGACATATTGTCTGGAGCACAGCAGAATTCTGGTAAGCATCTTGGGTTAAGAAAGATACATGCTGTAACTGAAGCAATCTTCTATTGAAGAGACTGCTGTAAGAATCTCGAGTGCTAAAAGTTTTTCTTTCTGAGCAGTTCCAAATTAATCTATGACACTGAGCTGGTCTGTGAGTGCTTGCTATGGCTTTCAGGAAGCTGGTTGCTCACATGATTTAGTCTAGATATTTTTTTCTTCATCTGCTGCTCCATGTGTCTCTATTCTTTTTGCAAATGACAGCTCTGAGATGTGTAAAAGTGCCTGAATGGCAAGAATAGAATCTAGCTGCTGATGGCAAGAACAGGCACTATATTGGAGCAAGGAAGAACTGCTCTCAAGGTGCTGCTCCCAGAGCTGTCGTTTTCCAGAGAAAAAAACATGTCCCATGCAGACAGGCAGTGTATGCAGAGGGTGACAGTAAAGAGGGCTTCAGGGGAATGGGCAGTATTTCCAGTAAGAAAGGAACCATTTCACATGGCAGCCTAGCTTAGACAAGGCAAGTAGACAACACGAAAGACCAAGAGTAGAAAAAGAGACAAGGATCAGGGTAAGAAGAACCATATTCAGAAGAGCAGAGAAAGAGGAATGAACAGATGGATGCAGTATCATTTTACAT
Organism: Rhynochetos jubatus; assembly: GCA_027574665.1. Classification (NCBI taxonomy): domain Eukaryota; kingdom Metazoa; phylum Chordata; class Aves; order Eurypygiformes; family Rhynochetidae; genus Rhynochetos; species Rhynochetos jubatus. The sequence continues at coordinate 11,900,538 of CM050648.1, read as the reverse complement.
AAAAATGGAACAAATTGTATTATTACTTTGAAGACATATCTATGAATGCATATAACCATGTAAATATTTACTTACCCATACCTATACTTACATATAAAATGCACACATTTTCTTAATATTGGTGCTGCTGTTATAAAATTATTCTTGTGTTCTTCGTTCATAGTTTGAAAAAGCTTATTAACCCCTTTGCTATGGGAGATAAGACAGCTTCTGTACTTCACAGCAGAGGGAATATTCCATAGTGTTTTGATACCATTACCTTATTCTAGCTCCTCTGTAATTCTGTGAAGTGGATGTAGAGACTTGGATAATTCAAGTGTATGAGTTAATAAATTACAGTTGAGTATATCCAGTTACCATAATGGCTCTTAAATAATTAAACAAAGCAATCTTAAATAGGATATTGCTACACCACACTAACTAGGAAGGTGTCATCAGTGTTACTAAAAACCTATCCCTTAAGGTCTCATTCCACTGTGTATGTAGAGTACAATTAGTGGCTGCTTTGTGGGTCTAGAGGAAATGAGTATAAATCAAATGCACAGGGTGCTTGTAGGGAATAGAGCTGAATTTAATGATGAGAATTGTGTGGGTTATGAAAAATATAGCTCGGTCACTGATGATGATGGCTTGTTGCAACTCGATTTACCTGTCTGTAGGATGGCTGTAGCCCCCTTCTAGGTCATTGCACAAATTAATGCTTATAAAGATCTTTCATACTCTTCAAAGAGAATACTACTTTTTAAATCAACATCTGGAATAAAGATGTTATTGAAAGATAGTGGTGTATATTGACCATGCTTCCGCCAGGCCTTGAAGTCCTGATGAAAGCAGAAAGCAATGCTCTCGTAATTAGTTCCACTAACATCTGACAATTCACTTACATAAATGAAGGATACAAGATTAGTTCTCTGTTAGGACTCTTGCAAGAACTAAATTTGTACTTGGTAGCAGTGAGGTAATAATGGCCTGATTGATCCTGTGTGCAGACCTAAATTAAAATTAAAAAAACACCACAGAAGCCTAAAACAAAAGGAAAAAGCCCATTTTTCACAAAAAAATCTCATAAAATTCTCATTTATATATAAATAATGAACAGTGACCAAAACACAGATTTTTTCTGTGGAAAACTAGATATACTGTCTGAAAACAGAGTAAGGGCTATAGAGCATATCAACAAAAGACTCTCCAGAAGAACTTTACTCAAAGGCTTTTTACTGTGGTATTTCAGATGTTCTCACAGCAGGTGGGCCATATATTGTGTTACTTCCTTTGAGAAATTGCAGGAATGCAGCTGGTGAAATACAAGGTGTCATCCAACACTTGTTTCATATTCAGTAAAGCAGACTGGTAATGCCGGTTTCTATGATTTATCGATAAAGAGTTAAACCACATACTGGAGTTGCCTCTCGACAACTCACTCAGAGTTCTTTTAATAGTAATAACTGAGATTTATATAGTGCCTTTCAGCCCCCAAAGGTCCCAAAGCATTTTATGAACTCCTTTAAACATTATTTTTAGGAGGAAATAGGCCCATGGAAATATAGTGACCACTGCTTGGGTAAGAAACAATTGTCTGGCAAAATATGCAATACCATTATACACCAGTTTGGGACAGGAAGAGAAGGACAAAGGTGTCAGTACAGAACGGCAGAGAGCATATAATTAGCCACATTATAAAGAAATACAATCTATCTAAGTACCTTGGAACTGGAATCTAGACATTATATTGCAGAACTTCCCTTAGGAGACACATTTGTATTTTTTTAACTTATAATGTGAAATCGATTCAACACTGTACATTGAAATACTTTCCTATGTGTGCAGCTGCAACAGGAATGTATTTTTATCACTGGTAGTTACACTATCATAGTATCCAAAATATATCAGGTGCTGTTCAATTGCTGTAGATAAAGTCCTGGTACTAAATAAAATCACAGGACAAGAATAAAAAAAGAGAAGGATGTACAAGAAATTACAGGAAGTGATATTGCAGCTTGGTTTACTCCTTTCACACTTTCTATTTGTCTTGATCATCAAGCCTGATTTGCCATTCTCATCTTCAAAAAACCGACTTTTCGGCTTCATGTCAACTGTGAGCTTGCTTTCACCTTTATCTCAATCAACAAGAGTAGAAGGTGTGTATTCCTACAGTCAGATTGGGTCCAAATCTGATTTAACTGGCATACCATGTAGATCAGTGAGGCTACAACGCAGGACAGCATTTGATGAGCTGGTTTACTTGTTTGTTTGTTTGTTTTTAATAATTACTATGAATGTGTCAGAGCAGGCTGTGATTTTTTTTTAATTCCTTTCCTTGCCCTTTTGAATCTTCAGAAGCCCTGGAGGGGTTGCCTCTGGGAATCATTTATTTACAGACAAGGGAAAAGAGGTTTATTGAGTAGTGAAAATATCAGCTTGTTTTGTTGCTGTATTTTCCACTTTTATTCTGAGAGATTAACCTGTACAAGAAAAGCACTTTAATGGAATATAACTGCTCTATGAAGAGGGCCTGAAGAGATATCTATGCAGTATTTATATGCTGTCTCAATTACCACTGCAAGATAGTTTGATGATTCAGCAAGGGCCCTAACAGAATCTTCAATAATTCTTTCCTGGTTAGGTCTCTGAAGAAGAACGAAATCTATACTATTGCTTGGTCTTTTATTCCCTTTAGGTCACACATTTCAGTACAGAAAGTACGTATGTAATCTTCTCTGAGCTGAAAATGCAGATGAACCAGGCAGCAAGGCTGAGCTGAATGGAAAGCCAAGAGTTTGTAACAATGCAAGCTGCTATCCACAAGATGCTTTGAGGTAAACATGCCTGGTTTCCAGTTACATTTAAAAAAAAAGTGTTGGGAATATACCCCTTAGAAGAACACACACAGCACTCTCAACAGAAGTACAATGCAGCAAAGGAAATGTTTTACTTCAAATTGTTTGTGTAGTTACTGTGCAAAGGAAATGTATAAATTTTCAGTGTCTCCAAAGGCAAAAGCCCAGGAGTTAAGACAATTGAAGAAACCAAGAGCAGAAGTTGGAAAGAACTGGTGCATAGCACTCTGTGGGAGATGCTGTAAGGAAGAATATTTTTTAACAGTGTCAGGAAGCACATCAGGGGAGTTGGTAGCAAGCGTCAGTCGCTCAGGAATACGCAACGATCTGTTGTTGAGAATATTATGACAAGTTATATGGAGCACCAATGAATACACCAGACTTTATCAAGACTGAGGCAATCATTCCCATCGCCATAAAAGTATCTTGGCAGGCAAAGACTATAAATGTAATAAAAGAGAGGGGTGGGGGGAAATGTCTGTGCCCATAAAAGAGGACAGTGATTGTGTAGTTACAGTGCTTCATAAAATCCTTCAAGTTAGCAGGAAGGGAAGAAATTGGGTGAAAAGATGAGTACAAAGCAACCCATTATACTTTTGTTGGAAGTTGGTAGGGTGGATGAGGGAAAATACCATGGGATCCTTAGTCTGATTTTATACCTTTCTATAAACAAGCAGCTACTGGCTGCTGTCACAGACAGGAGTGAGCAAGATGGACCTTTTCTCTAATTCAGTATGGATATGTTTTACATTTCTACCTAAAATAATGGATAGTACTAAGACTGAGAGAAGCAAAATTATTTCATTAATTAAGTACATACAGTGTTTTTACACAGTCTTAGAAAAACAAAAACAAAAACAAAAACAAAAACCACACACAAAAAACAGGGTGGAAGCTGTAAAATAAGTGACAAAGCATTTCTTCTTTTTTCCCCCCGCCTCACCCCCTCTGAAAAGCTGTGGCAGAAAAGAACAAGCAACACAGCTATTTTTCTTGATAGGATTCAATAATTGTTCAAACTGATTTTGCATAAAAACCTTCTTATTTCTTTTCTGACCTAAATGATCACATTCATAGCTAGCAAAGGAATTATATAAATTATTACATAAATTATATCACCAGCAATTGTGTGAAAAGGCAGTTCTGTCAGTTCAGAAGAACTTGTGACAGTCCTGTACTTTCTTCTCATTTTCTTGAAAAAAATATTTGAGACTGAAATATTAAGTTCAATATAACTTGTGTACTTCCTAAACACTAACTGAGGCAGTGCTGAAAGATTTGTGGTTTACCCTAATTTATTCAGGCTTTATTCTGCTTCTGTAAGACAAGACATGGTAACGGATAAAGATTCAGGCTTGAAAATACATGCCATTGGAACAGAAGATTTCAGTTGTTTAGATATAGCGGTTAATGAGAGCTGTGATAGCTCTCTGGAGATACATAAAAGACTACTAATGACTGGTTCATTTATAAGTGATGAAGATCTCTCAAGATCAAAATCCTTCAAAAATGCAGTAAATAGCTGTGAACTTGCAGAGATCTTGACAGTGATACACTGCCATTGTCACCCCACTGGTGAGATTTCTTTAACGCTCAAATTTTAATGGAATTATTTTTCATTTACAACATCTTACAAGACATTTAATTTACCTTTCTTCTGCTTCACATCTCTGCTTTGCAGAGCCCAGTGGTTTATGGCTATCGTATGTCGACATTTTCTCAGTCACATCTTTTTCTGCCTGAAAGTTTAGTTTGAGTGGCGTTAGAAGATTATTCATAATTCTCTGCAAATGCAATGCATTAAGTGTCCCTTCAGACAGAGAACGACTCACAGCCTCCACTCCTTGGAGGGTCAGCCTATTATTTGGGAGATTTCAGAATTGTTGTGCAAACATACATCAGCTGGACAACATCTGTGCAGCAGGTCTTACGGTTGTTACATCAGCTCAACTTGATGTTTCTGCTTACAAAATACTTACCAGAAATACTATAGACCCCAGAGGTGAATGTTTGAAGTGCATGAAACCCTCTCCAAAGCCACCATCTTATCACTAGGCAGAGAAATACATGGCCATATGTCAACATACAAATAATGTCTTTATTTATTTATCTCTTTTCAGGTTTTCAACTTATCTGTATGCCAACACTTATTGACATTTGAATCCTTAAGTATAAAATACAAAACCCAAACCTGATGTTCATATGGCTAGTTTTACTGGATAAATAATCTAAATAATTATTTCCTGAAGTGTTGTCTTCTGTTTTGTTCATAAGCAAATAATTTGTTGATTACCTGGAGCCTTGAACTTGAAGCAAAGGCTAACCAAATTTTACCATGAGAGTTTATCTGAATTGCTGGCAGAGTTGGACATGAAGCATAGGCCTATGCTATTTGTAAAGTATTTTAATGACGTGTGTATAAAATCTGTTCTATAAATACAGCTTTACTATTACTTAGTTCCCTCACAGAATACTCAATGCAATCATGAGAAATAAATCTGTTATTCTTGGCATGTAGTGCTCTCTTGCCCACAGGGATGAATGGTAAGATTGACATTAACTCCAGCTATTGACAATCAAAGCCATGATTTGAAAGTGAACTCAGATTACAGTGGACAGGATCAGTGTTTCAGGAGCTGGACAAGCAGATGTTGGTTCATGATCTGGAAAGTATCAAGCATCTGTAACTTTCACTGAAGTCAAATTATAAATGCTTGACACCTCCCAGCACTTCTCCTGCTATTCTGAAATGTAGATTGTGACTAGAGGAGAGAAAAATGGCAGTTTAGCAGGAATATTTCTGCAGGGCTAAGTAATCAGAAAATTCATCAGCAGCTGAACCTTGCTAAGATGGATGGAGCAGGTCTCTTTCTCCAAAACTAAAGTTTTGATATGCCACACATAAATGAAAAGGGGTTTTGACCATTATGGCACTATAAAAATTAATATAGCTGTGCATAATAATAGTAATCCATTCCAATACCATGAATATTTATATAGTATTGCCATCTGATAACATTTAGCTCAGTTAAGAGTTGTAATTACCACTATTGATTAGCTATACATGATGCATATTGATGACTAATGCTGAAATAATATGTTGTTTTCAAAATCCTCTCTTCCAGTTTTACTTACTGCTTCTTTATCTCATTCAGCTCTCCAAACTTTTGCACTAGTCAGTGTATATGTGAGGGCACAGGCACTCACCTCTTGTGGCTTGTCCATTAGGAATTACCTTCATAAGAGCAACAACTACCATTTAATATATATTTTTTAAATGGAATTCCAGTCTGACTTAATCCTAATGATACAAAATTAAATAAACCCCTGGATTTGTAATGGTGCAAACATTATTAATAACAAGAATAAAAATGGTAAATAACTGAGTTACTGAAATGTGAAATTACCCATTGTAATATCTGTTTTCATGAGTTCAGGCACCAATATTTTTATTCCAGATTTACATGAGGGCCTATTTTTAAAATGATGATATGAATAGTTTTTACTTATACAACAAAATACCAATTTACTGAGGGATTCCCAAAGTGTTCTGCACATGCCATGTCATATAACTTTCTCTGTGTTACTCACTGTCTTTGAGCAATGAAGAACATTTAACTCAGCCAGAGGGTCATTAGAAAAATGCCACAGGTCTGTTGAATGTGGTTTGACCTGTGGTTACTGGACCTTGAGATTTTTTTATAAAGTAGCCTATTGACTCTTGTTGAATTAATTCAATATAAGACTTAAGTACCTACCCATGGAGTTCCCTGATGCCTAGGGTTGCATCCAGATCTTATAGGTTTGACTTTCTATCTATTCTTTAAGCAGTCAAAGCAAGTTAAGAATGTACCCTCTGAGGGTGAAGTTTCGTGAAGGCAGCTATTGTCAACCCCAGTAATAGTTTTCTTCCTCCTCCTCTCTCTTTGTTCCCTCCCTTATCCTAGAAGAAGACTGCCCTAAAAAGTACAGTTTTCTCCTGGATTAGTAAAATGAATATAAGATGAAATGTGAGCATATAACCATAAGTAGGTCACTCCTGATTATCCTTAACTATGTTTCATACAGGATCATAGAATCATAGAATGGTTTGGGTTGGAAGGGACCTTGAAGAACATCTAGTTCCAACCCCCCTGCCGTAGGCTGGGACACGCTCCACTAGACCAGGTTGCTCACAGCCTCATCCAGCTTGGCCTTGAACACTTCCAGGGATGGGGCATCCACAACTTCTTTGAGCAACCTGTTCCAGTGCCTCACCAACCTCTCCGTAAAGAATTTCTTCCTGATGTCCAATCTAAATCTCCCCACTTTCAATTAAAACCTGTTACCCCTTGTCCTGTTACTACAGGCCCTTGTAAAAAGCCACCCCCCAGCTTCCTTATAGGCCCCCTTCAGGTACCGGAAGGCTGCTGTAGGGTCTCCCTGTAGACTTCTCTTCTCCAGGCTGAACAAGCCCAATTGTCTCAGCCTTTCCCCATAGCAGAGGTGCTCCAGCCCTCTGAGCATCTTCATGGCCTCCTCTGGACCCACTCCATCTGGTCAATATCTTTCTCATCCTGAGGGCTCCACAGCTGGACACAGTACTGCAGGTGGGGTCTCACAAGAGCAGAGTAGCGGGGGAGAATCACCTCCCTCAACCTGCTGGCCACACTTCTCCTGATACAGCCCAGGATACCATTGGCTTTCTGGGCTGTCAGCACACATTGCTGGCTCATATTCAGCTTCTCAACCACGAGTGCCCCCAGGTCCTTCTCCTCAGGGCTGCAAGATCATTGGATCATCTCAACCATTTGGGATGACCTCTCAAATATAGTGTTGGTTAACCTCTCTCCATGTAGTCCGTTGAATGTGCTAAGTGTGTGGATGCGTTTTCAGCCCTGACTACCTTCCAGAGATGAGAAGTGTCAACAAACGTCTTCCAGAGAGATTTACCTAGCTATTTGGAAGCTAAAGCACAAAGGCGCTATCTTATCTTACCTTAACTTTAGGATAAGCCCCTATAATTGGTCTCTCAAAGAGCTCATGTGATGATGATTTACTCTTGTTTTTTTAAAGAGGAAGGAGGAGTTCACTCCTTTATCTTCAAGACAAGTGGTTAGAAGCTCTCATCCACGAAGTGAGACCTGGATCTAAGGCCTTTCTCAGCCACAGTGGTTTCAAAGAAGCTACACCTATATGTTCAAACATAATCCTCGCCACCAATAGGGACAGAAATCCTCTTCCCATTGCCGTGGTTTTTCCTGTCTGGCAATTAAGCACCACCAGTTGCTCTACCACTCCACCCACCCCACCTCCCAGTGGAGAAGGGTTGGAGGAAAAACAGGGGAAGCTTGTAAAAGTTGGGATAAGATTTATTTAAGTATATAAATGAAACTTATGGAGTTACTAACAATGTTATTGCTAATAAGTAATTAAAAGAACAGAAAGATAGAACAAATGATGCAGGTTCTCACCACCTGTGGATGGACACAGCCAGGTACCGAAAACGGCAAAGCGAAGAAGTAAATTCAAAACCCTGAGTGCATAAGTGAAGGGAGAAAAAACCCCTCCCTGAGCCCAGGAGTGGAGAGCAGGGAGAAAGAAACTTCCAAACCCCCTTCCCAGAGCAATTTTCCTGACAAAGATGCTACCTCTCTGCTAATCACCCTCCACGAGGTCTGAACAAAGACTGTGCTGCTGGCAGAAACCATGCTGCTGGCCGGAACATCCAAGGCGACACCCCTCCACACAGACACACACCTTCAGGGTTGTGCCCACCTTACAAAAAGAGACACACCCACCCACCACCACCACCACCTTCCAGGTTGTGCCCACCTTGCAAAAACCCATGCATTTTGCAAACTCCCCCCTCGTCCCACTGGCGAGCGCCACTGGAACGGGGGTAACACTGACCACTCAGCTTGATGTATTATGGAATGAAACAAAGTCTTGTGGGCTGCCTCTGGGAGAGCTATCTGGGACCAGCACACCCATCTAACATAGTCTGCTGCCTGGGAGGCACATCCTAAATGATATGACATCTAGAAAATGTTGTTAGTGCCATCAGGTAGCACTGCAAATATACACATAATCTTCAGCTTCCAGACAGCTCTTGGTATGCTGATTATGTGACCCTTAACAGGATAGATGGGCTCATCAAGGCACTCTGGACCTACATTTCTTATTCTTTTTACCCTGTCATGGCCCAGGTAGAAAGCAAGATTAACCAGGGCAATCCTGGGCATGAACAATGAGCTCAAGGTCAGAGAAGAAACATACTTTGTGTGAGGTGTTAACAGTGGTAGGTATCAGCTGAGCTGAGCCCCATGTTGAATTTACTCCTTCCACTTCTGTTTTACATAGCAACACCTTTCCCCCCTCTCCACCCTGATCTGCCCCTAATGCATGCTACACCAGTTATTTAATGAGCAGTGAGTGACATCTGTGAAGCCATGGCCCATTTCCAGTGGTAAGAGCTGTGGGTCTCCCTAGTACCATCAATTGTTCTTGTGTCCAAGGGCACTTTAAAAAAAAAAACCATGAATATAGATTTGTTAAAAGTGACGAAATATATATTTTACTAAAAGGATCAAAACCTTTCTTAGTTATCAAGAAACATTTGATAAATCTAATCCAGAATGTAAATTATTTAGAGAGTAACGTGGTGCAGTTAATATGAGGAAATGCTATAGACATGCCTTTCAAACTCTCAACCCTCTGAGAAGTGAGAGGCAAGGGGGCAATAATGCTCTTCAAGCTGTGAAATATTAAAGACACATGTGATATGTTTCCCTTGCAGATTTTACCTAAAAGTTGATTTATTGGTGCTTTAACACTCAAGCCTATTCATTTAATAGGACCACAGATGTGGCCATATTTCTGACTTGATAAGCCTGACGAGTTCTAGGATATGAGACATTTTACCCTGTAGCCTGTGGACAAAAGTGAGTGTGGTGATCTCAGCCCTGTTTCTAGTGGTCAGATGTCCACCTAGTGACCCTAATTGTTGGACTCTGCAGTTCTTCCAGGTGACAGGATGACAGCTTGTTCTGGAGGCATATTTGCAGAATTAATAGCCTTAATAACATTCTTGTCAATCCATGACAAAGAAGTTTTCTTTTTCATTGCCTGTGCTTTTCTTGTACTGTGCAAGAGCTGGACTATTCATCACCTTTTGTGAGAAATACAGTCTGCCTTTAAAGGAAAAAGTTGCATTCCAGCTGGAGTTAGTCAGTACTAGGGTTTGATGTTTTATCACTTCAAGGGAAATGTAGCAAAGATATTTTTTCTTTTTTGTTCAACTCTCTTATCTCACCTGTTCACCACATTCTTTCCCACTTTGCTGCACACTACAGAATGGGAGCACATGCAGGAACAGAGTATCTTCAGGTGTAAAGCTCCCTGATACCTAAGCGTTATGCAGTCACCCTATGACAATGAATTTTGTTACAAAACAGTCCAGAAGAAGGGACATTGTCCTTCACCTTCTTTGTGGCCTTTGACACAAGTAAAACAGAAGAATTCAAAATTATTTCTGTCCTTAGACTCATAGAATGGTTGAGGTTAGAGGGGATGTCTGCTGGTCAAGCAGGGATGCCTAGACCCCAGGACCATTTCCAGATGCTTTTGAATATCTCCAAGGATGGAGACAGCACAACCTCACTGAGCAACCGATTTCAGTGCTCTGTCACTCTCACAGTTCTTCCAAGTTGGTTCCATCTTGTCTGGAATTGTTTTCATCTCCTATATCCACTATTTTCATAAACTGCCTTAATAACACTGTAATAGCACTGCTGACTACTACAATGGAAATGTGATTTCTTATGATCCGTGATGGGTATAAATGTGACCCTTTTGTACGTATCTATTTCTTGGCATGTACATTTTCATACAACAAACCATAGACTACTGTTATTCTAACAAGTCAAAAGTAACCAAGACCATTGCCTGCCCAGTCTGGCCAGTGTCCACACTACTGAAGCTCTGTAGCTTCCAAAACAGCGTGTCTACATTAAACCTTCCTCTTAGCAGTGATTCCTGGTCTGTGCTAACTCCCAAATGATTCTTGGATATCATCTGGGGAGTGGTGATTGGCATTGGCCAAAACTGCACCAGGGACCATCTGAATTATTTAGCAGTGCATGCAGAGAATTGAATACCCGGGTCTAGGAATGTTCCCTGGCAGTGTTTAACGTACTGTACAGACATATGCGTAAATTCTAGGTGAAAGCGACATGAATGTGGCTGTTGGGTAAATAGGGAGAAACCTTTGACCTTAGAAAACACTTTCTGTGCTACTCTGTCATCTTTCAAGTACGTGTGAGAAATCAGTACTTGGGTAGCAAACCTGCTGCTGTGTTTGCTGGGAGTATTACTGGGGGATTATAGGGAAGGGGGAGAAGTGCTAATGCAAGCCTTCTATCTAAATTTAATCTCACAGCTGAGTTAACTTGATTCATATTGAAATAAACCAGAACTTCAGACAAACTAAGTGGAGAATTGCAGCGAAGAGGACTACTTCCCCCACTTCACTCTGTCTTGTTATTTCCCGTACAGAGCTTCAAAAGGGAAATAAGCCATTCCTGCACACTGGGCTTTGAAGGTGAGCTGCTTTGTGAGAACTCCCTGTAGCGCTGTGTTGCTGAAATCAACGGTTCAAAAATGTAAGCTATGCTTGGTTATAGCCAAGTGGCTGTAGAGGCTAAACACAAATCAAGCAGTTTCTTGAGCTATATCTAATAACAAAACCCAAAGCAAACCCAAAATAACCCCAAAAATATGAGTTGTGTTCTCCAGCTCCTGTATTCACTTTCAGACCTTGTTCACGTTTAACTTGAGACCCCTCATGGGCCGATGGGATACCCTCTCTTTCTTCCCTTCAACCATGAACTGGGAAGATCAACAGGCCCCCAGCAGGGTCCAGTAAGATTCCCAGCCTGGAAGATCAAGGGCTAGGAGAAATCGGTTGGAGCAAGTCCAGAGGAGGCCACTAAGATGATCAGAGGTCTGGAGCACCTCTCCTGTGAAGAAAGGCTGAGACAATTGGGCTTGTTCAGCCTGGCAAGAGAAGGCTCTGGGGAAACATTATAGCAGCCTTCCAGTACCTGAAGGGGGCCTACAAGGAAGCTGGGGGGATGGACTTTTTACAAGGGCATGTAGTGACAGGACAAGGGGTAACAGGTTTAAACTAAAAGTGGGGAGATTTAGATTGGACATCAGGAAGAAATTCTTTACGGAGAGGGTGGTGAGGCACTGGAACAGGTTGCCCAAAGCAGTTGTGGATGCCCCATTCCTGGCTGTCTTCAAGGCCAGGCTGGATGAAGCTTTGAGCAACCTGGTCTAGTGGAGCGTGTCCCAGCCTACAGCAGGGGGGTTGGAACTAGATGTTCTTTAAGGTCCCTTCCAAACCATTCTGGGATTCTATGAAACTGGATGAGGCCTTGGAGTTTGAACAATGATGCCTAAGGATGTACATAACATCATGTTAGGAACAGAAAGAGAGAATTCGGTCGGTCATTACTTATCCTGCTTGGCCATGTTTTGGTCCTTCTGTCCAACATTGGCACCAGACTATGTTTAATGCTTACAGAAAATTATTAATAAATGTTTTCCTGCAGGGGCTGATGTTTTCACAGGTTTTACTCATCTGGTGTATCGGAACTGAATTGATGTCACACACAGCATGCAAAATGTTTTGAATTTCTTTTCAACGTAAGGCCCTGTGCAATAACATTTGTTGTATGTGTTATTAATACAATTGTGAACTTCATGTTAGAAAAAACTCTTTTGCTGATTTACATGAAGTATGTAAAAATCATTTGGTATAAATTGTTTCATAGTATTCCTTACTTGTACTGTCCCAATTGACTAATATTAAAACTACCTACTATTTATCTTCATTTCCTTTTGAAAATGTCTGTGAACTCAGAAAAGTTTATCCAATGTCCACTGAAGTCAATGGGATATAAAAAGTCTTTTAACAGTGAATTAATTTTTCTGGTGGATTAAATGACTTTAGGTAAATGGAAAATTAAATAATGTAAATTATCATTAGCCTAAAGTGTTATTCTAATATTATTAGTTTTACTACAGTTTCATGCCAGAGTCTTATCTCAATTACATGGGCATGAATATAGATAACTGTTGATTTAGAGCTACTAAACTTTTTCTGATCATTTACTAATGTAACAGACCAAAATATGGACCCCCTGTACAGCTTGGTGGGACTTAAAATGCAGATTTCAATTGCTGGTTTTCCACCCGATATTTCTGGTGCATTTGACAATAGTAAGACACATCGTTCTTTATTAGAGACAGCCCTGTTGCATAAAGCCCACTTTTTTCCCCTTTGAACATTCTGTGTTCTTTCTTTGAAGAAAAAAATTGATGCAGTTGCAGAGTTAATAGCTTTTTACCTTACTGCAATTTAAGTCCTCATCTTTAAGACGTTATTAAAAAAAACCAAAATCAAAACAAAACAAAACCCACAAAACAAAATCTGAGCTTTTTCTCTAGATTCTATTAAAAAGGACAAGAAAAAATTAATTTCTACCACTATGGAATGACCATGCTTCAGTGTCTGTCCCTGTAACAAAATCTATGGAAGTTTATTTTCCCTAGGTAGCCTTGTATGTGCATAAATAACAGGGTTTATAAACAAGTGGCCCTATCCATATGGTCACCCATCTGGTGGTGAAGAATCCCAGGAGAGAGTCCAATTAGTGGGAGCACAAACATAAAGTTAGGAAAAACTACTAAGATTGTTGTTTGTACAGTTTCCAAATGATAAATCCAGATATCACAATGAGAACTAATGTGTTTCTAAAGCATCTTTCATCTTGAACAACCCTGATGGTATTTTCCAAGTAGGAATTATTATAAACATAATTATTGGATGAATGTTTGATATAGAAAGGAATTAAAAAGAAAATAACTTTGCAGGGCAGAGTGCAGACATTAAGGGATGAGCACCTTCATGACCCTGTTGTTAAAGACCTGGCTACCTCTGCTTAAATTCAGAGCCTTCCCTTGGAATATATATTTCTAATGCAATATTATGGAGAAATTAAACTTGTGGGAAAGAAACCATAGGAACTTTGTCCCCCGGTGCAAGTGGATGCATCACATTAGAGCAGTAAATCCTAGCATCCCCTTTTTGACTATTTCTTAACCAATTTCCTCTCTACCTTCCATCAGAAAACAGATGGAGGTGCAGGAACTTGAGGTCAGCATGCATACTCTCTGCAAACAAACACATGCACTTTCATCCCATATTCTGGGGTATGGACAGGCTTGAATCTGGCAAGTTGTCTACAGTGTGTGTATGTGACTTGCTAGTGTACTCTGGAAGAGTCGGTGGATATAGCTTGACAACCCTTTCTTAAACCTCTCTACTCTTATATTTGGATTATCTTCAGATTCTCAGTATTCCTGAAAAGAACCTGTGTAAGGAGCCAGAGCAGAGGTGTTTTAAAGCTGTGTTCAGAATTGTCCCAACAATGTTTTTTTATTGACAACAGCTAGGTGACTGAACTCTGAGCATAAATATTCTTGTAAGCTTTCTGCTCAGCACATAAACTGCTCTGAGTCTCATTTTGTGGTGTTATTCTCTGTGGCTCATACCCAGAGTCCAGACACTCAGCAAAGAGTTCTGGATTCTGCCTAGGGGGAATCAAACCTCTAAATGTCACATATTAGCTTCCAGGCACAGGAGTTACTTCTTGGATCTAGCTTAGGAAGCAAAAAGTACACTTAGGGGAACGAATATCTTTGTGAAGAAGTATTCACGTCCTTTTCAATGGCAAATGTAGGATCCTGCCACTAATCATTTCTGCCATTTTTTATTACTCAGACACTATTCGAATATTATTTGGGGAAATTAACTAACTAATATCCCTCAACTGAATATTTTGGAATGCAGAATGATTAATCTTCCAGCAAGTTTGGAAAGAATTTCTGATGAATGTAGAGTTTTGATTGGTAGTCATGGGAAGATCTTCAAAGGTCAAGAGGAATGAAGAATTGATCCAGGGAAAGATTGGAGTTTGCTATATAAGCAAATTAAATTCACATCAAACTTAGCGAGTTAACATTACTTAAATTTTCAGTGCTGAAAAACGACTGTAATGTGTATTATTCTGCTACAGTGGTGCACTACACATGAAATAAAGATTAGGAAACTCAAGCCTATTATTGTAGGTATGTATGGTTATTGCAGAACTTTGGATCAGAATTTCATTTTTGTAAGATTTTCTGGGTGCAGTTAGCTTGTATCATCCAGATGTCTGCATTAAAAGAGGTTATAGCAAATCACATTTCTCCTCTGATGAGTGACTATAAAAGCTGTAACATATCATTCCAACTGCACAGTGTTTCAGGGGCTTTGAGTCAATTGTTATCACCTTACCAGCCAACAGGTATGTACGCATTTCTTTTCCTCACCTGTCAGAGCTGGTAACTCAGTTTAGAATATGGCAGTCAAACTGTGCTTTTCTCTGCTGGCACTTTACTGCCAGCAGTAACAATTCAATAACACCTCTATAACCCTGTTGCCATTTGCTTGTCCCCAAAGTTACACCAAGACGAAACTGCTCTGCAGAAAATGTCCTTGTCAGGATGGGAATTAACATCATGCAGAGACAGTGGGACATATCCTGAAGACAGTACGGATAAAAATGTGACATTACCTTTATTGCCAGCAGTGATCTAGAAGAAGACAAAAACATCTGAGCCATGTGTATTCAGTGGGTCCAGCTACCAGAGCTGGCTATTGAGGAGGTGACTCCCCTACTCAGAAACTCTGGGGATGTAAGTACACACCATAGAAAGCATAGGTCCTGAAACATGGCCTCCAGAGCCTTGGTGGGTACATCCACGTGGCACTTACCGTGGAAGAGCCCAACTCTGTCACACTATGGACACAGGCTTGAATTTGTAAAGCTAGAAGCAGTGAAGGAAAAAACCCTCATATCTTAAACTGAGCTTATTTGATATGAAAATCACTGACATGCAATGTTTATGGCGCTCCACAGTCACTTCGAAGAGCAAAAGTGAAGTGTAAATAACTATCAGAGAGAACTTAGAGGACTAGAGTTATCCAAAGCAAAATAGGTATAATGAGACACTGAACAAAAATTAAACCTGTGCTTGCAGTCAGGAAGGATGAAGGGTATGGACCTGTGTCTCTGAATAGCATGTTATCACTTATGAACCTGAAAGACATCTAGAGATAGCTCAGCTGTTATGATATCCATAGTTCATATTGTACTTCATACAAATTCTCATCTAAATGCGTTACTGATTGTGGTAACACAGTTTCATTTGAGTTTTTAATTCTGTTGACTCACGTATGACTATTTCATATTTGTTTGTAACGACAGTATTTGCCAGCTGTGCTATGCATATTCTATTCTCCCCCAAAATTTACCTGAAGATGCAAGGTGAAAGGTGTGGAGTTTAAATATTCGGAGAATGAAGAGGTAATTGGTGGATGAAGAGAAAGTCTTATGAGAATTCCAGATAGACCAATGACCCAAGAGGAAAGAAATCTTTGTGGGGCAAGAGGAACTTACTGAGCTGGACGCTGTTTGCTTGTTTTGCCTGTCAATGTTTGAGATACTTGTGTTAAATAATACTAAAGGAGCTGTTATTGCAGTCCACTAAGGAAATGGCAACAGAATCATGTCATATCTGGGCAGAAGGTGAATAGCTTTGAATGGCAGCCTGTACTGATGGAATAAGGGACTCTTCTCCATAATAGCTAGAAACAATCATTTTTCTGCTCAAAGGGCTTATTTGTGGGCAAGACATCAATGTGATTCTTTATAATATTATTTTTCTCTGGGAAGCTGAGACAGTGAGGAGGATATTAGCTGATGCAGTAGTAAGGACCTCAGATTACTTTAGATACTAGCAACCTAATTGAAGAAGTCCAGTGTAGGGCCCGTTTATGAACTGAGATGAGAGATTTAGGGGGGCACTTGAACTGCAATTTCCTGAGGAGAAACAGAGAGGTATGTCCAAAATACAGCCTCCAAGCCTGAACAGGCAACTTTAAGAAGGTATACAAGAGGGAGAAGTGGTCACTTTATTCATCAGGTCTTCATAACTGTAAGGGTCATGACAATTCCTAACACCTGGGAAGGAAGCAGGGAAGTGTCTTAATTACTGAAGTATTAATATACTTTCCCAAGTTTAGAAGGGATACTAACTATCTCAATGTGTCCTATTTTCCTCCAAAATGTTCTGCTTATTTTAAAGAATTAGTGCCATAAGGATTCAAGGGACCCATACTGCTGACTCCTGGAGAGTGTGACTTCCTACAATTTCACCAGCTTCAGTCCAAAAGCTTGCATTAACAGTCTCTTGGCAACTTGGTTTCTCTAACAATGTTATGGAATCTTATCAACAGGCTTTTTAAATATCCAAATATATAATGTATTCCATAATTTTATAATTAAAGAAACAGAGGCATCTGGGTAAAAATTAGGAGAATGCATCCCATTTAGGGTCCTCCAGTGCAAGAAAGACATCAGCAAACTGGATGGAATTCAGTGGAGGGCCACAGAGACGGTCAGACAGGAGCACTTGTCCGATCTGCAATGTTGTGCCATCTCCACACTTGGAGGTTTTCAAGACCCTGAGCGATACTGACTGACCTCGCTGCTGATGCAGCTGGATGCTGAGCTGGGGACATCCCAAGGTCCATACCAACCTGACTTATTCCAGGATTGTCTGTTTCTTAGTCACAAATTTTTGTCATAGAGCCAACAATGGGGCCGTGTAAAACAGCACAGCACAAATTCGACATTGTAGACAGTTGCTTTGACTGTCTTTATTTCTTGACAACTGCTTGGCTTCTGCTGCTTTTTGATGGAATATTGCATT
The DNA here is from genome assembly GCA_027574665.1 of Rhynochetos jubatus. Taxonomy (NCBI): domain Eukaryota; kingdom Metazoa; phylum Chordata; class Aves; order Eurypygiformes; family Rhynochetidae; genus Rhynochetos; species Rhynochetos jubatus. The sequence goes on along the minus strand of CM050648.1, from coordinate 11,882,836 downwards.
TCTCAACTATGAGATGTTCCACTTGTAACAATATGTGACAAGAATGGCATTTATCCCTTCAAAAACTTAAAGAAAATTATAAATTTTCTTATTGATAATTTAAAAATTAACTTTGTTTGTTCAGAACCTCCTGTCTGGACCTTGTCATAGATTATTCTTTGAAGAGTCTTGCTTTTACACTGTCTAATGTAGTGTTTCATTCATCTGAAAAGTGATATTTATTTAACAGACCAAAACTATAGTTCATATCTATGATACAGTGAGACAAGTCTTTAGCAGTATAAATCAATGACTTCTTTGAAATCCATGGAGGTATATTAGTAAGTCAGAAACTGATGTGACCATTAGATACCATCTTTGCATATCTACGTAAGGCCTATCTTGGTCACACAGAAAATCTCATTTAAGGCCTCATTTCATTGAGATATTTTAATAGCTGCCAAAATTTAAGTATGTCATTCAGTTGATTGCAAAGGGATTCATCATGTATTTAAGCACCCTGATGAACCATGATAAAGAAAGTAAGTGAGGGGTATAAAAGATACTTTTAAATAGTGGAATTTGCCTACCAGCATACTGGAATACTCTGAAATGTGTATGCTACTTCTTCCCAAAAAAGCAAAAACAAACAAACAAACAAAAAAACCTCACAAAACAAAAATGAGAGAAAGGCAAAAAGTGTAACTTATCTGCAGGATCCATTGTGAAGGATTTGTAGAGTCAGCAAATTCCTTTACTGTTTGCTTTGCAGTGCACTACCTTCACTTTTCTGTTGCTTTCCCTGTAACACAGACCTGTTCTTTGTCGCCTGACCTCCTCTGTATCTTTCCTTGCAAACTGCTCTTTTTAAAAAAGCCCTTCTGCTCAAAAGATTGTCAAGTGCTATGGTTTCTATTTTCAGCTTGCAGTTAAAAGCTCTGTTATTTTCACAATCCTCCCTTCTTGTGACTTCGACACCACACAAAGGCTATCATTCCTAACGCAAGAATCCTGGACAAAAACCTCATCAAATTAGGTCAATTGAATGTAAGAATAAATCTTATAATCATAACACACCAAGAAACTTGTGTAAACATGGACAGAGCTATAATTAAATATATGGTAAATACAACCTTCTAAGACCAGGCTTACATGTACAAACAGGTGAACCAAGCCCTGAATGCATGACATCATTAGGTTTTTGTTTCTGTTTGAAATTGACTGACAGTTTATGGTTTTGCATACAAGAAAATTAAGAGGTGCTGGACCTCTGTCCAGAAGCTTCACCAGTGGCCAGTGAGTCTTTCTCAGTCACCTCAGTCAGTAATCTGGGCTTAACCTAATGGAGATAACGGCAAATATAAAAAAAAACCCCTGTTTTGCCAAAACTTTACATTCTGAATGTTTTACAGTTTCTGTTATTAAATAACAATACTAATTTTATAACTTATCTGATTTGTACATTTTTAAGTGTTTTCTCTTTCCAACTACATACTTCAGTGGAGACAAAGTTGCAATCTGATTACCTATGATTCATCTTCTTTTCAAGCTGCTCTTTAGAGTATACAGTATGCAAAAATCCACAAAATCCTTTTTCTAACATAGGTTCGTTACGTATTATAAAAGATGGTGTGAGCCAGTAACTGTGACACAGAGAAGAATTTGGAAGCTCTGTATCCAGTTTTTGATTCTTCACTAGTATCTATCAAAAAGCTTTAAGACCTTTAATTTTTCTCCAACTAAACTCTACCTTAGGGATATGCAATGATTAACCCATTCTCTTCTGTTATGCTTTTTGCTGCTAGTGTTCTATTTTTCACAGCTCAAACAATGAGCTCCAGTCTTCATTGCCTCACTCATCATTGATCAGATTATTCATGAGATGATGCCAATACTGTGTTATTACTTGCTTTTTATATAATGAGAAAAATATGTGGGAAAAATTAGCACTAATTTATCCCTTGAATTCTGACCACACTTTTAAGACTATGCTTTCAGCAGATCTGCTTTTATATTTTTCTCTCCCATCTTGACTACCATTTTTATCTCCTGACATTTATGTGATGTCAGCACTTCAGCCACAAACTGTAGAAAAATATTTACTCTGTTAGCTACATCATCTTGCTCCCAGTTATGGCAGATGTGTGTGTGCCTCGTTTTTCAAACCAGAGCTGTGTGAGAGCAGATCCAAGTTAAGCTAAAGGCTAGACTCAGCTCTCTGCTGAACAAATTGCTCTGCTTGCTGACAATGGTAGCTGCTTTTGAATGCATGTAAAAATAAAATTGGTATGAAGATTACAAGATTTATGGGGTAGCGAAGATATCTTTTTCTTCTGCTAGAACATGTGTCTGAATCAAATGATGCCATACATTCACAGGGCTGTAATAAGACCAGTGAGGAAGCACAATGAGTACTTAGTTGCAGGGAATGGTGACTGGAAAAAGGATCATTTTTTTTTTACCTTTATTGTTGTTGCAAGGTGAGTTGAAGCTTTTTTTGAAATTGTATCAATTGCAAAAAAAGAAAAAAAAACATATTAACAGGGAAAATAATTTGGAATTAAAATACTGGGGATCTGGATTTTTAGGAAAACCTACTTTGAAAATGTGGTTTGGAATTTTCAATTTTATTATTTTGTGGGCTTTGTGTCATTATTTTAATGTTATTTTAAAATAAATGAGAAAAAAAAAAAATTCGGCAAAGGCATGGCTGCAGTTGGCTATGCGGTTTTCCTGGGGTGGTGGTGGGGTTGTGGGGAATGTTTACAATCTTCAACGGTCCCATGACTTCAGACTCTTTAAAATATACTGACCAGAAGTGTCTCCTGTTACAATGAAACCAACTGGTGCTTTGTAAGTTAAAGTTACTGATTCATGATGTAAAACTCCATTTCAGTAAAGCAAACTTTTGGATTTTTTACTTGAATAAAACTTCATGGAGTAATCTTCAGATTGCAAACGTGCTCATTGACTAAATCTTACCGTTTCAATCTACTGGAGGTAGGACATTTGAACTCAGCGGGTATTTTGAAGACCAATGAACTGTCTTATGTGGAGCTTCATACTTAGAGGTGATGCTTCTGGAGAAGATTTGTGTCTGCTAGGGAAACATTATTCCCCTGTTTAGAAAGAACTATAAGCTTACCAAAATAAAATATCTTGGCCAAGGTACCTTCTTGGCAAAAGTCTCTGGAAATGATCGATAGCTCATAAACTGGCACGAACACAAGGGTCTGCCAGTGCTGTAAATTCCTCCATTGTCTGTACATCCAGATTAAATCCTTACCCCTGTTCCTACAGTCCATGTCCTAATAGGCTCAGTACATTGGCAGGAACAGCAAATGAACTGATAGAAACTAAATTTGCTTAACTAAATTAAATGCATGGCAATGCTAAAAAGCTGACTTAAGGGCCTTCAGGAAATGTAAAGAAGGGAAAAAAAAGTATAGTTTTGTTTTCGGGGGGGGAGGGGGGGGGGCGAAGACAAGACTTAAAGGGAAACAACAGGAAAGAATTTTTTTTTAATATAATGTGCATATGCACTGAATGCTTCATGTTTTTAACACATAATCTGGATTTGCAGTTGCTTGGGGGGTGGGCAGAGATAATTCTGAGAAGGATCTGTGCTAGATGGAAATAGAAAGCTTTCAAAGATTTAACCATACAGTAGAGGGAAGAAAATGTCCTTCTTTCTTTTTCTTTTCAATAATACAAGTCTGAGAAACAGGAAGTGGCAGAAAAGCACTTGGAAGGAAAATGCACAGTAATTACCTAGGCTTTGAGGTTCCATAGAGATTTTTTGCAGGGTGAAGTTCTCCAGTTTGACTGTTGTGACTGAAAGTGAAAATTATCCCTAAATATTAGTGATCTCAGTGTGGCAGCCACTATCATTTCTGATTCCCTGATTACACTGCCCTTAGCCAGGGAGAGCAAATACCCTTGATACTGTCTTGGCTTGGACTGATCCTGCAAAAATTCCTCAGGAAGCAAAATCCAAAGGGATCATATTTTTTTCCATTGAACATAATATTTCTGACAGCTTCTGCAAGTTTTTTTTTCTCTTTTCAGTGAGCAGGTCTGCCCCATAGAGTGGAAGGAGCAGTGGTCCTTGCCCCTGCCTCAACTCCCTCGGCATCTCTGCAGAAGAGCTATTCACAGTCAGGATGGTGTCTGGGCTCAGGGATTCTCCCTTCTCCCACCTGCTCTCTGGCAGTCCTCAAGCTGGAATTACAGTCTCAAAAGGGACTTTTTCCAGGCACAGAATGTCATGAAAACAAAGCAATATAAAATCTGGCTGCTTTAATAATATCCCCCATTTTCCCCAGGGCTAAAGGCTGATGACTCCTTTACATAACTCATTCAATCTTTTCCTCTCTGCTCAGATTTCTTTTTTCATTCCATCAGTCTTGCCTTGAACTGATGGCAGATTTTGACATAGACTTGAACCATGGACAAGTGGAAAGATCGACAGTAGAAACCTAGAAATCTGTTCATCCACCTGATTGATTGTGAAAGTTGTGAGCTCTTCCAGGCTGTTATCCCTGGAAACTGGCCAATTTTCAACCTGGCTGTATGAAATGCATTTGTGAAATCATTCACATGTAGCTTGTTTGGAAGAGCATTCTGACATGTAGCTCTTTTCCCTAAGTGGTGCAATGGAAAAAGATGAAATCTGTACTTAATGAATTAAAATCTCACCCAGTGTAAGCAATTCCATGTCCAATGCAGTCAGCTCTTGCCAAGCTTTCAATAAAACAGCTGCTTTCACCTGACATTTATTTCTTGAATAAAGCCATACTTGAGCTCAGTATGTTTTCATGCTGAGATTGTTAACAAACTGAAAATAGACAGAAAAGTTTGGCCTTTCCAGCAGGACAGCAACATAGAATTTATTAACAAGAGCAAGACAGGACAAAAAGAAATCGTACGTGTATTCCTTTAAATTAAGGGGATTACTGTAATGGGACATCTGGTGCTTTAAAGTGCAGATTGCAAAGTCACTATGCTGTATCATTTTAATCCCCATAAGTAAATGCTCCCTTCCAGCTTCCTTTCCTGTATTAGTTAGTCTCCTGCTTTCTGTCCTTGCGTATGGGAAGAACAAATCCAAGGACAAAATGCTGAGAAGCAATTTGATTTTGTAGACACTTTGTCAGGCTCTATCCACAGAACTTCTGTGGATGTGGGAGAGGAGGGAGGCTATGCTGTATGGCTAAATCACATGCTTTAACATCTCAGCTTCAGTTCAACACGACATGACTTCAGGCAGACCCAGAATTTCACATGGGAACAGTTAAATAACAGAGAACATCTAAAGCAGAGCAGAACAAAATCAGGCAGTGAGAGGTAAATGCCTACAGGCAGGCCAAATCCGCAGAAGAAAGAAAATTGCAGATCTATATATTCTGCATAACAAAAGAAATGTACTTGCGATGAGGGCTGGATAAACTTGCACCAGTTTTGGATAGAAGATAACAATTATTGCCATTGTAATCCTGGATAATTCCTCAGTATAATTATCAGGCTCACCAAAGTTTAATACACACATGTTGGCTGGAGATTTGTATAGTCTGGATAGTTGCTAGCCTCTGGATCAGGATAGCATTCTGCTTTTTTGTTTGTTTGTTTTAATCCGTTATTTCAAAAAGCAGATTATTTCCTTTATTAATTTTAAAGAGGACTCTTCAGAACATATAAATAATCTTACTCTGGGCTGATAGTCCATCACTATGTTTGAAAAAAATGTTTGGGGTTTTATTGCAAAAAAGGCAGATTTATAATACTGATTACTATATTTATTTCTAAACATTCTTTCTGCTAAACATGAATTTGCTATATAAGAGAACAACCATCTGTGAATTTCTGAATTTCATTAAACAGATGATAAGTGTTTAGTGATAATGATTTCATTAAACAAATGCTAGTATTTTGTTTTTCACAGGATTAATACATTTCATACACAAGAATTATCATAAACTACTATGGACTTAAACAACTTGCAAACTGGAAATGGTCCCAGAACTATATAATTTGTTTAGTTGATTCACATTAATTAAGAAAAACGGGTTGCAACTCTTAATTATTATTAAAAATTCCTCTGAAATTTAAAAAGAGAAAAACATGGGGGTTTTGTAACTTTTCCAGTTTATTTTGGAAATATCTAGGGCTGCTTTTAACATAATTTTGTGTGACTGATTTTTTGTGTAAACATAACTGTTCTCTCACAAGTATTTAAATGGAAGATTTTTTATGTTTTTCAGTAAAAGAATTTAGTAAAAAGACTTTCAAACCACCTGAAAGGCACTTTGATGCACAGAGTTAAAAGCAAACAATTGTTTTGCCTTTGCTTATTGTAGCTGTTCAGGTGGCAGAGAGGGACTGAGACATCAAATCAGAGGTACTCACTAAGTGAGCAAAACCAAAGGTGGACACTGACAGCTTGAAGTGCCACAGCAGAGTCCCAGCACAGAGCAAATGCTGACAAAGAGCATCACCCAGCTACGGGGAAGAGGGAAACGTGATAGTTTTCTATGTGTTTCTGTCGCCCGCATTCGCAGAATCCGTTTCTCTCATCTGCCATGATGTAGCTGCTGACAGCAGCAACAGCAGTTTGAGGTGGCCTTTGTTCTCTTCCTCGGACTTGCAAGTCCTCTCTCATTTGCAAAAGTCTGAGCAGGAAATACCTTCATGCCTTCCTACTTCTCCTTGCACTGCCCTCCTGGGAGCACTTCTCTAAGAGGAACTGAGGACCAAAACAGCTGAAAAAAATGTTTCCAGTTACATCTTCCCAGGGTTTCTATCTGATTCCAACTTTACTGCCAGCTTATAGAACAAATTGATGTTATTAGTCGTATATGACCCTGCATTCAGAACAAGTGACTATCACCCCATTTGTAGTGTGGCAGGACTCAGAAAAACCATCATTCCTCTGGAGGCATGCAGTCCTGATCTGGGCTTATCCCAGCTTTAGGTCAATGGAGAATTCCAATAACCTTTTTATGCTGTGTTCAGAAATTAAAATATTAAGATTGGTTCCCAGGAGGAACTCTGGAGAACTTCCCTAATATCTTCTCTTCATCCCGACACCTCCTAGCTGGGGTGCAGTTGGTTTTCAGCTCCCCTTAGCTAAATGTCTTCCCAGAATTACAGATGTTGCACTGTTCCTCCAGTTTTCTACCTCAATAGTGTTTTCCTGTGTGGCACCATGTCTAATGCCCTAGTTAAATTCAGACAGATTTAATCTACGGTATTTCCTTTGTCCGGGTAATCAGTTATGCTATCACAGCGAGACATCTGATTATTCAAACATTATTTACCCTTGGTAAACTATTTAGCATTTTATCTCATTTTCTGTTTACCTCATGTAATGAAGATTCTTCAACCTTTTTTTTTTTTTTTTTTAAACTTACCGAAATGTTGAAGCCAAAGCTTTGGAGTGTAACTTATTCCAATCATTTCCCTTCTCCCTCACTTGAAGATTAACTGTTCTCCAGGTATACTGACATAAACCCTTCCTGTTCATTTAGCACATCTTCCTCTGACAGACCTCCTGGAGTCTGGGGAAGGGGGCAGTCCAGCCTGTCCCTTGACTTCTTTCCAGCTCAGAGATGCAGCTTTCCTTTTCCATAACCCCTTATCATCCCTTTGCCCTGTGTTCAGTGCCATCTTCCTAATGGAAAATGAAGACACTGTATTCCCAGGGGGGCACAAACATTTCAGAGAAATGTTTTATCTGGTGCTCACTGGGAGTAAGAGTTCTTTACAGCTCTCTCTGTAGCTGTAGAGGAACACTGAGCTCTTTTTCTTTATGTAAACAGGCCATTCTTTGCATCCAGTCAAAGCAGTTGCAAACAGCATTTTGACTGCAAAAGCACAGAGGACTTTCCAGACTCAGATGAAAGTAGTTAGTTGAGGTTTATGTAATTCTTGTTTGAATTCATTATACATGCATGGATACATGAATCTTGCAAGAACTTTTCTAACTATGTATTTTGGTGCCTAAGGAATACCATTCTGCAGAGATGAAAGCCCAAATCCAGCAGACCCTTGTATCGGAAATTCTTATCTAATTTTCAACATTTATAGAAAGATAATTACCTTCCTCCTCTCACCCCCCACTGTTTTAACAAGGAGTTGAATAAACTTCTTACTCTTGCAGGCGGTGTAGCAGAAGTTTGAGATCCAGTAAACCCTGACTGGTAATCACAGTTCCTTCATTGTCTCAGATAGATTCTGAGCATTTTCAAGGGTCCGTGACAGGCTAGTTGCCCTCACTTCTTATTTCTGAATGGCTAACCTAAGAGACCAAGAACTTGTTTTCAGTGGTCCAAAGCCATGTTACTGTGAGATCAAAGAGGTGGAGTCGAGATAATGCCAGGCTCCTGGCTGCCAGTTTCTGCTGTCTGTGGGCTGTACTGTTAGGAAACCCTTGGTGTACACATGCAGTAAATAACAGTAGTAACAGAAGTGATGTGATACACACTTGTCTGGAGCATTACAATTTACCAAACTTTCACAGACCAGATGAATGAAGGAAATACAGGAAATTATTACTCTGCAGGAATCTGAATCAATCCCGCCCCCCATTCGCTACCAGACCTGGAAACACTTGGCTCTTATAAATAATCTTTAATCAGATAGGTCACACTATTAAAATCAATGGCTCCTTCTGTGAATAAGGACTACTCAGCAGGCTAAACATTTGCTGGACTGATTTCTAAGTCTTAAAATGCTCAGAGAAAACACAAAATGCTTTTTATAAATTCTTGTTGCTGTACTTCACATTTTACTACAGAGTAAAATTTTATTGCTAGTTGCCATATATTAGAAAAAATAAAAAGGAGAAATATGAGCAGGACCCAGATGGCTTTGTGCTTTTTACATAATTGCAAAATACTTATGTTACAGGCAATTTTCATTATGTACTAATCAAACTTGTGTAATCCTGTCACTGCACTGTCAGTACAATTATCACATCTGTTTAACAAAAAGTTGAATAACAATCATAAGGAAAAATAGACAAATTAATGGTTGTCTCAACAGAGAAACCAATGTGAAAAAGGTCCTGCTGCAGATGTAGTTCTCAGTGTACGAGATGTCAGGATGAATTGTAGCCTTGGTGTGAAATACTCGGGAGAAAAGCAAGGGGTATGACAGCGATCAGACAAGATCACAGCAGCAGTTAAGCCAGCTAGCAAAGACTTTACCGTGTCCCTTGTGAACATCTAAAGTAGCACTCAGACCCTGCTGTGTTTCCTTTCTTTGCCATGCAGAGAACAATAATACCTGAGAGCAGCTTTGGTATATGTGGTTTGGTTGTGAAGAATTTTTGGGACATGAAGAAAGAATCAAAATATAACAGGAACAGTAAGAGACAGGCAGAGCGTTCTTGCTGCATCCCAGAAAAAGACATCACAAATTTAGCATCACGGGCTGTACAGGAGGGAAAAGGAGACTCACAATTCAAACCTTGCAATGGCTGCACAAACAGGCATTGAAACTGCAAAGTGCTGCTCTAGGATTAGTGTGCTGCAGGACGGAGACAGTGTCGATGGCTATAAAAGTAATAGTTACGATCACCACACAAAACCGCTACAGCCACCCTCAAATCAAGAAAACCAGTTAAGGCTACAGCCTGTGAAAGACTGCATAAAGATCTTGCCTTGACTCTTGTTGACAGACTGTCTGCAGACTATAGTGACTGTTGTTGAAATCTGACATCTGGTAAGGACGACAGTTGGAAGGAAGAATGATGACTGTGCCTTTAGTTACACCATGGGGCTTTGTAACAAATTGTCAGAACAGTTTCCAGCTTCAAGCTTTCAGTTTTCAGCCAATCTTCTGCAAAGCCCTGAAGTGACCACACTGGTGAGGGAGATCCTCCGCGTCCCTGCGATGCTGTGCCCCCGGTAGCTGGGGACGGCAGTTCCTCGGAGCTCACTGTGCAGATGGACAATGGCAGGCAACTCTGGTGCCCTGATACAACTGCAGAATCAAAGAAGAAGCTTCTCTTTGGTTTCAGCCTGCCACTGCCTGTGAGCGACTGCCTCCTCCAGGGTAGCCATGTTGGCTGGAACCACTGTAAATCTCATCACTCCTTTGCATACTGCTGTCTTTCATATCCAGCCCACCTAAACTGTGCTAGCCTTATAAACCACTGAAGCCTGGGTGACCTTAAAACACCAGCCTATCTTTGTAAGCATTCAGGACCACATTCATCTCTTGTACAATCCCCAAGGCATCTAATTTCTGCTTGTTGATATTCACATGCTGCTCGGGTCGTTAGCTATAGTGGAAGCCCTGAAGTAGGATTTTCAAAGGCTTTTTCTTCTGAGCACAGCTGAGATCTTACAGAAGAAACACCTGGAGCCCAGCCAGCATCTACCTTCTAGTGTGGTCACAGCACTGATTTATGATGTGGGAGGCGTGGATTCAGTCTTTTATTCTACAGAGATCTTTGAACACACACTCCAGGCAAGGAGCCAACCACAGGGCTACTGGATACTTTGGTGTTAATTTCTTATCTTTTGTTTTGGTGACATTCTTCACTTAGGAATTAATATTTTTATAGTGCAGTTAAGTGATTTATTTACTTGTGTATAGATACGGGATTTCTTATTTTTTTGGGGGTGATTAAAGTTTTATTAGTTTGGTTAAAAAAAGGAGCAGGAAAAGGCATGTACGTTATCTGGAGAACTTCAGTAACTTCCTGTTGAGGATTCCACTAAGCTCTTTCACTGATTTTTTTTTATGAGTTTGAAGAGGTCAAAGCTTCATTGTTCATGTGCTTTTAAAAGACAGAGTGACAACAGCATGAAGATCTGTGCTGGAGATGATTTTTGATAAAATTTGATGTGTTAGCAACTATTGATAGTTCTGAAAATCTCTGATGTGAGTATTCTCAGTGATGCCAGAACTTGAAATGTGGGTACAGGAGGAGACATTGTCAATAAACAGAGATTAAGAAATCCCAAACCAACCCAACCTGATAAAAATCTACTGACTATGTATTTCACATAAAGCACTTATAAAGTCACAAAAGAATACCATGGCAACAAAGAAAGAAAAAAGATCAAACTATCCATTATTAAAGAAAAATCATATGTTATCTTTACTGCAAGCTTTATAACCTGTCTTTCTGCTTTCTCTTAAAGCACCATAATACACAATCTTGGTTGAAACACTGTGGAACTGTTATTTTTCCTCCGATACAAAAGCCATTGACTTACAGGAAAATTTTACTGAGAAAATATATTCTATATATAAGCAAAAGAAAATATTTCTTTATACAACAATGGCTTTGGTATATAAGCAAACAAAAATAAGTATTTAATCCATAACCAACCATAAAATAAATGCTTGAAGCTAGGGAACAAGGTCTCAGAGTAGAATAAAATCACCATTGGTCAACAACATGCAAAAAAATGGAATTGCTACAAATTATTAGTACTTTCCTCTAAACTTGCTGCTTCTACTTCCCCACCTTCCTCTTGAGTTACAGACATGTGCTACTCCTTATGTATAGGGCATCTCTATTTTATTTCCGTTTTACTCAGAGCAACCTGCCACCTTAAAACTCTTCAAACTCTTTCACACATGTATAAGTGGCTATTGTTAAAATTTTTCTTTACATTTTATTTTTGATATCTAAAGTTCCTAAAAGTGCTGTCTCTCCTCACATAATCAGTCCTGTTGAGTTTCCTACAACAGGTTCATAAGTGAGTTGCACTCCAGTTAATTAGGATTTCCAGGTACAATGACCTAGGATATCCTGCCTGATCTCTGTCTGAAATTCCATACAGAACTGGGTCTCTCAAGAGTCCTGTCCAATACCTGTTACCTGAATGAGATGCCTGGGATGGTCTCACATCTCAAAGGAGTGCTATCAGCAGCTTTGTTTCAGCAACAGAACCCCATTGCTACAGTGGGTTCCACCTCACCTAAGTTGAGCTGTCAGTGATGTGGACATCCACGTTGATGATGTTGCATATTCAGTGGAGATCCAGTTGATAGTCCATGGCATTTAGGGCATGATTCACTAGACCAAATGTCAACATCAACTTTAAGAAGCAATGAACCATGTTCTAAACTTCTTTGACTAGCATGGGAGCCCATGGTAACTGGTTTACATGGACATGTCTCCATCAATTATGGGAATCCCACCCTGTCTCTGAACGAAGTAAGTTAGGGCCATATGGTTTTAAGGTCATCAGTCTTTTTTTTTTTATTTTAGCATAGTCCTGCGAAATGTCCAACATGGAAATTGTCTTCAGCACACATACTGTACTGGTGGGACTTTACACGGCTCTATGCTAGATGATATACTCAGACCATTCATAGCTAATCTATAAAAGGCATGTGCCTGGTAAAGTTGTTAAACTCAGGCCAGGCCTTATAGATGCAGATTCCCCGAAGTATGCTCCTCAGTTCTGGAAAACATAGCTGAAGAGATGTTCACTCTATGGGAGGATGGATGAGCCATCTCTTTGCCTGGGAACTGCAGGTCATCATTCTTTGTGAATTGGATGAATGTGTGTGTGTGTGTGTCAATTAACATCTTCTACCCACTGATATATAACTCTTCTTCAGAACTTCAAACATGCTGTTGGCTACCCAAACATGGCAAAATGACCAGGCTATTTTCACATGCTCTGTTTATTACCTTTGCAAGTTAGAAGAGAGACACATTGGTAGGAAGTTTCATATTATTGTTAAAACCCATAATTTTCTCTATGTTGTTTCTCCTCTTTTTTTCACTTTTATTTTTCCAATTATTTTGATTAAATTTACTCCATGATCTTATTTTTTTCTTGGGTATCTAGTAGCAGGAATAAAAAAAAACAAAAAAACCCACAGCTGATGAGACAGCAAATAATTGCTGTCATTTTTATTGGTTTTTTTTTTTTCTTTAGAAGTTACAGCGGTAGAACTCTAAACACTATATAAACCACAAAAATTACTCCAAAATAGTGCAATAATATAACATAAAAAAAGCTGCCCTAAATTAAAATTTACATCTATTCTTTCTTCTGTGTGCTAATCCATTTTTAAAGCACTTGGAAGATTTCTTGTTATTCTGGGGCTAGAAAATAGACTCCAGTACTCTTTTGGAAGGACACATTGCATTCCTACTGGTTGATAAATCAGTAGTATTTAATGAGGGAAAAGAAATTCAGTTATGTCACATTAATAAATGATTAAAATAATCTCATCTTTGGGAAACTGCAAGGTGAGTTAATTTCCTTACTTTGATCAAAGTGGTCACTATGTCCCTTTTCTTGGTCTTATTAAAATGTCTTTTGTCCTAAACCTGCTATGCTATGATATAGTTCTACAAGATCCTAAGTTGTCTATGTAATGTGAAAATCAGCTTTTTCCAGGGTTTACATCTAGAGGGATGTGTCAAAAAAACAGACTTTTAAAAAATAAATTTAATTCATACTCCGTTTATTTTTTTTTTTCCACTGTTTATGTTGCAGGAGAGCTGAGACCTTCCAGTGCAAATCATTCCTCAGTACAAAGTGCCGTACATTTCCCTCATTAGCTATGCCTTATTTATAAAAAATAATAAATTGTTATAAATAATAAAATCTATAGAATGAAAAGAGTAAAATGCATGAGCAGAAAAGAGGAAGGAGGAACCTGGAGTAACAAGCTACTCCTTTACAGAAAACCAGAAAAAGTCTGATTTTTAAGGAAGAATGTGGCTGACTGCACGAAGTGTCTCAGGGGGTCAAGGCAGATGAGAAGAAAATAGACACTTGAGTTTTGTTATGACTAAGAGCTCTCTGAAAACCTTGAACAGCAGAGCAGAAAGGAGACACAGACAGCCAGAAATGGTCCAGAATCCAGAAGGAGCTCAACACCTCCTGTAAATACAAATAGATCTGCCTACCACAGATTTTATTTATCCTGTGGAGTCTTATAGTACAAGAACAGTATTTCAAAAATAGTATTTCATGACTGAGAAAAGCATCATAGTGGGTTTGTGACGGAGAATACAGCCAAACTCTCTGATGTTTGCAAGAGATATCTCAAGGTCATTTATAGCACTCAGAGACTGGGCACTTTCAGCCTCTGCTTTTTGACTTCAGCTCTTGCTTCTGTGACATCCTCTGTTGGTTTGGGTAATCATAAGTGGCAGACTGGCCAGGAGCTCCCGCCTCCTCCCGCATAGGAGACTACATGTGCTTCGTCTAATTACATATCGGGGGCTTCTATGCTGTCCCTTGAAGTGAGCGTAAATCAGAAGTCAATTGTCTATTCTAATCAGATTTATCCGGAATATATGCTACATGAAGTTTCAAGTGAGTAGAATTAGCTTGCACACAGTAAACATTTCAGGTCTAATCTGATCATTTTAAGTGAAAACTAGTGAGCTTTAACTGTAGGGAAGGAAAAGCCATGCTATAATCAATAAACAAGGAATGATGTGAGAGAGGGGACTAGCATGTCCGATTAATCATCCTAACAGCTGATCAGATTTATGATATGAAGCAAATTAATCACATGCTTTCAAAAAATTGGGGTTTATAGTATACAAACCTTAACGACAGCCTTTGCTGTGGTAATTTGATTTGGGAAGATGTCCTCAGAGACAGCAATGGATACGTTTACAGCTGTAACATATCCAAATATTCATCATTCTTTTCTAACAGCTATTGTATGAATGTGTTCCTGGGCACTGTGCTTGAAGCTTACTCTCTTGTGACTTGACTATACTTTCTCAGTGCTCACACATGAATGAGAAGATGTAACCTGGACTCTTCACTGGAATTTAATTTCTCAACACAAATCATGTTCTCACCGCAATAATAAGAACAAATTTTGTTTCCACATTGATTTAATTTTTTAAATTTATTTCCTTTGTTACTACAGTGTCTTCTTGTATGCAGTTTTTAGAATCATTTTTGCGGAGATATTGATTTTTTTATTACATGAAGCATCGGTTTTCATGATACAAATATGTTCTCTCTTGCCTTGCTATAATGATGCTTTCAGGGTAGGTGAAAAGAAGGAAGGGAATGCCCTTTTCTAATATGAAGTCTTTAAATCCTGAAATATGGACACCTGTAAGGGTTTTTAGGTTTGTTGTTGTTTAGCGCAGATGACTGTATTTCTGTATGGACCAATCTAAATATTTCACTTCCCGAAGAAAGGCCAGAGCTGTATTCTGAAAGGGTATAGCCCAGCAATTTAGGTCTGACTTGCCTAAATACTATGCATTTTGCAAAGGGGACATTTCATCATACCCAAATAGAAATTGTTAGCAATCCCAAATACAATCCGTAATAACAATCAAGTAGCAAAAGATCTGCGATCTACTGGACACCAAATAGATCTTTGTGTTTAAGTTCAGATAAGAAGATTTTTTTTTTTTTTATTAACTAAACAATGTAAATTAATGAGGCGGAGAGAAGGAAGAGGGCAAGAAATTGAATAACTTTTTCTTTATCTATAAACATATTCAGTTCTCTGAACTTTCCCATACCACCCTTTCAGATTGCAGTTAGTATACTCTTCTCTGTGCTATCCAGCCAGAATAGAAGTCAAAAACCCCTTTCCTCTGGAATGCCCTGTAACAAACCAAAAAATAAACTGATAAACCAACAAAACAGTTGGGAAGCCTCTCAGGCATTGCAGCATTTATGGCAGACAGCATCCACTTGAGTGTCTGTGCTTCAGTGCTGGGACATCTATGTCATGAATTAAGGGATGCATTAGCCTGATGAGGTCACAGCACTGAATTTGTGCCACTGGCTTCCTTATGCAGACCTTGTAAAACTTGGGGATAAATTTCAATTCTCAAAGTGGCTCCAGTTTTCTCTGCTTAGTATCTTCACATTTTCACAAACTGCTTTAGATTACTCATTATCTCTTTAAAGATATTATTATTTACTGCTGCAGTTTAAGTCCCAGTAAGTGAGGAATACACCATGTTCAGAACGTTCTCTGCCAAAAGAGAGTATCTCCTAACAATAACAGCAACATATCATAGAATCATAGAATCATAGAATGATAGAATGGTTTGGGTTGGAAGGGACCTTAAAGATCATCTAGTTCCAACCCCCCTGCCATGGGCAGGGACACCCTCCACTAGACCAGGTTGCTCAAAGCCTCATCCAGCCTGGCCTTGAAGGCAGCCAGGGATGGGACATCCACAGCTTCTCTGGGCAATCTGTACCAGAGCCTCACCATCCTGTCCATGAAGAATTTCTTCCTGATTTCCAATCTAAATCTCCTCACTTTCAATTTAACCCTGTTACACCTTGTCCTATTACTAGAGGCCCTTGTAAAATGTCCCCCTTCAGATTTACTGTAGGTCATGGAAGGTACCTTCAAGTACTGGAAGGCTGTGATAAGATCTACCCAGAGCCTTCCCTTCTCCAGGCTGAACAAGCCCAATTCTCTCAGTCTTTCTTTGTAGGAGAGGTACTCCAGCCCTCTGATCATCTTCATGGGCTCACCTGGGCTCACTCCAACTGGTTGATATCTTTATATGGGGGACTCCAGATCTGGATGCAGTACTGCAGGTGGGGTCTCATGAGAGCAGAGTAGAGGGGGAGAATTCCCTCCCTTGACCTGCTGGCCATGTTTCTCTAGATACAGCCCAGGATACGATTGGCTTTCTGGGCTGTCAGCGCACACTGCCGTCTCATGTTCAGCTTCTTATCCACCAGTACCTCCATGTCCTTCTCCTCAGGGCTACTCTATATTTTCCACCCAGCCTGTACTTGGTTTTGGGATTACCCCAACCCACATGCAGGACCTTGCACTTGGCCTTGTTGGACTCCATGAGGTTGGCAGAGGCCCAGCTCTCCAGCCTGTCAAGGTCCCTCTGGATGACATCCCTTCCCTCCAGCATATCGACCACACCACACAGCTTGATGCCATCATCAAACTTGCTGAGGGTACACTCAAACCCACTGTCCTTGTCACCAACAAAGATGTTAAATATCACCGGTCCCAATGCTGACCCCTGTGGAATGCCACTCATCACTGGTCTACACTCAGATGTTGAATCATTTACCACAACTCTTTGAGTGTGACCATACAGCCAGTTCCCTATCCATCAGTTCTTCCATCCACCAAATCCATTCCTCTTCAGTTTAGGGCCCAGGATGTTGTGTGGGACACAAGTCCAGGTAGATGACATTGGTTGCTCTTCCCGTATGCACCAACACTGTAACCCTATTGTAGAAGGCCACCAGATTTGTCAGGCACAATTTGCCCTAGCTGAAGCCGTGTTGGCTGTCACCAATTGCCTCCTCGTTTTCCATGTGCCTTTGCATAGTTTCCAGGAGGATCTGCTCCAGAATCTTGCCAGGCACAGTGGTGAGACTTAGTGGCCTGTAGTTCTTCGGATCTTCCTTTTTCCCATTTCAAAGATGCGGGCTTTGTTTCCTCTTTTCCAAATGTTATTATCTGTCTTAGAGGGAAGGAGCTGGTGCACAGAGAGATTACATGGTTTACCCAAGACTGCACAAGACTACTCTGCCACAAATGAATGGAAGAGATACCGTGTTGCAGAAATTACCCCATTTTTCCTTTCTCTGTTGACTGGAACAAGCTCATCCATGCTTTAGTCTCCTTACACTGCATTTTCTTACCCATTTTAGTCATGCCTATATTCTTATTTAATCACATTCTCCTGTACCAGTTCAAAATAATGCTGTAAAAATTATTTTCATATTGTGTCATTTTTGACAATGACATTTTCCTCCCCACTTCTCTTCTTGAGTTTTCCCCCTCTTCATTGTATCAAGCATATCTTCTTCCTTCATTTTCAAGATACTTCACAGCCCAGACCTTGCTCATGCTCTCTCAGGATGGCATCTCTCTCCTACCCATGTCAGATTTGAGCTGTCCAGAGCCCCATTTCACTTAGGACTGTCTTTCACAATTCCCAAAGCCATTTCATTCCTTCTTTCAAATCTCACCTTAAAATTCCTCTGGGGCGCAAGACAAACTTGGCACTGCTGGGCTGCTGTTGGGCTGAGATGAGGACCAACCGCAGAGACTGGTGTCAGTGTATTGGCTCCTTCTGCTCTCCCATCTGTCTGCATCTCTTGCTTCCCAGTGGAAGTTCTTTGGAATACAGACCGTATTTCTATCCCATGGTGGTAAAACACCTAGAACAAGATTACTACGGTTCATGAGAGTGGCACCGATTGCTAAAGCAGTACAAATTGTAAATCAGTGTCATGACACCTGCAATTAATTTGGTGAGTAACACCAGAACCAAAAGCAATAAATCACTGCCACTGAGACCTAACGCAAGCCAAGCACAGTAAAAAAACTAACAAATGTTCTTAATATATTGCACTTCCATGAATTCAACTGAGTGCAGATTTTGCCTTTTTGTGACAGCACTGCAATATTGGCTTGTGTTCAATATCACATCCTTACTGTGTGGTATTGCTGTTGCAATCACTCATTTGAGGAATGGTCTATTTGACTGCTGGACATTCTAAAAATGGATAGAATCATAGAGTCATAGAATGGTTTGGGTTGGAAGGGACCTTTAAAGGTCATCTAGCCCAACCCACCAACTCTCTCAGCCTTTCCTTCTAGGAGAGTTATTCCACCCCTCTGATCAATTTTGTGGCCCTGCTCTGCACTGCTCCAACAGCTCCATGTCATTCCTGTACTGAAGATCCCAGAACTGGAGGCAATAATCCAGGTAAGGTCTCACCAAAGTTGAGTAGAGGGGCAGAATCACCTCCCTTGACCTGCTAATCACGCTTCTTTTGATGCAGCCCAGCATACAGTTGGCCGCCTGGGCTGAGAGCGCATATTGCCAGCTCATGTCCAGCTTTTCATTCATCAGTACCACCAAGTCCTTCTCTGCAGGGCTGCTGTCAATACCTTCATCCCCCAGCCTGTATTGATACTGTGGGTTGCCCCAGCTCAGGTGCAGGACCTTGCACTTGGCCTTGTTGAACTTCATGAGGTTCACAGATGTCCACTGCTTAAGCTTGTCCAGGTCCCTCTGGATGGCATCCTGTCCCTCAGGCAGGTCAGCCACACCACTTGGTTTGGTGTTGTCTGCAAACTTGCTGTGGAAATAGAAGTCTGGCCAAAAGATTTCTCTTCTGAAGGCATCCTTTGCCAATAAGCATCAGCAAAAGCTGTCCTGACAGGGCAGATATACATGCATGTCGCTTGCCTACTCCTGTACCTCTGAAATTAGCTTTCCACCTTCACCATTAGAGTTCAGACTATGTACAGAGGTCAGTTCAATGGCAGTGGTATTACAGCACTATAGCACAGATGATCTGTCATTTCCCCCTAGAGTTTTTTTTTCCCTGAGACGTATAAAATCATATAATGTGTAATCTTATATGTATTATATATATATACACATATATATATTAAATTAATGACATTCGTTTAATGAGTTGGTTTTCAGGACATTAGTCTCACCATGGGCTGGATTATTCTGAACATATGGAGATCCAGTCTGGCTATGAAGTATGTAAAAAGATGGTAGAAATTTGGGAATACATACTTCTTGGGTTGAGTGAATCTTGTGTTAAATACTTTAACTCTTCAGAGCACTATTAGAACTGGTTGTTTGTTGTTTGGTTTTGTGGGTTTTGTTAATCTATGGCAATGCCAATCACTGTAGTTAACTCAGGTTATATCTGTAACAAGGCAGAATGGAGGCCAGGTTGTGTCGGATGTCCTATGTATCAGAAATAGGATTTATATGGAAAACAATAAAACATAGGAGCAGCCAGATCTTGGAACAAATGTAGGCTAATGCTTCAGTTTAATAACTTCTTTGAACAATACCGGAAGCCTGAGGTACAAAACATATTTGATCTCTGTATGTGTGTGAACTTCTGAGATGAGTGCCCACTGAACTCAAATTTCAGGGGTAAAAATCTCAGAGACATCCAAGTGAGTGAGAAGCCTTAAAGGGATTTTTTCTTTTTTTTTTTTTTTTTCTTATTTTAAAGCTCAATCCATGGAAGGAGTTAAGTGTCTAACTGCTGCGTAACCTAATTACCATCGTAGAATGTAGGCTAAGCAGCTCCTCTGTTGCTAAACACATTCTAAAGTACCTAAAAATCTGTTTTTTTGGTAGCAACATTGCCCAGGACCAGACATCATTTGCCGATTGTGAAAAAACAGTGTCTATCATCTCACCATTGTTCTTCATTTAAATTCTCAGTCAAGACATGATTATACCACCAAATCTGTTGCCTGTGAAATCCATCTTCAAAGGCATTTAAGGGGGGGGGGAGCAGGATCGTTGTACAGAACATTTTACCCTATAGTTTATTGATTAAAACAAATAACAAACTTGGGAGATTCAGCATCTTCTCTGCTCTCTGCGTACAAGATCTCTAACTCTTAAGAAAGAACCTGATCCACAATTGGAAGAAAGTGTATTTGGGGGAAGCCTTTGACATCTCAAGGTCATTCCCTTTTTAAGGTTTAGTTAAATAATAGCTGAGTAAGAGTAGTAGTTGCTACTATTTTCAGCATTAGCATTCTGTTTCTTTGTCTTCCTGATGGGATATTCATCCCCAACATTTGCAGAATTCTTCTCATGAGCTTTATGTCTTGGTGGTCCAAAAAATATTTAGGGAATCTGATCAAGGTGAAACAGCTTAAAAGGGAAAACTTTAGACCTCTTTCTCTAGGCTCCAGAGCTCCCCTTCAGGTCCTTTCTGCTTCCAGGGCCATGGAGTGTTATGGCAAAGATGGGAATGAATGTCTACAGATGGAAGAGGAATATGGTTCACCCATGACACTGGTGATTGTTTAACAATGGGGAAGAGGAAGTGACATCAGAATTTTTCAGGACAGTCTGGTTTAGGTGTCCAGTTCCCTAAAGGCTGGAGTCAGTTATATGCTTAGTCCTGGTGAGCATGGCTCACTGCAACCCTATTCTTAAGATTTTTTGTTGACTGTGGGGGGTGCGAGGGAGTACAGGTCTCAATCCAAGATTCTTGGGATCCTCTGAAACAACTAGTTCCTTGCCTGGTAAAAGCATTTTCAGCACCAGATGCTATATTAAAGCATATTAAAGATGCTATATTAAAGCATTAAAGTCTCACTTTGGACATACTCTGTGAAGCCTCAAGTTGTACAAGTTTTGGATCAGTTCTACTTCTGTGTCAAATGGTTCACAGTTACTGAAGTCATACAGTAACGTGTGCTTTAAAGCACAATCTTGCAAATAGATGCAATTCCATATACAACAATGGGCTACAGCTTTTTTTTAACAAAGAATTTGTCTCTTCAGTTCTAAAAAGGGCTCAGGTATCATGTAGACATGATACAAGACATACAGCTGATAGCATGTTTTTTTCATCTTCCAGTTTACTTGATGCCTTTAGAATAAAACATAAATGATTCTTAAACAATATGCTTTCAACTAGCAGAAAGCCAGGGGATTGGTGAAAGAGCTCAGGTGGGACACGATAAAAAGCTTACAATGATCTCCTCTAACTTCTTATTCCCTGAATAAAACTGATATAAATGGAAGTCTTACTCACACCCCCAGTGTAAATTCAAGAGGGCAGTTTAGTATCTTTTATTAAACACAAGGAAAGCCATTTCAAAAGAGAGGAGAGGATGTCTTTTGCAAGCTCACCACAGGCTTCCATTACAAGGTAGTTAACCAATTATTTTTATTTCAGCATAGATGATAATTAATCACAGCTATTGTTCAAGTGTGCTGAAACCTGGCCATTTTCAGTGGTTTTACAAGACTTGAAAAAGATTGCCTGCACGACCTGCTATCTTTTCAGTGCGTACTAGCAAAAGTATCTGTTACCTCCATGAGGAAGCTGTTAGACCTGTCCCTGCTGTTTGTCAGGATAATTCAATTGATGTTCTACCTAGAACCCTGCAGGACCACAGTTGCTACAGTGGATAGACCTTCGTTAAGCCTTGAGTTACTGATTTAACAAGCTGTGCTAATGAAATGGGGCTTTAATGAGGTGCTTTTAACTAGGCTCAATGTATTTTCCTCTTCATCTCAGCCCTACATTTCCTGAACTTTTTTACAGTATAGCTTAGCAAATCCCTTCATTTTTTCATATGAATAAAATGACCCTTGATATCTCATTTAACAGATGAACATATAACATTCAGCTATCCCAATTAACTTCAACAGTGGCTGAGGCCTTTCTCTAAGCAGCAACTACTCACCAGACTAAGAAACATGATAGTGGAGTGGAAGGCCTTTAGCCTGACTAACTGGTAGTTCACATGTCCCCAGCTCACAAATTAATATTAAAATGATACCTTTGATAAGTGATATGTCTCATCTTCCACAGTGCCGTGCTGTAGCATTTAGGAAGCTATGTCCCATTTTTAATGACAAATATTAAAATCATTTTTGCTGTCATTATTTTGCCAGAAATCAACATGTTTATTTATCAGCCACTCAGTTTGATCCAGATTCACATAGTCATTAGCAGAGATAATGACAAATTGCCCCATGTGACTGGGATGCAAGCTGAAACCTCAAATGATGGTGAAGTAGCACACAGATCACCCAGCATATCTACCTTGCTTGAAAATGACTCTAATTTTGTAAAGCAAGTTGTCAAATCGATGTCTCTGCTGTCAAACAAAAATATATTTTTAAAGGAATGCCTCAAAAATCCATAGAGGAAATGCAAGTGCAGCACGACATTTGTTTGATTTCATTCCTCAGGCGACGTCGTAAAAATTGATCAGACCACATTTAATGGAGAAATCATTAGAAGTCTAATTCAACCAACTCCAGAAATATTTATGAAGAACAGTTAAAAATCACTGATATGATACAGGAGGATACTTGTTGTAGTATTATTAATAGCTAGGAAGACACAGCTTCAACCTATGATTTCTACAGGAACTGTGATGCATTTCCAGCAGCTTTTATACAATGAGTTGTTATTAAAACAGCACAATCATCCAAATTGCTGGTGGCTAAAGATGGGCTTTGTATGACTTGATATTTATCCATTTTGACCTTTAATGCCCTTTACAGTAATTGTTGATCCAGTAAAAATCTACTTTATCTGTCTTGCCCTGGTAGAAATATGACTGCAAGCTTTCACTAGTCAGCCCTATGGCAGTCTGCTACTTAATGTCATGTTTTTATTTAACTCATTCTTCCCCATATGTTAATACCCCCTGGTTTGTAATGAACTGCACTGAATGACTTGCATGTAGATGACCAGCAGCAATTAAACTTGCTGATAGTCAGCAATTGCCGTTCTCTAACACCACAGGTCTGTATGAAATCTTTTCAGCTAGGAAGCAAGCACTTTCTAGTCAGTACAGGGGCATCTGATAAAGGCAACAGTATTTTTAGCTCTTTGAAAGTCCTTCTTGGTGCTCTGCATGTATGTTTCAATTTTACTCTTTTCCTCTCTTCCCTTCATTAAAAATTTTACACAATCCTTACCAAAAAAACCTTAAACAAGTGAAAAGGGATTTTTCTTTAAAGGACTGTCACCCTAGAGAGTTCCTGATAAGACTGTGGTTCAGTAGAGGATTTCTTGGATGTGTAACATCTACTGTTAGAAGGGGATTCTCTGCTATTTGGGGTAGGCTGCATCTCTTGTGGTACAAACTGGACCAACACAATGCGCTCCTCTTCACAGATGTGCTAGCCCATGGGGCTGGACAGGAAGGCTCTGTGCGGTGCAGCTGTGATTATTTCAGGCTTTTTTATGCCTAACCAGTGCCAGCAGATGCTCGTAGTACAGATAAAGGCTTGCTCTTAGTCCAAGGACCACAGTTAAATGACAGTTATGTACATTGAAACATATATACATACACACACAAGCACACATACGAAATAAAAAGAACTGAAAGGCCAGATTCTCAGAAGCTTTGAAGGGTCTCCATGTTCTTCTTGCCAGACTCAGCACAGTAGCTTGCCTGACAGATGAGTAATATGACATGACAATAATTGACATCTAAAATGTAATATTTTAAACTTTATCTTTTGATCTCCTGTACCTAGCTCTACACAATCAGACAGAGCCCTTGATATTGGGAGAGAAAAATGGCCATTAGTTGGCATGAATTTTCTGTAAATGGAGATTTTCCATTTTGATTTTTCCAAAGGGAAGGGTGTCTCCACACACATCTCTCTCAGTGACTCAGGAATGCCATACATCCCTGTGTGGGACTTGCTTCAGACTGCACATAGCAGCCATTCTTGCCTTCTTCAGAGACAGCTGTGATGGAGCTTCATAGCCCTCTGGAGGAGCTGTGGCCATGTTCTGCAGTGGGGTATGCAGGGATATTACAAATGTCCCTGTTCTATATCCTAGATGCTAGGAGGAAAAACCAGGAAGCAGGCACCAAACCTAAGTTTGCAGGCTGGTGCCTGCAGGGTGGTCTATCAAACCATCTTGGAGTCACTGAGATGTAAGGTCTTGGAGCAGGCCGATGCAGCACAGTGAGAAAGAAGACTGAGCCATGGCCATCTTAATATTGCATGCCCTGGATTGTATGTGGTGCATAGGCTGGTGAAAGAAAGACATGGCTCTCTTCCTTCCCTCACTCCACAAATCCTTTAGTCCTTGATCTAATCCTAGTGCTGTCAGATCATTGATTAATGAACTCCTTATGATACGTCTTGACAAACCTGAAGGAAAGAGAACATGGATGTCTTTGCTTACCTGAATGACACTGGTGATTTTGACACAAATATTTGCTAAAAATAGTGTGGGAAAAGCTTCCTGAAACACATTGGGAAACTAGACTTTCATCCTCTTCACCTTTCAAGATCCCGTATCGAGTGAAGGCAGCCATTTATGTCCACTACCTTCACAGAGCAACAGGTATCTACCTCACCAACTTTGCTTGGCTCTGTTTGCAGAAGGGCAAGCAGCCAGCTCAAATGAAGCACTACTGGGAAGCTCCACAGTTCAGGTAGAAATGCAGCTCCTCAGAGGCCAACAGTTGAATGTTTACAGAGTGGTGGCAAACTGGGGACATGTAGTTGCCATGTGTGACATTACTTGGAGAAACATTTTTCATAGCCATTCTATACACATGCTGTTATTTGACCTTAGTTGTTTCTTCACAGAATCATTCTACTGTCCTCAGCCTCTAAAAATAAAAATTCTCCTTATCCTAGTGGGAATCATACCTATGGGAAGGGAATCAGGAAGCAGGGAATGTGGGGTGGGGGTTTTCTGGACATCAGTCATGGTAAGGGCACCAAGCAATGATCTGTAAAGTTTACATCAAAACCTCATCTAACTCTGTCTGGCCATTTCTGCCACCAAGACCTCTCATGCGCATCTGAAATATGCATATAAACCACATTCATTTAGTTGGGCTAATTTGAAGGAAAGCACTGGTCCACAGAGGTAGGCCATGCAGGATTGATCCACCTTGTGGTGACCTTGTTTTCAGTGTAACTGGATAATTTTCAGTCTTTTGCAATTGTTTCTCAGAATCTTTTTAATGCTGAAAATCATTAATATCTGAAGGATTGAGCAGACCTGTTGCTTGCACAGGAACATGTGAGAAAGAGAGACTCTCTGCAGCTCTCTAATATGAAGGATTTTGAAATGAAGCTAGTCCTGGGAATCTGGTGTAGTCACCCTCTAACTGATCATGCTGTAAATATTAGAGACATCTGTGAGTTTTTCTATAGAACTGAGAAACAGGGATAGATTAATGGACTGAATTAAATGTTGTTATCACTTGTAAAATCAGTTTACTTTTAGGCTGTAATTATAATCTGCCTGAAATGATAAGAATTGCAATGTGGTTGCATGCACCCTAGCTGGGAAAGCAGGTAGCACTGGAGAGTGGGAGGGAAGCTCTGTTTCTAACAATGCCCATCGCCCTGGTGTGAACAGCACAAAAGGGAAATTCTCCTTGAGCACAGCCAGAAGTGTATCTCTGAAGCATGAAGATGTGTAGCTCTTCAGATTTTAATGCTAATGAACACTCTAGAACAGAATCAGCAATTTGCTGACAAATACTGAAAAATGCTTTTTTTGAGGATGATATAAAACAATTCACATATGCTTGCTGGATTTTCTATGGTTTTGTTTTTGTCTTGTTTTGTTTTGTGTAAGTGCTGTGACATTATAAAATATAAAGTTTCATTTTCCATCCATAGTTTTTCTAGCAATCATGATTTAAGGAGATAGATAGGCAGTAAATTTTCGTAAGGAATAAAGCTTTTGTTATACCAACTAGTACATTAGATTAGTAAATTAAAAAACAAACAAACAAAAAACCCCAACAAAACACAACATTTTGGAGCATATTAAGAAGTAATCTATATTTTTAAAGTTTTAGATTAAAAGAAAATTATTTTAGATATCTTTTTTTTTTTTTTTTTACCAGGACCCAAGGTGATCACATTTCTTTTTCATTTTTACTCAAATTACTTCTTACAATTATTAGACTTAATATCAAACCAGAAATAAATATACTTCATCTAGCTCCATACTTGTTGTTTAAGTTTCCTGTTATTAATTTGTAAATCACTGAAAAAAAGGATTTTGAGAGTACTTATTTGTAAACTTGGAAGTGCATTTTGTTAACAGTTTTAGCCAAATGAAAAAGTCAAATAAATTAAAAAGCTAAACAGATAATTTAAAATAACATTTTTTAAAAAGTAATTTAAATTGACATATCAGGATAAGCCAAAATATTTATTTCAAGTATAGTTTTTATTAAGTAAATCTTAAAAAATTGTATTTCTTCCACAAGTGGCAATTCTCCCCTGTAGCCGATTTTTCCAAACTGGGTAAGTAAGAAATTATTTTATTCACTACAGACTAATACTACTTGTTTTGCTCACTAGTATCTGATCTAAAGCTGTCTGAATCTGTGTTTTGTTGAGCATATTGTTTGGTTTCATGCCACATTTCAGCAGGAATATTCAGAATTATTGGCTTTTTTTCTTTAATTTCTTTAATTCACTAAGGTAAAGTTTTCAAAAATATCTTAAGCTACATTTACCAGGAAACATAGTAACCCTGGATGAATGCATTACCTTTGGAAGCTTTCTTGAGCTTTTTTGTTGCTCTTATGTTATTCTGAGGAATTAAACCAAGAAGTTTTATTCCAGCATACCAAATTCACTGTTTCCTTCCATACAGATAAACTGAATCATCTCCACTTTGTGAACAGAGAAAATTGTTTGATGATAAGGCTGAGACAAATAAGAAAATACTTAATCAAGTATATGTTGATTATACACTCTGAAATGGGTTCATTTAAAGTTGCAAGCTTCATAATTTAGGAATTTATTAATACTACTAAAATTAGGATGTCTGTTACGATAGTTCTCAGTAACTACAACATTTCCCTCTCTCATCCTGCTGTTCTGTGTTTGTTTGAAATACCATGCCCTGAACAACACCTTAAATGAGAGTTGGACCTGCTTCACAGTAAAGAGTGAAGTGACAGCTGAAGTCACGGCACTGAAGACTGAATGCCAAACCTTTGACAAAACAAAACCCGACTGTCTAAGACATAAACATCAGGTCCCACATCAGTACAAATGTATTAATGATATTGAATTATATTAATTTTAATTTCACCAAAATGGAGGCCAATTGTGAACGAGGGCCATGTAATCAGACACCAGCTTTATGGGTCAGTTATTCGCAGGGATGACTCAACACATGACACTTCATGCAACTTTTCTTACCTACAGGCCAAGAGCTCAGCCTCTGGTCATTTTGATGTGTTTACTGTCTTGGAGCCCTGCACCTGCAGCTACACAAACTCTGTATTGTTTAGCGCAGGGATACTGAGACCTGGAAGAAATAATATGTAAGCATTCTGCAAATATTTATCTAAAAGATATTTCAATAATTCTTCAAGGCTTTAGCAAAGTAGACACAAAATGTAATGGAGAGAACACACTCACCTGCTGCTCGGTGTTCACTGTTGCAACTCTCACAGTCTATTATTTCCTTAGTTTTCTAATAGTTGAGGACATTAATGCGTCTTATCTGGCCTGGATAAAATGTTGCTAACCATTGACGATTCACTGTTAACTAGGAATAAGAGAGAGACTACTGCTAGTGAGAGCAATAGAGATTACTGGCCTTGTCTTCCTTTCTCATGAAGAGAAAGAGAATGACAGCGAAGTAGAAGGATTTGGTGAAAGGGTTGAAAAAAATACGCAGATGAGTCAATCAAGGAGACATCATGGATTAAAAAATATATTGGGAAGTTTCTTCCTTCCTTGAACATGAACATGTGTTACTTTCGAGCTCAGCCTTAGAGAAGGACAAGAAATAGCCCTTGTGATTTCAATTTCCAAATAAAACCTACCTGTTATTAAAGAAGCTGAAACCTGGATTGCAGTACATGGCAGTTGTCTACCTGGAGTGTATATCTGAACTGTTGCAATGTTTAGACTCCATCTGAAAATTCAAAGCAGCCCCAAAATAGGGTTAGGTCAGCAGTTGACTAGCTGAGAGGATGACCCAAGGAAATGTGGGAAGATGCTGAACTACAGGAAGCAAATCCTCTATGAATCTGTGAATCTGTGTCAGAATAGCGCCTGGCGATGCAAAGTGGAGAAGAGGGAGGACAAATATCAAGAATGGTTGGTAAAGCACATAGAGAGTCTGGACTTTAACAAATGGTAAATTATGTTTAATAATTCTTTTGTCCAGGATTATTGTTCCTGTATCCAGGTGAAACATTTATCACATGCCCAAGCTATTTGTAAAATGCCTTGGGAATTTTACATTAGAAAAACCTGATGTCCTTAAAAAACAAAGGAGAATTTCAGAGAGAAGTCACATGGCGTCCAAAAGGTGACATCTGTACAATAGCTATTCCAGACAGACCTCTGCAGGCATTTGTTCCCTCCATACTTATCAACCTGTAAACCAGCAATCTCAGCCCAATACCTGGAGGCAGGACCACTGGCAGACCAGGATGTACAATACAAACTCTTCTTCTGAATGAAGGTGAATGAACGGTGCCATTATTTTTGTTTACAGAAACCTCAAGGATTCCAGGAATATTCTTTGTTTGGTGTTTACAGCTGAAGTTTAGTATGTGGCTAAATATAGTCTAATAGTTCCTTCATCCTCATTCTGCATCATGACATGGCAAGGCTTTTGAAGACTAAGTAGGCCATGCAAAACAAAAGCAGAAAATTAAATTCAGCATCCTTAATGCATGGTGTTTTCCAAAGCTTCTGTTACTTTCATGACATCTCACCAGAGCTATTTATGTCTATGGGGAGTTAGGAAAAAGATCACATATTGTATAGAGAGCACAGTGTTAAATTTATGCAAAGTGAAGAAAAGTGTTATCTCAAAAAATATTTATTTCATATTTTTTGCCTTGAGGATTGTGTTTTATTATATCTTTAAGGAGAGCAGTGCTATATTAGCATCAGATTTAAAATTCTTATAAATATTAAGAACAGGTTTAATCTGTAACGTTTATATAAAGCAGTATGTCAAGCTTCCCATATTGTGTAGAAAGAAAGGAAAAGGAAACATCTTTACTGCACTACTGCCTATTCTTCAGCTAGACTTAAAAATTGGAAACAAAAGATAGCTAAAAGAAAAGAAAGATGTTGAAAGGAAGCAGAAAGATGCTGCACCAGCTTCTTCAGTATTTTCGTTGCTTTCACATGAAATTTAATTCCTTTGTAAGAGGCTTGAATAGTTGCAGTAAAATTGTCGTGGTTCAGAGTGCAAAGGAAAAATGTGTGTATCTACAGCAACAATAGTTTGTGGGTGTGTGAACAGCTACTGTCTTTGGATGGATCCCTCCACTTACATATAAAATATTCCCTTGCAAAGGACCTTCTGCAGAAATGTTCAAGGACATCAAGAAAAGAATTTCCATGCTAAAATATTATGTGTTAAGAACAATTTTGTCCCCAAGGATATTGAGTTACAATGCATGTACCATTTTAACAGTGGAATGGTTTGGTCTTAAGTAGCAACTTGCTCTGCTCTTCAGGAAAGTATTTTAAAGGGAACTCACAGTGATAGGCTGACCTGAAGTGAATTAGTCTCCCCCAGTCCTCCCCGCAACCGTATGGATGCCAATATCTTGAAATTATTTCTAACAGTGGGAGTGTTGGTAGGTGTCAGAGTAGAACAATTTTATTTTTATAGCCCAGATCATCTGCATGTATGCATAATTTAACAAGAAGCAGCCAAAACAATTTCAGAAATATTAGTTGTCTAAACCTTTGTTTTATTGTGGTTTTGTTGTTTGTTTGTTCATTTTTTTTTTTTTTTCAGGAGTTTGCATTCCTTTATATGTCCCTTTGTACAGCTTCTATTAAGGTCAGATGAATGCTTCATGCATAATTCCTCTGGTGTTCTAAATAGAAGTAGAATTCTATCTTGAGACTGGTTTTCCCAATGACTTTCCTATTACGAATCACTGAAGGTCTAACTGCCTCTTGGGGAGTCACTCCTGTAGGCATCTTCACAGAAAGAGATGCCAAGATGTAACCTGTACCCATAGAGCATGTCTCAGAATACTAAATACAAACGAACTTGGATTTCCTCTTGACACAGGCCTATCCCAGTCCTTCCTCTAATATTCACTTTTCTCTCAAAAGAAATTACTGAATTCTAGCAGAAAGAAGGCTCTTCCTCCTGCTTCTCACTCATAATAGAATAAAAATCACAGACCCTACCTGTATCTTTTCTGAAAGATGGTTCTCTATATTTTGTTCTACAAAACCAGGAGGGTGCTCCCACATCTTCCTTGGCAGGCTGGGCATGTGCCTAGCTAAAAAATAAACACCAGCAAAAACTCCCAGACTTTTCTTATGATTCAATCTGTTCGGAAACTCCTCAGAATTTCAAACCCAACCTCAAAACCAGTTGTCACTCCAGCTTTATGCATGTACAAAGACTGTCAGATGCCCAGTGGTCACATAATACTGCTAGGATTTAGTTTATTGGTCTGCTCTCTCTAATTCCTTTGATTGGTAAAGCCTAAGACATGGACGATAAGGGGGGATCTTTGACTGTATTCAGTTTATTTTGTATATTATGAAAGAAGGATGCAATTCACTTTTTCTCCTCATTCCTAGACTAAGGATGTAACATGGGAGCTGCCCTGAAGTACATTAGGTGGCAATTACCCCTTTGATGAATCATACTCTTCCTGGCTATTCTTTGTCCCAGTAACCTTCCTATCCTGACATTGCTCAGCCCTGGAGAGCAGAATAATGGTTCACTCTTTTTCAACTCATGGTGTTTTCTGAGATTAAGCCCAGAACTACATTTTCTGGAAAGTAAACAGAAAACATGAGACATTTTCTCCAATCTAGTGTATGTTGAGTGCTGTTCTTTCTGTGCACTGTGAGATCTAGTGACCTCTTCCACTTGAAACCATTTCAGCTCTTCACTCTCAATTTTTTAAAGGAAAAACCATTCCTTCTCTCAATTATTTTGTTTTTCTGCATATGTGTTTAGAACCTTTATATGTATATATATGTATATATATATATGTATATGTATATAACCTTTCAGGAGAAGAAATAATCCCTTTCAGTCTTTTTTTAGAAAGAGTTTCAGAAACTCAGAAATAGGAGAATGCCCCCTCTCTCTGTTTCACCCTGGTACATTTTAAAATGATAAACCTTTAAGGGGAAAGATCAGCAGCACTCCTAATGCAGATGCAGACCTTTAGGAAGCACATCAATGCAAGCCACTGCTCTCAGGGCTTGCAGATCTGAACCCTGCCAGAGTTTATCTGCTGCCAGCTTCAAACTGTGATTTGACATTTCTGGTCAAGAGGGGTGCCCTTGTGAGTCCTGAGAGGGGATGAATCTGAAAAGACGGAGAGGAACATATTGTCTCCCTACAGCAGTACACTGCCAGCTTCCACTGCAGAGATACCTGTTACCAGCAAGACATTGCTTTGAGGAAGCTCATCACAGCATGAGCTTACTTGTGCCTGCAGTAGCAAGCCGTCAAAGCACAGCAAGAAAGAGAGATGGCAGGAAGCATCAAAGGGGAACTGCTAAAGACTGAATAGGAATGAAAATAAAAGCTTCAGCCAGTGTAACTCCCTTCCCAAAGGAAGGGAGCAGGAGTGCAATGTAAGGAGTGGTCACAGGAGACCTCAGGGCCATTTCATTTCTCCTGTAACCCAGCTGTTACAATAGGCTGGGAATTCAAGTGAAAAAATCATGAGAAAATTGCTGTGGTGCACAAAAGATGCTTGTAAAACACTGCAGTGCCACATCTCAAAGCTGCTGGGGGGCTGAGATATTGCACTGCATTTTTCCTGCTTTAACAGATGAGCTGTGGAGCTCAAACTCTTTAGCACTGCAGAATCCACATCTGCTTTCATACAAAATAGGATGATGACCGTGTATGAAGCCAAGCCTATCAGGCCAGGCACACAGACCTGAAAGGGGCAAGGAGACCAAGTTAGTTTGCTCTCACTGTCTAGGAAGAGAGTATGAGGACTGTTTTTCACTGATGTAAATACACAACTGTTTGTCTTCCTGTGGTTTAGGTATCCATGAGAAAGTAACTTCCAGGAATAATTTCCTTACTATTTTCAGTCCATCCTGGGTGCAAGCTTGAGTACTTAAATCTAACTTTTCAGCCAGTCAAGGACTCCCACCCCACTTCCTCAGCTTTTAAGCTACACATCCTTGTGACAGGGATTGTACTTCACTGGAACCAGGCAGATGATCAAGTCCCAAGACCAAGGCGTGGTACAGTGGGACTAAATGTACTCAGCCTTATAAACCAAGACACATTCCTTGGTTAGATGTACCTAAAGAGTAAGCCTCAGAATTCTTTTCACATTGTAAATGCCACACCATAGGTCATCACCTCTTTGCATTCCTAAACCTACCAGCAATTTGAACAAAGATCAGACAATAAGTCTCTTTCTGACCCTCAGCTGGAGCTGTAATCCCAGAAGACTCTACAAAATCCCAAGGAGACTTTGCTATTGATGTTGGTTGTATGTGAGAAGCTGTCAAAATTTGTGACGATAATTCTGCTAGGCAGACAGAAGAGACTGTCTGAAGGGTTATAGACCATAATATAGGTGTAAATACCTCCCAGGAAAATAGAGTAAAGGAGATAACTTGGTATGAGCACTAAGGAAACATTGAGTTGCCAAGGTAAAAATGAGGAGCAAATAGGAATATTTGGAAAATTCAGGGAATAACTGAGAGTGTATGAGTGTGTCAGAAAACGGACCTAAATCCATTCAGATAAGAGGAGCACATAGCTATGCTACTTTCACTTTTGCACCCCTAACAGAAAAAATAAGGAATTTTGTATTGCTGTCATAAAAATATGCTTGAGTTTTCATGTTGAAAGCATTTGTGCATTAATTCTGCAAGATACTACATATTTATTGAATGTATTGTATGTGCCTGAGATTTTTCAGAATTTCATTTGCCTAAAGTTACAGAGTGTTAAATGGGACTGTGATGGATTTGGCACTGTTTACAAACATGACTGTGAGCATAACTGCTGTGTTAGTGTCAACCCACATAGACTTTGGTCTGAGACTGAATCAACTGTTGCCACATGTTATGGTTTAACCTTTCTTTGCCAAGATCTACTGCAACTTCACCAACACAAAGTAATTCATTGATCATTGTCAGATTCAGTGCACCCTCAGCAAGTTTGCTGATGACACCAAGCTGTGTGGTGCAGTCGACAAGCTGGAGGGAAGGGATGCCATCCAGAGGGACCTTGACAGGCTGGAGAGGTGGGCCTGTGCCAACTGCATGAAGTTCAACAAGGTCAAGTGCAAGGTCCTGCACATGGGTCGGGGCAGTCCCAAAAACAAGTACAGGCTGGGTGGAAAATATAGAGTAGCCCTGAGGAGAAGGACATGGAGGTACTGATGGATGAAAAGGTGAACATGAGCCGGCAGTGTGCGCTGACAGCCCAGAAAGCCAATCGTATCCTGGGCTGTATCCAGAGAAGCATGGCCAGCAGGTCAAGGGAGGGAATTCTCCCCCTCTACTCTGCTCTCATGAGACCCCACCTGCAGTACTGCATCCAGATCTGGAGTCCCCACCATCAGAAGGATATCAACCAGTTGGAGTGAGTCCAGAGGAGGCCATGAAGATGATCAGAGGGCTGGAGCACCTGTGCTATGAGGAAAGGCTGAGAGAATCAGGCTGTTTCAGCCTGGAGAAGAGAAGGCTCTGGGCACACCTTATAGCACCTTCCAGTACCTGAAGGGTCTTACAAAAAAGATGGAAGGGGATTTTTCACAGGGACACGGGGTAATGACTTTAACCTGAAGGAGGGTAGATTTAGATTAGTTTTAAGGAAAAAATTCTTCCCCGATAGGGTGGTGAGGCACTGGAACAGGTTGCTCAAGAGAAACTGTGGATACCCCATCACTGGAAGTGTTCAAGGCCAGGCTGGATGAGGCTTTGAGCAACCTGGTCTAGTGGAGGGTGTCCCTGCTCATGGCAGGGGGCTTGGACTAGAAGACATTCCAAAGTCTTTTCCAACCTAAATGATTCTCTGGTTCTATGTGATCACTAAGATCATATTTAAACTCATAAGAACTTTCTAATGAAGTAAAATCTTTCAGTGCTTTCCTGATTTCAAGAGGATTGTGTTATCAAGATTCTATATAGAGGGTGCATTATATTAGACTTCATTCTTCTCATCCAATATCAAGAGTTTTGGATACCATAGCAGTAATAAGCTATTGGTTTAAATTATGGAGTATTTACATCACACAAATTTGGTGCTCTTTGTCAGGAAGCATAAAAATGTATTCTTGACTTCAATTAAGCTGTATTCAGGATGAGCTGGCTGTCTTAATTACCTTATAGCCTAATTCAAAACTGCATGCTTTCTGTGCAGTCCCATACATATATGCTTGTATTTAAAATCTATATATAAGATCTAGTATAATCTATGGAGTTTAAGCACATGTTTAATGTAAGCACACATTTAGGTGCTTACTTGAATAAGGGTAAATTTCTTTCCTCTGTTTCAGGGAGGAATACAGCTTAAGTCAGGACAGTAGTGATATATTCTGGCCACAGCTGTCATTCTGACCCCTTTCTTAAAATTTGTAGAAATGGTACACCTGCTCTTGCAGCAGCTGCTGAACCTCTGCAATTGATAAGGTGGTGTTTTATGGTAAATCAACACCAATTTTAGCTGTAAATTTTGGCAGTTAAGCAGCTGGGGCTGCCCATTTAACTGTACCCCAAGTAGGCAGCTACCTCAGGAAGAAATGTGAGTGTGGAAGGTGGTGGTGAAGCTAACCAGAGCCCCACCCAGGCTGTGCAATCCCTGCCTCAGACCCCTTATATAATACCATTTTCCTGGGTCTTGAATCAGAACTGTGAGTTTAACGCTTTTGCATCTAACATGCCTGAATATTAAATTGAAATGCACAATCATTTGTAAAAGAAAACTCTGGTCCTGTTAGCTCTCATCAATCTTTTCCAACTGTCTTTCTATTGAGATCTCTCTGCTCTGATGTGCAAAAGTCAGACGTAGAAAAATGTGGATGAAAAACTGCCTCCCAAGTGCTTTTATGGCTTTGAAATTATAGTTTATGTTTCCACCTTGTTCTCCCACTTTGTGATAATCATTATTATCTCTTTTTCCTACATCTTGCTAACAGAATGACACCATTAATAGTTGAGCAAGTTTTCTGCTACCTATTATCGCTCTGCACTTTGTAAGGAACAACGTTCATTTAAAAATTCAAAGTGGCAACCTCCATCTGTGTCTCTGTGGGGCTCAGGGCTATAAACATGGAGGTTCCACTTTGCTATTAATTTTTAAGCTTGATAAACTAGAGCTTATTTAGGTCATTGCACACTCTTTTTTATTAGTTTCCCTTTCTTGTGAGGAATACAGATTCAAAACAAAACTCTTTGCCACTGACTTCAATCTTTCATGCTGTATTGCACATGAATTACAAGCTATGTATCAAGGTTTTTCTGAGGTTAGCTATCATCCTGGTATTTGATCATCTTCTATACGATCCAGAAACCTGGGAAGGGTTAATCTAGGTCAATCTACCCAGCATGAGAAAAGATGTGGTCTTATCACAAGTTAAAATAGCAGTGAAAACCAAAAAGAAACAAACAGCAATATAGGCTTTTGTTTGGTTTGGCAGGATACTCTGTAAGGGTTTTGTCATGAGCTGCAAGTACTAGGTAAAAAGGAAGTGCCCTTGTCTGTACAACTTTTCTAACTGGAGTGAATAAACCGTAACGAGAAGTCCATCTTTATTTATTCATTTATGTATAACAGTGTAAATGTACCCCACCTATGCTAGCTTCGTCATGAAAAAAGCTGAATGTTATTGAGAATTTCATTGTTTAATTTGTTTCACGAGTAAGTAATAGTCTTGTGCATTTGGGGGAGTTGCCATGAGAGAGCAAAGTCAAACACATCAGTTTGCATTTTTCTTGGAAAGAGACTCAGATGATCTTGGCCTTCCTTGTAGCATCCCACAGCCTCAGTGCAACTTTTGGAACCTACAAACATCCCTCCTGCTCAGTCAACGTGCCCGGGCTGCATTACAAAACCTCCAGGTGTTCACAATAAAAGCAGGAACACACATTTGGTAGAGAACAAATCCCAGCCCATGGAGTCTTATGCCAGATGAAGAAGACAAAGGAAGAAACAACACTCTCCGGGTCAGCTAAGTATGGCCATTATGAGTCAAGGCCCTGAGGACCTACCTGCACAATGATGTATTCAAAGCAAGAGGAATAGTGTAGTCGCCGTACACTGTTCAACTGGCAAACTAGCTGCATTGGTCACTAGCCTTTGAGCCTGCAAGGCACAAAGCTTTATTCTAAAGTGTTCAGTTTGAAGTCCTCATAGCAATACTTGTTTTCCTGTGCTGCTTCTCATTCTCGTTTTCATTGACATATTATTTTTCATTTTTTAAAATACTGTATTTCTGCATTATCTTTATACTGCCAAAGATTTTTGCATTGATATATGTTGGAACTTTTCTTTAAAGTGATAATAGCAAGACTTGGCAACAGTGTTTCAGAAGCAACTGGATCTGCCTTGGCACACCTCTTGTTTAAAAGATACCTCACTGCAATTAATTAGCTGGAATCTAAGAGCTTCCAGAAGGAAAGTTTTATGAGTTACCTCTTTCCTCTGGGAAGGTATCATTCAAGCCAAATCGCTGTTAACTGACATATTCACTCTTGAATTCTTTTAACTCAGCATCTACCCAGACTGTTTTCTCTCTTCAGAGAAGTGCCTGTGGAAAGTTATGCACTTTTATCCACTTCTTTCTGATTCTTTTCATTTATTTATTTATTTTCTGAAAAAGAGAGAAAAAAGTACATGTAATGTTGATGTCACTGCTCTTGACACTGAAGTTTTCACTCTGCTTGCAGAACAGATGGAGAGTTATAATGCCAGCAGGGCAAACCCCTCACTGCACATTGCATCTTCTTTCCTTCATTAAAGCCAGTGGCAAGTCTCCTGAACACCAGATATGTAAATGGATGTGCTGGGTTGAAAGAATTTCCCCACTGCCCCTCCTCTGTGGCAAACAGTGCCCACTCTATTACCCACACATGAGAGTCATCTCACAGGAATACCAGCAGTAGAGGAGTCTCTAATCACGAGGACTGGTGCTGACCTCCACCTAGCACCTCTGTCAAGAAGGCTGTCTCAGCCAGCAACACTACTGTAGTCCTCCTCCCTTGCTTCCATTTTGTAGTAAACTTGGAGCAGGTCCTGAGAAGAAAGGTTGGGCTCCAAGCCTATTAACCCATCTCCTTGCTCACCCTTAAAGAAGGGAACTGTCTGGGAGCTCTCCTCTGCCCTACAACTCTGCCAGGACCCCATGTGAACACAGGTGAAGAACAACACCGTTGGAAGGGCTGCTACCCGGTCCTCTTCTCCAGGAAGAGTCATTGTGCTGCCTGCTCCTCTGGACTCTGATGTTTAGATAGTTGTAGCAAAAGCTGAGAGAAACCTCTTTTTTCTTCCTTCTCCTGTTGCTCCTCCCCTGATTTATTGCAACAAGTGCAAGCCTAACCATTATGGACTTAATGGTAGTCCCATATTTTTCTCTTGACCCAGGAAAGCAAAGGCTCATGTGATGTGAAAATTTAAATTTCCTTTATCCTTCAAGGATCATTCAGGGCTCTTTAAGTTCAAGTCATGTAAGCCATAGTTGCTGGGAGATTCATCACTTGATAAATAGCCATTCTCAACAGAATGATTAATAATAGGATTGATACTGTCAGTGGTTCTGTTTCGTTCTGTACACTGGCAATTGTGTTGCCATTTTGCTTTGGGTATAGGATGCCTCTTCATCAAACCACGCTTTTTCCTCTAAACCTAGGGAGTATAAGATATCGTTGCATCATAAATTTTTAAATATACCCTGTTTGAAAGCAGACTGATTTCCTGTCTGACTTGCTCATCTATTACCTAGAGAGGATGAAAGTGAACTTCTTTCTTGTTATGTAACCCTACCCTGATCTGATTATTATGCATGAAACCACACTGCAAGCACTTCAGCGTGAAAAAACTTGGGAAACTGTTATGGTAAACACAGAGAAACTCATGGTTTGGATTGCATCAAGAAATCTTAACTCTAAAATCCACAACACGTGGTCCAAAATGACACACAATTAATTATTGTTTAATTTATACAGGAACTCATTGTGGGTGTGAGCAGGGATGAGCAAACTGAACAGAATTATGCAATTCACTTGGTTGTAGATTATATTATCAAAGAACTTTGGATCTTAACCACAGCTCCAGAATTAAGCTAGGTTTTAAATTTCCTGGTGCAGCAAAGACATTTTTTATTTTTTGCCTTTTTTGCCTATTACTCTTTTGCCTTGAGTAACTGGAAAAATAGGAAGGGACAGCAGGGAAAGAAAGCATTTTCAAGCTGAGAAGTAAAGATTTAATATGCTAAATGTCAAGAAAGACCTCATTTTTCCATGCCCTAATCAGCATCTAGCCATTTATTTACCCCAGGGCTAATGAGTGAAAGCTTTACTAGAAGAGTGCTGGCACAGCTCATGCTCCCTTTGCACCCTATCAGAGACGGACAAAGAAAGAATCAGCATATCCTGTATTCTGCAAAAGCAGGTGTTTGAGTCTTCTCAGGTTTGTCTGGTTCTTCAGCATTAGTCCCTTGCAAGGGAAAGGGCAGGAGAGGGACTCACTCACTTTTCTCAGGGCAGTGTATGTACTTTTCAGGATCAATGCCTCACATTAGGACACACGCCATACTACATTTTAAATGTAATATGTAATTTCGTATCCCCCTACTCTCCACGTTATAGGTCTGTAATTGCACTCAGAAGACATGTTCAATGAGAAAGGTATGTATGTGCATCAGTCTATAAACAGAATGGGAGACATGATTCATCTTCTTTTAAAGTCAAGAGGAAACTTTTAACTCACCAAAATCAGGGCTGCCTTAGGAATACATATTGCCCAAACCAGGTTAAAACACATTTTCATTTTTTGTTGCCTGCATCTTAGGCACCCACTGCAGATAACTACATGTAAGTGCCTTAAATTTGAGTTAAAGCCTGCCTGTGAACTGATAACAGTTGTTAGCCATGCCTAATGGGATAAACTGAAGCATTTTAGCTATAAACCAAATAACTGATAACAGGAGCACCTGCACCTGCAAAGAATAAGCAACAGTATTTAGGGCATGAAACAATTATCAAACACTTCCAGCAAGATGTCTATTGCTTCACTGTGATCTACCAGTTCTTTACTTTGTTGTTTAAGGAGTATGATACAGAAGTTGTAACTTAAGCCGATTGACTTCAAGGCCAGGCTCCATGAGGCTTTGAGCTACCTGGTCTAGTGGAGGGTGTCCCTGCCCATGGCAGGGGGGTTGGAACTAGATGATCTTTAGGTCCCTTCCAACCCAAACCTTTCTGTGATTCTATGATCATGACTTTAGAGATATTTTTAGTATTTTTGAAATGGCATGGAAAGTATATTTCCAATTTGGATTTTTGTCGCCTGGTAAAAAGTAATTAAATTGTGGATTTTTATTGTAGATTTTGAGATGGAAACCTCCCTCCACACATCAGTGAGCATGCACCTGTCTTTAAGATATTTGTACCAGATTTAAAGGTATTATTATTGTAGGTGTTTTACAAATATCTCCAAAACCAGTATGCTGAATCTGGGTAATTTAAAAATAGTATAAAATGGAAAACAAAACTAAAAGTGGGGTAAAAAAAAGGTAGGAAAATGGCTGTGTAGTTATGATTAGAGCACCATAGTATCTCTAGTTCCCATTTCGATGAAACTGACTCCCAAAGACATACTCTGTAGTTTTCACTATTAGGTAGGCAGCCTTAGTATAATAAGATTGATAAGATACCTTAGTTACGGCTGTTCATATTTAAACATATAAAGTTATTTTAAAAGTTAAACAAAACTTGGTTGTGAGCAACGTTAAGCAAATATTCAGATTTCAATTTGGAAACACCTACAGTTCTGGGACCATTAAAATTAAAAATATCTATTCCTTTTCCAACAGTACTTCAACAAGAAAATCATTTTTATGAAGAAATGAGGATTTTACAAACTCTAGCCAAATCAGTTAGCTCTGCTTGCATAGGCTTTGCCAACATGTATTTAGGAATCATCACTTAGCAACAAAGCAATATTGTTCCATCACACACTTTTAAAATGTGCTAATATCAACAAAACAAAAATGAAGATCAGCAACAACACTTGCATTTCACATGAAGTTCATATGAAATCACAAACAGGATGAAATCCCTAAAAAAAGTAATCATCAGGTAGACTGTGTGGATTGCATCACAGTTATTAATGGTGGCCTCTCAGGCAGTTTGGTTTACCACTGGAGTTCAGCTTCTTATTCACACTTTTGGTATGACTGTAAGCTGAATGTAAGGACAAATTAACAGATCATTATGCTATATAATTTACACAGTTTTTTTGCCAGTTGTGATCATTATAGGACAGAAAAGGTAGGAGAGGGAGAATCAATTATTCTGCACTTTAGAGGAGGTTTGGAATGGCTTAAGCCTGGATTTTTCTGTGAGCGGAGCATGGTGGCTCAAGGTTGGGTGAGCGCAGAAGAGATCACATCCAGCAGATAAGGGATCAGTCAGTGACACCAGAAAGCATAACTTAGCATTTACTTATTGGTTTATCTTCTCTAGCCTTTGAAACTGCCTTCTAAGTTATATGTCTGCTGTTCTCTTTGACAGTACCCTGTGCATGGGAGCAGGCTTTCAGACAGGAGCCTGCCCTCAGACAGACTGCTGACTTCACAGTCAGTGAAGTGAAGATAAGATTGTTTTATGCACATGACAGCCAAGTAGCTGACTACGAAGGGTTGTGTAGACATTGCTGCATGTAGCAGCATGGTTGCAGCAATAAAACAAAGTCATTGGTTACTGAGGAATGTGCCAGCATGCCAATACTAATTTAATTTAGGTCATATGAATAAAACAGAGGTAAAATGTGTCTTTATTTCTATTCTCTAACATCTTCTTCTTGTCTTCTTTAATGCTGTGGATAACTCCAGTTAGCCAAATACCACGAAACTGCTCTCACAAATACTCCCTCCCCCCGACCAGCAGAGGGGGAGGATCAGAAGAAAAAGAAATAATGAAGCTCATAAAATTGAGATAAGAACTACTTACTAACTAAATCTAAATTAGTATATACAAATACTACTACTACTAAATAATTAAAATAGTAGAAAATAAAACATATGATACAATATGATACAATTATGATACAGTTGCTCACCACCCACTGACCAATGCACAACCAGGTGCTGAGTAGTGAGAGTCAGACCCAGCGAGCCTGAGAACCACAGCCCAAGAGTGACTGCAGCCCAAGAGCTATCGCAGCAGATTCTGAGCGAACCCTATTAGCAATAGCATGACCAGGGAAAACTAAACAAACCCACCAACTCCCTCACGGACGAGCCAGCACAGGAGTTAACAAAGCAGCTAACGCAGGAGTCAGGGGGAGTGTTAGCAAGTGGATGGGAGTAAAAGAGCAAGAGAGTAAGGGAGAGAGTAATGGCTCCCAGATGCCCTCCTTGCCTATGCCCTGAGCATGATGTACTATGGAATGAAATACTTCCTTGGTCAGTTTGTGTCAGCTGTCTGAACTGTGTGTCCCCTACACTGCCTGTAGCGAGACAGCGAGAGCTGGGAACGCAGATGCAGTTTCAGAAGTGGACAAAGACCTTGAATTCAGTGCAGGCATTGCCCAGTGCCGGCTAGACCTTATCAGTACTTCTCTCAGTATCTAGGAACACAGCTTCATAGCAGCCATGGTAAAGAGAGTTAACTCTTTCCTGACTGAACCCAGCACATTTAACTACAGCTGTGTGAGACCTTCTCATTGGAGCATAAACTGGTATAAAAGTGCCCCTCAGTCAGCTCTACCGTGCTCTGGGAACAAGGTGAATAATTTGCCTATCAGTGGGAGCATTGAAGATCCTTTTGGACTCAGAAAGAATACTAAATTCTTGGTAAGACTTTAGGGTGGCTGAGGAGTATCCTGGGAAAAGCACTGGTTTAATCTTTTAACTTGGTACCCTCATATTTTGGGAAGGTTCCAAAGGCGAATTTTGGGATTTTTTGACATGTATGAATCACTAAGTTGAGACTTGATGGAGAAAGACACAATCCTCAGTCTGTCATAAAATTCCTGCATGATTTGGGATTAGCCATACAGTCTCTGTGTCACAGGCCCTTAGCCATAAATCAGAAAAAACATTTTTTTTTTTTTCACAGTATAATTTCATAACCAGTATCATACGATTGGGACTAGCTCTTAATAGCCTTTATACAACTCATTGCAGTTTGAATACACAGCACATTCATTTCCACATAGCCTTGATCTTTCCTGTGATGTATATAAATAGCTGATAAAAATAGAGAGGAAGGAGGTTTGGCACCTCTTTCAGACTGAAATTCAAGATTCAGCTGTTGAGCTGAGCCCCTGGAGCCTAAGCCTTTAGCATACTTTCAGGTCTATTCTACACTTGCTGTCTTTATTTAATTCAAACTCTTTAATCCAAGCACTGACTGATGCAAGGATACGTAGAATGTAAGGACATCTGGTTAACAGCTAGCAGCATAAGAGGCAAAGACAAGAGGCAAAGATAAGAGGCAGGAAAAATAATTAATTAAACACATAAGCCCTAAGGAAAACAAGAGATAATAGACAATAGTAAAGGCCTGAGCTCTCAGGTCACTGGCTGAGGGACCATTGAACAAATGACTCAAGACTTTAGAGGGTTGAACCAGGAATTTGTAACTATAAGGGAGGAAACAAGTTTCCCACGTGCGTCACAGGAAAGAGCAAACTGGTCATGGGAAATTTGAGGGGGCTTGTGGAGTTGCATGAAGGTACTTCTGGGAATGCTTTGAAAGAATTTTGGGAATGCATGAAAACTTTTATGGGACCTTTATGGGAAGGGCCAAATCTGAGAACGGGAAGAATCAAAGTGGATTGGGGTGGAAGAAGCACAGGAAAATCGAGAACTGCAGTCTCTGTTGGCTTCATATTAAATACTATTCCCTTTTTAAAAAATCATAGTTGGGTTGGAAGACACCTTTGAATGACATCTAGTCCAACATCCCTGCAATAAGCAGGGATATCTTAATTTAGATCAGGTTGCTCAGAGCCCTGAAAAACCTGACCTGGAATGTTTCCAGGGATGAGGCATCTACCACCTCCCTGGGCAACCTCTTCCAGTGTCTCACCACCCTCATCGTAAAAAATTTCTTCTTTATGTCCAGTCTGAATATAAGCTTTTTTAGTTTAAAACCATCACTCCTTGTCCTATTGCAACATGCCCTGCTAAAATATTTTTCCCTATCTTTCTTATAAGCTCTCTTTGAGTACTAAAAAGCTGCAATATGATGTCCTTGGAATGTCCTTCTGATCATTTTTGTGGCCCTCCTCTAGACCCACTTCAACAAGTCCATGTTTTTCCTGTGCTGAGGATGCAAGAACTGGATGCATGTCGTGGTTTAGGCCGAGCTGGCAACAAAAGACCGTGAGGCCACTTCTCACAAGTGCCATCCCTGTGGCCCATCCCCTGTGACCAAAACCCTCTACCACAGAAACCCAACACAGTGGGTGTCATGTTTTAACCTTATCTAGCAATTAAGTACCACACAGTCATTTGCTCACCTCCCACCCCCTCCTCCAGTGTAGGAGGAGAGTGAGAGGGAAAAGACAAGGAAGCTCGTAAAGTTGAGATAAGAACTATTTAATAATTGAATATAATTGAAAATTACAGTGATACTACCAACAATGCTACTAATAATAAGTAATTAAAATCATAGCAAATAGAACATATTATACAATTGCTTACCACCCCCTGATCAACAAACAGCCAGGTCCTGAGAGACAGAGCCTGAGAGACAGGGTGACAACCTGCTCCCCCAGCCCACAAACGAAAGAACCAACCCCACTGCTGACAGCCAAGAG
Source organism: Rhynochetos jubatus (assembly GCA_027574665.1). NCBI lineage: Eukaryota > Metazoa > Chordata > Aves > Eurypygiformes > Rhynochetidae > Rhynochetos > Rhynochetos jubatus. The sequence continues at coordinate 11,838,419 of CM050648.1, read as the reverse complement.
CTAACAAAGGAGCTAAGGACTCAGCTAGTAAGCTAGCCAAAGTCTTAATGACACACACACCCACCCACTCCCCCCTCGGCCACTTCCTTCCTCAAGAACAGTGTACGTGCACTGAGCATGACGTACAATGGAATGAAACACTCCCTCATCAACCCTGGGACAGCCCTCAACACTGTGAAGGAACTCTCTCCTGCCTGAAACCAGCACAGTGAATTACCCCAGGTGGGGTGTCACCAGAGCAGAGTGGAGGGGCAGAATTACTTCCCTTGACCTGCTGGCCACGCTGCTTGTGATGCAGCCTAGGATGCACTTTGTCTTCTGGGCTGTGAGAGCAAGTTGCTGGCTCATGTCCAGATTTTATTCTCCAATACCCCCAAGTCCTTCTCTTCAGGACTTCTCTCAATACCTCCATCCCCCAACCTGTATTCATACTGGGAGTTGCCTCAATCCAGGTGCAGGACTTTGCACTTGGCCTTTTTGAACTGCATGAGGTTCACATGGGCCCAATTCTCCAGCTTGTCCCAGTCCCTCTGGATGGCATCCCGTTCTTCAGGCATGTCACTTGCACCACAGAATCACAGAATGCTAGGGTTTGGAAGGGACCTTGTCGTGGTTTAACTGACTAAACCCACCACAGGCATTCAGAGATGGTCTAGTCCAACCCCTTGCAGAAGCAGATTCACCTAGTTGATCTAGGTTGGAGAGGAACACATCCAGGCAGGTTTTGAATATCTCCAGAGAAGGAGACTCCACAATCTCCCTGGAACGTAGTGGTACAGCGAGAGCTGGGAACGCAGCTGCGGTATCAGAAGCAGAGAAAGACTTTGAATGTGGTGCAGGCATTCCCTAGCGCCAGCTAAGAACTTAGCAGTACTTCTCTCAGCATCCAGGAACACAGCTCCCTAGCAGCCATGGTAAAGAGAGTTAACTCTTTCCTTACTGAACTCAGCACAATAGCTTGTTTCAGTGCTCTGGCACCCTCAAAGTATAAAAGATTTTCCTCATGTTGCACCACTCAGCTTGGTGTCATCTGCAAACTTGCTGAGGGTATGGCCTTGCTCTCTATGTGATTCATGTACAAACTTAAGCTGGATGAGCCAGCCAGCAACTGGAAAGACCCAAGCTTTCAGTTTGTGGCTGAATAAGGAGCCCAAAGTTTGTGCTTAGTTTAGTAATTAAGAGTTAAAAGTGTGCTTGTCCATTAGTGAACCTTAGTCTTGTTCACCTGGAAAAGAGGAATAGGATTAAGCCATCGGTGTTTTTCATGCCTGTGTGAGTGCTGTAGGTTTTTATGTGTGTTCTGATTGAAGTCCTGCTCTCTGTGTTGGTTTGCATGCCTGACCACGTATCTGCGCTTTGTCGATTTGCATCTTTGATATCTGTTCATCATTGCTACTTGCTGGACCTATAGATGGCAACAGCAACAGTCTGTTGACTTGGCCGACCTATGGACTGCCAAATCAAAAATCTCAAGATCCCACAGTCTAGTGGTTTTGGCATTCCCTTAACAAGGGAAATCCAGAATGCAGAGGTTGATATTACCCTCATAAAAGGTGCTTTTGGACTAGGAAATAGCCTGTGTTTGGAATCCTGAATCTGGCCCTGAAACAGTCAGGTCAAAACATGGTGACTGGCTGACTGCACAAAGTGCAGTACTGTTCCACATACAGTCTCTTTTGAAATATATATGTTTTTAGATAGATAAGCATTTTGGTTTAAGAGATTTTATTAAACAAATTGGCATAATCTGCTGTATGGGGTATCCCTGCCCAGGCACTGGCAGGGGGCTGCAGGGTCTCTGTGAGGAGAGGCCAGGGATACCTCATGCCAGACACAGCTGGTCCCAGCTGGTCGCAGACAGCTCCAGCAGCCCTACCATGGGACACCACTGAGACCCTCAGCCAAGCAGGGGATGGTGGTGGGAAAACAGGTTTCAGAAAGGGCCAAAGGTGACACAGGCCTTGGAGGAGGAAGCCAAGAAGGGAGCAGCAGCAGAGAGACCCTGAGGCTGGAGGAGGAGGAGGGCAGGGAGTGCTGCAGGCCCGAGCAGGGATCCCCTGCAGCCCTGGGGAGACCCCACTGGAGCAGAGACCCAGCCTGCAGTCCGGGGGAGCCCCACAGCAGGGGGCTATTTCATGCAGGAGCTGTGACCGTGGAGAGCCCAGGAGGGAGCAGGTTGTCTCTGAAGGACTGCAGCCCAGGGAAGGGCACGTGCTGGAGCAGCAAGACGTATGAGGAGGGAGGAGCAACGAGAGGAGCTGTGATGGACTGACAACAATTGTGTCCCCATCAGGAGGAAAAAAGGAAAGTTGTTGGCTTATTTTGTCTTTGTTTCTCATTATCAAAACTTCCTTGAATTTGCGATAGAATAAATTAATTTTCTCCAAGTCTTGTCTGTTCTGCTCATGATGGTAATGGCTGAGTGGTGCCCCTGTCTTTATCTCTACCCAAGACCTTTTCCATCCTATTTTCTCCACCTGTTCATTTGAGAAGTGGAAGAGTGGCTGGGTGGGGTCCTGGCAGCTGGTCACAGTCAACCCACCACAATTGTGTTATAGTTTAGTAATATAAAACAGAGCTTTGGCTTAAGAATAGTAGATTGCACAGGATTCTGTAACTGTGTGAACTTGGTCACATCACGTCCTGTCCATAGACATGTATTTCTGCATTTAAAAGAGGTCCTGGTAGAGCTGAACTGCTGTAGGTAGAGTTTGAAGATCTGCTGCTGAAAATGTCTATATAAAAATTGGATACTAATAATATTATCCTAACAGTGCTCATTTTGGTTCTGGCTCAGATCAGAATGATGTAGACACATGAATAAATGAAGAGGTGTTGTTTTGAACTTTATAATTTCTGAGTGCTGAATTCAGGCCATTGGATAGAGCAGGGCCTGTTTTATATGTCACATGCCCTTGTCCAATGAAATTAGTTAAACCCAACAAAACTAATTGTGCGTGAGTAATTACACCTCAGTAGGAGTAAAGGTCATACGTCCTGACATGAGTGAAGTGGTTTTCATAGTCAGTGAAATGAGAGTCACCTTGAGGTCATTCCTTGTTGGTTGAGAGGAAGTGAATGATTAGTGACAGTATGTGAGTATATATACTGTGTATTTCTTCATAAAGAGGTGGAATAATCATGCAGAGCTGAAAGGACAGCATACATACAGGAGAAAGAGACCTGCAATGTCTTCTTTAAATAAAAGATAAGAAAGACAAGAAGGAATATTTTCCTAATACTAGGTATTATAGAAAGTTTGGCACAAAACCATCCTCCTTGACATTATGTTTAACTTTACAGAACTGAAATTACAAGTTTTGTTAATGGCCCAAAGATCACTGTGATCAATTCTACAACATTATATTTATCAGATAAAAGCATTAAAAAATTTGTTTGTGCTTTTTAATTTCTTCTTAGCTCTGTTTCCCCCCTTCTGTTAACTGAAGTCTCTTCCTTGTCTACACACACTTTCAGGCTCAAGTTTCTTGCTAACAGTTCTGGTTTTCACATGAGATATAGCGTTATTTTCTGTGCCCAGATGAGTCTTTCATTTGAGATGACATTGTTTCTGTTTCCATTAGTTTCATGCATCAGATTAGAAGACAGTACATGGAGCAGGATGAACCAATGGTCAGGTTCAATGTGATAAATCTCATAAACCTTTTCTAGCTATAATTCGACTTTTGGAAGCACATACATCCTCATATAGTAAACAGAATAGCCAAATGATTTACTCTGCTGCAAACATGCCTTGTCAGCTTAAACTTATTGTTGCGTTTCACTCTTCCTGCTTTTTTAGACAGTAAAATCATGACGACACTTACTGTGTCTACTTCGTAAAAAAGACATGAACAAGATTCTTTGAGACTAAAAATTTTAAAAAAGTAGGATTACACAGTCATTATTACAGAAGTAGCCTAAACACTTTCTGCACAGAAAGGTTGTGAAGTCTATAGGTATTACTAAAGAAGACCCTCAATCTGCAAGTATAGACTGTAGACAGCACACATTAATGACAAGAAATGGTGAATCTAAACATTTTGGTTTCATACTTCTTTAATCCATCTTCCTCTCCATCTCCTGAAATTCCCATTATTAGAGCTCATATTTATGTATTTTCTGAACCCGTTTTATCTTAGCTTAGTAAGATCAGACACTGGAGGATGCTCCCTTCTCTCTGCATCATCAGTTGCTTTGGAGCAGCATTGAGTGGTCCGTGTTTTCTTTGCAGGGTTCAGCTCCCCAGCTCCTAATTTACAGAGAAACCCAATCCAGGTATGAAGCAATTGACAAAAAAACACAGAAAAGAAATGAGGAATCCCAGGTAAAGAACAATTAATGACTGTCTGTTTCCTTTGGTTTTGTGTCTCCTAGGTAGATTGTCCTATGTCTAATAACCCAGAAGTTGTGTTTAAATCTTTCCTTGCAGCTTAATGAAGATGGCAAAACTAGATTCTCAGAGCTTTCAGCTTTCCCCCCCCAAGAGGGCCACCATAGTTCTTTCTCATTTCAGTGAACATAGCCAACAAGTTCAAGAGTGGAGAGTGCAGAGGACTGGTGAACATCTCCAATAGGAAGACAAATTGAAAGTGTCCACACAGACCATAAGAAAGGAACCTCAGAAAGGAGCAGGAACATCTGCTCTGAGGTTCTTGAAGAAGTTCCCATGCAATGTCCTCTTTGCTGACTATCTTGTCTGCAGCCCAAGACATGGCTTTTTAAAAAAGATATCTAGAAGACAGGCAGGCAGACAATCTTTCACCTTCATGTCAGTTTAGAACATTGGAAGTCATAGCCATTCCAGTGAAAACCTCTTAACCAGGCTCTAATTTGGCCGATAAAAAAAGCAACAGAGCAACAAAGGCCAGGAATAAAGACATCAACAAAGCTTAACTGCCTCACAGGCCAGAAAACAGCAGCCTAAAAGAAGGCATTCTCCATTAGGGGAGACTAATCTGGGGTTTTTTTTCTCCTTTTTACCTGAGGTAGCAGACCCTTTGTCCAGGAAACAGCAAGCATCTAAATACTTGCTTCTGTCAGCAGGCTGACTAACTACTTAAGACTTCCCAAAGGTAGTCAGACTTTTACTCTCTTTTATTACAGAGACAAGGCTTTTTTGAGGTTTTTAAGGAGGCCAAAACTTTTTCACATACCAGAAAAAAAGCTTTTTCCTGGGTAAGGAGTAGGACAGATAACTTCCACAGAATTGCTGAGGTTGGAAATGATCTCCAAAGATTGTGTAGTCCAACCTCATTTTTCTCAAAATAAGGTTAGCAAAAAAAGGCTGCTTAGGCCTATGTCCAGTTGTGTTTCAAATATCTCCAAAGGTATAGACTCCACAGTATCTCTGAGCAACCTGTTCCAGTGTTTGATCACCCTCACAGTGAAAAAGTGATTTTTTTCTTAGATTTAAAGGGGTTTTCCTATGTTTAATTTCAGTTTGTGCCCATTGCCTCTTGCCTTGTCACTGGACACTACTGAAAAGGGTCTGGTTTGATCAATTCTTCCTGCTTTCACACATTTATACACATGGATAAGATCGTCCCTGAGCCCTCTGTCTCCACCTCTCCTTCTGTGTCACATACTCCAGTACCTGAAGCATCTTTATAGCCATTCACTGGACTTGATCCAGTATTTCCATGTCTCTACTCTACCGGGCAGCCCAGCACTGGACACAGCACTGAGTAGAGGGGAAAGACCACCTCCCTCAACTTACAGGCAATGGTCTGCCTGATGCAGTCTGCTGAATTATGCTGAATTATGTACAACTTGATGATGAGCAGCATGCTTAACAGGGCCTGTTGCAATAGAACAAGGGGCAATGGTTTTAAACTAAAAGAGGATAGATAGAGACTATATATAAGGAAGAAATTTTTTACAATGAGGGTGGTGAAACACTGGAACAGGTTGCTCAGAGAGGTGGTAGATGCCCCATCCCAGCATCCCAGCAGAAGCTGGGAGTTACTGTCTCAAAGAGGCAAGATGCAGGCAGTATTTTTATCAATAGTATCTAGCCTTCTGCCAAAAGGAAAATGCAGGGAGACTGGAGATGGGAGCCATAGCATTTCACAGAGCTCTCTCTCAACATGTTTCAGCTTTCAGCCTGGATTTCCAAATTTCCCCACACACTGTCTACACCACTTGAGGTCCACAGTGCTCATCTAATTGTGCTTCACAGCTTCTGTTGAAGGTGTTGCCATGCCATGACAACTGCTCTGAGTCTTGCTCATCCCCCCATGATGTACTACCCTTAGACTGTCCTTTTAGGTATTTTCAGTTTGGAGTCAAGACTTCTGCTTGCAGATGTTAAGTACATGCAATGAACAGTATTTGAAACACAACACAGATATGAACAGCTATGGAAATAGTGCTTTAATATGACTGCTTCAGAGAGAACATTAACCATAAAAAGGATGAAATAAAAATGTCTCACTGTACAGGACACAGAATAAAAACCAACATCAATGAACCTTCCCAGAGCTTTGTCCACTCTCCCATTCCCCCATTCTTCCATGTAATTGCTACTATTTAAGGTTTTTCCCCACAAGCAATAACTTCTCTTAAGTTTAAGTCTGTTACGGTATGCTTAGGTCCCTGGTGCTTCAACACTGGCTTGTAGTTTGGATTATTGCAAATAGAGAGAAAGTGTGTCTGGTGCCTTGCAGCATGAAATACTGGTTATAATTAAAGAATAATTTCACTTCCATTTACAGCAAAGCCATGCAGGGGCAAGCTAGGAAATGTTCACTCAATCAATCAGCCACGGTCATGAGTCACCCAGCAGCCTAGCAGTCTCACCATTACGACTCAGCAGGTCCATATCAACACGTTAAGTGATACAAAGGAAAAACAGAAAGGAAAGAAAAGAATGGCTGTAGGAGAACTGTGGTATGGGATGTAGCAGCTGATGAAGGATGAAGATGATGAAGCATGAAGAAACGGATACTGGATTTTGTGGGTCTCATCACATTATGTTCAAATAGAAACACAAAGACCTGGGCCCATTAAGGAATGAGAACTGGTAAAATTGTGAATAAAACATTGTAGAGAGGAGAAGGTTGGAAGGAATGAATCTGTTAGATCTGTGTCAGCTGGAAAGGGAAAATGGATCAATTTTCTTTTCTTATTGCAGTGGGCTTTGCATAATTAAAAAAGGGGAGGAGAAGAAAAAAAAAAATAAAAAGAAAAGCAAACCCAGAAGTCTAACAAAGTAAATGGTCTGAACAAAGAAAGGTGCCAAAAGTACTTCTATCAAAAATTTCCTCTTAAACCAAACAGAAATCACAATCCAGCCTCACAGGACAAAGGAAAATGAAATTCTTCTGCCTAAGAAACAGCAAGAAATTCCACACCACTTATTGCACAAGATCCCACTGGCATTTTACAACCTTCTCAAGAATTAACTAGTCTGCATATTTTACTATGGTGATTTTATCAGTTTTCATTGTGGAAAATAGATCTGACATCAGTAAGTTTCCAAAACCTGTTAGAGAGGAAATACATAGCATAGCTCATTTGAAGAAGTCAGAGAACATGTGGGTACAGCTTCTGTGTATGAGCTTTTGGATAATCTGATTTTTTTTAAAAAATCATCTCTAATGCAATTCCTTACAATTCTTTATTTATGCCTCATGCATGGAATTTTTCTCCTTGTACAAAGCTGTCATTGTTCGTATGCTTGGGCCAGGTGAAACATCATGGCAATGTAGACGGATTCTGCAAGCTAAGAGCTGATCTGATTACAAAGGCTACAGCAGCACCATATAGTGCCAGAGAAGAACTCAGATGATAGAGAACAGCTGGAGATAGCACTTAAATATCTCTGCACCAAATGCAGGTGCCCCGTAGCATCTTGGTTAGAAGTAAATCCATTGGACTAACACCTTCCAGCTCAATTCTTGCTTTCAGCACTTGCATCCAAACTGAACAGTCCAAACATCTGTCTGTCATACCAGCATCCTGAACTGGAAGATGAGAGCAAGGCAGTGACCAGCAGTCCTTACGTTATGTAGGACTGAAACAACACTAGGTGAGCAAAAGAGCCGGGGTTCATCCCACTAAAGTTTTCTAATCTACAGTGTGGATATCTACGTTGCAGCTGACTGTTCACCTTTTGAAGTGTTATACCTATAAGTATATATGCATTTTAGTATGAAATTAATCATACTGTTTATAAATGTAGTTGCATACTACTAATCCAGATGAACACATATATTTTTTATCTGATGAATGCTACTGAAAAAACTAGATGGTAAAAAAATTTCTCAATATTTTCCAAGGAAATGCCTAAGAAATAACATGGCATTTTTAAGGAGAGAACTGATCAGTCTTTTCTGGAAAATGGCTGCACTCAACAGTACTGAAACATTCAAAATACATCTGTGACATCCCCAGAAAGTTCTCTTCTGCTGTAGGAGGAAAAATATCTCCACACTGAATCCATGCTATTGTTTCATAAGTTTATGAAAGTTCCATAACAAAGGATTTGCCAAGTAAGAAAGACATAAGGGGAAATTATCAAGAATGCTTAGCTCAAATGATGGAACAGCAGGTATGTGAGAAGCCTATTAGGATGTAAGAAATGAGGATGTAGAGGGGGCAGGTAAGGAGAAATAGAACAAGCAAGATGAATGGTGGAGTCATTACTCATTCTGAGCCAACTAGGGTGATAATCAATTCTGTCTCTGCTCCTGACAAGACATTTAAGCAGGATGTTAACTTTGGGCTTTCAAAGCTTTGGCTTCTGTCAGGAGACCCCAGCTGACTGCACTGCTGGGTCATGTTACAGCCACCTGACATTCCTGCCCCTGTGTGCACTGATTTTAGTTTGTTCCTAGTCTGGCTTTTACTTTAGTCCTTTTATTTGGTCAGAATGTGATCAGCTGTAAGCAGGAGGATATCTGTACTAATGCTGGTCAAAGACTGAGCTTTCAAGTCCTGCTGATTGGTGGTAGCACTGGGAAAGTTATGTTTCTTAGTCTTAGTTGGCTTTGTCCATAGTGTGGCTAATGACACTGACCATGGCTGAATAATATGGAAAATTTTAAATGAGGCCTAGGTAGTTTAATATCTGTCTTGCTCCCAAAACCGGCTGGGATTTGGCCCTGAGCATAATTTTGAGTAAAAGTTATGCAAGAAATTATGAAGAACCTCAACTTCTGGTTGTGATAGAACTGTCCCCAAAAAATGCTTAGAAGGAATTTTTCAAGAAAACAATTTTTTTTTCTGGAGATTTCTTTTTTTCTTTCTAATTTTGGTCAGAAGTGTCTTAGTACATACTTGGAGGAGTATGCAAGGGCTTCCCTTGATGATAGAAATCTTCCAAATATGGAGTAAACTAAACTGTGGCTGCAGGGTGGCCAGTATATAAATGGAAACTACCTGAATCTCTATGGTGTTTTTCTGAAACTAACAGGAAAAGTTATTAGCTTCCCTGAGATCCATGATAAATGGACAACATCATGGCAAGGTGAACATGCAAATGCCTGTCTGGTGATCCCTGTGACACCTAGATAGAGGATCATCGATATAAGCATGAACCATGGTAGATCAAATTTCCTGGACAAGAAAAAAAAGAGAGACAAAACCCCAAGGAGACCTATCAAGACACCTGACTGCCAGTCAGAGAGAAGGGGGCCCTGTCTTTGCTGCATGTCTGGGGCAGAGGACCACATATGTTTTCCTACCTGATCCGAGGACCTCATGTTGCTGACAATTGCCCACCACCATCAGCACAGATAACCTCCCCAGTTACTGGGATCATGACTTCCCTGATGTTGTCACACCAAGTGACTGATGGACAGTGGATGTTCTGTCGTCACAGGGCAGCCGGTGTGCAAACGTGCTGGCAGGGCTGTGTTTGAACGATTGTGCATGTTCTTGTGGCATACACTTTGAGCGGGATACTGTTTGTGTACAACAAGCACTCATAATAAGATTATCAATAATAGCTGGAACATTGTTTTATGTAATAAGGGATGGTCTAACTCAATAAATATTCCTTGTGTTTGTCATCATCTGATTCAACCATCGGTCTCTGTGGAGATTGAACCTTCATTGCCAGAGATGTAATAGTCTGTAACAATAAGGAAGCATGAATAAGATGCAATTCCTGGTCAAAGTTAGAGTGACCCAGGCCAACAACGACTGATAGTGAAAAAATATCCCTTAGAGCAGGCTTGATTTTGTTTAAAATCAGGGCCATCTTATCTGGAGGAAGATGTTACACACTACAGAAAACATAATTAGCTCCTTTGTGGTTCTGCTTTAAAATTTCACATTTATACAACATGAGACAACTCTAACCAGGTGACTGACTGCCTGCCTGACAGACACCACAGCTTGGAGAAGAGCTGTCATCTGGGAGATCCAATCCAAGTCATGCAGAGAAGGCATTTAAACCATTATTCTCGCTGTGTATTCTTAAAACCACCTGTCAGGGCCATTTAATCCTGTTAGTCCCCTCCAGGCCTGGATACCAGCTAGGATAATTCTCTTGCAGTACATTTTTATCATTATAGTCTCAAAAGCCTTTTTTATGAGAAGAAAGAGAAACGTCAAATGTTGATCATTTTCACGAAGTTTAGTTCCTGCTTTCCAGCTAGCCTTGGCTATGAGACCAATTTAACCCAGCATCTCATCTGATTTGGGCATCCCTGCTGGTATGAACAGCCTCAGAAAAAATCAAGGGTGTTCATTCTCATCAGCACCTTTTGGCTAAAACAGCAATCTTAAACTTTTCTCCTGCAATTCATCCCTAGAAAAACTGTCAAAATGCTTCTTTGTAAGTGCTGCTTCATCTTCTGGGAGTTTTCAATGTGATAATTTTCCTTTGTAGTTTCCATTTCCACTTCCATTTCCTTGTCTTAGGCAATTACAGACACCTGGTTTTACAAATGCATTGGCTGTTTATCACAGTACCTCCTGTAATTGTTTTTCTTGTTGACTGTGTGTTTTAGTTTTTCTGTGCTACCACCTTAGTATAAGGATAAATAGGAGGGTTCAGGACTATGCAGGAGGCAGCACATATTTCAGCATTCATGCTGTATTCACATTGAAGAAAAATGCTTATAAACACAATTTCTATTTTAATATTGTGTATAACTTGTAGATGGTGTATTGTAATACAATGAGGTATTACATTGTTAATATGGGAGTGAAGACCAGGTAAAAAATTCCTCCATTCTGTTTTGTTCTTTAGGTTAAGTACAGTCTACCTGGGGAATATATAAACAAAGATGCCCAAACGTTTAAATTTAGAAGAAAAAAACTTCTAACATTTAGGTTCTCATGTTCTCTCATGTTGTCAGGAATAAATATCCAAGGAGTTGCCAGGAAAATGTACTTTCCTTTGCTTGTGGATTTTTTTTTCCTTCTTAGGCATTTGGAATACTCTAAGATTTTCTGAATCTAACCTTAAAACATCCCTCACTGTGTTTACATGACAGATAGAGTCTAAAGTTAAACGTCTTGGCTCCTTTAAAATTAGACACCACTCCAGGGATTCTGCAACTGCTTGAGACATTTCACATTATTGACATTTTGCCTCTAGAGTTGGACCAAAAAAGCTCCAACCCACTGGAGTGTGTGGGAAATTCCACTAAGGTTAAAGATGTCTCGCTCAAGATTCCTTTGCTGACTTTCCCCACCTAGTGCAGAATGGGCTGAGGAGGGGGAGGGAGAGGTGATCAAGGCATCTGTGTGGGAAGGGGAAGAATCTGGGATAAGAACTGATGGAATGGTGAGGAAATCTCATTGCTTAACAGGCCAGGTTGCAGCTTGCCTATTTCAGGAAGACAAAAATCTCTGAAACAAGGATGGGGCACAAAGCTGAATAGTGATGTTGTCTTAGTCCACTTGATTTTATTTTTCTGTCAGAGCCCTCAGACTCATTGCTGCAGGCTCTTTCCCTGGGAAATGAATATAATCTTCAGCTACGATGTAAAGGGCTTGTGAGGATTAACACATTAAATTTTCAAGTTTACAGTGGTTGAGGAGCTGATGTTGTGTTGAATATCAAGTCACCAGTGACTAGGCTAATAGGCCTCTGAGCATTCCCACAGTGAACTGGTTGTTTCCAAAACCTGCAGTCTCACAGGCGATGATGTATTTTGTGCTCTTCTTCCTGACTTCTGGATCTGTGATACATGTAACACTGAGAAGTCTTAGATTATTTATACTCTGGTTTCAGACCTCTGTCTTCAGAAAGAGTTTCTCAGAAAATACATACTAAATGGACCCCATGCTTAGTTTTTTCAGAAGGCAGAGGCATCACCTCTTTTTCTAAGTAGGTTTTCTCAGCAATGAAAGAGCAATCTGGGGTGTTTACACTAACAGGCTTGGCAGACTTCTCATGTTCACATGGGTTGTAAAATACTGTTTCAACCTGAGGTTCCATTCCTTATTAGACAAAAAATAAACTGTTATTTGAAGAGGCATAGATATGTAGAAATGAGTGGTACTGGAATTTTCTATGGCTTGGTACAGTCACAGTTTAAGTGCTTGAATTGCTGCTGATACTCTCCAGTGTATATGACAACAGTATGCAGCATACACTCTCCATATTCTAGTGACAAAGTGGTCAGCGTAATTCACACCTTTGCCACTTTTCAGCTGGACAGTGTGACAGGAAGGCTGTGAAACTTAGAATCATAGAATGGTTTGGGTTGGAAGGGACCTGAAAGATCATTTAGTTCCAACTCCCCTGCCATGGGCAGGGACACCCTCCACTAGACCAGGTTGCTCAAAGCCTCATCCAGCCTGGCCTTGAAGACAGCCAGGGAGGGGGCATCCACAGCTTCTCTGGGCAACCTGTTCCAGTGCTTCACCACCCTCTCCGTGAAGAATTTCTTCCTGATATCTAATCTAAATCCCCCTGCTTTCAGTTTAAACCTATTACCTCTTCTCCTGTCAATGTGAGAAACCCTAGGTGATACAACCCACAACAGACATCCCCTGGGTGCTGCATACACGTCCTTCTCTCACTGCCATATCTAACCAACTAACAGCAAAGTGCAGTGACCTCCTGACTGCTGTGAAATATGCAATGGATAAAGTGTGAAACACCAAATAAGATTCTGTCATGATGGCATGATGAAGAAAATCAACTTTCTTCCATTTAAAGTGAAAACCATTTGCCTAGTCTAGCAGGGTAGGGTTCAGACACAGCCCCAAATTCCTCAGCAAATCCACTGAGATGACCAAAAGCTCAGTAGTTCAGAATCCAGTCAGACACTCTAATGTGACAGTATGAACAACCACCATGGCCTGTTGAGAAGCTTTGTCTTCACAAAGCAAAAGCATATTGGCTTGGGCAGGTTTGGTTTGGAAGGGACCTTTAAATCTAATCTAGTCCAACCGCCTGGCAATGAGGAGGGACAGCTTCAACTAGATCAGGTTGCCCAGAGCCCTGTCCAACCTGACCTTGAATGTTTCCAGGGTTGAAGAATCTACTGCATTTATGGGTAATCTCTTCCAACATTTCACCACCCTCATCATAAAAAATTTCTTCCTTATATCTAGTCTGTATCTACCTTCTTAGTTTAAAACCATTACCCCTTGTTCTATTGCAACAAGCTCTGCTAAAATATTTGTCCCCACCTTTCTTATAAGCCATCTTTAAATACTGAAAGGTCACAAGAAGGTCTCCCTGGAGGTTTGTCTTCTCCCATTTGAACACCCCTAACACTCTCAGTCTTTCCTTGTAGGAAAGGTGCTCGAGCCCTCTGATCTTTTTTGTGGCCCTCCTCTGGACCCATTCCAATAGGTTTATGTCTTTCCTGTACTGAGGACCCCAGAGCTGGATGCTGTACTCCAGATGGAGTTTCATGAGAGTGGAGTAGAGGGGCAGAATCATCTCCCTCAACCTGCCGGACACACTGCTTGTGATGCAGCCCAGCATACACTTGGCCTTCTGGGTTGCAAGTGCATGTTGCCTGCTCGCATCCAGCTTTTCATTCACCAGTACACCCAAGTCCTTCTCCTCATTCATCCTCAGCATGTATTGATACTGGGGGTTGCCCCAATCCAGATGCAGGACCTTGCACTTGGCCTTGGTGAACCTCATGGGGTCCACTTCTTGAGCTTGTTGTGGTCTCTCTGGATAGCATCCGGTCTCTCAGGCATGTCAACAGCACCACTCAGTTTGGTGTTGTCTCCAAACTTGCTGAGGTGCACTGGATCTCAGTGTCTATATCACTGATGAAGATACTAAACAGTACTGGTCCCAGTATGGACCCCTGAGGGACATCAAAAATATCCTCTTTCCTAGGGTATTCTTCTACCTTTCATCTGAATGATCCATGCAAAGTAGCCTGATTTTGGTGCAACAGTAAGTCAGAATAAACCCATAAATGGCAAAGGGCCCAGATCTCTGCTCCTTTATGTCTTGTAGTTAATCATCATCCTCTCTGCAAGTTACATGTGGATTTTTCCCAAAGCAGGGCTGTAACATCTAGAACTTACTTTTTTTTAGGTATAATCATTGTCCAAAATGCAATGCAGTGGAGAAACAAGCCCAGTGGAGTTCAGGTGTAAAACTGGTCCAAGATGGATCTGACTAAAACTGTACAGATTTAAATTTGAAAGTTATGAACAGTAAATGACTTTGCAAATGAATGGTTCAGAAAATCTCACCTTCCATAGAGTTTACTAATCCTATATCCTGCGAGAATTGATTTTATTTTTCCTGATAATAATCCTTCTATAGAAGGAGATGGGAAGGTAGACGGGCAAAAAGGAATTTAAGAAGGGAAGAAGGACATAATTGTTTTCATGCTTTCTTGCCTGCAGAAAACTCTTTCATTTTGTTTTTCTGCTTCAGACAATGGAAAGACTGGAGAAATCAGAAGTTGGTTTTGGTGTGTTTTTTTCCGTACACCAAACTTTACACTATAATTGGAGAAAAACTAAATTAGCAGCTTTTCATTAATGAGATCTATGGTTGAATTTTAATAGGTTGGCTAAATTGTGTTTCATGAAAGGAATACTAAATTTACTGACAAGAAAACAAAACAACTTTGTTCTCAGACTCTTTTGTGTTCAAAGGTCATTGATCTTTTGAACTGTTTTTCCTTGGTGCTGTGTCCTCAGAGGCAGATAACACAGGAGTTGGGGGTGGGGGGAGGAGTCAACATTCTTGTCAACTTTACGAAATTTGGGTATAATATTTATTTTTACTGAAGATGACTTCTTTCTTCTTGATCTGAGAGATTTAATTCTCTGAAAACCCCTCAGATGGTTGTGAATCTTAGTATCAAGAACATGTCTACACTTCTACTTTTTAAGTCAATGCAATAAGAAAACAAAGACCTGGGTTTTGATATTAACCACTCTCAAAAGTCTGATCACTTAATTTTGCTTGCTGCTTGAGATAAGAACTCTTCTGACAACAAAAGCCTGATAACTGATTAACAGAAAAGTAGCCTTAGGTGCTTGATCAAGCCAAAAGGGTGAAGTAACATGTTACCTTAAATTTTTCTTACCTTGAATTTACTGGGAGGTTAGAAAATGTGCACACCATTTGTTAAATGTCCATTGTTTTCCTTCTTTTGCTTATTTTTACTCTCAATGTCTGCCTGCTATTACAAATCCTCTTGACTGGCTCTCCCAGGAGAACACAAGCTCTTTTTCTTCTGTTCTCCTATCACTCAGGCTCATATTCCCAATTGATCTTATTCACTAAACTTTCCCCTTCTATAAGCCCTTTTCCCCACCACAGATAGGAATTACACTGGTGACCTTATAGAGACTGCTAAAATACCCCTGAGGCAGCAGTTGGCTGGTTCATTCTGCTATTTCAACAGCCCCAAGTGTCTAGGCAAGTCTGCACAGTTATCAACCACAATTTTGGCATAGGGAGAAGTCAAAAGAAGAATATGGTGCATGCTATAAACCCATTCATCCTGCTTCTGCCTTCACTCCTGGGAATGGGAGGTCACAGTATGTGGAATTAATTCTGCTGGTCCTGAAGAGACTCTTTCTTTACCTTTGGGCTCTCAGAAGGAGCTGAGGACAGAGAAATGTGTTCTTTCACCACTCATTGTGGCCATCTCTTGTCATTACTCAGATCATCCTCTTCGCTTTCATAAAAGGAATATAGGTCCAGTTTTTCACATGACCATACAAAATATCAAAAAGCTCCAAGAGATGATGGACATCAGTTCTAATAGAAACATCTACAAGGCAATCTGTACAACTAATTCTAGACTTCCCATGCAGAATCATAGAATTGTTTGGGTTGGAAGGGACATTAAAGCTCATCTAGTACAAACCCCTCACCAGGGGCTTGCTGGGTTTGAGCAAACCTAGACCACGTTGCTCAAAGCCTCATCCAGCCTGGCCCTGAACACAGCCAGGGATGGAACATCCACAACTTCTCTGGGAAACCTTTTCCAGTGCCTGACCAACCTCTCTGTGAAGAATATTTCCCTAGTATCTAATCTAAATCTCCCGACTTTCAATTTAAACCCATTACCCCTTGTCCTGTCACTAAGTGCCCTTGTAAAAAGTCCTCCACCCAGCTTCCTTGTAAGCCCACTTCAGGTACTGGAAGGTGCTATAAGCCTTCTCTTGTCCAGGCTGAACAAGCCCAACTCTCTCAGCCTTTCTTCAGAGAAGAGGTGCTCCAGCTTTCTGATCATCTTCATGGCCTCTTCTGGACTCACTCCAACTGGTCAATATGCTTCGTATGCTGAGGACTCCACAGCTGGACACAGCACTCCAGGTGGGGTCTCATGAGAGCAGAGTAGAGGGGGAGAATCATCTCCCTTGACCTGCTGGCCACGCTTCTCCTGATACAGCCCAGGATACGGTTGGCTTTCTGGGCTGCCAGCGCACACTGCTGGCTCATGTTCAGCTTTTCGTCCACCAGTACCCCAGCTCCGGGCTGTTCTCAATCCATTCTCTGCCCAGCCTTTACTTGTGCTTCGGATTGCCTCAACCCATGTGCATTTGGCACTGTTCAACACTGCCAATGAGCTTGGCACTGGTCCACATCTCCAACCTGTCAAGGTCCCTCTGGACGGCATCCCTTCCCTCAAGCATGTCGACTGAGCCACACAGCTTGGTGTCATCGACAAACTTGCTGAGGATGCAATCCCATTGTCCATGCTGACAAAGATGTTAAACAGTACCAGTCCCAACACTGACCCCTGTGGAACGCCGCTCTACTGGTCTTCACTCAGACATCTAGCCGTTCACACAACCCTCTAAGTGCAACCATCAGGCCAGTTCTTTATCCACTGAGCGGTCCATCCATCAAATCCATGCCTCTCCAATTTAGAGACAAGGGTGTCATGTGGGACGGTGTCAAACACTTTACACAAGTCCAGGTAGATGACATTGGTTGCCTTTCCTCTATCCACCAAGGCTGTGACCCCATCGTAGAAGGCCACCACATTTGTGAGGCATGATCTGCCCTTGGTGAAGCCATGTTGGCTGTCACCAATAACCTGTTTGTTTTCCATGTGCCTTGGCATGGTTCCCAGGAGGATCTGCTCCATGATCTTGCCAGGCACAGAGGTGAGACTGACTGCCCTGTAATTCCCTCAGTCACCTTTTTTTTCCTTTTTAAAGATGGGGGTTATGTTTCCCCTTTCCCAGTCAGAGGGAACTTCACCAGACTGCCACATTCCTGAATATGACGGATAGAGGTTTAGCAACCTCATCCACTGGTTCTTTCAGGACCTGCAGACGTATTTCATCAGGTCCCATGGACTTGCGTGTGTTCAGGTTCCTCAGGTGTTCCCCTCATGTGTGCACACGCCTCTAACTCCTCTTGTTTATTTCCCATGCTCCTTGTGTTTGCATAGAGGCATTTAAGATGGCCCCCTGATGAATTTGGCTTGCTGACTGGATACTCTAGAATTCTCTTGTTTTGTTTGTCAGGTACTCTTCTGGTGACCTGCGATTCTTCTCCAGGCAATTTGTAGTTAAAGACAAGAAGGCAAAAGGTGAATCATTTTGTGAAGAAGAGAGCTAAAATAGATCAGATGATTCATATCCTGAGTATGCTTATTTCTCTTCATTGACTGTACTTGGAGCTAGTTCAGACAGTCATATCCACATTGCAAACCCTTAAAGCTGGGTGAAAGAATCCTTCCAAATGGGATTTTAAGTAGAGTTGGCCTTGGCCCTTATCACTGACTAAGCATCTAGATTTTAGATAAGTTTCTTCAGTTTGGGGATGGGGTGATATCATTTGGGTCATCTAGCTATCTGATAAACAAGATCTTTGCTAGTTTTGAGAAGGAACTTATATTGAGGTAAAGAAATCACATGCTATCTATTTCTCTAGGATCTGCCTCTTTTGTTAATCTTAAACAGCAATAATTCAAGTTTCCTTTTATTCAGAAAGTGCCGACAATGGGATAAAACTTCATGTTCTCAATAGCTTTCCATAGGACTGAAGTGGCCAAAAGTCTACACTTAATTAGTTCTTGTCTCCTCTTTGGTAGCACTGGACATTCCTTTGTAACAGAAATATTTTGGTTGCATACTACATTTGGACACACTTAATGTACATCATGCATGTATGCACTCACACTTGTGCCCATCCTTCTTCAAGTCTATACCAGTCAGATTCCAAGACTTATGTTTTGGCTAGCTGTTTTCTCCAGTTAGTCATGTCTCAGCATTATCTCTGTCAAAATTGTCACTATTTCACTTTGCAAACAATAAGAATATAAACAGCTCTGTGACTTCCCTTTTCCATTTCAAGGATTCTCATCACCTGATAATGAGTTAACGAGAGTATGCTTCCTGCACCAGCTAGCCTCAGGGTTTTTCTGGACATACCCACTAAAAGAGAATGGACCAGTAAAGCAGAGATCAGGGTCTGTTGCCTGTCCTTTTGTAATTTATTTTCATTTCCTAAAATAACTCCCTTTTTTGAAGGACAGAGTTGAACTCCTCCTACAGTTAGAAGCCATATTTGGTGAGATGGCTGGTGATTTAGACTCTTCTAGAGTACTTCAAAGTGAAAATGCTGTGATAAGACACCATATCTCAAGGAGACTTCCGTAGGAAAAGTGTAAGGATTCCTCCAAGGGCAGCTCAACAATAAGACCATTAAATCTAAAGTATTACAACTAGGTCATGGGGAGTAAGGTCAGAGTTGTGAGGCTTTTGTATTGTACAATGAATGTGAATGAGAGCTGAGCCGCTGAAAACAGTAGTAATAAAAAGCATGTTATCAGAACTAGTTTGTTACACCAACTAGCTGACACATCTCAAGGGTCAGCATGGGTATTTCAAGCATGAAACTTGCTGAATGGACAGGTCACTGATGATAAAGCACAAGATTGCAAATGATGTTTAATGATGGTTGAATAGCATGTGCTGTCTTTATATATGGTTGGAGTTCTCAGTAAGGAAGGTCTACAGAGAGACATACTGGCATCATAGTCACACAAGTGAAAAAAAAAGAGTACAAAAGGAAAACAAAAAAACCAAGCCCTCCTGCTATCATTATAAGCTATAAAATGCACTGGTAGCAATGTATTTTCTCTGCAGCATGAAGGCAGGTGAGGAGATGGAAAGGGGTAGAGAAGCAGATCATGTTCTTGTTAGTTTAATGATTTATGTCTAGGTTTGTTGGTCTTTGGTGTGATTAATTGCTTGTAATTATCTGCTACTATGAAGTCTGTTCTATATAGAAAGATGTATCCTTGTGGGTGGGATCTCTTATCTTTGCATGAATCAACCCTGAAAATGTTCCAGTGATCTTGTGTCTGACATGTTTTTGCTTGTATGGGACATACTATTAGAAATTAAATCACAGGAAGCAATCTGGGAGGGAGAGAGACAAAGGAGTCCAGGCAGATTTTTTTTTTTTTCAGAATCTTCTAATTTTGAGTGCTCCTAATGCTTGTGCGTATTTTCATGCTCCCTACTCTTTGTTTTAATTGCACATGTCAAAAACACAAATGCCTTGTATTCAGCCACCAGATTACAAACATGGAAAAGGGAAGAGACTTCTGACTATGGAGTCAGCTGCAGCTTGGTCTTGAACCAGAGCACATACAAACTCTTCTATCCCCTCCTTCCATGGTAGGACCTGTTATTGTTGAACTCTGGAGTCTAGGAGAAAACAGTCAGGACTGGAAAGTCTGGTGAGAAACATGCCATCCTTCTATGAGTGGTGTACATGGCTTTTCTACTCGCACAGTGACATCAGATCATTGTCTTGCTTGGTTTTGCTCTTAGGTGGAGAGGAAAGAATTAATGGTGATGTTCCCAAGAGGGGTTTGTTTCAGCAATTTGTGACCCAGTAGGTATAAAGATGTGGTTATGCAAAAATGCTACTTTATTTCCCATATGCTGCTGAAACAGGGGGAAAGGACTCCTGTAGCTACATCATTTTCTGTTTTTTACATATGTTTTCACTGTGTTCTGAGATGTAATGAGGAACAAGCTTTTAATGAGGAATTTCACTTTTTCTTGTTTCTTCTGGAATTTTCTCTGTATTTTACTGTTGCTCTTGGCTTTTCTGCTGACCTACATTTGTCTTTGCTTTTGCCTTTCTGCTAGGCATGTAGCAACGCTTCCCTGGGTGCCTTGTCTCCCTCACCAATCCAACCTTCCCTCAAGGTTCTGCTCAATCACTCGTATTTTATCAGATAATATTAACCATATAAATTCACCATGAATTGAGGATTTTTTCACTTTCTTTATATCAGGGAGGTGCATCTGTAATGTAACAGGATTGTATGTCAGATCTGATAAGGAGACCAGAACTTCTCTGTTTCACTCCCAAATGTGTTATAGGCCACATTCTGACTCTGGTAGAAATACATTTGAATTTAACTCAGGGTAAAATTTAGCCTGTAGTATAACCTTCCTGTCAGAGCCAGCAATTTACTATCTAGCTAGTTTGTAGATAGCATGAAATTAAGCAGAACCACTATCCTAAACTGTAATAAAATCTATTGACATCCAAACTATGTATTATGCATATGTAGTCTATTATCCTTAGGCAAAAATGCAAAGAGGTTTGACAGCAACCTAATGAAGGAACGCAAAAGAAATAAGATTTAAATAAAAGTCTGCAGAAGGACAGAAAATTACCTGATAGCCAAAGGGCTGGTTCTCTTTAAGATCTGTTTCAGGGAAGTGCAAGTTTCGGAGCAGGAAGAGGAATTACAGGAGCATGATGAGGAAGATTAAGGGGAAATTAATATGGATGATTGTGAAGGATGAAGATTTTTGTTGGGAAATGGGTGTCAGGGCTGCAGGACATGATGATGTGTGAGCAGTCAGAGCACAAAATGATTCTGTGTGATGATACACTAGGGTGAGCAGAGGAAGACACCAGTGATCTTCCACAGTGGGGCTAGAGATGAAATGCCTGAGGGGAGTCATTGCTCCTGATGAGTAGGACAGCACTTCTCCATTGGTTTAAGGATGTCCAGTTTGGCAGTTTTACTAGTTCTGACCAGAAGAACCAGTGCAACTGTTTCTTCTTTGCAGCCAGATGCTTTGAGTTGACACAAAACTACATTAAAGAGTACAAACAGTAACAGACTAGAGAATGAGAAACTAGATCCCACAGGAATGGGGCCAGCAACAAATATGCACACCTTGTGGATGTCTAGGAAAATCTATTTGCAACGTCTCTGCAGACAGCTGCCTCACATCTTCAGAAGTTGTGTTTTTTTGGTTTTGGTTTTGTTTTGTTGGTTTTTTTTTTTTTTGTTTTTTTTTTTTTTTAAGACTCTTAGCAATAGTGCAAAGGAAAAAGTCTAGAGATCTCATCTCAGGAAAAATCTGACTGTCTCAAGGAATGGTTTTTTTCAGCCTTTTTTTTTTTTTTTCCTAACACAGCTCTTGCTAATCACTTTTTTCCATCTAGCTTACTTATTTAAAAGTTAGCAGTCATCAACATTACCATCCTTAATCTAAAATGTGTCAACATGCTGAATCCTACTGGGATTTTACAATTTATTTTTAATGTGTAAATTGTCTTTGAGAATTAAGTGTACTATGATGTTCATAAAACGCATATTCTTGCTATCACTGGAGAAATAGAGCTAAATAATAAATTAAAGCCTTTCTACAAAAACATTAATTCTTTGCATACACTTGTTTTTAAAGCTCCCTTGTTTTTGAGCAGTGATAAAAAATATTCTGCACACTTTTTTTTTGATAGTGAGATAAGTATAATAGGAAAGTAAAATTAAATTATATTTCATTACTGATGACAACCTGAATAAAACATGGAGAGAGCATTATCAGGCTTCAAGAACTTTTGGCACCTTGACAACAAACAGAACAAATCTATATCCACTTAAAAGCTCTCACACATTAAAGTACCCCAAAATAATCATCCCTCTTTTCTCCAGCTACAAACTAGATGAACTGGCAGTGAACAAAAGGAAAGCATTTCCTCTTGAATTTTTCATAAGAAGACCTGTGTTTCAAAAGTTTATCACATAGTCTTCATTACTTCATTTAATACCAGGGCACACCCCAATGCTGCACTTAAAAATCTCAGAAACCTCTCTGGAAAAAAGTACTCCCTGGGCACCCAATTTCAGTCATAGGCAGACTTCGTCATAACTGATCTAGATCAGGAGTAAACACCATAAGAGGACATGAAGTTCTTACTGATACATGATCTTTTGTTTGCTCTGAAAGCAGCCACATCACGGAATGCAGCATAGTGCCAAAAGTTTCTCTCTCCCTTAAAAAGCACTCCTTTAACTATTCAGGCAGCTCAAAAATTTATGATGTGGCCTTCACTCTGCTTCCAATGAATCATAGAATCATAGAATGGTTTGGGTTGAAAGGGACCTTAAAGATCATCCAGTTCCAACCTCGCTGCCATGGGCAGGGACACCCACCACTGGACCAGGTTGTTCAAAGCCTCATCCAGCCTGGCCTTGAAGACAGCCAGGGATGGAAGTCTTTACTCTTTTTTTTAGTGAAGTTTTCCTCTTTTTTTTTTTTTTTTTTTTTTTTAAGCACAGACAGGTAGCCCCTACACAGATTTAGGGGATGGTTGTAGGATCCTTCCACTCTGCTCAGTACTGATGCTCCATGTTGGGCATGCTGTGTCCAGTGCTGACCTTCCCAGGACAAGAGAGACTTAGATACAGTGTAACAAGTCCAGTGAAGGGTCACAAAGATGGTGGAGGCACTGGAGCATATGATGTATAAGAAGATATTGTAAGAGAAGGGACTGTTCAGCCTGGAGAAGAGAAAGCTCAGAGAGGATCTTATCCATGAGTATAAATACCTGACTAGGGAGTGTGGGAATTGTAAAGGAGAGCGAGCCTGACTCTTCTCAGTAGTACCCATTGTAAGGACAAGAGACAATCGGCACAAACTGAGACAGAAGAAATTCAGTTTAAAAATACAAAAAAAAAAAATATTTTCAGTGTGAGTTTGACTAAGAACTGGAACACTGTGGCCAGAGAAGTTGTTGAGTCTCAGTCCTTGGAGATATTCAAAGCCCAGGTGGACACAGGCCTGAGTAACCTCTTGTAGCTGACCTTGCTTTGAGCAGGGTGGGTGTGCTAGATGATCTCCAGAGTTCCCTTCCATCGTCAGTAATTGTGTGATATGACCATGTCAAAGACTACAGCATCTGCTTTCCTGTAGAGTGTGCCTCATTAGCCAGAGAAACTGTTCTGGGAGTGCAGCAGCTCTGGGAAATAGGGCTTACCCAGAGAGAGCTGCTGGCATCAGTACAGTGATATAGGTACCTTTCTGTTTTCCCAGAATGTTCCAAGGTAGTGCACTAAGTTTGTAAAATCCTCCTAGCAGAGATCCTGCTTTGTTTTGTAGGTGCTACCTATTGTTCAGGGTCATCTAGGTACACACCGTGCTGCCATAAATAATGGATGGCCATCTGGGATCCACAGAATGAGCAAGAATCACAGACTAAATCTGGAACTTGCAATGTTCTTGCCAGAGTCTCTTTTAGGACAAAAACAAGACAGCTCCGTTAGAGGTCAGTTAGGGAAAACTTTTGTTGAAAGATTTGCTTTGGCATAGACAGTATCTTTAAAATAAATATACCAGGAGTTTTGTTGTATTTAGGACATTCAAATATATGCATTTCATAGAAAGAAATAAAGAAATATCCTCAAAATATTAGCTACTATTTTTTCAAGTCCTTAAAAAAGTTCATAAAACTATAAAACTGAACAGAAAAGATAATTATACCATCTTCTTTTTCCTAATCTAAGTTTATATGAAAGTTAGAAAGGTTCCAATTTAGTTTAAACAGTCCTAGAGGGTTGTTTCAGATTATGAGAGCTTTCCCCTTCTCTTCCACCCTTCTTCTTCTTCCTGGGAAGATCTTAATGATGCAATTCTTCCATGAAGTGCCTCTCTGAGTGCCATTCCCCATGTTAGGGCCTTGCAAAATCTCAGCGCTATTGCCCATGTTGTGTTTTTGATCACATCAGGGGGCCCTCAATGAGACAGCACAAAAATGGGTGCCTCCTAAAAACTGAGTATTCCTATGGAGTATTTAAATAGTGCACAGCCAACCTTACAATAACTGATTAATCTTTAAGTCTTAAACCATAAACTCTAAAAAGTCTCAGCTGCATCTTCAGTTCCTTCTGAGGATGTAGAATCAGGGATACTTCTCAGTAGCAACTAAAAACACCAGTGTTATCAATATTTGTGCCAGCACAAATCCAAAATATAACCTCATACTAAATATTGTGAAGAAAAATTGACTCTAACCCAACTAAAACCAACCAAACACCTCCAAAAAGCAGAATATATGGCCCACTCTCATCTGTCTTCACTGCTAACTTCTCTTTCTCCCTTTGAGTATTCATCATCCTGATTTGTTGTTGTTGTGAATCTACAATGCATCTCCCGTAAGGTAAGGTCTTCTGTTCATTTACATTTGCAAAACTTAGCACAAGAGTAAAGAATCACATCATAGAATTCTAGAATGGTTTGGGTTGGAACGAGCATTAAAGATCATCTAGTTCCAACCCCACTGCCAGGGGCAGGGACACCCACCACTAGACCAGGTTGCTCAAAGCCTCATCCAGCCTGGCCTTGAAGGCAGCCAGGGATGGGACATCCACAGCTTCTCTGGGCAAACTCTTCCAGTGCCTCACCATCCTCTCTGTGAAGAATATTTCCCTGGTATCTAATGTAAATCTCCCCACTTTCAATTTAAACCCATTATGCCTTGTCCTGTCACTACAGACTCTTGTAATAAGTCTCCCTCCAGCTTCCTTGTAGGCCCCCTTCAGGTAGTGGAAGGCTGCAATAAGGTCTCCCCAAAGCCTTCTCTTCTCCAGGCTGGACAAGCCCGAGTCTCTCAGCCTGTCTTCAGAGGAGAGGTTCTCTAGCCCTCTGATCACCTTTGTGGCCTCTTCTGAACTCACCCAAATTGGTTGATATCCTTCTTATGTTGAGGGCTCCAGATCTGGACGTAGCACTCCAGGTGGGGCCTCATGAGAACAGAGTAGAGGGGGAGAATCCCCTCCCTCAACCCGCTGGCCATGCTTCTCTAGATACAGTCAAGGATCAATTGGCTTTCTGGGCTGCCAGCGCACACTGACGGCTCATGTCCAATTTTTCATCCACCAGTACCCCCAAGTTCTTCTCAGGGCTGCTCTCAATCTATTCTCTGCCCAGCCTTTACTTGTAGTTGGGACTGCTGTGACCCAGGTGAGGACCTTGCACTTGGCCTTGTTGAACTTCACGAGGTTTGTACAGGTCCACCTCTCCAGCCTGTCAAGGTTCCTCTGGATGGCATCCCCTCCCTCCAATGTGTTGACTGAGCCACACAGCTTGGTATCATCGGTAAACTTGCTGAGGGTGCCTGCAATTCCACTGTCCATGGTGTTGACAAAGATGTTAAATAACACTGGTTGCAATTCTGACCCCTGAGGAATGCTGCTCGTCACTGGTCTCAACACAGACATCGAGCCATTGACCACCACTCTCTGAGCGCAACCATCAAGGTACTTCTTTATCAACTGAGCAGATCATCTATCAAATCCATGTCACTCCAATTTAGGGTAAGAATATTGTGTGGGATGGTGTTGAATGCTTTGCGCAAGTCCAGGTAGATGACATTGGTTGCCCGTTCTTTATTCACCAAGGTCGTGACCCCATTGTAGAAGGCCACCATATTCCCCAGGCCAAATCTGCCATTGGTGAAGGCATGTTGTCTGACACCAATCACCTCCTCATTTTCACAGGTTCACAGAGTGTTAGGCGTTGGAAGGAACCTCTAGAGATCATCTAGTCCAAACCCGCTGACAGAGCAGGATCACCTAGAGCAGATCACTCAGGAACCAGTCCAGGCGGCTTTGGAAAGTCTCCAGGGAAGGAGACCCCACCACCTCTCGGGGCAGCCTGTTCCAGTGCTCTGTCACCCTCACAGGCAAGAAGTGTTTCCTCACGTTCAGGTTGAACCTTCTGTTTTCCAATTTATGGCCATTGCCCCTAGTCCTGCCACTGGACACCACTGAGAAGAGACTGGCCCCATCCTCCTGACACCCACCCTTTAGATATTGATAAGCATTGATAAGATCCCCCCTCAGCCTCCTCTTCTCCAAGCTAAACAGACCCAGCTCTCTCAGCCTTTCCTCATAGGGAAGGTGCTCCAGGTCCTTCATCATCTCAGTGGCCCTGTGCTGGACCATCTCCAGTAGTTCCTTGTCCTTCTTGAACTGAGGAGCCCAGAACTGGGCACAAGACTCCAGGGGAGGCCTCACCAGAGCAGAGTAGAGGGGGAGGATAACTTCCCTCAGCCTGCTGGCCACTCTTCTTAATGCATCCCAGGATGCCATTGGCCTTCTTGTCCACGAGGGCACACTGTGGGCTCATGGCCAACCTGTTGTCCACTAGGACTCCAAGGTCTTTTTCCCCAGAGCTGCCCTCCAAGAGAACAGCCCCCAGCCTGTACTGATCCATGGGGATGTTCTTCCCCAGATGCAGCACTTTTCACTTGCCCTTATTGAATTTCATTAGATTTCTCCCCACCCCGCTCTCCATGTGCCTTAACATATTTTCCAGGACAATCTGCTCCATGATCTTGCCAGTTGCCTGACAAAGGAGTAAATGAGCTGTGAACATCATAGAAAATGGGAAAAAATGATGAAAATCATCTAAATAAAGAGATTTGGAAAACATGGGTAGGAAAATAGAACAATCCAGGAAATGTAAATTAGCAAAATCAGTAAGATAAGTATTCAAAAACTAAAGAAAAGAAGAGCAACTCAGAATGTAAAGTCTAAGAAGGATGAGAGGAAACTCTACAAGAGCCTACAATGAGTTATGGCAGACAACTATGCCAGTGCTTAGGTTAACATTGTTCTCCATACTTCTGGGATATGATTTCGCATTGAAGAGTGAAATAGTATCATCAAAAGGGTTACCCAAAATTATATGTTAAAAATTTTGAGAAATAAATTAAAAAATAATTAAGATTAATAAAACTGTGTACCTTGGCTAAATATACAATATAGAGGGAAATAAACAATGAGAGTAAAATTATTTACAGCATGACTTAAAAGTATAAGTAATAGGATGAAATTAAGCTCAAGGTATTATAAAATGAGAGTAATTCAAACAAATCCTTATGAACTGATTTTTTGAAGAACCATCTTCCCACAGGAATGGTGAAATCCTATGAAAATTTACAGAAAATAAAAAGTTCACAAAAGGGAACTTCTGTGCTGTTGGAGAGATATATGTAATTATTCAGCCATACCATCTATTTATGAAAGTGCTTTGGCTAAAGAAACATGAAGCAAGCCTTTCTTTCCTCATGTGGCAAAAACAGGTACTACTGTAATCAGCGTTAGACTGCCATGGGCAGATTAGCGCTTGAGACATGCAGCCTAAAATCAGGACAGAAATGATGGATCTAGGAGGGGATTGATTTTTGAATCAATGGGTGCTGGAGAGCCTGCTAGGAATAATATAAGCAGATATGTGGTCATGACCAGTGACAGCATAAGGATAAGTAAATAACAAATTGAGTTCCCAGGATCAAGCCATAAAGGTGTTAAACGGTCTGGCAGGATTTCACAGGGCAATACATCACAATGAGAGTTTAGGAAGAGCTTTGGAGGTTGACAATTTTGTATTTTGCTTCTGTTTTCTTTTACTTGAAAATGTAACATATTTATTCCAGAGAAATCCCTGTGTACATTTCAAAACACAATTTTAGCATTTTCTCTGACCAAAAAAGCATAAAGAACTGAAACGAAGAGTGACTATTGAGTACCCCTTCCCATACAACCTTTTCTAATCTGGCTACATTTACAATGTTGTAATCAGAAGGAATATTCAGCACTGCCCACAGAATCCCTTGATGTTTTGATCTTCTCCTTCCATTGTCCATACCTCCACACAGGTTCGCTTGGGTGGCTATCAAGAGATTGTCACTGACTTCATTTATTTTGTGGTAAAACCTGTATGGAGAAATTAATCTTGTACTGAGACATCTAACTCTGATTTTTGGCATGCACTGTAGTCTGGACCCCTTCCAGGGGTCCTGTTCTCCAGATATGTGTTCTGTGGATTTGCTAAGGACCCAATCTCTGCCAGTGCTGGTTTCTAGAGGAGAGCAGGCAACATTGGTTACTGCTGTACTTTATTTAAACAGCAGAAGAGGTTGTGGCTTAGAAGATATTTGTTGCCAATGACAGCCTGTAAGCTGTCCTCCATTTGGGATTTCTCTGCTAGGAGGCTACAGAAGATAAGAATAAATAACAGTAACTCACAGGACAGGGAAAGGCAGATTTCAGCTGGAACAATTGCCTAAATTTCAATATGGCTATTACTGACCTCCAGGTACGATGTAACAGGGGAATCACATCCTTAGCTTTGATCCACATTATGGTCAAAAGTCCCTTTCAGTGCCAAGCTGGGTCCATCTAAGCTTTTTTCATAGTGCAGCACACACTTGATGAAGGAGGCAGAGATGATAAATGAGTCAATATCATGTTCCCATTTTACAAGTGTTAACTAGGGAATTTAAAAGATCATCACTATCCTCATTCCTGCTTCTTTCCTGAATCTAATGTCCAGTTTCAGCCGCTGTCTTCACATGCTGCTATGTCTTCATATCCTTATGGGACAAGTAAAGATTTAAATTGGGGTATAGGTACGCATATAGATAAAGGCCCAATTAAACATAACTGAAAGTTGGGTCTAACAATCCCAGTTTGAGTAAAGCAGGAGGAACTATTTTAAGTAATCCTACCTAGGCTGGTCAGGAAATTTTTTGATAGCACTCATACCTTTAACGTTCCCTGTCTTGAGTCCACTGGCTATATCAGGTGGTATCATGTTTTATGGAAGGTCATTCTTGCCATAATCATACTTCATTCTTTGGAAGATTTTGAGAACATCTTAGATAAATATCCTTCAGGAATAGACTAGATAGAATACTTCCACACAGCAGATGTAGGAAATAGATGAGTCGTGGAGGTTTTCTTCTGTCTTGTTTTCTATTATGAAGTGAGCAAACTACACCTGAAAACCAGGCAATTCAGCTACCCCACAGAAAGGCAAACCAGCAAGAGGTTTGCAGACAGCTTTCATGAAATTTGGGAACCGGAAGCTGATATTTTGAGAAACAAGAGAAAAAAGAGCATTAGGGGATGGGAAAACAAAGCTACATGGACCGTGGTATTTCGGCTTACAATAAGTTTGTTTCATTATTTTTTTTTCTGATGAAAGCATCTGATAAGATGCTTCCTTATTTAAGACCCTTAGGAACTTGATTACTACCTAATAAATGGTGGTGGTACATGGTTAGTGTTAAAAATGGGGTAACTTTTTTTAATAAGAAAATAAGATAAAGTCAACTAAATAGTACTCTTCTTTATTTAGGGCTTGCTAGTGACCCAAGAGAAGTATGTTGATCCCAGTTAATTTCCAAAGTCAAAAGTAGAAACCACACAAGTGTCAGTAAAAGTCGCCTTGGTACCAGGAAAAATATAGAGGGTAAAGATGAATTTTAACAGGTTTTTCATCCTTGCCTGGCCAAGGTGGAGACTTATTGACAGGCATGTGTGAAAAAGCTCTGTTGCTGCTCCTTGCTGCACCTGATTTTGTAAGAGGGAACTTCAATCTTAAGGGCTGTCAGTTTGGCACTTATAATGAGCATGATATTCCTTTCAAAAGGAAATCTACCAAAAAATAAATGACAGGCTAAACTTCGCATCTCTACAAGCAGAACTGTTGATCTCCCAAGATAGTTTCCAGCCCACACACCCCTCACTACCATGTGCTGTTGCTTCTTTTCTTTTTTTCCCCAATCTTCCTCATTACATTTCCTTGGCAGAAATTCCGCTGTGGATGCTAGCAATAGTCTTGCCTTGATGCTGCTCATCACAATCCCCTGTGACAGCTTAATATCTCATTATCAACATTAATAATAAACGTGTGTTCCTCTGAATATGCAATGTGAGAATCGAATATATATATGGGACTTCACAATGCATTTATTTGAATGTGTAATGGCTGGTATAAATGCAGACTCAAAATGTTATGAGTGAAGGATGTGACTGGCATGCAGAACTAGGCTTGATAGAGAGCTGTGACATAGGCTCATTGTGTGCCAGAGGATAAATTATTTGACCCCATGCACATCCTTTTCCTTGTTCTTTAAATCCCTCTTGCAGTTTTAGGGAATTATTTAAGTTCAGTGTGATACATACTGCAATGTTTAAATACATAGTCCAACTGATAGTGGCATCTTAGTCTTTATATGAACTTTGGATAGTTACAACTACAAACTGATAAATATAAAAATAGAAATCTGATATTTGCATTTCTGAGGATAGGTATTTAAGAATAGCTAATGGCTTATTTTTCTCTTACACGCTGTTTAATGATAAATAAAACTTTATAAAGAAAGTGAACTCTTACTTTTAATCTAGCACAGTTTTTATTATTTAGAAATTCCTATTTTGGATGAATGAAATATCTTTGTATAACTTCAAGTACCAAGAGCTGACATACTATCAAAACCAGTATCATAGATGAAATAAAAAAGGCAGAATGTTCTTGTCATAAAATAAAAACTGGACATGAAAGCAGGTCATAAAAAACCTAATTTCTGTATTTCATTCCTGAGAATATTTTTGTTGGTATTTCAATTCTGGTAGCCAGAGCTGTAAAGGTTTTAGAACTACCTATAAAAAATAGTGGTCAAAAGGACCACTCCTTTAATGGATATTGGAGACTACAGTTCATTTAACCTTACTGTGATGGATGACGTGCTGGTGGGAATAAATGCATAATCATAGTAGAGTATTATTGAGATCTTCAAACACTGGTACTGAGGAAAAATCCTTCATCAGTGCCAAAGTTATATTCCATCCCAAGGACAGGAGGCAGTGTTAGCAAAACCATATACACTTGGGTGAGTAGCCAGCAGTGTGCTTACACTTCAAGCTAAATTTCACAAGAAGAAACAAAACTAACCTGCAGAAGGTCAGAATATCTGAAAATATTTCCATTGTTTTTCTAATACAGATTGATGGTAGATATATTATTCTTAGCAACTGTATTCTGACATCAGTCTATTCTGACTGTCAAATCTTATGAAAAGTTGAGTGCAAAAAAAGATGTCTAAACTCATGGAAAGTATCTAGAAAACAATAGAATTTAGGTGAGAAAATGTCACTCTGACAGCTGTGTGTGTCCCTAAGTATTTCCCAAAACAACTTCTCCTATGAAGCAGCTGTTGCATAAAGTGCAAAACCTGAGATTATGGAGTCTACTGTCTGGAGAGGTGTGCAGTCTAGAAAGAAAGGTCTATGTGTGCTTAAAGCTTTATGAAACATAAAGTGAAATGGCAAAATTTCAAAGCAAAGAGGAGGATATGCAAAGGAAGACCAGCACTGAGTATTTTATCTACTCTCCTATGGGAAAATAGAAAGCTATAAGAGGTTCAAGTACAGTAAAAATTCTTTTTCAAGGATGAATGCAGTGTTGTTTCATCCTTCACTGAAATATAAACTCAGCAGGTCCAGTTTCATGTGTAAGATGACAAAAACAGTAGAAGTTTTTCAATTTACTGAGTTAACAAGTTAGGAAGACAAAACTCTTCTCCTCAGCCCAGACCTGTTCCCTACCCCTCTACCACCCTTTTGAATTCATTCTAAATATGAAGCTATCACTGTTCTTTGAAACTGAGTCTACAGGAAATGGAAGTTAAACAAGCACAAGTGAATCTCATGAAGAAAGGAGTGGATATAACAAAACATTGTTTTGAAGTTGTTTTTCGTACTGAAGAACATTTCTCCCCTAAACTGTAACTCAAATCTAAAACTGTTTTCAGAAGAGAAATGTCTTCAGAAATATGTGAGAATTAAGAATATGCTACTTCTTAGATTTGCACATAAATATGTCAGAAAGCATCAGTATGGCCAAACAGCTGTAATTCAGAAGGTGTCTAATGCATAAATACCTTAAAAATCCATGCTCTAGGGGCCATGAGTTTGATGGGCTTGGAGGAGGTCTTCAAACAATGGGTTCAGAGAAAAAGAAACAAAGATTTTTGGCTTGGACTTGCACTTCAGTGACATGCACAAAGTTGTGTTTCCCTTTATTTAAGTTCCTAAATAATAAACTAACTCAACTTGTACTCCTCATCTGCCTAGTTTGTGTGGAATTGTCCCTTTTATGGGATTTTAAAAGCAGTTTTAGCTGTTAAAACTAACTTAGCATCCCAGACATAGCTACATCCAGGGCTGAGATGCAGCTACCCAAAGCAGATACTTGATGTCCTACAGAAAAGAACCAGTCTCCTCTTGCACATAATCAACTCCCACAATGTGCCACCTTCTCTCTTCTCTTGCTTTAGAGAACTGGAGAATTCCCAAAAATATTTTCTATATATTCTTCTCCTTCTGTTCTATTCTAAGATCCCTGTAAGATTGGTTTCAAACTTACTGTCTGTGGCCTCCCACCAATGTCAAAATCATGTTCATTCATGTCGTGAATTGCCTGTGTCACCACACCTGGAAAGCCTTAGACTGAAACTGGAACTGACCGAAAGCTGTGTACTTGATTTAATCTTATCTTTCCTGCCTTAAACTTTCTTTAAATCAAAGACTTTTCAGAGGCTTGTTTAGACACTAGAATCAGGACTGCAGAGCTTAAACTTGCTGAAAAAGGAGTAAGTTGAAAAACTAGTGCAGTATAGACTTGGTGAGAGTCTCTGAGTATCATTCTTATATGAATATTAAATAACAAAAATAACCCCATTTTGCCAATTTCTGTTCTTCATTCAGCCCATGCTGTGTATTGAGATCTCCATCCATCCATGAAACCCTGGAATGTCTTGCAGGATAATATTATTATTAACAAATGAAAAGCATCAGGAAGTGCAATTTTTACTTAAGAAATTCTTATAAAAAATAAAACTAATGTAAAATTTTGACTTGCTTGCCCAAGTATCACAGTTTCTCCATCTGTCTCTCTGTCCAGCTGTCTGTCTAATGGTTCCCTCTCCTCTACTAGCAACAACTTCTGATGCTGGTGACACAGATGTAACCATGACAATCTAGTAGCCTGTTCCAACTTTTCTTGCCAAAGGAGTCAAGTTGCACAGTGTAAGAGACTGCATCGGACATTTTAAAACTGGGTCGGATGTTCTGTCTCAACATTGCCGAAACATGGGGCCCCCAGCTGCCACCACTTCCTCGAACTTAACACCAGCCAGGCCATAACACAAAAGATTTCCCGTTTTTCTGCTGCATCTACAGAACGCTGGTTGGACCATAACACAAAAGATTTCCCGTTTTATTGCTGCATCAACAGAACGCTGGTTGAACTGCAAGACCAGAAGTTTCCTGTTTTTCGCAGGAAATCTAATCTATCCTCTGCGCATGCACCCAGGCCTGGGGTCGGGGAGACAGAGAGGCTTGCAGACCCTTGAAGACCACCTGCGGCTCTTGGAGACCCCCTAGTGACTGCATTGGTCATGCGCACCATCGGCGGGTGGCGGGAGGGTTAAGCAAAGTGGTTCCTGAAAAAAAACTGAGTATGCAACAAGACAACCCATAAAAGAAGAGAAACAACCCATATCGGACAGAGTGCTCTCCCACCAGATCTGAAACAAATCGGACTGTCAGGACACTGCAGACCAATGGTGGTAGCTACAGCAAATAACTCTTTCTTTCCTTTCTTTCTCTTTCTTTTTTCCCTCCATCTGTGAACTTGTTATTGGGCAAACAAAGTTTCTTGGCGCATGACTCTGCTTTGGGTCTTAATTCTGTTCCCGAGAATACAGGCAGAACCTCGCCCCGGTTTCTTGACTGGCATGCAACACAAAGATATCCCAATTCTTGCATGATTTGCTATTCTTTTTGAAGATCAGCACATCCATAAGAGAGAGAAAGTTGTTAGCACCACACTGAGGGATAGGATTCAGGGTAATCTAATAGTTATCTTTCCTGCTTTGTCTGTTTTGAAAACCAATTTTTGTGTGTAAGGTCACCAATCTGTACATGTATTATTAGGAATCAACTTCAGCATGTTAACACTTGCCCAGAGAGCAGTAGGTGAGTGCTGAAGGGACCTGACAGAGCTTTGAAGAGGGAATGAGGATATCAAAGACGTGTTAAGTCAGATGTGTTAACCCAATGTGTTGTGTTCAAGTCCATAGAAAACAGGCTGAGTGAAGTGAATCGTAAAACGAAATTTATCTAATGTTCAAATTCCACAATTTATTTAATGTTGAAATCTTAACATGTTTGTCTTGTATCTTTTTGTGTTATCACTAGAAATAATTTTACTAGAATGCCTGTATATTTGTTCAAAGAATATATATTAAAGAGCCAGGGAAAGAACATACACCCTACACTTTTACGTTACAGCAATTAGTAGGCAGAACACTATGGATTTTAGGTCTACACTACTCACTTAATCCTAACCATCTTTATGAATTAAAGCAAACCTTCATTGCTTTAAGTTTTTCATATGTAAAAGGTGCTAACTCATATATTTGTAGCAAATCACATGAAATGCAGATAAATATGAAGAGGATTAAAAAGTCTTACTGTGATTGACACAGGCCAACCAATACTTCAGGAGACCCTCAGACAATTCTTAACACAGAACCTTAAATTGCTGTTAAAACAGGAATTTTCTGTGGACATGCACTGGGGTCAGGATCATAGTACATGCCATTTGAGTCAGGATCATGGTACTGTTTGGGCCACGATAGCGCCAGGAAGAGGTACCTGTTCCTTTCATTGCATTTCCACAAAGAAAGATGCTCTGCTCCTGTTTTCCCTTGCAGATTCTGTGCCTATGGCACATCTATCCTGATGCTGACAAATATTCTGTGTCCTGGAAGAATATGGTATGCAGGCTATAGCAAGACTTGTATCAGACAGGGCACTGGTTCTACCAGTCAGTCTGAGAATGGTATGAAGACCTGAAGTGGATGAAGACTTGGAAATATGAATAGTATCTTTTTGACATATTGAAACAGGAAAAAAAAAAAGGAAAATATTAAGAATTAAGCTAGGATGAAATCGTCAGACACTTTTCCAGGAAGAATATAAAAACCTGAAAATCAGGACTCATCAAAAACATTTCATTAGAAAAAAACCTTCAGTCCATTTTAAAAGCATCATCTAGACTGTTAGAAGAAATTACTTCTGTTTTGGATTGGCACCTCATGCAGCTGTATTTCCTTAATGGTGGTTACAGAGCAAACACACTCATCAGGTCTTTCTCTGCTGACCTGGCACTCCTTTGTATCCCTCTGGATCCATAAGTGCAGTTCTTATTCATCAGTCCTGAATACAAACAGTTGTGTGCAGCAGAGCTCGGCCTTCACAAAAAACAATAAATGCTTTTGAAATTGTGTTGCTGCAGTCTGAATGCTCGTTAGATAAGTCTGCTCTGGAGCCAAGGGACGCTTAAGGATAGCTTCACATA
Source organism: Rhynochetos jubatus (assembly GCA_027574665.1). Classification (NCBI taxonomy): domain Eukaryota; kingdom Metazoa; phylum Chordata; class Aves; order Eurypygiformes; family Rhynochetidae; genus Rhynochetos; species Rhynochetos jubatus. The sequence goes on along the minus strand of CM050648.1, from coordinate 11,802,512 downwards.
GGTCTGATATTCTTTTTTAGCTATACAAAGTAAATTTTAGATTTTGTGCAAGGCCCCAGATTAACTGCTGTGGAGACTGGTGTCTTCGTTCTCTTCACAGAGGTCTGTTGAGACAGCAGAGCAGATTTTCTTACAATAGTTTCTTCTGCAGTGAAAAGATTCTATCTGTTTCTCCTACTTTCTGTGGCCCATTCAATCCAGGCATTGCACTTCTGTGGCAGAAGAAATACCTATTCAGACTTTTGTTCTGTTGAAACTTGTTCATTAAAACCAAGCTGAACTTATGTGCTTTGCATGAAAAATTCCATTAATTAGAAAATAATGACTTTTGATTACTGAAGACCTCAGCGTCCTAGACCTACAATGTCCTAGACAGGAAGTTCTGGAAGTGACATAAACCTATCTGAAATAGGCTCAACACAGATCCTAATTCATAAATAATATGCCTAACAGAAGCTATCATGCTCACAAACACCAGGCTAAGGTTTATTCCTTCTTTAGATCTTGTGTACTGCTTATGGAACATAGAAATGGCTTATTGTTTATCACCTCTTGCATGACACAGCTCCAGCTGGAATATCACAGTTACCAATTCACCCATTCTGAGTGAGGTACTATTAATTGATCTCTCTGGACTTATTCTGTCTGTAAGTCTGCTTCAGGCATTGATTTGTTCATTGCCCTCATCTACATTATTTCAACACTGAGTTTTTTCTTCCAGATAATAAAGTGGTTACAGGTTTTAAAGTCAATTACAGCTCTACATATGGAAGAGTTAATATAAGACAAAAAAAAAAAAAAAAAAAAAACCAAACTATAATTTAAAGGGTAGCTGTGAATATAATTTACAACATACCTTACCTATTTAGACTGACTGCATCCTGGGATGCTTAAATTTGAAACAGATGGTCAGGTGATTTCAAAATCACTCAAGGAAATCTGGAAATTAGCTCACAGAAACATGAAGGAATATCTGCTAGATTGAAAAGGGAAAAAAGATGGGGCTGTTGATTGGGCTGGAGAGTAAATGGGACTACAATAGATGTTTGGTTCCATAGACTGGAAAGAATAATTTTCTGGGTTATGAATATGATGTTCACCATGATACATACTTAGGAAAAGAGAGATGCATTCTGACAGGCAATGCTTAGTAGCAGGCAGTTTAAAATCAGTGCCAATATAGAAACAGGAAATGTATCTTATAAATAAACATGACTAAATATATGAAGACTCCAGGAATTTGAAGTGACAGTTAAAATGGCACCTTGTGGTTCATCATGTTTGATCCCACGGTGTCAATGTCACAGTGGCAGCTGGTATCAAGAATCGCTGGTAGAGAAGAGGATAATAAGTGGCTCTCCTCACCCTTGCCATCTTTCCTAACCAAGTTATTCATATTTATAGGGGAGGGGTGGAAACTGGGACAGTTGCTTTGAAAAGCAGAAGAAGGAAGGGATGTCTAGGTGCACTCCATTCATATCATGCCCTCAAGTAAAAAAAAATAAGATACTTCAGCAGCAGGTAGGGAGGAAGACAATAACATATAGCCCTTCATAGGAATGCCATTCTTTTCTCGAGTTCTAATGTACGCTCTCCTGTCTGGCCCCGCCGTAAAATCACCCTGGTTTCTGCAATTTTATTGACCTGTGTAGCTGGCTACCTTGTGTAATGGAGAACATTGCTCCAAATGCCATCAGGCAGAGTCAAATCTTCCTTTAGCTAGATGACTGCCCCAGCTATTGAATTATTGTGTGGAGAAAGTAGACAGCACTTCTTCTCCCATTAGGGGTCTGAGTCTTCCCAGGCAATGTCTGGTTTTCCTAATATACTTCACCTGGATGCTGAATGTTCCCATAGCTGGCCAGATCCCTGAAAGTCAGGTGCTGCAATACTTTGCATCAAAAATTTCACCTTCCTGCCCCCTTCACAGTCCTACACTTAAAGATGAAATTCAGAATTCAGTAGCTCTGGGATTTCATTCAAAGAGACCACAGTGGTGGCACAAGAGTTTTGTGCAATATGGTACGGCTGGAGAAGGCAGTTGGCAGCTACAACACTACTAATACAGAAGTACCCACAAATACTGAGGACTCCTTTCAGCTTTTGACTAACTCCACTAGATAAGACAGAATTGCTTTCATTACTGTTAGGCTTCATTTTGCTCAAGGGGACCTCCACATCTTACTTGTTCAACCTATGCACTAGACCATACTTTTCTCCATACCCCACCCCCCAGGGAAAGACCTATGCAGGAATGCTGTGAGCACAGCTTAATGATGATCATTAGTTGGTCAAAGCCTCTGGTGCACAAGATTTTCAGAAGACAAGAAATACTGATGATACAGGATACTACTGAGCTTTCTAAAAACTTTCCATGGATCAGCAATAGCCATGTACAATGGAGATAGGTTGAAAGGGCTTTGCTTTCCAGTGACATCTGGGGACCGTCATTTCTAAATGTATGTTCTTTCCAGCACTTTGCAGAAATGTCACCACAAAAAATAAATCTGGATCTGGTTGAAAGACACTTCTCTCCTTAAAGATGGTACCTCTAACACTTACACCTTGATACCCTCAGCACTGTCAACTATCTAATATCTTTTCTCATTAGTGGTATATGTATATTAAAACTTGGATTGCAACTGTTAGAAACATGTAAGTTAACTTTTCATACTCCTCAAAGTGTATTCAATTTATTGCAATATATACAGGGCTTGGCATATGCACATTCATCAGTATTTGAAATCCAGTCTTTAAATTGTCCTATATATGCACATATATTTATAGGTTAATGAAAATATACCCTCTTCACATTTTTCTACAGTGATATAACCTGTGAGCAAATTACATTTTCTTTTTCCTGTTTACTCAGCACAGTGAAAGTATATATTGACTGCTAAGTTTCTATGCCTTTTTCCTCTATAGCTAGAAAATGGACTCCCACTCATTAATTTCAAGTACTTTCCGTGTTGTCCCATAAACTACAACTGCAGCTCTGACCTCTTTGCAAATTTACAGGTAGAAAGAATTAAGACATCTATTTATTTACAATAATTTCCAAAACAGCTGTGCATCCACATGCTCCTCACAAGAGTTTTCTGCACTGTGGGAGTTTCAATCATAAAACCATGTGGCTGATATATAAAAACAGATCCATTTCAAGAGTTGAATTTCTAATTGGATGACTGGAGCCATTACCATGGACTGTGATCTAGATCTTGTTTCTATTAATCTTCTCCTAACCGTTTTTCAGTCACATGAGTTGGGCCACTGATGAAATTGTACATATGGAAAAGGATACCATGTCACTTTGTTCCCGCTTCATTTCTTCAATAGTCTGCTGCTGGTATGTGAAAGATCCTACACAATCTGTCACTTTGTTGATGACTGAATGGTGTAGACCTGGAAGCAGACTTGTTCGCCCTGTGCTGTGAAATCTCAGGTTCTGACTTGGATCCTTGGACATCAAGATTAATCAGATGCAGATCACCAGAAGAATGTAGCTAGTCAGTCCTGTTAAGCAAGACTGAGGGCTGGATCCTTCAAAGCTTACACTGCTACATAGTTGTGCTGGTTTTGCCTGGGTTAGAGTTAATTTATTTCCTTCATAGTAGCTATTATGGGGGTGTGTTTTGGATTTGTGTTGAAAACAGTGTTGGTAACACAGGGATGATTTGTTACTGCTGAGCAGTGCTTACACAGAGTCAAGGCCTTTTCTGCTCCTCCTCAATTTTCTTACCAGTAATTTCTTAGGTCAGTTATGGTCTAATCAGTGTCACTGAACATAAAGATGTCATTTATACAAATTAACAACACAGAATAGGAGAAAAATATTTCAACCTAATTAATGGAACAAAGATAAAAAGCAACAACAACAACAAAGTAACAAATGAAAATTAAGCAAGAGCATTACTCTCGTATAGCATGGCAGAGAACTATCTGTTGCTATTAAAAATTAAAATGAAAAATAAATAGCCTAGAGATAATTCAGGTCCCCCACAACAGACACTTAACACTTGCATGTGAGCTGTCTGGCCTGTGTCTCTTATAAAGAACAAGATGGGATGACAGAGGCAGTATGAGAAAATGAAAAGGTCCTTAGTTTAATATAAACATTGCTTGACAATAGCCAAAAACATCACTGTGTTATCAACATTCTTCTCAATACACATCCAAAACATAGTTACTGTGAAAAATTAACTCTATCCCAGCCAAAACTAACACGGAATTTTACCAGTTTAACCTTTTCTCCACTGACAACAACACGGCTACCATCTCTACACTAACACCTTACCATGTTTGGGTTTTGGGCAGATTTCAGAGGATTTAACCTGTATTGCAATGCTAACACGGTGCTCAGGCTCATGCTTAGACCCACTGTTGTTGACATTTGCCAACATGTTTGCTAATGCCATGAATGATGTCAACTGGCTTGTCAGCATTTACACATGACGGGGGGCACTGGCTCAGGCTCATATTCCAGTGCATCTGGCAGGATGAGCACAACCTGTCCGTGGGCTCAGAGAAGGGCACAGTACCGAAGACAGCCCAGCAGTATTCAGTTATGTGGGATTAGCTTCGTGTCTACATGACTGCCTGGAGACCACGAACTTGAGGGAGGAGCATCACAAACCTCACCAGCATTTGTCAGAGATGCAATGTCCATGCCTTCATTAACACAAACACACAGAAACACGGATATTGAAACCAATGAAGAAGGGCTCCTCAATTGAGGCATTTCATTCACTGCTGGGGACAGCAGGAAAGAGCAAGCTGTGGGTGTCAGGAGCTGGTCAGATCAATCGATGTGCTAGTGAAGCCACTTGTGTTAAGAAATCAGCATCAATTGAAGTAGATGGGCTGAGGACATGGTGTACTACTGTAGTGTGCATTGTACTACTCTCAAGTGCCTCAGTTACACATCAGAGTTTTTCAAAATATCAGAACAACTGTCAAATACATTTTTGATCAACATAATAAGCTATTTCATCATAATTAAAAGTTGATAAAAAATAGGATAAGGATGATACTTGGTTTATGAGATCCCTAAATGATTTCAGATAAAAAGATAAAACCTCATATTTTTAATCCATCAAAGAAAACAATAAAGAAATATTTTTTTTTAATGACCTCATTCTTGAATGCATTCTGCCACTGATTGAGTTGTATTTGGGTAAATTGCTTGTTCTCGAGATTTCTAGTTTCCTGGAAATTAAGCAAGAAAATAACAATTATTGTTACAGTTAACAATTACTGCTACTGTTAATAATTATCATAATGCTCTATCAGAGAAAATTATTCTGATTTAGGCAAAAGCATGGAATTGTCAACAAGGCAAAGTTTCTGGAAATGAGCTTTAGCAAAAATTATTAAATGGAAGGAGTATATATGCCAAAGTGATGATTAGGCTATAAAAAGACTCAACAATAACTAATTCATATGTAATAACATGCATTTATTTATAAGGTTACAAAGCCTAAAATGTTCTTAGTGTTACAGACTAGATATTTGAGAGTGAACATAAGGCTGTATGGATCACAACGTCCTTTTAGTAAATCACACTACAGATAGCAAATAAAGCTTTTATTACTGGAAAATTATTTCATCTACCACATAAAATTGCTAGAAGAGTCCTTTCTTAATTACAAATTTTACTCAGTTCTTTGTTATTATCATGCAAATGTTTCCTCAGAAGAACAAGCATTGTCAAACTAAATTAGAAAAAAAGTCATGGGTTTATGAGCTTTAAAATATGGTTAAAGCAGTATTCGGAAATATATTCTAGGTGTAATATAGGGAAAAGAAGTGAAAAATCACAGACTCATATATCAGTGGGCATCATTTGCTTTAGTGTAAAATGATCACAAAAATCACACAATCACAGAATGGTAGAGATTGGAAGGGACCTTCAGAGATCATCTAGTCCAATACCCCTGCCAAAGCAGGTTCACCTAGAGCAGATTACACAGGAACAAAACCAGGTGGGTTTTGAATATCTCCAGAGTAGACTCCACAATCTCTCTGGGCAGCCTGTTCCAGTGCTCTGGCACCCTCAAAGTAAAGATGTTTTTCCTCATGTGGAGATGGAATTTCCTGTGTTCCAGTTTGTGCTTGTTGCCCCTTGATACCACTGAAAATAGTCTGCTGTTATCTTCTTGACACCCACCCTTTAGATATTTAGAAGTGCTGATACGATCCCCTCAGTCTCCTCTTCTCCAGGCTAAACAGACCCAGATCTCTCCACCTATCCTCATAAGAGAGCTGCTCCATTCCCTTGATCAATTTCATAGCCCTCCACTGGACTGTCTCCAGTGTTTCCCTGTTTGTCTTGAACAGGAGAGCCCAGAACTGGACACAGTACTCCAGATAGCCATAGGCCTCCAGCTAGGCTCATCATTCCTGATATCAACCCTCTGAGTTCTGCCATTCAGCCAGTTCTCAATCCACCTCACTGTCCATTCATCTAACCCACACTTCCTAACCTTACGTATGACGATGTTCTGGGAAACAGTGTCAAAAGCCTTGTTGAAGTCGAGGTTGACAACACCCACTGTTCTCCCCTCATCTACCCAGCAAGTCATGCCATTGTAAAAGGCTACCAGACTGGTCATGCATGATTTCCCCTTGGTGAATCCATGTTGACTACTCCTGATAGCCTTCTCTTCCTTTACATGCTTAGAGATGACAACCAGGATGAGCCTTTCCAGGGATGGAGGTGAGGCTGACTGTCCTATAATTTTCTGGGTCTTTCTTCTTTCCCTTTTTGAAGACTGCTGTGTCATTAACATGATCCTGTGGTTGAAAACTGAATGGGGCCACATTAGGGCCTTGTTCTCTCAAAGCTGATCTATGGGTCTTGGAGTAAATCATAAAAAAATCAGCCTGCCTCAGTAGCAGTGCTACTCTCTTTAAAAGGAAAGCTGTGAGATACTTTCCTGCTCTGGTTAAACATAAGTATTAAATAAATTTAGAGTAGGTCAGAATGGGACAAAATATATATTAAAGCAGCCACAGTTTTCACAGCAGAGATGAATTTAGGCAAGATTCAGCTTCTCTGTTACATAGCTTAAGTTACTCTCTTAATTAGGAGTAATGTGTTCACAACTAGTAGAAGTGAGTTAAAGGAATTAAAAAAAAAATAATAACAACCTCCTTGACAACCTGTAATGTTTAGGGGGACAGATGAGAAGTGTAGCGGAGATATTGCCCATAAGATCCTGATACTGGACTGACTTCATAGAGGAGAAAGATGCCCATTTCATAATTCCTTGTTTTGTTGTAGTTGCCATATAGTGTTTCACAGAGGGCTGTGGGAATAATGCTGCCCAGTTTTGTCTTCTCCCTTTTATTCTAGTTCTATCACACTTTTAGTTTGTCAGTTCTGTAGAAATTATCCTTCTGTCCACACCTTTTTTGACAACAACTTCCCTGAGCTTCCCTATGAATAAAAATAAGCTCAGTTGACATCAAGGCCTAATTAGCATGAGTTAGTTTTGCCAGATTCTGGATAATTTGCTTGGGATGTGTTCCAACACATGAGGAGTTGAGAGAAAGCATCTCAGGGTCAGCACAAAGGAGGAGGGTGTAAGTGAGAGAGGTGTAACCAGACTTATCATCAGCACGTCTCATGCTGTAACAGAAGAGCAAAACTTCTGTCCCTCGCACAGCTTTGTTGTATAACTCACAGCCTGGGTGGCCAGTTCAGCACTACGTACTTGTTTGCATGACTGAGTCATGTCCCCACACCTGCTGCAGTTGACATGGTCTCTGCCTCTGCAGCCGGAGCTGTTTGTGGCTGCAGGTTGCAGGTTTGGCTATTTCGTACAATCTGTGCCTGTCACCATGACAGGCATCCTGGAAATCTTCCCTGCATGGTATATTATAGCTGACAGGCTGGTCACGGATGTGCTGCCACTTCTGCTGCTCAGGAGCTCCTTACAAGATTGTTTTTATCCTGTGCTCTTGCCAAGAAGGTTTTTTTGCAAGTGTCCTGTGCTGTGCTGAGTAGTTAAATGAAATGTTTCTACTGCATTTGAAGACCCCTGTGACAACAAGATCCTGTTGACCATGTTATGTCTGGGAGCACAAAAGCAGCTGTCATTCCTAGATGTCTCTTCTCTAGAAAAGTGCAGTAACCTGCCAAGAAAGGAATTAGTGTTATCGTAAATGTGCTTTATTTCTTGTCTTTTCTCATCTGTACGTAAAACCCACTAAAAATCATTACACAAACAGTACTACCTTATTTTTGGTAACACAGGTGCAGATTGTTTTGTTCTTGTTTGGTTTTGGGGTGTCTTCCTTTAGCTTGGTATTCATGCTTTACCTTTAAGCTGGTGAAACATTTTCAATATCACCCCTGCTTTAGTGTGTAAGGAGCCTTTCTAACTGCTCCTTTGCTCTGGTAAACCCTAGGGCCAGGATACCCAAGTAAATTGTCTAATGTAATGCATCAAAACCAGAGCTCCAGAGCCAGAACTGCCCCACATGAAGGATAGAGATTGCATCCAGTTAAGATCCAAGCAGTAAATCTGGTCAAAAAGGAATGAGTGCAGACATAAAGAACAGCTTCATTTTCCATAAAGCATTACAGATCCTATTCAATACCAGGTTATGGTGTTTTCAAAACCACAGCTTTGTCTTTTGGGTTTTTGCCTTTTTTAAAATCTGATACTTTTCAGATTAGCAACATACACAACAACTTAACTTTTTTACTTATTTCATACTGGAGCTAGTGTCAGAAAGGTATCAGTGCAGTGTGATAATAGGACTCCTCAACAAAAGGACTGGATGATTATAAGAAACAGATGAGCTTTCCAAACCCCAGCTTCATTTTTATTAATTATTTCCATACCATCCTCATACAGACAACTCCTATGGACTGTAGCCTTTATTATGGTATTTTGAACAACAAAATGGACTTCAGGAGTAATTTACCGGAGCACAAGTGAGTCAAAAGAAAGTGGCAGCTATGGAATTTTCTGAGATAAGGTAAAAAAGCACATCATTAACTGACTTGATGATGGTGAGCAAAGTTAAAAGAAGAATGCTCCTCCTTGAGACTTCTTTTTTTGTCCAAGTAATTAATATATTATTGGCCTTAAAAAAGGATTAGACAACCTTGTCTCTTACTCAGAGCAACCTTACTAATAGTTATCTTGTCTTGGAAAAAAGCTAGTACTTTATCCTTCTCTAGCACTTTTCACCAAAAACTACATAGCTGGCAGTCCTTTTAACAGCCAATAAGAAGAGCAAAATCCTCATGCACCTTTGAAGGGCAAGCGTTTTGGCTGGGACATAGCAGTTAATTAATATTTTTCTTGTTCACAGTACTGCAGTGTCCCACCCAAGGTCAGGGCTGCATTGTGCTAGGCACTATATAGATTCATGGAAGGAGCAAGTTGCTGCTCAGAGCTCAATAGAAAGGCATGATGAAAGTCAGAGGGCAGAACAGGAGCTCATTCAAACCAAATGCAGAAAATAGCACCCCTCACATGATTTTTTAACCTGAAACAGAGGTGGATAGTTGTATTCAGAAATCAGTTGGAGTTTATTGTGGACACAATTTGTCCACAAGTGGACAAAATTAACATTATAGCCTTTGCTAACCTAAATGAAGCATTTGTTTATTCACAGCAGAACAATCTAAGTTGCATGTGTAGGAATTGCATGGTTTCCTCAAACTGAGCACTCTTGTGCTGAAACCCTTGTCTGAATCAAAATGCAAGCAATATTGAAATGGAGATTCTTATATAATGTATATCTCTGGGAATCTGGGTATACATGGGTAATGAATGTAATACAGTTTTAATGAGAATTTCATTTTATGACTCAGGATACAAGAAGACATAACTTCTTCTAATATAATTACCTTTGATTAATCCATGGGAGTTATTAATTTCAGACAAAAGTTTTACGTTTTTGAATGTCCAGACTAATGAAATTACGCTTATTAGTTTGCGGGTAGATGATGACACAGATATAATATGCACTAGAACAGAGATGTATTGGACATCTTACTGGAAACTGAAATTACAGCAAATGAATATTGCACATTGACCCATGAGCACAGTGGACACCTTTTCAACAAGTATTCTTTTATCTATCTCCCCTCTGTTAGCATTCTTAACAAACATGTAACACAATCTGCTTTAAGCTATCACCAGGCACCTCCGGAACACAAAGCAGGAATGAGAAGGAAGAATTATTAAAGGAACAAAAGTATTCTAGCAGATGTATTAACATTATAATTCATATTCTGTATTCTGACAGTGGCTAAGGGGGTGAAAGAAAATTGGTCTCCATTATGTGAGGACTTGTTCAGACTCTCAAGAAATTGAAGTCTGAGCTCAGAAGAATTCAAAATCCTACTTCCAGCAAACCAAACAAATGAATATAAGAAAAAATAGCAGGTAATTCAAAGAGATCTGATGAGGGAGACAGTATTAAGGAAGGATATGGTGATGGATTGTACAAGTGTTTAATCTTTTTGCTTGCAGCCTGCTCTGCTTTACTACATGTCCTGTTCTGGTGAAAAGGAGTGTGGGAAGGAAAGCTTCTTGCCACATCATTCTGAACTCAGGGGAATTTGTGCCTGCCTGAGAGTAATCTGTGTGAAGTAGCTGGAGTGCAGAGCAGGAACAGGGCAGCAACAAACATGTAGCAAAGACAGAGACTGGTAAACCTCTAGAGAACAAGAGGAGACTTTTCCAGGGACCCATGTATCCTACTCATATAGTGTTACAGCCCAGAAAGGTACTCAGAATCACTGGACTGAGCCCAACATGGTAAGAAAGAACCAGACCTGAAAGGACCCTTTGAAGAAGGACAGAATCTGATTGCAAACCTCATTTATTTCTATTGTATTTTACCAAACAGATCTTTTGCTCATTTTAAAATTCCACTTTCAAAGTTACTTCTTTCTTGTGTTTTCCTAAGCTCATCTGTGCTCTTGGAGAGACAGTTTGGTGTTTGTGGTGTGCTCCCAGTCCGTCTCAGAGCTTTGACTTACTTCAGGCCCCATCATAGCGATGCACATAACTAAATCAGCTATAAAGCAAAAGTTAGGGGTGACAAATAATGAGATACAGAATGTTTGTACCATGCTTCCCCACAATGCATGGAAAATCCAATTAATTTGATATATTTCATATGTAAAGGAGCAAAGTATCTGGTAAGAGGACAAAAGCCTGAATGAAAATGTTACTAAATTAATTTATCTCTGAAATATCCTAAATCCTGAAGTCCTCACACAAAGCTTACACTAAATTTTAACAAGTTTGCCTATAAAGGGCTGGAAGAAAATTGAATATTACTTTATTTGATTTAGCAGTGAATGAATATTTCTCATTCTGTCACAGTAAGATTATTTACTTGCAAAGAGGTACTAAAATAAAATATTATGAAAGATAAATGCTTATATCTAAATGGCAAATATTTTCCCTATATATTCTTACTTTGGGGCACAAACATTAAAAATGTATTTTTAACATTAAAAAGCATTATTTTTCCTCCATCATGTTTACCATTATCTTCCTCTATTCATCATTGTTAGGAAAATCCATCTCCAGTTTCATCTGTACCCCTGGATGTCCCACTTGCAATATATTAGGTGAAGGCAATTCATGAGAGTCACGTACTTGCTTTTTTTTCTGTATTTCATTCTGGAAGCCTTCCTTTGTTTTCTACTACCAAAACCACCAAGATATTTTAGTTAGTTTCTCCTTGAAGTTGTACTTTACTTAATAATAAGTTGTCTAACTTTCAGGTACTTATGTAGGTGTTTACAAGTCAACTAACTGGTAAGTAAATTTCTCCATACAGCTCCTGGCAAGGAAGCCAAAACTTATTTTTACTGAGTGGGTGAGTGCTCTGCTTTGCCCACCTTACACATCAGAGCTGAGCTTTAGAAGGAGCCATCTCATATTGTGCCCAAGAATACCTGGAGACTGGCATACTGTAGAGACAGGGCAACAACTGCACTGGAGCTTCTCTGACGTTGCTTTAATTTACGTGTGCTTTCCCAGACTTCTTGTATGTTTCCTTGGATATTACTTAATGAGTGTGGGCTTCAGCTCCCCTCTACAAAATATGAGCTAGTCCACAATTCATGCACCAGTCCTTCAAGTTTATTTTGCCTCAGAAGATAGTACACTCCTCAGCGCAGGAACATCTACTCCCTGAATGAGAGCATCTGCCCATGACTCTAAATGTTGTTAAACCACAAATAATTAACACAAATAAAAGGCAAATAAAAGCAGGGATGATCAGATTTGTTCTGTTACAAGCTTCTTATAGGTATGTAAAATAAAAAATGAAAATAACCAACTGACCTGAAAAAATACAAAGGTCTTTCACTTCTACCATTTCCCTAATAAACATCTCACTGGCACTCTCCCTCCTGACTTTTAATTATGGGTCTTGTTAAGTTCATGAGCATTAAACAAACATAATTTCCTTACTTAGGCAATACTATTACAAGTGACTCACCTGTACCTCACAACTTTATGATAAAAACAATTGTACATTTTCCCTGTCAGACTAGAAATAAGCACTTTGTAGAACAATCCTACTCTGTTTTCCAAATTACAGTGCAATGATTAGCTCGTAGTTCCTAGTCACGACTGAGTTTCTGTATCTCCTACATTGTTTTCTTCTCTCTTTCATTTCCATTATCTACATGTTCATTTTAAGTTAACCACCGAAGAATTATTCAGTAGCACAAACCAACAATCCATCTTCCCTGTGTAAATTTTTGCCATTTTAACACACTACTAAAGAAGTTGGAAGGTGTGTGCATTAAAGACTGTATGTACAGAAAGCCAAACTTTAAATCTATTTTGCATAATTTGTGTATGCTCTTCTGTCTTGGAAGACAACAGAATGGCAACATTTGATTCCTGAAGATAGATGGTGAAAATCTGACAAGTGGACTTAACTGCAAACCATGTAGATATTAGAATGGTGAAAAGCATAAGAAAATACACTACCTTTAAGATATCACACTGATAAGGGTGGCTCAAAAACTAACTAAAGACGATCCCCAATTATAGAAAAAGCACTGCTCTGTGTAAGTAATCTTAATAAGCAATGAAATTAGATAATGAAACTCCAAATAAAATTATGATATATATATATATAAATCTCATTACTCAAGTGGTATGGAACATTCAACATAGAAACAGATCTGAAAGTAAGAGAGCAACAATTTAAGTTTTCCCTTCAAATTAAAACTTTGTCAAATACCGATTTTTTAAGACATCCTGAAATTCATAATTGGCACCTTATCACCAAATGTGTAATGCCACTTGTGAAAAAGGTATATAATTTTGTGTCCTACAGTGTCTCTCTGCATTATAAAATTAGCCAAGGATTATGTGTTTCAAAGCAAAGAACTGAGCTCCAGCATATCGAAGCCATCTGCTGAACGAATCAGACAGAAACTGCCACAATCACCAAACCACTAGATACTGCCAGCTTTACCTTAAAGGAAACACAACATGTCACACTAGTCTGACATTCCTTGTTGTCAAAGAATATGTCTTGCATACTGATCCAGCAAGCATCTGAGCAGCTTTAAGTTCAGAAATGGTTTAGACTGATTTTGTCAACTGGATTGAAATAGAAGAAAAGGCAAAGGGTCTAGTATCAAAGTGTTCCAGCTCCAGATTGTGGTGCTACTATTCTCAGCAAAGGCCATTGGTTTTGCATTACTGGTTCAGAAAAAGGTTTCAAAGACGATAATCTAAAATAAGTGACAAATTTATCACCTTAAAAAAAATTAAATCTATTCTGTCAAGGCACAGTCGCAAAAGAGGATCTGAAGTAAAAGCACCACACTGAAAAGAGATTGCCTGGCTACATTATGACAAGTTTACAGTATTGTTTCTTTCAGTTTTGTCTACGCTACAGTCTACACACAACCAAGGCATGGAAACAAAGCTGGTCCATGCTCAGTCACATTTTTTATTGTTGCAGTATTGCTGTGCCAGACAGCACTTTTTACCAACTTGTTTTGGGAATAGCATCAGTCAGGGACTCTTTCTGTTACCCAGTAGAGATAAGGTCACCCTGTTTGAGAGGACAAGGGGTAGAGACTTTATCAGGGAGATGTGAGCTGTGCCATGCTATGTATGCTCTTCCTCATAGGAGAGGGCTGGAGCACCTCTCCTATGAAGAAAAGCTGTGAGAGTTGGGCTTGTTCAGCCTGGAGAAGAGAATGCTCAGAGGAAACCATATAACAGCCTTTCAGTACATGAAAGGGTCTACAGGAATGCTGGAGGGGAACTTCTTACGAGGGCATGTAGTGATAGGACAAGGGCTAATGGGTTAAATTGAAAGCGGGGAGATTTAGATTAGATATCAGGAAGAAGTTCTTCATGGAGAGGGTGGTGAGGCACTGGAACAGGTTGCCTGAAGAAGCTGTTGATGCCTCATTCCTGGCTGTGTTCAAGGTTAGTCTGGATGAGGCTTTGAGCAACCTAGTCTAATGGAGGGTGTCCCTGCCCGTGGCAGGGGAGTTGGAACTAGATGATCTTTAAGGTCCCTTCCCACCCAAACCATTCAATGATTGTACAATTCTATGTCTTCTCTGCCAAAAAAGAGGCATGTGTTTTTTCTGTCCATGATAGGAATTACACACATGATTCTATGTAATAATTAAGTGATATTCACATCCCTGAGCCCTGTGGGTGAACTTCCCAGTTGTTGATGGAAGCTGTAATGGAGGACACCATCCCTGACTTAGGAAAACTATTTGCTTCCATGGTTTTCAAGTTAAAGAAAACACGAATTCCTTACATTTCAAGAAATTACTCTTTGCCTGCAAATCAATAAATAACTAGAGAATTTTCTATTCTTTATTCATTGCTCCAGTGATATTCCTATATATACACTGGAAAATAGTGGTGGCAAAATGACTGAGCACTGAAAAATGGCTTTGTCAGAGCATTGGCTTTTGTCTACAGCATAGACATTGACTATCCTGTGCCTAATATATCTCTGGACTTTGTTTTCTATCCTGTGAACAACTGATGGTGAGCTTTCCATGTCTTCATTTATGAAGTGATAGTGTCTTTTTCTCCCTTTTGCCCTACCATGCACCCCAGGGGAAAAAAAGAAAAGAAAAACAGTCTGTAGAGAAGTACCACTAAAGGACACTAAGTAATAAGATGCAGAACACTCCAAGCCATGGTACTATTGAATTTTAGAGACATATCTGTAGCTCTCAATGGGCCTGTCATGTACTCTTAAAGCCCCTTGACATCACATCATACATCTTGGGTTTTTCTTTCTGTATGTCAAGATTTCTTTCTGCCATTATCCCTCTCATTATGTCAGTGAAACAAAAATATGGAGCTATTGCCATATGCTGTATGCTGCCAGCACTCTCTTCACTCCCCATGCATTAAACTCTTAGCCTCTGTCTCTGTTTGGACTGTAAGTTCTTCAGGGCAACAACCTTCTAACACTATGTGTTTGTAGTGTGCTTAACATAAGAAAACCCGATCGTTCGTTGACTGTTAGGCATGACTATAATAAACATAATAAATAATAATAACCTTTATAGCAGTCCACCAATTATCAGAGATCAGAGTAAAACCTTACAGGAAATTGGAGAGATGCCTGCCCTGGGATACTTTCTGTGCCATTCTTAGCACAAATTAAGACCAAAAAGAAAATTGTCCATAATGAGCTCTAGATGAAAGTCTTCGTAGGGAAGAACTATACCAGAAACTGGGGAGAGGGTTCCTTCTGGCCTCATCTTTGCTACAGGAAAGTGGTCTTGGCCCAATTGCAATTTTGTCTTTCAGAACCTGACTGTAATTGTGGCACAAGAGCAGTCAAAATGGGCTATTGTTAGCAGTACGCTATTTCCCCCTTTGCCCAATTTTTTGAAATAGGGTTGTCTTTCTCTCCCCTCCGTGTTTTCTCATTCTTTCAGTCTCCCCAAACAGCTCTTGTGGTGTTCTTTTGCTCCTGCCTACACACTCTACTTCTTCCTCACTTCAGTCTCTCACTCTGCACCCCAAAATCATCACTCACACCCCCACATGACACGCAGCCGTCCTCCCCTCCACTTTTTCTCACAAAGGCTCACGTACGCCTGCTCTGTGTATGGTGTTCCCAGGTGGTGATTAATGAGAGCTCTAGCTGGAGCTAAAAACTGTGATGAGTGTCTATATAATAACAAACATTAATGCAGGCGAGGGAGGCAGAAGCATGCGTATCTCTTCCCCAGGCTGCCAACACACTTACTATTTCATAGCAACTGATTTAAAACATGGAATTCCTGAGTCTCGTTGGCTCATCTGGAGTCTCCTAAAGGTCCTGTTAACTTCAGAGGTTCAGGAAAAACCACAGAAGAAGAGTCAGGCCTATATCTCATTAGTAGGAAAGCATCTGCATCTCCCCAGCTTGATTATCATGTTCTCAGTGACATCAAAGGGATTTTTTTATAGTTCAAGTGCCACAAAAGAAAAGCAGTAAAGCTTTCTGCTTCTGATGGTAATAGTGTAAGTGGGACATCCCTCTTTCCATAAGATGCTACATGGAACTGAGTCCTAGGGATGTACGGAGGTCTCTGCTGCAGCAGGAGTCACAGGTTAGCCCAACCTGCCATGAAAACCCTCCTGTCAGTCTCCCCTAGTGATCTCATTCAGGCTATCTACTTATATTTCAGGCAGAAACCACTTAGGTCCTATCATGATGTGGTTTGAGGAAATCCAAGAAGTGTGCAAACAGGACAAGTGACATTTAATATCTGCTTCTGTGCTTTTAACTGAGATGCTTGACAGCGTGCCATGACTGGACAGTGATTCAGGGAGAACTGACAGAGGGGCAAAGTGCAAAGAAAGGTGTCAAAAGAAAACAAACAAACAAACAAACAACAATGATCCAAACTAGTTATCCATTAGGGCTAGTTATGCTGACCTGAGAAGGAAATGTTTAGACTGCTGTGGGACAGCTACAAAGGAACAGCTGAGTTTCTGCATCATGAAGAAACATTTTCCTGCAGTTGTACTGATAATAATGATTTAAATTAAAAGTCTTGATGTGATGAGGTTATTTTGATGTGAATGTTGTAAAATGTGGACAAAATCACAGACAAGGTATTTTAGACTCCAGCTTTCATTTAGAAAGTATTTTAGATTTACACGTTACATACATTTGTACCTGCAATCAGAACCAGGACAAGGTTCTACAGTGGTTCCAGTGTACAGTACAGCATGTTTAATGAACAGCCAGATTCTGCCCTGCCTGATATCCCATCCAGCTGGAACACAAATGAAGACAGAATGTAACTGAAAGAGCCAGCCGTTTCTGGATTGCCTTAATTTGACTACGTAAAATCCTCTTGCATAATTTCTAATCTTGTTTTCCTTTGTCTAAATTTGTCATATGTGTTATTGGCCTTTGTTATCTTTGTGGCTTGGTCTCTTTTAGCTAACCCTTACGCCTCCTTCTTTTCCTCCCTCACTTGCACTCACCCCTGACTTTGGAACATGGAGTTGAGATAGATGAGGAGTGAGCAGAGATCAGAATCTATTGTGCTCATTGAAGAAACTTTCTGGCTGCTTTGTGCTTCAAGTAAATAGTATATAACAGCAGTGTGATAAAAGATGAAGATCTGGGATAATAACAGACCTTGTGCTGCTGTGAGAACAGTCAGCAAGATGATGAGTCAGTGGTTTAGCCTCATACCAGGGAACACATAACTCAGCCCTTATGTCACAAATCCCATAAGAACACAGGTCTACCCAGGCTGATCCTTAGGAAGGAGTACAAGCCAAATCACATCCTGCTCGAGGAAGACTGTGATGGGATCACCGGAACCTGGCTTTATTATCCCAAGTGCCATATACCATTTATTGTCTCTCATGAATGTATCAGGATCTATTCTGACTGCATTTTGGTTTTCCACTCCTAATAATCCCATTAGGAGATGACTGCAGAAGAAACCTTCCTGCAGGTTTGAGGCTCAGGGTCTCTCTCCTCTGCACATATACTGTATGCTTCACCTGTGGGGGTTTGGGATGGTTGTAACATTTCTCTGCTTTCTGCTCTTGATCTCCTTGAGTGTCACTCTGCTCCTTCAAAATATTCCCTTGCTATGTCTCACTATTGAGGCTTCTAGAAGAGAGATACTGAGTCAGGAGGAGAAAGAAATAGGCTAAAAATCAGTAGAGAAAACAATGATGTAGACTTTCTGGGGAAGACAAGAACTAGCTTAAGACTGAAGGAAGGAGGAGAAAGGGAAATTTGGTAGCATGAGAGCATATCTGGACAACTGTGCAAGATCTTCTTCTCAAACACCACCTGCATTTTGTCAGATATTAAAGGCCCAAACATATTGAGAATTGAGTCACCACCTGAATTAAAATGCTTTATTCTTAATTATATCAACATGGAATTGTTCATCTGGTTCAGAAGGAGAATTTTTGTCCAAGTGTGAGAAGTATGGCCTATACTGAGTAATTCCCATCTCAAGAGTGATGCTGGACATATGTCCTATCTCAGAATTATTTTTCTGTTTATAGTATTTGACAGGTATTTTAGTGCCAAAAAGACGTATTTCTACAACTTTCATTTAGACACAACTCAGTCTAAAGTCTGAATCTGATGGAAACACTCTCTTCTAGGCAGATACATTCAAATCTGAACTTCAGCCCAGCTGGAACATTCAGTTTTTCCCCACTGAGTTATATGATCTTTTTAATGGAAATGTCAACTCCACCTTAATTATTGCACTACAAGGAGAAGATGTTATAATATTCATGACAGCAAGTAAAAAGTAACTAGATGTAATATATGGGAATATCTATTTTCTAAGATTATTGATCTCTGTGGTAGAGGCTCTTGGCAACATCCAGTTATGGAAATTTTATCAGTGAACTTCAAAAGAAAAATAAACTGAGAGGCCAGACCCTATTTAAGCATCCAAACTGGAAGAATTCAATCAGAGATGACACTGTGTCTTTTTATTTCTCAGAATTGGGCACTAAAACCCTGGAATTGTTTTCCCTGAGGCTTGAACTCTGTTTTTCAAAGTTCCTCCTCCTATGCTCCATTATATCTCCATAGAGAATAAATATCTATTTTTACCCATTTCAGAGCATAAATTCTGTCTCTTTTTGTTTATTATGCCCTGCTTCTCTTAAAGACAATGGCATAAAATGTTACTGTACATGTCAAATTGAAATAGAATTTTAATACTTATGGAATTTCTTTATACTTATGGGGTAAATATTAATTTTATAGTAATTCTGTATCCTTTGAACATTGCTGAATTTTTTCCTAATGTCTGACAAATTTTTTTCTTCCTGCACTCAAAGCTCAGTATTTCTAATTTCATCCTTTTTCT
The DNA here is from genome assembly GCA_027574665.1 of Rhynochetos jubatus. Classification (NCBI taxonomy): domain Eukaryota; kingdom Metazoa; phylum Chordata; class Aves; order Eurypygiformes; family Rhynochetidae; genus Rhynochetos; species Rhynochetos jubatus. The sequence continues at coordinate 11,783,152 of CM050648.1, read as the reverse complement.
TTGCAGTTTTTAACATTACTATGCTTCTCTTCAGTCCTATATAGACAAAACAGTACCAGTTCACTCAGTCCCTCCTCATGAACCATACTTTCCAGATTTCTGTTTAGCATGATTTCAAAACATTTTTTTTCAAAACGTGTCTCCCATCTGAAAAATCAGCCAGAAGCTACTAATAAAATTGCCCTGTGAAATTACTGTAGAATAAGCTCCATAGCTGTAGAAGGATTCAAGCTTTATGAGTGTTTTGGGATAAATTTATTTTTAATTTGAACATTTAAAAAGTAGTGTATGGAAAGGGAAGTGGAAGCTGCATAAAGGTTCTACACTAATAGAGCCATCCTACCACAGTAAAAGAAAATCTGTTCCTCCTTTTTTGTGCAGACTTATTAATCAGTTATTTGAATAAGCTATATCAGGAGCAGAATATTGAATCTTCTATTAAAAATATACCACAGAGAAGCACATTACATTAAATGACATAGAAGATTCTCATAGATAAACAAGTATTAAAATCCAACAGAGAATAAATACTATTTTTCACATTTGTGTAGTTCACACTTACCTTCACTTCAGTATACAGACACCCCAGGGTTCAATAGGTTAGTTTTGGCTTGACACGGTCTATATGATTAGTTTTCAGTTTTGACTTTCAGTTTCCGAATTGGCCATTTGTCAGAATTCTTTAGTTTCAGAAAACCGCTATGCTTTCCACATAGCATAGCTACGTGGAGAAAACATAGATCCTTCAGAGTGACTTCAAACTTGTAAACTACAGGTTGACTTCTCTTAGTCAGCTTTCATGAATGCTGTTTAAGAGTAATCCATCAAACCAGTAGGTTTTTCACATCACAGGTTTAAAACTTTCTGCAGACACAGTCTAATATTAAAGCTCATCATGCCTGGATAACTGTTCATAAGAAGTTGAAAGTAAGTCATCCACATTTATAAAAAAAGTTAGGGAGTGCTTTTTTTTTTTTTTCAGCCTGCTGTTCTTATGTGCATCACCTGAAATCTGACCTTACTCAAGGGGACAAGAAAGTAAAATATCTTTCCTGTTATCGTGTTTGTTTTCTGCTTTTAACAATACTTCACCATATGTTTGCACTGTGAGGGCATCTTGGGTCACCAATCTATCACATAGTGTACTGAACAAAGAAGGAAAAATACTAAACCCTACCCCAGATTTAGCACAGGTACAACACAAAGTGCACCAGGTACATGGTCAGGAAAGATAAAGCAGGCAGCAGGAGAGATGGCAGAATTGAATAATGGTGAACACTCAGTACTCTGTAGTGTCTGCCAGCAATTTGTTGTCCCCTCTTGTATGTGCAGATCTTCCAACATTTCTAAAGAAAAAGAAAATAAGATTGCAAAAACCTGCAGAATTTTACTGCAGATTTTATTGAAGACCTCTTAAAGCCTAAAATGCATACACAACAGACCATAGGTCATATACATAAATATGGATATAAAAGAGCATGTATACACAGATTCACAGATTCACAGAGTGTTAGGAGTTGGAAGGGATCTCTAGAGATCATCTAGTCCAAACCCGCTGACAGAGCAGGATCACCTAGACTAGATCACTCAGGAACCAGTCAAGGTGGCTTTTGAAAGTCTCCAGAGAAGGAGACTCCACCACCTTTCTGGGCAGCCTGTTCTAGTGCTCTGTCACCCTCACAATGAAGAAGTGTTTCCTCATGTTCAGGTTGAACCTTCTGTTTTCCAATTTATGGCCATTGCCCCTAGCCCTGTCACTGGACACCACTGAGAAGAGACTGGCCCCATCCTCCTGACACCCACCCTTTAGATATTGATAAGCATTGATAAGATCCCCCCTCAGCCTCCTCTTCTCCAAGATAAACAGCCCGAGCTCTCTCAGCCTTTCCTCATAGGGAAGGTGCTCCAGGCCCTTCATCATCTCAGTGTCCCTGTGCTGGATCCTCTCCAGTAGTTCCTTGTCCTTCTTGAGCTGAGGAGCCCAGAACTGGGCACAGGACTCCAGGGGAGGCCTCACCAGAGCAGAGTAGAGGGGGAAGATAACTTCCCTCAGCCTGCTGGCCACTCTTCTTAATGCATCCCAGGATGCCATTGGCCTTCTTGGCCACTAGGGCAAGCTGTGGGCTCCCATGGTCATCCTGTTGTCCACTAGGACTCCAAGGTCCTTTTCCCCAGAGCTGCCCTCCAACAGACCAGCTCCCCACCTCTATACCTTTACACGATTCACAGAACATTCCTACACCCATGTGCACAGCATCTTTATACCAAAGCGTATATTTTGCAGAAAGAGTAGCACAACAGATAAAAAAAGTTGTCACAGAAAGAAGATGCTTGTGTAGCCTCTGTCTTAGCAACCTGATTTTACATGCAATACAGTCAGTTAAACTTGTACAACATGCTCTGTGTTATCACGTACATTTTGCTGGTAAGTAGTATACAGACACACTCTTTTCGTTGTGCTTATACCCCCTGGACTGGAATATCAGACCTGCATGTTTCTGCTTGAAATGCTGACAAATTGAATCATTATGAATCACCCTCAGGAATTTCATTGCCTGAGTCTTGACAACTGCCGATGACATTCAAGCATTGACTGTAGCATGAGGTGTTCAAATGGTTTTAAATCTCTAGCTCTTCCTCCTTCTCACTTGAAATATAAATGGTCAGCTGAACTTTAGTGCAGAGATAATCAATAGGAATCAAGCAGAAGGGAGGACGCCATGGCAGAGTGGATGGATACTTCAAAAGAGGCAGTGTCAATATGCTTATCTTTTCCTCACACTGCAAAAAGACCAATCATCTGCTTCATAGACATCAGAGTATTCTCCATCATGAATTCATGTCTCTTACAGTGTGACTCTTCACCTTTTTGCTTGCCGTATAGGGTTTGCAGTGATGCTTATTTAGCCTTTAGAAGTAAGGAGGCATTATTATGCTTTGTAACACTCAGCTTTTCCTGAAAATATTCAGACGAAGTTTCAGCCACTCTCACTGCAAATAGAAATCTCCAAAACTGTTGACAGTTTTGAAGAATGTGGAATGCATAAAAACTCCAGATGAACTGGTCTTGCTCTTTAGTTATCCAAGTGCTATATTCCTTGGGTGTAAAATTTCTCCTTTTATGACTGGATGACTATTTCTATCCTTCAAGATCACTTTCCTACCGTACAACGAAATGAATCCATGAGAACTATTAACATGAAGCCTTTCTTCAATGTCCAGGTATGACTTTCATTGGAAATAAGGCATGTTTGCCAATGTACAAAGGCAAAAAACCCAGACCCTTTGGAGGTTTTCCCAGGTCAAAGTTATTTCTGCAATGAAGGCTTCAGCCAAAGCAGCTCACCTGTACCTCAGGATGTAGAAAGAAGAGGTAAACCAGGATAGAAAATGCAGAGATTTCCCATGTCTAGGATGCCAGATCCTCTTTTCTCATCTGCTACCTGTCCAGGAAAAATATTTGTAAAGCACCTACTTTTGACAGTGATGTTTATGGACAATTCACTCCTGTTGCTGTGGGAGCAGACTACAGGTACTCTTAGTCTCCCAAATGCTGCAGAAATATGAGTTATCCTTATACTTCTCTCTTCCATGCCCCCAGAGCTTTAAAGTTTAATTCCAACAGACAGAGATTAAATACAGTTAAATAGGGCCCAAATTCCAACCTAAATATATTTTGCCCTTTCATGCTTTTAAGAATGAGGATAACATGAAAGTGTAGAAACAGCTATATTGGGTCAGACCAAAGATCTGTCTGGTCCAGCATTTTCTTTACAACAGTGGCCAAGAGATGCAGAGATGGCATACCACAATATTCCCCAGGACACCCTTACAATCTCTAGCTCTTTGCAGTACGAGACTGCCTGAGCCAGCATCCTTATATTTCATAGTCCTTGATACATTTTTCTTCCTTTAATTCATCCAGCTATTTGCTGAAGCAATATTAACTTCTAGAATCCACACTCCAGTGAGGAGCTTCCATGCTATGGGAATAAGCATCTTACTTTGGTTGCTTTCTTTAATCTGCAAGTTTCATTTGATGCCTCCTACAGCATGTACTGGAAGAAACAGTGAACATTCATTCCTTATTCATCTTCTGTCACTGATGTTTTTATAGACCTTTATCATATTTTCTTTAACTTACCTGCCTGAAGATGTTTTCTATAAGCTACATAAGTGTTATGACAATATGGGCCCAGACTAACAGCCTTTGCAGAGAAACACAGTGCTGTGCTAAATGGCAAAGCAGGCTTTGCAGCGGGGGAGCCATGTGCCCAGCCAGTCAGAAAGCAGGCTGAGGCTGCAGTAGCTGCTAGTGCAGACTAACAGCGTTTGATTCAGGCCAGGATTTTTTTGTTTTTCCTTTTCTGTTAGGTACATTAGGGGGTAGACCCAAGATGGCCCCACTGTGTACCTTCAGGGTGTGTGGGGAGGTGTCTTTAGACAAACTGTTGTAATCCCACAGATATTGTGGTTCACTAGCAGCTGGAAGATTCTGGCTTCACTCTTGGAGCCCACTACCACAGTGTGGCACTGGGCCATGGTGGTCCTGGGGGCTGTAGAAGCTTCCCAGCAGCTGTCAGGGCAGGGCCTGGCAGCCAGGTCCTGTCCTATCACGCCCAGCCAGAAAGCAGGCCAGGACAAGGGGCATCCATGGCAGCTCCAGCATCGGGGAACAAGTATCTCTCTGGAGATGGGAAGTGTCTGAGGCTGGAACAGGACATCAGCACATGGATGGGATATATGGGGTATCCGTGCATCCAGGTGCTGGCAGGGGGCTGCACGGCGGCCTCTATGAGGAGAGGTCTGGGCTGTCCCAGGACCAGCTGGCCCAGCCAGGTCCAGTGGCCTCACCTCATGGGGATCCCCTGCAGTCCTGAAGAGACCCTATTGGAGCAGAGACCCAACCTGAAGCCCAGGGAGGGTCCCACGCCGCAGCAGGGGGATATTTCCTGCAGGAGATGCGGCCGTGGAGGGCCCAGGCAGGAGCAGGTTGTCCCTGAAGCACTGCAGCCTGGGGAAGGGCCTGTGCTGGAGCAGGGAGACTATGAGGAGGGAGGAGAAGCAGAGAGGGGCTGTGATCGACTGACCACAACCCCTGTACCCACCCCCTGTGTCCCTCACTGGGAGAGGAGTCGGGATGGAAGGGTTAAAGGTGGGAATGGGAAAGGGAAGAGGAAAGATGTTTTATTTTGTCTTTCGTCAAGCTTGTTTTGCCTGTGACAGTAATGGGTGAGTGATCTCTTCGTATGTTAAGAGAAGAGCTTGCTCATCCTATGTTCTTCCCCTGCCCTGTTGAAGAGCAGTGAGGAAGCCACTGGTGAGGAGTGCAGCCCTTTGCCAAGGTTAACCACCATAGGGGGTCATGTTCAGTCCTGGTGAGGGTAAATCAGGTCAGACACCGCCTGGGGTGGTTGGGCAGGACCATGGGGCACAGACTGACAATCTCAGGCTGGACTGAAATAGGTCCTCTGCACTCATGGGCAGGGATATGAGAGGCACTAGATGAGGCAGGTCAGGACCAGCATGACCTGTGAGTTCCCTGAGGGCAAAGACCCACATCTTCCAAATTAGTTTCAGTTGGAAGGAACCCAACTCATGCCCTCTGAGACCTCTGCACAATGCAAACCAAAGGGCACTAAGTGGAAATAATGAGGAGCTTTGCTTTAAGAGCATGCTCTCCATGTAAACATGCTAATGCTTGTACTCCAAGCTGTTTGGATACGGCCACACTCATCCATCCATCTGTGCGGCCACAGCATCTCCCAGCTGGTCTGATCAGAGCTGTGCAGTTTCCCACTGCCTCTTTAGTCAAGGCTGGGTCTATCAAGCATCATCATGTTTCAGAGCTGTACAAATCCATTTAAAATACCAATCATGTTCCCTTAATCTTACCTTTCATAATAAAAGTGCAACAACATAGTTCATCAAAATAAATAAAACAAGCCAGTAACAACCAAATAATCATCAATTATCAGAATTAAAAAAAAAAAAAAGTAAACCAAACAAAAGAAACTCCACAAAAACCACAAGAATATACCATAAAACAAAGCATTCACCCAAATACCACCCTGAGAGGGAGGATAAGCAAATAAAGAGCAAATGAAAGACATTACTTATGTTTCTTAGTGCACTTTTGGGAGACACTCATGAAACAGGGGGAATGGTCTGGATACTGTGGCTAACATGCCTGCTTTCAGCAGCGGAAAAGTGAGATGATAATAACCCCCACTGGTGTATAGTCAAGGGACATGAGCTGACAAACAGGAGTACAATTCATAGTCCTTGTGTTAGAGGGGAATGACAAATGATTGATAATATATTTCCACATTGCTTCTGACAGGTGGCTTGTGGAAGGAGAGATCAATCCCAGCTTGTGAAATGGGAAAGATCTCAGCACAAGGTAAGAAAGCAGCAGCTTAAATGTGAATTATACTTCACAGTGCTTGAGATCTTCTAGGCAGCAGCTATGCTTCCCTTTGGGCATTTTATACAGCAAACACTTTATTTTCCAAGGCATTCAATATCCTCTGCTTTTCCCTGATGCTTCTGTGTGTTCAGGGTATTGAATATCATACCAGAATGGACCTTCAGTAAGCCATGAATTTTTGAGCAGGGATTTTCAATAATTCACAGGATCAGGCCCTAAATACGTACCATATTAGATGAGAAATTTTCCAGTCTCTTTACCATGTAATTTCAAATGCAAAGAACCTCTGGTTTCCGTGTAGTAGCAGTGTTTCAAACTCCCAGCCATATAAAATGCCTGGCTAATTGGACTGGTAGAGGAAAGGGGGATTTTTGTGTTTGATAAATTAATCAGTGAGCACTGCTGTACATTTCCCACTAAAATCCTTAATTAGACTTAAAATGCCAAAGAATGGGATTCTTTCTTTATTTTTAGCCAGGAGTTTAGTTTTTAATTGAAGGGATGAGTTTTGATCCTCCATTAGCGAGGAGAGAAGAAAGCCTTTCAAACGGAAGCAGCACCCCAGCTGTTGCTTAGCGTCTGAGAGGTTCAGCACTGCACTTCCATGAATCCCAGGAGCCTATTGATACTTAGCATAAACACACTAAAAGGATCAAATTGACATTCACACAAACCAGAGTCCACGAAATCACAAAAGCTTTTAATCCAAGCCTCCATGTAAAAGGATAGCTTCTAATTAGCAGTCTAGACTAATCATCAATGTTTAGCTTATAAAAATGAAGCTATCAGTAAAGAAAACAAAATCTGAAATGTTGGTACAGGACAGGCATAAGCTGAAAGATCATTTAGTCATTCACTGTCCATTTCTTTTTGGCTCAGTTTTTCAGTGTTTCCAGAGCTTTTTTATCCAATGAAGACAGCAAAATCTCTAAGGCTTCATTGGTTACAGATTTCACACAGTCAAAAAAAAGGCAACCAGGGCAACAACCAGGGCAAACGAGGATATCCTCTAAGAATTCTCTATAGTTCTTTACTCCTGCCTTGTACTTCTCAGATGGAGCTAACACTTAGCTGGACCCTTAGGCAATGTTATAGGGCAGCAGCAAGTCAAGGTGAAATGCCACTTATATTCTTTCATTAACCCTCCCGGGTCTGTCATTAAATATGGCAGGCTTAGCATTTTTCACTTCAGATGAAAAAGCACTGCTAATCCCAGGAGGCAGAATTTTTTCGATGCCTAAATTGATGAACAAGACAAGGTCAGCAATTTTTAGTTTATTGACAGAACTCTATTTACTTTTAGAAGTATTGAAATGGTATTTCGAATGCCCTGGAGCGGAACTGTGACCAAAACAAAAAAGGAGATGTTTATGAGAACCAATGCCATTACACTACCTGAAGTATTGTGAGTGGGTTTTGTTTAACCTGCTAAAGCAGAAGGAGATCTTTCATGATTAAAAATTATTTTCATAAGAAAAGAACTTTAATAAATGTGACAGCACACGATAGATGGAGACAAACACAGAGAAGCAGAACAATGAAGAGCAGAAGCTGCAGCCAACCACCCATTTAGAGTTAAATATAGATTTTGATGAAAAAGAATATGTGTGGGCTTTCAGCTTTGTCTGCGGTTTGTTTGTTTGCTTGCTTAGGAATGATTATCAGTAACAAGCTGACTAACTGATCTAGATTTCAGTGAGAGAAACAGACCTGACCATTTGAAATCTGTCTGTCATCATAGCAATTCACTAATGACAGTTGCTGAAAGCCACAGCTGAGCTCCAGGTTTTTTTTATAAAGTTAAATAACCTCAGTTTATTCATAATGAATAATAATAATAAATAACCCCATATTGCTGTGGGAGCCAGGACACGGTTTTAAAGAACTGGATTTTCTCCCTTAACCATTGCTGGAATGGGTTTCCCTTCAAAGACCCTGACTTCCGCCAGAAAAACAATATGGGGTTTTTTTGGACAAATGCAGATTACCTAAAGGTTAACCAAAAAAGAAATTAAGAAAATATATTAAATGTTGCTAAGAAAGACTAGAAAGTCTAATTAAAATCTGGAGACTACTGAATTTAGTTCAACCCACTAAATCAACAGCATACAGCTTTGACCTGGGTGAGGGACTTGCAGCCCTGCAGTTGTACCTCTGCCACCTAGGCTTCTTGGTAAACTGACACCCAAGCTTTGTTAAAACTGCAGAGAAGTCTGTTACTTGCCTTGGTTTTACTGCCAGTGAACTAATTTCTGTCAGCTAATATAAGTGAGAAACACACCTTTGTCCTCAAAGCAGATGGAATTTAAGGACATATACCACCTTTTCCTTCATAAAATGTGTATAGTTTGTTTTCGGGAAATGTGAGTTGGGATCCTACAGTATCACTAAGCTAACCCCCCTGGGTGAGATTTTATTTTTTGTGGGAGTTGTCATGCAGGCATCACACCTTTCCTAACAGAAATTACCTGATTACTAAACCCTTGAAGTAGGCAACATCTCTTTATTCTGATAAGTCCTGACATTAAGATATCTGGAAAAGAAAAATCTCCTGGGTGCCAGCAAAGAAAGCAACACCAAAATTTTTGGAGAAGGTGTCTAGGGTTGAAGTATGCTTCCAGGACTCCTCTCCCACTTCTTACAATGAATTATTTGACTGCGGTTTGAAATGAGTATGGCTGAAACCTTTATTCCTGCATCTTTGATATGCGTCCTCAAAGCCACTGAGGACACTGAGAGAAGGATATCTACCTTGATGGGTCTGATGAAGCTTTGGAGAAGCCAAGCTGTTAAGAGCCATCAGTTTAGATTTGCATGGAAGCAGTATTTTTTTTTTTTAAATGTAGGCACTAACAAGCATTAGGCACCCAGGGAACCAGAAAACCTTTTTTTTTTTTTTTTTTTTTTTTTATGGGAAGGCAAGTGTTGTACTTCTCCCCAGTTTGCCTTTCAATGTCCCCTTCTGGCGCTGAGTAGATATGTATGCATGGAAAGTGCCAGTTGGCAATCTCAGAGAGATTTCTGAGTAGGAAAACATTGGTTTGTACAGGAAGACAAAGGACATGAATGATACAAACTAATTTCTGGGTGATCTTTCCAAGTAAAATTCTTGTAGTTCATCAAGACTAGATTTGTAATTTTTAAAATGTGGTCAAGTCTTGTAAGGGATCAATAACTGATTTCTGTGCTGTGAGCAGGGAGTAGCTAGGATTTTGTTGATGATCCCAGGGTTTCCTAACGAGAGCTTTCTTTATGTGAATGATTTACGTCAATCTTAACTAAATTCTCATTCCATTTACCCTAGAATACAACTGTGGTCTTAGCAAGTCCATGTTTTTTTCATATCTTTCACACATGTATTTACCAGCCTGCTCTCACCTGGCTGCAAACTTTACTTGGCACTAAAACCATTAGCCACCAAGTGATGTTCTCACAGACACTAGAAAATGTGTCCAGCATCCCTCCTACTAGTCCTCTCTCCCTGCTGTGCCAACCTACATTCCCCATTCCCACCAGCGCTGCCCAGAGTAGGGAATGCAGGTGATTCTACAGTGGCACCTTTAGGGACAACTTCTGTGCACAGGGATAGCAGGTGAAAGACACAGTATCTCTCAGATGTATTGACATCTTCAAACCATCAGCATCCAAATCAGCAACAGACCCTCATCTCCCACTTGCACACAGTCACTGACACCCACACCCCAACTTCCAGATGTCTTACCCACCTCGCATCTTTGGGCATGTTGGTGTGGCTATATGCAAATTGTAGTTCTATGCAAATTGCTTACGGTATGTAAATCATGCATTAAATAACTAACATAACATGACACATACGGAGATGTGCATAACTTGGCAGTTATAAATCTGGAATCATTCCACTGACGTCAACGGTTTCACTTCAGATAGGCTCCAGTATGGAGGGTGTCGAAATGTGGCCCTGTGATATTTTCAGTCAGCTTCTAAACACAGACTCAGGAATGAATGATTTCAAAGGTGTGTTTGTTATTAATGCCTTGCAGTTGTTGTTATTTCTTTAGCTTTGTACAACTAAACATACACAAAGGTGGATTGCAGAACATGCTTAATTTCAGCTAAGCTGACACTGGTGATAAATTGAGAACGTGTGGTTTATCAGATCTCCAGGCAGTATAAACCTTATCCACTTCAGCCCAAATCAATTTAGAATGGGGAATGAGTATAGATCAGTTCAGTGTTACACGCCATGTATTTTTGATCTGGGACTGGGTGCCTAGAAGCGTATGTACTGTCTTGTGTAACCACCCCCTGACAAGGATCTGCTGTTATTGTATGCAAGAAAAGCAGAACATGGTAAAGGTTAATGCTACACATGGCAGAATCAGAATACGGAGCAGGGGCACCGTTTGCTGACTGCCTCAAGTGCTGTGCAGTCATTTACACATTTGCAAATGTCGTTTTCACATAGCAGAATTTCCACCCACATTTGCCTGAATGTAAATGACTTCAGGAGATGCCAGGCATTAAGTGTTCTCACAACTGCCCCCAGCATCCCACTGCTCAAAACCAATGCTTCAAAACACTCCTAGAAAACCCTGTAAGACTTTCAGAATTTATCAGTCTGTGGTTTTGAACCTTCTCAGTCAGTAGTGGGGCTAGGCTCCAATTTATCAAGATACAGAACTACAGGACATGTGAATTGATGACAAGGAGATTCAGCAAAAGTAGATAATGACAGACTTTGGAAGAGTCAGGCTCTGCTCCTGCTATCTGCTTGTTCTATTCAACTCACCTTAAGTTCTGTTGCATTTTGCATGAGTAAAAATCTACAGGAGGTTTGTATAATATAAAGAAGCTTCCAGATTTCTTATTACTTAACTGAACTAGCATCAGAGATTATGTATATAAACCTAGAAGCAATCTAAGGTGTGGAAATGTCAGTGTCTATCTGTACATACAATTTAATGTTTATCAAGCGTGTATAACATTTGTATCAGTATTTCCTTTTGGGGTTTTTTTGTTGGGTTTTGAGCTTTTTGTTGACATCATCATCATGATATCTTTACATTTGTGTTGCTATAACTAACCTACTTCAACTGACAAAATTAAACACTCTTATTATAGCTATCACTTTGGGAATGTTTTTGAATTTGTTTAGGTTTTTCGTTTTCAATCATAACAGTCTCCCTGCAGACCTGAACTGACATCAATTTACCAATGTCTTGACATCTTAAAGTTGTTTCTTATAAAATTTGCATTGGTGTCATTTTGTTTCAAGCCGATATTGTGGCAATGTCTCCCTGGATTTATACTGACAATTTATTTTTATTTTGACATAATGTCATCCCTATAGCTCTTCACTAGCATCTATCATAAATCTGTGGATTTAAATGAAAAGTGGTTTCATTCTGTAAACTACAGTAACTAACTGAGTTTTCTCAGTAGCTACTTTTCTGACCTCAATATCTAACTATTGATTGCACTTAGGTTTTTATAGAAATGTCAAAAGTTCCTGGCCAGTGCTTTAAGCACCTCTTCCATATGTACCAAATAAGGAAATTAAACAAAACCTACCCCTGAAAATAAAAAATAATTGCCACTAAGAAAGGGGTGAATGCATGTTTACAACAGAAGCATTAAACGAACAATGAGGCAGTGTTTGTGACATCGCCTTCAACTGCTGAGAGCTGCTGATCCTCTTTCTCTTTTGCTGAAGTGGTAGGGACATCTTTATGGGACTGTACATTCAGCTGGTTTCCAGACATCTCCTGGACAAACACAACGTTTGTGTTTATCTCTAACTAGACAAGTATCTATGTATTTGATATGTTGTTGCTATTTTTTTTTAAATACTGAAAATGAAAATAGGCAAGTTCTGGTGGGAGCCAGGGTGAGGGGAAATTTCAGGAAGGTTCCTATGTAGCAGGCATATCTTTGAATTTGGTTTATTTTTTCAGGTTTTGTTTTTAAATTGAAAGAGGCAAGCATGGTAGTGTGCAGTATCATGAATGCCTTGTGACCCTTCTGGAAGTAGAGTCTTTGTGTGGCCCAGCTAAAATCCCCAAGGACACATTTGTAAATTATAAAGCATATTTCTGCCTGTGGTTATTGAATATTCCTAGGATTATCCATGATCTTGACAGAATGGCTTTTGTATGTGATTTTTCAAAAGCTACAGTTCATCAGAATACAAGCATGGCTTAATGAGGTATTTGCAACAGTAACATCATTTATATGTTCTGGTATAAATGGTTCAGCTCCTATATAACTTTGTAGCTGGTAAATCATAGTACAGGTGCAGAGAAAAGGAGCCTTCAAAAGCAAAAAATGTTCATTTTTAATGAATCAGCCCATCAATAGCAAGCAATGGTGATGGTGACTTGCTTGCACTGACTTGGCTCACCAGCAATGCCTGTGCAGAAGCTATAAGACTCATGGTTTAACCAAAATTAAGAACTCAGAATTTAAATGTCCATGCATGTGGGAGGTTCTTTATTCTGCCCTACTTACACAACATAGAGTTTAATTTGATTGCCTAAACAGGGTAGCCAAGCATCATTTCATAAGACTCCCAGCTCATGCTCCAAAAGCAGCTGGGTCTCTCAGAGGTCGTGTGTCAGACCTGTCAGTCTCATGTGGATGTTTAAATACTGCAGCAGCAGATCTCTATCTTCAGGCAATGAGATCAAGCCCTAAATATAGCAGGATCAGAGCAAGAGACATTTTAACAGCAGTGTAATTAAAGATATTTGGGAAGATGGTGTGTGAAGCCAGTGACAAAAGTTTATCTAACAACTCTTCAAAACAAAAATGGTTAATATAAGTTTAACTGACACTTTGAAATTTAGGCTGGAATTAATTTTGAACAATCTCCAAAATTCAAAGAGGAACCTGAAACTACATGGGAAGAAACTCAACACAACAGTTGAACAAAATGTGGTTAAAATATTAGATATCTGTGTGAGCAGTGTCAATTCCCACAGGTGATTTATATAAGGAGAAAACATAGTATAGAAACTATGTTTTTGTTTCATCTAAATCATTAACTGCTTATTAAGTATTCTTTTTGCTCCCTTCCAATATTGAAATATGCTGCTGTTGTTAGAATTAACTCGGTATATTCTAGTTATCTGTATAAACGCTCAGTCTGCCTTTGACTTCAGCAGACTTTCATAGTCTAATTAAATGTTGTCTGTCAGATTGGAATATCTGTCAGTAATTCTTGTGTAAAAGTGAAACACCACCACTGGAAATAGCACAATCTGCGTTAAGCATGGCAATGAGCACTCATTATCAGTCTTGCATTTTAACTCTTGCAAGCAATTCTTATCTGATCCTACAGTTGGTCTTACTGAGTAAATATTTTGAAGCTTACTTCTGATTTTTGGTGCCTGTAATTGAAATCCTGTTTTTCACATGTCAGTTACCCACAAGTGGTGCTAACTCCAAACACTGTTTTGGGGACTTCAGCATATTGCACAGGGTGTCCAAAAATGTATGAAACGTTTTTTTAAATGTGGCTTTACTCAGTTGGTATTAAGCTTTCTGTCTGTGGACCATTTGTGTTACTACTAATTTACTTTCAAAGGATACTTTGCAATAGTCTGCACCTTGCTACAACCTGTACCTGGCAATAGAAATGGTAGGAAATTTTTACTAGCAAAGTCAGGAGTGAGAAATATTGGAAAGCAACTCAGAAAATATGAGTTGTCCACTACCTTGGTTGTTCAGAGCACTGATCAATTATCAGAGCCAGCCTCAGCCTACCGGTGCCAGTGCAGTTCTGCGGACTCAGGAGTGGTTAGCACAGGACCACAAGATGTTAATAGCTCCAGATCTTGATTTCAAAATTGAGTTGCTGAATAGAGGTGAGGGCTGGTTATACTTCCCACTGAGGTTTCTCCAGGGATACAGTTTATTGTCCTCAATATATACAGCTGCAGAGATTGCAGTTAACAATTAATCTAACTGCTCTAAACTGAGCCTCTCTTGCTGCAAGAAAAGAAGTGACAGAAAGGGTTTGTGTATCCTCCCTGTAGAGGATACAGTCCCTTTATCGAAAGTCTGTGCTGTCCTATGAAGTGAGATGGTTAGAGTTTATGCTGATCCCCATGTCTGGGCAAGTTTGACTAGAGATTTCTGCTTCACTAGGCATGCAGGATCAGCCAGCTATTAAACCAAGGGCTGTAATACCACTAGCTGTGGAGAGCTGCTTGATGACTGTGTTTTATAATTCCTGGATAAGAACTGAGATGTGACTACTCTTTCCAGCATGAAGAATCCAGACATATACAAGCACAAGCATGCATATGTACACTGTACTTCAGATGGTCACATGATAAAAGGAGAAATCAACTGTAAAAAAATGAGGTAAGGTGAGTTTATTTGGATGTGCTGACAGCTCTGTGAAGGATATATTGAAATCTTGCATTTAAATTTCAAAATGCAATGGTAACAAAGGAAAATGCATGAGGACCCTTTGAAGATCTAATGTCTATTGACTACTATTCCAAGGTGAACTATAGATTTCAACCATGATTTATTACATTTTTAATGTGCATTTGGTGTCTGCAGTGTACTCCATCTTTCAGTGGTGACTGAGTATGATCAGCACCTATTTCTCAAGGATTTCCCTGTTATGGTCTAGAATCTTTAACTTTGTGAAATCCCATTTCAAAATGTGAACAAACATTCCAGATGATGTGCAGGAAGAAGGGGAGTGTAATACAATTGCACATATTATCACTTCAGCTTCTCCCTATCCCATTACTTAAAAAATCTGCTTCAATTAAGTGTTAAGAAAATCAAAAATGTCTTGGACAAGGAGAATAAAATCAACAGTAATTAATTGCTTCAATATTTCCCACAACTATTCACCCTCCATAGGAAATTAATTTCCATTCATACTACAGACGAGATACAGGAGATGGAAAGGGAGAAAATTAATTTGTCTGATGTCATTCTGTAGTTTAATCCCAGCATTAATATCCTTTGTATAGTGACTGGGAATGATATCTGGATTCAAAAGTAATTCTGTGAAATTTGAGGCTTTAGAGAATTTATATTGTTCTGGAAACGAAGATGTTGCAATCTTCCGACCATTTGCTACAGCCAGTAAAAGCGAAGAATCAAATGAGAGCTAAAATTCCTGTCCCTCTCTCTGAAGTACACAGCTGTCATCATCTCCCACTCCTGTTTTGTAATGATGAGATAGACTTGCCAAGATAGTCACGTCTACGATTGTCTGTGTTTTGATGGATGAGCCCTTAAAAAAAAAGTCGCAATATGCCTGAAAGCAAAGGAGTGAATCGCTGTTTCTTTGTGCATAACTTGCACTGGGTGCCATATTAGAGAAAATTCTGGCCAGAGAAGAAGTTCAGAGGCATGCCTGCGTTAGGGATAAATCTGCCTTCCCCCGTACAGAGCTGTCCGGTGTCATGCCTTCAGACAGCATTTCACAATTAAAACGCATCTTATTTTAACCACAGACAGTGGTAAAGTTTCTGTGTGCACAGTGCCACAGACGATCTGAAGACTTTTTCCAACCAGTGGGGAATCAGGAAAGAGACGGGTTTGGATTCCTACCTACTACTCCAGAGATGCTTCTCTAGGAAGTGCATTCTCCCAGTGCTGAGTAGTACCTTGACACAGCTGGTGTTGTGCACCCCAGTGCATGCTGCATGCCTGCTTGCCTGGTTAACAAACACTGGGTTTACACACTGAGAGGGAAGGGAGTCTCTTGCAGACATGCCATGTTGGGGAAGTGCTGTCTGCTGATGTCAGGCTGGGGAAGTTCAAATGCCAGAGGAGGAATGTGGCTTCAGTTTTAGAATCTAAGAGTTTGTCTACAGGTTTTAAATGTCCCACCATTGCAATCGCCAGAAATTTCATACTGTGAATTCAATACAAACTGGCTAAGCTTTCTTTTCCTGAACCTGAAAAGAGTCTAAACTCCTACCCAAGTTTGATTTCAATTCCATTTGTCATAAATACTAGTGTTTGAAGGATAAATCTAAAGGTACGTTACTTGCATTTGCTGTAGAGTTTGGTATGTCTCATTCTGGCATTCTGATTATAAAAATCATCCTTATATACAGTGTATCTATTTGTGTTAATTATATGGAACATTATGGGGAATAATTGTTCAGTAAAAAACATTCTCATTTACATTATTGTATGTGATTTGACCTTCCTCAAGAGCACTGGTACATCTCCAAGCACACCACACAGCTTTGAATATTGGCACTTGTATGCCCATTCTTACACCCTGGTAAGATGATTAATGTACCTTGGAAAATCACCTAATAGTTTGATACACTTTCTATGCAGCCTTTTGTAGGAGAAAAACAGGATAATATGAGATGTAATTTATGGGTATGAAATGGAGGAGCTGAGACATAGAAACTCATTCAGAAGTATTGACAGGATATCTGCAGTGCTTGAGAACCACACAGCAGAATTTAAAAGCATTTGTGAAATAGAGTGAGGTTGGAAGAGATCCCAAAAACATGGAGACACCTGGCTGACAAGGATGTTCCTTATTTGAGGCTGGTGGAAGGAACATGAAAAGATTTATCTTGTCAAAATATTGACCTGGAACCTTGCCCTTTGTTAGAAGATGTGAAGTACTTGATGTATATGACACCAAAATGTCCTAAATTGAGTTTATTGGTTGTTCACAAATCTATAGTTTCTTGTCAGGCTAAAGATCTTACTTTCCCTGAGGAACTCAGAAAGGCTGATCGTTCTTCTCATGGAAATATGATGTCAGAAAAAGAATTACAAAAAAAAAAAAAAGCACAATATTTTTTTCCAATTGGTATATTCATGTCTGCCAAGATTTTTGCCTCTCTTAGTTGCTAAGCACCTCTTGAGACCCTGCATTCTGCATTAAATACTTTAAAGAAATGAAGCCACTGGAAAGGAACTGATAGCCAAAACATTGTCATTCCTACTTTTTGGATACTGGACTTCATTTGTAGCAGAGGGAAAGGAGGTTAAATGGCCCACACTCTGATTACCAGTGTGAGAGAATGGTTAGAAAGCTGTTATATAATGAGAGTGTTTATTTGTATTTCAATTTTATGCTGAGGTTCACGATCTCAATGGCATTCTTTATTGACATTTATTAATTTTAGTGGCTCTAATTCTTTAAGTTTATAATGGTAGCATTAAAACATATGTTCTTAGTAATGGCATATTTCTGTGATTCATTTTTTAATATTAGGATGCGACAGATACTACTTATCTGCACACTCTGGATGCCCTTGATGTAACTTCGAAGTACATCTTAAGTGAAACAGTACTGTATAAAATACTCCAACAAGCAATTTCAATCTCAGATCTCCACTGTGCTCAAAAAAATGCCTGTCCCCATTTTCAAAAGCCTAAGAGACCAGTCAACTTTTGTTAAGTGCCCTAAATCATCACTTATTTGCCTGAAGGTGTTAATGATGGGTCATACTCTTTTCACACATGGAGTAGAGCGTTATTTCTAGAATTCCTCTATTGATTTCAGCACTGGCAATATACAATGTTTGTCACTGAAAATTTGTCACTAATCATAGAATTTCCAACTCTGTCTCCATTGTTCCAAAAATAATATCTTGCAGTAGTGCTCATATCACTGTCAGTTTACCAAAGAACAACTTCCAATTGAAAAGGCATGAGATGTTATTAGACTATATTGTACACAAAAGTTAAACGTAATGTGTCATCTGGAAGGCAGAATACATTACACTTGAACAGTGTCATCAAGAAAGGGTATGAAAATCCCCCAAACAAAATGGTGCAGTCAACAGGCTTAATCAGCCAATCTCGAAGTATCATCAGTATTTTTTATTATTGTGATTATTATTACAGCACATTGCATATTTTTTTTCCATTTGACAAAAAAAATGTAATAATAAGTGTCTTTTTATTGGCTTGAGACTATCTAGGGGTGACACAGAGGATTTTTTATAATGAAAAACTACGAAGAGACGCAGCCACATTTGGCAAGGTTAAATTATGAAAGCAATTCTTCCAGACAAAATTCATGACTCACAAATATGCTGCCACTGCAAAAAGAAAAAAAAAAAAATAAGGCAGTCAAAACAAAACAAAGCCTCCCCTTCCCCTCTGTGTAACATACATATTGGTACAGATTTAAGGATTCAGCTAGTTATTGCAGGCAGACTTCAGGACATACTGAGTTAACTGCTTCTCCGCAGTTGTTCACACATAGCCTGAAACTGAGACTGCTCTCTCGAGATGTGTCAGAAGGGGAAAGGGAATGTAGCTTTCCTCTGGCCCTAGCTGAAACTACTGTATGCCTTGTGAAGATGGAGGAAGTAAGTTAAGAAGTAAACAGATTTTGGTTTGAAAGTACATGCTGATACCAAGTTTGTCTAGAAATCACAAAAGTGTTAAAAAGACGAAGCTCTGAAGTCTGTTACATGTTACAGCAACTTAAGATGGGACTTCTGGAATTTTTAGGCATTTCAGCAGCCTTCCTTCACCACAGCAAGTCAGTCTGTCTGTACAAAACACTAATTCGCATCAATGGATACCTTTAGTAGTGCAAGCACTCTGTCACAGAACTTGGTTGAGAGATTTGCACTGTTCCATAGGAATGGAATTATTTCTATTGCATCTGACTTTCACATGTTCTGCACAGTACGTTCAAATCCACCCTTTTCTTTTTTCATTTCCCTGTCCAACTAGGTCACAATAACAAAAAAATAAATGTTCTAGGATTCTCAGTTAGAAAAGCAGATATCTGGGTCCCACCAGCTAAAAAGAAGGGACAAAACGATAGCTTTTTCTTCCTGAGGACTTTTTCTTGAGCGTAGTTAGAGAAGAGCACAGAGAGCTATCATCTTCTGCTTCAGAATATGGTAAATATGCAGTGATATATTGAACAAAACAGAAAGAAATTACTCATCAAGAAGTTCCTCAGGAAGCATGTAATTAGAAATGGATTCCAAATCAAAATGCAGCCAGAAACTTTAGAATTCCACATGTAGAAGTAAACAGCTTACAACTGCTTTAGCATAAATATTCTGCTACGCTACAGGAATTTTAAAAAATGAGAAAAATATGAGGAATACAGTTCACAGTACCTGTGGTTACATAGACAGTACATAAGCTGATCTGAAGATGCTCAAAGAATCTGTGTTTAAAGATATGCACTTGAAAGAAGAAGAATTGATCTTCACTGATGTCAGTCTCTGAAGCTCTGACCTCTGTTTTCATCAGCAAACCTTTCTGGCAGGCAACTGAGAGTCAAAAGAAAGACTTGCTGTGAGATCTACCAAATTCACTCTGACCCTAATTCATCCTGTCTAATGTTGGGAGTTTCACTACAGCACCTTTACGAGTGCTGTAGTCCCTCTACACTCCCTAGAAGATCTACAGAAAGTCTAGACTCAGGCCAGGCATTTGACAAAACTCTTTTGCTCCCAAAACACAAAAAATACCTCTGTCTGACTAGGAAAGTGCATGATTGGAAACAAATTCCAAAATTTGTTTGAACCAGGACAACGGCTCTACACAGGTGATTGAGGTTGGTTTCGGGTAGGAGTGAAGATTCTGATGAGTATTTAACACTGCACAATAGCATTTGCTTTCAATATAAACTCTTGCCCTATTTTCTTCCCTGATGAAGGTGTTCATGAAAAAAATATGGATAGGCTCTGATGGCTGCAAAGAAAGGCTTATGTGGCAACTAAATCTTTTAAGTCTATAATGAACCCAAACTGCATCTTCAGCTTATTGAATTGAGCACTACGGAAGGATCCTGCTCTGTTGAATAGATTGCATACATTTGAAAAGGCTTTTCAGGCAGTCTGAAACCATCCATCACTGTGTTTCTTTAAGCTCCATCCACTGATTTACTGAGAAGCTCTTGACATCTTACAAACTTTTCCATCTCAACTTTGTGGGTCTCATCTCAATCCTTGATTTGTGCAAGAAAATCACGAGCAGCCAGTGTCACTCCAAACCCATGGCTCAGCCAAAGGGACATAATTTCCCATCTTCCATCAAATATATTACAATCCACTGAACACTGAAGAAACTTATCCTGGATTTATTGGCTGTAATTGAAAAAAAGTGTCAAACCTGCTACTTGTGAGAATACCCACACAGAACTCATAGAAAGGACAACTTTAAGATTTTTAAGTAATAAAATGAGAAGTAATAACGCAGACATGGCTTTTTCTAGATGTAGGCAAGGTCATAGGATTGTATAAACTGTGTTAATGATACTGATTAATGAAATTCTTCTGTCAACAGATAAGAGATTTTATTAGAGGCCTCCCTAATCCTTTTGCAACATCTGCTATTGTCAAGCATAAAATACTGCTCCTCATCTGAGAAGCATACCCAGGATCCAGAATAATGTATTAAAATGGCCTGCCATCTTCCTCAGATAATGCACCCACTGAGTTGAGACAGAAACTGCATTTCCATGTCTATGCTACTCACCTGCAGTATTCCACTAACACCAACTCCTTCCTTAGCTCAAATCAGCAGCCAGGTGGCATGGAAAAATAGCCACAACTTTATTGTCAGAACTATGGAAAGAACAAACTGTTCTCATTGCTAACTCCATATGACAAGCTCGAGAAGGAGGACTGTGTGAACTTCATGAGGTTCAACAAGGCCAAGTGCAAGGTCCTGCACCTGGGTCGGGGCAATCTCCGGTATCAATACAGGCTGGGGGATGAAGGGACTGAGAGCAGCCCTGCGGAGAAGGACTTGGGGGTACTGGTGGATGAAAAGCTGGACATGAGCCAGCAGTGTGTGCTGGCAGCCCAGAAGGCCAACTGCATCTTGGACTGTATCAGGAGAAGCGTGGCCACCAGTCAAGGGAGGGGATTCTCCCCCTCTACTCTGATCTCCTGAGACCTCACCTGTAGCGCTGCATCCAGCTCTGGAGTCCTTAGCACAGGAAAGATGTGGGCCTGTTGCAGAGGGTTCAGAGGAGAACGGGCCACAGAATCATAGGGCTGGAGCACCTCTCCTTTAAAGAAAGGCTGAGAGAGTTGGACTTGCTGCATCTGGAGAAAAGAAGGCTCCAGGGAGACCTTGTTTCAGCCTTCTAGTACTTAAAGAGGGCTTATAAGAAATATAACACCTGCACAAGTTGCCCAGAGAGGTGGTAGATGCCTCATCACCAGAAACATTCAGGGTCAGGTTGGACGGGACTCTGAGCAACCTGATCTAAATGAAAGTGTCCCTGCTCATTGTGGGGGGGTTGGACTAGATGACCTTTAAAGGCCTCTTCCAACCCAGACTATTGTATGATTCTACGACCTTACGACCATTAATAAAATGATATAATGTGGTATATTCCATCAGTATATTTTACATGATGGACATCTGCGATGTACCTCTTCTGTCATTCCTTTCGCAGGAAGGAAAGGGAGAAGTGGAGTGATTTCTTTTGGGTTTTCTAGTTTTCTTTCTCCAGCTTAACATCAAATATACCAGGGCATATTGAATACTCTCACAGCTGGAATAGAAGCATTATCTTATCAGACCTGGGATAGGATCTGTCTACAATAGATTAGATGACCCATTTCACCATTTTCCAAACCGCTGCACTCACAGCAAATGACTTTAGGATTTGAACCCTGATACCTGCACCAGCAGTGATGGATCAGTACAGTGTCCTGCTGACACCAATTCCTTCCCCCTCATCTTGACTGAGATCTTTTTGGGGTTGTTCCCATAGGTATATAGGTTGCATTTTCACTAGCTCTGGGAATCTATCTGTTACTTCACCTCTCTTTTAAAGGCCTGCATGTTTCACCAGACACACTAATCAGAACAAAACAGGAACTAGGCTCTTGCTTTACTTTCTCTTTTGAAAATCTTTCCTGATTCTACATTCCTGTAATTTCTGCGGTACATATTTTTTCATTGTGGTTATCTTGTTGCCATTTTTCATCTCACCTGAAACAGCTGTCTCTCTAGGGTCATTTATCCTACAGGCAGTTCTCTGCTGGGAGCACAAATCCTGCTGGAATCTCTCAATAGCTAGACAAAAGCTTTTGTGACTCCACATTTGCATTTTTGTTGCTTTTAGGTACTGCAGATTTTCCTCTCCATCCCTTGCCTCCTCTCCCTTGTCATGGAGCCTTAACACCCACCTGCACATACACGAGGCATTAACATGGGCCTGAATTTATCTAATTTACCAGCATAATTTTGAATAGGCTGCTACATCCCTAACACAATTTTACCAGGTTTGCCCTGGAGTCTCCATTATTAAGCAGATATATCCAGAAGGATGTTAGACATGAATTTTTAAGACCAGATTTAAGACTTAAATTAAGTGCTAGTGGGGTTGACATCATGAAACGCCTAACATGTATGTTGAGGAGCTGGGGAAGAAATAGAGTTCCGAATGTATTTTGCAGATGAGAGATTAAATCATTGCTATATGCTGTCTTTAGCAGCTGGTTAGCTTCTCATAGTAATCTGGGTTATCCAAAACCTCTGCTGGTCAGGTGATAAAGCTTCGACACTTGTGTACATGAGCTCTGTAAACTGCAGAATTTCAGCCTCCAGTGTACTGCCCACCACAGGTCCCTTCTGGGTTGATTTTCAGTAATAATATACTTACTTACATTAATTAGTCAGGGAAGGTTAGATTAAAATATTAAGACTACACTTTTGTTCCAGGGAGAAACCGATATCCTTTTAATAATAAAAGAATTTTAGCCAAAAGGTATCTTTGTTTGTTTTGGTTTGAGGGTTTTTTTTGGGGGGTTGTTTGTCTGTTTTCTCAGGGTATTAGTAGACATCATGAATAAGTTAGACAAAAAGAAGTAAAAAAGGATATCCACCTGTAGTTTTAGTGGTCTTCCAGATGTTGATAGTCTCCCCCTCTCTATTCTGAACAGTTGTGCTTTATTACTCACATTGCACATGGAGTTGTAGTTTCCTCACTGAGGATTTTTCCGATGCATGGGGCTAAGGCAAAGTTTACATCTTCTCCAATTATAAGAGGGTCATTAAATTCAGATAATGTGAGGTGTAAATTTAAGAAAGATTCTAGGGAAATCATAATTAGGTGCAGAGATATTACATGAGTTTAATGACTGAGATTTAATTTCAGTTTTTAGGATTATAAATTGAGAATCTTTATCTGGCTCATCTTCTTTTTCTCTTAATTAATTGGAAATTTATTTCCAAGCAATTAAGGTAGAGATTCTTTTCAATCCCTAAGTGTTTGTGAGCAATATACTAATGTTCTGTATCTTGCTTTCAAAACTCTGTCCTGCTCCTTTCTTTTAGCTCTTTCTGACACCATGATAATTCCTCTGTGTGTTTTTATATACAAAGAACAATCTTCACTTCAGTTTAAATATTGTGTAGGAAATTATGTTGCTCAGGACTTAGAACTGTAGCATCTCACAAATGCTAATAGAGTAGAAAGAGTCCTCAACAAAACCATACAGAAGGAACAAAATCAAGAAGTAACATCATTCTGCAAGCATGAAAAAATGTCTTGCTGAGATGCTCTGTTGTGGTGTTTTATGGATTCTAAGTTATATGATCTCAGCAAATAAAATTCTCTCCTAAGCACTTGGACTGTGACTGATTTCATTTGACTGTAGACATGTACACATTATAAATCAATCTTCTGCTCTCTCATGTGAAGAGTGGTATCTTCAGGTAAGGGAAACTGATCCTTCCTGATGCAATTAGCTCTTTGCATTTCATATCTTGATGGCAGAGGAATGATTCTATGCGTCAAACCTTCATGCTATCTGGATGCTAAGGTGTGATATCCAGTGGGTGTGCACATGCATAGAGGAACTCAGCTATTGGTTTTCTAATTTTGTACCATGTAAGGAAATCCAACCTTCTTTTTCCCAAAGATCTGCATCTGGATGCATTTTAAAAGTGAGAGCTGGTACATTAGTTTGGTTTTTATCCTTCTGAAATGCTGCTCTGATCAAACATGAATGCTGCACCATCCTGAGTAGTAACCAAGAATACAAAATAGAAGACAGTCTCTATACATACAGACCTAAAACTCACAAGAAACAATTTTAGGAAACAGCTGTTAATTTTGCCTTTGTTTTTCAGAGCAGGATCAAATCTACAACATTATCTGGTCTCTTTGACTCTTTAGTCTCTCTTTTTCATACCACAGTGCTGAAGTGTCTACTGTTTATTTGCTTTCCAAGGAACACCACCAAATGCCCTGGGATTCCCAGTCAGAAGCAACCCCTTGGCCAAAAAATCCAGCCATAACACAGGGCCTCCTGGTTCTGAGACAGAAAGGCTGTGACTGATCAAAGAAAAGCATATGATGTGACCTTGGTTGTCTTTCTCCCATCACTGTCACTGCCACTCTTCAGGGTTTCTTGCACTTTTACAGAGGACATAGTATGAGAAGAAAACAACTTCCTTCAAATTCAAGGTGCTAAAGTTCCTATACACTGTCTTTGTTTGTCAAACCACTTTAAGAAGTTTCTGCTTGCTTCATCCTCTTTTGCTTGTTTGCAGAACCCACCGCAGTTCAGTACTGTCTCTGTCTCAATTGTACCGATAAACATTGAACTGGTCTTAAAGTAGGGTGCTGGCACAGTCTTGCTTAATAACAAAACCACTCCAGAGGTTCATGGAATTTTCTGTGTTGCTTAAAAAAACAGTTCTGCTTTACTGCACAGCAACATCAGCATTTTTTTTTTCTCAGAACAGGTGAAGAGGCAGTGTTGCCTCTTGGTAGAAACAAGCATTGGGGAATAAAAAGTTCTTAAGGTAATTTACAGTCAAATAAATGTCAGTGGAATTATCCCTAATAAATGCTCAGATAAATAATAATTTTTCAGAACAGAGCTCATGTCCCCCTGGTATTTGGGTTCCATCAAAACTAGAACAAGGAAGATAAGAAAAATAGTGAGGTTTTAGATCAATAACATCAAATATGGTACAGCAAAAGAAAGTGAAAATTAACTTCTGTTTTGAAGTAATGAATGATTTAGAGGATTAGTGACAGTAAATACACTTCCCATCTGAATGACAAGTTCCACTGTGAAAAGACAACCTGACCTGCAGTGCATGAGTGTTTACTCTTTAGCCTCTCTGGCCAACAATTCAACAATGTGAGTTTAAAAAAAAATTCTCCTGAGGCTGTTTCAAGGGAAAAAAATTAACATTCAATGAAGTGTTCATGAAAGTGTCTCCTGTGGAAGCTCAGACTAAAACTAGTTTGGATTTTCAGCTTCAGATGTCACGAGTGGATTGGTTACGACATTGACTCATGCTTTCTTTGTCTCAGGTCCCCTTTCTTCTTTATAAGCTGTGATTCCTGGATAAACCAGAAATGCACCAAAGTGACATTTCAGAGTCAAAATATTTTCAAGTTTCGATCAAAAGCTGAAAATCTGCCATGGAAAAATACAGTTTGGTGTTTGTTTGTTTTAATAATAGATTTATTACATTTCTTGAGTGAAAGAATGTTTTTTTCAGACAGATGAAGAGTGTGAATTGAGAAGTCAGACACAGGTTATGGCACCCGGATCTCCTTGTAGAGGTGGCTGCTTCAGTGTTCACATGTTCACAAAGTGAAGAAGTTATCTTTGACTGCACTGTAAGCTGAATAAATAGAGATTCAGTGTCATGGTAATGAACTTTCTGTCTGAAAACCAACAGAGGAAAAATTTGGAATACATAGCTATCTGCTGCTGTCTATTCAAGCAGGATAGTGACAAACTGTGGGTCTAATATGATGTGCCTCCCATTTTTTACTGAGTTTCCAAGGTTAAGAGAACAAATGATAAACAAACATGATAGTTTTGTGCTATCAACTTCCAGTGCAATGTGCTCATGTGAGGAACACCTTGCTTCTCAAGCTTTATGCCTGCCTTCAGCTCAATTAGATGCATCTTTCTGAGGCCACAGTCCTTTGTACAAACATGTATTCTTTCCATAATTGTGTTTTACGTAGGGAGTTTTTTCAGTATTTCCTGAGGAATCAGCATTCTGAGAATATGCTGTGTATTGATAGCAGCTTCTTAGACTTCTGGGAGGTTTTCTTTTATAGACACAGGTTTTAGTAATTTATCATCACAGCTACTTTTAAAGTACCTTGGACTGAGACCTGACATCTTGGTTGTAAGTCAGAAATGGCACTTTACTTTCAGTCACTACTGGCCTCATTTTTTTCTGCCTGTTAACATAGAATCATAGAATGGTTTGGGTTGGAAGGGACCTTAAAGACCACCCAGTTACAACCCCCCTGCCATGGGCAGGGACACCCTCCACTAGACCAGGTTGCTCAAAGCCTCATCCAGCCTGACCTTGAACACTTCCAGGGATGGGGCACCCACAGCTTCTCTGGGCAACCTCTTCCAGTGCTTCACCACTCTCTCTGGGAAGAACTTCTTCCTGATATCTAATCTAAATCTCTCCACTTTAAATTTCAAGCCATTACCCCTTGTCCTGTCACTACAGGCCCTTGTAAAAAGTCCCCCCGACCAACTTCCTTGTAGCCCCCTTCAGGTACTGTTGTCTTGTTTTTGAAAAGTACAAGTAGATTCCAAGTTTAACTAGATCTTTCTCTTTATGTGCTTCTCTTTTTTGCTTCTGTGGCTTATTCAAATGAATAGTCTTCCCTCTTAATTAGGAACAATCTATAATAGTGGCATTAATACTAGCTAGGAGTTCCAATGATGGATCACTGCATCGTTTTACTTTGTCTTGAAATATGGCTAGAAATATGCTCACAGGTAGAAATATGAGCCCTGCCCAGCAAGATTTCCAATTGGGTTATAAAGTAAGAAACAGCAGATGGATTTGTAGAGGAGAACACAGGGCAATAACTACAGTTACAACTGTGACCATCATTTTAAATTCTCTTTAAACATGAGGTAGCTGCTCTGTAGTTTTTGTTATATTTACCACCATTTTTGTTTAACACTGGCAAAAGTTTATAGACTCCATCAGGCAGATCAACTGATGTAAATTGGTGATCTCCATGGATGTCGATGAAATTCACCAGCTTAACCTGTAAAGATATGCACGTTCACTTCTTAAGATTTTGTGATATAATAGATTGCCAGAGTCTGTGATTTTTATCTTTCCTAGTTATCATGTACAATCATGGTTTTTTAAAATCAAGTTATTTCAGGAGATATATGAATTGTTAACAGAAAGTCTAAGATGTAGTCACACACTCACAGAATCCTACAGCAACTGCAACAGTTTGCTAGCACTGTTCAGCTCTTCATTACTGTGCCCTCCAAGACATAGCATCTAAGTATGTTTTCCTATGCTTCCTTATAGAAAAGTACTACAGATCCATTCTGTCTCCCCTTTGCAGAAGTGACCTGAACTAGAACAATTGAAGTTGATTTCCATGAGTCTCCTTCAGTTTGCATTTTAATGAATTTGGAAAGTTCACGTGACTATTTCCATGTGTTACCTGAGAGGGTGTAACAAACACCTGAGGGTCGTCAACCCCAGAAACTATTACAGATGTTTCAGGGGATAAAAAGACATGACTATGTGTTTAGGAAAGGCATAATGGTTATGTTTACACAGTGAACAAAACACATAAGAAAGGACAACACCAATGTGCAGTGTAAAGGCAAATGTGAAGTTGTAACCAATTTTTAAGTAGTGCAAGAAGTGAATGGACCTAGGGAGGTGCAGCTGGTCAGTATGTCCTGATCTGAAAAAAAAAATAATTTCATAGCCATCTGCACCGAATAAAGCCCTGGTGGGTCATAAAGAAAATTTCCAAGGAGAAAGCTTTGTTCAAAAAGAGTTTCATTGGAATCCAGATAATACTACCAATATTACATGTTCTATTAAATTTAGGCAAGCTCTTGAAAGCAAAATCTGAACTCTGAAGTCTTCTGACTTGAAGAGTTCAGAGGGTCAGCCAGGGAGCTGCCAATCTGTTTTCTCATATCATCAAATTAACAACCCTTCATCGCACATATAGTTTATCTCTTTTGTGGCATCTGTTTGTTTATTTGCTGTTTTGTTTATCAAATTCACAATAGGCTTGGGGTTTTTTTGGTGGATGTTTTTCTTTTGTTTGGTTTTTGGGGTTTTTTTTGTTTTGTTGGTTTTTTGGTTTTGTTTCTGGTTTTGGTTTTTTGTGTTTTTGTTTTGTTTGGTTTTTTTTAATAAAGACAATATTTCTTCTCATTAAATTATGCCAAGGCACTTTTAGCATTACCTTTGCTCTCAGATTTTGGCCAACAGGTATTTTCCTTCAGTTATTGATGATTATATGATGACTTCATTTTATGTAATCACAGCAAGTATAGGCAAATGACATTTTAGCTCTATTACTTGCACTTACGCAGATTCTAAGCATAGAATTTCATAACACACCAGTGTTGGAATTTCCGTTTTTGTTTGATAGACTGTTTGAATGAATCTTGGTTCTTGAGTCAGTTGCATGTTCAGAGGTGTCAACTGTTGTTTGCAACACCCACAGATAGCTGACACATCTTCATGCATAGAACCTGTGGGATGGCAGTGCACAGCTGGTTATTGAGCAGAACTGCACATGAAATGGCACTGACCACTTATCCATCCTGTGCATCTTTATCCCGCCATTACCACGTAAGACACAGTTTAAGATTAAGTTATAAATGTCTACAAAGAGATGTTTACATCTGCTGTTAGTGTCTAAGATTCCATTATAATTGGTCAAGATTTAATAGTTTCAGTTCAGTTGTTTGAATGTCATCTCCAATGGCACAAGACATCCAGTGCACCTGCCTTTCCTCCAGCTGCCACTCTCAAAGGTCATGTAGCTCCTAGAAGTTCTATGTCATAGGCTCCTGGATAGCCTTGAGTACCTTTGAGTGTCTCAGGTGCCATCAGATACCTGCCTATAGGCATCCAGTTGCATGGTTCATCTGGTCAGCACAGTCCTTGGGAGGGTGAGGGAAGAGAGAGACAAAACCTTGATGCTGTGCAAGAACTGTAGCAATAGAAAAAACACTGCTGTGTTATCCACAGTTTTAACAACAAACGCAAAGCACAGCACCATACGGGCTGCTATGAAGTCAACTCTGTAATTTTATTGCAGCCAAACCCACTGCAAAGGGTAAAAGGATATGCAGATTACACATTCCGGGTGACATCTGTACAACATTACAGCACAATATTCCACTACCATTCTTTCCTGTGTCATTGTTCTGATTATTCCTGAAGGTCCCTGTCACTTCTAGGACACATTATAATAGACCACTCTCTGTTTTGCAGAACAGAGTTGGCCTACAGCCAAATGGAGGAAAAGGTGCAAGTGCTTCAGTTAGGAAGATGGGAGAGAAAGAATGGGTTTTTCAAGAATGAGATGACAGACTTCCATGCTAGCTTGCCTATCCAGCCTCCAGTGCCAAGTATCTCACTGATCCACTGCCACCAAAGCTGGTGCTGTGTTTAAATTGCATTAACTGGGAATCAGTATTTTCTGATTATGAGATACATTTGATGTATGTGCTTTTCAGTTTCCACAACCTGAATGGAAAATGTTTATGAGGTAAAGAATATCAGTATTTTTGTAGATCCAAAGTAGTCTCCAGGTTTAATTTAAGAAATCGTAGTTTAGTATAACAGAATTTTTCACATTAGAATTTAGACTTCAGTCCTACACCAGTACTGCCAGATGCCGATTTGTTATTGGATGGTCTGAGCATATTGCAAACATCCTGTCTGAATGATAAAACCACAGTAAACTTGGGCATACCTAAAAAAAAAGTTAACTAGAAACTAATGAAATCAAAAATTGATCCACATCAACAACTGCCCTAAAGCTTGTGGGAAAAGGATATTTCACTGAGGATTTACAATTCACAGTCATCTTTGTCCACTGCATACTGACAAACTTGCCACTTGTCAGTTAAATCAGGCAAATTATTTCTTCTTCTAAGATTAAAGGGGCAGTACATATTTCCTTGTTAATGCAAAGCAGACTACTGGGTTGAATGTTGCTGGTTGACCTAGTATCATACGACACATTAGAAGCTGTGGAAATTAAAAATGGATTACCCAGCACACTCTCTTGAGTTGAGCTTTTTGTCACAAGATTTCAGTTAATATTTCACTTCTAATATGTCTTCTATGCCAGAGTTACTAAAAAGAGAAGGGAGGAAAAAGGGCAAAAAAGAACAGAAAATTAGTTTATATTAGATTTGAGTAACTGACAGTGATCACTATCAAATCACACTTTAAATAGTACATTGTTCAGCAGCATAGACACTGTACTGAGGTGTTTAGAGTATTTATGTACACAGAGTAAAATGTCCTGCCTCTTTCTCAGTCTCCCTGTCTGTCTGCAATACAGATGCATGCACTGAAAATATCATTTCAAGACAAAACCAACAGCAACAGCAATGATGAACACTTCAGTGAAGTAAACGGTGAAACAAAGATAGCTCTCAGAGACTGACTGGATGCTGTGCGTCTGTTTGAGGATTTCCGTCCAAGGTTGAGGTAGCAATGTGAGTGGGTGCAAATGGTAGCAAAGCATGTGGGTGAAGGAACCTGCTGCATTCATACCTGTTTTCAGGGCAGCCTCCTGACAGGGAAAATTCATCTTGTGATATTGCCTATTGACCCATTCAGACTTGGGGGGGGGAGGGTGTCATTGATAAGAAAGAGAATATCTAGCATTGCTTCCTTCCCACACAGACTCCTTTACCATTGCTAAACTTCCTGGGTTTATAGCAAAGTTATGAGCCTGGGTTCAACCTTCCAATAATTGCCAGCTACAACACTGTAGTGCTGGCACTGGCCATGACAGGCAAAGAATCTGCTAGCTGAATGCACAAGATGGGCAGATGTTGGGTGAGAGATGGAGGAGTGACTTGCCAGAGTCAAACAAACAGAGGGCTCCACACAGTGTCTTGCCAGCTTCACCTTCAGGATCCTGCCTGCCAAGCTCATTAAGGTTCGCAGCAGAATTTGGACTCTAAATTGAATAATCTTAGTAGCACAAAAATATGTTAATTTACTGTGAAAACTCTATTAAATATAGGAATGGTCAAACGAAGTTTATTAATTGTGACATGAATGTATAGAAACAACAACAATTTAGTGCTTTGGAAAGAAGCAAACCAAAACAATCTTGTAGTTAAGGTCAACAGAGCTAAGAGGAACATTAGAAACGAGATCTTTTCTGTCTCATGCATTAGTCACAAATTATCAAGGAACTCTACATCTATGGGGAACTAGCAGCCACATATTAGTGATATTTGAGATAAATGCAATGTAAACAACAGTAATAATACTTCTGCTACTACTCTGGATAGCAGTAACATCTAGTCCTTACATGTAAAATCCAGCCCTCATGTCAGTGGATGCAGTTCTACCAGTGTCAAGGAGTTGTGGATGGCATGGATTTGCCTATTTCACTTCAATAAGCTGAAAGGGACATATTTTTCCTTATGCAAACTAATACATATTATGACAACTAGAAAGGAACTGCTGGTTTTCAGACTGTTTTGTATCTTGGTATTTTCTTCTTCTTTTTAGAGAAATAAAGACAGAAAATATATTGACAATCCAGCCATGCAAATACTTATACCCAAACGATTTTCAACCTGTGCTAACTTACAGTGCCCACCTGTACACATCAAATGCCAATATCAGAGGAAGGAAACGTTTTCAAATACATGTTTATTTGATAAAGAACTGTCAATGCACTCCTCGCCAGAGGTTTATCTTACAATGAAGATTCTAGTACATCATTTAATATTTTACACCAAGTTTATTTGAAGACTGACGATGGAGAAAAAATAAAATAAAATTCTTAAGAGCATAGCCTGACAATAAGTTGACACTGACATTTAAATTAATTGACTATTTTTTTAAAACATCAACTGTAAAAGTTGTGATGGTAATCATTTGTCTTGTAATATCTCATTCCTTCTGATTTTGCATGTGAAAAGGCAGAAATGGAAGATTTAATTTCCAAGTTTTAAGGCATTCAGAAGTAATTTTCACACTGAAGGTGTCCATTAAGAAAAAGTCTATTATATTTCTTGCAGTGAATGTGTTCTGATAAGACTGCAGTATGCAGCACTCATGTGAAAGCAATGTAAAGCAAGTGTAGGAGCCAGATAACAGAGCCTAAAAAAACTTTGATTACTTGTGAAAACCTAAAAATTGGTAAGGGTACAATTAAATTCTACCTAGCAGAGTTTTCAAATGAATAATAAGAATAAAGGTAAAGTTAAGTTCTACAAAATAATAGCACATAAATAGCATTCTGACTAGTTACAAATGAGACGACTGAATTTTAACAATTAGTCCTAATATTTACCCAATGTTTATAATTTGGGTAATCTAGTAAGTATAAATATTATTGCTGTTCATAGATTCACAATGCTAGGTTTTTCACCTAAGGATATGACTGTGAGAATGTGACTACTTTTATGTATAAATAAATATACTATATAATTGGCAAAACATAAGGCATATAGAGGATAGGATACACAGATTCACAGAGGGTTAGGGGTTGGAAGGGACCTCTAGAGATCATCTACTCCAACGCCCCTGCCAGAGCAGGATCACCTAGAGCAGATCACACAGGAACCAGTCCAGGCAGCTTTTGAAAGTCTCCAGGGAAGGAGACTCCCCCACCTCTTTGGACAGCCTGTTCCAGTGCTCTGCCACCCTCACAATATGATGACTGTCTCAGTGTTCAAGCAATATCCTCTGGGAACACATTCTCTGGGTTGCAGACGGCAGAGTCACTATTTCAGTGGGATTGAATGAGAGCAGACAATAAGAAAACACACGATATTAAGCAGAGGTTCCTCAAGAAAAGAAAAATACAATTCTGATTACAACTCAGATGATTGACAGAGTTTCCCTACCCATGATGGGACAGATTTCAAGGAGAAGGATCTCCAAACACGTTCAGATAGAAAGGATTGGGTTGTACTCTATCTACTATTTCTTTTCTGAAACCACAGTAAATGGAAGTTATTGAGTGTGAGCTATGTGCACACTCTTCAATCAGAAAGGGTTGAAAGACAAAGGAGAACTACAAGCTAGGGTCTGAAAACTCAGCTGGAGTGATGAACTCATCCTAACTGCAGCGCTGCTTTCTATTTCACAAAAACAGTTATGTGGGGATCCAGGTATCAATGGAAATAAGTGCAGTAAGGAAGGAATATCTCAACTAATGAAAACTGTAAAATATTGGAATTGCTTATTCTGTCAAGGAGGCAAGGGAGACACAACAAATAGATTAGGAACAGACAAGAGAGTTGAAATTGCAGGAAATAATACAACTCAAAAGAGGAAATGCATTCGGAAGTGGATGCTGAAACATTTTGCCATAGTCTATTATTGAAGCAAGAGTATATCAGGGTTCAGAAAGCAAAGGGATATTTCAATAGTCATCAGAATAAACATATTGCTAATTATTAACTCAATTAATATTTTATGTTGCTTGTTAACTACTCATTCTGTAATGGATTATTGTTAGGAAACATTTGCCTTTCAAACTGTGACACCCCCTGTTATTCTTACTGGAAGTGAACAAGACTGTCAGTAAACATACATCTTTTCAATAAAGACTTTAGAAATACCTTTCAAGTTTTCCATGGAAATGAAACTAAACTCCCTATGGGAAAGATGGTGGCCATTATGATTGAGACAGCAGGTGTTTAAAATTGTTCCTGCTGAGCACAGTACAGGATTAAAATTTTACTAGTTTGGGAGAGGTATAAACACATTCTGTTGAATAGAAAGCCAACTGAGATATTTTCCAATTATCCTGAAGTGAATACAGGCTACAGCTCCTTCCTATACCACATTTGAAGGCTGCACTGAACATTTCTTGATGATCAAGTCATTTTTTAAATGTAGTAGAAGTCAAGTTTTAATTTCTTTACTCTCAGTGTGTTCAAGGATAGATGACTATATGAAAATACAGGGATAAACCCTGGCAACCAAAAGTGTAATTACCTTCCAGAAAGGTTAGTGTTTGTGGTGTTTTTAGTTTCTTATTCCCTAATGAAAAAGAGCTAAGAAAAAAATAGATAAAAAGCCATGTGACAGTGTTCAAAGTGTTTTGAATTTTGACTAAGTCATAAAGAAGAAATATGTTTCATAGACAGAGTGTGGGTAGTATGTCCTGAGGGGTTAGCCCAGTTACTCGTTCAGTAAGTAAGGTCAAATTATGTGCGAGGCAGGGATATTTAGCATAAAAACAGTATTAATAATTCATGTGGCAAGCTGAGTGGTGGAATGATAAGATATAGTGATGGGAAAAAAAAAACCTCTCAACAACAAAACCCAACCACTATACAGAGGCAATGGGAAAAAAAGCTCATTTAAAACATAAAGCCAATAGGAGACAGAGGTTAAAATACCGATTAAAACTTTTCTTGTAGAAAAAAACAGATTCAGTCTTACAATATGACAGTGATTCTGGTTGCTGTTATTTGCTTGCTGGTTATCTCAAGTCAAAGTGACTCAGTGCTGAACTGAGTATCTCACCAGACTACTACCTACTGTTTATCTTCGCTGCAGCATGATAAAGAGAAACAAAGCTCTCTGGATAAGTAAATACAGCAGTACTATATTAGGAAGAAAATGGAAAAGGTACTCCAGGTATAAGAAAAGAAGTATTTTGCTATCCTGGCCTTAAAATTTGTAGGAGTTTTTATTTCTGAAACTTTCTCAAAAGCCTGAAGTCTCCCATCAAATGGAAGTCTTGAAAGAGCTGAGTGAGACGTTGTCTAATTAATGCTATGCCTGTCCAGGACCTATAAGTTCTGCCTTTTCTTAGTTATGATCCCTAAGAAGCATTAGGAATACTCAGAGTATTCCAGAAACCAGACTCCTTGTAAAATGTGGTTTCTTTCAGCTGGCACGTTCTGACACATATATATGCAGAGCTACAGGTTATTGCCTCAAAACAGCACGTGTCAGAGAAACGAAGTAATGGGAGGGAGTCCACTAGCAGCAGCTGGAAGGTGAGCGCATTCACTGAGGGTGACAGGTTTGCAATAAACTCCCTTTTCTACTCCTGAGGTTCAAGTATCAATACTCTTTCTCACTGAACCAATTAGTGCTTTAAGTTAAGGGCACAGGTGAGGGGAAAGCAGAGATGAGGATCCACCCCAAAGAAGAATAATTCTGGCTCTTGTGTG
This sequence comes from Rhynochetos jubatus, assembly GCA_027574665.1. NCBI lineage: Eukaryota > Metazoa > Chordata > Aves > Eurypygiformes > Rhynochetidae > Rhynochetos > Rhynochetos jubatus. The sequence goes on along the minus strand of CM050648.1, from coordinate 11,747,605 downwards.
TCTTCTTTCATGTTTCTCTGGGAACAGTAAGAAGCCCTTGCAATGCCCGCTTAGTGGAACCATGTTGTGTGACCCATGAGAAAGATGGGGATGGACTTTTCACCAGGGCCTGTTGCAAGAGAACAAGGGGTAATGGTTTTAAAGTAAAAGAAAAGAGATTCAGACTATATGTAAGGACAAAATCTTTTACAGTGAGGGTGGTGAAACACTGGAACAAGTTGTCCAGAGAGGTGGTAGATGCCACACTCCTGGACATATAGGGACCTACAAGGAAGCTGGAGGGGGGCTTTTTACAAGGGTCTGTAGTGACAGAACAAGGGGTAATAGGTTTAAATTGAAAGCAGGGAGATTTAGAGTAGATATCAGGAAGAAGTTCTTCACAGAGAGGGTGGTGAGGCTCTGGAAAAGGTTGCCCAAAGAAGTTGTGGATGCCCCATCCCTGGCTGTCTTCAAGGCCAGGCTGGGTGAGGCTTTGAGCAACCTGGTCTAGTAGCGGGTGTCCCTGCCCCTGGCAGGGGGGTTGGAACTAGATGATCTTTAAGGTCCCTTCCAACCCAAACCATTCTATCATTCTACAATTCAGGGTCAGGTTGGACAGGGCTCTGAGCAACCTGACCCAGCTGAAGATGGATCTGGTCATTGCAGAGGGATTGGACTAGATGACCTTTAAAGGTCCTTTCCAACCAAAACTATTCTATGATTCTATGGTCCTCCCAGGCACAGAGGTGAGGCTGACATGTTGGTCAATCCCATGGGCCTCCCTTCTACTCTTTTTAAAAATGAGTGAAATGTTTCCCTTTTCCAGTCACCAGGGACTTAACCTTACTGTTATGATGTGGTGCGTTGACCCTGGCTGGAGGGCAGGTGCCCACCAAAGCTGCTCTATCACTCCCCTCCTCAGCTGGACAAGGGAGAGAAAATATGATGAAAGGCTCAAGGGTCGGGATAAGGACAGGGAGAGATCATTCACCAGTTCCCATCACAGGCAAAACAGAGTCAGCTTAAGGAAAAAAAAAATTATCATCAATCAAATCAGAATAAAAACAGAAACTAAAACCGTATCTTAAAACATCTTGTCCCCACCCCTCCCTCCTTCCCAGCCTCAGCTTTGCTCCCAGTTTCTATACCTCCTCCCCTTGAGCCATACAGGGCAACAGGGAATGGGGGTTGCAGTCAGTCCATCACATGTTGTCTCTGCCACTCCCTCCTCAGGGGGAGGACACCTCACACTCTGCCCCTGCTCCAGTGTCGGGTCCCTGCCACGGGAGACAGTCCTCCATGAACATCTCTGATGTGAGTCCTTCCCATGTCCTACAGTTCTTCATGAACTGCTACAGCGTGGGTCCCCCCCACAGGGTGCCATCCTTCAGGAGCAGCCTGCTCCAGCGTGGGTCCCCCATGGGATCACAAGTCCTTCCAGCAAACCTGCTCCAGCCTGGGCTCCTCTCTTCATGGAGCCACAGCTCCTGCCAGGAGCCTACTCCAGCATGGGATTCCCATGGGGTCATGGGCTTCTTGGGGTGCAGCTTCCTGCTCCAGCATGGGGTCCTCCATGGGCTGCAGGTGGGTCTTTGCTCCTCCGTGATCCTCCATGGCTGCAGGGCACAGCCGGCCTCACCATGGTCTGCACCATGGGCTGACGGGGAATCTCTGCTCCAGCACCTGGATCACTTCCTCCCCCTCCTTCTCCACTGACCTGGGTGTCTGCGGAGTTGTTGCTCTCACATCTTGCTCTCTTTCTCTCTGTCTGCAAATTTTTCCCTTCTGTTTTTTCCCACTTCGTAAACGTGTTAATCCAGAGGGCTTATGACTCCTGCTGATGGACTTGGCCTTGGCCAGTGGCCAGTGCATATTGGAGCCAGCTGGCATTGGCTCAGACATAGGGGAGGATTCTGGCAGCTTCTCACAGAAGCCACCCCCGTAGCCCCCCAGCTACCAAAACCTTGCCACGCAAACCCAATACAGATGGCCTTTCAAATATCTTGAAGAGTGTCTTGGCAACTACATCAGCCAAATCCCTCAGGACTCTGGGATGCATCTCATCCTGTCCCATAGGTCTCAACCTGCTGCCTCCCTCTTTTAGCAGAGCAGAATCTTTGGCACCTGTTGTTTTGTGGCTGGGGAACCCTGCTGAGAAAGGGGAGTAATTGGTTTATGTTCCTGCTTCACAAAATATTTTAAATCACAGACTAACTTAGAGTGGAAGGGGTCTCTGGAGGTGATCTAGACAACCCTCCTGTCAAACCAAGACTGGCCTCAAAGTTACCCCCACCTGTCTGTTAGATCAGGTCCTTGTCCAGCTGGGCTGTGACAGTCTTTAGGGATGGGGAGTTCACAGTCTATGTCGATAACCTGTGAAGAGTTCATCTGTGTGTGTGAATAATTTTTCCTTGTAACTAGCTGGATTTTCTCTTGTGGGAGCTGTGAGAGTTAACTCTTTTTCCTTGCTGTGCACATCTGGGAAAATTCTCGTTCTGTCTTCCTCATAACTACCTTTCAGGTACTTGAACACAGCAAATAGGTCTCCCTTTAGCCTTCTCTTGTCCAGGCTGAAGAAACCCTGTTTCCTAAGCCACTCAATTTATCACAGGATCCAGCATCACAACTGCACTGCTGGCCCTCCACTGCTCCAGTAATCTAACTCTCTCCTGTACTGGCAGACCCCAAACTGCACACAGTTCTCCAGATGCAGTCCTGTAACTGCCAAACAGAAAGGAGTCGTTCTCTTGATCTACAGACTGTGGTCTTACTAAAGCAGCCCAGCATACAGTTCAGCCTGTTGTTCAGTGGCACTCCCAAGGCCATTTTATGCTGAGCAGGTTCCTAGGCAGACATGCTTTGGTCTGTACTGCTGTATGGGGTTATTCCTGTATAGGTTTTTTGAGGTTTTTGGAGCTCCATGAGGTTCCTGTTAGTCTGTTACTCCAGCCTAATGGGTCCCTGTTTGGCCACATTACCTCATAGCTTCTCTCTGCCTCCATTTTGGTCTCAAAAATGGGAACTAGATCTTCCCAACACAAATCTGATCCAGAGCGAACTAGTCCACTGTATCGAATAATCTCCCAGTTCTGTGTCACCTGCAAATTTGTCAAGGGTGTGCTCATCCTGCCCAGGTCATTTAAAGATGACGACTTACCACCTCAAGTATCAATCACTGAAGAGCACCAACCATAATTGCTTCCAGGTAATCTTTGAACTGTTGACCACTACCTTTGAGACTGACAATCCAGTTAATTTAATACCCACCAGGTAGCATACCCATCCAGTGCATATATCCTCATTATGGCTGCAAGGGTACTAAAGAAACTGTTAAAAGCTTTCCTAAAGGCAATGTAAATTATTTAACCCTCACCCTTCCCATGTCCACAGAGACTTCCATTTCATTGTAGAAATCAATCAGATTGGTCAAGCATGATTTACCCTGATTTATTAACCATGATTTATCCAGACTTTGTGTTCCCAATCACCTTGTCCCTCATGTTCTTGGAAATGGCTTCTGTGTATAATACCTTTTTATCAAGGAGCCCTGGAAAGTAGCTAGTGAGGCAAGCTCCACGATGCAGCTATCAGCTGTGTGCTCCAGCTACAAGAAGATTTCACACTCTTCTCCACAGCAAAGATAGGGATTTCATATAAAGTGGAATACCTTCCAACAAGGGGCAAGCTGCAGGACAGCCTGCAGCTTGATTTGCAGTTTTTCAAGGACTTCTGTACCCCACAGTTCAGCACCTACAAGAAAAAAGGTATAATTTAAGACACATCATTGATTTTTGTGAAGCCTGGTTTTAGATATTGAACTCACTGTGCACTGGCATTGACTTTAGGGATTTAATTCCTCTAACATGCCTGAGTATTATAGTGCCTAAATTTCTTGCTTTAATCCTTAACTTTAACCTCATTTGTGGACTACGTTGATACTTCAGTAACACACTGTGTGCTTCAATGGTACTCACATAGTAGACAGAATTGAAAGCAATATAAACATTTATTTTAAAGATGACAGGGGTAGAGTTTGAGGCTGGAGTCAGGAAGACCTGATATATGTGTGCTTAAGTAAATCTGCAGCCTTGAGTTAGACCCTCAGACTTCCCACACATTGTCAGGGCAGAGACTACATCTCAAAAGCAGTAAACAGAGACAGGAGAGAATTTAAAATAGCAAATAGGAAATTCAAAGAAAGCAGCAAGTCTCATCTACATTTGGGTTAGTAAGGTGACTCAATACAGGAAGATGAACCTCTGTTATAATGATTTCTCTAACAGAAGGTTAGGCGCAAATTTCTTGGATAGTTCTGCATTTAGTTTTGAAGTTCCCATGCTCTGGACTTTTACATCTTCACAGTTTCAGACCATCACCACTGCAGAGCAAAGGACTCTGCATTTTAGAAATCCTTTTGTTTGTGAACATACTCAGAGAATGTAAAAGTGATAAAATCATTCTAGAGGTACTTCTTAGCACGTGCAAACGCCTGGACAGTGATCAGAGGTCTGTGTAGAGGAAAATGTTTCTTATTGTCAGCGGTCTGGGCTTATTTGGGTTAAATTTGGACAAAATGAAGGAATGTTTTGTCCTTTTCCTCCTCTGCGTTTCTGTGAGTGATAAAACTTGAGCTGTGCTGCCAAAATAATCACAGCTTAAAAAGCTGCTTTAAGGGATGGGGATTATCTCAATTATCACAGCTCTTCCAAAGGTATGAGCATAGAGGACATCAATCTGATAAGATAAAAATCCTTGTATTTGTGTTCCCATATCTATAAATTCTATAATATACCCGGCGGCACCAAATCAAGTCACACTTATGCCGTGCATTACTCATGCAAGTAAGAGATCAGGATTACTTGGTGTCCTGAAACCATGGAATTGTGATACCTATGACCAGAAAGTAAATTACCTGCTCTTTTTTTTAAGAGGTAAACAAAGGGGCAGCTCTGCCTCAGCAAAATGGACACTTTACCCTACCTGAGTCCCAGAAATTCTTCTGGTGGTAGGTCAGGAGGTAGACAACATGAAAAGCCATCCTTTTGCATTACAACAGCCATAAAATTGTGTGCACTGCAGTATTCACCAGTTGCCTTTCTGCATTATGGTACAGACTGTGCTGAAGGGACTGTCAACAAGATGCATCTCACAGACACCTAAACTGTACCTGAGCATCCTGTGCATCTCTGATTGTGGCTAGAGCTGCTCTTCGATGCACAGGTGAAAGATGCACATATTGCTGATACCCAGTCAGCAGAGTAAGTGCACTGTCTCCACACTGGAGGATGTCTGCTTAATTGTATTATGTGTGCATGTCTTTCAGAGAACACAAGAGCACTTGACTTGCTGTCTTCTCTGTTCAGATACCTACAACGTCTTCACAATACTATCCTGTTTCTTCTGACTTCTGTGCCTTAAAATAAATTCTTGCATCTACATAAAATCTCTGAAATTCACATCTGTGGATAGAGTCACAATGATGTGAGTTGTTAGAGCTTGGAGGGACCAGTGACTGCATGTGACCGTAGTACTTAGACCTTCTGTGGAGTCCAGACTTGCCAAACTTGAAAGGTTTGACAAGTCACACTAAGTCCCTGGGCCGGCAGAGATGTGCAGAAGCAGTACCTCAGGATCACTCCACTCAACATGAAAGTTGCATCTTGCTTGACTGTTGCTTCTCTTCTCTTGCTATTCTTATCCAATTAAATAACTGTAATAACGGGAAATGACATAATTGGTTGATTTGGTTTCTGGAAACATAACACGTGGCTTTTGACCCAAACAGACTCACAGCACAAGCAGACAGAGGAAATAGCAGCAAGAGACAGAATCCTGTATTAGACTGGAGTCAGGACAGAGTTGTTAAAAAGGTACAGGGGAAAGAAACTTCCTCTATAGCCTGAAAATATGTATGCTTGAATTATTCTGGGCAAATCCTTTGTGTTCAGATTCCTCAATAACACAAAATTGTCAAATCAAATATTAGAATAATTTACTAATCCTGCTTCTGTTCGGCACTCAGGTTGTCCCTGGGTAGATACTGTAATCCTGGTCTCAGGTATAACTATTCCAATGATGCTGCGTCTTCTGGGTAACAGGATGTTACCTTAGCCATTATAAAAGAAAAAGATGAGCTGATTTAGAAAATGAACAGAAGACAAAATGGGCTGAAGATTGCAAATTATAAAGGTGGGAAAACTAATGAAGAGGGTTATCTTTTCAAAGATCAAATAGAGCTATTTTCAGCAAAACTGTAGTAAATAAGTAGGTTTTCCTCTCTTGCGTAGTGGTTCTGAGAGTCCATGCTTGAATATGGCATCAAACAAGTGTATTTGCTGCTTTTCCAGGAGACCAGATTCTGGTAAGCTGGATAACCAACCGAGGGACAGTGTGGGAGCAACTGATTGAAGCATCGACAATGTTACCTTTGCCACTTCCTCATCCAACTCCTTTCCCTCCCTTTATGAGAAAGGGGACAGGCAGAGGAAGGAAAAGAAAGAAACAAGGTAAATGCCATTAAAAATATAATGAGGTGAAGGAAAGGGCACTTGAAAGTCAGATCTGGCAGACAGGCCAAACTCTTGAAGCAGTGGAAGGCATTATTGATAGGTGATATCAATAATAAATGTGAACAGGGGGTAAGAAGCTGAGAGGAGGATGCGAGTGCAGGTTTGCACTTAAAGAAGAGGGATGGAGCATGCTTGGGCTAATGAGGGAGTGGCTGCTGTGCTAAGGGCAGGAGGTTACTTGCTCTGACTTCTCTTTCGGCTTTGCAAATGCAGGAAGGAAGAGGAAAGATTATGGGATCTTCCCTTTCTCGTACTGCTGCTGGAGAAATCCCTCCTGTTCTCTGTGTCACACTAAGGCCAAGTTATTCTATGAGTGTTGGCTCTTTTAGAGAAAAAACAGTGATAAAATCTGCAAGCGCAGAAGGTGAAAGAGCAAAGTCAAAGGGTACAGCTGGAGACGCCACCACAGCACCAGCTCTGTAGGGAAGTGTTTCACCTCATGTTTGGGCACGGAGTGCAGTGTAGTCCTTGGTGGGTGTTCCCCTGCTGGTTTTTGGGTGAAAAAGACTGCAAATACGGATTGCTATCCTTCCATAAGACTAGGTCTACAAGACTCACATCATATTAACCAGAAGGCTGATTTGGATGTTTCCTGCAAGCAGGGCAACCACAAATTACCTCTCTTCTCCTCTCTTCCATGTTCATACTAAGTACATTCCAGGACATCTCAAATTACTGTTCATGTGAGGGTGAGAGAAGATTATTCTTTTTAGTACTGTCCAATTAAGGCTCACAATGACTACTGAGAAATTGTTTCTAGACAGCTAGGATTTGATCCTGCTGCTACTGATTTTTGAAGAGTTGGAGAACCTATAGTTACCTTCACATATCTTCATCTCAGTGCAGTTCAGCAAGTATCACACATATTTTAGGAACAACTTTGGAATCTACATATTCCAAGGATGCAAAATTTCCCTGGGAATCTCATGGGATTTTCTCAAAGGACTTCAGAATCTTTGAACTGCGTCTCAGGATGGAAAGGTAACAATTGGATTGCAGTTCTTGTCTTGTTTTGGTGTTTTAAATAGGAATATGAAAATATAAACTAAAAGAAATTCCATATTGGCTGACCTCTTCTTTAGAACTTCCCAGAAAATAAGGTTAAAACCCACAATGTTGGTATTTGGGAAGAAATCATTCTGTTTAGTGAGTCACTTTTATTTACCTAAGTCTCATGATTTTTCCTATCTGTTCCCAAGGAACACCGACCCTTCTCCACCACTCGGTTAGTGCTGAAGACATGAATTGCCAAATCTAGACTGAGTGTACCCCTCAGTGTTGAAAACATTCTTAGACAATTAAGGATGAGGATAAAAACATAAAGTTCCACAGTGTAAGGGCAAGGCATATCAAGAAAACAGAATTTGAAAAACTAATCAAACTTGCTAAGGACTGAAACAATTAGAAGTGATAGAGATAGGTAAAGAAATGTGCTTCCAGCAGCTGTTATAAGCAAATTTTCTTCTTAAAAAATAATTAAAAATCAAGTATTTTAAATAGGTGTTTAATTTGATAGGTGTTTATTCACTGAGATTTTTGTCTTTCTTGCTTTCTTTATGTTTAGAGTCAGGTGAGAAAAGTTTCATATATGCTCTCAGCTAATGATATTTTTTTCTGTTAACATAGTATTTGCAACTGGGTATCCTTTAGAGGAGCTTTTCTAGGGTGTAATTTCCATGAAACTAGGGAGAAATTGAATTATTTCTTACCTCAAGCTAAATTTAATTTCTCTTTCTAAAATCTCAGTTGTTTCTTACTGTTGCCTCTAGGTGTTGCAGTACTCTCTCCTACTTACGAGGGCTCATTTTTACCCTTGAGAACTTCAGATAAGATACCCCAGAGAAGAATTAGGTCATGTAGGCTTTAAACAATGATTTACAGCCTAATACCTAGAATAAGGGGCAGTAAAAACCTGTGATATCATCTAGTAGAGGCACCAGTGGGTTCAGTGTTGTGCCTTTTAGATACAGTTAAGTGCACATTATGTAGTGTTCATCTGCCAAGAGCATCTTCCACAGTCCAAGCCCCTGCAGCACCCAGAAGTGTTTCTTGACTCTCACTGTACCACTTGCCTCAATATCATCCCATTACTCTTAGTTACGGCCCCTTGATTCATTTTTTTAAATCCTCACATTTTGGCTGCATAAACCTGCCATACATTTACAGGCAGATTAATGTTGTGTTGACCAACACACACAAAACGTGGCGCACGCTTTGCAGTGGTCAGTGTCCTCACCCCAGGTTGTGAAAAGAAGTAGAGAATAAGCCTTAAACAGACTGGATTTGACTACATGTGGATGTAATCAACAGAGCCCAGGGTGCAGTTCCTCTGACCTTAACATACATATCTGAAGAAAGATGGTATGTTATATCCTAAAAGAGCCCATTTCCCTCTGCTGTGTATAAATAGGGTCTTCTCTGGTTAGCTTGTGTAGAAGTCCACACTGCAGATACCTAAACCTAGGTGAGATATATTCAATCTCAGATCAGTGTGACAAACCATCCCACAAAGTGGTAGCTGTCCCAGTGGTTGAGTCCTCTCCAGAACTGAGAAAAGCAGAGCACAGCGTAAAGGTCAACAGCATCTCATCCCTCCTCACTGTCACCACTGGATGGCCTGGATTGTCACCTTCAGCACTGCACAGTTGTGTCTTGGTCCACCCCGCAAGGTGTTGAGTACTCCCAGCCTCAAAGCATTTACCCGTGGGCACTGAATCATCCCTTGGGTTCACGGTTAAGCAGTCAGTTGGGCATTTAAGGGAGAATGTAACAACTTGCCTGTTCTACCTTTAGGACATCCCTTTTTATAAAGCTCCAGCTGCAGGTCTGACAAGCACTATGTAGTGTTTTCACATGTCTATGTGTAGAGGGATGAGTTTAGGCACTCCTTAATCTTACAACTTAAATTGATAAAATAATTAGTAAAGGAAGGAGGAAAGTTAAACACCTTCGTTTTGTATCTTACAGTAGTGAGTTAACTACACAGAACTGTATTCTACCCTTGTTAGCCATATGGTGAAAATAAACTGGTTTACCTGACCATGTTTGAGTCATCCTTTTTCCCCCGTAGCTGAGCTTTTTTTGTGAATGTTATCTATATCTTCAAGCGGAAGCGTGTGTTATTGTGGACAGCCAGAACCAAATGTTTTAGTATTGCTGCAGTGTGTTTGCCATTCCTCGCTGACTTCAGACTATGAAAAGATTACAGCATTTGCTATCATAATGCAATTTGAGAAGTAACTTTTTGCTTGCTGAAGGTCAAAAGGACGAAAAGCCATTCCATGGCAATTACTTTTGTGTGATTTAAAAAGGAAAATTCAGGTCATGTTACTTAAAAAATCCCCCCCTAATATTTCAGTTTTTCACTTCCTGCCAATCATACTTTGATGAAGTTGCCTCAGATATCATTAAGAACTGTGTTGCACTGCCCATCTGACCCGTAGGCAAAAAGTAGTTCTCATCAGAGAAAAAAAGCCTGCTTTTCTGTAAAAAACATTTTCCCCAATGAAAGAAAAGCTAATATTGAGGTGAGCAGGTGTTTTCAAGAACACATTGGACTTTTTCTACAATCAAGAATGTATCATTTTAGAAAGGGAAAGTTATACCTGTCAGCATCCTGGCTGTCAAGTGTCAAATTAATCCTGACTTCAGATGGATACTGTGACAGTGCCTCCACCCTTGATAAACCATTTAGTCTCTGTTCAGTCTGGTAAAGATGCTTCAGACTCTCATTGCACTGTGATGTGGCTTTAGCTGATAAATCAGTCAGAGTATCCTTTTCCTCCCTGCCCTCCCTTCACCACATTAATATTGATTATTTGGAAGTAAGGAGTCCCAAGGAGTGGAAGTGGATACGCCTCATTGCCTTGAATAATTTTTTTTTCCTCTATTGGGACAGTACAAGGTAAATTAATAGTGTGCTTGCAGACACTAGATAATGTTAATGTACTTGCTATTGATAGAGTGAAATAACATGAGTAACTTCAGCTTTACTTAAAACAAAACATTAATTTTCCAAGGCCACTAGGATTTATGCAGCTGGTCGGTGTAATGCACACAATCTTTGTTTTTAAATATGCAACATTTGTGTTTTTAAACATGAGGCAGGATTTTGTTGTCAGATGAAAGACAAAAGGGGATTTTAATTCATTGCTTATGCTCTCAGGCTCTCATCTGTGTTAAATCTAAGTCCCTGCTTGATTTTGTGGGTAAAAAGATGCCTTTTCTAGTAGAAAATAATGCATAGAAGCTTTAACCCCTGTGATCCTTTGGCTATGTAAAAATGCATAGGGAATCTGTGTGAAAGCTGTAGTTTTATATATGTTGAAAAACAAAAAAAAAGTTTTCATATTAAAAAAATATTGATGTGTTGGCAATGAGGGAAACTCCACTTCCATGCCCATCTATTAGAATGCTCTAGGAAATTATCACAGCCACATTGGATTAAATAATGGGTATTTTACAACAGACTGGACCTCTGCTAGTTGAAAGCCCAGGTGGTATTTCAGCCACAATGCTTTCTCAAGCTTGAGGCAGATTTAAGACGGCTGCAGTCTATACAATGTTTTTTCTCCAGATCTCCTCCTGCCTTTGGTGCATGAGGAGCATCTCCCATGCCGTGATGGGAAACTTGGAGGAAATTGCCAGCACAGCATACAGACTAATCTAATGCATGCTGGTGATGGTTACACTTCCACAGTGCGGTCTAGCAGGGAATCATGACACAGCAGCATGGGCTGGGAGGCAGCGAAGGCATTGCCATGGCGGGGTTGAAGCATTGCCATGTTGTCATTTCCCTTCTGGCCCCACCAATTTGCTATATGACTTCGTGCAACTCATCTGAATGTAAAGTTGGAGTTCAACCATCTGTGAGTCTGATGTAGTAAAAAATTATGGGTAGAACTTGAATCAGAGCAAATTTGGCCCTGCTTTTCTCTTTGCACTCTGATCCTAATGTCTACAAAAGTGTTTCTAGTTCATAAATATTCACGGAATAGCTCATGTAAACAAATTTTGTCGACGTGTTATTCATGCACTGTTTACTTTGATTGTGCAAGTTCCTCTATGTGTTACTTATGGTGGGTGAACGGTCATAAAAGTCACATACTATTACTTCTGGTACCTGACTGGGTGACTGAATTTTCTAGGCAGGAATATAACACATGACAAACTGTAGATAATGAATAGCAAGTAACAAATAACAAGCTATACAGAATGAATATTTGGAGGAACAATTATTTGTGCTGAAAATCATGAAACTTTTAGGATTTGCCAGCATTTTTTCTTCCAGACAAACTGGTATTCATTTGAAAGCTCATGAATGATAGATAATCTCATCTCATCTCACAAATAATGACAGTTTAAACCTCAATTAAACAAGCTTTACAAAACCCTTGGGAGATAGGCAGTAATAATAGTTTTATATTACTAAAACTGATACGTGAATATTTTCCCCGAGAAGTTTGGCATTTGAGGTGTATTTCAATACCACTGAAAGAAAAGCACTACTGCAAAAGAGTGAAAAATACCATTATTATATTTGTCAGATTCCAACATGTAAGAAAATTAGATGAAGGGCATTCAAGATACCAGTTCTGGTGGACTGATTAAGGAAAACAACATAATTTACTTGTGGCAGGTCAGCCCAGAGCTTCTTCCAGAATCAGTGAATCCTACAGTTACTTGACAGCCTGCCAGCCCACAGAGAAAATGCCAAAAATTCCTTCTCACCATGTGCCGGTTAAATCACAGTAAATGATTAACTACAGGCACAAAGCGCAGGTAACCCGCACCTATCCAGCTTGTCAGGAGGGAACAAAGCCTGGTTCCTGATGTAGTACTTACAGATTTACAAGCAGATCTTACAGAACTCATTTTTTGCTATTTGTACAAAGGTAGCACCAGTATGCAGGGTGACACAAATGGCCAAGGCACCTCTCTGTCTCCTCGATAGTCCAATTCATAGCTGTATAGTGCTGATAGCTCTAGCCACATTTTTCTGATTCCGCATGTACCTCAGCTGCCTATGGTAATGATGCATGACCCAAAGTATGCACACCATAGAGAGAACCCCACAGTACAGGTCCCTTCACAGAGGCAGAGCAAATTGCTTAACTGAGAGGAGTTGTGATCAAAGCATACAGTTTATAGGTCAGTTTTGGTCATGCTTCACTACTGTAGAGTTTGAAGTGATGAAGCTAAAGCTTCTTGCAATCCTTCCAGTAGTCCATATGTTGGAGCACCTTGGATACCAACCTGCTACACTTAATATATCCTTTCCCTGGAAGGTAACAGGGAACTTCATTAGCCACCATATTAGCAGCTCCTCAATTTGTGTGCAAAGCACTTACAAATCTCCCACCAGATCTTGAATATTCTGTACTCAAACTGAGGAAAAAAGCTTTCTTATTTAAGGTACCAAAAACCCAGGCATCCAAAGCCCCTCATCTTCTAAATGCATGCTTGAGTACACAAATGCATGAACTGCCTTTTTGTTTGGGTACTCAGGAAGGAGAGAGAGAACACAAACAGTTGGTGGGCAGAAAGCTGTGGCAAGTACCAAGACTGAAGCTGGTCTGCTTCATGCCAGTGTTAATGTGAAATAAGACAGTGTTTATGCTGATATGAACAGGGCCTGGATTAGGCATGTTTTCTCTACAGCTTTTGGTCTTTTTTAATCCTGCTAATCAAAGGTCTGTTCTCAGTGTTGCTCCATTAACCATCTTGCCCCAAAACTCAAGAGACAATTTCTGCAGCCTAATATTTGCCAAAAAGACAGAGCTATAACCTTTGGATTAGCAAGATGATTTTCTAAACTAGATCAAGAAAATCTTACTGGCCTCACAGAGCCAACGGCAGCTCACATTCTGATGCACTGTCAACTCTCACGAGCTTGTTCCCCCTTTCCACTCTTCCCCCAGTAGGTGAGCACACTTAACAGCCTTCAAAGCAGGCAGGCTTCTTTCTTTCTCTAAGTAATGCTCTCGGATCTCAAAGTAGGAAAAAAGCTGGGGTAAGTTCTTATTAAGCCAACACAGCCTTTCTTAAAATCTCAAGGCATCAGTGCCCCTACCCTTTTGAACCTTTCATACTCTTAACAGCTTGTGTTTTTCACTTTTCTTTTACAGCTTGAGATTTTGAAAACTTACTTTTATTTTTGCTCCTGCCTGGAGACATTTTTCTTCCCAGAATGTTTAAATTCCCTCACACTGCAAGGTAAAGGAGCTGATGAATGTTTGCAACCTTATCAGTATATTGTTGCGTTTCTTTCCCAGCCCAGCATATCCTAGGAGAAAAGGCTCAGAAATGACAGAAAATCTGTGACATGGCACCTGGGAAGAAAACACCTTGTGCTTCCAGTGCTGCACTGGGAGTTAGACCCTGCAGAGGTCTAGTCCTTCTGGCATTGATTTCTGCTCTGACCTTTGGCCAGATGTTAAATCCCTGATTTTCAAAGCTGCTGAATGACAGCCACTAGGTAAAATCTTTTTTTTTTTTTTTTCCAAACTGAGGTCAGTAAAAGCTTTGCAGCTGGAAGCCAGGATTTCATCTACTCACTTCAGTTGCAGCTGTGGGTACTCCAAAAATCATGCAGCTGGGGACAGAACGCTCAATAAGGGGAAAGGTTAAGTCAAACCCAAGTTAGCAGCAGCTTTGGCTGTGTTTAGTTACTCCAAGATATGATTCTGCCCCAAATGTCAGGCAGATTAGTGACTGATCTGATAAAGTAATTAATTACTTGTCAGTAAAAGCTGTGTCCTGTATGTTTGATTATAAATGAAACACCAGAGATGAGTACCTGACATAGGTCTTGCTAACAGAGGTGATTAAGAAATGACACATGATGTCACAATGCAAAATAACACCATACAAAGTGGCATGCACTACTGTGTCTTTCGAGGGATGTCATCCACAGTTTGGCAGAGTGGATACAGTGCCGTTTATTAGGAAATGGATTCCATTATGAAGTTGAAATTAAAAAAAATAAATTATCTGGAATATTTAATGGTCAGAAAGAGGTGACTGGAATGTGGTTAGAAATAATAATTCTGGTGAAATCTGAACTTCTGCAGGCAAATAATGTTTATCTATGTCCTCTTTCTCCTACATGTATGGAGCAGTGGAATGACCCTCAAGACAAACTACAAAATAATGTAAACCAAAGCAAGCTCAGATCTTGTTAATTACTGCCTTACATTTAGTGCTAGAAAATGCTTAATTCAGGCAAACATCTGAATATATACTTTTTTCTGTAAGCTGCTTTGACATTAAAATTACTGCATGTACTCAAAGCTAAGACTAGGATAAACTGCATTTTGGGATGAAGACTGAATGGAGCTGAGGTACAAGCGACCTGAAGGGGCTTAATAATAATTGATCTAAATACAATGAAAAATGCTGGAGAATGAGTGTAACACAAGGACACTCACCAGTCAATATAGTAGCTGGACTGTTTGCAATAAACTAGCTAATGTACTTCCTGCTATGTGCCAAAGGATAGGAACCTTCAAGTAACTGGAAGCAAATCTCAGTCAGCATAAATTGCCTTAGCTCCAAAGACTTCAGAGCTGCTAAAATGATCATGATAGTAAAGAATTAGATCCTACCTGCTTGCCTAGTTTTTCATCTCAGAGAAATCAGACAGAGCCTTCATAAACTAAAGAAATGAGAACGCTTCCCACATACACATTTAAATGCATCTTCTTTGCTCATCCCCGGTTATAAATAGAACTGGTTGACATTTTTCATTCACATTGCTTGTCAATAAAAAAAATGGCCTTTCAGGTTTTTTTCAGAATATTCTATCCCTCTTGATGTTTTGATTTGTTTGGGCTTTATTTCATCATGGTCTCTCACATAAAAATAAAAGCAACCTCTCCTCAACACACGCTTCTTTGTTTAATGTCCTCAAAGTGAAAAGCTTTTAGTTTTTCACAAATGTTCAGGTTTTCTCATTATCACAAGATGATGTAGGGCATTTTCCTGTGCTTCCCCAAGCAGACAGATCATAAATGTAATTCCAAAAGGGACCGAACATTTAGCTAGCTAACTAGGCCTAGGCTAATTTAATCATTAGAAATTGATGATTTAAATTGGCAGTTTCTAGTGGGGATGTTAGTTCATGTCAGATATCAGGAGAAAAAACAACTATGTGATCAGAGTCGAGCTGAGGTGAAATTTTCTTCCTTGATGCCCAGAGGGCTGGCAGTCCCAGATATAAACCAGCAGAGAAGAACAATGATAGGTCTGACCCTGAATAGTATTTCAGATCAATTATTTGCAAGACTTTTTTTTTTTTAAAGCTGCCTTATCTGCTGACCAACTCTAATTACAAATCTCAGTTGCGTTTAGAGCAGAATCTGTTCTGTAAACTGTTTTCTACTAAAAACAGCGTTAGCAGTTCTGACTCCTCTCCTTGAAAGCCTGAGTTTCCTGTTTTAGTATCTTTTTGTCTTTTTCGTCTTTGAGTTATTCTTCGTCTTTGAGCTATTCTTCACAATTTTATTGCCAGAAGAATCTTCACATCCTTTCATTACTGATTCTCTGTGCCTCTCCTGATATGTCTCTATAATTATTTCCTGGCTCTTACAATATGGGAAATTTGTAACTACTCCTTGTTCTTATCTCAACCCATGAGATTTTCCATCCTTATTTTCTCCCTCTGTCCTGCTGAGGATGGGGAGTGAGAGAGCAGCTGGGTGGCAGTTTGGCCCTTAGCCAGAGGTAACCCATTACAGTGTTATTCATCCCACACCTAGGAACAGTAAAAGTTTGATTTACCCTTTTCCAAAAGCCTCATGGTCCCAAATGAGGCAGTAAGCATCAACCCAAGCTATGAAAAACAAGAAAATGAGAAATTAAGGGCAAAATCAGTCTTATTCTGATGAGAAACTGGAGGAAAGAACAAATGTGTCCAAGGTCATGGCTTGCCTCATTCATTCATTTGGGCTTAGGTCTTTCAAACCCTCTGTCAGACTATCAGTACCTATCCATTGAAAGTAATTTTGCTTTACCTTAAAAACCAAATGGTCTATTGCTATTTCCAAAGAAAGATAGGAGAAAAAATTAAAATGTCTCTGAAACTGAGGTGCGTTTGTTGACCATAATATATGTCCCTAAAAAGGAAACAATTCAGAGAACAGTGTAAACTTGCTTAACTCTGTTAATTTCACATCTGAAAGGAAAATATTTTCACTTTGCCCCCACAATGTTGAAAATAGGTATGTGAGAATGTGTACCAACTCATATCCCAAAGGTCATCATCGGTTCCTCAGGGATACTTCAAATACTTCAGGTGTAAATTGAAATAATAATATACCTATTTCAGACACGGGGAGTCTTGTCTTGATGGGTTAGAGGTTCCTGAAGGTTTCCCATGTCACTCAGTGACGTACTCGGAAAGAGGTATCTCTGCATTGGTACCCAGCAGTCACAAGTATTTATACATCTGTACAAGCAAGTGTGGGGTTAAATTCCTTTACACATTTTATGCAAGGCAAGTGATAGACCAAGACATATTTGTTCCCTAACTTCATAATTAGGTTCCCAAATGAGTGACTGCTGATTGCCTAGCACTTTTTAAAGCCTTAAGGCTGGCTGCAATTTTTGCAAAACTAATGAAAGTGGTTTCAGGGGAACTTTACAACTTGCACAGAATTGGTAACATTGTAGTCCTCAGGAATTTTGTTCCCTCTAACCAAAAGCAAAGATCTGGATCCACAGAAAGATAAAATTAAATATAACTCAGAGAAGCTACAGATTCTTTAAATCTGAAGCCAGCATACGGGACTTTAAAAAAAAAAAAAAAAAAAAAAGAGTGGTTGACAGAATGTAAACTTGAGTTTGAATTTCTAGGTATCCAGAATAAGACTTTAGGCTATCATTTTCTCATTTCTATTTATTTAGTCATAATTTTTTCATGAACATTGATCTGGAAAGGTTTAGTCAAATACTTTTCTATCTCAGGACAGTTATAGCAGAGTAGGAGACCTAAGCAGTTTCAGTGCTGTGTTTAGTGCCTCATGTTCCCTTAGAAGAATTGCAAAACTACCATTTTAGCCAAGAAGAGGCAAATATCCCTGATATTTAGAATTCTGAACTGTAGTGAACTGCAGAGGCCATGTGTTGCAGATTTTTCTTTCTTCTGACATGTCAAAAATAAAAACCTTGGCATGTTTTGTTTTGGCATTCATTTATTTATTGTTTGACAACTCCAGAAGACCAATATTAACACAGGAACTGCCAGACTGAATCAGTCCAACAATCTCTCTAATTCAGTTCTGTCTCCAGGGAAGCCCAGTGCTAGAATAGGAAGGTACAAAAAGCCCTACCGCAGGCCACTATGGAATAAATTGCCTTCCTTTTAATATATGTTATAATAAGAAAGATATCAGTGATATCTGGCCAAGATCCATACATTCAGTAGAGTTATCCCCTGACTTATTTTTGTCACCAGTGTTCCTGGAAATTAAGAGAAGGAACATAAACGAGAATGCCCAGTGCAAGTGCCTCTGACCTTTGGAAATAATTGGATGTGGATCCAAACCTGGCAGCCCTATCGTGTACTAAAGTCTCTTAAAATCATCCTATCCATCAGCAAGACAGGGAAAGAGAAACCTGGAAGAAAAGGTCACATTAGCAGGAAGCATCTGGCATGATTCCACGAGGTTCATTTTATTTAGTGGGACCAGTTTCTGCTTTTCAAATTTCAAATCCATGCCAAAATTCGATGGCACAAACATGCACAGAATTTCACACTTAGATATATACTGTAACAGGGTGACATTTCAGAAATTATATGTAATGAGTTACATTCACATGACTGTAAATAATAGTGGCCCAATTCCCCAGAGATGGCACTGAACTCTTACTACATCCTCTGCAAACACTGCCACAAGCCACTGCAGATTGCCTCTACAGTGTACACACACAAAAGCCACCTTGCTTTAGTAGAAAGGCTAAAGCACTTATTAGAGGAAAATATTATAATGATGCAGTTTAAACACTACTAACCAAACAGTAATTGATTGGGAAAAAATCAGCTTAGTAAGAGGCAAGTTCTGCCTTCATCATACTGACAGCAGTGCTTCTACCATTAAAGAAAAATCCATTTTGTGTTTCCACAGCCATTTTCTTTTTAGGCTGTTAAAGAAAAGGAATTTCCTAAATCATTAAGAACAGTTGTGTGTCCCAAAATAGTTCTTCTATTTTTGACCTGGTAGATGAAGCATTGAATAATGAGCCACAAATCTTCTGGAAGAAATCCATAGACAGTAGTGTGGAGATAGCTCAGAAGAATTTACAGCTGTATTACTGCTGGGGTGCAGACACTTGGAGGTCTTTTCTGAGGTCAGAATATTCATGGCAATGGGAATCTTACATGAACAGAACTAAGCCCTACTTCAGCCAGCTTGCTGTGAAGAGGAGGAAAGGAAATAAGTAGAGAGGAGTGTGAGAGGAGGAAAGAAAATAAGTAGATCAGGAGAGCATCATAAGAACAGCAACTTTGCAAGGGGCTTGCCAGTATATCCCATTGACTGCATTACTTCCCATCATCATGGAGATTTTTTACACCTTTCTCCAGCAACCCATTTACAGGAAAGTCCTGAGTGCAGTGGGGCAATCTGTGTATGTGAACTAGTTCTGTTCCCATCACAGCTAGTCATAAAGGGTGAGAAACCTCCCAGAACAAACACCTCATTAAGAAACATTTACTGAATCATGATACCTTCATCTAAACACCTCTGGTTTTCGAGATGAGTTCTACGCAAAACAATGAGACCGACCTGCACCTCCTCAGAGCATCCTTTGGAAAACTCCTTGATTTTGCCACCCCGACCTGGTATTATACAGGTTAACGGGTCCAAATACTTAGAGATCCTTCAGCGGACCCCTACAAAACCTAGCTGTTCCAGCAGTCTCAAAGAACTGCTTCAGAATGATAACTGCCCCATCACTGCAGAAAGAGAAAAAAACACCTCAAAAAGAAATCTACAAATTTTGTTTTTCAGCTGTGGTACTCGCATCACCTTCCTCCCCAGATTTTAACCCAGCATCTCTTAACAAATAAAGACAGACTCATCAGAATTTTGTCTGCCACACACCCTTCTGAACAACATGAATTCTCCCCACAGCAACTTCCTCTTAAGAAGAGATATCTACTCTGTTTCCCTCAATTAAACAAATCCTTTTGCACTAGACCAGGGGGGCTGAGTAGTGTATTCTCAAGGAAATTTCTCATGATAAGTCTATAGAGTTAAGGTTTGTTTGGTTTTGTGGTGGTATATTTTTTTTCCCCCTTCCATAAATTGTTTGGAGACAAATCAGGCTCAGGAAATGTTGATGTGTCTGAAGACACTTTACAAGCAGAAAGAAAATTCATCAGTCACATTACTTTCTCTGAATCATTCGCTCAACTCTACTACTGACAACTTGGAATTCATCCGAAGGGTCCACGCTCCATATTGTGTTCAGGAACAAACATTCTCTAAAGAAATGTTTCTGCATGTTAGTGACTCATTTTCCCTCAGTCACCAGCTACATGTGTCTATAGAAATCACACTAAGCTTAAGATTCTGTTGCCTAACAGCTTTAATGCAACATCATGCATCATATTTTCAGATGCAGCAATCTGTCTCATCCTAGTTCTGCGACTGCTAAGAACATCCTTAGCAAGTCTATAAATCACAGTGCAGGTGCAGTCATCTGTCACACAAAGGCTGGACTGGAGCTGTGTAAGCTTCTCCTTCACAGCTCTGCCAATGCACCTCAGAACCGACTCCCAGGTAGAACAGAGAGAAATCCATCATTCTTTTATTTCACAACATGTATTTTTTATTGTGAGAAGAAAGTTTTTCAAAACTTCTGGGTAGAGCAAAAAAAAATACGGGCTGCTTTGTTTGTTGATAAGGGAAAAAAACCCTACCATACAAGGCCCAGCTGCAACAAAATCATCAGGGATTCTTAAAAAAATGAACTCTAAAGGAATGGGGGAATGCTTTACTGGAATGAAGCTGATCAGCATCTCTATGAACACTCTCCAGAGGGAGAAGAGAGTTAAACAGGCAGGGAAGGTGAAGCCCCTTCTTAGTGTACAGTCCTAGAGAACAACATCCCTTGTTCTCCGTGACAGCAAGAGCCTGGGGAAACACTTCGCGGTCTCCTCCGCTTTAGGTGTGTGTTGCTGCAGAAAGCAGTTTTGCTCACATTTTGAAGCAGATCTACATTCCCTGCACAGTTTCCTTGAGAGATGGTTTCATATGAGATATTTCTGAGGAACCCAGAGTTTATTTATGTTTTGACAAATAATTTGTTCCCCAAAAACCAGGCTTTGAGTTGTGCTGAAACTAAACCCAAATGCAAAACCACCCTCTGAAACATTTAGACCAACAGTTTGAACACATTTCCCCACCTCTCATTAGCTGGCTTTAGGCTAATCGGACAAAGAATCTTCCCTTGCTCCTCTCAGCAGAGCGACTTCATTTCTCAGGCTTCAGCCAGAGGGTGTCCCACCCTGTGCTGTAGAAGTTCATGGTAGATATTCACCAGCAAAAACTGTGAATGGAGCTCAGCTCAGCTAATTGTAATCATCTAATTGAGTCTTCTAGGCATCCGTAGCAGAAAATTCACCCTGCAGGGGAAACCTAAACAGAAATAGCAGCTTTCTAGTGCCTGAAGGGGACCTACAGGGAAGCTGGAG
This sequence comes from Rhynochetos jubatus, assembly GCA_027574665.1. NCBI lineage: Eukaryota > Metazoa > Chordata > Aves > Eurypygiformes > Rhynochetidae > Rhynochetos > Rhynochetos jubatus. The sequence continues at coordinate 11,726,359 of CM050648.1, read as the reverse complement.
GGGGACTTTCTACAAGGGCCTGTAGCAACAGGACAAGGGGTAACGGGTTTAAATTAAAAGTGGGGAGATTTAGATCAGATATCAGGAAGAAGTTCTTCACGGAGAGGGTGGTGAGGCTCTGGAACAGGTTGCCCAGAGAAGCTGTGGATGTCCCAGCCCTGGCTGTCTTCAAGGACAGGCTGGATGAGGCTTTGAGCAACCTGGTCTAGTGGTGGGTGTCCCTGCCCATGGCAGGGGAGTTGGAACTAGATGATCTTTAAGGTCCCTTCCAACCCAAACCATCCCATGATTCTATGAAGTAACAGGTTTTTTCTCTCTCCCATCTGTAGGCAGAAAATAGCTCCACAGATGGCTCCATCTAGGTGAAATGTCCACTGTAAAATACAGGAAACAAGATGTCTAACCTTATTTCCAAATATAATAACCAATATAAGGAAGGTATTAAAATGTTCACTCTCTTTCAGTTATAAGCAAGGAATTATTTTCCCTTTAGATTGCTGTTTGTCTATCTGTGATGGAAGTACTCTGGCAGATATGTGGACATACTTTTCCCACACCTTGGTAGCATTCTCCTTTCCCTAGGCAATCCATGCTGTGGATAAAAATAAAGCTTATACTCTTCCTTTCTTTACAGTAGGAGTATTTAATAAAGAAAAGCAATTCATAAGATATATAAAATATATTAGTCACATCTATACAGCCTAGAGTATCTCATTTATTGCTATATAATGAAATGTCTTTCAAGCTTCTGGTTTATTCCCAGAAAGAGAATGAAATGTATAATTATGGTTAATTTTTCATACAACCTTTCTGGAATATTTTTATGCGCGTGATAATAGGTTACTTTCCAAAAAGGAAAAAAAAGGTGAGGCAGCAATGCAAATGGATATTCATGTACCCTAGAAGTCTCTTTCTAGGTCAGTACAGGAGGACAGCACATTACAAAGGCAAAAGAAACATTTGCAGATTTCTTCAGGAATTCCCAGATGTGCTCTTCCCAGCACAGAATACTTCATTGTATTCTCGCTGCATTATGTGAATGTGTGGAGGGTATCAAGGTATTCATACCATTGCAGGAAACTACTGAGCAGTTTCTCACATGACATTGTTCATTCCCCTAGACAACAGCGCAGGTCTTATTCTCTGCTAATGTCCTGAATAGTCTGGTAAACAGCTGCTATAACATATGATTAAATTGTACTGTGTTGGCATTAAATCTGCAGTGCCAGGAGGGGCATTGCAGATGTTTCTTTTAAACTAATCCGAGAGGAGAACTATGACACATACAATACAACCAGTATCTCCAGTGTACTCTTTCAAGCCCTGACATAGGCATCTCCTGGAAATTTTTTCGTGCTGCTTGCAGTAACATCTAGAAGACACATCCAAGGGTGATGATTTTCCTCACTCTGAAGCGTTATTAGTTTTCCAGACTCTTTTATATTCAACACAGATTTTTTTAAATTTATTTTAAATTTATTTTGGTTTCAAATTCTAGTTATTCCTTTATTGATAATGCCCTGATATATCTTACTGTAAGTAAGATTTATTATTTATTACTATAAGTAATTTTATACTTTATATAAATATTTAGCCTTAGTAAAATTTTGTTCCTCCCAGAGCCTTCTGATGATATGATGCCCAGGGCATGATTAACTGTGGGCCACTGTGTTGGCTCTCCTTATCACAGTTTATAAAAGGGAACATGTGGGAAAAAAATAGTCTACTATTATATAGCTGGTCAGATTGTTCCTCATGTAGTTTTAGCAGAACATTTACTGTATGTAGTTTAATTTGATCCCAAAAGTTAGATCTCAACTGCAAAGTCCAAGTCCTAATGTTATGGATTTTGCAATCCCTCAACTCAGTGCTATGTAAATCTTCAGCTTTACCCTTTGGGCTGAAATCTGGGCTCTACTGAAGTCAAAGCAAGGACTCCCTCTGAGTTTGTCCAAGATAAAATGTCACTGTCACAGAACAGTGCAGGAGACAAGCCTAAGTTTCCTGAGCTCTGATGCTGCCTCTCCTTTGTTCCCCTCCATGAAAGATATCATCTCACCCAGGGAAGGCTTTCAGTCCTCAGTGCTTAGAGAGAGACAAGGTAGATGACTCACCTAGATCTATTTACTTTGTGTTTTCAAGCTAAATCATTTGCATACTTTCCATAATATTTTTGATGCTTCCTTAATACAGAAAACTTCTCCCACACCCCTGAGAAAGTATTGCAACACAGCTCAGTGTACTCTATCAGGAGGAACCGTGACTTATGTCCTCCTACCAGTGTAAGTGTAATTTAAGCATCAGTACATACACCATAATTTTAGTAGGATGCTCAAGTATGATTACTGAGACACGGACTTTCCTAATTCAGGTGTTCAAATGCAGGTGTCAAAGTTATTTCAGAAGTGATGAGAGCCCTTAAGAGGTGTGAAGTGGGATCTATTTAACTAAAAGTGGCTATTTATAGAGTTAGACTTTTACCTCCAAGCAAGTCACTCTGGGATGCCTTTGCAGTCAGCGGAGAGCTAGTCAGTAGACTTAATGCAGTTGGTGACATGATTCATTTCACCCTAAAGGAGAGAGCTACATTTGGCCAGATGAATCATACACTAATCTCCATGGACTATATTGATCAGGTCAATTTTGTTATTGACTATAATAGAAGTCTAGGCAAGTGGTAGACACTTAAAGTTAGGTCAGATTAATCACCTAATTAGCAGGTTTTCAGCCTAACCTTCCCAGGGTCATTATCTGAGATCCTCCTAATGCTGAACTAGGAACATGAAGGGTTCTAAGTTCATCAGAAGACATCAGGGTACGTCCATATTGATTGACCAGAAATGGGAGGTTTAAGAGGTAATGGGGGTGTGTCTTTGACGAGGTGCAGAAAATGTAGTGGATTATGGATGCACTTGGTTGACCTTTCTTGGGTGGGTTTTACGGCTGGACACTAAGCAACCTGATGCCTGTTCTCTACAGTAATGAAAGGAAAAGTCCTGCACGCTGGACTTAGCAAATCACCACAGAGGTGAGCGACTTACCCTTCACCTGCTGCAGGAAGGACCAAGTTTGTTTGGTAGACTGTCTTTCAAAGAGACTCCATGGTCAGAAGGTGCAATGGCAAGAGATTAATGTTGTGATTGAGGTTATTATCACAGCACATACTCTGCTGAGAACACACATGAGAATACTGTATTGATAGTAAATAATTGAAGAGTTCTAGGTGTTGTTGAAATGTGTTATTAGATTTCAACCCTTTTAGAAACAGATTTTTACCACAGCAGACGTTACATAATAATATTTTGAATACCTAATGAAAATATTGAAAGGGAACTTTGTAGCAAAATGAAAAATTTAAATATTTGATTCTGCAAATGTCAAAAGGTCAGACTTTCCCACCTGGGTTTTCTTCTAAAAGACAATTCCTGAAAAGGAATCTGAAAAACCTGATCTGCAAAGCATTTCAGATCACAGTGTGTTCTGGCAGAAAAAGTTTTCATCAAGCTTTTTCTGATCTCCTTTGGTATTTGCATACTTGTATATCTATCACCTTAATATGTAAGTTTGTTAAATTATTAGAACTTAAAATGAATGTTATTGTTAAGGACAACTTCCAGGCCTCCCTCAGGTAGGCTTGCAACTTGAGAAACCAGCTTTATTCTGGCCTCTTTATGTAGCATTTTCATTTTGATTTATTATTATCTGTGGCATTTAAGCAGTTGTTCCAAGCAAGTCTTTGAGTCTGGACTTACTGCACTTAGTGGGAGCAGGTGGAGAAAGGAAACAGTGAAATCTGTCACCAGCTAACTTAATTCAAGTGGGAGAGCTGCAGTTTCTGATTACTCCACACATATAGGAAATCCAGTCTCTGAAATTAATGGTTACAAATACTTCTATGGATATCAGACATCTAAGAAAAAACCTTGCTGGGAGATAGAAGTGCTGGGACAATAGATAAGCCCTGCAAAGGATTAAATACATAATACTGAAAAATAAATAAAAAAAAAAAAAACAGAGAGGCTTTCAGCCCAACTAGAGGTTTTTCATATAGAAACAGTACTTCAAGATTTCTGAATGTTCTGGTTTTGGCTGGGATAGAGTTAATCTTTCTCCTAGTAGCTGGTATGGTGCTGTGGTTTGAATTTAGGATAAGAATCATGTGATAACACACTGATGTTTTAGTTGTTGCTAAGCCTTGCTTACACTAAGTCAAGGACTTTTCAGCTTCCCATGCTCTGCCAGACAGGAGATGCACAAAAAGCTGGGAGGGTGCATAGCTGGGGCAGCCGACCAAACTGGCCAAAGAGATGTTCCATACCATATGACCTCATGCTCAGTATATAAATTAGGAGGGAGTGATCACGGCTCAGGTACTGGCTGGGCATCCATGGGCAGGTGGTGAGCTGTCACATCACTTGTTTATCCTGGGTTTTATTTCTCTCTCTCTTTTGGGTTTTTTTTTAGTGTTCTTCTGGTTTTTTGGTTTGGGTTTTTTTTTTTTTCCCTTGTTTATTTGGGTTTTGTTTGTTTATTTTTTCCTTTTCATTACAATTTATCATCATTATTGTTATTTTTTATTTTATTTCAATCATTAAACTGTTCTTATCTCAACCCACAAGCTTTCTTACTTTTGCCCTTCAGATTCCCTTCCCCATACCACTGGGGCAGGGAAGTGAGCAGCTTTGTGGTGCTTGGTTACTGACTGGGGTTGAACCACAACACTGAATAACTGAAGACAAGGAAAAAATCAGATTTGTTTGCACTGGAAATATAATTGTACCACCTTGTGAAAATGCTCTCTGAAGCGTAAGGGATTCCAAATGAATGATGCCTCATCCATTGAAGCCTGGACTAGTATAAGCATAACATTTCATTTTCCTGGTTCTTTCTTACCTGCTGCATATCTGCATAGTGCACTCATATCATTAAGTGTGAGAGACAAATATTAAGGTCTGAGGCAGTGCACCAGGACAGAAGGCATAACGTTTGTCTGCAGTCTGCCCAACCTGATAAGAATGACGTGTTTGAGGTTCCATTATACTGATGATTTCCCCACATTACAATCCCTGGCAGAGCTGCCCCAATACAAACCACTAGCACAGACAGGCTCAACTCCTGCTTGTACAAATTTTACAGCTGCTCCCATTGCAGAAAGTAGCAGGGTTCACGTCACCTCAGCTGCAGTGACTCAAGCCATTGCTGCTTACTAGAGTTTTGGAGGGGTGCATTTTAATGAGCTGATGGTGGCCAGCTGCTAATACCAGGCCAAAGAACTGGCACAAGCAGCACCTTCCTTTTGAAACAATGCAAAAACATAACTTACAAATAGAGAAGATAAAGCTGCACTGATGAAAGAACAGTCACTAGGTCGGTATGTACTCTCCAGTCATGATGCTGCACTTGATTTGTGCAGGCGAACGCCTTGCTTCCAGAATCAGGCCTCATCTCACCACTTAACTCCTTCCAGTCTTAGATCTCTCTATTTTCCTTATTGTATCAGTAGCCAAGCTTGGAACTGAACATTCAGATGATATTTTGCTTAGGGTAAATGTCTTGGAATAGGGTAAATATAAACTAGATTTATACTAACAAAGTCAACATGCTTAGGACCATTCTGTGCCACTGAGGTATCTGGGTATTGAAAGGGCTACTGCAAAGTGTCCAAACTACCTTACTCTCTCACAAGTATAGCAACATGGAAACTGTTTCTTGGGAATAGTCACTCATGTGTGCTAATTACTGAGCTGTGATGAGGAATGGTTTGGGACTGTGCTGGTTGACTGAAAGGATGTCAGGAACAATATCAACAATTTAACAAAGTAGGCAATTGAGTCTCAGTGCCAAGGGACAATTCCAGATTCTGTTTAATTTGCTAACATAGATGTAGTCCCAAGTTCTCAGTTCTTGATGCACACACGCTTGTGCATACACACCTACTTAAGTTATCTACCAACAGCACAGTCCATAAGTGAGGTCACCTACAGGAACTCAGTGCAGCATTTTGGTCCATGCCCAAAAATCAGGGTGGATTTCTATGTGATTTCATATTTCTATTTCACATATGCAGCTCAGGTCAGATTTTGGAAGTGGGTGTCTCAGGAAGTGACCTGATAATAAGGAGATGCTGAACAGGAAGGTTTCAGGCTGCCTGACTCTGTAAGGACAGCAAGTTTCACAGTGCGCCTTGGTTGGTGGGAGCTGGATGCTATGTCTAGTTTAAGAAGCAGCACAGTGCTCAGTCTACGCTGAAGACTGAGCTCCAAGTCCTGTACAGCACTTCTGCACCTGAAAGGGCTCACTGTGATCCAGCTGCAGCCTGGTCCTGAGGGCTGCAAGCTTAGTAATGGTAGTGTACGAGGGCATCTTCCAGAGACTGGCTTCTGGTTTGGTTTCATCTGAAATTAATCTGGTTTGCGCATTTGAGGACTGCTCCAGTATTCAAAACACAGGGCAGTAAATGCGGATGATTGGAAGAGCTGATTCAAAACTCCATTTCAGATCCTGATTACAGTTCTACTGGACACCTATACACATTCAAGTCCAATGAAAGGTGGTCACTTCCTGAATTTTTGTGCTTAATTTAAAGTGTTACTGTTTCAAGTAGTGATCAAACTCTTTGATTCTTAGTATATTCATTTTTTCCATGTAAAACACTGTTCATGGTAAGACATGCATAAGCCTGACTGATCACACACACCACAAACCCCAAAATTTTTTATGCCTGTAGAATACTTCATTGCTAACTTCACCTTTGCTATGTTTGATTATTAATACCTGATTATTAATCTAAGATTTTGTTTCTTTCTCTTTATAATGTAAAAATATCTTTTTTGAAAAGCATCTTTCATCTCTCGCAGGAGGTTTGGCGATGAGACAGAGTCAGTAGGGCTCGCCCAATCCTTGGGGCAGTAATTTTGTATTTTGATGATATGTACAAACAAAATCAAAATCCCTCCTAAGTAATTGACAAGGTCAGTTAATTTTTTAATGCAAGGAAATCCTATAAACAATGCTCTGAGGAGAGTTCATCAGGGTTGGAAGATGTTTCATTGTTGATAAGGAAAAAGTGCCAACTGCTTTCTGATTGCAAAGGCATGGTGAACGAGCAGTGCTAACAGGGGCTGGCAGACCCCTTACTGACACTTTTGCTGCAAACAAGCATTTAGTTTCGATATACAGCTTGCTCCATGACAGCACCTCAGGAGCATACGGAGGGAGCTGCTCTTTTCCACAATCTAACTCATTGACTGCCTGGCAACTGTCGTGGGTAAGAGGATGCAGCCCTGGTGGAAAGAAGCAGCTGCTGAAAAGGCTGATGCGTTCCCTGGACCATGAAAACTTCTACTAAATTATTACTATAAAAATATGCAATATCAGTGTAAGAAAGGTGTGCATACTTCATTTCTGAGACACAAGTTGAAAATCCCACCTGCCAACCATCTGTGCTCTGAACCGAAAGCGTGGCTCAGATTGTGGGCATCATTTTGTTTCTTGGATCCTTGGGCACTTTTTCAGGTCATAGCTGTGGGCTTTGTTTCTGCAAGCATAGTAAGGAGAATAAAACATTGTAAATGACAGCTGCCACTTAGAGGTGATCATTTTCCTCTGGTAGAATTCACTATCACAAAAATCACAATGAAATTATGAATATTACGTGTTTAACTTTAAGTTCATTTGACCTCATTCCATGTTTACAAGTGACCAGACATTTCAATGACTCTGTCTTTCGGGAGTTATCTTCCTATAGTCTAAAGGAACCTCAGCAAGACCAAGTTTTTCCCAAGCATGATCTTCTACAAACTACTTGACACATTTTTTCTGCTTGGAAATGACAAATACAATATTACTAGGTGGAACTACTCAGAGCAGTAAGCCCTGAAACTGCTAATAAAGGTTTGCAGTTTCACACTTAAATCTTTGTAAGACTGGATATGTCATTCTCACTAGAACAGCCATCTCCATCTGTGGGAGCTGAGTGAGATAAATGCATAGCAGTTTATGCTTTGGGTTTGTTGGGGTTTTTGTTGTTGTTGTTGTTTTGGTTTTTTGGGCTTTTTTCCCCAGAAGGCTTCAAGGTAATACTTCTCCTGGGAAGAAAACAGCATTTTCAAAGGCACAAAGAATGTGTGGATGCCCAGCTCTAACTGATGTCTTTGAAAGTCTCCATTTAAGTAGGATGATTTACTTAATAGCCATATTTTACTTGATACTTTATCAGTTGCCTTCATTAATTCCTTAAAAACATCATCTCCTCTTAGAATTAATTTTGTCAAAAAAAAAAAAAAGGGCCAGAGCATTTCAGTCACTACCTCTCAAAACTGCAGTCACATTAATATAAGCTACACTGTTTTCAGCCGTTACTACAGAACACTGAAGTTTATTTTTATAAGGTTGCTAGGCAGTTAAAGCACCTTGAAAGAAGGGAACTATCTGTGTGAAAGCATGTACAACAAAGTTATTGATGGAATACTAAATAAAAAAAGAACACGTGAGTGCTAAATCCGGAGATATTTACTGGCGCGCTGCTATTGTACTCCAGCAACACTGACATTTCAGTCTGCAGTTTTCAACAGCCACTGCAATATAATTTAAGCCCCAAAATCAAAACTGTCAGTGCTTTTGGACCCAAGTGATCGGGAAAAAGTTGATTTTAAAACAGAATTTTTCTTTCCTCCAACTTTCTAAGTCTCATAAATATATAGTAACTTGCACTTAGTCTTTTCCTCTTGGAAGAGGACTTCCTCACTGCCTTTGATGCAAAACTGTAGAAACACAAGAATAATTTAGATGTAAAGGGACCTCCAGAATTCATCTACTCCAAACTTTTGTGCAAAGCAGGGCCAGCTTCAAAGCAAGATCTGGCCCAAAACCCACCCTGAGAATCAGAACTCCAGCACTGACTAGAATCAGAAGGGTTGTCATTCACATGACTACTGTTCATTTACAAGTCTCCTAAATCCCATGGTTTTTTCTTCTTTTGATGTACTTCTTTTTGACCTCCTGTCTGTGTAGAGCATATGGAAATATTAATTCCGAACAAGGCAAAGAGAAAAAAGGGTTACCATCTACTCTGTGCCTCAGGGCTGCATTTATATACATTTACAGTAAGACACATGAAAAAAAGGTCCCTCTCCCCAGGCCAGTCCCAGTAAGTTCCCACAGGTCTTTCCTGCAAATTAGTTCAGCTAAGGGCCCATGGTTCACAGCAATCATTATATTTGCAAATAAATCTACTAAACCTTGGCTGAAAGGCCAATACAACATTATTAAACTTTAGTACATACAACAGAAATGTTTTATGTAACAAATATTTCCAAAATGAAAAATACAGAAAGTTTAATTTTTACTATTTTGGTGATTTCTTCATTGAAGGACAAACATTGAAAACAGTTCAATATCAATGTTTTAAGTTAAAACCAATTTAATTTCTAATTAATAATATACATTAACAAGATTAATTATAAAAAACCCAAGACTCAAGGTGTAGGGTCAGTCTAGAATGCACTCTTCAGTTGGTTTGGGATTTGTGGCTGTTAATGCATCCTCCGGATCCTTATCTATTTCAATGTTCCATGGAAGTCAGTGGAACCAAGCAACAATGATGATCCTGTAAATGTAGTTCTAATATAGCTTCTTGTTATTTAAATATTATTAAAAAAAAAAAAAAAGGGGAGCAATGAAAGGTTTTTTTCTTTTTTTTTTCTTTTTTTTTTAAATTCCCAGAGGCCTAAGGTGTAAATCTTAAAGGAAAAACATCCCCTAATGCAAGATGTAGGTTAGAATGAAAAAACACTTGGCAGCAGTTTGTGCTCAAAGTGCTCCATATACATTTTGTGGTTACAGTGGAGCAGATTAGCCCAGCTCCTACGGGAAGGAATAGGAGCTGGCACCTAAGTACCTGTAAGAATCCACACCGCAGCCCATGATAAAACATCTGGTTTATCATCAGCAGCAGAACCAGTAGAATTAAGTAGTTAATACTTCAAACTGTGGCTGTAAATTTGACAGAGCTTTCTGCTGGAGACCATGTAAGGACACAATAATAACAGCAAATTGATTGACCTAAACCTTTGCTTTGCATTTGCTACAAGACAGGCTTTCCAGTAAGCTACTTCAGCTCTCTTCCATGTTAGTAATAACTACCTCACTGTTTGTTGAATGAGCCACACTTACAGAGACACGTAGAGAAAAGAAAACAGATAAACATTACAGACATGGGGGAATGTATTCCTTGTTGGAGCTCTCATTTATTGCAGCTTTATAAAGATACAGAATTTGGGTCAATGTAATACAGCAGATCCATGTAGCGTCTTAATACTATTGTTTTTCTCTTTTACAGCCTGCTGAGATAGAAGTGATTGAAAAACTACTCCATTAAAACCAAGGAATGCATTTCCCCCTGGCTTTACCCTCTCCCCCTAAAAACACCATGACTGTGTTTGGTCTCACAGGAGAATTAACTGCACAGATTTTATGAAGCTCATTGTGACGGATGTTGCTACTACTGAAGTTATTGTCAAAATTGCTCCTTTTCCACAGTCCTCCACAAGGATGGTATCTCACTCATTTAGAGGACAGCGCCACGGGACCTCTCACCCCATGGTCCCACATGCAACCAAGCAGCCTGAGCCATGATGCCACAGGCATCTTGGCCGTGGAGTGGGAAAGTGGCAGTGGTGCTTGCAGCACATGGCAGACTGCCTGGAAGAGCCCCAGACTCAGAGACGGCCTGCAAGAAGGTCTGTTCCCAAAGGCAGCTAGCACAAGGACCCTTCAACACCACCTGACAACCCATGCATTCACACACACCACCTGTGCAAATGCAAACAACAGTCTTACTACCGTCTGATGTTGCATACAAGCTTCTGTCTTTCTTGTGCATGGATTTGCAGAGAGAAACTGCTTTTTTTTTTTACTTTCATGGTGTCATGGTGCTCTTAGCAAAATTCCCTGTTTGAACAGCCCACTCCCATAGTCATTGTTCAATTAGAATTTTATCTGTGGGTGAGTTCCCTGTTCCAGCTCTGGCTGGTCACTTCTGAGGCATTTCTGCAGCACGCAGTTGTATTATGATCTAAGTGGGGCAGTTGCAATCTAGCTTGTAAACAGCCATCATGTTTTCACTGTGATTAAAGACTTGGCCTTTCTGAGGTTTTACAGATTTCATGCAAATATTGAAAGTTGTAAAAATTTAAAAAAGCTAAACTGTAAACTTCACAGTTCATGAGGTTTTTTTCTATTAAAAAATAGTTTATTTGCATATAAAGGAGGTACATTCCTTTGTTCAGAAATAGCCTTCTTTGAGTCTCAAAACCTCTGAATGTCATCAGCTGAAAGACTGAAACAAAAATAAAGATGCAGAAATCTCAAACTTCACTGTAAAATCTTACCCTAAGGTAAAATTGATCCACTCTGCTGTCACAGAAGCCAAGGGAGGTCAGACACTAATTCTCCAGGTATGAGGCAGATTGTGATTGCTGTGACAACATTCACAACATGCTGGGGTTTGTCTTTATATAGGTTTTTTCTCCTAATGTCATGCACTACTATCTTTTTTAGAATGTGGCATCTACATCATGCAGAAACTGCTGCCCTGGAGGAGCTGGGGTCTCTGGTCACCACCAGACTTCATCACTTGTGTTCTCCAGTCCATCACTGCAGTCACTGTAGCATCAAAAGGCAAAGCAAGGGAGGGAGGCCTTTTCTGTGTGTCTGCCAGCTCGAATAAAATGTGAGCCATCTCTCTCAACTCCTTGTGTAAAACATAGGTAGTTGTAGATCTTCATCTCTCCACTTCCTGCCACAGAGAGCACTGGGTTTCACAGCTATAAATCAGACAAGGTGCAGTACTTGACTCTTTCTACCCCCTTGCCATGCATTTTCTGTAATTCAGATCAATCACTTGAAGTGTCCATAGAGCGAGTTTACTGCTCCACATGCTGCCAAAGCAAATGAGTCTGGGGCAAAATTAAGGACATTTGGTCACAAGAAACTGTTGCTGTTGCCTATTGCTTGCAACAGATTTGGATATGCCTGCACAAGGCGTCTGGTTTATTCACAGAGTGTTAGGGTTTGGAAGGGACCTCTAGAGATCATCTAGTCCAACCCCACTGCCAGAGCAGGATCACCTAGAGCAGATCACACAGAAACCAGTCCAGGCGGCTTTTGAAAGTCTCCAGGGAAGGAGACTCCACCACCTCTCTGAGCAGCCCATTCCAAGGCTTGGTCACCCTCACAGTGAAGAAGTGTTTCATGTTCAGGTTGAACCTTCTGTTTTCCAGTTTATGGCCATTGCCCCTAGTCCCGTCACTGGACAGCAGTGAGAAGAGCCTGGTCCCATCCTCCTGACACCCATCCTTTAGATATTTATAAGCATTGATAAGATCAATGCTTATAAATATATGGTTAACTGGTTTATGGTTAACCCCAGTAGGCATCTCAGCCCCATGCAGCTGCTCGCTCACTCCCCCCATGGTGGGAGATAAAGACAGTGCAATAGGTAAACAAAACACCATGGGCACAAGCAAAGCACAACAAGGAATACATTCACTGCTTCCCATGGACTGGCAGGTGTTCAGCCATCCCCAGGAAAGCAGGGCTCCATCAATCATAACCATTATTTGGGAAGACAAACGCTGTCAATCTGCATGACCCCTCTTTCTTCTTCCCAGCTTTATATGCTGAGCTTGACATCATACGGTATGGAGTTTCTCTTGGGTCAGTTGGGGTCAGCTGTCCCAGCTGTGTCCCCTCCCAACTTCTTGTGTACCCCCAGCCTCCTTGCTGGCGGGATGATATGAGAAGCAGAAAAAGCCTTGACTCTGTGTAAGCACCACTCAGCAATAATTGAAACATCCCTGTGTTTTCAGCACAAATGCAAAACAGACCCCCATACCAGCTACTATGAAGCAATTTAACCCTGTCCCAGATAAAACCAATATTCCTGACCATATGTGTTTGTGAGTCATTAGTTTCAGGACATGCCTTTTAAAAAAAGAAGCAGCAACATGACTGGAATGGAATAGTAGCAGCAATGCAGGAGCCATGCACTGGCCCCTCTGTGACAAGCATTCAGTAGGGGTATTCATTCGGTTTGTAAAACAGCCATCAAGTGGCCGTACATGCAAGTAAAATAGTGTTTTTCTTTTTTCAGATATAAGGGGAAGAGCCCTGTGAAAATGTCAAAATGTCACTATGTACTTGATGTCCCCTGCCCCTCCTCAAGCTTTAAACTTCAAAAGGACCATCTGAATTTCCTCTTGTCAGGCTAGACTATGAATTACAGGCGTGGCAAATAAAACACTATTAGTCACAATAGTTTTGTTGTAAAGGACATATTAACTTCCTTTTCTTCCATGCAAACAACAGGGCAACTTCAGCTCGTGAAAAGGACTCTATGACCTTTCATTCATGACCCAGACCTGGTAATAAAATCAGCACTGATAGAGAAATAGGTACTTTGTATGTTCACCGATGTCAGACTCCAGCCTCTGTAGCAATTACATTTATTCTTTTCTCTCTTCTGATTGCACTTGACATATTAAGGATGCTAACTGAAGCCAGCTTTTAGAACAGTGAGGAAAACAGTTGGCCTTATTCAGAACTCACTGGTTCCACCCTATATATTAATGTTAACCTGGGACGTCCATCCCCAGATGTGAACTTCTGAAAATTCACATATCATGACAATGCTTTCTCCAGATTCTTCAGCTAAGATGCTGAAAACAGTAGGGGAAATATATACATAAATTAAATCACACTGAATAGTAGCCTAGGACTTTGGGATTTTTCTCAGGTCTGTCAGGATATTTATGTAGCACAAAGATGTCCAATAATACTCAGGGGTTACATATATTACTTCTGAGTCTGACATTGTTGATTTGAGCATAAACTTTGGATGTATCTTCCCACAGCCAAAGAAATGATTCAGCTCACAGGGCCAGATGTTCAGCTGGAGCAAAATATGCAGTTATGCTATTTCGGACCGAAGTATTTTTACAGAATGCTAAGGGTTGGAAGGGAATTTCAGATATCATCTAATCCAACCCCACTGCCAGAGCAGGATCACCTAGAGCAGGTTGGACAGGAACGCATCCAGGTGGGTTTTGAATGTTTCCAGAGAAGGAGACTCCACCACCCCTCTGGGCAGCTTGTTCCAGTGCTCTGGCACCCTCAGTGTAGAGTTTTTCCTCATGTGGAGCTGGAATTTCCTGTGTTCCAGTTTGTGCACGTTGTCCCTTGTCTTGTTATTGGGCACCACTGAAAAGAGTCTGGCCCCATCTCCTTGACACCCACCCTTTAGATATTTATAAGCATTGATGAGATCCTCTCTCAGTCTTCTCCAGGCTAAACAGACCCAGATCTCTCTGCCTTTCTTCATAAGGCAGGTGATCCCTTCCCTTGGTCATATTTGTACACCTCTACTGGGCTGTCTCCAGTCATTCCCTGTCTTTCTTGAACAGGGGAGCCCAGAACTGGACACAGTACTCCAGATGTGGCCTCACTAGGGCAGTGTAGAGGGGGAGGATAACCTCCTTCCACCTGCTGGCCAAGGTCTTTTTAATGCACCTCAGGATACCATTGGCCTTTTTGGCCACCAGGGCACATTGCTGGCTCATGGACAAGTAATTGTTCCTCAGAACTCCCAGGTCCCTGTCTGCAGAGTTCCTCTCCAGCAGGTCAACCCCCAGCCTGTGCCAGTACACAGGGTTATTCCTCTACAGGTGAAGGACCCTTCATTTGCCTTTGTTGAACTTGATTAGGTTCCTCTCTGCCCAACCCTCTAGCCTGTATTTATTTATTTATTGTAATATAGGATTTTAATATTTGTTAGCATAGTGTGATAACACCAACTATCTCTGGGCAGCTGGTATAACTTATAGTAGTTTAGACCTTTAGAGGCTCTGTCTTATGAGGTAGCCTTTTTTCTAGTTAGTTTTACAAACCCACTACCACTAAACAGTAAGTAAACAGGAGTCTGTCCTGCTTCCTATTTTGCCAAGAAATTACCTTCCTTTTACACCCTGAGAAATGTGTATATCTAAAAGTAGAACTGGAAGCAGAAAAAAATGGTTATTTTCCAGTACCGGAAAGAGTTTGCAAACCTAGCATCTTTTAAAAAAATGGCAACAACAACAAAAAGTACACCCCAGATTTTAACTTGTAAACTGAGCACATCTCATACGTAATTAAGGAGTGAAATAAATTAACTTTATAACCTAAGGGTGACATGCTTAAAGATTATAAATCTTGTGCCTGAGAACTCTTGGAAAGATGGAGACTCTCCCAAAAGAAGAGATTAACCTTTTCCTTCCTTGTACATGAAAATATTAAAAACAAAAAATGAGACACACAGGCAGACACTATCTTGTCTTGGAAAAAGATTGACAAACAAGCTAACAGTACTTCCACTCAATTTCCTGCATGAATATCTTAATCTCAGCAGAATATGCATCCACAAAGATGTGGTTATTATGTAATTATGAAATTAATGTTACTCACTGGCTTCCTGAATACCACGCACTTGCTTATCTTTATTTCTATATAATATGACATGACAAGCCCTGAGCAAGTCATTACTATTTGATGATTATGAGCTAGTTGACCTCAGACCACAGAGAAAGGTAGCACTGTCTGGCAGACCGCAAGGTATTTTAGACAACAAACATATTGTAATATTCTGATCTGCAGCTGGACATTTCTGCTAGCTTAGTAGTCAGGTGTTTCATCTTTCCACAAAAGAAATGTTCACCTAAGGAAAAAAGAAGAGACCTCTTCCTACAGTTAGCAAAGCAATACTATCTTCTAGAGGCTATCAGTGCAATCAGAGCTTTATTAGCTTCTGCTGACTGCCATAAAAATACTTTCTAGTGCAGGAAACATTTAAGAAACATTTCAAGTATAATGGAGCATAGGCTAAATCAAATACTGAGTGTTGCATCGTATAAATTCTTGTCTGCTTCCAGAAAACAAGTGGAAGGCCACCAAATTTTCCCTGAATCCCTACAGGGAATGCAAGGCAGAAGCACCAGCATCTCCAAAGCAGAAGTAAGGTACCTCAATCTTACTCTCCTTTCTACTGTTTACACCTTTAATCTGTCCAAAGGAGCACTTACCCTGCAAAATCCTCCCTTCCATAGTTTGGAAGAGGCCAAGGAATAAAACCCAAGTCTGAAGCAGTCCTGCATGTTTAAGTCACTTAAAGGACTAAAATCTAGCTCGTCTCCATCTATTTGTATATTATTTTATTTAATCTTGCTTAATAAATGTGGTTTTGTGTCTTGCAGGCCACATTGCAGCAGCTGGCATAGCTCTGCGCCATGAGCGGGAGGTATTGCTAAGGGTCTGAGCAGGGCTTGGGCAGGCTTGGCTGTCAGATACAGCACATCAGAGGCCCATCTGCCAGACCTTCCTGACAAGCATTGGTGAACAGAGACAGAGAATAAAGGAGGAAAAAAGGTTATCCCTTGCCATTACCTTTTATAGGGGATAGAAGGAGAAATGAGCCTCTTTCCTTGGGGGAAAGATAGAAATGCTTGAAATCCACTGTTCATTGCAAAGAAGGTGGCCAGTGAGACTGTGAATCCTGTTCTTTCAGAAGGACACCTTCAGGAACTCCTCAAGGCCTAGGAGATGTGAAGTAGGTTGGATACACCTCCTCCCTCCTACTTCTTCCTGAGCAGAGGAGAGATTAAATTTACAGTGTGGTTGCTCTGAAAGTGTGGGACACTGAGATGCCCCTAAGATGTCAGATGTCTGTGTGGCATATTGTGGGCAGAAGCATGGAAAAGATGGGTCGGTTCCCTTGCAAAAGCTGCGTAATGGCAAAGTAAGTTAATTCTGCTTTGCAGAGAGACCAGAAACTTTGGGAAGGCTGGAGGCATTGGCTCAGGGTCAGTGCCCTGCTATCGGGACCACACTGTGGGCTGATGTCCCAGCATAGGCAGAGTGTCCTGGCGTTTGTCTGTAATGTGGTTTGGACTAATGGATTAGTCTCCAGGGATGTCCATATAGACAGCAATGAACCTGCTGAAGACAGCACTGAAGACCAGAGAAGAGTGGTTTTTCATGAAACAAGCACTTATTTGGACTGGTCTAGACAACCAACTTCCACAAATCAGTATTTGCTACAGACTTTAGCACTTGTGATGTTGTGCACCTTCTGTAATTGTATCTTTGTACCTACTTTTCTAACTCTGGTTCTTCTACTCTTTAATCTGATTTTGCACAGTGGAGCTGTCACAGGTTCACAGATTCACAGAGTGTTAGGGTTTGGAAGGAACCTCTAGAGATCATCTAGTCCAACCCCCTGCCACAGCAGGATCACCTAGAGCAGATCACACAGGAACCAGTCAAGGAGGCTTTTGAAAGTCTCCAGGGAAGGAGACTCCACCACCTCTCCAGAGCCTGTTCCAGTGCTCTGTCACCCTCACAGGGAAGAAGTGTTTCCTCATGTTCAGGTTGAACCTTCTGTTTTCCAATTTATGGCCATTTCCCTTAGTCCTGTCAGTGGACACCACTGAGAAGAGACTGGCCCCATCCTCCTGACACCCACCCTTTAGATAGTGATAAGCATTGATAAGATCCCCCCTCAGCCTCCTCTTCTTCTCCAGGCTAAACAGACCCATCTCTCTCAGCCTTTCCTCATAGAGAAGGTGCTCCAGGCCCTTCATCATCTTCATGGCCCTGCGCTGGACCCCCTCCAGTAGTTCCTTGTCCTTCTTGAGCTGAGGAGCCCAGAACTGGACACAGGACTCCAGGTGAGTCCTCACCAGAGCAGAGTAGGGGGGGAGGATAACTTCCCTCGACCTGCTGGCCACACTCTTCTTAATGCATCCCAGGATACCATTGGCCTTCTTGGCCGCGAGGGCACACTGTTGGCTCATGGTCATCCTGTTGTCCACTAGGACTCCAAGGTCCTTTTCCCCAGAGCTGCCCTCCGAGAGAATAGCCCCCAACCTGTACTGATCCATGGGGATATTCTTCCCCAGATGCAGCACTTCACACTTGCTCATATTGAATTGCATTGGATTTCTCCCTGCCCAGCTCTCCAGCCTGTCCAGGTCACGCTGGATGGCAGCACGGCCTTCTGGCATGGCAGGCACTCCTCCCAGCTTGGTATCATCAGCAAACTCGCTGAGAGGACATTCTATCCCTTCGTTCAGGTCACTGATGAATATATTGAATAGTGCTGAGCCCAGCACTGACCCCTGGGGGACGCCACTAGCCACAGGCCTCCAACTAGACTGCCCCATTGATCACAACTATCTGAGCTCTTTCCTTCAGCCAGTTCCCAAACCATCTCACAGGACAAAGAAATCACTGCCTCATTTTAGGAAGCACAGTAAGCGGAAGGAGGTTGGAAAGAAGCAACATTCAATATTCCTGAATCACTAGACTAAGCCAACATACAATGTGGTTTCTGCAGTGTAATCTCAGCCTGACATTGCCTCCATTTTAATAATCATCCATCAGTAGTGAGAGGGCCTGAGTGAAATTAAATGGTTTTCTCCATAACATTTTAAGTAGACCAGTGCTGAGGCATGAAAACAACCATCAAATCCAGAAAAATGGTTCCCTGTGTAAAAGGAATAGCTGATAGGCTGGAAGAAACACTGTGAAAAATTAAATGCATGTTTTTCCTCTCTCTCATGTAGTAGATTTGAAGCACAAACCTGCAGGGAGGATGGTGTCTGTGAACTTCAGCTCAAGGGGAACAGACCATCCAACTTCAGAACGGCAAATCTTATGCTTTTCATTCATGCTCAGGTCACATTTAATGTTTATCAACCTTTATGTGATGCTCGTGGGAGCAACAAGGGAACCCCATGCACAGTGAGAAGCATTTACCAAATTTGTTGTGTTGCCTATTGCAAAAATCTCACAATAATTACTTTTCACAGAAGGGTGTTAAAGAGTATCTGGAACAGAGGTAGGGTTGCAAGGACTGGTTTTTTCAGGCTTCCTGTCTTTGTCAAGCCCATGATGTGGGACCTCATCAGGTCACTGCCATAATGTTGGAGAGTATCTGATGATGGGTTTGAACTGCCTCCTACTTTCAGAAATGAGGGTGCCCTAAAGCAAGATGTTTCATCCCTTCTCTCCCTTTTGTCCTTTGACTTGTCTAGTCAAATCAAACACTCCCTGCTCTTCAGGAACAGAGTACATTGCTCCTGTTAAGGAAGGGGTAGTATTTAAATACTTCTCCTGATGAAGAGATTTCCACCAGCTCTTAGTCAACTCCCCTCTGGCCTTTCTCCACTGTGGAGAATTAGAGAAGTTCCCACCAGCTCCTCAGATTGGCTAGTGCAAGCATTCATGGGATCATCATCTACAGGGCATCAGTGAAATAAGTGAAATCGAATGAATGAAAGATGGGATTGTACTAACATTCAAATGGGAAGCAAAGTGAACTCAGGAACAATGAGGATCCACTGCTCATTACAGCTCTCCACCACGTCTGCAACTTCAGCAGCAGCACTCAAGAAGGAAGTCACTCCTTGATCACCTCTCCGTTAAGTTATAGTGGCAACTACAGCAACCTGTACCAGCTTCACACAGCGTGCTCATCCTAAACATACTGCAGCAAGACCCAGAGCTCACTTGAAGCCTCTAGTGTTACTGTAATCCAGCTAATTAATGCTAATTTTAGTCAGTTGTTCCTGTGTATCCTAGAGAATGGAGTAACTATTCATTAGCCTTGGTGTGTACTTTGAAAACAGCTACAAATTAAAACTCTTTTAAAATGCAAAATGTTATTTGCCTACGTGCTGCTTTCATTGAGCAAACAGGAGTTAAGGGCGAGGATGAAAGAGGCTGCTGTACACAGATTGCATAGGAATGAGATCTAGGATCTAGTTGTTACAATGCCAGTCCCTCCAGCGTACCCGGCTGTACCCCATTCGTGGCAAGGTGGCCTTTATCAGCAGTGTGCAAGGTGCAGCCTGAGCAGGCAAATGCAGTCCACGGTGTTATGACATAAAGTTCAGGCCTTAATCTCAGACTTCAATGTTTGATATAGTGGTGCAGAACCCAGGGGACATGGATTCCGGTGTAACATGTAAATTCAGTACAGTAGCGCCTGTGATTTCATGCCTCCAGCTCCTGGCTCTAGGAAATATGAAAAGCAGTTTGTTCTGCATGGGAGGGATGTTACTTCAATTCCAGGGGAAGAGAGTGGTGATCTTAGTGTTGCTGGATTGCACCTCAATTCCTAGCAGTAAAAAGAAGTTAACAGCTCTGTCCCCCGCTGTGTGTCATTGTGAGCACACACTTCCAATTACTTGTCAAAGTCCAAGATGCCCACAGAGTGGTATTAAACCAGGTTTTATTTGAGGCACAGACAA
This sequence comes from Rhynochetos jubatus, assembly GCA_027574665.1. Lineage (NCBI taxonomy): Eukaryota > Metazoa > Chordata > Aves > Eurypygiformes > Rhynochetidae > Rhynochetos > Rhynochetos jubatus. The sequence continues at coordinate 11,706,014 of CM050648.1, read as the reverse complement.
AACAGGTGACTGCACAAAGGTGTTCTGCTCTTGCTGCCAGGGCTCAGGTTAGCAAAAAAGATGCTGCCAAGTACCTCAGACAGCAAGAGTAAACAAGGTTTTCCACAAAGCCCCATCCTGCTCCTCTTCTCTCTTTTCCTAGAGAACACACCTGATTGTAGGCAACAGCGAAGCCAAGCAGGAAAGAAATATGAACTGTAGAATTGCTGGCATGCAGCTCAGAAGTGGGTGGAAGTTTGGAAATGTGTTTGATGAGCCTCGGAGTATGGCAAGACCTATAGAAAAGAAGGAAGCGACAGCTACTGTGGGATGGGGGCCTGGAGTGACAGGCTTATATAAGAGTTACAGTGGGAATAATCATGACAAGGAACAGACCAAAGCCTGGAAATGCTGCTGGGCCCTGGGAAAATGTGTAAGGATATCACATAGGGCAATAAAATAGCAGAATGAGATGCTTGGCATGAAAATATTTCTCTCATTAAAGCTATTGGCCCAGGAACTATGAGAGAGCATTTTCCCTACTCCTCTTCCTTGAAGGAGAAAGCTAGCATAGCTCAGAGATTCAAGCCATGGTACTAGAAACAAAAGGCTGTACCACCCAAGGAAGATAAAAGGCATCTTTGACAGCTATCAGCAATTAATCAAGCCTCTGATCAATTCATTTATCTGAAATAAAATTCTCCAGCAAATGCATATGGCACAGGGAAGCAGTTAACAACAATGCCTGATGTCTCCACTCCTTCACAGCATGTGATGCAGTACTCATCCAGTCTGACACAGGAGGTTCTGGCCTTAGAGTAAAGATTGCACTAAGTCTCATTTTTACTTTCGCCGATGACTTTGGAGCCTTCTTCGTATCAGTGTGAAGCACTGTGTTACAATCTGGAGCCTTAGTGAAATGCCAGTGCATTCGAGAGCAAGCCTGTGTTGCTGGGCCTCAGTGGCAGGTTGCAAGATCCCCCTTTTGGATAATACCATCGACATGATGGGTCTTACCAATTTATGTGTGACTTGTGCCCTTCAATGACATTCACCAGTGAGCTGAGTGTACCAACATATTTATGTCTTGAGCCCTCTGAATATTGCAGATTTAGAAGGTGGCTGAAGCACAAAGGCTGATGGTATGTTAGAAACTTTGAGTCCCTGGATCTGGTCTCTTCAGAAAGGTTCAACAACAAATTCTGTTTTGAATGGATATTATTTTCCAGATTCAACATGAGCTGAAGTAACTGCATAAACACAGTATATCAGCAGGGATCTGCTAAACATGTGGGAACTGCAGCCTTCCTATCTGCTGGCTAGGAACTTGAGGCAGCTTCGTTGCCATTTGATCCCCTTACCTCAGCACAAACGGCGTGCATTTTCCAGTGTACCCACTGTGTGGATACACGCCGTTCCCATGTCAGGCAAGCTTTAGAAAAGACCAACAGAGGAGGTATCTGGCAGCCTCCAAGTCTCCCTTAAAGCACACAATTTTATTCTGGAAAGACAGTAAGATTTTGTGTCTCATATTAGCAGGGACCAACCCCTGTTTCAGTAGGGACAATTACAGTGTGAGAGAAGAAAGAAGCATTGTCTGTGATATGAACTTACCATCCACAAGCCAGCTCTGATCCACAAACTGTGTGAGCTCAGTGTTGTACCTAAGATAACTGGCCTTGCTAAGAGTTTTGCCACCAACACAACTACACAGCCTCGATCCCAGAGTGAGCTTCCGCCCAAACCTTTCAAAACTCTTCCAGAACTAGCTCCCACTTGCCTGTGTGGGTATTAGGAAAAGATTATTCACCAAAAGGGTGGTCAGGCATTGGAACAGGCTGCCCAGGGAAGTGGTGGAGCAACCGTTGCTGGAGGTATTTAAGAGACAAGTTCATAGAACCATAGAGTCATAGAATGGTTTGGGTTGGAAGGGACCTCAAAGATCATCTAGTTCCAACCCCCCTGCCATGGGCAGGGACACCCTCCACTAGACCAGGTTGCTCAAAGCCTCATCCAGCCTGGCCTTGAAGACAGCCAGGGAGGGGGCATCCACAGCTTCTCTGGGCAACCTGTTCCGGTGCCTCACCACCCTCTCCGTGAAGAAGTTTATGTAGTGCTTAGGGACACGGTTTAGAGCAGACTTGACAGTCTAGGGTTGATGGCTGAACTCAATAATTTTAAAGGTCTTTTCCAACCAAAACAATTCTATGATTCTATATGCTGTACAGTGAAACCTTCCCACCCAGGGTCCACCCAAAGTCTGGGGAAACAAAGGCTTTAATTTGGAGTATTCTTTCCCATATTTGGCTTCATTTATGACAAAGTGAAATCTGGAATGATGCCATAGATAAAGTAATGTCATTTCATGTTTAAAAGAATTTTCTGAACTATATAAAAGCTGTAAAAACTATTGATTTCTTTTTATCTAATCTAATGAGATGGTTCCTTCCTGGAGACTTAATTTTTTTAGTAGCTTTTTGGAGGAAGATGGTGAGGAAAGAGATAAAACATCTGTGTCTTATCTGTCCAAGTAATCATTGGTCAGTACAGGTAACCCCATAAAACACCACTAAAGAATTTTCAGAAAGACAGTTATTCATCACATTCCCATGCTATACTCTCAGATATGGCAAGTTCAGAAATTTCAGAGAACAAAAAATATCACACACCATTCTAAACAATATTAACTAATCCAAGATAAAGCGCTTCAGCCCTACTTAAAAGTCAGGTCCAGGAACACGCTGTTAATACCACTGTAAAGCAGAAAAGTCTCATTAGAACATAATTCTTTTTAACATCCTGTTTTCATTTCTTCTCTGTTTCATACACATGTAGTGTCTGCTTGTTTATAATGTCAGCAAGCTAGTGTTCCTTGGGGAAAAGAACAGGGAAAATGCACCAAATCTGGCACATCAAATCTTTCACACATACATGCATCTAGTTAGCGCTGTGGGGCAGGAACTTTCTCATGTGCTGAGGTCCTTGTGCTGTCACAATACTTGGAGAGAGAGGAGACCAAACCCCAGCTTAGTTCTCAGGACATTCCTAAGGAAAAAAAATCAAATTATTTTCTTCTCACCTCTATTCCTTCATTAGAGCTTCTGCCTTTGGTGATCAGAAAACTTTTCCAAGTTCATTCTGTCAGCCTCAGAGGAAAACCATTCCACCCAGTAATTAAAAAGGTAGAGAAGCCAGTGGTGTATTTTTGAGGGGAAAATCCCTCCTGAACAGCTGCCCAAAGGAACAGAATCACACAGGTCTTATTTACAAATATGCTGATTAGCTGTGAGAAAATGCAGAAAATGGGGACCAAAACTCATTTTCCAGTTATCACCAGTCTTGTTTCTTGCTGTGGGTTCTGCAAGCAAAATGTTCTTAGAAATACCTTGTTAGAGAAATTATCAGTGTGCACGCAGTGCCCTGGTGTATTTCAGGAGAGGGGGGGAACATGTAAATTGCCTATAAAAAGCAAACAATATGCTGTCAAGATCCTTGCTACAAAGGCTGTGAAACTGATTAAAAAAATGGCATTTATAGAAACAGTTTTTACTCATGCCAACTGAGTGAGCCATTTGCTTTCACCATAAACCCTTTTTCACTGCCCTACCAACAATTAGCTAAGCAGTAGTGCTACAATTTTGTAGGACATGGAGTAGCAATCTACATGATCAAAACAAAGCTTAGACACTGTCCTCACACCAACCAATTCCCTCTAGATTTATGGAGAGGCAAAGGTTGGGTGAGGATTATGGTCTCTGCTCTCACTGTAGGTCTCAGAGATTTCATCTACTCATTCCTCTTCAGAAGCTAATGAAGATTAGAGGATCAAGCAAACCAGTGCTGCTGTTCTTGTCCTTCTCACACTTACTTTTATTCTTCCCTTGGGAGCCTGGTGCCTTCCTGAGACTGGTGCCTCCCCAGTCATCACCTTATCCTGGTACCCTCTGTATCATTAACCTGGCAGGAATGTCTTGATGTTCTGAGGCAGGAGGGTGAGATAAGGACCATACAATTAGTAGGTGTCCTGATTTAAAAAAAGGAAATTATCTAAGGTCCCATTTGTCTCCCTCTGTCTTTCTTTACCTGTTCTATCACATGTGGGTCTGTATTTGCTGTCTTCTTTCTCTGATTTGAAGTGGAAAAGGTGGAGGTTTCTCCTGAAAAGAAATTCTAGCCATTCACTGAACAATTTACATCTCTCTAAGAGGGGCAGAGCAGTTCTTGCAGTATCAGTGGAGGGTATGTAATCAGTTTCTGTGGCTCACAAAGACGTGTCAGACAGATCAGATATGAAAGCAAAGTCCTTCTGCATTCCCAGCACATCCTCCTGACCTGAATATGAAAACAAGAGCCTTGAAGGGATCACCTTTATAATTATGTCCTGCTGGGTCTTCACCAGAAAAGTTTTCTGTACTCTCAGTTGTGGTGCATCAGCTCCCTTCACCTCACTTCTACTCTGTAAACGTGGCAAAGAGGGGCAGGAACACAGGTGTGCTGGGTTCAGTCAGGGAAGGGTTAACTCCCTTTACTCTGGTTGCCAGGGAACTATATTGCTGGACATGAAGAGAAAATACTGGTAAGGCCTCAGCTGGTGCTGGGGATGGCCTGTAATTCAAGTTCTTTTGTCCTCTTTTGAATCAGTAGCTGACAGTAGTACCTACAAACATGACTACTGTAGTATGTCACGTTGCGGGTCTTGTGGGCGGGGAAGGGGTCTGGTAGCCATTACTCTTCCCATTATTCTCTCCCTTACTCCCTTGCTCATCTCTCTGGGGCACTTGCTAACCCTCCTACATTAGCTGCTTTGCTAACTCCTGTGCTGGCTTATTCGTGTGGGAAATAGTGGGTTGTTTAGAGTTCCTGGCCGTGTTATCACTGATAGTGTTGGCTCAATCTGCTGTGTTAGCTCCCGGGCTCTGGCCCTCGGGCTGTGATTGCTCTTGGGCTGTGGTTCTCGGGCTCTCTGGGTCTGATTTTCATCACGCAACATCTGGGTGTGCATTGGTCAGTGGATGGTGAGAAATTGTATCATATTGTGTCATATTGTATATATTGCATCATATATTTTATTTTCTACTATTTTAATTATTTATTATTAGTGGTAAATAGTTCTTATCTCAATTTTACGAGCTTCCTTATTTCTTTTTCCCTCCGATTCTTCCCCTCCACTGGAGGAGGGGAGGGGGATTTGTGAGAGCAGCTTTGTGGTATTTTGCTAGCCGGAGTTAAACCACTACAACAGGCGAGAGAACAACACCTTGGTTAAGGGTCCTGATGACCAACAGAAACTTCTATATCTGACATTTGTAACATCTTTTATTCACCACTAACCTTCAAGAAGCTTCCTCTGCTGCAGTGCTATGTGACCCTTCCCTTGACATCTCTGTCCCAGTAGTAAGTGCGCACCTAGCAATTTACTTAACAGTGCATGGAATTGCTCCTCACGAAAGGAGGTTGCCTTTTCCCTTTGCGTAGAGTTTGCTTTAATCGAAGGCTTCAGCATGAAAGCCTACACACGCCTCCCTTGCAGCTTACAGATGCTCAGGGAAACTCATTCAATTCTTTGAACATCCATTATGGCTCAGGGCTACAGTCAAGCACCCTTAATGAAAAGCTGTTTGTGCAATCTATTTCCTGCTGATAACCAAGAACACTTCCTTGAAAAATAAACACACTAAAATAAAAATCCCAGGAAGCTGTCAAGCCTGCTTCCCAGTTTCTAGACTCTTCCATGGTAACTGAACTTAGGAAACTACAAAATCCCCCTCAGAGCAGCCAGAAGTGTCAAGTGAATGTTGACTGCAAAGGGCCTCCATTAATATGTAACTGTTTGTGTTGGGTAGTTTGTGTATTTTCCTGTTGCAGAATAGTTTCCAAGGATGGCAAAAGTAAAAAGTGTGTCCATTTTCCTTTCTTTCTTCTCCTCTCATGCCCTTCAGCAACCCATATCACAACTGTTGAACTCCAAACAGGGCCAGCATTGGGTTCCTCAGATCTGTGGCAGTTTCTACATAAATGTTTTGTGCATATGGGCATCTGATGAATTTTTCTGCTTAGCCAGTATGCGTTATACACTCATCCAAGTGTACTCACTTTGACTTGTATCGAATCAGAAGCCTTTTCATATCTGCACTGACAAGCAGAAATCTTCCCTCAGCCCTGTACAGGCTTTGCAATTTGCTTGATATGCCAGTGCTAGAAGGGTTTTCCATGTCACAACATCCTCAGGAAACTACAGCATTGGGATGTAGAGGGAACATGGACTTTGGCAAGCAGGCCCTGTTAAAAAATGTAGTCTCCAGCATCCTTTCACTGGTCAAACCCTGTTCTCTCTTAACGCTGAGTTTTATGAAAATACACCCTTTTGTCTTCAAACCCCTGTAACATACCAAAGACTTTTTGAAAGCATGAGAGGAAGCTCCCCTAATGAAACAACTTCAAAACTTGTGTCACAATTTTCAAAATGCCAGTGAAAGTGGCTTTCTGAACTTGAAACTGAAGGCTGGAAATCAGCAAGTTTGTAAACTTCTGTTCCAAGGTCATAATGAAATATTGCCTGGAGACTGGAAAGACCCATCCACTCCTAAAAATATCACCTCTTATTGGTGGTACTATGTATATACATAAAGGGAGAAATGCTCCTAGGTACTTCAGACAATAGCCCTGCACCAGAAAAAGCTGGTCAAAATGGGCAATAATAGCTTTAACAACTGACTAACCTGCTCCTGTCTTCCCAGCTCAGACTTCATAGCTAGGGAGGCTGATTTGTCAGAAACATAATCAGTTTCAGATTCTTCACTTAAGTGATGCAAAAATTTCACCTAAAGAGAAAAGGAGGGAGAAAGGAGAGACTTGAAGAATAATATTGCCAATAAAAATCTTGTGAGTCAGCCTGCTACACGTTGAGAGTGGTCTGTGGGGAGGCCAGCAATCGAGACCTGAACTGTATGGAGTAAAAATTGTTGCTGTACAGGGGCAGGTGGAGATGCCAACATCCTTGTATTCAGCTGTGTTCCCATAGCTGTGACTGGACTGGGCATGTTTAAGTCCCCTCCAACTTCCCAAGGACTCTGTGTCCACTGTATCTGCTTTCCCTGCAGCTTGTTTCCACAGTGTTCTTTTGAACTTTTCTAGGTTTGGCTTGCACATAGTTTACACTGTCTTAGAATTGCATATTTTACTACTTTAACAGCTGGGATAAAAGTTTGGGGGTTTTGTTTAGGTTTCTTTTTGTTGTTTTTCTTTTTATTTTTTTTTTTAGTTTTACACTCATTAGGCTTTGGCTATTTAAAACTCTGCTGTAGACTCCCTTTGGTCCTCCTTGTTGCAGAGCAGGGAAAAAAAAGAACAACGAACTTGAACATCAAACAGAAACACCGCAGAGAGTGTATGGCTTGCTTGACTCCTTGCACAGTTTGATTTGAAGGGAGGAAGGGAGCAGTTTGACTGCAATAATCAAACTGTGGCAACTTTTGCATTTTGTTTTCCTGAACTCTTTAAATGTAACATTTGAGAGAAGTAATTTAGCTGAGAGCTTTGCATCTGTAGAGCGCTTTCACTCCAAACGCAAATCCCATATTTTAATAGATTGGGTGGGGGCTGATCTGTAGAGAACTAATTGAAGGAGCTGGAAATATAGACATTCAACCCTGATTAATTAGAAGAGCAAAAAGGAACACTCTAATTCCATTTCCAAATCAAACCCGTTGTACCACAATTATCTCAAGTACCTCAGAGACGGTTAAGTTCACAGTTAGTCCCTCCCTTTCCTCAAGGAGGAATGAATGGCCTTGTGCACAAGGAGAATCAAAAACCCTTCAGCTCTGTATTCACTGAGTTACTCGACTTTCTCAGTAATACAGTATTTTTACAGTACATAGTTCATATTCGAGACCAGTTTTCAAACATGTTCAGCATGCATGTTCAGTGGTGTTCGGCTCCTGGGGAGCTGTAACTCCCCTGAAAATCTACCCACTTAGTGAAATAGTTAAATAGAAGCTTTTCTGGAAATATAGCTTTGATGGGCGCTTTTTTTTTTTTTTTTTTTGGTGTAGATGGGATACTTCAGAAGTCCGTATAAGTCTTGCCTCCCTCAGTGTTCCAAATGGTCTGGGTAATAAGATGTATGATATTACCAAATCCAGAAAACCTAGTTTTCATCTGAAACTAGACAAAATGTCCTCTCCTGGAGATTCATCTTTTCCCTAGAACAACTCCCCTGTCCACCTCATTTCTCCAGCTGGAAGATTTTGGTACCAATCCTAATGTTTCTGACATATGGTAAAACAATGACACTGTACTCCCTTTCTGACAGCACTGCCTTTCTACATTTTCTCATTCTAGGCTCATCTCCATCCACCATTCAAAATTCAGTTGCCTTTGCAACAGACAGCAGCTGTTTTAACAAGGCTACACGCAGTACACAAAAGCTCTGGAAAAGAAGCAAAGAAAGAACTTTCCTGCAACGGGGATTTCAGGCCAAAGGCAAGGAAATGGACTAGTGTTTTCTCAGGTCACTCTGCGAGCCAGTCGTCACCAACCACCACTGGTCAGGGCCTCTCACTTTGTATCTCAATTGAAAGACAGCTGTTCTATTTTCTAAATGGGAAGATAGTTCACCTTGAGACTGGCTTCAGCTGCTGCAGCTTTTTTACCATTTAATATAACTCAGAATAGATTACCAGCATGGGGAGAAGACAGAGACTGTTTGAACAAAACAAGCCATTAATTTTCTACATAGAAGAGAACAACTCTCATCCTAGAGACACTGCTGTGCTATTGTCTGAAACATAATTTTCATCTGACATCGGGCAAACTATTTGGAAAGTAATTCCAGTTTCTCTACAGGAAGGATGTATTACAGACGGCAGTGGAGGGATTCAGTCCCCACAACTATGTTAACTGTATTCAATGAATTGGAAGCATCTTCTTTTAACAATTCTTGATTACAATGCTCTGTCCCAACAGTTCATTTGAAGATAACCCAGGATATTCCACCTCTTTAACTCACCATCATCAAGCCTCACTTTCTTAATTCTCCTCCAGTGTCATCTCTATCAACTTGTCCCATTTGTCTTGCCGTTTAGAGAGATGATCTAAGTCTGAATGCTTGCCAGGAAGATCTCCAAGGAAGAATCTTTCTCTGCACACACCATCACCAAAAAATGACAACTCTCACATTTAGAGTGTTATGACTGATGTGTCAATGATTCTCTACACATCTCATTGCGTGGCCACCATTTTAGTATAGACTACTTATCAAACTAAAGGCCAAGTGGGGCAATGCATCACTCCATGCCCAGCTTTTTTTAAGATATTGACACACAGAGCTTTCCATCCTCTCTACTTAGCAGTAGAGGAAAAGGCAACCTGGGGACTGGAAGCCTAAGGATATTTCCCGTGAATAAGTTTTCCCAGTATTTGACCTCTCTGATACTCTTACTCTGGATCACAAGAGTCTCATTCCCCATGCAAGGAAGGCTGAACACCCACCTCCCCTCCTCTCTCAGCTAGTGCAGTCACAGGCTGACGCAAGCCCAACGCTGACACGCTTGTAGATTACATTCAGAGATGATGCAGAAATTCCTCCCAGCCAGCTGTAGACTGTGAAGTACCACTCTTTGGCATTCCTTTTCTGAGTTTTGTTTGGGAAAGGCATTCAAATCTGGCCATCAAGTGCCACAGAACTGAAGGAAATAACCCAAGATTATTGTGCAAACATAAACAGTATGTAACATAAAAACAGATTTTTATTTTGCTTTACCTCAGTATCTCCAAACAATGAAAGTTAAATCTGAGAATCAATTTTGTGAATTCATATCATCAAAACTTTCGTGTTTCATGTGATGTGGACAGAAAACAGTAATTTTAAGAGATAAAAATATAATACGTACAGAGTGATAGATGATCTTTTACAATATTACTTGTGATTTGCTCCTAAACAGATTTCCAGGGTTATGCCACCCTCTGAATATCAATCAAGCCCAGGAACAGAAAGAGGATGGATGAGGGAGCAGTTGGAGTAACGAGTCTTTCTACTATAATCTCGCTAACAGATGAGATGATTGCATCTGTGCCTTTGCTGGACCCTGAGCAAGTGCAGGGAAAAGAAATCACTCATGGAGTCAAGCATAAACACCAGGTTTGTGCACATGTAAACAGCAATAGGATAGAACAAGGTATGTTGAGGACAAATTTTAACAGCTTAGGACTTGACTTAGATTTCAGAAGTGGATTAAACATAAACCTACTGAATTTGCTTTCAATACAGCACTGGCTAGAGTTCAACTATGCTTTCCATTAACTGCTTTAGTTGCAAAGATTATTTTTTTTAAATCATCAAAACCATAAAATAAATTTATAATTAATTCCTAAATTCAACCCCTTTGCACACGTTGGGGTTGGCAGCTTGGGAAAGAGCAAGAATTTTGCTGTAACAAGGTGGGGGTCAGTCTCTTCTCCCAAGCAGCAAGCGATGGACAACAGGAAACAGCCTCAAGTTGTGCCAGGAGAGGTTTAGATTGGATGTTAAGGAAATTTTCCTCACAGAAAATGTTGTCAGGCAATGGAAAGGGCTGCGCAGGGAGGACATGGAGTCACCATCCCAGGAGGGATTTAAAAGATGTGCAGACAAAGCACTCAGGGACATGGTTTAGTGGTAGCCTTGGCAGTACTGGGTTAAGGGTTGGACTCAATGATCCTAAAGGTCTTTTCCAACTTAAGTGGTTCTGTGATGTTTTAATTTGACACAAGTGTCTTTACGAAGTGAACTATAAAATAACGAGCAGTAGTTTTGTAGTTTAAGAAAGGGTTTATTTTCATAGAATCATAGATTTGTTTAGTCTGGAAGGAACCTTTAAAGGTCATCTAGTCCAACTCCCCCTGCAGCGGTCAGGGGCATCTTCCACTGGATCAGGTTGCTCAGAGCCCCATCCTACCTGACCTTTCCAGGGATGGAGCATCTACCACCTCTCTGGGCAACCTGTTCCAGTGTTTCACCACGCTTGCTGTAAAAAATTTCTTCCTTGTATCTAGTCTAAATCTACCCTCTTTCACTTTAAAACCATTACCCCTTGTCCTGTCACCACATTTTCATTTAAGTCAGCAAGGAACAGGTGCAAGCTACACTGAAATAAGACATCTTTCAATCAGAATAGACACCTACACTTGGGTTCATACAGATATAATTAAAAAGAACTGTATAGGGGTACAGCCTCAGATGGTCAGACATCCATGTTGGATTGTTTTCACAGCAGCAGCATAAAATGAAGCAGCTTGAAGCATGGAGAGGCATAATGCCTGGTAAGAAGCTACTTAAAGCAGTGGGTCTCATTTCGTGGGAGGAAATTTGACAATGTGTTTTTTAAAATTACCCTTTACCTCCAAAATTGTTATGAACACAAGAGCTAGATGAAGCAAGACTGCAGTTGGCCACTCCTCACAGATTAGAGCCAGGTGACAGACAGCACTGACACGCAGAGGGACAGCACGGTGCTATGGAAGTGGAAGTGTCCACCATCATCACTCAGCCAAACACACAATGTCATGAAAATGCTCTCCTTCCTCCCTACCCCCCACCTCCCACCTCCCATGGCCTAGTTTTATTGAGTTATATTCTTCGTTGCCTCCCAGACACCTGGACAAGAATTAGTGCTGCCTCATTGCATTTACGTGCTTAGCCAAGCCATCTCAGTATTTTCAAGGTCACCATCTCCAGTCTCCTGAGGTTGTTGATCCTTTGGTTTGCCTTTAGAGAAGCAGGGGAGATAAACTTGCAAGATGGACATAAAGGACTAAACTGAAAAAATCAAAATATATGTCATTTTTACATAATACAAAAGATGGAGGTCAATTAACCTTGGCTGAAATGTACTGCCATTGCTCACACGAAGAAACCCTTCTATTTGTTGATTTTCTTTTTTTTTTTTTCTTTATTCACAATGCAGGCGAAGACACCTGCTAGAGGGACTTTCTCTTCCCATAGGCAGCGACTTCATAATTTTAGCCAAGTAAGCTATGGCTGTCTCACCCATTCATGTGTGCAGCCACCTCTATCCTCACAGCAATAATGAGCTGCAACTTACCTGCTGGTAGGTGAGAAAACTGCTTGGATTTGTGCATTGAGCAGAAACTGATTTTCTTTTGTCTATTCCTTTCTCCCACCCTATCCTATGCAGACAAAACTGCACTCTGGTTGACCAATCAATTGCCCTTCGTGGTTGCTGTGCCAAATCACAGGGATAGCCCTGTTATTCTTACAACCTTCTGCTCTTAGCCTGGTAAACATCCACAGGAGCTGCATCATCTTGAGTCAAAATATAAGAGAGGGGGCTGGTCATTGAGTGGTGGCTGAATGGCTCATGGCTCATTTGCCATGAGGCAAACATTTGACAGTTGCTAACTGGTTGGATGGCTGATGTTTTCTACTGTGATGAGTCGACCCTGGCCAGCAGCCAAGCCACCGACCCAGTCGCTCACTCACTTGCCCTCCAGTGGGATGGCTGAGACAGAATCTGAAGAGCAAAATCTAAAAACTCAGAGGGAGATGGGAAATAATGTATTCCTTATTTACAGACAGTTTGATAAGTCAAACAAAGCAAATGTGTGCAGGCAAAGTGAAATAAGGAATTCTTTCATAACTTCCCATTGGCAGGAGGGTGTTCAGCCATACCCAGGAAAGCAGGGCTCCGTCACAGGTAATGGTTACTTGGGAAGACAAATGCCATCACTCTAAATGTCACCCCTTCCTTCTTGTTCCCCAACTTTATATGCTGAGGGTAGGAGAGTCCTTTAGAGGGACCTGGACAGGCTGGATTGGTGGGCTGAGGTTAACTGTATGAGGTTCAACAAGGTCAAGTGCTGGGTCCTGCATTTAGGTCACAACAATCCCCTGCAATACTACAGGCTTGGGGATGAGTGGCTGGAAAGCTGTCAGGCAGAAAAGGGGTGTAACGACCTGGGGGTGTTGGTCGATGGTCAGTTGAATAGGAGCCAGCACTGTGCCCAGGCAGCCACGAAGGCCAATGGCATCCTGGCCTGTATCAGGAACAGTGTGGTCAGCAGGAGAAGAGAAGCGATTGTGTCCCTGTACTCAGCACTGATGAGGTCGCACCCTGAGTATTGTGTTCAGTTTTGGGCCCCTCACTACAAGAAGGACATAGAGATGCTGGAGTGTGACCAGAGAAAGGCAACAAAGCTGATGAAGGGTCTGGAGCACAGGTCTTATGAGGAGTGGCCGAGGAAGCTGGGGTTGTTTAACCTAAAGCAAAGGAGGCTGAGGGGAGACCTAATCGCTCTCTACAGCTCCCTGAAAGGAGGTTGTAGGGAGGCGGGTGCTGGTCTGTTCTCCCGGGTAACTGGCGATAGGACAAGAGGAAATGGCCTCAAGTTGCATCAGGGGAGGTTTAAGATTAGATATTAGGAAAAACTTCTTCACTGAAAGTGTGGTCAGGCACTGGAACAGGGTGACCAGAGAAGTGGTGGAGTCACCATCCCTGTAGGTGTTCAAGGAACATGTAGACATGGTGCTTGAGGACATGGTGTAGTGGGTATGGTAGTGTTGGGTTGATGGTTGGACTAGATGATCTTATAGTTCTTTTCCAACCTTAGTGATTCTGTGATTCTGAGCATGACATCATATGGTATGGGATACCCCTTTGCTCAGCTGGGGTCAGGTGTCCCAGCTGTGTCCCCTCCCAGCTTCTTGTGCACCCCCAGGCTACTCAGTGATAGGTTGGTGGGAGGAGCAGTTAAGGCTTTGACTCTGTAAGCACTGCTCAGTAATAACTAAAAGATTGGTGTGTTATCAAAATTGTTTTAGTCACAAATCTAAAATTCGGCAGCATAAGGGCTTCTATGAAGAAATTTAATGCCATCCCAGCCAGACCCAGTACAACTACTTTATGTATTTTCACTTTCTGGCATTTCTCAAATTAGTACCTTAGTTGTTTTGGACAGGGTCTGTCTTTATCAGATATTTACCTACAGACAAGGTACACAATACAAATGTTGACAATGGCAGAAAAATTATAAACAAATTGTTAAGAGATTCTTACTCTTTTATTTGTTTTATTTAATTTTATTTTTAGTGCATGCAGAAGTATCCATTAAGATCAGGAACAATGTTGTATTAGGTGACACAGAAATGCTTACTAAGAAAACGTCTGTGCCTCAGTGCAATCTTAATCTAAGTACACAACGGGAGAAAGGTGAGCACAGCAAGCCAACCAGCAGAAACTCCACAGTCTCAGTTCAATGCTTTATTCAGTGAACCATGCTACGTTTACTATGAGCAATGAGATAATAACCACCTTTCCCAAATGATGCCAGTTTTCACATTTCTTTCCCAAAGGTCTTTGGTGTCTGGAGATGGGATTTGTAATCTATTTCTATATTAGTAACCAGAATGGAGAACTCTCCTTGAAAGGCATCAAAATTTCAGGCGCATCTTCTTGGTAAAAATTAAGACACTATGTCTGAAAGAATCTTTGGGGAATTTTATTTGTAGCCAGCCTTGCTAACTAAATGAAGACCTCTTTACAGATATTTTGAAAAAGTCCCATGCACACTATTAGCAGATACCAAAAACTATCTCTTTCTTCTCATGGAGCTGTAATTATTATTTTTTTCCCTGAAGCAGAAAAAAAATACTTTGTATTTGAGTAAAAGTTGGTTCACAATAATGAATTGTGAAAAAATAGAGTGTGTATAGTCTAATCAGTGACAGAAGCATAATACACTGGCTGAGTTTCTTTGTGGATGATGATTTTGACTGCAGATTTACCTGAAAGAAGACGCCAAGCCAGCAAAGTGCTTAAAATTACACTTGGAGCTTTAATCATGTGAGTAGTCTTGTCTAAGCCTTGGAGTCCTCATTCTGCACCTCTGAAGATAATTAGAGTTTTATTATGCTGAAGGAAATTATGAATACTTAAACAACATGATTTAGGGATGCTGCCTGGGACTTGGGAGTTAGATGTTTTTCTTCCTCCTGACTCTGTGACCTCGGGCAACTCACTGCATGTCTCTGACTTTGCACCTCTAAAAATGGAACCAGCAGCTGCTTCCTTCCATCTTTGGAAAGAGCCTTTCTAGAGGAAAAATGGTGTGTCAATCTCCATAGTTGCTCAGATCCTAAGTTCTGTTACAAAACTACCTGTAACTACCAGTACCTGTAATGTAGAATTCAGTCCATTAGTACCTGAGCAGAGACCATCAGTTCCTTTTGTGTAAGCTGTCAAAGAGCTGTCAAAGCGACCTACTGCAGAGCAAAACTCTCTGCCAGTGCTGGTTTCCTGGGTCATCCCACCTGCCTGTCCCTCACCACCACCTAGGTTTCACACTCACTGCAGCATTTCTGGGTTTTATTTAGCAGCCAGACAAGAAATGGGACTGTGCTTCTGGGCAATTTCAAAGTAGAGGAAATAATACCAAGGGGAGACACAATAACTGTCTGCAGATGAAGAAAAGAATGTTGCACCAGAGGACAGGAAGCAATTATTGTCATTAGTCAGCAATGATAGAGAAAGAAGTAATTAAACTTCAGCTGCATCAGGGAAAATTTTAGACTGAATATTAAGAAAATAGCTGAAAAAGAGACTAGGCTGAGCTGCCAAAGAAAGTTGTGGTGTAACTGCGGTATTCAAATTCACATCTCATTATTGTCTTTCTGTAAATAGGCTAAGAATACACTATTCCTATCTCAGCATTCTTGGAGTCTGAGATGGGAAAACATTTCTATTCATGGCAGTATCTAAATGTACTTAAATCCTATTCACATAATCTGAAAAGCCAAGGAATTTAAGTAGAGCTGGAGCTACCGAAGGGCACTGGATGACGAGGGAGTAGATGTGAGTCTTCCTTAGACGCAGCCATTGTTCCCAGTGCAAGACAACTGGTGAGAATCTGCTGTGACAAGCTTTCACCTCAAATGGATGCTCATAGAAGCAGAGACCTTGTTTCTATCCAGACTGTCATCACACTGTTGAGACCTTTATAGTCTTGTGACAACCAGGAGGTTGCAGAGCAAAGGGAATCGAGCCCCTGTCCCGATGCAGTGTAAGCACACGAGGAAGAGAGCAGATGTTCCCTGTGGCTGTGACAGCAGAGAAGAGTCTGATCACAAGAGCAATAGGGGACAGTCATTCCTTCCCAACACTCAGATTTAGCCTCACAGGAGGAATTACACCCGAGGGTGACTCTGAGCAGAAAACAATTTATATATTCTGAATTTTCTCTAGAAGAGCCTTAGGAGAAATGCATGAAAGAGAAGGGCAAGTCCTCCTCCTGCCCCTCCCCAGCCCACCTGAAGCCAAGTGAAGGCAAGGTCACAGCTTTTTTTTCTGTGCTGAACTCCCTTCCATTTCTGGCACAGAGCAGAACACAGAGAGAAATTACAAGGACTAGAATTCATAGAGCAAAATCAGAAAGAAGGGGAGAGAGCTAGCATGTATGCCTAATGGCACAGGTTTTACTGCCTTCCCGTCTCCGTATTTCATTCATTTTGCTAATCCACAGAAGAAATGGCTCACTGGCAGGCAGAATCTTGAAGTAGCCATTTAAATTTGCTTGATGGCCCCCAAGGCAAGTCAATTTTCAGTCTGACTGGCTTTAATCCCAGTGGAGAGCTCTGCCATACCATTACATGGCACAGCAGGAGAAAGAGTGGGGAGGTAATCACATTACAGCACCGTTCCATTTAGCCATAATCTGTAAGGATCTCATGAAAGCATCAACTATTATTATGACTCCTGATGTCCTTCAGGCAAAGTCTTTGTGAGGAAAAGGAGGAGGAAAAAAAATCTCCACCCGTCAAAAGCAGACAGGCACTTTCATTCAAAGGAAGGGGAGGTGAGATGTAAAAGTGACACAATATTATTTAAACATCCTATTACTAAAATTACAGTTCATCTATATAAAACTGAGCTATAGGACCTTAGTCTGTCAGCTAGATCAATGTACCTGCCACGGTCGCAGAGATGCAACGAGCTGAGGAAGCATTTGGGGGACTAAATTTGCTGTAAAGGCTTCCAGCTTCAGTCCATCATGCTTGGTGTCCTTCCCACAACACTAAATAGCTGTTGCAGAAGGGGATGCTGGGCGGGGGCGAGGATGGCTCTTCCTCAGCCCATTGCTGCTACGCTCACAGCCGGATGCTTGAGGCAACTTTATCATAACCACAACTGGTTTGGAGCTAGCAGCTTTATTAAGAGTTGTACTTAAAATCCAGCTCTGGTGTCTGACTCTTTGACCTCCTGTGGCAGATGTAGGCTGATTACACACTGTGTGAGAAAATAGTTGTCATCAGTGGCTGCAAATTGCACAGCTATTAATTAAAGTGGCCAGCTCCAAGGTGGAGTGTGTATGGACTGGACAAGGTATTTACAGAATTGCTCCTATTTCCACATCTGCTTTGAGGGGAGCTTCTTGGCCTCAGTTTCTGTTTGTAAATGGAAACTTCTGCTCATGTGTGTAAAAGGACAAGCAAAGGATCATGGATACAACGTTATCATACCATGAGACAAGGGAAAACAATTTTAATGGGGTTTTTCTCCCCATTTTCATACCAAATATTTTGTGAACTGGCTCAAAGTGTATCAGGGAGGCAGGTAGGAATGAGGAATCTCAGTTTAGGAGGATTGTACACAGAGAAACAAGCAGGATCCAAAAAAGGGCACATGGAACGCATCCATGAAAATGTCCATGGCAGGGATGTTGGAACTAGATAATCTTTAAGTTCCCTTCCAACTCAAACCATTCTGTGACTCTATGACCACTTTCCAGAGATGCAGGACAGGACCAGGGAGAAGCAAGGATGATAGAGCGGCAGGACTGAGCGCGTTACAGGCTGGCATTCAGCCTGTAAGAGACGCTGCCAAGAATGGCTGTATTTCTTAGGAGGGCATCGATCCAGGAGATTATGTGTAGCAATAGCAAAGCCGCTGACAGCAGGCCAGGGCATCTAACTTGTGCTGAGACTCCTGATTCTTAGGGTGGGATGCACATGGAAAACCACAGCATGAAAGCTAAGTATACCACAGAAAATAGTTCTGGGGATGCTGAGATACAGCTGTGACAGCTGATGTCTGTGACCTAGAGTTAAGAGGAACACAGTCAGAGCACTGAGCTTCACATGGAGGTTGAGGCAACACCCCCACAGTACCAAATTCAGGAACCTGGTTGCTGCAAAAAGATTCTCTGGCAGGAATAAGACAACCAAGTAAGGAAAGTCTTGGATTACTGGGATGATTTGAAAAAGCTGAAACCCAGATGAGTCTCAGAAGGGAACAGGGTTAAGTCATAAAGAAAGGGATGGATTAGGACGAGGCAAAGTCAAAAGGAGGGAGGAGATGCTTGAAACAACATGTTTAATGTACCTAGACTTTGAAGGGATACAGGGGAAGGCCCAAGGTGCCCACCCTACATAACCATGTGGATTTTTTTGGCCTGCTACAAATGGGTCATGATGTGCCTGACCTGGCCACGGGACTGAGAAATGGGACATCCACTCTCCTGTGAAAAGATCAGGCATGAAGTCACACGGGAAGAGCAGAACCTGGGTGGATGCAATACCGTTTCTGGCTGCTCACTGGGAAGAAACATTGTCTCAGACCATGGAGAGTTTTTTTGTTTACAAAAAATATACACATATAAAATAAGAGATTTGTGAAGAAAAGGGGCATGGGAAGTTTCAGCCCTCCTGCTGGATTTTAATGTAGCACTCGATGACTTGCAATGGAAAAAGATCTATTGTTTCTCCAGTAGCAATAAAGTAAGGTTAAAACAAACTCAAACATAAATTTTACAAACAACCCCATATAAACACAGCTGTTCAATGAACGGAGAGGACTGGTTGCTAGCTGAGTACTGCCCCCTAATGTTGTCATCTAAGGGAAATGTCCTCTATAATGTCTTTTATTAATGAAACACCATTTCCCTGTAGCACAATGGAGAAAAAAATGATTGCTTTTGAGATTAGGATAAACTTAACCTAAATGTAACCTTGATTGAAGATGTGGTTTTGGCTTGTTTTGGCTACAGTCAGTTATTTTCTACATCATCAAATAGACAGCTGTTGTTTAATAATGTTGTGTAGAAACCTTAGTTTTGGAGAAGCAGCCTGTTGTGGTTAGCCCAACAAGTTCAGCCCAAATGTACAGTGTCTGCAAGAAATAGATTCTGTTCACAGGGATCCAAAAGTTTTGGTGCTTCTCAGAGCCTCTGAGAAACTGGAAACAGAAATCCCGAATGGCAAGGGTCCACCATAGGTTTTCCAGTGCTTTCCAACTCTTAGTGATGGGACTTTTTTTTTACTGCAAGGCTTTTCATATCAGCCCCATACATAAAATTCAACTTTCATACTAATTTAGTGTGTAGATAGTGTATATAGCAATCCAAGCACATGCATTCCTGCATGGATCCTAGAAATGCAGCATCACTGGAAATAACTCATGAAGTTAAAGGTTGGCCTCTGCCCCGATGGAGATTTATATCCCTTTCAGTCTTTTGGTTTAGGATTAACTGATCAGCCTCTTGCCTCCGTGGTGCCTGCTGGCAGTAAATCCAGACGGAGAGGAACCCAGGTGTCCTGAGGCCAATGCAGTGTTTTAAAACATACAGGGAGGTGTGTTTCTTAACACCCTCCACATCATTTATTGCTTTCCAGGCTTCTTAAAGCTCTTCTTCATTTTTTCCCCCAATGGCACCAGCCTTAATATTTTTCCCTCATGCTACAAGTGACTCTCACTCAGGCCCTCCTCCATTCTTCTTGATAGCAAGTTTCCCACCTAACAGAGCATCCCATCCCACCCATGTGGGATGTGGAGTGCATGGATATCTATGCCTTGCCATCAAGCTGCCCTGCAGTTGCCTTGCAAGCAGACACAGAGGGACGTATCTTGCTCATGGGTCGGGCACATATTTTCCCCATGGCACCAGATTCTGACTCACCTTTCCTGAGTCACTCTTCCTATCACTGTCATACCTACCTGCCAGCATTAAATCCCCCACTGTCACTTTACCAAAGGATTAGAAATCCTTCCACCGTCATTTGCTTAGGACAGAACAATTTTATTCAGGGGCCTATTTTTTGTTCTTCCTCCTCTTACTGCTGCTTGACAGGAAACCATCTCATGTTGTTCTGTTTCAAAATGTCACCTGTCTGTGGAGCAGCACTCCCCATTTCCCTCCCTTCTTCCCACACTCTGCTGTTTTACCTGCCTTTGAAATGGCAGTCCAGCAGAACTTCATAGAATCATCTATTTTATTTTTTTTCCTAGCAAACTACAAAAATAAATATATATATATGCTGAACATGGGCATCTAATATGGAAATAGCAAGGAAAAGTTTCAGGGCAGACCCCCATGGTTAGAATTAATAAGTCTAAAAACAGAGGGAAAGACAGAAGTGACAACTAGGATGATAGATAAGAAAGGTTTTTTATTTAAGTACTCTGCCTATTACAATTTAAATGTAAGTGCCTTTATGCAGATGTGAGGTCTGCTGCCATTTCAGAATGGGTAAGGCTATGTGCTCTAAATTATTGCAGGAAGCAGAAACACAAATAGCACTGTCTCCTGTATCTGGACAGATTCTCTTTTTATTGTCACCTGCTTGACAGCCAGGCTGTTGCTGCTTACTAAAACCTGTCTGTAACTGAAATCCCTGGGGTAATAAACTCCCTGTGAAACAGGTTCCTGACTGGAAAAATCTGCACATCTCCAGATTAAATCAATAACAATTAAGAATTCTTTGAAATCTAATTGGAAAAGCAGCTATTTTGATCAGCACCATGATGTTATCTGGAAATTGTATTTTGTTTATCTACAGCAGAAGAAGGTTTTCTTCTTTCTGGGATTGGTTTGCCAGCTTCAGACACATCCTTTGATCTCTCAGATGATACAGTGAACTGAAACATGGGGGCAATCAGAGGGATTATCACGGGATGGGGAAATCATTTGATCTATTTTTAAAAGTATTTTTTTTATGAATAACTTTGGGAGTTGGTTATCATTAAGAAAGGAAGAGACTGCTCTCCCATCTTTAACAGTGTTAGATTTCTCTGAAGTTGACTGATTCATGTAGTTAATAATACTTAGCATTTATATAGTGCTTCCTAACTTCAAAGCACTGTACAAATATTTCTCACTAATACTGCACACCAAACTTCTGTGTTATTACTTTCAGGGAGGTATGAGGCTGTTTGATGTCTCTATATTCCTGTGGATGGTTTTCTGTTCAGGCCCCTCTTTTGTTGTCTCAGGTTAACTAACTGGGACAGAAAATCCCAATGAGAGAAGGAAAAAGACTAAAGTCCTGGTCAAGAATACAGTGAGACTCTTTCAAGCACATCATCTGAAAACTCTCCTACTCATCTTGAGAAGGTCTTCTACACTTTGTGTGTACTATCCTACCAAGTTAACTAAGTTTCTAGTGCCTATTGTAAGGACAGTGTCCTTGTTTGAAGTTCTCTAGCAATAGCAATGCTCACCAAAAAAAGAAGAGAACACAAGAACATAAGCAGAAAAGACATACCGTGCTTTGTGTGAGAATATCTGATGTTTAAAACCATACAAAATCCAAACCCTAGAATGAACTTGCAACTCTAAAAGGTTGATAAGGCCCTTTTATTCCCTTGAGCCTAGTTTTCTTACAGTACACATGCATGCCAACAAATAGCAGATGGTGATTGCAGATATGTACTAAAACAGCTAAAATTGTATTTCTTGCAGGAGTATCTATCATGCAGATCAGGCTGAACAGTCTGTGCTGGCAGCAACGTCTGGTCCATGCTTGGAAGGAAAGATCAAAACCTTTCTCGAGATCTCTTTGGGTAGAGTTTCAAGTGGCTCACTTTACAAATGTAGATTTGTTCTGTGGTTCCTGGAGTCACTCAAGATGGCAATGTTGCTGTGTTAGCCATGTGTCTGCCCTGAGAGGGTGGCTTGGAGCAAGCCAGCACTGGGATGGTAGGGAGGCACCTCGGATCCATGATGTTCCCCTGCTCTAGCAGGTGTCCTTCCTTGTGTGTGGAGTTGAAAGCAGCTTGCAGCTCTGACAGCTGGGGTCAAGAAATGAGCCTGTCAGACCCAACGGTTCTACTGGGGCTTACTGCAGCGTATTTTTTTCTCCTTTCCAGGAAGATTTTCCAAGAGGTTTCCGAGTCTCCAAGTCTTTGGCTTCTGGCTGGCTCACTGCAGTCAGCTGTGAGAATGTTTCTTGCAGCACAGAAATTTGTTCACCAGAAGATGGCATAAGACCCATTTTGGAAAGGGCACTAAGGCCATCGTGGATAAAAAAGAGAGTTAAAAGGGAAGCTTACATATACAAGGAGCTCATCAAGGATCATGGTTGCCCTGGCCTCCAGGAGATCACTCCATCTACGCTAGCATATTAGAAAGGGAATTTTGAAAGGTTAGCATTTTTTTCAGACGTTAATATTTTTCATGCCAGCCCCCCAAAAGTTCAAGTGGCATCCTTTGATCTTTAATCAAGGAAATTCATAGACTATGAACACAGACCTTACCCTTCCAGTCATTTTCCTTCTCCAAACATTTTGGCATAAGACTACATGGTAGGATTATCTTAGAGGAAGAGCAGGTGGCCTAAGAGTCACAGTCCTGAGCTCTGAACAAATCTGTCACTGGTTTGCGGAGTGATATCAGGCCAGTTATTGAGGGTCTGTTACTGGCGCATGCTGGACACCCACATGTCCCTCTGACTCCAGAGGAAGCATTGTATATTTGGGACATTGGAACCAAAGAACCTCAACCATCTTGACTCTGACGTCTGTAATGAAAAGACATGATTTCTCATACCTACCTCCATGGGGCTTTGTTGATATTCATATGGCACTGTCAGATGTAAACACTGTGAAAGAAACTACAGTAACTCCACTCTGCTTCTCACAGTGCTGGTGTAGCACAATGCCTAGGCTTTGAGGAATTGCCCAGATTTTTCTCTACAGTCCTCCAGGCACCTAAGGAAGCAGATCTCTTATATTTGAGAGTGTTGGCTTTCTCCAGGCATGCTGGCTGGTAATTATACATGAACTTTTTGTTGTGATACTAATTTTCCCCTATTCACATAGCCTACTGATGAGCTGATTTGACGTTACCTCTTGCTTGTAGGTTCAGCCTCTTATTCAGTCGCTTTGCACTCTTTTATCTGATTGCTGAAGAGGAAACTGGGCTTTCTTCTTAGGCAGAAGCAAAGCCACAACAGCAGCACCAAAATCTGGCATGCATGTCCAACCTTTGAAAAATGTGAGTGCAATGAGCTCTAGTAGAAGAGAAAGCAGGCCCTGTGCCTGAAGGGAGCTCAGCCAGATCCAGCATTTTTCATAGATGCCCCATGTCTTCATCAGTATGCAGATCCATCTGCGCTGCTGAGATATCTGCACAGTACAGAAAGGGGGTGGGGGAATACATTTATAAATAGAATCACTTCATCTTTCCCTTTCCTGCTGTCCCCACTCTCCCATAATCCCCATTGATGGAGATACTTCACTGCTGAGAGCTGCCAGTTCCACCCCACCTTCATACCCGCTCTAACGTCACCAAACACTTTCTTCTTCGAACAGTAAATGAAGAAAAGAAGCACAAGGTGAGAGGTATGGATGGGGAAGGAGGGACAGATTCCAGTGGCTGTTAGGACTCTCAAAATACTTTTTACCATTTAATTAACAATGACAGGCACTAGAAATCATGAGAATCTGACATTACAGTGACTGCATGCTGTTTCTAATAGGTGTCTTTTTAAATCCAACAGGTAAGCAATAAAGTGTTTTTCGAAAGGGTGCACACTATAAACCTACCCTCTGCAGCACAGCAGCCTGCATCAAAATATCTCAGAACACTGGGTAAAGCTAAGTCTTCCTGCTCACTGCACTAGAAGGTTGTTAAATGTTGTACGGTCACAGGGAAATTAAACATTACTCCTACTCATGCTTGCTCACACGAGAAGCTGTTGAAGCTGTAGTCACACTAAATGCAGCAATCGTGTTAGTACACCACAGTAACAGTTGCTTGGAAGAAAAACACAGAAAAAAAATTTATATGAGATACAGCTTTTTTGCAATTGGACTGAAGTTTTTCTCCTGGCATCTCAATGTGATTTTCCAGCAAAGTCAGTAGCAGACTTCCAGAATCCCAATTTTCTTTTCCTGTGCTCCAACAGATGAAAAACCTATAGTGAAATTGTCCCATGCACACAGACCTGGCTTTATTGTGGTGTGGCTGCATGGCCTTTCCATGTGTTTTCTTTCTTCCCCAAGTTCACACTGCCTGTTGGTAAGCTGATTTATCCTCATCTGTCTGATTGCAGATATAGAAACTGAGCTTTGCCTTCTGTCAGCAGAGAAACCACCCCAAATTCCCTGAGAGAGACCAACATCCTTCAAAAAGCTTGTTTAAAACTTTGCCTTTTGTATCTTGAAAATTTTCCTTTCTTATTGAGGAATTAATAGAGGAAATGATGGAAATTCCATCACCTGACACTCAGGATGTAAATTTTCAGAAACAGACAACGCTGTAACAATTTGAGTAAAAGAGTTATTTTTTAACAAAAACGAAAAAGATGCTGAACCAACTTACCCTCTTAACAGAGGTTTGTCAGAAGCCAAAAGGTTACTGTAAACACTTAGGACAGTTTTGCTATTTCTCCTGGATAATAGATGTTCTTGTAATTGTCCAGAAATGCCACTTGAAACAGGTGATTTGAAGAACTGTGTATCTGTGTATTTGAAAATCTGTGAGGAACAGATCAGCAGACCTGGTTTTCTAGCCAATGCCTCCCAAAATGTCCATGAAAAAACTGTTACTCCTTACTGTTCACACTGCCAAACAGCTGCAAACCTCACCAAGGAGTCTGAGACCACAGGTTGATCTTCCATTAGACAGGGAGCAAGCCCATTCCAAAGTGATTCCCTCAACACAGAGGGACACAAATTGTCCCTCACAGAAAATCTGACTCAAACATATTATTATAGGCCAGCATTTCCTAACCAGCAAGGCACATCTCCTTATTGAGGAAAATCTCAGTGGGACACTGACCTCAGGATAGAAAGCTCTAAGGGGTCAGCACAGATTTTGGCAAGGTCCAGCAGCTTTACAACACATCCAAGGATCTAGAGTGGCCAAAGCTGTTTTGGATGGAGTTAGCCAGGGGAAATTAGATGTGCTGCCTGGTTTTCAGCACAGGAAAGAAAGAGGCATCAGGGACAGGAGATGTAATAAGGAAGAATCAAAGGGACACATGAAGGGACAATAAGTGAGAGACAGAAGCAATCCGAGGGAAGAGGATGGGACAGGCAAGAGGGAAAAGCAGCAGGCAGCAACCACAGGAATGGGTGATAATGGTGAAGTTGCAACACTGAAGGTCTCAGAAGAATCCAACAAGACGGAACAGGGGGCTTAGTATAAGCAGAGAGGGAACCCACTGGTTTGTTGTATTATAGTTCGTGAACTGCCCCTGAACCCTCCTACACTCACGCATTTCTGCACAGCCTCTCACATATTATTCCTGTTTATTAGTGTCTCTCCTTCACCCTGGCCGGTGGAAGTAATTTCAGCAGCCACGCTGACCAGGAGCTAACTGAGAAGATATCTGCAAGGCTGGACATCTAGTCACTCTGTGAGCTAGGGTGCTGCTGTGTAGATGCAGAGTAGATCCTGGGTATGACCACAGTATATGTGCTGAACATCCGTACAGTGTGTGCTCAGCATGACTAATTCTTCCTAGAGCTGCTAGTTTTCATTCTGTATGTGTTTGTATGGGATCCAATGTGTGTGCACAGATTTCCATCCAGAAAACCCCAAGAATAAGTATGGCAACCTTTACTCTGCTTGGACACTCACACTACATGGCTGACAGATCCGGGATGCAACAGATGGTCTGACTGCACATACACTACACAACTTATGTACACTCATTTCTCTCCGAGAAACTCTGATGGCAGCCCTATGTGAAAACTAACTTCAAGCACACAAAGACCTATTGCACTATTTGCTAATCCTTTGCATTAAAAAGTGCTTATGGACATATGACGTAATAGAAAATCAAAGCTTCAAGTCTTCAGGTATTCAAACGAAGACCTCTGCAGTGCATAACTACAACAATTTTCCCAACTGACACTTAACTGTGGAACAGCCAGTGGTTCTTCCCAAGCATCCAACTTCAGCACAAACATACCTGAGATGGAGGCAGTCCTCTAGACTGTCATGTCTCACTACTATCCCTGTGAAGCAAAGCAGGAATGATACGAAGATGCAGTTGATAACAGACCCGAGGTCTAAGCAGAACTTTAGGATTTGCTGAAACACTGCTTTAAGTCTACCAGTACATTTTTGGGTTGGTAGCCAGATCTCACAACTTTGTGCTTGTCACTGTAAAATAGACCCTACTGATCAATCACCTTGCTTGGCAATGTCACGTCAGATTGGGATGACAGTAGATTTCATCAGAACCTGGCGTGGGTGCTTTTATCACTTACTTCACATATGGAAAATCTCATATATTTTTGCCAAAATCTCATGTGGAAGAACTGGGAAGGGATGAGGAGGAGTAGAAGGGGAGAGGTGTGACAGCAGTGTCAGTCTGTCCCATTTCTGACATTTGAAAAAAAGAGATTTTCATTTCTCATTCTGTGCTAAGTTCTGACCAAAAGCAAAAAAAACAAAAAAAAAAAACAAAAAAAGAAGGTAAAAAAGAATATCGAAGTGTATTTAAAAAGTGAAGTCTGAACGAAGCTGCTGTGTTCTCAAAAAGTATTTTGCTTCTTCCTGAACTTCTAATTCATGGAGATTATCAGTATTTTTGTTGCATTTCATTTGGACTTGGAACAAAACTGGAATTCAAAACCATATTTCTTCCTGGAACAGAGATCTTGTGGTCCCCTCCCACAGTGCCAAACCAGCGTGGGTTTGGGAGGATGGCACTGCCAAGAGCACAGTTGCTGACTCCACATCTGAGTCAGAATGTTAATTTCAATACTTGTATGACCCCTAAGTCTTTCGTGGTCTAAACTAAGGCCACGTACAAACAGGCGTCACATTTCTGTTATGCCAAAATCAGGTAAGATGGAGTGTCAGAAATATGGATAACTAGAAAGCACTGTGCCTGCTGCTATCTCTCCCTGTTGCCACCTTGGCAAGCCTGGGGTAAGCAAGAAAACCAGGGGCACGTTAAGCTACAGGAAGGTGAATAAGGCACAGTTTAAGGCACAAGTAATGGGAGAAGCAGGCAGGCAGCCAAGAGGAATAACCTTGACTGATAAACAACAGGATGTGTGATGTCCTTTCATGTGGAACAAAAGGCAAACATGAGATTTTACCCGTGTTCTTTCTGCCTGAAAAACACCACTGATTACACGCAGCAGAGGTGAAGTTAGAAGTCAAACACAAGCCACAATCAGGCAATAGACAGGAGTGGGATAAAAACTGCAAACTATCCCAGTTGCAATGTAGAGTCTTGCTAGAGGGATCCTAAATACAAAGAAGGGACTTAGCAGTTTTCATGTCCTTGAGTTTGGGAAGAAATCACGAGAGGAAAGAACTGTACATCTGTGAATTACTGAGTCTGTCTGTTGATATAGAGTACCCCCAGCCCTGCTCCATTTTTTTTTTTTGAGGGGGTGGGGCGGGGATGAAGGAGACGCAGTGGAATCATTCTTTGAAGTCTATCCCTGAGTCAATACATATAAGCAAATCAAGCGATTCCAGCTGGGAATGTTTTGGTAGAGACTCTCCTGAAAAGCCATGGGCTACAACAGTGTGAGTCTTTCAGAGCTCTTTTCAACTGACCAGCAGCAGTCAGCTGCCCACGGTGATGCTCACAACACAATACTGCACCAGCCAGGATAACCAGAAGGACAAAGCAGGTGTTGAAGGTGTCTCGGTTTAGTTTTTCACTTGCCTTGCTTACACCACTGGACTGTGAGATACTTTTAAACTCAGTTTCCAGCTGATGTCATTACTCTCCTGGTTATTGTGGACGGTTCTCTGTTTCCCTGGGTTTGCTCAGAAACATTATCTGAGGATCTGCTCCACTGAAGCATCCAAGTTCTAGGCAAGGGAGAAAAGAAAGCATTTCTGATGAATTTTCATTTCTGAATGGAAAGCTAAAAATAGTTCCCAACTAGCTGTAATCAGAACACAACTATAAATCACACGTGATTGGCAGTATCAGCATCCAGTGGGAGTTTCTCAGGAGGGATTGCTTCTCCAGCGCCCTGGTTTCAATGTGACACTGATGTGTTTGGCTCCTCTCCCATTTCTGTACAGCATGAGTAAGACTTCAACCCCAAGACTACAAACTCACCTGGGATGTAGACATCTGCAATCAGACTGAATTGTTTGAAAGTGTTCCCTTTGTCCCTCTAGGACTTCATTTATTCTGATCTGTAAGATACCTTTCCCTGTTTTGGTTAATACATGAAAATAATAATAAAGCTTTCATTTCTGCTTCTTTTTCCCCTTAAATCCACTGCATGCTTTCAGCTGTTACGGACTTGAAGAACCTCTAGTAGTCCAGGCCCAAGAACATCTTTGCATCTGGACAGTTATCCAGAGATTTCTTTCCCTTTCCCTCCACATTTCACTGTGTCTAGGGTATTGTTCTACTTTCTCAGCTGCCAATGACTAATTTAAATCGTCCCAATTTTCAACTCCCTTCTGGTAGCCTCGCCCACTGACCCCAGAGGAATAGCCCGAAACACTTCCCCTCCTTTTCTTCTCTCACTCTGTCTCCCCACTCAATATCTAATAATTTATGTAAATGAATTCATCAGTATCAAAATGACAGGGGGGAGGGGGAGAAGGAGGGTCTGTCTTATTATGAAAAATATGTGAACAGCTCTGGGAAAACACTGTTTTCCTCTCAATCTCTATATACTGCAATGCATCTCCTTAAAACTGCCTTAATCAAGACTCTTCACATTAGGCAGTGATACTTCAGCAATCTTAAGATAATAATTTTCAGGTGAACTACATTTTCCAGGCAGTAACCATAAGTCACTACTTGCAGTTCAAGCATAGCAGACCATTTCTAATCCTAAAATCTAAAATTATCTTCACTTATAAGAGCTGCTCCTTTAAATGGACACATTCCTTTAAATGACATGTTCCACAAATGTCTTGCACGTTTTATGTAATAGTGTGAAAACAAAGATTGTTTGATAATGAATCTTTGAAATTTACCAACTTTGAAGCCATGTATTTGCCAGGAAAGGGTTTTGCTGAGGGCCCTGGGAGGCCACAGTCCCTTTTGCCCACTGGCATCACTGCTATGACTGAGAATTCATTCATTCAATTACAAAAAGGTTGATCTATTTCACTGTCTCCTATGGTAGTTTTACATCGTTCTGTACTCAATTTGTATGCTGCAGACATATCGGGCTTGATGAATGCAGGCAAGAATTTTATTTCATTATCTTAAAACGTTCAAATTACACATGCACAATAAATATTGACAGGGAGGTGAAATGAAGACTGCTGCATCTCACAGCAAGAGTTACAAATGGCAAAAGGGAATGCGTAGGGGAGGTGTGATACGCACAGTAGAAAGCCTTGTCTCTTATACTGGTGCGCTAAGTGGGGACTGATACCTGCTGAGCCCCCAAGAGTCATGCCCCGCATGTAAGGCATGGCCTCCTTAGATCCACCTCCTAGATCCTCTGAGGAATCAGGGGGATCTTCGACATTTCTCCACTCATTAGCAATACTGAAGGACCAGTAAGTTGTGTGCATACATTCTCTGGCTCATAATTTGATGTTGTTTTCTTCAATTGGTACTGGAAAATAAAAATAGGTTCATAAGAAAACTCAGCCTAGAAAAGATCTCAGGAGCTCTGTAACCCAACTTCCTACTCAAAGCAGGGTCAGCTATGGGATCAGAGGAGGTTACTCAGGGCTTTACTGAGTCAAGCCTTGAAAACCTGGAAGGATGGAGAATGCACAACCTCTCTGGACAGCCTCTGCTTCCAGAAACTCCCTTAGTCTTGCATCTGGTCTAGCTGAAGAAATAGTAATTTTTTTTTTTTGCAGCTCCCAGAAGCTACAAAAATACTATATACTTGTCAAGTAACATTTTCTAGTTGCGGACTTTAAGCACGTTGCAGTCTACAAACAGGCATTGTCTTCCAATGCTGGGTTTCCTAAAGCTGTGATACTACAAACCCTGGTAAACCCACACTCCCTGATGTGTGCAGAGTGCTATCTCAGAGGCCCTGGCACAGCACTGCAGCCACACTTGGGTCAGTTTTACTGCATATTTCATACTAGAGAAGTTTGTGACTTGCATGTAGGCAGTGTAAAGTCACTAAAAGAGATGGGGATTTCCATTCACTGCCCTCAATGCCATTCTTTACATTTTCTGTCAGTCTAAGCAGACCTCAGTCCTAGTCTGCTCCTATCAGAGTGGACATATGTGATATGGGGTCCACGGTTAACTCCTTAGATACCATGTGCTTTTATTGCCTCGTCTTTTCTACTGTAGCTATTGAAATGTACCATTAATTTATAGACCTTTCTCCTAAATCCTACCTGTTTTGATCCTGTTCCCTACAAGACCATCACTCCCTGCTCTTCAAAGCTTTTCTTCAGTGTGTTGTAGAACAGTGCAAATGACACCAACTCCAAGAAGCTGCCAGGGGCAGCATCAGGGTTTGCATTTTTATGTGCAGTTCTGAAATCTGGCAATTAAGATGCCAATAGACAAAGTCCTGCCTCTGGCAGCCCCCTCTGCCTTTCACAGCAAGACATCTGAGTTGTTCATCCATTAGTCTTCCTCATCACTGCAGCCATCAGCATTACATTTTATGGAAACCGTCTCCAACTTCACTTTCCTTAAAACTCTGCCCTGTAGTCTTGGAGCTGTTTGAAAAGTAGTTTAGGTATTGATGAGTGGGATGAGGGTAAAGTAGGACAGAGGGGAGAGGGAGGGAGGAAGGGGGCAGCGAACTGGCAGTGATAACCTCATCAGCTTTTCAAGATAAGTTGTCTCGACTCATCACTCAGGGTCCCTAATCGCAAAGGAGCACGAAAGAAACCGCAGAATTTAGCCACCAGAAATAACCCTTCCTTTGCAGCTGTTACAGCACAACTACTCGTGTCCATGTAACACAGGTCTAGGTTAAGGGAATTTTTCTTGTCTGTGAGGAATTTCGATAATAAAGTTTATTTCAGATTGATGCAAAATAAGTAGATATTCTCACTAACAGCAAATTTCTGTTTTCCCTCAGAAATAGATTGTTTTGGGGCGATCCAGAAACTTCTTTATAGACAGAAAATCAAAATGTTTTTATTTCAACAACTTTATTATGTGTCATAAATTATTTTAATTCACTTTTTTTTCTTTCAAAAATATTTTCTTTTGGAAATTTTCATTCCAAAAAAAGGAGTAAATTGTGCCCTGATATCATTGGCATTTTATGAGTTTTCTCCAAAATGAAATTCTCGTTAGCTCATCTAATTTCTATAAATATTTCATTTTATCTTAATGGAATCATATATTTCAAAGGAATGTGATTCTACCCCATGTCTTCTGATTTTCACTGTGCTAATTATAAAGATGTTTATTCTAGGCTATTCTAAAAAGAACTTTGTAGGATTTTGCTGTAACATTTTCACAGAAATTTTCACTTCATGCCAGAAGCAGGTAACTATAATGGGGAAGGTCTTACTGACCACATTTGCCACTCCAGCTTCCGTATTATATTATTTGCATAAGAAAAGGGATACGAGCTGCTTTGATTTTGTAACAGTTATCCAAACCTTGCCTGAAGTAGGAAGTCTTAATTTGTGTGAAATCTTAGAGCCTTATTTCCCATACAGAGACACGCACAGCTTTGGCCACGTAGCTGTCGCCAGCGCCAACGGGGGCTCTGTGAATCACATAGGCCCCCACAGTGAGCTGAGAACGAGTTTCCCCCAAGCTGCCTCTTTGAAGTGCTGCTCGAGTGCAGCCTTCACAGGCCACAAGCGAGTTGACATTTTGTGCAGCTCCTGTTTTGCAAGCAGGCTCAAAATAACAGCAAAAGAAGACCTCTGACCCTGACTGATATTGCATATAACTTAATATAGCTCTAAAAATGCAGAGCTCTTACTGGCACAATTTGGGAGAAGGAGAGGGAAGGCAGAAACATTTAATTAAGAAAAGCATAGGTATTTATTTAATATGCGATTTGCCACGTGAAACTGCATGTGAAAGAACCTTACTTGTTTGGTTGAGGTCTAGTCCTGAATCTGTTTGCTATAACATTTACTATTAAATCATTACCGGATTATCTGCACTATTTAAAGAAAAGTTAAAATCCATTTGCTTTATCTCAGGGTAATTAATTTGAGGGCTGTGAGGTTGAATTCAGTACATTCATCTCATAAAACTAGTGTCCTCTTCCAAATTTCCTCTTCTGCATGTTGAAGCTGATATGTTCCTAGCCAAAAATTACTTCCTCTCCACCCCCATTTCAACACTGTTACATCCCCTTCAACCAAAACTAGCTAAAAGAACTCTAATCACCTATTTTTACTGTTTCAGTTAGGGAGCGTTCACAGGACTCATTTTGCTGGCAGAGCTGAAGGGCTTGCAGAAAGGAAAAATAAAGAGTTACAAATTCAGAGGGAGAAGTCGCAGCTGAACATGATAATGTCACCAACTGGTGGAGGTGTTTGCAGATTGACCATCTGTGGCCTAAAATGACTGTTTTGTTGAGGATATCTTTTGTAGTTGTTGGAGTTTTGGTTTGGTTGTTTTGTTGGTTTTTTGTTTGTTTTGTTGTTGGTTTTTTTTTACTGCAGGATTGTTCCTAATTGTTAATACAACTGAGGAAGGAACTTTAGAAAGAAAACGGTCCTATAGGCTTCCATTCTCCATTGGGTTTCTGGAAGAAACAGTTTGTGGCAAACAAGAATGACGAACTTGAATCCTCTGCTGCAGCCTGACTCCTGTTTAAGAAGATTTGTGATTCTACATACAAAGAGATATCCCACAACTTGCTATGTGGCCCTGGTAAGTTACGTAAGCTAAACTTTTCACAATGCAATGTCTAAAACTAATCCTTTAATCCATAATTAGATTCCTGTAATGAATTCATCTTAAATGTTATCTGCAGGTGGTCAGACACACTGAAACATTGATAAAATATACACTAATTCTTACTTAAGGCACCCAAATTTGATTTTTTTTGGTCATAATGACTTTTCCTTGGTGTTAATGAAGACCTTCATACATTGAAGAGGTCTTCTGATATTTGCATAGAAATTTTAAATCATACTTTGCTGTAACTGCTAAACATTATGCTTCAAGCCCCAAAAGAAGTCCAAATCAGCAAGAAGGCAATTCTAGCAATTTTTTTCCTATTCAATGAGGGACATTTTTAGTCCATCTTTTTTTGCATTGTTTGGAGGAATCTCCCTCTTCCCATTAACTCTATATGGGACTAGGTGACACATATTTGGCATGG
Source organism: Rhynochetos jubatus (assembly GCA_027574665.1). Lineage (NCBI taxonomy): Eukaryota > Metazoa > Chordata > Aves > Eurypygiformes > Rhynochetidae > Rhynochetos > Rhynochetos jubatus. The sequence goes on along the minus strand of CM050648.1, from coordinate 11,672,577 downwards.
AGAGAGATTTTCTAAAGGTCATGGTATTGGGGGTGGGTGGCACAAGCCATGTTATATACAGATTTTAGCTGAAAACAAAAGGAAAACAAGTTTATCCCAACAGTTAAGGTTAATGAATTTAAGTCTTTTTTATCTGCTCCTGGGATTACAGCTACAGGGAAAACATTTTCTAAGAAACCTAAGCTTTTGGACAAGCTCTGATTAGTTCAGAAGAGCCAATATATTCCCATCTGTCCAATCCACTAATGGTCCAAATGCTCCAGCCTCCTTTCCACAGGTGCTTGCATCTCCCTCTTCCCAAAGTTACTGGATTGTCTTCTTTAAATGGAGAAGTAACTGTGGGCTTTCAGTGTTGCCTAGTAAGTGAAAGACAAAAGGGGAAACAGGACAGTAAAGCAAGAAATAAGGAGTAAAGGCGTGCTGATTTCTTTTATCAGACCTTTGCTCAAGCTTTCTTCCTTCCATTTCTATTACAGAGGCACTACCCTGACTAGACCCACCAGGTAATGTAGGCTGAATAATAAGGTATTTGGTTACTAATTTTCTGTGTAATGTTACACAGAATTTGTCAGGAGGGTGGATTTTGGCTTAGGAAGGACCAGGTAAAATTTCAGAGGATGCATTCCCAATTACTGCCCATTATCTCTTTCCCCAGGGTCAGCTACAGCATTCCCAGCTGAAGAACAGGCATGTCACAAGCTTTTGTCTCTGGAACAGCATTTCCCCAAGTGGCTGATAACAGGCTCAGTCTATTCCAAGGAGGATGTATTCACAGCCTGCCCTGATACATTTATTATAAACAAAAGCCAAAGAATGTTAAATTTTGTCTCTAACAAAATGCTATTCTGGCTATTCAGATAAAACAGGTTTGGCTGGGGTTTTTTTAGATGCAGAGCTGCCTTTGCTGTAGGAAATCTCATGTATTAAGGAAAGATCAATACCACAGCTAATGGCCTAAGGTATCAAAAAACCTCACTGGAGGAAATGAGAATGTTGTCTGGAAACCAGATGATGATAATCCTCAGGATAAATGGATTTAGAGATTTCTGAAGCCGTTTTAGTAAACAGAAGGCAGACTTAGGCAGTTATTTCAACAAGTTCCTTTACAAAAGAGAAAGAGATTGCTATTTTCCTGTTTGGTTTTAGTCTTGACATTGATGAGTCTCAGTGAATATTTATTAACCTCTTAGATGCAGAACAGACCTTTTAATAAAGCACCCTCTTCTTTTCAGAGGAATCTTACACCAGTCATTTTGTCTTGCAAATGTTGTCCTTGCACAAGCTGTTGACAGAGTTGGCAGAGAGCCATCGGTTTCCCTAGGGTGGAACAAAGGCGGGCAGAAAACCTGTAAAGGATGCAAGACAGAGCTCAGACATGTACCGTAAAGCAGAGATCACTTGATTCTGCTATCAGTTTTGTGACCGTGAACCAGAAGACATCTGGTGAAGAGCAGTGTTCAGTGTGGCCAATAAGACCATACAAGCAGCTCTACTGCCTAAGGTCAGAGGTCCATCTAGCCCACCCAGTCTCATTTGCATTCTGTCTTACTGTCCCTGCAACCACCTCTTTTCCAAGCTGGTGACTGATAGTCTAGGTCATTGCGTTTCCTGTAGAAGCTATTTCATGACGTAGTTCATGTGTGTTATATTTTCTAGTTGTACTGCTTCCCCTATGATGATAAAAACACATACAACATCCAAGATCTGGGAGCTTGTGGTACTTATGCAGATGCTTAGAAACACATTCTGTGTCACTCCATATTCTTCCCCATATCTTTCTGACTGCTGCAGAGTGCTCTGCTTACGTTTCATTTTCTCACTCTTTGAATATAAGCAGTTTACCTTGCAGTCAGAACAGGGTCAGCTGTCCCCATTCAGCTGACTTGCAGTAACTCAATGAGTCATTGCACCACAAACACATTTGAGGGGGTCCATTTAAATAATGGAAGATCTGGTTTTGCAAGGGGTTGACATACACCTCACTGCTGTGAGCCTTTGACTCATTTCAGTTTCAGATAAACAGAAATCCCCATCAAGATTCCAGCTCTGAACTGAACAAGTCATGGTTCAAACAGCTCCATGCTATGACACGCTCCTAGCCACCAGCTTTCACCAAGTCTCCTTACACATGCACAGGAAGCAAGCTACATATACGAGATTTAATTCTGGGCATGCACCCTGCCCTGTGTCCACCACACTTTCTTCTCCTGTCATGGCAGAAACATTGACATCCAGGAAAAATTGCAATTAGGAAGAAGTCCACAGCTGGATCTTCAGTAGTGTCAGAGGATACTTGGGAGAGGCCTATATCACAGGATTGTAGAAAAAGACTAGGAAAAGAAAGTCTAGAAAAAGAAGGAACCTCTGGAGGCTTCTAGTACAAACTCCTGCTCAAAGAAGGTCCAGGAAGAGCAGGTTACTCCAGGTCCCATTCAGAGTTTTTGAATTCTTCAAATAATGGAGGTCCCAGTGTAATTTTGGGACCCTACTTGGCTACTCCTATAGCAATATTCCACACACACCCCACCTTCCATTGAGACAGCATTTCATGTGTTGCAAGTAGAATGTGTTTCCTTTTTCTTCTATTGCTGTGCATCTCTAAGAGTCTGGCTGTAACTTCTCTACGCACCCTCCCATTGCACAGTTAGACACCCTTTTCCTTCCTCAGGCTGAAGGAAGGAAAGGAAGGAAGGAAAAGGCTTCCTTTTCCCTTCTCCCAGCCTATCCTGCCATGTCCTGTCTGCCAGCGTGGTACTCCTCTGCCAGACTCACTCCAGTATATCAGTGCCTTTTTTGTGCCTGTGCGAGTGCCCATACTGGACTCTTACTGTTCTTACTCTCCGTGAAGCTGGCTTTTGCTGCAAGGACATGTTAGATTCACACTGAATTCATTACCCACCACACCACAACTCGTTTTCAGCACGTCCTATTCTGTATAGATAGCTCTTGAAGGAGCAGCATTTTCACACACACACACACAAACACATCCTGTAATTCCCAGAGACTCAGGCAGGGAGGATGCAAGGACGTACCCACCTGCTGTCTACCCATGTGTATCCAAAAAATGCCACAACTACTACTCACACAGTGAGGACGTGATGGATTCTTTGCATGCCACAGGCACTCTGTGGTGCGTACATACACCCACCAGGCCATGAAGTGGAGAGGACATCAATTTGGTGCCCCCTTCACTTCCAAAAGAGGACACCTGACCGACGCAGTAGGAAATGGGCACCAGAGCATGTCTTTCAGAATGACACCAGCCTTGGGTGGGTGTCTACTGAAGACTGAGAAAATAATCCACCACTCCAAGGACCATATACACTTATATGAAATCTGATACGTAAAAATTTGATGGCTTTGTTTCCATGTCATGTTCAAAACACTTTGTGTATGTTTTTAAAGAAATGATAAATTTAAAAGGAAAAGGGCCCCCATCCGACAACATCAGTTTTCTCTGATTATAGCTCCATAAAGGCACCCTAAGATTAACTAAATCAATTGTATGAAAAAAATCACTGGGAAGTTGGCTTCTCAGAACTTTCCATTTTATTAAATCTTTTCTAGCCTTTGTCACCACTTTCCAATGAATTTTTGTTTTATAGCATGACAGAATGCTAAGAAAAATTTCCCTGCAGCTTTTTCTGTCCATTCTAAATATTTATCACTCAAAAACATGTGTCATTTTTAAGGAATGTTTGCCAGTCTTGATTAAGGGGAGAGGGCAAATCGTCTTGGAATGGTCCTTCTAAGTTTATCCTTACAATCTTTCTTTTTTTATTCATTTTGTTTGAAAGAGTTGAGCCTCAGTACAATTGATTTCCCAGCTCCCTCGAGTGGGTTCCAATGTTGCTGACAACAGAAAAATTGGATGATTTGTTGATTGTATCTATAGATGCAGCAATCCTCATTCCATGTAGAAATTTCACAATATCTTGTAACTTCAAGCTGGCATTTTCTGCTTTCCACTCATGAAGTGAAAGGCTGGAAAGATCTGTATTAAAAAAAAAAAAAAAAAAAAAAAAAAAGAATAGAAAAAACATCATGTACCCCCCAAAGGGCTCATCTGTGGAGATGGTGGAGATGAGGGGGTTCAGAGTTAGGAAAGAGCAACTGGGGCAATGTGTTGCAGTAATTTCATTCTATACCTTTGTATTTACTTGCTGGACATGGTTCAGCACTGCCATTTTCCATGTGTACCACATTCTACTGCCCATGCAGTTACAGGGCAGTAATAACCCATCCCTCTAGGTCCCATAGGAGCTCTCTTTCATCAGCCACCTTTTCTCTCAAACAATTAACGTGATAATGTTAAACTCAGAGCAATTACACCTTGCCCTACTTAGCTTCACATCTATTTTCTCTGTTTGAGAGTTGCAAAAAAACCTTTGTTCCTGAAAGCTTGTCTGCTTTTTTCCAGGTGTCTCTGTTGGTCTAATAAATGGCATTACTTCTCTACGCTAACTTTTCCTTTTTTACATCCTTAAAACTTTGTAGTTGTAAGAATAATATCACTACAATATGTTATTATGACCATTGTATTTCTGACTGAGCTGTAAAGTTGAGGATCTTACAGTCATTAAAAATCCCCCAACACTTCTCACAAAAATAGGAATGTTAGTCCAGATTCCCTGGCCGGGTGAGCACAACCTTTACATGACGTTGCAGATGAATTGTAGCTCCCTTTACTTTCTGTAGTAACTGTGGGTTGTTAAACAGCTGCTGTGATTCCCCCCATCCCCCCAAGAGATTGAGCTGCAAATGAATTATAGATACAATACAAGCAGTCTTACACATGCATTACCCAAAGCCATTTACATGGGTCAGAATCATAGTTACTGTCCTGTCAGATCTCTTGAATAAAAATCCATGGACTTTGTGAGACGATCCCAGTGTATTGAGTACTGAAAAGGAGACTGAGAATCTTTGACTTGAGATAAAAAGTTGTCATTTTTAGACTGCCCAGTTGTTGTGATTTATGATCAGTAAAGCTTGAGTGTTCCACAGAGAGCTTTTAATTGATTCTATCAATGTGCCTCTGTGTGTGTGTGTATTTATGCATCAGATGTGCATATGCAAAGTGTTATGATGTTATAGATCGTACCTCTGTGTGTCCACATACAATATTTGTGTGATGAATATGTGATGGGACCATAAGAGCCCTCCCCCACTGAGGAGGTCTGACTGCTCAGTCTGGGGACCAGCTCAGCACCAGCCCATGGCCCTGCCTGTCCATCTCAGGCTGTGTCTCACCCTGGATCCCCTCTCTGTGTCTGACTCTGACCCCAGAGGCTGACACCCCAGCTTGAGCTTGGCCCGTTCCCATCCCCAGGAAGGTGCTTGATGCTCGTGGCTGGGGCTTCCCCCAGCTGCTCCCCAAGTCTGCCTTGCTACTGGTGGTGGTGGGACAGGCCCTGGCTGTGAGGTCCTGCCCTGCTGTCCCAGAAGGGCCCCCACAGCCCCCAGACCCAAAGAGGAGCCAACCCACTCTGGACACTGACACTGGGTCTGTTAGAAAAATAGTAGAAATAGAAAATGGGTAGGAATAGAATAGAACACAACAGAACAGAGTAGAAAATTATAAATTCCCACATGGCAGAAAAAAGAGAGAAAGAGAGAGAGGGGGAGAGAGGCAGAAGGGAAAAGGGAGGAAGAAAGAGGGAAAGAAGGAGAGGAGAAAAAGAGAAAGAGCTACAGAAGCGTACAGTGTGAATGTCTTCTTATAACTACACTCAAGGGTAGGCTCCTCCAAAAGAAGAAAAAAGGGGATGACATTTAGGACTGAAGCTTGGAGTCCGTCCAGAGGCTGCATTGACTTTGTCAGTCCTGTCCTATTTTGACCTTTCCATTTTTCAAGGGTAATTAAACACACCAGCTTCACTTTAGATCTTGCTTCAGCTAGTGATTCAACTCAGCTAACAAGGTAAAGAGATACACAGGAGAGGTCCAAACTGGCTGCCCAAAAAGACACATCCATATTGGTCTTATTTTATGTGGATATAATGCCACCAAGTAATTAGCAATAAAAATACCGTGCAAGAGTTGTGTATGCCATTAAGATTGAGTAATTTGGTCTTTAACCCGTCTAGCAGCTACTGCAAGATGCACTAAGTGACTGAAACCCATATATCTCATTATAATAAATATTTTATAGACCACATCTCAGCCCAAATCACCTTCTATGACATTGTTTTTAAAGCCACTGGCAGGTGACAGGGTGATTTCAGTAACTGGTAATTGGAAAGGAAATCTTCCATTGCCACGTTAAAATGAACCCATATCGATAACAACCAAGTGTTTTCATTTGATCCATGCCAAATGTCAAGAGTGCAATAAACTGGTGACCCTGCTTCAATTTCTGTAGGTCAGAGGATGAATGACCACTTCTTCCCCACTTTGGGTGCCTACTCACCATTTTTCACCCTCAGGCTGACGCCTACTTGTGAGAAAACTCTCACAGTGGACATCCTGCTATATTTGTTTTGTGGAGAAGCAGAAGACACTGCTATTTAAGGCCGTAAATCTGGCATTTTCGTAAGTGCTGAAATTCACACCTTTGCATTTCTTGCTAGATCCCTGCTATATAAGGTGAGCAAAGGTAACCATGCTACTGATATTTGCAGTAGTCCTTCATCTCACTCCTTTAGGGACTGTTCCCATGTACATAAGTACCCTTCATCTCTGACGTCTGAAGCCAGCTCCTTATCCATTCTTATGTGGCTGTGAGTGACAAAGCATCAAAGAAAGCTTCCTAACTGTGAAATTTATTAGACAGGAGAGCAGAGTCCTCTGGGGGAAGTGTTGGAACAAAACTCCATCAGAGGAGATTTTAGAGCTAAAGGGGATAAAACTGGGGGGGGGGAGATATAGTGTTAAATTACAGTCCTGCAGTGACAGGAATTGAGTGGGTACTTTTCATTTGCCAAAACAGGGCAGGGATGGGAAGAGCCTTCTGAGCTCATCGCATGGGATCCTCTGCCTTCATGCTATATAATTTTTCATTAATTAATTGTATGTTCTATATTTAAATCATTCAGGATTCCCTCTGGCTCCCCCAGGGTGGTGGGTGTCTGAGTGATTAAAGCAACTGCGTCATTCATGCAAGTATCTCTGCAGACATGAGTAGAAGACCTTGATTCTTTTATAAAGAGGTCACAACTATTCAGACAAGAGACTCAAAAGCAACCTAAAGTGATGCCATTTCCATTTGCGCAAACGTAACACACCTGATGCAACTGATCTCCTAGGTGCCTACGAAAAAGTGAGGCTGTTTTCTTTGAAAGTAATAGATCTATTTGTACAATTATAACTCAGTCAAAGCCAGCCCATGACCAGATGACTATCCCAGCATCTAACTATCCTCATGACTAAAAACTTTCTTCTACTTTTCAACTTAAATTTACTCATTCTCAATATTGTGTTGTTGTCTAGACAGAATTTTTCTTTAGCTGAAACCACTCTTACTCTTCATTGGTATGTAGCCCAGTACCCATTTATAGACTGCAGCCATGTTCTCTCATCCTTAATTGTGTTAAAATTAACAAGGCAAGCTGTCTTGTTGTAAGACGGGTACTTCCATTTCCCAGATCACTGTTAGGGAGAAAGTATTGAACAAGGAATGACTGCTCATTGTCATCTTAAACACAAGAATTAGTGATGTTACAGGAAATAACAAGGATCGATTTCTAAAGGAACAAAAAAGTGATGGTTTTCCCCCATCTTGTGACCACACAAGTCCCTGCTGCCACAGAGATGCTGAAAGTTCACAATGGTTCAAAGAGCAAACTGCAAGCAAAGTGAGCAAAAGCAGGTATGGGAGGAAATCCAGAAGAGGAAAAAGTCATGTGAAGGTAACACCTCTTGCTCAGGAAGCCTTTAAATTGAAATTTGCTGAAGACCAACAGTGTTTTGGGAAACAATTACACTTGCTTATACTATCTTACACTTTTTCTTAAGCTTTTACTCTTGGTCAGCATCAGAGACAGGCTATTGCACTGCATATACCTGCACTCTGATTCTTTATGGCTTTTCTTATCATAACTAGCACATTTTCACTGAATCTGTCCAAGTTTGAGTGCATGATTCTTGCAGAAGCATAACTAGCATGGCAGTCAGTATTCCAGGTAAGTTTTCAGATTGTTTAGTAAAGGGGTATTAAATTTTTCACTCTTCCCCAATGAAAACATCCTCCTGATACACCACAGACTTATGTTTTTACTCATACTTTTCCTGGGATCAGTTACTACATCTACATCTTTCTCCTGCCAGGTCATGTCCCCAGGCATTGCAGAGCTCCTTATCCCCACAAAGCATGTGACTTTGCATTTCAGACTGCTGAAGTTCATCCCACTGCTGCTTCTCCAGCCCTTATGATTGTTTCAGTTTGCCTGTACAATATTTCAATCCTTCTTTGAACCGATCATACCTGCCACTTCTGTGTGATCACCAGATATTAGTTAATTGGTATTGCTGGATCCTCATGAGAGCTATTGTGGGGATGGCATGTCAACCATTGTTCGCACCCTCTGACACCACACTCAGACTCAACACAGGCAACAAGCAAAACTTTATTTCTTTGTAAAATTATAATTAGTCAAAAACAAAATCCTGTGATGGCAACAATCAGGTTTCCTTGAAGAATATAGTGAGAGAAATTGCTCTGATCTTGGGAGTCCCAGTCCTTGTCCTGAAGATAAAGCTGGTATTTGTAACTTAGGCTTCCTATTTCAGAGAGAAATCCTATTTTTGTCTGGGTTTTCCTCCATATCTTTGGGTGAAATTTTGCACACTGTTAATTTTGTCTTAGTGAAGGTCAATTGCTGGAAGCTCAGATTTTCTTAGAACACAAAATCAGTTTCACACCTGATTTTACAGCTTCCTAAACAAGTTGAAGCAGGATTTTTTATTACTGTACATATAAAGATGCCTTATAAAAAACAAAGGAACTGTGGCTTATTTCATAGCATTTGTATTATCTTTGAAACACCCTCTAATCACCCTTCCAGCTGATTTCCAATCTCCTATTTCTGAATCTATAACCCTGATAAAATTTTAACTTTCCCCATATTTTCCCATTGTGTCCTTCAAATCTATCCTTAACCACATGCCTCGATTACTTTTGTTCAAAAAAACTCATCAGAAAATGACAAGTTAAGCCTAATCAGTCAGCCTTTGTTCCCTCAAAGGCCTCCGGCTGTTGTTAAGTAACATCTCTTGTCACACTTTAGATAGCGCGACAGGGATGGAAAAAACCTAAAATGCACATTTTATATCTACAATGATAAACAAAATCTGCTCTAATGCTACTCTAATTGACTTCGGAGTTTAACATGACCCTTGGATTGACCTCTTTCTGGGCAAACATAACAACCAGAGCAATTATTAAACTACCAACCCATGCTTAAAGCCACACTCAGGTTTCCAGCTGAACATTAAATAACATTTGGTCTTTGAAAAACTGGGCTCTACAGCCTTCAATCAGTTTCTGTCCCTCATCAGGTTTACAACACCAGGGAAATAAAGGACAAGAATTGGCTGGACACACGATGTTAGACAGGTGGAAAGCTAAGGTATGCTTTCAAGGGCTGTTGCCCTGTTAGCCAAGGCATCAGCATTAAGACTTTAAAACCCGTTATCACTCACAGGAGTTCAAAGACTTTTCTTTTATTCCCACTGTGGTTTTTTACAGTGTGCTTTGCCTGCCATTTAAATGTTTTCACTCTGGATTTATTGCTTATTTTATCTGGTGTGCAGCGTCAGGTGCTGATTTTTGCAATTTGAATATCTTAGATTGTTAAAGCAGCCACAAATTGTTGTGCTGTATGTTATCCCAGCAAATGTAAGATGTGTGATATTTCAGTTACGGTAGGATTGGTGGTAATTAGACCATACATTTAAAGAGACTAGTATTAACTTTTAATCCTCATACAACCCTTTGAAGAAGATTCACTAAACTGAAAAGCATCATCTCCTGTTTCAATGAGACATCTTAAATATTTGTTCTCTTCTGAAATCAGTTTAAGAATTAAATATTTTAAAGGATGAAACTGCAAGTTCCAGTTTCTCATAACCATTTGCCATTACTAGCTCTTCTTTACAGATACTGGCCCTGAGATAGTCATGAGCAATTTGAGATTAGGGGAACATTCATGATAGTTTCTTCTTCGCTTGCTACCAGTTTGTTCATCCTTTAGTCTAGACAGAGGCTGCTGAGATACAATCCCTGTTTGCTTTCTATGTCTCAGACTGGCTCACTCAGCTCACCCAAATATGAAAAGCCCTCCTTACAAGAGGCTTGTTAAAGGCAAAGGTAGATAACAGCAACTGCGCAAGGATGTGGACAAAGTGGAACCCAACCTGCAGCGGCCAGAAGTCCTCAACAGGGAAGGGCACCAGCCTGCATTGCAGTGCTGTGTTTTCCCAAGAGGTTTGAGCCCTTTGCTCCTGGCTGTCTGGGAGGTAACTGGTCAGGCAGGCAGTTGCTGAGCCCTCAGGGTCTCTCCAGCCCCAGTGCATCAGGAACGGCTGTTCGTACAGTGCCCCAGCAAAAGGTGTAAGAACACAGCTGTGGTGTGTATGACAATGCCCTGTTGATTAGAAGCACCTCCAAGGAACTTCCCTTTTACATGTGTCAGAGAGACTTTTTGAATCAGCAGAGCATTGCCTCCATTTCCTAAGCTTTTGATTGCTATCTTATTAATGAAAATGAGTTCATCCCTTCAGGAGAAATTTGCTGAACACACAGATGGGTAGGCACAGGGATGTTTCTACCCAGCACCCATGGATGGTATGAAGTTTCAGCTTCTCTGTGGAGTACTTCTCTATGCACAAAACTTGTCAAAGACACGGCTACCCCTCTTCATTGTATGACATGATGCAAACAAGATCTGGGCAAGGGGGCTGAGAGAGAAAATTCTGCTTTGCTCAGTCCTGTGCTTCTGTAAGTGACCTGCCTTCAAATACATAAATTGCTGCTCCTGAACTCTATTTTGTACTGAGTTTGGGACTGAAGAGGTCTCAATAAATTGAGAGTTTACCAGACACTGTCTGGGTGTCAACTAGATGGAGAGGAGACTTGGGACAGGAATCCCGTATTACACAGGGAAAGACACATAGGCTTGGCCCGTCTGATATGCTGCTGGAGATTTTTTAAACCACTGATAATTTCCTAAAGCAAACAAACAAACAAACTAACTAAAAAAAAAGGAAGAAATATACTTTTGACCTTTCTTATAGATGAGATGATAGAGAAAAAATATTGCATAGAACGTTAGAGAAACAGCTGTTAACCTGTGACATGGAAAGCTCACATTCAGATCTTCCTTTTTGCCTGGGCTTCTTCTATCCAAAACAGCCCTCACCAGATTATGACAGGGTATTCTTATCCTGGGTTTACTTACACTTCTAATGACAAAAGGACTTTCTCAAATTAGATTAAAGATCATATAAAAATATATGTTGAAAGGGACCTCTGGGGTTTATTTAGTCCTGCTCAAAGTTCAGTTCCTCAGATTGGGGGCGGGGGGGGAGGTGTTTGGTGGTTTTTTTTGAACGCCCAGGGATTAAAAAAGTGGTGGGAGGGGAGAATTCCTTTTTTTCCTGATCTTAAATTTCAAGGGAATTGAATGAGCGAACATCCAACACTCATTAGTCAAGAATCTTTGACCATGAATTCTGGCTTGGATTCTACTCCAGAACCCTCAGCAAAGAATATCCACAGACCCAGAAATCATGGACAATAACACCAAGAAAATCTTTTTTTCTAACAGCTCTTGACCAAAATCATCTTCAGGAAAAACTCTCGTTAGAAATGCTGCAATACTTTCAATCAATCACATTTAAGGAAAGGAATCAGCTAGCTGACTCCTCATTTATGCTCAAACATATATACACAGTTCCTGTTGAACAGACATTGTAAACCTAGGCAAAATAAGAATCTTGCATCAGGAGAACAAGTCTTTCCGTTAATCACTGCGTTTAAAAAATTGCAAACTTGACAACAGTTTCATTCAAATATCTCCTTAATACACACTGTCAACTCCACTGTCAGTATTACTCAGGCACTATTATTTTCACCATTGCAGTGTCTCTTAAATAGGAATCTCCTATATGGCCTCACAAAGGAAACTAATGAATCAAAGCACGGATATTCTTGAAACAGGTCTTTTAAATGAAACATGAGCTCAGAGACAGGTCAGAGGATACTGTTGGATTGCTATGGGCTAGAAGTTAACCTCCTGCTTGGAAAAATATAAGAACTGAATAACCTAAATAAGCCTTTAATTTGGATTAGATGGAGCCCATTGTTGTAGGCTGCTGCGTGCATCTATTAAAGAGAAACTTAAGGAAGTTTGAAATTGGATCAATTCTGTTGTCATATAGTTAATAAAAGTGAATAACTGTTTACTTATAAATTAAATTCCAACTGGAATTGGCATTTAAGAAGGAACACTCAGCTGGGTGATTAGATATTGACTTCAAAGATGAATTGGTATTTTAGTAAATATTTTAATTGATGCACCTCCAGTGGTGGATGGCAACCCAAAAATGCAAAGACATGCTCAATTTACACGAAGAAAGTAAATGTACATATGAGGGTAAGTTCTGAAACCTGAATCCTGACCACTTTGAAACTCCCGTTGCCTAACACATAAAAATAAACAAGCTATGTGAAATCTACTCCTTTGAAGGACTAAACACATTTTGTCCCTTCTATACTTACGCGACCTCTGACAGCAGTCAGAGTCTTCAGGAAGCAGACTCACTAGCTTCAGTTACCTTCCTCAACTTTGCCATTCCTTGCAGGATTATTTTGGTCCAAGGGAAATTTTATGGATTTCAACAGTAATGACACTAGAGCTGCTATTATTACTCTGAGCCATACACACAGGCAAATGCAGCCATTACAAAAACAGAAAAAATTATTCGTACATGCATCTCATGCTTATCAAATCTCATCATGGCACACTGTGAATAATCTCTTGCAGACAGTTCCTTTAATTCTCATTTAATAAGAAATATCTGTGTTCCCTCATAGTAAATAAATAAGCCCTTGCACCACCTCACTTGTGACACACATGAAAAATGATAAGCCCTGAACTGGTAACATTCAGTTCTGTTTCTCTCCAGATCAGACATATCAGGAATCCTATGCCAGGTGAGCCGACTATTCTCATTCTGTATTCTGTTTGGTGTTTAAAGCTTATGCACAGGTTAATTTTCAATGTCCTTTGACCACATTTTAAGGACTAGGTCTAAAGCTGTTACTGGACATACAGGTCTTGGTGACTAGGGTGTTGGTATTAATATCCTTCTGTAATTAGGTCATCATCCTCATTTATTTCTGCCCTTGAGTAGAAAGCATGAAACTTGGTACAGTTCCTATATGCTTGCATATTTGCAGTCCTCTCACATGAACATTACAAGTAAAATGGGGGGAGAGGGGGTGCAGTTAGACAGAGGACCTAATTCCTGCCGTTGCTCTTGGTATTCAAATAAGTGCACTGGGCTGATCTAGGGACAACGGTTAATGTTTTCTGTGTCTTATTCCTAACCATGGTCTCTTTCTTCAGGAAGCTGAAATTAAAAATGTCTTTAGTCTTCTGCTCCTCCCTACTCAGTTATTACACTTCATTATTACAGCATAATATGGCATAGTTTTACTCCAGGAGTAAAATTCACATCTCTTCTCCTAGTCTATGTTTTGTCACAGTTATGCTGCCTTTCCAAATGAACATGCCAGATCTATGACATTTTCTCTGCAGTCTGTAACTCCTGCTCTGATTGTTTGACCTCAGAGCCAAGCGACAAATGCGAGTATCCTAACACCCACTTACCACAAGCTCTTCCAAAGAAGCTGTTTAAGCCCCTGACAAAATGAGTCACTAGACCGTCATCAGGACATTGACTACAGAGAATGCCACAAACGGCTTCTACTAGTTACCATCTGTGTTCAGGTCAGGTCCATGGGTGAAGCCTGAGATGAAAAGGCAAAGAGGAGTAACTGAGCAGCATGTATGATGATGTACCTGTACAAAGGTGACAGAGAGGAGAAACCGCCCTACAGTCAGAGAAGTGCAGCACAGCCTCGCCCTGGAGTGGTCTGGAGGAAGGAGGTCTAAGAGGCTCTGTGGCATCTCCTAGCATGGTTGAACAGTGGTACACAAGAATAAAATCACTGCTTCAGTCCCACCTCACCGAGGAGCAATTAGCTATTCTGTTGGTTGCATGGTGGCCTAACATCCAAGGTCACATGAGAGCTGGTTTCCTTACCATCTTCAAATCTGTGGTGCAAACTATGGCACTGAGTATTCCTGGAAAAGTCAAAGAGGAAGAGAGATGAAGTTGGGAACTTCTACCCTCTGTCCTTTTCCCTACCTTCACTTCCCCTGAAAAAGCCCTTTCTGACCTGAGGATGAGGCATCCTTGGAGCTATAAAAAAGTCTGCTTAATGAAGGACCTTAACGAAGGTCCTTTCTCAGGTAGTCACACCAGGTGCAATATTTTCGTTAATAATATATACATGTCACGAAAACTGCAGAACAGTTGAGGAATTTGCCTGCTCAGAGAACCAGCCTGGGACCCTGCTCTGAGCCTTTGCTCTGGCTGCCAGCCCAGGTAAGGGTTTTGTCCTGGGTGTTGAATTACTCTGCTGATGCCACCCATAAAACCAGCAAGCAACTACGGGTTTAGCATGCTTTCTGCCTGATGTTAGGTAAAGCACTGTGCATAGCCCTGCACAGCCTATGGAAATGTTTTCTCTGTATCATAGTTTCATGTATCTTTTATTAAATTTTTCCAGACGATAAAGGTATTGTCATTTGCTGTGAAAAATTATGGGTAAGAAAAGTATCTTGGGGTTTGTTTTTTATTTCATGTTATTTCTCTTTCCTTTTAACAACCAAGAGGAAAAATAGCCATGTGAGTTCAGCTCTTCTGCTCTCCTGTAATCTACCCTTTGATGTAACTAACCAGGAAAAATATATTTCTAATCAAATATAGTCTCCCATCCTTAATCAGCTCAGCTTTAAAATGCAGATCAATGAGATAAGAAGGAACTGATTTAATTAGCCCAACCTCAGCAATGTTACAGCATATTCTCATTTACAGAAATAAGGGGGAGCAAGAGGAAAGAGGTTCATCATCATGAAAAGACTGGGGAAGGCAGAAGAAAGCAGGATATTTCCTATGTTAGCAAAGGGTGATTTTTGCTCTGGCTAAAGAGCCAGCACATGCTTTATGAGCCATTTAAATAACACTTAGGCCTTGCGTTTTGTCCTTTAGCCTAAGGATGAATTTCCTTCACTAAGTAGCAATACCTCTGGAAATCATCACTCCTGGGTTTGATGAGCCAGAGACAGCTCCAACCACTCCGTGAATAAAGAAGAGAAAATATGGCAGGCAGGAGCACAGCAATAATGCACATTTATATAGTGCTTGGGAAAACTCACCCACATGCACTTTACACATCATACGCCTGGTCAGGCACTCTTAGTAGAGAGGCAGTGTGCTTTAATGGGAACAGTAAAGGTGCACTTCCTCACTCTGCTACTGCCTTACTGTGTGTCCACAGGCAAGTCACCAACCCTTCCATTTTTTCAGTGGGGGGGGTGGGGAGGAAGAGGGGTGAGGATGGGGTGATGGTGTTTCTCTTCTATCTTCCTCCATATCATTAGGATTTGGAATTTCCTGCAGGGTGAGACTCTTCCTTCCCCCACAATGCAGGCACCCCCCAGAATGGAGACCCTGTCACAACTGGAGGTCCAAGGTATTGCTGTACACCTACTCAGAGCAAAACTAGTGCATGCTCTCAGCTTGCTCATCCTCCTGTGTGGCTTCAAAGGAGCAGACCACTACCTTACCTCCACCAGCTGTGTGTCACCTGACTCCAAGTGCTCCTTCATTCCCCTGGACCATGGGACACACTGGATCAGATTAGCCCAGGTTTGGTCCATGAAAATGGAGAAATGCTGCCACCTCCACAAAGAGCACCCAGAATACTTCTGTGGCCATGGCAATCTTGTAGAGTTCTCAACAAGAGGAAATTCAGATCTATAAATGTTCGACAAGGCTTTTCAGATGGGGTCCAGCAGTGAATTTGGGATTAGGACCCAAATCTTTGGTGTGGTAGACCTTGACACTGTTGCAAAGTCGGTCCCAATTCCCACAGATCAGGGTATGTCAGCTCCTGAGAGCTAATTCCAGGGATAAAGTTCAGCTTCTGTCCCCATCTATCATTTTGAATGGAGCTAGCTTGTGACATCCACATTTGGCAGTCATTGCCTTGGCAGTCATTGCCTGGGAGATAATTGCTCATCATTGAGGAAGACTAGCACCAGCTGGGTTAATCCTCAGGCTCTTTCTCCTCAGGGATGGGAGCACCAGAGGCAAAGTAATTAACAGAGCAATTAAGCCACTAGCCAGTCATTCCTCTCTTTTTGTTTGGTTTGGTTTTTTTTTTTTTGTTCCTCTCCCCATCTTCTCAGACTTGTACTACTTTCCAATGCCTCTAAAAACAGCAAGGAAAGGTTCTGCTTTCTAGAAGGATAGTTCCCTCAGGTGGGTGGGACTCAGATCAGACTCCAGTCCCCATTCCTGTGCCTTACAAGAGCCCAAGGGTGCATCCCTGTGCTGCATGTTACCTTGGAGAGTGATACCATGTGATGCTCAGTGCTGCTCCTCTTGCTAGGCATCATGATCTTTTTGGTGCCAGGGGTGGCCTTCAAGGTTGTAGATACACATCTTGGGGCTGGGCATGTGGAAGAGATGACTGCACGTAACTCAGACCCAAGTGGAGAGTTACCAGACTCCACGCACCTCTCCTGCCTTAAACTGCTTATCTGATCATTCCCTGACATGTTTCACTAGCAATGCAGTGGGTCAGAAAAAGGCTTACTGTTTGGACTGATGGAGTTGAGTTCAGAGCCCAAAACCTACTATCAGCCTGGGCTCAATGGACGTGGCTTGGCTACTTTAAACAGAACCAGTGCTGTTTCAGTTCCTGAGAGCCAAGAGACAACACTGACAGCTTAGAGCTCTTCCCTGTCCTCCATTCTTCTCCCTCCCTCAACTAGTTTTGTCTCCCTGATAATAAATCAATCTTCATGAAGATTAGACCAGCTATCCCAACTCTGTGGTTTCATGATAAAGGTTTCCACAAGATACTGAGACAAGCTCACATGCATGAAGGTTTATTATCTGGGTCCATAGCTGGTGGCATTCATCAACTCTAAATGTGAAAATTAGTTTCAGGCCCTTCCCCAGGCTGCAGTCCTCCAGGGACAACCTGCTCCTGCCTGGGCTCTCCGTAGCTGCAGCTCCTGCAGGAAATACCCCTCTGCTGTGTCGTGGGGGGCCCCCCTGGGCAGCAGGCTGGGGTGCTCCAGCAGGGTCTCTCCAGGGGATTCCTGCTCCAGGCCTGCAGCACTGCCTGCCCTCCTCCTCCTCCAGCCTCGGGGTCCCTGTGCTGCTCCCTCCTTGGCTTCCTCCTCCTCAGCCTGTGCTGCCTTCGGCCCTTTCTAAAGCCTGTTTTCGCTCCCAGCTTGTCTGAGGGGCTCAGCTGTGTCTTGTGCTGGGGTGGCTGGAGCCAGCTGGGACCAGCCATGCCCTGTACAGGGCACTCCTAGCCTCTCCTCACGCAGGCCACCTGCAGCCCCACTGGCAGCACCTGGGCAGGGACACTTCACACGCTTTGCTTTGGTCAGTCCTGCATAGGAAGCTGTTCGTGCTGACTGGTGCACACCCAGATCAGGGCAGGCACTGCAGGTGGGTCACTGGATCCAGGAGAGGACACCACAAGGCAAACAAGGATTGGGGGAGGAAAGCAGTGAGTCTTACACTGGAGTAATCATCTTCCCATGAGAAAGCACCACAAAATCACTCTTGGGGCTTTGAAAGGCAAGGCCATTAGAGTAACAGCAGCGAATCAACAGTGTGAGATCAATAAAGGGGGTAGGAGAGACCCCAGAGCTCTGGTAAACACTGCTCTATCAACATGGGGAAGGGTGCAGAGCTCGAATACCCTCAGTGATGCAAAAGGCCAATGCACCTTGGCACCATGGAGTTTTGCAATGGCACAGGCTTAAGGCAGTTCCCCCCACCTCATCCAGCAGCTTGGTCTTACATTATACAAGCCTGAAGATCATGGGCCCAGGCTGAAAACCCTATGAGGAGACACTGTGTTTCTTCTTCCAGATAGCCACCATTAATGCCAGATCTTAGATCCAAGTCAACAAATAGCATCTGGAACACCTGAATTAAAATCAGCTGCTTCTTTTGAAGCCTTGAAATGAAGCTCTCCATCAGCGAGTCCTCATCATCAAGAAATCTGCAGAGTAACACTCACCCCATCCTTAGCACCTGAAGCCTGCAAGTCCCTCCATTTAAAGGATGCACAATGCTTTTGTTAATTAGAGCCTTAGTTTAATATGAGCTGTCAAAGTTCACTTAACTTCAATTAATTGTTTCTCCTGAGCTTAATTTCTTTAGTTAAGTATTGATTAATCATTGCTTAATTATGCTGGAGTCTCACTGGGTGATATTTCAGTCGCACATTGCAGCAATGCATTCCTTTCTAAAAATACTCTGGGAATCATCAGATATCTTATGCATTGCTATTATTGGGATGACTTTTAATATTTATCTTTTCATCCCTTATGTCCCAAAATGTATATTTAACATGTTGTGTTTAATTCCACTGGTTGATAACTCATTTTTCTCTATGAGGGTAAGGTTTAGACCAGAGTTTTGCATTACACAGTGCAGAGAGAAAGGGCTTAGCATCTAGCATTCAGCATCCCATGCCAGGAGGAGGGCATTAGGGAACAGAAGTGAACAGTCTTTACTGTGGCATTTACTAATGCATTTAAACAACCAAAATACTGATGGTATGGTTTTTTTCTTTATACTTTCTGGTGGTGTACAATAACATCGATTCAAATATTACCTGTATTTTCTCAAAACAACAATGATGTTAGACCTCAGCTTATGAATATGGCCTTCAGACCAAGGCATCTCCAGTCTGAAATCACAGTCTGTTCTGAAATATCAGGAAGAGAAAAATTATGAAGTCCTTAATTTCTTTGTAGTAATTCGACAGCACTGTAATGTCAGGTTGGATTGCAAGTATCTTAATTCTCACAGATAATTAAAATAACTATTAATTTTTACTGAGGTGTCTCTTGAATGTAGATATTTACCCAAATCAGTTGTTAAGTTTGATCTGTAGTGAGAAATCAAACAATTACCTTTTCTGCAGCAATAACTTCCCTGGAGTCCATTTAGATGTCTAATTTCACCTGCTCACAGAAACATTTTTTATTTTTCTAAATGAGAAAAAGTCACTCCCCAGAGAACACTGCCTGGCTTGCCATGGTTTTATCACAGTCAAGGGTTAACTTTCTCCCTTTGGTACATGTTCACTTTTTCAGAGGTCTCTAAACCTACTACTACTAAAATTTCATTTTGAACATGTACTATGCTATAGGAGTACTAAGCATTATTTACTACTGTCATCCCAGCTGCTCAAATGAGCAGTGGTAGGAATATGCTATAAAAAGAGTCATCAAAATGACATCCTTTTCTACTACATTTCACCTACTTGGGGGTGTAAACATCTGGCACCTTGGGAATGCACATCTTTGCTATGTGAAAGACAAGATAAACTGGTAAAACCACTGATTATTCTATAGAACATGAAAAACACTGCTGTTCTCTGATGCTGAATGACACAATAAAATAAATTCCACAAAGACATAGATTAATTAGTCCAGGTGAAAAAAGTACTGACAAAATCGTTGCTCAGAACTTGAACAAGTGCTAGTCAGAACAGTTCCAGAGTTCAATTAACCTGTTCTTTGTCATTAACTTCTTATCACTATTCTGTATTTCTGGATTCTGATCAAAACCAGAAACCAGAATCCCCACTTTCATAACATAGCTCATTTGTATTAAATTTATAGCAATACATAGCCAAGAAATTGAAAAGCAAATCTGTTGTCATGAGTCTCATTACAATTCCATCTAAACACTGCATCTGAGCGCAGGTCGCTGCTATTGTAGATGCTGAACAAACACCTTCTGTAAAGGAAACTGAAGCAGTGAGACACAATGTGCAAAATTTCACAGTGTGATTTGGGCCCATATTCATTAAAATGATTAGTCATTGATCTTAATTACAATCCCCAGGATCCTGCCACATGGAATTCAAGGTCTTTTTTCTGTAAAGCGACTTTTTCTGACAGCAACTGGATGCACACCCCCAACTTCCTCATGCTAAAGCCTAAAAACAGAAAACCTTCCAATTTCACCAGCTTGCTTGGCTTCAGCTATATCCTCATTGCTCACTATTATTTATTTACGGTGTAACCAGGCTTAGCAGACACAGTCATCAACCACAGCTGTACTGGAGGCTTTACTAGAATGAAACAAACTTCTGAACCCAAGTGTTAAGATAAAGAGAACAGGCAGTTAAGTGGGAAGTATGAGTTTATCAGGGCAATCAGCCTGGTCAGAAGGGGTCAGACCTCCTCCAGTCCCCTCCTATGGACTAAACGCAGCTTGATTAAGGTTAGAAGAGATGGCTAAATGTTATATGACTCTGAGTATTTAAAATACTCCTGTTCACTTGACTGAAGGAGTACTTACAAGGTACTCAGTAGCTCTTCCATCTGTCACATCCATATTGCAAAACAGAGCACAGTACCATGCAACCCTGTGCTCAATTATATGCTGGAGTTTGGAAGTTTTATCTCCCACTGCATTAATAATTTGACATGTCCCCACTAAATTAATAATAAATAAATAAATAAATAGATGAAAATGAAGAGAGCCAAGGCTTATTTCTTTCAGCACATGTTCAAGTGAGGAGAATCACGTGGCTCCCCAGACTCAGCTTATCTCATCTCTGCTCAGGTCTCTGAACCACTTTCTTCACCCTTCCAGCTCACCGGAGAAAAGGGTAAAAGGGTAAAAAATCCCTACAATTGCCTGTGAATGCATACACTGAGAGTGGCACGTGGGAAATCTGCATCTCTGCTGTGTATTTCTGGTCTCTCAGGACTTGGGGTCTGTAAGGTTGGCTGGATTCGAGATACGACGTCTTGTAGAGGAAGTACTGTGATTTGTTGGAGAAAATCGTTCAGGCATGAGAGCAGAGAAAGAAGTTGTAAAAGTCAAAGAAGGGTCCTTGAGGGATATCAACAGTGCCAGTATACATGGGTTCAATGTGTAGTCTCTTTTCTCGGCACATTTGCTTTGGACAAAAGTATAATAGCAGCTTCTCAGCTTAGACAAGTAAATGTGCCTGTTAGAATATTTATCCCAAGATGCTTTTGTTATTAATAAAGAATCAAGTAAAAGCTGCAGGTCACCATAACTTTGTCAGACTTGTCACCCTAATAATTTTTTTCATTTTGAATGACACTGTGGAAATGACTGCAGTGCAATTTCCTTCCTTGCTTTTCAACAATATAATGGCTTCATATGGATTTTGCAGATTGTTGATAACTAAATTAGTGGCTTTTTTGTAATTGTTTCCCTTTCTATTTCTCCATCTTTTACTTTAGATGGGCTACAATTTTGTTTTGAATCTCACTCTTCTGGTAACAGTATTTTCATGTGGGCTGGAGCAGAGTGCTGGTTTATGGGTGTTCTAATAAAGCTTTGTCAAGCAGACTAAAAGGAAAAGAAATGCAGATAAATTCTGAGGGATCAGATTCTGCCTACCTCAAACATGTTATGTAACTCTTCATCCTTTGAGTAGTCTTATTGATTTCAGTGGAAGAAGAAGTTACTGCAGGATGTGAATCAGATGTCAGAATTTTACCCTAAATATGTCACTTAGCAAAGAAAACAATGCTGCAAAAGATAACAGGCCCTGAGCTGCAGCAGGATACAAAATTTGTGGTAACTATAAGAACTGGGCAGCCTTTTGCTTCTTTGTGATGTTCTCATCTTATTGAAAGCATTTAATAAACAGCAGGAGCTGTGTCTGAATTAAATGAAAGACTGTGTTGTACAAACTGAGAGTCTTCTCATCCTTACAGCACCACAAAGAATTCAAAGAAGTCTTGAAGTACCATGATAATGGCAGAAGAAGATGGGTATCGCTGTATTATTGTTTTTGTGTACCTCAAAGAATGCTCTGCAGGAAAAATAATGTTGCATAAAAAACCAAACACATTTCTTTCAAAAAAGCAGGCAATTAAAATTATCCAGAAGTTGAGCAAAATATGAGTTAAAAATATTTTGCAGTAAGTTTGCATTTGAAAGTGTACATTGCCCTTAAAACAATTTTATGGTGGATATTGTGGGCTCTGGATGAACATAAGTGACTGATTGAAAATCTTTATAAGGATGTTAAGATTAAGGACACAGCTCTGAAGTTCTACAAACACAAAACTGATTTCAAAGGAATAAAGTGATGAGAATGGATATCCATGAAACTAAAATAATGTATTCATAAAGCCCTTTTTCAACAACCAAGACATAAAGTGACAACCACTAACTTGTCATCTGGTCTTAAAATTGTTTAAATTACAGATTATTGGGGGGGGAAAAGAAAAAGAAAATAAATATGAGCCATATGCACCTGTGGTGTGATTACACTGTCTTCAGTAAAGACAAGGCACTGGTTGGCTGACTTTTATGATGTAATTTTGGATGTATGTGAAGTAAAGAGAATGTGGTGCTGAATGAATGATTGCCAAGTGTACAGGGCAAAATCTACCTGATTCAGTGCCAGCAAAGCTTGGGGGAGGAAAAAATGGAAGGAGAACATGTTACTCTATATGACATTATAAAAAAAAGTAAAAAATGAGCATGCTCCAAACCAGTGGAAGCACAAAGCACTGAGGAGAACCATCCCTCAGACACTCTCATCTATCCCAGAATAATTCTGTACCATCTCTAGGTGTAGAAATTCAAGTTCCTGCCAAGGCAGAGCCTCCTGATGCCTTGCACAGTCCCAGAAGCACTCAGGGTAGAGGTGCAGTGGGATTGCCTGGCCCTCACTTCTCCAATAACCAAACTGCTGCACACAGAGCAGGCAAAATCCCAACTGTTTTGTGCCTGCCTTCTGCTCAGGCAGAGCTGGGTATTTGTGTTTGTCCCTTACACACATGGAGTCATACCCCAGACACATACTAGGGCAGAAACATTAGCAGCAATGCCTGACATGCTTTATTCCATTTAGAGAGACACTGAAGTATAGCATCCACTTATTTGCTGTCATAACTGTAAATCAAGGCTAAACGAGGTGAAAAGCAAATAGATTTTAAGCCCTTGTAAACTCACAGGGCAGGCTGAATGGATAAACCAAGGTGATTCACCATCACATATTATCCTGGTGTGTTGGAGTTGGCTATATAATAAGTTCATGTCCATCTTGAAATGAGTGGAAAGGTGAATGGTTCCATTGTGATTACTTGGCTAAAAAAATACATTCCAGTAATCCCCCTTCTGTCCTTCTTCACCATTTAATTGCAATATTTTAAGGTTAACAATGGGGAAAATGCTATGTACTTTTCAAAGAAAACTGGCCAAGCCTTTTTTCAGACATAAATTCATACAAAACAGAGCGAAAATAATATTTGGATTGAAAATGACTCCTTAACATAGATGTTCCTATTGGGCAGGTTAAAGGATGGGTAGGCGCATTTGCATATAAAGCTGCAGCTCCTGCAATCCCGTGACTGGAGGAGAATCTCAGCTTCTCTCTACCAAGCTGAAGGCCAAGATTCAGTATGAAATTTCAGTCCATCTTCTTGGCTGGGAAGAAAAGTTTCAAGAAGATAAACTGAGTGTATCTGCTAATGTGCCTGAATGTGTAGCCACACTGAGACAGCAACTCTGAATATCACGTGGCATATTAATTTGTGTAGGGCCCTAATTCTATATGCAGCTGTCCTCAAGGGCCTTTGAAGAGCTAGTCTCCATTTTTCCTATCAAATGACTGTCTAAAAAAAGAGGAGGAAGAGAAGGAAGAAGGATACAGGAGCTGATTCTCTTGCTGAAAATTTCTCAGCTGCCACTTCTCTCTTCTCTAAGGTAAAAGGAGTCTCTCCCAGCCCATCTTTGTGGTGAGTGTGAAGAGCAGGACTATTTCAGTGGGAAAACATAGCCATCACCCAGAAATAAGGCCATGTCTGCAAAGTCTGGATATTAAACCACTGTTTAGGAGTGGGTTGAATTACTTACGAAGCTACACTCAAGTCGCATTTTGCTGCCCAACTTTGTTGTTTGGTGCCTGGAGCACCATTTACACTGATCTCCTGGTGATCCAGCTGATGTTTCTGTGTAGGAAATCAGACATAACCTGAGCATTATAGTATAACCAGGGAATGAATCTGCTGTGTGGCTAGACACCATCACTCACCTATCATGCAATTTGACTGATTTGAGGCAGACAAGTTAGTCCGGGCTACCTCTCCAACTTCATAGAATCACAGAATTGTTTAGGTTAGAAAAGACCCTTAATATCACTGAGCTCAGCTGTTGACCTAACACTGCCAATACCACCACTAAACCATGCCCCTAAGCACCACGTCTACACATCTTTTAAATGCCTCCTGGGATGGTGACTCAACCACCTCCCTGGGCAGCCCGTTTCAATGCTTGACAACTCCTTCAGTGAAGAAATTTCTCCTAATATCCAAACTAAACCTCCCCTAGTGCAACTTGAGGCTGTTCCCTCTTGTCCTACTGCTCATTACTTGGAAGAAGAGACCAACACCCACCTCATTACAACCTTCTCTCAGGTACTTGTTCTCCTGTTATATGGATTTACAGGCAGTCCAGTCCTGAGTTTGGTTACGGAAACACTTGTAATGTCCATAATCTGGTGGTCCATAATCACACTTATGTCTATAATCTGGTGGTCTGGACAGAGTTTCACACTGCAAGAGCGCAACAGAAAGAACCTTTCAGAAAGTGTCTGAGAGCACCTGCACGCACAGCATAAGTAGTAGCTTTATAGGGACTGCTCACGAGACTGAACTTTGCAGCTGGGGAGCATCGTGCTCATGGAAGAGCAGCCTGGCAGTGGTACACCCATTCTGGATGTGACTAAGGAGCAGAAGGAATGAACTTTTCAGGTAGACCCAAGGAATGCTTTCCACTGTTAATGGATCTGGAAGAAGGACCACAGATTCATTAGGTGTAACTCTCTCACTCCTTGTCTCTCCAACAAAAAATCAAAGTATGTTGGGAGACAGTTTTATTTCTATGCCTGGTTCAGAGGTTCAGTAGATTCAGACAAATTTTCTGGGTTTTCCATTCTCCTCTAGTACCAAATTACAACACGTTGGGCCTCTTCTTTTTTCCTGTCACGTTTTGAGCAGGTTCTGATTAGATGGATTAAAATCATTTCACTTATTTATAACAGTTGCAGTACATTTTAGGGTAAATCAGGAGGCTGTTGGACAGGAGTATGCTGTTTCTTTCCCTCCTTGAGTTAGGGCTGTGGAACATGGGGAGCTGATATTAGGTTCTGGCAATTTAAATCTGTTTAGCTAGGTTCTTAATAATCTCTGCATGTATATCACAGAGAACCTTTCCCATATTGCTTTAAATAATTCAGAACTGCTCCAATATTGTATTAAATAATTCAAGAATAGGACAGGCTTTGTGATTAATGATGTGTACCTGGAATTTCTGCAAATACAGCAAGGAGTCAAAGTATGCTCTAGGTACAAGTGTCCTGGCACCAGATCCCATTTACTCTTTGCCAAGGCAATAATATGTATTAGAAAATTGGAAAAGTGCCTGCTACTCAATGGAAAACTGACTTAGACCAATGGTTAATGTGGTGGCTGCTGAAAGAGTCTGTTCTTTCTGACAGACAATACTAATTTGGCTGAGAACCCCTATTGTCTTCTGAATCCTATTTTAAATCTTCATGAATAGCATTTCTGCCTGATGTGAAAATTAAATGGACGTATAAATATTTCTGCAGGAGCTGACGGTTTGTCCAGGTATTTTACCAGCCCTAATTTGAGGGCACACACATGGCGTGCTTTGTAAAGCAAAGTGCACAGCTTATTTTGCAAGCTAACTTAATTCTAAAGGGCTCACAGGTTGCTGTTCTTCCCAGCTGTGCTTGGGTCTACAGTCATGAAAAGTACCAAGAGAATCTGTTGTCCTCTTTTTTTTTTTTTTTTTTTATTATTTTTTTTAGGGAGATGGGAGTGGAGCAGCATTATTAAGGCAAAAACCTAAATACTAGAATTTCTGAGTTTTCACCCTGTTGACACGGCAACTGCTTTCCTTTCTTTGTAAAGCTGAAACAATCCCTGTTTTAGAGACTACTATCAACATTTTTGCCTAGGAAGCGAATAGATTTCTGTAAGCTCAAAGTATTTTTTAGGTTAAGGAATTTTTCGACGACACAAGGTAAATCAATGCTGCACTGAAGTAGGAATAAAGCAAACAAATCTTCCTAAATATCCTTTTTAAAATAAAACATATGCTCGTGGGCAGGAAGGAATACCTAGCAAGGAGATTGATATCAGCAGTATTGGAAATGCTCTGTAGATATCTTTATAGGAGTCTGATATTGGACTCCCAGACCAGCTGCCTCAATGAGCAGTCACTTTACAAACATCAAAAGGACCAGCTAATTTTATTGGATTTTGGATGTTTTCAATAGAAAGACTCCACAGGGGTTACACTGAGATGTGTCGAGCTTTAATATTTAAACACATTCAAGAATCCTAGAGGAAGAGAGAGGGGAAAAAAGAGTGCTGCTGCTGCAGTAACTGTATTTGGTATGCCATGGCCAGTATATTCCCCTATATATGCCTCTTTACCTCAGCAGCAGCCAGGGGCCTCAGGGTGATATCAATAAGGTAAGGGACTAGCCTGAATGAAACACAGTTTTACACATGCTAAGCTGCACAGGTGATCTTGACTTTAGATGTACAGGCTAGGGTGGGATTTTTTGGTCTTGTGGGGGGTTGGTTTTTCAGTTTTGGTTTTTTGGGTTTTGTTTTTTTTTTTTAAGGAAGGTGCATCTCAGAAGGAAACTCAGGTATCTAAAGGCAGGGACATAAATTAAGGCATATCAAATGACTGGTATCTAGAATAAAGCTCTGTATACACATTTGCATTTAAATAGCAGAAGCCATTGCAAATCACCTGCACAGGTCTTTATTTCAGTGTTTTTGAGATCCATGCTAAACTTCAGCATCTTTTTGCTTAGGCTGGCTGCAAAATGCTGTTCACTGTTTCTTATGAAAATCAAAGGTCTGAAAGAGGACCAATTAGAGTGTCTATGGGAAAGTCTCAGGCATGAAACATCTTCCTTAAATAAAAAGGGAAGATGGTATTTTTCCATCCCTGCAGATTAACTGAAGGAGCCATAGCACTCCTTTTGTGTTTCAGGGTACCTAAGGTGGGAAGGGAAGAGAAAGGATATTGCATGTCAGCCACTTTTGGGTTTTCATGGAGAGTAGTTTGCCTTCTGTAAAGACTGAATAATTCAGCCACCCACCCCCCATAATAATTTAAATTACAGTCTTCCTGTTATTATAAAATGATCTCTCAAAGGAATAAATAAAGTTGACAAAAATAATCTTCATCAGGATTGACACTGATTACACCAGACTGAATTCCCTCACTCATGGGGCTCGTCCACCTTTAAATGTCATCATGAGATGACACCTGTCTATCCCACTGTCAGTCTGAACAGACAATAAATCTCTGTTCCCAGTGGCTTCTTTTCATAGCAAGACCTATTCTAAGTCATAAAGCACCGAATGACAAGTCTTAAACCACTGGAAACTGAATGGGTTTTTGCTACTCACTCTGTCTCGTAGTAGGAGGGGGAGAAACCGTGAAGAGGGGAAGTGAGGGGAAACTCCATGGGGTTCATGGCAGTTACATTTAAAACAAATAAAACACTGGATGTTGGTTCTGTAAAATTAATTTCTGCAAAAGACTGTGTATAGCGATGGGACAGAAAACACTGTCACCATCAATGTTTTAGATAAACAGCAGTGGTAATTCACTAGCCAGGCACTTCTGCCACATATCAAGGACAACTGGCCGTGTGGCTCTGTTCTTCATCAGACTGGACTGCTGGCACATATTGTCTCATTTTTGTTGTTGATTGTCCATCTTTCAGAATAACAGGCTCAGAAGACTATAGGTACTACCTTATCTAGTGAAATCAGGGGCTTAACTAGCCCTGAAGCCCCTATCACAAGCAAAAGAATGTCCACAAAAAGAAATCAGCCTGTTGAGAAACTGAATCGTGACTGGTGTCTGTGACATGACTCGTCTGAACGAGGGATGAGAACGATACTCAAATTTTCTGGACTAGCCCAAAACCTTCCTCCTTCGTCAGAAAATAATTTATTATTTCCTGATGACTTCCAGTTGTTTTATTGATTTCCACCACCAGGAAAAAAAAATTACAAAATGTGATTGTTCACTGAAACAGCTTTTTTTTTTCCTATTTTTGCTGCCGTTCATATTTCATTACATTACAATAAATTGATATAGTGCACTCATGCCTCTTGCTATCAAAAGGTGCCTCGGATATTAACAGTTCATCTGCCACAGAGCACCTTAACTGGCCTCCCCTTCCCAACAGCACAAAAGTGAATGGTTATGGATACTCTGTGATACAAACTGACATACCTTCAGGGCAGCATATACATTTATAATTTAATTCCCTGTGACTTATTTCTTATATTAGAACGGTTTTCTGTGCTGGTAAGAAATCCTATTTCTGCTCCCAGATGGATAGCTCAGATAAAGTGCCTGTTTGCCTATATACCTTTTGTCTTGTGCACAGCAAGTCAGGTCGGACAGCCTCCCGCCACTGCACAGGCTCACTACCTTGGACAAGATGCTGAGAGGTAAGAAAACATATTTCAGGGGTCCCATTTTACAGATGTTGCCAGACACACTTCTGGCAGACAGTGTGGTCATAGTGCAGTAAAAAAACATATATAGATATAGATATAGATATAGATATAGATATAGATATAGATATAGATATAGATATACACACATACATGCCTATATATTTATACATAGAATATTATGTTCATTATCTCACAGAAGACTTCAAACATATATGGTGTGACTTTTTGCCATTATCCAGTCTGCCATTTCCCTTCTTTGAAGCACTGAAGGTGCACCGCAATTCAGACTGGCCTATTCTGAAACTGTATGTATATGAATGAAAGAATGAACTAGCTTCTCTGTGCTACCTCTAAATGTAAATTAAACTGCACTGACTGAAGAACATGTTCAAGAGCAGCAGGACTACCTTGTTCATATTTTGCATGTATTAAAAAACACCTTCCATTTTTTGTTCTAATATCCTCCTAGTCAAGAATTTCAGGCAAGAACTACAAAGGATTTAAATGGATTTACATCTCTCCCAGCTCCTCAAACAACAGTGCTGTGCTGTAGCTGCACACATTGCTCAGACAAGATATAGCAGAAGGTAACTGCAATTATTGGACAATGGCAATACACAGCATCCAGCAATCCCCTGATTCGTTTGTTTTTTAGAGGAGAGGCTAAGCTCTCTACAGCAAAAAAAAACCACCCTATTTTAATAAACAAATAAATTTGGCAATAGGATTATCTGAGCTTCCTGCGTTAGCATCATGCCTTTCTCAGAAAGGCACTAAGCCTACCTTTGACACCTAATTAACACTATAAAAGAAACCAAACATATTGGTATGGTACTAAGATTTTCTTTGTGCTAGGTGCATTGTCATGACTGAATAAAAAGGACTGATGTCTGGCTTTAAAAAAGGAGGAGGGAGAGGAGGTATGGTGAGAGAAAGGAATTACCCATTGATTTATTCTTTTACTTAACAGCAAAGGGGAATGAGCAATTTAAGGTCAGCAGCATATTGCTCAGCTGGCCTCAGATCCCGCAAAATTACCAGCATTGTGTGTTGCAATAAATTGCATACCTTTGTCATCCCTGTTTGTTTGAAATATGTGTGAAATGAAGAGGGAAATAGCTAAGACCAGAACTAAGGACTGCACTGATCTGCCTAGAAGGTGAATGGGAGACAAAACAGTTTGTTTTGTTTTGTCTTGCCTGGTGATATGAGCATCCCTCTAATGCAGAAACAGTCCCACTGCTGTCGTACTGCTTCCTTGCAGCAGTCCAGGTTATCATCAACATACACAGCCGGGTTGGTGAAGAGGGATGTTGGCAATCCCAGCAAAGTTGCTCCTCCCAGTTCTCTCCCTCTGTAACCCACTGTATCACCCCAAAGGGCTCACTTTTGAATCTGCACAGAGTTTGTGTGTTGTCATTGTACAGATTCGTCCTGCAGGCTGCTCGGTCATTATGCTTGCAGATGTACATGTGCTGACAAGCCCTAAAGAACTCACCCTATGCGAAAGGTATAAATTAAACACCGAGATGTGGCAGAGCCAAGGCAGTGCCTCACACACTGAGCAGGTTACTGACAGTCCAAGTAACTTTCCAGACTAATGACTCTCTCATCAGTCCAGGAAAACATATCCCGTTGCTCCAGAAGGTCAAACTGGCCTTTATTTTGCTCCTGGCGATGCAAGTGCTGATTATAGTGCAGTATCCAAGACAGGTAATTCATGTCAAAAGGTGGAGAAAGTGGCTTTGCTTATTGATGTGTTGTCATCGCAACGTTCAGCCTTTCTGTTCATAGCTATTCATGTGAGTTACAGCAAACAATGCCCGTTGCTGGCATTAACTTGCTCCCGAGACAGCTATTACTCAAAATGCACAATGGCTGAGGGGACACCAAAAGATTTGCCATTGGTCTATTCACTGGGGACAGCCTTGTATTGTACCGTGTAATGAAGTGGCATCAAAAGACATTTTTCCAGAGGAAGTGACCAGGTTGGCAGCCTATGAGTACAAAGTCCTCTGCTTACTCACTGTTTGCATCATCCAGTGCTGCACTGACTCTAGGAACTAGGGAGCAAACTGGGGTATTGCCAGCACCAAAGGCATTGGGGCAGGAGCGTTCAGTGGAGCATCTCATCACAGACAAGAAGGACTATTTAATCGTATCTCCATTTTGTTAGAGGAATGTCACTAAGAATAATGTCATATGTTGCCAAGACCTCTCTTCAAAATACAAGGCAAATAGCATCCTGGACACCTCTACACCAGCTGAAAGAAAGAGAGTCACTAGAGATTTGGTGGGTGTCAATACGAATCCTGCAGTTCTGAAATGTTTCCTGAAACCCCATCCCAGGAAAGACTGAGATTAAGTCCCTGTCCAGCTTGATAAAAGGGATCCACTTGAGGTGATTAACTAGATCCTCAGTGAAATCTCCATACTGTCTTGAGCTGACCTGAATATAGTAGTTGTCTCAGGCTGTGGATTTCAATGAGTCTGACACTACATTTTAACCCATCTGACTAGTAATTCTGAGCTGAATGTGGAAGGCAAAAGTGAATTTCTTAGCAGACATCTAGAGGCTTGAGTTACAGAGGCAAACGGCTGCCTTCCTGGGTTAAAGATGTGAAGAGAAGGCTTCCTAGCCTGGTACAACCCACAGGCTATTATCCATTATTGCTTTTTCACGTAGGCAGCAATGAAGTTGCAATAAGAAATTTGAAGGCAGTTAAAAGAGACTTTAGGGCACTGGGATGACTGCTTAAGGGGTCAGGAGCACAAGTAATGTTCTCCTCTATCCTTCCAGTTGCGGGGAATGGTGAGGAAAGAAACAGGAAGGCCCAGAAGATCAATACGTGGCTCTGTGACTGGTGTCGCTGGCAGAATTTTGTGTTTTGTGATCATGGGTCAGATGACCCATGGGTCAGTCCTACACAACAGCAGGACTGCAGGTGACAGAGGGGGCACAGCTTTCTTAAAGGGGTAAAAGGATCTTTGTGCTGGAGTTAGCAGAGCTCTTTGAAGAGCTTTAAACTAGATTTGAAGGGAAAAGGCGATAAAACCAGGCTGGTTAGAGACAAGGCTGGGGGTGACACATCAGTGGTTGAGGGATGGTGTGCTGATGAGGTCCTTCAGCCTGATCCATGCTGTGCTGAGTACACCAAAGCACATTTGAAATGTCCCTGTACTAATGCATGTGGTATTTTAGCCATCTCAGTGGGAATAGGGGATGGAGATCCATGCAGCAGCAAAGAGGTAAGGGTTGCTGCTCCATTAGAAACCATGGAAGCACCTGAGAGCAGTCCCACAGGAATTAGGGCTTCTCCCTCAAAAATGATGGCAGGATCAACAGCCCAACTGATGTGCATGTACAGCGATGCATGCAGCATGGGTAACAACCAGGAGCTCGGAAGCGATTATGCGGCTGGAAAACCATGATATGCTTGCAGTCATGGCAACATGGGATGACGCAACACTGGAGTGCTGTAATGGATGGCTATAAACTCTTCAGAAGGGACAGGCAAGGAAAGAGAGGCGGTGGGGTAGCCCTGGGTGTTAGGGAGAGTTTTGGCTGTCTAGAGCTTGATGATGGTGATGAAAGGGTTGGGTGTTTATGGGTAACAATCAGGGGAAGGCCAACAAGGCAGATGTCATGGTGGGAGTCTGTTATAGACCACCCAATCAGGTGACAGATTAAATATTCTATAAGCAGCTGGGAGAAGTCTCATGACTAGCCCTTTTTCTCATGGGGGACTTCAACTTGCCAGATATCTGTTGGAAATACAATAAAGTGGACAGGAAACAGTCTAGAAGGTTCCTGGAGTGTGTGGAAGATGGTAGCTTCCTGACACAGCTGGTGAGTGAGACAACTGGGGAAGGCACCCACTGGACCTGTTGTTTGTGAACAGAGAAGGATTTGTGAGGGGTGTGATGGCTGGAGGCCACCTTGGGCACAGCAATCGTGAAATTATAGAGTTTTTGATTCTCAGAGAAGTACGGAAGGGGGCCAGCAGAACTGCTGCCTTGGACTTCCAGAGAGCTGACTTTGGCCTGTTTAGGAGATGATTTGCCAGTCACTGGGGAGGCAGTCCTGAAAGGCAAAGGAGTCTGGGAAGGCTGGATATTCTTCCAGAAGGAAATCTTGAAGGCACAGGAGCAGACCAATTCCATGTGCCCGAAGACAAGCCAATGGGAAAGATCAGCCTGTCTGAACAGTTTGGCTGGGCCTCAGGGAAAGAGTTTATGACCCTGAAAGAAGGAGCAGGAAACTCAGAAGGACTACAGAGGTGTCATGAGGTTATGCAGAGAGAAAATTAGAAGGACCAAAGCCCAGCAAGAACTTAATTTGGCTATTACCATAAAAGGTAGCAAAAAATATTTCTATAAATACATTAGCAACAAAGGAGGGGCTAAGGAGAATCTCCGTCCTTTATTGGATGCAGGGGGAAATGTAGTGACAAAGGATGAGGAAAAGCAGAGCTATCAGTGCTTTCTTTGCCTCAGTCTTTAATAGTAAGACCAACTGTTCTCAGGGTACCCAGTGCCCTGAGCTGGAAGACAGGGACAGTGGGCAGAATGAAGCCACCATAATCCAAGGGGAAATGGTTAGCAACCTGCTACACTACTTAGACATACACGAGTCTGTGGGACTAGATGGGATCCACCCAAGGGAACTGGTGAAAGTGCTCACCAAGCCACTTTCCATCATTTATCAGCAATCCTGGCTAACTTGGGAGTTCCCAGTTGACTGGAAGTTAGCAACTGTGATGCCCATCTACAAAAAGGGCTGCAATGAGGATCCGGGGAACTAGAGGCCTGTCAGTCTAACCTTGGTGCCAGGTAATGTTATGGAGTAGATAATTTTAAATTCCATCATGTGGCATATATGGAACAACCAGATGATCAGAACCAGGCACCATGGGTTTATGAAAAGCAGGTCCTGCTTGACTAACCTCATCTCCCTCTATGACATGGTAATTCACTTAGTGGATGAGGCAAAGGCTGTGGATGTTGTCTACCTTGACTTTAGTAAAGACTTTGACATTGTTTCCCACAGCATTCACCTAGAGAAACTGGCTGTTTATGGCTTGGATGCATGTTCTCTTTGCTGGGTAAAAAACTGGCTGGATGACTAAGCTCAAAGGGTTGTGGTGAATGGAGTTAAATATAGCTTGTGGCTGGTGACACGTGGTGATCTCCAGGGACACTGATAATGTCTTTATAAATTATCTCAATAAGGGGATCGAGTGCACCCTCAGTGAGTTTGCAGATGACACCAAGTTGGGTGTGAGTATTGATCTGCCTGAGGGTAGGAATGCTCTTCAGAGGGATCTGGACAGGCTGGATCCATAGGCCAAGGCCAACTGTATGAGGTCCAACAATGCCAAGTGCTGGGTCCTGCACCTGGGTCACAACAACCCCCTGCAACACTACAGGCTTGGGGACGAGTGGCTGGAAAGCTGCTCCATGGAAAAGAACCTGGGAGTGTTGGTCAACAGCCAGCTGAATATGAGCCAGCAGTGTACCCAGGTGGGCAAGAAGGCCAGTGGCATTCTGGCCTGCATCAGTAACAGTGTGGTCAGCAGGACTAGGGAAGCGATTGTCCCCCTGTACTTGGGAAGGCTGCACCCCGAGTACTGTGTTCAGTTTTGGGCCCCTCACTGCAAGAAAGACATTGAGGTGCTGGAGTGTGTCCAGAGAAGGGTAACAAAACTAATAAAGGGTCTGGAGCACAAGTCCTCTGAGGAGCAACTGAGGGAGCTGAGGTTGTTTAGCCTGGAGAAAAGAAAGCTCAAGGGAGACCTTATCGCTCTTTACCACTACGTGGAAGGAGGTTGCAGATAGGTGGGTGTTAGTCTCTTCTCCAAAGTAACAAGGGATAAGATGAGAGGAAATAGCCTCAAGTTGCACCAGGGGAGGTTTAGACTGGATATTAGGAAAAATGTCTTCACTGAAAGGGTTCACAGGCATTGGAACGGGCTGCTCACAGATGTGGTGGAGTCACCATCCCTGGAGGTATTTCCCTGGTATACCCCTGGAGACGTGTAGATGTGGTGTGCAGGGACATGGTTTAGTGGTGGACTTGGAAGTGTTAGGTTAACAGTTCGAGTTGATGACCTTAGGGTTTTTTCCAACCAAAATGGTTCTATGAGTCTATGTTTGTCCTTTCCTTGTGTATTATTCCCTTATAGACACCACTGCACCTGGCAAAGTCAGTACCATAAAGCTCTCCACTCTTTCATTTTAGGCGTCACTGGGCTGCAAGATCAAGCTACCCTAATGCTACAACTCAGTGAGCTGTGCAGCAGCATGACGCAAGGTACCATGGGAGGACTGGAAAAATTGCTTTTTGTTGACCCTGTTCCTCTTGTCAGCATTGCCTTAAATCTTATAGTGCTTCTGTGAATGAAAGGACTTTTCTCCAGCTCAGCCATGGGAAGGGAATATCCTGCATGTCATTTACCCTTGTTTTGAAGAAAAAATTACAGGGTCCAAATAGGACCACTTTTTACTGTGTGCTTTTTCTCCCTCTGGCTTTGATTTTGTGTGTAGAAGAGAAAACTTTTTCTTCACTTACATTTTTCTAAGCAATACACTGACCATGTGGAGGACAGAACAAGACTCATTAATCTTGGGTGAAACTTTCTGCTGGTGCTACTGAGGCATTAGGATCTCTACATACCATCTCAGCTCTGCACTGCAGGTTCCTGCACTGAGAGTGGTGGACGGTGGATCCCGCAGCTGGGGTTGCCACATTCTTCGAAGCAATCCTGACTGCTCTCATGCTGGGAAGGATCTCTATTGGATCAAGAAGGTGCATCAGGCAATGAAGGCTCAGTAAGCTCCGTGCAACTAAATCTTCTTTCCACCTGTGGGAATAGTCAGCAGACACATGCAGCCCTGGTGACCAAGAGCCATACTCTCTGAAAGTCAGGGGCATCATTTCTTTACCCTTTGCTGCTTTGCTGTGATGACTGCAGTGAGTCTGCTGGAGCTGAGGGTGGCCTGGGCACAGGCACACAGTCTCAAGTTGTCAGTCACTTCTCATGAGCCATTGGGCAGGCACAAAAGTTTTGGTCAGCTCACTCCTCCAGTCCTTGGCTTGGTCTTTGTGCACACACACATCTAGCCCTCACTGCTGTAGGGGGTATATGCCATGGTCCTCTGCCACTGTACTTCTGTGTTGGTTATTGCAGAACAGGAAGGAGATGATCAGAGCTCAGGCAGAGTCTGCACATAATGGGCAGCACTGTGGTGTCCTGTTTTTATCTTTGACATCATTCCTTCATGGCCTGTCTAGACAAAAAACAGTATTCTGAAAGCCCAAAACAAAACAGCAGGAGCAGTTGTTGCAACCCTACAACAGATTTTGATGGGCTTCCTTCTCCAAGTTCCTGCAGGGATGAGGGGAGCCGGCTGGCTCAGGAGCCACTGTCTCACCAACATCTATGACACTGGCTGCAGCATCAAACAGCCTCTGCAGGGACTCACCCAGAGCTGCTGGTTGCCTGGATCTTGCTTCTGGCCTAGGCAAACTCCAAATTCAGTGGGACCCGAGATCTCCAGCCTTGCACAGAGCAAGGGGTAGTCACACTTCATGGAAAGATGGTGCTGCTCATCATCAGCATCTAGAACCATCCTTGCAACACCTACCCTCGCCCCCAGCCAAGCACAGGTTTTAATGATCTGTTGAGCTTGCACAAGCAATGTAAATTGCCCTGAATATGCCTGTCACATATCTTACTAGATATGCAAACGCATGGAGCTGTCACCCAGATCTCATCTTCCAGGGGAGCTTCCTCTAAAGAACTCTCCGGTGTCACCCACAGTTTTGAAGGTCTGGAGGAAGCTCTCCCAGAGCTACACAAAATATGTAGCACAGCCCCACACACTCAAAATGCCACTTGTGTAACTGCCAGACCTCTGGAAGTGGCTTTTAATGTATTGCAAAAACACAATTTTTCAAAGTTGTGAAGATTTTTGTGCATTTTAGAGTGAAAGGACATTTATTGCCACTTTTATGTGTAAGCTGCCTACAGCTCCGTATTACTCCAGGTATAAAGCAGATGAGCAAAAGGCCTTTAAACTAGTGTTGTTGCACCTCTGATCTTGATTGATGTTGACACCAATTAGCAGAAAAGGAATCTTCCAGATAAAGGAAAAGAAGATTTTATTAAGCCCTAAATGCCAAGAGTCAGAATTCAATGCAAAATTCATTAGTGCTGATGGCAGGAGTCCTACCGTTTATTGCCAAGGGGTTAAAGGGAAATAAAAATTACATAAATAAGATTTTCAGGACTTTTAAATCCTAGCTTGAACAGTAAATGCATTTGGGTGATTTTAGCTTGCTGTTCTGTACCCCTACTTGTAAAGGCTGTTCTGTTACACTCACCAGTTTTAATCAGAGGCAACTCCTACTGAAATCAGTTGTGTTCCTCTGAACGAAGAACAAAGATTAAAATGGAGGTCATATTTTCTTCATTCAGTTCTAAATCCATTATTGTGAATACAACATCCACCAGGTAGACAAAGACATCTTCACATAGTATAAATCCAGAATGCATAAATGTATTAAAATACACATGCATATTTATGTATACAGGATCAATATCTGTTTTTAAATTTCTGGCTGATGTACAGACAGTGACACAAAAAAACAATGGTACATGTCTTTAAAGACTTTTACCCATAAACAACAGCTCAGAAAAATGAAAGAGCTTTGCAAGTTTTCTTATGTTGGATCACAAGTAAGTCCCAGTTTAACAAAGCTCTGAAGCACTATCTGAAAGCTTTGTGAAAACAAAGATTAAATATGCTTTTTATGAACCAGAAATGAGATTGTGACAGTTAGGAGTCTGGACAACTTCGAGCACCTGGTCTCTAAGATGATGGCCACAGCTGCTTCTTACTCTAATTCACAGCTCAAACACAAAAAACACAGAAACTGTTTTGGAGCACGAAAAAAGTAGAATAATAGAATCGTAGAATGGTCTGGGTTGGAAGGGACCTTAAAGATCATCTAGTTCCAATCCCCCTGCCATGGGCAGAGACACCTTCCACTTGGGCAGGCCTCATCCAGCCTGGCCTTGAAGACAGCCAGGGATGGGGCACCCACAGCTTCTCTGGGCAACCTGTTCCAGTGCCTCACCACCCTCTCTGTGAAGAATTTTTTCCTGATATCTATTCTAAATCTCCCCACTTTTAGTTTAAACCCATTACCCCTTGTCCTGTCACTACAGGCCATTGTAAAAAGTCCCCGCCCAGCTTCCTTCTAGTCCCCCTTCAGGTACTGGAAGGCTGCAATAAGGTCTCCCCGGGGCCTTCTCCAGGCTGAACAAGCCCAATTCTCGCAGCCTTTCTTCATAGGAGAGGTGCTCCAGCCCTCTGAGCATCTTCATGGCCTCCTCTGGACTTGCTCCAACAGGTCCTTCTTATCTTGGCGTCCTCAGAGCTGGATGCAATAATCCAGGTAGGGCATATCTGGGCAAGTTGAGGCAGTTCTCCGCTATGGATTGTGTTTACAGTACTCTGAAAACTTCTTGCACATTCACATCTCTCCGTGTACACTAGATTGGGGTTTGCTTTCTGATGCTAAGCTCTTCAGCCTTGTAAGGAAAGTCATAGGCCCCAGTTCCCCAAGACTGAGCACTTGCCTGCCCCAAAACACACCCACAGATTTTCATTCCTCTCTCCCTACAGGCTGTTTGCTCTTTCAGTACAAATGATTGCACACATGAACGCTAATTTCTTACAACTTAATTTATCCAATGATAATAAAATTTCAACATGTCCTAAAACATGTTCTTCTACTGGCAGAGGATCCTGATGACCATCAATTTACATCTACTTGTCAGAAGCCGCAGGGAAAATGTTGACTCTGAATTTACCTTCCAGTTTCATTTACTGCATCAAATGTCATCAGAGTTTTTGACAGCAGCATCCTAGACTCAGAGCTAGAAGTTTATTGTCATTTCTTGCTTGCTGTGAGCGTTAGGGATTTGGGTTATGCATCTCATCTTCCAAGGCTAAGCACTGCTGTTCTCTGTTTTACTTAACTGGTGCAGTGTTATTCTCCCGAAAATCACAGATGTATTTAAAAAATTTAAGCATCACATTGCTGTGTTTGCAACATTTGTTCCTGCCCTCCAACCAACCATTCTTCCTTCTTTAATACCTATCTTGTCTCCTTGCTGCTTACATCAGGGGTTAATTTTCTTATAGATTTGAGCAACTTGATGCACAGTGAGAGCTTTGCTCTCTGATTGGGGCTAAGCATTGGTTTTATTTTTTAAAAATACGTGAAAGTTGCTTATTAAAACAAACAAACAAACAAACAAACAACAACAAAACCACAAAAATGAACACAGTGCTCTGTTGTTAAATCACATGTGAAAATTGGTGACCCTGGAAATTCTGCTTGGAAAAGAGGATAATTCTAGAAACGTGGATGTGGGATTTCAAGGAATATGGTAGGTAGGCTCCTACACTTATCTGATACTATATTGCCTCGGTTTCACCTCAGTTTTGAGCCACATTATGCTCTCACAGTGTTTATGTATTCTGTAAAAGAAGATGAATGTCTGCTCATCGATGATGGTTATCAAAGCTGCTATGTTTTTTGGCTCCTGATCATAATTCCTAATGTACCATTTTTACAATAGCAAACCCTTTTCAACTAAACATTTAAATAAGAGAAAAAGGGTTCCTGTTCTGAATGTAAAACCCACCTAGCAAAATCTCAGCACTGGAAGTAGAGGCACATGACACCAACCTTCATCAGTCCTTCAGCAGGAAGTAACACATAGCAGAAAACTGTTTCCTCCTCTAAAGCATCTCCGCAACAAAATATGGAGTAGTCTCTGACCCAGGCTTAGAGACACTGAATGCCGTCTCTGTATGTACATAACAATCGAGAAAGCACCTACCCAGAGAAGTATTATGCATGGTTTCAACCTCTGTACCTCTAGAAGGTTTTTCTTCTGTGTTCACAGAACTGTGGGGGAATGTTTGAGAAACCAGCAGATGAAATGTACTTTTGTTCTCTCCTCTTGCTTTTTGATGAGGAAAAGATAGGAAGAAGCCTTGCTGTGGAAACAGAGCTTGTGAATCTGTCTCTCATATCTATGCCAGAGAACTCCTTGGAGGACCAGAGTAGGGAATTTACAGATTTGAAATAACGGGGCATTGACTCAATCACACAATAGATACACTCTCAGTTGGTTAACAAAATAAGGAAGAATTCTTGGTTAAAATTCTATTTGCAGGGAGTCAGATCTATTTCAGTATTATGTATAGATTCTGTTAGTTCTTCCTTCATTACAAACAAAGAAGACAAGACTTCATGGGATTTCAAATTTACAGTATATCAACAAGCATATTTTAAAGCTTTCTGAGGCAGAGACAAGGCAAAATTTATAACTCTGCCCCTTTTCTCACTCTGGAGTTACCTGTAAGCAGTCGTGCAGAGAATAGAAAATGAAAATTGAGTGGTTTTCATAGATATTCATATATAGCAGGACACCGGCAGAAATGCTTACATTGCCATCCCTGTCAGATTCTATGAATCCACAAATCCTGCTAAATACCTAATATCACAACTAGAGACGTGACTAGATGTGCAAGCTGTCAGTTATTTATAAAAGGCCTCTTATCAGGACCAGCACTGACAATAATATCTGCAAATGTCGAAGGGCCTTCAGCTGTCAAACAAGAAAACATCATCCAGCTGTGTGATAAGTGTAACTGCCAGGTGCTATGTCTACAAGCAGAACATAAGGGGGTAAACAACAGCTTCCACCAGGACACCAAGAGTGAGCCTGACCAGAGAAAACAACATGTGAGCAAAATCGTAGGGTTACTGTTAGGCCTGATCCTGTTAGTGCAGCACCCATTGCTGATAGGGAACATCAGGACTCTGCCTAGAGGTGTTAGTAGCATTTCTGTCACTTCTGTCTATACATCATCAGACAGAATGGTCAGTTTTGATTGTGGTAAAATGTGAGTAACTGACAGTAATCTTAACAGTTACCATTTCAGGTGGTGCTTCAACACAAGTCATGATGGGTGGAAAGAGTAGAAGAATGGACATGTGCATATCCCAAATCTAGTCCATGATCTAAACTGTCTTCAGTCATGACTGACAAAACTAAGTACAATAATCCGTATCAGGTCTCTGTCATCCACACCATTGCTAGACAGAGAGAGGGTAGTACAGTAAATCCCATGAACTTGTATAATGTCTTCTAAAAAACATGGAAACTTTTAGTATCCACATTATCCTGTGGCAGGGAGCTCCACAGTTTAGCTGGAAACTGTGCAAATTGTCAGATGCAGGAAATACCAACAGGATCTTCTTGACCTGTAAAGTAACTTACTGAGTGAGAATATTTTTTCTCTGAACTGACAGAATATGGAAGTCATTCTCCATAGAACATGTAGACAAAATCCACAACAGCAGAA
Source organism: Rhynochetos jubatus (assembly GCA_027574665.1). Lineage (NCBI taxonomy): Eukaryota > Metazoa > Chordata > Aves > Eurypygiformes > Rhynochetidae > Rhynochetos > Rhynochetos jubatus. The sequence goes on along the minus strand of CM050648.1, from coordinate 11,631,256 downwards.
AAGCACCAACAATTAGTCACAACCCCTCTATTGACTGACAAAAAGTAGACATATATTATCAGTGCAGACCAATCTTCTAAGTACGCAAAGGGTGTAAATCAGACCCAAAGTGTAAATTACACTATAAGTGACAAGAATTTCAAAATATTGATCATTTTGAGCCAGTCATTTGAGAAAAGGTTTCTTTCAAGAATGCTAAAACTGCTGGTCAAATGATATTTGACAGCTGAGTAGATAAAATACCTTCGTTGAATGACAAATATCTGAATACTCCAACCATTTATTGTGCACTGCTGTCAGTGTGTTAGTGCATGTATGTCGTGGCACTCCAAAAATTAGAGAAGGATGCTTCAGAGCCAAAGAACCGTAGGCCTGTATCCATACGGCATCATCTTTACAAATGGTATTAGCATCTGATCTTAATTAAATTAGTTATCACCATTTTCTAAATTACTCCTAATACCAGAGAAAACTGGACTGTTCACAGAAAGTCCCTGCTGTTTAAGTGCTTAACATCACTGCGTGGTTCCAAGAGGGCCTTGGGAGGTCATGGGTAGAGACTCTATGCCTGTAGATCCATCAGCAGCTGCTCATGACAGTGGAAAAATTCGAAGAATGTAATTATTTGCAATTATTAAATTACATAAATTGATCATCACTCCATAGGGATTGGACACTGAAAAGCTTACATAAATCCATGCAAGAATTAGAGCCAATGGCACAATGATACGAACTGTCACAAAAGGATACTGGTACCAATATTTTTAGCATTTGTCAAAATAAGTAACCAACCTATGATGATATAAGATCTTGTTTCTTGCAAATGACATAGGCATCACAGCCCAAAATTAGGACTTCAGTTGTAAGGACTCCATGCTAAATCAAAGACATGTTGACCTGAGCAGCTTTCCTGGTTATCCGATTAGTCAAAGCAAACTGTATATGAATTCAGATGAAACATATGAGTCTCCTCCACCTTTAGAATCAAGAAGTTACTAAACACTTTTGCACATCCAAAATTGAGGGTGATTCACCCACAACTAGGACCTGGTCATTCTGGGTATCATACCAAATTGCACACTCTTCTGTAGGCCAGAGGAATAAAAAGGAGTGTCTGTAAGAACTCGGTTTCCAAATGGAGGTGAGGGGGATATGAGGAGACCAATGGCAACCGAATGCGAAATGTTGAACTCACACAATACCACTCATCACCTGTACATGTGCTCTGTGTGGGAAATATGGGTGTTCTCACAGTTAGATAGGCTGCAATGGATCAGAATTGTAATGTTCTACTGGATATCTTAGAAAAGCCAAAATCAGTATGTCCTTCTGGGGATCATCCTCTCTGATATCATGGAAACACTAGCTATTGCTAGAGAACGCATGTTGCATGTTTATGGTGCTGCTGAAAAGTTTTCTAGCTACAGCAGAAATGCTAAAGCTGTGGCAGCTACACAACTGAAAATGCACAACATAATCAGTAGGATATTTAAAATTAGGGAGGGAGGGAGGGAGGGAGGGAGGGAGGGAGGGAGGAAGGGAGGGAGGGAGGGAGGGAGGGAGGGAGGGAGGGAGGGAGGGAGGAAGGAAGGAAGGAAGGAAGGAAGGAAGGAAGGAAGGAAGGAAGGAAGGAAGGAAGGAAGGAAGGAAGGAAGGAAGGAAGGAAGGAAGGAAGGAAGGAAGGAAGGAAGGAAGGAAGGAAGGAAGGAAGGAAGGAAGGAAGGAAGGAAGGAAGGAAGGAAGGAAGGAAGGAAGGAAGGAAGGAAGGAAGGAAGGAAGGAAGGAAGGAAGGAAGGAAGGAAGGAAGGAAGGAAGGAAGGAAGGAAGGAAGGAAGGAAGGAAGGAAGGAAGGAAGGAAGGAAGGAAGGAAAATTACCTTACTTAGTAACCTGAGAATGGATTGGTCTGTGGCATCATGAAAAAGTTGTGAAATACTAAGGATTTAGCCTGGGCAACCCATTGATCCACCTCTTATGTTCACCTTACAAAACTGTATCACAAAATAAGAAAAGAACATACAACAGGAAAAAGGAAGCACAGACATAGCTGTGCATGGAAGGAAAAACAAGTCTTTCCTTTGCTTTCTGCAAATCAGAACAAAGGCAAAAGAAAAGCCTTTTTCAAACCCTAATGGTCCTTGACAGGAAGGAGGCAATAATGCCCTAATTGCCAAAAATGGCAAGGAGGGGAAAGAGGGCAGAATGTCACGGTTACAATTTGTTTCCAATTCATTCTTTCTCTCCAAGGTTCCTTCTGCCCTTTAAGAAATCTGTACTTAAAAAATAATGGACTAGACAATTTCCAAACCAGGAGCCTGGTATAATTCATCTTAATACCACTCCAGTTGGCTGGGCAATACGATAGATCATCACATTGTAAGAGAACCCTTTGGTCCAGACTATGTATCAGACTGAACTTCTAGATGTATAGCGTATTTATCATGACTATGCTGTCACACAAGGTTATCATGCTGGTATGCAATATTTCTCCAACTCCACCATAGTGAATTTGTTTCTTTTAGCCAAAATGGAGTTAATCAACATAAAAACACTATGCTGACTTTTTCAGAGTCAGACATCCAGAGTTAAATGACTACCATGACACAGTCAGGGAAGGTATCAGTAGACAGTCTGGGTTCACATAACTTTCAAGACTTTTTTTCTTAGTATGAGCCAGTTTTAGTTTTGGAAAGATGCACTGTATCAGACTTAGTTTCAGCTACACCAGATATCCTTCACTGCTCTTTCTGTTTAGAATGAGGTCCATGAATAAACACAGGATTCTTTTTTCTTCAGGTTATTCCCCTCAGCATACAAAAATAAGAAAATTCTGTAGGGTTTTGGGACACTTTATCTTCAGATACAGTGACAAATCACTTAGAACACACAAGACTTCGGGTCACTTATTGTTCCTCTGTTATGAAACCAAGCTGAAATGTACAAGATATCACAGAAAACATGTTAAAGACCCTGGGATTAGAAAAGGTGTCACAACTAATTAAAACTTTGTTTTGGAAGACACTTAGTACTTGATATTTCCACTGCGTTCATGGGAAGACAGTACTCTGAACCTCAGACAAATCAGGTCATTTATTCAAGCTCTTTCCTGTGAACTAAGGTCTCTGAACTTAGCTCTGACTGCTACTGTGAACTCTGATCTAGGAGGTTTAAAATATACAAGGGTAACAAATAAAATCCACTTTTTCTCAAAGGTCATTGTCTATAGTGTTTATTTTTTCTGGTCTTGTTTTCTCTTCCAGCATACATGCATGTTTGTTTATAAATGACAAGTTTGACCAGACCAGTATTGATTAAACCAAACTCATAGACTCACTCAATATTTCAATGATTGAGGATTGCTGGAGGAAAAGAAATATTTATGTTTGTTTTGTCTTCCATTTCCAGCTAGGAATGCAGCAAGCAGTGACAAACATCTGCTGTGCAAACGTCTTTCTATGCCAATTCCATCTGGAAACTCTCATGATTTCCCCAAGGAAGCCTGTCCTCAGGAGCATCACACCTTGTTCCGATCAGGTTCTGAGGTCTGAAGAGCTGAGTTAGGTCCATTCTGGCTAACCAGATTACTGCAAACTCTCTGTCGCCTATTTTCCTACTCTCAACATTCACAGCACTGCTCCTCATCCATTACCATTCAGATGGTGTATTTATTTGCTGACAGTCCTTAACCCTTTCCATCATATCTCTAATTCTGCCCTTAAGGCCTTCTGTTGCTCCTTCTGGCCCCTATTTCTGCTCTTATCTTCACCCTTTCCCCCTTGTTCTGCACTCACAGTCAAGCTCATTCTTTCTTCTGGTCCATGAGGGGTCTATCACCCTCCTGTTCTTGCTTGGTCTCCCTCCCTTTCTATCCCCTTGACAGACTTCTCCTCCCACTCTCTGCAAGAACCAGAGCTACACTCTTGGATTGCAGTCCTGCAGGCCTGTTTCCCCGGGTTACATTTGGGTATCACATCAGCCACATTGTGATAACTGGTCATGGTCACACTCTCACCTCCTAACAGCTGTGAGGTGGTGTATGCCTCTGAGAAGGAGTTGTTACTCCAGCATCAGACCCTGCTGGATCTCTGTGAAATAAGAGAACAAAGCTTAGAAGTAGTAAGAAAAAGCAGGAAAGAGGCAATGAAAAAAGAAAGATGCGTGGCTGGAACAACCCATGTTTTGTTGCTGCTGCTCTGAAGCGACAGCAACAGCAGTAACACTAGTATGCTCTTACTACTTCTTAAGAAGAAAAGTGACGCTTGCATCATTGAGAGAAAGGAGACTGTGGCCACCAACATCTGGTAAGTATCTCTCCAGTTGGCTATAGCTCCTTCAGTGCTACTGGGCAATAGGAAAATGTCACAAAGATGATCTGCCTTGGCATGGACGTTCTGCAACTGTTGTCCCATGAATGTCTCATGCCCAAGATGGGAAAGAGCTGGGGACAGAGACTAGAAGTCAGAGGTGAGACTTGGCAGCACTTTCACCTGTATGCAGCAGACAGCAGGGCTACATACATGCTGAGCCAGCCTCCCAGATCTGCCTTGAGCCCAGACAAGGAGAAAGATGGCCTGATTTCATCTAAGCCTTTTTTCTGGGATACAGGCTTGAAGAATATAAGCCTGGGAGCAAAACCATTGTATCTTGGGTGAGGTGACTGGGAAACTGTTGCCCCAAGGCACTCAGCTACTATATTCTTCATCTTGGCAAATATCATGTTTAGTTTAGTGAGAGGAGACTGGCCAGAACCAAGCAAAGCCCTATTTCTTGGGTTGCACTGCTATGTGCAGGATGAAGAACCTAACTAGACAAATCTCATATGATATTGCCATTAGAAATGCTGCTTCTGGGACAGCATTTTTCAAACAGAGGTTCCTTAAATAAGCAGTGGTCTCTAAGATTTCCTGGCTCTTGGCTATACCCTACCCAGGAAGCCATGAACAAAGTAAACAGGCTGAATTCTTTGAAAAGAACTGGATACTGCAGATCTCCCTGCAGGATGCAAAAATGAGTAAAAACTCAGGTCAGATGGTCACAGCAGGCAACTGGGATCCAAGAGTTCTTGCACTGTCATGTTGGACTCAAACACTGGCATAAAGCAATTGACATTTCTGTACCTCACTCAACGTGAGCGTAGTTAGCTTACTTGAAATAATAGATGGCACATTACCTGAGAAATACTTTAAAGTTGTGAGAATGTTAAGTATCATAGAACAGTAGAACAAGATCCCCAGTCTGTGTGTATTGATAGATATGAAAATCAGGGCTCCTGCTGTCTCACATTTTCTGGGTAATTGCTAAAAGAGAAAATGATCCATTTGTCAAGTCAACTCATTAAACAAATTGAGACTTTGAACTACTTGATTTGAGTGCAAATTTAATCAGGGAGTGAAGGGGTGAATTGACACAGAACACACTTCCTACCATCTGGCCTTGGGCCATTTTAGATATTACAGTAACATGATATTCTTATTGTTATTTTATAAACTAGCTGAAAATCAGCATTACTCTGTGTGCTTCTTTTCCACAGTGAACAGAGGAAGTGCTTATTCATACATCTGTAGTTAAGATGCATTTTAAAAGTAAACAGAGACTGTAAGGGGCTTAAATGTTGCTCAGCTGTACTAATTCTGGCATCAGGAGGGCAGGGAGTGTGGTGCAGACATGCTGATATGGTCACTTTGGGGATTGGCGCCCATTTGCTGTTCAGGACTTTTACATAAGCAGGCAGAAGTGCGAAGTACTGAGACTTCTCTACTCCCTTCCTTCTAGCTGCTGGCGTGGGTCATGCTCCTGCACAGTATCAAGTGGTCCTGGCTTCATAAGTGCGCCCCAACAAACTTTCATTAGGCCTCTCAAGCTGAAGCTTGAGCTTTTCCAAGGTTTCATTTCAGTATGTGAACAAAATCAATCCTTCTCATTCCAATTAGGCAGCCAGTAAATAAATCTTGCGTCCCGTCATTGCAGGTTTCTCTGTCGTGTTGCAGACTGGTTAGAAATTTTCTCAAAGCACCTGCAGTGCTCCACTTGTTTCTTTTCAACAGTTAAAACTTTTTACTTTTGTGTAACCACAGAGTGTATGTTCAAGGTATACTTCTGGCCGAGCAGAATCTGTGCTGTATTTACAAAGTAAAAGCCAATACAGAGAGTGCTCACCATAATGAACAGTGTTTGGAGCGATAAGTCTAATGAGTATAGATGCTATCAAAGCTGTTTGCTTGCTCAGAAGTGAATGTTAATGCCAATTACTCATGTTTCTTGATTAAACTCTCTCCGAACATTAAGTACTGCAGAAAAAAAAATCCACCATCACAAAATATGCACATTGCAGTTGAGTCAGAAGCTGGTACCAAGAATCCAGGGACAAAGTGTACTCGGTGGTAGGAATAGTACCATGCAAGTGCCTTGGTTGTGATTTGTAAAAGGTGTCTGTGTTCAGGATTCCCCTGGATCACAGTCAAATAGGTGGGCACCTGACTAAGACGTACTTCAAGGCAAGGGAAATACTTGTATGAATGAATGACTGAATGAGGACATTTTACATGAAAAAAGTAGGAGGTTCCACTAAAGGTATGTCAGTTCTCAAGGTCTACAGCTGGGAATCGTATAAACCATGAGAGTCAGCTAGCGATCTCTCATAGCTGGGGTTGGGGCTACTGCCTCAGTTTGACTGGATCCATGTCTCTATTTAATAAACCATTATGGGGTGCATCTGCAGCAATTTTTTCTAACAATATTTTGATATGATACAAAAGGGGCAGGCACCCTGCTACATATCTGAATACTTGAGCTCTGAAACAAGGGAAAATGCACCAACCAGGAAGAAAAGTCAACATCAGGTTTCTCTTAAAAGGTGAAAAGGCTTATTGTCAAAGCTACAGGAATGCGTGTTTGTATATTCATCAAAAAATTGAGAGGGTGGTGAGGCACAGGAACAGGTTGCCCAGAGAAGCTGTGGATGCCCCATCCCTGGCTGTCTTCAAGGCCAGGCTGGATGAGGCTTTCAGCAACCTGGTCTAGTGGAGGGTGCCCCTGCCCATGGCAGGGGGGTTGGAACTAGATAATCTTTAAGGTCCCTTCCAACCCTAACCATTCTATGATTCTACAAAATCAGAATTTAAAAGCAGAAGGGAAGCTTAAATAGTCTATTCCCAACCATCTTCTTTGTCTCAGGCTGTTGCACTTCATACAGCTATCACTGCCTTGAGCCAGATGTTTCCTAGAGCTGTGACACAGTGACAACCTAAAACAGCCCTGCCATATCACGCTACACAGCAGATGTCATACTGGGAACAGACAATAGCAGGAAAGTTTATAGTTGAAATAAAACTGAAGGCAACTGGTGGAAGAGCTGCTCTTCCTTTCCATCTCTGACCCAGACTGGGCTGAAACCTGCCGTCCAAAGGCTTGAGGGCCTCATGTGCATCCAGGACCTGCTGTACCTGCCTTTCAGCCAGCACTTTTCAGAGCACTGCTCACCAGAACAGTTCACAGATAAACAGATGTATTATATAAAAGCTGGGGGGAGAAGAGTGGCAGGAACGGGCAAGTGCCTCATCCAGGGACAGGCAGGAAGTCATTAGCAGAGCTGGAAAAGGCCACGGATGTCCCAGTGCCAATAAGCGTGCTTTAAATATTTAACTACCCAACGTTTATCCCATTTGTTACAGATAGATCACAGCACCTGGCATAAATAATTCTTTACACTTTGAAAATATCACTTCATAAATCTTCACGACAGGCATGCGTGGTGGGTGGATAACCAGCATTATCCCCATTTTACCAAACTGGGACACTCACGCATCACAGGAAGTAGAGACAAAACTGCCAGAAGATGAGCCTGTAGCGGTCAGTTAGGGAGAGCCCGAAGTCCAACAAACATCCACAGGACCTCCATGAACCTTGCAAATAGCAGAACATAGTGATTTAAATAAAAAGGAGTAGTTTAGCTAAATGACTTCCAACGGGAGGAGGTGACCAGCGAGGTGGCTAGGCTGTGCTAAGGCTGGGGAGCAAAGTCCCAGCACACCAGGGGTGCCTTGATGCCATGCCTGCCCATGCTGAGCCTCTGAACAGCACAATAGCTACCGACAGCACTACATTTCTCACACAAATTTAAGTTAGCAGGAGAAAAAGAAAGAGATTGGAAGTAATGGGGGACATATGAATCACATCTGCAAGTCTTTGTGTAATTTAGTTCTGAAATTTAAGATTTAAACTAATGTATTCCTTGGCCAAAAGTTATTCTAGCTTCTCTAGGCAGGTAGTAATAGAAAGAAATGTGATCTTTTTGATTAAGCCAGAACATTTACTGCCACTGGGAAGTGCTGCACATAATGTACCGTGGGGACATGGTGCTTTCTGCAATTTCTGCTACAACTGCAATATCTTACAGTAAACCTTCAAAAGTACAGTATATAGGAAGTCTCAAATCATCCTCATTAACTGCATTTATACAACAGAGCACCTATCTATTAAGGTTAGAAGTTCTTCCAGTAAAATAAATTGTCCAGATTCTGCTTCCAAACACCCAGAATAAATCTAGACTACTTGCCCTACTTCTGTAGCATTATTCCAGATTTAAATCTATTCAACAAGGCTCTTAAATTTGTGGTTTAGGTGGGCATTTGAGTAGTTCTACCGGTGTCATTGGGGCTGCTCTTATAAGTTTTAAACTCTCCAGTATCTTTGAAAATTTAAATATGTGCCAGGGACTAAAAACTGACCTCGAAGGCTAAAAACAACAGATTGACAGAAAGATGAAATCTAATACAAAACCATTAATGAAAATCAAAAGGCACCAGAGCTTATAATGTTTAGAAAAACAATCAAATCCTCAGAGGAAAAAGGAGAGCTGAGGTCTGTGAACAGGCAGTATCATTTCAAATACTCCAGTATTTAGTCCTGCCTCAGGATCCTATTGTACTAATGTTGCACAGAGGGAGGCTGAGTCTGTGCCTCCCCAAAAGCTTACACCTGAGATTTTCACACTTAAGGTTTCCACTTATCTGTTACTACTTAAACACCCTACAAATTCCAACATTATCTTCAATCTAGTCTTATGTAAAGTAAGGTGCAGGAAAGAGAAATAACTTACTTAAGGCCTTATCACACACTCAAATACAAGGAAATGAGACCTGGGTATCCATCTATTCTACTGCCATAAATAGGGAAAAATCTAGGTCTGTTTGGCAATAGGTTTTTGGGGGTTTGCTTGCCATTCAGGCTCATGCAGGAAATGGAAATTTCCCGTTCCTGTAAACCTGAGATGCCTCAGGTCACAACTACTCAGCCAAAAGATAGTAAATACCACAGTCTCATTTTTGTAATTCACACAAGAAAGAGACAAACTCAGCCTAACCTTATATTTACTTTGGGATCATCTTTATGGTCCAGGTAAGTCCCAGCTCAGCCAATGCAGGCTGCTTAAGTGGTACTGTAATACAAATAATAAATCTTAACTTGGGACCAAGTGGGAAGCTATTGAATGCTTACAACTAGTGCTGTAAAAGTCCACTTCAGACATTTGTGCAAGCACAAGGGAAAGATCTGCGGTGCTTTGGGCATGTTAGGTCGCCCAAAGAGGGCACATGGATACTTGCCTTGTGTCAGGATACTTGCCTTGTGTCATGATACTTGCCTTGTGTCATGGTTTGACCCCAGATGGCAACTAAGCACCACACAGCCACTCACTCCTCACATGGTTGGATGGGGGAGAATCAGAAAAGTAAATGTGAGAAATCTAGTGAGTTGAGATAAAGACAGTTTAATAGGTAAAGCAAAAGCCAGGCACACAAGCAAAGCAAAACAAGGAATCCTTTCACCACTTCCCATCCGCAGGTGGATGTGCTGCCATCTCCAGGAAAATAGGACTCCATCAAGCATAACGTTACTTGGGAAGACAAATGACATCACTCCCAATGCCCCCAACCTTCCTTCTCCTTCCCCAGCTTTATATGCTAAAGATGACATCACATGGTATGGAATATCCCTTTGGTCAGCTGGGGTCAGCTGTCCCAGTTGTGTCCCCTCCCAACTTCTTGTGCACCTCCAGCCTCCTCGCTGGTGTAGTGGGGTGAGGAGCAGAACAGGCCTTGACTCCTGTAGGCACTGCTCAGCGATACTGAAAATATCCCTGTGTTGTCAGTTTTCAGCACAAATCCAAAACACAGCCCCATACTAGCTACTATGAAAAAAAATAACTCTGTCCCAGACAAAACCAGCCCCTTGCTGTCTGTAGGCAGGTCTTTGCCCACCTTCTCCCACACTGCACTTTGGACTGAATACTTGCTGTACATGCTGATTTCTTCACTGAATAACCATCCTCCTAATTAAACCGAATGCTGCTTAATTCAACCAGCTTTTAAACACCGCATTCATTATTCAGAGTTCTCCAGATCTGAAGGAACTGAAAGGAAACAACAACAATGCTCCTCACAGAATTTAACATCCACCCCGCTGGGCTGCAGAGACTCAACTTGAGACACAGCGTGGCTCTCCCATCACTCGTCATGTGCAAACAGATGTGGGAAGAGACGGTGGCTGATTATCCACCAGGAGGACCAGAAGTTCTTCCTTCAGAGTGTCCAGAGCCAAGGGACATGGGGACAATGCTTGTAGGGGACCAGGGGAAGAAGTAGGCACAGCCCTTCCAGGTGATTGGTGCTGATTCTCCCACCTCCTTTTCCCAAGCACAGCAGATGCTGCCCGCAGAGCAGCTGCCAGCCCCCAGCTGCTGTGCCATTGAGCTCCAGCATGCCTGTGGTGCTTGTACGCTGGAGCACAAGGCTCAGCTTCCTGGCACTCAGCAGTCTGGTGGCTTGGAGAATTGGAAGGAAATATTAGACTCTCTCCCCCACCTGCTTGTGAATTAGTCACAAGCCAGAGCAGCATCCAAGCCTTTGTGCTTGCATCATCCCACCCCCAAAGTAGGGATGGGATCTGGCTAAGGCTCACAAGAAAATGGCAACCCAGCAATTTGTGTAGGCTACACACAAAGAGCCTTACCTTGGCGATGCATTAGAGTGGGTGTCTTGACAGGGCTACACCTTATCTTCTTTTTCTTTAGAGACTGCTGAAAAAAATTCCAATAGGTCAGGGCGAGAATAGAAGATGGAAACAGCCAAATATAACCACATAATGGAGAGAGAGATCAGACATAGAAAAGACCAGATTGCAGCTGGACATGTGTTTTCAGAGACAGTTCCAATCTGATGCAAAAGCATTTAGAAATTTGGGTTGAATACAGTGAGTCAGAACAAGCCAAAAGCTGAGCTAGTTTGACTTGGAGCAGTGATGTTTTATTTCAGATTTCCCACATATTTGGACTCTTCCCCACTGGACCAGGCAAAACAAATGGAAGTTTCTGTGGGAGCACTTACGTTCACTCCCTTCCTTCAGCTGGCCTCCCTGCCTCTGTCAAAACAGGGCTCTGCATCCACGTTTTCCATCTCCCAGGGGACTCCCTCAACACCCAACCACAGGCTCTTCTCTCGAGTGCAGCTCTCTGCATCTCAGCTCTCTGCATCTCAGCTCTTGACGACAGTACTTGCTGGAAGAAAGCCAGGAGGATAAGTTTCACCCAGTGACGAGGCCACTTACCAAAGCGAACTGACTTCCATCATTTGCTCCGTAACCCACACTTTTGTCTGGTTTTAAATTCCTCTGATCAAGTAGAGAAGAGATCTGAAGGCAGCTGTCTCAGACTGTCTCCAGCTTGGTCTGTTTCTACATCCTTGCTTTTATGGATCTAGGTTTCCTTTTCTTTAAAAAAAAAAAATACCTCCAAGCAAAATGATTTGTTTCAGCTTGAACAAAACACCCGCTTAAATCCAAATGGAAGTTTTTGAACATACAGAAAAAAGGAAAACAGCTTATTTTAGGTTGACCCAAAAGCAAAAATTACACTACCGTAATCAGATCAATGTAAAAACGCTGTCAAGATTTTTCAGAACAGTACCTAGAGCTCTGTACGCAGACAGTACATTTTCTGATTGCACAAATATGACTTCCCCAATGCTTTCCCAAATTTTCACTCAGTTGACCCTTTTTTTCTCTCCATAGGCATCCGTAAGGAGGGGTTTTTAGGAGTATTAAAAGTTTTTAATACGTGTGACTATGTTCAGAAATTTCCACATTTCTGAACATATGCACTTTCACATGCATGTATGCACATTTAACTTGGTTTTTAAAAGAAATTTTTCAATGATTCTAGACAAAATCCCAAAAACAGAGCTGTTTGGGAACTGCTTATGTTTGCTTTATGCATGACAGATCTGTTTGACACTGTTCTCAGTCTGTGACTGGACTGTTGGAACATCTTTTTTCATATGGAGAAATAACAAATATTAAATAACCAAAAATCCAAGTATCACCATTCAGCCAACTACTCATATGGATTAAGTGGAGGTCTGGTTTCCATGAATAACTGAAACAGTCTGTGTATTTGTAAGCCACATAATAAGATCCCATAAATAATATTTAATAGAATTTAGACTTCAGAGTCTGAGTTTCAAAATTAGGCTTTCCAGTAGTGTAACTCTCCCCTCAGCTTTGCTTGCTGACTAGTAATGCCGTACAGCAGATAGGATATCAGCACTGGGATTATCAAGCATACCATTTCCATTATTCACACATGTAGAAGTCCACATTCCTTCATATGAGATTTGTCAAAATTATTATCACTACTACCTACTTTTTTTTTTTTTTTAAGAAAAGCTATTGGAAAACAATGGCAGATCTAAGCAAAACCCTTATTTACAAATATCAAGAAATTTTCAGAGGGTGTCAGGTATTACAGGAATAGCAGTAGGTTGATACTACAGACAGTGTTGTACAGCAGAAATTAGGATTTTCCACTAAGAACAAGGAGCCAAATACAGCGCAAACCAGGGAAGTGATTACTACCTTGCATGCCTTGTGAACAACTGTGCCCTTGAAGAGGAATTAAGGACTGATAAAGGTTGCTGACCATGCCCTTGAAGAGGAGCTGAAGACTGATAAATGGAACATCCTGGTACCAAAACCTGGATGGTTGCCACAGGGCATGAAGTCAACAGTAACTAGAGTAAAGCTGGCAGGGGGAGATTGAGACCACCATTTCAACAAAAGCCCTCTTTCCAGTTAAAACCACCCCTCACTGAGCATGTGCCTTGATTTAAAAGCACACCGTGCCTTTACACAGAAGCGCAGAGTACAATTAACCAATGAGATTTGTGTGCTAAGTTACTAACCAATTAGTGTAGAAAAAAGCAGATCTTGATGTCTGCTAAATGGGATAAATAAGCCATAGATTTTGTAGTGAGCTGTGCTAGCTTAATGGGGTTGCCACCTAGCACCCATCTCTGCACAGACATGCAATGAACACATATCTCGGCACTGGGTGTAAATTGGCTTATTGCACACCAGGTAAAGATTTTGGTTTATTGCAATAAACAATAGCATGTTGCAAAGATGGTATAAACAGATGAGCCACTTAAAGTAACAAGAGGAAATCAGACTATAGCCTGTGTTTACATGGAGGGAAATAAAGTGATAGAGAAGACAGTGCAGCTCTCAGCACAGACGGATAAACTCAGAGAGAAAGCACAGCTAGCCAGGCACAGTAAAGCAGGGAAAACCAGCAGCAAGTGCAAAGAAAGAGAGTCCTTCAGGCTATAAGATAAACTGTGAAAAAACATGCTGAGTTCCCATTTCAGAAGTACATAAGCTACTTAGTCTGTGTCCTTTGAGAAAGTAAGACAAGCAGCTGGCCAGGTTTGTGAAGGTGCAGAGGACTGAAACAGGGCTTGGCACAGTAATGGAGGCACCTACCTCCCCAAGAAATGATGCACCAACACTGATCATATGCAACATCAGTGACAAACACTGTTTCTCCCAACAGCACTCAAGAATCAAATGTGCAGAAACATTAAATTTAGCTTTTTCACCCTTAAGTTCCAGAACTGGAAACACCAGGGTTTTCATAAAGGGAAACACTCTCAAATGTCTTAGTGGGTGAATAAACAAGATTTATCAGGGACACCAGATGGGCAGCACTGGGGAAAGCTGTCTCCACTGCAAGTGACGGGAGTTAGTTATCTCTCCTCTCTCAGTGTGTGTGTTTGCAAAGGGCTCCTACCTCACAGTCCTACTGGGAAGAGATAAATAGTGCAAGGAGGACACACATGATGTTTTCTTTATTACAGGGCATCAGAAGATGCTTTTTGCCCCAGCTGATGAAGGACTTCTATGCTGTGCTTTACACACAAAACATCTGCAGTAAGTATGTGATCAGGATCCCCTGGGTTTTCCTACAAATTATCCCCCTGCACTAATATCCAAAGAAAAAAGGGCAGAATACAAATATTCAACTGCAAAATTGCAAACAGTAAGTTGTTGGGGTTTTTTTCCAAGCTGGTCACTAAGCACAGGAATATGTTACAAGCTGGTCCCTACTTCATCCATGGCCCTCTGGGTCTCCTTTCAGGAGGAAAGCTGATCAACACTTGCACAGAGGCTGTCTTGTGGCTGAGGGAGGATGAGCTCTCGCGCTTTTAGAGTAATGACAGAAGAGACAACAGCGTGTAACACAAATATGCAGCACCAAACCGCTCAATGAGCATCAGCGCCCAGAAGCGCTGGAGATGTTTGGTCCCTTGGGCCACCTCTGCTCACGTGGGGCCACTTCTGCACGGATGACATCCAGCACTGGGAGGAGCAGCCCAGTGAACACAACTGGCTGCCCACCACCTCTCCCCCAGCCGTGAAACGCATCCGGCAGGCACCCACTGCCGAGCTGCTGCCTGCAGATAACAGGGCTCTGCCGAGCCCGTCTGCTGCCCCGCGGGTGACTTAACAGCCTTCGGTGCTGTGTCACATGTAGTGAATCAAATTGGTTCTATGGGAAAATTGTTTCAAAGAAGCCTGAAGTGCAACTTGTCTGTTAGACTGCGATTTCTCTAGGGGAAAAAAACATGCTTTTTAAGGGCTTGGAAAGCATCTCGTGTGTGGCAGCTGCCCCTGCGAATAAATGACAGGCTCGATCAGACCAAGTGGCTTGCAGGTTTCTCCTGCCTGGGTGGTGCCTGAGCTAACGACGTTGAGCGGGAGGACTGTGTACCCCCTTACCCATCCCCGGAGCCAGCTGCTCCCCACACCTGCAAAATGTGAGCAGAAAGCCATTCCCTTACAGATTTCTTCTCTGGCTGGGATGGGATGACTCCTGCTTCCACTGCCCTAAAGGAAACTACACCCTCACAGGAGCTGAGTCTTTGTCTCCAGAAGGTTTTCCAGCACTGTGCAATGACTTTTTTCCCCAAAAAAAGTTAAACTTTGCAGTTTGAAAACAACTCTGGCAACAGCTGAAGGAGTTTGGCTAGAAATTGTGTTACCTCTTGATCCATCACCACTGCGTAGCAGCTCTGTGTGCAGGCTCCCAGCTCGTTTGAAGGTGGTTGGGATGGCTTCAGGCTTTTGACTTTTTTATGCAAGCAGATTTTCATGCTTTGATATCTTCTCTGACATGACTTTTGATCCAGCGGAGGTGATGCTGACACTTTTTTCACTGGGAATATTTTATCTGTGTACGGTGCTGCCAGAGCATTGCAGTCGCATGAGTTATTTCGGAGGAGCTCTTTCACAAAAATACAGCCTAATAAATGTGATGAAAAGTGAGACAACTGCTAACTGCAGTCAGGGTGCCTGCCCTAGGCCGGACCAAGGCATCACAGGTTGGTAGCACACAGGACCATCAGATGTGATCTGGGATAGTCGGGGGAGAGAGGGCAGCACAGCACAGACTGGTCTGGGGATCTGTGTGGTGAGAAGGGCACTTCAGAGTAGCCAGATTACTCCCTCTCCAAAAAAGGGGATGATGTTTCAAGCTGACAGACTGGCAAGTTTTAGGAAAAGTGAAGAAATCCCGTTGGAAAGTCTGGATTTTGCTGTCCCTGCCAGGGTAAAGTGGCACAGGGAATGAGGGTCACCAGCCAAGAAATGCTATGTGCCTCAGGGAACACCCTGCTGAAGGACTTTCAGCTAATTGAGAAAGTCAAACATCCATATTCCTGCTAAAAAAAGAGGCTGCACTACCTTCATCAAGCATTTTAGCTACAAAGGGAATTGTTCATAAAGGCAGAAGGAATTAAAGGACGTACTAGTTAATGGGGCAGATTGATGTGCACACTGATGAGATATAGTTCAAATTGACTAAATGTCTGGTTTGGCTGAAACGGTCTTTTTTTTTTTCTTTATCTTGGTCAATGTTGTCTGTGATTTTTGTTGTTTGTAAGCTATGTCCTTTGCTGTGATCCCAGACAGAACTGACACTAGCCAAATACAAGGTGTGCATGAAAAAAAAAAATGAAAAGAAAGAAAAAAGACAAAATCACTATATGCCCTAATTTATACCATTCTAAGGCCCACTGAAGCAAATTAATTTTGTGCTAATGTAATTCTCATCCCACCTAAAATAAATCCCAGCCTGATTGCAGCCTGCCTGCATACAGTATAAGGACCCACTAGGGCACAATGCAAATTATACCAATGACTTACCAACACAGCTGACCTCTGCGCTAACCAAAGGGGAGAAATGGGACTGCACACCATCATTTTCTCTTTCCGTCCTAAACTGATGAGGTGGTGTTTTGAGTTTGTGTGTGCAATGGCATGAATGAACAGGAGCTTGAGCTGGTAGGCATTACAAAGAGCTAAATTAGCCTGGATTTATATTCATGCAACTTTTCCAGTTATGCAGTTACCCAAGCACAAGCCTCCGTAGTGGGACTTCCACCAGAGCAAGTCTTGCACAGATTTACCTTATGAAGGAAAATTATCCAACCAAGCTAAATCATATCAGTGCAGAACAGTGGTAAGAGCTTGTTTACATGAAGCTAGTCAGAAAAGTTGATCTGCATTTTTAAGTGGATTAGTTAAACTGCATTAATTAAAACCCTTTGTGGGAACTGTCAGAATTCGAGTGGCTTCGATTTCATTTGGTTTACTTCTCTTCCAAGGCTAAGTCATATTAAGGCCACTTTAATTGTGAATCGGAAAGTTTAATGCAATTTAGCTAATTCACTTTAAACTCCTGCCTTTAGTTAATTTAAATCAACTTTCCTGATTGTCCCTGGATAGACATGACCAAGGAAAAGCGAGGAGCACTTAAAGAGGAAAACCTAAGACTAACTGAAAAAAATCCAAATATTTCACTACCACATCCAGGATGTTACTATCTTCATCACCAACAAGCCTTGGGACTTGCAGGTAGCAGTGTCAACATCCAAGGAAATAGATCTTAAGTGCTGAGCTACAGCTACTCAACAGAAACAGCATGGCCAGTCCTGCACAAAAACTTTACTCCAGCATAAAAGAGTGCAAGTAAAGAAAATTTCTCTCTGACCTCAGAAAAAGCAGAGCTTGGTCCATGGGCTGTGGAAGGGGAAGAAGAGAGCTGCCTCAATAGGTGAAAGAAGGAAATCCTATTTAAAGCTCTGATGACAATGTCTGCATCTTTTCTGCCTCCTGAGCCAGAAGGCACAACCAATATTTGTAAAATGCTGTTGAAGGAGACCTGGTCTTCTTTGCCCTGGAAGCATCACGCAGACCTGTTTCAGGCACTGGCACATGGTAACAGCCATGCAGCAGTCTGAAGCTCAGAGATTTGGGATGTGGAGGCATGCAGGTGTCGTTTGCATGGCGTGAGCCCCAGCTCTGCAGGGCAGCACCGATCTGCCAGACCATCCCAAAATGTTACCTGTGAATTTAAGAGTTCAAGGCGAATCTTTGAAAACTGTCTATTTCTACAGGTGCAAGTTGCTTACATAAGACACTTCAATGCCTACAAAAATCTACATCCTTCTAGCATCATCTTTTTACAGCTCACAGCCTGGCTTCACGCGATAGCACTGCAGCCAGTTAACGTTAACGGTGAGCGGTGTTTGCAGTGACAGGGTTACTCTGCACCAGATGAATGATTAGAGCAGAGAACTGCCACATTAAATGAGAGGGAGTATGAGACAGGGTTCTTGTGCTGCCGAGATCCATTTTAGTCCTGAATCATACTCCAAATGGCAGCCTAAGTGAGAGTAGAGGTGGTGATTAGTAGGACTGTGTCTATTTGGAGAAGGCTGTGTGCATGACTGAGCATGAATGGCCTGATTATGAGTGGGTGGAATTCCACTCAAAGGGACTGAGCGGGCAAAGCTGTGGTAGCAATGATTAGCTGCCACACAGGATAAGTTATTGTCTCCTGTGATGCTAAAGATATACTGTACTTAATAGTTCATTGGCTAAATGCATTCAAATGGCTGATATTGCTGCAGCCGGAAACATTCATTCACGTAATTAGTTTACCTTCCTAGTTTAAGCCGAATGGAAAATCCCGCTGTAAAGCACTGTTAAGCCGGCTGTTGTGCCAGCGTTGATCAGCACAGTCCTTTTGACTTTGCAAAGTTGCCCAGTTTTCCCCAGGAGGACCTTTAATCCCCTACCTTATCACAATGCCTTATCACAGCCATTGTAGGGATGCTCTGGAATCTTCTCTGGACAATCTGATCCCAAGATTTCTAATGGCAGCTGCTGGAAACTATGGAAAATGAGCTGTCGTGTGACTGGGTTGTTACCTGTCAGTGATCTTA
Organism: Rhynochetos jubatus; assembly: GCA_027574665.1. NCBI lineage: Eukaryota > Metazoa > Chordata > Aves > Eurypygiformes > Rhynochetidae > Rhynochetos > Rhynochetos jubatus. The sequence goes on along the minus strand of CM050648.1, from coordinate 11,612,640 downwards.
ATTCCAGGTGTGTGACAGGGAAGGCAGGACATGACTCATCCCTTGTGAGAAATCCTCTGTGTCACAGATTTGCAGTTATACCTTTTTCCAGAGGAACCTCAGCTACTTGCCCGTAATAAATGACCTTCAGGTGACTTCCTCTCCCTTCTCTGGGAGTCATGAATATTTGACTTAACAAATTAATCTTTTCTCTCCCATCATACGAAGACAGATACATTTATATATGGAGTCTATGAGACAGATATAATTAAAAAAAAAAAGTACATAAAGTGTCTGATCTTCAAGTAACTCTGTTCATCAGAGGGGTTAGGCCAGACCCTCAACTGCAGCAGAGCAATACTATTTATATCAGCAATTGTATGGCTCCATCTCTTTCTATCTCACTGGCCTGATATTGCAGGCAACAATATGCAGAGCCTTAGACCTGGGTCTAAAATCAGCACTGATCCAAGCAGTTTCAGCATAATGCCTCCTGTCATCATCCTCCAGTGGTGCTTAGGAGGGAAGCTGGACTTTTTATTCCGTGAAGCTGAAGGATTCAAACTGAATTTCTCTCTCTTCATAAAACTCCTGAAATGTCAGGGCTGGGAAGGAGAAAATCCTCTGAGGTCCTCAACATCAGCATAACCACATCATCAAACTTGGCATAATTTACTGTTATGCAGAGGTGGTACCCAGCAAAGCATGCTGCCTTCTAGTGACTCTGTTTTGGAGAGGAAGAGCTTGGATTTGGATTAGCTCTCTCAATGCGCAGGTACGTGGCTTTAGGGGGAGAGGACCCTGATACACAAGTTAGGTCCTCCATCACCTACACAGTCAAGAAGAATAACAGCAGTCAGGGGTGGTGGCAGCATTTTGTCATTGCTGTGTTATTCTGTTTATTCTTTCATTTTGAGTCTTTTTGTTAAGCCTTCAGCAGCAGGGCTGGGTTCTGGAAAGGGCTGCTTGAATGCTCATAGTCCTCTTTGTGCAGTATTACATCCCATGAATTGCTCTCTAAGTACAGGCAGTACTTAAATTTCCACACACCACTTACAGTCATCCCCAGAAGGCGAATTCTGTTGCGGTCCACAGGAGTATATCAGGGTCTCGAGCCTCATCCGTCTGTTTGCTTGTATTTGCTTCTGCATGCTTTGCTTTTGACCTCTATCAGCTGCATTATTGAGCCCTGCAATTATTTTTCCATTCATCTTCTTTCCTGACTCATTTAGCAAACAAATACTTCTTGACCTCCTGTGCGTTGAGATGCACCATCCAGCTCAGTGTGGTGGAAAGTGTGAATCTGCTGCCTTTGGAAACCCTGCAAGCCGATGGCAGGGAACAGCTATCCCCTGGACATTTTGTTCCAGTTCCACTCCAGTGCTTGCTCATGTAAGAAAGTAATTTTTTGGTCTGGAGTCATGCAAGAAAAATAAAACAGCCTGTCCACTTCCTATCTTCAGGCAGACTTCCCAAAGGGTATAGGAAGGGAAAGGATCGGTGTGGAGCCTAGCAGCTTCCTGGCCGGGAATGCAGTGGGTGATCAGAGCACTGGTCGAACAAGCAGGCTTGTACTGCATGCACCGGATGTCCAGGATGAAATGGCACACCCAAAGCTTCCAGACTGAGCTGCCAGGATGTCCTCAAAAACATATCTCATTGCCACTGGCTATTTGTGATCACAAGGTGGCTATTTTAAACACAGAGAAGCCAACCTGCCTGTTTTTTCCCAGCATTTCTAGTGCAGAACAGCACTATTCTGTTGTCCTTCTGCAGCTGAAGGGGAATGCACTGGGCTTCTGTGATGCTTTTTTGCCATTCCCTTTTGTTTCATGTCCTTTGTTTGATGAGAAAGGTAGGGCAGGGACTCTGGCCTTCTGCAAGGAAAAGCAGTTTTGCTATCAGGTAACAAAATTTGCTACCCAAAAGGAGAATGGGAATGAGGGTGGAAAATTGGAGTGTGTTTCCAAAAACTGAAAAAGGACGTGTGTCAAGAGCTATTGAAAGGTGAGTCCTTGCAGTCAAAGAGGAGGTCTGTCTGCAAGAGCCTGCCAATGGGAGGCTTTTACTGAGATACTGAAGCTTATGCAAAGAAGACACACCGAAGGATCTCCCCCAAATGACAGCACAAACTAGAAGAACCAGTTAATGGGCTTATTAATCTCAAACTTTGTTTTGAGATGTTTCACACAGAGATGGTAGGTGGTGTGGAGCTCACCTTCTCCATGGCTACAGGGAGCTTCCAGCTGTCTGTAGGACCATGATGGGGTATAGACCTGCTGAGTGGTGAGGAGCTCCCTTTGTCCACGGCTATGGGGAACTTCCAGCTGTCCGTAGGACCACAACAGGGTACAGACAAGGACTGTGTATGTTTCCTTATCTTAAGGTCAATGTCCTTGTAGAAAGCTGCAATGCTCTCTAGCTGAGTGAGGAAGGGCCAGTTCTGTTCAATATACTTATCAATGATCTGGACACAGGAGTTGAACGCACCGTTAGCAAGTTTGCTGACGAATACCAAACTGGGAGGTGCTGTTGACCAGAGGGACCAGAGGCCTTGCAGAGGGATAAGATTGATTGGAGCATTGGGCAATGATTAATGGGGTGAAATTTAACAAGCCCAAGTGCTGGATTCTGCACCTGGGACAGAGTAACACCAGGCACAAGTATGAACAGGCAGAGGAGTGGCTGGAGAGCAGCCCTGCAGACAGGGCTCTGGGGGTGCTGGTCGACAGCAGGAGCCATAGGAGCCAGCAGTGCCCTGGCAGCCGGGAGAACAAACCGTGTCCTGGGTGCATCACACCCAGCATGACCAGTCGGTGAAAGAGGTGATTGTCCCACTGTATTCAGCGCTGGTGCACCTTCACCTTGGGTGTTGTGTGCAGCTCTGGGCCCCACCGTTTAAGAAGGGTGTTAAAGACCTTGAATACATCCAGAGTAGGGCAACAAAGCTGGTGAGAGGGCTGGCAGGAACATCTTGTGAGGAGCAGATGAGGATTTGGGCTTGTCAGAAGGAGGCTGAGGGGTGACCTCATGTCTTTCCACAGCTTCCTGAGGAGGGGAAGTGGAGAGGGAGGTACTGATTCTTCTCCCTGTTACCCAGCTACAGGACATGTGGTAATGGCTCAAAGCTGTACTAGGGGAGGTTTAGATTGGACATTAGAAAGCATTTCTTTACTGAGAGGGTGGTCAAACACTGGAACAGACTTCTTAGGGAGGTGGTCAATGCCCCAAGCCTGTCAGTGTTTAAGAGGCATTTGGACAATGTCCTTAACCACATGCTCTAACTTCGGTCAGCCCTGAGGTGGTCAGGCAGTTGGACTAGATGATTGTTTTAGGTCCCTTCCAAGTAAAACAGACTATTCTATTCTATTCTCTCAAATTATAATTTTCCAGGCAGTGGACCTGTCAGCTGTGAAGACTTCAGCTGAGAGAAATTAAGATCCCAAAATGTTCCCTAGTCTTACATATTTTGGACTTAAACCAAGAAAGTTATCTAAGGCAACTCATCTGCTGCCTTCAGTAGCCATATTGCCCTTGAGGAAAGCAGGTGTTTAGACATCAGTAAAGCTGCTGGGATGAGAACCAGACTGAGCAGCTCTGAACAGTTCATTATCCCTTTCTGTGCCTGTGTGCAAAAGAAGGTGTTGAAATGCTGCAGTCCTGTAGCATTTACCACCTTCTTTGCTTCCCATCTGTGCAGAGATAAGCAGGATAAGTGGCTACACGGGGTTCAAAGCCTGCAGTGCTTCCAATGGGACAAGCAGCAGTGGCCCCTGAGAGACCTCATGAGATCGCCTGCCTGCATTTCAGACATTGCGAGTTACACGCTTTGGCTAAGCTCCAGATAAGCATGTGGATTTTGTGATGCTCTTCTGAATCCAGCACAAGCTCTGAACTATGTAAAGCTTTTGTCCACTCATATTTCTCATTTCCTCCTTGTACTGAGAAACCTTATTCCCTTTGTGAAGATACGGTTTAAACTATCTCAGCAACTAAGCACATACAATATAAGAAACGGATTAAGTGCACATTGGCCAGGGTTACAGGCTGCAGGAGGTGCTGCAGTTTATAGATGACAGAGCAAGTCAATAGTAAATAAATCCTTGCTGCATGTTTTTTTCACCTGTTTCCTCTATAATGAATCCTTTGGAAATCTGGCACAGCTGGGACTTGTGTAAGGGGCTCTTTGGCTCCCTATTTAGCAGCTCCATCATGAAATGTAGTGATAGTCAGAAAAGTAACTGCATAAAAATGGCACCTAGGTGCTGTTAAATATGTGTTCTCTGTGGGTCTCCTGAGGCATATGTGCTGAGTTTAAGGACCGTTTGCTTTTTAGCTCACTCTCTCTCTTCCCCGTGGCTAGGGATGTGCTAGCCATGTTGTGCTCAGCTCTCCTGCCTCTCCCACAGTATTGCCTGTTAATGTCTGATTCCAGAAGCTTTGCAGTTGGCAATGTTTTAATAAGCAGAAAGAACACAGCTTGATTCTCAGGTAACAGGCTGAGCTGGCTGTGCTGGCAGTCAGAGAAAAAAACATGGTTTTGACTTGAAGACTGAGTGAATTTGGAATAGAAATTGCAGAGGAGGAATAAATGTGGCATACCAGGATGTCACTTTTACACTTTCCAGATGATAACTGCACTTTAAAGTGGAGAATCTCTGACAATGACGTCCTCTTTTAAGCCTCCAACATCTATGCCCGTACTTGGTCCTCCTGCAAACCCCCTCCTTTTCCAGCTCTGTCTGACTCACATTGTGTATTCTTCACAAAATGTACTGACACAGACTCTGTTTATGAGAGTTACTCAAGTTTGTTTCCAAGTTAGAACCGTCATTTTATGAGGAGGTGGCTGGGTTAAGAGAGGAGAAGTTTGCATTTGTTGGGCAAGGACATTGAAAAGCACTCACCAGGAATAAAAGTTGCAAGATAAGTAGCACACATCTGACTGTGTTGCATAAAAAAGTGCCTGGAAACTCTTTTCTTGCTCCTCACTGCAATATCTTTCAGGCCACCTGTGAAATCAGCATCCAGAGAAGTTTATTTCATCTCCTTCTGCTTCATTGACCGGGGTACTTATTCCTAGGAAATTAGTAGATCAGCTGGAACCTGTGAATTGGCTGAGATATTTGGGATGTCACCAAGTGGTACTGCAGAGGGAACAGATGCTTTCTGCAGGACAGGGCCACATCTGGCTGTGTGACAGCAGCGTCCCCACAGTGCCCTGGTACAGAGGGGAAGGGGAACCATGGCAAAAAGGCAAGCCAAAGGCTGAAAGTAGCTAGTGTCCTTTCAGGTGGTAGGATCAGTCCTTGCTAGCAGGCCCTGTGGCACTGAAATATCTAATTTATTTTCAGGAAAGGGTGAAAAAGGATTAAAAACAGGAGATCAGGATTTTTACTTTTCTGGAAGAGAGAGGCATTTTGATAATAAGCTGCTTTCCTGTCAGCAGCTCAGGGTGATGTATTTCCACGAGCCACATCCCTCAGGATGAAACCCTTGGTGAGTGCGGTCGACCTCCTAGAAATCTTGTTAGAGTGTGAAAGTGAGTATCTGTGTGTGAAGGATGCTAAAGCCTCTCTCACAGGGCGAGGAGCTGACCCCCCCGGAAGGGATGTTTCACAAACTGACCTGCACCAGGATGTTTTCACCCCCAGGAGAAAAACAATCTCCCCCTCTGTCCCCTGTAACTGCTCCCAGAGGCAACCCTTTTTTTCCAGGGCTCCGAAGACATATCCAAACAAATGTCTCTAAAAGAGATCAAATCACTACTTTATCAGGCCACATTTGGCACCAAAGATCAAAATCAAGCCTATATAAAAATCACTAGAAATACGTGATTCAAGGAAAAGTCAAAGGCACAGTGAAAACAGTCATTTATTTGCCTCCAAAATGTATGTTTGCAGCCTGATTATAATATTCCTGGAGAATCAGAATGTGAAAATAACTACAAAAAAAGTTCTGAATACCATACTCTGCTGTCCTGACTCTGCATAATGTAAACAGTGAATCAATTTTCCCACGGAAAACAGGTGAGTTATTTTTAAAATTTATTTTAATGGTTACTGTGTTATTAATAATATATTTAGAGAATTATTTTCAGCTACATCCCTAGATCCGGTAAAATAATTACATGCTCCAGGACAGCAGTAAAAAGATGAGGAACTACATATATCTTAGTGACCAGTTCTATAAATAGGCTACTAAAAATTAGTAATCGTTGTCATAGCTGGCTCAAGACAGACTTGTTAACTAATTATAGATCAAGCTGTGCATTAAAATTAAAGCCATTTGCAAGATATTACCACAAATATAATGTTCCTGAGAGATAACAGATTGACAGTCTTGGAACCTCAAGTGGCTGCACAACCTCTGCAGTTTGGTCAGTACAAAAAACAAGTTTTCAAACATTATTCCCCTGTCACGCCTGAATCAGACTATGTAGAAATACTACCTATGATGGGTCATTCCTTGGTCATGGAGTCCGTGACGTCTCGAGACACCTCCAGCGGGGGTGAACACGTGTCTGGCGAGGTCTGGTTCTGAGATCACACCACAAGCTGCAAAGACCACCCAGACCTTTTCACATGTTAGCAACCATGAACTAGCTGCCAGATTGAAAAAGCACTTAGGCATTTTTTTTTTTCAGCCAGTTTTATTTGGGACTCACTCAAGATAATGCCTAATCCATCGAATTTCTTGGTCTGAAGACCCTACGGCCGATGTGCTAATCACAACACAAATTGCCACAGTAAATTGCAAAATATTGTAAGATCATGGCCATTACTGTCTGATTTTGTGTCTTACAGTACTTTGTGGGATGGGATCTCGGTTCATGATCAGTAGACTTGCCACAATATAAAGCACACAGAATAATACCAGAGGCATTATGCTCCTCAAAGCTGTATTTCAAGAATGTGAAGTTTATTTCCTGATTTAATGCTGCCGCAGTCAAGCAGACTTGGAACAATTCATGGGCCAAGAAGACTTTGTAAGTATTTTAAAATTGTGGATAAGTTGAGGAAAAGGAGAAAGAGAGCATATTGGCAAGTAAATCATACTTTCTTGTAGATCATACACAGATTTTCCAGGATTTTATCCTGGAACAGAATCTGAGGCTGAGTGGCTGACAAAGGTTAAAGCCCAGTGACCATCGACAGGGAATCTTCATCACCTTGCACTGCAGCTCGATCACTGAAAATGGGGGGGGGGGGGGGGGAAGAAGAAAAAAGCAATGCACAGTGCAACCTTGAACATCAAAAGGACCAAGCAGGCTGTCAGAGAGGAGTGGGTTACTTCCACTTGCTTGATCTCTTTGCTAAAATAATATTAATATTTTAGTATATTGACTGCTGCATATTTTTCTGGAGCAACACCCTTAAAAACCAAGCCCATGCAATCCAGGGGAGAAGCTGGATGCTCACTGACTGAGACCAATTGCAACAGGCAATGATGTAAAGAAATGGACAAAAATATGGAGCGAAGCTACGCCTCCTTTTTTTTAATTTGGACTCAATTTTCCATTTACCTATGCAGAACAGAGCATCTGGTTGCAAAGAAGCTGGTAGCTGGGCTGTAGCATTCAATTACAAGTAATCTGCATGACTCGCTACTTTTAATGTGCCTGAAAACTATTTTGATCCAACAGAAATTGGTTTAATGTACGCATTTACAGGTACACAAAGAAAACAAAAATTATGACAGAGATAATATTCAGCTCATCATTTGCTATTGTGGCATTAATTATTGACCAGATTCTTATGATACTGCACAATTTAAATTTGCCACTAGCAGTAGTAATTCTTCCGAACAACATATTGGAAGCTGGAATATGAGAAATGAAACCTTAAAACATAGTGTAATAGCACAACCCAGTGGCTTACTAAAGAATAAACCACCACTTAGAGATCTACAATCTGGACAGTTTCATGTTGTATTTTATTAAAAAATCTGGAAAATGTGAGGATGGCAAATTATTCGAGGGTCAGGTAGAGGAGATGTTTATTCAAATCCTTTTTCTTTATCCAAAAGCACTGAAAAACTGTTTCCAGTTATGTTGGCTATAAAGCCCAGATGTCACTTCCATGCCATTTTATGTAGAACTATTTAGGTCTATTATTCAAAACTATATTTAGAATAATACTTTTATTATAATAATTTATGCTCAATATTATTATTATAATTCTATTGTTATAAAGAATTATTCTGTATCTCATTATTCCTTTACATACTTGCTTGAATCTGCTTTTATTGTCTTGTGCAATTTGCATATGTCATGGTTTAATCACTAAAACCAGCAGAGCGTGTATCCCAGCCGTCATCTGAACTCTGTCTACACTGGCTGAAGTCCACCTGTTTATTCCAGGAAATAGCTGATGTCTGAGAAAAGATACACCCTCCCCACCACCCCTCCCCAATTAGTCGTGGGTGTCTTATCCTGCATTACATCAACACATCAGAGGAAAGGAGTGGTTTGTTGTTGCTGCATGGGCACCGGCCTGTAAGCTGGGAGTTTCAAAAACACCCACAGAGCAATGCAGGGTATGTGGTGGGAGGCATCTGGTACACCAGTTGCAGCTGTGGTCCTCAGCTGTGCAACCTGAGGGTCTTCTGACACCCTTCTGGCACACATGTGCATGAGCAGGAGGGGTGGTGGGGTGAGAGGATTTTGCGTGCCCATGTCTCATCCCATTAGGAAGACAGGATGCATCTGGGGGTGCCCTGGGACACAGGAAAGGGAAGAGCGCTCCAGTTCCTCACCAACAGTGCCTGGCTGGGCCAGTCCACAGGAGAAGGGTCCCAACAGGGCTACTGGACACCCAAAAATGAAGCCTACGCACGTTAGCACATGGAGAAGGCAAATACCTGATCAAGTCACCAGGAAATACAATAGAAAGCACCATGCCTTAGGTCTGGCTCTCCAAAGCAGAGTATGTTAACCCAGGAAACACTGCCCTTTCTCCTGGGATGACGTGCCGACCCCATCCCCTCACAGGTGACACAGCTTGGGTGTTCAGATTGCAGCAAAGCCTGCACAGTGACCAGAGCTGGAGTATGGGTATGCCAGCTGGGAGGAAGCGGATGGGAACTCCTACTGTTAGTGAAAACTTTTGAAAGGAAAAGAAAAAAGATCACGCAGTGATCAAACAAGGTAAAAAGCACTGCCGGAGAAGCAGCAAATGAAAAACAATGAAAAAAAGGCATTTCAGGTAAGCCACTTGAACCAGAAGTGAGGTCAAGGAGCCTGTGTTGATAGCCTAGCAAACATAGGTCCCCAGAAGCTAGATAGGCATAGATTTCCCTCTATTGACTAGAGGAAACAATGTTCCTGTCCTAGATAATTCCCTAAATTAATTCTACCAGAAGATGCTACAGATAAGATGTGACCTTGCACACCGAGTCAGGTTGTTAGACAGGGTATAGCTGACACAGCCAAGTTCTGCACACCACAAGTGTCTGAATTTTAATATTGTGTGTGGTATAGATATGTCAATTCAAGTTTCCATCATCGCTAGTCCCACGGGTAGCAAAGAATCGGATTAAAATAACAATTAATAATAAGGCTAAAAAAAGACACTCAGACTCTGATATGTATTTAGTGCTTTTAAATTTCAGTACAGCCCCAGAGAAAAATAGCTATAATCTTCTAGCATTTTGTCCAGCAAAAAAACGAAGGTACACCTCACTACTAACAAAGTCCCTGGGGATTTAAATATGCATGAAGAGATGGATACAGTCAAAGGAAAAGCTCGGCACCACTGTGGGCTCTACGTGCTGACAGTTGCAAGCAGCATTGGTTTCACAAGTTGTAACCTATATGTCACATGGCACTAACTCTGGAAGGGTGATACCACCTCTACATCGTGGTACGGTGCTAGCAAAGAGAGTCTCAGCTGGCCTTTATGCGTGAGAAAGTCCCAAAGAGTGACCCAGCAGCTAGAGAAATGAGTACGTTAGAAATTATAACATCTCTGATGGTGGTGATGGTGACATGACTCAGAGCGAGCTTCAGGAGGAGGGAAATGCCAGAGATCAGCTGGACACTGAATCCTGGTTGGTAAGCTGGATGTGGGCCCCTGTTACGAAGGTGTGTGTGGATATCTATCTGTAATAGTGTTGTTGCCATGACACTTGCCTTCAGGACCAAAGTGTGTTCCCTGGATGGTTTTAGCTGTTGGGACAGAGGTAGTAGATAGTCACGAGGCAGTAACCATGGAGGTGAAGCAATGCAGAACTGGCATCCTTGCAGAGTTGCTTAGAAATCCCTCAGGACTGAAATGCAATCAAAGAGGAAAATACATACTGTGGGGCTTCAGCACAATGTTGCCACCTGAAATCATGGACAAAGATAAAGGAAAGGTGCTCTTATCACACACGTCCTTGGCAGCACCAGTTTCAGACCGTGTGAAGCAGCCATGATGTGCACTCCTTTCACTCGTCTAGAGCCTAAACGTGGCCTTGCCCAAAATCCAAAGTATAGTTCCCAGTTGTCCTGCTCAGTTACAACCAAATTCCACAAATGCCTGACCTTGGTGAGCCCAAGGAGAAAGTCTACAACTGTGGAGCCCAGCTCCATCGAGATGCTTCCTAGCAAGCCTTCATGTGGCACTCTGTGCTGTGATGGAGGACTTGCCCTGCCCTAAGAATTCTCCTGCTGATCAGCTGTAGGCAAAAACATACTGTGTAGGATAATTTTGTGTGGATCCCTGTTTTCTCCCAAAAAAATTATAAAACTTTCATTTTCTTCTGTGTATCACACTCTTGTCTGATTAGTGTTGATGTCTCTTCTCTTTTAGAAGGGCTTCCTTGCTGTTGAGTTTTTCTTCTTCAACATTTCAAGCACCATGTCTATTTGTCTATCCATGTTTTCCTGCTTGGGTTTGTCCCTTTGACTGAACTTTATGCCTGTGTAATTGGTCCAGAGCAGGTCTGCCCTCCTGGCTCCCCTACTGAGCAGGAGCCTGAAAACTCCAAGTTGTCTGAACAACTTTCCCTCATCCTCGAATCTATCTCTGGACCCTGTGTTTTCTCCACTTACTTCCCTGTAATCTCTTCCATGAGTTCTCTCAATCCTCCCTCTGGGCAAAGAAAACCTCCACCAGGAATGTCCTTAAGAATCATAGAATCATAGAATGGTTTGGGTTGGAAGGGACCTTAAAGATCATCTAGTTCCAACCCTCCTGCCATGGGCAGGGACACCCTCCACTAGACCAGGTTGCTCAAAGCCTCACCCAGCCTGGCCTTGAACACTTCCAGAGATGGGGCATCCACACCTTCTCTGGGCAACCTGTCCCAGTGCCTCACCACCCTCTCTGGGAAGAATTTCTTCCTGATATCCAATCTAAATCTCCCAGCTTTCAATTTAAACCCATTACCCCTTGTGCTCTCACTACAGGACAAGCCCCTCTCCAGCTTCCTTCTAGTCCCCCTTCAGGCACTGGAAGGCTGCAATAAGGTCTCCCCGGAGCCTTCTCTTCTTCAGGCTGAACAAGCCCAACTTTCTCAGCCTTTCTTGGTAGGAGAGGTGCTCCAGCCCTCTGATCATCTTTGTGGCCTCCTCTGGACTCATTCCAATCATGTCCACAATTTAATCACACCAGCACAGATCACAACCAAAGTACAGAGCCTCCAAACCAGTCACCAAATGACAAGAAAAAAAACATTTCTCTCCCCGCTCAAGGAGTTATGGATCTCCTTTCATCAACACCACAAACCACCCTGTACATATTTTTGTGTTTAGTGGCTGTGGGATGTTGGCAGTCCACACAGCTCTGCTACACCTGAACAATGTTTCCACTGGTATTATCTTCTTGATTCCAGTTAAATGTGGGATTTTTCCTGTGCACTGGAACAAAGCTGCTGATCCTCTCCAACAAAAATAAACGTGAAGATATTTTGATACAAAATCCTGAGGGATTCACCTAAGCATTCACATTCCATCTTATAAATTAATTGTTCTTGATGAAATATAGGTTAAATCACCAATATTTTCACCTGTAAATTTGGAACTATTATAACACCTTCCCTTCTCAGATACTACATAAAGAAAATATGCAGACCATGCTTGCTTATTGTCCATGCATTGTTTCTTTACCGTAGACTATTTCCATTCTCCTATTTATGATAAACTCATTCAAAGTTATCACTAAATCATTGCCTTATGTCATCCTTTGTCTTGGGAGGACTGTTACCTGAAGGTTGTCTTGTAAAAAGTTATATCACATTTCTGGTTCTTCTCCTTCATTTTAGCATTTGCTACAGTTTCTTGAAGAATGTCATGATTTCCGACAGTGAGCCTGTGGTACTGAAGGCTGCAGCCCTTAGAAGCCTTTTCTATTTAGGAACAACAGCAGTGTGTTCTTCAAAATACAGTTCAGCTTCTCAGATATCTAATCCCAAACCTTGGGTTTTGTTCATTTTCCCCCTTGCCCGCTTATCACAGGAAGCAACATTATTTCATTCTATTCCTTGCCTCATCCCTCAAGAACTTTGTCTTTTCCATGTGCGTAGATTACATTCGATTTTTGCCTTCCTCTCTCAGCGTCTGAATTTGTACAATTTAGGGCTTGTAATGGTTTCAAACGGGTAAAATATGTCATTCACAAATGGCTTGGACTGCGCTTAATGTGTTTCCCTTCCTCACTCAGAAGGTGAAGAGTTTCAATAAAATTATGTCCTTTTTGTCTCATTTTCCTGCTTTGACTTGGTCTTTTCACTCTCCTTGAAAGCAGAGTGAGTAAGTACTTGGGGACTATGTAATTCACTTATAATTGAAACAATAGACTATAAAGGCTCCTTGAGAGCAATTACATCTATCGAGCCAACGAGTCAGTTGTGCATTTGCACTAAGTCCAAGTAGTAAAATACATTTATGATTTTTTTTAATGAAAGTTACTGCTCACTTAGTCTTTAGAGGCAGCACAATGCATCATGAGACATGGAGGCTTAAATGTGAATCTACACGAGCAGTGTGTGTGACTCGTCATGAGAAAAGAGTGCAATATGCTTTGTCTGGGCACGCTGCATCCAAAGAAAGAGTTAGTATGTGTGTGGTTAGATCCAATCTGAGACATAACGGTTAATCCAAGAAAACTAAAGTAAAAATTAAAGTAAATTTGAGAGCGTGGTGCCCAGGACTAGATAGTGAGAAGGGGATAAACTGTGTATGAGTAAAATTAGAAGTGCCTCAGTTCCTTTGTTTGCTTTTATCCTCAACTACATCATAGGCTGACTCGGCTGACAAGCTTAGTTGAGGGCAGAAAAACGCAATTAGGCTGTATTAAGCCGCCCGTCTAAAAGGGATTCGTGACAAATCAAATCCTGTACAAGGCACTGGGCTACAAATGAAGGAGTCTGGGATCCACTGCTGTGTCAGAAACCTGGTTCTGTGTATGATCCCAGGGTCCAGCTGTGTCTGTAACTCTCCATGATCCTGGGCAAGCCACTTAGTGGGATACCAATACCCAAATGAAGGTCTCCATTAAATAGAAAGCAAAGCATGCTTTCCCCCACCCACCCCCTGCATTTCTGGGGTCACCAATAGGACACCTGATCCTTCGTTAGGTAGTACATAGGCTGTAAGCTCCATGGGGGCTTTGCACACCCAACCCAACTGCAATGTGTAGGAATTTAGCCTTAAGCTGCAGGAGTAGATCCTCCCTGTGCAAGACAGAGGCAGGGAAAAACATACTCAGGGCCTCACTGAGTTGGGACCTAGCAGCTCTGTGGTCTCACCAGCTCGGAGGTCCGTCCAAGCTAGGTAGCTCCATGGAGTACCTGCAGGCTAGTGCGGTAAGAGCACAAACACGGCTGCACTGCTTCCAGCATCTGGGCCAATAGCCCACATCTGCACCATGTAAACACAGCAGCACATGTGGAGGCTGCTCAGATACCTCTGCTGCACCTCTACAGTGTGGCTTTGCAAGAAATAGGTGCTTTATGTGCTTTATGTGATGAGGCTTGTTCTCTGCTCTGCAGAAATGTTTGTTTTCCACAGCATTTCCACTCCCTTTTAAAAGTAAGCATGTGTTAAAGTGCTTTTCACAATGGAGATAATTGAGTACCTGTACAACATCTATCACAATAAAAGCCAAATCTCAGACAGATACTAGGGCACTATCAAAGGAAAAACAAGTCCCATAAGGCTTTCGGTCCAACACTTTCTGCCAGCACTAAACCCATTTAAAAAAAATCAAGTGCCTGTACAGCACTTAATTCTACAGAGTATGTAGGCATACCACAATACAAATAAAACTTACAGCTCTTACTACTAAAAATAATTAACAATGTTGTCATTTGTAGATTCTTTTCTCTTTTTCAAAACTGCCTTTCTTTTTTTTCCTTCTGAAACCACTTATATTTTTCTACTTTAAAAATTATCAAGTCATTAAAAAGAAAATTGAATGTTTTTATAACAAATACCAAGTAACAGCAAATAGGCTCATCCAGGTTATAAAAATAAGGTTTATAATGGCAATGCTGATAGATCGTTCCTGTTACCGCATCAGCAGGGCACCGCCAGAACATAGTGCTCCACAAAAATGACATACCGAGCAGTACTGAAAATAACAAGAAATTTCTCTGTAGGCTGGAGTTTTTTACTGTTACATCAATGAGGCAGCAACCCTGGTTTTCTTAGTTTCCTTTTTGGTTTGGTTGGTTTGGTTGGGGTATTTCTGAGGTGGGGAGGAGGTTACTAGAAAATGTGGGTGCTTTTATCTGTGCTATTTTAATTTTTATATTTCCCTGGAATTGTCAGGGAGAAAATACTATTTAAATACCAGTTTTACAACACTGGTTACAAAGAGAAGAGAGGCTATAACTTTCCTTTCATGAGGTGAGATATTCTTTAGGAAAAACACAGGCTTTTAACAGCCTTTTATAGTTTCTTTCTGCTTTTCCACAGAATAGCTGCAAATTCTCAAAAGAACAGACCACCTGCAACTCCAGCTTCATTGAAAAAGAGATGGAGGTACTTAGCACTTTGCCGGATTCAGGCCAGATTCTGTATTTACAGTGACATTTATTTAAAACTGATTAATGGGTTTGTGCTGACAGAGCTAATGCTTGGGAAGAAAACCACCTGTCACCAAGCTGGGCACCTCATCCAAGCTCGTGTGCCAGGTGGTCAACCTCATCAACCATCAGTTTCTGAATCCTCCAAGCTATTACTTCTATGAGCATCCCTGGCATGAGCATCCCTTGATCCTCCAAGCTTCAGTACCCCTTCCTGTACTGGCTGCTCCTTAGCAGGCATTCCCAGAAAGCTGATGAACTTTTTGCTAAGACATAGATCTGCTGAATTTTAAAAATAATAATAAAAGCCCTTAAAACTCAGAATTTCCTAATTTGGAGTATGCATAAGGACCCCCTCTTAGATTCTGAGTTACGCAAAGCTTAAGACATCTCATACAGGTTTTGAATAATTGCCCCAAACACAAGAAAATGCCTCCTCCTTTACTCCTGAAGAGCTCCATTCAATAATAAGCTGAAGTGTACAAAGCCACTTCACCGCAAAAAAAGAGTGCAGTGCAGTACAATAAAGCTATTCCACATCCAGAATACAGTAAGGAGGAAAACACAGGTAAAATAATTTTTCCTGAGCTTTTTTAAATGAGACAAATCTGGGGCACACTGCAACGAGCAAGAGTCTGGTATGGCTTAAGGTCATGTTAACTGGCTTTTCAACCCGTAGCACAACAAAAATGTATCTGTAAAATCTGCAGGTGTGATGTATCTGTGAAATCTGTGTCTGCCTCTGTCTTGAGCACTTGTGCAGCAGCACCAGTACGCACCCCACTTACACACGCAGAGTGCATGACATCCTATGGCTGAACAAACTGGGATTAGGGCAACTGATGCAGAGCTTAAAGCCAACTGCAAGATGCCACAAATGACTTGCAAAGGTCACACTCCCTCGTCTTCAGGCTTAAACAAATCCCAGGTTGGGAGGGTCATGTGCTGTTGACCACAGCCCTACTTCTACTCTCCCCCAGGGCACTGAGGAAACAAACACAAGGAGGTGCAGATTGAGGCAGTTCAGAAAACAGCAATGTTTGTTTTGACAACTCCTGACTTCTTGGGCATGAGTTGGTAGGATTTTCCTTTAAAACTGCAGTTTCAAAACTCATCATGCCCAAAATGACTGTGCCAACAAATTAGTGTAATTTTAGATGTGGGGGAGATCAGCTAATCAGAGTAGGAGGGTGGAGGAGCTGTGAGATTTTAAAGAAGAATATCCCGAAGAAAGAAATTGCTGCCCTTACTTCTAGATACTGTTTTGATTGCTTTTTGGTTGCTGCTGTTGTATGTTCTTCACAGTCATTTGATGACAGACTATAAATATAAAACACAGTAAGAATAGGCAAACCCTGAAAATAAAATGTACCTGCCAGAGGGGGGTCTAAAACTGGGGAGAGACAAGCTGTCCATTCGGTTATTATTACTTTTTTTTTAGGCTGAGGAAATTGCGTGAGCCACATGTGTCCTTCAGGCCTCCTCCTGCTCCTCCAGCCACCCAGTTCTGCTGCACCAAGCTGCTTCGTGTTCGTGAGCCCTCCTCAGAGGAACTGCTGCTGACCTGGCAGCTCCTACCTGAGCGTGGGACTGCAGAGAAAAGACTGTTCTTCTGTTCCCTCACCCTGCCTGATGCCCTTGGCCTGTGCCCATGGATCTGGCCCAGCTTCCAGAAAATGGATGTGGTGATAAGGGAAGGTAGAAAGGATTTGGAAGCCACAGATACAGTGTTACACCGGGCACCAGCAAGGAAGGTAATGTTATTACAGTGATGCTGGCATGAAATACTAAGAGGCAATGTAGTCAACCATCTAGTCACAATTTATCCCAACTCTTGGAAATGACTGAACTAAATATTCTGTTAAAAAAAAAAAAGTCATTTGTAATAGTACAAAGTGAAAAAAGGAGCAATTCTTGCTTTAAAAACACTATCATCAATGCAAATTCAATGGCAAGTTTAAGAATAACCTAAGGGATAGGAACAGAGAACAAGACATCTAAAAAAACAAAGCCACCTCCTGTTTGCATCCGCTGGAAATGTCTCCTGCCCTGCTGGGGAGGCTGACAGAAGACAGGGAAACGGGCAGGCTCCTTTCTCGGGAACCGCAGTGCTGGAGGGAAACTCAAACTGCACCACTTCTTCACTCCAAGGTGTAATGAAAGGTACCTACAAAACATGGTACCTACAAAAGAAGGTACCTACAAAGGTACCTTCCAAAGATGCCTGCCGCCCATGTCCTGGGCTTCCATAGCCTTCCCGGTAACGTGTCCTGGTATGTAGTTATCATCCTAATTGCTAAGTGCTTCCTAATGTCTAAGCAAGGTTTCTCGTCGGGTATAACAAATGCCTCTTTAGTCCTGTCCTCAGCCTGGGGAACAAATGGCGAGTATTTCCTTTGTAGCACTGTTCTCTGAAGGCTGTTTCCACATCCACACTTGATGCGCTCTTTATTGAACTAAGCAACCCCCCTTTGGTCGCCCTTTCTTGACAGGTCATGCTGTCTAAATCTCTTAGCACTCCTGTCGCTCTTGCTGAGCTCTCCCCTATATACACTGATGTATGCATGCACACTCTACTTCTTAAAGTATGTGTGCCCAAAACAGGACACATACCCCAGGAAAGGTCTTGCCCCTGCTAAATAGAGTGGAATAATAGCCTTTCATCTCTTACATGTGACATGCACGAGAATGGCTCAACAGCATCTTATCTGCTGGCTTATATTCAGCTTCTGGTCTAATACAACCCTGTACTCTTTTTTTACTCTACTGGAGCATAGACCAGTATTTGGGTTTGGGTTTTTTTGGTTTTTTTTTTTTTGCATTACACTTTTCTTTCAAAGGTAAAACACTTTACACTCATATTATTCAATTTTACTTTATCAGTTATAGGCTATTTCTCAAATTTATCACGATCACTTGAATTCTAACACTGTCTTCTGAAACACTTGCATCTCTTCCCAAAATGTTAACTTCTGTGAATTGCGTAAGAGTTTGCTCTATAGCACCAGGAAACTTGGCAACAAGAACATCCAACCATTCTGGAATTGGGGCAGACCTGTCAGCCCCAAAGGACCTCGGTGGTGAAAAGTGAATAATTTATTAGTTCTCTTTGAGCATGACTTCAGGCAGATGTGCTCTCTGCCTTGTAGCAATTTCCTCTGAACAAAGACGTTACTCCTTCTCAGACATTTTAGCTCATGCCTTCCTCCAGCTGGGGGGACTCCCTCATGCCTCATCACAGAAAGTGGCCTCAGAGACTTGATGAGCTGGACTTTATCTGCTGATGTGGGGTATCATCTGGGTTAAGCAGTGCTCATCTAGACCAGTTTTCTTTGTCTGTGAGGACATTCACGGGGCTATGCCAAGAGTTTTACTACAGCCAAGACAGAATTGTTTTGCCTTCATCCACTCACTGGGTAAAAGAACTAAACTGAATTCATGTGATATGCTTTATTCTTAACAAATCCATGTTGGCCGCTTCTCATATGCTTATAATCCTCTGGGGATGAGCAAATAATTCATTTCAGTAACTTTCCAAGAATGAGAGCTGCAATGTTTTACAGTTGTGGGTCCTCCCTTCCCCTGTTTTTTAAAGATATAATTAATTTTAACATAAATCAGCAGAGCTGCCATGCAGGTTATACCCAAACAAATGGATGGAAGAATGCAGGGAAAGTCCCTGGGCACTGGGACTGAATCTTCCCTACCTTACAATGTGAAAAGAGTGATAGTTTTATCTCAGACAGCTAGCATTTTCCCAAACAATTCCTGCATACCATGCAAGACCTGGTGAAGTCTGGATGAGGCCACCCTGTTTTGGATCGTTGAAGTTTAAAAATATAACTGTAGCCAACCATGCCAGTGAACCCTGAGCAAAATAATGGCCCCAGTGTCTCAGAGATCTGAATTAGGTAGGTAAATGAAGGAATATGATCCACCTCCTACAAAAGAAAGAGACTCTAAGGAAATGGCTGATGTATATATACAAATTTTTGTATATTTATATATTGGGTATATCCCCATCAGCAGGGGTCTGATACAGTAACACAGAGCATCACGCATGGCTCTTCAGCACCACAGCTCTGTTGCTGGGGCTGGATCACTCCCCTTGCCCTCCATCCAGCCTGTCCTCAGCACCTGAGGTTTTTCAGAAGAAATCTGGATGGGGTACAGTTAGCCATAGCAATTAATTCGCAGCCGGTCTCTGGAGCTACATTAAGCAATATACCCAATAACATTTCCAATTAATTTTTAGGTAATAGTGGTGCATGGTGTTCTGCAAGGAACGTTGAAGGTGGGTAGAGGTCCATTCATCAAAAGATGATGGGAACCATGGCCTCCGTGGTGTACACAGATGTTGTTCTGATCTAGGGAAACAGAGAGAAAAGTTAACATAGCAAGACAAAAGATATATCACAGTAAAAGATTTCTAGCCTTATAATTAAAAAGAGAAAAGGGTAAAAACATATCAATTCAGCAGAGAGAGTGAAGTAATAACTAAAGATAATCTAATTATGGTCTAAAACCATAAGAACACTTTTTCTCAGTTTTCAGTGAGACAGATGACTCTGTTGTGTAGGAGATTCAGAAGTGAGCAGAGACCATACTGATCTCCAGCAAAATCCTTCTGGCACGTGTAAGAAGAGAGCAGAGGTGTGTGGGGAGAGGAGTCAGGACTAAAGGAGTGAATCTGGGCCTGGGAAAGGTGAGGGTGGGAAAGTCTAATTTTAATTTTTTTCTCTTTGCTTCTCACTTCCTGAATCTTTTTGTATTGGCAACAAATGAAATTAATTTTCCCCAAGTTTTGCCTGTAATGATACCTGGTAAATGATCATCCATTCTTTATCTCTCACCTTTTCATCCTTATTTCTCCCCCCTGTCCTGTTGATGAGGGAACATGAGAGAGCAGCCGAAGGGGTGCTGGCGAAGGTTAGCCCACCACACCCAGGTAAGACTGACTTTAGAACAGCTTTCGAGAGAGTCTCCCACCACAGTCTCACCTGGGAGCTGAGGAAGCCCGAGCTCAATGAACAGAAGGGAAGCTGAGATGGAAAACTGCCTGGATCTCTGGCTCACGTGGCTGCAAGCAACGGCTGAACGTCCAGCTGCAAGCTGGCAAGGGAGGGCCCCGCGGGCCAACACCGGGCTCCCAACACACTCATCACCAACCGGGAAGACAGCGCAGAGTGCACCCTCAGCAAACCGGCAGGTGACAGCAGAGTACGGGGGGGCAGAGAGAAGAGGGGGCCGACACGGTGAACGTCAGCACAGAGACAGACCACGCTAACCCCAAGGACGGGGCCCAAAGAAACCTCGTCAGGTTCAAGAAGGAAAAGCGCAAAGCTCTGCACCCAGGGCACAACAACCCCGTGCAGCAGCACAGGCTGGGGAGAGCTGGCTGAGCAACAGCCCTGCTGGGAAGGGCCCAGGGGCAGAAGCCCGTGGAGATGGGAGCCAAGGTCTCACTGCAAGGAAGGCAAACGGCAGAGGGGACTGCAGGTACGGGATGTTATCCCTCCTCTGCCTGCCACTGGCAAGGCCACTCTGCAGACACCGCCTGCTCAGGTGAGGACCCCACTTCAAGGAGAATGCTGGGGAGCCAAGGAGGCTCCAGCCCTGGGCTGCCAAGCTGGTCAAGGGTCTCAAGGGCATCACCCACAGGGAGAGGGTGCGCGAGATGTGCCTGTTTTCTCTGGCACACACCAGGCTAGGACTATCTGAGAGCTGCCTACAGCCACCCAGATGGGAAGTGCAAAGACAGTCGAGCCAAACTCTCAGCACTGGCACATCGGATAAAAAACAGCAATGGCCACAAAAGGCAGCATGGAAAATTCAGGTTGGATGTGATGACAAAGTCCTTCACCAGGAGGGTGGTGAAGCCCAGGAACTGGCTTCCCAGAGAGGATGTGGATTCTCTGTCCTTGGGCTTTTTCATGGCTCCATAGGACAAAACCACAGCTGACCCCACCAAATGCTAATTAGAGCCCTGCTTTGCACAAGGGGTTGGACCAAAGACCTCCAGAAGTCTCTTCTGACCAGCACTTCCTTGACTCTGTGAGTATAACAGCTGGAAAACAAAAATGTGGCTGACTAGTTTTGGTAAGTAAGGAACGTAATAGAAGTCAGGAAGAATATCTGCAGTCCCTGCAAGAGAGTTGTCATGCTTGGAAAAGGACTTGGAAGGTGAAGTCCTCTTGAGGAAAAACTGCAATAAAGATAAAGGGGGTATAAAGAAAGTTGGTGAGATCATCAAAATATGGACCGGGGTGGGGGGGAATCACATCTTTATTTTCAACAACTTGTTTTCTTTTGTTCTGCTTGTTAGAAACAAACTTGCTGCTGTCTTTTCAAGGGAATCATAGCAGGGCGAGGTCCTTGCAGCAAAGGTAGAGCTGAGCAACTGCTGCTGTGTTCCTGCAATTGCTGGAGGGCTGGTGGGCCTGGGATCCCATGCAGACCCCCAGCAGTGCTGCTCGGCTGTGTGGCAGCATCTTTTCCCTGTTGTGCACTCCAAGCTTTTGGAGCTCGGACACCCGTGGCAGATCCAAAACTAAACAGGAGCTGAGAGCTACCAACTTAAATGCAAGTATGAATCCAACTCACCTTGTGCAAAGGGTTTGTGCGCTTCTAGCAGTGAGGAGGAGTGGGAATCGCTGCCTCCCTGGAGGAAAGTTACTACCACCAAGAGGGTCTGCAGGGTGAATGGCTGAGCCTGAAAATCCACATCCCCTCAAGTACTCCACTAGGAGATGAAGAAATGGGATATAGGGACCGTGATGGATAGCCACTATGGATGATGTAAGTGTGCAATGACTGGCAAGACTGAAAGCAGGTCTTGGAGACCTGTGGTGTGCAGTTGTGGTCCCAAGTAAACACTACCATCCAGCCAGCCTTTCTGAAAGGCAGTGATCACATCTGACTGTTCAGAAAAGACAAATTCAGTGTGTACTAGGTGAAAGGAAGGACCTTTCGAAGGATTATGGGAATGGAGAGTCTATTTTACAATGTCCTGTTTCATAACGAGTGTTGTTTAGTCTGGCAGAAGAGTGACTGCAAGGGAACATGACTGCTGCCTATAAATACAGTAGGGAGGGAAACACTGGGGAGAACTATTTAAGTGAAAAGCTAGTTCTGGTGCAAAAACAAGTGGTATAAATCGGCTCAGAAGAAAATTAATCCAGAAGATTTCTAACCAGCTGAATAAGGATGTCCTAAGGCTGACTAATAACTTCAGGGTGGTGGGGGAGGGTGGTGGGGGGGTGGCATCCAAAGTATTTTCGTGACAGACTTTGACAGGTTTTGAACCAGATTATGTGCCTTTGTAAACGCAGATGTTGGGATTTAGTCATCCAGGAGCTGCTCTGCGTGCAGCCCTGCAGGGCTGGTGTGTCAGAGGGCAGAGATGCTGCACCCCACATGCTGTTCTGCCACCAGGGCAAAATTACACCGCTCTTTAAATCGCTTTAGCAAACACAGCCTAAATGTTTTCTTTTGCTTTCACAAATTTCTTGTTAATCTCAACACTGTTCTTCCTTCTTTTTTCCCCTGGTGTCCTGGGGAGACATTGTAGTCCAGGCAAAGGACCAGCTCCACCTTCTGTGCTTTATCCTCTATTTTTTCCAGCATCGTATGACACTGCTTCTGCAGCAGCATACCAGTTATTCCCTCTTCTCCTTTATTTCAATGTTCTCCCACCCATCTCACTCTTCCTTCTTATTTCTTTTCTTCTGCCCTGTGCTACATCTGCTTGATCTTCCCTATCGCCCTGGATCTCTGACTTCAACTCCCAGCTCTTTTTCCACCACCATTCACAGCTCGCCTTCCACATCTTCCTGAAAAAGGGTTGATGTTACTTACCTGCAAACTGATATTACATGGGAATCTATACCTACCACATTCTGGGTGGAGTCTGTGCCTAACACGAGTATCGTATGATGGAGAACATAAATTAAACAAAAGCAGAGATACGTTGATATAAAGTGTGGCTTGAGGGACTACAACAGCTCGTTTGCACGAACAGACCATCAAAGCCTTCAGGAGATTGCAATTTGTGTGTTGGGGGACAGAGAAGCAGCATAGGTGGGTTAAGGAGGATTTTTTTGTTTTGGAAATTGCCTTCCTTTTTGAGGTATCAGCCGCCTTCTAGCTGGAAAGAAAGTCCTGGATCCCCAGTCCCCTGCTACATGGTTCCTTCCATGTGTGACTCGTGCGTGTCTGGTGTGCAGGGTATTTAAATTAGTTTCCTGCATTCTCACTAAAGAGTAAAACACATCCTGCTCTGAAAAATGTGTCATCTGAAAGTCAAGAAGTGAAGTACGATGATTATATATCCTAAAGTGGAGACTTCAGGTCTGGTCAATTGGATGCTCTCTAGTCTCTATTGACTGGATCTCCGTTGACCGTAATGGGAATTTAGACACTCAGCTCAGAGGTAGATGCCCACACATAGACACATTTAACCAACTGATATGCAAGTGTCAAGTGTCATTGGAGATGCCCCAGACTATCTCAGGTGTATTTACAGGACTGGCAGAAATTACACAGCATCTACAGCAGGCTTGTGACCTTCTAAAGCAGGAGCTGGAGGTTAGACAGAGTCCTCCAGGATATCTTAATTGGTACTGAAATTTTATGTGTGGGCAACTGAATCAAGCTCTGTGTGTTTAAATCTGGTGCTGGATCGCCCCTGAGAAGGCTTACAGCTAAAACAAAAAATTTCATGTGCAGCCAAAAAAATCAAATAAGGTGGTTTTGCAAGCTCCAGAGTTTCGGTGCAGCACTTGCAACTCAATATCGATTATCCACTAAGAAAAACACAGACCTAGGAAAAAAGAAAACACTCATGTCTCCAAAGAGGAGCAAAAGCAAAGTATGAGTGAAAAATGATAAAGGTAGGTGACTGTTAATTGATTTATATCACAGGATAAAGTGGCTAAAGACTTTGAAACTGTAAGTAAGAAAACAGTGTTAGAAATGGCCTAAACTGAAGACCAACTTTGAATAAAAACAGTGTTCACTGTTTCAGAGATGTGAGATTAACTTGGCTGCTGATTCAATGAATCAAAAATTGCATTGATCTAATGCCTCTGACTTTCCACACTATGTCCAGAAAATATAACTTAAGTACAGCTAGACTGGAAGATTCCTGCCTGACAAATGCTATTTTTTCTCTTAACAGAAAATTTCACCTCCAGTTTTCCAGTGTTCCAAAACATCCTCTGCTTCCCACTTCGTGAGATGACAATAATGCCAGGCTGGCTTTTGCAGCACTGTGCCAGAAAGTATCTCAAGTTGTGCAAAGTCTTAAATCAACACATTTTACCACTGAAGAGTGAGGCAAAACAGTTTCTACACCGTATGAAATATTCATGTCTAGCATCTTGTGAGATACCATCTGGTTAGATCAAACCAAAGCAGAGCTGAAAGTGGCACAGAAACACACTGGAGAGATAGTAGGATGATGTGACTTGAAGATTCATTGTTTCATGAACTACAAAAGATCACTGCAAAATCAGCAAACTTCAGGAACAATTAACTTTTCAAACAAAGAATAAGCCAGAAGAGAAACGTTGATCCTTTGGGTTTGTTATTAGGAAAATCATAATGTACTTCAGACAAAATCATGCCTCTTGTGAAGGCATTGACAATTTAATTGCAATTTAATGTTTGCCTGAAGTGTCTAAAAAAACCCCAAACAACAACCAAACCTCGAAAACTACCAGACAAGCACTTCTACAGCCAGAAGGATAAACAAAGGGCAAATCTTGCTGCAGACACTGTGATCGCCCAGCATTTTATATTTATATTCCTAGACGTAAATATGTCCTTTTTTTTCCCCTAAAAGCCATTGTTCACAGGGCATAGTACTGGGCCTTGGGAGACCTGAGTTTCTCTCCTGCCAGAGCTACTTTTCTGATATATGACCTTGAGACAAACATTTTTGCCTCTTACTGCTTCCCCTCCCACTTCCAGTCTATTCCAGACAGAGACCGTTTTACTGTGCCTTATACAATGGGGCCTCTAGGTGCTATTGCAATGTAAATAGTGGCAGCACAGGTGCAATTGCGAGTGGAATATGGCTTTTATTATCCAGTTGCAAGGTCACCGTTGGGTGAAAAGATTGCTGCGTAAAACATTACTGAGCCACCAGCCTATGCCTGCTTCCTGGTTATATAATAATGTTATTTCAAACGCAGGGGAAGTATGTGAGGCTCTCCCAGGCTTGCCAAGTTTGCAGCACCGCTGAGCATCAGGGGTAAAACAGCCCCATGTGGGTGAGTATCAACACTGAGTCACTTAAACTGCCGAGGACCTTCCCGTCCTGTCCCTGTCGTTTGCCATTTACCCATTCCTTTTCTCAAGGTTAATTAAGCTTTGTGACACCTTGGAGGGTAAGAAAATATTGTACCCAGTTCTGCAGAGGGGAAGGATGGAAGCAGACATGAAACGGCTGCCTTGGTGTGGCAGAGCTGGGATCAGGACCAGTGTAATCTCTGTTCCCTCGCTACACTGCGTATCTTGTGATAAAACTAAAATGCTACCACTTTAACAGAAGTGTCAGTCACACAGTATGGGCTCTGCACAGGCTTTGAAAACCGGGGAAGAGAGCATCAAATGTTCCAACCCACTTAATTTGAAAGCTGCCTGTAATAAACCCTTAGGAATATGTAAAACAGACAGGTCAAATTACATAGTTACACAAATATCACTGGATTTCTGGCTTTTAGGAATAAAAGGCTTTGATCTGTTCAATTTAAAAGTGCCTAAAACATGCATACACTATGTTAAAAACTAACATTAAATGCTTTTCTTTTTGTATTTTCCAAAAGCTTAGCTAGAGACAATTTGTACACAGTATGACAAAACTTTCCCTTAATAACATAAATATGTATGCACAAATAATTTGGCATGGTGTGCCATTGCAAAATATTCAGTAAAATGACAGTTCTTATCTAGTTCTTATACACAGAAACCCTTAGAGAAACAATCTATCACCCATTAAAAGCCCCTCTCTGTTCCTCACTCTCCCATCTGTCTTATTTATAGCTCTCCTTTGTAACGCCCTCCAAGATCTAAGAATGAAAAGTGCTCATAAAAGCGCAGGGTGAGCCGGGATTTTAAATCAGCAGCACTTATGGATGCTGTGCATAGGAAGGAAAGACTTCAGCGCAACGCTCCAGCGTTCAGCATCAGCCCTACATCAGTGCCCTTGCCAACAGTTTCGCTTTAAAACAGCGCTCGCTCCAAGTCCGTATAAATGCATCCAAATGCCTCTTAGCCCTCCTCCCATTCGTTTTCGGCAGGCGGTTCACTGTCTACGACCAGGGATCCTCTCTCCCTGTTTTCCCTCATTGCACAATTGGCTTTCCATGGGCCTCTTTGGCAGCTCCAGCCCTTTTGGAAAGCAGCGTTTATTCCTCCCCTCCTCTTTCAGCCTGGCATTGAGGAGGAGGTCTGTGGTGGGGACTCGATGCTGCAGAATGTCAATGCCAGAAGTGGCCTTTCTCATGGAAATGAGGCGCGGGAGTCCAGCATTCTCCATGCAAGAAGTGGAGATGGTGCTTTTTCCCCCCCTCCCTTTCTGGGGGATTATATTTCAACTGATGAGCTCTGGGCTGTCTCATGCCTCGCGAGTGCCAGATCCTTCCTCAGGATTGATTTCTCCATCTTCTCCCTCACCCACATTGTTGCACTATCTCCTCTTCCTCACATCCTATTAGTGATTATGAGCTTATGATGCCATTTTCAAGATTTCATGGATAAAAATGCCAAATAAGTGGATTTTACATGAATTTATCCAAGCTGAGGACTCTATTTACCTATGGCAATATGAGGCACACAAGCACTGATTACACTGACCCCCTGGGAGAAAAGAACCACTGTCCTCGTTGAACTGGAGGGCAAGAGGAGGTATGTAAAAATTAAACCATTTCCCTGGGGACACGCCAGTGTCACAGTGATATACCCCTGGAACCATGTTTATTTACACCCTTCCCAAGGGTTCGGAGTTCAAACTCTTTCTCTTGATTTGACTCAACAGAGATTTTTGGCGGGGAGAGGGGGGAAAGGGGGGATATCTGTAACACACGCACTGCAGTTTTCCACCATTTGAAATACAAAGGCCCAAGTCCTGGTGTTTTAATGTGCAGCCCATCGTGGCTGAGAGTCACACTGGCCCCAGATGGTTGTCTGGTACATTAGAATAAAGATGCTCCTGGTTGCTGCTAACTGGCCAAACTCATTTGAAGACTGGAAGAAAGAAAGACACCCAACAAAAAGCAAGATGCAGTGGAGATGTGACCCACCAGAAGGACTGTGCAAAGCCAGCAGATCCTTGCACGGGCTCCCTGGGACAGGCCAGCATTAGGGTCAGCACCTAACCCTGCTCACACCACCCTGCACCTCTGCAAGAGCTGCCTTCCACCTGAGCGCTACTGCCCTCAATATCCCCAAAACTGAGCGTTTTGCTGCGAGTCAGTAATACAACTGTGGTGGGTTGGCCCTGGCTGGAGGGCAGGTGCCCACCAAAGCTGCTCTGTCACTGCCCTCCTCAGCTGGGCTGGGGAGAGAAAATATAATGAAAGGCTCTCGTGGGTCGAGACAAGGACAGGGAGAGATCATTCCCCAATTACTGTCACGGGCAAAACAGACTTGACTCAGGGAAAATAAATTTAATTTATTGCCAATTAAATCATGAGCAGCAGAGAACTCAAACCAAATCTTAACACACTTTCCTCCCACCCTTCCCTTCTTCCTGGGCTCAGCTTCGCTCCATATTTTTCTACATCCTCCCCTTCAGCAGCACAGGGGGACGGGGAATGGGGGTTGTGCTCAGTCCACCACATGTTGTCTCTGCCGCTCCTTCCTCCTCAGGCGAGGATCCTCACACCCTGCCTGTGCTCCAGCACAGGGTCCCTCGCACAGGAGACAGTCCTCCACCAACTTCTCCAACATGAGTCCTTCCCACAGGCTGTAGTTCTTCACGAACTGCTCCAGCGTGCGTCTCTCCCGTTGGGGTGCCGTCCTTCAGGAGCAGCCTGCTCTAGTGTGGGCTGCCCATGGGGTCACAGCCTCCTTTGGGCATCCCCCTGCTCTAGCGTGGGGTCCTCCCTGGGCTGCAGGTGGGTCTCTGCTCCCCCGTGACCCTCCCAAGGATGCAGGGCACAGCCTCAACATGGTCTGCACCACAGGCTGGCAGGGAATCTCTGCTCCGGCACCTAGGGCACCTCCTCCCTCTCCACCCTTCACTGACCTTGGCGTCTGCAGGGCTGTTTCTCTCACGTATTCTCACTCCTCTCCCTGCTGCAGTTTTTCTTCCCAGCTTTTTTTCCTCCCTTCATAAACGTGTTATCCCAGAGGGCCTACCACCACCACTGGTGGGCTCGGCCTTGCCCTGCAGCAGGGTCCATCTTGGAACCAGCTGGCATTGGCTTTATCAGACACAGGGGAAGCTTCTGGCAGCTTCTCACAGAAGCCACCCCTGTAGCCCCCCAGCTACCAAAACCTTGCCACGCAAACCCAGTGTAACAACACCGAGTCCAGTCGGGCTGATGAGAAATGAGCTGTGTCACAACTTCATCGGCAATTAAAAAACTCTCTTTGATTTCCTTATTAGAGCTTTGCTGTCAAACGAACAAGACTCAGAGCATGTTATCGACTCACACTACAGCTCCTGGCCCTGCTGTGACAGGATTTGAACTGGCTTGTTAATGCTCTGGGAGAAAGGTATCATGGATTTCAACGGCAAACCGTATCCACGTCCTTTTGTCCACGTTCAGGAAGGGTTTGGTGAATACATCCCACTATGCATTTCTGATGAATGTTAATTGTATTTCTGAACATTTCTGATTAAAATCGCTTGAAATTGTCGTTTTGGAGCTCTGGCCGATACGTGGCACGTACAAGGTATGCACAGTGTCCTGCATGGCGTAATTTCTAATTAATCATGTACGTAAGTATCACGCCTGCGCGCTTAGCTGAGCGCCTGCAATACCTGACGAGTTAACGCACACACCTTTGGTGAAAGGAGGTACTGACCCAAAGAGCCGAACGCACTGGCCTCGCACAGGCGGCGGGTACGGTTCTCAGGGCGGACGGTGTCTGCGGCGCACGCGTTTCCGCACACGCTGTGCTCTGAGGCATCAGTATGACCTACGCACGACATACGCAGCCTCCCACATGCCGTACGTATGACCTACACGGCAGCCACGCCAAATGCCTTGGGGAACGCCAACGGCATTGCCCACGCCCGCCTCGCCGCGCGCCCTCCTCCACCGCGCGCCCCGCACGCCCAGGGCACGCGCCGCCCGGACGCAGGCGGAAGCGCGCCGGCGCGCGCTCATTGGCCACGAGGGAGGCGGCCCCGCCTCTCCCAGCGGCGCGTGCGCACCTGCTCGCGTGCGTACATCCGGGGAGAAAGCGACGGAGGGGGAGATTGGGGGGCGGGCGGCGCGCGCGCGAGGGGGAAGGGGGCGGGATTGGTTGCCATGGGAGTGACGTCAAAGTGTGTCGGGGACGGGGAGCTGAGACACGGAAAAGGTCAAACTAAAGGCGAGGAGGGGACGCGGCCGCCGCCGGGCCGGGGGCGGGGGCCCGGCCGAAGCCGAGTCGGCCCGGGCGGCTCCGCGGGACCCGGCGGTCGGGCGAGGGCGGCGGCCGTCAGCGGGGGCCTGCGGGCGGGCGGGCCGGGCGAGGCAGCCCTGGCGGGGCTCCGGTGGGGCTCCGGTGTCGGCGGCGGAGCCGGCCGCCCCACGCTGCCTCCCCTCACAGGTACGCGGCAGCGGCGAGCCGGAGGGGCCGCCCCGCGCTGGCGGCGGGCTGGGGCGGGGGACAGGCCGCGGCCTCGGGCGGCGTGCGGGGCGCGGCGGGGCCGCAGCCGTGTCGGCGGCCTTGGGGCGGGGGGGCCGGGACGTACCTTGACTCCGCCGAGGGGCGCCCTGGGCAGCGGAGGGGGGCTGCGAAGTTCGCAGCCTGTCACCCCCCCGGCGGTGAGGGTGAGCCTGGGGAGGGGTCCTTCCCACCCCCTTGCACTCTGCGGGGTGGGACGGGGTTCTCGGGGGGAGGGAGAGGAGCCCCGCATCCTTCACCGTGCCCCTCCCCCCGGGCCAGGGGTCCCTTTCCCACCGCAGAGCCCTTGGGGACTGTGCTACCTCCTCGGCGCGCTTTGACCTCGTTGACCTGGGAACAGAAGTCGGTTTTTTGTTTTGTTTTTGATTTGGGTTTTTTTGTGGACTGCAGGGACTTGTGCCCCCCATCCCGGCCCCCAGCTTTGCATAACTTGTCTCCCCTTCCCCCCTGCACTTTGCCCTTGCCCGGTGGTCTGTAGCACAGCTAGGAAAGGACTGGGGTTTGTTTCTTTAGTGAGGCAGCTGGATCACAAACAAGGCAGCCTATCTAATAACATGTGTCTGTATATATGTCCCTTTTTTCCCCCGCAGCAGCCCAGTGCTGAAGAAGGATTCTGTGATAGTACAGAACAAGGCCCTTGGGCGTGATATTTTTTTAGAAAACCCTGGAGTGAAGCTGCTATTAGCATGTGGAGTTTGAATGCCACAGGCAGTCTGTTGTCTCTTCGTGCTCAAAGAATAACGTAGAGGAGCAGCAGTAACTCATTAATAGAAAGTATTAGTCGCATGAAGGAAAAACCAGGTGAAGTTTCTTACTTTACCACGGATTTACTCTGTGACCTTGGATCAGTCTGTCTGCATCTGTCCTCTGTTTGCTTATGAATCAGGAACGGTGGTGCTTTCCAGAAAATACACTGTGAATAAATATGCTAATGACTGTGAAATGCTTATCTGCTATAGTGATAACAGGTAGATAGTGATGTTATTTCCACTGATAGAAGCATAGAGGCTCCAGCCAGGATGCGAGTGTTTTGCTTGCTGAATTTTCCCCGTAGTAGTTACGCTTCGATGGAAATGGGCACCTGCTTAAAAAGACATTTAATAACCTGTGATAGTACATGATCTGCACCATGCGGTCATCTTACACTTCATATTTTTATGAAGAGTGTCTGCTAATATGCTTTCAAAGAGCTTCCATTCCACAGTGTGAATAGTTTCTGGGTGCTTTTTCCCTTGTTTGCCTAGAGCAAAGCTGGTGTCGTCTTCCGCTGTGAAGGAAGCCTTATGAATTTCTAATGTCGCTGATTATCTTTGAGCTACGTGGTGTTAGATTTGGTGTTTTGGTAGGGAACTGAAGGAGTTATTTCTGATATACTGGAGATGATGAAGAAATTACTTCTGTGACTGACTTGATTCCGTTCAGTTGTACTTGCTGGGGTTGGGTAGTTGCATTAACTCGATGCTATCTTGGGGTGCCTCTGTATTTGCAGGAAGATGCTAAAGGGAGAGACAATAAGCTCGTTGCATGTGGAATGAAAGATAAACTGAGTGGTTAGTTTTAGGAACGGTGTTTTTCCCCTCACTTTACATGATGCTCTCTAGAAAAAATCAAATGTCTTATGCATGCTGTAGGCAAAAACTTCATTACAGGAATCCTAGAACTGTGAAGGAGTTACCTGTCATGGTTCACACAGTGCTCTGAAGTGGTGTGCAGCCACTACAAACACAGGTGGAAGCTGCCAAGCACAGAGCAGTGGGAGCTGCTGCTTTGTGTACTGACCTGAGTGAACTCAGTTTTCCCTCTTTACAGTTCTGCTTTATCCGAATTTGTGCAGCTAGATTACTTGTCTCCCTTTTTTATTTTTTAAATAATTACTTTTTTAAAACCTATTGTACAAGTATACTCCAGGAAGAAGTACTGTTTGACTGATATGTTAGGGTTTTTTTTTAAAGTAATTTGGTCTGTAGTTTCTTGCTTGTCTACTCAAGTTAATATGAAACTTCCATAATCACTTTCAACATTAAATAAGAAAGCTTTTATATGTTGAGGAGGAGATAAGCACAACACAGTTGGGGTTGTGGTGGTGTTTTTGCTTAACAAAACTGAAAGCTGCTCTGGTAAAATGGCCATTCATTGTTAATCCATAATATGTAGGTGCCATGGAAAAATCAAATACCTGGTTTCATAGCTACCCTTAGGCATCTTTAATTTATGCAAGCAGGGTTCACTGAGTAACTACTCCAAGTCTCGTTGACCTTAGTAGGTTTGTAGAGGTCATATTTTAAAACGGGTAAGTTCTGCTTGAACTATTTTCTCAGTAAGTATTAAAAGCAAGTGTTTGATGATCAGAGGGCTGGAGCACCTCTCCTACCAAGAAAGGCTGAGAAAGTTGGGCTTGTTCAGCCTGGAGATGAGAAGGCTCCAGGGAGACCACCTTACAGCACATTCCAGTACCTGAAGGGGCTACAAGGAAGCTGGAGAGGGGACTTTTTACAAGGGCCTGTAGTGACAGAACAAGGGGTAATGGGTTTAAATTGAAAGCAGGGAGATTTAGATTAGATATCAGGAAGAAGTTCTTCCCGGAGAGGGCGGTGAGACACTGGAACAGGTTGCCCAGAGAAGCTGTGGATGACCCATCCCTGGAGGTGTTCAAGGCCAGGCTGGATGAGGCTTTGAGCAACCTGGTCTAGTGGAGGGTGTCCCTGCCCATGGCAGGAGGGTTGGAACTGGGTGTTCTTTAAGGTCCCTTCCAACCCAAACCATTCTGTGATTCTGTCATAATTACGTGCCTTTTCCAGTTCACCGTTACATTTTTCTGTTTTTCTTTAGATGCTTGTTTCTAAGTGCTACAGTAAACCTAGAGTCTTCATGGGTTTTATTTTTTTATTTCTCATCTTAATATTGGGGAGAAACACAGGTTTTTGCTCTGTTTCACTGAGGTCTTGAAAAAGAATTTGTTTTCAAACTGTGGGGTTTTACAAACAGCTATAAAGGCCAGTTTTAGGATCAGAGAAACTTGGCCAGCACAACCCAAACATATATGGGCAACATCAGCATTTTCCTGAGCTGTTAACTTGTGTTGGTTCCCAGCAGTGCCTTGTGTCTTATGTAAGCTTGCACTGTACATCCTGTCCTGCTGTTCTCACGCATGAACATTCACTGGCGTTATCTTACTGCAGGTTTTGAGAGCTGAATAGTTACTGGCTGCTTGTTGTCTCAAATGTCGACATGCAGATTTTTTAGGAGCATGCTGAAGAGATCTATGCCAGGAGCATAATACTGTCCTCCTAGGAGACGTCAGAGGAGTAACTTGGAGAGAGATACAGCTCATCGCCCTGCCCCTTTTGGTAATGGGAACTGTAACTGCTGTGAAGTAACGTGGCTGTGGAGGTAATTGTGAGAGAGGTTTTCTGGACAGAAGCCTTGATCTTTATCCTACATAGATGGATCACTAATGCAGTTTTGATGGCTGGTGATAAAACAGCCATAAAAAACAAAGGACTAAAGTTTCAACAGAAGCTTTGATAATATTATGACTGGAAAATAAAGGCTTTTATGTACTATTACTGTGCACTTCTTCGTACAAGTTCTCCAGGAGGACTTGTGCCTTCAGGTACTGATACTTTGAACTTGTTCTTGCAGTTAGCATTTAGTCAGCATTAAGTCATGCATGAGGAAGATACTGTCACTTGGTGGGTGAAATTGAAGCAAACCCTCCATTATAAGGTCTCAAACCCAAACATTCCTTCTGTTTTTCTTGCTTGCTAAATCTAGCAGAAACTTGCTGGCATGAAGTCCTGCAATGTCAGTTTAATTTGAAGTAAATTAGGCACCTTCTTTGAACAGTATCTGATGTCTCAGTTTATTTAAGAAACACTTTTTTATACTCGAGTTTCTTAGTGCTCTAGCAGTGTGAGGGAGCCAAATTCCTGCATACCTCTCCTGGTGAAGGTGGTTGTCCTTGTCTGGCTCCACGGCTTGCTTTGAACAGCTGGAAAGTTTCCCTACAAGCACTGACATAGCGCAGTCAGGTACTAGACTGGACAAGATGTTTAGCTCTGCAGTGAACTGTACACTGAAGGGAAGAAGGGTTGATGTGGAGGAGAAGTGCACCTGGAGAGGAGCGCTGATGTGGCCCCTGGAAGTAATGAGGAATCTTTCCTGTGACTTTCCCCAAGTGATCAGTTCCATACTGCATGAAACAATTTCTCATTGTAATGGAGAAAACAGGAATAGAACACTCTCCAAGGAAACTCCTTATCTGAAAAGGAACAGGTGCAGGGCTTTGACACTTAGAAGCTAAACAAAGTGAGGCTTTCTTGCAAAGTTTAAGGAAATATATTGGCAAAACATCAAAGACGGACTTAAATTTTCATTTTGAGTAAGTAATTGAATTATCACTGTTGCTTTTATCACACGAATCTGGGAATGTATGGGCTTTTTCTTGTGCGTTTGTTATTTTTGGATATGCAAATCTGTGTTAAAACCATATGCAGGAGAATGGCCAGCAATACAGCTGTATGCGTTTTAGAGACTTGTACCAGCTGTAAGAGTGAACCTCGTAACAAAACAAAAAATTAAGATTTTGTTATGTTTTATTGCTGTACAGATACGTGAATATGGAAGTCCACATACGTGTTGTCATTATTCAATGGCCTTTTCATTCTGTAAATGCAGGCAGATAAAATGTAGTCTGGATGCTTAAATCTGTTGAAATATTTATAGGAAAGTTGGCCCTTGGAAAAAGTTTCCCACAGGATGCAGTGGGTGTCGGGTCTAGAGGTCAGTGGCAGACAAAGTGAAGTGAAGGCTCTTTTGGATTTATTTTTCTGTTTGTTTTTTTTTTTAAGCAAGCCCTCCTTATGTAAAGAAGCATGGAATCTTTCTTTTGTTACATCCTAAATTTCCAGATGCTAACAGGCATTTAAAGGTTCATTTGTACTTTAGTGTTTTGTTGAAAACTTATTATTTGTGAGGAGGAAAGACAAAAACCACCAGTGCAGTTAATATGTTCATGAACCCTTAGTGCAGAAGTTCCTGGTGTAAATCAAAAAAGCCAGATGGAGTTTTAAGTGACTGTCATGTGCAACTTAGGAAACAAACGTTCCTGATACTAATAAAGGGGCCAGATTGGAACTACATAATTAATCCCAGCGTCCTTTTCAACACATGATAAGATTTGGCTATAACAGCCACAGAGTTAATGGAGATAACTGTCAAGTTCTATGTTGCAGTGGATTGTTAGCCTAAAATAAAAATACCTGCATGTTTACTCTTGTACTTATCTGCTGGTGATTAGTGCTCATGCTGCAGTTTAATAAGTGAGTAGTGACTGACTTGGTTTTGAATCTATTTTCAGTTTAAATATGTATGTAAATATATTTAAATACATATTAAATGTATTTATATACATAAAATACTTATGAAGATAAATTATATGTATTAAAAGTCAGGAAATAAGTATATAGGGATTTTCTAAGTGTTTTCTGAGTGTTACATGGCAAAACGGTCTCGATCACATTTCAAATTGACTGCAGTGGCTGGGGAGCCCCAGAAAACAATCTTGCAATAGTTTATTCTCTGTATATATGTGACCTGGAAGAAGTGTGCAGGACATTGCTAAAATAAACCAGGCTTATGAGATGGCACAAAGTCTGTGTCAGAGACAGACAGGAGGAGGAGTGGGCAGATGGCAGTCAGTACAAAACAGGTGAATAATCAGATTGAGAACAAGCTGAATAGACTCTGTGAGTGTGCCGTTGGCACACTGCTCGCGTGTTTGGTTTAGTTAACGTGATGGGGGTTTTTCTGTTGTGATCTCTGGAACAGAAGGGTAAAAATCTTGTAGCTGGAAGCATATATAATGGGGCAAGCATGCTGCCATTGTCAGAGCGAACTTCTGGGATGAGGAGAAAGGTCAGTGCTTTCAGAACTATCTGGACTGGAAAACTTAAAAAAAAAAAAAAAAACAGTTTTAAAAACTTCACCTGCAAGTTTCAGATCTCTTTGGCATGCATAACATGGAATGATAGTAATGATATGAAGTCTTGGTGCCTGGATAATACAGATATGCTGTGATAATTTCTTTAATTATCACTGTTCTGAATTGACCCAGAAGGTAGCAAGGGGTATTTGTGATATCTATACATAATTTACCTAGTTTCTTTGAAAATTTTTTGGGTAGCTGTCCAGCCTAACTGTTGATTACCTGGCTTGGTGATCTTTTCCAGTTGTTTGGAGACATTGTTGGAGTGATAAAGGTAAAGAAGAACAAAGGAAGGTTGTACTCATGAATGATTGATCCTGTAACACTTAGCCTAATGCCAAGGATTACACCAAGAAAACCCAAACCTATCCAGAATTCCTTCCCCACTGTTTCTTACTTCAAAAAGGTTATTAATACCAATTTATAATAATAAGGCATACACATGGATGAGAGTGTGTTGAGATCCTGTTGATCAGCCTGTCAGTAACCTTGTCAGTACAATAGCAATCTCAGACTTTCCTGTTTATGTTTTGTTTCAAAATGTTGGTGCTTTTTTCTTTTTTAGGAAGTTCTGTGAGTTGAAACAGTGGTGAACTGGTCTAACTGGAGAATGCCCTACTACCCAGTAAGGAGGCATTGCTTTGTCTGAGCTGGCACTTAATGAGAAGAAACCCAAGCCATCTTGCAGTTTATAATTTATTTAGTACTGATAAGGGGTTTTTTATGCCTGAAGTTACCCTTGTAGTAATATCAGTTTGCTCCTTGTACACTTGTTTGGATGCCTCAGTCTGAACACCACCAGTAAAGAGCTTTAGCAGCACAGGAAGGTTGAGGGGAATTCGGTCTGCAATTTTGCAGAAATGAAGGTTAAAAAGATAAAGGAAAAAAGATGAAAACATTCATAAGTGCCCTAGATAAGATTGTTTCATGTCTGAGGGCATGTGGAATCCTGTGGGAATGAGGAAGCTGAACTACTAAAAGGCTGTTTAATTCTGATGTTTCACACTGTATCAACACGATGTTAGATACCAAAGTGGTATCAATGGAATTTGTAAGGATGTGGGCATTTTACGTGACAAGCACAGAAATTAAGTTAGTCCAAAACAAATCTTTCGCTGTGTCAGACCTGTGTGGAGAATGAACGTTGGGGGCTTAACCTGAGCATAATAAATCAAAATGCCAGATGAGCCTCAGAGGACTTTCTTGACAGACTTCATTGTTTTCTCTGCAGATGCAGCACGGTTCAGCCAAATGCAGCGTTGTCATTCTTATGTTCGGAGTGCTTCTAAGTGTTCCTGAAGACTGAGCTCTTTTCTAGGCGTTACCTTAAACCTGCTTAGTTCATCATTTGGAGTCTGTGGTGCACTAATGGAGTGCTTATGCAGAAATCAGAGTGAGTTTGCAGCTTTGGGTGAGGTCTGTCGTGTACAGTTGATAACCTACAGAAACAGCTCGAATTTGTGCCTTCTGGAAAGTACTGTTTCCCAGAGCCAATGCTTGGCAACAGAAGATGCCCTGCTGACCCTCTGCAGCTTGGCAGAGAGCGCTCCTTAGTGCGTGATCTTCCTAGGCATGTATCCCAGGGCACAGGCTGCTTGGGGCTGCTGGCACAGAGTATTTTTTTCGTTGTTTTTAACCTTCATCAAACTGTCTCCTTTCCCCATATCCTCTGTACCAGGCAAACAGAATAGTAAAATAGAGGGCAGAGTTATTTAAGAAGGTAGAAGTTGGAAACAAAAGGGTAAAAGTAGAACAGACTGGAAACTCTGTTCTGGTTTAAGCAAAAGCTGAGCTGTCTAGCTGTTACCTAGAATTTCTAAGGCACGTCTCAGGTGTTGGACCTGGAGAGTCAGTACTCGTAGCAGTGGTCTCGCATCAGCGTTAACAATTTTAACTTTAAATGCTTAATCAAAGTTATACATTTTCAATCACATCTTCCTTTTGCCTCATCCTTACTAGCGCTGTGTCTGCGGGCAGGAAGTGGCTCTTCCTGCGGATGGACGACTTTGTGCATAAAGGCTGTTCCCGTTTTC
Source organism: Rhynochetos jubatus (assembly GCA_027574665.1). Taxonomy (NCBI): domain Eukaryota; kingdom Metazoa; phylum Chordata; class Aves; order Eurypygiformes; family Rhynochetidae; genus Rhynochetos; species Rhynochetos jubatus. The sequence goes on along the minus strand of CM050648.1, from coordinate 11,574,783 downwards.
TCTTTATCCATATTAATTCTGCTGTCTGACTGGTCCATATTTGATATGCATCATTATTTTAACGCAATCTTACAACATACTCATACACTTAGTGTAATGTGTATTGTTAACCTGATGTTTTCTGAGAGTAGCTTTTTCTAGACATCATGTGATACATTATTAGCGGTGCTGATAAACGTAACAAAATGGCCTGATTATATACTGCTCATACTTGTAAACAAATATTCTTTCTTATCATTGCCCCTCATCTACTTTTTTTGAGTTTTGCGTATCTTAAATTATTGTTCAGTGAACTTAACCTGCAAAACTTCGAGTATAATCAATACTGTGCTCACTCTAGAAGGATAAGTAAACACATTTTTTCCATCAAATTAGGTTGAGACAAGAAATACTACAGCTAACTAATTTTTACTATTAGTTTCACAGGTGTATACTTCATCCCAGTAAGACACAGGCAGTATTTACAAGAAGTTTTTCTTGATGATGGGTCTGTGAGCCGGACTCTGTAAGCTCCCTGTAGGTCAAGGACATCTTCATTTTCACATAGCCCTTTGCTGTGGGGACAGCTAAGCTGTCTGCTGACAGGATCAGGCACTTTCAGGTCACTGGAACATTGGGATGTTCCGGTATCGGGGAAGATAGTTCTGCAACCTGTCCCTCATCTCTTCCAAATATATCGAGGGAGTGTTTCAAGGAAAGTTAAGGTGACTTCTAAAGCTTTATGAAGATTGGTGTGCTGTATCTCTAGCCTTTATAGCAGAAAACTAAACAGCTTGCTATGTTCAAAACTTGAACCAGCTGTGATAGAACACAGATCCTTTAACAAGGAAACTTGTGATATTTTCTTTCCTTAAAATACAAACTCTTCCCTGTTCTCTGACTTTTTTTAAATGCATTACTCTAACTTGAAAAATTAGTTGCTGCCTCTGATCTAATGCTTTTAATATTATCAATTACAAAATAAATGTAGTTGATATCCTCAGGTATTACGTGATTCGACATAATTTTCTGGTCTGATAGCTTTCATTTGAAAGAAAGCCTAATCAAAATTTCGTACTGAGTTCTTTCACTTTGAACACAGTGCCTAAATGACTTGTCTTGATAAACACACTAGTTGGATCAGGAACTGCTAAGCTGGTGGTTCAGTTAAAAGTCAGGTTAGGCCAAATATTAACTAAGAGCAGTAAAATGAATCTACGTACTTAAACATTCCTTGGTGCTAACAAACTGAAGCGGTGGTTCTTTTAAGTTACATACTACAATATCGGGAAGTAGTAGTGGTCTCTGTTGCTCTTTGTTACACAACACAAATTTCAGTGTGAAGTTCCTTATGTTAATGATATCTGACATCTTGCTTATCTATAAATTAAGACATAAGACCTTTACACAGCTGAAATTGCTGTTAGGTGTAGTATTTATTTTACATTTCTCTGAAGAACATCAGGCATCCCAATAAAATCTAACCTCTGCTACAATTCTCCAAGACCTTCTAGTGAGAGGTGTCCCTGCCCGTGGCAGGGGGGTTGGAACTAGCTGATCTTTAAGGTCCCTTCCAACCCAAACCATTCTGTGAAAACTGTTAGTCATTACTTTCCCTTATGTGAAAAGGGAATTGTTTCCCTAAGTCACCTGCGTTAACTGAAAAGGTGAATACTGGTTTTCTGTCAATTCACTGGTACGCTGCAAATTACCACTGCAGGATTTTCCTTAACAGCATACTATGTCTAAACTATGAACGTGAACTGCGTGGCTGCCTGCTGCAGTTGTTTCTTCACCCCCTGTAGAATCAAGAAGTTATTTTATCTGTCTGGTTAATCTTTGTGCTGTTAGGCCTTTCGGATCATGGGAAGCACTGTGGTGTACAGGTTATTGATAACTCTGTGGTATTTCCTGTCTTGTTACTGCTTTAAGTTGGAGAATGTAATTAGTTTGAAGTGTTCTACTTTTTTTTTTTTATAAGTGTTGGCATTTGAAAGGGTAGATGTGAGATTTCATTTCCTTGACAAATATTGCCAACGATGATACTCTTTCTTGCATTTAAGCAGGGCCTAAGGCAGCTGACTACTTGTGGCTTTGTGGAAGGTTGCTGAGTTTTTAACTTTTTACTATAGTACCTGTTACGTTTTACTTCACACTGAAAGAAGTTTACAAACTGCACATGAAATTGATTTTTTTTTTTCTTTAAATTTTGTTGATTCCTTAGAGGAATTTGTTGCTGGTTTTGCAGCATTTCTGTTGAGCTAACATGGACTCTGCTGAACTTTGTTTGAGATCATCTGTTTTGCAGAGTTTGAAGTCAGTCAGTCGGATAAAGAAGTAGTGGGTGTCTGCACAAAGTGATTTCAGCAACTTGTCCCAAACTTATAGAAGGTTAAAAAGTGTAGAAGAGGTTGAGGAAAACAGCTGGTTTACAGGTTGAGTCAATCTCCAAACACCTTGAAAGTTTTCATCAGTTACGTCTCCTGGTTTCTGTGGTTTATAGCAAAGCAATTCCAACAGATGATAGCTGTTGTGGAAAGCTGGATCCAGATACCTTTCAGCTCTTTGACCAGGTGAAATATGTCTTGAGGACTGGATCATGCTCCTCAGACTTTTCAGGAAACATACCTGGTTTACAAACAGAATATGGCAGGATTCCTACGAAGAACCACACCTCTGCTTATTTTTTATTTTTGTGAACACATTATTTTTCATATGTAAATGTGGCAAAATCAGGTGGGTAGCTTTACTCTTTTTTTTCTTTGGCTCATTTGTTTTTGGGAGATGTCTGACTTTAGTAGAGACCAAATTAAACCTCTTTAAAGTTTGCTTTAAAATCTTGATAAAATCAAATTTATAATGTAGAAACTGCAGATTTAAGGATGTTTTTGGGGGGAAGCTCCACTTTTGGGCTTGGCTTGAATCTCATGCAAACCTCTGTGCAGAGCTGTATGCTTGACCTAATGAAGTACCTAAAGTTCATGTGCTCGTAGGCAGCCAGCCACCAAAGGAGGATTGAACCACATGCTTAGTTAGAGGTTTTCACAAATATTTTTCAGGAATATTAGTATTCAGAAATGTATTATGCTGCCAAGTTCTTCAGGGGAGGCTTTGCCTCAGGTGCTTTAGATGCTTCTGACTGCTCGGAAATGTTTTTATTTATTCTTGCATTCTTTTGGTTTGTCTTTGCTGCTCCAAGATCAGGATGCTTGCTGGACTAATCTGTACCCTCCGCATACTAACAGGTGGAGCAGTGGTAATGTGAGACAGACTTCTGACTTCCTCCAGCACTTAGGAGAAGTGATTGCTGTGTAGGTCCTGCTCAGCTGATTTTCCATGGAGGTGGAATCTGCTGACTGTGTTTGGCATAGAAGTCTCTGGGAAGAGCTCCATGTTAATATGCAGCGTTAACACAAAATGCCGAAGGAGAGTTTTCAGACTTGCGGTTGGGGTGAACTTTGATACAGAGAGTGAAAAGCAACTTGGTGTTCCTGTGCTGTTTTTTCCCCTGTTGCAAGGCATGGAAGTATTGAAGCTGCATCTACGTGCCTATAAAGTTGATACTACCTTTAAGGGAGCATGATTTTTCCAAATTGATTTTTTTCGCTGTTTACTGTGTTGTTGAGAGATCCACAGCTCGCTCCACTCAAAAAGTGGTACCAGAGGTCTTGAGTATTGCTGTCTTTTTCTGAGGGGGTGGTGGGCAAAGGTTCCTGTAGTGGCTAGACAGCTCACCTATATTGATTTAATGCTACATTCCCACCAAGGCAGGAAGCCATGCCCTATAGTCTGCCTTCTTCCTGTCGGCGCTAAGGATTGCAGTGTCACCCAGGGACTGAGATCAGCTACCTGCTCTAGCAGAAAACTCATCTTCCACCCCCACCCCCCCCCAATCGGTTTGTAACTTGCATCATGAGATTACAAAATTCTTATAACAGTGGAGGGAAGGAGGAATCCCTCAGCTCAAAGACAGAGAGCAGGACAACTTTTCTGCCACGGTGCTTTTAGCATGTTCAATTTAAACCATGCTGGAAGTGCATCAGGAGTCTTCATGGTTTTGGAATGGTCATTGTGCAACAGCCTCTCTCATCAAGATAATTATAAAGCAATACTGAATTGCACGAAATGATGATCTTACTGCACAGTTGTTTTCTACTTGAGGTATGATGATGATCTCAGCTGCATGTAACTGTTGCATTCATGCATTACTGTGTTGTGCAGATGTGTAAAATTTTAGCGTTTTGTGACTTAAAATGCAGCTAACAAATTGCTTCAGGATTAACTTTAGAGTAACTGTGTGTTTATCTCTAGAATGCCTATCGCTATAAGTGGAATAATGTTCTTTACTGTTCCTGGGTTTTGTCCCTGAAGAAATAGGTTTTTTTGTTGTTGTTTGAGAGGAAGATGATGAATCCTAAATGACTGTCTGAGAGACTACTTTGCTAAGACTGTAGGAATAATTTGTAGCAGATCCTACAGAAGACTTTGAAATCCTGCTCAGAGCAGGGCTGTCCAAATAGTAGAAATAACTCTGACTGGATAGCATTTGGCAATGCACATTTAGGGTATTTCTTCACATTGTGAATATTGGTGTGAACCCCAGAGTTGACCTGTACATTTCCAACTTGTTTAGAAAATTTTCTGCCAAATGGAACTGCATTGGGATATTATTTGAATTCATACTGCAGAATTATCTAATGGCTTAAAGCTTCAGAAAGGTTTTCCTGCTGAATGTGCTTTACTTTGGCACTCAGTGGACATCTCACTGAACTGATTCAACTTCCGCACAGTTGAAAGGTCACATAGCGAACTGCATTCGTGTTTTAGTTGGGGTCGGGAATGCAGTTTTGACATGACGGTCCTGATGGTCTCTGATTTCTGCAGTTCCTGAGGAACATGCAAATCAACATCTTCTGGATGAAACAAAATTGACACCAGTCAATGAAAGGAAGAGTTCATTTCAGCTGCTAGTCTTCCTGATTGAGCACCTCTTGTATTTTGAAACTCAGTGACAGCGTGAGAACTCAAGGCTCGCTTGACCAAAAGTACCAAAAAGAAGGATTAAAATGTGAGGTAATGACCTAGGTTTCCCCTTCACCAAGCTGTTTTATCTACTGCATTGAATTGTTGCTTAATCTGTGTGGTCCTAGAAGTCAGTTGTAGGAACCAGTCCTTCAACATTACTCCCAGACTGTTTACTGTAACTGGTTTAATTCTGATTATCACAAAAGCTCTGCATTTGCAGTGTCACAAAAGAACAGTGTGGGTCATACTGTCCATCTTCTATAGTTTATTGCAGTTTGAAAAGCCATATTTAATACTGGGGGGAAGCAAAATTAGACATGCTAGGGAAGAATAGACTTAATCTGTAGCCTGTCCTTAAAGGTAGGGCGTCTTTGTGTATGCTTCAGCCTGACATTTTAAACATTTCAAGCTCAAAATTACGTATTGTGGGAAACATTTTACTGTCTCTTTTGAATTTGAGGGAGCTTTTACAATTATGTAAGTGAAAATAGCTTTCATATTGCCTGTTCTTAAAGATACTGGCATAAAATTTTAATCTTGAAAGGTTTTTTTCTGGAATAAAATTATGAGTAATCTACAAAGATGACTCGGGATAGTGTTTGGCAGCACATTTAAAATCAGTAGGCTTCAGTACGCAATTCTTATTGTCTCTGTAGCTTATTTTTTTAAAATAATTGGCACCAGCTGATTAAAATAGTTGTAACATTAAATATTTGTGATTCCAGAACTGTTGGAGCTGCTAGCACTGTAGACTATTGCTAACACCTAGCTATTTATAGGAAGGTCTGTACTGATGTCATCTATGGATAATTCTTTTTTCCAAAGACTTAATGACTTCATCGTGACTGAGGATAATTGTTGAAACAAGGCTATAGTTGCTGGAAGAATATCACAAGACTCAATGAGATCATGGAGTTGCAAGTGTCATGGTCTGAAGAGGCTTCTGGAGGTCTTTGGTCCAACCACTTGTTCAAAGCAGGGCTCTAACTGGCAGTTGTTGGGGTCAGCCGTGGCTCCCTACATCCCATTCATGCTTCCCCTAGTGGAGTACTTGAGAGGATGTGGATATTCAGGCTCAGCCATTCACCCTGTAGACCCTCTTGCTGGTAGTAACTTTCCTCCAGGGAGGCAGCGGTTCCCACTCCTCCTCACTGCTAGAAGTACACAAACCCTTTGCACAAGGTGAGTTGGATTCATACTTGCATTTAAGTTGGTAGCTCTCAGCTCCTGTTTAGTTTTGGATCTGCCACATGTGTCCGAGCTCCAAAAGCTTGGAGTGCACAACAGGGAAAAGATGCTGCCACACAGCCGAGCAGCACTGCTGGGGGTCTGCGTGGGATCCCAGGCCCACCAGCCCTCCAGCAATTGCAGGAACACAGCAGCAGTTGCTCAGCTCTACCTTTGCTGCAAGGACCTCGCCCTGCTATGATTCCCTTGAAAAGACAGCAGCAAGTTTGTTTCTAACAAGCAGAACAAAAGAAAACAAGTTGTTGAAAATAAAGATGTGCTCCCTCCCACCCCGGTCTATATTTTGATGATCTCACCAACTTTCTTTATACCCCCTTTATCTTTATTGCAGTTTTTCCTCAAGAGGACTTCACCTTCCAAGTCCTTTTCCAAGCATGACAACTCTCTTGCAGGGACTGCAGATATTCTTCCTGACTTCTATTACGTTCCTTACTTACCAAAACTAGTCAGCCACATTTTTGTTTTCCAGCTGTTATACTCACAGAGTCAAGGAAGTGCTGGTCAGAAGAGACTTCTGGAGGTCTTTGGTCCAACCCCTTGTGCAAAGCAGGGCTCTAATTAGCATTTGGTGGGGTCAGCTGTGGTTTTGTCCTATGAAGCCATGAAAAAGCCCAAGGACAGAGAATCCACATCCTCTCTGGGAAGCCAGTTCCTGGGCTTCACCACCCTCCTGGTGAAGGACTTTGTCGTGACATCCAACCTGAATTTTCCATGCTGCCTTTTGTGACCATTGCTGTTTCTTATCCGATGTGCCAGTGCTGAGAGTTTGGCTCGACTGTCTTTGCACTTCCCATCTGGGTGGCTGTAGGCAGCTCTCAGATAGTCCTAGCCTGGTGTGTGCCAGAGAAAACAGGCACATCTCGCGCACCCTCTCCCTGTGGGTGATGCCCTTGAGACCCTTGACCAGCTTGGCAGCCCAGGGCTGGAGCCTCCTTGGCTCCCCAGCATTCTCCTTGAAGTGGGGTCCTCACCTGAGCAGGCGGTGTCTGCAGAGTGGCCTTGCCAGTGGCAGGCAGAGGAGGGATAACATCCCGTACCTGCGGTCCCCTCTGCCGTTTGCCTTCCTTGCAGTGAGACCTTGGCTCCCATCTCCACGGGCTTCTGCCCCTGGGCCCTTCCCAGCAGGGCTGTTGCTCAGCCAGCTCTCCCCAGCCTGTGCTGCTGCACGGGGTTGTTGTGCCCTGGGTGCAGAGCTTTGCGCTTTTCCTTCTTGAACCTGACGAGGTTTCTTTGGGCCCCGTCCTTGGGGTTAGCGTGGTCTGTCTCTGTGCTGACGTTCACTGTGTCAGCCCCCTCTTCTCTCTGTCCCCCCCACACTCTGCTGTCACCTGCCGGTTTGCTGAGGGTGCACTCTGCGCTGTCTTCCCGGTTGGTGATGAGTGTGTTGGGAGCCCGGTGTTGGCCCGCGGGGCCCTCCCTTGCCAGCTTGCAGCTGGACGTTCAGCCGTTGCTTGCAGCCACGTGAGCCAGAGATCCAGGCAGTTTTCCATCTCAGCTTCCCTTCTGTTCATTGAGCTCGGGCTTCCTCAGCTCCCAGGTGAGACTGTGGTGGGAGACTCTCTCAAAAGCTGTTCTAAAGTATGCCACATGGGCTGTCTGACTTCATCAGGGTAGTTCCCCAGCTCCTCACGTGAGGTTGGTTGGGTACATTCTGCCTTTGATAAATCTTTATCTGTCCTGATTATCTTTTTGTCCACGTCTTAAAAAATTATTTCCAAATGGATGTGTTGCATGTGCCTTCCAGAAGTTGGTGGGACTCCTTACCTGCTCTTTTGACTTTTAGACATGAGTATGGTGTGGTTTGTGCTGGTCAGGAGCCGCCTGTGAATGCCATGGCACTTTCTTCTAGATGATTCAAGCAACTCTCTACAGAACACAGTAAGAGACAACTAATACATTTGGTAGTTGGTAAGCACCGTTTTAACAGTCAGTATGATTTAGAAAAAAAAATCCTGCTAAACATCACTTCTGTCTTTTCAAAACAGACTGCTCTTCTTATTGTAGTCCAATAAGTAAACGTTAAATGTTACATTTCCCTGAGTAGGGGATCATGACTCAAATCTGACATAAATACTTCTGGTATATTTACGGACTAGGAAAGTGTATTAATTCTTGATGTTATAAATTATTGAAGGAGGTAGCTTGATTCTAGAGAAAACAGTGTTTGAAAGAGAGACTGTGAAAGTAGTAATTTCCTGACTGTGCTTGCCAGATCCTGTGCAAGGTTGATTTGAGAATACGGAGTTACGTTTTCAAAATGAACAGATTTGCCTGTGCATTGTGTCTGCTTCCAGTTACTGTCAGTAAATCCTGGAAATTATTTTCTAAGAACTTGGTGAAATCTCTCATTCTGAGAGTAGTTGAAAGGTGTTTTGGTGTGGTGGTGGTGGTGGTGTTGTTGTATAGTTTTGGTTTTGAGATTGCTGATCCTGAAGTGGATGCCGTGACTGCATGCTGCTGCTTTGTGGGCTGTTCCTTTGTGGAATCAGGCTGTATATGTGTGCTTAAAAGAATGGGTCTCAGGAGTATTACTGCAGAACAAATAACTAACTTTTTTTGAACTTGTGAAAATCAAGTGCACTTATCTGATGTTTGTGACTTGTATTCTTGCAGGGTTGTGCTTCTTTTAAGTAACTGAAAAAAGTATATGCTCTGAGGGCAAGGTTAGGACTGCTACAGATCATTTCAGTCTGATACCCTTCAGGATTTAATTGCAGTGGAGGAGTTGAGCTCACTTTATGCAGAAGGGGGAATATGTTGTCATGACACTACTTTCACCAGAGTCTACAGGATGCAGTAACCATCTCCAGTCCCTGCTTGCCAAAATTAAGAGTGTGAGAACGCCAGGATCTGTCATATTTGCAACTGTACTCGTTTGTGAGGGTTGGAATATTGTCGCGCAGGGTTACCCTGAAAGTGGGAACATTTGTCTTCTACTGCGTGTAGATCTGGCTCCCTGCAGCAATGTAATAATATGGTGTAGGCTTAATTGTGGGGCTGCTGATGTTAACAGACTGCCCAAATGCGTCCTTAGTTCAGCAAAGGTAAACAAAGGGACTTCGCAGTATGAATGTCTCCTTGCAGTCCTCAACGTGTTTCCGTCTCAGTGTTACAGAGAGCTGTTGTTGGCAGCTGATATCACCAGAGAATTATAATTGCAAATGTGAGTGAAAAGTCATTAAGTGAAGGAGTGTGCTAAATGTGTCATTGATTTGAAGTCTGCTATGCCAGACTTTATTGATATCCACTGGAAAAAAAAAAGGCAACCAACCAAAAAAAAATCATCCTCCATCTAGTCTAACAAATGACCTATTTATGTAGCTTTTTTTGGTCTCGATCTTTTTAAGAAGTTTGTTCCATTCATGCTTGGATGTATTTGAGTCAGCAGGCATGGGGGCTTCAACAGTTTAGGAAATGGCGCTACTGGAAATAGTAAAGACTGAATTATTTGTATTTAGGTTCATTTTTACGGGCAGAGCTCTCCTGATACTAGTGCAAAGGACATCTATTAAATGTTGTCTCTGTTTCTTGTCAAGCATGTTAGCGCTGACTTTTGCTGTCCCGTCTTCCACTCTATTTAATAAGAGGTGGTCAGATCGATTATATATTCAGTATTGTGAACTTTATTTGTATTTTCCAGATTGGAGTATCATCTGAATCTTATACTGAAAGATGTCTTTAAAAAGGAAGAGCTCCTTTTCTACAGCCAGCTTTGATATCTTGGATCAGCCGTGTTGGTTCCTTTGAAAGAAGAAAAGGCAGACTATGAGCCCTAATTAGGAATTTGAAGACTTTTCAGGATGGAAACATGTCCTGTAGAGGTAGCTGTAAAATATTTTAAGTAATTTGTTTTAATAGTTTCTAGGTATTTCCAAGAACCTACCCCACATTGGACAATCTACTTTGAGTGTAGCTCTAGAGCAGGGATGAGGCAAAACCTCCTTTCCTTTCCTGTATCAGGGACTGAAAGAGAATAGCCAGAACTATGAAATCAGAATTGTACTGTGGACAGCTATATTGATATATATGTTAAACCCATTGAGTTTATATAATCAAAATTTCCTGTTAAATCTGAAGAAATACTTTTATGGGAACACAAGGGATCAAATCTTTATGTGAAATCCGGCCTCATTCATTCGGAGTATTTGCATTTCTCCTAAGTTTGACCACAAGAGAAACCTGAACAACTACAACGTGCTGCAGTGTAGCTTTCCTGCTAGAAAACAGTGTATATAGCTGTACATCATACAGCTGAATTTCTGTGCTCGGAGGAGAAGAAATAGAAGGGTTCTAATATTTTTTTTCTTCCTTTTTCTGTTTTTGACTGCAGATTAACCTATTAGTTAGGATTGTTGTAAGGGTAACACATTATAAGTTCTTGGTGTATTAGGTTGGGGAGGGGGGGGGTTAGTTCATTTTTTTTAAAGCAAAGTGATCTTGGATTAGCCATTTCCTGCCCCTTTTGGTGACTATGGAGATGACCAATAACTGCAAAACTTCCTGAGTTACCTGAAATAAAGATTTAATTTGGCTGGATAACTTCTTGGGTATTTTACTCCACCTAATGGAGAGCCGACATGGTATTCCATAAATAAACATGTGTTATGTGTAAATAGACTAACAGCTGTGTTGCTCTGCCAGAGGAATACAAGGCTGGTGGTGCGATGGGGTTTGTCTGACTGCTGCCATCGTTTGTAGCTGTAGCAGACTAACTTCATGATTTTGTTCTTTGTTCCGACTTAGTTGTGGGGCAGTTGGGCAGAAGCCCTTTTGAATCAGGATCTGAACTTTATTTTGGCTCACACCATTGTTTTTCTGTAGTTTATGCTCCTTATCTCCTTTAGTCAGATAAGAATATTACTTTACAACACACATTTAGGAGTTTGTATTTCTGAAGTGATTATATGTCTGATATTTGCATCCAGCCCTCATTTAAATTTGGTTTCAGCAGTGTTAGTAATACATGGGGAAAGCGTGAAAGTAGAGTATTTTTAAAATACCAGATGTTTTGTTTTCTTTCTTTAAAATTGATAATGTTAGATTCTGTCTCTTTTATTGCTTTAGAATTCATGGCCCAATTTAAAAAAAAAACATTCTACCTCTTCTCCCAAAATCAATAGTCAGATTGTGTATGCGTCAGTGATCAAAAGAAGCAGAGTGTGTGCTTTCCTGAAAGCACACAGGACATGCAGTGTTAAAACTACTTATGTACGCCTCCTACTTCATCATAATTCATCATGCACTGTTAACTTCTAGTGCTGGAGTGAACTCTGGGTATTAGAAGCTCACTGCAAATACAGTGAATGTTCAAGGCAGTAAGTGCTGTGGGAGATGATGTGATTGGATTACATAGGAGCTGCAAGCTCTGGTTCTTGAAATGTAATGCTCATTCACACACACTGTTTGACCCCGGGCAAGTAGCTTAATTTATTCTTGGGATCCATGAAAAAGTGAAATAAAAGTGCCTGTGAATTAGAAGGCTAGTTAAAAATGTATAAAAATGGTGAGAATTTAATCACTGATACTTCAGAATTGGATAAATTTCTTTGAGCATTTAGTTTAGAAATAAACTGACTAATGAAAAGAAGTTTTTCTCCCTTCCCTGACTCCCTCTCCCCACCACAGAAAGAAAAATAAAAGTAGGGACTTAAGTATAAAATCTGTTCTGGCTACTTAACTATAGTATCAGAGGAATGAGTTTGTGTTTAAATAGCTTGGTATAACTACATTACTGTAAGGAAGAAAGGGAAAAAATCTATAAAAAAGTTCAGATTTAAAAACTTTTTTGCCTAGGCTTGTACTTAAAAGGATTTTGTGGCACGGGAAAAAAGAGCGTATTGAGAGCACAGCAGTTCATGTAGCATGAGTCTTTAAAGAGGCTGTATTGTACTATAGAATTTTAAAATCCAGATTTAACTACTAGAAAATTGACTGCTGGCTGTTGACTTCTACTTTGAGGTTCTTACTGTTTTTAGAAGTTATGTGCAATTCGAGAATCCCTTTAATTTCTGGGATTTAATGTTTAAATCTCAACTCTGTTCTGGTCAATACTTTAAAAACAGAAATCAACAATAGTGAGCACCTGTTTCCCTCGGTCGGCTCAGGTCACTTCTTTGCTTGCACAAGGCGGCTGTGGCTAGACTGCTTTGACTGGTAGGTGGGTTGATTGACAAGACCGTGACTCCAAAGCACACCCATGAGCGTGCACGCGTGGACTCCTTTTACATGTAACTGTTCCTGCGTGACAGCTGACGCTTCAAACGCAGTGGGTTATAGTGGTCATGCTGGTTGTAGACTGAGGAAGCCTTAAGATGTGAGAAGAGAAGGAAGCTCTTCTCTGGCTGCTTTCCTCTTCACCCTCTTCCTCTCTCCTTCCTCCTCTCTTACTGAACTCTGCTGCAGGTGCCTATGTAAGATGCAGTAAAATTTCAGTGTGACTAGTAAAATAATGCTCGAGGCTTGGGAATATTGCAGTAAGTCTTTGGCCTGCATGGCTTTGATTTGGAAACTGTGGATGAACACAAGCTTTAGGTATCATAAGCGTCCTTTTCGGTGTTAAACCTTTGTTATTGCAGAGTATGGATAGCTGGAGAGCAGTTCCTAGGCCGGGGATCGTACCTTGCTGTTGGAGAACAGACACAGGAAAGGTACATATTTGTCAAAGGACTTCATGGAGTCTTAAAGACCTGCACCGTTCCGTGGGTTCTCTACGTGTGACATTAGGAGGGGATTTCACACTGATGAAAAACCGTTAAGATACTCTTTGAACAGCAGTAAAAGGCATTAACAAAGCCAGCAGTCAATATTCTTCAGCTTGTGATATCAGAATAAGTAGTTTGTTTTCAGTGCTTCTAAGCTTTATGAAAATGAGAGGGCGATACCTTCACCGAAACCTGGAGTATGTTGTCTGCTTAAATTTGTTGGAAAAAAAAAAGTTTTGGGGAGAACAGCTGAAGACACTTAATGAATATACAGCTTCACTTTTGCTTGAACTTGTACAGAAGCTGTAGCTTTCAAGCATGTAGTTGTACATGCTGTGTACAACTGTGCAAAGTGATCTGTAATGCCTCTACCTTTTGTAACACCACATTTGGAAATGAAAATTTCAGCTCATTTGTACAAATGCAATCCCTTTGTAAGATGCTTGTAAGTATTTGTATTTGACAGTGAATTCGATGAGGCAGCAAGAGACTTCATTGCCATGTATATTTGCTATTTTGTGATTATTTGCGTGTTAAAACACAGGGAGGATGTGGGGAGTTTGTTCTCTTCTGCAGGTGACATTGTAGTAACCTTTATTATTCCTTAAGAAGTAAGTGTTAAAGGAAAGCAGTAGCAGGAATGGTTCGCTGCAACTTCATGCTCAGCAGCCTAATTAGTCAAATACCTTGTGCCTACCTCTGCATGAAATAGCCCATTTCTTTCCAGTGTAAAATAGGAATTTTCAGTTTTGGAACAGCCTGAAGAGGCCTTTGTTGCAAATGACCACTGGCTTTTTAACTATTTATTCTCAAAAATAATGAAGGTCACCGTGGTATCCATAGTGACTGCATGCAGCTTCCTCGTTAATCTTGGCATACTGCTGTAATAACGACACTCGCTCGCTGCTAACAAGTTCTCATGCTTCGGGAGGAAACCTTTATCTGAAAACTGGATGTGATAAGAGTTTCTGTAACAGAAAACTTGACTAATGTAGTTTTTATTCACTTCTAAACTTCATGTCGTAATTTCTTTTTTTTGAGCTGCTGTGGAGGCCTAAAGAGAAACCCCCAGAACAAGCAAACTGCTGAAGTCTGCGTATGATCTGGCAGTAGAGAACTTTTTACTTGCAAATTTCTTTTCTTTCTGAAGGGAATAAAGACTGCTAAATGGGAATATATTGATCTGCTTTCAGCTCTGTCAGTAAAATGGAAACATTCCACTATCAACTACAAAATCAAGGCATATCGGTATTACGTGAATATGATCGAGCCAGACTTGTGTGGTTAAAAAAAAGATCTGCTGATAGCTGTTTCAGACCCTCCACATCCATCATAAAGACGGGGGGAACTTTCGCAACAGCAGGAGCACCACAGGCGCCCTTTGAATTTTGACTTTCGGGTTTGCACAACAGTGTGGAATGAGGGCGCTAGGAGAATATGCCACAGCTAACTCCGTGCATTGCGCTTCGTAAATTACTCGGGTTTAAATTAAACTGTTTCCTCTTGAACTGTTACGCATTGTAAATGTTATTTTTTAATACTGTAAAGGTTCTTTTTAACTTAGAGGAAATGGATTGTTGCAGAACAGAACACAGTCTCGTGGGAGTTGTGATAGTAACTTGGAGATGGGAAGTAAAATGGTTCTATCCTGAGGCTGTTACTGTTTTCCTTCCCACTCTGCTGTTTCCTTTAATGTTTACCCAAAGATAAGTGGGTTTAGGTTTTTATTTGTTGGTTGGGTGTTTTAATTGTTTGGCTGTAATAGAGCTTTAAACAGCTCAGGTAGGGTTCTGACACTGAAACTAAACGCTTTCAGAATTCTCTCAAGTTTATGTTTCTGATATTTTCTTTATTGTGAATATGGCTTGTTTTGCTACTGTCTTGAATTTTGCATATAGCTTTATTTCAAAATATAATTATGAAAGGAAAGCTATCTGCAAAATTCATAGGATTTTCAAAGCGGAAGTCCACTTATTTTTGGGAGCTCCAAGAATGACGGTTTAGGGAAGTGAAGAGATCTTTAAAAGAAAACAATCTATCAATATATTTTAAATGCATAAAATAAATGTAAATGTAAAAAGTCCCACCCCCCCAGCTTCCTTGTAGGCCCCCTTCAGGTACTGGAAGGTGGTATAAGGTCTCTCTGGAGCCTTCTGCAGGTTGACCAAGCCCAACTTTCTCAGCCTTTCTTCATAGCAGAGGTGCTCCATGTATGTAAAAATTGAGAATTTGTATTCTAATATGTTGCATTTAGAAACTTTGTTAATTTAAGCTGAGAATCTAGGACTGTATTTTGTTACTGAATAGGAAAATAAGCTTTTCTTCAGAATAAGCTGAACAGTGGCAGGTTGGAATGTTACAGAATTATGTCTTAAATATATATATTTTTTTTTTTCCCCCTCCTCTGAAGGTGACCGTCTGCTCTGTGTCGCTGGGCAGTTGTGGTGATGTATAGTGGTCTGTTGCTGTAAACATCCCCGACTGGAAGCTGTACCGGTTCTAGCTTTCAGTCAGATGTTTGCTGCACCCGGCTATTCCTGGGCAACATCAGAAGGAAAAGCTGTCAGAAATATGTATGTGCTTGTATATCTAACAGTGTTTCTGTAGACACAGGTGAATTGCCTGCAGACGAATTAACCTGATTGCTATTTAATAGTGTAGGTCTGGGTTTGTGAAGCCTAGTCTGAAACGGAGACCCAGAGCTGTTGCAAATGTACCACTCGGAACAGAGTTCCTCGCTGCCTTGTGGTGTGAGCTACGGAACTGCGTTTCACTGGAACGTGACAGCAGGGAGCGGTTAACTTCTTGTGTGCTTTTCCATAAACCCGACTGGCTGTATTGATCCTCTGTCTTACCAGTTTCTGTTACTGGTAACCCTTAGGAGAAATTATAAATGCTGTCAACACTTAGCAGGCATTTTCTCATATGCCTTGCTTTTTGGGTTTTGGTTCATTTCTGAAATTCCATGTCCTGTGTCTGCCATGAGTGGGTGGTGCCCTTATTGTTTGTAAGCTGGATATAACCCAAGGTCAAAATAAAGGTTAAAAAAACTAGGACAGAGGATGGAGTTTTGCGCTAACAATGCATAGTGTTATACCGTTGTTTGTGGTATGGTCATCTTGGTTTGTGCTCCTCCCCACCGTGGCAGCTACAAAGGTTTAATTTTCCTGTAAATAACGGCTTTTGAAAGTACTTCTTTAGAATTAGCTCTTCACTGATTCAGTTCCAAAACGACTTAAAGCAATCATGTCAACAGGAACAGCT
Source organism: Rhynochetos jubatus (assembly GCA_027574665.1). Lineage (NCBI taxonomy): Eukaryota > Metazoa > Chordata > Aves > Eurypygiformes > Rhynochetidae > Rhynochetos > Rhynochetos jubatus. The sequence goes on along the minus strand of CM050648.1, from coordinate 11,558,566 downwards.
ACTGCAAAGAAAGCTGCAGCACTTTTCACTTTGCTGGGAGCGGGATCTGTGCGTGCCGTTTCCTGGATGTTCTCTGGGATTGCTTTCCTCCCCGGGTTCTTTCTGGGCTTCTGTTTTTAAAGAAGCGGCCTGTGTGAGTAACGTCTGCTGCTAAGACAAATATTCGTGCACTGCTTTACCTCTCCATTCTTCCCTCTCCCAAAACATTATCCTTTTATTTCCTGACACTTGAGCTGTTTTATTTGATAGTACAGTAAACCTAGGTACTATTTGTTCAACTCTGCTGTCGTGATTCTGTAAGAGATGATGTCCAAAGGTACAAATGCTTGGAAAAGTGAAAGATTTTATCGGAAATAAAACTACCAGGATTTCTTGGTCCTGGGAAAGCCGGACTACTCGCCATTAGAAAGGCCATGATTTTCAAGCAGGCAGGAATGACCACGTGAACCAAGGACGGTCTGTGCCGGTCCCATGACCGTAACGGTTCTGTTTCTCTTACCTAGGTGTCTGGCTGGTGACACAGGAGCGTGTGTGGTGACAGAAGGTACTGAACTTCTTTATTGATCCAGTTCATTGCTAGCAGCTCTACAAAGATCTGTTTTAAAACAACTTGTACACTTAATACAATACCAGCTAAAATCACGTGTTTTAAATGTTTGGCTTGATAATTCATGTAGGTGTATTTATAAAAACGACTTTGAAGCAGAATCTACAGATCTTGATTTCTTTTAAAAGGAAAAAGTGCTGGTAGTTGTTTCCAAACTTTCTTTGCTGTAAATATTTATCATTTCCTAGTTCTGTACAGTATTTGGACTTGGAAGAAAGGAAACGTTGTGTTAACAAACGTCTGTGAAAGATCAAAGTGAGCATGTTATAATTTAGTAGATATGTTGGTTAGTGCTGTCTTAGCCTTTCCACGTGCCAGACAACTGCTTTTTTTAAATAAGCTCAGCTCATGTGCAGTTTGTCAGTCCAGTCTTGTGGAGTTCTACCTCTGTGTACGTTTATATTGCGCCAGTACCTATGCGTGTACTCACAAACAAACTGAAGCGGCTTGTAACTGCACGAAATAAATAAATGAAAGAAACCACACTGCATTTTTGTTTGAGGTGTTTTTTGCCCAGTGTTGGAAGTGCGAGGATCCTCTCTTTCTGTACTGAAATACAAAGTACTGAACGTCTTAACTTGGCTGTTGCTTGCGGCCGAGGGAGGTGGGGTCTCTTGAAGTGCCTGTGTGTGTATGCAGGGATGCCGGGTGAGCTCTCACTACTGGAATTGCTGGGAAGGGATGATGATGGGAATTCGGTGTGCTAGCTGTGCAGTTCTGCTGGGGGAGGGGCGGAGTTGAAGCACCTCTGAAGTTGCAGAATTAGGCAGCATCAGGCCACAACTATAACAAGGAATTTTGGGAATGGAAGAGGCAGATTTGACACGTCAGCCTGGTGACCGACAAGCAAGTTACGCCATCTGGTTAACGTGAGGCCTGTGACTGTTGCCGGTATCGCAGGGAGTCGTGGATCCGTTTCTGATGTTTTGCAGCGCACCAGTTTCAAAGGGGAAGAAAATGCCTGAAGGAAAAGCAGGTTGGCGGTCTAGAGGCCAGCAGTGAAGCTGGGGACACAGGTGGTAATTTTGGGTGTCTGTCATATGCTGTATATGCAGGTGCAACATAGAGTTATCTGTGGAGATGGGAGCTAGGGAGGGATACAACGGTCCGCACGAGCTGAGGGAGTGGTGTGCCAGTGAATAGTAGTGCTTGGGGTCTGGATTAGTTGCCTGTGGTTTTCCTTCAGGCAGCTTGTATGACTGCTTAAGAGCAATACATCAAAGTCCTGGCTGACTAGACTGGCCTCTGGGAAGTGCTGTCTTCCAGTCCCGTGAACTCACAGCTGTGTTCAGCAGAAGTGCTTGAGCTCGTGGGTGTTTTTTTCATATGAAGAGCAACTTAAACATTTGGAGGGCTTCACCACCTCCTCTGTATGAAATACTCTGCATCTGGGATCCCTTCTCGCCAGTAAGTCTGCAAAACACCTGTTCAGACAAGAGCTTTGAGAAGGCTGAGGGTTGGGCTCTTGGCTGATTAAGTGTTCTTTTCCTGGACTACGGATACTTCCTTTCTTTGAGACTGTAGAATGTGGAAGCTAAAGTAGTAATGTTCTGCACTCTTGGTGTTACGATGAGTTGTTTCTGAGAGACTAAATCTGTGTGGAGGGAAATTAAGAATGAAAAAAAGATTGAAATAATACGACTAACTTGGAAAAGTTGTGGAGGAGGAATGGGAATTAGTTTAAGAACATACAATGCAAATAGGAAGGCGTACAGATATAGCAATGAAAGCTGGAAAACTTGAAACGTTCAACACCACAGAGGTTTAGTGTGGCATGAACACATGGACTTTGAGGACCATTTACCAGTTTGTACCACCCCATCAATCTCCCATATATACTGTCGTGTGGAGTTTCAATTTTGAAAATGACTTGAATTCAAGATTTCTGGAAGGTGTCTGCTCTGAGCATCAAGGGCCTTGGCAGGTAAGTGCAACAGAAAGCTCGTCTCCATGGGCTGCTGGGGTGACTTTTTGGTGTTTTCCTTCTTGTACCTCGACAGCATCAGGGACTGTACACGTGTATCGCTGTGTTCTGATATTCTGAAGATTAAATGTCAAAAATAGGTGTTCCAGCTTCATGTTAGGGACGCTTAAGTGTTGCCCGTGCCTTATGCGTTGTGCAGACTAGCTCACCCAGTATACTGAACTATGTCTGTACAGATTCACTTTTGGATTTCTTGAGAGCCAATGCTTAATTTATATTAAGCTAATTTTTAGTTCCTGTAAACATCCTACACTCAGCTATAACAAGTGGTAGGGCTGGGGGGTGGATGTTTACTTCAACTGACTTGGAAAGGCAGCTTTCCTCAATGATCAAGGGACATACTTGGCAAGAATGGAATACTATTTTTCAGTAGTATTCAGATAAGGCTTTTGTATTGTAAATACTCAAATTTCTGTGGAAGTGTGTATTTTTATAAGTGTCTCAATACCCAAATTATTATTTATATTGACTGTATAAAGATCTGTATTGTGAAGCAGTCTAGCTGATGAAATCTGTATCTCTAATTACAAATAAACTCTATCCTTTTCACTTGAAAAGTAACTTCTGATTTCCTCAGTTCACCGAGGATACCCTGACGATAGCCAAACAGTCTGAAATCTTGTTTTGAATGTTCAGTTCTAAGTTGCAGCAGTGATTTATTATATCTCTTGCTCATTGTCAAAAGAAGTCATTAGATATATTGCCTAATGCTAAAGAAGCCCAACAAAACCAACAGGGCATTGAAGCAGTAAAACTACTGAGACTGAACGATTTACGTTGCCGTTTATAACTAATAAAATGAGAAACATCTAATTTCGACAGGGAAAATCTGAATAGGAGAACAAGGGAGATGAGCATCTCTCGCTTTCCTTGTAACTCTTCTCACATCATGTCTTCTCTCTTGGAATTGCATTCCCATGAGGGATGGATGCCTTGTGAAACGAAGTATGGCTCCAGCATTTGGAGAACACCAATTACAAAATTATCTCTTCAAAAAGAAATATTTTTGTTCAAACAGAAGAATGCAGGATATGGGATTCATCACCATTGTGAAGCATAACGTGTTTCTTTTGAGGATCATTTTTACAATTTTGTATCCCTGTGAATATTTGAAGGGCTCAGACTGAGAAGTAACATTTCTTATTTATAAGGACAAATACATTATGAAAGTCACAGAGAGGATTTTTGCTCATTTAAATTCCCATACATGAATTAAACTTTTTACCATGTTTTTATTTTCACTTTTTAAATTTGTAGAAATATTTTATGGACAGGTTATGTGAAATACGACGCTGCAAACAATTGCATGGAAGAAAATGCATCGAATTCTGTATTTATGGATAATTCTAGTGTGTGAACACTGCAGTACAGCTGTGTGTTTGCAGTGTGTCTGTGCATATAAAAACTTCTACTAGATTTTGATTTAGTGTAAGTGTTTAATTGGTACAAAACTGACTTTGTCAGTTGGGATGAGCTAAGGGAGTGTGAAGGATGTGAGTGGTCCTCCAGAGAGATCGTGTAGTTAAAGCTTACCTCCAGAAAAGAATCTGCTTGTCTTCCTAGTCTGTTCTAACCTGTTCCCCAGGGTTAGATGCCTCGTGGCATCCCTAACTGTGTCTTGGAGAGCTTCACTCCAAGTTGCAGTGTATTTCCTCTTTTCTCCATCCTGAAAAATCCTCCTGCCGTGGGTTGCGGTGCTCTGGGAACACCAGATTTTGACAGGAGGATGGAAGCATGGAGAACGCGCTGAGAGTGGGGAAGGGTAGACCCGTGGAGCCGTGACATGTGGCAGCTTTGTCGTGCGTTGTGTGGTGATTGATGCTGGCGTACGCTCTTGACCTGTTCCACTAACGACTTCTGCCCTTGCTCAGGTGAAGGAACGCGCGGTGTATACACATCTCCATCGCATCGTGCGGTGAAACGTGTGTGCTCTTTTCCCAGTCAGGATCGGCTACTGTGCTGGGTGTGTCATCACATGCTGATGGGATGGTGCAGCGACAAAAAAAGGGGTTGATGGCAGAAAGGAATCCTCAAATCGGCATCACCGCCAACCAAAAGGTGTAGATTCATTTTTTTCAGTGCCTCTATCTGGAGCTAATTTCACTGCTAGCACGGATAGTGAGCAAACAGTCTGAGCAGATCAGATGTGGAGGAGGCTGTGAGCAACCTGGTCTAGTGGAGGGTGTCCCTGCCCATGGCAGGGGGGTTGGAACTGGATGATCTTTAAGGTCCCTTCCTGTCGTGGTTTAACTCCGGCTAGCAAAACACCACGAAGCCGTTCTCACAAATCCCCCTCCCCTCCTCCAGTGGAGGGGAAGAATCGGAGGAAAAAGAAATAAGGAAGCTTGTAAAATTGAGATAAGAACTATTTACTAATTAAATCTAAATCAACATATACAGGTACTACTACTAATAAATACTTAAAATAGTAGAAAATGAAACATACAGTACAATATATACAATATGATACAATATGATACAATTTCCCACCATCCACTGACCAATTCACACCCAGATGTTGAGTGATGAAAATCAGTCCCCGAGAGCCCGAGAACCACAGCCCGAGAGCGATCGCAGCCCGAGAGCCGCGGCCTGAAGGCTGGAGCACAGGAGCCTACGCAGCAGATTCCGAGCAAACCTTATCACTGATAACACGGCCAGAAAAGTCAAAACAATCCACCAGCTCCCACACGAATGAGCCAGCACAGGAGCTGGCAAAGCAGCTAACGCAGGAGGGTTAGCAAGTGCCCGGAGAGACGAGCAAGGGAGTAAGGGGGAGAGAGAAGGGAAGAGTAATGGCTACCGGACCCTCTTCCCCACCCAAGAGACCGGAACATGATGTACTATGGGATGAAATACTTCCTTGGTTAGTCTGGGTCAGCTACAGTATCTGAAGCGGACAAAAGACCTTGAGTTCAGTGCAAGCCATCCCCAGCACCAGCTGAGGCCTTATCAATGTTTTCACTTACTGTCCAGAAACACAGTTTCTTGGCAACCAGAGTAAAGGGAGTTAGCCCTTTCCTGACTGAACCCAGCACACTTCCAACCCAAACCATTCTGTGATTCAATGATGTGCACTTGGTGTTTCAGCAGGTTTGTTTTAAACACATTAGAGATCTAGAATTCATGTCCCAGAAATGTAAGTATGACCAGTATGCTGAGTATAAGTAACATATAAGTATGCTACAATCTGTTGCAGAAAGAACAGTTGTGACTGCCTTTGTGGGGACACTTCACACTGTACTCCTGCTTAGTTCTTAAAATTGGTAAAACCATAGAGCCTATTGAAGCCTGAAACTTCATATTTTGACTAGTTTGGGTTTTCAGGAGGTTGAGTTCTATAGCAGTTTCAGGTTTGGGGCGGGGGGTTGTGTGGCTACTCCTTGGATAAATGGGCAGTAGACGAGGTTATAACGATGTTCTTTGCAAACATTTTGAGGTAGTTTGGTCCCTCCTAAGGGAGACAACCCGCTGGAAAGTGTCGGGACCAGTATAATAGGATGGAATTTCTAAAGGTAAGCCAAACTGTTGGGTTTTTTTGGGAGAGTGGGGGTGTTTGGCTTTTTTTAGTGAGACTTTTGATAGGAGAATGAGTATTGCGCCTGCGTGCATCCTCCCATGTGCTTGGCTGCGCGTGCAGGGGTTGTAAGCTGCTAACTTCTCTGATTTTCTGTGAAAATCTTAATTTGAGAATTAAATAGACCAGTTGTGGCACTGTTCCTCCTCAGCGGTGTTTATTGGGCAGTGTTTGTCACTCTAGTTTGTGCTAAAGTAAAACAAGAAGTTTAACTTCTGACCTAGAATAGGAGTTCAAAGATTCCAAGCATGCAGTAACGCTGCAGACTCGGAGCTCTGTTTCAAATCACGTAGTGCACTTTTTTCTTCCGTTGTGTTGGTGCTTTTTAAACAGATCAGTCATAATCCCATGGCGCCAGTGACGGCATTAAACCAGAACTGGAGAAATGGCTGGGGAAAGGATACAGTGTGCATGATTTATAAGCTTGTCTGGAAGTTTAAAATAGATACGGCTGCAAGGGTAAGTCACTTAACGTGAATCAAAAATGAAATTTCTCTTGAAAAACACCAAGGCACAGTTAATGTGTGTTTTTACGGCCTTTTTTAAAATGCACATTTGCTGTTCTGTTTAATTCCTCCTGGTTTTGCCTTATGATAAAAAACCAAAGGCTTATTTCAGTAAAATACACTGATACCCACCTTTCCTGTCTGTCATCGTGTTCACTACGATTGTTCTTCCCGTAATTCAAGTCCCTGTTGAATCCATGCGACTGTAGTAGTTGATGAGTAGTGAGAGTCTGAACTGCGATGCTGCACCTCAGGAAAGCCCCCACTTTGGGATTTTTCCCTCTGTTAAGGACTAGCAGACCCCTGACGTGCATCTTCACAGGCGAGGAAAGCCTGCCCACGGAACGACGCGTGGGCCCCGTAAGCAGAATGAAGGAAATGTAGTTTGATGTCTGGATCATTTGTTGTCTGATGTCTGGATCATTTGTTGTCTGATAACGTCACTTTGTCAGTGGGGAAATAATTTTCTGTAAACAATATGGCTTTAACTATAAAATCTGCCATTTTAATGAAGTGAAACATTGTTTTTCCAAACTTTACGGAAGCTTTATCTTTGACGGGATAAAAGGGAGGTGGCAGGGATGAAAGATGCTTTGTAAACTGAACTCTGTTTACTGAAGGTCATGGAAAACATGCTGGAAGCGTATACATTAAGTGTATAGCTTAATGCATTTTTTTTAAATAAACACACTTTCCCAAATATTAATTATTTGAATGGGCTTACTACCAGCTGACAGAAAACATGGTACATTCATAATCTGTTTTGGAGATGTTTACCCTTCAAGGAATTTGTAAAGCACATCTCTCCTTGTCCTGAATTCCAATTCGGTTTCAATAGTCAGCAGAGATGTTACAGCCAAGTGTGATGTCATGAAATAGCTCTTTTTGCCCGCTTGTGGTGGGTTGGCCCTGGCTGGATGCCAGGTGCCCACCAAAGCTGCTCTGTCACTGCCCTCCTCAGCTGGGCTGGGGAGAGGAAATAGAACAACAGGCCCCTGGGTCGAGGTACAAACGGGGAGATCAGTCAGCAATTACCATCGCGGGCAAAATATACCTGACTTGGACAAAATTTAATTTATGATCACCAATCAAATTGGAATAAAAGAGAAACTGAAACCAAATCTTAAAAACAGCCTCCCCCCACCCCTCCCTTCTTCCCGGGTTCAAATTCACCCTGCTTTTCTCCCCCTCCTCCCTGGGCACAGCACAGGGGAATGGGGGTTGGGGTCAGTCCATCACACATTGTCTCTGCTGCCCCTTCCTCCTCAGGGGAGGATCCTCACACCCTGCTCCTGCTCCAGCATGTCACACAGGAGACAGTCCACCAACTTCTTCAACGTGGGTCCTTCCCAGGGGCTGCAGTTCTTACTGGACTGCTCCAGTGTGGGTCCCCCCGATGGGGTGCCATCCTTCCGGAGCAGCCTGCTCCCGTGTGCACTGCCCATGGGGTCACGAGTCCTGCCAGCAAACCTGCTCCAGCCTGGGCTCCTCAATCCACAGGGCCACAGCTCCTGCCAGGAGCCTGCTCCAGTGCAGGCTGCGGTCACAGTCTCCTTTGGGCATCCCCCTGCTCCGGCGTGGGGTCCTCCCTGGGCTGCAGGTGGGTCTCTGCTCCTCCGTGACCGTGACCCTCCATGGCTGCAGGGCACAGCCAGCCTCACCATGGTTTGCACCAGGGGCTGGCAGGGAATCTCTGGTCCAGCACCTGGAGCACCTCCTCCCCCTTCTGCTGCACTGACCTGGGGGTCTGCAAGGCTGTTTCTCTCACATCTTGCTCGCTCTCTCAAATTCTCCTCTCCAGTTCCACCCCCTTCCCCCACCCCTCCTTAGGCACATTATCCCAGAGGCACAACCGCTGTCACCGATGGGCTCGGCCCTGCGCAGCAGCGCGTCTGCCCGACACGGGGGAGGCTTCTGGCAGCATCTCTCAGGAGCCCCCCCTGTAGCCCCCTGCCCCCAAAATCTTGCCATGCAAACCCAGCACACCACTGCACACAAAGGCCTGTCTGTCCTGTCCTGCTGTAGGTTTGCTTCCTTCCTCCTACCTGCAACGGGGACAACGTATTCCCAGTATTTCCAGTCACGGCTATTCCAGTTCTCCTGGTATGGGCATGTCGCGGTTCCATCACATGCCAGGGGTTGACTGGTCTAGTTCTGCCAGCTGGAGACACTTCATACAGCCACCCTCGGAGAAGTGCTGGTGGAATCTTGCTTCTGCTGTTAAACCAGGAAAACCCCCCACCCCTTCTGTGTGAACTGCAGTCCCGGAGAAAAGCAGCGGTTACGGGGAGGCAGCAGGAAAACGAAGGGAAGTGGATCCTACCAGCAGATGGAATCTTCAGCGGGGGAGGGGAAGGTAATTTACTGCAGGGTTTCGGGTCAGAGGTGGCAGCGTGCGTGGTGTTGGGGCCAGAGGCCAAGGGAACATCTGTTGGCTTCTGCCTCGAGACGCCAGGCTGAGTGAAGCGAAAGCTGGAGGTATGGCTGAGATACAAGCGCTGAAAGAGCGCTTCATAATTTCTCTTTGAAAAGCTGAAAAGGGTAAAGCAACATCCCAAAGTGGCTCTCGCAACTGAAGTTATCTGTTCTGTTTCTGAGAACTGAGGTATTCTCCTTCAGGTCTTAAAGTTACTGCTGCTTCCCGTTTTTATTTCTTGAAGAAAACTCAAAAACACCAAAAAGAACCCCAAACCAACAAAAAATCCTGTCATTTTAAAATGTGTAAAGACTTGTTTTGTAGAAAAGTTACTTCCCAGTAAGAAACCTGTGGAAGGGAAGGAGGAGCGCTAAAATTCAGAACTCGACTTTTTGAGGTTGTATACGCGATACCAGTTTCGGTTCGGAGGACGCACACAGCGTGAGGTTTCTCAGTCAGCTCTTTCAGTCTTCGAGTAGCTTTTCAGTGACAGCTGTATGCTACACCAGAACACCTGCCTTGCAGAGGCGCATGCGGGACCCTTCGCCGCTGCACCTGTATAGTTAGACCAAGGCATTTAGGACTCCATCCTCACAGTGATAGATTTGTGCTGCTGATGGCAAAATTTTTATGCTCATTTTGATGCATGTTAATAAACTTCAGCTTTTAAAGAATAAAATAGGTTGTTGATTCACAGATTCACAGAGCATTAGGGGTTGGAAGGGACCTCTAGAGATCATCTAGCCCAACCCCTCTGCCAGAGCAGGATCACCTAGAGTAGATCACACAGGAACAAGTCCAGGTGGCTTTGGAAAGTCTCCAGGGAAGGAGACCCCACCACCTCTCGGGGCAGCCTGTCCCAGTGCTCTGTCACCCTCACAGGCAAGAAGTGTTTCCTCACGTTCAGGTTGAACCTTCTGTTTTCCCGTTGATGGCCATTGCCCCCAGTCCTGTCACTGGACAGCAGTGAGAAGAGCCTGGCCCCATCCTCCTGACACCCCCACTTTAGATATTGATAAGCATTGATAAGATCCCCCTCAGCCTCCTCTTCTCCAGGCTAAACAGGCCCAGCTCTCTCAGCCTTTCCTCACATGGAAGGTGCTCCAGGCCCCTCATCATCTCAGTGGCCCTGTGCTGGACCCTCTCCAGTAGTTCCTTGTCCTTCTGGAACTGAGGAGCCCAGAACTGGGCACAGGACTCCAGGGGAGGCCTCACCAGCACAGAGTAATCATTCCAATCAAGGAGCATTGAGAAGATGCTTGGTTTTGGTTAATGTACCTCTGTTATTTTCAATAACGTCAGAAATTCTTGTTTTCTACAAGGGAGTAACGCATACGTAGGACTTATTAGTATAATACATGTGTAAACGCAGCTGTTGTAGCCACTTTAAGCTCCACGGAGAGTGGGATTGGACTTCCGGTTTTGTCTTAGCTTCTTGGGATGACACTAAGATGCAGAGACATCTTTAGTTGTGCTGAATTTTGCCATATAAACTTTCTTTTCCATTCTCGATGCCTAAATACCCTGCGTGCTGCCAGAGGGCAAGTGGGTGGCAGTACGGTAAGAGCGTTTTCCATTCGTTGGCTCGTACATCATATTTTAGATTGAACTTTGGGTCCAAAAATTACTCCAGATTAATTTCAGATGCATTTACGCCTGAACAATTGGAAGTGTTTTAAGCTTAATGGAAACAAGATGCTCGTTTTCTCCTGTGGAGAACAGGAACAGCTAGGTTCTTGTAACTACTACAGTATACGCTTTCAGATGCTACCCCTGATGTTCACGTTCTTGCATTATTTATTTATTTATTTGAGCTGAATTTTTCAAACTCTGCTTCATATTCTGTTGGTTGGTATTGAATTTTTGGAGGCGTGGACTGGTTACTTTTGGAGTTGCAGAGGAGTGATGGTCTCACCAGTCCAACGCATCTGCTTGACCTGTTCTGGGCATCGTTACCTCTTGCCTTCCCGACTCCCATCGGACTTGGAGGGCAGCTTCTGCGCAGAACAAGCCTACCAATGTCTGTTACCTCTTAAGTAGGGGCGATAATAATTTCATTCAACTGCAGAATGCTTGCCTGTATTGTAAAATACATTGTATTTAAAACACACTTTCTAATTTAGATTGCAACATGGAGGAGAAACTTCCACATCGAAGGACCTGATTAGGTTTTCCTAAGAAAGTAACATTACTTACTGAAGAATTCTGCATTTCAGTGAAGTGCTGCTTTACTGCATTGGAGTCTTCCTTTTTTCTGTCATGTAGTCCAGGCTCCTATAGAGGTGTGGGTCCAAAATGTAGATTCTAATGATGAGGCATATGGCTCCCTACACCAAAACTAGTTTGATACAATTAATGTAAATGCTGTGTGAAGCAAAGTTCCTTAAATGAAAGACCTGATTACTGAAAGGTGTCTTCCTCCCCTTTTGTGACAGGACGGTCTAGCAGCGCTGTAGGTCCTACCAGGCCTGTGTTGTGTTTGTCTCCCTTCATACAGAACAAAAAAGTCTGAATCTTCACCCGCTTGTGTGGAGACATTCCGGCTCTCACGTGCTGTCCAGAGCGTTGCTGGTGCTCAGGAATATACCAGCTGGCTGCATGACTGGAATGAAGAAACTGCTTTGACATACCCACTACTGATTTCCCTTCTTGAAGATTGTCCCTGAAGCCATGCAGGCTAGTGATTTCCTAATTAACAACAACAGAAGTAAGCGGAACCCATTTTAGTATGGCCCTAATCACAAAGTGGTGTTCCTCACGACTTGAGACTACCATGCAGTGAATTTACGTGCAGGAATTTAGTATTGCTATTCCTGCAATAAATATTTGTGTAGTCCCATAAAGACTGATAAGTAGAGCCTGCAGTATTAAGTCATGTTATCAGACACACACGCACGTACTGCTCTGCCCATCTATCTGTAGAGGAAGTATTGGCACGTCGCTGCCTTTTGTCTTCTTCCTTTTTCTGAAGCTTGTGGTCCCCACTGGGTATGATTGTCAAAAAAAGGAGAATTACTAAGCTTAATGAAATTTTTTTGGTGCTGTTGTGGTGGTTTTTCCAGGAATAAGAACACTTTGGCACTTCGGTTGTAAGGAACAGAGGTTTTGGAACTTTCTGGATTACTGTGTTTAAAAGACATTAAAAACAAATAAAGGAACATGTTTATGACAAATTTATATTAATTTTGTGGGGTGTAATAATTGGTCCTTGAAATTTTTTTAATGCACTCACAAAGTTAAGGTTCAGAGCTTTGCCCAAACTTAGAAATCATAGAGCGTTCCAGCTGGTTCCTTTCAGACAAACGGAAATGCAGAGTTCCTTTAATTGCAATACAGGAATCCTTCGTCTTTCACGCCTACTTGTCTCCTCAGAAGCTAAGGAAGAGTTCCTGCTCCCAAGGAAAGGAAATAGGGAAGCAAGTGCAAACAAGGCAAAATCAGGGATCGTGTCTTTGGTGGACTTAGTTTGAGAATACAGAAAAGGGAGGAGCGAATTCTCCAAATTTAACAAAGACAGAGCTATGAAGGACTTTTTTTTTTTTTTTTTTTTGGCCACTTTCTAGAGTACAAACTTTATCACTAGACAGTAAAGAAAAGTAGGAATTATCCAGTGCACTGGGTTCACTGGGGTAATGTTCACAAGGATCCAGAAAGTTCACAAGAATCTCTCTCCTTTTCTGTTTGCTTTATAGGAGGTGGCTTTCTGTTTGGTAGTTAAATTTGTTAGATGCACCCGTCTGAATGCAATTTTGAAGGGTTGCTGGGGCCTAACAAGGGTTAATGTAAGACTGCTTCAATCTCTCAGGGTTGAGTAAGCGCAGGCTCACTTTACTTAGATCTTGTGCTGGTTTTAGCTGGGTCAGAGTTAATTTTCTTCATAGCAGATGGTATGGGGCTCTGGTTTGGATTTGTGCTGAAGACAGTGACAACACAGGGGTGTTTTCATTATTGCTGAGCAGTGCTTACACAGAGTCAAGGCCTTTTCTGCTCCCCACCCCATCCCACCAGGGAGGAGAAGTTGGGAGGGGACACATCTGGGACAGCTGACCCCAGCTGACCAAAGGGATATTCCATACCATGCGATGTCATGCTCGGCATGTACAACTTGGGGAGGAAGAGGGAATGTTCAGAGTGCTGACGTTTGTCTTCCCAAGTAACCGTTAGACGTGACTGAGTCCTGCTTTCCTGGGGACGGCTGAACACCTGCCTGCCCATGGGAAGTGGTGAATGGATTCCTTGTTTTGCTTTGCTGGCGTGCACGGCTTTTGCTTGACCTATTAAACTGTCTTTAACTCAACTCATGGGTTTTCTCCCTTTTACTCTCCTGATTCTCTCTCCCGTCCCACTGGGGGAGAATGAACAAGTGGCTGTGTGGGAATTAGTTGCCATCTGGGATTAAGCCATGACCATCAAGTATCAGGAACAGGTAATTTGTCTCTGCTTTAAACAGAGCTTGTTCTTCACTCGGAGCTGTAAATACATGGAGTAGGGAATATCGTGCTGTTTTGTATTTTAAGGAACTTGCATTGTCAGGGTTAGTTGCAGGTAGGAATATTTCACAAGCGTATGTTCTAGGGTGTTCACAAGGTGGCATTTTCTTAGGTGTGGAAAGATACCAGGCCAGTCTTATAGATGATATTGTCCAGAGAAAGAGGATTTACCAAATCCTTTAATTTGGGTAATGCTTCTGTGAAGGCCCAAAATCTTGATTGATATTTGATGATAAACTGCATCTCTGACAAGTAAATTGTCATAACAAATACTACATAGGATAAAGCCCAATCTCAGAGGTTTCTGGACACGTGGCAATCAGTCTTCCTATTTTATGTAGAATAGGAAAACTTCAGAGAGCATAAGAATCCAAACTTTTTAAGATTATGGGTTAAAAAAAGTAAAAAATGTGGAAAATAAATGGGTGAGAGTATCCCACTTACAAATGATTTTCTAACTCTGAAGGACTTTAAAATAATCCAGTGATTAAGTAGCCGTGACAATGGTATTCCCCAAAGTCAGCGTGCTAGGTGAAAATGTTATCTTCTGCTACTTGAAGGTTTGCCCATGCGTGGTGTCCTTAGGACTGTTCCATCTCTCTTGGACTTGAGTACATGAGACCTACACTATGACACAGACCTCAACTGACTGGTAAATACGGGAATGCAGGGAAACATGCTCTTAATTTATTCTCAATATTTTAAATTTTATAAGGATTTTAAGTACTTTGTAGGAATAATTAAAATTGTACCGTTGGTAGTTTTAACCCTGGAGACCTCTTTTTTGCTAGTGAAACTTTCTTTGGGTAGCAATACTTAAAACACAGAGTTGGCAGGGAGACAACAAGTAATATGTGTCTTTACTGTAAAATGGAATAAAACTTGATTTCTTCAAGATATTTAAGAATCAGTATTTGGCCATACTATAAACTGGTTTTTTTGAACCAAGAATGGGATGTAATTTTACTGAGATATATTAAATACAGGTAGACTTAAAAAAAAAAGAATTATCAGCAGTAGACTTTGTTTGCCTATTTCTTTTAAACTAAGATACTAAAAAATGGCTAAAATGCTTAGCCTCCCAAAACAAAGAGCTTCATACCCAAACTGAAACTCGATATTTACTTCCTAGTAAGTCATGATGTGACAACATACACAAGCAGCCCATCTGTATAATGTCATCTATTTACTGACACTGCCCTGAGCACAGCTGCTGCTTGGAGCCGCTCCTTCTGAACATCTGTTAAAAATGAACTCATTACCCTCGGAAACCTTCATTAAACCCCTCTCTTTGTGTCAGACCTGATAAGGCTGGGGTTTTCATCAGGGCCAGGTGCTGGTCTGGGACAGCTCTCTGCCATATCGAGCAGTCTCGGGGCAGGAAACGGAGGTACGTGGCGTGTCTGGGGGTGAGGGTTGGTGACCGAGGGTGCAACGATGCATTGCTTGGGTGATGCTTGAGGGCTCTAGGGCAGGAGGAGCCCACTTGGTGGGCTACTAAAAGGTGTTCCTGAAGCAAAATGGTCTTAAATTCAGGGACGACCATTTTGGAAGGAACCAATACTGCACACTCCAAAAGAAAGCTCATATAATCATCCAGAAGTTATTTAATGGAATGAATTTACTTACTCAGTTCCTACTTTGCTCTAGTCTGCTTCTTGTCCTCCTTCCCACTGTGCCATTCAGCTGCTCTGCCTTGCCACCAGAGTGTTCTAGTTAGGTGTGTCCGTGGCTGCAGTCATCACGGTACCTCAGTGCTGAGGGATTGGGGAAGACACCCAGGTGCTTGCTGTTCCTGCTGACACACCTCGGTCGGTGGGGACAGTGCCTTCTTCAGGCTCCACAGCCATGTTACAGCCCCCCCGGGCGTACTGATGGTGCTGCTTCACTCCAGGAGTAGAGGGGCTGGAGAATCTCCAGGGCATTACCTACAGCTTGTGAGAGGTGACCGAGGAAGGTTGTCCAGGGATCTGTATGGGCTTGCGCTGTACACTGGGGGAAGAAAAATTGAATTTCCACAGCACTTACTGGGGGAAGGAAGAAAGTGTGTGTCAGAGGGGCTAAGGGTGGGTGGGAGAGGCTAACAGGAAGGGCTACAGACCTTCATTGACAGGCTGGCAGCTTTTAAGTAGGTATCAGCTCTTTTGGGAGGAAGGGGAGAGGGAGATACGGTGACATTTCAAGCCGTCCCCAGAGCCATAGATGGCAGGCCCCAGTCTGCCCTTATGGATGACCCCCAGTGACAGGGATGAGGAGCTTTCCTTGCCTCTCAGGAGTCAGGGGAGGACTGAAACGCGTGTTTCTGTGTGACAGAGGGCATGAGGCGATTTGCCTTATGCCAAGCTCAGACCTTTTGCTGACAGCTTCAGTACTGAAGCCCTTGCAGACATGGCTGTGTGCACGGGAGCCACGAGGTACGTGAAGGTTCTGCTGGTGCTCGGACGATTTCCTCCAGTGCGTCCAGATGGGATATTGGAAAATCCTGGAGTACTGAACTTCCCTGAATTTTTGTCTGAGTTGGAGCATTTCCACCAGAAAAACAGGTGAGGTCCCACTAAATTAATGGCTTCCAATGCTTTGTTTTGAGTGATAGCTCACGTCTATTAATTAGATGTGATGGTTGTTTTTATTGCAGAATAGCAGTGCTGACTTGAGAGCATTTAATCAATCTGTTGTGACTGAAGGCCAGATTCTGATTCCATTAAATTCCATTACATCCGGGTGACTTCACTGATTTCTAAGGTATTTTCTTCTGGCTTTCATTAATATGAATGAGATTATAATCACGCTTCAGTTGTGGTCCAGATTATACCTAGAGATACTAAATATGAGCAAATGTAAACAGTCATGTAAAGCACGTGAAGTGTACGCTGTACATAAGTGGGTTTAATCATAAGCAAGTTTTGCAAATTTGACAGCTGAGATATGACAGGGATGACTAATTTATTAGCATAGCTTCCCTGTACGAACGTGAAAACTGAACTCGTGGTTTTTTATTAGATGTTTAAGTAATGGTGACTGTGTTACAAAAATAAAACCCCAAAAAACTAAACCCTTGATGCGATGTACTAATGAAAGTAGACTGAGCAGATGGTTTTTAGGGACTGCACTCACATATTATGCAACTGTGCTGTTCTTTCAGAGAAAGAGAAGTGAGGCAGAAAGAAATATAGCTAAACCTTAAAGCTTAATTTTTACTTGTTAAAATAACACAGAAAATGACATGAAAAACACTCCAAAAATAGGGGAAATATCCACGTGAGCAGGCTACGAAACTTACTTTTACCCCCCAGTTTGTGCAATTATCTCATTAGAGCACTGGAGTTAAAAACTTGTTGAGTGTGTTTGATTTGTACCAAGGAGGAGGGGAAAAAAAAATCATTCTTGGACCAGGAAGGGTCTGGTAGCATGGCCAAGAGAGCAATCCCAGACAGAACATACAGCTGCTTGGTTTTGAGGTATTACACAATGAAACCTGAAGATACTAGCTTAAACTGAAGGAGTAATAAAAAAGGAAATTCAGATGGCTTATACCAATTAAGGAATTTAACTGTGGCTTCTATCAGCCCTAGTACGTGGAGTTTAGAGAAATTAAGTCACCTTCTCTTGCAGGGACTTCCTGTAGACTTTCTAATCCAGTGTCGTTATCATTACATTTTAGTAGCTGGAGTACTCAAAAGATGAGTGCATTTGTGATTGTAAGAAACCTGTAAAATTGTAAATTTTCCTTAAGAAACATCGTGGTGTAATCTCTATACTACCTTTAAGAGATCTGTAGGACAGAAGGAGGGCTTTTGGTTAAAATTTCCACAAACACTGTGCAGTGCATGTGTTTCCTCCTTGTGAGAAGCAAAGAACAAAGAGATGGTGATAAGGACTTCTTGCCAGTCAAGCAATACTACTCTGAAAAAGGACTGACTTACAGCTTTTCCCTTTTTAAGGAGGTTTTTTCTGTCATCAATCCTTATGATATTGAGGAGTGAATTACTGGGCTGTGATAACGGTGGAAGCTGCAATGTAATGTGCAAAGACTAAAGAGCGAATCGATGATATCAACACTGCACAAGTTAGATAACTGGTTTTTACCTTGTTTCAAGAGCGTGCATGTGCTCCTTTAAAGTGTTCTCTAGATGGTCACGGTAGTCCCATCAGTCTCATTCTGCAGTCAAAATCCGGATGCTTCTGAAGACCTGGAGAAGCTGTAGGCAGACAGGCTCTGAAGAATTTGGCTGCAGATTATTTCCGTATGGTAGCACGCTTATCCATAGTGCCAGGAGAGGAAGGAGTGCCCATGCCTCAGTCACTGCTGCTCAAAGCCCAGCATCGTGACCTCAAACGCTTGTTGAGGGCGAGTTGGGAGTTGCTTGGGAGCTGAGGACACTGAGAAGTGCTGTCTCCGATCCCAAGAATGGCAAATTCTTTACTTCATTACTGTCTTATGTAAAAAATGTAATTAAAAGAATAGGGATGACCGTGAATGGTACGCTGGCAGACTGCCTGGATTGTGTAGTGATTTTGTATGAGAAGGAGCGGTGGTCTTTGATTTAAAAACATTCAGTTGCATGTACTTGATAGACGGCTGTCAGAGTATAAATAACCGTGGCTATTTTTTACCTCGTTTTTGTAAATAACATGTATTTTTTAACAGAAAAGGAGAGTTTCCAGTACAAACTACCTTTTATTTGCTTATAAGGAAATCCCCATTACTTTTCCTTTTCTCTTCTCTGGATGGAAGTCCTAGGAATATAGTAACGTATGCATACTGTTTTTTGTAATTTTGTAACAGTTTTAGTAATGAGGCAACCAGTACTGAACAACCTTACGGATGCCTTGCCCATTGAGCTTGATGGATAGATGAAGGCATGTCATATTCTGTTTAAGCTTACTGGGGGAAAAAAAAACAAACCACAGCAGCAAATAAAGTATGAGACATGCATTTTAGTAGCACAAATAAAGAGCATTTGGGAAAGAATGTGGGTAATTGGGTGTGCTTGTAAAATATAGATGTGTATTACTTAATCGGAGGAAGTAAAATTATTTAGGTAGGTAGTGGTGGGTGGTTCTCACTTTCCTAGGAGGAAACTTAAGGTATGAAGTATTTAATGACATGCAGAAAATTGATGAAGAATAGAAGAGTACTCTGCTGAAGCCAAACATATGATGCAATGCGTGATCAAATCAAAATCATACAAGGCATGTAGGAACTGTCAGAATTGTTTAGGTTGCAGTTTGGGTATATCATGGCTGTCAAATTCCCGCTGTAGCGTTAATAAATCAAAACCAGCATGACTGGTGCTGTTTCTCCTCTCTGCTTTGCTATCCTATAAATAGCTTGCTGTTCAGTGAGAGCAGTGGCAACTTTCCCAGTAGGAATACGCTAACGATGATGTCTGTCTTCTACACCTGTCTGTCTCTGTGCCTTTTTCAAGACCACTGTCTCTTACTGGCATTGAGAATACGCCATTCGTACTATGAATTTGCTTTTTCTATTTGATACGTATGTATTTCCTCTTTCCCTGAATTACAGTAAAGGTGAGGAGAATGAAATCAGGGTGCTGTTTGGATGTTGCACCGTATTTTTTTTTTATATACCATCACAAATATAAATAATATTCTATTCTGACAATGCTACATTTTGAAAAGCTTCTGGCAAAGTCTGCTTTCTCACATGCATTTCTATCTCAGCCCAGCTGAGTGGTGTTCATTTTGTACTAGACTGAAGAAACGGCACATAATAACATCTCTTTTTAACTTTAATTTTTAAAATACAATTTCTTGTCTCCAAAGAACCTTGGTAAGAAAGCGATCCCCCATCAAAAAGTCCTTAAAAGAATGAGGAAAAACACCGTTTAAATCTGTGCAGTGTTCCAGCTGTGCTGCTGTCTCCAGATAGTCTGACATCACTTAGCAAAGGAAAAACAAGCTGTACAGTTGTAATAGGATTAAACAGTATGAACCTGCAAGCAGAATTGTGATTAATATGGGGTGTTTTGAAGTCCTCCAGTGATTATATTGCTACCCTGAGAAAACCAGAATCTGTTTATTAGAAGCATTTTCTGTACTTAGATTTTTTGTCTGAAGTTATTTATAATCGTTGCCTTTCTCTCAGGCCTGCAGGAGATAATTTTTAAATTAACTGTGCAGTGTAATCAGTATCAGTAGACTAGAATCCTGCGATGGCAAGAATTATGATAAGCCTCATATAAGCTCCGGAGAGATTTGTAAATGTGCAGTTTGCACTGCCCCATTTTTATTAGCATTTTCATTATAAAGTTGTTACTGGAAGCATGGAGTTAATGTTCTGTAACAAGAAAACAGCAATTATGCAGTCCTAAACACAGAGCTCCACATTACCCATAGCAGTTAAAAATAACAAGCATATACTGTTCCTCCAGACAGATACTGTGGAAAAAAATGAAGCATTTACAGCAATAACAACTTTTCTTTCTTAAGCATAAAGCTAGTTTCCAAACAACCTCCTATAATTTCGGATCATTCATCTCCTTTGCATTTTCAAGTAGGACTTGTGAAAGCACAGAGCAGCAGCTTGAGTTATTTTCCTTTTAAAATCAATGGGAAAATAAAAGCGAGGTAAAAAATACACACTGAATAGCTTTGGAAATTGCTCCTAAACCTGTGAGGGGGAGGACTGACTGCCACACAATCAGACTGATTGAACAGGGGTAAGGGGCAGTATTATGCACAAGAAGTTGAAGGCAAATTCACTTTAACTACCTAATATTTTTGTTTAATATATTGCTTTGAGCTTCTCTTGGGAGGAATCCATGTTTTTTATTCACATTTTTAAAAACCTTAAAATTATGTATCTTACATACCATAAATTATGTACTTGAAATTCTTTGGGAACGCTCTCCTTCATGTCCTCTCCCGGAATCTCTTAAATGGACACTGTTGAATACCTCCACAGCTGTAAAGACAGCTGGAGTTTTCCCTTAGTGGAAAAGCCATTTACAAAACACAGGAAGAACTACTTAATTCCTTAACAAACTTTAACGAACAACGCTTTGCTCTCATTTAACAATGGTACTTTTATTTCAAACACAATGAAGCACGTTCCCTACACAGTAATATGTTTGCCCAGGTTCCTGAGTTGGAAGTGAAGGGAATGGACTCAGGCTGTCTCTACAGCATAAAATGAAATTGCACTGCTTGTTTAAAACCTTTTTAATTGACTAAAATTAAAGAAGAGATGTTGTGGTGATACAGCTCCTGTTCCCACTCGGTCCTGGCTGCGCAGTTGTTTCGGTACCGTTGTCTGTGGGTGGTTGAACTAATGCAGGTTACAAATTACAGTTACTTTTTAGAAAGTTTTGTACCTATCATCTAGATTGTTTCACAAACTGAATAAAGAGCGCCTAGCAGCGCAGAGTCAGATGACAGAAGGCTGTGGGCAAGGGAGACGGAACAGCTCAGGGGAAAAAGGAGTGGGAAGAGCATCAAACCCTCTGGTCACCAGGAAACTGTAACACCCTGCGCTGAGGATGTTAAGCCTGGAATGAAGTGTCTGTATCCCACACGGCTAGACTTGTGACTGAGGAGCCGGTATGTCCAATCTCAGGACTGTAAAATTGCCGTTAATCTGGACTATATTTGGAGGGCGTGGTTTGAAAACCTGCTTGGGTGGCAGCGCGGCCAGTTGTCGGGCGATTTGCAGGGTAAGGAGGCTCACAGCCCTCCTTCACTGCTTAGCTCCGAAGCAGGGGTCACGTTGTAACTGCACGGGCCAAGCTTTACCTAAATCGGTGTGCTCTGTGATGAGTATTGTGTCCTCAAACCACCCCAAGGGAAGCCTGAAATGGGAACTGCAGCAACATGCAGGCAGTGCGTAACAGTACAACTTACAGTATGGTACTACGGGCAAGCACCGGGAAATACCTGATCAAATACTTATAGTGTTGGTTCCCAGCAGTCACTGTTGGGGAAGAGGAAACTTTTGCTTTAGCAATTTAAAAATAAAGATTTCTGGAAGATTTTTTTCTTGAAGTTCAGTAGTCAGACAGCTCAAAGTGGGAACATGCAAAGGGGGTGTCAAGTAGTAAATAATATTAACAAATCAGCTTGAAAGAACAATTCTATCACAGACGAGTTAAGTAGTATTAAAATATTTTAACTACATGAAAAGACAACAATTTTGTATATCAATGTTTTATCCTTTAAATAGCATCTAATAAAATAATTCTTATACCCAGAGGGGGAAAAAAAAAAAAAAGCTAGTTCCTGATGCGCTAATCAAAAGTAGAAAATAAAAGTATAAAAATAGTGCTGTTCATAAGACTTCCTGAATGATCTGATTTAGTTCACAGCTGTCCCGTGCTGCAATGCCCTTTGGCGTGAAAGAAGTGGGAATTTCTTCATGTGAGTTTGGAAAGTGATCTCATCTGCATTAAAATTTTATCTTCCATGTTTGTCTAAAACCGCTTTTTTGGTCAAACTGCTCTTCTGAAAAATATGAAAGCGGAGAACACCACTAGGAGTTCAGTGAGAATTTTGTACCTCCCCAAACACCTGTTTGCAAGCAAGTGCAGCAAAGTCGCATGCAGTCAAGTGCGGATGTACCGTAGGATTCTCTGTGCGAGTAAGGAGCCCCAAGAGACGTTTTGGATTAGTTTCTGCAATTCTACAGCAAGTGTACACAAAGTGGATTTGAAGATTTAATACAGGTTTTAATAAAGTATTTCTTACAATATTTAGTTTGTCATATCTGCTAAGTTCTGCACTTCTGTTAGGATGCTTTATGGATTCTACTTCATAAAGTACTAAAGGTTTTTTGTCTTAAAAACATTGGTATTATAATAAAAATCAGTCAGGTTGGAAAGCCAAGTTCTAGAAGCTCATAAGTGTCAAAGTCAAGCCTGTCAGCATACTTCTGATTTTATCCTCTTGCTGATATTTAATTTTTTTGCCAGATCCTTAGGTGTGTGATCACATAATTTACTGTTTTCTCTCACAGGACTACTGCTTCATTTAAGCAATTAAATAGCTCTTGGTTTGTGTCCTATACAGAGCTTTGTATCCTCCCTGTGGCTTAATTAATTTTCTTGTGGGTGCTTATGGGGCATTTTTATTTATTGGCTTCAACAGAAGCAGCTTTTCACAAAATGCCTGTGGGGGCAAAAAGGGAAATTGAAGTTTAGGGTAAAAAGTCTCCCTAACTTTTTATGTTCAAATTTAAGACATCTCTGAGGAGGGTTTTTAAAAGCAATTATCACATTTAAGCACAGGGGCTACAAAATTCTGCTACAGAAATACAAGATACTTTTCTGTGCTTGTTGCAAGATGCAAGCACATTGCAAGACGCCACGGTGAGCGACTAGAAAAGGAGGAAAACACGATCAATGAACACTGTTTCCATAGCATAGAGGAACTCTTGGAGAAAAGTATTATCCCCCTGAAAAATCTATTCCTCATTTCCCTTTGTAAGACCTCATGTTTACTTCTCAGTATTTTCCAGCTTCTGTAACAAAGGAGGTAGAGTCTTGTTCTACAGACAACCCCCTTTGCTACGTAGCCCTAATTCATATCTAGGTCAGGTCCACCAACAGTGCTAAATGAGTCAATGATCCTGTGCAAATGCAGTAATTGACTTGTGATGTTGAAGATTCCCAGGATTAGCGTATGAGAAGCCAAATGGAAATGAAAGCTGTGCAAGACAGTACTAATTCTAACTTTTCATCAATTTTACTACTGTAATTCTGTGGGACAGTTCATACTGAACAGCTAAGCACTGTGCACGCTCGTTTCACACCTGTGAAACACATTTTCAATAAAGTGCTTTTCCCAATGCTTGTGAGCAAAGCCAAACCATGCAGCTGGGAACAGGAGTCGTTGGTATCTGCTGTGCCCTCAGTCAGGGCATCTACACTCTTTTCATGGATTCCAGCCCCAGAAGCAGGCTGAAGCCCTGTGCAACATTTGACTTGCTCTGTATGTGAACGTTTCATTCTCTAGCACTCTGTAGGGTTTTTCATTATCGTTATAAGAGAATTGGTTAAGGAGAAGTGAACTGATACTGTCTAGACACAGAAGCTAGAAGAAGGAACTACTCAGTGGGCTGAAGAGAGGGAACTGATAGCTGTATTTGGTGAACACTTGTGCGTGCAGGAGCTTATCTGCAAGTGGCTAGACAGATGTTGTCATGAAGGACTAACGGCAGAAGGTACCTGGAAAAAGCCTTTGAGGAAAATAGGAAAGATGTAACTGTGAATGAAAATTGTGACTGGGAGCTGAAAGGCAGCAAAAGAGGGAAAACATGGAGGTGTGCAGGAGAGACAGGGAATGCACGGGTAGAGAGTGGTCCTTGAATTTAGTTATAAGGCAACTAGGACAGAATTAGGCAAATAAACAGACCAGGATCAATCGCTCTTGAGGTGATGGAAAGAACGCGTGTATCGAGACCAGTCTCAAGAAGCCTCATTCAAGATTCTTACCCACTGTTACTCCTCAGTTGTCAGAAGATACCACTGAGACTCCTTGGCATCTTGGCATCTTCTGCTGTTGGGCAGTTACAATTCATGCTAGTTACCCTATTGTATGTGGTGCACCTAAACTCATGCTGGTGATGAGTTATGAGAGTTTTAATATTGAGGACATTTTTGCTTAAGATGTGGAAATTGCAATTCAGAGTTGTGAAGATTTTGCAGGCCAGGCACCTGAGCAGTGACAACTTTCTCTCCTGACATCTGACAGACAGAGCTCCCAGAACATTTTGAGTAGGCCAGACATCAAAGCTCAGATTTTTCACCTTTGGTAAAGAACAAGCCTTTATTAATGTGGCCTTCTACACAGGCTTGTGAATGTGCAAAGCAGAACAGCATGCAGGAAATGTACATAAAAAGTACCAAACCACATGTCATATTGATGCTCCACCAGTGGTTCTAATTATGTGAAAGATTTGGGACAGGCACTTTCTTGGCAGGAGAATCCACTCTACTTGCTTTAGTGAAGCTCAGTGATTCAAGGATCACAGAATATTATTTCAGTGACAAGGTCAGGATGAATATCGCTCATGTCCTAAAAAGAGCATAATCCCTTCCTCTCACGGGCAGTGAGTGCCTGAGCATGCATGTGTTTTACTGGTCCCAGCAGAAAACATTCTCCAGCAGCTGGTAGATAGAGTAGGGAGCAGGGAGGAGAAGAGGGGCACAAGGGGCACTAAGAGTAGGAGTTGAGAAGGTGGAGAGGGTGAGTCAAGGCAGCAAGCTAAAAATGAAAGCAGACTCCTGAATCACAGAATTATTTTGGTTGGAAAAGACCTGTAAGATCAAGTCCAAACGTCAATTTAATACTGCCAAGTCCACCCTAAACCATGTCCCTAAGCACTACATCAACTCATCTCTTCA
This sequence comes from Rhynochetos jubatus, assembly GCA_027574665.1. NCBI lineage: Eukaryota > Metazoa > Chordata > Aves > Eurypygiformes > Rhynochetidae > Rhynochetos > Rhynochetos jubatus. The sequence goes on along the minus strand of CM050648.1, from coordinate 11,533,626 downwards.
ACACCTCCAGGGATGGTGACTCCACCACCGCTCTGGGCAGCCCGTTCCAATGCCTGACCACCCTTTCGGTGAAGAAGTTTTTCCTAACGTCCAGTCTGAACCTCCCCTGGCACAACTTCAGGTTATTTCCTCTTGTCCTATTGCTTGTCACTTGAAAGAAGAGACTGACACCCACCTGTCGTGGTTTAGCCTTATCTGGCAATTAAATACCACCAGTCGCTCTAACACTCCTCCCCCTCCCTCAGTGGAAAAGGGTCAGAGGAAAAAGACAACAAAGGAAGCTCATAAATGATGAAATAAGAGCTATTTAATTATATAAATGAAACACAGTAATACTAACAATACTACTGATAATCATTAATTAAAACAACAGAAAAATAGAACATGTCATACAGGATCTTACTACCCGTGGATGGACACAACCAGATTCCAAAATGGCAAGGCAAAAATCCAAACAGAGAGTAAAAAAAATTATCCAAAACCCTGAGCACAAAAGCCCAAGAGGAAACCAACCCCCGCTCCCCAAACCCAGGAGCGGAGAGCAGGGAGAAAGAAATTTCCTACACCCAACCGCCCAGATCAACTTACCTTAACAAAAGATGCTGCTTCTCTGCTAATAGCCCACCACCAAATAACAAACAGCTTTCAGCTAGCCCCAAAAGCCTGACCACCCACCCCTTCTGGGTCACTGTTTTTCTCACTGTCCCTTTTCACGCCTTGCAAACCCCCTCGCCTTGCAAACTGACCACTGATCCTGATGTATCATGGAATGAAACGAGATCCTCTGCGCCAGCCAGCTCTCTGCAGGACAGCAGCTCGCCCCTGCCTGAAACCAGCACACCACCTCAATACAATCTCCTTTCAGGTAGTTGTAGAGAGCGATAAGGTCTCCCCTCAGCCTCCTGTTCTCCAGACTAAATCCCAGTTCCCTCAGATGCTTCTCACAGGACTTGTGCTCTTTCCCCAGCTCCGTTCCCTTCTCTGGACACGCTCCAGCCCCTCAGTGTCTTTCTTGTAGTGAGGGGCCCAAAACTGAACACAGGATTCGAGGCGCGGCCTCACTAGTGCCCAGTACAGGGGGACAATCACTACCCTGGTCCTGCTGGCCACACTGTTCCTGGTGCAGGCCAGGATGCCACTGGCCGCCTTGGCCACCTGGGCACACTGCTGGCTCATATTCAGCCACTGTCGACCAACACCCCCAGGTCCTTTTCTGCCGGGCAGCTTTCCAGCCACTCATCCCCAATTCTGTAGCATTGCTGGGGTTTGCTGTGACCCAAGTATAGGACCTGGCACTTGGCCTTGTTGAACCTCATACAGTTGGCCTCAGCCCATTGATCCAGCCTGTCCAGATCCCTCTGGAGATCCTTCCTACCCTCAGGCAGATCAACACTGCTGCCCAACTTGGGTGTCATCTACAAAGTGACTGAGGGTGCACTCGATCCCCTCATCCAGGTCATTGACAAAGATGTTAAAGAGAATTTTGCTTCTCATTAGGTCAGAATATCCCAGGATGACTCTGCTGTAACGTTGCTCTGTCATTCAGCTCAAACAAGACAAATTAAGTAAATTAGCAGTAGGAAAGCGGGGCGTCTTCCCTTCTGCCATGTATTTGGGTCCCTGACATAAATTCTGAAGAACGCACTTCTGTGTTAGCTGTCTCATACAGATCACTGAGCAAGTGGAAGTTTGGTGGGGTGAACATCAGCAGAGTACAGCTGCTCAGTCAGTCTTCCTGCTGGGGCCCTCGACTCAGTCTGGCTCTGGCCAAGCCCTCCTTGGCAGTCACCCCTTCTCTGTCCTTTCACATCTGCATCTGTAGCAGCTACCTTAGCAAAACTCAGTGTAAGACTGTTCAGCGCTGTGGGTGTTGTAACAGAGCAGAATGTGACACCCGCTAGGTGAGGTAGCTTTGTTTTACACACAAATGGTTTTGCTTCCTCGCACTCACCCTGTCATATGCACAAGCACCAGGGTCGTTTGTTCAGGCAGTCTGTCCGGAGTTGCTTGTGGTAACACAGAGGACAAGGGACACAAGCCACTGAGTCCCCATCATGTCTCCAGGGTGTTCCTCAACTGGCAAGCTTGCTGTTTTGATGTGTCTTTTGTGCTGTTTAGGAGCTGACAGTAATTTTCATCTTTTTCATGTCCGTCTTGCCCCAGCCCATGAATCATTAGGTGCAACTGCTGATTTTCTGTCTCGTGTCTTCTCTGGGTGCTGTTTGTCCTCTGCTTTCCTAATCTGCGTGTCTTGAGGAGCTACACATAGCCATGCCGTGGTATCAATCACAGAATCACAGAATCACTAAGGTTGGAAAAGACCTATCAGATCATCTAGTCCTATCATCAATCCAACACTACCATACCCACTAGACCATGTCCTCAAGCGCCACATCTACACATTCCTTGAACACCTCCAGGGATGGTGACTCCACCACTTCTCTGGTCACCCTGTTCCAACACCTGACCACTCTTTCAGTGAAGAAGTTTTTCCTAATATCTAATCTAAACCTCCCCTGACGCAACTCTGATCAGGTCTTCCCTCAGACTCCTTTGCTTTAGGTTAAACACCCCCAGCTCCCTCAGCTGCTCCTAGTAAGTCTTGTGCTCCACACCCTTCCTCAGCTTTGTTGCCCTTCTCTGGACACGCTCCAGCATCTCTATGTCCTTCTTGTAGTGAGAAGCCCAAAACTGAACACAGGATTTGAGGTGCAGCCTCACCATTGCTGAGTACAGGGGGACAATCACTTCCCTACTCCTATTGACCACACTGTTCCTGATACAGACCAGGATGTCATTGGCCTTCGTGGCCACTTGGGCACAGTGCTGGCTCCTATTCAGCTGGCTGTTGACCAACACCCCCAGGGCCTTTTGACCTGCTGAGCACATGCCCCTCTTCAGCAGCTTCTGCTTCCATTTGTACTTACCTTCACATTTCTGTTAGAAATCTCCATGCTTCCAGCCCTGCTAGATCCTTGATTGGTGCTTCCCATATGTCCCGGTGAGTTAAGTAACAGGGACCTGCCTTCCTTTTGGCTACAGGACCAAAGGTTTGCTGTCTTCTTTTATATGTGATGTGATGGATTACACGTGATGGATTCTTCTGCCCAGGCCAAAAGACTCTTCCAAAAATAAAGTAAAACTGTGAGGCTGGTTGTTAGGATAAAAATCCTCACTATTTCAGCATTCGGCAGAGAAGGCTAGAAATTAAATGAAAAATGGAGGAAAATTGCTGGCATCAGCCCCCATCATTTTTTGAGATGGGGGGCAGGAAGGCCACCAAGGTTGCACTGGTAACAGAGGAGTACAGCAGAAGACGCCCACGTGACAGCAGAGATGGCTTACTCCCAGAGCTGTGGTGAATCGGGTTTGGGGCTCTGGAGTCAATGTTTATGTTGTGAATCATCATATAGATGCTTTCTAGGTTAAAAACTGTTTTGTCGGACTAATAAATATATAGGTTTTGTGGCCTTCTGCCTGTGGCTGAATCTTGTCACAATAAGATACAAACACTGATGTTTAAAAACCATTTTCACAAGCTATTTCTCAGTTAATATGTATGCATTACTTTTCCTACAACAGGAAATTATTTAGGTTTATTATTGTAATTAATACTGAAATGATTTAGTTTTCACAATTTTTACTCTTTGCACTTAATTGAGTATATCTGCAGTATGACAGAATATGTAATACTGTTAACGTTTAGGAAGGATAATGAGATTCCTACACAGTCATTTGTACTGAAATTAACTACATTAACAGACATTATGTAATTCAGCACTAAATTCATTAATATTGAATGCATACAGCATTCATGATGATTTAAGAGTGAAAGTGATAAAAATGGTACTCAGTGGTTGTTAGTGTAGAAACAAAACAGAAAAGCAACAAAACTGAAAAACATGGGGCAGAAGTGAGTGTTTATGAGTATTCCAGTGGCACTAATTGTGCTGCATCAAGGAAGTGTTCCTGCACGACATCCTTGTGTCTAAACTGGAGAGACATGGATTTGATGGATGGACCGCGACTGACTGGAGGGTCGCACTCAGAGAGTGGTGAGCAACAGCTCAATGTCTGAGTGGAGAGTGGTGATGAGCGGCGTTCCTCAGGGGTTGGTGTTGGGACTGGTACTGTTTAACATCTTCGTCAGTGACTTGGACAGTGGCATCGAGTGCACCCTCAGCAAGTTTGCTGATGACACCAAGCTGTGTGGTGCGGTTGACATGCTGGAGGGAAGGGATGGCATCCAGAGGGACCTTGTCAGGCTGGAGAGGTGGGCCTCTGCCAACCTCATGAAGATCAACAAGGCCAAGTCCAAGGTCCTGCAACTGGGTTGGGGCAATCCCAACTACAAGTACAGGCTGGGTGGACAGTAAATAGAAAACAGCCCTGAGGAGAAGGACTTGGGGGTACTAGTGGATGAAAAGCTGGACATGAACTAGCAGTGTGCACTGGCAGCCCAAAAAGCTGACCATATCCTGGGCTGTATCAGGAGAAGGATGGCCTGCACGTCAAGGAACGCGATTCTCCCCTTCTACTCTGCTCTTTTAAGTCTCCACCTGGAGTACTGTGTCCAGCTGTGGAGCCCTCAGCATAAGAAGGGTATCAACCAGTTGGAGCGAGTCCAGAGGAGGCCACAAAGGTGATCAGAGGGCTGGAGCACCTCTGCTATGAAGAAAGGCTGAGAGAATTGGGCTTGTTCAGCCTGAAGAGAAGGATTTGGGGAGACCTTATTGCAGCCTTCCAGTGCCTGAAGGGGGCCTACAAGGAAGCTGAGGTGGGCTTTTTACAAGGGCCTGTAGTGACAGGACAAGGGATAACAGGTTCAAATTGACATTGGGGAGACTTAGATTGGGTATCAGGAAGTCGTTCTTCCCAGAGAGGGTGGTGAGGCACTGGCACAGGTTGCCCAGAGAAGCTGTGGATGCCCCATCCCTGGCTGTCTTCAAGGCCAGGCTGGATGAGGCTTTCAGCAACCTGGTCTAGTGGAGGGTGTCCCTGCCCATGGCAGGGGGGTTGGAACTGGATGATCTTTAAGGTCCCTTCCAACCCAAACCATTCTATGATTCTACGATAAGTACCTGTCTTCAGGGTCCTATTAAGAAAAAAAAAAAAAATAACCCTCAAAACTAGAGAAATAATTTAATATCCAAATTCCTAACTTAGGGGCTGAATCAAAAACTCAGCGTAATTCAGCAGACCGACGAGCTATTGCTTGCTGAGGCCAACGTTAAACTTCTGAAGTGCACTCAGATAAATTTATAAACCACTCACAGCCTTACACGAGGCTAAACTGCTGCCTTAATTCCGTACTACAAAGCCTTGTTTATAGACCTGTCGATACGGTGGAAATTGTATCTTCCTCCAAACTTGTCCTCAGCTCCTTGGGCAGGGATGAAACAGGCAGAACCTCAGCTCAACAGCGGCTTGGGCGGTGCCCGCAGGAGCGTTCCCCCCGGCCGCCACGCATCTAAGCCCGGTCCCGCCGGGTCCCCAGTACCTCAGCGTCCGCGCACCTGCGCAGTGAGGGGGAACGCGACGCAGAATTGCGCATGCGCCGCCCAACGGCCGCGGCTCACCCGCTGGGCGGGGCGCTGCCCTCGCGCCCCGCCCCCGCGCTCTGCGTGCGCCGTCGCCGAGGAAGAAGCCGCCGTGTCGGCCGCGGCAGATTCGCCATAACCCGCCGCGCGGCTCCTCTCGCCCCCACCGAGTAAAATCATATTTTTCTTCCCCAGAGGGGGAGGCCCGCGTGAGCCCGGCCCGCTGGCGCGACAGTGATTTTTGTTTTTCCCTTCCCCAGCCGTTTGTCTTTTGACACAAGGGCCGCGCCGCTTGGCCTTCTGTCCGCTGCCCCGCCGCCCCCCGCCCCTTCCCCGCCGCGGCTATGGAGGCTGCGGCTGCAGGTGAGCGAGGCGGCGCGGCGCCGGCCGCAAGCGGCGGGCCGGGGAGGGCGGGGGAGCGCGCACGCAGCCGCTCACGGCAGTGCTGACGGGGGGGAAGTAGTTCCGGGGGGAGTGTGTGGTGAGTATCCATCCGCCGAGAAGTAGTCCCTGATGGGAGGGCCGGCTGCTGCTGCTCCCGGTCCCACAGTCATTGCGCCTTCGCCGGCGGCGAAGGGGGCCGGAGGGCAGCGGATGCCAGCCCCCCTGGGGTCTGTGCGGCTGCCTCACCCGGGGGGCTGCGGCCTAGGCCTGGGAGGGGTGAGGGAGGGCCGCGGCCCGCCGTGTGTGTGGGGGGCGGCTGGGCTGCCTCAGCGCCATCACCCAGCCGAGGAGGCGGATGTGGCCATCCCCCCCGGGTCTCCCCGCGGGTAGGGGGCTCCGGGTCGTGCCGGCACGGGGGGGGGGTGCGGCGGAGGGCTCGGGCAGCCCCGAGGTCCCCCGGCTGGCTGCCCCGTGGGTGCTGTGCGGGAGCGTGTCGGGAACACCTGGAGAAGGGCAGCTGCTCCTGTTTGAATCGCGGTGGTGCACATCCGGATTTGAAACACGGTTTCCTCTGACAGCTTGAGTAGTTGTAGCTCAGGAGCCGAAATGCTCACCCGCAGCAGGGAGATAACAGGTTAAAGTTAGATGCTTGCACTGCACTGTCCTCTCAGTCCTTCGTGTGCCTTGTACTGCCCTGACTTAGGAGTGTAAGTGACATTAGACAGGCGTGCTGACCATAGTAACGTGTACGTGCTTTCTGCCTTTACAATCCCCGTGTGCTGGCTGCAGTGCAAGTTTGTGAAGTGATGTTGCAATAATCCAGCGCTACGTAATTACCCTGTATACTCAAATTTGGCTTTCGGTTGGCATTCCCTGAGTTGACGTTTTAATTAATGTTTGGAATACTAAGCTATTTGTACCTGTCCTGTGGTGTATTATAGGTAATTTGTTTACAGCTCAAACAGGATTTTATGCTAAAGCGAACAGTACTATCAGGAGAATAACTTGTATCTAAATTGCAGAATGACTAGCAGGTGCTGTGTTATTTAAGTACTATTATAAAAGCATTTCAGGATTGTTTTATATTCTCTGATCCAATTTTGGATCAGAAATTAATCCCATTACTACTACTACTAAATCCGTATTTATTCAAACATGTTTGTCTTCATAAAAAGTGTTCTGAGGGTACTTACTTGAACCCAGCACTGTCTACACACTGGGATGTATGATACTGCATTTCGGATGCATTTCCATTATGTGTGCTTCCAAAAATCAGGTTCGGAGCATTTAAACCAGGGCATCCTGATGCCGGGGGCGGATCAGATAGTTCGTGCTTATTCTTTGAGGAGTTCCAAAGAATCGTGGCTCAGGGACGATACCATCGGATGGTTAGTGCTTTCTGCAGCCTCGCGTTTAGCCACACGAGGGCGACCTTAGAACATTAAAAAAAAGCCAGAAAGTCTTACTGTGAGTATATATATTAAGGTGCGCTTTTTTTTACAATGGAAGGATTCATATGTTTGATAAACTGATTATTCAGAACTGCTGCAGATTAATTAATTTCCTTGTTATTAGAACATCCTTTTTAATCCAGTCCTGAACTTTGTATATTCTAGCCGAGATAAGTGTGTCTAGGCAGCATCTTCTTTTGAAGAACTTCATGTAACTTCTTTCCAGGAACGTTTGTAAAGCTGATGTGTGTAAACAAACCAAAAAAAGTATGCTTTGATTTGCTTTCATTAACTAAATTTCAGTAGTTTTAAACTCAAGTTTGTTTTGACCAATCGAGTGACAGACTAGTTAAATAAATACAGTATGCTTGGTTATGGTGAGAGTGTGAAACACGCTTTGGACGAAGAAGAGAGATGAGAGCCTTGTGCCCTTTCCCTGTTGAGGCAGCTATTTCATCATGTGGCATGAGGCAGCTTCTGGTTTTTAGTAGTATCTTAAGACAACTCTGAAGCAAGTCAGTGTAACTTGGATAGTGTTCCAGTAACTCAGGTCAACCATCTAAAATTGATCTACTGAAAAGCAGAACTCTTGCCCATTACTAGTCTCCTTGTCTCCCTTTTTACTGGAGATAATGATACCTTTATGTCAAATACTTGGAGATTTTCAGAGGCACTGTGTTTGGTGAGATGCTATAATATTTGAACACTGTGGTAACTGAGCTGTGTTCAAAATGTACATTGTGCTGTTAAAAGAATTCTAACAAAGTGTCAACAGTCTGGATCTTAATTTTGTGGCATGCCTGTCACGTCGTGTCTCATAATGGGTGTCAGAGAGGTGTAAGGACAGGGCAAGCACAGTCTATGCTTGTCCATAACACTCTCTTAGGCCTTCTGATGGACTTGCAGAGCCCCAAATGATCTTTCCACTAGTTCTTGGTGAACTTCCCTTCAAAGAATTTTATCACCGAGTGAATGTGTTCCCATCTTACAGTTATATGTAGAACTGCCTCCTTTCATGTTCTCTGCTTTTTGCAGTGCAGGGAGAGATCGACTGAAAAGAGCAGACAGTTTCAGAGGGCTCGTTTGCTGTTCATCTCCTCCATGACACACATGGTTTCGTGGTTCTTCATTTTACTCTTTGCCTTTTCTCCACACCTCAGCTCCATCCTTCCCAGGCAGAGAAATTCTACTTTATTTAGCTGCTTCTTGTATGGAACTGTGCTGTGTTGTTGACTGTCTTTATCTTTGTAACTTGTAAGGATTATTTTCTAATGATCATGATTACTATGACTTTATTTTATTTAATTTTGAAGTTAAAGGAACAGTATCCAGAGATGTAAGCTCAGTATGGACTTGCACAGCAGTAGTTGTCTTTTCCGTTTTTTTTTATGGGCCTGCGTGTTAGAGCACCCTCTGTTTTATAGGACTGTCTATTATAACTGCAAAGTTTGGTTTTGAGTAGTGCAGCTCTTAGCTTTGTTTTGAGGCTGTCTTTAAAGTGTTTGCCAAATTTGAGAGATCTTTCGTAGAAAACCTCTCCAAACCCTAATAGAGCGACAGCAAATTGAAACGCTTATTTTGCTACAGGCTCGCCTTCTTTGGGGGGTCTTTTCATCCACAGATCATTTTTTACTGTCGGCTCTCAGGCAGGCCTGGTAATGTTGAGGTATTTAAAAAAAAAAAAATGCTGCATCCTGCTTTTAATTTAACAAGTTGGTGAAATTAGCCTTATTGATCTGCTTTGCTGTGTTTTTACATTTAATATGTCACAATTTCCAATCCTTTTTTGTTTTCCTCATTTGACAAAACTTTAGCTTGTATAAAGATGTTTTCTTCTACTAATGCTTTCCTTCACTGCTGTTTAGCTGTGCTAGATTTTTTTGTTCTTCCCCTTTATAAAATCTTCTTTGATGATTAACAATGAATATGGTGCTTTTAAATGGTCTTCACGTTGCTTTCAAGGATTTAACTCTTCTATGAAACCTTTCTAGTCCTTTTTGTGGTTTTCTTTTTGTTTTGTTAAAGATGCTTTTTATCTTTATATAGTTCCTATTAGTGAAGTTAAACACAAACATTTGGCTCTTTATCGCTCTTTTAAAGGATTTTTGAGTGCTTATTTAATCATGGTTTGAGGGTCTGTCACACTGAATGCTGATAAAGTCAAGAACTGTTTTTCATGTGGTTGCCCTGACTGCTTGCTCGGTGAAGCAGTCGTTAATGATGCCTAAACATTTAATCTTGGCATCCTGACATGACATTTAACCGATCTGCATAAGAGTAATTAAAAACTACAATATATTGTTGTTTCTTTGTAACTACTTTTATCCTCTTCAGTGTGTCACGGTCATTCTTACCATTCTGCTCAGGCAATGTAGTCCTAACAGTGAGCTTCTCTGTATAATTCAAGTATTTCAGTCCTCAAGGATTCTGTTACTTGTTAAAAAAAACTTGTTAATCAGATTTGTCCCTAAGCTGCTTCTAACAGATGGCATTGTTTCACAAACAATACACCCTACTGTCTGTCCTCAGTATTTTGAGGTGCTGGTGTCCCCCTGGCATTGCGACAGTGTTTTTCGGAGGCTTGTTTGAATGCATGTCTGTCAGTAATCCCTGCCTACACCTAGGCATTCTTGTTTGGCACCTTATTAGGCTTCTTGCATTAATGTAGAAGGATGTGGAGTTATCTTTAAAAGCAACTAGAGAGACAGGGAAAACAAACCCAAGAATTTGTTTCAACAATTCTTTGATGTATCCTGTTAGGAAAATTTAAAATTGTTAAATTTTTTAACTTGTGTCATCCTTCATTTGAAAATAGCCTTCATGATTTGACCACTGCAAGGCAAATCACCTTGATCTTTGTTTTGCACTTACCTCTCAGCCTTTAGTCTTTAATTTAAAAACATTCATAATCTCTGAAATTTTGGGTTGAAACCTGTTGCTTCTCTGTATTTTTTCTCAACCTGTAGTGTTCCCTTAGTGATCTATGAAACTATCCACTTATTTCTGCTCACAACAGCACTGTCCGGTATTTGCGTCCCAAGCACCTTAACTAGTGCTTTTTCCCCCTGCTTTTGTTTTCTCTGTCTTAGTATATTTGTGTTCTACAGATTGTATTGTATAGAATGCAGGTTATGTCTTAATTGGAAACATCGAGGAGTTTTGGTGTAATTTAGTTTTATTTACTGTGTACCTCTGCAATGTCTGAGAGCCTCTATAGGTGTCGTTTACCTTGTAAACGAAACTTGTGGCCTTGTTAGAAAAAATGTTGAATATATATAATGAGGTTTTTCTTAAAACCATATTAAGCAGTCTTGAGTTTAGTGTAATCTTTTAGTTTTTGCAGGAATGCGTCCTATATAAATATTATAGAATCCTTATGATCTTAAAGGTCTCTTTCGATCTCAAGTCCAACCATTACCCCAACACTGCCAAGTCCAGCACTAAACCATGTCCATAAGCACCATGCCTACACATCTCTTCAACATCTCCGGGGATGTTCACTCAACCACTTCCCTGGACAGCTCATTCCAATGCCTGATAACTCTTTCAGTGAAGAAATTTTTCCTAACATCCAATCTAAACATCTCCTGGCACAACTTGAGGTTGTTTCAAGTAGTTGTAGAGAGTGATAAGGTCTCCTGTGAGCCGCCTTCTTTCCAGGCTAAACAACCCCAGTTCTCTCAGCTGTTCCTCACAGGACTTGCGTTCCAAACCTTCCCCAGCTCTGTTCCCTTTGCTGGACACATTCCAGCACCTCAATGTCTGTCTTGCAGTGAGGGGCCCAAAACTGAACACAGGATTTGAGGTGTGGCCCCACCAGTGCCCAGTACAGGGGGGGAACAATCACTGCCCTGGTCCTGCTGGCCACACTATTCCTGATTCAGGCCATGATGCCACTGGCCGCCTTGGCCACCTGTGCACACTGCTGGCTCATATTCAGCCACTGTCGACCAACACCCCCAGGTCTTTCTCCACCAGGCAGCGTTCCAGCTACTTGTCCCCAAGCCTGTAGCGTTGCAGGGGGTTGTTGTGACCCAAGTGCAGGACCTGGCACTTGGCCTTGTTAAACCTCATACAGTTGGCCTCAGCCCATCGATCCAACCTGTCCAGATCCCTCTGAAGAGCCTTTCTGCCCTCAGGCAGATCAACACTGCTGCCCCACTTGGTGGTGTCTGCAAACTTACCTGGGCTGCACTCGATTGCCCTTGTCCAGATAATTTGATAAAGATATGCCCCAGTACTGAGCCCTGAGGAACACCACTTGTGACCAGCTTCCAACTGGATTTTACTCCATTCACCATAACTCTTTGGGCCCAGTCCCAAAAGAGTAGGGACAAAATCCACAGCCTTTCGCTCATCCACTAAGTGGATCACCGTGTCATAGGAGGAGAAGAGGTTAGTCAAGCAGACCTGCCTTTCATAAACCTCTGCTGAGTGGTCCTGATTGCCTTGTTGTCCAGTATATGCCACGTGGTCGCATTTAAAATGATCTGCTCCATAACCTTCTCTGGCACTGAGGTTGGACTGACAGGCCTGTGGGTCCCCAGATCCTCATTCCAGCCCTTCTTCTAGATGGGCATCATGTTTGCTAACTTCCAGTAATAAGTGACAGAAACTGGCATTGTGACATTGCCATAACTTTGTTTAACTAATGACAGTTAAATTGTCCTGATTTTAGTTAAAAGCTAAAAGTGAGAACAGACACGGTCAGGTGCTCCTTTTCCTTGACTGAAAGTATTCTGTATTGTGGGTTTTGTCTCCATAGTCATCCTGTGCTGGTGAATTCAACAAAAACTAGTTGCCTGCTATTCAGAATAGCTCAAGTTCAGATGGAAGAAGTCCTAAAACAGCTTTCTGTTCTCCATGGTCTGCTGCTTTTAATACAGTTAATTTGTTAGTTTGGGACATGGGATCGTTGTGATGCTGCTCTTCTAATGGAAGCAAATAGTGGCATGTTTTATATACTTCTTTTTAATGCATGCTGAGGATAATGCTTTGCTTTGGAGATAGGCCATAATCACGCATATTAATTTCTTGACTAATCAAAATAGAGAAGATAGCAGGAAACATTTATTTTACTTTATCAAATGAAGAGAAAGTTTATTAAAGATGCTGGTATAAAGTGATAAATAAAATGTTACAAGGTCGAGGAAGAGGTCTAGGGAATAAATCTGTGACTAAAATATAGCCTTCAGAGACTAAAGTGTATGTAAACAAAAGAGCATAGCTGTTCTCATAGGTATGGACTTGACGATCTGAGAGTAGCACACCATAAGGAAGTAAAGCTTGTTGGAGGAAGATGAGAAACAACATTCTGGGGGTGTATCCTAGGGGAGTCCCTTTCACAGGCTGATGAATGTGGCTGCTGCTTCTCACTTGCAGATTCAACCAGCGGCAAAGCTGAGTGTGTATCCCTGAGACACTGCACACACCACCCACATGGGACACCAGTGTGGGAGGCACTGTCTGCCGCAGCACCTACACATGGGACCCACATAAGGTGTAAGTAGAGTCAGGCAGGTCATCCTCCTCAGCTGACAGTGATTAAAAGTCACTAGTGAAGGCACACACACCTCCGTGGATTCCCCCAGGTACTGGCATGGCCCTTCTGTTCAGCTGATATGACACACACCCCCCCAGGTTTGGGGCAGCTGCAGACATTTGGCCCCCTTCCATGCAGCAGCTGGCACCAGGCACACAGGCTGTGACCCGTGATCCCACTCCTGCTGCTGGTGCTGAGCCCTTTGCTCACTTCACTCATCCTGGTCCTTGCAGTAGGTGTGCCCGGGACATGAGCTGCTCCCGTACTATACCTTCAGGAATGGACTGCTCTGTTGTGGGTCCCCTGCAGGGCCACAGGTCCTGCCAGAAAACCTGCTCCAGCCTGGACTCCTCTTCTTGTGTTGCAGGTTTCTTTAGGCACATCCCCCTGCTCTGGCCTGGGGTCCTTCGTGGGCTGATGAGGGGTCTCTGCTCCCTGTGACCCTCCATGGCTGCAGGGCACAGCCTGCCCTCTCACCGCGGGCTGCAGGGGAACCTCTGCAGCTGGGTCACCCCCTCCCCCTCCTTTGACAGTGGTGTCTGCAGGGCTGTTCCTCTCATTTTTTTTCACTCCTCTCTCCCATCTGCTGTGCAGTGTTTTTTACCCTTTCTTAAATGACAGACACTGCCAACATCACTGACCGACTCAGCTTTGGGCAGTGGTGGAGCTGGCTCTATCTGTCACGGGGGCAGCTCCTGGTGTCTTCTCACAGAAGACACCCCTACAGCCGCCCCTCCGCTACTAAAACCTGGCCACATAAACCAAATATGCATAGGGCCACAGATGCTCCTAAAACATCCCAAATCTTCCTGATCCTTGTTTCCCCTTTCTTACCAGTTACAAAGTGCAGGTGGCCTTCTCCAAAGCTGTGCCTGCAGTTTCTTGGTGTCCCATCAATGAGTAACTGGAGACTTTTGGTCACTGGCTTTGTCAGTTATCTTGTCTGCCAGGTTTGTGTCTCTGTGTATTGTTGTTAATCATTTATCCCATTAACTTATTGACTTTCTTTGCACTGAAAATGTTCTTGGTCAGTTAGCCTTAATGAAGCAGACTCACCTTCCACATACCTTAGAAATTATAAAAAAGGACCTTATTAATGAAGTTGGTGTTTCTCATCTCATTCTTGGCACGCTACATTCTGTTTCCTGTCTGTGCCCTTGGATGCACAACAGAAAAAAGGCTTTCATACGGTTGTTTTTAAGAGCTTTCATACAGACAATGCTAAAAAAAACCCCAAAACTTTTCACCTAATAATTGAATTTGCAACAAGTGTTGCATGCTCTGACATGACTTACTCCAGAGCTGGAAGACCTGAGTGAAAAAGAGTAAGCCATCCACACAGGGGAAGCAGCTGAGCGTCCAGGCGGCTGTGTGCTCCCTGCTGCACCGCTCTCTGGTAGCTCTTGCTCAGCTGTTGGAGAAGTGGAGCAGGGAGGTAGTTAAGTACCTCCAACAGATTGGAAATGCAGCCAGACACTGGAGTAGGAGCTGGTGTGGTTGAACAGGGAGAAGGATAATAGACCTGAGAACATGATTCTGAGCCAAAGATGTGTTTGTGCTTCTCATAATTCTAGCAGGTTCCATAAAGAAACTAACACCACAAGGCTTTTATTTGCAAACCTTGATGTCCTTGTAGATAGGAAGATGGAAGCAAAGGGAGTTTAGGATCCAAGGGTGTGAGAACCATATCTGTGGCTAAGTACATGGAGATCCTCTTGCTGGTTTGCTGGGGTAGAAAACTGTGAATCAGTGGCTTAAATTGTATCTTTACAGGAAGAAGTGCTGCTGGAGAAGAGACGTGGTGGTTTTCTCTGTGGTGTGATTAGGTGTTAACCCTGGAAATAAATATGTATTTTCTTACTTAATCTGAGTTGAGAATACCTGAATCTTCTGGCATGATTCAGTAAGGGTGTTTGGTAGCTGTATGGTATAATATGCACAATCAAGACTGTGGTAGTTTTAGATCAGATCTGTCTAAATATTGTGAAACCTGGAAGCTGTGTTTACTTTAAGATTTTAAGCTAGGGAATGAGTACTGGTGGATTCCAACCAGGCCTTGACAGAGAGAGGCAAAGTTCTTGTAGCTGCAAGAAAAAGGGAGGTTGGAAACAGAAGTACAAGTTAACGTGAATAGTTATGTTGAAAGCTTGGAAGTGTGCAGTAAGAAACAGGGAGAGAAGTGAGGTTCTGGTAGGACTGTTCTAAACAGTAGTGTAACTTGAGAGATAAGTTACTAAACTGAGAATAGAGATTATATTACATATGCTGAAGAAGGGAAGAAATATTTAAGATTTGATAAACTATTCTTGTTTTCCATCATTAGCATTACTAATTGTCTGTAATACAATCGCAAATACCTAATTGTGTTAAAAAAAAAAAAACAAACTAAGGGTAAAACCCAACAAGACAGTGTCCTAGTCTAAGAATGAGATACAAGATTTTGAACTGCAGGAAGTTCTTGTTAAGGATTTGATGGTGAAGAAGTGGCAGGTTTGTTTCAGCCTTGTAAGTTTAGACAGAAATAAGCAGTCATATTCTGAACTTCATTGCTTTCTTTTTTAAGAAGGTTGACTGAGCACCTAAGTGAATGTACTGTCCACTTTATTATTCTACAGGCCAGTGGATATCCAGTAAATTTTTATTTTTGCATTTAGCTACAGACTTCTAGTTGCTTTTAATGGTTGCAGAAATTCAAAGGCTGTTACAGAAACTTTTACCTATTGCCTTCATTGAAGGGAGTGGTGAGAAGTTTGGGATACATTAGAATGATTCATGGCATATAGAGTAGAGATGGATAATCTCCCTTTTGTTTCCTTACCCTGTTCCTTGTGAAAATAGTTACTCCAAAATAAACCAAACCCCAACCCCTAGCTTATCTTTTATGGAAAAGAAAAGTTTTTGATTAGTTAAAATCAACTCTGGGCTAGGTTTTGTCATACAATGATCAAAAGTGTATATGACAACAATAGTTTACCTGATTCCCTTAAACACCGATAATTTCAGTGATTTTTCTGATATAAGTGCTTCTTTCTCCCCCTTCTCTCCTTCCTCCTCCACTTCAAAGTGAAACAGGACAGGTACGGTTTTACGCTTTGTGAAAGAGATAAGGAAAGGGCCTGCTTCCTCGTTTGAAATTTACTTTTTGTCTCTAGTGATTAATTTGTTAATCTCCCTTTGCTCAGTATAAAGAAAAAAAAATTTCTAAAGAGACCTTTGGAAGAATTAAAAAAAATCGAGACGACCTCTCTTTTGTGATGGCTTGCTCTGCCACTTTTCTATTCAAGAAGAAAATAGGTGGTAATATTTATTTCAGTATACACTTAGCACAGTCTACATGGGCAAACTGAAGATAATGAATCAACACAAAGCATGTTTAAGGAACAGAATGTTCCAAATTGGTTTTGGCTGAAATTCCTGTTGTTTGTTTACCTGCATACTTGATTACAGTTCCTTTCTTTCTCTGCATACTTAACTACTGTCTAATTAATTGCTCTGTTGATTTCCTACATAATTAATTATTCACTAATTAATCATTGATTCCCTGCATAGTTAATTAACTTATTGCTTATTTGATTTTTACACTTAATTGACTATAATTCATTGCTCTAATGCTACACCACCTAATTAGCAACTGGTTAATCAATTATTGTTTGCTTACTCCTAATCTAGTTGTTTAGGCCCATGATCAGCACAGGTTATCCTCTGCTTTATGACCTTCTTTCTCAGTCATTCTAACTGTAACAACTTCTTTACTCGGTTTCGTTTCAGTCTCAACTCTGAGCAAAGTACACGCACCTTTTGCAGATTCTCCTGTTTTCCGTGCCCCTGCTAACTCTGATGCTGTCCTCTGCCACCTGGTCCATTCGCTTCTGGTTTTGTTTCAGTTTTACTTCTGTTTGTTGGTTTTCCATGATTTAATACTTCGCGTCAATCCTGAAAGCTTCTCAGAAAAACTTTAAACAAGGGATTGTGTGATCGGGTACTTTGAACACCCAACAGACCTTTGGGGTTTCTTCTTGCTCTTCTGCCACTCTCCAAGTACACACTGGGACGAGTGAGAGTGGTGTGAGTACTGATTAAAACTGTTGGAGGAGGAGATAGGAGAAGGAAAGAAGTGAGCCTGAATTTTTGGGGAAACCAGCTTGCAGATCAGGAAGCAGAAACAGTGGCAAGTAAAACCTCAAAGTAGAAATGTCACCAAATCATGGAATTTCAGTGTTCAGTTGGTTAAACCTTTGGGTAAATGCTCTAGGTTTTGTAGTGTGAATCCTAAATGTGCATTTACATTTAGGGAGAACAGTTGTCATCCACTGGGTCAATAACACGCTTCATTCACTTCAGAGTAATACTCACTAGAGTAGAACCAGTTCAAAGGAACGTTTCCATCATAAACATACTGCAGTCAAAACTGAGATGCCTGTGTATTCAGGACAACAGAATGCCTGAGAAGGAAACATACCCAGCTCCAAAGACCACACTAAGTGTAATAAACATTTGTGTGTGTAATATAGAGTGTATTTTAAACAACAGGAACAGTATTTGAGGTGTTTTTCAGGCATGTTTTGACAGAGATGAAGGCATTCTCTGCCATTTAGTTTTGAGGTAGCTATATTCTTTCTGAAGATGAGGATGCTTTTGTTATGGTTTCACATGCAGATAACTAAAAGACAGCCAGCTCTGCTGTTCTTAACATTCAGAAAGCCTTAAAGATGGATTTTTCTTGAGTGGGGTGAACTATATAATTAGCTTGTCATGAAGGGAGGGGCACAATGTTGAATAGGGGTAGTGATCTTTGCTTGGGACTGTTCTGAAAACAGGTCCCAGAACACAGCTTCGTTGTTCTTTTCTCCCCAGACTCATCGCCATATTCATAAAATATCACTTTATTTCTGTACTTACCAGGCCAATCTGTGGTTTGTTTGTATCTCAAATAATATGGGTTGTTCCAGCTTGATTTCAGTGAGCTCATGTCCAGAATTTTCCTTAAGAGAGGCCGAGGGGAGAGGAGCAATTGAAACCTGTCTCTGGGCCAGGAGTTGATATATGTAGCTGAAGAACAAGCGTGCTGTTAAAATCACTTCCAGGTTGTTGTTAGATTTCATTGGACACTGAAGAGAGCAAAGACTGTTCAAAAATCAAACCACTGATACAAATTACAGCAGTTTTAGAAAGCAAACAAAGTTTGCTGAATTAGCTCTCTGGCAATAGTTTGTGAGTCTTTTTTAGCTGGATTTTTCTGAATTAGTAACTTAATATTAATCCTTCTTTATTGTTACTTACTCTTTGCTTTCATATCACACTTCTAATACCTTTAAACAAACAAAGTTTTGTCTAAAAAGTTCTGTAAAATTTCTGTTTACAGCATTGACCGAGGGAAGTTTTTTGTGAAATTCTTCATTTGCTGCTGCTTCAGAGGTTTTAAGTTTGTTGTTTTTTTTTTTTTTTTAATCAACAGGAATTTTTAATAGAACTTGTATATCAAAGCATATTAAATACTAGATGTTTTTCTTAATGTCAAATGTTAATGTTGCCTCTGAGGACAATACGATGTATTTTGTTTTGAGAGCAAAAGTTTTTTTCCCCTCCTTAAATTTTCCTTGTATTCCTGCCCATTTTTATTCTGTGTAGATGAATCAAAATGAGGATCTAGGTAAAAGTTTAACCATTTCTTAAATGAATTAATTTTGGGATTTATTTTGGAAGTCTTCACTTAACGGTGCAACGTTCTTCCTCATTTCAGCTTGTTACTGTCAGTGATTAAGTTATCTCATAGTTACTCTGTTAGCTGAACCAATATCTTAACAACTACTGGTAATATAAATAAACCACTTAAATTTGGAAATATTAACTGCTTGTTTTTAAATTTTTTTTTTCAGGGACCAATTCCATCTTCATGTGTAAACTTTGTAACTTATTTTCACCGAACCAATCCGAACTATTGTCCCATGTCTCTGAGAAGCATACAGAAGAAGGCACCAGTGTGGATGACATCATTATTCCGCTCCAACCTCTAACAGTACCCACAAACATAAACAAAGAAGGAGAAGGTACATTCGTAAATTGAGAGGAATGTAATTTTCAAAGTAATTAATTTTTTAAAAAAAAACCTGTGGGGTGATGATTCTGCCTTGTGTGTATAGACTGCAGAGTTAGCTAGCTTGTTTTAGAATGGTCATTGTACAACTGCCATGCTGAATTTCATTCTGTGCAGAATAGGTGGGAGGACAGGTGTGGATAAACTCAGGATGTGATAGGGGCTGATGCATCAGTCCATTAATTTTAAATGTCAAGTATAGCAAAGTCTCCTTCCTGAAGCTCCAATCTGAACTTTGTAATAGCAATGGGAATCAACCAGGACACCATGGATGGGGGTGTGTCTTGAGGCTTAGGAATGGTGGTGTGCTTTTTGAGTTGTCTAACTTGTTGTGATTCAGATAATATTAACAGTTCAGTTTCAAGAAGAAAGTGGCATGATTGATAATTTGTAACTGTGCTTTGATATTGACACTGGTAAACAAAGCAGTCTGGCAGTCAAAAGTTGAATTAGTTACACAGAACAATTTTACTCTGCAGTGGAAGAAGTTACATTCATTCCATTTTTAACTGATTGCAATTGCAATCCCTTGTAATATGAGCAATAAGTTGTTAGCCCTTCACACATTTCTTAACACAGTGAGGCTAGCACTTTGTAACATTTTCTTATTCCTTTTAGTAAAAAAATGCTTCTGTAAACTACTTCTTACATTTGTGTCAGGGACTATCTGAACTTTCCATATTGTGTGTTAAGTATGCCTTGTACACTGGGAATAGTATGTAAGTACTCTTATCATCTGAAGCAACAGAAATTAGACATATGAAGCTTTTAAGAAAATAACTTTGCAAATCTAATTATGTAAAATACAATATTCATATGTTACGTTACATATTCCTAAGTTAACTTTTTCATTAGCCTTGATGAATACTTTTCATCATCTCCTATGATCACATGGTGCCACCTTTTTCAGATTATGTAGCCCAGCTCTTTGCCATCTGCTGTCAGTAAGAATGTCAAGGTAAATTACTTTCACGTCACATTCCAGAAATACTTTAATGTTTCTTCTTCCCCATCACACAGATTGATCAGAGAAGAGAGTAGTCTGAAGTCCTATTCAATTATTTCCTGTGTTCTGTTTAGAAAAATAGGGTATTTCACAGTTGAATATAGGAATTTAGAGAGTTATTCTTTCAAGGCATCAATTTTTTCCCTCATGTTATGGAATCTGCAGCAGATAAAACTTTAATACATGATTTTTTTCTTACTGGACCCTTCTTTGTAGTAATTCAGTGTTGTCACTAAAAGGAGAAGTGATTGAAGAATGACAGTCTAGAAATTACAGCTTCCTTTTAGTACTCATTGACTGATAGATGAACATCTTTTTGTCCTTTGAAAGCATAGTTTCTCTTCCATGTATTGGAAATCACTGTTGCTGCTCCAGAATTGGTAATAGATGATTATGCTGAGTTGTTAATGGAACTTTTTGTTCTGCCTGAGTAATAAATTAACTGTGAACAAGTAAAATGCTAGTCAAGTAATATGTTTTTATTACTCTAATGTTATTTTATTGTCAGTGCTCTCTGTTGAATTTTATTTAGTCACACCACTTTCCCATAGTTAAGTCATGGTCTGTTTAGAGTTGGTTTGTCCTAATCATTCTGGTAGGATGATGTTAGAATTTTTTTATAATTGGAACAAAGGGTAGCAGGCAAATATTGCTGTCTTAGGAATTATGCATAGGTCACAGTTTGTCCAGCGCTGGAGTGTGACATCTTCCTTTGGGAAATGACAGGTATTTGCTGCTTAACTGCAGTCACTCCACTTTTGCTTTGAGTTTCCTTTCATAACTTTTCACAATGAAAGAATC
Organism: Rhynochetos jubatus; assembly: GCA_027574665.1. Lineage (NCBI taxonomy): Eukaryota > Metazoa > Chordata > Aves > Eurypygiformes > Rhynochetidae > Rhynochetos > Rhynochetos jubatus. The sequence goes on along the minus strand of CM050648.1, from coordinate 11,512,808 downwards.
TCCTCCAAAGTGCTTGTCAGAACTCTCTGCTTTGTTTTGCTTCTGCTTCATCAGATTGGTAATGGTTTGAGGGACAGCATCTATGGCCCTAACTTCTATTTGTAATATTGTTCACTGATGGATTGTTGGTTTTTAGGCTATATCTGCATTATGTGATACACGCTTTATTGATTATGAAACCTTGAAGAAAGTTACAGTCTGGGTATCATAATTTTCTTCAAGGAGTTTAACTCATTAAGGTCACTTAAAACTGTGGCACATTCGTCAGCCTCATTCTCACTTGAACACAAGATGGGACGAGTTGTGTTCACACTTGGGGGATAAAATCATAGAATCACAGAATGGTTTGGGTTGGAAGGGACCTTAAAGATCATCTAGTCCCAACCCCCCTGCCATGGGCAGGGACACCTTTATTTAAGCAGACTTCTCCTTAGTCACTCCTATAACAAGACAGAATGCTTTCTTTTTCACTTTATATTAATTACATGATTAAATCAAAGCTGGGGTGTCTGTATGTGTTGAACAGATTTTGAATAAGATGCTGCTACCATCTCCTGTTCTCTTGCATCATCTTCCCTTAAGGTTCCTTGAGGTCATTTGTTTTTCCATATGTTCTAAGGCAAGCAATTTTGCAAGGTTTTTTGGCACATGTACTTAAATAAAAATAATAAAAATAAAAAACAGCACACCAAAAGAAACCCTGAATAATTTTCAACAGTCTCATGATTTTTTAGACTTTTACATTATCAGTCTCAATTTATCAGGCAGAAGGTAGGCTATTGGCTTGATGAATACTTGATAAAAAGCTTTGGACAGCTCTTATTCTTGATACACACCGGTTTTGGTGAAAGTTTCTGGAATAGCAGCAGGAGAAATGTACATTTATCATAAGAAGCACAATTTATGTCTCTCTTAGCTTGAATAATCTGAAGATACTTTCAAGCCTTTGGGATGCAACAGTTGCTTAATTACTGGGCATTTCTCTCTTATAACCCAGGAGATGTATTTCATACTTCTCCTATCTTTGCTTTCAGAAGAACTGAAGCCAAACAACAACAAAACAAAACACCCCCCCCCCCCAAAAAAAAAACCCAAAACAAACAAACAAACACCCCCCCCCCCCCCCCAGAAAAACCCAAACCAACAGTAAAAGTAAAAAAAATCTGAGAATAATTTTATGTTTTATCTTTGCACAAGTCTCAAGGTGGAAATGTTTTGGTATTAAAAAAAAACCCAAACCAAAACACAGCCAACTTTAAGGGACTTTTTTGCTGTGACTACTGTAAGCTGTAACATGCACGAGATTTAAGTTTGCTTGGTGTTTTGTGGCATTAAACCCAGGGTTTTTGGCAAAACTTTTGTATGTGCCAGTCCTTTGTTTGTCTCTGATATTACGGAAATGATGGCTGACAGGTGCTTTGTACCTGTTCTGTTTCACTGAGCACATTTTAATGCTCGTTATACTCTGGGATTGTTTTGTGATTACAGTGACCGTATCAAGGTTTTTTACCTTTTAATTCTCAAAGTGGGAATTCAGTTCATGTAACTGAAGGTTCTTAACTTGGATCTTAGTCACCCTGGGATCCACAGTTGATTCTGGCCTTATGTGATCTGAACTGCACTCTGAAGAGTAGTTTCTCTTTTTCTTCAATACAGAAGACAAATATTTAACTTATTTGAGATGTGAAGTATGTAAAATTACCTAAAGAAGCCTGGCTCTGTCCTGTTTCTCCATAGTCCATCAGGCAAGCTCTTTTCAATGCACACTAATTTTCCTTTCTGCGCAGCACAGATACAGTACTTCACCAGATGTTTGCTCAGACTCAAAAAGAAGTCATTTAAATGCTACCATGCTTTGCTCTTTGTGAACTGACAGTTTCTTGCAGAAGAGCAAGTTCAAAGTAAAGAACTAAAATCTGTATAATAACAGCAGGATAATTCCTCAAGAAGCACAGTATAAAGAAGTAAAAAAACCCCAAACAAACAAGCAAGCAACCCCCGAGACTAAGAAGAAAGGTAGAGACTGATTCTTTTCAATATGTTAAACTAATAAACAAACATCTATAAACTACATTTATTAGCTATAAAGCATATATAAACTAGGAATCTCCTAAGGCTCTGGTGAGATCTTATTGCAGCCTTCCAGTACCTGAAGGGGGCCTACAAGAAAGCCGGGGTGGGGGGGGGGTGGGGGGGTGGCTTTTTACAAGGGCCTGTAGTGACAGGACAAGGGGTAATGGGTTTAAACTGAAAGGGGTGAGATTTAGATCAGCTATCAGGAAGAAATTCTTCACGGAGCGGGTGTTGAAGCACTGGCACAGGTTGCCCAGAGAAGCTGTGGATGCCCCATCCCTGGCTGTCTTCAAGGTCAGGCTGGATGAGGCTTTGAGCAACCTGGTCTAGTGGAGGGTGTCCCTGCCCATGGCAGGAGGGTTGGAACTAGATGATCTTTAAGGTCCCTTCCAACCCTAACCATTCTGTGATTCTATGATAAAATAGGTTGTTCACTACCAGGAAATTTCCTCCCTTCCCTCTGAGTACTGCTTTTGTTGATTAAATATTTCCATGTGATCTAACTGATTTGGTCCATGAAGTTAACAGTTACACCTGTGAGTGGTGATAGCATTTTGGCTTTTGAAGTAGCTACAGCAGTGATGAGAGAAATCTTGAGCAGGAAATATGAGTATGAAGTTTTTATGTTGTCATGCATTTCTGTGCTCACTGCATCTCAATGATTTTTGTCAAGGTTTCCTCTACAGCAATATGGAAATGTAAAGTTATGTTGTTTCTATTAAGAATTGTGGATGACGTCTGATTTTGATTATTTGAAATACTCATTAAGGAAACTTTTTTTTTTTGTATGACTTCTGGAATTTATGTGTTGCCAACAATTTTCTATACCAACTTTTGGCTAGAAAGTGCTAACAATAAAGAACCACAAGAAATATTGAAAGGACAACGAGCTTTTGGGTTTAAAAGATAAACTGTTTTTCTCTGAATACATCTCAATACTTAAGCAGTTTTTTTGAGTGATTTAAATTAAAAAAGGCTTTTTGTGGAGTGGTGGAATGCAGCAATCTGAAGGAGTGCTTGCAGTGTAATTTCTGTAAAACTGTGGCACTTTGACATCTGCCGATCTCAGTAACACAAATGTTACTGTTTGGCAGCTGGGAGAAACGCAGGCAAATACCACTGCTTAAAAATAAGTTTGTGTGAAGCTAAACCTTTTTGAAGCTTGAGGGATACAGGCTCTCCTCAATCTTCATTTAGTATTCCTATTTTTCAAAGAGCAGATGGATATTAGTTAATGTGCTGTGGAATTTAATTAAAGCTTCTTTTTAACTTTAACTTTCTTTTCTAGAACTTCTTGCAGTGAAGAGGAAAAGGGGCAGACCAAAAGGATCTACTAAGAAGTTTTGTGTGGATGAAGATGTGGCAGAAAGTAACCCCGTTCCAAGTGAAGAAGCTCCGCCTGGAACAGAGGAAGGACCGGAACTGTCTGAGGTCTCACCAGGCAGCTTGGAATGTAGGAAATGCAATCGGAAGTTCTCCAACACACGTCAGCTGACGAAACATATCTGCATCATTGTTTTAAATGAAGGAGAGGAAGAAGGAGATGGAGGTAAGGAAATATCCAACAAAAATAGCTGAAGCATATTGTGAAACAGTGTTTCCATCCTGTGATCTGATTGGGAACAACTCCTAATCCCCAGTGTTAATTTTAAATGGAATGGAACTGTCTGTTTCTAGTAAATCAAGAAGCATGGTGAAGCAAAAGTAAGTGTAGTGTGAGACAAAGTAGTGTGTGTTGTTTTGTTTTTCCAAAAGGTCAAAATGTTTATTGTGCTAATGATTGTCTTAGACTCCCTGAAATGCTTCTTTTACATAAGTAACTATTCTGTTTCTCACAAAGAGGATGACAGTTTTCTAGTAAGTATTGCATATAGGTGAGGAAGGATGATCCTGTGGAGGTGTCTCTATCATGTGACTTGGGAATTCTGAATTCTATGCTGTTCTTTTGATAAATTTAAAGACTACTTTTCTGGATGGCTTGTTCTACTGTATAAAAACTAATGCCAAACTCACCTCTTCTGTTTTACAAAACTTTATGTGAATGACTGTCTTTGGAATATGAGAGTTCATTGTTTAAATTCAGCTTTAAGAATTATTTGAATATATTCAGCCTCTCAAAGTTTTAGACTAGAATACAGGAGAACAGAACAGAGTATTTTCAGTTGGAAGGGACCTACAACAATCATCTAGTCCAACTGTCTGACCACTTCAGGGCTGACCCAAAGTTAAAGCATGTGGTTAAGGGCTTTGTCCAAATACCTCTTAGACACTGACAAGCATGGAGCATCAACCACCTCTCTAGGAGGCCTGTTTAAAAAGGCAACAGTGAATATTCATTTAGAATAGCATAGAATAATTGGGAGGAACCTACAGTAATCATCTAGTCCAACTTCCTGTTTAACTTTGCTCAAAGGTGAATGTCACGTGCGTACAAAGCGATACACTTGTCCAAGCTATCTGACTCTGTTTTGTGTTTGCGTTAAAATAAGGTTTTTGCTTATGCTATAGTTTCTTAGCATGATAGCCTGATGATTCTCCATGTAGACAAAACTTGCCATTGATTTTTCTCCTATTTTCTATTACCCTTTTGTGTCCAGTCTGTCATTATGATACACATGTATGACTATTTACTTTCATTGACATAGAATTTAATTTCTGTGACAACACGAATTAAAATAGGTTTAGAATATGTTGACAGAGCACAGAAACGCTTGCTTAGAAAAAGATAACCAGATACTTTATCAATCATCAGTGGCAGGATTTTCCAACTATACTTAGTGCCCTTTGCTCCAGCTGTCTCACCTCTGCTGTCACAAGTGCCCGTGTCGTTTGCTGTTTGTGTGTGCTAGGTACAATGTTAACATTTACATTATTTGGCAAAGTTGCCCTTTCTAATGTCCTTTTAAAGTAAGATTTCAGATCAGAGTATAAATACAAATTAACTGTTCTTGACCTGTTAGCTCATTAGAGCTCCTAAATCTTATCTTGCTCTGGTTTGGCACAAAACACAGATTTTTTTTTTCCAAGTAATTGCTCATCCTGTTAACTTCTTTGAAAAGGAAATAGCCTTGCTTTTGGGCAGGTGAAACAATTTTTTATTTATTCCCTGGCAAAAACAAACCAATGAAGCAAAGTCACTCATTCTTGAGCAGCAAATAACAAGGGCTTCCAGTTGTTGGTGAGCAGTGCAGGTTGAACGTCTCCAGCCCAAAGCTTCCTACCTGGACTGCATTCAGTTCTGAATATGTAGATGAAGGTAACAATAACAATTATTGTTATACTTTAAGAAAATGTGATTATGTTGAGTAGCTCAAAACTTTCTGAGGAGTGGACAAGAACAGTATGGTCTATGCCTAGGATTGTTTGTCATACTTGCATTGCTCTACTGGTTCAGAAAACATGCTATTTAAATTTGAGCTCTTGGAGTTGAATTGTTACGAGACTCAATTTTCATTACGAAGAAAGTTTTGAGGATGATGGGCGAGCCTTCTAAATGTGAACAAAGTCTAAAATTGAAAAGGCAAGCAAATAATGTAACTATAAATATATTCTTATCTGTTCATGTAATTTCATGAGGACCTTTTCATAATTAAAATAAAAAAATACTTACCCAAATGCCAAGATTCTTAGCTGTCAAAGTTACTGACAGTGTCCCTGAACTAGAGGTTTTACCCATATCATTGGCAGTTGGAAGCTGTTATACTCATTAATTTATCTAAGTGGTTAAAAAGCTGTCTGGTTTTCTAGTTTTCAGTATGGTCTTTGTTAATGAATGTAAGAGCAATATTACATAGTCTATGAAATAGTGGTACTTCTGCTTGTTTCTTATTGTCACTGCAGGTGGGAGTCTGTTCCAAACTAGCAACTGTCTGCATATATATAGAGAGAGGTTTTCTAAGCTTTAATTATACTCAGCAAAGATCATGGCAATACTTTCGGGGAGCCTGTGGAGCGACATGGGGTGAGCTGAATTGCTTGTGGGCTCCACTGACCGAGTTCACTAGAACTCGGTCTATAATGGCAATTTAAAAATATAGCTTGTGAGTGCCTTAATCTGGTTTAATTCCAGGTTATTCTGTCACCAGTTAATGATTATTGAGAGAGCTTTGTGTAGCTTGACTGTTATCAGATGGTGTTGAATCTAAATGTACCATCCACAGATAATGGTGTAGCTGTCTCAGCACACAGTAGGGCAATATTACACCAAGTGTTTATGTTGTGTGTGTGTGTGTATAATGTTCAATGAATACTTCATTTACTTGAGCAGATGTTGTTGATACAAGCATTTTCTGGAGTAAAATATCCCCCAGACAAAAACTTCTTGAAATCATACTTACTTTGGTGCATAAATGAAGAGGAGTACTGAAACTTCTAATTTGATGAGTTTTCACTATTGCTGCAGTTTTAGAGGTAGATAGAGAATTTTATTGAGGGTGTTTAAACCTTCGAGAGTTACAATATCTTCTCTTGCATTTCAGACACAATACATCAGAATAAATGCTGAAAAAATCATAAGGAGCTTCGATTGCAAGTTTTCTCTGTCTTTGACCTCTTACCTAACACATGCATTGTTTCCCCCCCCCCCCCCCCTTTATCCATGTCTTTCCAACTTGAAATTACTTTTACCTGATTTTTGTAATGCTTCTGGGATTTTTCTGTAGGTTTTTTTTTCTACTGTCCCATGTTTCTTGTTTCTTGCAAAGTTCAGCACTGTATGGACATCTGATTAATGTCAAATATGTTTTCACTTTGCACTGGGTCTGACTGGGATGGAGTTAATTTTCTTCATAGCAGCTCATATGATGCGGTGTTTTAGATCTGTGACCAAAATAATGTTGGTAACACTAATGTTGTACCTACTGCTAAAATACGCTATACATATAAATAATGAAAATATATATATTGATATTCTGTGTGATACTCATTACTGAGAGAAACTTAATATATGTTTTGAGCTCAAGTTGAAATATTAGGAAAGATTCCCGAGTAATAAAATGTTTTGCTGTCTTCTATAGATCCACAAGGGATGTGTTGAAATCCTTATCATATTGGATATTTAAAATTACAATGGATATATCGCTGTAAAGCTGTATTGAAACTGCAGTATACATTGGTCAGAGGAATAATTGGTGGATGTAATAGGCCTCTGCTGTTCTTTGCTACTGTGACTAGTGATCCATATTGACCTCTGAGAGACCAGTGTCTCACTGATTGTTCTCCCACTCTTCCAGAAGTCACCAAGCCTTACTGGTTACTGATGGCCTCTGTGCGTCCCATTTAATCCTTTGATGCAGAAGAGAAGCTGTGGATGCCCCATCCCTGGCTGTCTTCAAGGCCAGGTTGGATGAGGCTTTGAGAAACCTGGTCTAGTGGAGGGTGTCCCTGCCCATGGCAGGGGGGTTGGAACCAGATGGTCTTTAAGGTCCCTTCCAACCCAAACTATTCTATGAGTCTGTAATGACTGCCTTCACCTTGTACAGAATTAAAAAATGTCCATTGCACTTACAAATCCCCTATGTACATTCTTAGTAAAGATCCTTTTTTAATACAGGACTTGCCTAAGAAAGTTGCTGTGATTTAAGCAGAGCTGTCTGTACACCTATTTCTGCTTTTATTTGGTTAAACCAAATTGACAGATTTGGCTAATGATACTTAGATCTGGCTGGCTGGTGGTACTGCCGTCCATTCCTTTGGTCCTAAGGCAGAATTGGAAGAGTAGAGATTCCTCCTGAACATCCATGTGTCTTCACTGTGCTGCCAGCCAGAAAGCAGCTGCTTCTGCCTCTGCTGCTGGGATGGGTTTGAGGATTTTGACTGATGTTGTGTTGGATCATTCCCCCATCAGCTGCCTCTAAACTCGCTTGTTTTGAGAGAGGGGCAACAGGTAAGTATTTTAACCACCATCCCTCTCACACCCTGCAGCCTGTCTGAATCTCTGGCAGATAGAGGACATTTGATGGCTGGGGAATGAGGTTTGGGTGGAAGAGAGATTACAGCAGCGGGCAGATTCTCTTCTCTGGCGTGAACCTTTCATTCCTACCAAATTAGGAGCTTGCATAATTCTTAAAGATGGCACTTTTGGTCTTAGTTTAAAATGGTTTTGCCATCAGCTGGATTCTAATTTAAATGAGTTATTCCTGCAAGTAGTATGTCCATGTCTGCAGGAGAGGCAATTGCATGTGTTTGTTTTGAATCGCCAGTTTAATTTTTTTTTTTTTTCCCAAGCTGTTCTCTTGCTGCTATGAAATGCCAGCATCTTTTGGGGGATAAACCCCAGTAATTTCAATGAAAAGTAGTTTAAAAACATGCCAATTAGGGATGTGTAGCTGTGCCTGCAAAATGTCGTACATCCAATTAGGAATGCAGAGAGCAGTACCTTCAATTAATGACTCAATTGAATCATTGGGCAGATGAACAATCTACTTCGATGGGACTCTGAAAGCAGTGGTTCATTCGGAATTGATAGTAGCTTTGCTCATCAACACAGATAAGACCATTTCTTAAACATCTTAGAAGGCACGGGCGCGGCGTTGCGTTTCTAACACAAAAAGAAGCAGGTATTTAAATGCCTGTCGCTGGACAGGGGAGGTCAGTTTATTCATCTGTTGAATTGAAGTGCCAGCTGACAAAGTGCTAAGCTGACTGTTCAGGAAGGGACATGCAAAATGAGGCAGTTTATCTAAATAGATCTGTTCAGGAGCAAGCAAATACCCTTACCGCTTGTAGAAACTTTGCTTATCTATTGTAAGTTGCATATACTCCATTTTCTCATAAATCAACTTAAAATCACTTGTGGGTGTTCCTTTATAATACAGCAAAAGCTGTTGTATTATATATACAGGTGAATTGTCCTAGTTATGAGACATAAACCACTCATTTTGACACTCTAGTTCACAGTGCTAACACTTAAGTAATATTGTTCCAGGAAGACAACTAAATTATTGATGAGATCATCCCATATTATGGACATGCAGTTTGAGCCCTCTGTTCAATGTTGAAACTCTTGTTTTTTGTTAAAACACACTTGTTTCCCTCTTCAACCTTTCCTAAACCACACCTTTTAGTTCAGGGGATTTTGGTGTAGGGAGAGATCAGGAAGAAAGCAGCTGTCATTGAGAGTTAAGGGTTCAGGTTGTTTTTGGGTTAGTGATTTGATGGGGAGTGTTGATTTTGGTTGGGGTTTGGTTTTTGTTTTTTTTTTTTAAAGTCTCATTTGGGTTACACGCAGACTATGCTAGTATGTTAGCTCTGTAACAAGACATTGCTTCTGGAAGTTCCTCTCAGAAAAGGAAGGAAGGAGCTACTTCCATCAACATGCACTTGGCTAGTGAATACATATTAACATTTAAGTATCAGAACTTGACCACTCTCTGTAGAGGATACGTGTATTATGTGAGTGTTTGAAATGTTTGTACAAATATTCAGCACTAGCTGAAGATGTATGATCAGAAAATCAGTTGAATTTTCTCACCTGCCTCTTTTGGGCCAATATATGTGTGGTCTTTTTTTATTGTTGTTAATGGAATTTGCATGGCACTTTGTACTTTCCTCACATCTTTGCAGATACTGAATGTAGTCCTCCTGGTAGTTATGGATCTTCTCAGCTTATATTGAGGAGTTGGAAGTTAAGATTCTGTCCTTTGTTTGAAGTACTTACCAGCATTGGGTTTCTTAAGAAAATATTTTCACGTGGCCATAATATTCACATTTAGTGCTTAGCACCTGTGTACACCCTCTCCGGGAAGAATTTTTTCTTGATTTCTAATATAAATCTCCCCACTTTCAATTGAAACGCGTTACCCCTTGTCCTGTCACTACAGGCCTTTGTAAAAAGCTCCCCCTCAGCTTCCTTGTAGGCCCTCTTCAAGCACTGGAAGTTTGCAATAAGGTCTCCCTGGAGTCTTCTCTTCTCCAGGCTGAACAAGCCCAATTCTCTCAGCTTTTCTTCATAGGAGAGGTGCTCCAGCCCTCTGAGCATCTTCGTGGTCTCCTCTGCACTCGCTCCAACTGGTCGATATCCTTCTTATGCTGAGAGCTGCACAGCTGGATGCAGTACTCCAGGTGGGGTCTTACAAGAGCAGAGTAGAGGGGGAGAATCCCCTCCCTCGACCTGCTGGCCACACTTCTCCTGATACAGCCCAGGGTGCGGTTGACTTTCTGGGCTGACAGCGCACACTGCTGGCTCATGTCCAGCTTTTCATCCACCAGTACCCCTAAGGCCTTCTCCTCAGGGCAGCTTTCAATCCACCCAGCCTGTACCTGTAGTTGGGATCACCCCAACCCAGGTGCAGGACCTTGCACTTGGCCTTGTTGAACTCCATGAGGTGGGCACAGGCCCACCTCTCCAGCCTGTCAAGGTCCCTCTGGATGCCATCCCTTCCCTCCAGCATGTCAACTGCACCACACAGCTTGCTGTCATCAGCAAACTTGCTGAGGGTGCACTCGATGCCATCGTCCGTGTCACTGACAAAGATGTTAAACAGGACTGGTCCCAACACCGACCCCTGTGGAACGCCACTCGTTACTGGTCTCCTCTCAGACACTGAGCCATTGACCACAACTCTCTGAGTGCGACCAGCCAGCCAGTTCCTTATCCACCAAATGGTCCATCTGTCAAATCCATGCATCTCCAGTTTAGAGACAAGGTTGTCATTCGCGATGGTGTTGAAGGCTTTGAAAAGTCCAGGTAGATGACATTGTTTTTCCGTCCTATATCCACTGAGGTGGTGACCTCATCGTATAAGGCCACCATATTAGTCAGGCAAAATCTGCCCTTGGTGAATTCATGTTGGTTGTCACCAATCACCTCCTCAATCTCCATGTGCTTTAGCATGATTTCCAGGAGGATCTGCTCCATGATCTTGCCAGGCACAAAGGTGAGACTGTCTGGCCTGTAGTTCCCTGGGTCCTTCTTTTTTCCCCGTTTTAAAGTTGAGAGTTATGTTTCCCCTTTTCCGGTCTGTCATGGTTTAACCTTATCTGCCAGTCAAGTTTCACACAGTTGCTTGCTTACCTCCCTGCCCTGCCCTGCCCACCTCCTACCCTCCCCCAGTGCAGGAGGAGAGTTGGAGGAAAAAACAAGGAAGCTCGTAAAGTTAAGAACTACTGAATTGAATACTAATTGAATAGAACTGAAAATTTTAGTGATACTACTAATATTAACAATACTACTGAGTAATTAAGGTAATAGAAAATAGAACATATAATTGCTCAACATCCTTCAACTGGCACACAACCAGGTTGTGAGGGTGAGAATCCAAGCCTGAGAGCCCCCAGAGCCAGAGCCTCAGGACAACAACATAACCTGGAAAAAGCCAGCTGACCCCTGTGCTGGGTTCAGTCAAACCCACTAAGGAATAAACCTAACCCACCGCTAACAACTGTTACAAGAGCTAATAAAGGAGCTAATGACCCAGCTATCAAGCTAGCCAAAGTCTTAATGATCCCACCGGGCCACTTCCCACCTCACAGCTTGGCGTGTACACTGAGCCTGACATACCATGGAATTACTCCCTGGGCCAGCTGTCTGTACTGTGAAGAAAAACTCTTTTCTGCCTGAAACCAGCACATTCTACACCTCTTGTTTCATAACATTTATGTCATGCTCAGTTCCACACTAATCCATAAATTCTCATTAACCAGCTCCCCCTTTCTTGTCCCATCCCACACAGATATAATTCCCTTTGTCTGTGGACCATTTTTGCAAAACGTCCATTAAAATATCCATTACTCCATGACTTCAGGTTCCATTGGGTGTGGTGGGACCAGGAAGGTGGAGTGTTGCATGGGATTGTTGTGTGCTGATGCCAGCTCAGGTCACTGCTGCACTTCTTGCAAGGCTTGTCCTCTGTTGGTTCAGGTGATTCCTACAGCACAAAACTCAGAACAAGGGTTATTTGCAGTAATTAATGTCCATCATACAATTCATGGGCTATTTTCTCCCCAGAATCAAATCTCCTTGAGGTACACATCAAACTTCCCTGTCTTCTCTCATTACCCACCGAGTGCATCCGGGTCCTTGAGCAAAAGCAATCCCACGGATGGATTTGCCTTTGCCCAAGGCAGGAACAACCCAGACAGTTTTCCCCAGCATATTTTTAACATGCACTACAGGGACTTTATCTCCTTCTACAGTACATGAAAGTTTTGACTGGGTAGGGCCAGCATGATTGGCAGATTCTCTGGTGTTCACTAACCTTCGTTTCATCCTCTTTCCAAGTTATTGCAAGCACACTGGCATACGAGGATGGTGCACTCTGTATTTTCCATATGGGTTGTGTGCATTGAACTTCCTCTGGATCTTTGGGTTCTCATGTATTGTTTGGGTCATGATAACCTATCTCCAGCACAGCTAGTTCCCTCAGGTACTGGATACCTTTCTCCATGATGATCTATTTGAATGGCTGATGTGGCACACTTTCCTTAAAGAGATGCTTTTCCTTCATGCTTGTCAGGAGTCGTCTCCAGAGGCTTACATTTTGTGTCCTTCTTCCAATCGCTTTGTCAATGTCCCCTTCTCCAGGAAGTGACCCCAACTGTTTGGCTTCTCTGCCCTCTGACTCCATGCTACTGGCCCCGTTATCCCAGCAGCAGAGCAGTCAGGTGATAATATATTCACCTGGACAATGGCTGATATCCCTACAGATATCCTGTAGCTCCCTCAGGGATTAAGATCGAGTGGTCACTATGGCTTCATTCTCTCCCTGACTCTTGGGATGGCCCTGCTCCCACCTACTTCTTGTTTATCTCTGTTTCTCGGGATGGCCTTGCTACCTCCTCATCCTCTATCAGCTGGACTGATTAATGTGTCCATTTCTTTTTTCGTACTGGGGCCACTGGCACTGTTTGACACTGACGATGGCACTGGCACACAGGTTTGCATGGCTGCATTGCACCCTGCGGCGGTTGGGGCTGTTGTGGGAGGTGGAGCCAGTGTGGGCGGTGAGGTTGCCAAGGTTGCAGCCACGTGCACTTGGGCTGCCGCCCTGCCCACCGAGCAGGTCTGCGCCACCCCTCTTCGTGTTAGACCAGTTTGGGTGGCTGCCCAGAGCCTGCCTCTGCCCTGAGCACTGGTAGCAGATGGGACAGCGTTCCCAAACATTTCGTGAACTTTATACAAGATCACAAGAACGTTCAGAAACGTGCTGATCCCTGGCCATGGGTCACCCCAAGCCCATGAAAAATTTCCAAAATACTCATACACTTTTGCCATTGGCTCAAGAGAAGAGGGAAAAAATTGAAATAATTTCTCCACATCCAAGCTGGCAATGAATAATCTCTCTTCTGTAGGCTGAGTTCCTGAGGAGAAAAAGGGAAAAGTGTAATTATTGAAAGCTTCCAGGAGATAGCTCACAGGGGGGCTGACAATAATAAATACACATACAGATAGAGGATTCCTCCCAAAACCAGTAATAAACTGAACAGCCTAAACAAACCCCTCAACCTGGCTCGAGCATGTAAGATCAGTATAATAAGGAACACGTAAGGCTGTAGATCCTACCGTTCTGTTAGTAACTTGAAGAGGCCGAAACACAATGTCTTGATCATCCATCACGACGTCACTATAACGAACGCTTATCACACACTATTCACATCTGTTCTTATCTCAACTTTACCGTGGTGGCTTAACCTTATTTTACAATTAAGCACCACTCAGTCACTCAATCACCTCCCCTCCTCTTCCTCCAATGCAGGAGGTGAGTTGGAGGAAAAGGCGGGGAAGCTCGTAAAGCTGAGTTAAGAACTATTTAATAATTGAATATAACTGAAAATTATAGTGATACTACTACTAAGTAATTAAAATAATAGAAAATTGACCACTCGATGGATAAAGAACTGGCTGGCTGGTCACACTCAGAGTTGTGGTCAATGGCTCAGTGTCTGAGAGGAGACCAGTAACGAGTGGCGTTCCACAGGGGTTGGTGTTGGGACCGGTCCTGTTTAACATCTTTGTCAGTGACTTGGACAGTGGCATCGAGTGCACCCTCAGCAAGTTTGCTGATGACAGCAAGCTGTGTGGTGCAGTCGACATGCTGGAGGGAAAGGGATGGCATCCACAGGGACCTTGAGAGGCTGGAGAGGTGGGCCTGTGCCCACCTCATGGAGTTCAGCAAGGCGAAGTGCAGGGTCCTGCACCTGGGTCAGGGCAATCCCAACTACAGGTACAGGCTGGGTGGATTGAAAGCTGCCCTGAGGAGAAGGCCTTAGGGGTAGTGGTGGATGAAAAGCTGGACATGAGCCAGCAGTGTGCGCTGTCAGCCCAGAAAGCCAACCGTATCCTGGGCTGTATCAGGAGAAGTGTGGCCAGCAGGTCGAGGGAGGGGATTCTCCCCCTCTACTCTGCTCTTGTGAGACCCCACCTGGAGTACTGTGTCCAGCTGTGGCAAAGCCCTCAGCTTAAGAAGGATATCGACTGGTTGGAACGAGTCCAGAGGAGGCCACAAAGATGCTCAGAGGGCTGGAGCACCTCTCCTATGAAGAAAGGCTGAGAGAATTGGGCTTGTTCAGCCTGGAGAAGACTCCAGGGAGACCTTATTGCAGACTTCCAGTGCTTGAAGAGGGCATAAAAGGAGCTGGGGAGGAGGACTTTTTACAAAGGCCTGTAGTGACAGGACAAGGGGTAATGGGTTTAAATTGAAAGTGGGGAGATTTAGATTAGATATCAGGAGTCCATTCTTCCCGGAGAGGGTGCTGAGGCACTGGCACGGGTTGCCCAGAGAAGCTGTGGATGCCCCATCCCTGGCTTTCTTCAAGGCCAGGCTGGATGAGGCTTTGAGCAACCTGGTCTAGTGGAGGGTGTCCCTGCCCATGGCAGGGGGGTTGGAACTAGGTGTTCTTAAGGTCCCTTCCAACCCAAACCATTCTATGATTCTATGAAAATAGAACATAATGCTCACCACCTGCTGACTGACACACAGGCAGGTCCAGAGGGGGAGAGTCAGAGCCAGAGAGCTGCCAAAGCCCCAGGGTCACAACAGGACCTGGAAAAAGCCAGCCGCCCCACCCCCCCCCCCAGCCCACTAAGGAATGAACCTGCCACTGCTAACAACCAGCCAAGAGCTAACAAAAGAGCTAACTACCCAGCTGTCAAGCTAGCCAAAGTCTTATCGACTCCTCCAGGCCACTACCCCCCTCAGAACTGCACATATGTTTGTTTTCAACCACTTTATTTCCTCATTAAACTGATTAACTCTTAATTTGTAATGGTTAGAAAGGAGGATTTAGGAGTAGGGTGCTTGGATTCTATTCATACGCCTACTAGGGATTCATTATGTGATCCCAAGGAAAATCAAGAAAATTCTGCTGTCCTCATCACAGCTTTCCTTTCAGTCTGTGGTTGTGGATTTCTTTTTTAATCCTCCTTCCTCTTCCTTCCCCGCCCAATAC
Source organism: Rhynochetos jubatus (assembly GCA_027574665.1). Taxonomy (NCBI): domain Eukaryota; kingdom Metazoa; phylum Chordata; class Aves; order Eurypygiformes; family Rhynochetidae; genus Rhynochetos; species Rhynochetos jubatus. The sequence goes on along the minus strand of CM050648.1, from coordinate 11,497,349 downwards.
TGTCTCTTATAGTATCAGTACCTCGAATACTAAATCTTACTGTCTGCTAGAATAAAAGTAATTAACCCAATTAATTTTTGTATTTGTTGTTCACCAGTATTGAAGTGGCCTCAGGGAAACACAATAAGCAGCTTACATTTTTTGTGTATTCTGATTCTTTATGAAAAGACTTTGTTCTGTTGGTGGCCCTGTCCTGGTGTGAAATTTGAGACGATTCATTTTATTGTTGATAATAAACTAACAGAGGCTGTTTCATGAAGGAATTCTTTCCTCCCACCTCTATTCATCACACCAAAGGAAAACACTGCACAAGCAGTTTCTGGTTGAAGGGGATATTTCTTTATATTTGAACATTCCCTTGAAGTATTGCAGACAAATGTTGGTGTTAGAATTATGTGGTTTCAGTATCAATCAATAATTTACAACTTTATTAGGGAGTCAAATGGAGACATCGTGAGACCCTTTATACCTATAAGGCAGCAATATTTTCCAAATTCATAGAAATCTACAGAGAAAGGTAGTTGAGAAGCGGCATATATCAAGGAATTTATCTAGTGATAGTGAAGAAGTCATTAGCAGGCACTGAAGAGCAGGGGACTCTCAAGGCAGAGCATGATTTTCTATGATCTAGAATCTGGGGCAGAACCATTGCTAACGTGACTCTGTAGAAGGATGGCTTGCTAACTGTGCGTACACATTTCTGCCTCAGTGTGCCTGAGAAATCTCAACCAATTCCTACATACCTTGTTTCCTTCTGGTTTTGTGTCTAGTAAAGAGCTTGCAGTTTACCCAGGTGGTAGTTCCATAATCAGTCCTAACTATGCTGCTTTAGCCTGTGCTTGTGCCCGTCAGATTTTTTTTAAGAACAGTGAGCACAGTTTAATCCTTTGTTCCGTTAAGGTAAGGCCATGGGAGACAGATTTGTTTGAATCTGGGCTGAATATTAACAAAATATTACTGAAATTAAACCACAGTCATTTCCAGGTAGCACATCTTGCCACTGCTTTTGCGATTTGCATGTCATTAAACAACTCCAGACACACTACAGCTTTGCTGTTTCTGGGTTTTATTTATATGTTGTTTCCCTGTCTCAGCAGAGCAGCTACAGCATGTTATGAATATACCTTGAATGACTTATTCTGGGGATTGTGTCAGCTGCTTTAGATTCAGGGGAAAAAAAATGAAATTCATTGGGTTCATTTATTATTTTCTTCCATCAGTTTTTGCTTTCCTTACTCATTACCTCTGGAATGTTTGCATAATGCCTTAATTTGCCAATTTGGTTTTCTCTAGGCTTTATTTTCTACCACTTCATCTTATGTAAAGAAATTTTGCTGCTATTAACTTGCAGCCCTCTGTTTTTATTCTTTTTGCTGCTAATTCTTTATATATAAGCATTTTTATTATTTTCTTTTTTAGAAGTTCAGTAAGGAACTCCTCATTCACTTTAAGGAAGAAATACCAAGAAACAACCTTAGCTTATTACTGATGATTCATTCTTATCTCAGATGAGTGTTTTGAATACAACTATTGCATTGCTTTCTAATTAACAGCTCTGGAAGTTATCCAGGTTAAGAGGCTGAAGACATTCTGAATGGCAGCAGTTAGGGAATTATTTAGGAGTGCAGGCCATCAAAATGAAGAGTTACATGTCAGGAGTTAGGCTGAACCAAGAACTGCTTTGAACCTTAGTTCTTGAATCAACACTGGAATAGAAAAGTATGTTTCTGGCTATTGAATCTCAATGACAGTGGGGAAGAAAAGCCTAATTCAGAGAGACTGTTGGAAGACTTTTAATTAAATAAGATGGATAATGAATGCAGTACTAGGAGAAATAATCCTAGTCATCAGAACAATTACATATGGAAAAGAGGAAAAAAAAATGATTAATGTTGAAATCATAAGAAATTCTACAAAGTTTGTAGAATTTTCACAAAAATCCTCAATAATGTCAAGATTATTTAGAAACACAAATGTTTCTCAGAGTCCATTTTTTAAACTTTGTTATTTTTTCTTTATTTTGTCTATTTTCTCTATTAGTATAGCACTAGCTTTATTAAATAGAGGGAAAATGTTCCTCTTTAGGGACTCATGCAGCATGTCTTGTTTTGATAACATATTTCTTTCTACAGTAGCATTTTCTCCTAATTCTTTTTTTGTAGTGTTAGTGACTGTGTTACCTGGATTTCTTTTGTACATAGTTATATTCTTTTTGATGTTTGCTCTTTAGGTAATGATTCTGACGTTGACCTTGACAGGAAGGAAGATGAGCGAGAAAAAACTCCGAAGAGGCCCAGAGTACAGAAAACAGAGAAAACTCCATCAACTAAGGAGACTGAACAGGTTGCAGGAGCTAAAAATCCTATTATAAGCGTGGTTTTGACAGCCCATGAAGCTATTCCAGGTAATCAGACTCACCACTTACATAAATCGAATTTGGTTTTGTCCATGCTGACACTGTATAAAATAGTCATTGGTCTGAGACTGAACTGCTTAGGATATTTATTATCTAAAAAATACTTAGTATTTGATGGTCTTGATACGGAATCTTCACATCTGGCAGCTACATACTTTTAGAACTACTGTCACATTTCCTGATAGTATGACAACTGCTGGACCTGGGTGTAGTTGTCTGCATTAACATCAGTTATGTTTAGTCTGTGAATAGTTCAAAAGAAGAAAATGAAAAAAAGCAGTGACCGAAGAACAGGAAAGTATTTTTTCTCTTTAATATCTTTATTACAGCTTTTGATTTGTGTGTGTATTTATGATAAATGTAGAATATTTCATGAAAACACAAACAGCTTAGTGTATATATGTGACTTAATATTTATGCATACAAATAGTTTGACAGAAAATATGTTTATATATACTTGAAAATCAAGTAAAGTTCCTATATCATGATTAAAGGATTTTTCATCCCTAAATTTTTATAGTACCTTTTCATCAAAGAATTTTGGACTTGCATTTGCCTCTTTATGTAAACGATTGACTCGCCTGACTGACAGAATCCCTTTTTAATAGTTTTGTGCTTTTTCGGTTTTGTAGCTTTATTGTTCCCCTTTTCAATATTGTATTTTCAATGTCTGTTTTGCTTATAGCTCTCAGAACAACTAGAATGTATTTATTTTTATTGTTGTGGGTTGGAAGATAGCTGGATTTTCTGTGTTTTTCTTTAATATCTTTCGATACTGAGATCTGTGATATGCTTGGACTTTGTTTGCTAGAATGCATTTCTAATTGCGATGGTAGAGGAAGCTGGATGAGCTCACCTACCAATATCCTGTGTGCTTAGAAGGGAAGTAAAAACCACACTCACATTCATTGTTTGAATCACAGAATCACTAAGGTTGGAAAGGACCTATCAGATCATCTAGTCCAACCATCAACCCAACACTACCGTACCTTCTAGACCATGTCCTCAAGCCCCATGTCTACACGTTCCTTGAAAACTTGCAGGGATGGTGACTCCACCAGTTCCCTGGGCAGCATCACACAGGGTTTTGGGCTTAGGCTATGCAGTTAAAAAATTGGTCTTGCAATATTGTAAGTACAGGGAGAAGTGGAAGGGGACTGGTGAGCACTGGAAGTGTGGAAACCTGACTTCAGGGTTGTTAGAGATCTGTGCCACTTTGTTTCACTGCCCCTTTCTCTTGTGTGGTGTAACTGTGGGCTCTTTCCGCTTGTCCCTAAACACTCATTTTTCCCATTGTGTCTCCCACCTCTTTTGCCTCTTTTCCGCTGCATGTACCTTCTCCCCATGCTGGTGCCCAATCCCCTCATGGCACATGTGAGGCTTCCCTCATGTCCTGCTCCTTCATCTGGGAAAGGGGGACATGTGGTGGCTGAGTAAAGCTCATGTAGGTGTGAGTAAATGGGTTCATATAGGTGTTAGTTTATGTATTTATACACACATCCTCCCTTCTTCAGGACTTCTGGGAAGAGCTGTAATTGGCGTCTCTTCTTTCCATGTGCTAAATGTTATGAACCTTGTAAGAATTTTGTCTCTGAGATACTTAAATTTCTGTCAAGGACTACAAGAATTTCAAGAGGGGAAGAAAAGGATGTGTTAGACAGTGCAATCAAAGACCCGTTTTCTTATGAAACTAGCCTAAAGAGGCAAACAAAATAATAGTAAATACAGATAGTGAAGAAAATGTAGTAAGCATGTGATGCAGGAGAGATGAAAATCCAGAGGACACAGGTGCCTGAATTCTACCTAGTAAAATTTTTCTCTGGGCCACAAAAAGTTTGTGTTTTCTTTTCATGTATGCTTTTGAGTGACTCAAAATATTAAACCAAACTCAACTTTGGAGCTGTTTGTGCATGGTGCATGTTACATTCAAAAGGGCTTTAATGAACTGAAGGGATTTATGGTCAGATGTGAACCTGCAGCTCTTTTTGAAGGTCCTCTCATTTATTTTGTTGACAATTAACAATCTTAATTACATTCAAGTTCCCAGCTAAAATATGTATAATAAAAAAGTCGTTGCTGTTAAGGCAGTTATGAATTATAATTCTACTTTTCAAAATTTAGAAATGCTGGAAGAGGTTGACTCTTTAAAGATTCAAAAGAAAAATATTTCATTTAATACAATTATGTTTTAATTTATTTTTCATAGATTTTCCTTCATTTTTTTTCATTAATTTCCATAATCTAAGTATATTTTAATGTCACTAGCAATTCTTGATCTGTTCCCCTTTGTCAGTAATACTTTAATGTCTTGAGGTTTTATAAAGAACATTTATAGTCTTTTATTCCATTTTTCTGGAGATTTATCATGTGCTGAAGAGGTGAGTTATTGCTGTAGACTGCTATTAAAGGATATAGATTAAACACTTCTCCCTTCTCCCCTGTTTTCTGTGTGCTAGGTCATCTGTGAAGTGAAAATAAAGTTTAAAAGTACTTAAGCACTATCAAAATTCACTCATCTTTCTGCAAGCATTAACGTTCTGTTATCTAGCTTTAAAGATGCATGGAAATATCTATTTTTGTGTCCAGTGCAGTAAAACATTGTTGAAGATGTCAGATAAGCGTTCTGTCAATTGCAAAAATGGAGAAGGTTTTAAGAACTGGTTGTATTTTATCCACAGAAGAGATGAAATATTCAGACTATATCTCACTTCTTAAAGATGCTTTGAGGAGTATTAGATTAACAGGTTGCTAGAATTTGGTATACACTATTTGGTATACACTGCTTTATGTCAAGTGTTCAGTAGAGTATGACTAAACTGATCTCTTCAAAAACCCTTTGAACAAACAGATCAGTTAGGTTTTAACTTCACAGAAAGGACAGTTGGACATCATTGATTTTTCCCTATGTTCCTTTTCTGTAATGTTTACTTAGAAGCCACATGAAAGGTAACACGTTTACAGCTTTAGAAATTTGAAAGCTTGCATTAACCCACAGAGTAAATACAGTTGAAATGGAAGTGGTGGATTTTTTTTCTGTGCAGGCATTGAAATACCTGGGCAGTCTGGAGAGGTGGGCCTGTGCCCACCTCATGGAGTTCAACAAGGCCAAGTGCAAGGTCCTGCACCTGGGTCAGGGCAATCCCAACTACAAGTACAGGCTGGGCGGAGAATGGATCGAGAGCAGCCCTGAGGAGAAGGACCTGGGGGTACTGGTGGATGAAAAGCTGAACATGAGCCGGCAGTGTGCGCTGTCAGCCCAGAAAGCCAACCGTATCCTGGGCTGTATCAGGAGAAGCATGGCCAGCAGGTCGAGGGAGAGAATTCTCCCCCTCTACTCTGCTCTTGTGAGACCCCACCTGGAGTACTGTGTCCAGCTGTGGAGCCCTCGGCATAAGAAGGATATCGACTGGTTGGAGTGAGTCCAGAGGAGGCCACAGAGATTCTCAGAGGGCTGGAGCACGTCTGCTATGAAGAAAGGCTGAGAGAATTGGGCTTGTTCAGCCTGGAGAAGAGAAGGCTCTGGGGAGACCTTATTGCAGCCTTCCAGTACCTGAAGGGGGCCTACAAGGAAGCTGAGGGGGGGGGGGGGGGTGCTTTTTACAAGGGCCTGTAGTGACAGGACAAGAGGTAATGGGTTTAAGTTGACAGCAGGGAGATTTAAATTAGATATCAGGAAGAAGTTCTTCATGGAGAGAGTGGTGTGGCACTGGAACAGGTTGCCCAGAGAAGCTGTGGATGCCCCATCCCTGGAAATGTTTAAGGCCAGGCTGGATGAAGCTTTAGGCAGCCTGACCTAGTAGAAGGTGTCCCTGCCCATGGCAGGGGGTTTGAATGATCTTTGAGGTCCCTTCCAACCCAAACCTTTCTATGATTCTGTAACTGGAGATGGCCAAAGACCTTGAAGAGAGGGATTGTTGTGTTCATGAACACATGCACCTGGTGTCAGATTAAACATAGTACAGTTTTTCATAAGCATCACAATTAAGAATGAGAGTGAATAACTATAATTATATGAACATCTAAAAATAATTTTTTTTAAATGGCAGATACTTTTTTTCATGGTCTATTTTTAGGAACCAGTCAATAGTCTCTGCCAATTATTCAATCTTTTGGGGTTTTATGTATTTTATTTCCCATGTTTAAATTCTGTAATATTATCAGGGCTTCTAAAACCAATTAGAAGCTTAATTAGTTTGCTTCAAGAGAGATTCTTCTTTGAACATTTATTTGTTTTATGTGAGTCCTGTAATGGTTTTTTGCTTACTGCTTTGGGACTGGGTTTAACTGATGACAGTCTTTTCTGCTTAAGATTTCTTCTTTTTTGTAACATGAAACAATAGTTATGGTTTTATGACACGTGTAAATGGATTTAACATCAGACTGTTGCCAAGGGAGCTTTCTTGCTTGTCTCTTATTTCCCAGTTCACTTCCCCTTTCTTGCACTGGCACTAGTGCTTGTGTCAGACTGTGGTAAACTTACTAAAAACAACACTAAAATAAATACACATACATGTGCACATGCACATACACACATTTTCTCTGTCAGAGAATTTTTTTTTCTGCCAGTTTTGCTTACTGAAGTCTCTCACACCGGGGCCACACAAGTTTCAAAAGTGTGGAAGGGGAAAAGTGATGACAAAATGAGTCTCTGGGGGGGAAAGGAGGAGGATTGGGACTACCCGTTTTTCAAGCAGCTGAGTCAGTAAGTATAGACTGCTGTCACAGGGGCAGTGCCATCCTCCTGCCCCAGCCCCTGGCCACACACTGCTGTCCTTTGGATCCTTGTGGCTGTTGATGCGGTTTGTGTGGTAAAACACACCAGAGAACTAATTATATATTTGCATAAGGAGAGACATGCTATAGATTTTACCAGATCCCTTTTCTGATCATCTTCATCCTTGTAAACTCCTGTACTGCACTTTCAAGGCATCACTAACGTGTAATTGAGTGGAGGGCTAGAGAAAAAACCCTAACTTTACGTTGATATAAAGCAAACATGGAATTAAGCGAAGTTAGGAAAATTAAAGCTTTTCCCTCTGAAAGTGAGCAGGTATCTATATTATCATGGGGTTACAAGTTGATTTAGCTCAGCCAATCTAATGTCCAGCTCTGCTGAAAGGGGTAGTAATCTTCACCCCACCATACCACCACTTTGACACCATTTCCTACAGCATTCTCCTGGAGAAACAGGCTGCTCATGGCTTGGATGGCTGTTGTTTTCGCTGGGTAAAATACTGGTTGGATGGCTGGCCCCAAAGGGTGGTCATGAATGGAGTTAAATCCAGTTGGCGGCCGGTCACAACTGGCGTTGTGGCCCAAGGCTCAGTACTGGTGCCAGTTCTCTTTAATATCTTTATCAATGACCTGGATGAGGGGATTGAGTGCACCCTCAGACAGTTTGCAGATGACACCAAGTTGGGCAGCAGTGTTGATCTGCCTGAGGGCAGGAAGGCTCTTCAGAGGGATCTGGACAGGCTGGATTGATGGGCTGAAGCCAACTCTATGAGATTCGACAAGGCCAAGTGCCAGGTCCTGCACTGGGGTCACAACAACCCTCTGCAATGCTACAGAATTGGGGATGAGTGACTGGAAAGCTGCCTGGTAGAAAAGGACCTGGGGGTGTTGTTCAGTATGAGCCAGCAGTGTGTCCAGGTGGCCAAGGCGGCCAGTGGCATCCTGGCCTGCACCAGGAACAGTGTGGCCAGCAGGACCAGGGCAGTGATTGACCCCCTGTACTGGGCACTGGTGGGGCCGCACCTCAAATCCTGTGTTCAGTTTTGGGCCCCTCACTGCAAGAAAGACATTGAGGTGCTGGAATGTGTCCAGGGCAGGGCAGTGAAGCTGGGGAAGGGTCTGGAGCACAAGTCTTGTGAGGAGCAGCTGAGGGAACTAGGGGTGTTCAGCCTGAAGAAGAGGAGGCTGAAGGGAGACCTTATTGCTCACTACAGCTACCTGAAAGGTGGTTGCAGAGAGGTGGGTGTTGGTCTTTTCTCCCAAGTCACAAGCAATAGGACAAGAGGAAATGGCCTCAAGTTGTGCCAGGAGAGGTTTAGATTGGATATTAGGAAAAAATTTCTTAATGGAAAGGTTTATCAGTCATTGGAATGGGCTGCCCAGGGCGGTGGTTGTGTGACCATCCCTAGAGCTGTTTAAGAACGCGTGTACAAGGTGCTGAAGAACGTGGTGTGGTGGTTGTATTGGCAGTGCTGGGTTCACGGTTGGACTTGATGATCTTAAAGGTCTTTTCCAACCTAAGAGATTGTGTGATTCTATGCACAGGTCTGTGTTTTTGTTTCTTTCTCTCAGTTAAAATGTGTTGAACCTCACGATGAGCTAACCTATACAAATATTAAAAGGTTCCTTTGATGTATTTTTTTTTAAGCTTTATTTTGGAGATGAGGAGTAGGTTTGCATGGGTAAAATTGGAGGTTATGGGTAGGGTTAGTTTCTGTTGGTTTCTCTTTCAGAACTGTCTTAACAGGGGTCATACTCATTTGAAGCACATTCCATAGGCTATTGTAGAAGCTGAAAAAAACAGAGATTGTAAGAAACGAATATTGACTCCCTACCTTTAGCAAATTATTTTATCTGTACAGACCAGGGTACCTATTTTATAAAGGTTTTTTTAAAAAAACTTAAACTACAGTGCTTTTTATTTTTGGTTGTTTTTGTTTTCTTTTAGTTTTTTTTAAATTTTTTTAAAGATATATCTGGTTGAATCAGTTGTCTCTAAAGGCAGCTTGCAGCATCCGTATAGTGAAGGAAATAAGAAACTTACTATGTAAAGCCTCCCAGATTCTGACAGCCATTGAGCTGGTGGTTGCATCTGTATCATCATATTTAATAAATATTTATTAATTTGTCTAAATCCCTTGAATATTTTCAATCTCTCTAACATTGTGCAGTAATTGTTCCATAATTTAATTACACACAGGGTGAAAGTGTACATCCTTTTGTTTTGCTGTTAATCCTGATGACTGCTTATTTCTTTGAACTACTCTTTGTTCATGGTTTATGAGATAGAGAATTACGCACTTCTTTCACAGTATTGCTAATTTTAGAGGTCTTTCTGATAAATCTTTCATTTATCTCTCTTCCAAGCTGAGGGTCTCTGAAATACGTATCCCTTTTCCAAACAAAATACTTCCGATTTTGTCTGTTACTGTTTTCTGGTTCTTCTGTATCCTTTTTGTTGTCCGTACTTGAAGTTGTAGGAGGTTCATGGAATTTAGTTGGACTTCACTAGGAATTTGGTTGATGATGTTTTATTTCTGATCCATTTCTAATAATTCCTTCCATTCTGATTACCTTTTAGACTGTTGATAAGTATTGGAGAGCTCCCTAGTGAAGGGCAAGCTACTTTTCTCAGGGACAGATTCTAGCTGATGGGAGCCATCACTGTGTTTGAGACAGAGATAAGCACACTGGGTAATGCTTATCTGTAGAAGTTGCTGTCAGAATGTCCTGAGGAACTCAAATCTTATTAATCTTAAAGCAGATTTACTTAGATGAGATGATATTGACTGAAAAGAGGAAAGCAAAAGGCATAAATAAATTCTAGTAAACTAAGTCCATTCTGTGTTTAAAAGAGAGATATAACAGTGCTGGGGGCAGGATTTTTGTCACACACACACAAAAAAAGATCGGTACAGTTAACCTGTTTTTTTGTTTTTCCCTGGTGTTTGTATACTTTGACTTCTTGCAGTGATTGTCCAGGGAAACAGTTAGGAAAACTTCTATTTCTTCCTTATTTGCATATGATATGTTCAGTGGAAAACCAGACCTTCTATCCGTTTGTTCTTACCCTTTTCCCTAGGCTGCAGTTGCTTTTAGCTACATGAACATTGCGGGCATTCTTTTGGGATGTAGGACATTTGGGTTCAGTACCTACTTGGTTGGGTACAGCCTAGAAACCAAGGTTCTCACTTTCTGGGCATATGCTTTGGTTTATGATGTAGCAGTGATTCCCATGGCTGCTGGTCCATCAGTAGCCCATACTTAGGCAGCATCCCAAGTAGATGGAGGCATCTAATGTTTCTTACTGCTTTCAAACCTTCTAAGGGTAGGAAGTAACTACCTGTCATGAGAGGATGTGATTGCCTACTGGGAGCAAGTACTCGAACAGTATGTGTGAAGAACTGGATCTCCCTCTTTAGGTTTTTAGAGGCATTTGTATCTCTATTAATTGCAGCAGGAATTTAGAGGCACTAATACTAGGATGACCTGGAGCATGCTGTCCACTCCCAAGTATGCAAAATATTAGTAAGTTAGTAACTTTTCTAGTTCACCTAATTTAGGTGATTAAAATTTTATATTGGTAGCACAAAAGTCTGTTAACCAGTTCAGCAGTCGTTTCAGGAAATGCTCGAACATCCTGACAGGCAGAAGGGTACAGCGGGGTTTAGTGCAGAGCATTTAATGAGAAACTTTGTCTGACATTCAGGAAACGGGAGGCCTGAAAGAGGTACCCATGCATATAGAGCAGTTCAAGATCTACTTTCTTTTACCTGAGTTATTGTAAATACAGAAGAATTTGCTTCTATTTTTAAAATATTTATGTAAAGGAGCACTGATCTGGTGTGTAACGTCTCTTTTACCATCTTTATACTGAACCACATCTCCTGTACTGTGATGACAAGCTCCTGTCTCACTGGACTGCTACAGTGCAGTTTGGGAGATGCAGTCCTGCTGGATAACCTGGCATCTGTGGGGGAAGGAGTGACAGGAAGAATAGAAGTTAAGAATGTTCTGGTAACTTTTATGTTGAAAACTTGGAAACTCAGTTCTGATCAACTGACAGATTCTTTAGTACAGAACTGAAAGTATTATTAAAAAACAGTAGTCAAAAAAGCACCATTTTTAGATCCTGCCAGTTCAGTTCTCTGTTCAACAACAGAGCTATTAGTCTGTACAGTTACAGAATTGGCTGATGTCGCATCTGATACAAAATAGCCTTACACATTCCCAAATGGTGCCTTCTCAAGATATCTCCCTTTCCCACTTCAAATCGCTCTGAAGGACCCGCAGGATCTCCATCTTTCTCCCTTGTCTTGTTTATAGCACTGCTTTCCTCAACCTAATGTCCCAAATTCTGTCACACGCTGTTGGGCAACCCCCACTTATTACTGATTTTTCCCATGGGCTTTACCTTGCCTTTTTTCTGATGCTTTTCTAGTCTGCAGGGTAGAAGGCTTTTTAGGGAAACTAGAATTGATAATTTGCTAACAGCTAGTTTTCTTTGGACTCTCTACTCTCTGTGGTTCAGTTTTGTAGTTCTTAAAGTTCTTGTTTCAGAGACTTTTAATACTGCATGTAAGTAATATCTTCAGGAACGTGGTCTTTGAGTGCAACAAGATTTAATTTCACCCTTTTGTTAAAGGAATAGCTCATGCATCATTCTTTTTCAACTTTATTCTTTCTGTTCAGGTGTTTGATTTTATATAGACATATATGAATGACAGTGAGAATCCATTAAAAATATGTTGAATGTGTTGACTCTGTCTTTTGCTTTCTAGGCTCTCATGTCTCAAATTTCGTTGATTCTTATTGCAAATTCTTTCCTCTGTCACAAAGGTATATTGTACCTTTTTTGTCCTCTCGGCTTTGTATAAGGTGAATTGAAATGAGGTCAGGTACTGATGTAATATGCAAGAAAAAGATAATAAAGGGAAACTTACCAAATTTCAGTTTCACCTGAAGCTGTTAACTTCACTATTTAATTGAAACATATTTTCATGTTCAACCTCTCTTGCTTCCTTGCCCCCAGTATATAATAATTACAGGTCCTGTATTCTTTTTTTCCTAGGATGGATAGGTGTTCGTCTATGACTATATATTCATTGTCTTGTTTTGGTTTCATTTATTCAGTATATGGTCTCTCATTTACTCTTCATTTTTCATTGTCAGAGGCGAAAGAACATTATTTTTTCCAGATGTGTTGGTTTTGGCTGGGATAGAGTTAACGTTCTTCATAGTGCTGGCATGGGGCTGTGTTTTGGATTTGTGCTGGAAACAGTGTTGATAACACAGGGATGTTTTCCTTATTGCTGAGCAGTGCTTATACTGAGTCAAGACCTTTTCTGCTCCTCACCCCACCCACAAGGAGGCTGGGGGTGCACAAGAAGCTGGGAGGGGACACAGCTGGGACAGCTGACCCCAACTGGCCAAAGGGATATCCCATACCATATGATGTCAAGCTCAGCATATACAACTGGGGAAGGAGAAGGAAGGTGGGGTTGTTAAGAGTTACAGTGTTTATTTTCCCAACTAACCATTATGCCTGATGGAGCCCTGCTTTCCTGGGGATGGCTGAACACCTGCCTGCCCCTGGGAAGTCGTGAATGGATTCCTTGTTTTGCTTTGCTTGTGCCCATGTTTTTTTGTTTACCTATTACACTGTCTTTATCTCAATCAACAAGTTTTCCCACTTCTACTCTTCAGTTCTCTCCCCATCCCACCAAGGGGAAGTGAGCAAGTGGTTGTGTGGGTCCTAGTTGCCAGCTGGGTTTAAACCATGACACCAAGATTTTTCTATATTACCTGTTAGTACAAAATGAAGATTTCACAAATATATATGTAGTTGTAGTATATATATGTGAATAAGTACATAAATATATGAATATATATAATTTCAGTTTTTGAAGATAATAACATTCCCATTGAACATGAGGGTAAATGAGTTACAGATAATGAATTTAAAAAGGAGGAGGACAGTCAATAATGGGTACTTGGTTTGATATACATCAGGTTTTGGTGTTTGGAGTTTTTTTCCAGTGTAAATTAATATTTTTGTGGAATTTTATTGCTTTCAATACTAACTACAGATGCCTAACATTAATTTTTTTCTGCCACTGTTCAGAAAATAATGAACATCCAGCTAAAAAACTCAACTCGGTCACATCTCAAAATACTCTTATTTTTTCTTCAGCTGGCTGTAAAGCTGTAAGGGACAGAATCTGATCTTAATGTGTTCAGAAGAGCCCCTTTACTCCTGCTGTGTTCGAGATTCAGAAGTACACAGGGAACATCATATTCTTTTATTCTGAGGCTAGGGCAGTATGCCACAAAATATAAGCAGTGAAAGATGTGTTTAAGGAAAAGATGGGCAGACTTCTAAATATAGACTAACCAACGTCTTTTCCCCATCCTTATTTGTGGAACTGATTAAATAGCTTGGCTGATGTTTTCAAAGGATGTAGTATGAGGCCAAAACAGAAAAATTGCAATTTCATTTTGAAAAGTTGGTTTTTTAAGGGTGGAAGTATTTGGATGTAGAGTGTCATAATAGCAGGCATCAAGCACCATGAATAACCCTCAGAACCAGCAGTCCTGGCGTATTATTTAAGGAGATCTGTGGTATAAGTGCTGATGTCTTCTGGAAATTTATCCCTCATTTTATGCACATTTATTTAATTGAAGGTTCAAACTGAACGTGAGGAAACACTTCTTCACTGTGAGGGTGACAGAGCCCTGGAACAGGCTGCCCGGAGGGGTGGTGGAGTCTCCTTCCCTGGAGACTTTCAAAAGCCGCCTGGACTTGTTTCTGTGTGATCTGCTCCAGGTGATCCTGCTCTGGCAGGGGCGTTGGACTAGATGATCTCTAGAGGTCCCTTCCAACCCCTAACACTCTGAATCTGTGAACAACAGAAACTGAAATAGCTGAACTAATGATTACAGAGCTGAATGTTTTGTTTACACTTGTATATTATACACTTTGCACATTTTAATATGACATTTTTAATGAGCATTTTTTCGGTTTTGCTTTTAGGAGCCACAAAAATTGTTCCTGTTGAGGCTGCTCCCCAAGAAAGTGAACCCACAACTCCCGAGGCAACAGTTCAAGACCCATCACAACGAAGAGGGTATCAAGAATATGCCATTCAGCAAACCCCATATGAACAGGCGATGAAATCAAGCAGGTAATTTTAAAGTACTTGTATTTGTGTTCATGCAAAATATGCATGAAAAGTTTCCCTATCCATATGAAGTATTTAATGAGCCATTTAAATAAAGGAACAGCTGAAAATAGTCCGTGCATAAGTTGTAGAATTTAAAAAGCCTGTGGAGAATACCTTTTTAAAATAAATTAGAGTAAACTTTTCCATCCATTATGAATAGCTAAGGTAATTTTGACATATTATGTTACCAAGTTTCAATATTGTAAATGTAACTGGTTTGGGTTTTTTTTAGGTTGGGTCCCACTCAACTGAAGATTTTTACATGTGAATACTGTAACAAGGTGTTCAAATTTAAACACTCCCTCCAAGCACATTTGAGGATTCATACCAATGAAAAACCTTACAAGTGTTCACACTGCAGTTATGCCAGTGCAATCAAAGCCAACCTTAACGTTCACATGCGGAAGCATACAGGGGAGAAGTTTAGCTGCGATTATTGCACATTCACGTGTCTCAGCAAAGGCCATCTCAAAGTCCATATTGAAAGAGTTCATAAGAAAATTAAGCAGCATTGTCGCTTCTGCAAAAAGAAATACTCAGATGTTAAAAATTTGATCAAACATATCAAGGAAACACATGACCTTCAAGATAAAAAGGTGAAGGATGTTTTTGATGAGCTTCGCTTGATGACACGAGAGGGCAAAAGACAACTCCTTTACGATTGCCATATTTGTGAACGCAAATTCAAAAATGAACTTGATCGAGACCGTCACATGCTTGTTCACGGTGATGAAAGACCCTTTGCTTGTGAGCTCTGCGGTCATGGAGCCACTAAATACCAAGCCCTAGAGCTTCATGTTCGAAAGCACCCATTTGTGTATGTGTGTTCTGTGTGCCTGAAGAAATTTGTCAGCTCTATAAGACTCCGTGCTCACATCAAAGATGTGCACGCGGATTTGCAGGAGAATTCTGTTTTTAACAGTTCTATCAATCAAAGTTTCTGCCTGCTTGAGCCTGGAGGTGATATCCAGCCAGAAGCCCTTGGTGAACAGCTAGCACGAAGTGCAGATGAATTGACTGTCATGAGTACTGATGCTGTTAACACAGCACAGCCATCTGCTTCTGACAGTGAATCAACAGCTGCAGATGTAAACCATAATGGTCAACATAATGGTGACTTAAAAATCGATACCATCCCTTCCTTAGAATTTGAAAATCCTCTGGTGGAGAATGTAACAGAGGCGCTGTGTGAGACGACAGACATAGCAGTCCCAAGCATTGAATCCTGTGTAGCATCAGATTGCTTTCTGCTGAAAAATGGTGCTTCTGGTCCTGACGAGTTAAAAGTTTCTCCTGCAAATGAAGAGGAAGTTAACCACTGCCGTTCTGTAAATGAGCAGGGTGAAGAAATTCAGCTTTTGCTGTCCGAAGACAAAAGTTTAAATCCGAGTCAGAACAATGCGGTGACTGAGAACCTTTCTGTCTCTGAAGAGACAAATCAATCTGCTCCTTCTAGTGAATCAGAAACAAGCAATCCGCCAAGTCACAGTTCAGCGGGAACCACAAATGCTTTGCCAGCACCAGAGGCTAATGCAGCCGTCGGCCCACAGGGACCCCCTTCTAGCGCAATTACATCAGACAGTGGGAGTGGAGCTGTTGCCTTTATGCAGATCTTGGACAGCTTGCAGAAGAGACAAATGAACGCAGAGTTGTGTGAGAGGTTAAGGAAGGTTTATGGAGACTTAGAATGTGAATATTGTGGTAAGGAGTATTGTTTGGTGGTTTCAAATGTTATGTAGTGGGCCATCTTTTTCCTGCTTCTCTGGTTTATAGTGTTTGATGTATTTGTGCATCCTTGTAGCAGTATTAATTTTGTAGTTCAGTCTGGATCCTGAGGTCCAGCGAGATTTACTTTTTGCTATATAAATAGTGTGAAATTACTCAAATCTCATCAAAAAACCACTAGGGGAATATAGTAAAGCAATGCTTTGCTGGGCTCCGTTTTCTGTTGCTGTGAAATTTAGATAAATTATTTCTGTCCACATGCCTCTTCCCACCTCGTAACTTTCACTGAGGCCAAGCACAGCAGATTTAGGCATGTGATCTGCATTAGTCAGTCTAGGCTTTACTGCTTGAGCTTCTGTGGTGGGTTGACCCTGGCTGGAGACCAGGTGCCCACCAAAGCTGTTCTATCGCCCCCCTCCTTATCTGGGCAGGGGAGAGGAAATACAATAAAGGCTCATGGGTCAAGATAAGGACAGGGAGAGGTCATTCAGCAACTACCGTCACAGGCAAACTTGGAGATGTCATTAACTTAATTTATCACCAATCAAATCAAATTAAGAACTTAAGATTTAAGAACAAATCTTGAAACATCTTCCCTCCACCCCTCCCTTCTCCCCAGACTCAAATTCACTCTTGCTTTTCTCTGCCTCCTCCTCACGAGTGACAGAGGGGGACAGGAAAGAGGGATTATGGTCAGTTAAGCACACATTGTCTCTGCTGCTTAGGACGAGGACTCCTCACACTCTTCCCCTGCTCTGGTGTTGGGTCCTCCCCAGGCTGCAGGGGCGTCTCTGCTCCCCCATGACCCTCCAAGGCTGCAGGTCACAGCCTGCCCTCTCACCATGGGCTGCAGAGGAACCTCTGCTGTGGGCACCTCCTCCCCACCTTTCTGCATTGACCTGCATGTCTGCAGAGTTGTTCCTCTTATATTTTGATATTTCTCTCCCCGCTGCAAAATTCTCTGCTTCCATTTTCTTTTTTTTTCACACTTTTTAAACATGTTATGCCAGAGGCATTATGACTGTCTTGGCCTTGGCCAGCGGCGGGTCTGTCTTGGAGCCGGCTGCATTGGCTTTGTCAGACATAGGGGAGGCTTCTGGCAGCTTTTCACAGAAGCCACCCCTGTAGCCCCCCCCACTACCAAACCTTGCCATGCAAACCCAATACAGCTTCTTTATCAGCTTAGTATAAAATTCAGAGCCTTTTTTATATACTCTGAGAGGATATATGATAATATGAATTTTGTATAATAGATACATATATTCTGGCATATTTTTGTGACTTGTTTTGAACCAGTATTTTTGAGATGAAAATTTTCATTACGTAGTATCAGTTCAAGACTAGTTTGATTGTAATTTTTTTTTTGAATTTATGAAAGTGGGAATAATACACCATTCTCATTATTCTAGCTAAAAAATTGTTGTGTTTGCATAACTGGAAAGGAAACAAAATGGGATTTATCTTGTAGTCTGATTCCTTTCCCTTCTCAAGAATGGAAAGTTTGAAAAAAAAGTGTTTCTGAAACACCGTAACATTGTACGTCCGATGAATTGCTATGCACTTTTTGGTGCCACTATGTCAGAAAGGCTTTTAGGAAGGAGTAACATGAAAGGAAATAACAAAAAAGATTTTGACAATCTCTTTTATACAGTTGCATTTAGATTATATGTAAAGGAGAACAGATTTAGAGGATTTTCTCACTAGGGAAAAAACCATTGATATTAAAGTTGTGCTTGTTAGGCTGTTTCAGGACATATGACACATGACACAATCCTTTTAGTCAAAAGTGGTTTTTGTAAACATGTTTTCAGTAGTGAAGGGTCTTTATGACAAGTTTTCATTAAAGACAAAAGGGACAGGATTCAAACAGTGTGTTTTGCCCTGGAAGAAAATTGGGTATTGGAATTCGTTGTATTGGAATTTTCAGTAACAACTGTTTAGAAATTACTTTCTTCATGTCTAATTTTATTTTCAGGCAAATTGTTTTGGTACCAAGTGCATTATGACATGCATGTTCGGACACATACTCGAGAACATTTATATTACTGCTCCCAGTGCAATTATTCTTCTATCACCAAAAACTGCCTTAAGCGTCACGTCATTCAGAAACACAGTAATATTTTGCTGAAATGTCCCACAGAACATTGTGACTACTCTACTCCAGATAAATACAAGCTCCAGGCACATCTTAAAGTTCACACAGACCTGGTAAGTACAAACAAAATGGTGTGTTTGTCTACGTTCAGTGTCATCATCATAGTGTTTGGCATCATGTGGCCATAAAACGTATTTGAAGACAGAGGTAAGAGTTTGTACTTGAATGCTCTCTGCATACGTCTGTACAAGGAGTACATGAGTTAAAGCAACTAGATATTTGGTCCCTCTTGTAGTAGTTTTCAGTAGAGTATGTCTCTGTCCATTGTTTCCCGTTGGTTTTCCCAGTATTCTTAGATTCTTTGTTTTGAGAGAGTCTGGTACTAACGTTACTTTACTTCATTCCATGGAACTGAATTCTCTTCCTTACAAATAGATGACTATGGTAAAATGGAAATATGTTCCTATCTTAATTACCATAAAAAGAAGCTGTTGAAAAGAAATATTTCTTTTTCCCAATAGCTCCAACTAGTTGCAGCCAATCCCTTTGAACATCTATGATTTTCTGTTGTTGGTTACAAAGATGAAGAGATCATGTTTTAAAGGCTCTTATCTTATTCAATAAACCTTTCAGCTCTGAATGGCACTGTGGGCTGGTTTCCTTCAATGTGCCCTGTTACCTGTTTTCGTTGAGACGATGCCAGGGTCTGCATGCCAGACCGAAGCCCTCTTTGTCCAAGACAGTGCTTTGTGATTTCGGTCTGATCCAACATTATACTGTGAATAATCTTTTGAGGAAAAATGTTTTCTGCATCAACCCTGCTTGCAGTTGTTTCAAAAGTATGTTTTTTTAAAATATGGTATTCAGAATGAGAAATATTTTAGAAACAAGGAATGAGATTTTTATTTTTCATTTTTGACTAAGTTTCTTTCTTAGAAGTAAAATTATCTACATGCTTTTTTGAAGTAAAACCAGTTTTAAGATTAAGAAAAACCAATTATTTTCTTTATATTAGTTTTTTCTCACTTTTTCTTGTTGATGTTTTATTATTTTGCATGAGTGGCCCAAATAGCTTAAGCTATTGTAAGAAAAAGTCTGCATACCATGGGCTTCTTTTCCTACCATATGACAGATTCTTTCTGCTTGAAAGGTATAATTGATTTGGGACATTCTAGACTTGTGTATACCTAAAGAGTTTACAGTGTGCATACAGTAACAAAGTATGTGAATAAAGGTAAGTTCGTCCTCATTCCAAATTGACCTCTGAAAAAGGATGTTTGGCAAGAGCCAGCTCTCCAGGAATAATGCATTTATTCCACTTTTGACTGTAGTCTTTCCTGAAGGCCATCAGGAGTGCTTAGGTGGAACATATTCATATAATTTTATGTGAAGATTCTGGTATTGGAATACAGTTTAGGTTTCCATAAAATGTTTGGCAAACATGCTATTTGTAATTAAAATTTCTTGACTGATAATATCAGAAAATTGGCATGAACTATGTCCTTGCAATTTGGCTTTTTAATAATTTATGCAGTAAAATACTGCCAAAAGGCAATTTTATCCTTCACCTGAATTTATTTTTATTCTTACTCCAGCAGAGGAGAAAAGGATGCCAATTGTGTAATAGCAACACTCACTCTCCTGTCCTTAAAGAACAAGGAAATATTCACACAGATGGGCTTTTCTTCATTCTTTAAACGTTATTGTTTCCACTGTCATTGTCTTGTCAATAAGTCTTACGGAGGCTTTATAGAATGCACCACATATGACACATTTCTTCTAATCACATGAGAAAGCAACATTGTCACTCAAACCACTGTGATAAATATTGTTGTCATACTTCCTTTTACTAGTGAAATCTGATGTTTCAGTTAATGATTCATGTTAATTTTTTCCCCAGATATGCACAATTTCTGTATAGGTACTTTAAAAATCTTTTAACATACTAATGGTTTCACGTCACCTTCTGCAGTCAGCAGGTGGGCTCTTGGCCAGTATTTTCAACATCTGAAGTTACCTTAAAGGTGTTTGTAACAACAGAACACATTGCTCACTACTCTTGCTAAGTACTAATCGTTTATAGAATCATAGAATGGTTTGGGCTGGAAGGGACCTTAAAGATCATCTAGTTCCAACCCCCCTGCTGTGGGCAGGGACACCCTCCACTAGACCAGGTTGCTCCAAGCCTCATCCAGCCTGGCCTTGAAGACAGCCAGGGATGGGTCATCCACAGCTTCTCTGGGCAACCTGTTCCAGTGCCTCACCACCCTCTCCAAGAAGAATTTCTTCCTGATATCTAAACTAAGTCTCCCTGTTTTCAGTTTAAACCCATTACCCCTTGTCCGGTCACTACAGGCCCTTGTAAAGCTCCCCCCCCAGCTTCCTTGTAGGCCCTCTTTAGGTACTGGAAGGCTGCTCTAAGGTCTCCCTGGAGCCTTCTCTTCTCCAGGCTGAACAAGCCCAATTCTCTCAGCTTTTCTTCATAGCAGAGGTGCTCCAGCCCTCTGATCATCTTCGTGGCCTCCTCTGGACTCGCTCCAACTGGTCTATATCCTTTTTATGCTGAGAGCTCCACAGCTGGACACAGCACTCCAGGTGGGGTCTCACAAGAGCAGAGTAGAGGGGGAGAATCCCCTCCCTCGCCCTGCTGGCCACACTTCTCATACAGCCCAGGGTATGGTTGGCTTTCTGGGCTGCAGGACAGCCCGGAAAGCCCTGGATCTGCAGGACACCTTTAAAAAGCTAAACAAAACAAGTGACACAAAAAGAAACTTCCCCCCCTTCATCTGCTAATTCTGTAGTATTTTAAACAGAATCTGAATTTGTTATGGAATGTACAGAAAGCTCACATAATAGACATTATTTTAGGCTGCATTTGAATTTGTTATGTTTAAGATGTCCATCTTATGGCAAAAATCTGAGTAAATGGTGTCTTAGACTAATTCAGGAAAACAAGACTAAAATTAGGTATCCTATATCCTTTTGTAAGTATCTGTTTTTCAAGTGTGATGAATGTCCGACAGCTCCCACCAGGAGGATCAGTTTCATGATACTAAATAGAACCGAGAAAATACATTTTATGATTAAAAACAGTGTGACAGCAAGATCTTTCAGAATTATCCTTACTGATGCTTACTGTCAAATATATTTGAGTATTTAAATGGATTGAAAAATTCATGTATTAAAATTTACTCAGTAACTAAACCTGGCAGTTCTCATATTGGCCTTTGTGCCCACTGTTTGGTGTATTTACTTAATCCATACCTCACTGAACAGGACTAAACTACTTAAACAAAACTATGCACAGTTACATGTGGAAAGCTACTTTAATGCTAATTTAAGTTTGAAAAATCAATACTTAATAAATATTACAAATTAAAGCTTTCTCAGAGATAGTCGATATCAAAATCTCAGTTCAGTTCATGTATGAATGCATGTCTTTCCTATCTTCTTGCTGGCAGCTTTTCAACTGGATCATTGTCTTATTTGGTGAACAGGATAAATGATGGTTATTAAAAAGCAGCTTACTGTTTATCCCTGTGACTCAGTGTATAGCTACCTATTTTATTCTCTGTACACCAAATCTTGCACTGAGTTTGGGATCATTTATCCTGTTAGGATGGTGATGGGGAATGTGTATGTGCTGCCTGTTGCCTCAGTATTGGCTACACATCATTGTTACAGGGAAGATTTTTACTTTTGAAGTCATGGAATTGAGGCTTACCTTGATTTAAAACTAAAATTTTGTATATCTTCTCTGATTTTCAGTACCTATCTTTTGTTTCTAAGGCTTGAGTAGTGTTTTTTGTCAATTCTTGGCATTTATGGAATCATTCAGAAGTTCAAACCATGATACACATAAATCACTTCAAGGTCATAGTACCTAGGGAAGGGGTGGGCAATTTATGACCTTAGGATAATTTATAGTTATTAATGAGCTAGTGGTAAAAATTAGAGACTGGTTGTGAAACTAAACAATGTTGGTGTAGGTACCAGAGTTTGTTTACAACCTCCAGTGGGTTCTGCAATATCCAATAGGCTGAGCAGATGTTGTGGTTTAACCCCAGCCAGCAATCAAGTACCAAACAGCTGCTTGTTCACCTTCCCCCTCCCACAGTAGGATGGGGAGGAGAATCGGAGGAAAAGAGAAGGAAATTCTTGGGTTGAGATAAGAACAATTTAATAATTGGAAATAAATAAAATAATTATATCAATAATACTAACAATACCAATACCAATACTGCTAATATTACTACTACTACTATGTAATGAAAATAATATTACCACTGTGACTACTAATATATAATGGAAATAATGAAAAAGAAAACAAATGATACAGCTGCTCACCACCCACTGACCGATGCCCAGCCAGTTCTCGAGCAGCGAGAGCCAGAGCCCAAGAGCCACACCCAGAGTGAGAGAGAGAGTGACTGACTTCCCCCTGGCCCACTCCCCCCAACTTATATACTAAGCATGATGTTTTATGGAATGAAATACCCCTTCTGTCAGTCTGGGTCAGCTGTCCTGGCTGTGTCCCCCTCCCAGCTTGTAGAGAAGAAGCTGGGAACACTGGTGCAGTATCAGAAACTGAAAAAGTCATTGGCTTCATATAAACATTGCTTAGCAACAACTAAAGGAACACTTATCAGTGGTGTTCTTAGTACAACCAAAACATCACCTCATACTAGCTACTGTAAAGAAAATTAACTCTTATCCCAACTAAAACCAGCACAGCAGATAAACGTGACGGGAAAGGTTTGTCTCTGAAATAATTGTACATCTACATATGTAGTCGATACCCCAAGATAACCACCTCTCTAAAACTGGAGTTCAGACCCAGAACGACCACTTGCTCTTAGGTGCATACATCTGCATCCACGTACACTTCTGAGTGTAAATGATTGTTGGCTCTGGAAGGGTGCTGGACATTTCATTATGGTGCTGGTGTTTCATGTAATAGTATAGTTCGAGCTTTCTGTAGGGAGATACCTGAGCTCCGATTGCTTATTTCCCCTTCCTGGAGAGTGTTCATTTTCAGACCATCACTGGTCTGGCTGTGGTACCTTTGCCTCTGAAGCAGTGCCACTGTGTAGTCAACAGTGCAAGGTACTGGAGGGGGAAGGAATTAACCAAAAAAATTAATGTTCCAGTGATTGGACACTCAGTTAGAAAATGGCTTTTGTTCTTGTTCCTTGCTTCCATAATGAATGTCAGCTAGTGGTTATTTCACAAAAAATACTTAAGCAGTACTGTATGCAGGTATTTTGTGAGCTGTAATTTTTGCTGCTTGGCAGAATTCATAGAAGGCTGCCTAACCATCTGCAGATTTTTCTGTACCCTCCTTCACACGTGTGCACGGCTGCCTCCTGGGTACATCAGGTCCTTTTAGCCAGGTTGCATTTTAATAGGGCGTCAGCCTGATTAGGGAACCTTCATGAAAATTTTGATTTCAACATTATGACAACTGTGGTGAAGATTCTGGAAGTCTTTGCTCCTAGGGGATGTAACTTGGGGGCCTAATTCTGTTCCCTTAGGCATGAGTAATTAAATTTCTGTTGAGCTGAGTAGATGGAGGAGCAAGCTTTCTATTCCTCCATGAAATTATATAATCAAATGTTGCGTTAATTGAGTTGTGGGAACTTTTGCTGGAAATGCTCTCAGTACCAATATTAAGGAGAGCTTTGTCTTATTTTCTGCTCATAATATGATGCCACTACTACTAAAAGTAGGGGAATGGGTTGTTGATTTCTGTAACATATTTGTCTAATTCGGGTCCAAACAGTTTCTATTATGGCCATGGTCTTAGTTTTGCACTATTAATGAAATTGGTAACAAAGTAATTATTTCACCCAGTCTCTTTTGAAATCAGTGGCAGAATTGCTGTATAGTTCATGTAATACATGATCATATATATTCTGTGTATGTTCGTAAGAGAACATATTTGTGTCATCAGAATGTCTCTTTACGGGTGAGTGCAATAGAATAGCTCCCAGTGTTTCCAATGTTTTGCACTGTAGGCCATATTTAGTCCTGCTTGATTCATTAAATAAACTTCATAGTGCTCGCTTTAAATGCTGCATATAGAAAAGGTTTTAATTTTTCTTTTCGTGACTGCATATTAGTATACCTACCCCTTGAATTGTCTTGAAATACATGCCTTAGAGAAACAAAATTCTCTCCAGGGAGCTATAAATTGGTAACGCAATTTATGTGCTTTCTTAGCACAATTTTAGTTCATTTATAGTAGAGAAAGGCATTATGGTTCCTGTGTAAGTGGCCTTATTTTATAATGAAACATAGCACAAACAAGAAAATGCTATGATAGTATTAAACTGATTTTTTCACTGGGTTTAAGAATATTTATGGACCTAATTCATTCCTGATTTGTGGAATGTAAACAGTACTTTCACTCTGAGAGCTAACTTTTATCTTGGAATTATTTTAAGTTTCTTATATTTTCTCAAGTTGTCTAATAGGGGGATTAAGCAAATCTCAGGAAGTGTGGATGTGATGGAAATTTAAGTAGCTGTTTGGACTATGCACCTAGTCTCTAACAAAGGTAGATCCAGCTCTCTTGATACTTTGCTTCTGTTCATGTCCTTAAAAAAAACCCTCAAAGGCATTTAAAAGGCAGGCACTCTGATAAGGCGTAGGATAAATAACCTTTATTCTTACCAGAGAGCACTTGCATGCTAAGAATGTGCTGAAGGTATTACTGCAGCCTCAGTCTGAGTCCTTCAAAGTGTCTCTATTGTCGCCAGTGACGAGGGCACTCTGAAGAGCTGAAGCTGTGGTGGGGGAGACCCTCTTTGGGGCTCTGGGAGCTCTGAAATACTTTGTTTGCAACAGAGGATTTCTTAAAGACTGGTGTTGAGAGGGATGGGATTACACTGAAGGACTAGCACTGTCACAAGCTCTCAGGGCAGTGACAGAAGTACACTTAAACATTCAAACCTAATAATGTAAGCTCCAGAAGTCTGGGGCACTGACCTGGACAAACCACTGTGAAAGATTTGGCTTCAGCTGGATGCTTTCTTTGAGAGTCTGGAGCTTGACAGATGTGCTGTGAAGGGACAGAAGCGCAATCTGTTACACTGCAGAAGTGTAACCCCTTTTGGAGATCATTTACTGCAGAACGTGTAATAGATAATTTTCTAACTGCTTGAAGAGAGCTGTTTGGATTATTTTGTTATTGGAAAAATTCTGTTCCCGTTGTCATGTGGAAAGATGTATTCATGGTGCCCATACTTTTGTGTTGCTCCATATCTCTTGTTGCATTTACTGACAGTTTTGATTTTTTCTCTCAGGCATAGGCTTATATCCTTGCCTTCCTGAGGAACATTAGCAAGAATGGAAAGTTATCACAGTTAGAGCATTTTACTTGAAGTAGTGTGTGCGGAGTGGAGTGTTGGAAGGTTTTTTATTTTATTTAACATTATGAAACAGCAAGGTGTATTTGTCCTAGTGTTCAGTGCACACTGAGATAATGAGTATTAAAGACCAGCAACACCCAACTGTACATGGAAAGTATCCTTCTTTTTCATTTATTTTATATTTTGAAAGCAGTAGTACAGCAAGTTTGAGGAACAGCTTGTTAACAGATTTCAGCTGGCCCCTCAACAGCCCCTAAACGATACTGTGTTTATGTTTTTCTTATACATGTCAAATTATGAATGTGATCATGCAATCCAGTCTTAGTAAAGGTGCAACCATTGCTGTGGAGCTTAATTAGAATTGATCTACCGACTTTGATTTGAGCAACTTTATGTGGAAGTCCAAAATCATCAGTAGCAGGTTTGGGGGTAGTAGGTTATATCATTTGAGAGACACTAATTCAACAAATTAACAGCTCTTTGTAGAGAAGATTTTGTCAGCATTGTAGGAACCTTGAGTCTCTTCTTCAAAATACCAGCTGGTATTCTCTCCTGATCCTTCTACACTTCCAGGACTCAAAATGATGACTGCCCCAGCTCCATCACAGCAAGATACTCTCCTTGCTCTACTTAGGCCGGTAACCTGTACCAGGTGTAGGTTTTCTCACAGGAGCAAATGACCTTGTAGCAGCGCAGACAGAAGTCTCCTTGTGCCATTGCCATATTAATGACAATGAGAGCTTCATATTCCGTATCCTACTGTCATGAAATTATTTATTGCTATTTCAGCCCAGGATTTCTTAGGGCTAGTTCTGGTTTTAACTTCTAGGTACTTCAACGTTTTGGATTTGGGCTCTTTGGCCCAAGTGGGTGTATCACATCCCCTACCATGCATCGGCCTCTGGGAAGGTCGAATGGTGCAGTGGGCTGCTAAAGACCACCCTGAGAGCAATTGGGGGTGGAACTTTCAAAAATTGGGATACACATTTGGCAAAGGCCACCTGGTTAGTCAACACCAGAGGATCTGCCAACCGTGCTGGCCCAGCTCAAGCAAAACTTCTGCGCACTGTGGGAGGAGATAAGGTCCATGTAGTGCATGTTAAGAACATGCTGGGAAAAACAGTCTGGGTTATTCCTGCCTCAGGCAAAGGCAAATTCATCCGTGGGGTTGCTTTTGCTCAAGGACCTGGGTGTACTTGCTGGGTAATGAGAGAAGATGGGCAAGTCCGATGTGTGCCTCAAGGGATTTCTTTTTCAGAGGTACATGATACTGAATGCAAATACCTGCATCATATTCTAAAACCTGTTTGCCGTGAAGACTCATCAATTTTTGATTTTCTTTTAAGAGAGATGTCGATTTATATATGTGTACCTGTGGCATATAGAAAGTAATAACCTCCTTGTACATTTTTCCTCACTATTCAGAGATGCTGTTTGGTCTTGGTCAGAAATTGGTAGAGTCCAGGATGTTTATTTTCCTGTTAGCTCCAAATTTCTCTTTTGTAACACAGGGGTCTGTCTCTTTTTGATACAGTAATCTTCCTTCCACGCTCTTCAAGGAGTTTTCTGCCCTCTTGAAATAACTAGTGAAATATCTGTTCTGTAGCTTCAGCTCACCTTTTACAGTAGTTTGGTAGGTAAATATGTTATTTTATTATCTGCCTAGTTGTCAGGACTAACTAGACTTTCTTCACTCCATTTGTTGTTTTCCTAATCCGTTCATATGTTAATCTGGTGAGGGCAGAGGTGACTACATGACTCACTCATTTGATTGAACATCCTGTCTGTTGTCAGCAGGTGCTTCTGCAAAGAGCAGCCTCTTCTATTTATATAGTAAGCAGCAAAGATTATTTTAGGTTGGTTAATTCACCAATTAATGGAAAAAAGCCCTACGTTTTTAATGTGGAGTTAGATGCATTTGTAAAAACATTAAAATTACAATTATTCTAAAATTGCTTATAGGAAGAAATTACATCAAAACTATCCAGTTCAACTTGCTGGGTGGTGTTAAATCTTTTATAACATCAGTGACACTGACAGAAGCCAGAGTAGCCTGTAAGTTTTTTAATCCAAATAATAGAATAATACTTTACTGCTGACACATAAAATGCTGAATATTTATAAGGTAATTGGAAATGCAGACACTGAATAAGTAATAGCATCTGTCATTGTTAACTCTTCTGCTCAATTTCGGGCCATTAAGTAGTATCATAAATACACATACTTGTGGATGTCTTGAGAATAATGAGATCTGATCCTTAGGTTTCAGATGGGTGGACTTGTGAAAAAAATGAAAAAACCCTGAATATTACTGCTTGTATCAAATACGTTTTGTTCTGTGACTTGATCTTTCGACTCTTGATTCTTCAAAGTTCAGTCAGAAGATAATGCTTACATTTATTGTGCATTTTCTCATGTGCTATAACTTGGAGCCCTTCATTCATGAGGATTAATGATATGCTTAGAATGCTTTAGTATTTCTCCTTCACTTATTTCACCATAAATATATTCATTCTTTCCTTAAAAACTGAACCTTCAATTATAACTTTGTTGAGAACCATGTATTACTGAATAATGACTATAGTGATTACACCAGAGGACTGATAAGGCGATTTTTCATTCTTTCTTTTTCACTTAAGGATAAAAAGAGTTATTCCTGTCCTGTGTGTGAAAAGTCATTTTCTGAAGATCGACTTATAAAATCGCATATCAAGACAAATCACCCTGGTAAGAAAAAATCAAGAAAAATTTCTCAGTCTGTTGCAATAAATTAATAAAGGTTTAGAGTGAGCAGTGTAATATGATTGCATTCCAGAGAAAGAGAAGAGTCTATGTCTAATTTAACTGGTTTAGAGTAAGAATTGTATTGGGTTTGCAGATGTTAGAATTTAGAGTGAGAAGAGCTATAGTTTTAGCTTGTGTGTTGTGGAGTATATCAGGTAATTGTGCTCAAAGATCCATCTTCGTCTGGTGAAGAACTCATTTCCAAAAGAGGACCTAGGTGAATTCAAATTAAGCATTGGGAAGTTTGGAATTAGGCATATAGACATTCTGTAAGAACCCATGAGATATAAAATTTCCATCGGCCATACATAAACTGGCAGAACTGCATTTATTGCCCATTATTTTAACTGTAGGTAATTCACATGAATGCAGAGGTCTCTGAGCTGACTCTGTGCCTGCTCAGTTAGTCTGTGACTGGGCTTTACCTCCGAGACCAGCTGAAGTCTGCAGCAGGGCTGTTACTCAAACCAGCTGGGATGTAGTGTGACCAGCGTGAAGCTGAAGCTGACAAGCCTGGCTGGATCCAAGCTAACCACTGCAGTCCATTCAAACTGAGAACTCAGTACCAAAGTGCCCAAGTGACTGCTTCAGGGACTGATTTAAACCT
Organism: Rhynochetos jubatus; assembly: GCA_027574665.1. Taxonomy (NCBI): domain Eukaryota; kingdom Metazoa; phylum Chordata; class Aves; order Eurypygiformes; family Rhynochetidae; genus Rhynochetos; species Rhynochetos jubatus. The sequence continues at coordinate 11,468,392 of CM050648.1, read as the reverse complement.
GACTGATGTAAACTCAATAGAGCCAAGTTGTACACTGATGTGTCTATAATTTCCTCCTCGGTGTCTGTGTTATGTTGGATGGAAAGGCCCAGGGCTGCTGTGGATGAAGGACGGTTGACTGCATTGGGCAATATAATTATATAATTTACAGTGTTACTTATCACCTAATTTGATATTAAGAAGGAAAAGTCCAGCCATGCTCAAATTGAGTTTGGGAAAGGAAAAATCCAGTTGAAATGGTGTAACTTTTCTTTGTCAGAAATACAACATAATAGGTAAAGCAGTAGTTTCTCATCCTCCTACTGCCACTAGATAGTGCTAGACCCGTGTTTTAAACAATTTCCTTCACTTTACTTTTGACTGACTCCAACTCTTTAATTACCAAACCTCGTTATTTTCAGACCACTCTACAGCAGTGTGGTTGAAGGGCTTCTCATACAGCAGAAGACATGCCTGGTGCAGCAAATTGAGATCAGGGAAGGTTTCTGTGCTATTCTGTAGTCAGGAGGTATGTCACGCAGTAAGCACAGAAATTGAATCTCAAGAGCTGTGCCTATGAAGCCTTTGTGCTGTCTCAGCCAGGGAGTGTAGGAGATCTCCCTAAATAACGTGAGCTGGGAACCAGTAGTACATTATTTACTGTGCCTTTACGGGTTGCCATTGGTCTGCACTGATCCGTTGACTGCTGAATTCTTAGTGCATATTGTGTCTGGGGTCCAGAAATACCTGTTAACTCTGGATCCCTGACATGCTAAACTCATGCATTTAAATTCTTCTGAGCAGTTCATTTGGTATCTGAATCCCTCTAAAAGTACAGTGTAATTTTTTTTTTGATCCAGGAAAGTGGGTTCTTTTAAAATCTGAGTTATAATAGAGATAAGGTTAAAAAAGAAAATCTGCACAGCCTATTATTTTGTCTCCTCATTTTTAATTCTTCTATTGTAGGTGAATAGAACTTACAAGTAAAATACCAGATTGATTAGATATATCTCCATGGTACTAAAGAAATACTACATCTAAAATACGCCTTTGCAGTAGCTATGCAACAACAGTGTTTTAAGATACGGAGAAGAATTAGCGCACAAATCTTTTTCCTGTGCATCCTGTTCTTGTAATAAGGAGGAAATCCTTTATTTGTACAATGTACTTAATTACAAGCCAAATAAATGTGAGGGGTCTGATGGTATAAACTATCAAGTACTGCAGTGGAATATGAATGCAGTTGTTTTTTAAAATGTAACTGAAAAGGGATAAAGAGGAAAGGAAAAATGGATACTATTAAAAGGAATTGAATTTTAAAACGACACATCAAAAATTAATTTAAACTGAAACCCTTTCATATTTATCATTAAAATTCTATTTCTGGAGCTCCCCTCTCCTTCCTTTCTTAATATCATTCAGCATGATCCCTCTTTTGTCTCTTCTGTTTCATCAAGTAGAAAGTATGAAATAAAACTGTACTTCTTCCTCTTCCAGGTTTGCAGAGAATAGGAATTGAATTCTGGTCCCATGAAGGCAGTGGGCCAAAAATCTCTCTAGGCTTTGGTAGAGCAGTATTTCAAACCAGAGAGATGAGAGAGTTTGGCTTTATTGCCAAATGGTGTGGATACTTGCCAGTGAAGGAGGAGTCTTGGATTCTTGTCCCAGCTCTCATAATTATCTACCTTTTTGTCCACTGTCTGTCTGATTTAGTATGATATTTGTTAATAGTCCTAGACATGAGAGGCATCAGCTTTCACAGATCCTTCCTGAGCAGACATACTAGCCTACAGTCCTGAGTGAAGGATCTAAGACATAGAAGGCAGATGAAGGCTCAGATTTCTGTTGGTGTTTTTCTTTTTTGGATACTTTAGAACGTATCTCGGCTCAGTTCATGGGCTTTTATATCTCCCTTTTGAGGTTGTTTTCCTTGTGCATATGAATTCAGGCAGGATTTTTGATTCCACTCTGGGACTAGTCATCAGGAGACGAGGTATGACAGTTCATATTTAGTAAAAATACAAGTTTAGACTATAAGTTTCAAATTTTATAAGATTTTGGGCATAATAAGTCATCAACTTTCATATCAGAATATTAGAATATTCAAATATTCATATAGAATATTAGAATGTGTTGAGTCATGTGATATTTAGCATTTTATTCATCTGAAATACATTGACTCATTTTTAAAAGCATTTGGCAATGTTTTAATTATGTATGTTTGGGATATTTTAATTTAAACTTCATTATTTTGAGCTTTTTCACTTTGACAACCAAACCATTAGATCCTATGAAGGACAAACTTAGAGAGTTGAGTGTGTTTAGCCTGAATAAGTGGAGGCTAGGAGAGAAATCATAATTGCTGTCTTCAGCTATCTAATAGGAAATGAAAAAGAAAACAGAGACAGAATCTTATTGGAACTGTACAGTGACAGGACATGAGTTGAAGCAGGGAGATTCTCACTAGAAATTAGGAAAATTATTTTTACTGTAAAGGTGGTGAAGCACTGGAATGGGCCAAGAGAGGTTGTAAAATCTCCACCCTTGGATATGTTCAGAACAGGACTGAATAGGATGCTGAGCAACTGATGTAACTTTGAAGTTGGAACTCCAAAGCTAGCCCTGCTGGGAGCAGGTGACCTTAGAGGTACCTTCCAAATGCATTTGTTCTGTGAGTCTGCTTTTTCCTTTACCGTTTCTGATTATCAGGCATTCTGATCATCATAGTTGTGGCTGAAGGGAGTTGTCTTCAAAACCTCAACATCTGGAAATCTGGGGTGAAATCTTGAATAAAGTCTTTTGAAAATATTGAAGGAAGAAAATCCCAAATTAGTTTATTGGGAAAGTTCATAGTTGAAAAATGATTTCTAAGTCAGTGGTACACCCAAGATTTATTTTTTTTTTTTTAATATTTAAAATATTTTCTTATAACCAGGCAGTGGAGACATTGAGTACACAGATCAGGAGAGAAAGGACAGAACATCCTAAAGGAAGAAAGGTCCTTATGCTATTTGCTCAGGTCTTATCTGAGTGGCAGTAGGGGAAGTAGAGCTGCTAAAAAGTTGGAGTGAATCAGTATTTAGCACTTCAGTATTACTTACAGATCAAATTCCCTGATGTGCTTCTGGTTTTTTCCTACTTTTTACTTTTCTTTCAGAGGTGTCAATGACTACTATTTCTGAGATTCTTGGCAGAAGAGTTCAGTTGAAAGGACTTATTGGAAAACGAGCTGTGAAATGTCCCTACTGTGATTTTTATTTTATGAAGAATGGATCAGACCTTCAACGTCATATTTGGGCTCATGAAGGTAAAACTCTGGTTTTAAGCTTTTGGGCATATAATCTTGTATTCTGCACAAGCTTTGCTGATGTAAAAAGGGATTCACATCCATTGCTATGCCTAAATCAAAAACTTTAAGGTAAAGTGGAGGTTAAATAATTAGTTTAATGCATTCTGGATTGCATATGGAACTGCACACTCATAACATGTATAGACAGCTTAAATGTTTTATAAAATTAGTTTCTCATTCATTTTTTTCCAAAACTCATTCATAAATATCTATAAAGTATCCTATAATAAGTGTGAGTAAGGAGTGAATTAAATACATGCTCAGTCTCCTAAAAAGTAATTTTCTGTATCTTCTCATGAATAACTGCTGCTCCTTTCACATTTGTCCAAAAGTTCTTGATCTTGAAATCTATTAATAAAACAGATGAAATCCAGTTGCTTTGATTTATACATATAAATTCTGTGTGTATTTTAATCAAATCATGCTGAGCATGACAGCTAGCTGACACGGACATAAACAGTGATGAAAACCACATAAGATAATGCTGATAATATCTATGACATTTTAGGGAGAAATTCCAGTATTATGGCAACACACAGGTTCAAAATCCCTTGAATTTAAAATATATGGCCGTTGAAATCTTGTTTCTGTGCAGTCTGTCTATTCTTATAACAGGTGGAAGACCACTTGTATGCTCTTTATTCCATTAATAATGTATGGAACAGACTGTGGTCTTTATCCATTATTTTGGATTCTTTAGCCATCTGTCTGCATAAAGGGGTTGACAGGATTACATACTCCTGAACTGATATTCTGGTTCCAAAATGTTTGTGTCCATGCAGATAGTTCAGGCATTTGTACCAGTTCTGTGTATTTGTTTGAATACACTAACTATGAGCTTACCTGCCTGGGTACTATAGTAGTGGTCCTCTCCAGTAGCTTTTACTCTCTTAAGCATCTTAGGTAATGCAGAACTGTAGGTTTAGAGCAATTGCTTGTGTATTCCACAGAGACAGTTTGGTTTTGCTGCTGAGAAAGCTTGGAACCCATCTCATCTAACTAGTGGGAGAAAATGGTGAATAGAAATTTATTCCAAAATCAAAGACAGCAATCAAGTCTGCTTAAAGAAGGCTATAATTCCTCATGCTTGTGAATCTAGTTTTAAGGTCATGAATATCAATCTAAAACTGCCAGAGCATCATGAAACTCTCGAACTACTCTGCCAGTTCAGATTTATTCAATTTTACTTCGAAGGATTTACTTTGTTCCTGTAGACCTTCTGCTAGATGACATACTGTGAGTCTTTATTGCATGCTTTGGACTGATTGAAAGAAGTGAAACTGTAAGTTCTGCATCTTGCTGAGGGGAAAAAAAAAAGTACTACTGTGTGAGTTGTTAGCAAATCTGATGCTAATTAAAAACAAAACATAGCTTTGCACATTTAACTTATTAAGTACCTAATGAACCAGTCCTAAAACAGGTTTTTTCGTTCTTTATTGTTGTAAAGAGAGAATGATAGTTAACAGAAGAGTTTCAGAGGGAGATTCCGTTTTTATACTAGCCTAGGCAGTCTGGATTCTACATTTAAATGGAAGGTGGACATACCAAGACCAAAATATTAAAATGTGCTTGGTTACTTAGTACCTGGGTTCAGCAGGGAAGTATTTAATTCTAAAAGAATCCCTCCATTCTCTTAGTAAGTTAAATGATGCTGTCAGGAGGTCGGTGTCATTTACAGAGAAGCTATAGATGAAATTTCTTAAATGTAGATATTCAAAGTTTAAAATTTTGACCTTGTTGCCTGTGTTGCTCACACTGTCTGAAATGTCTTTCAAACGAATGTCCACCCTCTCATCAAAAGGTACAGCTTGTTCATTTCATAGTATGCATTTTTTTATTTTAGGTGTCAAACCCTTCAAATGTTCTCTCTGTGACTATGCCACTCGCAGCAAGAGTAACTTGAAAGCACACATGAATCGTCACAGCACTGAGAAAACACACCTTTGTGATATGTGTGGGAAAAAATTCAAATCAAAAGGCACTTTGAAGAGCCATAAACTCCTTCATACTGCTGATGGTGAGTGCGTGTTTATTAAATCCACGTTTATTTTAGGGCAATAAATACTGTCTGTTCTATAGAACCTTATTAACAAGCATTTTTCCATTGAACACCAAGTGCTGCTTACCAATTTTGTTTATTCCCAGGAGACACTGAGAAATAATTCATCACTTTGCAAAATTAATTTCTGTGAAGGCAAGACAGCTGGCTCTGGAACAATTTATTGTTCTGAAATTTTGGGTCGGCCTTATATCCCTCTTATGGATAACTCAGCAGAAATAGTTGCTCTCAATAGAAATTTGAAAATACAGATAATTCCCTGGTTAAGTCTCTTACTGTTTTCTTTTGTGAGAATATTGTTAGGAGTTGCCAAATCCAGTAGCCCAACAGAGGCGAAGCGGATGCACTTCTGTGTCCCCTGGTCTAGTCAGTGGCAAGCCTGAGCACATATTCCCTGTCGGCATACATTTAGCACATGCGTTTGGTCCGTGATTTTAATATTTCTGTGAGTATAACAGGAAAAAAAAAGATGAAAATCCACAAAAATAGCATCTTCTATTTCAAAATACTTTATTCCTCTGTGATTTTCAGTGAAGTAAATGATTTATCAAGATAACTTGTACAGACTTTACGACTTGGTAGCTTGATCTTTGTTACTCATGCAACCTTGTAAAACCTCATTCCGCTCTTTATTGACCATATCATGTAAATTCTTTGTTAAATATTTTTGCATGTTTATTAGCATTGTCTTTCCATAGAAAGTGCATATGCTCTGTTACTTCTTTAGAATATATGTGAAGTTTTTGTGTCAGAGGTATGATTTATTTTTATGTATGCTTGTAACCTGTGTGTATAATACTAGTGAAAGGCATGATCCCTTTTACACTGATAAGAAATCTCTCTCTATACAAGGTGACCCACTTAGTGGACAAGGCAAAGGCTGTGGATGTTGTCTACCTAGACATTAGTAAAGCCTTTGACACTGTTTCCCACAGCATTCACCTACAGAAACTGGCTGCTCATGGCTTGGACAGGCATACTCTTTGCTGGGTAAAAAACTGACTGGATTGCCAGTCCCAAAGAGTTGTGGTGAATGGAATAAAATCCACTTGGTGGCTGGTCACAAGTGGTGTCCCCCAGGGCTCAGTACTGGGGCCAGTTCTGTTTAGTATCTTCACCAATGACATGGACGAGGGGATCGAGTGCACCCTCAGTCAGTTTGCAGATGACACCAAGTTGGGCAGCAGTGTTGATCTGCCTGAGGGCAGAAAGGCTCTTCAGAGGGATCTGGACAGGTTGGATCGATGGGCTGAGGCCAACTGTATGAGGTTCAACAATGCCAAGTGCTGGGTCCTGCACTTGGGTCACAACAACCCCCTGCAACGCTACAGGCCTGAGGATGAGTGGCTGAAAAGTTGCCTGGTAGAAAAGGACCTGGGAGTGCCAGTGGCATCCTGGCCTGCATCAGGAACAGTGTGGCCAGCAGGACCAGGGCAGTGATTGTCCCCCTGTACTTGGGCACTAGTGAGGCTGCACCTCAAATCCTGTGTTCAGTTTTGGGCCCCTCACTGCAAGAAAGACACTGAGGTGCTGGTGCGTGTCCAGAGAAGGGAACGGAGCTGGGGAAGGGTCTGGAGCACAATTCCTGTGAGAAGCAGCTGAGGGAGCTGGGGTTGTTCAGCCTGGAGAAGAGGAGGCTGCAGGGAGACCTTATTGCTCACTACAACTCCCTGAAAGGAGGTTGCAGAGAGGTGGGTGTGGTTCTTTTCTTGGTTGGACTTGATGATGTTAAAGGTCTTTTCCAACCTAGAAGATTCTATGCTAAATATTATGGGAAACATAGAGTTACTGTAATATTGCCAAGGTAACTGTAGTATTACCATGAGTCAGTAAATCACTCATTATTCACAAAGTACTTTACAGTATTTTCAAATACCTTGGTCAGCAACAAGCAGGTGGTACACATACATCTAAACTTCATATGCAAGAATCAATGAATTTACTTATCAAATGCAGTCCTCAGCTGATGCTGGGCTGGAAGAAGGAGGCAGGTTGTATTTGAATTAAAAGGAAATTTGGAGCACATACAGCCTATAAAGAAAAAAAGGCCTCTTTCTATCGTGCCGTAAAAAACTCCTGCATGGGGTTTATTTTCAAAACGTTTCTGTTTTGTATTCACCATCTGGTAGGTCTAAATACTGAAATTCAGCAATGGAAGTTGGATTTGGTTTTGCCTGTTAGTTCTATTTCTTGAATAACATATATATGTGTGTAAGTAATTACTGCAATTCAGCTGAGGCTGCTGTGAAATTTGGCTGTGTTAACAATAGCACTGTAGTTAGGCAGGAGCGAGCCTCGTCTGGATCTGGTTTAAAGGTGTGAAGGTAGTTTTAAACATTTAATTGCATGAAAGGAACTATATTCTCTTATCATTTACTGCTAGGTCAGGCTGAAACCTTGTCTGTAGAAGCAATGTTATTTCCAGGGGCCTTCTTTAATCTGGTTTCACACTGTTGTCACCTTCTGCAGTAACTGAGGTGACTGCATTGGATGCATGTCCCTTTTTCACTGATCCAAATAAATCCAAGACTTGCTTTCTTTTGCCTTGCTTTTTGCACTTCCAGGAGCCTTGCAGGAAATTCCCTGTACCTTTGGAAAATGCATTTTGCCATTGGCTCCAGTGGGAACAGCATCTGTCTGTGGAGTCTTAAGTAATTTTCCTCACTAAGTCCACCCCAATAACCTCTTCATGCCTGTCACATACTTGTGAAAAGTAAGATAACATTTGCAACTGGGAGTGTAGTGTATGATGTGTCAAAGGACTTTCAGCCTCTTGAATGCTGACCATTTCTCCTTGCCCAGTGTCCGTTTCTTTAGTGACAGCCCTTGAAAAGTTCTTACTAGTGCACATCTGCTGTTCTTCACGAATAAATGAATTTATTTGTGAATCAAAAGATGCTCTGCTCTTTGTGAGTCTGGTCTTCCTGACTTAGGAATCCAGGCGATTTTTGTCAAAATATCAGCCCTGGAAGGAAAATTTAACCAGTGGAATATGAAGTAGTTTTCTGTCTGCTTTATTCTTCTCCAGGAGACAGTCTTCTCAAGAGTGGCATGATAGAAAAAATTCTGTAGTCCAGGCTTATTACTATTTGTGATTGGAAATAAACGCGAAAACCTGGTTTTCATTATTTTAATTAGATACCAGAAATTGTCTTTAGGTTTCTCTTAGCTGTGTTTTATGGAAACTTTCACACTCTATAAAATGCTTGTAACATTTTTTGAGCAAGATCCAGAATCTAAAGAAACCTGATCTCTTCAGGATGATACAGAATATTCAATATTGTACTTCTTCATCCTTCCTTTTGGTTCTTTTGCTTTCGGGAGTTTTTATCACATACTTATTCCATGTCAGTCAAATGCAGTTTGCCAGCCATGGGCATTTAATACAGGAGTGCAGTCTTTATGTATTTAATACACCTTGCAATTTGACTGGAGGTAGCAGGACTGATAGACTATTAAAGCTGAAATATGGAGAAAGGGGGTATGAAACCCAGAGAATAAAAGGAGGAAAACTGTGTTATTGTAAATCATAAGGGAAAAACTGTATCTGTATATTTGGGAGAGAGAATGCGTTGAAGGTAAAGTAAGCTAAGCCTGCGGAATGGCAGTGTGTTTTGGAGTTTCACTCTTTGCAAAGCCACAAACAGCAACAGATGTTTCTTGAGAATGTCAGAGAGAATTCATTCCTGTTAGAGCATCCTAAAAATATATCATGACAAAATCTGACCAGCTTGCCTTAAGAAGGATGCAGACCAATGATTTCAAGGCCAAAAGCAGACTCTTACGATCATGAAGTCTGATCTCTTACAGAGTACAGGCCATAACTTAATCTAATAATTTTGTATCACATTTCCACTGGATTGTACTACATCTTTTTAGGAAGGGCTAAGCAGACTTGATTTAGAGACTTCATGTGACAGGGCATCCATCTGGTTTCTAAGTGAATTGTCATAGTCATTAATCATGCCCTCTGTTAAAAATATTGACTTTATTTCAGACTGAATGTTCTGAGCATCAGCTTTCATTAGTTGAAATTCCAGTTCTTGTTCTTCGATTTTATTGTTGCTGTTTCAGGTTGGAGGGTTAATAACTTCAGTATTGATGCCTGCGAAAGCTCACAGGCATGTAAAGAAATTTCAAGTATAATGTCTTGTCTGTAGAACTTAAAGTAACACTCTTCTTTGCATGATACATTTGAAGTGAAGCATTCTTTTTTTTGTCCACAAAGCAATATATATAAATTGCATTAACTCTATTTAATTGCATTATGTTGATTAGAAGACCTGCTTACAAAACAGACTTGGAGTCTGCCAAGTACTCAAGAGACAGAGACGGTCTCAAATCTTCCAGTGACTTTTTAAGTGGTATCTGAAGGAGCAGTGTTTCTGCAAATATGCACTCATCCTTACCCCTCTTCCAATCCACTTTATGATTTTTGAAATGATGCAGAAGAGTCCAGCAGTTACTTTAACTCCAAACAATTGGAGACTATGTGTGCCCAGTTACATAGGAATATGAATCAGCACTTTCCACGAGCATGTCACAGCACCTACCCATTATCCCTAGTGTTTAGTAGCCACCAGCGTGTAAGTCACCGCATATGAAGTGTGAGCTACTCCCAGTACGTGCTTTCTCTTGCCTTGTGTGACTGTATGCGAGACTTAGGGTTACAGGAGAGATCTAGATGAGAAGGGACTACATGTCTTACAAACAAGGCAAGCAGGCATCATTCGGTCTGATGTTGATGGAGCAACTTGTGCCCATTGTTTCAAAACTGTGAAAGCAGAAGTGAAAGTTCAAAACACAAAACCTCTGTATTATTTGCTATTCTAATCTTATTTTCATCTATAGCATATTTTATTTCTCCCTGTATCCAGGATTAAACCAGTTATGACATTTTGAATCATTGTTGGAAGAGTAGTGCTAAACACATAACCAAATCTTCTGGTAAAAATAATGGGTCATGACATGCCCTACCAGAAATACATCAAGAAAACTTAGTCGAAAAACTAAGAAAACTTAAGTGTATTTGAATCATAACAATTCAGTATTTGTGACAGAAGTAGGTAAGAACACATGTGAACATGACCAAACAACTGTGGTTTAAGGATTTCCAACTCTGCTTTACAAATACCAAAATAACTGTTCCTGCAGTTGTAAATAATTTATTTCCTTCTTTCATTTAGGCTACACTATAATTATTCTTTTTCTTCTTTTCCACATGACTATCCCAGGAGCATCTAAGCTGTTTAACACTTATAATTTAAAGATCACACTGGAATCTTTTTATTGCTCTTAGCGATATTTAACCAAAATTTTGCAGAGCGGGTGCCAGACTTCTAGCATTGTTCGGTCCTAGCATTTGGGAAATCATCCTTATGAGGAAATACAATCAGTAGTTTCCTGAACTTAAATCGAAAAAAGTTATTCCATTTTCTATTCCTGTTTCAGGAAAGCAGTTTAAATGTACAGTGTGTGACTATACAGCTGCCCAAAAACCCCAGCTCCTACGTCATATGGAGCAACATGTCTCTTTCAAGGTAAGAAAACATATAAATCACACTTATTGATAAATCATTTAGACATACGTTAAACTTCACACAGCTGTTTAAAACGGGCACATTTTCCTGTTTGGTGACAATAATGGCATCCTAACATTTTAATATTTGGGGAGTTTTGACTTTAAATTCAGACTTTTGTGATAGGGTTATTTTGTTCATGGACAATTTGTAATTAATAACTTTACTTGACAAAAAGATATGTATGTTGTAATATAAACCAAACATCATTGTTGTTTCTGCCCGTCAGTCCTTGAGAGAACTAATCTCATTTGTACCTTAAAATGTCCTAGGGAAGGAGGAAAACAAATCCCATACATCACTATTCATTGCACACCTTAATTTTCTCTGAGAGTTTGCCAGTCTAATGTACTATAGCTGGGTTCATATACTTGAAGAAAATTGAAGGGAATTAATTTTAAAACACCCCATTTATCTGAAACATGTCTTGGAAGGTTTTAAAGATTGTTAATGTTGTTATGAAGTGTTTAGAGATACGGTTTTTTGTAATAAAATGTAGTATGGTTTTATTCTTAAATTTCACATTGGTTCTCAGCATGGTAAGTATGCTTGTAATGGGTGGTGAAACGTTATATTCAGGAAATAGAAATGAAACTACTCTCTTTTTCCAGAAAAATCCGGTATGAAAATGTTCAGTCTGAAGTAACACTTGATCTTGGCAATGAGTGTATTTCTTATTAAAAGCATCATACTATTTTCATATGCAATGTCTTTCATTAGCTAACAAATCAATTTGCTTCTATAGAGCGTACACTTCAGCCATTCTTAATAAGTACAAATGCTACGTACCTCCTTAAAGCAGAAAGGAAGGCAGTCTTTTGATTCATGGTTTAATTTTGGAAGACAAGATGTAAGAAAATGAAGCAGGTCATCTGGAGAGATGATACATTGTGAACAAATAATTTTTCTTTCCTAATTATTGGGTTTTGCTATGGAATTATCTTTTTTAAAAGAATTTTTTCTAAACAAATACGCTATTTTCCATTTTTAATGGCTAATGGGATGAATGCACTCATAATGCAGTTCATAGAATCACAGAATGGTTTGGGTTGGAAGGGACCTTAAAGATCATCCAGTTCCAACACCCTTGCCATGAGCAGGGACACCCTCCACTAGGTCAGGCTGCTTAAAGCCTCATCCAGCCTGGCCTTGAAGACAGCCAGGGATGGGGCATCCACAGCTTCTCTGGGCAACCTGTTCCAGTGCCTCACCACCCTCTCCGTGAAGAACTTCTTCCTGTAGCCAATCTGAATCTCCCTGTTTTCAGTTTAAACCCATTACCCCTTGTCCTGTCCCTACAGGCCCTTGTAAGAAGCACCCCCCCAGCTTCCTTGTATCCCCTTCAGGTACTGGAATGCTGCAACAAGGTCTCCCTGGAGCCTCCTCTTCTCCAGGCTGAACAAGCTCAACTCTTTCAACTTTTTTTCATAGGAGAGGTGCCTCCTCTGGACTCGTTCCTAGTGGTCTATATCCTTCTTATGTTGAGGGCTCCACAGCTGGACACAGCATTCCAGGTGGGGTCATTCTGACCTCAGGCTCAGCTTTAGAACTGCTGACTCAGCACCCCTTTTCAGTCAGCTCTGTCAGCCTGCTTATAAGTACGGCTATTGAACGCCTTATCAAGAGAACTGCAAAACACTGAAACAGGTCACTCAGGAGTACTTGCCCTGTTCTAAGGACTTTAGAACTCTAAAGGAGTTGCAAAACTGTTAGTAACCTGTTGCTTCCTCTGGGACAGTTGTTTTCATGCATATCAAACTCAGAGGAATGTCAGTATTTATGTGACCTAATGATAATTTAATCCATCATATTTCCAAGCTCCATAAATTTGCAATCCTGCTATCCGATAGCAGATAGCATACGGGATATGTATGGTAGAGGGTGCTACAAGAACACAACAGTCTGTCTCCATTATTTTCTTGAAAAATGAAACAGTTTCAGCAATAGAAAAGGAGAGTACCCCTCTCTGAAAAACTGAATAGCTGAATGTTACAGGACCCTCTGAATTGTAAGTCTAAGGGAATCTGAACACCACTTTTCTTCCTTATTTTTGCTGAGTGAAACCTTTAGACTTCTAAAAGAAGGTCATGAGCAACAAGCTTAGGGGAATGTTCTGGTCAGCTGCAGACATTTCCCTGCATTAAATTCATCTTCTCAATCATCAGTTCTGTTCCAACCATTTTCTGCCAGCTAGCTTAGGTGAGCCTGGTTGCATGAAACATTTTGCATCCCATTCTGGGGTATTTGACTTTTCCCCAGGGACTTTGGTCAATGTCTGTATTCTTTTCCAGGACCCTAATGGTTTTCTCAAGCTTCCTATAACTGACATATCTCAGTCAGAAGGTTATTCTCAAAGGCTAATGAGGCCCAAGTGCTTGTTTTCCTAAACTTTTTTTCTTTAGAATTGTCTTTTCCGGGTAGTTGAAGGGAGATGTATGTTCTTAAAGTTTAATTATGTTAGTTCCCAAAACTTAGCTCACCAAATGGTCAGATGAATGCAAGTGCCAGTGAAAGAGAAGCAACCGGGAGCATGTTAGAAAGAGAAGGAAGGGAAAGGTATGATCAACCCTGTCAGGTACAGTTATGTGTTGAATTAGGTTGGCTGCGCAATCATATTGTACCTTCAGTTATTTTAGCTCTCTTACTCCTCATTTTCAGACCAAAGCTGTTACAACTTCCATCTCTATTGAATTTTGGGAGATCTCCTTCGAAGATGCCTAAACCAGAAGTGAACATGGTTTCTCAGGATCAAAGCTTTGCAGCTTAGACCTGTACCCTGAAGAAGTCAGGAAATACGTTCTAAAATACGTTCTTTTTGCTCCTAGCCTTTCCGCTGTGCACATTGCCACTATTCCTGCAACATATCTGGTTCCCTGAAAAGGCATTACAACAGAAAGCATCCCAACGAAGAGTATGTGAATGTAGGCTCTGGGGAGCCTGCAGCAGAAGCCCTTATCCAACAAGGTACATCTCCACCATATAAGGCTTGTTATTTTTTTTGTTGAAGCAAAGTTGGTATAAAGATAAACTTTTCTGTGATAAAGTGTTCCTCAGTTTATTGGGTGTTGTGTGATAAATCATTACTACTTTTTAGTAATTTTGAAATGGCCACCTTTTACCCTTCATTCAGTGTCCTTTATTCTTGGTTTCTAAGGTTGGATGAACCAAAGCTTTGATAACCAGTGTATTAATTATTGTTGCATACGTTTATTGTTTTCACTTGTTTCTCTCCTTTTGTAAGTAAAGCATCATAAATTTCTATCATTCTACTGATAAATTCCTATGACAATTTTACGAGGTTGAGCTAAAGGTAAGATTGAGCAAATGTAACGGAAGAGACTGAACGGTAAATGGCAGAAAATTATTCCTCTGCCAGAAAAATGGGAGAGAAAAGACCGTACAGGTAAAACCAGTTACAAATGTTCAGAATCTTGTATATGGGCAAAGGAACAACACCTTATCTGTGAAGTAAAGCTAAGAATTTGTGGTTACTACAATGGAAACGTTAAGTCTAGTTCAAGAATCACCATCAGTCTAGATCTAATTTTTTTTTTTTTTAAATAATGAAATGTAGTTAGAGTACTTATACACAGAAGAAGTCTCAATAGTGTTTAAATGGTGTCACAGACAAACTTCTTAGTTTCTACTCCTTTTCCTGGTTTTGCTGTTTCTCTGAGTCCTAAGGTGGGTGTTTTCCCTCTGGTGTTGGCATTGAGATGAGGGTTTCAGTAAGTTGGCAGCATCTCAACATCATGGGAGTGTGATGTTCACATGATGTTTAAATAAGAGCAACAAAGCTGGGGAAGGGTCTGGAGCACAAGTCCTATGAGGAGTGGCTAAGGGAACTAGGGGTGTTCAGCCTGGGAGAAGAGGAAGCTCAGGGGAGACCTTATCGCTCTGTACAACTCCCTGAAAGGAGGTTGCGGACAGGTGGGGGTTGGTGTATTCTCCCAAGTGAGAAGTGATAGGACAAGAGGAAATGGTCTCAAGTTGCACCAGGGGAGGTTTAGATTGGATATTAGGAAAAATTTCTTCTCTGAAAGGGTTGTCAGGCATTGGAATGGGCTGCCCAAGGTTGAGTCACCATCTCTGGAGGTGTTTAAAATATGTGTAAATGTGATGCTTAGGTAGGTGGTTTAGTGGTGGACTTGGCAGTGTTAGGTTACCTTGATGATCTTAAGGGTCTTTTCCAACCAATTTGGGCTATTGTTAGATCTTTGCTCACACACATTTATGCTTCTCTGTTTCATCAGTCTGTAGCTGCAGATTAAATCCAAATTTACTGTTTATGGTGCTCTTCATCTACGTCAAATACTCTCTTTTGTGTCCCTAAAGCTAGTTTTATCCGACTGTGGATTTCCATATTTTTTACTGATCATTTTGGAGTTGTTTATAGCTGTGTGTTCTTCAGTGCCAAGCTTGTGGCACACTTCTTATCACCCCATGCCTGCCCTCCTCTGTGCTGCATCCTGTGTCTCTGCTTCTCAAGCTGTCATACCAGTCCTGCATTTCTCTACATTGCATCTCTGTATTAGGAGTCCTACATATCTCATTATGCCTAGAACAACTGCTTGTTACTGCTGTCTGTGTAAAACTGTAGTTGTACCACACAAAGACAAAGACAATAAAACTTAATAGTTGTGGATGCCCCATCCCTGGAAGTGTTCAAGGCCAGGCTGGATGAGGCTTTGAGCAACCTGGTCTAGTGGAGGGTGTCCCTGCCCATGGCAGGGGGGTTGGAACTAGATGATCTTTAAGGTCGCTTCCAACCCTAACCATTCTATGATTCAGAGTGAAGTTATTAGATATATACACCTGGTCAATTAAATTGCTGCCACAGATAAACTAAGTAAAGCAACAAGGATTTTGGGGAGGATTGAAAATTCAAGATGAAGTATAAGAGCTAATGGAATGTCACAGGAAAGAGAATCAGGTTGTAGTAGTTTTTACATTTATATAGAAGAATAAACAATGATATTCCTGGCTGTTGTTGGTTTTGTTTATAAATTTCATCCCAGCTGCAGTCCTGTATCCTTCTGAAAAGATGGTCGATGCCACTGGTTGCTTTATTTCTGCTATTTCTGCTTGATACAGGTGTCACACATTGTACCTTGTTCCTGGCAGTGTCTGGGTGCTAGCAAAGAAGACATGTACAAGTTGTTGATACCCATAATTAGCTTTGCTATTGCATACTGAGCAGGTGAACCAAAGCAAACAATTGACTGTGCAGACAGACACCTTTTTTGGGTGTAAAATGTACTTAGACATTCAGGAAGCACAAAGCTCCTTCAGTTCTAGTGCCTGGTGTGGGGAGAAGTGAGGAAGAAGAGGAGAAAGCCGAATTAAATATTAAATTGTCTTGAAAATATTTTGATGCTTGGTAGAGTTGAGTTTCTTACTTTGTTTCTGAAAATATTAGAGAGTGTTTTCCTATTTTTTTTAATAGAAACTACCAGCCTTTTTATAATATCATTTGGGATCTTCTAAGTTTCTGATTTTGTTAAAGCAGAATAGAGACCAAATATAATGCTGATGAATTAGATAATTAATTAAATATAATTCTCCTAAAATGACATTATTTCTGAATAGTATTTCCAAATTGTTCATCTAGTGCAGAACATTTATCTACTGAAGGCATTAATCTATGTTAAAATAATACTGAAATCATGACATAGAAACACACTCAAAATTAAGCCTGAGAGACTCCCTTCAAACTTGCACTGTAATGGGGAAATCTGTAACCACATTAAGGGGTTTGACTCTGTGTTATTTCTATATGACATTTCTTTGTTTCCTTTTTGTCAGAAATAATCAAACAAACAGATGTTTGTCTATAAATTCAGGGCAGGAATGTATAGTAGAATTTTACAGTTATTTTCACAGAGAGTGGAAGTTGTCAGGGAACTTGCTGTTTAAAGAGGGAATATTTACTTGATCAGCACTCAAAGGCTCTATTCTGTAGTCATGCTGGTGTAGGAAGAACTGTGGGTTACAGGGACCTTTGTTTAACTTTCCAAGTATCTGCACGCTGCAAGGAATTATTTTTCCACAGCCACTCTTAAGAAGAAGTACCTGAGATTGAATTATTTAATGTGAAATTAAGGGTCACATTTACAATGGTTTGAACAAATAAAATTAATTGTATACTAGTTAGGTTTTTCCCTCCCCTTTGGGAGCCAGATAAATGCACTTCTGAAAATAATTCTTTTCCATTGGAAACTAAAAGTGTAAAGTTGTTACAACTGCAGGAGTCGTCTTATAATGACATTACAGCGTGGTGAGAGAGAACAGTCTTTCATTTTGTCTGTGGTGAACATGCTTTGTCTGCCACGTTGGAGCACTGGGCAGTGACTAACGGGGTGAAATTTAACAATCCCAAGTGCTGGATTCTGCACCTGGGATGGAGTAACACCAGGCACAAGTATAAACAGGCAGAGGAGTGGTTGGAGACCAGCCCTGCAGACAGGGCTCTGGGGGTGCTGGTCGACAGCAGGAGCCATAGGAGCCGTCAGTGCCCTGGCAGCCGGGAGAACAAACCGTGTCCTGGGTGCATCACACCCAGCATGACCAGTCGGTGAAAGAGGTGATTGTCCCACTGTATTCAGCGCTGGTGCAGCTTCACCTTGAGTGCTATGTGCAGCTCTGGGCCCCACCGTTTAAGAAGGGTATTAAAGACCTTGAATACATCCAGAGGAGGGCAACAAAGCTGGTGAGAGGGCTGGCAGGAATGTCCTGTGAGAAGCAGGTGAGGATTTGGGCTTGTCTAGTTTGGAGAGAAGGAGGCTGAGGGGTGACCTCCTGGCTCTCCACAGCTTCCTGAGGAGAGGAAGTGGAGAGGGAGGTGCTGATTCTTCTCCCTGGTCTCTAGTGATAGGATACATGGGAATAGTTCAAAGCTATGTGATAGGAGGTTTAGATTGGATATTAGGAAGTGTTTCTTTACTGAGAGGGTGGTCAAACACTGGAACAGGCTTCCTAGAAAGGTGGTCAATGCCCCAAGCCTGTCAGTGTTTAAGAAGCATTTGGACAATGCCCTTAACCACATGCTCTACCTTTGGTCAGCCCTGAAGTGGTCAGGCAGTTGGACTAGATGATTGTTTTAGGTCCCTTCCAACTGACATACTCTATTCTATTCTTTCCATCTCGGACTTTGCATCCTTCTTTCTCTTCTCTTCCTTACACAGCATTTATATTACTTGTACCACCGCTAGTGCTGCACAGCATTTGTATCACGTGTACTACCGCTAGTGCTGCAACTGCTTTCCACGTGTTCACCTGCTGCGTGGAGTTTTAGAGCAGTAAAGGGGCTTCAAATCCATGTGGTAGCTGTGAAGTCAGTGCCTCTTACCAGGACTCTGCCTCGAAGAGAGCTGTGTTAGCAGGTGCACTTTTCCCACATTCAACCTTCTTTGCCATGTCCATTTCCTTCTATATGATGCCTCATATGGATCTTACATTTGGGCTCAAAGTAAAAACAAGAGACCTGCAGTTTTCTTATCACACTGTAGAAATGCCAGTTTTTCCTCAATATTTTGGTATCTCACTTAGGGAAAAAAAAAGCGTTTCTTATTAGAGACTTGAGTTAATTAGTATTTGCATTTTGAGTTGATAAACATGAGTTCTATTGAATTTAATAAGTTTTTTCCTGCTTTTGGATTCAAAAGATCTTCTGTATCTGGGTCACACAGCACAAACAGATCAATATGGACGTATTACACAGTGTTTCTGAGCTGCTTGCGCCAGCAGTTGCAACGTGCTGCCTGACTAGCCTCTATCAAGTTTCAATTTACCATATTTATAGATCTGAAAAGCAATTTTGGAAAATTATTCATGTGTTCATATAAGGGAAGAAGACCCTTCAGACCTGATATTAAACAAGTCTTTTGAAATTAAAGGACTACAGATGAAAAACAAAAGGCGGGAGAACCAGCAAGCGAAAGGGTTTGGAAGAAAAGTGAGAGTGGAAACTAACAAAGATTAACATCTAATAAAAGGTGTCTATATCTATTTGTCTTTTTTGTATTCTGCTTGTTCTAAGTTATCCACTGAGTTCCAGTGTGAATTGCCTCATACTTTCTCATCTTTTCTTCTCTGCTCTCAACTGGGTTTTGACTGCATTGCAGACACTGCAAATAATCTTAATTGGAAATATTTAAATGAGTGTAGACTGCTGGACTCTACTCAAGAATCCTAGAATTAGTTTATAAATAAATGAATGATTCATAGAATAGAAGAGGGAACATGCTCGTTTGAGCAACTGCATTACCAGGGATACGTAGCAGTATTTAATTTCTGGGCTTATATTAGAAATCAGGATCCTCCAGGAACAGAAAAATGTGGGTTTGGGGGTGGTTTTGTTTGTTTATTTAGACAAAAGTCTGTTATTTGACATTTATTTTTGCATTTTAAAGTAATAAAGGAAAATGAATACTGAAGAATTTGTTGTATTCTGCATGGGGGACAAAAGTATTATCATCCACTTTTTTTTTTTTTTTTTCTGAGACCCTGTCTACTTGCTCATTTGATAGCTTCCTTTTTCAGGTTCATTTGCTTTGTGCTGGGCAAGTCACATAAAATTTTTCCCAGAATTGTTTCTTTTCAATGATACTCCCTACCATCAATTGTTTTGTGTATTTGTGCACTCTCTAAGAGATGGATTTTCTATTTGTGTTTGTGCAGCAACTTGAGCAGCACATACGTGATGATCCAGTTGTGGCATCTGTAGTCTCTTTTACTGCTATCATAACGTGTTTCTTTTAACATAAAGTAAGAGTTGTCTTGTGGAGTTTTTAGGCCCATAAATAATCATTTGGAGAGCACGTTAGTGCTGTATAATATTTGTGTGCATTATTATGTTGCAAACATCAGTTTTGCTATGGAAAGTAGATAAGGTGTGTAATTCATTGACTTTTTCTGTATGTTACCCATTACTTGAAAGAATTGTCTAGAAGTTAATTTTCCTGAGCTTTCATACTAAGTCACTGATGTGGAGTTCTGTATTACCAGTTTAATTGTATGCTTCTATTATTTGTTCTAATTAAAGTAATAATGACAAAAGCTACAGCTTTACTGTATCTGCTGCATTGTTATAACAGTTTCAATATCAAAGTAACATGGAAAGGTGTCCTCTCACGGCAGCAGTTTTTTCCCAATACTACAGGTTGGTGTGAAATTAATATTTAAGTTCATTTTCTGTAACTGATAATATCTTTGTCCTAATCTGAACGAAGGTATTTTGCTTTTCTGAACCGTTAAGCCCCTTGACAGGGAAAGTATTTCAGTTTTGTGTAGAGATGGAGTATTGAGCCTCTGCTATAATGGTAAAGACTTATAATACATTGAGAGCAAAGAGAGGGAATTGTAGAGGGATAAGTGAAAGACCCTAGTGACTGAATGTCATTATATTTTGTTTTATCAAAATAAAAAGTTTATTTCTATTCACCTGGTAGAATACCATATGGTAGGTTTCCATTACAGTAAAGTTGAATGCTTTTTCTAATCACCTTATTCATTAAAGACTATGTGCAACAAGGACTTGGCATATAACCAGTTTAGGAGAGTATATCTGAAGCGTTTGAACATGATGGGTAAGAGCCATCATTTGCCATGGTAATGTGGGGACAGCCATCTGGTGGCATAGTTCCTAAAATGGCATAACGCCCTTCCCTAGCCATTGGATTTGTTAGAGTGAGTTCTGGTCACCTAATGAAACAATTTATCACATGTAGGTTATTTCTGTTCGCCTTGGGTCAATAGAGGAGAAAAAAGAGAAATGCTTATTTGCATAATTACCAGCAACTGAGATCTGACATGTCATGACATGATCATGACAAATGACTTTCATAAGAAAACGAAGTAAAAGCTGTTTAAACTGGATGCTTATGATTCTGTCATGCTCCGTTTTTTAGCTGTAATGCTCCATACTCAGACAGTAAGTGTTGTGCTAAATTCATGCTATGCATCACTTTGTAGATAGACAGAAAACTTAAGTTTACAGTTTGCTGTGTAAATATAAACAGTAGAGACTCCCAAAAGCAAGGATAGTTGGGTGAACATGACATTGCATTGTTAACTCTTCCTGGTTTACTTTAATAATGTGCCAAAAAACTTAATGATGTTTGTTTGAAACTTGAGAAAACTGAAACAGCTGTGTTAGATAAGATATATATTTTTTTTAAATTGTTAAAGTATGCCATGACTGTGTACACTAAATATTAATTTTTCAGTGTTGTTTACAAGTACTTTAAAAAAATTACTGTCACTTAATGAAAGTCCAGGGCACTATGGTTTTGCACTGTGTCCTGAAGGCCAGCACAGCAGGGCTTTGCAAGACAACAGGGAGCCCATATTTAAAGCTGAAGCTTGACAGAGACCCCAGTCCTGTAGAGTTTGGGACTACACATGCAAATTACAGTTGAAACTGCAGTGATATGTATGGAGGAGGCATTAAACAGTTTCTAAGGAACTCTTTGATTTGAAATAAAAGAGTATTTACAGGGCAAAAGCATTAGTTCAGAATTATTTAAACCATGTGCTAGTCATTATTTATGGTAGACCTAGAACAGAACATAAGTCATAGGCACCCTCAGACTGGGTAGGAATTTGACTTGGAAATTAGGACTATTCTCCATTGGTGCTGCTTAACTTGAAATTCAACCAGAACCAGGACTGTGGGAATGATTCTGCATAGGCTGAAGCAGCCCCTAGGTTTTCAGTATTTTTTTGTAGCCAAGCACAACCAGAGTGGTGTTGGTCAAACTTAATGTGTTGTTAGTCCTTGAAAAAACTTTTCACTTTCTAATGTATGTGCTACTTCTAGAAAAGCTTTTGTTAGCAGAGTTCTGAAGCACAAGTTCTCACACGGTAGATAAGTTATTATTTACTTTGTAACTTATGTTGTCTCTGTTATAGTTTGGTTCTGCCTCCCTTAACATTTAACTCCTGAGAGATGAAACCCAAACTTCTTACATCAACCCAATTTTGTAGATGACGCAAAATTAATGAGATTAATGCGGATAGTTGTCTCTTCCTTATCTCTCTTTCTAATGGGTCTGTGGTAAAGGTTCCCCAGGGAAGAGGTGTAGAGGGATGGAAAGATAGGAATAACATTCATATTCAACTTAATATTCATCACCGGAGGCATGCAGGCAGGGAAGCAGGATTGCTATACCTTCCCAGCTGTATGTGTTGTTCTAGACTCCTTTTTCATCATCCAAAATTGCCCTTTAAGCATTGTTAGTGTTCAACAACTTTTTAACACCCTTTTTTTCATGTTGGACACATGTCTGAAGGAAATAATTTTGTATTAGTTATGTGGCTTGACTGAGAAGGGCTCAAGTTAACTGGGTCCTTGCTGTCTTGAAAATGAATTTATATTGAAAAACTCTGGGAATTTATTTATGTTTTCTTGTAGGTGGCATTAAGTGTCCTGTTTGCAGCTTTGTGTACGGTACAAAATGGGAGTTCAACAGACATCTTAAAAACAAGCATGGAATGAAGCTAGTGGAACACAATGGGGAGACCAAGTGGGAGGTAAGCCAAAGTTTTCATGGCTTTGGCCCTAAGATTTTAAAATTTCCAAGGAGAAAAGTAAAGATAAGAATATGAAGTATTACCAACTCTGTTCTTGACTTAATGTAAGATCAGGAGGTCATGTAATCTCACATCTCTATTTGGAATGCATACATTGCTCTGACTGTTGAACTTGACGGCTTAACAGGTGCTTATTTCAGCGTTTTAGGGCTCTAGTCTTCTATTTGTAGCAGAAGAGCTGAAAGTTTTAGCAAAACATTGTGAAATTAAAAAACTTTCTGCATTTTGTTATATGCCAGATATTCTCTAGTGTTAACCACAAGATGCACAAAGCTGTGAGCTTAGATTGAATTAATGAAAAAAGCTTATGTCCTGGACCAGAAAAGCTTATAATCTAGAAAACTGAGTTTGTAAATTGATCAGCTAAAAAAATGGTACTATTATACCAAGTAAGTCTTCTATCATTTGTTCTGTGTTTCTAGCTTCAATCCAAAGTGTATAGGATTTGCAGTATTACTGGGATCAGTAATTGCTGAGATCATAAACCCAATGCCTGCTTTGGAAGAGTCGTCCTGCAATTCTTTTTCAACAGGTTTTGAGTATCCACAGGCAGAATGCTAAGTCCTTGAAAAATATTGAAGTAGTTTCTATATGATCAGCTATTCAAAGAATTCAGGACAAGCATTTTAAAATGAAGTCCTTCAAAGTCGTATCTCCACATGCATCTCACAAGCAATTCTCTGGCCATTCTCCCAGTAGATGCCCAAACGTGAAAAAGTAAGAGGACATGCAGGGTGCAAGCATGTCTCTGCTCTTGAAACAGCTATAAACTAAGTCCATCAGAGCAGGAATACTTGCTGACAGCTTCTCTTGAAAAAGCATAGTTATGGAAAGGCTGATTTTTCTAAAACAAAATGCCATTTTCAGTCTTCAGAGGCATTTTACCAGACCTGCAAGGACGTGCATTATAAACTAATTTTGTCAAAAAGGTCTTTACCAGACCCTTATACAACAGAAGTATTTTGTTAGTTCTGAAATAACTATGCAACAAAAATGGAGATAATTTAGCATGTTCAAAACAACTTTTGAAGCAGAATCTAGAATAAAACTGCAGGATGATAACCTGACTCCCATCTTATGTTCTTGAATTCTGTTTCACACAGAATTTCTATAATTCTTGTTACAATATTTGTTCAAAACTCATTCCTTTAAACTCAGAACTTTTGTTTTTCACTAAAATGCTAAATTGAGAGTGAGATTATTGATGTATTGGCTGGGTTTTGTTTTCAAGTTAACTGCTGAAGTTTCTGAAGAAGCATCCACTCAGTATCTCCATATCACAGAGGCTGGAGAAGATGTTCAGGGCACTCAAGCAGCAGTAGCTGCATTACAAAACCTTAGATACACTTCTGAGAATGGTAAGTTATCTTTCTTAAGTTAGAACACAAAATACCTCTGTTTTCATAAATATCGAATTCGTTTGAGTATACTGGGCATTATATGATTTCCTGTGAAACTATTAAAAATGGTGAAACTGGTCATCTAGCGCTTACTTCTGTGGGTTTATATTTTCCTTGAGGATAAGTAATGAGAAATGGCCATTCCATGTGAATTTCTGTATCCTTAAGTCATGAATACTTACCACACTCTGTTTTGCACTTTATTAGCTGTGTGGAATTTCCTGTCTGTATTATTAACTATAGTGTGAAATCAGCTATCTTGGCAGAGTAGATGGTGTGTATCTAATGGCAATTCTCTAGCTATTATTTTGCTCTCTGCTTAAGTCAGCCAGACTGCAGAAGTGACACAGTGGAATAGCTCATTTACCGTGTTCCCAAGACAGTAGTAACAAACTCGCTTCTGCTGATACACAAATCAAAGTATGTGTTTCTGTATCTGATTGAGGAAGAACAAGAGTAGGATTAGATAATGATTGCTAAGTGGGAAATAACAAAACCTGATAGAAAAGAAAAGGTGTCCCGGTTTCTGACTGTTAAACCATCAGAGACTAGAGAAAGTGTTCATAAATTTTGTTTTCATGTCTGAGACCCCGCCTGGAGTATTTGAGATCCCACCTGGTTTACTGTGTCCAGCTGTGGAGTCCTCAATGTACGAATATAGACTGGTTGGAGGGAGTCCAGAGGAGGCCACGAAGATGTTCAGAGGGCTGGAGCACCTCTGCTATGAAGAAAAGCTGAGACAATTGGGCTTGCTCAGCCTGAAGAAGAGAAGGCTCAGGGGAGACCTTATAGCACCTTCCAGTACCTGAAGGGGGCCTACAAGGAAGCTGGGGTGGGGCTTTTTACAAGGGCCTGTAGTGACAGGACAAGGGGTAATGGGTTTAAATTGGAAGTGGGGAGATTTAGATTAGATATGAGGAAGAAATTCTTCCCAGAGAGGGTGGTGAGGCACTGGAACAGGTTGCCTGGAGAAGCTGTGGATGCCCCATCCCTGGAGGTGTTCAAGGCCAGGCTGGATGAGGCTTTGAGCAACCTTAGTTGCTCAACGGTGGACGGTGTCCCTGCCATGGCAGGGGGTTTGGAACTAGATGATCTTTAAGGTCCCTTCCATCCCAAACCATTCTATGATCCTACGTAAATAAATGCATTGGTTATCTGAATATAGCATCTTACAATTGCTTACCATTGTGGTCTTTATAGTTTCTAATACAGATACATTTCAAAACCTCCCATTTTTAATGGAATTTCTAATCATGTTGTAATTAAATTATGTGACTGAGAATTTCTGTATATTTTTTTTAATGACTGGGAATTCTGAATGCCAACAGACGTCTTGAGAACTTTTCTTAAGCTGTTATACGTTTAAATTAAAATAAACATGAACATGGAATATGCTGTACATAATGGTTTTGATATAAATATCAGGCTGTAGTTTTCAAAGTAGTAGATTTGCTTTAGTGCATCCAACTTTGGTTACTCTTCCAGCATTTTCTCTGTAGGTATGACAAACAGTCCTATCTTGACTGAAGGCAGTTATATAAAAATAAATAAAGCAAGCAAACATTTCTTAGTACTCAGATAAACTTGTGTCTTAGGTAGATAACAAAATATAACTACTTTATATTTGAAATGAAACTGTCTCATCTAGATCCCCATTACGGTATGAACCTCAGTTTGAAAGGGTTTGGGATTAAGAGATAAGCTTATTCTATTTACTTTCTCTTTCCTAGTTCCAACAGTGATTACAGCAAATACAAGGCAGCTTTAACATGACCCTGAGAGTTTTTTCCGTTTCTGACATGTGTTTCATATTGACACTTGCCATGTGGGGGTACTGGGCCACAGGAGGGGAATTCGTATTCCTGTATAACAAAAACCCCAGTTTTCAGTGTACAAATCTTTCCTTTTCACACTCAGGGAGAAGTGAGAGTAAAACTATATATGAGGTTTTCTTCGTAAACTTGCTTTTCCTTTGGCAGGGTTGCACACATCAAGAGGATTTTTTAAAATGGATGAACTTCTTCTGATCCTGTGCTTATGAAATAATAAGCATAAGCTCTCTCAAGCAATTAACTTTCCCCTTCAGCACGTTAATGATAACAGTATTTCTTTCAGGTTGAGGGTATTGCAGATGGCTGGACAGATGGTAAACACAGGTTTGTAATATACCGAAAAATATACCTATACTCTAGGTATAGAGTTCAGGTTCTGTTTAAGCTGAATGTCTGGCAAATACGCATTTGGATTTGTAAAGTCTGGCAGCTTCCGAATTTACAGTTACTGCTATGAGATGTACGTATTTGTTTATTTGGTGTATTCTTTTAGATCTCTTTCAGATAGGAATAAAAATGATCAGTGTAGCTGCACTAGCTGATTCATGCATTCCTCGGGCAAATTTGTTTTGTGAATACTTTCCTGCCATAGATCTATTATTAAAGTGTCATGTTACTGAGCTACTTGAAATAATAAATAATGAATAAACAGCGCTGTGAGTCAGGGTTAAGGCAGGAGGGGAAAGAGTGCCTGTAGCACTTAGATTCACATACCCTTAGAGCTCTTTCACTGTAATGATCTCATGGATACTCTCTTTCTGATAAGGTGAAAGACTTGATCCAACAGCTGTAAACATCCTGCAGCAAATCATTGAGTTGGGCTCGGAAACCCATGATGCTACGGCAGTTGCTTCTGTAGTTACCATGGCACCTGGCACCGTGACAGTGGTAAAGCAGGTAAGAGCTCTTTTATTCTCTAAAACAGCTATATTTCATTTTCATGTATTCATTGTGAAGTCACTATTATTTTGAAGGACTAAATTTTGAATGACTGCACAAGACCTATCAAATCTTTGCTAAACTGATTTTTTACTACGTGTTTTGTGCATGTGTGTTTACATGCCCACACACATGCATGTTTATACATATATATATGTATGTTTATACATATAAAAATGCATATTTTGCATGTATATAAAATATGAGTGAACAAATACACATATATATATGTACTTGTGTCTAAAAATACAGATTTTTTTTTTCCTAGCAGGTGTTTTCAAGCTCTTAAAAATAACATACATGTATTGTGCATGAGCATTTAGTTCCATTGTCATTTAAAGGAATCAGGAGGCCCTTGGCACAGCATTCATCCAGCTACAGAAGAGCATAAAAGAGCTTTACTTGTGCAGAACTGCATGCTCTTCAACTGTAGTGCTGTAGGACCATACCAAAGAAGAACCATTGTTGCTAGTCTTTGCAGATGAGTCCTGTGGCTGCAGCTAGAAAGACTTGCAGGGTCCTAAAGTTATGTACCTTGGGGACAAATGAGACTTGTACTCAGTCTGAGTTCACACTGCCTTTCTGATGAGGGCTGTAGCACAAGTGATCTGCAGCTCTGAGAAGAATATTGCAGGTGCTCCTTACAGCAGTTGCTTATGTGAAACAAAAAGTCAGCATGGCCACATTTGAGATGAATAAAGAAAAATTCAGTGGAGTTATAGTTGGTCGAGAAGATCTGTAGTTTATTTTGTTGTTACCAGGGAAATTGTGCAAGACCAGAAGATATATATCAGTATTAAAAAAAGTGTGTATAAGATCGATTTTTAATTTCAGGCTTTTGCACAAATTATCTTTCCCGAAAAATGGTGGATTCAAATTATAACTAAGGAATATAATTTGTGGTAGGCAACATGGT
The DNA here is from genome assembly GCA_027574665.1 of Rhynochetos jubatus. Taxonomy (NCBI): domain Eukaryota; kingdom Metazoa; phylum Chordata; class Aves; order Eurypygiformes; family Rhynochetidae; genus Rhynochetos; species Rhynochetos jubatus. Next base: position 11,440,747 of record CM050648.1, on the reverse strand, counting down.
TCCTCTTAAAAGGAGGCAAACCTTAAGATATTGGTAGAAGTAACTTTGATGTAGGTATATTTTTCTTGAAGTTTGCAATGTAACGTATTCCTAAAGCACTTCAGAAGTTCAGAATAAGATATACAAAATCAGCAAGTAATTTTCAATTTGAGGTGGCTGTTGAGTGCAAACATCAAGACTTTTGCTCAGTAGTTCTTCTTCACTGGTGTCTGCTGACTTTGTTGGTGATATTTTATACTTCTCACAGTCTTCTCAGAGCTCCACTTGTTCCTCCTGTTTGATCATCCCTCTCTGCTCATCCCTGTTCCCATTCTGTTCTTTGGTTCACTGAGCTCTCTGCACTCAATGTGGTTGATAGGTGAGAGAAATCTTAAATTCCTGAAGAGTTTAAGTAACTCTTTTTATTTAAATGAACCAAACCTCTGATGATTCTGAGTGCTAGAACTAACTTTTGAGTTCGGTTTTTTTTGTAGTGTTGTGAATGCTGCATTCATGAGAGCTCCATGGAAGTGGGAAGTCTGTAGTGTGTGAAGGCAGTATTTGGATAATTCCTAAACTTGCTGCCCCCATATGAGGGAGACAAGGCAGGATTTCAAGGCAAAGCATTTTGAGATGTTCCTTTGCAATACGTAACAGTTATTTTGATTAGAAACTGTGTCTTGCATAGTATTGGGGTTTTTTTAAGAATAACAGATCCAAATTTGGAAACTAGATTCAGTCATTAAAAAGAAGAGACATTTTAGTCCTATTACGTGCAAGTTTCTAAACAACTTTAGCAGTAGAGTCTCTTCCAACACATACTCTTTACTATACATATGACCTATGTAAGGACTGAATGCAGTATTAGCCATTGATGTTTGTGCTGTCTGTCAGTATTACTGAAATCTGTTCTTCCATTAAAAATGCACCTTTTGAGGCCCTTCTACTAAAATCCTAGGAGAAAGTGACCATTGAAGTAGCAGCTGCCAATGAGAAACTGTTTTGGTATTTGAATGTTGAACTTCTAAAATACACAATTTAAAAAATTCAGTGAATCTTCCTCCTGCAAGTATTAAATCTGATCAAAGTCTGATTCATCTTAAAAGTCTATCGTCATTCTTGTTAGACTGTCTGAATTTGCTGATAGCTTTTCGTAAGTAAATGTTTATAGTCCAAATTAATTTTCTACCTCACCTTTTAATCCATATTTTTAGCTTTTTGAGTTTACAAGCTGCTAAGCATTGATCACTTCTTTTTCTGTTGCCTTGAATACATCAATGACTTTCACTGATCTGTTGTCAATTTTTTACAAGCTCCACTCCCGTATCAAATATTGAATTCTCAGAGCACAGAATCTCTTTGCTGCTTTTCTTTTGTGTCTCCCTCCTGCCCCCTTTAGAATCTTGTTAATATAAAACACCTTTTTTCCCCTAATGTGAAGTTGCACAGAAGCAGAATCATTGAAAAATTTAAGTACACCTCAAGCTGAGTGATCTTGTGCTACCTCTCTCTACGCTGGATTTTACTAATGCCTTACTTTGATGCTCAAAGCACCGTTCTTCTGTTAATATGGTTCTTGCATGTATTGGAAAACCTACTCATTTCTTTCTGTGGTAGCCTCAGTGACTTTTCACTGTGTGTGTGCAGAGTGTGCAGATCCGTGATTTCCCAGGGGGGGATCAGGTAGTTGTGTGCCAACTGACAGCTGACAGACAGCTTAGTTACCTTTAGTGGGGCTTATGGAACTAGAACGAGGACCAGGGGAGGTCTGTAGATGATGATGGTGATTTCTTTTAGATTTTTCTACTTTCATTTTTCTCTTTTAACTTTCTACTCTTTTAATTTTCTATATAAGTGACCGCCTATCAAAGTCTGTTTGATCTGTTGTACAGCTTTAGTTTCTTGCCACTTCTTGTCTTCCCACTAGAAGATAGCTTCAGAATTACAGCCACAACCATGTTTAATTTGAGGGAAAGAAGTCTTTAAATGTTATTAATGTTACTGTAATCTGCTATTCAGAATTGTCAGCTTTTCATTTTTTGTCAGTACTGAGTTGTGGCATTAGGTGGGATATCACTCATTTGTACCTATGAGTTTGTCAGGTTTTAATTACGTTGAGTTCCTAATTGTTAACCTTGAAGTGATCTTCAGAGATGTTCATATTTCACTTTCCTACTGGAAAATTTATTCCACACTTTGTTCTGTGACCTTCAGCTTCTCTTGTGGATTGTGGGACAAAAAATTCATTCAGGGTGTCAGCAATATATCAGCATCATCTGTCACTGAATTTCCACTCTTGTTCTTCAGCGGCCTCACTGAGTCCTTGTTTAGCAGCTTGTCTCCATTTTTTTCCTTAACAACATTTATTGTAGTTGTTCTGATTTTTATGCTCTTATGTTGTGAGTTGCTTTCTTTTTCTCTAAGCACATACATTATCCAGTTTTTTCATCAGTTCTTCCCTTCGCATCTCACTGTTAGCTAGCCCTTGCGAATTGCCTTCATATTTCTAAATTCACACCAAGAAATTTCTTCTAAATCCTAAATTACTAGAATGTTTTAAAAGTATTTTTTGCTGTAAATGTTACGCTATATTGTTGCTATCTTGATGATTGTGTAAAGCTTTAAATCTTGCCTTCAATATTATTTTTCCTGTATGAACAAGCTATTGAGATCACTTCATTCAGAGCAAATCTGCCTACCTCATATACAGAAAACTACTAGAGAGCAGGGCAGTAGTCTTTGTTCTCTCTAACCAAGCAAAACCAGCCCTCCAAAAAAACAACTGATCTATGCCCAGGGTCTTGCTCACCCTGTCAACTCCTCATTCTTTTCCTTAACTTCTAATTCTTCTGAACAATATCTCTGGGTGAGCACTGCAAACACACATTTTTATGCCACTTTAGTTGTAGCACTTTAGCATGTGAAAGCTTTATCAGAAATCCAGGGCTTCACGTACTAAGTAGTACACAGGCTTGCATGATCTTTGTTTCAGGGTTGACATTTTGCAAAATTACATTGCCCCTCTAGACAATCTTCTGACCCAAGATTGAGTCTATCCTCTAAAGTTTTCCTCTTGCTCTGGAGCCATCTCTTCAAGCTCACTCTGAAGAAGATGACTTACTAAGATTGTATTAATCACTAATCGTTATTACTAATCACTAAGGTCATTATATCAGGCTTTCTGCACAACTGTTCATCTTCTGTCCACTTTCTTTTTCAATCCTATGGGATGTAAGTCTTTCCTGTTATTCAGGCTGAAGCTGGTGTCCTTTTCAGGTTGGATTCTTGGGCCTTGCGTAGATTAGCTAAATGGTGCTGACTTGTTCTGCATGATGACTTTTATATGATATCTTATTTCAACCACTTAACTAAAATGATTGTCCAAACCATCATTATTTTATGCAACGGTTAAGTCTGATGGTCTTTTTTCTGACACTCATAGATCATGTTTGATCTCTTATATTCTTTCAGAAAAAGGCAAAGATCGCTTTATCTGTCCCTCTTGACGACACCCTCTCTTTACTTCGTACACTTGATATACCTTTCTTGCCACATCAAACAAAGCCTTGGTTTCATTTCAAAGATTTTCTACTCCTTTCTGACTTAATGTCCCATTTCTGATTAGCTGTAAAGATTTTGACTCCTACCTTTGCTCAGTCCATGAAGATTTAATCAAACAAGTTTCTTAATACCTTCTCCCATATTGTGCTTAGTTATGTGGATTTTAAATGAACAGTAATTTGTACCTCATTGTCTTCTCTCAATTACTCTTCAAAAATATGATGACAGTAATTATCTGTGGTTAGGCTATGGGTATATTGATACTAAGGCCTGTCACAACAAAACCACCACTGTCTCATTTATGTTGTGCTCCCCCACCTCCCTTCTTCTCTGCTTACTGTCTCTTGTTTTATATTGAAATTACAAGGCCTTTGGGACATGAAATACTTCTTGCATGTAGCATACCTGATACAATCCAGGTTCTGGTCCAAAGCACTACCCTAATATTAAAAATAAAGGGCAGTAATTTCCTGCTGAATTCTTTCTTCTTTCCTCCCATTCAGAAATAAGAGACAGGACTGATTGTTCTTACTATCTCTGTAGCTTGGAGTGTAGGGTTAACTCTGTTCCTGAAAAGCATACTAACCTATTTTCAACCTAGATTTCTACATAATTTGCTGTCAAGCATACAACTGTTTCACTAGGGAGATCTTTATCAAGCTAAAGAAAACACTGGATTTCCATGCATTTCACCCTTTATTTTAGTTCCTTTCATCCTTTTATTCTGTGATCTCTTTAGGCTCTAGTAAAATCCTACCATGTTAACAGTCACTTTCTTCAAAGGGACAGCAGTAGCAATGCACAGTAACGATTACACATCCCTTGAAGCCGATCACAGAACAGAATTTTATAGTGTAACACGTCTTCAAAAATAAATACCTAGTAATATTAGCATGGCTGTTGTGTCAAAGGCTACTGCACATTGTACTTTAGCAGCACACCTTACATTTCAGTCTGGCTCAGTTTTGTACCTGCATGATGCTGGTTGCCATGTTAATCTAGAAAATTAGCGAATACATGGAATTATGTACAGGTTGATTGTCAAGACTGCGGTTATTTTAGGACATGAAGCAATTTTATGCCTAACTTGATGATACCTGCCAAGTTAAGTTTTAATTGGTGCAGATGGCCCTGTTTTCTGAGTATCTGTGGAGTTTTTCATCTATGTAACATATAGGTAAAATATAATATCAAGATTACTGTCCTGTTGGAACTCTTGAATGATGGTAATCTTGCCATGCTTCCTCAGAAGGAAACGTGGTGATACAGCATTTTGTCAGAGTGAAGTTGCCAGTCACAGCCTCTGTCAGGATATATTCAACCAGCCAATTGCTAAAACTTTTTAAAAATTTACATTACCACTGTGAAGATTTGTTTGGCACCTTGCATTTTTTTATTTTATGCAAAGCAACTCTTGCATGTTCAAGTCTCTTATTATTCTGAAACTATTGTGTGCCAGATTGTATTGTAGCTCATTATAGAGGTTCCTATAATCAAATTACAGTGTTTTTCTGTGTGTGTCTTGTGTGTTTTTCACACCATATATCTGTATGTAAAGTAGAACTGAGAGAGATAATTCAAATTATTCAAATGGCACTGAACAAAATGGTAGAGACTCTTGTGTAGGCACCAATGTAAGCTGGCACATCACATATACAGGTGCTCTTTGTGATCTAGAATGCTTATATTCACTTTTCCTTTTAATCCTTTCTGTAGATATTGTGGTTTTTTTTTTACTGTGATGTATACGATATAAACAGGAGCATCTGCAACGTAGTGTAAGGTTGAAATCTTATAGGTTCTCTGTGATTAACTTTTCTTCTTCAAGGTAAACAGAAAAGGCATCATTCAAATCGCAGGAGAGATTCTGTAGAGTATTTTGGGCCAAGCGCAGCAAGACTGTTTTAAATACTAAGGATCTGCAACTCCTGCTGACTTCAAAGAAAATTGAAGATACTCGCTATTTCTCAGGATGAGCTCTAGAATAAGAAAGTGACTTTATCTGTTTACTGCAAATATTTTCTTTTTTCTTCTTTTCAGGGAAGAAGGATCTTTTCCTTAATGGCTTGAATTCATTTCTCTCAAATTAAATAAGACTTGCTTGCTTTGATAGGAAAAGATTCCTCTAAGAGATACTCCTTTTTTTTTGTCACTTACATGTATTTGGATGGTCCTCAGATATGTAAATTAAGAATTTTTGTAATTTAGAAATGTTGAGCTTCTTAGGAAGACATGAGGGCCAAAGTCCCATTGGCTTTTTTGACAGTCACATTTATCTAGTAAAGAATATTTATGCAGGTACTGAATTGGCTTAATATGCCAGCTGTGTGTGCCTCCAGCTTCTTGCTGTCATTCTTTAGGAACGGATAAGCAGCCAGATGCTTTTCAGCTGGCTCTCAAACAGAGAAGAGGTCTTGGATGCTACTCTTCAAAAGATTTCAGATGCCAATAAAAAGAATTGAGTGTACTGACTTCATTTATTCTGATGGCAGCTGTCCCACTGTTTCATCAATTTGAGGGATGTAAATTAACATTTTGAGATTATTCCCTGTGGAACACTCTAAAAGGAACCAAGCAGAAGCATGTAAACATTGAACTGATTTGAAATGTAAATATCCAAAATAATGTGGTGATTTGTCAAACTAAAAACATTACAGATAGCTGTCCAAAACAGATACTGAAAGCCAGCAACACCAGTGTGATGGGTTGACTCTGGCTGGAGGCCAGGTGCGCACCAAAGCCGCTCCCAGTCTTTGACTGGACAGGGGAGAGAAATATAACAAAAGGTCAAGATAAGAACAGGGAGAGATTACTCACCAATTCTGGTCACGGGCAAAACAGTCTCAACTTGGGGAAATTAATTTAATTCATTACCGATCAAAGGTCAGGGTAGGATTATGAGAAACAAAACTAAATCTTAAAACACCTTTCCCCCACCCCTCCCTTCTTCCCAGGCTCAACTTTACGCCCAATTTCTCTACCTCCTTCCCATGAGCGGTGCAGTGGGACAGGTAATGAGGGTTTCCCATTCAGTTCATCACACTTTGTCTCTGCTGCCCCTTCCTCTTCATGGAGGGGGGGAAATTCCTCACACACTTCCCCTTCTCCAGTGTGGAGTCCTCCCATGGGAGACAGTCTCCAACATGAATCCTTCCCACAGGCTATGGTTTTTCACGAACTGCTCCAATGTGGGTCTGCCCATGGGGTGCTGTCCTTCACAAGCAACCTGCTCCAGCCTGGGTCCCCTGGGGGTCACAAGTCCTGCCAGCAAACCTGCTCCAGCCTGGGCTGCTCTCTCCATGGGGCCACAACTCCTGCTAGGAGCCTGCTCCAGCACTGGCTGCCCACAGGGTCACAGCTTCCTTTGGGCATCTCCCTGCCCCAGTGTGGGGTCCACCCTGGGCTGCAGGTGGGTCTCTGCTCCCCTGTGATGCTCCATGGCTGCAGGGCACAGCCTCACATGATCTGCACGATGGGCTGCTGGGGAATCTCTGCTCTGGCTCCTGGAACACCTCTTCCGCTGCCTTCTTCACTGACCTTGGTGTCTTCAGCATTGTTTCACATATTCTTAAATATGTTATCAGAGAGGTGCTACTGCTGTCGTTGATTTTCTTGGTCTTGGCCAGCAATAGGTCCATCTTGGAGCCGACTGGCATTGGCTTTGTCAGATATAGGAGTAGCTTCTGGCAGCCACCCCTGAAGCTGCCCCACTACCAAAACTGTGCCATGCAAACCCAATACAACCAGAAATAAGGGCATTAGTCTTCTTTACTCTGCCTGACAAGGGTAATAAAACCACATCGATAAAGTCAGGTAGGGAGGTTAAATTAACTTTCTTTATTGGCCATTTTCGTTTTAAAAGCCTATAAAATTGAGTAAGTATTAGATTGCTGCTATTGAATTGAATGAGATTCTGGTTTCATTTCATTTTCGCGTCAACTGTGCGTTGTTTATTTTCCTCTCTTCATTATTTATGTACACTCACAAAACTATATTCAAAATTATTTATGGGTTTTGATTTAGAGTAACTAAAGTAAAGCTGCACTAGATCCTTCTCAGACTGTTGTGCATTCTTGCAGCTCTTAGCAAATGGGTAATTTTTCTGACCTGAGGCATGTTGTCAGAGGATTATATTTAGTAAGGAGATGTTAGAGTGTATTACATAATTAATGTGCCAAACATTAGGCACCCTTATTTATGTATTTGTTTGGTTTAACCCTATCCGGCAACTAAGCACCACAGAGCTGCTCGCTCACTCATTCCCCCAGTGGGATGGGGGAGCGTATCAGGAGAGTGAAAGTGAGAAAACTCGTGGGATGAAATAAAGACAGTTTAATAGGTAAAGCAAAAGCCACACACAAGCAAAGCAAAACAAGGAATCCATTCACCACTTCCCAGGGGCAGGCAGGTGTTCAGCCATCCCCAGGAAAGCAGGGCTCCATCACGCATAACAGTTACTTGGGAATCCAAACACCATCACTCTGAACGTCCTCCCCTTCCCTCTTCTTCCCCCAGCTGTACATGCTGAGCATGACATCATATGGTATGGGATATCCCTTTAGTCAGCTGGCATCAGCTGTCCCAGCTGTGTCCCCTCCCAATTTCTTGTGCACCCTCAGCCTCCTCACTGGTGGGGTGAGGAGCAGAAAAGGTCTTGACTCAGTATAAGCACTGCTCAGCAATAATGAAAACACCCCTGTGTTATCAACACTGTTTCCAGCACAAATCCAAAACACAGCCCCATGCCAGCTGTTATGAAGAACATTAACTCTATCCCAGCCAAATTAAGTACAAGTTCTCTGACATCAAAGGCTGTAGTTGTGAGCTGATTCATAACAAGCTGTGAGATTTTAATTAGCTGACATTTTTAATTGCAGTCTGCCTATTACGATCTTTTCTAGCAGATCTTGGGTGGATCCTTCCATCTTGCACAGGATCTGCCGCTGAAGCAGGTAGCCCCAGGGAATAAGAGGACACAGTTAGGAAAAGGGAGTCCTGTGTCTGAATTCCTATTGCTTTCTGTGGGACTGAGGGTTTCTTTAAAAGCGTAAAAAGGGTTCATAGGAAGAAAGTTAACAGGGCTATGTTTCTTTTCATGGTTTATCTCCTTGCTTTTTGAAGAGAGTCTCAAGCTTCTATTAGTAACAGGGTAACTTCGGGGATATCCACATTTTGTGTCAACATCAGTTACTGATGGCGGTTGATACTTTCATTGTGTCAGGACAAGCGTCCAGCATCACCCACTTTTGTAGGATGTTGAACTTGAACTTCAGCAGAAGGTGTTTAAAGTAACTTTGAATTAAAATGGTCACATGTGCTTGGTAAAAGAAACGGAATGTGCAAAGGACTACAGCCCATTCCTGTAGTTTTATCCCTATATTCTGAACCCTATGCTACAAAGCCAGAGTCAGCATTAGTAGGTACGATTGTGCTGTTGCATTAAGGTCAATGACAATGGCAAGATTCTCTTTAGAAGTTAAATCTTTCACCAGATAAAATCCACATATATTTCATCAATATATCACAGGCATACTGACTCTGGGACCTCTGAATAATTTAATACCTGAACATACTTGTTCAAGAAAAAGCTTTGTGTAGCCTGGTGATTTGAGTGAAAGTTCAAAGTGATATGAAGTCCTAGGGGGTTTATGCGTCTCTGAATTCTTCTTGATCTGACAGATATTTTAAACACAGAATAAAGGAGTTAAAAGTCCGTGTACAACAGTGGGAATGGTTACTTGGGGAAAAAAAAAATCAAATTAGTGAAGAGTATCAGTAAAACAAACATCCAGAACTGCTTTTTCTTTGTTGCTCTCTAAGGAGTCAAACACGTGCTTGGAAGCTTCGCTGTTATTCTTCCCTTCTGTTCCTGCTCCCCTCTTAAGCTACAATACTGATCTTAATTATATTTTCTTGAACTTGATTGTTCTAATGCTTTTCTTTACAAAACAGTGTAATATAAATGAGAATTGGAGAAGACCTTTTGAATCACCTGATAAAAAATACCCAGCCCTTTTCTAATTTGCAATATTTCGATTCCTCACTTCATGGAATCTACCATGTTTGACCAATTATTTTTAAGCTGCCTTAAGATTTCAGTGCTGCAAAGAGCACTCCGTACACTGCTGTGAGATACAAGGGTATACTGAGATCCAGGAAACTGATATCTATCAATCCTTTGTTCTTCTCTTATTACACGTCATATGGTTATTGAAAGTATCATGGAGTTTTGCTTTCCATGATGAGATGTAGGTGAGCCAGCAATTCTGTCTTCATTCCCTGTTGTTTGTGTAAGTGGACAATTTACAGATGCATTTGATGATATGGAAAGAGTATTTGTTGTAGAGAATGTGATGTCCTACAGAGAATGTGATGTCCTACAAATTCAATCATCTAGTTTCTTACAGTGAGAAATAAACATGATTTATCTCTGGAAGCTTACTTTATAAAACATTTACTAAGCCTAAATGAAAGAGAAATAGGCCTTTAACAAAACCAACACATTTTCTGAAAAGAGAAGGAAGAGAGGATTTGGTTAACTCGTGGGTTGGCATTTATGATCCAGAAAATTAAACAGCTCTCTTCAATGAACACAGAGTATTGTACTGAAAACATCTACCAAATGCCTTTTCATATATACCAAAAAATTGCTATTCCATTTTCTCCTTGGAAGTACATTAATTTACCATTAACACTTGAGAGAAAGCGTTTCCTTCACACGATGTACAGTTTTCTGATGTGTTTTTACTGGCCTTGGAGTAGTTTGCATAGGTATTTTGTATGGATCTGGTAAAAAATTAAGATTTGTTCTTGACCTCTAATAAGTACTGTATTTTAATTATTGACAGATAGCTGTTTGAATTCTTTGGAATTCGATGCCAAATTGCGTTGGGTTTTTTCTTCTTGACTAGAAGCAAAATATTCAGTAAAAATTTTGTTATCTTTGATTGTTTTTGTCACTATGCCTTCAGTAATGTAAAAATTGCTGCCTCACAAACAGTAGGTCTTAGGAATCTAGTTTGGTAACATTTACATTTTACAGTTTTGTAATAAAAGTCCATTAAGGTTTATGATGAAATTTTTACTTCCGTGAGCAATTGGTTGGCTAGGAAAAAAAAGAAAAATGGGTACAGTAGATGTTTTTTCATGTGGTTTTCGATGGATTGTCATCTCAGTGCTACTGCAGGAATTGTTCCACTTCAGATTTGCTTAAATGAGAGCAGTTTTGAATGGATGACTGCTGAGAGATTAAAGCTGTCTCTGACGTCCTGTGTTCCTGCAACTTTGCAGCTCTGCATCTAACTGAGATGCTGTGTTACTGCTTTTAGTCTTCTCTCTAGCTAAACGCTTACTAATCGAAAGTGCTCACAACAAGTTTTCTGTAAAATTTTCTTTCAAAACTATCTGATTTGTAATTTCTGGGCTGTATTTCCATTAATCATTGCAATACCAGGTACTTATTAGAAAGGTGACATTTCTGTAACCTCTTCAATTTCTCCTCAGGTAAAAGAAGAGGAGCAATCGGCCAATCACACTTTGATGATTCAAGAGACACTGCAGCAGGCTTCAGTGGAGCTGTCTGAACAGCATCACCTGGTAGTCTCATCAGATGAAGTGGAGGGAATTGAGACAGTGACTGTCTATACGCAGGGTGGAGAGGCTTCAGAATTCATAGTTTATGTTCAGGAAGCTATGCAGCCTGTGGAAGAGCAAACTGTGGAACAATCGGTGCAGGAGCTCTAGGGAACCTTGGTTAAAGGAGTTGGCTACTTGATTTGCCAAAGCCACAAGTTTGGGTATTTTTCCAAACAAGCTGACAAGTTTTCAGTTACTTTGTGAATCCAGACCTTGTTACTAAGTAGCGATCTGGCTGTTTGGAATGTGTCAGTAACCTAGACATATTATATTCAAAACCTCCTCAGTCTTTTTTTTGTTTCCTAAAAAATGTTCATGTTTTGATGGAAAAGTAGTCTTTCCCTTCAGAGAAGATCTCTCACTTCATTCCTGTAAATCCCCCAAAATATCGCCTTTTCAAGACCATGAAAACATCTGTAATGGTAGCTAGAATTTCTGGAGAAGCCAATGCGTCCCATTTTATACATAATACATGCTTGACTTCATGGAAGCAGGTTTGGGGTTTTTCTTTAAATTGCAAGGGCTTCTTATTTCTAAGTACATTCTTAGAATGTGTTTGCAGCATTGTGGTTCTAACCCAAACAATGGCTCAAAACTTTAATTAGAAACATGCCACAGAGGGACTGTAGTTTGAACTTGTGAGATGATCCTTTGAGTTTGGGAGGTATTTAAAGCCATATATGATAATTCTGGGTACTGGTAGGATGACTTATTTAGATAACTGAATAGTGATAACTTTTGCCATCCCACTGGATAAATACCTGTCCAGTACCATATGATGAAACCAAATCTGTCAAATCAATGAAATATTCTTTTGTTTTTAAGAAGAAAATTATATTCAAATGATTTGTAAGTGCTATAAAAGATGTATGTTCATATGTTTTAAACATGCTTGTAAATATGATTATGTGAAAGACCTTGTACAAAAAATTTAAGTAAATATTGTCAAGAATTTAGATATTCTTAATTATGCATGTATATAGATCCAGATTTTACTTCATGAATCTTGAATTGTTTTTGATTTAATTTTTTTAAATTGGAGCTATAAAAAGTTATTAATAAGAATATTGTCATGTTTTCTTCTAATGCTCTAACTTTTTAAGTGTTGGCTTCTCTTTCACGGCTAAGTAAAAGATGCTGGTTTGCATTGACTCTGACAAATTATTCCTCCAGTTAGTAGTCTTTAATTGAAAGTAGCAGAATGAGGTCTTAATTGGACCTTTTTATTGAACTTACTTATGGTCATTCTGGGTTGAAAAGTGAAAAAAAGCTCTTGACTATGTTGATGTAATCTAGTGAGTTGGTTGTCTGCTGGGTTCTGTTAATGCTATACAAAATTGGAATGCAAACATTCAGTGGTAGCTTCTCCCTTAACTGTGGTGATAGAGAATTTAAATTTGTTGATGGAAAAGTACTGAACAAATAGTTTAAAATTAGAATGATAGAGTATCTCAAGTTGGAAGGGACCCATCAGGGCCATTGAGTCCAACTCCCTGCCTCTTCAAGCTCTGCGTAAACTAAATCATAAAAGAGCTCCTTGAACCCTGACAGGCTTGGTGCCGTGACCACATCCCTGGGAAGCCTGTTCCAGTGACTGACTACGCTCTCCGTGAAGAACCTTTACCCAATATCCAGTGTGAACTTCCCCTGATGCAGCTTCATTCCATTCCCTCGTGTCCTATCTCTGGTCACCAGAGAGAGGAGATCAGCACCTCTGCCTCCACTTACCCCCTTGAGGAAGGTGTAGACTGTGATGGGGTCACCCCTCAGCCTTCTCTTCTCCAGCCTGAACAAGCCAAGGGACCTCAGCTGCTCCTCGTGTCTTGCCCTTCAGACTTGTCACGTTCTTGGCCACCTTCTTCTGGACACACTCCAGTAGTTTGATATCCTTCTTGTACTGAGGCACCCAAAACTGCACACAGGACTCAGGGTGGGGCCGCAGCAGTGCAGCGCAGAGTGGGACAGTCACCTCCCTCGACTGGCTAGCTATGCTGTGCTTGACGCTCCCCAGGACACGATTGGCCCTTTTGGCTGCCAGGGCACACTGTTGACTAATATTCAACTTGCCATCAACCCACACTCCCAGACCTCTTTCCGCGAGGCTGTTCTCCAGCCTCTCATTCCCCAGTTTGTGTGTATAACCAGGATGACCCAGTCCCAGATGGCCCACTTGCCATTTAAACCACTTTTAGAAGAGCATCATGATTGTATGCGGTAACAGCTGTGTTCTAACGTGAAACCTTTATGAATCAATTCAACAATGTGCTGTATTATTATCTGACTGGAGGGGGAAACAGAAAAGTATTTTGCTATGGATCGTTCAAGAACTCTTAATTATTGCCAGGTAGACCTGCTGAGTCTATGAGAGGAGTGTCTGTGTTTGGAGGAAAGGTTTTTCAAACTTCATTTATTTTCGTTCCAGTATATCACAGCCATGCCTGACTACTGCAATTTAAGGCTTACCTTGCCTTCCTTATTTAAACAGCAAAAGTGCTGTACTTCCCACTGATTCGAAGAAGGAAAGTGCAGTTAATTTTACTATATTTTATGAATTTTATAACAGTAATTAAGGTGTGAATATATCCAAGTGATATCATGGTTTCCTATAGTAAAGCATAAACAATTGTGTGAATTTTCTAAAATGTGTTTTTTTATTTTAAAAATGCTTTTCAATTCAGGTCTTTTAAATTCCAGAGGTTTTTCCCATCTCTGCTTGGAAATGCAATGGTTAGAAGCATCCGAGATCAGGAAGGACTTTCAGCTGTGTGGAGTCCTGTGCACTGATCTCTTGCCTCCATAATTATTACATTTTCTTCTTTCTAGAACATGCAAGATCTGTGATGCTCTGAGGAGGTAAGTACTTCGGCTCTATGGTGAGCCATTGTACTTTTCAAAGTCAGTGTGCAAAGTTGTGCAGTTTTTTTTGAAGCATAAAGAAAACAAAGCGAGCTTTGTTCATACCAGGTGTTTGCTTTGAGAGACCGTGGCTGTTCCTGTTGTCCTTTGTCTGGATTTGGAACCATCAAACAGGTAAGAATTAAATCTTTTGTTTGTCAAGCTCTGCTTCTGTTACCGTCTAAATAGCATGGTAACAGATTGTTTTTGGTGCAGATGGAACACCTTTTATCCGGTTAATCTTCCCTTATTGTTAGATGACCTTTTCAGTTCAGGGGAGACAAGCAGTTATAGTTTTAAGTTAGTCAAGTAGCTCCTGTTTCTGAAGGTTATGCATTCTTCCCACACATGTAATTTTTATTAGCATTTACTACACTATATGATCTTCTGTTCTTTCTTCTTTCTTTGACACCTGGGGAGTATCCTGGCTTTGGGCTAACACGTGGCCAATAGTACTCTTTAAAAGCTTATGCATCAGTCGAGTAGCTGGTGGGCTAACATCTGCACAGCTAAGAGCACATCAGATGTTTCTGGGAGTGTTTTGAGCACAGAAGGGAGACAGGTGTTGGAATCATGCAAAGATTTAAAAAATGGAAAAAGGAAGCCATGAATAATTTTAGTAGCAGCAGAGTGTTATTTAATGGAAGGTGAGATTACAACGCTTGAAGCTGACTTCTTTGAAAGGTCTTACAGAAATTAACTGGGAACAGTGTTTCTGAAAGGACCTCATGTTGCAGCATGATATAAGCTTCTGTACAGCAAGAGGAAAATTTGGACCTTGCAGGGCGAAAGGGACAGGAGAGGATATGGAAAATGGAAGTTCCAAAATTTTTTACATCCCTAACTTCTTATATCCACAGAAGGTAATTTCTCTTTCCTGAGCAGAGAAGAAGATGAGGTCTGCCTTTCTTTCTGATGTGGTTTGGTTTGTGGCTGGTTGTGGTTCCTCATGATCCCAGCCCCATTTCTTGATTCTACGGATTTTAACCAGCTGTTGTAGCATCCTAACTTCTATGAAGCTGTACTAGTAGAGGCTTTCTGCTGGGTCTGTATCACTTATCTGTGAAATCCATGGGATGAAAAGAGTAGGAACTGCATACTTTTGCTTCAGTGTTACCTCAAATATTGGGTTGTATGAAATCACAGCTAGAGATGAGTTCTACAGAGACGATAATAGACCAATCATTCCTACTATAATAAGGAATTACACTCAAGTATCCATACCTGAAATGAATGCATTTAATGGCATGTTTTCATACAGGATTAAAGAAGGGACATTGCTGCAAGTCTTCTGAGATTTTCAAAATGTTTTAATCAATTTCTTCTAAAGTTGTAAAGTTCTGAGTCCACACAGCAACCTAGTGCTGCCATATAGCGTATGGTACTTCATCCATTTGGTCTTAATAAAGGAAAAGAACAATCCTTTCGTGCAAGAGACAATGGGGCTGAGGAAGGGTCTGGAGCACAAGTCCTGTGAGGAGCAGCTGAGGGAGCTGGGGGTGTTCAGCCTGGAGAAGAGAAGGCTGAAGGGAGACCTTATCAATCTCTACAGCTACTGACAGGAGGTTGCAGAGAGGTGGGTGTTGTTCTCTGCTCCCAAGTTACAAGTGATAGGACAAGAGGAAATGGTCTTAAGTTGTGCCAGGAGAGGTTTAGATTGGATATTAGGAAAAATTCCTACACTGAAAGTGTTGTCAGGCATTGGAATGGACTGCCCTGGGAAGGGGTTTAGTCACCATCCCTGGAGATATTTAAAAGGCGTATAAATGTGGTGCTTAGGGACAAGATCAAACTTGTGGAATAAAAGTATATAGAATACTCGAGACTGATAACTTTGGGAGAACTTTTTTCCCAGTCTCACCTTATGTTTTGTGGAGGTAGGAGAATTATTAGCCATGCCTTAAAAGACCACAAGCCTGCCTTTTTTTGTCTTGTTTAAGTGTGGAGTTGTATTTCTGTGAGAAGAGTGAGGTTCTACTGCGGACTGTGCAACTATTATTGAATTGAAAAGAATATTGATTTTTATGTTTTAACTCTTTTGATCTGAAAATGATGACTTGTCAGAGTACACAGAAGTGTAGTATATGGATTGTTATAGTTTGGTTTATAGCTGGGGGTGAGAGGTTGTGGGGAGGGGTTATACCAGTTTACATTTTCTGTTCTTTATAGGTATGTTTTGGTGCATCTGAAAGTTTAAACAGGAAAAGACATGAACTAATTTGCATAGTTGTGCTGGTATTGGCTGAGATAATGTTCTTCATAACAGCTAGCATGGGGCTATATTTTGGATTTGTGCTGGAAACAGTGTTGATAACACAGGGATGTTTTCATTATTGCTGAGCAGTGCTTACACAGAATGTAGGCCTTTTCTGCTCCCCACCCCACCAGTGAGGAGGCTGAGGGTGCACAAGAAGTTGGGAGGGGACACAGCTGGGACAGCTGATGCCAGCTGACTAAAGGGATATCCCATACCATATGATGTCATGCTCAGCATGTACAGCTGGGGGAAGAAAAGGGAAGGGGAGGACGTTCAGAGTGATGGTGTTTGACTTTCCAAGTAACTGTTATGCGTGATGGAGCCCTGCTTTCCTGGGGACGGCTGAACACCTGCCTGCCCCTGGGAAGTGGGGAATGGATTCCTTGTTTTGTTTTGCTTGTGTGTGGCTTTTGCTTTACCTACTAAACTGTCTTTATCTCAACCCATGGGTTTTCTCACTTTTACTCTCCTGATCTCTTCCCCATCCCACCTGCTGTGAGTGAGTGAGCGTCTGGGTGGTGCGTAGTAGCTGGCTGGGATTAAACGATGACAAGAGTGCATCACTAGCACAAATATACTTTCTTTAGGTAATGCTAATAATGCAGTCTTTGCTCATAACATGATAAACTGCAGATGTTCTTTTCCCTTTTGTAATCTGATCACAGTGAGGTTACTGGGTTGCACCGCACACGGCTTGACAGCTTCTCAATTTGTATTTCCAGCTTTCCCATCATTAGCAGACATCATTTCCATCAATATAGCAGCACTACTCCATTTGTCTTTTTTGTCTTCCTTGAAATGAGGACAGCTTTTCATCTTGGAAGACTTTCATGTTCACTCAGTCAGAGAGATGTATTTTGGCACATCCTGAGCGTATCAAACTTGGTATTATGACATAAATTTGTAGTATCATATTCATCTCTGCTATAAATCCACAAGGTACAGATAATTGGTTAGGTGATCTTTCATGTGTTCCTGTTCTCAACTTGCTTGTATTGGGTTTTAAGTAATTAAAAGCAGTGCCACACAATTCAAAGGGCAGTAAAAATTACAGAGTCCTTCTTGTATGTTCCTAACAAAATACTCTGTTCAAGTCTCTTGTGTTCCCCTCTGTCAATCTTCGAGGTGATTGAGGCAAAGAAAGGAAGCCATCACAGGTTTCTTGGTAAATATGAATGGATAAAAATGCTCTGCTTACATGTAAACATCATTCCTTGCAGTCCTGTACAAAGTAGATCACAGCACAAACTCACCATCCCAGAATGAGTTTTTCTTTCTCAGGACAAGTTGCCAATGACCAACCTGATCACCTTTTCTCAGACTAACCAGCAAAATGTTTTAGGGTACAGAATATGATGATGCTTATGGGAATGATGCCACATTGATAAAAAGCCACCAGCTATGACAAGTATTTGTCAAGGGGCACAGACTCAGCCCTGAGTTGTAGTGGAGCTGAAGTTAAACATAAGAATGCTAGAAGGAGACTGCTGCTTCTCGCTCCTCACACGTCTCCCTGTTCCAGCACAGGCCCTTCCCCAGGCTACAGTCCTTCAGGGACAACCTGCTCCTGCCTGGGCTCTTCACGAGCTGTAGTTGATTCAGGGGAAGGCTGCAACTTAGTAGAGCTGGTGTAACTGGAGGGTTTTTTTAACTCAGTGAGGTTGTTTCTGCTGAGTTCAGGTTCCATATTGGCCTACAACTCCTCAGAAACCAAGACAGGAAGAAGTTGGAGCTAAGGATTACCCACCATCCTCTTTGTCTTTTCCGCTTTCTCTCTTAAACTGTCTTTACGTTGACCAGGTGGTTGATACCAAGTGCCCATGTGCACAGGGCACAAAGAAAAACAATATTTAAGTATTTAACCAGAGAAGAATAGGCAGGGACTAGTGGGAGAGAAAACATTGAAATGATGGGATGCTGTTGAGCAAAAGAAATATTAGGCCAAGTGACAAAATTAGCTGACTGTTAGGAAGAACTATTAGCGTGATAGCTAGTACCTGAATTAGTAGAAGCTCCTCTTCTTGAGTTGCTCTATTATTGCACTGAGTAAAATACAACAGATGTTAAGACTGAGCCTGCTGGGAAGAACGAGGCAGCTGACCTCAAAGGAGTCTCTTATACCTCAGATTTCTGGGCATTAATAACAACAAAGGAGAACAAAATGGTCTAAGATCTGTTTTATATTCAGAGCCACGCCTAACAAGGATGTTTGTCAGACCTTACTCTGAAGGAATTGATGGGATGAGCATTGATGGGATGTTAAAGAAGTGCAAAACTGTCACTTGTATTTTCTTATGTCACTAACTCTTCATGAAAAGTCCAGTGCAAGACTTGAAGTGCGTAGTGATTGCCAGTAAAATACAAAAACAACATCTCTAACAGTGCTATAAATCACCTTTTATTCGCTGTAAAATGGACAAAGAGGGATATAACAGTCAATACATTGCGTAGAGCTCCGCCTGATTTTTTAAATGCTGTATTTTTTTTCTGAAAAGCTGCAAACAGCTCTATCAGCCTAGGTAAATTAAAAGGGATCAGAAGGTGTTCAGTGCTTTCCAATGAAATAAAACAATTAATGGAATTTATAGAACAAGCTTGGTTATGGGGCTTTTTTCAGGTCAAGGAATATTATCTTCTGGAAAATAAGGGATCATTTGTGTTGTGCACCCATATGAAATACACTGTAAGTGCATTTTACAGGAAGATATATGAAAACACCACCATAGGAGCTACCTCATTTGTAATATTCTTTATGGACTAGCAATGAAACAAAGGAAAAAATATCACAGTGGGTTACAGAGCTAGTCACTGTTTTTATAATCTGTTTTGGAAATGGTTCCCCTTTTTGATCAGCCTTGATAGTATTTATTTTGCTGCTACCATTAGGAGTGAAAATACTTTCTGGGAGCTGAAAGCTGAATGGGCTTGGAGTATTAAAAGTGGAGTACAGGTTTTTTGGTGCTAGGTAGCTTGTTCAAATCCATATTCAAATGGTAGTAATCAACTATTTCCTTCATCTAATGGTAACTGAATGAGTTAAAACGTTCAAATTCAAGGTCCAAGTCAAAAAAGACTCCATGTAATTGGGAATGAAGTAGCATGTCAGTTTTCACTGAAACAACAAGACTTCAAGCAGTCACATGGAGCCTGAATTTAGGTCATTCTCAGAGTAGTTTAAAAACACATTAGTAAGTCATTGGGAAAGTTTTTGTGGCTGTCGTGATGCAAGTCACCTTTTCTTCTCTGAAAATAGGATTTACAATTTTGATGATGACAGAAGTGTCAAGTAGTTGGCTTTTTAGATAGTTCTGTCTGAAAGGCAACATCCAGTACAGAGATATTTTGTGTTAGAGCCAACCAGTCCAAGCTGCTGGCATCAGAATTAAATATATATATATATGTAAAGAGAACATTTTGCTGATGAGAGTGCTCTTCACCAGTGGGACTGGAGTCAGAGTAGGAATAGTCCTAGGACAACTGTAAGAACTTCAGTCTAAAAAAAATGGAAGAAAAATTAAGAAATCTTTACTTAAACAAAAAAGATCATTGCTAATTTCACCGTGCAGCTTGTGTTGCCTCATTACAGCAGGTGTCCATTCACTGCTTAACAGACTTGGGGTACATGAGTGATGCTGAGGAATACCAGTAAATTGTAATTCTCTAACCACTGTAAAAAAGTCTGGGTGATTTGTCCCCTATCTTTAACTCTGGAGTTGTTTTGTGCATACCTCTTACCCCTTGATTAGAGATCAGTCAGTTTACCCAGCAGAAACATCCATCCTTCACTTGCCACAAAGGCGGCCTAGACAGTGACATTATAGTTGTCACGATTCAGGCCCAGCTGGCAACTCAGCACCACACGACTGCTCGCTCACTCCTCCCCCGGTGGGATGGAGAGGAGGACATACAAGGAAAAGTTTATGGGTCGAGGCAAGGATGGGGAGGGATCACGCACGCATTATGGTCAAGGGCAAAACAGACTTGGGGGGAGAAATCAATGATGTAATCTGTTACCAGTCAAATCAGAGTAGGGCAATGAGACAAAAAAAAAATGTTAAAAACCTTCCCCCACCCACCTTGTCTTCCAGGGAACCTCCTTCTGCACAGCAGCACAGGGGGACGGGGAATGGGGTTTCCCAGTCAGTTCATCACACGCTGGCTCTGCTGCATACATGTTCCAGTAATACAAAACTCCCTGGGCACTGTCACAGCACAAGGACTTTTTACTACAAATTGTGGTACTTTCAAGTTCTGTAGCGTAACGGTGCTGGTTTGTGAGGTCAGAAAGCAGCTGGGGGGCAGTAACACTTGAAACTACCACAGTTACTTACTGCAGAGCTATACAGATGTCCACTTTCGAACCTAGGGGTGTTCACTGAAGACATTGTGGTCCTCAGGTGCTGCTCTCGTCCATTTGCTAGCATCTACTCAATAGCTTTGTCAGCAGAAAAGGTCGTGTAGGAGCTCTCTGATCTACTCCAAGGGAACTGGAGCATTAACTTAATCCCATACACTCCCTTGAAGCATATTAGGGAGTTTCACCCGAGCCCTCTGCTCACGGAGCTGTTGGGCAGTCTCGAGGAGGAGGCTGATCATGAGCGTTGTCATCAACCAGTCTGATCTGCTGTGGAAAAGGGGACAGTGGGGATGGGATAAAACTCGTTACACCGGTATAGCTAAGGCTGGGAATATCATGATACGATGTTTGAGAGTTCTGCGTTACTTGAATATGTTTCTTATTTAGAGTACGCTCTTCACATTTGCCTGTGTAGAATATTTTTTTCCTGGCAGCCGTTCATTTGCTAACGTAATAGCATCTGTGTTAGAGATGTGACCTACTGTAGCTCTCTCTTAAGGTGTGATTTGAAAGAAAAAAATCAAAAAACTATGGACAAAGCTGTAGATGGTGTACTTCAGCCAGTCTCAGTGCTTTAGTTCGCCTGGGTCAGAATGGAAAAAAGCCCAAAACACTAGCTAAAGAAAATTTAAATTTGTATGTACTTTAGCCAGAAATAAATAACAGAGGGACAGCCACAGTTACTGAGCTATTCTTGTATAGTCTCTTCTCTTTGTCTTTATTTTACTTTTCCTGAAGCTGCACCAGAACTTTCAGCTTTCGATGCGATGCATTGAAGTACAGAGTACGAGACTCTGCAGAGCTTTGTCTGAAGAGAGGGAAGCACGGGAATCAGGCAATACTGTTAGACTTTCGTGTGAAGATGCAAGATGCTACTTTTGAGTAAACTTAGCATTTATTTAGTTATACTTAAAACTGGAGTCATAGTGAAAACTATTTCTGATATTGTGTACTAAGGAACATGCACTATGTGCAAATTATACTAGATTTTGGGCATTTGGGGTTTTTTTTAACCGTCACCTTAAAAACTGTTAGAGCAGGAAGCAAAGTACAACACAAGATCTGACAAGAATTGATAAAAAGGTAATATATTACTGTGTCATATTCTGGAGTTAATATAGGCCTATTTATTTTACTATTTGTACTAGAGCAGAATTTAGCCACCAGTTGACCTTGTGGTAGGTGCTGTAAAATCACACCAAAAATCCTTGCCCCACAGATCTTACTGAGTAGGCAGGATTGATACAACTTCCTAAAATGCCTGTAAATGGGGAATTTACATGCCTGTAAATGGGGAGTTAAGAGTAACTTGTAAATTTGTGGCAGAGCCAGGAGAAGCCAGGTATCCTTGTGTTGTCTTTCCTCTTGAGATATAAAACATAAGGAAGTTGCAGACAAGCTACAGACGGGTGGAGGGAAGTGTACATGGAACCTCTCCTGGAAGGAAGCTTTTCTCACGGCTGAAAGGAAGCTGACATTCCTCTCGACTACATCTTTGTACAGTGCAGTGCATTTATGCAGTGTGGCGTGAAGACAGTGCCATGCATAGTGTGTGGGTTTGTAGCTCTGTGAACAAGTGAGAGCCTGGAGCTTCTTGGATTCTGGTAACGGTGATTTCCATGGCAGGGGGAGTGGAAGCATGAAGGGACAGATACTGGCTGAATGATGGCAGCATGATTTCAGTTGTTAAGCAGTTTTTCAATCAATCAGGTACACTTTTGGTTAGTATTTTCAGCATTGGAATCTATGTGGAAATAGCTTTGAACATCTGTAGTTACATAAAGTGAGAGTATTTTGTCTTATAGCTACTGTCTAGCACTAGACATTAGCAGATGCCAGGGTAGGAGTGTAACACCAAGGCAGGAGTAAACACGGCTTGCAAAACCACATGTAAGGGATATTCTTGAAGAGCCTAATTTTGTAGCATTGCAAGAGAAAAGTATGTCAGTCTTAATAGTATTAATGTGTTTAGCAGCAAAAATTCTGTATTTATACTATTCTATAGGTAAGATACCAGGACTTCTTTCTTCCTGCACACCCTTTAAAGTAATGAAAGTGTTTTGTCTTAAGCTACAAACCTTGTTTTTTACGTTTTTCTCTCTTTTCACAACCTTATTCACTAGCGGTTAGTGTCTTGATGCTGAGTTGATGCACAAAGACTTCAAGGCACAGGGTGCTGTGAGGCATCAATAAGGTTTCTACGCTAGATGTCACAATGTCCTGCATCACAGCTCAGCATAAAGCCAGATTGTCGTTTAATTGCATATCTCCCAGTTGAGACAATATCCATCAGAACTGGATGTTCATGCTTATTCCCTTGTGGCTATGTATTCAGAAGAATATGCCTTGCCACTTTAGCTCTGCTTTCAGATCTCTTGATGCTCCTTTGTTATGCTGAAGGCTTAGGTTGGTCCATTTTTCAACCTTTGTTCAAGGCAGTTTTCTTTATCTTCATACTCAAAAATGCAAAAGGATTCTGCGTATTAAAGGATTTTACTTGTTCTGAGACGATAGATCCTGCTTATAAAACAGAAGGCACTAAAACTTGGGTACAGTGTGATTTACCGCAAACCCAAACCATTTCACTGCGGCTGACACCACAAGGGTATATGAAGTTGTGTTTAAATCACCCTCCCAGTGATTTAGAAGGACTAGTTAAATACCTGATTTAGAAACTAATAACTGAGCCTATGTGAGCTGGCAGTTATATACGCGGGAACTGCATGTGTTAGGAGCATGTATCATGAAAATGGGAAGCAATGGGATTATGCCAGGTCACTGGAGGTTTTAGAGATTGAGAGCAACAGCTAGTGTGGTTAAAAACAAAATTAGCTCTGCATATGTACAGATTACAAAGCATCAGTACACAAACAACACCACCACAACTAATCCTCGAATGCCAGTGAACTCTGGAGCTCATCACCACTAAGTGAGCTGCAGGGCCAGTTGAGGTGGAAGCTGGCTAGTAAATCTGCACTCCTGACCCACAGGTGGCTGGGGGACTCTCGCAGTGTCTGGAATACGAGATGAAGCTGCTGTAAAAATAGATGCAGTCGAGTTGCTGAGGACTTGCTGAAGAGCTGCACTGTCGGTTTCTCACAACATCCAAAGGTCAAGTCTTATTTGCATAAAACAGCTTTGCAACCGCTCTCCGTGCAGGTAACGGCCCGCAGAGATCCCGGCAGGCTGTGGTGTGTTTGAGCCAAGAGCCCTTGTGATGGTTCCTGGTTTTGTAGTGGTGTAAACAGGGGGTGAGCTTCTAAGAACTCAGTGAAAGAAGTCATTTAAATGTTTCACCAGTAACACGTACATTATCCTAGCAGAAATGCACAACTGATATTAGAGCACTGCTCCCTCTCTTACATCCAGCTGCAAAACACTTGTGAAGCCGTCTGTAATAAGGGTGTCTGCTGACTGCAAATAGTGTCACAATCCTTCTGAGCTATTCTTGCCCTCCTTCTTTGTCATTTCTAAGGGAAAAGTAGTAGAGGTTAAAGCAGTATCATTCTTTAGTGAGTGACAGGTAGATACAATTTAAACAAGGATGCAATTCCTTTTTTGATAAGTGAATTTGTAGTAATTTTAAAAAGGACATTCATAGGATTATGATCTTGGAGATTGCCCAGAGCTAGATGTCCAGGTCCGGTCATCAGAGGTGAGGAGTGCTTTCCATGCCCTCTGATGTGTTTTAATATCATCAAGTTTTTGAAAATCAAGCAGTATATAACACAACCTGGGCTTCCAGTCTTAGTTTCTCCTTAAATGCCAGCTGGGATTAAAGTGGGACACGTGGGTGTCAAGAGTACGTGCCTATATCATGACTGGTATAACAATATGCTTATTAAGTCTCCATAACAGAAAACCTGTTGGGTTTTTCTTGGAAGCTGGGATCGACAGTGAAAATGCTGTGGGTATTTTGGAGACGTGTCTGGCCATGTTTCCTAAAAGAACATTGTACCTTGGTTATAGACAGCTTGTCTCGGGTCTTGCCTCTGCCCCTGTCTCTGGGATGGACCTCACCTGCACTGCAGCTTTGTCTGCAGCCATGCCTCCTGCCCAATCTCCTGCTGTTCCTCACGTGTTCCCTGGACTTGATTCATCACTTTGCCTTGCCCGAGACTGCTCATAAACCCTGCTGCAGCCACTCAGCTCTGCCCATGCAGCTTTAGGTCTGATTGACAGACTGAATAAAGCCGTTGGAGCCTAGTGCATGACAGGCTTGTGAGTGCTGCTGCAATACGAATATTTGGGAATAATTAGCTTGACCATTTAAGCATGTCTAATGCTCGCTGTGGCCTTTACGTTGCTGCAGAGCACAAATACAAGCCAAAGCAAACACATCTATCCTGGCTTCATTACGTGTATTTGTAATTTGAACAATGTTTTCCTAGACTCTTTTTAGATTTTTAAACTAGAATAAACCCCAAATTAAGTAGTTCAGCATTAAAAAGAAGCCTGGAAAATTAATTCATCTGTACATTAAGAACTTTGAGCATTGGAAGGCATCATCCACACTGTCTGTATATGCTAGCGCCTGAGATGTTGCTGAAATTTAGAAAGGAAATTGTTGCCTTAATACAAAGTAAACTACTCATTTTTTTTCTAATCTGCATATTAATTAATGTCACACAGCTGATGCAGTAGGCTGCAGCTAGACTCATCCCATTTAAATCAGTTTAATCCTTTGCAAGCTTGCAAGAGTAATTATTCTGCATTTCCATCTAGCACTGTGTAATACAAACTTCAATCTGTTCAGCTCCTGCTCCAGACCCTTGATGACCTTTCTGCTCATACACCAGCAACACTGACTGCAATTAATTTGTTCTCTCATTTGGAACCTTCTTTCACTGATCTACTCTTCATAAAAGATGGTAAACTCTTACCTGCTGGATTACCTATTGAATAATTTCTCTCATTTATACTTCCATCAACTGCAGTGTTTGGGTCATGCATTTCATGGCCTGGCTTTCTTGTTCAGCATCTAGACCATATTGCCATTAATTTCTGCTAGTATTTCCTCGCTTTGGCCAGCACAGCATTCTGGGGGTATACCAGCTTCTCTGCTCCCGCTCTGTGTGTTACGTTTCTGCCTTGGCAACGATACGTTCTGTGCCACTTAATTTGTCCTGTGGCTGAATTCGTCTGCTTTATCAGCTTGATTTAATTGACCATCTAGTGAACCTGAGGTGCGAGCCGTTTCATCTGTCTGGGGCGCAGCGTATCACAGTGGGTAGAGTCAGTTTGCGGTGGTGATGCGCGAACATATTAATGTGGCAGAGATCTCTCTTAAAAGGCTTAAATTCTGCTCTACTTTAGGATTATACAGTCCACAAAAAATTGCAGTAAATCACTTCCTCATGGATTTGGGTTTCAGATACTCCCATTTATTCCTTGACTTTTTTGCAAAGTTCATTTCCAATTCAGAGCTCATTGAGCCTGAGCCTTTCTTCTGTGACCATCATTCATTAACACAATGATGGTAATCACCCTTTCATGAGTGTTGCTGTTATCTTGGCTGGTTTTCAGACGTGCTAAAACAGCAAAGACACCACTGGATGTCAAACATATATATATATATATATATATATTTGCATGACATTCAGATGAACTGAATGATGTGCAGAGCTGTGACTGTTTCTAGCAAGTGGCCCAGAATCAATGAAGTTATCATTACAACATTCTTGTGGCCTTTCTTCTGGGTGCAGGTGACAGTTTATTGCCATCATTCTACATAGCTAATCAAGATGTAGAAAATACGCGGCTGTGTAAGACAGGGCAATTTCACAACTTTTCAGCCTTCACAGATGATTCAGAGATTAGACCACCTACAGCTTTTCTTGCATTACTTAGTATGTTATTTTTATGTGTATGTTTAATCCTTTTATATAATCCTGCTTCCTTGTTAATCATCTTTCACAGACAGATAATTACAACTGTTTCACATGGACTCTCAGCCCTGTTGGGACTTGCGGGGATCCAACAGTAATGCAGAAAGGTAAGCAAGATGGAGCTTGTTTTAACTGCTATGTTTAGATACCTGCATATTATTAACTAACAAATACAATTTTATTATACATAATGAAATTACAGAGCAATGATAATAATTTATTTACCATTATTAAATATTGCTGTAGCAATTGAAACCTCAGTTGGGGTCCTTCTCAGTAGGTGTTTCCTCTGCACCTGAAAAATGACAGTCCCTGTCCAACCAGTCTGAGGTACTTGCTTTCTCCAGTAAACTATCTATCTTACCTGTAATGTACTCTGCCCAAACTGATACTGCATTGCAGATAAAGGACCTAGTGTCTTGGCAGCTTGGCAGTGATGTAGTGATGATGATACTCACCTTTTCATATTCTCCCCATGGTTTTTGCCTTGTGAAGCAGCTGCTGAACTCCTGTTTCGTATTCTGATAATACAAGGTAATCTCAGATCCTGTTATCATTGTGTGCTGGGTTCAAAACTTGCTTTAGGAGCAGATGAGCTGTTCATACTCCAAGAGAGGGAACCCTTAACAGAGCGTAGTGTCTGCAGCTCTAGCAGCCATTTAGGCACTTCGCCTGGGTTCACTGGTCAGAGCCCTACAGGTATGGAAATGAAAATGTGGCCCCAAATGGTTAAGGAAATTGCAGGAGAAAGGAAATTCTGATCTCCCGACACAGTCAGTGTTGGATCAGTTTGCCAGTCCCTGAGATCAAGAAGAGTTTTGTTGATAATTTCAGAAGCAAAACTCAGTGCACTTTCCTACCGTGGGACTGGGAAACAGCAGTCTAGATGAATATGGAAAAATGTAACATAAAAACAAATTCTCAAAGCAATAGGTTTCATTCTGTATAAAGGAGAAGCCCATCTGGCAGCTGCTGATGATTCAAAATGTCAAAGATTACATGTTAATTGACTCTCTAGCTAGGAGTTGCTTATTACCTTTCAGCAAAGTCTGTGCACAAGACGAATTGAGCTTTGAGAAACGCGTGGAACAGCCATGAGAGTACTCTAATGGGAAAAAACGTCATGTGCAGAGGACATCAAAAGTCTGCCCATTTGCTGTTCTGCCTCATTCTTTCTCCCTTTCTAGTTTCTAATAGCTCCAGCCCCGCTGTGCAGCTTTTTAATTAACATCTCTTATTTTGGAAAAATGGTGGGGGTAATGCTGCGTCAACCTCCTGTCACTGAGTGTATAGACTGGAAAAAACGGTTTCTAGTCACAAACATGAGATGGAGAAGTAACAAAGGAATAGAAAAAAACCCCCAACCCTGCTTTCTAAACCACCAGGTCTCTCTGAGCTTGATCCAAAATCCAATGAAAGAAAAAAGATCCTTTTTCCATCGGCCTCAGTGGCCTTTGCAGAGAGCGCTCTGTTCGAATGAGTGCCAGCTGTTCTCCTTTAGTGATTGTAATTGGTAACAGCGCTGCTGTAGCTAAGGATAAAGGGAGCAGCATTCAGTGTCTCCATGGGAAAAAGAATGTCCTTGTAACATCTTGTCCCTTGTGTTTATAATAGCAACATGTAGTGAACGTTTGCCGAGGGTATGGTGGTTGAATGCTGGATATGCCCCATTAAGGCACTGCGTGGTGGATTCAATAGACTGGTATTGGCATCTCAAGCTATGATGACTTAATCCTTGTTTTGCACTTGCCTTCATCCATTTATCTGTGAAGATCAAAGTGCTGGAAATTAGGAAACTCATTAACGCTCCCAGCCCCTTCCTGCAATCAGCATCCCGATCAGGTGCTTAGACACTCTGTAATGGATACGACACATTAAGTGAATAGAGCAATTGCGTCTGAATGCATCCAGCATGTGCCCCCCTGTTACAGGCAGGGAGGAGGGGGCCGGGGGAGACTGCAATTGCTGTCAAAGTCAGAGGGAGCCCCCAAACACTTTGTGCTGCCCGTCCAAACCAAGCCCACCGCTTCCAGGCATCTGCGAAAGGAAGCAGGATTGTTTTCTTCACGAACCTCTGCAAGGCACTTTGTGGTGCTTCAGCACGAGGAAGGTCGGGGGCACGTCCCGCGTGCACGGGCCTGCCCAGGTCTTGGGAGGCTTCCAGCAGTGCTGGGGGTTACCCTGTGCCCTGCCAGCTCAGGCCCAAAGGCTCCTTAGCAGCACTGGGAAACACACAGTTCTTTCCATCTGTGGCCTTTTATTATCTGCCCTAAACTCTGGCCTTGTCTCCTATTGCTTTTGCTAAAAAAGAGAGCCTTTTTGTCCCCCTCAGCCCCCGGAGACACCGTTATCACACCGGCTTTAGCTGGGTGCTGATCCCAGAGCAGCATTTGAAGTCTGTGCTTTCGGAAGGGCGGTCGATCCGAATACATAACCGGCGGAAAAGCAACCGGCAGCAGCAGACCCGCACATCGCCAGGCATCCTTAACATACAGCTTCTTCTTCGGGGGACAAGGGTGCAGGCCGCCCATTGGAAAGTGGCAGATTTCTGTTAGCGGGGGGTGAAGGGAATGGCAGGACACGCCAGCATTTGTCGCGGCTGTGTCAGGGTTTGAATGACAAGGGAAGGACAGCAGCGCGTCCCTCCCGGCGCAGAGTCAGAGATAGTGGCCTGGAGTCAGAGCCAAGTTGTCACTCAGCCATTGTCAAATTTGACAAAGAAACAGTGGCTGCCCTGCCGTTTAGAAGCCGCATGAATTATTAATGGGGCACTTGTAAAAGTTACCAAAAGAAAAAAAAAGTCAGCATGGTATGCTGCAAATACAGTGATAACAATTCCCTCCCCTTTTCTGTTTTTAATCAGAAGATGGAGCATTCTAGGTTGGTTGCTTCTATTTTCATTTAATAAGCAAGCGGGGTTGGAGTGACACAGCCTGGGTTCTGAACTGATTGTGCACAGGTTTTCCCCAGTAAATGTTCTGGATTTCTCTCTCTCCAAAACCCTCTATATAAAACCCTGAATACAAGCAGTAAAGTTTTTCTCCCTCCGGCTCATTCCAATAATGTAAGTTCTCTTTTTTTTTTTTTTTCCCTCTGAAAAGTTTGTCACTTTGTGCAAACTGGCAAGATTGGGTGTGCTCTGATGTTAAATTGTAAGTGGAATACCAATTTTTCTCTTTACAAAATACAGGAGGTTGTACAGTTAAAGTCATGAATTGGATTTTAAAGTTTAATCACTGCTGGTCTGTTGTCCAGAGAAATTTCTCCTTGAGTGCTCAAGCTGAAAGGCAGCTGTGTAGGCAGGCAGTAAATAACAAACTTGAGATGATTGGCATTAGTGTTTTTAAGAGAATCAAGGATTTGTAACCTATTACTTTGTACCGGTGCTCTTCTAAATCCCGGCTGCAGGATATCTTTGAATTAGTGATGTGCTTGTGCTAGCTGCTAATTTTTTCTCAAGTGTTCTTAGGTTCATTCCTTCTATTTCACCCTCACAAAGACACACAACTTGGGTCTGACAGCCTGAAAACATTCTTGATGAGTTAAAATTAGCCCCTTTTTTCATTTCCTTTTTATCTGAGGTGTACTTGTAATGCTGGAGAAGATTTGCAACCTTGCTGCCAGCAAAGCACAGGGAAATGTAAGTTCTGAGTCATCATTTCCATAAATGTGGTTTGTATGACACCATGGGGACCCTTCTGGGGAGGGAATAGTTTCATGCTCTGCTGTGTTGAGGGAAATGCTCTGTGTGTCTGTCTTCCAGTTCACAGTTTTCTGTCAAGCATTTGTTTGTTCCTGGCCCTCTCTAATTACGAAATATCTTGCATATTCCATCTCCTCCCAAGTACTGCACTGTACAGCTGCAGCAAGGCAGCTGAGCCCATCTGCAGCGTGACAAAATGTGGGAAAACAGAAAAGGGCATCACCAACACTATTGGGTATCACAGTGAATTCCTGGATGTGATGTTTAGTTATTAAGTTCATATTCGATAGTCATTCTTTGTTGTTTTACTGGGCTCTGAAATGCTTTCCCTTATGAGCAGCAAGGATAAACTTCACACCGGTTTAAGGGAAGGCTGTGATAAATCTGAGTGAGGTTAAATGTGATATAAATACCTGCGATAACAAAAGAGCAGTTGGCAGCGGCTACATCTCACAGGGTGAGATGAAGGGAGTGAGATACACCAGGTCTAGCAGCAGCATGGGCTCTGTGCAGGAGGAGATGATGCTCTGCAGCCCTCCCACCACTGGTCCCCAGGACTGGAAGTCGAGGAGGAGCAGTCCCTCAGGCATGAGGCACTGCCCGGGCTGTTTTAGGGACAAATAAACAGGATTTGTGTTTGCGGTGTTGTCTGGCACCTTTCGACAGTGTTATGTACAAATAGGTTTTAAAAGGCAAAATAAAATCCTCACCTCCCACAAGAAATGAATAGAAATATGTCTTCTGCTACTGCAGTGCTGCCTGTAACATAAATAGAGCTTCAGACTCCTCCAAAAGCTCTTTCATTGCCATTTAAACAGACACGATAAACTGTTCTTGGTTGTAGATAATAAACCTTTCTTAGCATGATTCTGACTCACAAACAAGCAGAAATGAACATACACTGTAGCCAGCTATGGGAAAACAGTGACACTTTTGCATTTGTTCAGCTTAGTTTCTTTGCACTGAATTTTCAGACACCGTTTTCAAATAATTTCCAAAATTAAATGAGTCCTCATCAATCTGGAGAAGGCAACCAGAAATATTGTCCTTCTTTTCTCAGTCCTGCCCAGTGCCAGTGTAGTCCTGGGTCCCTGGGTCATGACTGTTAAGGATCCTGGATCTGGCCTGTTTAAGACTGGCAAAGCTGAGAAGACCTCAGCCCACCTGTTTCCTGAGGCCGCAGTAGCTGCCCTGCTCTGCACAGGCTGAGCAGTTGTGTTTTCTGATTGTAAGGGATGGTTTATGCATGAAACACTGTGAGAAACAAAAGCAATTTTCCTTTCCAAATGTTGGCACTGTTACATCCAGCTGAGACACGGCTGCACCGGAATGCATGAAAATGAAAGCTTTCTTAGGAAGAAAGGATTGAACTAAGTATCCAGGCTCATTCCAACGACACAGCAGGGCTTTGGAAACACTGGTAGTTTTCCAAATGCTGCTTCACTCACCTCCACCCAGTGGCCAGGGCATCGGTGTGACTAGAAAGGGAGATCATCTTCTCCATAGCTAAATTTAACAAGAGGGCTTTGTCATGGTGTGATAAGTAAAAGTCATTCTCTGTGGGGAAGATGAAGAAGTGATTAATTTATTTTGTTTTATAGAGGTGTCTTCGAGTGATAATTTCCTTAAAACTTACCCTGTTGGGAAGATACTGTGCACAGGGGAGTCTTGACTCTCT
The DNA here is from genome assembly GCA_027574665.1 of Rhynochetos jubatus. Classification (NCBI taxonomy): domain Eukaryota; kingdom Metazoa; phylum Chordata; class Aves; order Eurypygiformes; family Rhynochetidae; genus Rhynochetos; species Rhynochetos jubatus. The sequence continues at coordinate 11,408,794 of CM050648.1, read as the reverse complement.
TTACCTCTGCCATCAATAATATATAAGAAGGAAAGGAGAGGGGGGAAAGAAGTCTATAATAACAAACCTTTTACTCACAACTTTCATGTGTAGCTTGCAGAGGTGTCTCTATAATATGACTGCGTGCTTCACCGGTGTGAGGTGGTATATTGGTGGGAGGACAGAAACAGGCCAGCCTTGGGACTGGACGGGCTGCCGTCCCATCTTGGGGTGGGCAATGGTCACCCACTTGCACTTAAATCAAAAAATATGCATTAAAATTTTACACAAAGCAGATCAAAACTTTGAATTAACGAATTACTTGGCTCTTGGCTTTGAGTGCTGTAGATGAGAAAGCTCACCTGTATTATATCCCCAAATCCTTAGCCTTGTCATTCAGCATATAAGTGAATATATACAGGTATGAAAACTGTGAGTTGTTGTTTCTTTCCCTCCCCCAGGCACTTAGTCCCTGTATGACAAATGTAGAAGAAAACTCAAATGTTATTGTTCCTGCCTGAGTCGGCATCACTTGAGATTGGCAGGGACAGTACCTGAAAGAACTTGGTTACCTAGTCATGGCTGCTGCTATTTCACATGAACCAGGAATACTTTTGAGTTTCATCCTTCTAAGTTATCACACTTTCTCCTGCTGGAGATGAATGTAGCAAAAACTCTGTTTGTCAAGAGACTGGAGAAACTTTGACATGAAGCTTTTAAAGAGAATGCTTAAGGAGACGTTGATCACGAGCACAGGCGACAGAGGCACCTGGGGCTGTCTCTGCCTTCTGGCTTTATTCCTGAGGTGATTTATCTGCCGTTTCTGAACAGGTTTCCGGTCTTTCTTTCATGAAGTCACTGGGATATTCACGCTTCTCATTTTATGCCTGAGTGAAGAGTAATTTCAGCAGGGGGAATGCTTGGCACCTCCTGAAGATCAGAGCACATCTCAGCTATTTGGATTGGACACTAGATTGGGCTCTTGCAATAACCTGGTATTTTGGAAAACAAATGCATTCTTAGTATATAAATAGGTGAATATCACTTTCTGGGTGCCGCCAAGTGTGTCTGCTCCATGGAATTATGTCACTTAGTCTTACAAAAGTTAATTTTCTTGACTCGAAGTTACCTTCTCATAATTTAAGGGAATGTGTTTATTGGTTCAGATTTTCCACTCGGACTTAGCAGAAGTTCTGCCTGCTTTTGCTAGCAGTATATTTGACCTCTTGCCCTTAATTTAAAGAAGATCTTTTGCTTACAGAGACATTTATCTAACAGGGACCTGTAAGGGAAGAAAAAATTTGGTTTACAGATGACTTGATTCCCTCAAGGTGCGCGCATCAATCACATAAATTGCAGTGTGTCCTGCACTTCAGCTTCAATCAATAGGGGATTAAAACTCTAGTTTCAGTGTGTGGAAAATAAATGCCCATATTGATGCTATTAATAACACCTGGGATTACTAAAAGCGTACTGATGCTTTAAAAATCTCACATTTTAGCACTTATATGTCTTGTTTGGTATTTCCAATGTTCCACTCTGCTGAAAGGGTGAGAACAGAGGGGGAACTTTGGCTTACCCTAACTTGCTGCCAGGCATTGCTAAAAATGCTGCCAGGCATTTATTTCCTGCAACTCGATACCCTGTGTGTTGTGTCGGGCTTCGCCTGGCTGCAGTAGAATATTAACGTGAAAGTAACTCGTGAGCAAAATTAAAGAAGGATCTAGTTTAGCACAGATTTTTTAGAGGGTCTCTGCTCCACTGTGCTGGTCCTTGCTTTGCCATACTCTTCCTATGTTGCCTTGGGCAAACCACTTAGGTCAAATCCACCCCTGGTTCCATGGCTGTAGTGTTCCTAATTAAAAAGCAGATATTTCCATAGGGCAATTTGGGATGTGTTTGTACTGCTGATTTGGCATACCTCTCCTGTGACTCCAGATTTCTGGTCATTTCCTAGTCTCACTAACGGCCTACCGTTTTTTTACCCATCTGCTGTGATTAATCACTTTTTGAGATCTGTTAAGATCTGTATGGCCAGGGACCAGGAATCAGCCTGGTGCCTTCACAAAATACCATCTCTGGCAGCAGGCTCCCTCTTTGGAGGGTGAAACAACGTTCTGGTTGTGTACGAGGATTTTTCATGCTGGCTGGGAGCAGCCTGGAGGCAACCAAAGGAAGCACAAGTGCTTGATGCAGTGTTCATGTTATGCTTTTTGGTCTGCTCTGTGGTCAGAGCATTTTTTCTCCTTGCAGAGATGATACCCATGTCATATCATCTCTGTTGAGAAGAGTCAGGAACCTCTACAACATTTTGGTTTTTATACAGGGCTGGACAGTCCTCTCCACAACTCGGAGCCTGGTCAGTTTGTAAGGAAATTATGAACTCACTATGTAAAAAAGCAGCCCATGTGTTGCCTACCCCAGTAATGCTATTTTAGTGATGCTTCTGTCTCTAGAGCTACAGCTATAACTTCTCTTGAGACTGGAACTGAACATTTTCTCCTTCTGATATAAAAGCTTACAAAAGAGACAGAAGTAGGTCTCTTTTTTAAATGCATCAAACACTCTTTTTAAAAAAAGGACCATTCTTTGGTGGGATTAAGATCAGGTGCCCTAGCATTTACTAGATCCTCTGACAGGCTTTTCCAGTCCTAGATAAAAAGCCAGATTTACTTCTATATATTTTTTGCTGTCCCACATCTATTATCACGTTTTTTCTTCTTTTGTATTTAGAAATTGGAGCTTAAATAATATATTTCTTCAGAAATGAAAGTGATAGAATATATTATGCCACATCAAACATTATTTCCATATGAGTTCGCTTCTGAGCTAATAAATGCATTGCGGTTATTAGGGAGTTCTAGAATGATCTCGTCTGCTTTAGATGGTTGTCATTGATTTTGAAAAGTGCTTGATGTAGATGAAATACGGTTTTGTAGATTGCGTGGCTTAAACTTTGGAGACTTCTGCTTTAATTTACTACAGCTCTCAAATGCTTTTGGCAAGGGAAGCAGCCTGCCTCATGTAGGTCTGAAACCAGATGTAATTAGGAATGTTTCCCATCAAGAGGGGATTGTTTTTGTATCATAATTTTCTGTGAAAGCTGTTGCAGGGAACTGACGTCTGTCTTCACTGCAATCTGTCAGTGACTGGGAATTCTAAAGCTTTTTAGTGAATTTTTACTCACCAAAGACATGATCAGTGTTAGCCAAGCCATCCCAGCAGGTGATGATCTAACCTGTTTGTAGACACCTCTGAGCAATATAGGCTTCACAGCTCTCGTGGGTAGTGTTCTTGCCTGAACTGGTCATATTGAAATTAGAAGTCCAGCATTCTTTGTCCATCCTCCGTTTGACCTATATCTTTCCTACATTACCCAAACTACTCTCCAGCTAAGGTCTTACGAGGGCTGGAGGAGGAGGAAAGAGGTGCTCTTCTGGCCATTGTAGTCTTCTGCTCTTGGTGCACTCTATCCATTGATCCATGGTGCTGCTTCTCACAGCAGGACCACAGGATTGGTTTGGTAACAAAAAATTCATCCATGTTTATGGGTGTGATGGGTTGACCCTGGCTGGAGGCCGGGTGCTCACCAAAGCAACTCTGTCACTGCCCTCCTCAACTGGACAGGGGAGAGAAAATATAACAAAAAGCTCTTGGGTCAAGATAAGGACAGGGAGAGATCATTCACCAATTATTGTCATGGGCAAAACAGACTCGACTCAGGGAAATTAATTTAATTTATTACCAATCAAAGGTCAGAGTAGAGTAATTAGAAATAAAATCAAATATAAAACACCTTCCCCCAACTTCTTCCCAGGCTTAACTACACTCCTAAATTCTCTGCCTCCTCCTCCTCCCAAGCAGCGCAGGAGTACACGGAATGGAGGTTACAGTCAGTTTATCATGCTGTTTCTGCAGCTCCTTCCTCCTTACTTTCTTTTCCTGCTCCAGCGTTGGGTCCCTCCCATGGGGTGCTGTCCTTCACAAGCAGCCTGCTCCTGCCTGGGTCCCCTCGGGGTCACAAGTCCTGCCAGCAAACCTGCTCCAGCCTGGGCTGCTCTCTCCATGGGGCCACAGCTCCTGCCAGGAGCCTGCTCCAGCATGGACTGCCTATGGGCTCACAGCCTCCTTCGGGCCCTGCTCCAGCATGGGGTCCTCCCCGGGCTGCAGGTGGGTCTCTGCTCCCCTGTGACTCTCCATGGCTGCAGGGCACAGCCGGCCTCCCATGCAGCAACTCACTGTCTTCCACTCCACGGCAGGGGCTGGGGCAGCACATCTTGTCTCTGACTGGGATATGACCACTCTCCCAGTGCCCTTGTGCCTCTGGGCTCCTCTGTGCCTGTGCAAATGAGCCTTCTATTACATAACCTAATACAGTGATCAGATCCCATAATATTTTGTAAAATTCAGAAAAACAAACATTCCATTCCTGCAAAGGCTGCCATACAGCCTGAACTTAATAAATTTGTCTCCCTTACACCACTTGTACAAGACTGTTCACCTTGCGGCATCCTCCTGACCTCCTTAACATTATTTTAGACAAACAGTTCATCTGTGATCACATTGTCTGTGAGACCTGCTCTCCCTACTGTGTCAGCAAAACCTTCATGTGATTACAAATACTAATCAATGTCTACAGCAAGGTCTGCAGCTTCACATTTTCAGTAGGCTGCATGCTGCTTTTCACGCATCCCAGGATCGTTTTTGCTTTTCCACACACCAGGACATTGTTGACTCAGCTCCAACTTGTGACTCACTATAGCTCCTATCTCCTTTTCTGAATAACTACTGCCTGGGGAGTTGGTCTGTATTGTGTTTGTACAGTGGATTCTTCCTGCCTTGCATGCATTCATATTGAATTTTACCCTGCATGTTTTGCATGTCAAGATCATCTGGGAATTTGCCCTTGTTCTCACAGAGGCTCAGCAGTGCCTTCATGCAGTTTGAAAATTCATTAAAGACTTGCTCTTGAACACTGAGCAGATGGATGGCACCCCACCCAAGGGATTTTTCTCAAATGGACAAAGAACTGCTGATAAAAGCCTGGTAAGAGCAATACTAGTGTGAAACGCAGGTATAGTGTCCGAGTGTTTCTTCATCTACTATATATGATTTTGTCTAGACTGTGCTCTTTCTTATATATGATATAACATCTTGAAAATAATGTCAAAAACTGTGCCAAATAAACTGTATGAAAACCAAAACTTCTTTGCTGCCATGTGAACTTGTATCTAGTTTTGGAAAGTAATTCTTACACATAGCTGATCTGATGATTTGATCCAGAACTTCATTTTGGATTTAAGCCAAGCTGAAAGGTCTTTATTTTCTCCAAGTCCTCTTTATTCCCCCTGCTCAAGACTGGGAATGCTTTTCACCTTCAATCTGTTGGTAGTCCACCTACCCTTTACAAATTCTCTCAGCTGACCACCAACAGACCCCAAAGTTTACTGTTTAAAGCTGGAGTGTGTTGAGAATATGTTTAAGCACAAAGTGGCATTTGGGATGCCTGAGTGTGTCTGAGCATCTACATGGTGTGTGGGGTGTACCGCATCATTCTGTACCAGCAGCTGGAGGTGGGGCAAACATCTCAAGTAACACTAACTGCCTATGGCTGAGCAGTGCACAGGCCAGCTGTATGTGCCTGCCTTCTGGTCATAGAGTGACATTAAATGCTCACTCTGTTCAGCAAAAAAGGAAAGTCCCTTTGTGAGTTTCTCACCATCATTTGTCAGCAATTTCCCCACTCTGCTGAGCTGATGGACAATTTCTGTGTCTTCCTTCTACTACTAATGTAGACCTGGTTTCCTCTTCCTGTAGAGACCTCTTTCTACATTTCTTTTCCATAGGCATAACTTACATTTTTGCTGTGAGTATGTTTTCTCTGAGGAGCTGCCAATCATTCTTTGCTCTTCTCTCCTTCAGACTTACCTACTATGAGATAACACTGGCTGTGTCCCAGGGATTTGTTCAAGACCGAATGCTAGAGATGTCTATGGAGTGGAGATTCTGAATCTGAGATTGTACTGAGTATCACTGGGAGCTGCTCCCACGTCCAAGGCAGCAGTTCTGCTGGCCCGCTTCCGTACTTCTCTGAGAATCAAAAACTCTATAATTTCACGATCGCTGTGCCCAAGGTGGCCTCCAGCCATCACACCCCTCACAAATCCTTCTCTGTTCACAGACAACAGGTCCAGTGGGTGCCTTCCCCAGTTGTCTCACTCACCAGCTGTGTCAGGAAGCTACCATCTTCCACACACTCCAGGAACCTTCTAGACTGTTTCCTCTCTACTGTATTGTATTTCCAACAGATATCTGGTAAGTTGAAGTCCCCTGTGAGAACAAGGGTTTAGCAGCCATAAGATCCCAGCTCCTTGTAGAATCCATCTGCTACTTCATCCTGGTTGGGTGGTCTATAACAGACTCCCACCATGACATCTGCCTTGTTGGCCTTCCCCTGATTGTTACCCATAAACACCCAACCCTTTCATCACCATCATCAAGCTCTAGACAGCCAAAACTCTCCCTAACACCCAGGGCTACCCCACCGCCTCTCTTTCCTTGCCTGTCCCTTCTGAAGAGTTTATAGCCATCCATTGCAGCACTCCAGTGGTGCGTCATCCCATGTTGCCATGATTGCAAGCATATCATGGTTTTCCAGCCGCATAATCGCTTCCGAGCTCCTGGTTGTTGCCCATGCTGCATGCATCGCTGTACATGCACATCAATTGGGCTGTTGATCCTGCCATCATTTTGGGGGAGAAGCCCTAATTCCTGTGGGACTGCTCTCAAGTGCTTCCATGTTTTCTAATGGAACAGCAACCCTTACCTCTTTGCTGCCGTGTGGATCTCCATCCCCTATTCCCACTGAGATGGCTAAAATACCACATGCATTAGTACAGGGACATTTCAAATGTCCACCCAGCACAGTGTGGAGCAGACTGAAAGACCTCACCAGCACACCATCCCTCAAACACTGCTATGCTGCCCCCAGGGTTATCTCTAGCCAGCCTGGTTTTATCCCTTTCCCCCTTCAAATGTATTTTAAAGCTCTTTCAATGACTCCTGCTAACTCAGCAGTAGACACCACTGCTCCCTGGTTGAGCTGGCAGAGTTGCAGCGCCCCGTCCTGCATGCCCTTCCACAAAACTGCCCTGCAAACTGCTGCAGCACACCCTGCTGTCCCATCCTGTTCACGGAGCTCCCCAGGGACTTCTTTTATGTATGGGGGGTTTGACAGCCATTGCTCCTGACCCTGGCCAGGTTGCCGCGGGCTCCTCCCAGGTCTCTCTGCTCCCCTGAGGTTCCCCAGCTCAGGAATCTGCCCTGTGCGCTGTGCTGGAGCCTCCGCTGGCGATAGTGCTGGCACTGGAGGTGCTCACCTCGGCAACTGAGTTTTCATTTGCTTCTTTCATTTTTCTCCTTTCATTTGCTTCATTTGCTGTCGAAATACAAAGTTTCTGGCAATTTTTTCGTCTCTATTTAATCTCTTCTAAGGCTTCTCTGCTGAAAAATGGCAGCATTAAGAGAATTTGCATTTCCTATCTGGTCCACCCGGTAGACAACACAGTGCTTTGGGGCAGTTATAAATCAAATTTTTCAAGTAAATCATGGAAACGAAGTGTTGAAGATTATCAACATGTAGCTGTTTAGAATGTACTTAGATGACTTCATCATAAAAGAATATCTAAGCAGCTCTGATAATTAAACCAAACCAAGTTCTCTGCTCCCACCTGTTAAGTAGAGCCAAATGCAAACTGGTTTTCATTTTATCTCCAAAACTGAAAAGCGCATTCTCCATAAAAAATTAATTGCTTTAACCTGGCTTTGCACTTACTCATAAGAAATAACTATGTTGGCTGTAGGCCTGCGGCCGTGAAAACAGCATGGTATGGAAAACCTTTCTTCTTTCAAGGCTTTTCTTTTGATCATCGTCACACTGGCTCCATTAATAACTCTTTAGGTTACTGGAATTTGTGCTTTGAGAATGGAAAGAATGACCTTCCTCTTTATAACATCCAAACTTTCCCCTTTTTCTCTTTTTGTTGCTGTTTCTGATAGAAGGCACTGTTCCACCAAAATCCTTGGCAAGTAGCTATTCAACCTTTAAAAGGCTGATACTTAGGTACTGGTAAAAGCATCCTTCCTTTGTATTAAAATTAAAATCACAGCATTTTGATATCAAAGAAATGGCACACGCCTTTAAAAGTGTACACCTAAAAGCAAGGGAAATGCAAAATCAATGCAACTCTCAACCAAAGTCAACACACAGAACATGACATACTCTGCCCATTTTTAAGTTTCACACTTGAATGGTATAAAATCTGTTTTCTGTTAGTTAAGAAAAGCCACCTATGCTAACAATAAAATCTGTACTGCAACATTTATGGTATTATTTTAATCTTAAATTCCATTTATTTTATGCTGTTTCTTCAGTTTGCTTTATCTTTTTTTATTATTAACAAAGCAAAGTTGCATCATGAAAATTAGTTCTTGTTAATTAAATACTTTAGCCTGCAGTGCTTGTTCAAGCTCTAATTCACTCCAATTTAAACAAATTATTAATTCCTGTGTATTTTTCAAGTCAACCACAAATAAGGACAATTTCCTGAGTCATGGGTCACTGTTCTTTGGTTCCTTGGAAGATCAGGCTGTGCTGTTTGACTTTACCTGTAATCCTAGACTAGAAGGATCATCAGACTCTGCCTCCTGCTATTACAGGTACACACAGTTTCTTATTCCTGTGATCAGGATCAGTCTCAAAACTTCGTCCTTGGTATTGATGATGGAGGCTTTCAGTGCTCAGAGAGATGGAAAACTTCTCCTGGTTTCTATCTAAAAGTTTTCATGCCCAGTTTATTTGTCCTATATTAGCGCAGTTCTCCCCTTTTGGAATGGAAAAAATGGAGGGATGGAAGCAATTTTTAATAAAATCTTTCTTCCTTTTGTCACGGCAGCTGGAGCAAGCCCTCTTTGCCCACTTTCCTTTTGTGTAGCAGCCCAGCCTCATTAGTGGCCTTTTCTTCACCATGCCCAGTTTGGGTTCTTGAGTGTGGGATCTCAGGGGCTCAGAGTACTGCAGGTGAGGCTTCTCCAGGAATAAGGACACCAAGGTGCTGTGAGGTACGGTGACCTTTGTATTTCACTCTATATACTGGAAAAATCTCATCTCGTGTCCTAGGAACACCTTTGCCTTTCTCACAGATGCAGCACCGGCATGTACAAGCCAGCTTTCCTCCTCAGTTGTTCCGAGTTATTACTGCCCTATATAAATTATTCTGCTAGTAATTGACCTGACAACTAAATGTCACTGATCACTTCCAAATAGCATACTTAAATTTCCACTCTTGCTGACACTATTTTAATACATTCTCTAGATATCACTGTATCTGTCAGGTGGTTGTTCTCTACACCCTATGTTGTAAATCCCTTTAGCAGTTTTTCCCATGTCACACCTTGAAATTCTTCTACTGGGACTTGCAGCCCTTGTCTGTCATTATTCCACTTTATCTCAGTTTTTTGGGTGCCACTACATACCCTGTTCTACACGTCACAGCGTTTACAAGGGTCAGCAGGAAATGTGCCACTGTACAGAATCCTACTCTCTAGGCAGAGCATCCATTAGGCAAAAGAAACGTGAGCAATTTCTAGTACTTCACTTAATAAAAAAAGGATTACTCACTTCATGTCCTATGAACTCTTTGGGACAGCCTGTGGAAGCAACAAAATTTAACAAGGTTTAGAAACCATTGTGTCATTTAAGTAAATTGTGGCTCCTCTGCAACGCTCCAAGATAATTTGTTGTCTTTCTGAAGCCCTACATTTTTATGTCTAAATATATATCCATGAGGGAAATGTATACATTAATGCATGCATGTCTATAACATAAAAAGAAGCAAATAGTAAACCAGCTACTATTAAGAATTAAGTTTTTAAAGACTATAAGAAAATACTGTGGAGGTAAAACAGGTGCTGTGTTCACTCACGTCTCTGTGAAATATTGTACTCGTTCAAATCAATTATCCTTTTACAGATGCGATTTCATAAAGGGATAATTAGTTCATGTCTGAAATTGCATCAGCAAAACCAATCTATTTTAATTGTTTCTGTATCAGTGAACTGCAGCACATTTTTTTTCTAGCCACAAAACAAATTTAATCAACTCTGCCAAATAAGAAGTCATTTGTCACTTGAAAGATGAAATTGTTTATTTTTACTGTCACCCAAAAAAAATATTTGCCACATATCTGCATACATACACGTTTTGCATCTCTATAAATGCACCTATTTTGGCCTTTTATAAAAATCCACTTGCACTGGAGATTCATGTATGTGATTCTCCTTTTCTTCCATTACCTTTCATAGACATTTCTCTTGGGTATATGAGGACTGTGCATGGCAGAGGTCTTGCTGACTCCTGTTTACAGACTTTTTTAACCAGGTCAAATTAAAAATCTCTGCCTGCAAGGTCGTTTTTGAAAGTCACATATGACACATGAATGATGAAACATTTTTCTCAGGAGAAAGACCAAACTAATACAAAGGTGAGGAAGTTCAGTGGATAAACAGCACATTTTGAGTGAAATTCAGTCAAAATGTGGTAGATATTTCCTCATATACATGAATACAGGAGGTGCACCCCAAACACCTTGCTTCAGCCCAGCAGCGTGGGTGGATGTGGATGCATAGACCCATACAGGATGCTCAGGCTCCAAGGGCAGTGAATTTGCCTGGTCATCTGCAGTCACCAAGCATGAGCCAGTGCCCTACAACCAGCAGTGACAGCTCTGGGTCTGCCCCATCCAGACTGGATGTGCCAGTACTGAGGAGGGACAAAAGCACATCACCACTCCATGCTTTCTAGTCTTCTTCATGCTGTGACTTCTCTGTTAGATGATGGACCAGGTGCTCTAATTTGTGAGTGTAGAGTAGCCAGCCCTGTTGGTTTTTTTAACCATATAATGCGGGTTGGATAGTCACGAGGCCTACCACAGAACTTTCCATCACCATTCCTGCCCTACCAGTGAAGTACCAGTTCTGCATCCATTTGCCCACTAGGCTGCCTCTGTAATTTCCAGCGTATGTCTGGGCACAGGAATGTGGGTCGATGTGCTGGTAAATTCCTAGACTGTTCCCTGTCAAGAATTTGTCCTGTTGCAACTTGTGCAGTCCGCAGCAGCCCCTGCACGCAAGTGAACAGCTGGCATGCTCCAGGGATCACTCCCCGAAGCGGTTTGTGTTCAGTCACCTTGTTTTGGTGACTACCATGGTTTACTAGTGTGGATGTGAGCTGATGTCTACCACTTGACTTCAAGGTCCAGGAACATTTGTTTGTCACCCTAGGCAGCCAGCGTCTCCCACCCCATCCTTTTCTCTCTGTCTGTCAGCTACCCTGTGGCACCTGCCATTTCAAATCTCAGCTACTACAATAGACCCTTATTCGCTCCCAGTCCAAACCATTTTCAAAAGCCTCCTGCATATCAAGATCATGTCTGTGCTCAGATGCGAGCTAATCCCATCACTCAGCAGCAGGTAGGAAGCTCTCTGCTCCTGCTGAGGCTTATTGCGCAAGGCACAGTCTAATTGTAGAGCCACAGCTCCCGCATCTCTCAGCCTGTCAGTGATGTAGCTGCCAAAGGAAACATTAACTGCAACAACAAATAGTCAGACTTTTCCCTAGAATATGAACGGTAGGAATCTATTTCCTGGTGTATTTCTTTCCTAGGCCTTGGAATGCAATAATCTGATAACACTCCTATTAATATTACTAATAATGTATTGTCACTGCTTCATGAGACAATCGGAACAGCTGAAATACACCCACAGTATCTGTAATCATGTCTTTCTGACATGACTTAGACCTCTGGAGTAGAGGGCAGAGATTTGCAGCATGACTCTATAACTCTTTGTGCATTGATAGCTGGATAACTGGGCAAACAAGGGCGATTTAGACTCTGATTCTCACATTGGATTTACCTGCAATGGTTGAAGAGTTTACCTGGAAGATAAACTATTCAACTGTTGCAGCTAAATCAGAGATGATTGTGAATCTGAGTCGTCAGCCTGCACAGTTTGCAGCTTGGTGTTTTAATGTAAATTGAGATTGATAGTGGTTTACACTCACTGGCAGTAGCAAAATCAGCACCACATCTAATCAGTAATCTGGTAGGGACATTTGGGGATGTCAGGCTTTTAAATCACCCTGCCCTGAAGTGCCAAATCTTGTGAAAAGGCGGCATTAAGGACAGGACTGTAATATCTGACTCTGAATTCACAAGCCCATGTTCATCAGCCCTGTGGATTTCAGTGGACTAATGAAAAACAGCTGACCTGTGGTATTGTGCTACATATTCTTCCTCTGCACAGTTTCTCTGCCTGTCTCTTCATCTCATCAAAGATCTTGTCAAATCAGATGATTGGAGTAGATTTATTGAAGTGGGTGAACAAAATTGAACTGGGTAATTAAACCCCAGTTAGTTTGATGCCAGTTATATCTAAAACTTTAGAAGACATTTCTAAGGAAAATATAGATGTACAGAGAAATGAATTTATGTGCCACAAAACTGTCAAAAACAGGTTCCCCAGAATAATCTGAAGTCTTCTTTGATCTGATATGAGATTTTCTAAATTAGTCAACAATGCATTTTTCTTTTGACATGGAAGAAATTATTACTTAAGATGAATAAACTGGCTATCAGTAAAGAACTGCAAACTCAGTAGAGATGAAATTAAAAGAAAATTTACAATAGGTTATGATGAGGGTTAAATTATCAAAGGGTAAAAAAACAGGTCTCTGGCTTTGGAAACTAATATTTAAAAGCATGCATTAACAACCTCTACAGAAAAAGCAAGGGTAAACTTAAGAAAATTGCTTATGAGAAAAGTTAAGCAGCAATTTCATCTCAGAGCAGGCTAGGGATATAATTTAGGAAAAGGTAGATGACTGTAGGGTGGAGATGATTGCCTAAACCATATCTAAATGAAATAATGCAAGTCACACAGGCCTTGAGAACAGGAATTTTGGCTGCAGTATGGGAGATGATCAGAGGGCTGGAGCATCTCTGCTATGAAGAAAGGCTGAGAGAATTGGGCTTGTTCAGCCTGGAGAAGAGAAGGCTCCGGGGAGACCTTAGAGCAGCCTTCCAGTACCTGAAGGGGGCCTACAAGGAAGCTGGGAGGGGACATTTTGCAAGGGCCTGTAGTGACAGCACAAGGGGTCACAGGTTTAAATTGAAAGTGGGGAGACTCAGACTGGATATCAGGAAGAAGTTCTTCCTGGAGAGGGTGTTGAAGCACTGGAACAGGTTGCCCAGAGAAGCTGTGGATGCCCCATCCCTGGCTGTCTTCAAGGCCAGGCTGGATGAGGCTTTGAGCAACCTGGTCTAGTGGAGGGTGTCCCTGCCCATGGCAGGGGGGTTGGACCTGGATGATCTTTAAGGTCCCTTCCAACCCAAACCATCCTGTGATTCTATGATTCTATGATCATGATATAAAATAGAGGAGACATACCTCACTATCCATTCAAATGTACTTCTAAGATTAGGATTACCAGATAACGTGCCTTACAATGGAGGTGAGGAAACACAAGACTGTCAGAATTATTCTGGAATAGCATGGGAATTCTGGTTTCCCATTCCTGAGAAAAAGAAATGCTAACTGAAACAGGTAGAGGAAAGGGCAATCCAACAGTTTATTTTATGGAAGTAAACCAAACCAGCTTAATTTATTTCACATGGGAAAATGATACCAGAATACATGCATGATAGGTGTGTGTCTCCACCCAGGGAATGTGATTCCCAGTGGAGAGGACTGGTGGGTCCCCAGTGCTACATGCCTGGTAGGTAAATGCAGTTTGGTGCCAAAATATTTCAAAAGAGAAAAAAATTCCTGAAAGTTCTTTAATAAGCATGTGGTGTATGAAAATTATTAAATTGGAGGAGGTGAGGGAGATCAAATGGAAAGGTGAGATCTCATTAATCTCTCCCTGCATGGGAGTGCAGAGGGTTTTGACTGCCACAACTGATTTTGGTTGAGGGCTTTCTTGTACATTTTCTGGCCTGTGCCACCTTCTGCAGATCATCCCAGCTACAGTTTGAGTGCCAGTATGGTTTGCTGACACCTCTGTGACAGCACGGGCAGATCAGAGAAAGACCATGGTTCTGTGCCCCAGCTTGCGCAGTGTCTGCTCTCTGCTGTAAATGTGCTGAACTAACACGAAGCGGTGGTAAAACTCACCGGCTGTGGAGTCCAGACCCAGGCTTGTGAGAGAAGGATGAAGTTTCTATCAGAGTTTGATGTGAAATAAGGAATTTAATAAAAATATTGATGTTGGTATGTCATTCAATCTCTGTGAAGAACCCCAAGGCTTTTCCATTGGTTAAACACATGTAACAGACCTTGCCTGCTTCAAAGGGGGCTCATAAGAGATGGCAATCAATAAATACTTGTGAAGACCTTTGATGCTTGAAAATGGAAAATGCTATTTTCACTAGACTTATACAACAATCCAATTACTGTTTTGGAGGACCAGAGGGAGAATAGCAAACAGATTCGGTCAAAACTGAGGTTCTTTGCCACGATTATACTGAGACCTAAATATGAAAAAAAAAAAAAAATAACAACAGGCTAAGAAAGAACTGATTCAGATAATTACCTTCCAAACTTAGAATGAGTAAAAGATCTAGAAATGTAAAAAAAAGAAAAAAAAAAACCTGGAAAAGTTAGTCAAGGGCCTTTCTGTCAGATCAACTGTTTCTGTGGCAGGACTAATAGAAGCAGTGTATCAGGTTAGGAAGGCATAGTCACAAAGCTAATGAAAATATAGGGAGAAGATAAATGTGTTTTGATACTATCCGAAGACCTAGTTGTCTCTGAAGAGCTTACTGCAGAAGTAAGTGCAGGACATAATTCAGTTCCATGTAAGAGCTAAAGACAAGATTGAAGTCACCTAAATTAAGACTGAATTTACACTAATATTCTGCAGAATTTGAATACCAACAGCTCGTACCACTGCTTCAAAATGGCAATTCTCTTGGTATCCTTCTTATTGTCCATTGTGTCTGTGTCTCTAGGGTCTGCCCCAAAGTTCCCTGTCCACATAAACAGAAACATTGCACATCTCTGCTGACATCCATTAACATCAGGTTGATACCCATGTCACCTTCAAGATCTGTTGACATTCAGATTTGGGCACCAATGTCTAATTCCATCCAAGAGCCCAGACAGCTTCTGGACTGTGGCGTTATGTTTGCAAGAGCCCTCTGCCATGCATGCATCCATACGGCTGACAGACCACTGATGTTCAAACCCATGACAGTGAGGAAGACTGTACCCAGAAACCAGGAATTTAACTTTTCCTGATGTGATGGGTTTTGAGTCTCTGTCTCACACATCACTATCCATTATGCTTCAAGGACATGCCTCTGGAGGGGGCCACAAAGATGCTCAGAAGGCTGGAGCACCTCTCCTATGAAGAAAGGCTGAGACAATTGGGCTTATTCAGCCTGGAGAAGAGAAGGCGTTGGGGAGACCTTATAGCACCTTCCAGTACCTGAAGGGGGCCTACAAGGAAGCTGGGAGGGGACATTTTGCAAGGGCCTGTAGTGACAGGTTAAGGGGTAATGGGTTTAAATTGAAAGCGGGGTGGTTTAGATTGGATGTCAGGAAAATATTCTTCCTGGAGCGGGTGGTGAGGCGCTGGAACAGGTTGCCCAGAGAAGCTGTGGATGCCCCATCCCTGGCTGTCTTCAAGGCCAGGCTGGATGAGGCTTTGAGCAACCTGGTCTAGTGGAGGGTGCCCCTGCCCATGGCAGGGGGGTTGGAACTGGATGATCTTTAAGGTCCCTTCCAACACAAACCATTCTATGATTCTGTGACATTCACTGCATTCCTCTGGATGCACAACCGGGTGTTCATTTGTTATACCAGGAGAAGAACAGAGAAACAACAGCTTGTCTCTACTCTGAGAAGAGCAGGCGCTGTTTCTGTCTTGGCTAATAAACCTTGTTGAGAGAGAGAGTAAAGTTAGATTTCATTTGTTCCTGAACACTAATGTAGTAACAGTTTAGCAGTTAGAAAGTTCTGAACTGTGCACCTGTGTGTGAAAAGAAGCTGCCAAACTGATCTTTCTTGTCATTAAGGATTACATCCATTGTGCAGACTTGTTTAAAAATGCCTCTCTCCATGCATTTGTTATGGACTTTTACATCTGTCTTCTAGAAAAGGAAAAAATGTAATTAGAATATAATGGAAAACCTACTCCCATGATTAAGTGCAATGAATGCCGTTATTTTCTAGCAGGAGGCCCATACATCTTTAAATCAATAGAGGGGCATGTGCTTGCTCTCATGAGCCAATGGCCCACCTATGGCTGACAGAGGCTGGATCAGCTGGCTGGCTGCAGTAGTTCTGAAGTGTGTATTATAAAAACACCAAAAAGAGCAAATCTGTCCTGTCAGCTGCTTGGAGAATAGATCCTGTGCTGGGCAGTACATGAAGACTGCGCCACAATCAATCTACCTACCTTCTCAGCCTAAGAGCTTTCATATTTTTTTTCTGCCTGTGTAGTCTCACCATGGCCATGAATCTGTCCCTGATTCTGTCCTCTTGTCTGCCCCACCTCTTGACTTCGTCACATCATCTACCTGCATCCTTGTTATAAGGTGGGCATCTTCCCTTCACCTACCCATTCAAAACACTCCTGCTCATGACATTCATTCTCTCTTCCAACTGCTTATGCTGTTCACTGGCCTATGGTATATCCAGGAGAAACTAGTTGACAGTATTTCAAAGCCTACATTTTTTCCCTCTTTTCTTTGCCTTCCCCATCTTCCTGTCCTCAGTCAGGCCTTGGCATCAGTTTGGTTGTTTCCTTTGTGCTTTCAAGTGAGCTCCTCTGTGCTTTTTCTGAAGTTGCCCCTTACGTTAGGCAGGAAAACCCCACAGACAGTTCTGAAACTATTCTGTTAGGATCCTCCTCTGAAATCCCTCCCTAGACTACCCGTTTGCTGTGTGAGCAGGGTGTAGTTCCTTCCTCTCCTGAAACTGGTGGCCTCATCACTCTGACCAACAGTGTCTGCTGATTTCCTTGTATCGTCCTTGCTTGCCTGTTTTCTCTCATCTTACATTTACCCCATGAGCTCTGCAAGGCAGAGAGCTCCCCTTCGCCCTCTTTGAAGAGTGTTTAACTCCAGGAGGAAGGCTGGTACAGAGCTACTGTCCTACTAAATTAATACCCTCCAGGCAACCATTTGCTCTTGTTGTTAAGGCATAATCCATTTTCTTCCCTTTCCTCTCCATGTTATTTGTCATGCTCACTCCTATGAACAGAATACTCTCCTTATTACTATATGGCATGTACTTTTCCTCACCCTAATCCATAAAAGAACTCTACTTTTTTACAAGAGCTCTGTTAGACTCCTTCCTCCACAGGTTGGATGCTTCTTTTGCTGTACTTGTTTTATTTTTAAGCCCAGAAAGGATCCCTGTTAGCCTGACCTTTGCTGCAGCTCACGCCAGGATAGCAATATTCCACTTTGCTATGTTGAATGTCATCAAGGCCACGGAGCTGTTAGGAAACACACTCAGATTGGTCCAAAAAGCCCAGAGAGAGATTTATCAACTATTTCTCTTGGCTCCAGCAGAAATTTCTGCAGCTGTTGTTTTAAAAAATAAATTTCCAGGCTGGGTTTTAAAGTTTTTCAGCCTCCTTATCCCAATTATGTCTTCTTTAGGCAAATGAAAGAACTCATTCAAACCCAGCAACTGCATATATATTTTACAACTGCAGTCTGGTCACTTCTCGGCCATATTCTGTATCTTCAAGAGTATAATAATACTGTAATGAAAATAATAACTAATAATGATGATAGAATCCATTATTCACAGAAGAGACAAAGCACGCAAAGTATAAAATGTATAAAATCAAAAGTGAAGGCTTGAGCGTAGCCCAAGACATTTCATAAGCTGAAAAATGAAGTCTTGAGCATAGCCCAAGACACTTCATAGGCTGGGACGTAATTGCTCTTGATCTCTTTATATTGGCTTTTTATCTCAAAAAAGCCAGATGACGAATTGCCAAGTGATTTATCATAAGTCATTAGTACGTGGTTTCCCTGCCTTCCTCCGCCTCCTCCTCATGCCCTCCTCCTTTGCCTTTGGATTCTTTCCTTTTGATATTTGTAAATCTACACAATTTGGAAAGGCCCAAAAATGCAGAGCACAAGCCTTTTGCACTCTGCAGCCAGCTGGCCTCCTTCTTACTATTTGTACACGGCAGTTGCACTCAGGGAACGCAGTCATCTTTGGTGTTAGACAAACCCATTTAAGAAGGTGCTTTTGCCCTTAAAGATTTGCATGGAATAGATGAAGCATTTAAGAGAAAGAGGATAAACAACAGTGACTCATCCCAAGGCAGGCAAAGGGCAGACCAGGGAAAGAATTTATGTCTCAGTGCTTTTCCCATGAGCTAGTGTCCTTTTTTTAGGACAAAGAAATGGAGTGTTTCTCTAGCCTATCAGTGCCAGTCAGTCCACAAAGGACTACAGGGGTGGTCCAGTGCAGCTTATCAACTTTTCAGTGTACCTGTATCCCTGGGGAATACAACTGTATTTTTATGCTGGTGGACAGGTCTAGGTTTCCTGGGGAAAAAAAACCCAAGGAAGAAATTTCAGCACCCCTTCTCCCCCCCAGCAATAGGCCCCATTGCTATTCCTTCATCACAGCACTCAAGCCTTGAGCACTTGGATGCTGAGATCCTGGCACTCCCCACCCTTTGATCTTGATTGCCAGTTGTGGGCAGCTGGAGATGGCTTGCAATGCTGGCAGCATCAGGGCATACATTTTTCATCCTCCTTGTGATAGGAATGGAGGTGAGGAGTTCAGCACTCTCCCTTACTTCCACTGACATCAGTGCTGTTTCAGCCCTGATAGTATTAGCACAATCTTTTAAAAGCAGTTCATCTTATTACCATGGTGTGCACTCCCTGAAGGCCATGGACAACTGTTAAAGTCTGGAAGTGCATGTGATGTCATGGAAGAAATATGAAACAGCAGCTGAACTGCTAGCTGCTACAAGGGCAAATTTTGGTTAATGCTTCCTATTAACTCCTAGCTCCTTCTGTCATCCTGCTATCGTGGTAGCGAGAGACTAAAGGAAATAGCTCTCTCATCTTCTGCTCAAAATTGCCATTTGCCAAGGATTTGCTAGAGGTCTAATTAAAGCAGAATAAATGTATTTTGCATTTCTCACCCAAGAGGGTAGTTTAGCTCATAATCAGTGGAATGAATACAGCATGTTTCTGACTGAATTTCCAGTGCTAATGAAAAGGGATACTCTGACTGATGAAGACAAATGTACTTCAAATGAAGAATTAATACTGCTCATAACAGCACAAATATGAAAATTCATATTCTTAGAACAAATGCTTTGCTACTATTAGGCACTTACGGGTCTAAATCTCCGCTAGGCTAGAATCTACAGCTGGAATAGACAAATATTTATGCTGATATTTAGTATGTAGTCCTACTGTGTCTGTAATTTATATTCCCCCATAATCACGTCAGAATGCCACTTTCTGTGCTTTGTGGTGTGACATTTCCACTTTTAATGTCCCAGAAGCAGCTCTTCATGGGGAAACCCATCCTTCCAGCCAAAGAACAACTGTTCTCAAATCTCTGTGGTGCTCTCTGAAATACAAATAACAACATTAATACAACCCAGAAGCTTCTCCATTGAACAACACAAAACCAGCTTGTGAGAAATGTTTTCTTCACAGGGGACCTTATGTTCTTAAACAAGATGCATCAAGTGATTTTTGCAAACAAGCGGTTATGGAGGGAAAGTGTAGCTGGGCAGATCTGTGGTTATAAAGGCTATCTATAAATGTGAGTTGCGTGAATGTCTTGTTTTTACAGACAGAAGCAAACAGAAAAATATTCATGAGACCACAGGCCTTACTAAGCAACAGCCTTGCTTGCTCGGGCTCCAGGATCACTCAGAGGCATGTGTCCTCTTGACAGCCTTTGCACTGGATTAGCCCTCCAAAGGGATGCAGGTTTACATCTGCGGATGTTCTTAAAGATGGGTGAGATGTTTAACCAGACTGCTCTCTCCCATACTCTTTCTTGGAACTCCCACAGCTTCCTCTTGATCATGCACTTGAAAGCACATTCTTGACACCCTCAACTCACCCTCCCTGCTTCTAGCAGGCCAAACGAGTTTTAACCATTGTTTTTAATACCTTAAATGTATTATTCAAGGCTTGCCCCATCTTTGCCATACAGACTGTAGCTGTCTGCCAGACTAACTGCATTTGCTCCCATTTTATGAAGTGCTGTAATGGTTTCTCCAAGTTACTTTTTTTTTTTCCCCCGCAGATTTTCAATGAACTATTGCCGTTTACTCATGAGAAAAGTCATTTGTGGTATCTTGATTCCTTGTGATAATGAAGGTATTGGCTTACACAGTGAATAGCTGTTCCTTTGCCACTGAGTTTATGTTAACATTCGTAGTATCAATTAAACAACGTTTGAAGATAAAATATGTGACAATAACTGGAGGGGCTGAAATAATTGCAAAGGTTAGGTCATGGTGATCAAGCTTCTGAATGCATTTTACACACTGATGATGTGAAGTCTGCAGATAATTCTTCCTTCAGGTGTCAGAACTCATTTAGGCTTTAGACACTGCCATAAAAGGCAATCAGATCTTCCCTTCCAATCTCCAGAATCATTTTAACACAAGTAATATAAACACAGTCGCATCATTTAAAGCCTTCTCCTACCGCCGTACAGCTGCTGAGGCAGTTAATTACAATATGTTCCCAGGATGAGAGGCTGAATAGGCAGTCGCATTTCTGCGCTTCATTAAAACGAGCTTAGCAAAATTAGGCTGATAGGATAATGGGGATACCTTGTGCAGTTTCCACTGTTCCCAGCAGCAAGGATTGTGCCAGATGTTACGCTCTTTGTGTAAATGATGTACCTTGTATTTCTTGACTAGGAATAAGAAATGGGCACATGCTTTCATCTTACGTCAAGCTGCTAAACAGAATTCTTTAAAGCTTTATAAATGAATGCAGCATCTACTTGTGCAAAATAACAGTATATCTACTATCAAGCTTATCATTTAGTGCTGAGGAGAGCTAAGAGATTGGAATATTTTTGTTAGGAAAGTATGGGAAAAGAGCCACTCCATGAGAACAGGTGCATTACCTAAAATATTTCAGTTTTGCATCTTCATCATTTCAAGTAGAAATGTTCTTTCTAAGTTTATGCAGCTCTTCTCTCTCACCTTCAAGGGTTATTAAGACTGGAAATTCAAATTATTTTAATAGCGTTGATGTGCCCATTGCTGATTCATTTACAGGTCAGGGCCCCAATGGTAGGATTCATCTCATCTGTCTTTCTCTCTGAAAAACTGTCATCTAGTTAGCTACACTCAGTGTAAAATAATTAGGGGAACAAACTGCCCTTAAGGAAAACCTGTCTTAGGAGAGGAAACATCTTTGAGTACTGAAAGGGCTCTAAAACCAGCTTGAGACAAATCAACTAAATGTGAGGCACATGTTGTCAGAAGGGGTGAATTTAGGCCAAAGAGGCCCAGGTTTTGAACCCATCCATTAGTAAGCTTTACTTGATTAACAGATGTCAGATTCAGATAAAATGAAGTTATTTATTGTGGTTTGGGGTTTTCTGGGTGGTGGTGGTAGTGTTTTGTTTCATGCTGTACCTCTCAGTTTCTGGTTTTCCTTTTCATGTCAACAAATGAGGGACTTCAGCACTCCCTAGCACCCTCTTCTTGGCTTAGCCCCGAGCAGAACAAATATAGGAGTGCAGGTTAAGCTTTACCAGTCCCTCTAGCCATTTCTCTGGATGGATAATGCGGGGCCAGCATGTGTGGGTCCAGTGTATGAGGTTAGGGAAAGAAAAGTGCTGTATCCTGTTCCAGAAGCTGGTTTTGGTCCTGATCTCTGAGACATCTGCAACAAGCTAAGTAGAATCGACGTTGGAGACTTCCAAGACTCAAACAGTGAAGAAAACAATTAAGTCAGACTTCAGGTGACTCATTCATCCTCAGGTGTAGCCCACTGGATAGTGCAGACCAGGACCCTTTGCAGAGGGAGCATATAAGGCATATTCTGCTGGATACTTCAAACATCACACCTGCAATATTGGAGTTTTATGGTCAAATGCCAAGTCAGAAATAAGCCTTCAGTATCTGTTCCTTTACTGACCACACCGCAATGAAAATGACAAATAGTATGAAGCTGTTACTTCTAAATGACCATGGGGGGAAAGTAGGTGTCCCCTGTCTTTGCTGTTAGAAAGAGCTGTATTCTATAGATAAGTGAGAGAAGCAATTGCTGAGAAAAGTAAGACATTCTGTACACCATCCATCACATATATACCTATTATTTATGATATATGGATAAAACAGGAGGGATTTAGAGTTTTTTTTAAATGCACATTGTTCTACAGCAGTGGGGTGTGTGTTTCTATGAACAGACACATGTGGAATTCCAGTGTGTGCAGGTTTAGTGTATTCAGAATTGCTGAAAATAATTAGCCACAATACCAATTTCACTTCTGGAGCTTAAGCAGCATGTTGAGAGCAATGGTGTTATTAAGAATAATTTCAGAGCAGTAAATATAGCTATCTAATCATCTATAATGGCAGGCTAGACATCTGCATTTGACTGAAATGAAAAAATATATCACTGCACATTCTATTTCAGTGAAAATATGCATACATCTATCCTGCATGCAGCAAATGTGATGTATAGAAAACATTTTCAAAATGCATAATTCCTTCAGTGATCACCTCCTAACTCTCACTGTTGGCTCTAAAGTATTAAAAGAAAAACACTACATAAAATATTGCATCTAATCTGTTATGCATCTTGATCTACTAAAAAGTTGGAATACTTCAAATAAATTTTACATAGATCTAAAAACCATTCCGGATCAAAGCCTGCATCCTGGCAGACAAGATGACCCTCAGTGATAGTTCAGCTGTTAAATCAATAAGGTCTTGGAGATCTTGTTGACATTCAGTACTGGGTCCACAGCAAAAATGCAAGTCGGTAGTAGTGGAGCTGCGTTAGCAGATGGGACTGTTGCTCTCAGCTCTGGAGCATGCCCCCTGACAGCAAAGCATATGGTCTAATAAACATAAATGAGGGCCAACATTTAACTCTGCTCTTGAGGTACTTTAGTATTCACCTAATGCCCTTCTGACAGAAAGCCTTATGGGACACACGTGGCCAACACTTCACATACACCGTAAGTATAACCATTTATATTCTGGTTGGTATATACTCTTTGTACTTCATATTCTTAGTTTGTGAAGACTGTAGCATCTAACAACTTTTATGATGCTGCATTTAGAGATGAGACCAGTAATACAGCTGAGGCCGAGCTTGTCACAAACTACAGATTTTGCAGATTTTATTGTCTTCGGAGAGTCTCAGTGATACAGATTGACTGTGACCATAATCTGGGCTCTGTGTGTTCAGTGCCATTCACTGGCCCACATCTCTTGGGACAGGCACTGCAAGCCAGAGCTCACCCTCATGGGAGGAGAACTGACCCTACAAACCACAGCTGGTTTTGCTAAGATATTTTAGTAGATTGTTTTTGCTAAGATATTTTAATAGATTAATTAATGTTTTAAAGGAAAATTAGACTATCAATCAGGTTAAATGGTTTGACTTCTGCAGTGAACAGCAGTGTTAGATGAAGATTCCCTAGTGACACTTTCCTGTTTTGAGGCAAGATCACCTCTCTTTTCACATTGACTAGTCATCTCGCATCAGCCCACAGGTTAGTTTTGACTCAGCAGGGCTCGTGGCGAGTTGCTGTTTCCCAATCCAATCCCAAGGTATGGCTTGCGTTAGGTGCTTCCATGTGTTTTCCCACAGGGACCTGATTTATTAAGTGGAGAAGGTGCCTCTATCTGACTGATGTGGCTATATCTATATCTGGTGTTTCACTGCCCTGGATGTGGTTTACGAACTTTATCAGGGTCTATGCAGATGCTCTTATTGATGAACCTCATCAGAAAAATACAAGGTGGCTGATAAAGGTGTCTTCTGGGGGTCAGGTAGCCCATTATTAATATTTTTAAATATGTTCATCATTTCTACTTATTCACTTTTCTAATAATCGTATGACAGTAAGATCTAACTCCAAGGACTTTCACTACGTGGGGTATGCAGTGAAAAGGGTGAACTGTGAACAGCTTAGGCTTGCTGCTGTAAGTAGACTTCACCCTCCCAGATGACATTTCACACTCTCTCCATTTAAAAATAGACCAGAATTGTTAGTTCATATCTCTCTGGCTTTGCTGAGCTTGGAAAGTCTTTGGGTATTACTTTCCATCTGACAAGAATAGCGGTAAGAAAACATGTCTCTATTCAGTAAATCAACATCAGGCACAGCTTTTCAGTGTGGTTTTATTTATTCTTCTATTTAACACTTTCAAGGCTGTATCACCAGACATTATAAATAATAAATGTACTATGAGGACACATTTAGCACAGAGAACCGCCACTAGTTAAAAGAAAAATCACAAAATACCCCAAACCCAAAACCCCCACTCTCCAGTAGAGATGTTTTCTTATGTAATTAAACAAGCTAGTTCATTAACATTAACCATACTACACCTTCCAATGACCCAATTTCTTTTAAACTACAGCTCCAAGCAGATCTGATAAGGCTGCAGTATCCTAATTATAAAATAATTCCCAACTTAAAGCAACCTTCTAGGCACTGGCTGCCACATCAAACCATTTCTCATTACAATGGGACTTACTCAGCAGACCAGTGCAGTTCACCATGAAGGAACTGTGAGAGAGAACCTGCAAGCTTTTGACTCAATATCTTCTTTATGGGAATTTGCTGAATTTATTTTAATTTAAATGTATCTAAGGTCTAAAAAGCAAAATTATTAAGGAAAATGAACCCTTTCCTTTATGTTACGGATTCTTCTCTCTCCCAAGGGCAGAATCTGACAGATGGTAGGATACGTCACGCTGGAATGCAGCTTGTACGTATTTAAAAACCAAACTGTAATTACACAGGCAAAGCTTAGAGGGTGATTTCTTTTGACACAGCGTTTTTTGTCCCAAGCACCAGCCAGATTTCTTGTACCTCCCTGGCTTTAGCACTTTAGATAAGGAACCATAGACGCATTCCCGGTAGTTCTATGCCGCACCCAGAAAGCAGCCATGCTTACAAGATGGTGACTACCTCAGCTCGGTGAACTGCCTGTGCCCCAGGGTCCAGCCCAGGTGCCATGCAAAAGCAGTGTGACTCCATCAACTCAATGCTGGGCCTGATCTCCTTCTGCTTGGTGCCACCCTAACCCGGTCAAGGGGTTTTGCCCAACTCAAAGCACAGGCAGAGCATGTTCACATCTTCACATAGCATACGTTAAGTGGAATCACTGGCTGCCATGCTGGGGTCTCTCCTTCCAGACTTCTTCAGTGCTTATCAGTGATCCTTGATAGAAGAGGATTTTGAGTTTAAATCCAATAAGCTCAAGTTATCTTAAAAGGGAAGGTCATTTGCTGTGATCAGATGAGATGGCAGACACCTGCCTTTCAGAAGAGCTACATTAAATGAAAATATAAACCTCTCATTAGTAAGGAATTTAGCTCAAGAGGCTAAAAATCTACATCCTCGTATTGATTCTGGACACACTTAGTAGACAGATTAATTTAAATGTTTACTGTATCTAATCTTTCATTATATGCCTCTGGATCTTTCATAAACCAATTTACCTTAGGTATGGAAAGATCAAACAGTAGAGATGCAAACTATATATAACTTCTATGCAAGCGCATCAGAACATGACATTAATCTCTTTTCTAATTTCCTATGCTCCCATTTTTGTCGTACAAGGTGACATCCCTCACAGCAACTGAGCGATTTATATTGTGGAGGGCAATTATTCTTAACTATGTTTAATATTGGTGCAATAGCTCATCCATTTTAAAGCAAACGATATATGCAAGATTATTTATTCAGGACAGGCATTGAATCATTTTTAAAAAGTCCTATTTCTGAATAAATACAGCATATCTGTGTTTGTCTTTCTGGTATCATGCAAGTTACATGTGCCCATTACGTGTATATGCCCCAAATAAACAGACTCTAAAAACTTACGGTGAAATACCTCTCTGAAACAGAATAAAGAAAGACTTGAAAAATGAAACTAAACGGAACTTATCCTCTTATTTCCACAATATAAAAATTGATATAAGTACCATGACATGATGTCAGAAAAGCAGAATCAACAAAATAATTATATGATGTCATCTATTCTAGTCTAACAGTGTCAAGGATTTTTATGTGGACTTCATGGAGTATTGTGGTTTATCCTTTTCCATGGATTAACAAATATATGTATAATAATTAGCTGCACCAAAACCACTGTGTTTTTGATAGACTTGAAACTTTCTTTGTTATTTCTACCCACATTGATAAAGGCTGTAATTGCCTTAAGTTTCTGTTTGGTTATATCTGGAAATGAATGAGGTTAGGCTCTTTGGCTAGGATCTGGTGACCATAAATTCTATGGGATCCGGATGAGTTGGCTACTTTGCATCCTACGGCTGCAGGTTATGTGTTAAGAGGGGAAGGATGATGGAATTGTACTATTTCTTGGCTTTGAATTGACAAATGCACACTTTTACTAACCAGAAACGTCCTGTTACACAGGGACATGAGAGGAAAATGAGGGAATTACACTGAAAGGCATGGGATGGTAAGAACAAGATATACTCTCTTTTCTTGAGACCTTATAGCAGCCTTCCAGTACCTGAAGGGGCCAAGCTGGAGGGGGACTTTCTACAAGGGCCTGTAGTGACAGGACAAGGGATAACAGGTTCAAATTGAAAGCAGGTAGATTTAGATTAGATATTAGGAAGAAATTATTCATGGAGAAGGTAGTGAGGCACTGGAAAAGGTTGCCCAGAGAGATTGTGGATGCCCCATCCCTGGAAGTGTTCAAGGCCAGGCTGGATGAGACTTTGAGCAATCTGGTCTAGTGGAGGGTGCCCCTGCCCATGGCAGGGGGGTTGGAACTGGATGATCTTTAAGGTCCCTTCCAACCTAAACAATTCTATGATTCTCCTAGTTAAATGCTGAGCTACAGTTTAATGCTGGTTGGGTAGCTCTTCTGAGGCCCACACTAGAAGGATTCATTCAGGACCACTCTTTCCTAACTAACTTTTGAGCATGTTGTGCAAGACAGCATCCAAAAAAAAAAAAAAAAAAAAAGGCAGCCCTGTAGGGGCTGGATATATGGTTCCTGCTGCATCTTCCTCAGCCCAGCCCACATGGCCATTCACAAACACCATTAGATTGCTCTGAAGTGACATGGCAAACCCAAGTCTGTATTTACCTGCCACTTCAT
Source organism: Rhynochetos jubatus (assembly GCA_027574665.1). NCBI lineage: Eukaryota > Metazoa > Chordata > Aves > Eurypygiformes > Rhynochetidae > Rhynochetos > Rhynochetos jubatus. Next base: position 11,381,397 of record CM050648.1, on the reverse strand, counting down.
TCTCTTTCAGATGTTCACAGATAGTTTGATTAATCTTTATGCTGTTTTTCTTCCTACTACCATGTGCTTGCAGCAAGGGTCCCCCCAGTATAACAGCCTGTGTATGTTGAATTCCTCCATAGTGGTAGCAACAAAGATAGCAGCTGCCAACATTGCTAAATCCTGGGCAGTTGTGAGCTTTTTTTATTTTCCCCCTTTGATTCATTTATTTTCATGACAATATTGCTTTCCGTCTCCTTTCCCTCCCCAGTAATTGCCTCCTTGTGGGTGAGCTGCCTTGTCTCTTACAAGCTTTCACTTTGCTATGCCAACAAGTCAGTTTGGTATTGCCCACATCTACTAAAATCAAATATAAGACAGAGGTAAAGTTCAGAAGACGCTGAGGAATTCTAGGATAACATTGGAGGACTGTCAAACACAAGTTGAAATCTGCAGTTTTAAAAATCGTTGGTCTTGATTTTCAGTTAAAATGCTCATATTCAACTGAACTGTCTACCTCAAATTAAACATACACCCATTGAGAGGCAAGGGTCGGTTCATTTTGTCTACCTTGTGCTGAAATCTAGGAAAACAGAAACCTTTAGAAGCCAAGTCTTAGAAGCCAAGCAAACTTTAGCTTGGCCTGATCCAAAACTCATGGAGGTCTATGGAGATTGTCATAGTCTTCAGTGAGTTTTGAATCAGTTCTCCTTGACAGCAGCCATCATCAATCCCTGCTGTGATGAGGATAGGGAAAGAAGCAATCAAAATCAAAATCCAACCTTCTACTGAAAAATCCTCTGGTCTTTATTTAAGTAAGTGTCAAATGTAGAAGAACAAATTACTGAAAATTTTTCTTCCATGGGAATTACCCACATATAACTTTTTGCTTTGAAAACTGGGGGTTCGTGTTTTCTGGCATCACTTTTCTTTCTTTTACAGGAATTGCCTCAAATATAAAATTCGTGCCTGAAGAAAGAAAAATCAATCAAACATAATAACTTATTCAATAGTATAGACCAGTGCTGCCAGTGAAAATTGATAAAGGAATGATCAGAGCACATTAGACCCTATCCTTTCCTGAATTACATGAATGCTGCTCTTGATGTAGCAGAGGCAGTTTTGATACTTAAGAATGTATACAAAAAGCATAGGTCCAAATCTCCTCCCATATTCATTTTATGCCAGAATAATTTCATACATTTTAATGAGATCAGTTTGCATTTACACCTGTGAGACAGACACAAGAAAAAGCTTCCACAAATACTGTCTTTTTAATTTTTAAATAAATAAGGGGTAAAGTTATAATTTGGACATAGTAATTTTCATAAACATGATTCTTTTCTTTTGTGGAATGATCATTTACAATACTATAAAAACAAATAATGGCCATTGAACAAAGTTCATATATTATACTGTCAGCAAAATACTGAACCCGAAGACCAAAAAATAAAAAGCACTAATAAAAATATTAATTCTGACAGGGGGTCCAGTGAATTAACTTTTTGTGGTAAGAGCAGCCATCTAAAAGGGAGAGCTTTATCCTGAACTATTTAGCTTTCTTTTTCTTTTGTGTTTTGCAATTCTGTTTTCTTTAACCTACATTCAGTCTGCATCCTGCAGAAGGTCTGTCTGCTAATAAGGTTATTTGCTCAGCCCTCCTCACCTCCTGTAATTTGCCCAAATTACGGAAGGCAAATTAAGCCAGCTCAAAACCATATTAACAGACTGGTGCTACCATCATAATTAAATCACAGCAGACGCAAAGGAATGATGGAGACTTGGTTGTAAATACATCAAGTAGTTCTGATGACAGTAATGCATTTTATTAGGGAAAACTTTCATAATTTTTATGATCTAATGCACCTTTACCCTTTTCTTGCCCTTCAGCCACCAGGTAGGACATAAAGTAAATTGAATTCCTGTATGTTAATGTTTTTTTTCCTAGTTAACTGGTATTAATATTATATGCTACCTGATTCAGTGGTTGTCCTTGCACTTAGAGTAGCTACTGCAGTAAGGGAGAATCACTTTTTTTGGGAGGTATGAATGTCCTGCACTGTTATCTCAACAAGAGCTTCATGCAATGGCACTCTCTTCTCACGTTGCTTGCAGGAGAGGTGCTCAGGGTGAGGACTGGACTAGAGCACTGCTGTGCTCCAGATCCTGACCAGCAGAGAGCACACAATATGGTGTTAATACTTGCCATATGCTATAGGGTTGTCACACATAGCCCATCTCTTTGGGTATTTATCAGGCCACCAGTGTGGATGATCAACCTTGGCGATGTTGATGCTTTTCTCATTCCCACAGGACTCTGGGGTGTACTCAGTTCTGATATCCTTCATTTATTTCAGCTTGTCTTCCTGTACCACCCTGTCTACACACCTCTGACTGTTTACACTTGAGAAAGAAAATCCGCTCAGAAACAACAAGGCTCTTTTCCTTAGGTTGGAGCACCAATCAAACCACGTAAGGGGGAATGAAGTGGAAATGGAGTTTGACATCTCAGTAAAAGCCTTCCTTTGATATTTCTTGATATTGTTGGTTACAGGTAAAAGGGAAAACACTTCACAATTCCTTCATTACTCTCTGGTATGCGAAGTAATTGTTTTGGATAAGGGTGGTGGTTGAACGTCTACATCCTGCAGCTTACCTGGTAGACAGTGTTGTAATGTTAGCGTAGTGCAAACCACAGAGGACAGCTTATCTGTTGGGAAAACATAATTAATAGACTTGTGTTCACCCAGACCTAATATTGCCCATAAATTGTCCAACAAATTTTAATCATGTCAGAGAGGTTGCAAGATAAAGACGTGATTGGAATAGTGTGGACACCTTCCACTGCACTCCCTCTCCTATTACAGTGCTTTATGTGCTTGCTAATGTGCCTGTATATCATATCTGTTTACTGGATTAAATATGAAGTACCTAAACTGTACCCTATTAATTAGCTGTTTAGTGTTATCCATGGAGAAGAATAGCCCTACTGCCTCTGAGGTTTGATCGGCTGAAATTAAGGTCTGGTTGGCTTGTGGGTGTAGGATAGGCGCATGAAGACATCCTAGATAGGAGTGCACTTTGTATCATAATAACTTTTCCTGGCACCTAGCAACAGTAACTTGCATCAGAAGTAGATATTTCTCATAATCAGAATGAAGAAGGTGTCTCAATCACAGATGACATCTGAACTCTCAGTTCAGCAATTATGAACCTCAGTGATCTACAAAGCATTTTTATGTCTTTCCTTTTATTGCCAAACAATGCAAGTTTTCCCCTGGAACAAATGATGGCTTTGCCAGTCTAAACTAGGGGTTTATACAGATTAAGCTAACGTTTGGCAGGTTGTCCTTTCCAAACCTTTTACAGTCAAATGCTCTCTCTCCATTTAGTGAGATAATTCAGATACTTGGATGCTCTTTTCAGACATTAATCAAAACAATCAATCTTCCAGAGTGTAACAGTCTGTGCTTTATGTAGGGGGTCCCAAACTAACGATTATAAAACAACAGCACAAAGCAACTAGCCATGTCTGGAGGAATATACTACATCTTGCAGAGTATGTTACTCTCAGGACCATCACTGATCTTAGTTTCCATATTGTCTTGGTGGGCTAGAAGACCCCATCCCTTCTTAGGATGATCTGAAACCTGTTAGCTACATTTAAATTACTTCCCTCAGTTTGTGAGGTCCTTTTCTTTATTTATTTATGAGCTTTACAATTCTCCTGGTTAAACAGGCAAAGGCTGGTGACTGCACAGTCCCAGTTAGTGGCTTCTAATGCTGTCACTCACTACATCTTTTTGCCTAAGTAAGTGCGTGCCTGGCTGTCCACCAATCTTCAAGCTGCCCTGTGAAACCTATTTGCTAATCCAAACAATCTGGGTTAATATAGAACATAAATTCACATAAAGAATATTTTTCATTGTAGGTGCAATAATATCTCTAGTGTGCTTCTTTTTGTGCGGCTTAAGCATTATAAATGAAAAACAAAACGTAGTAGAATACTGTGAGATCATTGCAAGTGTCTACCTTCAATCTTGTAGATCTCACAGGCACTGAACTAAACAGTTCAAAAAAGGGTTTTTGTTGGCATTGTTTTGTTTTTTTGGGGGGTTGTTTTATTTCTGATGTGTGGCACAACAGCAAAAATGGGGTATTGTTTAACCACTTTTCTGAATAATTTGAGTTTGAGAAGCATTAGATCTAGATCCAAAGATGGTGATCTATGTTACTAACAAGTGATCAGTTAAAACCGGGCATCTATTTTTGAACTTTGTCTTTGGACAAACTGCAATATTCCATGTCAAAACCATGCAGTAGAACACCTTTCATCTCTGGCCTCAGCTCTTTTCTCCTACCGGATGAAAGTTTGGGTTTTTTTGTTGCTGAATTAAAGCAAAATTCACTAGTCACTAGAGTGTCCTGAAAAACTGAGCAACAAGGTGATTATTACCAGTTTCTCTACAATACCAAATTGCTTCTGTTTTGAATATTTCCCAGGAAGCATGTTATTTTTCCAGGTCCCTCAAATAAAGCCAACCATTCCAGAGAGGGTGGCAATACTTATATTTATTATCTGACAAACCTTATGTAGCAAAAGATTACATCTGTCTATATTTTTTGGCTGTTTTGTGGGAGCTGATGCCATCAGAAATGAAATAACCAACTTCTGAGAATGCTTCCTTTTGGTTTATTGCCTCATTTTGTTTTATGAATGCAGCCCCCATAGACTTTTGTTTTTATTCTGGCTTTCTGTGTTGCTGTGCCTGGTACTTTAGCTAGTTGTGTCACCATTTACACTATAAAACACAGGGGCTCTATCTGGACATAAAAATAACCTCCTATGAAATTTGTGAACCTCCACAAAATGAATTTGAAATAACAACAATAATAAAAAGCTTCACACATTTAGAAACAGATATTTTTTTTCCTTTTTGGAATGTAAAAAAAAAAAGAAAACTTAAAAATGAAAGGGTGTAAAATCCCACCTTTGCCTCAGTTTCAAACCTCCTCTTGTAATCAAAGGAGTGAATTTCTCCAGCAGAGAAAGCCCATACAGAGACCACATATGCAAGCTTGTGCTCCAACCCAAACCTCCCCTTCAACGTAAGGAGGACACTGCAGGAGAAGAGAGCTGGGAATTGACCTCTTATGCCAATTCCTGTTTGACACACAATCTCACAGGCCAGGGGGAATGAATGCATATGAGGCTGGGAGGAAAGGGGAAGGATGAAGGAGAAAAATATAATTTTCCCTGAGTAAAATGCCAGTTTCCTCAAAATATGTCTCCTTCCCCTCCCAAGAACACAAATTTCTATCAATCAGATCTTTCCTGAACCTCATTTGATTCCCAGCAGTCCTCCATGCCTTTTTCTCTGGAGGCCTTGCACTTATGCATATATTCCAGTTTTCATTTGCTGGGTCTGTGCCTTCTATTTTTCAAAGCTAATAGACGAGTCTGATGTTTTCTACTATTTTATATTCTGGAGAAGTTTTCCAGCAAAAACCTTGTGAAAAATTGCAGTATACAGCTTTAACTCACACGCTGCAGGTTGCCCCATGGAATTGGAGCCCTGTGATTTTCTTCATTTGCCCAAGCATAATATGCTCCACGTCAGGCAGAGATGTCAAACGCACTCAGAGAAAAAGGACAATTACAATTTTTAGCCATGGTCTGTAGTCTTTGTCTGTAAAGTTTGAGCCTCACATTACACTCAATAAACAGCGTCTCTTTAAACTAAATATAGACCACTTGCTCATGCAAATTACATTATCCCAAGCGGAGCATACCATTACAGTAATTGCATTTACAAATCATGTGAGCACGCCTAAGCCTTTTGGGAAAACTTTTCTTCCTCCACCTACATTAATCTTAAGATTCACAACTCCATTGAGATGAAGGGCTTGTTCACACCTCAGGCTCCCTGTGACAGCCCTCCATCAATTCAGGTTGGAGAGCTGCCCTGGGAAGCAGGAGGAGGAGTGTACATTCGCCCGCGATTCTCCAGACGGTGCTTCTGGTGTGGCTGTTCATATCTGAGTGGTAAGTGAATATAAAATTCCCTCAAGTAAAATGGGAACATTTTACACCTCCTTTGTTCTGAAAGTAATTGTGTAAGAAGAATGACAGCATCAAGATGAAGCTATAGTTAAAAAAAAAAAAAAAAAGGAAGTAAAAAAAAAGGAGTTGTTATTCTTAGGAAGAAGGTGCCTAAGGAGGTGAATAAGGATACGAAGCAAACTGAGATTATGGCTTTTCCCACCACCTTTCTACTAATATTTATTTTTGAGAATTAAAAATCTCTTTGCAAATGCAAGTAGTTACATAGAAAAAAATCACCTCATAAACACTTTACTGCCTTGTGTGAAAAATACCCACCAACCAGTAAAAAGGAGGATGGGAGTTCAGGTTTAAAGGAGGAAAATACCACATAAACAAGAAGGTATTTCTGGTGTGTAATATATAAAGTGGTGTATGGAATTTAGACATGATTTCAGCACTTAGACTCTGTGGCTTATTCCAGAACTGTAATGAAGATGTGATGGCCCAAAAAGGCCGGATCTAAGAAGTCCTGTTTCATCTTAGAGATAAAACTGTAATTCCAGTAAATGGTGCCTTAGATAAGAGGAACTCAGGAAGAAGGAGAGGGACAGTTGAATAACCTACAGCAAACTGCTATAACTACATACAGAGAAGGTCTGCTAAGGTATTTTCCACAGAAAAAAATGAACAGCTGGGTCTGATAGGAGTTTCTTTGCTCTCATGTGGGGATAAAACTTCCAAAAAGGGGGACATGATCATATCCAGTCAGCTCTTCAGTCCTCTTTGCTCCTACTGCCATGTCAAAGGGAATGCAGGGCACTTGCTAGGTAGCAGAATCCATTAGGAACTATTCAGGCCAAGAGCAAACATGCAAATATTCATAAGAATTAAATAAAAGCATAGAGGTTACTGCATGGAAAGCTGAATAAGTTCTTAAGCAGTCTGCAGCTTGATGGCACATTCCCTGAGTGATGGGAGACACTGCTAGTCAGAGAGAGAGATCAAAAATATGCTAATGGATCTTGCAGGAGGTAAGGACAGAAAGAAGGGATGTTTGCAGAGAGTAAATCTCTCCCTGGGGGGCAGATGAGCAAATCAGATCGATTGTGAAGCTCTGAGGCAGTAAATGCTCACAGGTGGTGGATGGAATAGTAAGCAGGGAGGAAAACCATCTTCTAGGTGGGTGCAACGAGCCCTGTGCTGGGCTGTCAGGGCAGCATCAGTGTGGTATTATTAGCAACTGCAGAGGATGAGGGAAGAGACCTGTCTTCTGCAGGCCTGGTGGGACCAGCCAGCTCACCAGGGATGGGACGTTACTCGGCTGTAGTTGGCAACGGGGATTTGCAGCTCTCACTGCTGGATAAGGTGTTGGGACTGCTGCTGCAGCAGCATAGCAAATCAGCATTAAGAGCTGTCAAGAGGACACTGTTATTAATGTAAAGCTGCTCTTAATCAGTTCAAGGAAACTGCAAAATTAGCCTCCCCTAGGAGAGCGGATGAACAAATGTGACACAGAGAACAAGAAGAGGATTGTTTGGTCAAGTCAGTATGGAAAACTTGGACTAGAAACCTTGTGATTTCAGTCCCAAGATGGGGAAGCCATACACTTAAATACATTTGTATCTGCCTGTGCCTCTGAGTCCCCACATGTCCCTTTCCCCCCAAAGTCTCATTGGCAGCACTGGCACTTGGAGAAAATACAAGTGCAATGTGTCTGTGTCCATATCAAAGACACATTTACATGGGCTTCAAGGGCAGAAGGGTCAAACCAAGCTTTCCTGTGTGCTGTCCACATGGCTGGACCCAAGGCAGGGTCTTTCTGCCCCAAGGCAGGGTCTTCCTGCTTATCCAGTTGTGTGAGCACTGGCAAGGCACAGAAAGCAGAATGAACAGCAGTGAAGGGTAGGGTATGGCAGAGAAAGGCCCTCTGTGTGGATAACGTTTAGGAGTGACTATATACAAGCATCAGAGATGAAGAGGAAGAATGAGTAGAGGACCTGCTGCTGCATGCAGTGCGATTTGGTCCCAGGGTAGAGAGGGAGGGATGGATTTGCTGATGCTGTAAAGAAACATGACAAGGACAAGTGCGTTTCTGCTGGTCGGAGCCTTAGAGGGAAGTGTGAGTGCAGTAACAGACATCCTCCTTATCCTCATTAAACCAGATAGCTCCAAGCTCTGTTTCATCGGTGTGCTGTAGCATTGCTGCTGTCTATAGCTCTGGGGTGGCTTTTTGCTAGTCAGATGGAAATGCTTGGATAGCAGAGAGTGGGCAGCTCAGCTCATCCCAGGCTAGTTCATCTCCCAGAGCAGCTGCCCAGGATGCAGCACTCCCTTGGCCTTGCAGGACCTGGAGACCAAGAGCACCTCTCCAGCTGCCCACAGGAGACATCTGCAGGCAGTACCCTGGGGCTGCGAGGGTGCAAGGCGCTTCGAAACAGACACTCTGGATGGAGCTCTCCCCTGGTGCAGTGAAACACAAGACTACCCTGCATCTGACATGCTCTGGGCACTCTAAACCCATATATCCCCACCTCAGAGTCCTTTGTGCAGCCAGATCAGCCAAAAGACTTCATAAATGCACCAGTTATAAACGCAGTTCAGACTGTGCCAGTACCCAGGCAGTTTCAGAGCAAGTTGTAGGTGTGCAATATAAAGATTCCAATACACAGTCTACTTCATTTCAAGCAAATCTTTCTCTCCAGGTCATAAAACACTAAATAAAAGCTGCCGTAATGCCTAGGGTATTCAGTTTCTCTAATGGTAGAAAGCAGACCAGCCTCTTAGGGGTTTTTCTAATTGACAGAAGGTGATAAAATGGAGAGTAGTGAGACAGGAAGTGCCCTAGGTGTTAAATACTGAAAGCTGGTTTGTGCCATTGTGAGTAAATGGAATCAATGCTCTGTATCATTATTTAAACACTATAATTACATTTGAAAATTCAGGTGCTTAATGTTCCCTCTGGCCTAGAGCCAGAAAAAATTACAGTCAAAGGAGAGGGGGCCAATAAACCAGGAAGGCAGCTCAGGTGTGCTGGAGATCAGGGGAGAAATTAGTTCCAGGGTACTGATTGAAATCAGTGGACTTAAAATGAGGCCAAATTGATCTCAGGAAGCTGAGTGAGGTTTGGTCTCATTTTGTGTTGGTTCAGGGAGATATTTTCTGGCAATCTGTGCCTCTACCTCGGGTCATTTCTCTGTCGTCTCTGTTGAAATGGCTGTGGTGCTACCTTGAGGAGGATTTTGCAGTTCTGTTTCCCTTGAAAGGCTGCTGTTCTCCATAGCATCACCCAAAACACAGCTACTCTAAAAACATCCTTAAGCTTTCACAAGCAGAAGAGAGAGAGGGTCTGTTGTTTCTAATAAGGGAGCCCCACTCCCAGAGAAGAACCTACTTTTGACCCTGAACAGATCTTGACCCTATCACCGCTCGTAGGTGGCCCTTGAGCACTCTACTGCATGCGTCCCACAAAGGGACAACAATGATGCTCTCGTTGGCACCTCTGAACTTCAATTTTTATGTGGTTCTGAGGTGATTATTTAGATAATGGCCATGGAGGGTGCCTGACATATTCTCAGCCCAGTACTTATGGCTTAGAAACTAGCAGACTTGGTCTAAATTGTGCTATACTAATTGAATCAGTTTTTGTATGTTCTTTAGGTGAAAGTACCCATAACAACAGGCTAAACAGGGACCACTATGTCACCTTCTCTGGATACTGCCATCTGGGTAAAGGCATTTTCCTACACAACACAAATATTGGGTTCATGTTCCCATTTTTAGTGTGACAGAGTGGGGGCATGATGCTAATATTTCTGCCTCCATCAGCTTCAGAGGATAATTTAATCTTAGTTATCCCCAGGTAGCCTGATAGATGTGTTCAAATCAAGAATGGAAAACTTCCTGGAAGTTACTGTTTAGGCAACTTACTGAGATCAGCATAGATGCAATAGAGTGAAAGATGCCTGATAGTAGTATAAGTTCAAACTAAATGATCAAACTGTGAGAATCTATGAATCAAAGGTTTTTGTAGCCACTGAATTTGTGATGCAATGCTGGATTTACTTTTTTAATTTCAAGGTTAATAGCTAAAAATAATTGGTGCTAAGATTTTAAAAACAAACTTCATCTTACGTATAACACCAGGACAGCAAATTATCCAATCATATTTATGCTACTTGTGGCAAAACCCTGCCTCCCATTGCTTGAAAAATAATACTGTGCAGCAGTATTTGTGAGGGAGTTTCTTACTTGCATCTAAAAAATTTTAAGGTCAAGCTCAGTAGTTTGTCATTGACGAGGCCTTTAGTCATTTTGAAGAATTAGGAAAATAGGGCAATCAGTGGGTTTCAATGCCTCGTCCTACCAGCATTGCATTCAGAGACATAAGTGTCCTCATACAAATTGCATTTGTCTTAGCATATTTTAACAGGTGTATCTGTCTTTGGCAATCCACTCTAGGGAGAAAGAAAATAAAGATCAAAGAAAATTACAATGTGAATTGCAGAAAGATGCCTTTGAGCAGTTTCTATAAAGATGAGATGGCCTACTAGAGATGATCTTTAGAGCAGTTTCCATGATATGTGCAAATAACCGCAATGCAAAGTTATGCTTCAGTCTCCTTCAGATTTTCCTTTATCTGAAACAAGCAACATAAACAGCTCATTCAAACCGTCACCTTACTTCACAAGCAGTGCCACTGAAATCAGCAACAAGGATGGCAAAGTCAGTCCCTGGGTAATGGCGCTGCTCAAGAGGATTTCAGTTCTGCAAGATACTCAGCAGATCCTGCAAAACTGACATGGACTTGGGGACAGTTGAAACTTTGCAGGATAAAACTGATAATTATCAGACTTAGATTAATGTTACCTCCTGGGTATGAAGCTTGTATTTCAAGTTTTGATCTCATAAGTGATTTCTCTAAATTTTTCTCATTGCAGCTTCTTGAAATAAAGTCATCAAATAACTTTGACATGCAGATAAATGAATGCCTCACAGTTTATTGGAGATGATAATAATGACTTTTTGGGCATACTAATTAACCCAATGATTCTTTTACATTGTTCAGGCTCGAGCAAATAAAACCACCCAGTTTTGCAAGTACATTTTCCAATTTGTTTAAATATATACATATAAATCTTTTATATAGACAAATACAGTTACTTTTATATCATGAGATGATAATTCTTATGTTGCTGTAGCACAGCCTAAACAAAAGACATTACTTAGATATGTATCTCTCATCCTTACATTGGAGGTGTCACCAGTAGATTTCAGGTAAGACCCTTAGATACTAAATTCCTTGGGGCAGCCAAAAGCCTGCTCTTGCTACGTGGTAGAAATACAAGACTGTTCTGTTTTGTGTTTATGTTTGTATAAAAGAGGAATAAAAGTAGGGCTTTTTGTCTTTTATAGTAACACTTACACATGTGATTGGTCGGATGAAGAGATTAAGGCTTTTGCTATGTAGGATAGGCAGATATATGGTGGAGTGTCCGATTCTCAAGAAGTGTGGTGGGTATATAGCAGTTGCCTGTGAAGGTAAAAGCCTGGAAAGTGGCCACCTAGGATCAGTGCCTTCCATGCTACAGAGGTTCCCAGCAGTGGTGACCGTGATAAGTGAGACTTCACAACCTGCGCCATGAAACAATGATGTTGGCTTCACAGCATCTGCAGTTAGAAACTTGCTGATGCACACAATGATCTGCCAGACATTTTGAGATTTCAGATGTTTTGGTCTGAAACCTTTGGGACCACGAACCTATGAATTAGGTCATTCATCAGGGAGGGAGGAAAGCAAGTTTCTTTAAAGGGAACAACCTTTTAGAAAATAATGGGAATTAGCAGGCTTGGGAAATAGCAGACTCTATGTCACTGCCAGTTTACTTCTGTATTTGCAAATAAAGGCAGTAGTACAAAAACGAGCTACCTCAAGTTGTGGCTGCTCTTCTGAAAAGGGTTTTAAGATGGCACTTTATTTTTAGAAGAGGATCCTAAAATGAATCAATATTTTTGGCAAGAGCCACGCTGGGGGAAGGCTAAACAACTTTCCTAGCCTGGCACAGACACATGGGGCTGCATTTGCTCTGCATATAGAGACCTTCCATCTCCAGACCCTGCTGTCTGGCACATTTCACATGTATTAATTCCACAGAAAAAAACACAACATGAATTTTTTTTTTTTTTTTTATAAAGCAGATGTCTAATTAGCTACTGGGTGCTATTTTTCTCTTAGATGTGCTTTTGGGAGATTAATGATAATGAAAAATTGCTGAATCCACTTTATCCCAAAGAACATTCATTCCAATACTTTAGATCCAACGCCATAACCCACAACATACTGTTGGATCCTCTACTGCTTTCAAGTATAATCCCCAGCTCTATTTTGGGGGAAGGGAGGGGTTGTTTGTTTTTGTACAGCCATGTCTGACTTGATTCATATGCAATTTATGGTGTGCTTTCAACTGTTCAGTTAACTTGCTTTCTGTGCATATTCCACAGAGCGAACAGAGTTTATGTCAGTTATACAAACTTTGAAGAGCTCTACGTTTTTGAATTGTTTGATGGATTACACGTATTTGTATAATAAGACGTGGTGCGCACATTGTCACAGCCCATGCTTAATGGATTGGAAGTAGGAAGCTTATAATACCACTGTGAACATAAGCATCCGCTGTGTGTGCAGGCTACTAGTCAGAAAAATCAACTGAACCAAAACATATGCTGCCAAAAAGGAAAGTTGTCTGCTGACAGTCGGCCACGGTATCACAGCAGGGAGAAAGGAGGCACTGTACTGTACATCACATCACGATGGAGGCAGGTAGCCCAAAGATCTCCCTCTGCAGAAATTTCCTTGAGCTGAACTGTCTTCCTGCAGAGCTCCAGTTCACTCTCTGTCTCAATTACTTTCATTCAGTCCTTTTCTGCCTCTGACAGAGACCTTTCTTCTCTGAAAACCCAGGGATGAAAATTTACTCTCCATTGTAACAGGAAATTTAAGGGAGATGGCCCAAAAGTGGCTTGACACCTCCATTTTAGCTCTTTTTGGCTGCAACCTTCACATCAGTTTTTGTCATAATTTTTAAAAAATCATACAGCCCTGACCTTCCAGAATGTGGGTAAAAATTCTTCCTATCACACTATATAAAATTTCTCTGTTATTGAAGTGCGCCATTGAAATAGAAACTCAGATGTTAATTGCACTGAGCTAACTGAGTCTAGAAGAATATTCTTTTTCTTAACAAGTTCTGGCTATTTGATCTCTGCAAGACAAGCGATGAAACCCCACTATCACAGCGGTGATGGTACATCACTCTACCAAGAGGGCACGTCTTCAGTAGAATTATTTTTATGAACACTTTCAACTGTTGTCCCGTATGTTGAGCACACTTGGGAAAGACTTGGCTATGCAATGGGGCTTTTCATGCCAGATGAAATGGCAGATCTCTTAGGAGTGAATTATTCATACTTATGTCGTGACCTTTTATTAATATACTCAGTTTCAAAAATAAACTTTAATCCTTTTTAATAAGTCTCCTTTGCTTTTTCTGAACATCTTTTTCCTCTAACTCAGGAACAGAGAGATCCTAAAACTTAAATGTATATTCCTGAGAAGAATCTCTCTTTTTTTTTTTCTTAATCATTCCCCAAACTTTTGCTCAGGAAATTATGAAAAGTTCCTATGTTCCTTTCACAAAACACCCCTGTAATTTCCCCTTCCATGGCAGAAAGTCACTGTAGCCCTGTTAATTAAAGTTCCTACTATATCCTAATAATTATATGCCAATTGCCCTTCCTTTAGGGAAATTATTTCCCAATTCCTGTATCATATAACAAGAAATGTAAGCTATAATAATACTGATTTATTTTTACGGATATTTGCCCTCTCATACAACTAAGATCTGTTTCATTCCCAAATTTCTGAGCTTTTTAATATTAAAAAGCTCTTATATTCTCATTAGCAAATAATAGATCTTTAAATTCCATCCTCTTCTGAGAGTATTGTGTTTTTCAAACATAAGGATTATCTCGGTATCATGATTTCTAACCCAAATTTGGATTACTTCTAAGCTTCTGAATGCAGCACAAACTGTGCTTGCATGCCTTTTTTTTCCTTGCATTTGCATTTGCAAACAATGGCTTTGTAAATCACCTCCTCATCCCCAGTGCGCAGAGCATTTTTTAAATGATTGCCGATAGATCTTGAGTTTCATCTAATTAAACCGTACTCAACTAATGCATGTCTTTCTATTTCATCTTCCCTTGCAGAACAATATTCTTTTCTTTACTAGGCTTTCTGGGTCACCTTCCCTCAATACTCTTAAAGTCCTGCAAAAATTCTGGAAAAATTTGTTGGAGAATTTGTCCCGGGAGTCCTGGTTCATTATTTCAGATCGGGTCTGGTCCCATGCCCAGTGCAGTCAATAGAATAATGCCTCATGATTTTTTTATCAAACCTTTTGATTAAACCTGATGCATCCAATTCAGTTGTTCTCAAACCCCTTAGAGCAAGACCTCCTCTTTTGTCTCCTCTTCAATAGCTTAAGCATGGGTAAGGGCCAAAAGAAAAGCTCTTTACATGACTGCTACAGAACAGGGATCTTTCAGTGAGACAGAAGAGAGGAAGAGAAACTCAGTTATATAGGTCAGAGATAAAGACCAGCAGAGTGTGCTTCTTTCCCTCTGTGAATACACCCTACCCCTTGCCATAGAGCCCACGTTCTCAAATCTCATATTGAGAATCAAGACTTGGCTTTGCTCATCTCTTCTTCCTGGACATCACTAAATCACTCAGGTGAAACAAAGACCTTCCCACCCTCTTGAAATGTGAATGCACACACTTCACACATCTCAAGTCCTTTGAGACACAATCTGTGATCAAGAGCAATTATTCTACCTCTTTCTTACTGTTCTAAATGAAAGTGGTTGAATACATAGGCCTTTCCACCCCTCGTCACAGCCTGAATTTAAATACAGATATTGTGGCTGTCTGGAAAGAGAGCAGCATCGTTTCGATGGGACCTATTCCAGTGCCAACTCTTACTGTGTCTTACTGAAGGAAGCAGTGCTAGTCCTTCGCTCTGGCTAAGATTATGGAAAAGGTGTCTGGAGTCAGAAAGGGGAACGTGATTATCACAGTGCTGGATTTTTGAGTACCTATCTATAAGATATCTTCTTCCCTAATGCATTTCTCGGTGTTCAGGCTTCATCCAAGTGTGGGTATTGTTAGACATCCAGGAACAGGAGTCACAGAAGTCCATATGCTGTTTAGAGAGCTTTTAAATTTAGCCAATAGGATGCTTTAAGGAAGGCTTAAACTCTGCCCTCTTAGCAATCCTTAATGGAGTTTCTTCTGTGAATTCACACCATGCAATGCTCCCTAATCCCCCTGTCAGGATTCAGGGACAAAACTATTATTGGGGAAAAAGCAAAGTCAAAAAACTAGATGCATAGAAAAGAAAAAACCCTGCACCTCATGATTTACTTTGGTGGTAAACTTCGGCCATTTTGCCTGGGGTAACATCAAGGCCTGTAAGAATTCTGTGGGTCAAGCGTTTACATGACATAAGGGTTCAGATCAGGCAGATTACAATTGTGACCATGCTTCTTGCACATTTTATGTGTCCTAGCCCCTCTCCTGATCATTAAACTGCTCTTCTACTCTGTTGGAAGTTGGAACCTTTCAGTTCCAGTTTCAGCTCCTAGCACCATGCCCAAAGGCAAGCAGTCCTTGAGGCATGGGCTAGGATCTTTGAGTGAAAGCACTTTACTCAGAAGGTAAAGTTAAGGCGAATTCCCCCAGACCATGATCTTCTTAATCCTTGGTGAGCTACTATGTAACACTTAGATGGGAGACATAATACTGCCCCTTCTAATAATCTTCTGTGACAAGCTTCCTCCAGTGTTTGGAAGACACGGTCCAAGCATACTTACAAGACTACATAAGCCTCTGGGTATGGAGGCACCCCTCTGTACATTCCAGAACCAAAGTGGAGGGCAGAACCATGTCCCTAGGCCATCTGTCAACTTGAGGCCATTTTAGGAAGCAGTTCAACCTGGGATTTTATTTTAGGAAACTCCAGGATGGTTGAGAGCAACAATTGTAAACAGTCTTTCCTAGTTCAGACACACGAATTCCACTTGGTTTAAGTCATATGTGATGTTCACGTGTTCAGGATCTGGCTCTGGGCATTTAATTCTCTCTTGTACATAGACAAAAATGAGGTCACAAAAACATTATTTGCGCAAATTGCTTTCAAAGGCACTCAGCGTGTACTTTTACATCTGACAATTTGTTTATATACCTGTGAAAAAATTAATGAATCTTTCTTTGTCTCCAGTTTTGAAAACCTTGTAAAGCTTACATTGCTCAAAAGCTTCGGTTTCAGTGATTTAGAAAAGAAAGAAAAAAGCCCAGAAAATTGCTTCAAGCAGAATTGTTCCTGTTATCAAGATACCGTGAAGTATAAACATCAGCAGAAGGATTTACGTTATTATATACGTATTTGAAACAGATGTTTCAATAGGTTTCTGTAGGAGCCTGAGATACTTGTACCAAGTGCAGTCCCTCTCAGTTTTCATGTACTATTCTCTTTGCACTTGATCTATTTGATTCAATATTTGATTGACCTTTTTGACTGAGTAGACATCTAGTGCACTAATATTAATTTTGGCATAATTTGGCACATGAGGTTGTAATGAGCAAACCTCAAAAGTTTCATATAAGGATCTGCAGTCTATTCCCTATACCCTGCAGATATTCCCTTCTTTCAGTAGTGTTAGGGAGCTAACTTGCCAACCACATAAAACACAAGCATTAGGTAAAAAAAATAAAAATCAATATACTTGATCTTTTCAGAACCTACTAATTCAGATCTCAATGCCACTATTTGAGCTTCTTTGCTTTGGTGGAATCTAATTAATAAACCAGTTAAAAAAACTTGATTAAACAAAACATCCTTACACCCTGCTCTGAAGATAACCAACTTCATTCACCAGTGATGATTGCTTTATAAATGAGTATATGAATATTAATATTCATTTTCATGTTATTTGTTGATTATGCTATTCACACCTTTTCAGAATTGGGCATTTTAAAAGATATATACTCCCTTCTGTATCTTCTTAGGAGTCTATTGTCTTAATAAAGAGCACATTCAGAGCCTGCTCCTTCAATGTGCTGAATGCTCTATTTAAGTTCTCAGTGCCCTTGATTTGGTGAGCTCAGGGACATTTTGTGGGGCACTCTTTGTGCTCAGTACAGTAACAGAACACCCAATTTCTTTGCTTCAATCCTTTGGTCCTTCTGTTACTTAAATAATTGGTTTATTTTATCTTAGACAACACTGCTTCAAATAACTCACCTTTTATGAATTTAATCTTCCCTGTCAAGGCTACAGAAAAATGGCATCTGATGTTATTCATTGTAGAGGTAGGTGTTAGAAAGTTCATCCTCAGCTTAGCAGGAGTGGCCCAACCTCCTGTCTGCCACAGGGTCTGTTAAGACAAGAACATGGCAGACCCTTCCTGGAAGATGTTTTTAAAGTTTAATAAAAGGAAAAAGTTAGGTTGCATTATTAGGAACCATGACTGAAATATATTTCCTTAATTTCCCTAAAAGACTGCAGACTCAGCAGCAGATGCAGCTATACTTTGTCTTGAGATCTTGCCTCAAAGTTCCATGTGATACTGAATGAGTCTTGTCTTTAAAAGTTTTGGAAACAAAAAAGATGCTCACATCCCTAATCCTCAGAGGAGGTAGTTGGTGATGTTACGAAGTTCCTGTTATGGGTTTATGTATCTAATGCCAGCATTAGGATAATACAGCCATGGAGCTGAAGCCGTGCTGGTATGTGCATGCAAGAGGCCTTTGGGATCCCACTGGTCAGTAGCACAGGACTTTGACTGGAGGACCCATGACCTGTCCCTTCCTCCCATGCAATGCCACAGCTTTTCTCAGTCCTCTGCATCCACTGGGGTTTGGAGAGAAGCTGCAATGCTCTTCCCAAGGCTGTGACAGCAAAATAAATGGAAGAGTGGAACTGAAAGTCCTTACCACTGCATAACCTGTCCCTGAGTCCCTGACAGTATGAATACAGATTGAGCAAAATTCCATGAAAAACATTTTTGCTTGTTTTGTCTCCATCTGCAGCATTTACCCTTGGCTGCTCTATTCCAGTTTCTAAGAGAAACTGGGATGCTGAAGCAACTGGGTGGAAATATAGCAGCAGTTCTTTCTGGCTTCTCCAGCAATGAGTCTGAGCTCCCAAGCTCATCCTCTTCCTTTGATGATGTCTTGTCTTCAAAATTTTTGTCATCTTGCCCTGAGCTTGCTGGTCTATAATAAGAAAGGGTTTATTAGCATGTTGTAGACTTTAGTTGTTGGGTAAGGAAACAGCATTTTTTGGGCATGTGTAGCTGGCCAGATGTATTCTGCAGTGGGTTGGGTTTGTGTGTGGTTTTGTGCTAGTTTGGGCTGTCTGAGGACATTATTAAAAAATGTGAGCAACTCTTTGGAGCGGCCTGAGTCCATAAGCTCATTTTCTGAGGATCTGCTTGCCAAAAAGCTGTCAGGTGGTAATACCTACAGCCTCTCTGGCGGAGCTGAAATGGTGACCTGGTGAGCTGGCTCTGAACCATTGGTTTGTTCTTCCAGGCGGTGATAATTCTGTGAGATCAGCACAAGCCTGTGGGGTCCTGGTGCTACTCTCATTTCAACTCACGAAGTGATGCCCAGATTGATGAGGCAGGATTTGCAGCACCCACACTGAGGGACATCTGGTTACTTGCTATCTTTTCATTGTAAGTGCACTTCAAAAAAGAAAACCTAAGCACCCACAGCTTAAACCAGTAGGCACATGAACATCCATGAGAAACATAATGTTTCACAATTTGACAGTTTCAACTTTAACGTTATTTTACAGCTTTATTAACCTGAATAATCATCACCCAGGAAAAAATCTCAAAACTCATGGCCTGGCAGGAAGAAAACCAAACAGAACAAAACATTAGCCAAATGTGCAATAGTGAAGACTAATCCTGTCTTGGCAATGAGAAGGAACAGAAGACCAAAGAAGTCTTTTCCATCTCAGGCCATGGTGGTTCAATAACAGCACCCTGCCAATAGTTGGCTTCTTCCGAAAACCAGTCCCAGATTTCTAAGCACATCAAAACACAATGAAATAACAGTTATAGGCAAAACACTGGATCACCTGATCTTCACATTAAAAATGAAGAGTTAATTCCAACATGTCTTAAATTATGAGCTCTTTAGTTCTCAGCCCCAGAGAAGCTTACAAAAATTACTTCATACATGGAGAAAACAGAAAATGTATCATGTAATAGCGGGTTGCCCTGGATCATCAGGAGAGTTTAATCTTTTAAATCCACAGCTCTACGTATTACAACTTGAGTGAATGGAATTCCTGATGCACAAGAAGGCTCCTGTCTTCTAGGTGGGACAGTCATTAGTAGCATGTTGCATTTGTACATGCACAAATGAGTGAGGTGTCTTCTAATTTATTCCTTGAAGCAGATAATGTGGGTGTGAGGTGAAGTGGCTGGGTAATGGATGTAACATGTCTCCTTCTGTGATGTTTACCACTGTCTCAATTTGGGACTGAAAAGGGAGAATGAAATATTCCACATACAAACAATCTTTTATTTGTCACCAGAAGTGGCAGTAAAAACACCTGGGTACTGGGAAACATGTCAGAAAAAGTATAACTTCCCAACTGACCATGTGCAGAAGTACATGTGGCAAACATACATTGAAAAATGAAAAAAATAGGTGTAGTATTTGCAAAATATGAGATTCAGAAAGTGAGAACAAATGACCACCTGCCATCACAGTTAGGTATATGGTCCAAATCTTGGGTATGCCTAAATTGGCTCTGCCTCCAAGGGAGTCCCTCTGACCTCAGAGCAGGTTTCCAAAACCTCTCTAATAGTGCTACTGGGTTTGGTGGTAGGAAGGGACCCCGATTTTGCCAAACCCTCTACCCTGGATAGTTAATCTTGGGAACCAAAAGCAAAACCAGATAAGCAGGGTGCATTGAGCTTTGAAATGGTGGCACGATGGTCCTCAGCATCGTAAGCTGCATGTTATCTTGCTGGCAACTCATATAGAAATTTTAATTTTCAAAAGCCAAGCAGTGTCTTCATACTTCCCAAGGAGATCCACTAGCATTTTCCAAAGCTGGACTAAGCCAGAAAGGAATAACATCACAGCCTATGTAAGAAGGACACTGGGGTGCATACGTATACAGCACTAGATTCACTGTTTGCATATACTACAAAAGCTACAGCAGCACTCACATTCAAACCTACAATGGAAAGAATCCTTTACAGTCATGGCTCACAGCTTCAAGTGATTTACTATGCTCATTTTATCTTGACATCGTTAAAGCCAAACACTGCCCTTTAACGTTTTTTAGAATAGCAAGAGAGCCTGTAAGATGTTTTTCTTTTGGAATAAATTTATTCCAAGTATTCCCTCCCCTTCAGCTGTGCTAGTCCTAAGTTTACATAATACATTTGCCTTCTCCAAATTAATTGCAGAACTCAGTCTTTGGAATACTGACAACTCTAAAAACCTGAATCTACAGATGGCACATTTAGAACACAAAGGATGTGTTAACAGACTGAAAAAATGGACAAACTAAGCAAATTTTCCCTAGAAAGGTTTGGGGAAGCACCTCTTAAAGAAACAGGAGATTTTTGTCTTTGCTTTGCCTGTGCATCAGTCATCAGTTCTTTTTTTTTTTTTTTCTTTTTTTTTTTTTCTCTACAGCATTAAAAAAAAGAAGCTTTATATTGAAAAAATGCTAACAGAAAGTATCTTCAAAGACAGGAATAGTAGTTTTCTATCAAAACCCTCAACAGCAGTGATACACTTGAGTAATTTTTATTCCTAAAGTATCTTCAATAATTTTTGACTCTGACTTGAGAGTGCAATTCTGCTTGACAGAGTGAGAAGGTAGTAGTGAGGACTTCTTACTCTGCCTGTTTTCTCTCTGTATATATGCAGAGCCCCATTTGCCCAATGCCAGAAAACTGATCTCTTTGTCCTGTAGTGCTAGCCATCATGGGAGCTGGAAATGGGCTTCATTTTGGCTTATGTGCCATTGATCGGAGCCTTAATTAAAGTATAAGATCTGATAACATCGGGATGTGAGTCACGAGGATGGAGAGAATGATGATTTTATGTTTGAAAATGAAATTACAAGTCAACTGATGAAAGAGAAGGGAAAAAGCAGTGATGGAACATTTTAATCCCAAATTTGATGGGAAATCAGAGTAAACAGCAATTTCAAAGCCATAGCACAACAGCTGTCTCACAGTCCATACACACCCAGACTAATATCTTTCCTTCTGTGTCAAGTCCATATTCACAGAGCTTTGCTGGAATGGATGATTACTGAGTAAGAGAGGACATAAATTTAGGAGGCATTATCCCTAAATATGCGATGGGGCTTTTTGATGACAAGCACGTGAGTTTTAAGAATGCAGCTTCCCACAACCCGTAGTAGAGCAGAATTAGATCTAGCATGGGTACAATAGGTTTCAACTCCCAGCAGTCACCTTTAGTAGAAAAAATTAAGACTAATACAGCTGAGAAAATATTCAACCAGTCCCTGTCTCCAAACCAACAAGTAGAAACCAAGGCAGTTTAACATTAAAAAAAAAGAAGTGTTTCACTAAGTTAATTAATTTTCAGCTCTGAAAATAAAAAAAAAAAACAACCACAGAGTGACTCATAGCTTGTAAATTAATATTAGTACCCAGAAACAAAAAATAAACGTAAATTTGAAATAATAGCTGCCATGGTGGAATATATCACGAGTTGGGTCATTATGAGGGAAAAATCACCTTTTTCAGTAAGTTATTGTTGGTATCTGAATGGAAGTGGTGAACAAAGATTTTCTGAAACACAAGGGATGTAGCTGAAGTGGGAGCTTTAATGAGAGGAAGTTCTGACATTTCAGTCAACTGCTTCATAAACAGTTTGGCAAAGCTTTAATAAAAAGCCTTCATTAAAGTGTCCATCAGCTGCACTAATGTTTTAAACACAGTCCATATTTTCATAGTGTTATGTGACTGAAAGGCAAAAAGGACTTGTGAGCAGCAGGTCCCATCTGTGTGAGTGGAAAGGAGACATATGCCAGGTGACTCCTCTCTTTCAAGCTCTGTAATTCTTCCCAGGAAGAATATTATTCCCTTCAGTCAATTAAGGACATATTGAAAAATCCTAGAGAAAACTGAATCTGGTGGAATTAAAGCTAGATTATATACTTTTAAAAAAATTCTATTAATTTCAAAGCTTATGAAATTTTATTTGACTCTAAATAACATGTTTCATTTTAATTTGAGGCTGTGGAAACACCTGAAGAACTTATTTATATCTTTCTTTTTTTCCGTTTGTGTGAAGGTTATTTTTAAACAAGGATGCTACTTTGAACAAAATACAAAGAAAAACATTGGTTAAAAAAAAAAAAGTAAAAAACCATACTGACATATTACAAATGAAGCAATATACTTGCAGAGAGGAGGAGAGTGTGATGCAGGTGTGGATAATAAGATACAGTGCCATTCCAAAAAAAGAATATAATGAAGAAAAAGGAACTTTTAATAAATTGCCTTCACTATGAAATGAGAGACCGAGCTCCAAGACTTCCCACCATCACTCTTGAGAGAGCTTCTTGTTCATGCAATACTTAAATTGGGCAATACATGAGGCACTTACCTGAACAGTGATAGAAATGGTCTTTTCAAGTTGAGCAGTTCAGCATCGTAATTCAGGGGCCCCTTGGGGAGTCACAATAAGCAAACACTTTATTTCTTCTGCATGAACTTGTCATCTTAGGGCCTTAGGCTTGCTATCCCCAAATGAATCAGATACCTTCCCAGATGTTTATAGTTAATCAACTATTTGTATTTATTTTTCAAAGATGGAGGAAAAATAAAATGCATCAGCATGCCATAAATACAACTTTTTGTTTCACTTTGATACATTATTTTCAGTCCACAGGACCATAAGAAATGTCCTATGGACAGCAGCCTTCAACAACTCTCTCATGGTGTGCACAAAACCGGACAGGGAATGTAGGTCAAGGTAGGAAGCAGGGAGATAAAGTGCTAAAAAAAAAAAATCATAGAAAGGAAGGTGTCAACTGAATGCCATCTTTAGAAATTAAGGAAATGGAAAAGAGCTGCTCTCCATCCTTTCTGTATTCCTGTCTGCAAGTGAGCTACACTAATCAGCCCTAGGGAAATCCTAAAATCAGAGGCAAATGGACTTTTCCGCTGTTGCTGGAGTTGAAGAGGCTTCTGCTGTAATCACTCAGGTCTAATCTCTTGTTGAATTTCAAGATAGAGAATTCTCATGTTCTTTAATGCAAAGGAAGGTATTCTTGATATTCTAGAAAAATTCAATGGGCCACCACCCATCATGGACACGACTGTCTCCTCCTCTATCCATAAAAAAAATCCCTGTCCTCTTCTTTGGAAGATCTTTCCAAAGAACAAGTGGGATTTCTGTTCCTCATTTTGGAAAACCAATGAATAAAATGTTAGGAATGAATTCTGAGCTTTCCTTAGCTCTCTTATAGGGATATAAACCTGAAAACTGAGATGTAAGGAGGCCCTAGTACTCAGAACTCTTCAGACTGCAGATCTAGACATCCTGGTTCACCTGGAATCCTTTTTTTTTTTTTTCTTTTCTGGGGGTTTTGTTTGTTTGTTTTCTCCTTATAGCTGGTCTAGAAGCAAGCACCAATACCATTCTTTACAATCACATAAACCCCACAAAAGTTTTAACTGTCCGTTTTTCATGTTCCCTAGTTTTACAGCAACTACTGTTCATAAATGTGCAGTGTTTTCTATCACTCAACAGTCCATAAGTGAAGAAGATCAACATTCTTGGTTTTTTGCATAGGGAATTTTAAAGGAAAAATAATTTTCCAAAGTCATCCTATGAATAGGTGGCACAGTTCAAAACTGTGAGCTTTTTTCTGAGTCCTGAATAGCAGCTGGAATATGGTTTTATTCCAACCAGTAAAACCAGCAATTAAAAACATAAAAAAGTTGCAATAGAATTTTTTTTAAGAGCTGAGGTATTTCTCTAGAAGACAGGATGTTTTTATAATTCTATTTGGTTTTGTTCTCTGAAAACACATTTTCCTATTTAAAAAAATATATTCCAATGGGAAATGTTAACCTAACCTGTTTCTAGTTCATTGCCAGACCTCAGAGCTCACAGATTACAAATCTTCAGCACTGACACAGGGATTTCCTTTCAGTTTATTATTTTAATAAAACACCAGCAATGGTTCTACCTGTTCAGGAGCTTTAATCAAGAAGTGTCAAGTCTGGGATTTATTAACTGCTCACTTGTGTAAACAAGGTTTTCTGCATTCAAAAGTTTTGGAGTAGAAGACAGCACCTGAGCTGAGTTCTCTTATCACCACACTCAAATCTTCCCTGGAGAACCAGAAAGGTGAGCAGTGACGTGTGCTGCTGCATGCTGACCATGACTGATATCGAGCCCAGTCAAGCCAACATGAAAACTGGTAGCAGCTTCCACGAAGGAAAAGAAAAAAAATACCTGTAATCAATGGAGTAGTAATTTTCAGCCTTGCTAACTGTGCATGATACCAGCATCAGATAAATCCTCACCTCAGCTAGGTTAGATGGAGCTAAATTATGTTATTCTTTAATACAAACAGAAACTGATAGAAATAAACATGTATAAAATTCCAGTGCAGTTTATTAAACATACTCCTCCGGCTTTTGAAATCTCTTTAAGTGTGATGAAGCACCAGTCTTTAGGTTGTAATTAACCTGCAATGATCAAGGAGGTAAGAGTTTGGGAAACCTTATCTCAGGCGAGTAACCACTAGCTATGCTCAGCCTCAGAATGGATGGTAACTCATTTTCGCTTTATCGAGCAAAATTAATGCTATTTTAACTTGCTGTCCTCCTGAAAATGTTAAACTGCATCCCAACACTTCAGGACAATGACTGCACAGTTATAATGGGTATATTGAGAGAATTAAACCCAGTATAGAAGCCAATTAATTTTTTGCTTTTCATCTCAACTGCTTCTGTCAGAGACATAAATATTAAATATTGCCCATTCTGTGCATAATGAATGAATCCCTTAAAACACCCACAAAACTAAATGAAAAAACAATAGCAAACTACTATTTTGTGATTTGAAACAGTATATAGTAGAGTTTCTCTTCAACTTTCCCTCAGTGAGAGAAGATGGAGAGGTCCCTTCTGCTGCTGACTAGTTTAGGAGCCTCTCTAAACCAGGAGAGAGGCTTAGAGAAATGCAGTGATAGAACATGGGTATGATGACATCTCACCAGGGCTTGCAGTGGCAGTTACCATTTGCAATGGAAACACTGCAAGACCTTCATATAATGAGGAGAAAGAAATCCCTGCTGATCTTGATGGCAACTGCAGCATGGGTACTGGGTACCTCTGTGCAGCAATCCATAAGGAATCATGGGGTTGCAAGGATATACAGTTTGGAAGGGATGTTAGGAGGTCTCTTGTCTAGCTTCCTGTCCAAAGAGGGGTCAGCTATGGCTCAGACCAGGTTACTTGGAGCTATGTTTGGCCGCATCTTGAAAACCTTTTAGAATGGAGATAAAAACTCTCTCACCAATCTGCTGTATGGCTCAACTCTACTCACAGCAAAGTTATTCTGTATACCCAGCCATCTCTCTCCTCCCAACCCATGTCCATTGTTTCTCATCCTCACACCATGCACTACTAAAGAGCCTTGCTCCATCTTCTTGATGACATCCCCATAGATACTGCTGTTAATTCCCCTGAAGCCATCCCTTCTCCAGGCTGAACAAGCCCTGGTTCCTCAGCTTCTGCTCAGTGGGCAAATGTTTCATCTCGGTGACCCTCCAGTTTGTCTATATTCTTCTTGTACCTGGGGGACAAACCAGTAAAGTTGTGTTTAAACATATTTTTAAGTGTAGGACTTAAGCCTCCATGGCCTTATGCCAGAATTTCCCTTACTCAGAACCAGATGTGTAGCAGCGTGCTGCAAACCACCCACCTGCTGACTTTTCTGCAGCACCTACTTTGCTTCACAGATTTTAAAGGTGAGCACTTAGTGGGTCTGATGGTCTGCACAAAGATGGTCCAGAGACACCTATTGATCGCTGCATAATCCCCAATCAGATTATACATGGTATATAGAAAAAATAGCTTGGTTTTTTTTAATCGCCGTCAGGACTACAGAATGTCACATATTCTGAGTAAAACACCAAGGTATGGAGAGTATGAGGGATGAGTAATAATTCCTCTTTGGAATGTCCACTTTTGGCTTTCAAAGCAGCTTTTCAACTGTTTATGTTTAAAAATAGAAGACCGTCTGGTTCCGTGGAGCTATGGCACATCTGGATGGTATATATGAGGAACAGTTTCCATGTCATCATCCCCTTTTTCCATATTTTCCAAGGCCCTAGAACTTTCTGTTTGGGTATTAAAACGCAGAGGCAGGAGATGGGCAGGATTGCAATATTTCAGTACTTCAGCTATTTTCTTCTCTATGAAATTTGGGTATTAACTCAAGCACAGTCACTTATCTAAATTAGGGCAGCAACTAAGCTGATATGATGATTGTTGTTATGACTATTAACATCAGATTTTCATCTCTGTAAAAGTCAAAACCAAATTTTGATCATCACTGTATTTTGTCAGAGATGCTCACTCCTCAAACTGGATCATGAGATACTTGGCAATGAAGCAAAAAAAAAGAGGAAAATGGAGGGGAATATAAACCATCCTTGAACACATCCTTTTCCTTTCAAAAGAAACAGAATGTTAGAGGTCCGGTCCTTATCCTTGTGGCCTTATTTACTGACAGGGTCCTACTGACAATGATGCAACTTCTAACAAAGAGATGAGAACCTAAATTAAACAGAAGTGGGATTCCTGCATTTATGAGAAATGGCCATATGAAAGCAATGGCCAAATTGAAATTTTTGACACTTGAATTGTTGAAAATTTTGTCTTTCATTGTTCCTCTCTTCACCTTAGCTGAGCTAAGCTTCAAGCAGCTATTCCTCATCCACCTACAGCTTTCCTGTGGGTGAAGCAGGCTTTAAAAAGACAAGTTTTTTTTTTTTTTTAAGAAGACAACTTTTTTTTATTAAAAAAAGGAAGAAGTTTCCAAACACCTGGTCTCATGGGTAGTCAGGTTCTATCTGTTCCTCATGGATTTTGAAATTAAATAACCTCTTTCTGTAGTTTGTTAGTGGAAATATACTGCAGTATTTTGTGAAGATGTCTTGATATACATTAAGAATTATCCAAGCCCATCACTGACTTGCCTACTCCAAGGATGCAAGGAGAGGATTTCTGCTATGTGGAACCCAACTAGCATATGTTTAGGTGTCTGTAAATTGACATGAATTTGGTCATGCATCTCTGGATCTTGACATCACATAAGATTGTTAGTCTCCGAAAGATCATTTGTTATTCAGTTCTAATCAGTCTGGCAAAAGAAGAGAAAATCCCAGGCTACAACAAGTAGTAATATTCTATAACACTAAGCAACAAGTTAACAACAAACAACGGAAATAAGTTATTTTAGTAGATGTTTGCAAATTTAATCTAGTTGTCAATCATCTAGCAAAATTTAACTTTACCTTGAAATTATCACCCCTTTCTGCAGTGGTGAATTTTTGCGAAGAAAGATGCCTTGAACAACTTAAATACTTGGTGATGACTGAAAATTGCTGTTTAGCATTCTAAGAAGACGTTTTCTTATGAGTGAGCTTTGCAAGAGAAAGCAGTCCCCACTTAAGCTTCTCTAAGACCCAGTCTTCCTGAAATGTCGTAGTCTGAAATATTATTGTAACCAGCACTTCATAGCCTAATTGTTAAAAGTTTTCATTTTTAGTTAGCAATCCATCAGAGCTAAGTAAAACATGTATTATGAATTTCATATAAATTTGTAATTAGCAGATTGTGAGGTCCTTTCCTGAGCTAGTTTCCTGCTGATGCACAGTTGTCCTGACATGGATCTGTTTTCTGATTTCAAAGTTTTCTTGACTTAGGTGTCTCATGATGCAAGTGGAGCATTGCAGAAACTTTCTTGATTGAGGGGACCCTGGAACCTGACATGCTGTTGGTATAGGGGACATCAGAGTGCAAAATTTGATGATGCTTAGGTTTTTGGCATGTATTTTTTAGGTAAATGTTGATATTTTGAAATTTCATTAACAAGTGAACTACTAAAGGAGGGTAAATTGCTTAGTAAACTACACAGAGCAGGATGGAAGAAATCTGTGAGCCAGGAGTCCAGGAAAAAATCTACCTTTATTGGTAAAACAATATTTGTAGCCCCAAAAGGGAGAGCTTCATCTAGAGACTGTTTCCAAAAGGCTGGGAAGAACAACACAAATACCTGGGATCAGCTGCTCTGTTAAAAAACTTTCCTTTTCAATGACTATTGGAACAACAAAAAAATTACAAGGTTCATAACCTGTAGTTTTAAAGATCCCTGTTTATATTACACGTCTGAGAAGCCTAAAATGCTCAGAAACTGAGATATTTTTTCCAGTTGTGTTATACTGTCTAATATAATTTACCTGCAAGTCTTTCTTCATTTGTGAACTGAACTACAACAGTTACAGCAACACTATCCCTAAAAAGGGGTAAAATCCTATGGAATTGAATTAACAACTTGCTCAGACCAAGTATACCCTTGGGCACAGCAACTGACCATCTGCAACTCCAGAAAAAAAAAAAAATCAACCCTTCTTCCTATTCTCTGTAGCAACTGTATCCCCATTGAGAGCAATGTAGCATCTATCCGCATGTTCTGTGCTCAGTGAGCGTCATGCCTTCCTGGGAGGAATTTACAATATACAGGAATGGGACTGGTAAAAGGGAAATGGTGTCTTCCATCGTTGAACAGATGGTCACACCAGTATCAAGAGACATGCCTGAGATTTCATAAGATGTCTATAGCACAGCCAGGCATTGCCCTATATTCATCTCAGTGACAGGCCACAATATTATCCATAAATCCAATCTTTTCAGGGTTGATTTAATACAGAGGCATCTGAATGAGAAATGAGTGCAGCATGTTGATTCTGGAACTTAGAAATGTTATTGCTTCTTTGTTTGCTTTTTCTTCACTGCATTAAGACCATCCTGAGGATGGAGGAAAATCTCACAGAAGGCATTCTTTGTATTTCAAGACATAAAAAACCACATTGGTAGTACTCTCATCGCCTAGATGCAAAATGAATCTCAAAGCAATTAGAGGACAATAACAATTTTAAATTAAAATGTGTACAGTGTAGAAATTGATCTTGCTAAAGGCAAACATAATGGCAGAAAGACCCCTGCTGGCAAAGTAGCTTTGAATATTTAGATCAAGCTTAGTTCTTGATAAAGATTCCTTGAAAAGCCAAGAAATCCTGGCTCTTGTGTTTGTAGTATGGAATTATTTCTACAATTTATTTCTTAGTGTGCATATCCTTAGCTGAAGATGCAACATCTTCATTTTATCCATGTATATGTTCCTCTTAATGTTTGAAATGGAGGGACCGTGAGGAAGGTAATAGCTGATGCTTTTACATCAGGCATCTTCTGTTCCAGAAACAGCTTTTCAGCATTGAATCCAGCTACTGTATAACACAGGTAAGTAGCTTTATGTACAGTTTGGTCCTTGGACAAGAGAAGTAATGAGAATCTTAAACACCACCTGCTGTCAGCCACAGGAGGCTCCTAGGTAGAGGGAACATGCCCACAACAGCACAGCTTCAAGTCAGTGCTCCTGAACTTCCACAGGGCAAAGGGCATCCACGTGAACTCATGCTGGAGACTGTATTGCATTGTTTGTTGGTAGAAGAAGGCATGGAGAGATCCCATGGGGCAGTGTCTGTGGCAAATAAGAGTTATTAAGCTCCTGTGAATCACTGATAAATGTCCTGTTAGTTAATGAACTGTTTTCTTGAACAGCCGAAGACACTACTGTGTTGGATTTAATCTCACAACAGTTTTGGGGTTCACCTTCCTTTTCCTTCTGTTGTGCTATTATTTACTTTTCCTTCACCTCATGCATCTGATTAAAAGGGTGCTGAGAACCAATGAGTTTATCAGACTGTTTGGTTTTGATAGTTCTGGTTTTGGTACCTGATATACACAAGAAGTCAATATGAAGACTTGAGTGAGATGTTATAGGACTCCACTGTAAAAGATTAAATAGTGGATAGGGCAATTTCTAAGTACCATTCATGTATACACTGCTCTGTGGGGGCATGGAAAGTCTAGTTAAAAGGAATTATCTTTTTTTTTTTTTTTTTTTTTTAGCACAGTGGTGCCTGGAGATAGGTCTATGGGCAAAAAAAATCTCTGACCTCGTCCATTTTAATAGCAAAATGGCAGAGAAAATCCTCTTTCTTTAGAAACGCAAAACATAGGAGGAGCTGAAGGTGAGGAAAAGTACTAGTTCCAAAATTGTTTTCCCATGCATCGCTATTAAGTATTTCAATTAATTGCTTAATTTTATAACTTTTTAAGTACATTTAAACATAACAACCCCCCTCTACTGACACTCTTTCTAGAGAGACCACTTGCTGCGTTCTAGTAGAGGTAGCCTTTACACTAAAAGAAATACATAGTGAGGATGGCCACATCTGCAGGGCAGATAGGTTTGATAGCCACATTTTCTCATGGCTATTGTTATCTATTTGTCCTTTAATGAACTGAGCTGTGGAAGAAGAATGAGGAAAATGGGCATGCTTGTATCTTACCTTAGCAGTTAGGACTTCCCTAGTTGAGGAGAAAAACAGGAACTCAGTAAATGAAAATCCATTGGGTATTTTAGTACTGATACTGGGGAAAAATATACACAGTTGTATGTTAATTTGGAGGCTATGTTGAGCAGGAAAAAAATCCTCTGGACAAGCAATGCTCTGGTGAAAATGCTGTCTCTCTCTCTGTCATCTCTAAGTCTGTGGATGTAGGAAGCTTTTGATAGAAGAGGCATATTTGGGTTTTATATTAAAATTATTTAAATATATAGATAACAGAACCTTTCCTCTCAAGGAGTAACATACATTATAAGAATTTTTGGTTTTATCAGGTGGAATGCCAATTTCACAGAAAATATCAATAAAATACAGAAATGCATGATAACAGTTAGTAACCAAAATAGTAATAAATTCCACAGCTCTCACAATCCTAAAGAATACCCAGCAGCTGCCAGCAGTTATTACACAATTTTAAAGTCTTAAACAGAAAGCTTACTACAAAACCAGACATACCTATGAACAGACCACTATTTCTTTTCAAAATCTTTCTTGAGCAGCTATCTGTGAGTGCCTTTCCCTCTGCACCATCATCACCGCGGCTGTGATGTCTGAAACTCACTGTCGACAAGTTAACCCAGTTCTCATGGCTGCTGAGTGCCAAAGTAGCTGGCAGGTCAGTACTTCTCTGCACCTCTGTCTGCATTATGCCTTTTTGATGTTGCCAGGGAGAAGGGTGCTTTTTTCCTAGTTGCTGTGAAATGTTGATTTTTGCATTGAAAGGGGATGTTCCATGCTGAAAAGTGAATCGTTACCCTACATTTGGCCCTTTGTTTCATGCAACATATTGCAGACATGAAATCCAACTCTATGTACACAGAGGAAAGTCAGAGACATTTTATGATCCCGGCTGGGAAGAAACACCAAGCAAGCATTGTTTTTTTCCATTTTTTTCTAGGTCAGAAAGAAGAGCACAGTGTTAAAATCATTCCGTTACTTTTTTTGTATTGGCTTACGTTTCATTTCAGCTCCCCTAGATACAGGCTATGGACTTTGTCTGCAGTCCCTAGATGGAGTATTCTGAACTCTGATGTCTTCTGATCTCACACATGCTCTCCTTCTTGTGTTTGCTTGTAATATTTCACTGAATCCATTGATCTCAGATTTCTGTGACTGTGATGCATTTATGTCCAACACAGGACACCTATATCTGAAGAAACTGAAACATTTGGGTCCTCTATCAATTTATGGGAAATAACAGAATGTTTTTTCTCCTCCCTCCTCCACTACTTTGTTTTTCCCTTCTGCTCACAAAATCAGGGGAATAAAAGAAAATGATGGGATATTTGGGGTTATATCCTCAGCTGATGTAAATGATGATGGCTCACTGGGTTCAATGTCAACAGAGAACCTAATGAACTCCCCGTTCATTCACCCTGGTTATAGCATTTCACATTTCACATTGTCTCCATGTAGGTAAAGAAGACACCTTAAGCAGTCAAAGAAGCTGGCTCAGAGAATGGAGTTTTTTAGGTCTCCACTATTGTTCCTGTTCAAGCAGCAGGGATCATTGGTTAACACTGCCGAACATTCCACCCCGTAAGGACAATACATCTTATCTTACATTTTGGAAATGACTGTGAGAAGCATGCTCATGTTTTATAGCAGACACTTGCAAATGCACTTTTCAATTTGTGGCTTTTTCTGTACAAATGGGTGTTAATTGCTGTTTCCTAGGAATTGATGCAATCTGTTAAAATTGCAACTGAAAGATGATTATACTAGCATAAAAACAGCTAGTTGTGTTGTAAAAGTGCTCTACCCAGTCATTCCACTATTATCAGAGCTGCAAATCATCCTTTAAAAGCTCTGGGAAGTTACAGTGTACCAGGAGGAACAGGGTGTAATCCTAGCAGCCTGCCACTGTGACAGTGCGATTTAGTATTAATGTTCATTTCATCTACTGTGAAAGGTGCCTCCCTGGGTAGGGTTGTGGGCGCTTTTAGCAGAAATGGATACCATTACAAAACCACCCGTCTCTGAGGACGTTTGTGCAGCACTGATAAAGAAATGACGCTGTTGTTCCCCAGCTGGTTTTGAGCTGTGATGCTGAATAAAAGGAAATGTAATATGGGCCGTGGCTGGAGAGAGATCCTCTCATGAACAGAAAAAAAGAAGAAATTGAAATGTTTTCCTCTAGGACCCACAAAGCTCTTGTTTGAAATGCATATGTACCCCACACAGTTCCCTAGGGTGATCATGTCTTTATGCTCTGACATTTAGAAATTTTGTGAGAAAAGGCAGGTGAGAGTTAAACTGAAAGATGCTTGGCACAGGGGGGTGCAATAATAAGACTAAGCAGGATACTGATTTCACTCTGGGGTCATCGTATGAGCTGCTGTGTACAGAGTGAAATGGTTACATCTAATGGAACATTGAACTGGTCATTAAACATTGATTTTATTTTTTAGTGGGACAGACAATCCCTAATCACTTTGGGTTTGGTACCACTGTGTACAGTAATAGCTCATCTGCTGTGGAGGCAGGTTTTGCCTTAGGCAAAAGTCATATATGGAGTTCTGGGACCTGTTTCAGCGGTGGGTAAATGTCATTGTATAGGAATCAATGTAGAGCAAATGAGTTAACACTGTTCTACTTTGCTCAGATCCACTGACACTTTCTTTTAGAGGCTGCCCAGAGGCTCTTGAATTCCAGGATAGCTTGTGTTTTCCAGGCCATTTTCACCAAGGCTAAATAGACAAAATTGCCAATATGCTGGGGGAAGCCTAGACTTTAATCTGGGTTTAGTACAAGCAGACTTCCATGAACTTCCCTTGTTATTTGCAGAAATGCATGCAGATCCTCACCTCAGATCCCTCTTTACTAAGTGCCCACCAAATCAAACTGCTATGTTTTCCCCTAGGAAAATACAGGCTGATCTCCTTTCCAGAATTACACATCAATCCCCATCTTCTGATCTTGGATGTACTTCTCAACCATGGTCATCTTTCTGTTACCCAGGGTTCGAACATGGTTTAAGGAGAAAGAAAAAGATTTGAATGTGCACCTGTCATGTTTCGATGAAGTCTCTAAGTAAAGAATGGTCAGATGAAAGAGGCAGTGGGTTTGTCCAATTCTCACGTGGGACCTGAAGTAAGACACTTGCTGTGATTGCTTTCCAATCTGAGCCCCGGAGGTGGGAGAGGTGTAAGAGCAGTTTGGAAGCTTGAAGCGTTTAGATGTGAGGTGAAGGTTTAGTTCTTCAACCAGCATTTTCTCACATATTCAAAACACATCTTCAAAGTCTGTTAGTGTAATGATCATAAGCACCTAATGGGCTTGAAGTGCCCCCAGAAGTCAGCAGCAGGCACAGAGATGGCTGGGGAACCTAGATTTGGAAGTGCAGAAAGTGGCAGAGATCTAAGTCCTGTCCAGGCACCAGCCTTCAAAATGCACTTAGAAACAGGTCTCCTTTTAAATGGGTGGGAATTCAAATCCTGAAATACTTCAAAGAGTCATAGAATGGTTTGGGCTGGAAGGGACCTTAAAGATTATCTAGTTCCAACCCCCCTGCCATGGGCAGGGACACCCTCCACTAGACCAGGTTGCTCAAAGCTTCATCCAGACTGGCCTTGAATGCTTCCAGGGATGGGACATCCACAGCTTCTCCGGGGCCACAATTTCTCTGGGCCC
This sequence comes from Rhynochetos jubatus, assembly GCA_027574665.1. Taxonomy (NCBI): domain Eukaryota; kingdom Metazoa; phylum Chordata; class Aves; order Eurypygiformes; family Rhynochetidae; genus Rhynochetos; species Rhynochetos jubatus. The sequence continues at coordinate 11,346,888 of CM050648.1, read as the reverse complement.
ACTTCTGAGGACCAGCTGCTTTCTGTTATGCACTGCATGAAGATGGAAGATGCTGTGTCCTGCACTCCATATGTGTCTGCCATTGCATGTCATGTGGAGGAATTACCTGTGAAAAGCCATATTCCTTCAACTCTAACTGTACTTGTGAGCAATGGAGGGTGCTGAGGGCCTCAGGGTACTGAACGCAAGGATCACTGAGGGGTAAATGCACGTATATCTTTCTGCAGCATGAGCTTGATGTGTCTGTGCATTCATTCAACAGCAACACTCCCTTAATATCAATGGTTCAAGATCATATCCTTACACCTATCTCCTTGAGAAAATGTGAAAGAACAGAGATGTTCTTATTTTTCCTGCAGAAAAGAATAGATTTGCGTGCAAAAGGGAATAAATGAGGAGGATTGAAGTTAAAAGCATAAAATACTGAAAATACATCATATTCCAGACCTGTGCCTACAGAATAACATTTCAGATTGCATCAACAAGTGCAGGAAGACTGTCTTGTAGCTCATTAGCCTGACTGCATGTTGACTTCGGAGAGCTCTTCGCATATGTCAGCTGATGTAATATTGATTTTTCCTATGTGAGTTTCATTATTTGTGAGCTCTCCTAAGATGAGCAAGTGCGATTGAAAATGTTTTTTTTCTGTTGACTGGCATTAACACTTCACCTTCCCACCCACTGCCGTGTGCATAGCACAGAGCTGCACAGAAATGTGGCCAGCGCTATATCTGCGTCTGGCTCACGAGCGTGGTTGTGTCGCATGCAGAATTTCTCATCTTCCTGGGGCTGCACAAACATTCCCATTTTCACTCCCCCAGCCCCAGGGAGAGAAGGAACGTCACCACACACTTCACAGGTTGAGGAGAGAGGATCAACATAGAGAAAACAAGCTGCAATAAACTGGTGGCAGAGATGGGTCCAAAGCACAAGGGTTTCTGTCTGAGACACAGACCCTGCTTTGCTCTGAGGATGTGATCTAGGACAGAAAGGAGTAGATATTACTGAAAACCAAGAGAGAGGCTGTCTTTAAAATCTGAGCTTGCCAAATCGCATTCCTTAAACAGATCAAGACCCAGAGCCCAGCAGCTGGAGAGGGAGGGATTCCGCAGCCACTTACAGACTCCCCTTGCTCTAAGTCTAGTTTTCATTCCCCTGGATTTTTAGCAAGTGTAGTTGTGAGGATCCCAGGGTAGAAGTGAAGTCTGACTTACACCAGCTCTAGCAGACATAATTTTTTTTATTCTTTGACATGCCATTTTTCTCCCACCTCTGTGCTATAGTGGGAGAAATAATGCTGGCAGCTCAAATATGCTATCTGCACTAAGCTCATATTTATTAAACTTGAACCTGGAAAAAAAAATGCTACCAAAAAGGACATGATCCTATTGAAAACAGAGGGCTAGTTTGAGAAAGGAAGTTTAACAGTCTTAGTGGGTGTACAGGAGTGAAGCTTACTGAGATGGCCCTCTTTCAAAGTTTTTCATGCAGTCTTAATTTTACACATACAACCAGACCCACTGCAGACAACCCATGAACAGAAGCATGACCAAGGTGCCAGCAGATATAGATGCCACCCCACGAGTTTTACACAGTTGCCTCGCAGCCATGTGGGAAAGCAGCTGCCGAGGACTTGCATGGCTGCCTGAATTCCCCATGCCCCTGTATCCAACAAGGATTCAAGCATGTGGGTGACCACTTTGGGAACATGCTCATCTCTTTTTTCTGATCGTACCTTTCATTTGGCTGCTCAGGGACTCTGTATTGTCTGAGAGGTTCAATAGAATCTGCTGGGCCAGACGATTTTCTTTGAATTTCAACAAATTAAATGCTTGTATTATTTCTCTGTCTAACTGAAATCATTTGTATGTGGGTTTGTAACTTTTTTTTTTTTTTTTAATCAAGTAGTGATTAAGAATGTGGAATAAAAAAGGGGAGTTAAGGTCATATGAAAGTAGTTTTCATATTCTGAGTGAAGACAGATGTAATGCCATTACTTTTTGTGAGGAATTGGGATGGCTAGAAATTGGATGGCTTTTAATTTTGTTTTTCAGTACTTCCTTCAGTGTTAGGTTAATTAATTGGAAGGTGGCCAGATAACTTGGAGTCTTTACAATGTTTGGGGGTTTTTGCATAAAAGCAGACAAGCCCTGCACTTGGTGAAATAATTAGATTAGCCTGAACGATTTAAACCTTTGGAGGAGGAGGGGTTGTATAAGCTCTGTATATGTAATGCTAAAACTCTTCTTGATTTCTTACAGGGACTTACTGAGGCCTCGGAAAACCAGACCTTGTCTATCAGGCATTGCTCTGAGAAGTTCACAAGCCAAACAGAAAGCACAAAAGGAACTGGACAGAGCTGCCAGTGCTTACCCAGAAGCAGGGTAGATCCCAGCAGTGGGTAGAGCTCAGATCCTGGGGTCCCCATGCATTATGGATACTCTTTTTGACCTATGCAGACACACAGTCCATCAGAGAAGATACCAGGAACAGTTCCAGTGCTGAGTCTGAGGTTGTGGTGCTGCTCCTAGTGCTGAGTCTAAGGTTGTGGAGGATGCTTCCAGATGTCCACCTTCCTGGGACACACCTTGCTGAGCTCCTGGTCTAGATGAGCAAGGGCTGTTCAAGTCCTGCCTAGCAGAGGCCTGTACTCTGGCAGACTGACACATGGGGTAGGGCTTTGGCACATGGGTGCCCACTTTCCTTATGGAAAAGTAACCCCTCACATGGTGGTTTTCTCTCAGGACAAACTAGGCCTTCTCTGAAGATCCAGGATGTGTGTCTAAAGTTATGACAAAGTTGACACAGGAAATTAGATACTAGTGAATATCCAATGGATCTGTTCATATAAAGACAGTATTATCCATGGCTGATTAATTCTTCCAAGAAGGGGTCCACCCATGGTTGCCTTAGTGAGTTGGACTTCCAGGTGATATCCCAGACAATGACCTTACTTCACCAGAGGGCACAGTGATGAGGATCAGTGACACACTCCTGCCCCCCAAATCAAGGAAATACTTAGAAAAAAGTGAGCTGCTGCATCTAAAAGGCTTTCATAATAATGATGTGGGGGAAAAAAAATCCAATCCAAACACTCGTTCAGTATTGAATATCAGTGGCAAAATGCAAGCAGGCTTCCTGTGCTTACTGTACCCTCTTCCATGTGCTATCAACAGGGGTTCAAATCCACTGCAGCTGTCAATGAGTTAAACTTTATGATGTCATGCCTTTTCTTTTTTCCCAGAGGAATATACCAAGATCTACATTTTATAGGAGTGTAACCTCTCTACAATTAGCAGGATAATAGATGTGTAGATGAATACCTCTGTAGCACAGACACCCAAGGTCACACATTCAAATCCAACATGTTGACCAGAGGGACTGAAATTTCCTTCATTCTTCTCTAAATGCCTTATCCAAATGCAGTTGAAATTAACAGGAAAACAGGCTCTGAGCAAAAATGTGGGGATGATCCATTTGCCTTCAGAATTTCATTTAAACTCTATTCCCAGTTGGAGTTTCATGTAACTGTTTGCAGCTGAACCTGGCAGTCTCTCTGTCTTTTATAGTACTACATAGGTAATATCTTTTCTGCAAGGATGAATTATTCTTGTACTCTTCCATATTAGGCCCAAATTCAGTCTCTCAGTCTTTTCTGGGCATATCTTATTTTCTTCTATCTGCCTTTTTAATATAGAATTTCATGCATATACTGATATATCTTATTTATAACTTTCAGGCATTGGATTATTTTTATTTATAAGGCTGAAGTTATTAGATTCACTAAAAGTCTCAAGGTAAAGACCAAGTATGTGATGCATATGACTCAGGCACTGTAGGAAGAGCAATACATATTAATTTAGTATCTCCAAAGTGATCCCAAATCATATGGAAACAACTTTTTCTGACTGTTTCTGCATCCATTAGCTGTCATGCTCTGTCAGTGGAAAAACCACTCTCTGTTACTCCATCATTTCATTATGAAGTCAAAATACAGTTTGCCCTTATAGGAGGCTCACAATAGGTTAGTTCCCCCAGTGGATATATTAGCTGTTCGATTGGAACTTCCACTTCATGCTTTTGGTAAAGCTACATTTATTTTATTTAAATATTTTAATCTCTTTTTTCCTCTCTCTGGAATGTTCTTGAACACTAGAGCTTAAGGAAGATGAGTTAGGAGACTTTTCGTTCAGCAGTTCTTGGAGTTTCTACTCTTGAGTTTCCCATTTCTGGGTGTGATTGCTCACAGCCTTGAAGAGCAAGTCTGAGTTACGTAGGCTGTTTGGCTATGTCTACACTGCTCTGCTGGGTCACTCCCAGGGGCTGGAGCACCCTGCTCACATCATACTGTGAACCCCTCAGGCAATTCCAGACCAAAGCACTCTCAGCCTTTCTGAGGGCTGCGCAGCCTGGTGAGGCATCCGCATCCGATTCTTCTAGCAGTCAGCCTGAGCTCTGCCTCCATGTCGCCTGCGTGCACAGAGATCCCCTCCAGCCAGGGCCTTGGCCCATAGTGGTGCTGTAACCAGAGTAGAGGAAACCCTGGAGACCAGAGGGTTATCCTATGTACCATGAAATCATCACATCAAAGCGTAATAACATTTGGAACACTAGAACTATATGGTATTTCTACCAAACTCATCAGTGTTTAGGACACAGCTGAAACAGGAGTGCTTAAATCATCCTGTAAGTCTTGTATTAGCAAAAGTGTTTCTCCTTCTTTAAAGTGTATCTTCTCATCATTGTGTGCTTTCTCATCGTTACTCATATGTTCCATTCCTGTGATGCTTATGTTTCACATTGATGTCACGCACATATGCCACTGCCCTGTACTTATAGAAGGCTAAATTTCATGGAGGATTTTGAGAAGATGTGTCTAAGTGGCTTGCCTGGACCGGCTTGTTGCACTTGACAGCATTTGCAATCACAGCAAGCAATCAGGTATCTTTTCCAGGAAAAATAAAGAAAACATAATAAAATCCCGGTTGTACCTGACCCCACCCTAAGCAAGATCATAATTTTAACATGAAGCAAAAATCGTAAATTATTTGCTTTAGGACCTGCAAAGAAGCATGACATAAAATGCGATGGTTATTGGCTGTAGTCAGTGAAGTCATACAGAGATGATTAAGATAACTCAGACAAGTAAAATTCCTTGTTATGGATGTCTTCTGTTACGTTCAGTTGATTTATGTGGTTTGAGTAGTAAATTACAATGAAAGTCAGTTTGGGAAAGGAATATTAAGCATATGATTCAGACATGGGTTTGCATTTAAGAAACATTGGAACATGAAGTGTGCTCATTCAATTGGCCCAAGGTGATTACTCACAAGGTAAACAACCAGAGAGAAGATAGACCCTACTAAAAGGGGAAAACACATCAATCATAGTCTTGCTTCTTCCTGTGCTGGGTAGGCTCAGTCCAACTCTGTTTGGTTTCTCAGCTGGAGTCCATTAACCTCCTGAGGAGTATAAATTTCTCTATTACTCTCAGTGTGGTATATTTTACATGTGATGACTATAAAGTGTACTAAATTAATAGGTCTTAGGCGTGGGCGTGACCTGAGAACACTTTCAGATGGTTGGGAGGATCAGTTCAGGATCTTGGTCTTTTGACGTAGCTAAATTTGACCCTTTCACCAAGATCCATCCCCATCTACTCACCTGCTTCCTACTGTCCTTCTTCTCTCCTATCCATTTTACTTATCCAGACTTTCAGACACGCAGAAAATGAGTACATTCAGCAGAGTAAACTCGAAGTCCCAGGCAATGTTTCTCACCATCTAGCCTGTGTCTAAGTGTAATACTTTGTTTAACTGATGCCTAATCCTGGAGGTGCCTGGATGTCACAATCAATCAAACTGCCTAAATACTGGCCTATGCTCTGGGGCAGGTTTTGGGTGAGATCACTGTAGTGAAAATAGTTGATTACTGCTCATGATTGATTACTGCTTCTATACTTATCTACCTCTGTGAATGGTAACATAAACTGGACAATATCATGTTGTGCTCCGACTGTACGTAGCTCGACTCTCAGTCTCATCCTGGGCACCTGGCCATTGTTCCATATGGGATTGATAATGGGAGCATAACAGTCTGCACGTTCACAGGATTTGTGCCAAAAAGACTTATGTAAGGTGTTTGTTACTTGCTATAAAAGTGGGAGACCCTTGAGCTGACTTTTGAAGCTTCACCTATGTGTGGACACACTGCATAAGACTTTCCCAATTACTGCAGTTCTACAGGGACTGGCTGTTGAGGGGCTTTGCAGCTTATCTGTGAACCTGAATGATAGTTTTGAGGTGGGAAATGGTGATGTATCCTTTTCTTAATCACTGTCTCGCTTTACAGTAATGAACTGGTGCATTGCTATTCTGCTTATCTTTCCTTTCTAATTGATGCATCATCATTCTGCTTTTCTTTTTGGTTGTTACTATGATATATATATATAATAAAGCATATTAATCTTTATATTTTAAGCTGGAGTCTTTGTTTTCACTTGGAATCCTGCCATCCAGCAAGACAATCACACACATTCTGCCTCTGAGAGGGCAGGCTATAGCTTATAATGAGATTATCAAATGGCAAGTGACACAAACTCTGACTCTTACAGGCCATGGTATGCTTCAAATGTTCTCACTGCACTGGTGAAGCTGAGATGAGCTGCAGCAGAGTGAATGACAAGTTGAAGAAGAGTCATCAGTATGGTGTTGCATTGAAGAGAGCACCTGTGGGACCACATCTGGAGTCCCATGGTTGGTTTTAGGATACCTGCTACAAGAAGAACATTGGTGAGCATTGGTGAATCGAAGGGATGGTCACCAAGATGGTCAGATGGTTGAAGAACATGACATTTGGAGAGAAGGTAAGAGACTGGGTCTATTCATCCTTACAGTTGACTTCAGCTGCCTAGTGGAAGGAAATGGTAGAGCCAGACTCCTCTCGGGGGTGCACAAGAAGTTTCTGAATGCACACAGGTTGCAATTTGTAAACAAATTAGGACTTGGGAAACTGGATTCAGATATACTTAAAATAATTGTAGCCATAAGGATGTTCCAACACTGGAATGGAGCCCAGTTTGCATCCATTGAGTTATGCAAAACAACTGACAAGGCTCTGAGCACCCTGCTCTAAGTGCATCTACTCTGAGCAGGGGTTTACACCAGATGATCTTCAGGTCCCTTGCAACTTCAGTTGCTCTGTGATTCTAATAACCTTTGTAAAACCCAGAAAGGTTTTGATCATTGTCCGGGTTTAAGCTGGGATAGAGTTATTTTTCTTCTTAGCACCTAGTATAGTGCTGTGTTTTGGATTTAGCATGAGAATAATGTTGATAACACACTGACGTTTTATTTGTTGCTGAGCAGTGCTTACACTAGGTCAAGGACATTTCAGCTTCTTTCATCTGCCCTGCCAGCAAGGAGGCTGGGAGTGCACAAGAAGCTAGGAGAGGACACAGCCAGGACATCTGACCCAAACTGGCCAAAGGGATATTCCATACCATATGATGTTATGCTCAGCATATAAACTAGGGGGAAAGCTGACGGGGCCACTTCTAAGGGACAGGCTAGGCATCGGTGGGTTGGTCGTGAGCATTTTTTTTTTTTTAAATCACTTCTCTTTCTTGGGTTTTATTTCTCTCTTCTTAAAATTTTCCTTTTAATTAAAATTTATTGTGTTTTCTTTAATTTTTTATTTTTTTATTTCAATTATTAAACTGTTCTTATCTCAACCCATGAGTTTTCTCACACTTCTGCTGTCAGGGAGTGAGAGAGCAGCTGTGTGGTGCTTAGTTGCCGGATGGGGTTAAACCATAACAGTCATGCAGACCACCATTCTGAATATACAGAGCCCAAACCAGGAATATTAAGTAGGCAACCCTGGGATCATTCAGAGCCACTTCTACTGCATGGCTTGGTGGATCATTTCCATTCCCTGTTCTACCATTAAGCTGGGGACTTCAGAATTTTTTTCTCTTCCTGTTTCCTCTTTTTCCTTTTGTCCAATTGGTTTATTAAATGTGCATTTTTCAGGGTAGGGTCAGCATTCACAGGTCAGTTAAAGGTTGGACTAATATCTCTACCATCAACGACAACAAAAGGGAAGGATTTGCTATGACATTTAGCCTGACAAACACACCTGTAGAGAGAGATGTGTGTATTTATTAAAGATGAAGTAAGTGCACTGGCTGCTTTTCTTTCCTGCAATATTTTCAGTTTTGGAAGTATCCCAAGACATTTCAGGTCTTTCTATATTTGAGATAGTAATTGGGAGAACAATTGAAAGGGATTGAGCACGTAGTGAAGAAAAAGCAGTAGGAGGCAAAGATTTCTTCAGAAGAAAATATAACACATTACAGAAATTGAGTGCTCTGCATTTAATAAGGCAAGCAAATAGACAAGACGAAACCGAAGAAAAGGCACAATGGAGACAAAAAAGGCTTATTATGACAAGAAAGACAGAGCTGTTAACTATCAGTCTGCTGACAAACTATTACAGTATTACCAATGCTGTCTCTTGAAGAATGTAAATTACGTGACAAGAGACTTGGCCCCACACAGAGATAAAGAAAGTGCATGAAGTTATATTTCTAAAAGGACAAGAAGATAAGAAAAATTTGGGAGTGGAGAGAGGAGAGTCGATTTATCATTTTAAAGCCACTAGCACAAATAAAAATACATAAAAAAGGAACACATGAACACATTGTGGAATAAAATAGACCAACAGATCAAGCTTAACTTATGCAGTTGTAAAGAGAAAGCAGATCTCACACTGGGTTTTGCTGATTTAATTTCAGTTGAAATTTAGTGCTCTGTTAATCAGATTTCACAAATTTAAGGGATTCAGCTATCAGGAGACTGTGGGAAATATTTATCAATCAATCAGCTAGGAAGAAAAACACCCTCCTCGAAGACTGTGGGTGTCCACAGAGGGCCTGAAAACTAGCAAGGGCAATCAGAGAAAAACATACTGAAACTGCCTGGGAGCTGGGAATAGCACCAATCAGCTCAAATAAATTTTTTTTTTTTTTTTTAAGTGGAATCACAGGTTGTGTAGACTTTCAGGGAGAAGAACAAAGCAGTATTTTCTCAAGGTGTTGTATCTTATTATACAAGTATTTTCATAGGATCTTTTAGGTTGGAAAGAGCTTTAAGATCATCAAGTGCAACTGTTAACCCAACACTGCCAATACCACAGATAAACCATGTCCCTAAACACCACATCCACACGTCTTTCAAATACTTCCTGGGATGGTGACTCAACCTTGGCAGCCTCTTTCAATGCCTGAGAACCCTTTCAGTGAAGACATTTTTCCTAATATCCAATCTAAACCTCCCCTGGCACAATTTGAATAGATTTCCTCTTGTCCTATCACTTGCTACTTGGGAGAAGAAACCAACCTCCACCGCTCTGCAACCTCCTGTCAGGTAGTTGTAGACAGCAATAAGGTCTCCTCTGAGCCTTCTCTTCTCCAAGTCAAGCCACCTCAGCTCCCTCAGCTGCCTCAAATAGGACTGGTTCTCTAGACCCTATTTTGTTCGCTAGACCCATATTAACAGGGCATCCAATGCAGTTACAGATATCATGGCCCATGGCATGTGCATTTTAAGAGAATGCGCAAAGAGAACAAAACTGATCCACTGTGTATGGGAGGGAAGCTGTGCTCTGCCTGGGATAGTGGAAGCATATGTTCTCACTATAAGGGGTCAAGGGAGCTGCGTGATGGACTCTCATTGCTAGAGGAGATTTATCAAGACTGCAATTTCTTGCACACCATGTTCTACTCAAAGTATATTTGTCTCTCATATCTGACAGAGAACTTCACCTTCAAACATCTAATTTCCATCCATCACATGTAGAAAAAGAAAGAAAGCACCCACACCCCAGGTAATTTTTGGGTGTTACATGTATTTGATCCCACAAATACAAACTGAAAATGAAGCTACGTGTGTTGCAGGAGGCCCCCATGGTGTCAGGAGGAGAGCTCCCAGGCTGCCCCCACCAATGCCAAGGGAGGTGTCATGTCCCTCCTGGCCATAGAAACAGATATTTCACAGTAAAAACTACAGTCCTGCAAAAACTACAGGACCGCCTGACAGGGACCCCTTGTACCCCAGCCTCCTCCCAAATAACCAACTTGCCACTAATAATTTTTTTCCCCCAGCGGGCCCAGGATTGAAACTTCCATACCCAAATTCAGTACTTCCGATACTGTTACTTAGGTAAACTTGCCCTGATATGATATCATATCATGTCTTACTGATATGATTATGGCTCTGACTCTCACTTCTCAGGACCTGCTTGTGCATCAGTCAGTGGGTGGTGAGCAATTGTATCATATGGTATCATATGGTATCATATATTTGTTTTCTATTATTTTAACTATTTAGTAGCATTTGTATATATTCATTTTTTAAATATGTATTATTCATTTATATTCAATTAGTAAACAGTTCTTATCTCAATTTTATAAGCTTCCTTGTCTTTTTCCTCTGATTCTCCCTCTCCGATGGAGGAAGGGAGTAGGTGGGGTGGGGCGTGTGTGTGGGAGCAGCTTCATGGTATTTTGCTGGCTGGAGTTAAACCATGACACGTGCAAAACACCTTGACTCAGAAGAATTGTTTACTGATTCAGAGCAGGGAATCCAAAGTTATTCCTAGTGCATCTGTACTAGGGCTGAAAACCAAAAGCTCCAAAGAAACGGTCTTCTGACAGCCTGCTCAGAGGCTTCTGGCTAAAGAGAAGGGATGCTAGGACACCCTGAAAACAAAAAGCAGGAGAAATTAACTGTGTCATCAATAACACTGACAGAAATGATGAAAAACATTCAGGTCTGTTGAATCTTTCCAAATTTAAAAGCCAGAAAAAAGGAAAAGAGGATGGTACCTCTACGGCATTGTCCTTAGTAGATATATGTTTACTGTTGCCTGGAGCCACCCATGCTGTCCTTGTTAGCTGTTGTTTACTGTTCATGGGTGGGTGCTGTCTGTTTTAAAATTCTGGAGACATCATTGATAGCACATCTGCTGTCCAACCCTTGTCTCTTTAGTGTGACCAAAGCTTCGGTTTGATGGCAAACATTCAGATAGCTTTATCATCTCAGAAGGATGGCCTGAAAACAAGGTGTTAATGTGCACAGATGTCTGTGACAAGGCAATACCACAACATTATAACCAGTAGGTCAATAAAAAGTTGACATGATTTCTATGTCTTTTTTTATAAGGCACTCAACATGATAATGCATTAAGTTTTGCTTGCAACTTGCTGGAAGTTCAAAACCTGCTCAAATGGCATGGCATATAATGCCATTATTATGTAAATACTGACATTGTGCTCACTAAAATTGTCACTCTTACTCTCTTTCGTTTGCAGGACTGTCCATTTCATACCTATCTCTTGGCCTTGTAAATATTTCCTGTATCTAGAGAGTTCATCTATTGGGCACAGATTCTGTAACATCTGCTTTGATTAATACTTTTGACTAAATTATGGATCTACATACTAATCAAGATCCCAGCAGGGCCTGGATTACTGTCTACCTTGTGATGTTATCTATGAGACAAAGACAGCCGGACCCCAGAACCAGGTAGAGACCAAGACTGCATATAGGCATAATAGCCTGTGGAGAGCAAGGCATGGCAGAGACAGGTGGTTCTCATCACAGTTTTTCAACCTGAATAAGGGCCCTCAGGCATCCTCTGGAGAGATGCAGGAAGTTTAGCAGCCGCTATTTCAGACCAGTGTTGTGCTTCAACAGGAGAAAAACCCCACTTATTATAGGGACAGCCTAACATACTTTAGGCACTGGTCACACTACTCACAATCTGTGCCTTGATTTTAACTGTCCATTTGATTATTTTACAATCAAGCATTCCTTTTTCTCCTTTTATTTAAACATACACAGCTACCATGGCACAGAGCATGTATTTCATGTACTTCAGTTAAAAATTCTCTTTGCACTCAGTTCAAATGTTTGCCAGTTTAAGATCAAAAGAATTTCTCTTTATACCCTCTCATATCAGCAAATTTGAGTGAATGGTCTTTCACTTTGGCCTATTAATGCTGCTGGCTTGGTAACAAGACATCTCCTCACTCTACCATGCAGTAGTGTTATTCATATTAGCTTGCACTATCATCCCCAACAGCCTGGAGCCCATGACCCATCATTTTGTTTATATAGTTTGATAAAGCAACTGGCAAAGAAAACCCACACCTCAAACAAAGTTTATTTTTGGTTCAAATGAAACCAGAGTCACCTGTTTCCTTTTTGTCCTTCTCCTTTGCCTCCTCATGAAAAAACAAGGATCCTTTTTCTTAGGAGTATGCAATGAGAAAGAAGCATAATGAAAAAAATGTTTTAAAGGGTAAAAGCCAGCTTAGTGTAGAATACTTAAATCATATCCCTAAATACATCATTCTACAAGATGTAATTAACATTGCTCAGATGTTTTATTGTGCATTTGGATTTATTTTCAGTGTAATAATTCTGTTTCCTGTGTTTCAGGGGTTTGGAAAAATGTCTTGTAATAATTTTGCCTATCCCTTTAATACCTGATACATACTTCCATTCCTATCTCATTTTCAGGCAGGCTTTTAGCTGCTGAGGTCCTATAGTTCTTTAATTTCCTATGTTTTCTCCCATTCCTGCCTTTCTTCTCTCTGATGTTTGTCCTTGTCCCCTTCCCCTGCCTCCATTATTTTAATTTGTAAAAGACAGGGAAGGTCCAAGCAGGATAACTGGGTTATACTGCTTGAATAAGGACCATTCTAGGCCTACTAGGAGCATTGAGTGACAGGGCTAAAATGAATGACCCAACCCAATAGCTCACTATAAGCAATGGATCAAACCATCACCCCACCGAGCAGAAATGGCAGCAGAAGCACTTTTCCTCAGTCCCTTTCCCTCAAGGCTGTAGTGTTTTTTCCTACATAGAGGGTTAAAAACTTTTTTTGCTAGGTATCACTGTTAGCAATAATTGCAGACCCTAGAAGGGACTGCAGCTTCTGGCTCTGGGCTGGGCTGTGCTTTCTCTGAAAGCCAGCGCGGATGGACTTACACAGTCCTTGTGCTTTAGAAAACTTGACTTTACGTCTTCTCATGATCTGTAGCGTGAGTACACTCAATTGTGCACACATAAGCTTTGAGACAAAAGGGTTTCGTCGATTGACTTAATTTCTAAGCAGTTCACAAAGTCTTTGCTGAGGTCCATTTTGGTCCTGCTCTTAAGAAAATGTTTAAGGAAACTCCGAAAGCTGAAATTTATTTTTCCTTTTGACCTAGAGGCTCAAGATTTTGAGGAAGAAGCTGCTGCTTTTCTAAATGTAGAGCTTGTTCCTGAAGAATCAAACAAGGCAGAGCTTTGACAAATTATCCTGACCACACATCATTAGAATGAGGAGGGAAAGAGAAGTCACACCTCTTGGGAATCAAGAAAATGATACCATACATCAGTGTATTCGCCTCCAGTCAAGTAGCTGTGACATTGCATTATCTCTGCTGTTTAGTGATCATCTGACCTTTCTTGAGACACTTTATTTTCATAAACCCTTTTTGTCTGAGCCCAACAGCTTGCTATTGAATAAATCACCAGAGGCTAAAGAAAAGCTTCAGCTGCCAAATCAAAAAATTATTAGATGTGCCTTCTCAGATACACTAATTCCATCATATCCACCACAGACATGCGAATATACATGTTGCCTGTGCCTAACCCATTTGAGGTAGCTCACTCTTGCTTTGGTTAATCACTTCCTGCAATCCCAGTCACACGACTGGGAATTTCTTACACTTTGCTCACCAAATAGCTATGAAAAAATACAGGTCTCTTATTAATTATTTTTCCTTCCTTAGGCACACTATTTAAAAAGACTAAGTTGAGGAGCATGAATAAGCGTTACTGTATTTTCCACCTCCAGTCTGCTGTTTTTAAATTGAAGGCCATATTACAGAAAAGCAATTAAGCACGTGTTTAACTTCTGCAGCATTTTATGTACCCTGACAGCCACTGTAATGCTCATAAGATCAAGCACACATTCAAGTGCAGGGTTGCACCATAGCCAGTGTAATATGAAATATTTGGACTCTTGCTGGTGTTCTGGATGGGCAGACTGGGTCATTTGCAAACAGAAACTCCTCCTTATTATTTATCATTTGTATATATATATGTGTGTAACATGATAAAGATATGTTTATCGTCATATATTCTTGAGCATCCAGATATAACCTTTCAGTTTATGGAAACTGAGAAAGACAGTTTGTGCACCTTTAGTGTCACAGTCTAAATGAGGCCTTTGATTAAAGCCTTCGATACCGCCCCACACGGCATCCTTGTCTCTAAACTGGAGAGGCATGGATTTGACGGATGGACCACTCGATGGATAAAGAACTGGCTGGCTGGTCGCACTCAGAGAGTGGTGGTCAATGGCTCAGTGTCTGAGTGGAGACCAGTGACAAACGGCGTTCCACAGGGGTCAGTGTTGGGACCAGTCCTGTTTAATGTCTTCGTCAGTGACATGGACGATGGCATCGAGTGCACCCTCAGCGAGTTTGCTGATGACACCAAGCTGTGTGGTGCAGTTGACACGCTGGAAGGAAGCGATGCCATCCAGAGGGACCTGGGCAGTCTGGAGAGGTGGGCCTCTGCCAACCTCATGAAGTTCAACAAGGGCAAATGCAAGGTCCTGCACCTGGTTCAGGGTGATCCCAACTACAGGTACAGGCTGGGTGGAGAATGGATCAAGAGCAGCCCTGAGGAGAAGGACCTGGGGGTAGTGGTAGATGAGAAGCTGAACATGAGTCAGCAGTGTGTGCTGGCAGCCCAGAAAGCCAACCGTATCCTGGGCTGTATCAGGAGGCAAATATAGAATCTGAGATGACAAAGAGGACTTAAGGAAAGTAGTGATAAACCACTTAAAAATAACTCGGGCCGTACTGCTTTCAGAATGAGCTGTATTTTTAAAAACTTAAACAAAAGAAGGTATGTGAGGATTTTTCTTTTTCTTTCCTAATTATATATGCACATTTATGTATCTATTATGTGTGTATGTGTTTTATCCAAAGGGAAATTGTCATGAGAAACATATAGTTCAGGTGAATTTTTATAGTTTTTTTCCATGACAAAACTACCATCATATTTTTCCACCCTTTAAAAGCCATGTCAATGCAAGTTGCCAATGAAACAAATGCTTCCAATTTTCACTGCCATATAGAAGGGGTGAACAGGTGACTGGGAGTGGAGGTATAACACATAATCCTCCAAAGCATTGTCGATTTTTATTTAATGCAATAAAGCTGCTTTATTCCTGTATGTTTTTTAGCGGAAAGATGTTTCCCAAAGAGGAACACTGATTTTTAGACAAGAGAAGGTCAGGGTTGAGAAGAATGGTTAGTGTAAGGCTGAAAATGAGGAGGTGGAGGAAGGAAGGAGGAGGTGGGAAGAGGATTAAAAGAGGAGAATAGAGATGTTTGAAATGTTGTTGCTATTCCAGTGCAAGGGAGCGGCAAGAAAAGTGACAGATGGAGAAAAAAGAAGGAAAAATGAGAGGGAGGACAAGGGAGAGGAAAGAGCAGAACATTATGGCTGAGTAGAGATAGAGGAGCAGGGACCTCATAAAAGTGGGACAGAGAGCCAAGCAAGGTACCAAAGGTGCAGCCAGAGCAGTGGGAAGAGTGTATTGCAGCTGCCAAAAACTGAAAGGTTGAAGAGGAGAAAATTAAAGTGCTGGGAGGAGAATACAGTAGCACAGATGAGAAACAGTCATCATAGGAACCAATGGTTTTGTAGGTTTTCTGCCTCAAAGGCAGGCAGATGTTGATGCACACTCTTAGCTCACTGGTAGCAGGAAAACTCAGAGAGGATCGAGGCAAAGACTCTCTCCAGCAAGCGGGGATGAAGCAGGGCCAGGGACATCAAGCAAGTGGTAGAGGAAAATCTTTCTCTGGCTAGGGCTGCCCTGAAACTTGGTACAGAAAGTCCCTTTCTCTACACCTTAGGTCAGCCTCTCCCCAGCGTGTGCTGAAGGTGTGACTAGTTGCTGTGCTGAGAATGCTTGTGACTTACACACAGGCATGGTGTGGACAATTAAATTATTGTTCTGTGGGTCTTTAGAGATGACTTTAGAGCTGCTGGGCTGGCATCTTCTGTGAACCCTAACAGGGTAGAAAAAAATGTTAAAAAATGAGCTATCGTTCACCAAATGTCCTGCCTCTCTCTGGAAGGCACCTCCAGGGCCAGTGTACCTAATCTGAACTCCTTGATTAAACATGGCAAACATAAAAATTTTCCTCACTCATTTGTTTGGAGACAGGGAACAGTGATTTTAATAAACATTTAATCCTAACCTCTCTAAGCCATGCAGGTAAATTGCTGGTAGAAGATCTGGAGAAGACAGTGAAAACGCTTCAAAATCTGAGCTAGACAGGATCTAGGCTATGAAGAAAACCCCTTTCATGCCAAAGAAGACATTTCCATCATCAAGGTATGTCTGAAAACAAACATATTGTATATCCAGATCTAGATTTTACATCTCTGCTCTAATTCTTAAAGGACTTGATCTGAATGGAACAAAATATAATCGTCATCAACAAAAGGTGAAACACTTCTTAGTCACAGAGGTTTTTTATACATATGGAGGTGCGAAATGAAGTTATGTAGGTCATGGCATCCACGTAATCTGCAAGAGCAAAGCTTAAGCTATTTGCCTGGGATAGTCAGAGTCTCATAGACACTTCCCCGAAGTCACACAGAGTCAAGGCTCTCAGATATCAAGCCACCATAGTACATGCGGCAATGTTCTCCCAGGTTCTTGAAACTGCCAGAAAGGAGATGGCAAATTAAAAAAAAATGGACTGGATAATTAAATTGAAACAGGTTCCTGAAGGGAAAATAGTAGTAAAAGTCTCCATCCTTATCTGAAAAATGATCTGAGGGTTAGAGTTGGTAGAACGATTACTAACACAGCTGCACCTCCAGTTCCAATGCATTTCCTCAGATAAGTAATATCAATCATATTTCCACATCTGGCAATGCCAGCAAGCACGTGAATTTTATACTTGCCTAGCAGAATGTATAATGCAGAGAGGTGGCTGTGTACATCCAAATGCTTTTCTCCTGACAAAACCCAGTCACTGCATCTCATTGCCAAAGGAAGCTACAGATTTATCGTGGCAAATTGTACTGAACAGGCTGCACAGATAAAACCCACTGAACCACATCAGCTCTAATCCCTGGCCTCTTGTAGAGCAGAGAGAAGGAACAGATGTCTGACTGCATCCCATTCAGGAGAAGATGCTTTGCAGCTTTGTCCCCAGAAGACCAGCCACCCACTGAGACTGATGGTCTCTCCCACCCACTGCATGGCATCTCTGCTGCCCATGGACTCCTGCCAGGTAGCTGCATTAAAAGAGGATGGATATAACCCTTTTCCAATTTAGAAGATGGTATGAAATATCTGGTGGCAGCAGACCACCACCAGCAGTAAAGACACTTAGTGACTGTTGGTTTATTTCCCTCTGAGGAACTTGAGGTGTCACAAGAAAGCTTTGTATGTGGAGAGTCTGATAGGGGAAGTAGGAATGCCAAAAACCAACATGCAACTAAAAAATGCTTTTTGCTCTTGATTTGATCTTTCATAATCTGTCTTATTAAGAGATCCAGCTGTCCTGAATTGCCAGTGAAACCCTGCTTCAGATAGGCCAGAAGTACTGAAAAAGAAAAAAAACTAAAACAGAAAGAGCAATAATTCTTGTTGCTACTGCCGTAAGTTCTAGTGCAAGGAAATTGAGGGGCTTATTAGAACCTGTAAACCTGCCAGGAAGCATTTTTTTCCCTTTGGTAATAAAGTATGAAAGGAAAGAAGCAAGTCTGAATCACAAACATACATCAGAGAGATACAGTCTGAAGTGTCTATCAAAAGTCGTTAAATATTTGTCTTCTATAAAGAGCACAACAGCGGAATAATTGTCACGCTGGGACACCGGGAGGAGCTGAGTGAAGGCTCGTTCCTGCGGGAGGTCTTCAGGCTGTTTGACACAAAGAGTGTGGTACCCCGTAATGACTTTAATCAAATGCTTGATCTTAACAGCGGAGCAGAAATGCAAGCAAGGCTGTGCACTGCATAGTTACTATCAAGGCAAAACAAAACTGCAAATTGACAAACCTTTTTGAGAATGACTCACTAACCTTCATCTCCTATACCCAATTCCCCTCTCCCCAGACTGCCAATTTTTAGAGGTGAAAGCACTTGAAATTATTTTCTAGCAGCAGTCCATGGTTATTTTCAGCTAATCTGAAACCTGTTGGAGGGGGCTCCCATCCTCACCACCTCCACTCTTTGAGTTCATGTTTCAGATCAATCAGCAAAACCTGGGTTTTGCCAGACCCCCCCAGTCACCTCATTTCATGGCCACACAATGCTGATATGGGGAAGACTTGGGCATAAAAATTCAGTAAATAGGAATGTCAAGATGTGTAAAGGTAATAACAATGCATAAAAGAACCCTATGAAAATCTATCAACATCATAAAATAGATTATAAATTTATATTAACACTCTCATGTGTTCTTGTTATTGCTTTGAACCATCTAATAACTATCCAACCAACACCTTTACCAGGTACAGTGAGACAAGGAGGGCCTTATTCACTCCTCATTTTTGAGTAAGGTTTGCTGAAATCAGTCAACCCACTCACTCTGGCATAAATGACAGGAGAATCAGTCCTGCAAGGTTAGGACTGTAAACTTTCCTTTAGATAAAATCTTGTTCTATATAGAACATATGTCTTTGTGGCATATATATGTGCACACAGCTACATTGGACTAGGTTTGTCTGCTGATGCTGTCTTTTAGGAGGTCTCATAAGCACCATCTCAGAGAGATGCCAAATTGCTCTGTCTGTACAAGACACTCGGATTATGCCAATAGAGATCCAAGCTCCAAGGCAGTGCTCAAGTCCAGACTCATCTATCACACCATCAGAATCTCATACTCAAATGCAAATTCAGGCTGAGCTCCAGAATGCCTTGGGGCAGGAAAATTTGGGTCAAGCACTCAATCTTTGAATTCAGCATTTCCTAAGCTGACTCTAAACGTTTCACAGTGAGCAAAGAAGAGGCAAATAACCAGCAAGGCAGATGGAAATTGCACAGTTCATGGGACTTGTGTTTGAACTGGTTCTTAACGCTTGTCTTTATCCAGTAGTATAGATATAAGCTCAGAGATAGTCAGCATAGACAACACTGCCCAGATCATACTGTCCAGTTCCTGAGCACTGTGTGTCTAGAAATAGGCACTTACAAATCTGGGAACTTAGTAAAGAGCCACAATCACTTAGAGTTTATAAAAAATCATTTAAAAATATTTTGAAGGAACTAGACAGGTAAATATTTTACCTTGCCTGAGCAATATTTAAAGTGAAGTATGTTATTTTGCAGTAAATTTTAGGCTATAAAAAGTATTTTGTCCTTCTCAGGTTTTGCATTAATTTTCATCTATGCATCCTCTTTATACCACATGTGTACCAAACACAGCACAAGGAAAGTAATTAGGTATTCTTACTGACAAAAAAGGAGCAAATCTAACCCAAGGAGACACCTTTAGTTTCCTTCCACTGTCTTATAGATATAAGCAAGAGGAAGATTCACAATCTACTGTCACCAAGTCCAGCTCCAGGAAGCAGAAAAGTGATAACAGCTATGAAAAAAATGATTGTCTTTGGGAAGCTGTAACTAGTGGGTTTATGTACAGCACGGATATCTGGCAGGGACTGTATGCCTCTTACAAACATTGAAGTGCTCTGCATCTGTGGCAGACAAAAAGACATTAAAAGGGTTTGAATTCAGATTGTTAATTTTATATGATCCATCTGTATCATTCTAATATTTTTCCGATTGTAAGTAGTGAGGGGAACAATGTCTTGTATCCAGTTAAGGTAAGAGCTATTAATATTGATTGACAAAATCTACCTGCCTAACTCAGTGGATATCCCAGAGCTGGCTACAGGGTTCTTACTTGGAGAGTCCAGTAATTAAGCTGTGAATCCTGCAAAAAAACCCAATGGCTGTAACCACCTGAGAAAACTGACTTGATTTCATTTGTCAAAAGTCATAAAAAGGTTGATTCTATTTATGTTCTCACTATCATCACATAATCACTAAGCATAGGTGTTTGTTGATATCTCGTATGCCTTTATATGCCCAGCAAGGGGTGGCAGATGACACACAAGACCATTGGAACACCTGCACCCTCCTCAAGGGTGTCTGGAGGCCAAATAGGGAGGGTATCTCAGATGTCCGTATGTGGGCAAATGAACAGATTCCTCAGTCCACACAATCAGTGGTGCCTAGCGAGCTGTTCATCTGGCCAACCAGTAGGTACCTACTGCAGGGGGTGCTAGACTGTTCTCCTGCATCCACTGACATATACACATAAGACTTGTTTCTGTCCTCTGTACACAGGCATCCAGTGCCTTCTGAGATGCATTCAGGTATCCTCTGACTTCCAGTTGAAGTTTTGGAAAGGCAGGAGTCTACCATGTGTTCTGTGTCATATTAGCCCTGAGTGGATGGTTTGAATACCAAGTCTATGGGGTTGCATTATTGCTGGTTGGATTTTACTACACTGTAGTGCATGTAATGCTTAAGGGTATATAAGCCTTTTCTGTAGGTGCTTTGGGAGTTCAAACCTCTGAAAAGGGAATCCAGCCATATTGGAAAGTTTGGGTCTCAATGCACATGCTGTTCAGACACATAAAGCTGTTGCCCCTGAATCCTTGTTGCAATGACTTTCAAGAAAGAAGTAAGAAGAAATGTGCAGGGCTAAAGGGGCTAATCATGACCTATGAAGTTGCTCCAAAGGTTTTTTGTTCTCTGGGGTTACACTTGCAGAAAATCAGAGGAAGGGACTAGATCCTTTACACTCCAGAAATTTAAAGCACAAACACTGTTAGTCAAAAGAGAAATAACAGAATGAAGGTTGTAACACATAAAGAGCCTGTGGATACGAATTAACACTGTATATATTAATGAACTCTCTATACCAAGAAACCTGACTACTACAAGTTGTCACAAACCTATTCAATTCTGCAGAACAGTGCCACTTTTATGTAAAGACATGGCATTTAAATGTTCAGTATATTTAGTTAAAATAAATTTAACTATTTATTATAGTTAGAAATAAACCAGTAAATATAAAAATACATATATTTATATATTTGGGGATTTTTTTCTCCCCAAGATCCAGAGAGTGAAGACACTACATGTTTCAGCACTGCAGAATTATAGCATGCTGCTCACATATACTAATTCACAGTACTTTACAAAGTGTAAAGCCCTTTCAGTTGTCAATAGATCACAGGAAAAAAGAGAAAGCAGTGAACTTGTGATAAACACTGTTCAGAGCAAATTGATAAGAAATCTTTAAAATGTTTAGCAATCTTGCAGACACAATCAAGAACAACTCACCTGTGACCAGAGATTTGTTTCAAAATTGCCCTCGTGTAGCAGAAAATGAATGAACAGAGAGGGTGTATTCATAAAGCAATTTATTCCTGCTGCTTTGGGGCAAAAAATGTCCCAAACTGAAATACTCAAAACCTGTTGCCAGTTGCCAAAGAGCCTAGTTTCCTTATGCAACTAAAATGTCCATCCGTAAAAGTTATCCAATCCTATAATTTTCTGCCAGTGGCATGCATACAGCTGGTCAGGTCCTGGTGACACCAATATGTTTGATAATCTACACAGAAACTTCTTGAAACCTTGTGTAGGAAGGATCTTCTGATAATTCAGATTGCTGTCACTACTCTTCATGTAGGAAGGCTGATTTTAAACCTTATTCTTCAATCCAAAGCCTACTGTAAACTAATCTACAGCCCATAACCTACATTTCCTTGTATGCTGTTGCTATTTGGTTTCAAAACCTCTTTCTAAACCTTTCTGTAGTTACTTCTGTTCTGCATTTGTAGGAAACAACATGGGAATTACAGCAAAACCATATGGATTCTGGTTGCTCTGTGGCTAAACTGGGTGCACTAAATTCAGTCCACTAGGATGATGGTGGGACTTCGACTTTTGCATTTAATAAGCATAAATAACAATCTGTAGACAGCGAGAAACATCCAAGCATTTTGCAGGTAAAGATTTTTCAAGTATATAATATCTACTACTACCTTGCTCTCTGTCAATTAGGTTGGTTTTAAGTATGACACTTAGGAGTGCTCACAGTTTTCAGGCCATACCTCTGCAAAATCAATGAAGAGAGCCCCAAAGTGAGTTTTAACTTTTAAAAATTCATTGGCATTTTCTTAAGCAAACCACAAATACAACTGTCACTTTTGGTGGTTGAAATCATTTAAGCCACAAAGCCTATGACTGCAGGCTTTGCTGTATGAGAAGCTGCATGTTGATTTAAAACCAATTCAGATGGAATATGAAAACAGTTCAACCTGATAAACTTTATTTTTAAAAATATAAATTAAGTGGGGTTATATTGTGTTAGTTAAGACTGATTTTTAAAAGATGAAAGATAAGCCAAAGTAAGTAGCTCTATCTCCAAGGAAAAGTTTCACTAGTTTCATGCAAATCCTGTTTTGCTTTCACTTCCCAAAGACAATAAGACAAATAGAATAAGCATGCATGTTGGAATTTTCAAATAAAAATCTGTAAAATTTTGAGTTTATAAATTCTCAGTTGATAATTAAAGAAACTGATGGCATAAGAGACCTTATGTTCAGCTCCCTCCAAAACATCATGAATGGTGTCAGCTCAACATTACTATGAAGTTACTAAGTCTAGCAAGCTTCAAAGAAGTGTCCATCTTATACTTTGTGTTCTCCTCAACTACAGCAAATTTACATTAAGATGATGCACAATGTAGTTCAATATACGTTTTAACCAGCACTAAAAGAAGAAGTGCTACCTTTCCTCTTTTCTGGGCTGATCATATTCAAGCCTCACATGAGATTGAAGAAAAGGTAGAGCTGAAAACTAAGCAGTCTTCTAGTAATAATTATAATAATAATTATTAGTTTTCCAGCTGGATCAATTCCCTTATTTGCTTTACTACACAGTTCTATAGATGATTCTGCAGGTAAAGCAAAGGGGGCGTGGAGACTGAAAGCATTGTGGAGAATGAAGACCAGTTTCTTCCAGTGTCACTTGATGTTGTCTCGCAGTAGCAACCCAACTACCAATGAAGTGACCCTAATTTTACTATAGGCTACATGAAATGTAATTATCAGACGGTTGCTATGGGATAAGAGTAAACATAAGGGCTGCTACCACAGCTCCACTAATGCTTGGTAGCTCCTTAAATTTAACTAATTTAACAGTGGGCCTAAGCTTCGAGGAAAAAATGTGAAAAGAATCAGTCTTAATTATGACAATAGCACCAAGTGTATAGCGCTTCACATTTTCATAGTGCTTTACCACTGCTAGCCAATTAATCAATTCAGTTCCTAATGGCATACTGATATTATGAGCAATTCCAATGCCTTTTGCTTAAGGCTAGGGGAAAAAAAAAGCTATTAAATTTTCACTCAACTCAGAGAAACCTTTCTGTAACCAGAAGTATAAAAGTTCCTGGCCAATCTGAAAGCTAACGGCCTCTTAGCATGCTGCTTTCTGGGCAAGGCAGGCTGCGCTCTTCCCTGGGGAAGATGACGAGGTACTTTAAAGGCCAAAGACTGCAGAAATAGACGTATTGCAAGAATATGGAAAGAAATGTTAAGTGCTAACATTTCCAGGAAACTAAGGGCTATGAAACAGAGACATATGAAACCCATTTTGGTTTGTTTCTGAAGCACTTTTGTTTATTGCTAAATGTACTTGGGGCTAGATGCATTAGGACAAGATACCAGCACTGAAACACCAGGAAGAAAGAGCTAAGCCTAATTTTGTAAATATAAAAACTTGAGAGAAGGATAATTTTGAAGAGCTGTGGCATCTTGGAACAGAAACATTCCTTTAAGGAAAAAGAGAAGGTGTTACAGAAGTCACACAGGATGACTGCTTGGAGTCAAGAAGTCCAGAGACAACTGGGAATGGTGTGGTCCTTCCTTGATTTCATCCTTAGAGGCTAATTTAGAATTGGGTATATTTATGTGTTGCAGAAAAACCTGCGATAGGGATCTATGCTACCACACTAAGTTTGATAATCTACCCAATTAATATACTACCACACTAAGGAATTTGTTTTCACATCGGAGGAAGGAATTCTACTTTGAGTTACTCTGGTGTGTAGCAAGAAGAGACCAGCAGTCCCATAGGACCTGTTTAAACCAGTGAAACTTGGCTTTTCTTATGTGGTGTCCCCAGTTGTACCTTCTGGCAACATTTGAAAAATGTTTTTTTCCCTTTTTACAATTCAATTATATTAGCAAACAGATTGTAATGGAAATGAGAACAAACCCTTTAATCTGCAGCAGTGTCAATATGTTACACTGAAAAATAAATTACGTCCTGTGTGAGCTTTTGTTATTCTTTAATATTTCATCCCATCCCTTCATTAGGGTAGTAATCTCCTCCTCCATTAATCTCCCCTGTTTGTACTTCCAAGCAGTAATGATCACGTGAAAGAACAAAATATGGTGAGATTTTATTGGTTAAATTTTCCTGAATACATTTGTTATTGGTATCAACATGAGAAGAACTTAAAGACATTTTGTTTTATTGTCCACTAGTGTCCTGCACCTGTGTTCTTGTGCACTGATGTTCCCTTTCAGAGTACAGGCTTACAGGGAAATTTCCTTTATTCTGGTATTTGTGCAATGTAGTTAAACCAGCTTTTCAGGTTGAACAGACTTTGCTGGTGAAGAAAAGGCAGGTCCATCAGCAAAATCATGGTATAAAACACCTTGTTGTATTGAGGCAAAGGGGAAAGACTGTCCAATTTAGATGCACATATTTATTTACTTATTTTGTCTATGGTAACATTTTGTTGTGTGGAAGACATGGAAAAGTGCAGCCATGAAAGCACAGAACTTTGAAGCAACTTGCACAATATCAGTTATGCAAAAATTTAGCTGGAAAACTCAAGGAAGAGATTTTCAGCACTGGGTCTATATTAGATGCCTTGCTTGCTTCTTCACATACACTAATTCTGCACTGGAACAACTTCACTGACTATCCACCAACTTTAGCAAAGCTACTCTTGATTTAATAGTTCTGGATGCAAGAGTCAATTGAAGCTCTTTGGGTAAATTATGGATCAAATCTTGGTTGGAGATGGAATAAATCCACGCGTTAAAGCCAAAAGCTTCAAAATTACAGAATGCATGACACACAAGGAAATGAAACTATAACTCTGACTTGTCAGTTCCAAGAACAAAGGGCTTTATCTCCTGGGTAAAAGGAGATATAAGTATTCTTGGCACCTGGTCCCTTCTGATCATTACAGGCCAGTTACTGGAAGGTGGATGCTCCTAACTCCAGAGCTGGTATTTTACAGCAACTGATTCAGCAAGGGATCAGTTAGAAGAATAGCTATGAGAAGTTTCCTCATCTGTACATCAGTAACTTTCATATGAAAGGGAGGAATCATGTGATGCTGAAAGTCAGAGGGAGGACAGAAAGCTCAAGAGAAAAAGTGACCTTGGAATACCATGAGAAAACTTGTGCAAACAGCTATGTCTGTGAGTTTTCAGTAGAAGGCAGATCAGAAAAGGGCAGAACAAGTGATGTATGTCACCATATCAACATGCATCAACTCTGATGAGGTGGTGGATTCACTCTTGCAGGTAACTGATACTATTGCCCTTGGTGTCTCCTAAGACTCCCAGCAATATACCTGTTAGTACCAAACGTGCTTTAAATAACAAAACAAAACCACAACTCGTGGCATTATTTTTAAGTAAGAAGGCATCAATACCAAGATGTCATAATCAACATTACGAGAATTATGGCCTAAAAATCTAAGGCTGATCCTTTGTTATATTTTGGAAACAGCTTTTGTTTTCATGAATGAACATCTTATTTTCCAAGACAAAATATTTTATCGGATCTGATTTACTTGCTGTTATCTAGTGGACGTGACTGCTTTGTCTTGTAGAAAAGGTCAACATTCAGAAAGATTAATTTCTTCTTTCCTAGAAAAAACATTGTAATTAAGTTCTTAGTGAAACAGATGGACAGTTCCACCCAGAAAATAGAGGTATTTATGCAAATACCACTGAACTATTTGATATTCAGTTGCATCAGAAAGAAGCACATAAGATGCTTTCATGATGTCAACATTTCTGACTATGATTTATGATGTTAATGATTTCTCATAGTGAGCCATTATCCTAAGGTAGAACAAAACCTATAATTCTTGGACCCAATTTATTTTCCTGATCAATGTAGTTGCATGAAAAGAAAATACATTCTCTTAACCTAACAGTAAATGACATATTCATATGCTTGGACTTTGTGCCATAAAGAAGTCACATTGAAAAGTTTCCAGTTTCTCAGGATCCTCTGTATTTTATAATTTTAGAATTAATATGTATTTAAATACTATTTACTCATAATTAATTATTATGCAGTTAATTTACAGCTCCTGAAGAAAGAACCAAACATGAACACCTCATTAATTTCAGTTAATCAACAGTTTAACTTTCAGAGGGATTACATGCTTAAAGCTCTTCTTTGTTAGAGAGATCTTTATCAGACTACTATGTGCAAAATCCTCTCAAACTGTAGGGCAGTTCACATTTTCCACAACCCCAAAGGCTAGAACCCTTAAAAGCAACTGTAAAAAGGAAAATTCATGTTTTGCAATATGCTGATGAGACCCATATCATTCTTCCTTTAATATTTGTAGTTCCCCTGTAGGTATAAAAATTTTATGTATTAAAGCTTCAAAATATAAACCAACATGGGACTAAACCATAAATCTATAACTCGAAATGTCCCCTGCTCAACTTCAATTCTCTTACCTTAACTGTTCACCTGGAGTTGAGAAGTTCATGGCTTGGAGATATGTCTGATGATTTCACCCAGAGGTTTCAAAGTAGAGACGGAAGATACCACCAGCGTCTGAAGGGTAGTTTATAAGCAATCAATTAATCTGAGTAGAACATAAACATCAGATATCATTGACTTGAATAAATACTTCATGTATCAGAATGGAAAAGAGTCCTCAGAAGGGACTGATACTTTCGCGGAGCCATCTTAATGTTGAAGGTGCAGGACAAATAACATATCTTAAAAGGATGTGAAAAAAACTTAGGCATAATTACACAGGCAAGTATGAGACAAAATGGAAAGTGTCAGATTGAACCTTGTGATCATGGAATGTTAGTGGATTATCTACAGGTAAAAGAGTATGGCAGGAAACCTAAAAGATCTGTTTTGCACAGGCTACCTTTAAGTCCAGTAGGATGGCAAGAAGTATCCTGTATGAGTGATCAAAAAGGTGTTCTTTCTCTCTTTCATTTTTGCCCAACTAGATGTTACAAAACTGAGTTCAGCCTAACAATATTTAGTGTACTTAACTCAGTTGTAATGTTGGTCATTTTATGATTAGTTTGTTGTTATTTTTACTGCTACTTTCAACTGGCACATTCACATGCAAACCAGGATTTTATTTTTTTCCCCTTGTTTGGAATTATTTCTCATACCTCTTAGTTATGCCTTTCTACTATTGCCTGTATGTAGGAAAATTATGAACATAGCTTCTCACCTCCTGCCAAAGGTTAACAGTAAGTAAACATAATTCCTTTACTTCCAGCAAAATTGTTGTAACTTCCATTACTGAAACAGATGGACAATTGCACCCAATAAATAAAATATTAGTGTAAATATCACTGAGCTAATTGACGTTCATCTGAACCAGAAGAGGGAAAACAAAATACTTACATGTTCCTAACAGCTGTGAGTATAATTTGCAGCATTAATGGGTCCTCACACTACGCCATTATCACGGGCACAAAGATTCTGGAATCTAATTTATTTTCTTGATCAGTGGAGCTGAATGCAAAGATGGCACACAGGCCTCGTTGTACAGTAAATCATACATCTGTGGCAATAAAATGTAGACACTCTCAAATATATATGTTTTTTTCTGATGAAATCACATCAGGTTTTTAATTTTTTCATCTGTTTTTCATAAGAAAAGAGAGACCATTTCTCTGTAACATGTTTTTTAAACATTTCTTCCTCTAGAGAAAATTATAAGAATCTGTCTCTTATCCATCCATAAACCCTGTTAAGTCTGTGAAATTTCCCATAAGATTTACATCTTTACCACAGAAAACAGGATTTATTCTTTTTAGTGGAAATAAGCAATGATTTCACTGAAGACACAACTATGAAGATGAATTTCCTGCCTAAAGCTGAATTACAAGTAAGTAACATCATACTTGTAGAGGTAAAACATAAAAAAAAGGAGCTGTTCTTGTTTGCCCTGATTTTATGTGTGGGTAAACCATTTGGACTGAGAGCAATATTCCTCAAATCTGTGTAAAGAAATTGAAGAATTCTTTCACTTTAAACCCACAAAGCCTTCAATGCAACATCTCCCTATAGAGGAATATGTCCAAACTCACTAAATCACAAGTCAACAAGGTGTTTTTTTCCTGACTTTTACTGTCACCAGCTGCACTGGTGGCCAGTAACACTGCTTGCCATTTTGGAGGAAGGATGAGACATATGAGCCTGGCACTGGTATTAAATAACCATATTCAAAGAGCTACTATCTACCTCAAAGCACGGGAAACAGCATCATACCTGTTCTTGCAAAATACTGCTTAGACACACTAGCAGGTACCACTATTCAGTGAGGGGAATCCAAGGCATGTTAAAATGACAGGTGGCAGAGTGTGAAGCTGGGAAATGGTACCTCACACAATAGGATCTCCTAGGAATCACCCTGACAATTAATTGACAAATAAGAACATTCCACATAATATTTCCTGTAGTACTTGTCCCTAAAATTTTGTAAAAACAGTACTTTTAGTTCGAGCATAAGGTCATTTTGTTGGTTTTTAACTCATTAGGTTAAGGGATTAAAAAGGTACTCACGTGTCAAACATTAACAACCTGGAAAAAAATCCATTCAGAAAATGTGTAGGGTTTTTCCACTGTAACTGCCTCCAGAGATCTAAATCTCTGGGCACTGTAGAACAGCTCAAGCTAAAAAACAGTTTACAGATTTCAAATGCACATGGACTATTACATTTCCTTTTCCAATCCAAGTATCAGAACATTTTTCCGCTCATTTTTCATAATGTGTTGGGTTTTTTAAAAAAGATCAGTGACAGAAGCAAAGAACTGCTGGTGGATGCAGTGCTGACTCAAGTAATCTCTGATAGCTCTCTAACAGATAACACATCTTGCTACACTGCACAGCAACATTTCGATGGATAATGTGCAATTGTAATTCAAAAAGTGTTTGAACAGAATGTTTCTGTCTTGCTGCCTGATCTTTCAACTTATGTTTCTTTGCAGTGTTAATTCTTATATTATAGTCCATTGACTCTTACAAAAAAAAAAAAAAGTATTTCTCTGACTGTGTTAATTTTTTTTACCCATGACTTTTTCCTTTCCCCTCCCCCCCACTTCTCTATCATTGAAAAATACAACAGAAGTGGAATATAAAATAGTTTCTTCTTCACAGATGAGGCTGGTAGTCAGAATTTGTCAAAGCCAGCGTATGAAAGCAGGACATTGCCATGACACTGGAAAAAATCCAGGAACATTAGGACACATGTTACTGCAGAATACTCACAAGAATAGAGCAACGATGTCTGTCTGGGGAATACCATCCAAGAAGTGCAAGTTCTCCTCTTCTTGAATTCTTCAATGCATTTCCTCCAGTTCCCAGAAAAGGAGAACAAAGATATATTAAAATAATAAAGATTTCAAGATGTCAAAGCATTGGAAGTCATTTACAGAAAGAAGGTTCTTCTCAGATGAGGGAGTCTGCAGAGAAAATAATCTCCTGGGATGACAGCTGGCAGGATTGAGTTTTGAGGATGAAATAACCTTAAATCAAAGAGTTTCAATGTAAGAAATCAATGAAAGAGATTATGAAGTTAATGTAATCTTCATACATCAGGTGACCAACGATACAGTAGTGAACAAAAGTGAATGGACTGAAAAATGTCTAGTTGGTGGATGGACTGAAAGAAGAAAAGAACTACTACTATTGATACAGGCAATCAGTACAAAGTGGTGGAGTTAGTGAAACAGCAATGCCTAAACTGGCAATGGTGGAGAGAGTGAAGCAAATGAAAAGTCTGTATGCAAAGTCCAGGCAACGGAAGGTATAGATTTACTGGTGGTGGTGTCTAAAAATATGTCTGTGGTAACATAGAAAGAGTGGAATAGAAATTATAGGCTGATTGCAGATATTGAAGGCTATGAGCTATCCCAGAAAAGCACAAAACTATGGGAATATTAGTTACAGATTTATGTCAAAGCGTCTGACCCATGAATACTGTGAATTTGGTGCACTCTACCTTACCCTCGTTTTCAGCAGCTTTGTGCAGTGGAGTGATTTAATTTGAGTGAGCTTTCTGGAGAGATGACCTCCTACTTTCTTTCTGATCAGCTCCATAATTCCTTGCCCTTGAAAGTTTCTGCATCTTTTTTTTTGACCACGAGACCAAGGAGACTGCTTCCCATCCACTTGGCAAGGGTCCCACCATGCCGACATGCTTATGGCCCATAAGACCATCAAGTAACCTCCAGGTTTATGTATTCCTTATCTCTGCATGGGTGACATTTGTAATTTTAACACAACTGAGGGACAGTTTCAGCCATCTGACAGAGAATGGGCTACAGATTTAATAATTTCCATGTGCTACTGCAAGACAGTTCCTAATCAAAAGATTGGGCATTCAACATTATTCTGTTAATAAAGGAGGAACATTACCACAGACAGTTGATTCAAAACCATTCTGGAGAACTATTTTTAAAAGTCTACAATTCTATGGATCTGCAGAGTTTTCTGCAATGTTACTGGAGAGAGAAATGCCCATGACACTAGGGAAAGCTTCTCCTTCTCAGTTGTAGATTGGTAAACAAATATTGATAACAACACTGTTATGAAGATATTTCTTTGTGCAATACCCAGCATTAATTCTTCACTGCTTAGTCATGGAACCAGAGGGCATTTCAGACTTGCCTTTCATGTAGAGCAAAGACCTTACAGAAAAGTTGTTAAAAGAAACTGTGGATCGTGATCTGAGTGATTGTTTACTGAAGTTTCCATAGAAAAAGAATGTAGGACTTCAGGTGAGATACTTCTATTAGAGTAAGGGAATTAATAATTTTATATTCCAAGACACTGATGAAACCTCATCTGCAGTACTGTGCAACATTCAGGTCAAAAAATATGAACTCAAACTGGAAGCAATGCAGATAACATTCCTGGGTCATCAGGGAAATGGGAAAACTAGCAAATAACAGGAGACTAATGAAGATGAGTGTCTCAGAAACTAAGGCTGGCAGGAAATCTGACTGCTGGGTATAAATACGTCAGGAGATAAGCACCAGAGAAGAAAATGAGCTATTTAAACTAAAGATTGGCGCTGGTACTGTAACAAATGCTCGCATGAATACTTGGTAAGGAAGAACTTTCTGACCATCAGAATGGAGTTTTGGGACAAATCTCCTAAAGAAGTAATTGAATAAATCCAATTTTGTATTTTTAAGATGGTGTTTATTTATTTTGTGCCAAGGAGTTAAGTACTGAGTCTTCCCTTACTAGTGATGAAAGAGAGAGCAAGGAAATACAGGTTACTGTAATCAAACTATGAACTCTGTCAGTTTTCTGTCCAGAAGTGACACAGAATTGTCATTCTTTCAGCAAAAATGATTGCGGAGGCAAAAGGTTGTGCTGTACATGCATCCCATTGACCTTACTTGACTATCAGAGTAGGGTAAAACACACGGAGAGTGAAAAGGATCTGAACAGTTTTTACCAGTTCAGGGATCTAAAGAGTCAAGGACACTCATCGTTGGTGCCCAGTTGTAGATGTTTTGATTGCCCCTGAGTCACAAAGGCAAATGCTGTGTCACTTTAGAAATCATCCTGTCTTGGTCTTTAAGGTATTTCATTTCTGTCCTTAGAATCATTAGTTATCTTGAAAGCTTAGCTAGGAAGTCTTGCTAGGAAACGTGAGGAAAGCCGTTCCTAAAGCACCACTTCACTCTCATTCTGAATGACAGTGTCCATGTCTTACAAGAAAGGTTTAATTCTTAATTTGGGGTTTTTTACACAACAGTTAGAGAAAGGCAGGAAACAAGGACAACTAATAAAGAATGGAGAAACCAGAAGTTGAAGTGCAGCAATTGAACGACTTGGAAAATGCACATTTTCTAAGAAGTGTAGTAGTTCAACAAGAGATAATAATGTTGGTCCAGCATATGGCAGAAGAGAAAATGCAACAAAGTCATTCTTTAAATGGGCAGAAAGCAAAATTCCGAGAATGCAAGAGAGAGAAATTTCCTTATGGCAAATTTCTTCTGTAGAACAAAAGGACGTGGCTACTTGTTTCATCTTAGGATGGCAAAAAGAGAAAGAATGTTCAAGGAGAAAAATTCAAACAAAAAGTGCCAGTAACACAAGTGTTTCCTAGCTCATTTCAGATAGAATTTCTAGATGAGTGTTTTATCTTTTTCAGTTTCTCATCACATCTCAAGATAGCAGTTGCTGAAGGCTAATAAATAAAACTAGACAGTATACTTTTCCAGGCTTCAGCCTTTCCTTTCTGCTAATTACAGGCACATTTCAAGCTTTTCATCCCATCTTATTTGTTTTTCAGCATATATCATCTTTGCAATTCATTTCCATGAATCTAATTATTTCCATTTGCTGCTTCACATAATGAATCACATCTTTGTTTCAAGAGCTCCTTATCTCCTGATCCCCTTTGGGATCAAAAGCATGAAATTTGATACATTAGCTGTTCTATCCCATTACATTAATTAGGAATGAAGATCATGTTTTGAGAAATTGCTTGAACCTTATGAAGTATTTATTGAAATCACTACATTTTAAATATATACAATTGCAGACCTTCTCAAAAAAAAAACCCCAAAAAACCAAAAAACAAAACCAAAACCCCAAACCCAAAAAAAACCCTCCCCCCAAATGGATAGGAGAAACAGAGAAAGCTAGAAATCAAACTATCATGGCTGAAGCAGACAGAATTTCTTCAGAAGTATGTCTCCAATTGTCTGTGCCTCATAGACTAAATGCCAAAGGTAAATAGCCAAATGTTTCCCTTTTCAACTTGAAAGAGTAGGTATAATTTCCTGTATTAGAAGGTAGAGTATGTTTTTGTTCTGATTAATGGTGTCAAATCCAGAGCAAAGGTTGACAAACACCACATTGTGGAGTCAATTTTTAACCAAATTTCTTCTGGAAAGTGTTTTTATCAGAATTTGATGGCTCTGTAAATGAAAATTAGCACATATCTCTTTCTTCTATACCTTTAGAAGTTTTAGTTATTGGCGTTTCAATTTCAAAATATTATAACACGTCTATTAAAAGCAGGAGTCTGCAAGGGGCATACAACACTGCTCTGAGACAGATGGAACACCTTATCTTCCTGTCTCTGCTCCTGCTTATGTCAGTGCAGAGGTGCCTAGGTTCTTGCACAGATGTGATTTTATGTCACTGGAGTGGAGCTTCAGGGGACAAATTCAGGTCCACCCACATGGCACAAAGCACTGTTGCACAGGAGTTTGACAGAGGACAAGAGAAAGGAGGGGAAGGAAGCAGGGTGGGGAGAAGGCAACCTATCATCCTTTCCTCCTTTCCTCTCAGAGAATGGATCCAGCAGGTTCAGAGCAAAGTCAGAATGAGGAAAGTGGTTTGAAATTCCCACTGTCTGCCTGCTCTAGAAATACAGTTGAGACCTTGGAGTCTGGATCTCATGACAATTCTAAGATCCGGTGAAGTCCTTTTAGCAGGTGGTCCAGTCCACAGTGCAGCTCTCTAACCATGTCTTTGAACACAGCTGAAATTAAGGACCTTTGGTGAGTAGGAACCGTGTATGAATGAGCTTTAACTCAAAGACAGGAATACGGTCTTTGCTGTGTCTAAGTTTCAGAGCATTCTTTGTTTGGGATTGTGGGATAATATATCCAATGATCAGATATGTACCTGCAGTTTTCCCTGCTGTGAAAGTGTTTCTGTGCTCTTGGCTTTATTTCTAAAGAGAACAAATAACACCTCTCTTTAGCCAAGGGATTTCTGAAAGCCTGTAAAGATTACTCATCTTCCCTACAGACCCAGAGCAGAGAAATTTGTCCAAAATTCCTCTCTGAGCTGTTTTGTTCTACAGCTTCTGGAGAGGCATTCTCTCCCTCTAAATACCTCAGAGGCAAAACCTAGGAGCCAAGCAGACACAATGAAGTTTAAAAAGCCGTACTGAGTGCAAACCACTCAGCCAGCTTACACAAGGTTTGGCAGAGCAGCTGAACTCTTGAGTGCTCAACAGCATGGAATGCCAAAAAATGTATTCCATCCCTCTGACTTCATATAATTTTCTTTCTGGCTTTGCCTGCTCTGTTTTTTTGTGTTCGTTCTTTCCTTTGGTATTTTTGTCTTCCTAGATAACAATGATAGGCATATTTATGCATATCGCTTAGTAGACAAATGTATTCCTGCATGTGCTCTAATGTGTTTCCTGTCATGTTGTTCATTTTACCTTCACACTTTAATAATGTTCTCAGCTTGATATGGTTAAGAATAATGAAGCATTTATTCCTATTCAAGAAGATAATTAAAAGACTCAGTTTTATTTCTCTTAGGTGGGTTGATAGCTTAATTATATATGTAACATTCAGAAAAAAACCTTTATATACTGGATGGCCCTATATAACTATTCCATGTCTCTGTTTCCATTTTCTCCATGACATTGTATATTACAGTTCCATGAAAAAAGAACAATACAGTGAAATTTGAAAGAAAATGCTTCTGTTAGTGAGCTGCAAAGTTATGAGCAATTACTATGTGAAACTTAAAGTGTATGTTCTTCAGCACTGGAACGGTGTTTTCAATTGCATGTCCGAAATCAAAACAGGACCTGGTTATTGTCTCCACTTGTCACCTCCAGCTCAGATCATAAGTAATGGTGTGTGAGTGATACATGGCTACATGCCCATGCCAAACCTAATCCTTCAAAGTGGTGAAGTCTGTGGAAAGTCAGAGACATACAGTGCTTCATGGAGTTTTGTCTTTGTTATGCTGTATGCTAGGAATAGTTAGATACACTTTGTTGCCTTCCCAACATTTTGCCAGCCTTATATTTGACACGTATTGTCTTCTTGTTACAGGGTGAGATTTTTTTCTTAAAAAGCATAAATTGTGGCATAAAGAATGAACGCATAAAGGAGTTGTCTGAGTCAGACCATGAGAACCAGAGTGGAAAACCAAATAACTGTGAACCCTCCATTCCATAAATCCCCTGGTGCCACAGACCTTCAGAGTTCACAAGAAAAGCAGAAGGACCCCTAGACACCAACTCACACTGGAAGCAAGAGGTAGAACTGCATGGGTTACTCCAGCCAGAAGATGAGGGCTGTGGAACAAGAGGAAAACTTTGGGTGAGAACCAGCCCCTGACAGGGGGAGGGACCGTCCTGAGCAGCTCTGGAAGGGATCTGGTCTCCTGCAGTAGGATATGACTTGACTTCTACCTTGAGTACTGCTGCAAACTGGACCCTGCCAAATGGTCTATCTGAGTGGAGAAAAGGAAGAGAAGAAGTGGGTACCCTGTTGTGTTCAACAGTTCTGTATCACATAGGTTCAAGTCTTGAGAGGATCATAAAGGGAACACTACATAACTATCCCAGTGTTTCCATTCTTTGGGAGGAGATTGGAAACAGGGCAAAAGCATTTCATCCTTGTACTCTGACCTAGACTTGTCCCTTCAAACAGCACACGTTTTGTTGTTGCCATGTGTGATAACTCGGAATTCAAGGCACGGTTGCATTCATCCAAAGTGACAGTTCCACTAAGCCATGTCGAAACACGATGGGATATGGAGACATGGAGGTCTCTGGAGTTAACACCATGACGTGGCCAGGGGTTTGGAGACTTCTGACCGCACTTGCTTAGAGGGTTTTTGTAGCTAAAAAATAAACATTCCCAGAGTGTTTGTAGTGGAAAATTCAACCTGTTTGCAGTTTAGAAGCAATGACAGACCTGAAAATCATGGGTAGCTGGGAATCATCTCATGATGGTAAGCTCCCATATCTACTTACTTATGGATTTTATTCTGCTGCTGTTGGCTGTCACCAGTCACCTCCTCATTTTCCATGTGCCTTAGCATGATTTCCAGGAGGATCTGCTCCATGATCTTGCCAGGCACAGAGGTGAGACTGACTGGCCTGTCAGTCTCATGGCAAGTGCAGCCTCTGAACATACTGACAATCCACTGAATATTAAGTCTGGCATGAGGGGCTAGTTTCTTCTGTCTATTTTATACTACAGTTTTCATTTCAGATATGAATTTCTCTCCTCTTTCTCCTTTTCTCTTATTTCTTTTTCTCCTTACTTCTTTTTCAGAGATACTAGACTGAAACTTGAAAGCTTGTAACAAAAAGGTTTGTAACAAAAAGATTTAAACACATAACTACAGTAATGCAATAACATTAATAGGTTGGCTCCTTTCCTGGAAAGTGGGTTTATCAGCTGTAGGGGCATGTGATAATTTTCAGACAGTCAGGAAATCTTAGAGGAAAAAGAGCAGAAAATTCATATAAAGAGGAAGCAAATATTTTACTAATGGAGGTGGGAGGAAGGTTTTCATAACCTTAAGATGAAGTAAGACTCAATAATAAAAATCTGATGAGGGAAAGTAATTCAGTGTACATGAACACAGGCCTCAGGGAAAGAGGGAACTTGAAGGAGAGGTATTAAAATCAGAACATTTGCTGGTTTTGAAACGGTGTGTGCTTTCCTGTGCATGCTTTGTTTAGTAAATAACTGATGTTTTTAGATCCTCAGTGACAGGTTTGGAGACAAAGAGCTCAGGGCTTGGGGATGCAACAATGATCTAAGTTATCTAAAGATGGTAGGTTCAAATAGATACACCAATTAATAAACTCAAACAAGTGGATATAAATAATTATTTTTATTCTAGAGGAAGTCTTTTTTAGAGTGTCTGATAGATTTGGGTACAATCTGAAGCCATTATTTGACCAAAGAAAATATTAAATAAACACAGAGACATTCTTTCTTACAAAATTCACAGCTCAGTTTCACTGGCATGTCCATAGCAACATGCTTCTAATGTAGAACCTCGGATTACCCTTTAAATATGGGTGTTCAGTATGACATAGATTAAATATTTGTCTCCATCTCTGCTGGCGATCAGATACGAAAGACCTTTAAGGACTTACACTGTCTAAGTTTGAATGACCAATATCTAAATGGCAACCTAAAAGCTATTTAGCAAAACTTGCTGCAAGATACATAAGGACTCTGCACCAGCATCATTTGGATTCCCAAGGTTTAGACTGTGATGCTTAACTAATGGAGCAACATTTCCTAATTACATGTTGGGAATTGATGTCATCAGGAATTGTGAATTTGTGTGCAGGAACTGAAGGCACAGGGGTTCCTTGAAGAAAGCTTGAAAATACAAATTAAAACTTCTGTTAGAGCAGATATTTGGAAACCGTTTTAACAGATGTGATATATAATGATACTTCCTGTAAAGGTTGGAATAAGAAGAAGCAAAATGTATTTTCATAACCATATTCTTTTATCTTTCAGACTTTGAAAAAGGCCAGTGACTTCAAGGAACTCTTGTTAGGCTCTGAAATCTTCCTGTCCTTGTATATGCCAAGCCCTTGCTGTTGTAAAGACACAGCTGTTTGCTACGGTGGTGATCCACTCTCTGGAAAGCCATCTCAGGAAAAGTAGGGCCAATTTCATTAGCTTAATGTAGTGTTTAAGTGATAGGCTTTGCATAGTCAACAACATAAACCTTATCTGTTGTTTTTCCCTTAAAGTGAGATTTCTCAGCCAAGAAGTGAATTTGAACTTCTTCGGTTTCATGGATACCAGACCTCTGGTGAGAGGCTGAGATCTATGATGATCCAGTGCAACGAAATTAATTAAACCTGTCAGTCAGAGGACTCTGCTAGCCTCTAAGGACCACCATAAAGCCGTGCAGAGCATACTTTGCTGCACTGCGTGCCCTCTTTCTGAATATATGGAAACCTTGAAGAAAACAAGAAAGATGCCTAGGCAATGCTGCTGAAAGGTGTCAAGGGCACTATGTGCCAAGATCTGCACACTTTGAGGGCCTGGGCAGCTCCAGATGGCCTTGTGCTTGCAGCCTAAGAATAGGCAAATTTTAACATGCAGTGTTTTTTCTCATAGCCCATGCCTGTTGGCACTGGAACCTTTTCCCTCCTGCGCCTCATGTCCTGAGGAACAGCAAAGATGGGGGAAGATCTCCCCCACACCTGGGGGTTGTTTTTCACTTTTGCACATAGCAGCTTGATCACAGAGAGATGCTGTGCCTGATTGCCTTCATTACCCAATGCTGCATGAAAGCTTTCGTGATCAAAGGAGAAAACTAAAACAGTGCCTGCCTACAGCTGATACACCAGGGGACTTCAAAGAGCTTTGGTGAGCGGGAGATAAAATTCAGTCTCTTCCTGAAACTTTGCACCTGGTTAATCCACATGGGAAGGTTCCCCACAGGAGTCCTCTCAAGGTTAGTAATGTATTTTGGGGTATGTTACTCAGCCTCCACATGACAATCTTAATTTCAGTTTATCTTGCATAAGTGCTTGTTTGAAATTCAAAGTGAATGTTCTGATGTCTAAAGTATTCTAATTGAAAAAATATTGTTCCTTAAGATATGCAACTTAGAAGATAGGAAATTTATCACTGTCCCTTCCAAAAGGATTAAGGGGAACAGTTAGTCAGGCAGTAAGAGATATTCTAATTGGAATAGAATGAAATATTGAAGAGAAGGGGATAGAAGGGAGAGACAGTGATTTAATCTCTTGCAGGATGATGTGATGCCCCAATGCCCAGACACTGCAGACATAGGGCAGGATAGAGATAAGGTGAAGCTAAACAGAAATCTGAGATGGCAACATAGGCCTGAGTAGACTAGGTACCCAGAGAAGAGGAAGGAGTGGCCATCCTGTGTGACGGAGAGGGACCCAGAGACAAAAAATCACCAGGAACCCTTCAGGTCATGCCATCCAGGGATAGGAAGAGATATTAAGGTGCCAGCTTCTTAAATAAACAGAGAAACTATAGTAGGTGAGAAGGACTTCAGATGACAACTGTAGTTGAGAACTGTGAGGTTTTGTCTACGCTTTTACACCTAGTTAATATACAGCAGATACATACTTCAAAGAAAACCCAAAAGCTGGCTTTTCTGTATCCTGCCTTTGATAATCTGTCCAGACAACTTCTTGTACTCCCAGGCACACACCCTCTCATCTCTGTACTAGCCAAGCTGTGGTTTCTTTGGAGAAGAGAGCTCACGCCCATCCTGTGTACAGGATAGAGCTAGTGCACCATCCCTTTTGCCCCAGTGAGTCAGGTCCTCCTATCACATTCACTACTCTGGCTTACGTATATCACGCAACATGTGTGATTACACAAGTGTACCCCAAAGGAAAGTCCTTGTTCAACACTACCATTCAGCCTCTGCTTTGCACATCCTGCATATTGTTTCATGATGCTACTGAGAGATGCTACATGATGGTACCTGATGCTACTGATACAGCTTCAGCCATGGAGAGTTGCATCAAGACCAAAAATGTGCTTGCTGGAACAACAGAAAACACAAGAAAATTGGTGCGTCCTGATGGAGTCTATTTTTGGTGACCTGGACCTTTACACAATTACACGTATTTGTAGAGAGCTTTGAGGGGCTTCAGCAATAAGTGAATGACAAATATCTCCCTGAATACTTGACTACAGTAAATGAGTAACTTACAGTAGATAAATGTGGCCTGCAGCATATTGGTTAAAGACACTTGGAAAACATCAGAAGGTGAGGAGAAAGTCTTAGGAGAGTGAAGGGTCATTTCAAACTACCTACAAAACACAAGGAGAGAGAGGGGGCTTTTCAAGCTGTTAGCTGCTTTTCGAAAGAGTAATTCTTTAGGATCTGTAAGTATTTAAGTCTATAGCTTTTATTTACTTCATGAGTTTCTTTTAGTCACTAAGTGTTCTTTATAAATGGAAAAGTGTATTCTCTACATAAAATCAGAACAGTAAATATAATTCAAGTGTACATGATTTCACTGTGGAAGTACAGGTACTTTTGTGTGTTTTGCTTGCGTTCAGCTTAGGTGACAGTTTTTCATTTTGAGCAGTTCAGTTTGAACCCAGAGGAGATTAAGAGAATACTTCTTTTTAAAGCACAGGAGTTTATATGTACTCCTAGGCCATAACTCCCTCTTTGTATGGGCAGTTATGATTCAAAACTGGTGAGATCTTCTGGTGCCTGGAACAACCATCCCCTGAGTCCTCACTGTAGAATCTTAGTCATGGAAACATGTTTTGTCCTAGCATGTCAACATTTCATTTCCATGCACCAGGATGTTGGCTTTTTTAACAAGGGTAGGAGGACAGACAGATACACAGTGCGTACAGCCAGACTATGAAAATACATTAGATTACTGCTTGTCCTTCCTCTGTCCTTCCTGTCTTCATGCTTTTTGTCTTGGCAAGCTCCTCATTGAGGCAAACATCGGCTTTTGCCATCTGCTTCTGTGTATTCAGCATAACTCTGGTTCTCATTATTTATGATAGCAGAGCTAATATGATACATATAACCTCCTTCATATCCCTTCTTTTTTTCATATTTCAAATGGCCTTTTCTAAACTTGCAAAAAGCTGGCACTGCCTTGACTCAAATGAGATTGAAATCTTCATTTTTCTTTTCCTTTACCTAACTTCATATTCTTTCAATTTCAGCTAACCACAGTCCAACATAATCCTCAAACTCCTTATATATCATACAAAATGTGAAATCATCACCATCCAAGTTCCCACACTCATTTCCAAATACCAGACACAAATGCCCTGCTTTTGCTTCAGTACTTCACCAGGTTGATTCACAGCTCCCAGAAGCTTGTACAGATCCACAGCCATCATAACCTCCCCTTTTCTCTCTTTTGTAATCCACAGCACTAGACTGTAGGCAGGTAAAGTTCTCTACGACCATTTTTTAGGAATTTAATTTTGTTTCCTTGCTTTATCAGGTTCCCCAGCAATCAGAATTTAATGGGAGAAGGGGAGACAGGGAAAAAGGAAGAAAGAAGCAGTGAAAGAATAACTAAATCAATAAATAATATTGCTGTGGCCATCTAAGGAAAACATATGTTATGTTTCACTGATTTTCTTAAGTTTTGAAAAACATTATCATCAAGAAAATGCAAAAATAGCTATAGAGATAAATAAAAAACAACACCATGGCCAGGCTGATATCCTCATCACTCATCTTTAAAACTAGAAACTTCCACAAAGACTGTTTCTTGCTGCATCAGTTACGAGTTCATTTTCTCCTTTATTTTTGCAAATATATCTATAATTACCAATGCCCTTTGAAGAACTGTTACATCTGATCACATCACTTCTGATTACTAATTAACATTTGTCATAATAAATGAGTGTCAGAAATGTGGTAGTTTGGGAGTTTTATTATGTTTACTTGTCTACTCGTTAATTTAATAAAGTAAGTTAATGGTAACAATTTGGAAAAACACTGAAGCCTTAATGTGCTTAATTTGCTGAAGTTACTTTGGCCCTCAGAAGGCTAATGCAAAGTCTATGCATCATTTCATATACACATAGGCCTTCTTTTCAGATTTAAGACACCTCAGTGGGGTCAGAGGTGATTTCTATCTTGCTGAAGTAATTTGAGCCTTAGTAAATCTTCAGCTAAATTATCTAGTTTTCACAAATAAAATATTTTAGAATACAGTCCCATTGTGTGACTCCTTAATTTACTAGTGCTGAAAGTCAATATATTAATTACTGTCATGTCAAGGAAGGCAAGAAATTGGTTGTAGCAGGATCTCATTGAGACTGATGTTAAGAATTGCAATTTATATTTGATTCTTGTTTGGTGTCTTATCTATAATTAATGGCCACTATCCGGAGGAAAATATATGAATGACCATAGAGCAAAACCAAGTGTACAAATAAAAGTAGCTGCAGGCAATTGAGAAGAAGTAGTTTGATAATACTTCTGGATTTGTTCCTTCAATATGTCACAGAATCATAGAATGGTTTGGGTTGGAAGGGACCTTAAAGATCATCTAGTTCCAACCCCCCTGCCATGGGCAAGGACAACTTCCACTAGACCAGGTTGCTCACAGCCTCATCCAGCCTTGAACACTTCCAGGAATGGGGCATCCACAGCTTCTTTGGGCAACCTGTTCCAGTGCCTCGCTACCTTCTCCATGAATAATTTTTTACTGATATCTAATCTAAATCTACCTGCTTTCAATTTACATCCATTATCCCTTGTCCTGTCACTACAGGCCCTTGTAAAAAAGCCCCCTCTAGCATTCCTGTAGGCACCTTTAGGTAATGGAAGGCTGCAATAAGGTCTCCCCAGAGCCTTCTCTTCTCCAGGCTGAACAAGCCCAATTCTCTCAGCGTTTCTTCATAGCAGACTTGCTCCAGCCCTCTGATCATCTTTGTGTCCCTCATCTGGACTCGTTCCAACTGGTCAATATCCTTCTTAAGTTGAGGGCTCCACAGCTGGACACAGCACTCCAGGTGGGGCCTCACAAGAGCAGAACAGAGGGAGAGAATCTCCTCCCTCTACCTGCTGGCCATGCTTTTTGTGATACAGCCCAGGATACGAGTGGCTTTCTGGGCTGTCAGCACGCACTGCCAGCTCATGTCCAGCTTTTCATCCACCAGTACCCTCAAGCCCTTCTCCTCAGGGCTGCTCTTGATCCATTCTCCACCTAGCCTGTAGATGTGCTCGGGATTTCCTCAACCCATTGCCCCAGGACCTTGCACTTGGCCTTGTTGAACTTCATGAGGTTGGCAGTGGCCTACCTCTCCAGACTCCCCAGGTCCTCCTGCATGGCATCCCTTCCTTCCAGCATGTCGTCATCTTGGTGTCATCAGCAAACTTGCTGAGGGTGCACTCAATCCCATAGTCCATGTTGCTGACAAAGATGATAAACAACACCGGTCTCATTGCTGAACCTTGAGGAATGCCGCTCATTATTGGTCTCCACTCAGACATTGAGCCGTTGACCACAAGTCTCTCAGTGCAACTATACAGCTAGTTTTTTATCTACCAAGCAGTCCATCCATCAAATCCATGCCTCTACAATTAAGAGACAAAAATGTCGTGCAGGATGGTGTAAAAGGCTTTGCCCAAGTGCAGGTAGATGACATTGGTTGCCCTTCCTTTATCCACCAAGGTCGTGACCCCATCATAGAAGGCCTCCATATTAATCAGGCATGATCTGCCCTTGGTGAAGCCATGTTGGCTGTCACCAATCACCTCCTTGTTTTCCATGTGCCTTAGCATGGTTTCCAGGAGGATTTGCTTCATGGTCTTGGAATGCACAGAGATGAGCCTGACTGGCGTGTAGTTCCCTGCGTTAGGACAAATATTTTAGAATGCTGGGAAAACGCTGGCGGAACTTGAATAAGCAGCTATAATTTATATGCAACATTAACACCAATTAGGATGGCATAAGACAGTAGTTATTTTCTAATTATAACTGACAATAACAATCTTATTAGATTGCAATTGGTATATAAACATTATGAGTTTAAAGTATGTAAACAAACCCACAATCTTTTATTTGAGTCAAATAAGAACTGTTTTGAGGCTGATCACATTAAACTAAAAGTGTGACTGATAAACCCAGCATCCATTTCACTGGCAATATACAATATTGGCTATATATTAGTTTATGGTGAATATGTTACTTAATGTTAGCTGTGGAGAAGAGACACAAACATTTGCCAGTCTAAGTATCTATTAAATCTGAGT
Source organism: Rhynochetos jubatus (assembly GCA_027574665.1). NCBI lineage: Eukaryota > Metazoa > Chordata > Aves > Eurypygiformes > Rhynochetidae > Rhynochetos > Rhynochetos jubatus. The sequence goes on along the minus strand of CM050648.1, from coordinate 11,302,942 downwards.
CCCAGCACACCAAGATATAGATTCTTAAAAATATCAGCTGCTTCAAAGGTATTTAGGAGTCTAACTCCCCCATTAAGTCATACAGTGGTGGCTTCATAAATTCTGTTACGTGTTGGACCTGGATAATCATTTTAGTGAAATTTAGTCCCTTAGCTACCCAGGGCAGCTTTAATTCTTAATGGTGGTGAGCAATTGAGTATAAAAATGAAGTGGGTTCCTGTTATCAGATCTTGAAGTAACTGATTCACTAAACATGCACTGAGAAATGAGTTTTGTATAAAAACCTTTGCCTCACCCTGGCAGAGGTGCACAGATGCCACATGGAAGAAAGTGAGCTCCCTGGTTTTATCAAGGCCAGCATGTTAAATCTGATTATTGCACAGAGGCATTGATGCTAGGGGAAAGCTCTGGGTGTCATCAGAAAATGTGCAGGTTTGGAGAATTGTGACAAGTCCAGGAAAATCAACAGACATCTTGCAAAGTCTTTGTAAGTCTTGAGGTTGTCTTCATATTCATGATATACCAATTTCGCACGAGTTTCTGGAAGCACTGTCACATGGATGAGGCATAAAATAAAAGTAACAAAACATAGACTAGAAGCTCAACATTTCTGGTTATTATAATGTTAAAGGACTTTTCTGAAGGCGTAGACCACACGTACATAGAGTGAAAGGATGTTCCACCCAGTGACCAAAGCACATGAACAATCTGGATCTGAGTGGGGTACATGTATGCTTTTTTAGCTCAAAGTTGATAGTTTCTTGCTCATGTATGTCTGGGTCAAAACTCTCTGTTATTGTCCTTCAGAGAGCTATTTATTAAGTCATGTCAGGACAGGAAAGGCTTGCTCAAATACCAGCTCTGAACATCCCAATGCAGCCCCCAGAAACCCTTAGCTCACTCCTCCAACCCAGTTTATGAGGACAGTTAAGAGCTGCTCTCTGCTCAGAAGATGAAGATGGTTTGGGCTATGCTGCTTGTGAGATGCTTTGATTCCAGAGCATCATTGTAGTTTACTGGCTTCTGTATCAGAAGCAATTTTAGACCCACAGAGGCTGGATGCTGTAGCTAAATCACTCGTTCTCCTGGGAGTCAGAAGCATCCCACCAATTGAACACCCAGCATTACCTACCTTTTTCTAATAGCTCTTCACCATATTTCCTGGTTTAGCAGCAACTGTGCTTGTTTATCTTCCACAGAGACATGCTTGTCACAGACGTCAGTGGAGCACTTCAGGAGATGTCTGTTTTGACATTGCACCAATACAGTTCCATCACAAAGGTACCAGGATGGTTTCAACCACCCTAGCCATTCCTCAGTACAAAACAAACAGTCTGCCTGGAATTATCAGAGATTAACACAAAGGTATGGCATAAGGACAGCAAAAGGCAGACTGAAAACAGCAAAATAAGAGACTCTAAAATGGAAGAGGATTAGAAGCTGAGCAATGTGCAGAAAGAAGTGTTTCAGTGCAAGCTGCTCCTTATCTATCTTGATTATTCAGTCTGGATAATGAGTTATTTGTTGTTTGTTGACTCCAAAGGAATTGCATGACAGATTGTGCTGCAGATGTCATTGTCTAAGGGATATTTTTTTTCATCAGCTTTCCTTGTGGGGAAGAAAAATGAAGTGGCAAACAACATTTATTGTTGGTAGTTACTAGAGTTATTCTTGGAAGCAAAAGTTGTTACGAAGTTATGAGCTGGATAACAGAACTGGGTGCATTTTTAATGCAGTGTTATTTCGTTAATTGGGAAATGATGAAATTATATAGTTCTTCAGTAATCTTTTCTCAGGGAAAACAGCTATTATTATTACTAATCTTTCCAAATGCAGAAAAAAATTAGAGAATAAATAAAAATCATGGGAATGTCATAAATTCCAAGGTATGCACATTGGAATGCAACTTTCTAACATTTTAATATTTAATATTTTAATATGTTTACATAGACATCCTTATAAAAAACATGCATTTATGTGAAATTTAAACAAAACCAGATTCTATACAGCGGATAAACGTTTTTAAATAATGAAGGGCTGCATTCCACTCTCACTGATGTCAGTTGTAAAACTACTGTTAAACTTCCTTCCTTCCTTCCTTCCTTCCTTCCTTCCTTCCTTCCTTCCTTCCTTCCTTCCTTCCTTCCTTCCTTCCTTCCTTCCTTCCTTCCTTCCTTCCTTCCTTCCTTCCTTCCTTCCTTCCTTCCTTCCTTCCTTCCTTCCTTCCTTCCTTCCTTCCTTCCTTCCTGCCTTCCTTCCTTCCTTCCTTCCTTCCTTCCTTCCTTCCTTCCTTCCTTCCTTCCTTCCTTCCTTCCTTCCTTCCTTCCTGCCTCCCTTCCTTCCTTCCTGCCTTCCTGCCTTCCTTCCTTCCTTCCTTCCTTCCTTCCTGCCTTCCTGCCTTCCTTCCTTCCTTCCTTCCTTCCTTCCTTCCTTCCTTCCTTCCTTCCTTCCTTCCTTCCTTCCTTCCTTCCTGCCTCCCTTCCTTCCTTCCTTCCTTCCTTCCTTCCTTCCTTCCTTCCTTCCTTCCTTCCTTCCTTCCTTCCTTCCTTCCTTCCTTCCTTCCTTCCTTCCTTCCTTCCTTCCTTCCTTCCTTCCTTCCTGCCTCCCTCCCTCCCTCCCTCCCTGCCTCCCTCCCTCCTTCCCTCCCTCCCTCCCTTCCTGCCTGCCTGCCTTCCTGCCTTCCTGCCTGCCTTTCTGATCCTGACTGGATTCTTCTCCAAAAAAGTAATTATGCAGGTCTAGAACATGTCTGAATTCTGCGAGGCCAGGAAGGACACCAAAATCTGAGTTCCCTGTCTGCATGTGTCTGCTAGCAGGTCTCTGGAGGTTTAAGGAGAGTCGGTTTGGCTTTCACACCTCCACTTCCACATGCCTGCTCTTGGGATCTCTCTGTCAAGTGACACTCATGAATGTCAGACTAACAGATTAAGATTGATTTTGGTTGTTTGTTGGGTTTTTATTTGTTCATTTGTAGCTGGTTTCCCAGTGCATGTCCAGGACTAAACTCAAGAATAGGAATTGTCAGAGTGTGTGGCATGAGATCATGTCCTGGAAAGAGGAGAAAGAAAACCTGGGAGGAGAAAGGGGGTTCCCTGCACATGGCAGGGGGTTTGGAACTAGATGATATCTAAGGCCCCTTCTAATCTAACCCAAACCATTCTATCGTTCCATGATTCTCCTCACAACAGTGTGTTGACAAGCTGATTGTTTACGCTTTGTATCCTGCTTATTCCCTGGGAACAGTGACTCGTTTTGCAGACCGTTCAGAGGCAAACTCCACTCAAAACAGAAGGCAGTGCCAGAGCAGGCAACCTTATTAATTTTAATTCTGGGCATTATTCACTAACAGAAAGATACTGGGATGGTTTACAGTTGTTAATCCTATGACCTCATCCCTTTGCAAACAAGAATAGAGATACAATTTTAAGTTGGTGACTTTGCTTGCTAATGGAGTATTAACCAAGTGTTATTGAGCTATCAGCAACTTGGCAGCATTCTCACTGTCTAAGCTTTTCAACTGACTCATATGGGAGGCCAGATAAGACGTTCACATAATCCTTTCCACCATATCTCAAAGGTTGCTTTTGCCTTGGCTTCTTAATTTTCCATTTGTCATGTTATTCTATCACTTCTTGCATTGTTTATGAGAAAATTCAGATAGCAAATTTCAGAAAAGTAACTTGTACATGCTCAAGCAAATTGTCTTGTCAAATTAATGAACAATGTGAAATATAAATATATACAAAAAGAAAGACATACACAATGTAACTCATGTCTGCAACTCACCTGCTCAGAACATAGCCAAACAATAAGTTAACGTTGTGAATGAACAATTGGATTGTTTTATTTTACAATGACAAGTAATATTTTAGGATTTTTAGAAGTGCATATGGTGCTTTCCTAATTTAAAACAAAGTATTTCATGTGCATTATAAAACTTTCTACAGGGAATAATATCTCTGTGATTAAATTATTCTAAGAATTAGCTTAATAAATGATATGTCACAGTTTCATATTTAAAACAGTTTGTGTTTAAGTTGTAATCACTCTTGAAGTCAAACCATAGCACAACTACAAATTAGTACCATAGGAAAGTACCTAATGAAGCCTGAATTATAGTATTTATAGATTTTCTGTAAATAATCATAATTAAAATTAAACTTGCAATTTAATCACAGAAAACAGCAACATGTTTTAAAATCCACATTCTTTTGAGCAAGCACATTTTCAGTTTTCCAAAGAAAGCAACTCATTGCTAACCAAGTGTGCTGGTTTTAACACCAAGGCAAACCTTTCCATCGATGTTAAATTATTATAGCTTTCATGATGATATAACTAGATCTTCACTTGTTTTATGAATTTAAAATAAATCATAAATTGTCATGTCTGTAGTTTAAGGAAGAGAGATCATGCTTCATAATACCTTAAATATTCATGTGGTATATATCTGAGTCAAACAGAATGTTCTTGACTATAATGACATGGTTGGACTCTAGTCTTTCAGTGTTTTGCCACCTGGGCAGCAAGCTTTCCTCAATTCAGGAGTGTCTCTTCTCCTTCCAGAGGAATAACCTTGATTCTTGCATACCAAGCAAGCCTGAAACTGTCTAATACTGAAGAACTCTGTTAATTCCACTCAGTGCAGATCTGGGCTGAATCACAGTCTCTTTCTGATGAAAGTCATCTGTCTGTTATGTTTGTGACACTAATAAATTATCTTGTTATCTGTCCTTGTCACTTCTGTCTTAGTGAAAAGCTGCACCTGTATAGCTTGTCTCACCAGATATTATCAAGAAATTTTAAACTAAAATATACTTTGATGATCTTGCCCACATTTCTGTCCTGTTTATTACCAAGGTCCCTGCTACATCTTTGCTTTACATTTCCTCGGACATGATGCTGGGTGACCTGCTCTAGCTGACCCTGATTGAACAGGGGTTTTGGACTAGGTGATCTCCAGAAGATCCCTTCCAACCTCGGAGATTCTGTGATTCTGTACCAGAGAATGCTAATACTGAAAACACTTGAGTTTCTCAGTGGTATTCCATTCCACAAGTACACCATGAATCAGAGCTTCTCATCACTGTGCTGATGCCTTCACTGGCATTACAGGAGACTTGAGATTTAGATAATCACTTTGTTATCTATCATCTACCTAGTTTTCTCCCTGGTCACGCTGTTACAGTAGACAGTGAACTGCAATGTAACCGTTGTAGCAGTTCAATTGATTTTGCAGGTACAGTACCATGATACTGCTCTTCTGAATAACTGTGATCACTACTCAAAACTCTGACTCATTCACTTCTTCAGCAACTGCAGGTATATCTGTAGTTATATTTGTACTGGAGTGTTTGTCATGGCGTCCTGCATACATCACCTGGGCCAGAGCGATAACAAGGTTGCCACTGAGCTCTGGAATTAAGCATAGATCCCAATAACCAGAATTTCTCTGATGTTAGACATTTTACTGGAAATAATCACACAGCTGAGCAACCAACTACATGGTTGAACCAAGTGCATGATTGGAATATCATAGGCTAAATTCCAGTCTCAGTATCACCAGGGTAATAACTCCTGGGAAAGCAACAATGTAAATGTGGACCACAAAATATATTGGTTTGTGTATGGGGGGAGATTTGATGCATGTTTTACAACCATAGGTGTAATTTTGTCAACATGGAAAAAAACTTGGTTTTTTTCCATATTCTCCATAAGGCTAGGTCTTTTCTGATTGTCTAGATGATCTGAATGGTGGTAGTAATCAGAGAGAGATCTGAGCCTGAAGACTGATCCCATATGCAGAAAATATTGCAGTGTTTTACAGAAATGAAATAAGTGAACAGAGTAGAATCAATACCTGGAGGCACAAGAGATACTTCAGATTTAGTAGCATTGATTAAAGCATCATTGTTCAATATCACACACAGGGGAATCGTAACTGTTTTCAGGAAGAATAAAATATTCTATGCAATATCTGAGAAACAAGACAGGAAAACAAAACCTAATAAAACAGATGCTAGGAATTTGCTTTTATTAGCCAGAACTTTTTACAACCAGAGCATATAAAATTGTAGAAGATGAGAGTAAGGGTCATTAAAACATGTTCTTCAGCACAGCATACAAATTGCAGTAGTAACCACTGTCATTATGCTGAGAGTCTTGTACTTTGGTTTAAAATACAGACAGACAGTTACACGCTCCAGGTTCTGCTCATGAGTCTGACTAACTTAACTAACTTAGGTGCAGAATTATTCTAAATACATCCTGGGTTAAAAACAAAGTTGTCAAAGATTCCCTCTAGAATCAATTGGGAAAGATAGATAAATGTAGATTGCAGACTGGCTGACATCCCTCCTGGAGAGCCTTTATTTTCAATTTTTTTATTTATTTACAGTTCCTTATTTTTAGAATAATGACTTGTATTTGGTAGTAGACTGTACTGGGACAGTTGAAGATGTTTTAGCACACAGCTGTCTCCTGTGCTTATCTGACTGAAGTACAGAGCCTCACAGCTGGCAGCAGCTTTAGTACCGATTAAGAAGTTCCTGAATTGCATGTTTTATAGCAGAGTGTATAAAAAAAGCCCCTAACCGTGTTCTGTTTAATATGCTGGGCTACAGTCTGCAGCATTTCCTCAGTCAATTCAGTTGTTCAGCTCTCTCTTCCAAGGAGTAGTGGCATCTATCTTTTGAAGGATGGACAGAGACAGAGGTATCCTTCCTAGATACGTTATGGGAGTCTCACATCTCTTTGCTCCTCCATTACGGGCGTCTATGGAGTAAGAGGAGCTCAAGCCTCCTCCACAGACTTCTGCATGGCACAGACATTTCTGTGCTTTTGGAGTCTTACAGATCTTCCTAAGAGGAATCACTGTGTCCTTCTAAACCCCTCAGCCTCTGTGTACCTCTGTCCTGGGACAAAGCTCAGCTCTTGGGTGTATGTTCTCACAGCAGAGTTCAGAGGGTTGGAAGAGACCTGAAACCTTGGTGAGAATGATGTGTTCAAAATAGCTGTTTCAGGTCTCTAACTTACATCAGGTTTTTATAAGTGGTTCCTTTTTTACTATCAGCTACATATGGAACTTTGTCATCCCACTGTGTCTTCTGAAGATAGCTGATAAGATCATCAAGAAAATGGGAGGAATAACCACCTCTCTCACCTTACACATACATCAGCCTCCTTAATATCTTGAAGAGGAAGGGTAACTGTTGCAGAGCAGAACTACACATACAGTCTAATGAAGCATTGTTGTGCTGAGGGTGGCTAAGGAGACATTGTCTTATCTCTCTCTGGTCTCTCATACTGCTGGAAGACTCATTACTCCACTCAGCCTTTCTGTATAAGGGGAAATAAAAACCAGAGAAGGAGTTACACTTTAAAAATGGTCTTCTGAAAATACTCCACCAAATCTCATTTGCTCCCAGCTTTTTGTTGCCTCATCAAAAATACCAAACAATCTCAGGTAATACTATCATAATCTTCTCCTAAGTGCCATGTGTAGTATTACAAAATCAAAGACAGACATATCTTAGTATTTATGTTTGAGAGCTTAGTTGTGAACTTGTCAGATTCTTCTGAAGTATTTTTGCAAGAAAAAATAACAATACTTAGCATTTATATAGCCAGCACTATTCACTCCAATAGTGCTCTCAAGGTATTACTTCATCAATCCCCACAGCATCCCTGTGCAGCAAAGATAAATTTCTATCCCCGTTAGACAAATTCTCTACGCTATAAGAAAATATGCATCCTTGAGATCTCTAACTAGCTTAGCTATGCACAAAAGGTTTCGATAAATACCCCAGGTGAAATTCTTTGCTTAAACCACATAGAGCCAGTTGCTAAAGACCTTGTAAATGGCTTTGGAACATGCCCAAGGATGGACACTTCACAATGTCTCTGGGAAACCTGTGCCAGTGCTCAGTCACTCTCACAGAAAACAAAGTTTCCTGACGTTCAGATGGAATGTCCTGTGTTTGTCCCCACTGCTTCTTGTGCTGTCATTGGGCCTCACTGCACAGAGACTATGTCATGGCTGTGTCGTGGCTGTCATAACCATGATGGTCAAAGGATATGGCAAAACAAGATTCATAGGCAGATGTAATCTGGTTTGTTACGTCAATTGGTATAGTTGAAAAACAAGAGAAACAAGACACTAACTTTTTGGTAAGCAAGTCCTCCCTTGTGCTTGAAATAGATCTTCAGAAGCAAATACAAAGTTGGCTGGCTGTTATTCACCCTAAGAGGGTTGCAGCTTTTGTTCCCCATGGATTGTCTTGGAGCCTGACTGGATAAAAGCAAAGCTACAAAGACTGCCTTGTATGTACAAATCTTGCCACAATCCTCCTTGAGCAGAAGCATGTAAGAGTGTTGCTAATGCAGAGTGGAAAAATCAGAAGGGAAATGTGCCAAGTGTTTGTCCTTTCTTTTAGAAAAGAGCTATTTCTCATAATGGAAAGGTTTGACATTTTTTCTTGTCCAGAGACAATAAGGTAAATCAATAGCCTTCAAATAAACCTCAATTTGTGAGCATCAGGTCTGTGTTTCTGTGATTAACAAGTCTTTTTGGTCTGCAACTGGAAGATATAAACTTATCATTATTAACTGAAATATGTGAAATTATTCCTGCTGTTGTCTTTGTAGTATGACAAAGTTTCGATTCTAGATTTCTTGGCCAGACTAAAATCGATTCAGCACAATGCTGCTGATTTCAGTTGAGTTATGCTGAATTATACCAGTGTCACTAAAAGAATGATCTGCCCCAGAGACTACAAGAGTATCTTGACATGAAAGCCATGACTTGATTAGTAATAATATTTTAGGAAGAGAAAGTCAAGATAATTCAAATAAATATGAGAAATTAAATTGTGTTTGGTGTAATAAAGGATTTAATATTTCGATTGTTCTTAAAAGATGCATTAGAAAAGAATCTTTATACTAATTTATGAAAAATACATTGTGGGAATTTTTTTGTTTGGCTTCTTTATCCATTCAACCAATGATCAAATTCTGCTGTTATTGTCCTGAATACCATGGGTTCAGTGACTTCAGTGAGGTCCTGCTATGAGAGGAATTTTATCTGTCTGTAAATTTATTATTAGTTCTGTACTACTGAGTAGCATCTGTAGACATTTTTAAAAAGGGTAGGGGTTTTTTGATACACGATGGCATTTCAATACTTAAGGAGAATATCCTTTTACAGAGGGTAATATTTTTCTGTAGGATGCAATAGACTGGGATAGCACCAAAAATAATTAAAATTAGCCCAATGGTTAATTGCCAAATTTACAGGGTGTGCAAATTTTTGAAGATATCTACAAATTCTTGCAGTGTTTTGTTTTCAATGTTACCCTATTAATAATTCTAGAAAAGGCTATATACTCATTTAAGCCTTCCCATTAACTTAAAAAATGAAATTTCATATTTTACTGATATAAGATTCTGCCAAAGATGACAAGGTTAAAAATACTATTCTAATCTGATGTAATAAGGTGCAACTGCTTATTCTAAGAGCCCAGAACTATTTTTTTCCTGTAGGGGTAACATATTTTACTCTTCATTTCTTCCTTTCTTCAATTTTCTAGCATATTTCTGGAAGATGTTATGAACAATGCAGATAAGTGTGTTCATATATTTTTCCTTAATAGCTGCTGACTGTGCACAGTTGTTTGATAGACTTTATTTAGAAACATACAAAACTATTTCTTCTAAATGTAATATGTGTTTGTGCCCTACTTTGTAATTTCTTTGTAATTAAGATTTTGTACAATGGGCTAATCAACTTTATTTAGAAATGTGCTAACTTCATATGAGGCCATTCTCCTCTAACAATGGGCAAAACCAGGAAATCAGTGTTTATTCTTTTATTTGTACTGTGTCCAATAAGAATTAATTCTCATTTGAAAACTTTATTTTTCTTAACCCAAACAGTTGCCAGCACCAAAAATGCAGATGTCTGAGAGACAGGAGTCTTTGCAATGGTTGAGAGGAAGCAGAAAATGTGCAAGGCAAATTTTCTCTGTAAAGAAGGATAGCAATGGATATGTAGCACAGATTAATGGAGGAGTCTAGAACTTAGAGAGAGAACATAGAGGCCTTCTATAAATATACATGGAGATGTACAGAGGCTCTGCTCCTACTGTGGTGTGTCCTTGATTGCAAGGTTTGACTGATAGATTTTCACATTTTTTGTAAGTTAGAACCAGAAAATGTCATTCAGTCATTGTGACATTAGGGGACCTTTAAGGTTTCATTCAGCTGTAGCCTAAGGAAGATGCTTAAATGCTAGTGCCCATGCTTAGGCAACTCTCTTATAGTCACCTGTAAGTACCTCTTCCTGTTACTAAGGCAAAAGATAGGATTAATTTCTCCTAACATTAGCCATTGGTGTCTAAATCAATCATACAGTGGTCTCTCCAGTTAGAGGAAGAGAAATGTTCCTACAGAAAATAATTCATTCATCTTTAATTAAGAACCTAAGACTAGGGGACAGCAATAAACCACCCTTTCCATGTGCCTATCAGTCACCAGTGATCCAAATTACTCTCTTTAATAATGTACTTCATTGTAAAAATCTCAGGCTACAATGACTTTTTCCAAAAACTCCCACCCTCAACACAATGTGTATGATGTGCAGGACCTCGAAGAGTTTGCGTTAAAATGTGTTTTGTGGTCTTTCAGTCATTTCTTCAAGTACGCCAGTCAGACAGTAATGGCATCATGTTCTCTTGTTATTTACTACTCCACCAATCTTTCCTCAGTTGCAGATTTTGCAAACACAATTAGTTTGCAACCACCACTTTTCCTTTCCCCCCTCATGCCTCTCTCTCAAATAATATTGGATCATCAATTAATTCCTGGGGTACCCAGAGAGAAATCTCCTGAATATTTTCCTTTTAAAACCTGGATTTTGAACTTTCTATGCTCAGTGTTTAATAGCTAATATGTCCCTTTTCTGTTCTCATTAGACAAATTATTTTTGACAAAATACTGTCTGGTGCCCATTAAAATAGTATAGTGAAAGCTAGTCACACCAGCTGCCTTTATTAATCCTACCAATAATTTATTAAAAAAAAAGGAAAAGAGGGAATAGGCTTGTTTGATCAAGCTTGTTTTACAAGAAGTGATTGTAACTGAGGTGAATATAAATGAAAATGGAAACAATAGCATCGTTGACTACTTTTGGCATTATTTCAGTAGGGATTTACATCAGACTGCCTCATCTCTGCCTCTCTCAAATACTGATATTGTACAGATACTCCCCAGACTATGGGAATTTCCCTGTATCTAAAAATGTGTTCAGATAAACTCACTCATTAAGTTGATTAACTAATTATTTGAAAATATCATGTGTACAAGTCACTTGAGTCTACTTTTTGGAAAATGTTTAATTTGAAAAGCCTTTGATTTGTTTTATTACTGAGGAAAAGTATTCTATTCCACCTTACCATTTTAGATCATAGATACTGCTTCACTATTTGTAGTTCATCTGTAATTCATTTGTAATTCTCTTATCAGTTCATTTTTCCCAGGATGGACTTTTTTTAATACCTTGCTATTTTCTATAACCATATTATCATTGACTCATTTGCCTCTCCTATCAGTCACTGACAGATTTTAATTTGAAGCTCATACTCACTGCCCTTTATGTTCTAATTTTCAACCTCATAAATATTTTTAAGCATTTTAACAGTGTTAAACACTAGATGGATTTTGCTTGGGAGAACTTGCCTTGCTCACTTGTGGGAAGTGTCACTTTAGGGCACTGTGTTTGATGCCTAGGAAAAGTCTTCATTAAGATCTTACACTTAAATACTTTCAGTGAGTTGTGCCAATAATTGCATTAATCTTTTGGAAACTTTCCTTTTCAAGATCCGTTTCTATGAATGTTGGTTGGGCACTATAATCTGTTGCACAAAAGAAGTGCAACTGTCTATTTGCTGCTAGTTGAGTACCTTCATTGTGACCATCATAAGGAGGTCTTTGTTGAGAGCAGGTGCCTGATATTCTACCAAACACATGGTTTTACCATTATATTGTGTCCTAACCAGCTTCTGAGCAGATTCCCTCTTTTCATAACGCTCTGGGAACATAAAAGATTTACAGGAAAGCCATTGTGGTATATCTTTTCTCTTGCTTGCTATAATGCAATAGCAGACCTTTGCCAAAGGCGTATTTTTCTGATGACCCCAATGTTTTGCTTTGGGAGGCCCAAAGGAATTCTGACCCCCATATACCATCATGCCATTAACAGAGTTCAGATGTCTGGAAGAAATGGATTTCCTCAATCCCAGTGTCTTGGTTTAACTCTGTCAGCAAAATACCATGAAGCCACTCTCACACCTCCCTATCCCCCTTCAATGGAGGGGGAGAATCAGAGGAAAAAGACAAGGAAGCTCGTAAAATTAAGATAAAACCTATTTACTAACTGAATATAAATGAATTATACATATATGAATATATAACAACAATACTAACAATAAGTAATTAAAATAATAGAAAATAAAACATATGATACAATTCCCTACCACCTGCTGACCGAGGCACTGCCAGGTCCCGAGTAGTGAGAGTCAGAGCCAGAGAACTGGAGTCCAAAAGCCGGAGCCTAAGAGCGACTGCAGCAGAGTCTGAGCAAACTCTATCAGCAACAGCACAACTGAGAAAACTAACAGATCCACCAACTCCCAAACGAATGAGCCAGCAAAGGAGTTAGCTAAGCAGGTAACAAAGGGGTTAGTGGAGTTAAGGAACCAACAGAAGAGTTAAGGAGCCAGCAAAAGGGTGTTAAGGGTGATGGCCCCCCAGCCCACTCCCCGCTTCTGTACTGAGTGTGACGTACTGTGGGATGAAATACTGCTTCTGTCGGTTTGGGTCAGCTGTCTGAACTGTGTGTCCCCTCACACTGCCTGTAGTGAGAAAGCTGCAAATGCAGCTGCAGTATCAGAACCTGAGAGAGACCTTGAATTTTGTGCAAGTACTCTCCAGGATCAACTACAAAGACACCTTATCAGTACTTTTCTCAGGGTAAATTGAGAAACCTGGCTTCATACCAGCCAGTGTGAAGAAAGTTAACACTTTCCTGACTAAAACCAGCACACGCAGACATTATTCTATTACTATTATAAAATTCTGGAGTCACTTTTCCAAGTCAGAACAATGTCTAGAAAGTGAGATGAAAAACATGAGTTCCAGGAGGACAGAAGAAACATGCCCAGATGGATAAATAAAAGATGCCTTTGTGGCTTGATTTGCAGTAGTGGTCAAGTTGTTAAATGGAATTTGACAAAAAGACACATTATTTGAATTAATGCTCTTTCAGGTTTAATGAGCAGATGAGACTGAGAAATGAAAAAAATATTGGTGCCATTCAATACTGCCATTCCTTTCCAATTAAATGAGGATACTAAATGTCTAGATATGTATTGGGTGAATCAGAATGTCCTGCTGTGTCACAAAATTTCAGATATAGTCAGGTATAGTGGTGTTTTCAGAAGGCCTTTTTTGTCTGCCTATTTCTGCTTCTGAAGCTAAGGTGAAACACAGATTTGGAGAGGTAGAATGACCACGTCCCAGAAGACTTGCCTGGAATCAGGTTCATTCCTGACAGATCTCCTGAATGACCTTAGATAGTACTTGATTAATTAATAACTCTGGGCAAATGTGAAGATGAAAATGTTAAGAATCATGAGGACTTCAGAAAAGCTATCCTTAAATCCTTGTGAATCTCCATGAGTACGCTTTAGTGGAAAGTCCAGGACTGAACTGTGAGAAAACAGTTTGCACCTGTATAACTATTGAACTCTCTTAATCTCCAGTCCTGATGTTTACATTCAATCTGCCTGCCAGGAAACGGTTCCTGGCTCATTCTACCTCCTTCCTGTGCCTGGGAATTGCTTGAGAGAGAATGAGTGAGGCTGGACCATGACCAGAGATATGTTTAACAATTTAATGTTTCAAACAGTACCATTTAAAAAATGTTTGAAGTCCACTGCCTGGAAATGTTTTCTGATACTGTTTAATTTATCAGTGCACACAGAGCCTGTGGAGCATCATAGAAAGCATAATTTACCCAGGCAGACCCACACAGAAAGGAAGAAAAAGCCCTGAGACACTGCATTTTTTCTTCCTTGTAAGAAAATATTTTGATTCAATTCAATGCATTTATATCAGAGCAAATCAACACTAGATGTTTAACTTTGGTGGAAACTAATTTCAATTGATAGCTAATATTTTCCATTAAAAGCCCCACAATTTAGTAGACATGACATTTTTAATGTAATTTAAGTTTGTTGTACAAATGTAAGTTTGTTTTGTACAAATTTCCTGTAAATATGTTTTAACAAGTAACAGTGTTTACACCTCAGGCTGTGCTGGGGTTGTTTGATGTGATACTTTCATGTGGCACAGGCCCATGCCCCATGTTTTCAGAGAGCTTTAGAATTTGGTGTGGTTAAAGAGACCCTTTTGTAGGTTCACCAGCAGTAGCTCAGCATCATGCCAACTGTGCAGTACCAGTTAGGACATTATAAAGGACTCTTAGTTTTTTAGAGATTATTATAATTAGCCTTTTCAGCATCTCAAGTCTCTCAGAATATCCTTCCTTCTGTGCTGTAACTACCAATGCTTGCTAAATGAACTTCTTCATTATACATGGAAATAAAAGTTGCCTGTGCATTTAGGAAAAAGTCCAAAATTGTCAAAAGACTGCTCATGAAGGCTGACAGCAGGAGGTGCTTCGGTAAGCCTCCATCTGGAAAGGCAATGCATGCATATGGAGGAGAGATCATAACCTGAAGATTAACATGACAAAGCACTGCTGCAAATTTTCAACTGGAAAGACAGAAATGCTTTCAGCTTGAACAATAAATTAGATGATGATTCACATGCAGGGTTAATGGTAATATCTATGGTGTCAGAAGTATGCAGTAATTACAGCTGTGAAGATGAGCTCTGATGCTGTGGCTGGTACAACAACTAATTATTTAGTGCTGCTGGAAATTCCTTTGAAAACATTGAAGCTAAAGCCCCAAATGAGGAACTCTGAAACCATCTTCTGTCTTTCTGCTTAATATTCGTTACCTTTTCAACCTCTGTGTCAACAGGCACCTTATTTTCTAAAGCAAACAAAGAAGTAAAATCCAAAAAAGTATTATCTAATAGCAGAATGTCTGAATGGGTAGCCATGTTGATATCGTATATCTAATCCCTATACATAATGCCAGTTCTGTTCTTGGGAATAGCTATATGTGGTTGGGAAAGCCACCAGCCTGAAACACAGCAGGTAAGTGAAATGTCACCAGAAGGCATTTGCAGGATCATGGGGCTATCCAAATATTCCCTTCACAAATTGCCAATGACTCTTTTTTGACTGACAGTTCCTTTGCTTTCCTTTATTTCCCTTTGGCTTTGGAGGACCATTAAAGGGAGACACAGATGACAATGCCAGAAAAACCCAGGCATGACTATATATGGAAGAGGAATGACTTCATGTTTTCATGTGTAAGAGCAGATAGTCTTCTTCAAAGGTACAAAAAATAACTGCATCTCTGTGTCATGCGTCTTCTCATTCATTCTTCATTTACATAGTTAAATATTGCATGTCTTTTGCCTGCACTAAAATCAATAGACATTTGGCCAGAAAAGCACCAACCTCCAAAAGACATGAAGGTCACCAGGAAGCATATTGCAACAACTGATGCATGTCTTTTAGGTAGTCTTCTGCCCAACAAAGCCCAGCTAAGGAAGATCAGTGCCTTTCTAGTGAGGAACTCAAATGACAGTATGACAAAACCTGGGCTCATGCTCTCCCTAGAGATGCTTTTTATTTCAGAACTGAAATTTCTGTCACACCTGTGACATCATAAGTAGGCAGCCACATCTCAGGGTGTCCCTGCCAGACCAAAGAGGCCAGGACACCCTGAGGCACTGCAGCCTGTGGACAATCCACCTCAGAGCAATGACACAAAGGAAAGCAGAGCAGTGGAAAGCCAGTAAAAGTCAGGGTACAGTGGAAGAAAACCAGCAGGAAGCAAGGTCTGGCTGGAGCAAAGCAGGGAGAAGCAAAGGGTGGCACACAGAAACTATTATGGACAGAAAGACAGACAGAATCCATTACAGACATGACCCCAACCTTCTGCACTCCTTCCCCTCACCAGAGGTATTTGGACAGACTGGGTGTAACCTGTGATGAAACTAAGCGAAATCGAGACTGGGAGTGTATAGGGTTGGTTCTTTGGCTTAAGGTGAGCCTGGAGAAAGGGGAGGAATGTTGTTTACTGAAGTGTTTTTTTACATTTCCCTTTTTTTCTCCATACAAGTATGAGTGATCATAAATTGGTATTAATTTGCAAGTAATTGAATTAATTCCCCAAGTTACAACTGGTTTGTCTGCAACAAAGTCACTGTATGGTTATTTTTATAATCTTCTTAGGGTTTTGTCTTCTGAGAAGCATTTAATCATTGCCCAGAAGGTCCTAGAACTACACGAAGAGCACAAAAAACACCCACTACCTCACTTAGTCCACTCAGTACAGTGTAAGACTATAGCTATTGTTACTGGAGTTACATCCTGAAATCAGCCTATTTTACCAAGAGAGCAGAATGGTCACAGAAGCTAATAAATTGACACCTAAACTAGCAGGTGGGGCAGAATAAGAAAATCCTTTCAAGATAAGTCAATCTCAATTTTCTTGTTGAACTGAAACTACACTTTGCAAATACAAATTCAGTAATTACTACCTGCACAATCATTTGACTTGAGCACTGAACTCTGCAACAAATAAAGTCAGTAAATGTTGAGGTGAATATGCATTTACATTTATACTCTATGACATCCACACATCTCTAGCACATAGCACATGTCTCAGAGCGGCTGGAACACTCATGGAAGCGTTCCTGTGACCTTTCCTTTAAATGCAACCTGTGATATCATCTACTGGGATACAGTTTACTGGGACAGTTTCCCACTGCTCCCCTCCTTGGGTGGGGAAATGGGATGCTGGTGGTTTCTTATTCTTTGCTGTTCACTTCCTATGGCCTCTTTATAGAAAGATACTGCTACAGAACAATCAGAAAGGTTTTGTAGATTTAGATGAGACCAAACGAGACATGATGGGTTTGCTGTGTGTTTTTTTCTGCCTTTGATTGCAGAGAGTTGAGCTGTTCCTTTCCAGTCCCACTTTTCTTTACATCATGAGCTCCATGGCCAGGGAACCTGGGAGGAGGCAGAGCTTCACAACAGGAGCTGTGCAGAGAAGCCCAACATACCACAACCAGAGCAAACAGCTGGTCAGCCTTGACCCTTCTACTTCTCTTTAGGAATCCCTCTTCAGTAAGTCTCCTATACTGAACTGTGTTCCTATTAGCAAACTTCTGGATGCAGTAACATCTAGTCCTGTCAGACCACTTTGTAATCTGCTAGACCCCTACTTGTTGGTCCAATATCGGCCTACAAGTCTGATTTTGACAGTAATCTCATGATGGTCTCTGAGAACACACTTAGGTATATCGCCTGTGGATTTTTCTATGCAAAAGGATAGTATTTCTGATTACATTCTTACCATTAATTTATATTTCTATGCCTAAACTCACTGTCCAAGGCATTATCTTTCCTCTTTATGCTATGCCGCCACCTCTGGTTATTTGTGGTGTTTAGATAATAATACCATCAGGAATTGAACCCAGGATGAGGCCTGGGTTTCCCTGAACGAAAGAAAATTAATTTCTGGATTCAAAAACAGACTGGTTATCCACAAGATCAAAATCACCCCCAAAAGTAATAAAATTTTCTTTATAGGACTGGTAACACTCTGACTTCCACACCATTTGGAAGACAGGATGTCCAGCCACTCCTCCGGGTGATCCCTCCCAGCAATGGGGAAAGCATCCAAATCCTCCCTGAGTGCTCAAGAGAGGCAGATGCAAGCACAGTTGGAGCAACTACACATTTACAGTCGTGTTCCAAGCTGGGTTGGTCAGACTCAGAGCTGCTTGACAGGGAGCTGTGAATTTGGCTCACCTTATATTCCCTTTTCATTCCACAAGATCTTCCCTTTTACTACTCTCATCCCCTCCCAAGTAAGCACCTCACTTCTGAGTACCATTTCTTCATCAGCTCTGCTTTTGCTGATTTTATACCTTTATTAGGTATTTATGCTGTGGTTGCCCTGGTAATTTCTAATGCTGACAGCAATTTTGTCTAGCTATTACCTTTTTTTGCTCTCTATAGTGTTCTGTTGTTTCTCATTTTGCTGTCTTGTTAGTGGCATCACGGTCAGTGTAGGCCATCTGCATATACATTACTTCCCTTTGCAGTCTGCAGCATCCTGCAGTTCCTCATGTCGTTATCTTGTCAGAGGCACCACAAGAGAGAGTGAGCCATCTGTACATACACCTTAACACATACCTGCCTCTACCATCTGTTTCTGTATTCATAGGCAGAGACAAATGAAAACTGGAAAAAAAGTGGCCAAAAAACCAGGCACTTCTTTTATAAGCAAGATAAAACAGAAAAATATCACGACCACCTTTGAAACCTATTAAATGAGAAGTCGTCATGTAAAATCACCCGTTATAGCTGTGTTCTGCTGGATCTTGATTTATCCTTGGGGTCATGTTTTAATACACCTTGGAATGTTGTCTTGTGAAAGTGAAGGCATAGCATACCTTGCATTTCCTACTCAGTTCCAGTTCCAGCTCCCACAGCACACTGAAAACCCAGTTGCAAACCCACAGTGGAACCCAGAAAGAGCCAAAGACCTTTTTCTACCCAAGTGGGTATGTTTGGCTCTGTGGAACAGACACCCTAACTATTCTTTTCCATGCAAGAAAGACTTAGTGGTGTCCTTCATGAAATCTGATCATCACTACAAGTACACAGAGGTGCTGCACTGGCCAACTACAGTCAGTGCACCACATCTGAGCTTGGCTTTCCCAGCTGCTTCAAAACACCTGATTTCTGCAGGTTTTATTTAACATGTACCACAAGCAAAACAATGACACAATTGTTTTTACTCAGTACATTTTAGTCATAGCTAACCTTCCAGAGACAAATTTAATTAGTGATCAATTCTCACTCGATGCTGTAGACTTCAAACATCTTTTCCTCTCATTGGGGCTGCACAGTAAAATGCACTGTAATGAGAAGCAGCTGTGAGATCCCTGCCTTTTCTTATTTAGAAAGAGTAAAAGAAAAGATTATTTTGTTTTCTCCAAGAGAAGTATGACAGTAAATTCTGAAGCCTTTCTTCATGTTAATGCTAATACATTTATAGTCATAACTTTCAGTCAGAAGGCTGATATTGCTTTAAGTACCAGCCAATGGGCCAGCCCAGGAGTTGGTCAGGAATAAGGTGCAGAGGCAGAAGTGGAACACTTGATTCAGCTCCACAGACAAGTTGCAATTCATCTCTTACCTCTGTTTTCATCCTGCAGAAGGGTCTTAGGGAGTGCATTTATATTACCTAAAGCCACAGATCTTTGGTCCCATAGGCTTTTTCTTGATAGGACAAACAAAGCCTCTCCAGAAGGAGACAATCACTTCCAGTTCCTCTGGCCCTTTTCGCTACTCTGCACCAGGAGGCTTTCCCTATATGTAGGGATATGATCCATGATAATGTCAGGGACATATACAGGTTATTATAGCTTCAGTGTGAGGTTGCTGTGCCTCTCCTGCCCTGTAATGAGGGCTCTTATTTCTAGAGAAGTGTTCCCACTGTTCCCATGGGGCAGCACAATAATTCATCATCCTTTACAATGGCCACAAAACAAAGCTGTGAAGTGCCATAAAGCCCATGGTATATTTTTTCAGTTAGTCTGTAGCCCAGTGTGTTAAGACTCTGATCCTGAAAGGGAGACTGTATACACCAGACTTTTTTCATGGTCTTGGTCAAACTGGCTGAGGAAGGCTGCCAAGCTGTGCTCTGCAAGCAAAAGCTGTGAACTGCATGCTGTTTTGCCTAGGGAAATGCCATAAACCCTTAGCGGTAGATATTTCACTTGTGTGGAGATTGTATGTCAGAGATAATGGGCCTAATTTGAGGATGGCCTTTTACAGAAAGTTTAATATCACACACTGGGCTCCTGTGATGGGACTTTTGCCTTTTACACTTGCAAACAGCATCCCCCAGGCTATGCTATCAACTGAGCTGCAGAGAATTGTTCGAGGTTCTCTCTGCCTGACAAAGTCACACTTGCCATCCATTACCTGGATAAGCTTGAAAATAAGCTGCAGACACTTGAGAATGTTCTGGGATGCTTCTGATGAAAGTGTGTATAGTATCAGACCCTTCTCTGATTAATAAAGGTGTTGTAAATGTTGCCTTGCTCAGATTACATTTTTATTCAATATATTGTGACTAAGCAGTCTATAGAACTTGTATTTCTGATATTTTTCTGTTCAAATAAGAGGAAATACCATTTATGGTAGTTTTAAGGGATGGCTTTACCAGGAAAAACATAGGGAGAGGTTCTTACCAAACTATTCAAACAGTATTTTAAGCCTTGAACTGGTGCTTGGGTAGATTTGGTCTTCCCAGAACCTGTCAAGCACCACTACCTACAGTCATTTAAGACCAAATCTCCCCTTCTTCTATTGCCATTTTTATCACACACCTTCATGAAGTCCTTGCAGCTCATTATAGAGTTGTCCAGTTGTCTACACAGCCAAGTATTAGCATTTTCCAGGGGTAGCCACGATTTGATACATTCTCTTTCCTAGCTGCCCAGACACGCTCATCACCACAAGCTGCAGTGAAGGTTATGCCAGGCACAGGTAGACACAGATCTCGTTTCTGTCCACTATCAGACACAAATGATGATGTTTTATTCACTTCAAGTCCAAAATTTCATGATACTTCAACAAAAAGTTCTCATATCGCCATGTTACAGACATGTAGATGATGTCTGGAACATTCAACCAATTCTCCTTGTTCACCAGCAACTGGGGGCAAGGGATCTTCTCCCTGGGAGGTTTTTCATTGATTGGGAAGCTTCAGGGGTTGCCTTTGCTCTTTTCATGATTGCTATCACCAGAGGTTCTCTAGTCAAGGTACTACGGCTTACAATAACAACAATATCCTGTCCCTGTGGAATGTGTGACAGAACAAAAGAGACGTTAATTTTTACAGATGACAATGTGACACCAAGCAGGGCAGTGAATTTCGCAGGGACACAGCAGAACAGTCACAGGGCTGAAACAGCAACTCATTGCTAGCACATTCCTCTTCCCACTCAGCCATGCAACCATGCAGAACACAGTTCTGCCATGACAGTGTTCATCTAGAAGGAATATTATTTACAATAAGGAGCCCTGACTAACTAGTTGTCCACTGTGGATAGGATTGCAGGAATAGGGGATGTAGTTGTTAAATAAGCATCTGACAGCTGCTGGAACTGGCTTTTGATGTTATTTGACTTCTCTAGCCTTACTTTGATTTTAGGAATTTGAAATTACAAAAGCAGTGTTAATAGTTTTTCACATAAAAAAGGTCACACTTTGATTTAAGGCAGAAAGGTAGAAGGTTTACAAATGCTCTTTAATTTTTTTTTATCAAGTATTACCTATAATGGTAATGTGATATCGTAGTTTTCAAACTTCTCCAGGTTATGCTAGGATCAGAGAAAGGCCATGACTGTAGAGATATGGATATATGTGAACCTCTAACATCAGGTCCATCCCTGGTTTTTCCTCCTCATCAAGCTGTGCTGAGTCCCTTTCAGTTGTGTTTTCCATCATAGTTTCTCAAGACTAGTTAAAACAAGTTAGAACACTTAAGGGCACCAAAAGATTCAAATGTTAAAGTTCTTTAATTCATTATTATTATCTTTTAAAAAACCTCTCAGACATTGTCTTGTTAGCAAGACAATTTTATTTTATTTTTCTACCCCAAAACATAATTTCTTTTACTGCAAAATAAGTTTAATTCCTTAATCTGAAAAGCTGACAGCTCATATATTGATTAACCACTCAACTATGCTGCTGCACATTATTTTCAGCTTACAGCCTTGTCTCAGTTGCTCCAGGCTTGTCTAAAACATTAGTGCTTGGATTCACAGCATTTGAAAACTGATTTGAATGGAGGGTAGGAGAAGGACAGGGCTGCACAACACCGTGAATTATACATCACAGGAACACACGCGTAAGACATTGTTGTAGAGGTTGGAGGAAAGAGGGTAGCACAATGCGTCAAGCATGCAGATAGGATGTGCATTATCTTTTCTTTGGTTAGGGTTCAAATACTTCACTGTCATTGCTATGCAATTGAAGCATGAGAATCATATCAACTGCTTAGCTTAGAGACTGAGCTGTAATTAAAAATAGATTGACTAGTTTTCACACCTTATATAAGATAGAATAAGCTGTGGCATGCTTTTGCCAGGCCTTCCTCCATCCTTCATGCTAATGCTACCTCCAAGCTCCCCACACTAATTTTAATTCAGTCGTGTCTGTGAAGGATACTGCCATTGCATCCTCAGCAGAAGTCAATACATGCAGCTGTAGAGTTTCCATCCTTGGAAACAGTCAAAAGCTGTCAGGATATGGACCTGAGCAACCTGCTCTATCTGGTCCTGTTTGAGCTGGGGGAGAAGGGGTAAGAGCCAGGGGGAGGTGGGAGTGGGTGGGGAGGTGGGGTGGACTGGTTGATCCAAGGGGGTTCCTTCCAATATAAATTATTCTATGACTTTCCAAGTAATTTCGGACAAATTTCTTCTCCCCTACTGCTTGTTACCTGTTTAAATCAAGAACTCCCTTGGAAAGGTTTTTGATGGTCTGTTTACTTGTCAAAACCATATATATGTGTACAACTTTTTCATCTGATGTCTTAAAATATGAAAGAAATGAAACAAACCCAATAAAGCTAACCTCAGATGGTCACGAAGTTAAAGGGAAATTATACAAGATGGAGAAATGTTAAAAGAAAAAAAATCAATGATGCCCTCAAATAAGACAAGAAGGGCAATTTATGCATAGTGCAAAAGGGACAATGGCTTACCATGCTGATTGCTACAGGCATTTGAAAATGTTGTTACTTTTAATGAGAAGCAATTTGTTAGGAATTGGAGGAGGATGCTAGGAGACTTTTTTTCTCTGCTTCATCTCATTCCGGAACAATGTGAAAACCATTCAGAATCAGAGAATACAGAGCTGGGAGGGACTGTGAGAAGCTGTCCAGTCCATGCTCACTGAGGTGTTAACTATACCCAAATACTTTATTGCAGATTAATAGCATGTACTGCTCTATCCCTCACATAGCCTAATATGCGTATCCCAATGCTTAACTTTCCTACTTATTAGAGAGATTGTCTTAGTGTTTAGTGGATTCCTTTTTATTGTTTGTTTGTTTCAATTTAAGACAATCTTTGTTCAACTCATTTGGCACGGAAAATGTATCTGCACTTATTTATAAAAATTTTTCTTTAAAATTTTCTAGAAAAAACATCTCTATTTCCTTTGATTGTTTTTGTACTGCTTTTGGCTGGAATAGATTTAAATTCCTTCATAGCAGCTAGTACGGGGCTATGGTTTGGATTTGTGCTGGAAAGAGTGTTCATAACACAGGGATGTTTTTGTTATTACTAAACAGTGCTTACACAAAGTCATGGTCTTTTCTGATCCTCACCCCACCCCACCAGCAAGGAAGCTGGGGGTGCACAAGAAGTTGGAAGGGGACACAGCCATGACAGCTGAACCCAACCGACCAAAGGGGTGTTCCATACCACATGACATCGTACTCAGCAATAAAATTAGAGAGAAAGTTGGCAGGGGGTGCTGTTGCTCTGGGACTGGCTGGGCATTGGTCAGCTGGTGGTGAGAAAATGTTTTCATTTGCATCACTTACCTTTCTCTGGTATTTTTTTCCTCTTGTTATTTTTCACTCTTTCCCTTACAATATTTAAAGTATTATTATTTATTTTTAATAATTAAAATGCTGTTATGTCAACCCACAAAGTTGTTTCTCACTTTTACCTTCCAATTCACTCCCCCATCCTGCATGCGTATATGAGAATGAGTGAGCAGCTGTGTGATGCTTAGTTGCCAGCTGGGGTTAAACTAGGACAGTTTTTTTCTAGGTAACTAAATCTACAAGTGTTTCCCATTATTGCTGGGTAACACACATGTCCGGTCCCATAGAACAGTTGATGAAATGCTTGGGAGTTCTATGCTCCCAAAGGGAATTAACTGTACTGTGTTGCATGAGTCATGTTCAAGTGAGGGTGGGACAGTGGGGTTATCTTTTGTTTCAGCAATGTGGGCACCATGAGTGGGATTTAGCTGACTAAAATGTCATCTACACCTGCACTAGAGTAGGGTAAATCTGACCTTTGTCCTTTGGGGTCAGACGACTTGGATCACTACTGATGGTCAGCAAACCCTTAAATCAAGGGTCCTGTGCCAATATCGTAGAGATTTCCAAATCAGTGAGCTCACTTGTGCACTTAACAGGCATACTTGTGCCCATAAATAGAGATGTCACTCCTCTGATACAGGATCTTGGTTGGACATGTTGCTCTTTGTATTGCCTACATTTCCCTGCTCTGAGAATAAGCACCTTTTCTTTCCAATTCAATTACATCTCGCCCAGGGTACTCTGCTGTTAATCAGCTGCATGATTTTCTAAGCACATTATTGAGATACTGATATGCATAACCCTGGACATTAAAAAAGCTTTGAATGAGTTGACAGTAGTCTTGGAAAACCTCCACTTCTTTGCATTAATATGAAGTAACTATGTTGACTTGAAGACCTGTTTGCTTTGGTTTCAGTATGGTGTAACTCATGTCAGAATTTGACCTTGTGTAAATAGTGTTTATGGAAAGACAGAAAATACCACATTGTACCAATGCACTTTATATACTATGTTTTCTTAATCACCTATTTGAATTCAACATGTGTTAAGAGCAGCATCTCCAAGTAAAAATGACATAGAATCACAGAATGGTTTGGGTTGGAAGGGACCTTAAAGATCACCCCATTCCAAGCCCCCTGTCATGGGCAGGGACACCCTCCACTACACCAGGTTGCTCAAAGCCTCATCCAGCCTGGCCTTGAAGACAGCCAGGGATGGGCCATCCACGGCTTCTTTGGGCAACCTGTTCCAGTGCCTCACCACCCTCTCCGTGAAGAATTTTTTCCCTATATCTAATCCAAATCTACCTGCTTCCCATTTAAAGCAAATATCCCTTGTCCTGTCACTACAGGCCCTTGTAAAAAGGTTCCCCTTCTGCTTTCTTGTCAGCCCCTTCAGCTGCTACAAGGTCTCTTCTCCAGGCTGAACAAGCCCAATTCTCTCAGCCTGTCTTCACAGGAGAGGTGTTCCAGCCATCTGAGCATCTTCATGGCCCTCCTCTGGAGTCATTCCAACTGGTCGATGAGTTACTCCAGTTACTCTAGTAACTAGCATTGCATAAGAGTAACTAGATAGAAAACAACCTTTTATTCGCTTGCCTGCTACTTTGCATCCCCAAGAAGGCTCTCAAAGCACTTCATAAACATTTCCTGAACCTTACAGACAGGCTGCAAGAGAGATAATAATTCATACAGGTGAAGATCAAATATCTTTGCAAAACAAATCCTGTACCTCACACACAAGTTGTGCTCCATTGCAGGGAATACTGAGTTAAACTTCATAGTCAGGGCAATTATGAAGGCAAACGTGACATTGATAATAATGTTTGTTGGGATAAATTTTATGACTCATCATCCTCTTATGCAGTTCCAGGAGCACAAACATACTGACATTTTAAAATGGTAGGACCTTTGGGTATATTACAGAGTTCTGGGCTGCTGCTAGAAAGGCCTGTTTTGGAAAAGAAGCATTTTGCATTTTTACTTTTGATTGGAAAGGAATGGTGTCTGGCTGCAGAGCTTTAGGCATTCGATGTAAGTGCTTGGTTAAGAACTACACTCCCAGCAGTGTCTGGAGAAACTGTAGTCTTAAGTAGTTTCAATTGACTTTGCAGACCCTAATGGTAGATGTTGTGATTCTCTGTGTTTCACATGTTTATACATTGCTTTTCACTCTTACATGAAAAATAAATCTGTCCCTTCTGTTGTGGAACGAAGTATAATTAGATTATACTTAATGTGATGTTTCCTGTTACTTAACTTGATCTTACATAGACTAATGTTTCCTTGCACTCATAATGATATGGTTGTGATTCATGGAAAATTATTTTTGGTACAAAAAGGTTAGGGAGCAGGCTAATAATAATAAAATAAAATAAATTAAAAAAAAGCCAGCTATTCTGAACTAATTAGAAGCATTTATCAGCTTGATGTTTATCACTGTTTTC
The DNA here is from genome assembly GCA_027574665.1 of Rhynochetos jubatus. Classification (NCBI taxonomy): domain Eukaryota; kingdom Metazoa; phylum Chordata; class Aves; order Eurypygiformes; family Rhynochetidae; genus Rhynochetos; species Rhynochetos jubatus. Next base: position 11,276,650 of record CM050648.1, on the reverse strand, counting down.
TATGCACTATGTTTTTGTTTCCTGTTCTCGGACAATTCCACACAGTGAATAATGGATGGCATTTCAATGGCATAAACAAAAATTCCCTTGATGTGTTGTCCTGTTTTCTGTGCTAGCTGTTGTGTCATTGGGCACAGCTCACAATGGAGTGACTAATAATGGTAAGTTCCCTACCCTGTTGCCACAGAAGCAGGATGTTGCCCTGTACAGAGACAGTCTGTAGGATAAATATTGCTGCTAACTCATGCAAAATTGTGACCACCAGAGGGGAAACTGTTTCAGCCAGAAGTCTTGGCACTGGGAAGAAATTAAGCTTGGATAATGGAAACCAGAAGAAACTTTCTAATGAATCAGTGGAATAGTGAAGTTTTGGTATTACTGAGGCAAAATTAGACAGCTGCTATTCAAGAGAAAGCTTGAACAGTTTTATCATAGGCTTATAGTTCTCTGCACTGTGGTGGGCCAGATTCAGTGACTTTGAAAGTCCTTTCCAGTGCAGAGTGCCCAGCACGCAGTCATTCATGGCACTCAGGCACAGGTAGGACAGTGTGCCACATGTCACCAGACCCAGGGTCAGGTAAAAAAGCAGCAATGCCCCATAACACAGAAGTATCGTCTCACTGAGCTCTGCAAGAATGAAACAAACAGTGCTTTCTGCAGGAGGGAGAGATGACAGGGTTGCTGATATGGAGTGAATTGTTTCCACATCTCAGCTAGGAGTAAAATGAAATAAACACTTGACTTGAAATTTTAAGACCCAAACCAAGTGTTTCGTTCAAATATCATTCAAGGAGCTCTCTATATGTTTATAGAGCTTTACAAAGTAATGCATAGAGGAAGAATTTAACACTATTTGGAGTCTTGATTGTTGTGGTCCAAGTCAAAATCACAGAAAACTCATATTTCAGTAAAATCAAAATATGAACATTAGACTGGTCACAGAAATGTTGCTGCATGACTACAGCCTGGAAGCAGCGCAGTAGAGAAATTGCTATTGACAAAGGACCTGCTTTCCCCTGTTCTGCTGATGTTCTCAGCGGGCTGGAGTGACTCCAGGTGGGATAGGCTTTTGATTCAGGTAGGTTTAAGGACTGTAGCCCTCTTATTTGGACCTCAGTATCAACTTGCCCTTCTCCACTGAAAGAAATGTTCTTTTGCAGGAAAGGATGCTTCATAAAAGACAGGCAACTATAGACTCAGTTGTCACATTGTGTGACTACCAAGAGGCAACAGAATACATAGCCTAGTTTAAGGATTCAGAAACATGTAATATGGAAGGGACCTGTTTATATCCCCTCTGCCCTTTGTGTAGTGTCTATGCGATTCCCCAAAGCTGCATACAATTTACTGACCCCATGTAGTAGCTGAGGAAATGGAGACAGTCACTGATTATTCAATCCAGTAAACATACAAGTCCTACTTGCTTCAGAAGGAGATTTCATGTATTTGAGATTAAGTATATCTCAATGTCTTGTTCAAGGAACTGCGTTTTCCAACAATATCCTGTGCAGTGCCAGCAATGAATGTCACAGAGCAAACTAAACAACCCAGAGATCCTAAATGGAGACCAGCTACATTCATTACTGCCAGGTTATTCTTCCTGTTGATTTATTAGTAGTGACCCCAGTCTGAGAATCTCTGTCTTACAAATCACATGCCTCATTATTTGTATCCAGTAAATTTAGGCAAGTAAAATTCTCTCCTCCTATCTCATTGTTCCAGGAGATTTAAAATCCCCGTTGACCAAAGCAAAAATAAGTGGTTTTATCATGAGAATGCTATTGGCAGGGGGAGGGGGGAAGGGTGAGGCTAAGAAGTGGACTGATTTTGTTAACTTTGGTCTACTACCTTAAACTTTCCAGTCTCCCTCTCCAGAATTGTATTTGGTTGGGATCTGCCATTCAGACTTGCTCAGATATAGTGAAACTGCACCCCTCTCTCCATCCTCAAATCTTCAGCACTAATCTCTGTGTTCTGTGTGAAAGCTGTTCTGAAGGACTTGTAAACCAAGCAAGGGAGAAGTCATTGGATAGGAGGAGTTGCCTGGAAAAAGGGAAGAGGGGAGAATGTAAAACAGTGGTATATGGTGAGGGAATGCATGAAAAATAGAGAGCTTTTGAGTGAGTTACGCTGAACTCCTGGGCATGGTAAAAGAGCAACAAAGAGGACATACAGCTCCTAGTACTGTGGGGTGTTGTGGGTTGTTCCTGGCTGGAGCCCAGGTGCCCACCTAAGCAACTCTGTCACTCCCCTCCTCAGCTGGGCAGGGAAGAGGAAATATAACAAAAAGCTCATGTGTTGAGAGAAGGACAGGGAGAGATCACTCATCAATTACCAGCATGTGCAAAATATACTGGGCTTGGAAAAAATTAATTTAATTTATCACCAATCAAATCAGGGTAGAAGAGAAATAAAACCAAATCATAAAACACTTTGCCCCCACACCTCCCTTCTTCCTGGGTTCAGCTTTGTTCCTGATTTCTCTACCTTCTCTCCCTGGGCTTCACAGGGTGACAGAGAATGGGGGTTGCCATCAGTTCATCATATGTTATCTCTGCTGCTCAGAGGTAGGAATTCTCACACTCTTTCATTTTTCCAGCGTGGGGTCCTTCCTATGGGAGACAGTCCTTCATGAACTTGTCCAATGTGAAACCTTCCCACAGGCTGCAGTTCTTCTCCAACTGCTGCAGCATAGATCCCCCAACAGGGCACAGTCCTTCAGGAGCAGCCTGCTCCAGGCTGGGTCCCCTGTGGGGTCACAAATCCTGCCAGAAAACCTGCTCCAGCCTGGGCTCCTCTATCCATGGGGCCACAGCTCCTGCCAAGAGCCTCCTCCAGCGCGGGCTGCCCATGGGGTCACAGCCTTCTTTGGGCATCCCCCTGCTCTGACGTGCAGTCCTCCCTGCGTTGCAGGCAGGTCTCTGCTCCCCTGTGACCCTCCATAGCTGCAGGGCACAGCCTCACAATGGTCTGCACCAAGGGATGCCAGGGAACCTCTGTAGCACCTCCTCCCCTACTTCTTCACTGACCTTTTTTCCTGCAAAGCTGTTTCTCTCACATATTCTCACTCCTGTCTCTGGCTGCAATTTCTTCTCTCTCAATTCTCCCTCTTGAATACGTTATCACAGAGGTGCTACCCCTGATACTGATTGGTTTGGCCTTGGCCACTGGTGGTGCCATCTTGGAGCCAACAGGCATTGGCTCTATCTGACGCAGGGGAGGCTTCTAGCAGCTTCTAACAGAAGGCACACATCCAGCCACCCCTTCCACCACTAAACCTTGCCACCTGAACCCAATACATGGGGGGAAAAAAAAAAAAGAGAATTTTTACTTCAAGGAAAGGATGAGAGAAGGATGTTCAGCAAGTTTGGCCCTTGAGGACTTTCACAGAGACCACAGAACTCTTTGAATAAACTATCCAGAAAACCTGCTTCAAAAAAGGTGGTTTTTTTCTTTTTTTTTCTTCTTTTTTTTTCTTTCCCCATAGTCATTTTAGGCAGAGCAAAAACTTAGCTCAAATGTATCAGCTGGTGGTAGGACTTCCCTTTCATGGATCATAAGTGAATTGCATCTTGACTTATGATCTGTCTGGTTACGCAGACAGCTGCTTTTTGCCTTACATCAGGCATGAAACTTGGGGACTCCCTTTATCCCAACTCTGCACAGTGAAAAATACACAGTGTACCTATTTTTCAGCATAAAGAAGCTGAAACCTTCATGTGAATTAAGCGTGGGATCAAAATCCTGTTTCCACCATAACCGTGTGAGCAGGTACCCTCCTTGTGCCTTCTCAGCAGGCACAACAGGAGTGGAACATAGTTTTTCAACTTGCATGGGTTTTGGATTGTAGTATTTGTCTGTTGTTTGATTTATTCCATGTTAGTTGAGATTTGCATGTGGTCTTCCATCTGAGTACCAGCCACCCCTGGAGACTTCATCCAGTAGCACCTGTGGGAAGTTTGACATAGCCATCATCAAGCAGATAACAGGAAGATGTCAAGACTGTGGGACACTGCTCAAACAGTGCATCTTTGCTTAGTTCTCAGGCCTTCTGTTATCTTGTTAACATCTGCATTGGAGTAAACCTGGTAAAAAGCATGAGTAATCATTTGTTATTCACTGCTCCAATGAAAAATTGTTCAATTGCCAACTACAACTCAGTACTACAGAGTAAATATCCATTCCCTCTGCTCATTTGACAATTGTCACAGATAGTCTTTTTTCCCTATGAATCCAGGTGCTTTTGTTCAGAGCCAAATAAGACCTGACAATTTGTGAGCTTGCATCTTCCTATCCAACCTTCCCCTCTTCCAGCCTGAATGGTATGGCATATAACACACTACTCTGCTCAGCCTGCCGAGTGGAGCCCGAGTAAGAAATACAGTGTCCAGACTTAAATGAAGGAAGAAATGCCCTAGTGTGTAGTGGATTCCACACAGTGCAGTGTTCTGACTCCACACATAATGGTGGCAGTATTGGTGGTACACACAGGATTTTTTCTCCTATGAAATCCTGTGTGAGGTGCCATTCAGCCCTGTTCCCCCACACATCTGCCAAGAAAACCTCCATGTTATATGGGAATATGATTGCAGAATATGACCATGATAAACTTGCCCTGGTCAACTCCTGCTGGTTCCCACAATGCAGGAATGTGGGACAACTTTGACTTATTCTTCCTTTTATATTTACAAACAAAGGCATTGGGAAAGTAGCAGACACATACCAGATCACATGCCAGATCAAATAGGCAGCCTAAGAGGATCAGTATTATACTGCTCCTGAGCAGATATTCAGCCCAAGGCACAAACTGTCCCTTAAATAGATAAAAAACATTGCAACTACAAGTTTATTTAACCTCCCAGGGAGCCAGGAATATGGCATGGCCTCAAGTGGTTTTTTCTTCAGGGTATGCAGGTTGGAATAATATTAACCTTTTCCAAATTAAAAATTAAAGTCTTACCATCTTGGAATTGCTTCCTTTCTCTTACTCCCACCTTCATCTGATACTTATTTCAGCAGGAACTTCCAAAGCCTGGTCCCAGCATTGACTGGACCATCCTTTATCCGATGGCAGAAGGTATTTCATATCCTTTAGCCTCACTAATGTAATCATTTTCTCCAAGTTAATGAAGAAAGTTCCTGTTATTATATATGTTTCCCTCCTGGTAGAAGGAAATACTGTTATCTGTGTCATGCACATTCCACAGCACCACATTGTTTGAATGCCCCCAAGCACAATTTTATCTTTAAAAATACAATAATTTAAAAAAAGAAATTGAAAGAGTATTTCTCCTCTGCTGCCTGCAGGACACAGTTTGAGCTTGCAGGGGTTTACTGCTTGCTTGAAAGGGAACAGTTTGCATTAGATTTCAGGCACGTCACAGTTTATGCAGTATGTTTTCATCCTGACTTGCTGTAGCAGTAAGGAGAGGAACATCTGTAACAGTATGTTCTTCTAGAGCACCTTTTACCCACTGCTCTCCAGAAGCTTGAATCCCAAACTGATTTTCTCTACGTCCCTGGAAGGCAGCAGGCAGAGATTTAAGGCAAAGGAGAGGGGACAGATGAGGGGGTTTTTATCTTCTTCCCCTGGCTTCCATCTCCTGCTGTGCAGGTTTTCAGCTGGCACAGACTGGTGTTGCTCCCTAGGGATGAGGCTGGTACAGTACTATGTGTCACAGTTGGCTGGAGGGAGAGGCTGCAGCCTCTCTTCAAGGCTGGGGAGGAGTCACCAGAGTTGTGGTCACAGCCCAAACATCAGCTTCCTCAGGAGCTGACCCTGTCTCTGAGCATGGCCCCACACAAGTACCAAACCTAGCTTTCCACATTTTCAACAGCAGCATTCAGAGGTGCATTTGAGAGCACAGCAATGCTGGAGAGTCTCATAGAGGCACATAGTATGAAATCTTTCCTAAACACGGCAGGTCTTTGCATCACTAGTTTCATAGCAGAACAGAAAAAGCTGGTAATAAACAAGCAAGAAAGCTGCATTTCTCCTCAAAGTTCCACAGTAGGTTATTGGCAGAGCTGAGAGTGACTGTTGCAAGGGGATAAAATTTTGGCCACTGGATCATCCCGATGTCATCTACATGGACTTGTACAAAGCGTTCAACACCGTCCCACACAACAACTTTGTCTCTAAATTGGACAGGCATGGATTTGACAGGTGGACCGCTCGATGGATAAGGAACTGGCTGAAGGGTTGTACCCAGAGAGTTGTGGTCAACGGCTCAATGACTGAATGTAGACCAGTGACAAGTGGCTGTTCCTTGGGGGTTGGTATTGGGACTAACACTGTTCAACATCTTCATCAGTGACATGGATGGTGGGATTGAGTGCACCCTCAGCAAGTTTGCTGACAACAGCAAGCTGTGTGGTGCGGTTGACATGCTGGAGGGAAAGGATGCCGTCCAGAGGGACCTGTGCAGTCTGGAGAGGTGGGCCTCTGCCAACCTCATGAAGTTCAACAAGGCCAAGTGCGAGGTCCTGCACGTGGGTCGGAGCGATCCCAACTACAATTACAGGCTGGGTGGAGAATGGATCAAGAGCAGCCCTGAGGAGAAGGACCTGGGGGTAGTGGTAGATGAGAAGCTGAACATGAGCCAGCAGTGTGCTCTGGCAGCCCAGAAAACCAACCATATGCTGGGCTGTATCAGAAGCATGGGCAGCAAGTAGAGGGAGGTGATTCTCCCCTTCTACTCTGCTCTCGTGAGATGAGACCTGGAATATGGGATCCAGCTGTGGAGCCCTCAACATAGGAAGGATACAGACCAGTTGAAGCGAGTCCAGAGGAGGCCACAAAGATGGTCAGAGGGCTGGAGCACCTCTCCTATGAAGAAAGGCTGAGAGAATTGGACTTGTTCAGCCTGGAGAAAAGAAGGCCCCAGGGAGATCTTAATGCAGCCTTCCAGTACCTGAAGGGGGCCTACAAGGAAGCTGGGGGGGGGGGGGTGCTTTTTATAAGGGCCTGTAGTGACAGGTCAAGGAGTAACAAGTTTAAATTGAAAGAGGGTAGATTTACATTGGATATCAGGAAGAAATTCTTCACGGAGAGTATGGTGAGGCCCTCGAATAGGTTGCCCAGAGAAGTTGTGGATGCCCCATTCCTGGATGTGTTCATCCTGGATGAGGCTTTGAGCATCCTGACTTAGTGGGAGGTGTCCTGGCCCGTGACAGGGAGGGTTGGAACTGGATGATCTTTGAGTTCCTTTCCAACCCAAACCATTGTATGATTCTATGGTTCTTTCAGACCCACCTACACACACCTGATTATCTCACTTGAGATTGCAAAGCACCACTTATTTAACAGTGCAGAAGAACACTTGCTGTAATAATTGTCCTCCTGTTAAGTACAGAAGAGCCAGTGTTTACCTAGGGGAGAAAAATATCACATCCAACCACATTCATTCAAACATTTTTCCTATTTCAGCAACACTTCAGATTTTGTAACTCATTGTAATAAAAAGGTAGGGAATGTTTTACCTCATCGTTTTATTTGGTCAAAGCAGCTTTCTGATATTTGTTAATTTGACTCAAACATCTGCCATTAGAAGACATCTGTCTCTTCTGTCAGCTCCCTCTCTCTCTGGCTTTCATGAAAGGGTTTATATTGCTCAAAACTTGTCAGGGCCTTGTTAGTCTGACAGGCTGCCTCGTATTTACTCAAAATATGTCTAGTGAGAGCTGTCAAGGCCATGGAGAGTTAAAATTCACAGATTGGTAATTTAATGGATAGCACTGAAGAGTCTCTGCCTATTAGAGAACCTGTTTAAGATATTTCAGTACATCTTGGCCTGGTACAGGATTTGCCAGGACAGACCTGACAAAGCAGATGAGATATAGGTTTAGAAACGTGGTAAATCAAACAATCATGCAGTAAATTGTGAGGAGGTTGGCACAAGCAGTTAATCAGCTGCCAGGAATTCATGCCCAGTGTCTGAGAAGTAGTCAGATCAGTGACAGAAATGTGTGATTGGGTAGCACAGGGTACACATGCATATATTTATGTGAATAGAAGTACCTACAAAGGGTGCAATAAAAATTCTCTTTGCATACATATTTAGCCCTGCCCAGTGCCTGCTGTCAGTCAGCATGATCACTCGACTGATGGTGTTATTAAAAGGCTATCTTGGTTAATCTCCACTTTATGTTTGCACACTTAGTCAAACAGTGTTGTGGTAGATCTGTCAGGGCTCTGAAAGCAGGGAGCTGACAAGCTCCTTAAGAGCAGCACCTGTACGTATGCAAACATAAAGAGCAGGAGTGTGCATGTTCTCCATCTGTCTTCAAGCTGGAGCTTTAGGTTTATTAATCATGCTCAGAGCCTCAAAGGCTTTTCTAGCTTGTTCGTTGCCTGACCCAAAGGAGTAATGGTTCAGCGCTTGGCAATGAAAACCCAGGGCTTCTGCATTTTATTCCTAGCTCTGCAATCAATTCACAGCAGAGGCTGGAGTGAATCTCTTAGGATTAGGTCCAAAGGGCTGAAGACTATAAAACTGAATCAGAGACACTTCTTTTTCCTATATTCGGCTACTAGACTGCAATCCAGAGCTTGGGGACAGGTGCCTGTTACACAGCATCATGAGGGGAGCCAGGCATCATGGAGCAGCCTTTATGTCAACTGAGAAAAGGACAAAAGGGCATACACTAAATCTTGCCTCTCCTACAGATTTGGATACTTACCTGAGCAACATTCACTTTCTGCTAAAGGTCTCCAGTCTATCTTCACCAATTCAAGACCTTTTCTGATTTTTCAATAGAAAGCAGTTTTGGTGACACACGTGTATATGAATTTCACTGCTGAGTACCTCATCTGGAAGATCTGGTACCAGTCTCACAGCTGCATAGAGTGATTCAAAGCCATCTCCAAGAATAAAATCTACCTATTTAGGTGTAAAAACTAAGCTGGGCAATGCCCTGAACTGCCTGAGCTGAATTTGAATTTGGCCCTGCTTTGAGCAGGGTATTGACCTAGATGACATCCCGAGGTCCCTTCCAGACTTGTGTGAGTCTATGGTTCTACAATTACATGGAAACTACTTTAGAGCAAAGAATATGTGAGAGTTTTCTTGCGGAATATAGTTTAGAGCTCTCACTGCTTGGCACTTCCAAGAACTGTTCATATATTTCACGCTGTGTCCAAAACATGAACTTACTTCTTTTACTTCCTTTCCCAACCCCTAGGCACATCTATCTGAGAAACGGCATGCTCCAGCTAAATTCATGTGAAGTTTGATGAAAGACTTTCAGGGAAGGTGTCGTCTGGGATGCTTCAAGGCACGTAGACAAGGTTGTACTGTAGTCTGTGGATCTGGCCAATCCCACACTGGATGAAACACAGAAATACAACTGAGGTACCTGAAAGGTGAAAGCAAGCAGTGAAGTAGTCTTGAAGAGAAGAGGTTTGGATTTATGAACCTAAGCTTTACCAACCCCCTTGTGTGTTTCCTTGGAGATAGCCCTAAAACCAGGACTCAAAAATCATTACTTATGTTAGTAAATAAGTCACCTGATTTTCAGCTGGACTTAGCAGACATATCTGATTTATTTCAACACTAACGCGATCATGGCTGAAATGAAATCATACACAGATGAGTGTCCCAATTGCTACTTTATTAATCCTGCTGTTTAGGTTCATGATTAACAGGAGGCATATGCAAGGCTCATTTGGTATCAAAACAGTGAAGAAGCTCCTAATCTGTCACTGTCACAGGCATCTGCAAAAGCTACTTGCAGCACTCTCCAGTGCAGAGAGCAACTGTGTGAAAAGCCACTGTGACAGAGGGAGTGAGATATTGATTGTGCAATGTGTTTTCCTTGTCAAAACAGAATGAATGTGCCTCAGAGAATCCAATTTCTCTGCATCTAACAGGCACACAATGGGAGTAGTGAGATGCCAGCTCACGCTGGACGTGTGTCTCAGTGAATGATCTGTGTTATAGCATAAGTATGCTCCCTGTCCACAACAGGACAGTGTGGGGCAGCAAGGTGACACTTGCCTGTCCTCTCTGTCAAACAGAGAGCTCATACAGAGACCTTTTCAGCCCATACTTACCTCAGACACTTTCAGGATGGAGGAGCTCAGATCTTATCCCAGCTTTTAAAGTAGGTTCACCTTACCAGTGCACTCAAAGGCCACTATCTCCACCTCTTCCACAGCCTGTGCATAGTAAATCAAAGAGTCCCAGGGTGCATTCACGAGCACTTCAGTGCAATCATTCACATGCTGCTGGAATGGTTCCTAGCACAATCTTGGCCCAAACTAGCTAGCACTCTCCCAGACAATCCCTGGACTAAGCACAAGCCAGGAACCATGTCCAGTAGGTAGAACACACATTTTTCCAGTAGGCCAGTCGGTTCCTGGGGAATAAGAGAGTGACAGATATGTACCCTTCCACATCAGTCTGCGTCAGCTACATAGAACTATCCTGATCACATTTAACTTGCCACTGGCTCATTGGTAGCTTCTTGATGAGGCTTTGAGCAACCTGGTCTAGTGAAGGGTGTCCCTGCCCATGGCAGGGGGGTTGGAACTAGATCATCTTTAAGGTCCCTTCCAAACCAAACCATTCTATGAGTCTATGATTCCTTTCACCTCCTCTGGACGTGATTTATTTCCTCTGATGAGTGACTGTTTCATCATAGTAAGTGCATCCAGCTCATAACAAAATTGATAGCTCAATGCTTTTGCTTGTATGAGCTAGTATTTTGCTGAAATGTTCACATGAACTGCAATACACAATGGGGACCAAAAGACAAAAGAGTAACAATAACAATGTAATGAGGGTAGCTCATCTGAGAGCTCCACTGAGAGCCAGACTTCATAATATCCTAAATGGAAAACCACAACGCACTCACAGCAAACACAAGGTTAATCAGTAGTGCAGTTTCCTTCATTCTAAATTTATGTCTAAACATTGTTCAATAGAAGGAAAAATAATAAATTAATACATCTCCTTTAAGGAGGTAGGTTTCAGTGAAAGATGAGTCTTAGGATTCTTCATAAAGCATCAGTTTGACAAGCAGTCTTTAGAGGCAGGACCAATCCCTCTCCCACACACCCAAATACTGACCCACAGTCCTGCTGCTTCCTCTCTCTATAGCTACCCAGGCTGCTTTCACTGTGGGCTACTCTCTGCAAAGAGACAGACCTTTCCCTCATTAAGGTTTGACTTCCCTACTTGTGCTGGGGTCTTCTTGCCCAAATGAGCAACCAATTGCCTCATCTGCTATTGAGCCTTCAGGTGTAGCTTTTCTCCTCTGACTTTCAGAGTAGGACAGCAATACTGTTATTCAATACACAATCAAGCACATCGGATATTTCAGAGCATCCCACCCAGTAGGGTTTCACGTCAAAACAACAGGCTGCTGACATATACATTGAACATTTTGTATTCCTGGAGACTGCAGAATCATACAGACAACCTTGTCCTCAATTATAACAGTCCCTAGCAAGGACTGTCGGCTTAACAAGAAGTGGAGATGCTCTTACCCCTCCCTTCACACCAAATCTTGCGGGGATCCATATCTCAGTTTTAGAAACAGACACGTCTGATCTGACCAAAAGAATGGCTGGGCCTGTTGATGGCTCTTTCCAGTTAAGAAATAAACCAAATATGGGCTACAAACTTAGACAAGATAGCTTGGAGATTCTTCTGGAAAGATGAAAGTTCTACCTGAAAATTACGGGGTAGGATAGTAACCTGCAGGATGTGACCGTCTCTACCATATAAACTAAGCCCAAAGATCATCAAGACAAACAACATACATGGAAAACAATGCATGAAATGATGGATAGTTAGGAATAAGATCAAGAACAACTTTGCTCTCCCAAGAAGCAGTAGGCTCACCTAGCAAAACACAAAACAAGAAGTTAGGTCACTTCACTGAATTCGTGTGGGAGGTCTTGCAAGTGATTAGGTTCAACATCTGCCCCTGAAGCAGGAATGATGGTTCCCTCTGCCATTTTCTCCTAGCAAAATCAAGCCTTGTCACATAATTCCCATCTCATAGTTTCATTTCAGCCACTATTCACAGAATAACCTTCTTGATTAGTCTATAGAGCTACAAGCTTCTCTCCCCCCATCCCTCCCACCCCCCCGAAGGCCTGCAATGGACTGACATCCACAAGCAGCTATGCACAAGTATGACTGGCTGTCACCCACAGTTTACAGGACTAGTCTGACCTTCAGGGAGGCCACACTCTAATTTTCAGCCCTGCTGTACCACACTCAGTGGTAGCTACTACTGTTCCTCTACCAACCTCTGCTGTTTTTTCTTTTGCCATTAGACAGCCCTGACAGACTTTACAGTGAACTCTCACTCTTACTGGAAACACAGGGGTTAATTTTCCGTGATGAGTTTGGCAGACATATGCCGATTCTGTTTTCAGTTGTGCCATTTCTCTCCCGGTGCATGCACAGTCACAGCTGTGAATGAGTTACAGGCTTAAATTTTTAATGCTGGAGGCTATTCCTAGCTACCTTTTCAACATTACCACCTTCACTGCATCCTATAATATACCCACAGAGACATCCTGGGTTCCACTTAATTGGAACACCATTTACTTCTGTCCTTCTGGTTTGTTTGTATCATCGAGTTCTTAAATGGAGTCTTGCTGAGGCATGGTAACAAGTTTGTCTTTCTTTGCTTATCCACTTCGGAAAAAAAAAAAATTCAAACTACATTATCTGCAAACAGTTCTGAAAGAAAGATGAAGAAAAGAGTTCTTAACTCAGAATGAAAGACATCTACTTAATAGGCAGGAAAGATAATGCTGTTTATTAATAGCTGGATGGAATATGGTTGCTACGATTTATTAAATGGGATGAGCTGAGCTCAGGGTATTGTTTTCCAGGGCATTGTACAAATACAGAGCAAGAAGCAGCATCTGCACTGAAGAACTAAATATAAAAGAGACACAAAAAATAGATGCAGTGAAACCATTCTCATATTACACGACTGAGGCAGAGAGAAGGTAAGGTCACACAGAAAATCTTGGAGAATCTGGCAGCTGATAATGTCTTTTGTCAGTTTAAGCCCTGTGCTTTAAACTGCACAGCATCTATCTGATTTGCAAGACATTCACACATTCGTATCTTCTACAATTTGGAAGCAATCTCAAATCTATGGGTGCTAAGGTAAAGAAGACATCTTTAGAGAAAAAAAAAGCAACTCCTCTCTCTGTAAGTATCTTTGCAAGCCAATTTTTTTTTTTTTTTTTTTTTTTTTTTTTTTTTAATGTGCCTAGGTTATTGGTTAATTAATGAACTTCTGCAGGGAGGCAGAGTGTGCTTCCTTTTTGTCAGAATAGCACTACCCCACAATGGGGACCAGAAAAATTTAGTGCTGAATGGGAGAAGCAAACCACTGTATTTTCTTATGTTACATTGTGGAAAGTCATTAGGAGCATCTATTGTGGAAGAATTTAACTCCCGCTTTGGCCTTATGAAGTGTCATCCTCTCGGTCTCAAAATAAAATAAAAAAAATCCTAGTTTGATGACACTATTACAGACAACATTGGTACCATATTGTCCACACTTAAAATGAGTTAGAATTTCACTGTGAAATCTCCTGGCAATTCTCCCTCAACTAGGGAACATGCTAATAAGGTATTGTCTTACTGCAATGTAATTTGAAAGTTAGAGAGACAACGTAATGCAATCTTCTCACATAAAATTGTTTGGGTTTGTTTTCAACACCCCACATATTAATGTTAACACAAGCACAGTCTGAAGGGTAGCAGGAAAGCCAGCTTCCAGCCCCTGCTGTTTTAGGAATAGTAAAATTATAAAGCTAAATCCATCAAAGGATCAGTCAGGTCAGAATATAACCACTGCTGACATCCTTCCCATGGCCAGCATTATCCTCTAGCAGGCACAGCATGGATAAGTACCCCCAGAAGTTATGGACCCTAAATTAGCACAGCAGCTGTATAATGCTCTCCAATGTCCATAGACATACGAAGTTCCTTCTGCTGCTAATTAAAAATGAAGCCTTCATCCCTCCAGGGTTTACCATCACACAAAGACAGATGATGGGAAACTTCTGAAAGAAAGGTCTGGCTCTAACATGATGACAGTTAAACAGAGGTGCATATTAACATGGATAATATTCTCTCAGTAACTGAAACAATGGATGGGGCAACAAATGTCCTGTCAGCTCCTGACATATGTATCCGATGGTTCAGGGGTGAGTGCATGCCCCGGATGTTGTGCAAATCCACTCTGTCTCTCTTGGCTCACTGATGCAGAGTCAGCTCCAGTCCTGGCTTCTCTGTCCTGTCCAACACCTCTACACCAGTTAGACATTGCTGAGGGTGTAAGCACACTCAGCAGGTAAAGCTGTTTCCCCTGAACTCCAGTGCCCAAAGCCACTGTCCCTTATTCCTGAGAGGAATGGAAAACATGCTGCTGGCTCTTACCTTGTCCGAGACATATATCCTCCTGTTACATGCTTCTTTCTCTCTCCCTCTCTGAGTCATTCCCAGGGTCTCTTCAGTGTCCAGATTTGTTACAGTCTGTGTGTAATGAATAAGCTGGATGTATCAGCACCTTCACAATAACCTGTGAGAAAGCTGATGCCTAGACCACTAGTCACAAAGAAGAAAAATCCTGGATTTTGTGTTTTGGAGCATTTTTGGCAACTGTAGATGAGCTCCCTGCCCCCTGTGCTTGCCTTAATATTGCATTCCATCCTCAGGTAGTTCATACAGTCCTAATGCAACAAACAAACCGTTTTATTGTTGAGTCCCCAAGTTCAGAAACTCTCACTACATTTGAGAGAGGTCATTGGCAATGGAGGAGCACTGCAGAATATTGTTCTATTTCTTGGTTTGTCTCTATAACCATAACACTGGAGTAGTGAGACAAGGCTCTAATGTAGCTCTCATTGATTTCACTGAGATTTATAATTTGGCAGTATCTTTTTTCTCAGATAAATCTCCTCATTGAAAGTTTCTTGATTATGATTAACTTACTGACTCTCTGCACTCAGAGACCATGTTAAAGAAGAATAAACAGAGGAATGGTTTAGACATTCAGGTTAATGAGAAGACCCAACTGGTAAAATTAATTCCATTTTGGGCCCCCAGTCCAAGAGAGAGTTTGAAAAACAGGGGGGGAGTCTAGCAAAATGAGCCAGGTTCGTTAAGGGGCTTAACATATGATGTAGGAGAGAGATATCCTGGAGAAAAGACTAAGGAGGGACTCAGTGTCCTGTCTAATGGGTGGCTATACTGAAGATGGAGACAGAACTTCCCAGAGGTGCACACAAAAAAGACAACTGGACAACTGCCACGTGTTCTACGGCAGGATTTATGAATAGTGGAACAGGGGCCCAGAGAGGTTGTGGGTTCTCCATCCTTGGAGTTACTCAAAACTCAAGTGGACAAGGCCCTCAGAAACTTCTTATAACTCCTGGAGCAGGAGCAGGTAGATGACCTACAGAAATCCTTTCCAATATTTTATTCTCTGATGCTATATTCAACATGAGAGTGAGAACAACATTTTATTATCTTTCCACTGCTCCTCTTCCAAGTTTTACTAGCACTACTTGAGTTATTTGTTAATTTTGAGAAAGACGTTCTGTCATATGTCTGTAATTTGACAGTGCTGTAAGGCACTGGACTGTCACAGTGTTTTTCATATGTATGCATTTATGCAGCACATACAGGCATCAACTCACATTAAGAACAATTTGAACCTGTTTGTGATTTTGGTCTCTTAAAATGGTTGCAGTTGGACCTGAATTCAGAGACACAAACATACAATGGCATTTTAAATGGAATTTAAAGAGATTTTTGCTGAAATGCATTGTGGCTTCATCTAATTTTTCTCTGCATATGTCAGCCTGCAGTCCTGTTATCTTATCCAGCATCTACTTTCCTGTCAGATTTCTTTAAGGATACTGCTAAGCCTTGATGTCTCCTTCCCCTTCAAGAGAGAACATGCAGAGCCTTCTAAGAGGCCTGGGAGACAGCACATCTACAGCAGAATGTCACCTCAGTGTCTGTTGTCTCACAAATAATAATGCCAGAAGCATGATGGAACTTGGATGAAGGAAGGTGTCTGCCTTGAAAAGAATAAATGAAGTGGTTTTCAGCAACACTTTGGGATATGTGTCCTCGCAATCGAAATTGTCCATTCATGTAGAATATATTGCAGTGAACTCTGCTTAGTTGGGGTGACTGGTCATTTCACCCTCCATGGGATCAACTAAACCTACTGATAGTGAACAATAAATGACTACTGCTTAATTAGGCCAAAATTAACATAAATACCAGATAACGGACGGAAATGTCTGTTTAACAAAAAGGCGAGGCGGAGAAAAATGTTGCTTTTAAAGGGCTAAATGACATGCAACTCTGCCTTATTTGGGACCTTTTATAAAGCTTCAGACTCTGAAGAGCTGACTCAGGATAACAAGCCATCTGGGAAAACCTAGTCTGGGTTTCACATCATAACCAAGCAACAGCCCTATCCATAATTACACATGATTAGATGTGTTAGGAGGTGAAGCATGGAAAGTGAAAGAGCTTCACATGGAAATTTTTGGGGTGTTTCAACATAAAATTTACTTGGAAAGTCTAAATGTAATCAAAAACGAGGAAAAAGGAAAACAGTCTGTTTCTTTTAGGTGAAAGTCAGCCTAGTTGCATTTCAGCTGTCATGCCATTGAAGAATACATCTGCAAAAGCATTCAACTAGTTTACACCAGTTACAGATAGACTGAATAGCCAGACCCGTGGAAACAACTTCAACATGGGAAGTGGTTTCTCTGCTCTTTTGAAAGCAAAATGTGGCTATCAGGAGGGAGACATCTTTCTCAAATTACAAGCCATTCACAATATGGCAGGAAGAAGCACAAGGTCAGTTAATGTGGCTTTGTGGGAAAACGATTAAACTACAGTGATTCAGCACTTTGCATCTCTGTACATACTCAGAGTGGATGGAAGAGTGGAACCATGCTATTTGCAAAGTTAGAGAGTTGTGCTGGAAAACTGTCTCAATACTGACAAACAGTTGTCATTTTTTTCTGTTGCTTTTTGTCTCTGAGCCTAAGAATCTTACCTGATTATTGGATCTAGAAAGGCATGGATTAGAATCCCAGCTATATTGTGATCTCTTTATGATCTTAGTTACTCAGTTCATGACAACATTCTCCTCATCAAGGTTCTGGACATTAAGCATAGCCATCACTTGTAAATGCAAATGATTACCATCCATTTTCATTAAGATAAATGACAACAGCCAGATATTTTGGTTTTTTGGGGTTTTTTTCATCTCATCACTACTCAGCAGAGTTCTTTAATGTTGTTCTCATGTGTGTTGTAGAACAGTTTGCAGAATAATGATGTTTTAATCCTGTGGTAAAATGGGGCCACAAATGTAGTGGTGATTAAAGCCCAAACCAGACATCTCAGAAAAATTGATACACACGGCTAATTCATTCTGCAAAGTACCTTCAGCGAATGAGTAATCCTACTGCTTGAAATCCAGGAAGCCTCCCTTGGCATAAGGTAGGATTTCAGTTGAATAAATACTCCAGAATCCAGCCTATGGCCAGCACCACAGCTCCCCTCAGACTGTCCCATTTTTACATGTAAGCACAGGTCGTCACTGAAGAGTTGTTCCTACAGCAGCAGTCTTATTAAAATTAGCAACCGAATTAACAACTGAACATATGATGTAATCCTGTACACTGAAAGTTAAGGTGTTGCAAATCTTATCAAACATGATGAAAGAACTTGGAGATTTTATGTTTTAGATATAGAAGTGTATGCAGAGTTTAACCTCTCTGAGTTTTGTACCATGTCCGATTTAATGGACCAATATATGCATGTTTACTTCTATTGTTGTCATTGTATACATTGACTATTTACAAACCCTGTACCCAAGGTCAACTTCATTAAGAGAACCAATTAGACTAGAGTTAACCTAATACAGATCATTGACTAATGAACAACAAAAAAGAAGTTTATTACTAAGCATTAATTAACTTCACTGTCAAGCAGGCTATGTGTTTTAAGAATGAGTTAGTTAATAGGTTTCCAAGCAGCACTTCACACTGACAAAGCTACCCAACTTTCTTAGACATACAAACAGAAAGGGTGCACAGGTTTCTCCACGAAGCCAGTAACAGTTGCAAACCAGTTAGTGGCAAAAGCGGCCTCCTGAAGACATTCAACTTTACTGAGAGCCATAATACATTTCAATTTCCGCTGAAATACTCAGCTCAGCTACCCTGCTCCCAGCAATATTTAAATCTATTTATATATTACCCATATTGCTTTATTATTTTACTTTTAAGAAGCACAGTTTAATGCTTGAGTGCTTTTCGGTTTTGCCATTCAGACTGCAGATTAAGTTTATAATGACTAGCTTAATCTTTACAGGCTGTAGCATGTATCTGGTCTCAAAGATACCCTTCATGATATGAGGTTTTAGATTACTTTGGTGCTTCAATAAAAGTTAGATGCAGTCTGAGGCCTTCTTATAGTCATATTGTGGCTTATTATACCACTGCTTTTTCTTTCTGGACATTGCAGTATGTAATTTACAGTGTATTTCCTTTTTGGGATTTGAAAAGGCAGAGGTGTCTGAACTGCAGGGTTAGGAACAATTTTACCCTCTATTTCTTGTGCCACAGACAGATTATAAGTGGATGAGGAGTATGCACTGAACCCCTTAAAAATGTGTAGTACTACGGGAAAAGAGCACCCAAACTGATAAAAAAGACATGGATATAGCTGAAAGCCTGTTAGTCGAGACTGTTTTTAAGGGTCTGAAATTGATTGGATTTGAAATGACCATACAGAGACAGGAGATCCGTGGAACAAAACCCCTCATCCCTCTCTTAGACCTTTTGAACTCTTTACTTTTGAATAGGAATTGTTTTATGTAATTCTGGGAGATTTTAACTCTCACTGAAGTAGACATCTACTAGCTGCATTGCTTACTAGACTCCTCTGAATGTACTGGCTAGATCCTTATGGATTATCAAAGACCATAGAGACCCGTGTGGGATGCTGTAGCCCACATGCAGGTGAATTTTAAGCTTTACAGGCTATCATACTTGGCATCTGTGTGCCACCTGGGAACAGTAGGAATCTCCCATAAGACTGTACCGTGTTAGTCAGCTCCACATAGAGGTCTTTTGGTACTGTAGAGTATCACAGATGATGGTTGGCAGATGTCTGAGCAAACCAGTGCTTTTTCACATACCTCCAGGTAGATATGTATATTTAGGTGTCTTAGTCTCAAGCACGACCTACAATGGGTATCCTCAGTGCAAGTGTCCCCAACTGAAGTTCCCACTGTAGTTCATGAGGAGCAGGTCAATAGAGTCAGTGAAGTTTAGGACAGGAATCTTTTGACCAAATATAGGAGCTTACTGAGAGTGACATGAAGGACCAACTCAGGAAGTCTCAATCAGGCGACCAGGTCCAGACTGAACAGCTCTAGGTACACCACTCTCTCCACTGACCAGCTCTGCACTGACTGTCGGCAGAACCCAGAGTAGCTCGCTCTATGTCTGTGCTGCAGATTCTCGTGTTTAATCAGTAGAATCCCATCTTGGGTCTCCTATGCAGTGTACCATGAGTGAGTGGGCAGCGGATCACTGAAACCATAACTCTGCTCTTCCGAAGCAAGGTCAAGGGTAGGGGGAAAGCATTCTTATTTCTAGGAAAGCTGAGCCCTTGCAAATTAGATGTTGTACTCAGAGGTGATGGTCCCGTAAACAGACACACTCATATTGCTAGAAAAAAGTTGGGCCATCTCATAATTTGAAGTAGCTGAGGAATAAGGGGTAAGGTCTATTCTCCTGAACCATGAGGAGGATAAGAAGGAGATATTATTGTTTAGAAAGGGATAACAAAAACCTGAGGTGTATATAGACCTTAAAATGACACATTGTGGTGAGTGAGAGAGACAGAAAAACTGGAACAAGAGAGCTGTTTATCACTGTACTTCCTTTGCTACATAGACTCCATGAACGGGAGAAAAAACTTGGCCCTCCAACCATTAAGCAACAGACTTGGTCTCCACTGTGGGTTGCTACTTCCGCAGTATGTGATACACATATGTCTACAATTTTTTTTTCAAACAAAACTTTGGAAAAGTGTTGCTGAACCAGGAATGTCCCAGTCCATCCTGATGGAGAAATTGGATCTCAGTTTAAATGCTACAATTCATCTCAATTCATCTCATCACTGAAAAATACCTAAACCAGCCCAAAACTAAACAAAGCACCGAAGAAACCAAAGTTTATCTGAAGTAACCTTGTTGTGAGGGCTTGAGTAGTCAAGGTGTGTCTGGAAGGTAAGCGTAGTTTTAGGGTTATTCCCAGACCTGTGCAAAGCTGACAGTACTAGCAAACTTCCTTTGCCTTGAAGCCTGAAGGAGGGAGACCCTGATTTGCAGCAGTGGTGGTGTCTGAGACGGGAAGCATAGGGTGCATTCACCTGTGAGTGAGTCCTGGCTTGAAGGAATTTCAAACTGAAGGAGCTCATTCTCCACACAGGTTAGAAATGTATCCCTGCCTAGAAAGAAAGAGACAAAGTCTCTAGTGACAAAAATCCATTTTGCTTTATGTTCAATGTCTTTTAGGCTACTGTCTCACTAAACAAGTATTGCTGATTGCCAAGTACTTACACAATAGGATTTTCTTTCTTTAATCCAAAGAAAAAAAAAAACATCAAGTGAGCAGAACTATGAAAACTTCTGTATGCTTTTTTTTCAAATGGACTTACATGCTTAAGATAAAAAAGAAGTAATTTGATGTCATATCTAGTATTAGAAAATAGGAAAAAGTCTGTTTGAGAAAGATTTTGGGGAAAAGATTTCATAGAAGAGTGAAAGAGATAGAAGAAAATACCTTATTCTTTTTATATATATATTTATGGATCATTTCCCACAGTCTCTGAGTTTCTCAGACACTCAACTTTTAGTAAAACTCACTGAAAATTTTTCCCCTCAATGATTTGGATTTCACTGGCTGACATCTGTTGTTAGTAATAGATGCAATAAAACTACCTGTGCCAAGAAAGTCAGACCCTTATGTTTATTGTAATAAAGCAGAAGGATTTACAATTTGGTGTAAAAAGTTTTTATGGTTCACTACAATTCTTAAATTCAGAGTGTTTCTTAGCTTTGAGACAGACGCAATAAAAGTGAAGAGATGACTTACTACTTTTCCTTAGTAGATTTCAAAGAACATTCCAAGAGGGTATCAATTTTAGAGAAGGTCAATAATGACTTTTTGGAATGGTTTTTCAATGGAAAAAGATCTTTTGTGAAATCATAGTATTTTTATTCTCTGTGAGGAAAACAGAAATTATAAATCCCCATACACTCACTGAAAAAGCATCTGTGATTTCAGTATTCACACAGAACATGAAATTACATGAGAGCTTTCCAAACTGTTAACTGGAAGGCTACAATAATACCCAGACCTCTACTCAAATGCTCAGCAAGACTGATCTCAGAGAATGATTAGATCTACACAGTAAAGTTTCTTTCTACCACTAGCTTGGTTTATTTATTTATATACATGTGTGCATATGTATATATTTTAAATTGCTTTAGTTCATTTCTGTAGAAACCTCTCTTGAGGGAGAAATTTAATTTTTGCATGCTTAAAAATATTATATCTCATACCAATTTAAAATTCAGAGAAGTAAAGGTACCACCATGGTATGTTCTTCATAGAAACCTAGCCTGAAAGAAAATGTAGAGCTGTTTACTATTTAAGAATATCTGTTGTTAACTTTTTAAAGTTCTACCCTATTTTAGGAAATTGTAAAGGGACATGTACGCAGAAACACAATGAAAACAAACACATTGATGCTCCTGGTCAAAATCCAACAGCTCAGAGAAGTCAGTTCTCACAAGACAAAACTGAAGTTCTGAAGCTGTGTGTTTATTCCTGGAGAGATGAAAATGTTACACAGTGATGTGGTGTTGTCTGGACAACAGCAGAATCACTGATTTGCTCAAGCATTACTGTTCCAGACCTGGTGGATTGAATGATTCTAAATGCCACGCTGAGCAGTGAAAGTCCACTGTCAAAGGGAAACGTGAGCGCAGGGTTCAGTTCATGATCATGGAAATATTAGAGTGGACTTTGGGGAAGTCTTGCCAGCTCCCTTTATTATGTATTGCCATATATAATATTGGACAAGGTGTAAGCCTGAGTATGATCTCTAAACTAAAGCCTGAAAATGGACTGAGTTCAAATTGCACTGATTTACCCTAGTAAATAAGACAAATATATCTCTTCCTGGTGCTTGAGATATCTCTTTTATAGTATTGACAGCAAAACTGTTTTCTGACAAAGGGTTTTCTCTAAAAGCAGCCTGGCTGCAGCTAGTCTATTCTTCCCATGAGCACATCAGCAATCAGCAGCTAAAGCCCAATAGCAGGATTTTACTGGAGACAGCGATGAGGAGGGGAATGATACCTTTTCATCTCCACCTGACTAGGGACCTGCTTGGTTTCATGTACAAAGAAAGCACCACTTTGGACTGGGAACTCAGTGAGAGCGATCAGGCTAGGAAAATATATCGGGGCGCTTGGATCCTTGTGCTAGTGGGACAATCCACAAGTGTTAGTCAGGTTCTTTTGGGGAAGTTATGCTGCTCCCACTCTGAAAGCAGTGTGTTATCAGCAGAAAATCAGGACTTTGTACTGCGGTCACAATTAACGTACTCCCTGCTGCAATCAATTTACACTTAATGATGCATTTAGTGGTAATAAAAGTGGGAAGCTGTAAACTATTCTTACCATTGTTATAATTTGCCACCTTTTAGGTATCAAGGAAAAGTGGAGTCACAATGTGTACCTTTTTTTTTTGTGAAAAAATATCCAAATAGTTGCAGTAGAAATCCACGAGAAAAGAAAAAGTTAATAAGGTTACTGGGAATTAAAAGTACTTTTTCTCTGTACCAATCACAAGAGTGCTGAGTTAGGAAAATGGCATTTAGAAAGTTCTGTTAATTAGAAATACCATCCTTGCCTCTGTATTCCCTCTGAGGTTTCTGTGCCATCAGGCAAGGCTTTTAGGAAGTCATTATGACATACAAATAGACCATGCTAAATTAAATTTATTAATACATCATATGAATATTTTCAGCTGCTTAGTTTTGGCTGACAGCAAGTTCTAATGGATATCTAATCAGCAAAGAAAGTCCAAACATCTGAGACGGCTGAATCATTGGGGAAGGTATGACACAAAACTTATCTTGAAGTGAAGGACATAGGACACACCACTTTCCGTGGGATGAGTATTTTGTTCAATATTCTCCTTCCTGTAGCACGGGGCTAAACCAGCCTACAAATCTCCCAGCTGGAGGGTTCAAACAGGAAAGTTTGGACATGAGGATTCTTCTTTATTCCAAAGTGTTAGTCTGTACAGTTCAGGTTTGCTAGGACATTGCTTCAGTGGCCCTTGGTTGAGCTGAAAAGCATTTCTGTCAGCCTGTATTTTTTTCAAGGAGACAGGCAATGTAGATGAGGGAAGCTAAAAATGAAATGTGGTCATCAAGCAATTTGGACATGCAGACTTGAGTCACTTTTCACTTGCTGTCCTGGAACATCAAAAGACATTAGCTCAGTTTTTGGCAAGGGGAAAAGTGAAATGAACATCTGAGACAGACTGAAAATACTAGCTTGAGCAGGTGCAGCGAGGGTAGGTGGAAATACCATTCAGCTGTTGAATATTTGTTCACATGGTTTGGATTTTTTTTTGTATTTTCCATAAAGGCTTGGAGTTTGGAGGGGCAGAATGTTTTCAAGGGCCATCAAATTTCAATGGATAAGGAACAGAGCATGCTAAAGTAAATAAAACCACAAGCTTGTCCCAATTCTCTTCCACAGCTTAACCCCCTCTGACCTAAAATTCTTAGCTTGAAAAATTTCTGTTAAGGAGCTTTCTTTTACTATTTGCCCTTTTGGACCTCTTTCAGACTTCCAGATTTTTCATTACTGTTAAGGAGTTTCCACTTTTGGGAAAAAGTGCTGGAAGACCAAAGGAAGGTAAGATAGCTAGACTGTCCATCGTAATACTGTGCTCCAGGCTAGAAGCTGAGGATGCAGAGAGCAGAACTTTTGACAACACGTTTTTATATAATAGGAACGAGAATTGTATGTGTTTATAGACGCCTCTGTTGTAAAGCAACCAGGAGATAATTTCACCTTAGGAAAGCAAAAATGATTCAGGGCTCATTTCATTTCTGCATCAATTCAATGCAAGAGAGAGAAGGCAGAGTATGGTGAGTGAGATGAAAACATTATGTGGCTTTCAGTGGGACCTCAACTGAAGTCCTCTTGTGCAGAAGAAATTCTCTTTGCATTTATAACCTAAACAAAACCATTTACTGGGGAGTCTGGAGCACCTTAGGCTCTACAACTGCTCTCCTGATTGCTGGTCTTTGCTGAAGGGACTAAGAAAGGGCCAGACAGCAGTCATTCATTCAAGGTCTCTGTACTAATACCAAGTGCATTCTTTAAATAAAATAGTGTATTACCTGATTTTGTGATTTTTCTCAAGGAAACTGTACAAAAGTGGTAAAAAAATCTAGAAATAAGCAAAAGAGCATTACTTGGCCCTAAACCACATTTTCCCCTGTTGTTTGCATTCAAGTTGCCTTGTCTTTCTCTTCTGCGCCTTTGACAGGCAGGCAAGAGCTTACGTTTCAAGCTCTCAAGAAGCTGTATTGAGAGATGGGCTATATTTATTCAGCACCAGTTATGGGTAACTCAAGTTTACGTGCCTCAGGATGGCTTAAAGCGCGTAAGTGGCACATTCATGTCTATTTATGAAAGACTATTTAGACACTTTGTCCTTGCTCCTAACAGCCACTTCCTGCTTTTATGTCCCTGAAAGATGCCACATTGTACCTTCAAAAAAAGAGGTACATTTCCTAGAAACACTTGCCTAGATATTATAAGACACAGATGAGTTCCATTTTCCTGTGAGACTGCCTCCACAGTCTACTATCCAATATTCTATACTGGGCACCTCTGTATGGTAGGGTGATGACATAGAGTTATTTTTTTGTGTGAGAAATTGCTGGCATCAAGAAATCCAGATACCAAATTGAATAACAGGATTCCACTAATGAAACATGTGCTTCAGACACTCCCCACAAATGTAAGGAAATAAGGCAATTTCCCTAGGTGACTTCAACAGGATGTATGTGCCCTGGTGACATCTCAGGTGGGAAGGAGAGGTACACTCTCAACAGCTATCCTGCTCTCCCTTGACATGTTGGCCCTGTGCTGTTGTGCCTTTTAAGGGTGGTGACCACTCTCTACCATTGCTCCCTTCTCTCTCATCTCCCAGCACCTTGCTGGCTCTCACTCTTGCCCAGGATGCAGTCACATTTAGGTGTAGTGCAAGGTTAAGATCTCCAGGCTTTTCCCTCTCCTGCAGTAATTAAAGCTCCTTTGATACCGAGTAGAGATACCTTTTCACCTCTTTATCATCTCTCCACATCCAGCATAGTTTCATTCATTACAAAATAGAAGGGAAAAGCTGAAAACAAGCTCTTTTATTCATTTTCCCCCCATGACAGAATTCCTGTCCTATATAATCCAGTGATATAAGAGCTAAGTCTTTGCTCCTTTGAAGTGTTGTGAAGACAGCGAAAGTTTGTCTTCCTTTTATTCCAATCCTTCAGTGAGTTCTAAGCAAAACTTCAAAAGTATCCATCCTGTCATGAATGTTATGTGAAAACTATGTCTCTTCCCTCAGTTCATCAGTAGATGGTGGCAAAGAGTTCTTGCTCATCTGAGCTTCAGACCCCAGGGGTTACACAAATATGACAATAACAAAAACTGATGGTTAATATTTTGCCATCTGCTGCACTCCTTAGCTTCAGCTGCTCTATCTGTGTGTGAATGAACCTGTTGCAACTTCTGGTTGCCTTCCCACATGAAGAGCTTTGTGAGATCACAGAGTCGTTTCCTTTTTCCAGGTAGTCCCTGTCTTCCAAAGGCCTCCAGACCTTATTTCTCTGACTGAATCCAGGGAGTCCATCTATCTGCAACTGCCCTGGTACTTCTCTTCTTTTGACCGTATTGTCTTTGTTGTTACTTTGTATCTGAATCACTTAACTATGAGGCATATGGGAGTATGATGTGTATGAACTATGTGGCAAATCACAACTGTATTGCAAGTTGCATTACTCTATAATTAGGAAATTAAATGAAAACTATTTGTCTACACAGGAAACCAATACGAAAACATGCAACGTCTCTTACATGGAATATCTTACCAGAGAAATAATTGTCTCCTGAAATTACATGCACTTCACTTGAATTCTAAACAACATCTTACAGCACAGACTGGTGTTCCATTACTACAATTTCATGGTACTCTAAAATCACTAATCCTAAACTTTTATTTGGGATTAGAATACAGATTGTACGTTTTCATGGCCAAGAAATGCATTGCAATTTTGTATCAGCAATGTGGTAATAACTGGACCGAATTAGCATTTTAAGTTTTATGTGTGGCAGATCACAGCATGTGTCCCTTAGCAACACTTAATGACACAGTTGTGGGTGACTTTGGTATTGGCAAGAATGTTGAAAAAACCTAGTGAAAATATATGGAATAAACAATAGTGTTGCTATTTTTCCTGGTTCTACCTCCAGTCTGAATTGTAAGCTGACATCTGTAACAAGAAGAAATACTAAATGCCAGTTTTATTTCCAACATGGTGTGTGGCTTTTTTTTTTTTTTCCTCACAACCACTTCATATCCATAAAAATCTCCTTTCAATTGCATTAGGGAAGTACAGCTTCCTAGATCATTCAAAGCCAGTCTTGGTAGAGAAAGTCAAAGTCATTTTCTCTCACAGAGAAATGCAAACAGTATGAGTTAATATAGATTGAAATACCCAGCCATGTTAATAGCTTTTAAATGCTATTCTTAATGATAACATTTAAATTCATTTTAATACTTAAGAGGAAGTGAAGCATGTCACTGTGGACAGCTGATAATTGCAGAAAGCTTGACTGCAGAGAGGAAAGCAAAGATGGTGTTTAATTGTACAGGAAACAGGGAAGGAAGTAATACAGAAGACCCAATAAAAGACAGAGAGTCATGCATGCAGTCAAACATCTGCCATAGTGAAAAACCTCAAAGCAGACACTCCAGATACAGGGATCTGAAAAGCTCAGACCACTTAGTGTGGCAGGGTGGCAGGCAGTGGGGGGCTTTTATAAAACAATGAATAGTAAAAGAGTCAGTCATACAACACGGGGACTTTCAATTAAGCTAAAAGGCAATGATTCAAAGCTTAGAAAAGAAAACCTGAATAATGCATAATTAACCTGAAACATATTGTCACAACATTTCAGCAGTAGCCAGCAGCTTAGAGCAACGTAAAAAGAAGACCAAGTATTAGTTAGGCAGTACAAATGTTAATCGGATGCCTGACATGGCATACATAATGTACTTAGACTTTAATTATATGGCCACCATCTGATTTTTACACAGGATCCATGCCTTAAGCATGGAGAAGATGAACCCAGGCAGGGACAGAACTGTGATTGTGTGAGTAGTTCAACACCCACCTGCTGCTTAATGTTTGAGGGTTTGGCTTTGCCACCAGAAGGATCTTCTTTTACTTTATAATTAAAGTAGTGCAGTAACACTCACATTAAACATTTCACATTCAAATTCCTAGAGGTTATACTCTGCGAGAGCATTGGCTCATTGACATCAACAGTGTTGATCAAGTTCTTAGCTGTGAGAGTAACTAAGCATTGGAGTACATTGTCCAGAGAAGCCAGGGAAACATTCAAGGTGCAGCATGGCAAGGCCCTGGATTATCTAACCTAAGGCCCTGCTTAGAAGGTTTGTTCAGATAATCTCCCCTTCTGAATGAGACCTTTCTATGATTCAGACTGTCCTGTCCTAGAGGAGAAGGAGAGTAGCTGCATGATTAATTTCCCCCATGCTTCATGTAAGAGGGAAGAGTCATACAGTTTGATAATGATTCTGGAAAGGGTTAGGAGAAGACAGACAAATCGAATATCATTTATAGCCTCCAGAATCCCACCTGGTACAATTAACAAGCCTGACCTAAGGGATTTGTCCTGTATCAGCTGCCTACACGTTCTGAAAAATATTCCCTGCCTCCTGCTGTGACCTTCACTATGGCAGTGGCTGTCAAGTGATTGCCCTAATAAGCATAGTCATTTCCTCAGATGGAAGAATATGTTGAACTGTGTAAAATAAACATAATTCCAAACCCATATCTTCCAGCAGCAGCGTATCATATTGTCTCTTAACATAATGGATTTGTTAGTATCACCTCAGTTTGAAAAGTGCAGCAGGCACTACTAAGGTGAATTTTGAGAGGTTAACAATGAAAAGTAAGCATTGTGTACTGAGCTGGTGACTCATACAGAGCCCTTCAAGAGACAAACATGCTAAAAACAGTTGGAAGATATCAGACAACATAAAACTTACACCATCGCTTTCCTAACCTCTGATGCTGGAAATAAATAAACTTGGAAATTTACTACTGATTATATCTAACTT
Organism: Rhynochetos jubatus; assembly: GCA_027574665.1. Taxonomy (NCBI): domain Eukaryota; kingdom Metazoa; phylum Chordata; class Aves; order Eurypygiformes; family Rhynochetidae; genus Rhynochetos; species Rhynochetos jubatus. The sequence continues at coordinate 11,248,092 of CM050648.1, read as the reverse complement.
TAGAGATAATGGTGGAAAATACTGCACCACAGCAGTTATAGTGTGGCTTTTGATTTATTTCACTGACAACCATCAGACCCTTCAATGCCTCAACGACAAATAAGCACATGAGAGGACAGATACTCAAACTGCAATACAGTTGATTTATATGGAGTGGGAAAAACCTCTGTGTGTGCATCCAGTCATATCCCCATGCTGGCTGATACACCCTTTTCCAAAACTATTTCTGTGCCTGATTTATAAGTTATCCGGTAGGTTTCTGATCTGTCAGCACCTGTAATGCTGGCTTAGCTTTAAAAACACAGCCATATCCCTGGACCATCTATGGAATTCACATGAGGTTTGGAGATGAACAGAATGTACGTTTACCATGCTCTGACTCCTTATGTTCCTCTCCACATGTTACACATTACAATAACAGAACAGTTTAACAAGCATTCATTGAATCAGGAATATTCCTGATTCAAATATGTCTCTAAAACTAGAGTTCAAACTTGTGAACCGCAATTACTGGAAAAAAGGTTCAAATTAATCTTTAAGAAATGCCAAGTGGCTAGACAAAAATTTACATGTGAAAAAAAAATCAGATTTGAGAGACAATAATTTTTATTAATGAGGATTATATCAACTATTCATTTCTGATACACAATACCAAATAAAGTACCTAAGGCCCAGTTGCTAATTCAGAGACCAACTGCAAAGCAGTAAGGCAGGAATCAATTTCCATATGTACAGGTGGGAATGCAAGCAGCTTTTTGTGACTCACCCAAAGTCACAGAGGGAATCTGAAGGGCTAGGACTTCAGTGTGAGGACTTCTGGCTCCCAGGCCCTGCCTTGGGCCACAAGCAGATTTACTTTGGATGAAGTGTGAGGGCTCTTATGGGCACGTGATGTATGCAGTTTATCAGCTTACAAAGCCACAGAAGTACACCTCTGAGTTTTCCCTGCATGTGTTCAGCAGAAACAAGAAAAGTGCATTCCTGAACTAAAAAGAAAATCAGAATACGGAGTACATATTCCCCAGAGTAGCTAATAATGTAGGTGTTTGCACCCATAGATATGACAGGATAGAGAAGTAGGTCCATGACATGAGTGAACTGCATCAGTGAACCCCTCCAAATGTAAGAGCCCCCAAGCCCCAAACCACGAAACACGTATTAAAGTACACTTGACAGTCATCTTTTCCTAGATACTTGCCATTTCTTGTGATTCAATGCACAGATGTAACACTGTAAATATTATTTTCCTTTGTTAACTTTAGTAGTTCTCCTTTTGGGATCTTTCCCCTAGCACACCATTCTTTATCATTTTCTGGCCTTAAGCAACCTTTGAACCTACAAGTATTCTGTTAAACTTGCATATTTTGCTCCATTCTTTCTTTGTTCCATACTGCTGCAAATTTACCCAAAGCTGGATCAGCATTTCAACATTCAGAGGAGAATTACACACGATACAAAGCAATGTACTTGAAATTATATGGACCAATATGGTCCATTTATAAATATATAAAGTATATATGTACAGTATAAAGCTGTATTATCACTTCTTCTCCCTCCAAACAGCACAAGAAATTGGTAGAAAGGATTTGGTTGACGAGTTGTTGTTTAGTTTTCTCTTACAGTTATCACTACTTTTCCCCTGCCACAAGCTTATTCACTTGTCACTATTCTGTGCTGCTGTCTTTCCTACATTTGATGGGTGGACACTTCCACTATAGAACAGAGAAAATCATTCAATGTCAGACAATAAGGCATTTCTATACTATCATGTTCCCCACCTATGAGCAGGGAAGCCCTTTCCAACATTGCAAACAGTGGATAAACTTCAATCATAGGAAAAGATCTACTGAAGCCAACCCATGAGACTGCTGATCTGCTGGTGTGCCATGATGAAATACATTTCAGGACTTCATTAGGACAACCTAAATCCAGTCTCTATTTACAGGCAGGTACGTTGTCTCAGCTCCTTTCCTCTCCATTAGTCTCAGTCAACATAATGGAGCAATCTGGGGTTTGGGTATCACTTCTGTTTCATTTCAGATCCCTTTTTCTTCTCAACCCATGCACGTTAGTCTGTGGTTTAGAATACAACTGGTGTTCAACAAAAATATGACTTTTTTATGTGTGCAAATACTCCTGCCAAATAAAGTTACGCAAATGAGATTACAGAAGCATGAAATCACCCAGAAAGTCAACACGGAAACATGAGGATTAAAGAAAATATTAGTGAAGTGCATGGACAAACTTGCCCGTTTGATGAAAACCAACTTGGGACAGTTAAAGAACATTAACATAATTAAAGAACATGGGGGATGATTCTTTGCTTCCTATGCTGTTGAATCTTTCACCCCCACGCAAACCAACTTAGCATTATTTGGATTACTGCTCTGCCTCGAGGTCCCAAATGAGTCTGGAAACCATTACATTAGTTATGCATAATGAGACTCAGTCTCTGCGTAGTCATGAATTACTGTTTTACATTACAGTGTAAACAGGGCATGTGAAAGGTAGCACTGCCACTTTATTGACAGACAGGGATAACAGGCACAGAGATTTGGTTTGCTGAGAAGTCTGTACTGTTCCTGCTTGTTATCACACATGCAGAATCATACCCCGAAACTCAATCATCCATATTAATCCACCAACTTAATCACCCATCTTCTCAGATCAAGGTAGTAGACATTTGATCTCACTTTGTACAGGTGTAAGTCTTGCTAACTATGTGTGGGTTCGTTTTGACTCAGTGATGTGTGCACTTGAACAGAAACCAAAGCTCTGTTAATCTCACTTCAGGACCCATGACCTAGATTTTCTGGGGTTGGCTGTTAATTTTCATTCTCATTGGGAGCCTCATTTCAGAACAAAAGAAAAAGAAAAAAGATCCAGTTCCCCTAAAATGTTTTAAGATTTTTTGAACTGAACACACAAAAATAGTAACTCAGCATTACTCAGCATTACTATTGACTTTGAAAAAATATAAGCCTGTGGCTCAGCAGCTGATGCTCAGCAGAGCCTGTTAATGAGGCTGGTCAGCATCTCTCAAGACTCCTTTTTATTTTACATAACAAGTCCCTAAGGGAACACCTGCCATTTTAGAGTAAAGTGGGAACTTCAAAAAGCTTGAGTATATGCAAAGGCTTAAGCCTAAATGTCCAATCAGGCTCTAGTTAAGCAGTATCCACAGTGGGTCTGTGTTAGAGCTTGGTCCTGACAGGACCCATGCACAGGCTTCAGCTGTGCATAGCTTTGGGTTTTCAGCAAGGAACCCGCTTCACCACTTCACCAGATCTTCTGAATTCCTGGTACGTGTTAGGATGAGACTTGGGCATGCACAGACCCCTCAGGTGTGATTAACAGAGGAACGGTCTCAGCCAAGATGTATGACAAGCAGTGCCATCATGAGCAGGGGGAGCAAATTATTCCTGTTACTCAACATGATGAAAGAAATAAATAGGCAAATTTACAAAAAGCTGTGCCTGACAAGCTGTGAAAGCAAACATAAATCCCCCTTAATTCACACTTAATTTCTTTTGTACTTGCAATCCACAGGTGGGACAAGGATTTTGATAAACTGGAGTATTTCAGTGCAAACAAGCAGAATCTATCTGTTCAGGCCTGCAGTTGACTGGGTGGTTCTGCTTTTCTTTGCACAACAGACGACCGTAAGTCCACTTTTGCACGGAAAGCTGAGACGAAGTTCACCTGCTACATGCGTGCTTGCCAAAGTGCAAGCAACCTCCTGCTAAGTAATCTTTCCCAGGTAGCAGAATTTTTATGGTTCTTTAGTGCTTCATCAGATGTTAATCATAATGTTTTACTGTCTGAATAACAAACTTATCTCCCTCAAGAAAGTTACAGTTCACATCCAAAATTCTGTTCCCAGAGTAGACAATATACTTTGATAGGGGTGACCACATTTCACCCTGTGCCCGATGAATTTCCAGGCTTATTGATTGAATAAGAAGTACATTTATTATGTTCTGCTTTTCATATTACTGAAGTGCCTACATTTTATTTCCCAGGATACTGCTGCTGAAGAAATCAGTAATTCTGGAGACAAATAATCTATTTCCTCTCCCTCATTCTTGTGTAAAAATGTAGCTTGATGAAGGTTAAAGGACAGCAGTGGGGTGAAAATCAATGCCTTGCTCATGAGATCCAGAACCAGACCAATGCAGAAAGCTTTGCATTCACAGTAACACGGACAAATTTGTCTTTTCTCTGTTCCATAAGAAAGGGAACAAAGTATGTTCCCTCCTTCCACATAATGGCCTCTGAACTGATTCAAGACCAGACTCTCAGGCAATATTTTCCACAGGCCTCTTAAGTGACTTAGAAATTAAGTTAATTAAGTTAATTAAGTAAATTAATTCATTTTTAGAGCAGTTTCCTGAGTCTTCTAAGTACTTCCTCCTTCTGAAAATGGGACGTTAGCTCCTGCAACACAGAGTTGATTGAAAAACTTTATTCCCTCTCATTTATGCCTTTACAACATTCAGCCTGTGAAGCACCACTCCCTGAAATGTTCCAGTGCCAAGTTTTGATTTTTCACTGGAAGAGGTGTTGTTTCGCACTGTATAAGGTCATAATAAATTATTATGTCAAAAAGTCTTTAAGGTAGTTATTTTGTCTGTGGGTTTACCTGTAAAAAATAAAAATAATCTTATAATGGTATGCTTTAGTCAATGCTCTTCAGACAAAAAAAAAACAACCATTCCTTTTATCCTTCCAACAGCAATTTTATCCTTTATTTTTCACCTTTTGATCTCAGATGTTTTATGAAGTAAATAAGAACAATGAGTGCCTAGCCCCAAAATTGTTGTGACATCATCTTTGTGGGCTTGAATTCAAAGCTTCATTGTTAATATGCCCTTTTAACATGTGGATTATGTTGCAGCACACAAGCATGGATGCCAAGATGTTCATCTGGTGATTATGGGGCCACTGGCTGGGAATGTGGTCCAAGGAGAAGTCACTGTAAGGTTTGGAGGACGTTGCAGCCAAATATATAGGGTGAGTTCTCCAAAACTGAACTTCCCCAGGCCACAGAGACAGCTCATGGCTAAAAGGCTGGGAGCTCCAAAGGGTACTTCATTGTTTCTGAAAACAACCCCTGTGGTGATGTATTCACAGATTCACAGACTGTTAGGAGTTGGAAGGGACCTCTAGACATCATCTAGTCCAACCCCCTGCTACAGCAGGATCACCTAGAGCAGATCACACAGGAACAAGTCCAGGTGGCTTTTGAAAGTCTCCAGGGAAGGAGACTCCACCACCTCTCGGGGCAGCCTGTTCCAGTGCTCTGTCACCCTCACAAGGAAGAAGTGTTTCCTCATGTTCAGGTTGAACCTTCTGTTTTCCAGTTGATGGCCATTGCCCCTAGTCCTGTCACTGGACACCACTGAGAAGAGCCTGGCCCCATCCTCCTGACACCCACCCTTTAGATATTGATAAGCATTGATAAGATCCCCCCTCAGCCTCCTCTTCTCCAAGCTAAACAGACCCAGCTCTCTCAGCCTTTCGTCATATGCTCCAGGCCCTTCAACATCTCAGTGGCCCTGTGCTGGACCCTCTCCAGTAGTTCCTTGTCCTTCTGGAACTGAGGAGCCCAGAACTGGGCACAGCACTCCATGTGAGGCCTCACCAGCTCAGAGTAGAGGGGGAGGATAACTCCCCTTGACCTGCTGGACATGCTCTTAATGCATCCCAGGATGTCATTGGCCTTCTTGGCCATGAATGCACACTGTTGGCTCATGGTCATCCTGTTGTCCCCTAGGACTCCAAGGTCCTTTTCCCCAGAGCTGCCCCTCAAGAGAACAGCCCCCAACCTGTACTGACACATGGGGTTGTTCTTCACCAGATGCAGCCCTTTACACTTGCCCTTATTGAATTTAATTTGATATCTCCCTGCCCAGCTCTCCAGCCTGTCCAGGTCACGCTGGATGGCAGCACAGCCTTCTGGCATGGCAGCCACTCCTCCCAGTTTGGTATCTTCAGCAAACTTGCTGAGAGGACATTCTATCCCTTCATCCAGGTCACTGATAAATATATTGAATAGTGCTGGGCCCAGCACTGACCCCTGGGGGATGCCACTAGCCACAGGCCTCCAATTAGACTTTGCCCCATTGACCACAACTCTCTGAGCTCTTCCCTCCAGTCAGTTCCCAATCCACCTCACCACCCAATGGTCCAGTCCATAATTCCTAAGCTTGTATATGAGGATGCCATGGGAGACCGTGCCAAAGCTTTGCTGAAGTCAAGGTAGACCACATCCACTGCCTTCCCTTTGTCTATCTATCTAGTGATGCCATCATAAAAAGCCATCAGATTGGTCAAGCATGGCTTCCCCTTGTTGAATCCATGCTGATTACTCGTGATTAGCTTCCTTTCCTCAAGATGCTTTGAGATGGCACTAAGAACAAGTTGTTCCATCATCTTTCCAGGGATGGAGGTGAGGCTGACCAGTCTATAGTCACCTCGGTCCTCCTTCTTGCCCTGTTTGAAGGTTGGAGTAACATGGGCTTTCCTCCAGTCCTCAGGCACCTCTCCTGTTCTCCAGGACTTTTGAAAGATTATGGAGAGTGGCCTAGCAATGACTTCCGCTAGCTCCCTCAGCAATCGTGGGTGCATCCCATCAGGGCCCATGGATTTGTGGATGTACAGTTTGCTTAATTGATTTCTAACCCAATCCTCTTCAACTGAAGCAAAACCTTCCTTTCTCATGACTTCCTCTATGGTTTTCAAGCTCGGGGACTCCTGAGAGCTGATCTTAGCAGTAAAGACCGAGGCAAAGGTGGCATTCCTCCCCCCTTAACTCCTGGACAGCTTTATGGCCTTAGAGATTCCTGTCAAACCTTGGCCATTGTGCAGGGAGCTGGTGGTTAAGCGCCCCTTATCATATCAAAACACTCTTGCACTGCCAAGGTGGGGAATGACCATGCTAGGGGTCAGTTGCCTGGTTATGTTGGGGGATAAGAGTGAAATAATTCATCCCCTGCCAGCCTTGAACCTTATTGCAGTCTGGGAAGATTGGTACCAGCTGAAATGTAAAGTTATTTATGCCTAAAGTCAATTATCTTGCGGCCCTGTAAATAGCAGTTCCAAGGATAACCTTTCGAGCTCTCCTGGACAACAGCGGGCTGCGCCCAACATCCTCCTCTGAATGGGATGCCTCTCAGAGTTCTCAAACTCTCAGGTTTGAGAAATCAGAGAACAGTCTACACAACATGGGCTGATAAATCTTCTTGAGGCTCAACTCTTCGCCGACTGAGAGATGCACTAACATCCGACATGAATATTTTCACCGAACTTAAGGGGAAATTTTAACAGGTACCATCATACAAATATACGTATATCTATCTCTATTTCTATATCTGTCTGTGTGAGTGTATGCATGCAACTTCATGTTGATAACTTTGTTAAGTCTTTGATTAAGTCACTGAACTGATATATTGAGAGTTAAGTCCTGCTAGAGAATTGTATGATCTAATTGTGTGACATACCTAAATAGTGTTAAGGAACTTTGAATTATTGCTGCCCCACATTGTTGCTATCCCAAAGGTTTACACCAAGCACAAAACTCCACACACTGTGATACTTTCCCTGATTCCTTAGACATAAACCATAGACCAGGTCTGGGACTAGGGATGGATTCAGCTGCACCTAGACTTCTCTTTTGAGGAGTTTAGAAAGGAAGGGTTTCCACTCTGAACTCTGTGACCAAACGGGAAGAACTTCCTTGACCCTTTTCCCTAGTTCATATCACAAAAATCCAATCCTGCCTTGATTTCCCTGACTCTGTAAATAATTTTTAATTCATGTACAAACTAGTTTAATCTGTTGCTAATTTGATTTTCCCTTTTTATGCTTTTCCATGTCAAATATGTATTAGAGTGGACCTTGCCATAGAATTCTCTTAAGTCATGCTTCTCACAAATTCATATTAAAAATAACAGCTTTTCCCCTAATATTTGTGACTCTGATCTTTTAATTGGCCTAAACCACTCAGCATAACCTCCCCTTTCGTGGCAACCCCACACATGGGCTTTTGCCTCAGTCATGTCAGGACAATGGCCACTCCTGGTACACAGCCCGAGCCATTGCTATTAACCATTGCCTCTTGTATTCTTCCACATACAGGCAGAAAAAATCCTTCATCTTTTGAAAGGTGGATGAGAGAGGTGATGAGAGCAGAGGAAACTCCTTTTCATTCTCTGCACTTGCCTTTTATATGGAAAAAGCCATGTTAAACTTATGGCATTACAAAGGGAGGGGTGTGGGGCAGTGTTCCACTGCCAAACTCAGAGGGAAAGTTAGAGGACTCTGTGGCTCAGAAACATCTCCAGCAGCCTCGACATTGTGGAGGTACAAGACACTTCTCTCAAGTCCTTTAGCTGGCACACTAGACAGAACAGATTTCAATGCAGCATGTTCTGGGCCACGTGACACACTGGGATCACGTTGTGGTTCCGCTGAACCTACATGAAGATTTAGAGAAACTGCACAGAAACAAAAACTTGTCTAGTTTAACCCCAGTTTAACACAACTGAAATAAATTCTTCAGCAACATTACCTTCTGACCACTGTGTTAACAGAATTTTTAAATGGAAGAGGAGTGCTAAACTTACTGTGGTCCATCAGATATTTTGCAAGTGACTTGCCAAATATCTGATCTCATCCAAGGCATTTGTACAAGGTACAGCCTGAAACTGAGACTGCATCCAGGGACCCCAGCCAGAGGGTCTTACCTGGCTGCTATCTCTTCAACTTCTGCTACTTCTCATTTCTGCTGCCCTGTATGACTGCTTGTTTGGTGGTTGTGCAATTATGGTAGGGAAACCACGTGGTTTGGTCTTCTAAGGAGACAGGTCTTTTACACCACCAGCCTTGCAGGTACTTCTGTCTTTGTATTAGCAAAGATGGCTGCCTTGGCTGGAAGCTGTTGACTAAAGGTACAGATACAGATCTGCATACAGACAGATGTATATACAGACCTGTCAATGAACTCATTATAAAAGCTTACTATTCCTGGGTAGAGTGGTAAGGGTAGTCAATAAAGAAATATAAAAAAAAAAAATCTCTTTTGAATTATTTTACAACTATATTTTTCTAGCTGTTTAAATGAAGAATTTCTAATATTTTCCCCATTTTTTTCCTTTTTTTATCTTTTCACTTTTCTTTAGCAACATAATTTGTAACAATTTATGAATGCTCAATATCTTTGACCTTTGTCCTTTGTCTAGTGTTTCCTTGTGCCTATGGAAACCTTGCCATCTGCTACATAGTGCAGAAGGCGGTCCACAGATTGACTACATGTGTTGTGAAGAAAAAATTATTTTTGTTTCTTCTCACTCTCCTTACCTTGAGTTAAATTTCATGTCCATATTTCTTTTACTGAAAGAGGTTGTAAATAATTTATCCTATCAAATCTTTCCATGCCAACAACAATTTTTACAGACCTCAGCTGTATCTCCCCTTCTTTTCCCTTGCCCTGCACCCATCCTATTTTCCAGACAGAAGATTTTTAGCTTGGCCAATCCTGGTACAGAAGGCGCTTTTCATGTCGATCGCACCTGACATGCTTCTCTGTATCTTTTCCAGACTTATATAACCCTTGCAAGATGGGAATACGAGAACTGCATATACCATTTGAACCATGGGCAAAGTACGGTTTTATACAATAGCATAGTAGTATTCTTTCCTTCGTTCTCTATCCCTTTTTTAATAATTGGTAACATTTCACTCGATTTCTTGACAGCTGAAGTGCACCAACCTGATGTTTTCACCATACTATCACAACCCAAAACTCTCACACCTGAATGGTAATGGTCAGTTCAGAGTCTGTCATGCTATACACACAAGTTGGATTGATTTCTATCATCTCGTGTCAATTTATATTTACCTCTACTGAGTTTCACCTGCCAGTCACCAAGCTCTGAGCAAGGTAAAGAGGGGACATAGCACAGGCCTGTTCCTTTACTACCCAAAATATCTTAGTATCATCAGCAAATTTTGTTAGTTCATTGACTTTCTCAAAGTGTTTAAGAATAAATTCTTGTCTTAGCTTTGCACCAGCTAGTCTATGTTTTGCTTCACCCCAAAACATATCAAGCTGGATAGGTGGTGCCAGCCCGGGGCCCACAGCACTGCAGGGCCAGCGGGGAGGGGGTGGGGATATGGGTGGAAAGGCTTGTGGTTGGACACGACCCTGGGAAGGGGAAGGGTCTGAGGGGGCTTCCGGCTGAGGGGGCTGGAAGTTTGTTTTTTGTGGGAACCTCGTGGCGAGTGGTTGATGCTCTGGGCAGAGTCAGCGTCTTGCCGGGCAGATTGGTCTAGGAGTCAGGGTTTGAAGGTTTTTTTCCTCTCTCTTACTCTCTCGGCCCCCGGGCGGTTTCGTGGGGGGTTTGCTCCCTTCAGGTGGGTTTTCTTTCTTTCTTTTTTCCCTTCTCGGGGTGGGATCCTGTATCATTTGTTCTACCCTTTTCCTCTGTTCCTTAAATTACTCATTAGCACTACCATTGTTAGTAACTCCCTAAGTTTCATTTATATAATTAAATAGTTCTTATCTCAACTCCTACAGGCTTTTCCTTGGTTTGTTTCTCCGACCCTTCCTCACCGGGAGGGGGTGGGGGGTGGGGGCGCAGTGGTAGAAGCGGCTGGTCGTAATAACACCAGGACACCGGAGTTAAACCACGACAATTCTAATATGGGTAAAGAGCACATGAAGCAGACAAAATGAAAGAATGGTTCACAGAAGCCTCCATAGCCTTTCCCTTTGAATGAGAAGTCCCCAGCATTCCTCTCCTGATAGCTTTGGGGCTGTCTGTATTACATTGCAAGGGAAAACAAACAAAGAAACAAATGTAATTACAATTGCCTAAACCTCTCAGAAATTAGAAAATTGACTCCAGTGAAAACAAATGTCAAAGTCAGCATGTCATTTGGCCCATGCATGTGTTCAGGGATGAGGGAGGGAGATGAGGACACCATAAAGAGTTTAGGCTTTTCCACCCACTGAAAGACACTGGCCACTTCCAGTATGGTTTTCCATCATTATCCAAACATACCCATATTTGGTTTTCCTCAAAGAAAGACCTATTCTTCATGTTTTCACATCCAAAAAGATTTTTGCAGGTAGTCTAGAGCAAGTTTAATTGCTCAGGCTTCCTTCCCTCAAAAATACAGATGTTCAAGCTACAGTTTTTCCGTACAGTGTAGTCCCAATGCCTTTACTTCCCCATGCATCTGCAAGGTGAGGAAGTGCTGTCATTCCAATTTTCAGATGGGAGATAAGACAGGAGAGGTTCAGAGCCAAGGTCATCTTTCAGGCCAGGGATAGTAGAGGTGCTCACATTGTTGTATCTGAAATCCGTAGCTACTGAACCAGCATCAGGCCATTTTCGTTTTCTGGTGATTACTTCCCTACACTAACTTTGTGCATACTCTGAAAGGGATCAGTCTCCAGGGTCAATGATTCAGTATCTTTCTCTGATGCTCAATGAACAGGAGGCAAATTGACCTTCAGACACTTTGGTTTAAAAAAACCAGTGAGTTCAACGTGAGAGAGGAGCTTGAAGCTTCTGAACCAGTCTGACCTCAATCCTGTTCTTTGTTCTCTTCTATTCCCACACCCGACCCTTCACTCAGTGTCCTAACAGACCTAAAGTCTTGTTACCCTGGTGAAACTCAATTCTTGCTGCTAAATATAACCACAAGAATAATACCACATATGCTGTCTGCCTAAAAGCCAACTGAAATATTGATCAATTAAAAAAAAAATCACAACAAGTTTATTTAACTACCTAAACTCTGCTTAGAAGAAACACTATTTCCCAGAAATGCTTTGCATGGATACATGCAAAAAACTGCTCTGCCAAAAAAGCATTTTGAAATCTATTAAGTCAAGCATTCAGAAATGTAGTAGAAAGAAATGTAGAAAGGAAATATAGTTCAGTTTTTCTCAGCCTGGCTTCTTTGTGCCACTACAATCTACAATTACAGTCATGTACACATTTATAAAAAACTATTTTATACTTGCAAGAGAACTTTCTTAGCATCTCTGCAGAGTGTCCGTGGAAGGGAATGCACAGAATGAAGCAGCTGTAATATTGTTGGTTGCATGAACAACAGAAAATTCCCATCCCTTAATACTGGATATGCACTTGACAACAGCTCTGTATTGCAGTATCTTTTTGGGAGTGGGATCATGGATTTAGTCTAAAAATCCTTGCTCTTCCCCATCATGACAGGGAATGTAATGGGAAGATTAAGCTTATTATAGTAGCCCATATATAGCAAACATGACAACTTTCCTAGCACCAGGATCACTTCAGTTTTTACACTGCTTCTTCAAAGTACTCTCCTAGGGATGAATTAAGGCTGTTGAGACAACTAAACCAGACAATTCTGGTTTTAAACGGTGATTATTTTAGGTTTAATTATGGCTCTGCATTCCCTTGATTTTCAGCACTTGTTTATTAGGTAATTGCAATTCTCCCAGAATATGTGCAGTTATTAAAGCGTACTTCCAAAATTTAATTATAATTTAATGTCATTTTTAATATAGAAACTTTTTTTAATAGTTAAACCTTTATACACAAGCAATATAAAAAGACACAAAAAAAAGAAATCTCATCTCAAGACAAATTTACCATCAGATATCACAAAAAAAGAAACTTTAATATACTAATTACCCAAAGATTCAAAAGTATAGAGAACAGCCTTTACATCTTTGTGAGTTTAAGCTTAATTTTGGAAACTTTGAATTTGCAGATATGCTTCTGCTGAGTCACTGTATTCTGGAAAAGATGATGCAGATCTGTTTTCCTCTTAATCCCAGTGCCTATCAGTTTTCACTCTCTCCTGCTCAATGGAGAGCTTGTCAAAACACAAGAGACACAGAGACACTCCTTTTTTATCCTTCCCCCCACCTCGCGTTGACCTTTCTATCCCCCTCTTATCAGCTTCTTCCTCCTTTCCACTGTATTCCCTTTGACTTTCAGCATCTCTGGAGATTCCTCTTTCTTGGCTTATTTCCTGAATAGGCTTGAGAAAGGGAGCTGGTGAGAACTGTTTTGTTTTTCTAATGGGATTAATGGCCAGTTTTTGACCTTTTTTGTCTGCGTTTGAATGTTTCTTCCATAAAAGTGGCTGACAATTTTCTCTCTCTTGCAGGATACCTTCACACAAAGTGATGTTCATTTAAAGTGTCGGTTCCTTCTGCTCTCACATGGAGTCAGACCACCTCTGCCCTTAGCAAAGATGTCCTTTGCCAAAAATGCTACTAGCTTTCCTCTGTAGAGGAAACATTATATGGTTGAATAAACTTTTACTATAATCATTGTCTTTTTTTATTACGCACATTCAGAAAGAGAATGGATTCCCTTAGGAAATTTGTTTTTCATCTTCTAAAAGATTATGTTTCAAAGCTAAAATTAGACAGCCAATAGCTATTTCTTTAAGAAGGTTATCTTTGTATATATATATGTTTGTATGTATCTCCATGTACTGTAAAAAATATATGTGAACCTGTACATTGAAGCCTGTAGTTCAGTTGGTTGCCAAATTCATGGGGATCCCCTCTCCTCTTTTCTTCAGCAATGTCCTTGTGGATGTCCCTGTAAAAATTACTTCATTTCTCCAGTCCCAGGTGGGTTTTGTTTGGCGGAGTCTGGGTTTTTTTTGGGGTGGGGGGTGAATTCTGTTTAGGAAAGGCAGCCGTGGAAACACATTTCTGTACTCTGAGACTTTTGTGTGAATTGTGAAAACCTTGAACTTTTCTGGGATAACTGACCCATTTAAGAACACTATTACAGCTTATTAAAGGAATGTGGGATCTTTGTGTCCTTGCAGAGATTTCCATTTTATCTGGTAGAGTTTGTATGAGTTTATTTCCTTCTGGGCAGCTGGTAGGCAATGACCAGGCTTTCACAGACTTTTCAGCTAATAGGACTATAGTGAGATAGACAAAGGAAAATCCTGTTTTTGAAGATATTTAACAGATAGTCCTACATAGACTAAACATTCCCTCCCTCTCTCACGCACCGCTTTGTTCAGATTTCAAGTTAAATTCCTTTTTACTGAAAAATAATACTGAATCCAGCAGCGATAGTCAAGAATTTTTCTTTGGCTACGTTTAGTCCATGAGTCTCTAGAGACATAGACGTTCATGGAAGCAAAGGATTTCCTTGGACTGCTTCATCTTGATACATTTCTGCAACTCTGTGGCAAATCATCTGTTTTCCCTCCACAAGGTTAATGAGTTTTAACCCTACCTCCCCATGGAATCCACAGGAAATTGTATTGTAATTTCTCTCAAGAAGATTTGGAACTTCAGCAAAAGTAATTTTTTTTTTCTGATTTCACAGCTACATTACAATAAAAGAAGGAGAAACATGACTGTCTCACCTCACAGACTGTAGAAGCCATTGCACACTGAGAGCCTATATGGTAACATCTCAACATCTCCTCCATGGCCCAGCATAAAATTTAGTTTTATTGTTTTTCAGTGAAGACATAAAGGTTGTTCTGCTTGTTATTTGTCCCTGGTTAAGATAAGGTGGGATTTCTGTTGCCTAATTTTGTCTATCTAAAAGCAAATTTTATAATCTAGAATAACCTAATCTTTCCAAACTCACTTTGGAGTCAATGGGAAACAAGACCAGTTGACCAGACCCTTAAGGATGATGTTGGATAAGAGGGAAATTGGTCCTTTCTCTGACCTTGACTCTCTTCCTTGTTATTAACTATGAAGGAAACTGTGCTGGGTTCAGTCAGGAAAGGGTTAACTCCCTTTACAGTGGTTGCTAGGGAGCTATATTTCTGGATGCTGAGAGAAGTACTGATAAGGTCTCAGCTGGCGCTGGGCCCATACCGAATTCAAGGTCTTTCTCCACTTTTGATACGGCAGCTAACCCAAACTGACCAAGGAAGCATTTCATTCCATAGTACGCAATGTTCCAGGTTCTTGGGCAGGGAGGGAGTCTGGTAGCCATTACTCTCTCCCTTACTCCCTTGCTCGTCTACTCCCGGACACTTTCTAACACCCCCTCTGACTCCTGCGTTAGCTGCTTTGCTAACTCCTGTGCTGGCTTGTTCGTGTGGGAATTGGTGGGTTTGTTTAGAGTTCCTGGCCATGCTATTGCTGATAGGGTTCACTTGGAATCTGCTGCGTTAGCTCTCCGGAACCGGCCCTTGGGCTCCAGCTCTTGGGCTGCAATCACTCTCGGGCTCTGTGGGTCTGACTTTCACTACTCAGCATCTGGGTATGCATTGGTGAGTGGGTGGTGAGAAATTGTATCATATTATATTATATGGTATCATATGTTTTATTTTCCACTATTTTAATTATTTATTATTAGTAGTGTTTGTATACATTGATTTAGATTTAATTAGTAAATAGTTCTTATCTCAATTTTACGAGCCTCCTTACTTCTTTTTCCTCTGATTCTTCCCCTCTGCTGGGGGAGGGGAGGGGGATTTGTGAGAGCGGTTTCGTGGTATTTTGCTAGCCGGAGTAAACCACGACAGAAACTTAGACAAATAACCCACACGAGGCTTTGTGTGTCCTTCCATGAATCTTTATGTTACTAGTAATACCATAAATCCTGTGGGGCATTAGACAAAATAAGGATGCTGAAAGGTGAATTTTCAAAAATACTGATTTAATGTAAGAAGATATATTTTAATGGCACTTTTGAAGTTTCTTCCCTCCTCCTTTCCCCAGAAAAATTTGGTCTAAAACTCTGATTCTGCAAGTGCAAAATATGCTTAGACTTGCACACCAGATTCCTGAGTCACTCTGGATGAGTAGCACAGAGAAAAACTGACCCTTTCCTTTCTTTTCTGCAGTTCAGAGAAATCAATAAGATTAGTCAGATGCATGGATTTGAAGTGCTTGAATAAGTGAGTGTTCCACAAGACTGAGTATAAGCAAAGAAATAAAATCAAGGTGCAGGTCCCAATGAGACAAGCACAAGGTGTGAGGGGCTTAAATCAGGAGCAACAGCTGCTGAGTTTTGCTCTGGCCCTTGGGCATTTGAGGTATCATAAGACAGCCCACCTGAGAGCTGCTGCTCTGCATGGATGGGGGTCACTCACAGCTCCTGTGTAACATCTGTGAGTACCATGAGGCTCTCTCAGAATTCTGAGATGTTTTCTTCAGAGGCACTAAATGTTACAGTAACTATACACATCCTCAGTTTTGTGGTTTTGAGCCCTTTGAGCATGATTATGATGTTATCATGCTGACTTCCTGGTTGTCCAGCAATGGTGGATCAGATGGCTGTGTTTGGGGAAAAAAAAAGTGATTCTCTGGAGACATCTGGAAGGCTAGGGAAGAAGTCTGGGAAGAAATTGGAGGGACAGCAAGCCCTGGCAGGGGACTTCTTCTTTTCCTTTCCACCCCTTGACACCTGAGACTTTGGCTGGATAAGAAATAATGCAAAACTCAGGAAAGGAATAGTTGGATCTCAAGGCTGTGTCCATGTGGGGCTGAGCTATCTTGCAGCTGTAAACACACCCCATGGGTGATTTTGACTCATTCCAGGCTCTCTCACAGAGGCAGTTTCAAGGCAGCGATAAGACGCCTCCGTTTGGGAGAAGATTTAACTCTTTGGGCAAGATCTGTGTTGTGTCCCTTACCCACAGGGCCCTAAACCAGGCCATGGCTCATGTAATGATTCCTGAGTGCAGACACACCATTTCCAAATGCTCTGTGTGCGTGTCTACACGCATCTGCAGCACCAAGAGCAGGCAAGGTGATTTCTCACAAGTCAAGCTGAACCGGGACAAGCAACAAGCCTGATTTATGTAGCCTAAAGCAGGGCCAAACAGGTCCCTTCACCACAAGAGAGAGTGTATTACACGTCAGTGTAAATGGGCCCTAGAAGGAAAATGAGGCTTTCTGCACAGACATGGACACAATGTGGAGCTCTGATCAAAGTCTACCACAAATATCACAGATGAACTAATAATATTTTTTCTTCTTCTTAATAATCCCTTTTCATTGTTCAGATCTCAATGATTGCTGCTGCTGCTAGCTAACTTAAGACCACAAGAGACACGGTATCAGATTGAAAAACAAAGAAGATGCATTTTCCCCACTGTCCTGCTTCCAGCAGCTGCTAACAGTAGATATCTATAGAAAATATAAGGAAAGGTCATTGGAGCACTGCAAAAATAGAGTGACTCTTTCCCATAATACTCTCCCAATCTCTGTTCAGCCCAGTGAGAATTAATAGAGATCAGAAGTTTGGTAACAGATCTAACAGATGAGACATACTTTATTTGACTAAATTTTGATAAAAATATGTTAAAAACTCCTAAGTAGAATGCCTTAATTTTCAGCTTTTAAATGTAACTAATTTCAAAAGTCACATTTATGGTTCTGTTCATTTCACTGGTATTTTATGTTGTCATTTCAATATCTCAAGTATATTCCTTGTTATTGATATATAAAATGACAATCCAATAGAGTCTGAATAGTAATGATGAAACAGTAAAGATATTTTTATTTTAAAAATGTACCATTTAATACATTTACTAAAACTTATTTTTAAAATAAGATAGAACTAGATAAAAATGAAAATAAAGCCAAAATTCCAACTAAATAATTTGCCTTAAAGCATTCAAAATTAACTTTAGAGCAAGTGTAATAAATGGTTTCCATGAAAGGAAAGAAATTAAACTTTTGGCACTGGCATTTACCCCAAAGAGGCAAAGCCTTTCTCCTCACATTAAAATAAAATGGTCATATTTAACAAACACTTCAAATTGAAAGATTGCTTTGATTTTTCCAGAAAATAATTTGAAATTAAACGTTCTGAATTTGCTTTTCCTTTTTTCTTTTTTTTTATGCAAATTAAAAAAAAATCCTGACCAACAACAACAGTGAGAACACAGTGGCTATAATTTATATCAAAAACATAAATTCATTCTGAATTATGTCAATTAAAGTACAGAATAATTTTGAATGAGATCATAAAAGAATCACAACTTTCCTACGATTATATAATATTTTGCTAAATAAGGTTTTTTAGTTGAAAAAACTTTTTTTTTTTCCTAAGCAGCTTTTTAAACAACCTTTTACAGACAGACCCAGATGCAAGCAAGTATTTTGACTTGTTGGACTCATTTTCTTCAGATGACCAATACAAGAAACCAGATCATTAATATTCGTATTGTTTTCTTGATACTTCTGACTGGCATTTAACATGTTGTCAAACCTGATGGTTCACTCTGAGGTGCTTTTCTGCTCTTATGGATGATATTGTTTAGAAATACTTAGTTTTTTTTAAAAAATAATCTGTACCTCCCCACCATGTGGTTCTGTGAGCATATCTATAGAAGTATTGTTACACCAACTGCTACAGGTAGTTGGAACCAGAATGTCTTAGGCCTGTGAGTGATGCATGTTTTATGGTCTGTCTACCATGTTGTTAAAGGCTTAGGGTTTATGAACTTGCTTGCTTTTTATCCAGCAACAGGATTCCAGTGATTGAAATCACAACATCCATGGGTTTTGGAGGGGACAGGGGGGGACGAGGGTACCAATATTGCAATAATAAACTTATTGGAGCAAATTGAGGTCAAGAACAGAGACACATAGGAAAAAAATCTGTTCTGGGGTATTGTGTTTGTTCAGTAGTGGTGTCCAGATGAGGATAATATGGTTCAAAAAGATGGATGTAATAGAGTGTGGTTATACAGGGAGAAAGAAAAGAGGAATTCACAGCCTAATACTTTAGCAGTGTTCTTCTTACAATGCAGAAAATGAATCTGTGGCAATAATATGCTCATTTTAGAGGGCAGTTTTGCTTGTCTGCTATATTATGGTTTTGTAATTGTGTCTGAATTTAGCTGCTCCTCATCCATTGGAAACAGATCATTCTGCCCTGCAATTACAAATATTGATTTACAATGACATTTGCCTCTTGTAAAGTGTTTCAGTAACATCTGCAAAAACAGATGATGCAGAAACATTAATCTCTCCATCTCTCTGATTTAAAAAATAAGTGGTTTTGCCCTGTAATGGCATGAAGGAACATAACTGTGATGAGTAGTTCAAAGAAAGGATTATATTTCCAAAATTCCTACAGCCTACAGTGGCTATAGGCATACAGATAAAGATTATGGGACACTAGAAGCACAACAGCATCCCTATTTTGGCATGTTAAGCAAACAGACATAGTAACACAAACTGCACATCTCACTTTTTGATTCAAAATATACCCCAAAGTATAATTGAAATAAAAGTAGTGGAAACTACAAATGAGAGTGAATTTGATACATGACAGAAACTGTGTGAGATACATTAACACATTTATCAGTGCTCAAGGCCTGAATCCAAGTCAGCAGCCAAAACTGGAACCAGCTGTATTTCACATTCTTTCTTCTTCCACTGTGAATATCTCGTATATTTTCCTTTGTTTTTCCTATACAAAACTCTTCACCAAATGGCTTCAAAACAACATCCAAAAATAAAAGATGAGACTTCCAAAACAGTAGTGAAAGAATCATTAAATAGCGATCTAACACGGTAAACCAGGGAAAGAATGGCTTATGAGACCTCGTTCCCTTGTAATTCATTATTCAATGTCTCTTCTCGCTTTGCTGATGGTGAAATGTGCACCACTAATTTTCATATTTTCTTGCCTCTTTTAAAAGCAATTGACATGCTCTGTTTAATATATTTTCAAAACTCAGAACAGTGTCCAGATGATACAGCAATAAATAATAATAATTCCAAAGAAGAACGGTGTAGGAGAAAAATCTATTATGATGTCAAATAACCATGTAATAGCTGAAATTCTTCCTACACTATTGCTCTAATTGACTTCAGGATTTAGACATAAAGTGATAAACATTAACTACCAATCCTACAGACCTTTTCAAAAAGTCAGGATATGAAGCATATCCCAGAAACACCTCTTTTCCATTTGGGATGCCCCAAGTATCTGAGATATCCACGTTGGGCAGGTAAATAATATACAGGACTGCATGTGAAGGGTGCTTTTCTGAAGATAGAACTCAGCAATAATATTTAGGGTATATTATAATGTCTCAGGAAACCACACATAGGACATGATTCAGCTCCTCACTCACAGGCTTCTGAATCTATCCTCATCTGGATGGGCTAAATCTCCATTGACTGTGTTTGTAATGGAAGTTTAAAGAGTCAGATAAAAATTTAAATTTAAATTTAGATTCATTAATTTAGAGCTAACTCTTTTGTTCTGTCATATGAATGCTGTCTCAAATTATTAACATTTACACCATAGCTCAAGTCTCCTAGGTGGGCTGCACATTAGGCTAATACCACCCATAAAATGCAGATAGTGCCAAATCTCGGTGTCCTTATAAATCACAGAATCATAGATAGGTTTGGGTTGGAAGGGACCTTAAAGACCTTAGTTCCAACCCCCCTGCCATGGGCAGGGATACCCTCCACTAGACCAGGTTGCTCAAACCCTCATTGAACACATCCAGGGTTGAGGCATCCATCCATGAGGTGTTATGAAAATAAATGCATTTAATCTTGTGGACTTTAAGGGTAATGGAGCCTTTAAACTTAAATTTTTATTTAATGCAGTTTTAGAAAAAACAATATCTGTACAAAGCACCACTTTTCTTTCTGAACAGCAAATCTCTCAGTTAACACAGAACTGGGCAGTTCTGTTATTTAGAAGGCAAAATCTTTCCTGCCTAGTGTCTGAATAATCTGTATCTTTATGGTCTTGAGCTAGACTTACATATCAACTGAGAAAACTCTCGTATATCTGTAATTTTTTGCAAACTTATTTGCCTCTTTCTCTTTTTTTGTGTTCCTCCAAGTACTCTGCACTGCTCTGTGTGATGGAAATCATGTTCTGTCTTCTACGCTTTTTCTGAGCCCAGCATGAAGCAAGGCTTGCAAAAGAAACCTGTATTACCATTGCATTTAAAATATCTACAATCAAACTAATATTGTGATGGACACATACAGCTATTTAGCTGCCTTTGAAATCAAGCATAAAATCACATTTAAAAGCAATAACCACAGAGGGGTGGGAGAAGCAGAGGCTTCAAATATTATATTTAAATTTGCTCTCAAGTTGGTACATCCCAAACTGATAGCACAAGTTCAACCATTGGCAGCTGTCCTACCAAAAAAGCCACCCATCTGGGATGAAAAGTTGTTTGAAATTGGTGTAGTTCAAGACAGCCATTTCCCTGCTTTCGCTGTGGCTGCTGCAATCAAATTTGCCAAGACTTCCATTGCATTTTTAACATCGGTAAATGGAGCAGATGGATGCCAAAGTAAACACTGTCTCTGTGGCAGCTTATCTAATTAAACATTTAGACAGAGAAAGGTATAATTGTAGTATAATCTATCTGCTTTTATCATGTGCTTTCCCTTAAGACACTCCTTCCTTTCCAATGGAGCAAACAAACTTTGACAGATGTTTACTTTCAAAGTAGAAAAAGATAGTGGAGTTCTATTAACACAGACCATATTCAATAGCAAAGCTATTTTTGCACTGCGCTCGATGCCAGCATTCTTTGTAGAACAAAGGTTTTGGTACTGAGTAAAATTTGATTTGCATGCCTGAGGGAATAATAAAAGAAACCTATTATGGAATGAAATGGACTGTAATCACATTGAGAGGATAGTGATTGTTCCTTGGGTGAGGAGGAGGGAAGGCTACTGCCTGGTAAATGGCCTATTGAAGAAGAAAACACAGTGTTATCCAAGACACAACATGCGCCAAAGTTTGAGGAATTACATGTGTAATTGCTTCCCAGCACAGACTTCCATTGCCTTCAGCGGGAGCTGATATGCACGGAGTGTTTTGCACAGGGCCACAGGGAGGGAGACACTGAACACCAGGAGAGAGCAGAAAAGCCATCCCACTGTTCTCATAGGATCATGCCTTAGCTTAGTTGACTGAAAGGCCATACAAAAGGTCAGCATCCATATTTATGGATATTCTCCCCATGGCATGCAGCGCTTGTGGGGCAGAGCTCCACTTCTGCTCCCCTGGACAGGAACCAGCCTCAGCTGCTGGTGGACTCAGCAGAAGCCAGGCAGGGAACAATTTCAATTACCGAAGGAACAGCTATTGCTTCAGAAGACATCCGTGGAACCAATCCCTTTTCCAAGGGCTACTTGAACTGAGCAAAGAGCTGGCCTGCAGGCCCGCAGCACAGCTGTATGGTGTTACTTTGCTTTTGAAGCACAGGACACTCATTAAAGCAAGGTCAGCATCAGCTCCTCCGTTGTGCACATAACTGAGCAGAGATTCACCTCCACTGCATCCTCCATCTGTGTCTGCTAGCATCATCTCCAGTAAGCAACATTGTGCTGAAAATTCTGTATGCTTACTGCAATTTGAGGAACATACAGCACCATGTGCCCTGTAAGCTCACTGTCACACAAGCTGTTCCCGTTAATGGCATTTCTGCAGGGGTTTATAGACAGAAATGCTGAGCTCCTACAGGCTTTCTAATTCTCCTGCTTGTTACTCCCAGGGACACTCCTGATGTCTGCCCTTCTATCAGTTTATTCTGATTTGATTTTATAAGGAATTTTTCCCCACAAGTATGCACTACGTAAACGCAATTCTAATTATATAGATTATTATCCTTTTTATACAACAATATATATTGTATTTCAAGACAAATTACCAAAGTTACAGCTGGACATCAAAAAAGCTAGTTACAAACGAAGTTCAGTGGTAAACACTGGAGAAGAAAAAGCAATACAGAAACAGATGTTTTGTGATTTGAAGGTTTGAATCGTCCTTGTTTCCAGAATGCTACCGAAGTGATTGCAGTTGACAGCCACACTTCTTGTGATAGGTATAATGCCATTCATTGTTTTTATAACTGAATGACTTGGATACTACACAGTCTGCCAAGTCTATATCTATTTAAGTCATGACAATTTATGTTATACTACAGTACATTACTTGTTTTGATCATAAGACTAAAATCATTCTTGCATGAAATAGAAACTTTAAAAAATCCAAGCAAGGGTTGCTGTTTTCAAAGCAACTAAAATTTTCCTGACTGTAAGGTTGACCAACAATCTACAGATCCAGAGGAGCAATGCGAAAGACCAAACCTTCCTCCACCCACACCCTGGGGTGTTCAGATGTGTGTGATCAAGATCCAGAAGCATTAGGCAAACATTACATGCTAGTTAATACTCTCTGCTGTGAGATCATATCTGCAGGAGGTTTCCTTTTAAAGACAGTTTTTGGGGTTTTGCCTTTTGTCAGGATATGTTCAGTGCAATATTTGGTTTTCTGTTTTTAAAATCAGGAAATACCTGAAAGAGGCATATAACAAACATCTGGACCATTTCTTTGACTTGACAGATGTGGGAGAAACAGAGATCATGGAAAGGAAAGGGAGAAGGGGTGTTTGCATAAGAACAAGACTTAACCCTAAATTCCATGTGCAACCATGCAGTCAAATCCTAGCAGGACTAATGCAACCGTTCACTCATCAAAGACAGAAATATCTGTAATTCATGTTCTCTTACAATGGTTCTCAAAAACCTAAACAAACTCTCTCCTACCCACCACAGGTTCTTCCTGCCCTGCTTGGACAAAGACACAGATTTCCATGAGGCTGAGTGCATGCTCAGCCATGACATTCTTATCCTTGTTGTTACATGTTGTGCTGGTTTGGGGTTTCCCTCTGCTCCTCAACGGTGGCTACTTCTTGATACCGACAGGTCTGACAGCCTGGTGCTCAGAAGGTGCATGGTGTGTGGAAGCACACGGCCTGTCACAGCGGGTGATCTCTAGGTGTCAGCTGAACCACTGACAGACCTGTTGGCACCTGTGGCAGGAGCAGAGGTAGGTTTGATCCCACATGGCGGAAGATAGAGGGTGCTTTGCGCTGGGTGCAGCACGCTGCTTTGGTGTGGTTGGCTATAACTCATACTGCAGCTCCTAAAGAAAGACAGAAAAGTGGAAAAGTCAAATGTATATGGTTATTGAACTGTTCAGTAACACACTGCTCACTGTTACAATGCCTGTTGATAGGCATTTTGCTTTTATGAAGCTCTAATGGAGAGACAGATTCTCCTTAAACTTTGAAAACAAAACTTAGTTAGGGTAGAAGTTCTTATGGTTCTCAGTTCTGTAAACAGGTGAGATGATAGCAAATTCTTCAGCCTTGGGCTGATTTATTCCTGTACTAAAACTGCTAAATAATTTCTTAATATTCATTTGCAAGATCAGATTTAATATACAACCTCTTTACTGGAACCTCCTGTTACACAGTTATTTCCAGACACATTTTCAGAAGATTTTACCAGATTACGAAGAAAAATCTTCGGTTTTCTATGTGAAACCCATTTGTTACAATTGTCATATTATCCCACCATTTTATTTTATTTTATTTTATTTTATTTTATTTTATTTTATTTTATTTTATTTTTATACACACACCCCCCACACTGCAGTTTGTGTTTGCAAGTTTACAGGTCTTCCCTTGGTCTTTGGGTTTGGGTTCTTTTTTTGCACTTTTTGATGGCCTATTCTTCTTTTGCTTAGAGTGAAAATAGGAAAAAAATAGGTGAAGGAACAAAAAGGCACTAGGAGCTAGAACCTACACATGGGAAGGGAGCTTTCTAACTTTTGGTAGACTTACATTAAACTACATTTTACAACCAAATTAATTTAATCTCCAAATACACACTTAAACACTATTTCTCACTTTAAATTTTCCAAGTCGTCATAATCCTCAATCCTTCTTTTTCCCAACAGCAAATATATCAATAAATACAATAACATTTTTACTGCATTTGAGCAACATTCCTGTAATTGTATTCTTTTACCCTTATGCTCTTTTGTCCCTTTCTGTTATGCAGGAAGAAAGAATTCCTTGATAAATCAGGTTGTATGTTTAATTTACAGTACAAATAGAAAGCCAAAGATTGGAAATATAAAGCTTTAATCAGGATTGGCAATAATAGGATAAATTTAGGAAAACAAATATATCCATGAAATTTCATTGTTTAAATATTTAGAATCACAGAATGGTTTGGGTTGGAAGGGACCTTAAAGACCATCCAGTTCCAACCCACCTGCCATGGGCAGGGACACCCTCCACTAGACCAGGTTGCTCAAAGCCTCATCCAGCCTGGCCTGGAACACTGCCAGGGATGGGGCATCCACAGCTTCTTGTATAAACCCAGATACCTTGGCATGCCAGTGAGATCAGCAGCAAATCCTGTTATCAAGGTAGTGGGAGGAGAGAAGCTATGCCATGTGACTGCTTTCCACAGCTGCAATGAAATGGAAGCATGGGCAAACAGCTGCAAACTGGTGAAAATCTGCAGACAGTGCTGTATTGAGAAGTGTTGTGGATACCCAGAAAGACAGCAAATTAACACAGACACACCCAAAAAAAGTCAGCATCAGGTCTTACAAAAAGAAAACAAGAAGGGAAAAAAAAGGGGATGCAGTTCTAACATGTAGACATCCATCCAAAATTATGAAATGGAACTATTCAACCAGAGAGCAAAACTTGACAATGCAACCCTTTGCAAAGGGATTTATGTGAGATTTAGAGAGCAGTGAGTTTAACTTGAGTTCATAACATGACACCACTGTTAAATAAAAAAATCAAGAAACCTGTATTTATTGTTCCATACAGGGATCTTTTCACTTAAGAACATTGTTATCTATCAAACTATCTACGATTTTCTGTTGAAAGAAGAAAAAATCCTTGTGTGTGCCATACTACAGTGAAAGCATATGCTGTCTGCTTTTCTCATTATTGGAAAATGTCCTGAAAAATTGCTTTCAGTTGAGAATAAAGTGCTGACAGTGATTAAAGATGGGGAGGAGTGACTTATGAGAATGCTTACACAGTCCTAAGAGTGCCCTTACACAACCTTGGGTTTCTTTGATGGTAAAGCTCCTTAAGACTTTCATGCCATCCTCACAGCCCCCAAATGCTCATTTTCTTTCCGTGTGCAGCAGGTTCCTGCTCCCTCTGGTCTGCCAGTGCAGCTGTTTATAAGGCTGTGCTGAAAACCAGATCACTGAAAACCTGAATTTAGAAAAAAATTACAGCCTTCATTTTTAAATGGGTAGAAAGTATTTTTAACCAGCTGTTTTCTTGTGCGAGAGTCCAGGATTGCTCCCCAAATGTGATTGTACCAATACATCCAAAGGAGAAAATTTATGGTACCATATTTTGCGACACGGGCAGAAGGAAAACAGACTCTTCTGAGAAAGGTCTTGCTGCTCAGGGAAATCTAGATGGCTTTTTGAGGTGTACTGACCTCCTAACTGATGGGCTCACACATGGAAGCAGAAACCTGGAAGAGACAGAACTTGGCAAAAAAATGAAAAGCAAAGAACGTGCTAGGTTACAGATATGTGTGTAGTATATTAAAAAAAGTTATTTCAGCATGATATAAACAGAAATCTTGGGATTAAAACCAGGAATAATATTGCAGGTTGAAAATCATGCAGTACAATCTGAAGGTGAGACAGGGTCTTGCATGGAAAAATAGTATGAAATATTGGCAAGAAAAGTGTCAAGAACAATCCTTTATAAAAAAGGAACAGGTTGCAGAATTAAGGATCTTCTTTCTAAGCTGGCCAGTGAACTAATATTTGCAGATTAATTTTTTTGTTGTATTAAAGGATTTCTTTCAGATTACAGATATTTTTGTTTAGATGTAACAGCTGCTTTAAAGGCACACAAGTGTTTTTGAATACCATTATACTGAAAGAAAAGGAAATCTGAACTGTAAAATTCTATGCTTTTCTGCAGCCATAAAAGATGAAATTAAGCTGCTTTAGGAATGAAAGAATATGCTTTCCCACACTTTAACACTTTTTTTTTTTTTTCAAAATTTGAGCTTGGCAAAATGTTTTCTGAAAATGAAATCTGAGAAACCCAAACAAACTATGGAGGAGTTGGTTTGAAGAACCAAATGAAGACAGAGGGAAGAAAAACCTTAAAAACCCCTGCATTTTTAAAACATAAAAATTGCTGGGTAGTGTTAGTAGAGAATTAATATATCATCAATATCCATCACATTAAACAGAATTCCAAGAGCATGGGAAGAGGTTGTTTGGAGTTTACTTTAAAAATATCTCATAATAAATTAGCCTTAAAGAAGTAGTTGGTCAAATATGGCAGGTTTTATTAGTTTTTGTGGTCAATAAGAGCAGCGCTGCTAACGCCAATGCTGCAGAGTCTGCAAAATAGTGTAGCTTGTATGTAAATGAAAACCAGAACTGCATACAGCCCACAAGCATGGAATAGGACAATATATGAGGAGACAGTGTTAATAATGAAGTGGTAGAGTGAATTCTCCACTTCAGCTCCTCAGTCGGCACAAGGCAACGCACAGACAGCACATCTGCAAGGATCACTCTGCGCTGCTTTGCAAACAGCCTGTGTTTTATGAGGCTGTTTACAACGGCAGCTTAAAGCCATGCTATTCATAGGCTCCTTCCTCCACCAAAAAAACCCGCATGTGAGAACGTGATGGACAATTTCATATGCATAGCTGAGTTAACATAATCAGGCTTTCTTCGGTGTTAAAAAAGAGAGGAGGATGGGGAAAGGAGGAATTCACATAGTATGACAGGTTATTTTCACAGTCATTAGAAAACAGTTTGTCTTCTTCTCCCCTGGACTCCCACACAAGACCACGTAAAAGTCTGGGAGGACGAGGACACGGGTGATGAATACCTGGTCCATAAACCAGTAATTGTATTGCATACACAGCAAGGCTGGTTCTCTGGGCTGAGAGCATGCTGTAACCCCTTGCATGGGGCTCCCTTAATTTTAAAACCTTGAGGTGTGGGCCCTCTAAGCCCAAAGTTTAAGATGTAGCTGTTTCTATCTTTCTAACTTGCAAAAACATGCAAAATTGCCCTTTTTTATTTTTAAGTGTGTATTTCTACAGCTCTTACATTGTCTGACTGCCCTTTTCCATCTCCAGCCTCACCAGGTTGCTGAAATGTTCTTATGGCACAGCTTGAATTTGGTGGCGGCTTCTGTTGAAGACCCTCCTGGAGCTGTATAAACCCAGCCTGGAAAATAAGGTTGGACTATGCAGCAAGCTTTGGGTGAGAACTGACGGTTAAATACTGACGGTTAAATGCTTATGAGATGATAATATCATCTAAAAGGTAAAGAGCATTACATTATTGTAAAGACAGAAATGTTCTTGAAAGGACACCGTTCACTGGTGAGTAAAGCATTTTCAGACTTCTCCATTAACATTGACCAGAAGCACAGAGGACATTACGCTGTATGAGGATACCAGAAGGTTTGCAAATTCAGAATTACCTTGCACAGCTCAAGAAAAACACCACATATATTGATGTTTGCTCATTATAATGCTGCAAGTCTTTTTGTTTACACAGCCATAGAGTTTATGCATGTTTAGCTTCTGTTATGACTGCAACAGAATTTTTACTGTTGTTGCCTTTGGAGGCAGATAAAAGTGGGAAAGACAGGGACATTGTTCCACTGTCATCAGCATCCTACAATAATCTGAGTTGATTTAGTTTTCCTTTGAAAATAAATATAATTAAGACATAGGAAGGGTTGTAAAAACATTACTAATGTAATTCAGACTTTATATATACCACACTTAAAAGTGGAATTTACTTCACTTTAAGGCATCTAAAAATGTGGGTTCTAGTCTACAAGTCACCTAGCTTCCCCCTTTCATCAGTGGAAAAGTAGGTGCTTCCAGAGTGTCAGTCACACCGTTATCCTTAAGCCATCTCTAAATGGGACAACCATAGAGGAAGTAAGCTCTCCACTACCTACCAAGCGAATGTTGCTGATTAGATCAGATGACTGAAATTTGGGGGATATGAACTGAGCACCACAGTTCTTGACTAAGCTGGTAAAAAAATAGAGGTATTTTCCTTTGGTTGGTTTTCACCAACACTTCAATCAAGGTACAACTGCCTGTGGACTCCACACCATGTGAGCTCTTAAGTGAATTCATACTTGCCTTATAATATCTCTCATGCTCATTTATATATGGTGTGAGCTGAACTAGCTGACTCAGACAAGAATTTGTCCCTAACTTTCACCTCAATATCCTCACAGAAAACATCTTTCCTTTCTTACTCATGAGCCAATTTCCATTAAGATGCTACATTGGTCTTTATAAAAAAATAACAAAATAGAAATAAATTTGGGGAAGGATGCCATGACACCACATTTGACAGAGCCATGAATCACACTGCTCAGATGAATGGTTATCTAAAGCCATTAAAAGTGCTTCCACACTTCAGCACAATGCATTGTTTAAGAGGACTCATACTGAGCTGGAATCTGCACTCTGTTTCCCCAATCTCATAATGAGCTTTAGCAGGAGTTGCTCTTGATTTATGTTGGATCAGGATCAGACTGGGAATTTTTCTCTCTCTCCGTAGTGTTAACATCATCTCGTAAATAACTTCAACACCCAAAACTGCAGCAGAGAAGGATCCAAGAACAGTTACAGCAGTATAACTCTGAAATGCAAAACTACCCAAGTTATATTGGCAGTTATTTTAAAAAGTATACTGTTGAAATAACCAAACCCTGTATTTTTCTCATATAAAAACGCAGTCTGAGAAAAACACAACTGATGCTTATGATGGTTCGGTTTGGATTTTTTTTTGGTGGGTTTTGTTGTTTTGGTTTTGTTTCTTCTTTCTTTAATTCAAAAGTCACTCTTAAAACCTCAGGATCCAGTGAGATATAACTGTATCTGTCATAGACCTGCAGGCAAATACACTTCAATCAACAAGGATAATGTTAGAGTTAAATCACCTTGGGGCTTTATTATTCACAACAAAAATCTGATTTGAGACAGCAATCAGGCACTTGAAAAGCAACACTTTATCAGGTATTTCATTTTTAAATGGAAATTTAGTGAACCTTTTTTCTTTGAAGCAGAAAACATTTAAAGAAGAATTTAAATGTGTGTATGCACAGTGGTGGAATTCACAACAAAATTGGCACAAGGAGGTAATTTACTTGACCAGATTCTTCATGTTGAAAAGCATAGTGTAACTGAGGATTTGGGCTCTTTCTAAATCCATCAACACCATATATTGCAGCCATAAACTAAACAACTTTGTAACAAGTACTGGCACACGTAACGCTGCTTTAAATTACTTCCAAAGAAACTTAGATTTAGAAAGACTTGCTAGGAAGCAATGGAATAACAGACCTACAGTACAGTTGCTTTCCGCTGGCTTTGTGCTAGGACTGGGGGACAATTCTCTCTATAAAGTGTTGTGAGTTCATGAGCTGTAATACTACTGCTACGTTAATAGAAGAGATAGAGGAATCAAGGACATTATTATGGGTCAAAATGGGCCTTTAGAGATGCTGACAATAAAAAAAAACCATACACCAGGTAACACGAACAACCCTATTCCTATCCTTTTTCACAGTTTTGTAAAGGTTACTATGCATCCTTAAGGCATACTGAAATATATTGGTCTGTTTTGACCACCGTGCTCCATAAAGAAAATATGAACTATAGAAATAAATCTTTTCTCAGAGGATAGAGTGCTACATACATAGAAGTGAGTTCAGGCTCAGAATCAGTCAGTACTTATTTGAAATATTTGTTGTTTAGAAAAGTTTTCCATCCACTTGCACAAAAGTTAATGGAATATAAGAAATAGGTGAAACCATTTTAATGAAAAGAAACTTAGACATTAAGTTGTGAACTGTGCAGGTGTATGGAGTACCTGAGTCTAAAGACCAACCCTGAAATAAGAAACGAGTGGGCTGATGTAGTAAAGGCTTATGGGAGTCCAGAAGATTTCAGGAATGCAACACACACACAGAGATCATTAGTTGTACTTTGTCTTCTGAAGCAGACAGTTTTATTGCTCTTTTTTAGCTAAATTAACAAGTTACATTGTTACCTCTTTTTAAATTGGTTGAATGCCCATCAGGAGGGTTTATAACCAGATCTGGTTAATTGAGGTTTAGTTTATCTGCACTTCTACATACAAATAGTCTTCTAATGAAGACACCCTGCAGCACATATAGTGTTGACTTGTTATTCATCGTCTGAATATAAACAAGAGACAGAATTGGGTATAAATTTTATACTCTTGCCCTGAAGTTTGGGCAGGAGTGCCATTTTGTGCAATGATGTTCTTTGCTCAAGAGCTTGTGTCTGTATGCAGCCTGGTAAATAAAGCCTGATCTAAAAAGCTGTACTCCTAACCTCAGATGATGTTGAAAATTCTGGGATACTTTTTTTATTCTTTTCAAAGTAATTTTTAGAAACTAGGATGAACAGGGATGCTCTGGAAAAGGAACACAGGTAGATGATGCTCTAATCAGAAATCAGATATGGTAACATGTCCTTCTCTTCACTATTTTCTATATGGTGAACTGAACTGAAAAGAATAACTAGAGCTGAATTGAAAAAGGATTGAAAAACTTTAATGCACTGCTTTGGAAATTAGCAGAAGTTTAAGGTCTTAGGTGGTGAAATTTAGTCAGATAGAGTTTTTCTGGATCAGTCTTTGGCTTTTCAGCTTCTGCATCACTCACTCACTTCTTCTGGACTTCTTGTACAGTAAAGATGGTGAAGTAATCAGCAGGTTTCCTGATTAGCCAAACATGAGTTTCTCAAACCTCTTTATGTAACAAAAAAATTCCTATGTTTTGGGTTCATAGAGATTAGTAAATTCTAGGGAAATGTGCTAATTTGTAAATACTGTTTTCATGATCATCAATGTCCACCATCATGATAGTCTTACTGTCTCCCATCAAAGGTTGCTTGAGTGTACGACGATCAATTACTCTACGGTCTCTGTCCTTCACGATGTGATTTCTCAAATATGTGAATCATGGATAGGGACAGCTGTATCATCTCGGGGATGAGTCAGTCCTCCACGTTAGGGGAAATTTGAGCCCCCACAAGCAGTGTCCAAGGTCAGGACAAACCTGTAACCCCACTTAGAAATGGGACCCAGTCTGTGCATGTCCATGTGGGTTCTAGCTCTTTGCTTGTGAATTCTGGGGACTAAAATTCTGACTGGAAGGTATTTGAAATCAGTTTACCTCCAGTGGTATAGCTAGTAAATCTAGATTACTCTTAAGCAGCATTTATTTTCTTCCTTTTTTTCCTTCCTTTACAGTTGCCTACAGGACCTGTAGCCCTTGATATTCATGTTCTTATGCCAAACTCTGAAATGAAGAGAAATAGAAAGTTTTAGTACTTGAGCTTTGAAAAATAAACATATCACCAGTAATCACAGTAATAAATGAAATTATGGCTTCCTTACTGAGTGAGGAGGAAGGTGACTGCATGTATGGCATCACCAGTGAGATCAATATCTTACAAAACTTTAAAAATGATTCACCATTTTCCCAAGAAAATACATCTTGTCAGAAAAGAGTATTTTGCCAAATACAACTTTTCCATGACTCTTGTCTGGCTTTTTATAAAATCTATGTAAGAAAGCTTTGAGTTTTCAAAAGTGTTTGAGTCCCCAGTTACGTATTTCTTTGGAGCACATAAACAAATGGAGCAGTGTTTCCTAATGAAAGGCCTTTGTATAAGTACTTTCACAATTTTTACATATCTTTTTTTTTTTTCTTTTATGTGACAAATAAAAAAAAGAGAAGTATGAGGGAAGAACACTACTTTTCAATATTTTATTAATTCTTCCTGAATAAAATTTTGAAAGATGAATTTTCTAGGGAAATATTTGGTCTTCTCTAAAATACAGCACATTTATTAACACAGACTCATTGTTCAAATTTGTTCCAGGTGAATTTTGATACATTTGTGAATAATCTGGTCCACTAACTTGATTTAATGTTCATTTATTTCTGTAGGACTAAGTTCTGATGGTGCAGATATGATTTGCACTAGGACAAGAGTAAGATGTGAGCTACATTTCTTCTGCCCACTTATTCACAGAGAACAAAAGAGCTTTTAGTATTCACAAATAAATCAGTTAGTTAGAACAATTTTCTTTAAAAATTATAAGGTGAACAGTTAGAATATTTTTTGGCACCCTGTAGGTTAACATATTGTTTCCAGGAGTTTATAATTAGGGCCAATATTTAGATTTTTTAATGTAAGTAATTAAATCACAACTCAGTAACTCCAGAGAATATCCTCAAAGTTTCAGGCCTCGTGCTGGTTTCAGCTGGGTTAGAATTAACTTTCTTCATAGTAACTAGTATGGGGCTATGTTCTGGATTAGTGCTGGCAACAGTGTTGATAAGACAGGGATGTTTTAGTTATTGCTGAGCAGTGCTTACAGTGAGTCAAGGCCTTTTCTGCTCCTCACCCCACCAGTGAGGAGGCTGAGGGTGCACAAGAACTTGGGAGGAGACACAGCTGGGACAGCTGACCCCAACTGACCAAAGGGACATTCCATACCATATGACATCATGCTCAGCATCTACAGCTGAGGAAGAAGAAGGAAGAGAGGGACATTTGTAGTGATGGCATTTGTCTTCCCAAGTAACCTTTACATGTGATAGAGCCCTGCTTTCCTGGAGATGGCTGAACACCTGCCTGAAGATGGCAAGTAATGAATGAATTCCTTGTTTTGTTTTGCTTGCATGCACAGCCTTTACTTACTAAACTGTCTTTTTCTCAACCTATGAATTTTCTCACTTTTCCTTTTTGGATTCTCTCCCCCATCCCACCTGGGAGGAGTGAGCAAACAACTGCCAGCTCTTCAGTTACTGAAAGGTGAACATGGAAGGCACTAAAGGAGTAGCCATCATCACCAGACACTGCTGCAGGGATATTCCCACATAGTCCCAGCAAGCAAACTGGACCCATATCTGCAAAGAAACATAAAAATGTTTTAAATCCCATCCAGTCAGAACTCTATCATTTTCCCTGATACAAAATCTGGTGAAAAGAATCTGAAGCATCTAGCTGAGTACCTGAGAGGATGACTAACATCTGACAGTGCTCTGTCTTACCCAAATCCATGCCCTTCATATTTTACCTTTCCCAGCTCCCACAGGCTAGCAGCTAAAAGAACAAAGCAGGAGATCACACTTCTTTGACACTAGGTTTATTTCTCCTCCCTCTTTGTCAATGATAGCTGTGATTATTCATGGCAATGACAATGTCTCCCTAAAAAATCCCACTTAAGCCACAACTTCCCGGGGACTAAGCTGAACGCAATAAGAGCAGACATGAGACCATTCAGTGAGCAGCCAACACCAACAGAGTCATCCCTGCTGAACCCAACATGTCTTGTACTGTTTCCAACACCGAGCACATTCCTGGATCTCAGATGACAACTGCAGCAATAAATATCCAGAGGAAAGCCAGCCTCATGAAAACCAGTGAATCAAATGTGCATAGGTTTAAGTTAAAGGAGGGATAAGTCTGGCCTGGTATCAAGCTCGATGGCCACATCTTTTAAAAAACTCAGGCCCTGCAGTCATAAATTCAGCTACACTTTCTGAATTCTTGTTATAACACAGCCCAGTCCCTCATCATAGATGTAACTTTCCCCTTTGCAAAACAAACCTGCAAGTAAATTAGAGGTTCATGCAATAATGCTTAGGGGTGCTCACCAACTGTAAAATGAGTTCTCATGATAATGGTCAAATAATCTGGTATTATGCAATAACAATATACATCCTGCCTACATTTAGCTTACAGTTGTAGGATTGAACTTTCACCTCACAGAAATCCGAAGAGGTGTACTTGCCCTCAAATTTTATTTTATCTCCTAAAGATAACAGATCTTAGCAAATTGTTTGGATTCACATCTCCAGACACCTCCAAAATATTCCATGTCTCCCAGTTATGCTCCTTCTGGTCAGTGTTAATGCCTCTTACTCAAGTGTGTTGCATTCTTCCCTCCCTAAAACTAAGCTAAGACCTCACTGTGTTATAGCTTCTGTTTAATCTATGCATCAGGCAATTGGGAGATCACAGTATTCTGGTTTCTATTGTTTCTTTATGGTGTGTAATAACCCCATATAGCATGAAAAAAGTGTATACAATAGGCTTGTAGAATAAATCAACCTACCTCTGCTTAATCATTTGCTTTGTGACTGGCTAATAGCTCATCCGACTCTCAGTTTAAGTCAAGGCCATGAGTACATGCTCAGAATGACTGCTGTGATCTGTCTTCATGACAGCACTCATTCCCATACCTGGATGTGACTAGATCTCCAAAAGAGGTAAGGCTGGAAAGAAGGGCACAGCCAGAGTGTTGATTTGTGGTAAAAGATGTGTTATAAGGACTATAACAATACTTAGTGAAGCCCCAGTTCAGTTCTTTGGTTTTCCAAAACCATCATGTACCGTGTTGATGGAAAGCACTAGACTGACATCCCACACAATGTGCTGTCCTTTACTCACAGACAGGCAACATTTTTGGCAATATCAGTCTTTATAATATCTCAGCAATGACCTGGAAAGAAGTGAGAAGACAGTCTACAAATCCGTTCAGTGAACTAACTCTTCCACAGACCTTGCCCACAATGGTCTTAGGCAAGAATTTTGGTGACATGGCCATATGTGGAGGGTCATATTTGGTGAGCCCTGGAACAATCTTGTTCACTCATCTGGCTCATCATCCCAGTTACCCTCTTTATCCCATGGCCCTCATCAAATTTTCACTGTCTTGCTGCTTGTGTCATTGAGAATAAAATAAAGATACAAAACCCCATGAATGTTCTGCCACTTCCTTTTTGCAGTGAAACAATTTCAATGAAAAGATTTCTTCTTCAGGTTGATTTATCTCCCAGGGACTGAACTCAATTATATCAAAAAAATGACTAACTATCCAACTATAATTTGGTCTTACTCGATGGGCCATTGCAGTCTTACTGGAATATTTATGCAGTGTAAAAATTAAAAAAAAAAGAAAAAGTTTGAAATTTTGTTAAGTGGCATGCTTATAAGGTTTTGTTGCCAGTTACATGAACTGTTGAGGTGTTCTAGAAATTTTCAGCTAACTATATCACAGGAACAATCCAAATGACTAGAAGGGTAACATTGCTTTGGCCATAAAATTGTATTTGTTATAGCCAAGTGTGTTGAGGAAAGACTCTAAAAAGGAGTTTTTATAGAATCCAACTGTGCTCTGACTTCACTATTTTTTTCATTAGAAATTTTGAAAAATGCACATAACCATTTTTTATGTTTTGTGGTTTATACAAAATCTTTAACAGAAACTGTCTGTTTCAAGGTTTCAAATAGACTGCAAATGTCAGGTCATAAATCCTGACATATTTGGTCAGGAGGCAAAGAAACTTGAAGTTGCTGTTGCTTGGTTTTATCAAAGAACAAGACAAATTTGATGGACAGACAAATGATGTCATAGACACGACTTTGGGAGAAAAAATTGTTTTGGAAAACTTCTACCTAGAAAAGTAAAAATATTTAAAGATGCTTCACTCAAGATGATTCAGAGAGACTTCCACGTAATGAATATTGTCACTAGCCATGAAAACAAGTCATAAAACTACTCCTTTTCCTTTGTCACTTCTTATTATCTGGCACACAGTCTGCACTGCATTGCGCAGCTAGTTCAGGACAAATGAGTTAGGGTGCTGGCAGCACCTCCCTGCAGAAGCTGAGGTCCCAGTGCAGGCTCATTTCTTAGGGCAGTGTAAATACCCAGAAGTCTTGTTAAAATATAACTCTTTTTAAGAGTTTAAGCCTTTCCACTTGGAGTCATGAGGAAGGGTTCTTTCAGGTTGGTTAATTCCATCGTGTTATGTGTCCTCACAGAGATGAGAAATTTAGTGATCTTCAGGAATTAGAATCTACTTTTTGAGCTGTGCCCTTATAAGTACTAGATATCTTCTTTTCCTGCTATTTAACTGATTATTTAATAACTTTATATACATATGGCACAGTCATAAAACACTGTAGTTACTCATGTAACTGAGTTAGGAGTAAATGTTATTAATTTTGGTCATTTTTCTTGGTTACAGACAAATCTTCAGAAAAGAAAGCCTCTGATAAAAAGCCGTATCATCTTCAAGGGCTACTTAGATAAAATTATAAAGAAGCAAGTTTAAAAATAGTTATAGAGGGAATAAAGGTATTTGACCTGTTTGAAACAGAGTTTCACCTCCTGTAAGCCCCTGAGAATACTGAAGGGATACCTCAGAGAAGTGGGTTAGGTACAAAAAAGGATATTCTAAGAAATTTCTGCCACAAAGGCAAAAACTAGATTCCAGCTCTAATGTGTGTATGTGATATTAATTCACATAAACCTGTTAACAAGATGAGCTGGGAAAGAGTTTTACCAATGAACAGGTCCCAGATGTGGCAAAGCCTCCAAAATTAAGTTTCTCTCTTCCCACGATATTACACAAACATGGGTACAAAAGCTTCTAAATGGAGCAAGCTCTTTGCTTCCTCCTGGACTTTACCTTGTCATCACAGCCTCAGATCTCTACTCGGCCCAACTCCAGGTATAAGATACATGAGACAATAATCACATATTGAAATCTGGAGGAAATACGTTTCACAGTTAGAGGATGATATTTGTACTGTATTTGTGGAGAGTCAACAGAAAATTGGACCGGAATTTTATTTGATTTTCCTGTAAATAGGTGAAATACTATTTTGATTCAAGAGAATGGTGTTTCTGGTGGAACACCACAACCTGTTTTTTGAGATTATGTTTTTCTGTAAAGGGAAATAATATAACACTGACAATCAATGAAAAATAATATCTAATACAGGTTTAAAATCAGTGATAGTTTTTGCATGTCTTCTTATGTGTGCACCTGACTCTAATATTATTTTGATTTCCCAGATTGTTACACTTACTTAATTAGAATAGTAATTACTTACTTTTGCCATTTATTAACATTGAAATTACCCATGGGAAACATAAGATGTTTAATATGCTATTTACTGCAATAATTCTTGCATCTTACAATCTATTTCAATTGTTTACAATACACTGTGGCATAAAATATGAAATAATTTTTCATAGGGCAGTTTTCTTTGAAAGTTCTCCCCACAAGGACAGGCAGAAAAATTAGAAGCTAAAGTTCATAGTGTCTATTGTTCATTTAACATTTTTCTCTTCTTTATCTCCCTGTCCCTGCATCGTTGAAGACAACACGGTTAAGACTAGCAATCTGGGACATTTTTTGCTGTCTTTAATTGCAATTTCCTTACACATCTGTCAGGGAATCCTATGTGACAGAAATAGTGGGATTCATTGCACCTGCAAAGGCTTTCAAGTATCATTTAGAAGAGATAATTGTACGTGACTTTTCCTGTGCATTAGGGATCTCCAACCTTGTTCACAGTTTTCTTGAAGTAAATGATGCGAGATTAGGTTGTCTATCAAATACAGAGTTTTGCTGGGCAAACAGTGTATAGAAAATGGACTTGTTTTGCTTATTGTATTGCTTTCTTCCATTTAAACACAGAAATAAGGTTATTTTTTCTTTCCTGAGCATTTATTGTTATCTCTTTGACATAATAGGCTAAGGGGCAAGCAAAGTTAAAATATCTGAGCTAAGTAAAGGTGACATTAACCAGTTTGACTGTGAACATCTTGTCAGACATTATTAAGCTTTGCCTGGGTCTATCAGGGTTCCTAGCCTGTTAATAAACATTGCCACCAAAAGAAGAGAGAAAAAATTGCTACAAAATTATTTTCTTTTTTTCAGCGTACATGAAGGTAAAGGTTTGTTTTTTGTCTTCACCAGGTATTTAGTTTGTACGTAGGAAAATTGAAAACACTTGCTTTAGCAAAAAATGTGCCCCCTCCCCCTCCCCCAAGTTATTTTTCACATTTTTTCAAGAAATTCAAGCAGTAAATATGACAAAATCATTGGAAGACTAAATTAGCCTTGCCTACAGCATGCCTAAATCACAGATCATCTATTAAAACTATTCATGACAAAATATTTTGCTTTTTAAGCTCCCCATACACATCGCTTTCTGCAATATCTCTGTTCCCAAGATGGAGTTATCTGAAGCACTTCTCCTAATGTGTTTGAACAGTTAAACTAGCCTAAAGCACTATAACTTTAATGCATTATAAAAGAATCACTATGGATACAGGATGTCTTGATGGTCCTGAGTATTTGCCTTTGTATTACATTTTGATATCTGCGATGTTTGCCTAGCCAGCAGAAAAACAAGCTTCATAAAATTTGATTATTTTATTAGAGCAGTCAAATTAAAAAGTTAAGGGGATAATGAAATATAGAACAAACTGAAATAGTAATATTTGCCATCTGTCCAGTTCTCACAGGTGATGCATTCACAAAGCTCCTAACCAGCTGCAAGGAGACGGACAGGTCAAATCCTACAGCCTATACCCGGGCCCGTATCTGCTGCCTTTGGTAAAGGGGTCTGTTACAGTTGCATTGCAAACGCATCTGTCCCCCATGCATGAAGGACCAAGGAAGACAGGAACACGCAGTGCAAACTTCCAGCTGTCTTTCCTGCTGTGTGCTGACATGAGTGCCAAACGCCATCTGTCACATAAGTGAAGTGTGGAGTTGATTTCAATAAGCCAATGTGGTTAAAAGGCTTTGGCTCTCTACCATAGCTTTGCGTTTTCTTATCTAGAGCTTCCTCTGATTTCAGTGAGAGGTCTGCCTGAATGCAAACCAGGAAAGGAATGTGAAATTTGGCCCAAGATACCATGAAAGTCAGTTGGCCAGTCAATGGGGGGTTGTAGTCCTCTCTTCTTGCCATCTACAACTGTCTCACCACCATGGATCAATGTAGTATACAGACTGCTGGTCATATATCAAGACACTACTCATCCACCTGGGCAGCCTGTTTCCCACACAAATCAGCATTGCATCTTTTACTGCTTTGGAAATTAGGCCCTGAGGATCTAATCCAACACCCACTAAATTTTATGGACTGTCTCCAAGGGACTGCAGCAGATTTAGGTAAAAGATTTAAAGGTTCATTCAATCAAGTGTATACCCAGGGCCAGAAAATAGTGCTTATACATCACAGAGTACCTATAGAATTTACTATTTTTACTGAAACTTTTATGGCCTCCCACTCCTTTAGGAAGGGAGAGATTTGCTGTAAAAAGGGAACCACACCGTTTATGGATGGATGAGCTGTTTTGTAAATTCCAAACCTACGCAGAGGTCATGGAGACTACACTGATGACTAGATTTTCTTCATATCCAGGATCAAGTGGATGTCATGAAAAATACCTTAAAATTCAAAAATTCTCCTGCTATTCTTCAGGTGATCCCAGAATCACAGCAGCAATTATCACCTTACTGGCAAGGTTTTTGTTCAGTTTGAAATATGCAGTACAACAGGACAGTTGCAGCTTCTGCTGTGTAACAGATTTAATCCGACAGAGAAGTCGATACTGAGTGTGTAATGACTTGCATCACCACCAGTCTTGTGCTCCTATTTGTCTTATGCTCAAACCCTTCCAGCTCGTCTTTCAAAGAAGCATCTAAAACCCCAGCGTTTATAACACCATACATAGTTAAGCAAGTCAGTTACTTGCAATAGTTAATGCCACCCAAAACAATTCTTCAACAGAAAATACGAAGGTAGGAGTTATTCTGGTTTTACTCCTTTGTTCATGGCATGAGAAAGTTTCCCAGCATTTTACATTTTTCCTCCATGACTTCTCTTGGTTCAGCTGCAGGAAGCCAAGTTGAACTTAAACCTGAGTCTAACACACTTGTCCCAGTTTGATCTCAATATTTTCTTGATCCTTTACATTTTTGGAACATTTAATCTCCAGACTAAACATCTAAGGAATCACAAATTAGAGAACTTACTCATGATCTAAAAAGAGGAACTCATGAAATGCACCCCTGCCTTTTGAAGTACGCTGTTGTCTGGTGTCCCTGGGTGGGGAGCAGAGCTGAAAACTGACCAACACGAGTGCCACTGCTCGTGTTGTTCTCTCCCTGCTCTGTAAGTGCATGGCTGGTGTGAAAACGCAGAAAGAAAAATCTTCTTTTCCAGAGCACATGATCACTGTGAAGGCGACAGAGCACTGGAACAGGCTGTCCAGAGAGGTGGTGGAGTCTCCTTCCCTGAAGACTTTCCAAAGCCACCTGGACTTGTTCCTGTGTGGTCTGCTCTAGGTGATCCTGCTCTGGCAGAGGGGTTGGACTAGATGATCTCTAGAGGTCCCTTCCAACCCCTAACACTCTGTGAATCTGTGAATATTTTGCTCAGTTAACACCTTTCCTCTGTAAAACAGCCTTTCTTGGGCTCCTCAAAAGAAACAAGGGCTGACTAAGTAAGTAAAATGTATTGGAGAGGACAATACATGACACCAGAGATGAAGCAGACAAAGGGATGGGAGCGAGGTAGCATAATCATTGTTGTTTCTGAAATAGCTAATTGAAGCACATGAAGAATTCAACTACTTATCTGTGTCAGTTTTTAACGTAGTACGCTCCCTTGGTGGTATCTTTATTTCTCTGTGGCAGGAGGAAGATGTTTTTCAGACTGTAGTTTTTTATATAAGCTCTATACATTATCATTCTGGTTACCAGAGCCTGCTCTATGCTGCTGCATCTCTTCCAAATTAACCAAACATTCATGGAGATGACACCTCCCTCTTGCATTGCTCTGCAGATCAACCCCTTTGCCATGTCCCTTGTTTCACTACCTGCTTTCTGAGTGTCAGGGTCATCCCCGGTGTACAACAAGGAAGTCAGAGAAGACAGTGAAGTGTAACAGGGATTATGCTGGTTTAGTACTCAATTGCTTTGAGGCTGGTTTTTGTGGTGCTTGTCCTTGCCCTTTCATTTTTTCTTTTTTCCTTTTTTTTTTTTTTATTAATTGAAGAAACTAATTATGTACAAAAAGATCTTCATGTTTTCTTTATCTCCATGTTTTTGTCACTTCATTATACTTTTTGAGCTTCACAGTCCATGAAAAAAGACAGAACTGTGACGCCCTTCATAAAAGACAACAGGATGTATGGAGAGACTGTCCAATAAAGATACCCCTTGGAGAAATTAAAGCTGTCAGGAGCAGTTTACAGTCAGCTTAGTTTGTGAAGAGTGACGGCTCCCCAGGTGATAAGCAGGCAATCATAGTTGGACTCTGAAGAGGTCTTCTAGTCCTGCTCTGGTTCAGGCTCAGTCACCCTCTGATTTTGCATCTGCCCTTCATGCATCCCACAGGGAGGGGAGGCTGTGGAACTGCATGTCAGAAGGGGGAGAGTCTAAAGATTAAGTTTTCTGCATAATAAATACCATTGGATCAGCAGCATATGTGGTACTGCTTTCCTGGGATACCTGCAGTGCTGGAAGTGCACTAAATACCTCTTAGGGGGGTGGGGGGTAGGTGTGCATGTCAAAGAGATTAGACCTCTCTGGTTTGGAAAAGGCATGCAGGGCACTTAAACTACCCTGATGATGCTGAGGTGTTTCATCCTGTGGGACAGCTGTATTCAGAAAGGGCCTGTAAACCCCTTTTTTGCAGGACGCTTTTTTTGCATAATGGATGCTGGGCATTTGAGGTAAGGAGTGTTAAGAAGATTGGTCTCAGGTCTCAGGGAGGGTCAGAGCAGGGAGGAGTGTGGGCCACTGCTAACAAATGCACAAAAGCTGGAAGAGAAGAGTCCTTGGGCTTCCCAACACCTTAACAGAGTCAAATGAAGGGGCTATGAGATTTAATCACTGGAAAGCAAGCCTATTAAAGCTAAAGCAGTGTGATGAA
The DNA here is from genome assembly GCA_027574665.1 of Rhynochetos jubatus. NCBI lineage: Eukaryota > Metazoa > Chordata > Aves > Eurypygiformes > Rhynochetidae > Rhynochetos > Rhynochetos jubatus. The sequence goes on along the minus strand of CM050648.1, from coordinate 11,205,431 downwards.
AGCAGCAATCAATGCAGGCACTAGAGGATTTACATAACTTTTAGAGAAGCAATTATTTGGTTTTAGTTATGTTTTCCATTCAATCTAGTGATCACAAACTGTTTTATATTCCTCTGCAGTCTTCTGCAGAAGAAAGCATCTTCTTATGTTTCTTTAAAAAAGTTTTAGGTTGCTAATTTCCCTTTGAAACATTCTCTGTACAGGGTATAGCACCTTCAGCTGCCAAAGGGCTGATGTGTCTGTACGAAGGACAAACTTTGTCTGCAGAGCATCCTGACTGTGCGTAGGGCATATGGGCATGGAGACCTCGATGAAGTCTCACACAGCATCAAGATCTTCGTTTAGAAGAATCACATAGATTGACTGGCCACAGAGACCATCAGGAAAGTCTATAATCAGCATCACAACATTGTCCTGGTCTGGCAAAGTGCTGAGACACATGGTAAACTACTCTTCATTTAAAATGCACATACTGCTTTGACTGGTTCTAGTGCCTGAATCTGTGTATCACCCTTCATCTCTCCCAAAACCTCTCTTTGCTGCAGGAGCTCAGTCCTGTGTTATCAATAACATATCTGGTCAAACAGTAGTGGAAATAACCACCTATCGGTGACTTCATAAGCAACTCTTCCTTCTGAGGGACAGCTGGTTTCTGACAGTCCCAGTTAACACTCCTGCTTAAAAAATGACCTTGTACATGAGAAAGAGTGAGGGATTTTCTCACTGTCTTCTGAGAGAAAATTGCTATTGGAGAGCCAAAAATAATTTGAAACAGGAAGAAGTTGATGTTAATAATAGGGAAGTCAAATGTCTGGTTATCTGCCTGGCCTGCTATATGCTAGAAGTACTAACAAGCAATTTTGTGACAAAGCCAAGAATAACTCCTTTGCCTTTTACTGCCCTCATAAGAAATAGTTGATTGAGAGTCCTGCTGTTATTCTTGGCAGACTGTTGCATCTGAGCTCGGAGTGAACTTCAAGAAACAGAAGTACAGGATATGGGGCACCTAACAGAAAACCGCTTTCCCTTCCTTCCATTGCCTTATGGACAGACAAATCCACAGGAGGTACCTCCTCGTATTCATTCTTTTGAATGATCTACAGACTCAGCATTGTTATATGACCTTCTAACCACATGTGCACAATAAAGGTTTGCTCGATGCTTTACAGATGCATTTTCTCTTTGAAATAATAGTTCAGTTTAGAGGGAAAAATATAAAAAACCTACATAGTTTCCCTTGTCTACATTTTTTTTAAAGAGTAAGAGACTTCTTTCACTTTATCTTAACATTTTGTGGAGGATGTTGGCTGGTTTTAATTGGAAACAAAACAGAATAAAAACGTATCTGACCTCAGCATCAATATGATCGCAGTGTAAAGGCATTTCTTGAGTCCCTGGCCAGTATTATTTTACTTTAGCAGCTAAAGTTTATAAAGTCCCTAGCATGAAGATATGCTCTGCAGCCTATCTCATCCCATGTCCTACCAGATACAGAGCAAGAAACAATACTTTCCTTAGCTCTCATTAATTAGCTTAAAAGATATTTGTTAACCACTGATCATTTAAAAGACAGATTTCAGCTCTTACACATGATGTTGTAACTCACACTGGATGCACATTAATAACTCAGATAGGAAATTCATTCAAGGATGAAATAATTCCTAGCATAGCAGTTACCTTTTTCTGGAAAATGAGACTATCTAGCGATAGGTGTGGTCTGCTGTAAAATTCAAATAACAGAAATTTTAAATGTTCACTAGTTCATTGAGTAACTGTTTACAGGAGACCTGTAACTTTGAACTTCGGCTGGTAAGCCTTCAAGTTGTGATTTGCACACAACTCAGTTACAGCCTGGAGAAGTTTACATTTCTTGATTGAAGTTACTCGTAGCTTATAATTTAGACAACTGAAATCATCATACTTTTCTAACAATGCTAATTGGATTCTAGATTGCACTAGTTTGCTGTGTTTAGCAAAGAGAGGACTGGCATCCTGCTTCTCTGCCTGCTGTTCAGTATGCACCGGATCATTAATGAGAAATACTGCACAGTTGGTTTGCAATTCATCTTAAAGATGAACTGCAGTTCCTTAATGGTCTTGAACTTTTAGTTCAAGAAAATAAATAATATAAATCCTTCAATGTAGGTCAGAGGGAAGGAACCAAAAGTGCCCCTTCCTGGCAGTAGGGTTATAAAAAAACTTCTGCTCGAAAATGCCTTCCATCCTACTAGACATTACTTATTTCCTGACATCACTTCTTGGAGTGGATAAATCGTCACTGGCCAAATATTTTGCACAACACAGAGAGTGCCAAAAGCATATAGGTCTGTATCACTGAAAGTGGCTAATATAATTTAGAAATGCCACCCAAAATTTTCAGGCTAAAGTGACACCATAATATCACATTAGCTCCAGTTTACTTATTTTTTTTTTCTTTTGAGTATTAAATTCACACTTAATAGACAGGTTTTTGTTGCTGTGTCAGGGTCATATTTCAGAGCAGTAGGCAATAAACTCTTTTGGAGTTTAATTATTTTTTTTTTCTATTAGGACATTTTGGCCTAGTGCACTGGAAAATCCAGACTTATGACCAACACTTCAGTGGGGACTGTCAGTTAAATTGCTGCACAGGCCATAAAAAATACCAGCAATTTACTGTCCGAACAAAATCTTTCTAGACATTTCTTGCTGTTGTTGGTGTCTGATTGCCCTGTCATTGATGATGACAAAAAAAAGTCTCATGCTGATTTCAGTAAGAGAGGAAATTAAATTAAAAATAACCTATATTTAATGTGTTTCAAGTCTCAATAAAAACAATTGTCAGGTCCTGTGTGAAGGCACACCACCAGTATTTTCATATTCTTGGTGAAGTCTAGCAACCTGTGCCTGGAATGTCAACAAGACTTGCAGATTCTCCCAAGAGACAAGTTTGTAATATATCCCCTAATACAAGAACAGAGTCAGTCAATTAAATGAAAATAATGGTAAATTTGAAAGATGTGAAAATCCTGTTTTCATATAGGTTAGCCTGGACTGTCAAATCCATTGCACGAAGAGTCATCAGGCCAAATATTATGGTCGGATATTTAAAGAGTTTGAAACATAACCTGCCAATTCATATTGCTGTGTAATGAGAATGAGACACTGTCCTGATGGCCTTCAGGTTCCAAGGAAGACCAAGTTCTTTGAATTCACTATGCACTTGGTGAGTTTCAGTACAATTACAAGGACCAAGATAGAAGGAAAATTCTCAAAGGTCAAAAGTATATTAATATTTCTGTTCCTACTGACTTCCCACAGGAGCTGGGTACCAAAACCTCAGTGGTGACCCTGAAATTCTCCTCCATGTGTTTTGACTATGACTAAGGTACATGAAATTGAAAATCTTGGTCTCTGTGGGAAAAATTACCAAAGAGAAGGAAAAAAAAAGTTAAAGGAGCACAGGGTGAAGAGCACAGGCTTCAGGCCAGAGGCTACAGCCAGTATAGCCCAAATAGGGGTTAGTAGAGTTTTTGGAGTGTAAAGATGCAGCTAAAGGGCCAGGTCCCTTCTAACCTGTAGCACATTTGTGTTGTATTATGGAGGTCAGTGGTTGAAGAGAACATCTATTTCCCCCCTCTCAGCTTCATTCCTATGCCTTAAAATATATCTGTCATATTGGTGTGCACTAGAATGAGGTGGAGAGGCACCACAAAACTTGAATTGCCAATTAGAGAAAAGAAGTACTACTTGATATTCATATTGACTACCTAAAAGAAAAGAGTGGAACTGATGATACTGCCTGAATACACAGTGGTAACCCTGAGTGTGGTTTAGGCTTTATTGTGGGCTTTTGTTATGGGGCAATATTTATTATGACTGCAGAGACGTCATTATTAATATCACATATCACAGAGAATGGGGCCAGATGGAACTCCATGCAAGAGATCATTTAGGTAATTTCCCTGGCGTGGTACCCAGTGACCAACACCTCCATTATCCCTGATAGATATTTGAGTGCCCTGTTCATAAACGCTCCAGTGATGGAGACATCCTCTTAAGCCATTTTTTGTGAGTGCTTACCTCCTTTTCTTCAAAAGTGTTTCCCAGTGCTCTACCACAGTCTCTGTTACTGCAGGCGAAACCTAACTTATCTTCCTGGATATGGATCTACCATGGACATGGAGAGAAGATTGTTCCGACCCTCTTTGCGTGAGGATGACAAAGTGTACTCTGGCTTTTGTATGCCAGGCTGAGTTTTCAACCTTTCAAGTATAAAATCATCCATTTCATTTATAAATGCACCAAATCCAATTTATTATCATTAAGTCACATGGAATTCGTTATGTCATTTTAAAATACAGATTACAACCATATTCTGAAATATGTGGCTGCTCTGTAACCAAACAATAAAAAAGCCCAAGCAAACAAGATCTGAAAGGCTGTTCTGTGAGACTCATAACATAAAGGAATGTTATGGTCTGGAGTTCACTGTAGCAGAAAACAAGCTGGAAGTGGTGCTGTGATTGTGTCATTTTCTCTACTGAACTTTCAAATTGCTGTGACAAGACATCCAACATTGTGAAGGGAAGGTTATAGACCCCTCAAGGTGTCAGTGCAAAGAAATGTTTCTATGCACACCTTGTGGGTATTTGAATAAGATAAGAATTCACTCTGCAATGGTAAAAAAGTGCTGAGAAATTTCTCCTCTCTTTTTGTTACTGCTCTTTTGTGCTCCATCCACCTATAAAGTTTCTGTATCACTGTAGTGTGCACAGCTCTTTCTTTCCATTCATTCAGCTGTAATCTATTCAGACATCTCGCTGAAGGGATCTTTCAGAGGAGATCTCTATTTTGGTAACGAGAAACCTGACCAGTCAATTCCTATGGGACATGGACTAACTTCTTTCTCACGGTAAAATCCAGACCATTCTGTGACACCCTGTAAAATGACACTATTCCTTTAACACTATTTCACAAACTGTTCACAACAAATGAGACAGGCAGGCACCTCTGCTGCCAACTGCTAACACCCTGCTTACTCACCTCGGCTCTGCTTGGAGCTGGCACTTCCAATAACAGCTTTCAGAGAGTAAGGCCAAAAGGGATCATTGTGATTTAGAAGGATAAATATGTCATAAGTAAGAAAGTGATTTAGACACCTTTGCCAAGTTCAAAATCCTGATACTAACCATGACTAAGCTGGTGTATTGGAATAAGTTGCTGTGTTTATGTTGCATTTAGATACTGCAGTTAGGATGTTCTCAGATGTTCATTAGTAAAGAAAGAGCTAGTTGATGGCACAGACCTGGCACTTCTGGGTCTTCAGCCAGTTTGGATTTGCAGGCTGTGGCTTATGGCAGTGTACCAAGGCCTCAGGGTTGAGATTAGATCTCTGCACTTTGCATTGATTGCTTGGGGAGCAAGACAGCAGCATGGGTAAAGGGAGAGGAGAGGCTGGACTGCCTCATGAGAAAAGAAAGAAAATCCACAAAAAGCCATTTTTAACAGGGGAAGCTACTGCCACCAGAGTCCACACCATAAAGCAATAACAGTCTACATCAGTCTGTGGGGAGTGATAGCTAGTCCATGAAATGGTTCCTTCCAGCCCCATGTTTTCTCTGAGAGCGAGCACTATTAGGCACATTTTGACCTTTGCATAACATTTGCTGTGCAAAGGCAGAACATAGCCTTACAAGGCAGTGTCTGACAGGAACAGGGTCAAGCAGCCCATTCCAGGAGATCCAGACCAGCGTGCACTGGAGGAGCCAGGACCATGTTGAGAATCAGGAAGCTCAATGGTGGTCCATGCTCACTAACTGCAGAACAAACACCAGGGCAGCTCAGCAACTAACTTTGTGAGTCTGTAGTCACTAGCACTTGCTGAGAACTAATGTCATATTTCCATGACCTTCTTCAGCTGGCGTGGCCACCAAAAAGGGATCCCATTTGTTTCTTTCTTCCAGTCATTTGCCTTCTCTGTCCTTCATGACATCTCCCATCTTTCCTCAGATCTCCATATGTGGTCACAAAGGATCATGAGTTCATAGGCACAGGGAGATGAGTTGGAGTTCAGATCAGGGAAAAAAAGGAAATATGGAGGCACGATAAGTGTAAGGAAGAGACAAGACCCTTTCATGAACAGAATAGTGGCTTGTCCCTTTTTCAGTTGCTTAGACACTGGGGATGTAGCAGTTATGGACCACTGGTTACATGTCATAACATCAAGTTAGGCTAAACCCCAGGATTGTATTATCTTCCTCTGCCCTTGTTTCCAAAGAAGGGGGCATTGTCTGACAACTGTAGCCTGAATATCTGCCCAGACACATCAATAATTTGGACAGTGAATAACCACTGGAAACACAAGCTGCATCCAGCTGGTTATAGCATGCCACCTCATCCCCACAGCTCTTGAGGAACAGACCCTAAACGAAATCTCATCCTTACCATGGGCAGTTGTTTTCCCTTGAAAATGTGAAAATGACTTTTTACTGTCCTATTTCCTAATTCTTAGTTTTTATTAAAAAGATACTGACATGTTTTCTTTTCATCTTTTTTCAATTTATTTTTTAATCTCACTTCTGGGTTCAGGACTGTTATTGAAAATTCAAGCTAGTTAAGATAGTTTTAGTTTCCTTAAGGGTACAAAATACAGGAATCAAAGTTCAAATAAAATATTTGAAAACAGCAAAAATATTTTCAATTGTTTAAATATTTTTGATCATGATTTTTCTTATAAATTTACATTTTTTATTCAAACTGTGATAGATTAATGTTTGCAATATTGTTCCCCTCATTTCTCCTTTGCAGTACGGGCAAACCAGTCCTTCTGCCCAGCTCAGCTGGAAAGCCTATGGCTCCTTTTTAAACAGATTAGATACCTTCAATTGGCCTATCATTTACAACTCAAGCTTCTTATATATAGTCTGCAATTTCATACTGTCCACAGCAGTGATCTTTACATCATTAGAGCAGTGGGAAGCCTCGAGAACATAGGACTGTACATATGTTATCCTTTTCTTTCCAGGATTTCTGCCATTTAATGTTGAATTGCTTTCAGCTTGCCTTTCCTATCTTTAAGAATGATAGTCCTCAACAGTCAGGAAGGGCATGGATAGTAATTTGTGTCCTTAACTGTGTATCAGTCTGTAGAGGGAAAGAAAACATCTGAATTTCCATGTATTATTGGATGGAAACTGCCCTGACACCTGGAAGGGATGTCTGATTCCCATTCTGTATGCAATACCCTCCAATTTCATTGGAGTATTAACACATTACTCAGACAACAGCAGTTATTTCAGAAAGGTGTGAGGCACACAGCCACCGTCAAACTATGTGAATAACCTGCAAAAAAAAGCGCTTGCGTTCCTGAAAGCTTGTTTGATTTATCCTCCAATTGTATCAGTTAGTCACATAAAAGATACTACCTCTCCCCACAAATCATACTTTGCTCATTGGAGCATTACATGGCATACTTAATTATTGTAAGCACACAGGGGATGCTGGATTAAAAAGCCTACCGACATTTAAAGCAGGATTAATGTCTTTGCATAAGAGCAGAAACTGATGTAACTTCCATGCCACTGAGAAGCAAGTTTGCAATGGAAATAATGCCATTTTAATGCCAAAAATCTGAAATGTCTGCTTGATTTCAGAAACATTCTGCTTTCTACATTTTTTTCAGCTTCAAGGTTATTGAGTCTTGTACATAAATCATACAATAATTGGCTTTTCAGACTTGTTTCCTAAAGAAATGAAGCTTTATGTATTCCTGCGGTCTATCTATCTGTCTCTCAGCTTCTCCTTTACTTTTGAATCTACTAGCCAATTTCAACCAAATTTTGGAGAAGGATAGAGGTCTGAAAGATATTATGTTCCTAAAGCTGTGCAGAAATTGGGAGCTGAGCAGAATAGAAAGATTTAAATTAGAGCAGTAAGACAGACAAATCACTCAGGCATTACGAGCGGTGCCTGGCAGCAGTCAGAGGTGCCATGAGCACGTACAGCCAACCTGCACACCTATAGCTGCATCAGTCGCAGCCCAGCCCTGACCACCTTTTGTCTGCCCTGGAAATCAGAGGGGAGGTGGGACCAGAGTGGATATAGGGGACAGAGGACAGAAGTCATTATGCATATAGTATTAGTTTGTTGTGCTGTTTCTGACACAGCTTTTTCTTTGGTTATTTTGAGAAGGTTTTTTTGTCTGTAAAGTGCCAGTGATGGTTATTGGTCAGAACATATGAAGTGAATCATTCAGTCACCATCTTTGGAGGTTGTCAAGACCAAACTGGATAAATTGCTGAACAATCTTGTCTGACTCATAGCTGACCCTGCTTTGAGTAATGGGTTGGGCTAGAGACCTCCTGAGGTCCCTTCCAACCTGAATCATCCTGTGATCCTAAGAAAGCAAGTTTGCCTTACTGTGTTGCCAAGAGCAGAGTGAGGCTTTGAGGATGGGCAGGTTCAGCTGACCAGGTTTTTATTACCTGCCAATTACCTTTTGAAAAGCCTGTTGGATTTAGCAATACAAAAGAATGTACTGCTTAAGCTATATATTTATAAACTGCTAATAGCCAGAAATTCTAGCCAAGGTCTGAGACTGAACAAAGAGTGAATGTAGTTTAGTGACTAAACCATTAACCCATGGCACAAGAAATCAGAGTTCATTAGAATCTTCTTATACGAGTTTATACACATAACAGTGAATGGGAGTCATCTCACATAAATTTAGCCTTCCAGAAGTTAGGTAGCTGATTTAATCTAGCTCTTTAGATACCCTCATCAGTCAAAAGAAAGACAAAGAGCTCGAAGCCAGTTCCTGCAATATGTTCTGGTGGAGTGGGACCTTCTTTCCCTTGAACGAGAAACAAGGAGAGATAATAACACTCTATGGTTTCACAGGGGGTAGTGCAGATAAATCCATCCTGGTCTGCAACATGTTCAGATTCTGTCTAATTTCCTTTGATAAGCAATTTTCCTGGTTGTGCCTGAGTGCTCACATGTGTGTGACTATAGTGCATATGCTAGAGGAAGGAATAGTTTCTCAGAGTTTTGTGCATAGGTTAGTAAAGGCTATACCAAATCACATAATGGTATCTTGTCTCTAAAGGTAAATTTCATCAAAAGACATTCCATTCAACTTTAAAACCTTTTCTTCCTCTGGGCACACTGTGCTAGTTTTGATTGGGACAGAGTTAATTTTCTTCACAGTAGCTAGAATGAGGCTATGCTTTGGATTTGTGCTGAAAAGAATATTGACAACTTATTATTTTTTTTAGTTGCTGCCAAGCAATGTTTGCATTAAGCCAATGACTTTTTCAATTTCTCATACTGCCTCTATTCTCCCAGCTGCTTCTCCACAAGAAGCTGGGAGGAGACACAGCCAGGACAGCTGACCCAAACTGACCAAAGGGATATTTCATGGCATAAAATGTTCCACTTAGTATATAAGATGGGGGGAGTCAGCTGGGGTGTGCTCTCTCTCACACTCTCTGGCTCTCACTGCTCGGGGACAGATTAGGCATCAGTTGGCAGGTGGTGAGAGGTTGTATCACTTAGGGTGTTTTCCATTGCTGTTTTCATTCTCATTACATATTATTATCAATAATGGTACTTTACTAGTGGTATTAGCAGTAGCGGTATTTTTATTATTATTATGTAGTAGTATCATTATTTTATTTAATTCCTTTTCAATTATTATACTGTTCTTCCCTCAACCTATGAGTTTACTTGCCTTTTCTTCCAATACTCTCCCACATCTCACTTAGGGAGGGGGGAGGTGTGCAAGCGGCTGTGCGGTGCTTAGTTGTCGACTGGGGTTAACCCACGACACACATCCATTCAGCCTGACCCCTTAGGCAGCCAGAACTAAGTAAATTAATACAAGATAAACAAAAAGTTGACCTGTTTTGATGAATTAAAACAACACCACCACCCCCCCACCCCCCCTCAAAACCCCCACAACTCTACACAAGGAAAAAACCCCACAGAACCCCCAATAAGTGTTGTTCCAAGTGTGCATTAGAAATAGCTGGATTCAGTTTACTACTGTTCACCTTTGGGGAGGTGAAGAAAAAAAATCCCTGGGAATAAGGACTGAGGGGGATGAGGAAGTTTAAGTTGATATAAACTTTCATGCTCTGGCTGTTCTGAGCGATGCAAGTGAGTGATAAGAAATTCTGCTGAGAATTTCTAAAGCAGCCCCTGGCTTTCATTAACTTTCTCCATTGAGTCCTAGCTTAGAAAACCCAGCATCTAGCAAACTTCACCATATTCCCAAGAAGGAACTTGCTCTTGAACTACTTGCATTTCTAGAAAGTGAGCTGCCATAAAATAAGAGGGGCACACTTTCATTTAATCCAATTCCTGTTGTGATAAGCGCCAAGGTCCCCTTTCAAGTACTGAGGCTTAGCAACAGTAAACCTCAGCCTAGTTCAACACATGCTGATTTTCTAACAGGCAGCACAGCACTTAATGGGCAAAAAGAAGGATTTCTTCAGAGATTTCTCTCCTTCAGTAGCTTATAGATGCACAAGCTTTCAGAGAAGTCATGATAAAGCAATTCTCTTTTAGACTTTACAGATAGGAAGAGGGAGAATTGCCAAAGAAACCAAACCCAAATTAAGAAATAAAACCATTTGCCCATTTTCTTTCTATTTGGTGTTCAGGTAGTCTTACCCCAGGAACCTTCCTTTAGAGTATCTGGAGGTTTCCTGTAGCCAGTTGTAATGCTGGGATTAGGTTTCCTTGATCCGCCTGAACTGTATGCCATTTTCAGGGTACCTAAATATATATATATAGGGGGGGGGGGGGGGGGGGGGGGGGGCCGGGGAGCTTTTTTCCTTTTGAGAAGACAAGTAAACTGCAGAAATCTATCTTTTTGTCAGTGTAACCTGATTGTTCATAAAAGCATCTTTAAAATCTTGTTTCTCTGACAATATCCTTAGTCAGAAATGCTGTGGATAGACAGAGGAGTGAGCCAGACAAGGAGCCCGCACCCTACACAATCACAGAGAGAGATGCTGTCATTCTGCCTGCACTGAGGATAGGGGGAGAGGAAATTGGTAAACTTAAGGAGGATGAAAAGAAAAACCTCAGAAATTATTCAAGAGTAGAGAGGACGACATATGCCTAGTTTGTTTTTGTCGGTATCACAGAGTGGCAGTTCCAAATGGTGCAGACTAGCCCAGGTACACTCTGCACAGCAGTCAGTTAACATCTTCTCTAGGCCCTGTTTGACCACTTTGGACTTGAGGCATAGTTATGATTCATCTTTGTGCTTTTTTCCACTTTGAAGTTCATGAAATAATGAATTGATGACTTACATGATTTCACAGCCTGGCACTGAGGCCGTCTGTTAGAGCCAATAATGCAAAACGTATTCCTACTGCTTGGAGCATCCCCCAGAAAAAACTGTCCTGTCAGCCATGCCTGGTTAAATGGAGCCAACTGGATCACTCCTCCTAGGAGCCTGGAACAGCCTGCGTACAGTTTCAATGGTCTAGGGACTGATGGCCTCTAGTCAAATGGGGAGGAAACCAAGCTGATGTACCATCAGAGACTTAAATAGGACAAGTTATTCAGTCTGATAACAGGGCATGTAAACACACTGTAGAGAAGTTTGAGGGGGAGTGGTATACAAGAGTTGTTGATACATGGCAACATATATCTAAGATGGCTAATAAATGTGTCTCTCTTCAAAATGAAATAGCTGACCATGGAGCTACGTGCAGAGCTAATTATGGCTATGAATGTAAAAGTGTGCTGGTTTTAGTTGGGATGGAGTTAATTTTCCTAACAGTAGCTAGCATGGGGCTATTTTCAGTTGTGCTAAGAATAGTGATTAACATGCTAATGGTTTTAGTTGTTGGTAAGGAATGTTTATATTGATTCGAGGACTTTTTCAATTTCTGATACTGCACTGGTGTTCCCAGCTTCTTCTCTAGAAGACGATGGGAAGGGGACACAGTCAGGACAGCTGACCCAAACTGACCAAAGGGGTATTTAATTTCACAAAACGTCAGGTTCAATGTATAAACTGGGGGAAGTGGGCTAGGATCTCTCTCTCTCTGTCTGGCTCTTGGGCTCCAGCTCACTCTGTCTCCAGCTCTGTCTCTGACTCCTTGGGGACTGGCTGGGTGTCAGTTGGTGGTTGGTGAGTGGTTGTATAATTTGTTTTCTTTTCTATTATTTTAATTACATACTATTATTAGTAGTAGTGGTAGTATGATTTGCATTTCATATGATCCATTTTACTATTAGTACTGTTAGTATTATTAATACTATTATTTTATTTCAATTTATTTATTTCCAACTATTAAATTGTTCTTATCTCAACCCATGATTATCCTTGGTTTTTTCTCTGATCTTCTCCGCATCCCACTGTGGGAGAGGGGAGGTGAGCAGCAGCTGTGTGGTGTTTAGTTGCTGGCTGGATTTAATTCACAGTCTGGTATGTTGGTAGATACATGAGCACTTAGGATGTTTTGTTCAAGACTTTATGCACTGGGGGATTTAAAAATTGTGGCTTAGATAGATACACCAGACCAACACCATTATGAGCAGGTAAGGTGGATTTAACTTTAGGAAGCTTTATGAAGATTACATAGGCAATATTTCTTAGATTTCATTAACAGCCCAGAGGTCAAGCTGAACTCAGGAAAATCAAATTAATGAAGGTTATTTTGTCACTGTTAAATAGAGCTAAATTGCAACAGAGCCTAAGAGAGTGATGAATTAAATAACCTGGTCAAAGTGGAAGGACTTTCAACATCTTTCTTCCATGATCTTCTTCCCTGAGTGAAAAGAACTGTTCAAGTATAAGGAGATCAACATCATTCTCCTTCACAAGTTTTGTACTACTCTGTTACCTTGATGACTATGTAAACCGTGATGTGCTTAGACTCCTGAGAGTGCAGATATGGTTACAACAATTGCTCAAAATTTTGATGAGCCATTAAAGGCAATGTAATGTTTTGTAATCTGTAAGTGGGAAATTAATGACACTCAAAAGCTGGTGCAACAGCAGATGTTCAGATGCAGTAATAATGGCCTTTGTGTATTCACATGCCTTGAGTTACATTTAGTATTAGTTAAGAGAACCATTAAAAAGCGGTACCATTATTCAGAGATAACTATTTATTTAAACTTCTAAAGAAGACAGTGCTTTTGGAAATTTAATATTTTACAAGTTAATACTTATACATGTAGACACACAATTCAAATATTTATATCTACATACAAATGAACATGCATATTTTCATAACTATCTACATGTATAGATAATATCTATCTCTTTCTGATTTTCCACCATGAAATCCCATAGATACAGTATTGGATGCAGTGAGGATGAGATACAGCATCAATGAAGGGTTAGGTTTGAGCTTGTGAATATCATAAATTATTAGTAATAAACCATTAAATTAATGATTAGAAGAAAATGTTCGAAAGAGGAAGAAGGATCTATGTTCCAACTATCTTGATGCAATGTTAACTAACTACAACTAGTCTGTTCTCAAATGTTCCAGAGGTGCAATACATTCCTCCAACATTAATTATCACAAACTGATTGAGGAGAACTCTTTGCAGATTCATGGGTATTCTTGTTTAAATGGTACTGTGAATTGATTTCATTGAGTGGTGTTAAAGCTTGGGAAAGCTTTCCTTACCCCAGTAAACCTGACCCTAGGGTACGCTGTGAAGGGACATAAGGGCATCACTGTGCTGGTTTTGGCTGGAATAGAGTTCATTGTCTTCATAGTAGCTACTATGGGGCTATGGTTTTGAATTGTGCTGAGAAGAATGTTGATAACACACAGATGTTTCAGTTGTGGCCAAAATATACTTACATTAAGTCAAGGACTTTTTCAGTTTCTCATACAGCTCCTGTTTTCCCAGCTTCTTCTCTACAAGAAGCTGTGAGGGGACACAGCTAGGACAGCTGACCCAAAGTGACCAAAGGGATGTTTCGTGCCATAAGACATCATGCTCAGCATGTGAACTAAGGGAAGCTGACGGGAGGTATTACTGCTTGGGAATGGGCTATTGATTGCCAAGTGGCGAGCAATTGTTGCATTGTGCGTCACTTGGTTTTGTTTTCTATTATTATTATTGTTATCTTCATCATCAATATCATTATAATTATTTACTCTCCCTTTGCTGTCTTATTAAACTATTTTTATCTCAACCCACAATTTTTTTTCCAGTTCTCTCCCCCAGCCCTTCAGTGATGGGTGTGAGCAAATGGCTGTGTAGTGCTTAGTTGCCAGCTGGGGCTAAACCACAACAATCACCTAACCAATTCAGATTTTATAGTATCAAAAACTTTCTAGCATTTGCAGTTACATTTTTCTTGGCAAAAATGAGTTATTCAAGGGGATTATAGAAGTCTGTACCACTGAGACAAAATCGGTGCTGCTGACCACACACGGATTTGTACTGAGAAAGTATATTCCCTCTGTCAAACATTTTACCCATTTTGCATAGAGTTCTTACTGAAAAACAATACTTGTCTTTATTGCAAGATGTCTTTTTTGGTGAAGAAACAGATGAAGTTGTAATTCAGTAGGACACAGCAAAAATATGTGTTTATTTATGCATAGCTTTAGTGATATTTTGAAATAGATTTTTCTTTCATAAAAAGTGTATGAATTTCTATGGCTGCTGTGAAGATCATAAATCTTGCTTCTGGAAAAATTCACTGAGGAATTTCTCCACTAAAAGTTGTACTTGTTTACTAACCCTTAAATAATCTGTACTTGCCAGTGGGTGGGAGAGTTGGGAAACTTTTTAGACATTTTAAAATCCATAGATTAAGTGGGTTCTACAGGGAGGCAGCATCAATCACTAAGATTAGATGTCAGGTCAAAATTAGTTCTCTAAATTACCTTCCTAGTCAATGAGTATCCATCGGCACCTTCAAGTTGTGAGTCAACCACTTATAAGAGAGAGTCAACATTTACTCTGCTAAAATGAACAGAATCTAGGCCACAGCTTGAGGAAGCCCAAGTCCTGATTTAGAGAGTATTTCAATGTTTTCCAGTAGGTTTTGCATCAGTTTGAACAAATCCAAAATAAATAAAAGGAACATGCATTTTAGAAATATCCTTCTTACACACATTGATTAGAACTAGGCTGTCCCCAAGAACCCCTGGTGGGTTTAAATGACCAACTCATATAGGTTTAATCATCATCAGCTCTTGTTACCAGGCTGTGGGGCTCTGGTACAGTCCTATGGTAGGGACATCCCTAGTGTAGGGTAGAAAGGGTTGTAGAGTTACTGCCTGGAGATTTATTCCATAGAAATGATACCCTTGAAAACTGTTCTCTACCTCTGCATGAAATGTTTTAAGTTTTCTGAAATTTTCCTTACAATTAGAATAAAAATTATTTTTGATACCTAGGGTGTGGTTTTAATAATAATAAAAATTATTATATTTTATGGATAACCCTAACCCTAACACCCCCACTCCTCCCCCCCAAAAGATGCTGTTTTAATTGATATTTAAGTGATATGTTACTATATTTCCCAATTACAAAACTGAAAGCACCATTTAAGTTTAAGAGAAGCCATTTTATCTTTTTGTGGTAATAAGCTGGTATATGTTTTTGTCCTTGTGGCAGAGAAGATATCAAATTTCTTATTTATTTTCTTGGCAAAGTATCTTAAAAAGTAATACATTTTTATTATTCCATACAAAAAAAAATAATATGTTTTAATTATCTGTATTTGTGTGTTTATTCCAATCAGCACTATAATTTCAAATACGATGGCATATATTTCTCATCCTCAGTAAGCCCAGCTTTATGATCTCCTTCGGCAACCTGCTAATAGACTAAATAACATACCTGCAGAAAAGTATGGTCATTGTCTATAACTAGCCTTTTTGCACCGCGTTAATTCTTTTTTTAGTATAAGTCTAATTGCATTCTTCAGGGTTGGCAAATATGATACATGGTATTCAACTGGATTCATCATTTTCTTCAGAGATAAAGGAGTGCAGTACCTACGAAGTGCACCAGAAAAGAGTAGCAAGAATGGCAAAGAATTAAAATTGTATGTGACTAAAATATTTGGCAGAATATTTTGGCAGAAAAGGACCTGGGGGTGTTGGTCATTGGCTGGCTGAATATGAGCCATCAGTAGTGTGCCCAAGTGGCCAAGAAGGCCAATGTCATTCTGGTCATTATCAGGAACAGTGTGGTCATCAGGAGTAGGGAAGTGATCGTCCCCATGTACATGTCACTGGTGAGGCCGCACCTCAAATCTTGTGTTCAGTTTTGGGCCCCTCACTACAAGAAAGACACTGAGGTGCTGGAGCATGTCCAGAGAAGGGCGACAAAACTGGTGCACAAGTTTTATGAGGAGCGGCTAAGGGAACTGGAGTTGTTTAGTCTACAGAAAAGGAGGCTGAGGGGAGACCTGATAGCTCTCTACAGCTATGTGAAAGGAGGTTGTAGGGCGACTGGTGACAGGACAAGAGGAAATGGCCTCAAGTTGCATCAGGGGAGGTTCAGATAGTAGGAAAAACTTCTTCACTGAAAGAGTGGTCAGGCATTGGAACGGGTTGCCCAGAGAAGTGGTGGAGTCACCATCCATGGAGGTGTTCAAGGAATGTGTAGACATGGGGCTTGAAGACATGGTCTAGGTGGTATGGTAGTGTTGGGTTGATGGTTGGACTAGATGATCTTACAGGTCTTTTCCAACCTTAGTGATTCTGTGATTCTGTAAAAGGATCCTTTGTGGACCAGTTATTGAAGTTTCCTTAAATAGTCAGACTCACTACATCATAGACAAAATAATCTGCTCCAACTAGCAGGCAATCCAAAATCTTTCCTGACATTTTGTGTTTTTACTGCAGTTACAAAATTCCGGGCTCCCTATGGGAACCTAGGCTCAGAACGGGGATTATAACAATGCAAATCCTTGTTGGTGGGTTCATCTAGACTTAAATAGCTAGGTATTCCTGCACAGAAAAAATACCTCCCTTTGTTCTGAGACATGACAGGGTCTCTCCAGCTTTTCAGAAACCCATCCTATTGACGTTATACAGGCTACTACTTCCAAATCTAAGCCTGCCTTTCCTGGTCAAGCTCATGGAAAAGTTTACCAAAGGCTACCTACAAATGCAGATCACAGGAGTCACATTTTAGATCCAGTGTGGTTTGGGCTCAGGCCAGGACACATTACTTGTGAATAAATTGCCCTCTGCAGGGATACAATTAAATATTGATCTTAGATTTTTTTGTTCATTCTTGACCACAGATTGCTTCTCCCTTTTCCAGGACAGTATGTCAGCATTTGAGCATAATGCATCTAAATGGTTAAAACTATCAGGAATGCACATGGCTCACCCTCTGTATCTAGGTTTTCTGTATTTCTGGAATATAAGAAGGCTCAATTAATTCCTCAAGCCATTTTCAACCTTTAATTTTGTACAGTAATGGACAAATGCCACAAATACTAGGCAGAAACTGGAATACTAGTACCATACAGATAATAGATTATCCTTCCCTCATTACTGTCACAAAATAACCCAGTGTTTGGAAGAGATTAGTTCTTAGGTGAAGAATGGCTGATTTAAACCACACCTAAACAGACCATTAGTTTTGTAAAAAAGGTGTTAAATATTTTTAGGTTAGCAGGCAAATGTGCTGGGAAAGGAATACTGATTAGGGACTTACCATGACATCATGAAAATCTTAGCTGCATAGCAGAGCTATCAATTGGCAGACAGTCACTTCCCAATATATTTGTTTGCAAATGCAATTAAAATAATTCAGGAATACTACACTGCAAGGAGTACTTGTGCTCTGTTCTACTGATGCATATTTATTAGACACAGTGCATTCACAATGCTTCCAAGTGGTAATTAGGATACTTCTCAAGCAGGCATGACTTTTTTAATAGACTAATGAGATTGGGTCCATCTCATCTAATTTTGGTACATGAGTAGTCTCAGTAGTGATCTAGCCTCCTCTGTTAAGAGTGATCTGACACAAATTAGCATGCAGGTAAGGATTCCAGCTGCAGTCACCTTGAAGCCAGAACAAAGGTAATTATTTCTATTTTGATCCCTGTTCAGTAATATTTCCAGAGCAGTAATCTGTCACAACACCATGAAATGCTTTCCTTCTTCTTTCGCCTTCTGAAAGCTAGAAAGGATCAGTGATGGGGCTCATCTTGGAGTTAAGTGACTGAAACCTAAAAGGCAGATTAATCTGCTTAAACGTAACTATCCAGTACCATGTGAGGTACATGTGGAATCCACTCAGCCCTGAGCTGGTTGGTTTAGATGCCAAACTAGGAAGTTTCCAGCTACAGCCTCATGAATCAGGCCAATGGGACAGGGGACCTCTATCTTTCTGTAGTGACAGATGGAAAAGACATCCCAGTCATCTAAGATGTGACAAGAAAGGAATAATTAACCATCTGAGACCTATCAGCTGTGATCAAGAAACAGCTCCTCTTGCACTCAGTGCAGTAATTTTCTTAAAGGTAAAGGTCTGGTGCCTGGTACCATTTTAGGATATTTAGGATATTCTGGCTAACATGCACCTAACCATTTCAAATGCTTTCATATCTTTGAGACACCTTCATGGGATTGAGAGTACATGGGATTGACAGTACATGGGATCTGCTTGAATTGGTAGGTTTAAGCCAGGTGGTACATCATGGAATCATGGAATGAGATGTCCCTGTCCCAGAAGTTGAATCTAGGTGGGACTTCAATTAGCTATAATAGGAACTCAGAAGCCTGCCTCACACATAGCTATTTGTGTGTGAACTTTTATATTTAGAATTTCTATCATCTCAGACAGACATTGACCCCAGTCTACTTAGAGATCTGTGAAAAAAAGACCTAATCTCTTTATACTCAGTGTAAAAGATTGAAAACCCCAAAAAGAAGATTCATCCCAGTCCTAGTTCTAGAGAATAAAGTTCTCTGGAGTTACCAGTTTTTCTAAGGTTATAGATTTTTTTTTTTCCTATTTTTTGGAATCCAGTGTAATAGACAGTTTGTAGGATTTAAAATAAAGAAGGTATTTATTCTTTGAATGTTCCATAGTTTGTGAAAAAGCAAAACAGCAAGAAGTGTTAATAAATGCATTTTATCTTAGTTGATAAAATACATATGTCTCACATCAGTACAATACATAACTTTATAACTGCCTGTCAGTTTTATAAAAGTATCAGAAAAAATGCAAGGTATCAGCTTCTTTATTTCTTTACCAAGTCTCTCTGAATCGATGAGCTTTCAAGAAGGTTTTAAGGTCTTAATTCAACCTCAGCTGAACTTTACAATTACTTAGTGGATTCTGGATCATACCCTAAAGGGAAAAGTAAGGATAGCAGCCTTCCAAAGGGCTTGTGAGGAAAAAAAAAAGATAAATAAAAAAAAAAAAAAAAAGTGTGAAAATTGATTTGGAACCAGACAAGTGCTTTTTAAAGATATAGCAAAAGATGGTGTTAGAAAATGGGTTGGTCACAAATTCTGCAGTATTAAAGAGTGAGCTTATTTTCTACATAAATGTTTAAGTGTCTGGTCATATTAATATCTGAAGGAGAACCCCCTGCCAGAGTAGGAGGTGAGTGATGTTTCAGATACTCTTGTTTTAGAAGTAGGCTTGCTGGAGATATAAGGAAAGCAAATTAAGTGGGCTTTAGTATGACTGTGATTCAGTGCGTGGCAGTCTGGCCTTTCCTGGGGAAGCCTTTGAGGCTGACATTTCTCCTCTTCAGGGACTGAACACTATTCCATTTGAAATCAGTAAAGTGAGAGCAACTCTGTGTATTTAATTGATGGCCCAGGAAGGCTGGTAGTAATATGAAGCAGACAGAGAAAATACATCTCATGAATGCATGAGTGCAAAATGCAAAACTCGACTCCTAGTTGCTGGAGTACTCACAGTCACTAAAGGATTTCTTCAGGGTTCAAGGCATTTCTTTCAAGACTGAGTTGTAAAAGCAAGGTTCCTCTCTTTAGCACACTGTAGTGATTTCACCTACCCATCCTACCTACTTAGACACAGAAATTGCACTAAAAAAACAGCCTGGTGCATTGCTCACAACAGAAAGCACTGTTCATCTTCACTGCAAAACTGACACCTGTAGGACTAAGGGAATCTCAGACAGGACAAAAATCTCTTTTGTGAAACTACAAACACAACCGGTTTCTGTATCTGCAGTAGGAGGAGTGCAGACTGGGTCCCATTTCAGTAGCTATTCATCATGTCTACTCCAATCCCTCCCATTGGTTTACTCTTTCCTCTTCAATGCAGAATCAGCAGTCAGAGGCAGGTACCAGCCTCCAGAGCATTGCAAGAGAGATAATCAGTTTTCCTGCAAAGGGGTCAGCCCCAACATGACACATACATGTCCTTGTGCTCATTGCCTACGTACCTATCATTGCGCCTGAGCAGTAGAGTGTTCGATAAGCTATCTGCTCCATGAAGGGGGAAAGTACTGAGCAGGAGTGAAGCCAGAACACACATGATGCCCTGTGAATAATTAAGCTGCCTGCTAGCTCCTGACAACGGACTTTCATAATGAACTGCATGAGGTGATTCACAAATGCCTCTTCCAATTAAAAATAACACTTCTGCAAGGGCAAATGAGTGAGGTAACGACTGTAATTCTAATCAAGCTGGAGCAGCTGCTTCATTAGTACATACTCCTGGAAGAAGTACCTTTATGACCTGTGCTAATACACCTTAACCTCTTCCTTCTGCACCAAAGCAAACCTCATCCCCACAAGAAGCACTGCTGGATCTTCAGGGATAAAAGTTTAACTCATAGTCAGATTAAGCAGATGTTTTCCCTGTGAGACATATAGTTGTACAACAAAATGGAGTGCAGTCATTTTAAAGGAAGATTTGATGGAGATAAAAAGCATTAAATCCAGCATTTTTTGAAAATTCATCTTTTCCTTCAAAATTTCTAATAGCATGAAAATAGGGGTGAAAAAAGTTAAACCTTTTTTTCTTGTGTTTCAAAAAACAAGAAAGTTTGTTTCTTGAGAGAAAAAGTCAGAAATTTAGAAGATTTCTAATCACCTCTGAACTTTTCACGTAGAATGGTGCTTTAATAGTAAGCAATCCTTTAAGGACTGGATCTGCAACAATGCTAATGTCTCCTTCTGCCTTAATGCCAGCTAAAACCCAGTTGCTGCACTTACATTCAGGGGGGACTTTCATGACAGAAACAGATAAATTCAATCATGTTTTTATTCATTTCTTCCTGGACTCCCAGTTGAGAGGGACTCACCTCCAGGTGACAACTGAAGATCATCTCCACAGAAGCGATTGAAGGCTCTGCTTTTAACTTGGTAGATCAGCTTCTTCAAGTCCCTATAAAAGCATTTCAACATCCAGCCCACATCATGGAAAATCAGGGATGGCATTAAGGATGGGGGAAAAAAATAACTCTGCAAGTGAGGACCAAACTGACATTTCTTCAACAGATGTTTAAAATGACAGAGGTTTTCTTAAGCCACAAAGCTCCTGGAGTTTTATTTAGGAGATGAAAAACAAACTGGTGATACCTGAATGTTCAGTAAACTCCTAAGCTCCTGGTGTGGGCTCAAGCTGGAAAGGTGACTGTTCATTTTCTTTTCAAAAGAAGCAGCTCTGTTTGATATATTTGCATTAAACCCCAAATTTCTTTCCCTCCATTCCCCACATTAGCAGTAGCTGGTTTCTTTTATACCTAAATGCCTATGGGAACAATGTAGTAAATGCTGTTGAGCAGACCTGCCTTTGCTTACTTGTAACAATGACATCTAAGTCAAAATGAAAGTTGATCCTCTTGGTGAACTTTGAGCCCTACGTTTCTGTAAATGAGCTTTCTAACAAAAGATCTCTTCAAAGTGTCATGTCTACTCAGCTTGAACTCTTAGTTTATTTAATCTAGATTATCTGAGAACAGAGTTTTGTAAATTTGGGGTTTTTTTAATAAAAAAGAAACCCAACATTCAAATCTTAATTAAAAGTCTCAAACAGCACACTTCATGTGTATTTACAGGCAATGCAGAAACTCATGGCTTCAGTTCAAGTATTTTTAGAGCTAACTTAGAACGAAAGTGGACAGAAATAGTGTTATCACTCTCTTCTGGGGTTTGGAATTCAATGATTATGACCACATCTGGAGTCCTCATCCCACATTATCTGCGTCCTTGCTTTTGACTGTCAGGGGAAAAAAACCTTGATCAGGAATGGGGACTGAGCCAAACCCACAGATTTCTCTTTGCCTAAACCCAAACACTCAGATGCCAGCATCTTCAGTCATCTGGGTATGCCATGTAACCAACAGGCTATCTGGAAGACCACTTTTTCCATTAAGTTTCCCAACTTCTCTCACTTTTCTTCAGCACTATTTCCCTGCCAGTACACAGTAGATGTGTGTAACTTACCTTACCCCAGTTTTGAAACAATGAATCAGAATAAGCAGACTTCACCAGCTATTAATTTCTTTTCCTGCTGATAAACAAGGTCTTGTTGTGATAAGATTACTTGCTTGTATCATTTATACTATTCTACCCTCTACCACTGCCATAAAAGGAGAAGATTTTTTCAGGCATTTGAACACTGTGACATTGATTCATTAAGGTTTCTCCATTCCAACCACGAATTATATTTCCCAAGAGAAAATGGAGCAACATTAATTACAAAAGCAAGATTTCTACACTGAGATATATAATTGTCAGCACTGAAGTGCACATTATATTTTAAGATCATGAACAACATACTCTGCTGACGCAAAACGTAAAACAGATTCTTGATTTCTTTTGTTATTATCATTTCATCCCTGGGAAATTTAAGCTATGTTTATTCTAAGAAATTATTATGCCTGGATTGTTCTCTGGCACTGGAGCATGGATAAAAACCTACAGTCATACTGTTAAACTCAGTTAACATTCAAATCAGAGTAGTGACATCCAAAGTGCTTGTTAGGAATGGTCCTGAAGTATCTCCTGGCCTCCGACCCTTATCACAGTCATGCTGGGGTCCATTCTAGCAATTTAACAGTAGAGATAGTGACTTCCAGTACCCACAAATTCTCCCTTATTACTGTTAAAATTAATTTAACAGTAGAGACTCAGCCTCAGGTTTCAAACAAAGGCAAGAAGAAAAGAGACCTTACTTTCCAGTGGTTACACATGCTCTCCATAGGTAGAAGTTGTATTGATAGAATGTGGCAACTGATACTGTTAATCACCTGCAGTCTTGATCCTCAGTGTAGTTACTCTTGCAATTCAATTAAGATTTCATTTGCCTACTTTCATCCAAGAGGGACTATACTGAGATTTCAGATGGATTGTTCTGCCTAGGAAAGATTTTGATGAGTACCTGTGAGAAATTTCTGGGGCTCAGTATTGGTCTCAACACAATTTTTGGTGTTGTTACTTACATCCACACACAGAAACAGGAATGATCCCATAGTGATACCCACTATGGGATGTATGAGCACCCTTCCTCCCATGCAGGTTTATTTCCAGGGTTTCCAGGTTGGAAACCCTCAGAGGGTTTCTTCATATGGAGACAGCCTGCAACCCTCATAAAGCTGCCAGGGACAGAGCACATCTCTGCATATCAGAGCCCACATGAACAACTGGGACCTTTTCTCCACCCAGGACCTCTGATCTGCTATAATTTTCAGTGGTTTGTCACCTTCCCTGAATAAAGATGCATCAAAAAGTATATCTTCATGGTAAAACTGGCTGTGGGGAGAGAGGTGGCAGGGGACTGCACTTCACTTTCATCTCGGTTCCCTAGGGCTGGTTTTACTAAAAGCAAGAAATGGGAAATGCCACTGTCTGCTTTGCTCTCAATCCTGGCTCTGTCAGCGTTACACCCTGTCTTTATTATTGTCTTGAATTTTCACCTGTCTCTGGATGTTTTTCAGAAGGGCCAGAAGAACTCAGCCTGTTGAATGACTTTCCCAGCTACAGACAATTGCTTCCTTCCTTCTAAAAGGGGAGGGGGAGTGCTGACATGACTACTTTCTGATGTGAGAAGGTTTGATCCTTTTGGCTGATGCCTGTCAATAACTGCTTGATACGACTTCTAACATCAGTGGAGAGATATTGTTCAAATTGATACTCAGGATATTGAAATTCCTATCCTCTTACAGACTAATTTAACTTTAAAGCTGGCCGAGAGATTCTGGAAATATCTGAACATGATGAAACTTAACAAAAAAAAAAGAAAGAAATTAAAGCCAAATAGAAACAGGTTTTGTAAGGTGCTTTCAATTCATTTATACCTAAAGTGCATCAGCAGGACTTTTGAAATAGTGAAATAGTCACTTCCAAACAAGTGGCACAGAAATTTCTGTTTCTGCTGTCATAGCTTTCAGGAATAATATGTTGACAAACAATAAATTACAGAGAATAAATGAAAGGCAACATTGGCACATTACTTGTAACATAAATTGTTGACAGAATTATGTAAATGGAAGTGCTCTAGATATTATGAACAAGGGCAAAATATGATCTGGGATCTTGCCTTTTCACCATGACAAATTGTTGCCTTCCATTGTTTAATTAAAAAGGGCAGATTTCTGTTCTTTCAGCGTCACCATGTCATACTGCAGGGTCTCACAGTTTGTCTTCAATGCAAAAAGCGGTACTTAGAAATCAAGATCATTAAATTTAAGTTAATAAGTGACAAAACACTCTTAATTTCACATTGATTTGTCTAATTGCAATAAACCTCAGCTGGGGGGCCTACGCCGAAGTAGTACTACAAAGTTTTTGTCTTCATTAACATTTTGTAACTAGGCAACCCAGGACACATTTCTTGCAGCAAAGAATCAAGGTGGAATTTTTAAGACAGGAAATAGTTGAAGGAGAGATTGGCTCCGGATGTAAGCAAACCCAACAGTTCAGTTCTCCAGCATGTACAGAACAGAGTCAGATATCGTAGTCTTTTTGCAGAAATTTCAATGATCTACCCTTGCAGTGGGCCCCGAAAAAATCCCAAGGAGAATATTTGGCAAAGCTGTGTATGCATACATATGAATGTTTCCACTAACTTAGGAATTTGCTGATTTTAAGATTAGTAATACTTTTCTCTGCAAAAGTATACATAAAAATAAAGCTGCCTTTATGAGAGGAGTTGGAGCCAAGAGTCAAAATTATTCTTATGATCCTGAAAAATTTGTAGCTGATGCAGAAATCAGTAGTGAAACTCTATGTAAAGGCCTATGCCCGTGCAAGGGAAGCTTTCCCCTACATTCTTGTGCATATGTAAATTTTCTCTGTCTTTCCCTCCTACATTCATTTTCAGAAAGACAAGGAAATAATTAATAGTCAATTGCATTACCTAGGTAAGATATTGTACTGTTGGATACATTTATGGAAATGAGGGACAATTAATTTATCATCAGGTTTATGCTAGCAATAAAAAATATTTATTTGCCTGATAGGATTTTCATACACTTCAATATCTGATTAATAATAAGAGTTGTTCACACTAAAAAAAGAGCAAAATGTTCTGATTAGTTTTTACCACTGCAAACCTACAATAGTTCTGCTGTTACGAATGTATGTATTCTGGATTTATGCCAGAAGAAGAGATACCAGCGTCTGGCCCAAAGGAGGACTTCAGGAAAGGAAAGGTCACTGTCAACTCTAATTTTATGCCCAGTGTGATGAATTATTGGCACAAACAACAACCACTTAACCTTCTAGCTTTCATTTCACTGCACAAACATTAATGGATTTCTCTTAACCCTTGTGTGAGGAAGGTCAGCATTATCCCAGTTTTAAAGATGAGGAATTGTGCAGAGAAAAGCAAATGCAAGGATTTTTACACTTCTGAACCTTACTCTGGCTGCTAAATTAGAATGAATTTGTCTCCCATGACTCAAACCCATATATATGGTTATGATCTACAACCTAGCCCTTTGCAGGAGGTCACAGAGACTGGGAAATGGGCTCTATGGAAATCCTGGCTCCACTGAGTTGTGAAGTAGATGCTAAATTCATATAGGGGCAAGGACACTAAGTGGCCTAACCCTTCCTCAACTTTGCCTCCATCCCAGCTGGGTACAACATGTGTTTGTGGGAACTGCTGCCTCAGCCCCGCTAGCTGTGCTCACCTCTTGTCCGTCTTCTGAATCAGCAGCGCTGCTGCATGTGTCAGAGAGCAAAAGGTCTGAGCTGTAGAAGACTGGGGAAGGATGGATGGCCTCATACACAGCATCAGACATCTGTGTTCAGTTCTGCTTATCAAGATTTTGGGCAAGTTGCTTAATTAGCTTTGATCACCTGTGTAAAACAAAGTAGTAAATCTTTCTACTGCCCTTGGTCTTGTATGTTTAATTAGGAGTTTCTCTGACAAGAAGGCTGTATTAAACACTTTGATCAACAAAATCTTAACAATAGTAGAGCTTTGGGACTACTTTTGATCCATTTTCCATTCAGCCCATAACAAACGTTCATAAATGTGAGATACTTAAATCATGATTTGCAATCTCAAGGCACTCCTTTGTCTTTGGGTACTGGGTTTCCTTAAACTCTTTCTTCACTGGGGGACCACCTCACACACAATAGAGCATCCACCTCAAATTTCTTTAGATATAGAAACTGAATAACAAGGAAGTAGAAAATCAGCCTAGAAGAAAAGATTTTGTGCGTTCCAGTACAATTTCTTACATTCAAAAGTTTTATTGTTATGAAATAAATACTCTCATGTTGACCATGTGACATCACTGAAGTCTAATTGTATCTATCTATCTTGATCATTCCTGTTTGAGGGTTACCAGTGTGTGGAGGAGTACCTCTGCCGTTGTCCTTAAGGCTGTGACAAGATGATTACTATATTAATACCATCAGCAAAGATAGAGCATCCAGGTTACATGAAGGAAAATGCAGTTTTGATGCCTCTACACAGCAGAAATCTTTCCAGATGAACAGGATCTCACAAAATATCCTTTAGAGATCTAGGCAATCGCTCAGTCACTGGCAATCTTAAAGTCAATAAAGATCACCTTTGAGCTCTTGTGGATTAAAACACTACTCTTGCCCTTGGTTAAGGATTTGGGCATTTCTGCCTCCTTTCTTAATCTCATACCCATAGTCCATGTAAGAGTGAAGGTTACAAATCCTGGTTTCATGACTGGTTCACTCTTCTGTGGCTGAGTGAGCCCACCCTCAAAACAAGACCTTTAGTCCTTCCTCTGATACTGGATTCTGGATATTGACTTAAACGTTTTATCACACATTATCTTTATTTACATAAGTTAACTCAGAGGAAGATGATCCTGGGGTAGTTTCTTCCAGAAAATTTCCTTTGCAGGAAGATGTTAGTGCCAAGCCCCAGTGTAGGTCACCACTCCAGATATAACTCCATGAATAGCCACGATCATTTGCAGAGACAGGAGTTCACTTCTATAACCCTCCAGACTTGGTTTCTCTTCTTGCATATCCTTGCCATCTGCAACTGCACTTCCTATCCACCAGAAGAGCAGCCAGCACAATCTGATCATGCGTCAGTGTCAATGAACACAGTTATCTAGTTCAGAGAGAAAGTCTCTTAAAAAGGATAGAACAATTGAGCCAGAGAACTAAAGATAGGTCAGACTAGCTTGAATTTCTAGAAAAAATATTGAAACAGACAATCAAACTACTAGCAAGCACTTGGAATTCAAAACAATGCTCTGACTTTACAGGAAAGGTTGCATTTAGAGTGGTATTTTAAATAAACTGCAGTCTCACACAGGTCAGCATTAGCACTAAATACCTCTGGAGATTGCTTTGCAATCCAAAAATAAACACAAGCCAAAACCCCAAATTCTCACAGCAATTACCTTCATTTTAGCTTTTTCCAGGTGTAGAACTCCTAACACATTGAATTAATTCAAGAAATACTTACATGAAACACGTAAAGCTCACAGGAAAACAACTCTTTCAAATAGTGAAGTAGAAATCAAGTGGAAGTTGCCAATCTTTATTCAAGAGAGCAAAGATCAACATAACAAATCTTACCAATAGAGCTGTACTTCTTGCTCCCACCCATAACACAGATGTTTCCAATGCTACACATTTTTGCATGATCATACAAGTGTTCAGAATTACTAGTAGTGTACAGTTTAAGCTTCAGCATCTGAATGCACATTTCAATGTAACTGAGGATCTGTTTATCATCTACTCTTGTCATTTTATCAATGTTGAAACAGATTTGTTTGAAGACTTCAGAATATGCATGGAAATAGGCCAGTAAAAACATCAGTCTGACTTCCCCTAAATGAGGCAACACATGACACTTTTTCTAGGAACAAAAATGCTGTATTGTTTCCAGTATGAAAGTTTTAGCTTTAGAGTTACTTATGTGGCTTGGCAGAAAGGGCCATCTGACAGGTAATGCTGTGATGAAGGGCCTCACATGTTCTAAATCCTGCTGTTTGCTGCATCAGTGAAATGGGGGAATGTGTATTAAACCACAACTTTGTAATTTATGTGGTGACAAAGAAAGCCACAGAAAGCCAATGATTCATTGCACTATGATTGTCTATCAATCAGAATGAAAGGTACTGAAAGCCTTAGAAATTAAAAGAATGTCTCCAGACATGTCAGAAGACAAGGGCAGCTCACTGAATACTCAGACATGTATACAATAGTAAATAAACTGGACCAGGTCTCAGGTTCAAAACCTAGGCCAATGTTGTTGGTGCTGTTTAATTGCTGACATGCTCTTTAGCCCATATTTGCCCTGGGTCAACCAACAATACCTGGAATGATATGACAAACAGGATGTACCAAGGACCATTCCCAGTAGACAGACAGGTTGCAGCCACTTTGGTTTTGTGGGAAAGTTTAGCCATAGAAGAAGGTTCTAGCTTGTTTTATTTAGTAGTACAGGTGCATGCCTCATCAACCAGTCGACTGGGTGAAGACTGGGACGGTCTCGCAAATATTTTTCAGCATTATGACACATCTGTATGTAGTGAGAAAAGTGCACATATTTATATGCCTCCTATTTCATAATGAAGATGCTTTCAGGACAGTTTGAATCAGTAATTTAGACTTCTTCATTTATTTGCAACCACTACACATTCATAACAAAAGAAGAAGAATTACAAGAATTACGAGTTCAATTCCTTTGTTTTCAGATTCATGTGATCCTAGCTCCACAGATCACAAGAAAAGATATTGTGACCCTTCTTATCAGTTCTTTCTGTGTTCCACAGTTCACTAATTTTCATAAATACCAGAACGAACAAAAATGCTAAGGAGTGCTCAGTAATTTCTGAAGTATCCATGCTGAAAAAGCATAGATGATGACTACCATCAGAAGCTCCTCCTATAGAAACTGACACAGATAATCTTTAAAATGTCTGGATGGAAGAAGCCTATTCCATAGAAGGCTGAAAATCACTGATAATTATTCAGAGATATTTGTCAGCAGAAAATGACAGTTTATTTCCAATCTATCACCACACTGGTTTATTATTCTGCCAATATGAACATTATTAATAAAGAACATGTCTGCTCTGTAAATGAAAATTAAGTCTGTCTTACAGTGAGACTGAATGTAAATAATATGGAAAACCCAAGTACCCAGTGGTAAGATATAGATGAGCTGGAGCCCAACCCTTTCTCAGAGGTACTCAGGGAAAGATGAGGCAGTGGCCCCAAACCACACCAAGATAAATTCTGAATGGATATAATGGGGGAAAAAAAGTCAAAATTAGCATGGTCAAACATTGGAATAAGTTATCCTGAGAGACTCTGTCTGTGGCATATCTTTCCTTGGGGATATTCAAAACCTGACTGGACAAGGTCCAGGGAAACCTAATGTAATTTTGGAGTTGGCATTAGTCTGCACAGGGTATTAGATCAGATGAGCTCCTCATATCCTTTCCAGCAATTTTTTTTTCAATATCCAAAAATACATGAACTTCAAGCTGTGATTAAAACAAACTATGCAAAAGGTTAATCTGGCAATTCTCCATGAAGCAAAGCACCAGATATTATTGGAGCCTGAGCGCTCTCCTTATACCACTGATGTGCAAGGGCCTATCCAGATATACCAAAGGATAGTCTGTGCTCTGAACAACTCACTCTAAGTAATATACAACACTTAAACAGTGATTTTAATTGAGTGTGGACATATACCATGTAAATGTTTATGTCTGAGCAAGTAACCTTAGACTTTACTTACAGTGTTCCCAGAGCTTATAGCTGAAGCTTAAAATAGTTTACTGGGGACACATCCCATTTCATGGTGAAAATATTTTTTTCAGGTTAATCACATCCTAAACTTCACTGGATGCAATGACTTGAGTGCCACTGACTGTACTGGGAGGTTTGATGTGGACAAATACATTCTAAACACATAACACTAAAATTATTCTTGTCCAAAGCACTTTATAAGGGAGTTGAAGATCATTGTGACTTACAGTGTTCTACAGGTACAGAAAATGGAGCTCAAGATGGTGGTGTGGCTCTTTCAAGTCACATGCAAACCGTGTGGGTGCAATTCAAGACTTCCAACATTCAGTCTATCATGTCCTCCCATAGATTGCACTGCTGAATAGTACCAGGGCTATGACAAGAAAAGCGACAAGCCTTTATTAAGTGTCATCCATTGCTCATTGATGTTAATTACAGATCTGGAAGACAGTGCATGACTTGACTATGATTTAGAAGGAGACTGTCTTCATACATTGCAGGCTAATAGCATTGGCAGGTGGGAGCAACAGGGAATATATAACTTGCTAGGGTAACCTAGAGACACTACCATGTTTTTTTTATAAACTGAGGTGTATAAACCCACAAATTTTAGATTAGTATTAAAATTGTAGAGATAAGGAAAAGAAACACTAAACTTGAAAGTTAAAGTGCAAGAATACCCATTCCTGAGATCTTTGATATTCAGCATCTCTATTCACTCCATCATTTAATCCATTATTTATTTTTTTATCGTAATGTAGGTTATATTGGCCATCAAAACACTTGTGTGCAGTGTATGTATCAAACCACCATGGACTGGAATAGGCTGGGAATACATAGAATAGACCACTGCCACACTGACAAGTTCGACAAAAATTTCTTTCAAGTCACAGATTTTTCTAGGTTCAACAACTTTGACCCATTGGGTGTTACCCAAGCCCTGGCCTATCAGACCCAGTGCAAGTCACAGTACCTGATGCTATAAAGAGGTTAACATTCACTTTGTTACCAACTTCCCCAGTAAATTTTATTAAAAATGGATAGCTTGTTCTGCTTTCCCTTACTACTCTGTAGGTGTCAAGGTCTTTGATCAACTGCACCGGCATGAGTAGGATTTACTTGTATTATGAAACTAATGAGCTTTTATTTACACTAACGCAACACAGCAGCAGTACAAAAAATCTCACAGTTTCAACATACATTAACTAATATTGAGATTTCGAGGCTTCTTAGAAAGCATGTCTAACCCACAGTACCCAAACTTCCACAACCTGCTTAAATACAACTCTAAGTCTCGCAAACATGCAGTTAAGCTTTCTTTTTGGTCTACTCCAGAGAAAAGAGGCCATTTCTTTATCCATCTAAATAACACAAGCTGGTTTGGCGTCTTAAATTAATGCAAATTACTTGGCAGTTTGTACCTAGGTCTACACTTCTCATTATAACTTCTATCTAGAAAAACAAGGAAGGAAAATTAAAACTACATGAATCCAGGTGAAATCAAATTATGAAAACTACTGCCTATTAAACTTCTCCATCTGCTTCACCACTGAAACACTTTATTCTGCTTGTCTGTCTTAGTCTGTATTTTGCACCAGCTAGTCTACATTTTGCTTCACTCCATAATACATCAAGCTGAGTGGGTGGTGCCAGCCCAGTGCCTGAGGCACTGCAGGACCAGCGGGGAGGGGGTGGGGATGTGGATGGAAAGGGCTACAGTTGGGCACAACCCCAGAAGGAGGAAGGGTCTGAAGGGGCTTCCGGCCAGGGGGGCAGGGTTTTTTTTTGTTGTGTGGGGAGGTGGAGTGGTAGAGCAACTCATTGTGCTAAAACCATGACACTGTCTCTGTGGTGGGTGGACCCTGACTGGATGCCAAGTGCCCACCAAAGCCACTCTATCATTGCCTTCTGAAGCTGGGCTGGGGAGAGGAAATATAATGACAGGCTTGTGGGTCAAGATAAGGACAGGGAGAGATCACTCACCAATTATCGTCACAGGCAAATAAGACTTGACTTGGAGAAAATGGATTTATTTTATTGCCAATCAAAGGTCACAGTAGGATAATGAGAAACAAGAACAAATCTTAAAACATCTTTCACCCCACTCCTCCCTTCTTCCTGGCCTCCTCCCCTCAAGCAGTTTGAGGGGATGAGGATGGGAGTTGTGGTCAGTTCATCACATGTTGTTTCTGATGCTTCTTCCTCCTCACACTCTTCCCCTGCTCCAGCACGGGGTTCCACTCAAAGGAGACAGTCCTCTATTAACTTCTCCAGTGTGGGTCCTTCCCACAGACTACAGTTCTTCATGAACTGCTCCTTTCCACAGGGCACAGTCCTTCAGGAGCAGCCTGCTCCAGCATGGTTTCCCCATGGACTTACAAGTCCTGACAGCAAACCTGCTCCAGCCTGGGCTCTTCTCTCCAAGAGTCTGCAGGTCCTGCCAGGAGCCTGCTCCAATATGGGGTCTCCATGGGATGACAGACTTTTTCAGGTACATCTACCTGCTCAGGTAGATGGGCTGCAGCATGGATATCTCCTCCACTATTACCCTCCATGACTGCAGAGGCACAACCTGCCTCATCATAGTCTTCACCACAGTCTGCCAGGGACTGTCTGCTCTGGCACCTGGAGCACCTTATCCCCCTCATTCTTCACTGACCTGGATGTCTGTAGAGTTGTTGCTCGCATATTGTCACTCCTCTCATTCCAGCTGCTGTTGCACATCATTTTTTCCCCCTTTTTAAATATGTTATCCCAGAGGCACTATCACTGTCGCTGATGGGTTTGGTGTTGGACAACAGCAGATCCATCTTGGAGCAGGCTGGCATTGGCTCTGTCTGACATGGCAGAAACTTCTAGCAGCTTCTCAGAGAAGGCACCCGTGTAGCCCTTCAGCTACCAAAATGTTGCCATGCAAACCCAATACAGTCTCCCAGTATCTTCATTGATAGTAGGAGCATTTTCTTCCCTAGACTGTGTCTCAGAAGAGTTGGCCTGTTGTGCTCCAGGAAGAACGCAGCTCATAGACTATCACAAAAGCCATCTCACTGAGCTAGTTGAGGTCAGTTCAGGGAGTCCAGATAATCCGTTGGAAGAGAACATGCCAAACACTGTAATGAGATGTCACGTCACTGCAAAACAAGTTGAGGTCAGGAGCTGGAAGGTTTTTTTTGAGACATGAGAGACTGGCTTTTCTCTGGGGACAGAGGAAACATTAAATATTTGTTCTACAGATTAGTACAGAAGACCACAGAATGTTATTTTACTGCCTTCAAGTTGTCAACAACAAAAATCACCTCTATCATGGGATCCTTTGCAAGTAGAGGCATTAATTAACTTAAGAATTGTCTACAGAGAGGAGCAAGAGTTACTATAGTGACAGGTTGAAGAAGTAAGTAAGAGAAATATGAAAGCCTGAGAGTATATCAAATCCATGCATCCTGCAGAGTATGAAGCACTGATATTTATATGGAGAGAAACTCTTACATCCCAGGTAGCATTATGAGACTCCGAGGTGGTAGACCCTGAATATACAGGTCTTGAAGATGCCCACCATAACCCAGGATGTTAAGTGTGTATTCTTTTGGTTTGGGGAATCATTTTGTAAGACAGAGAACGATGCTCTCATTAATGATCAAGTCACTCACATAGCTAGGGATATAATCACAGAACTCTAAATCCTCCTTGGGTATATATGAGAGGTAATAGAAAGACAATTCATATAGATTAGAACCAGACAAAAATGAGGCTTACAAGTGATTGGAGGACATTGTCTCCCTCTCATGTCTCACTCTCATTGTCTCCCTCTCCCCCAAAAAGTTAAACCTTCCACTTCCAAATTATTTTTAATATATACCCAAAAAGTCTTCAAGATTTGAGCACTTGCTCAAAAATGAATATTCTACAAAATCAGATGTTTTCCATGCACATTAATAATTAAGATAATTTTTTAACTTTTTTTTTTTTTTTAATTTAGGTAAAAAGAAAAATAAAAGCATGAAAAGCTCTGTTTTTCTCTAAGTGAAGACTAATATTTGGAAAAGCATAAGGCATGCAAAGTTTTTAAACTTGTAACTATTTTCATTTGCAAGGAGTCAAAAGACTAAGGGTATAGTATCCAAATAGACGCCCATGTTCTGCTCTTTGCTGAAAGCAAGATGTACAGGATTACATTGCACTCTATAAACTTTCCCAAACTACTGAAAGAGTGTGTAAACAGGAGTATTAACATAATGGTTTTTTTCCACAACCTGCAGCACAGATATTGAAGTTCTTATTAAAAAAAAAAAATCAGTGAGAGTGAAAAATGGATGGGAAAGTAAATTTAGAAGGAATTAGGAGCTCAGTTCTGTGTGTGTTCATGGAGGGAATGAATGATGAGGAACATGACTAGAAATAACTACGTGAAGATAGTGAAGAAAGAGGAATTATACACAGAGAGGTAAGACAGGCATATGTAGGACCAATAGGAACCAATTATAAAAGTTTCAGAGGAACCTTCCTGACAGCCAGACCTATTAATGTATTACTGAGCTCACAAATAAAACACTCTTTCTAAAGTCTTTTGTAACTCTTTCTTGAGAATGCTCATCTCTTGCATTGGAGTGAAGGATACCATAAGGAATTCCTTTCCCTAGTTAGTTGCCATACGCTGGCCAAAACTGTTGTGATATATGCCTATCTGTACTTTCCTTATCTATGAAATAATGATTATTTATCATTATGTCACTAAGGTTTTGAAAGACTCTGGCCCAATATTGGTTCTGTCTGAAACCTCATGAAGTCATAAAACTGATGTTGGCACAATCATGTAGCTTCCCTTTTAAGTCAAATAATGTTTTACCATAAATATTTTGGATAGTGTCAAGTCTGACTAGATTTTAGAAATTAAACTAAAGGGTGAAGCATTTAGAAAATGCCTATTTTAACAATTTTGACTGCAATACTTTAATTCTGACATTTCAAAGTTTTTGAAATTAAACGCATTAAATCTTGCTAAATACTTTTGGTTTAAGATCAGAAAGAAATATTGAATAGCTGCAATGAAGTATGGAGAACTTTCCCTCCACCCCCAAAAAAAATGAACAAAAAACCTTGAACTTGTATTTCAAATGGAAAGACACATTATTTGGTTTTCATTGCACAGGAATCATTGAAGGTCCCAACTCCTTCCCAGCTTTTAATTTTAAGACATGACAGTTTCACAGAGAGGCTTCCTTAAGTAAACTCTAAGAAAGACACTTGAAAGGGGGTCTATCTGAAGCTCATCCATTCAATGTATTTTCCTGCTCCCATTTACTTTGTGTTTGCTACTATCAGAGAAAGTCACACTGATTTTCACAGGTGCAGGTACTTTCCCATTGCTTACTAAATCTGAGGTAGTATTAACGCTCTTCCAACTCAGGTAATGGCTTTTGCCTTGGTAGAAGGAGAAGCTGGGTATGAATATTCAAGTATTGCTTGCCTTTCCGAATGCTAACCCTCTGACATACAACCTTGCTCACAGTGCTTGGATTCACTTGGTTTTCTGAGGCTAGGGAGGGTTGAAAGTAAACGAGGAAGGATTGTGCTTCGGTAGTGATCAAATCATTAGTGCACTTAAAAAGCACAGCCTGTAAGCCTGAAGAGATCTCAGAGAAACCTGGCTAAAAGTCTTTTAGAAACCAGCACAGATGGGACAAAGTGTTTCAATGGATATAACTTGCTCTGTTGGACCACTCAGTTTGTCCTCAACCTCATTCCCTTCTCACCATGCACCGTCCAGAAATGTTTTTGAATAAAGAGTGCATAACATAAGCTGGCTTCTTTTGGGGGGCCCTATGGACATAGAGGAGCTACAGCTGTGTTATTCTCCTGTGTCAACACTCTATGCTGAACAAGATCAGTCACAGCACAGGACTTCATAAACCCTTATACAAACTGCGGCTCTCGACACCATTCCAGTCCTGGGACAGAGGTGACCAGGAACCACCAGATCCTTGTGCATCCTTGCGCATCCTTGCTTTTGGCAAGAACAGGGCAACCTCCAGGACATAGAAAGTGTCAAATAACACCATGGGTTACACAAGCCACTGCCATATCTCCAGATCTTATAGAGGACATTGCTGAAGAAGGGATGATAAACGGATCTGAGATGTGTCTGTCCCTAACATACTGGAAGAGTGGGATGAGTTGGCAGAGATACAGATCACGCAGTAAATTTTCTTCCTGGTCAGCAAAATCTCATAATCTTTACCCAAGAAAAGCTCCCAGTGAATTGCTTAAGGAGGGACTGTATGAAAAGTTTGTTAAGGACTGCACAATTAGTCTCTGAATAATGTTGATCTGCACAAGGAGAAAACAAAGATGACTCTTTTTCCCTTGTGAACAGATGAGAAAGACCAGCTCTTCTTAGTTGACATGAGGGTTTTCTAGCTTATTCTTTTAAAGAAACAGTTTGAGTATAAAATGGGATTATTATACAGATAATTATATAGTCCCACTTTAAATTTAAAGGGGTCTGTAAATTGCTTTCATGGTGTTTTCAGAGCAGCTGGTGGCTGTGTTGGCTGACTATCTGAGTTATTAGTGAATGATTTGGCACACTGTTAATCACTGTGCACTCACATTGCCAGCTTTGGCAAGAAATTTTGCTTCCTTAAGGAATTTCCCATTCTGCAAATCAGAGCTTAATACCAACAAAACACTATCCATCAAGACTAAAGTCTGCCTTACACAGCATGAATTACATTATTACATTCATTTCCAGTGATAAGTCTCCTGAATGTCTTGGTTGTTTTTAACATTTACTCGGTTTAGGAAAGGAAAGTAATTCTTCAGAATGAGTTTTCAATTTATACGCTCGAATAGTTTAAATTCCATTCCTGCAATACATAACACATTGGTACCATGCTCTGTATCTTACTCAGGCTGCTTCGATGTTAAGACAGTAACCACTTATGTATTGTCATCAGTACTTAGCAGATTGAGGACAATCTTAGAATTAAAATTACTCTCCACAGATTTTGCATTTGGTAAAGTTAAGGTTGACATCAAGACAAACAGGACCAGTGGAAAATAAAACACCGTACAATTTTTCTTAGTGTGTACTAGAGAAAAAAGAGTTTTTATAGTCTTTTCAGTGTGACCTGCACTGACACAGAACACTGCTTATGAAAAATGTCATGCCAACTGTAGTGCAGTTACTACTATCATTGGAGCCTAGCTCAGGATTTGAAGGAACAGGTGAATTTATGTGCAGCCCCAATATATTTTGGTGATGATGACTCCTGACACAAAATGGAATTACCGTCTTCCAACCCTGTACCGTGCAGCACATGCTCTACGAATGAAGTTGCAATGTAAAAACACCCCAAATACAGCAATCTCCTGCAAAGTAGAGCCTGAAGGCATCTGTAACATGCACACAATCACAACCTGAAGTCATGGGTCTAATGAAAGTATCATCTTTCAGAGAAATGAAAATAAGATTGTTTGCCACTTAGAGTAATTTTAGATTTGTCAACAGACAAATTATTGATGTTCATACTAAGGAAAAGTTCAATATAAGTCACTCTGCTACTTAAATTCGTATTGACATGTCAATTCTATGCATTGCCCATACTCCTTTTTTGCCATAATATTCCCATGCATCTGGTAAAATACATTTTAAGGATAGCTCCTTGACACAAAGGAAACCTGGACATTCTTTCAATGTAAACTGGAATGAAAATAAAGGCAAACAAACAAAACAAAAAAAAACTCAAACAGATTTCCTGTGCAGCAAAGAAAAAGTACATGCCAAACAATTTTTTCTAGTCTAAAAATATTTTAATTAAGAATGAACTATATGCTCAGTTTTAAAATACCAGTTTGAACTTTTTCACCACAGGTCAGATATCCTTCAATTTATTTATTTATTTATTTATTTATTTATTTATTTATTTATTTTGTCTCAAAAGAAAAATCAATCAACCCTCCCTGCATTATTGCAATGGTTGTTATGGTCATTGCTTCTGGATGTATTTCAGAATATAGAAACTTTGAAGTCATTTGCTTTTATGGACAGAAGAAGCAACAAAGTTCTTCCTTCTTCCTGGAGAGCTTTCTTTTTTTGATGCTAGGCTCAGGTGTGATGCCAGCATTTTACAGTGATGTCTGGACACAGCTCTGGACTTGTGTATGGTGCACTCAGCTCTTAGACTCTTCTGTTCAAAGCCTTTTACTCAGTGACTAGTGGAGGTAGATGCAGTGGAGTAGTGGAGGTGGTCAACTTTCCAGTGGAGTCCCCTATTAGTGGAGTAGTAGTGAAGGTAGATGGTTAGTCCCCTTTCCTGGCGATTTTTGGACAGTGTCTCTAGGTGCATGTACATGGTTTTTTAAAATCTGTCTTTAGAGAGATAAATATAAGGCCTTTGGTACTCATATCATAATTTGAGCATCTTTCAGGGATGCCAGGAAAATATTTCAGCTTTTAAATTGTTACTAAGTAGTGGTGTATATGGAATACAATGAAAGAAGAACAGTGTTTAAGAAAAAGACCTGGCTATCCAGATGTTACTGTTTTGCCACTGTCAAAGGCTTCAGATATTAACTTAACCAAGCAGTATTCTTTCTGACTCTGAAAGTCTCCCAAAGGTCTGGAGAGATACTTGTGTGGCTCAAGTCAGTTGTAGAAATTTCTGATAGGTCAGTTTTATTCTGGGAACAGTGTGATTTGAAAGCCCCACTTTATCTTCTGGCATTGTGTTGACTCTTCATGGGCAAGTTGCCCATTTTTCTGCCAGCTGGCTCACAGGGAAGGAACTCCCATGTCCTCTCACCAGCCATTTCAGTGGTGAGCTGCCCAGCTGCCCATAGCACCCTGACTAAGGCAAAGAAGTTAGGAATGGAGGGAGGGGAGCAATATCTTCCAGCTGATCATAAATGGGGTCATTACAGAAGATCCACACTGCAGACAACTCTCTATTTTTCCTTTCCATTCTCCAGCAAATCAATGTCTTTCATTAAACCAGCTAATATGGATGGAACATGAAAACAAACAAAAATCAAATGCCAAAATCTGACCTGTTTGGGGCTATGCATATTGGTGTCATAAAAGCTACTCCCTCTCCTCATCAACTTTTCTCATTCACATTAATAAACCTTCTCAGTTACAGACTCATCACTCCTGTTTCCATGGTTGTACAGAGTGGAAACAAAACTAAATGAGAATGTATAGTAGCGCATAACACAGAAATCAGGTTCACGAACAGCACCTGTCATCAGCATGGGGTTTTTCTGGGACAAAAGTCTTCTTCCTCCTCTAAAAATAAATTACTTCCTAATTCCAACAAAATATGTAGCCCTATCAAAGAATCTTGCAAACTGACAATTTCAGCAACACAGAAGTGTCATCAGGTAACTGAAAACTCATCTCAGCAATCCACAAGAGCAGTAACTTTTTATATGCACCAACTATTGCTACTTGTCAGCTGAAATTTCAAGCGGAAATGGTTTTTCTTTTGTGATTTAGCCAAAAACTTCATCTTCAAAAAACATCTAAGATAACCACACATGACCTTGCTAGTATACTGCATCACGGTGCTAATTAATAGCTATTACTGGGAGATATTTTTAGTGGAAAATAGATTAAATCAAGTATACACCAGATTTCTTCAAGGGGTATATATTCAAGTGTCTGTTTTTACCACCATTAAACTTGACTACTCTATTTTTGCATCTTCATCCTTTTCTTTTAATGAAGACTATAAAAGAGACATATAATATCTGAGCCAGTGGCAGGAAGAAAACTGCCCTTTAGCAATTTTAATAGCTTCTGAACAAAAACACACAGTGATGACCAGCCACATGGACACCCTAGAGTTTAATAGATAGCTGTGGTAATGGTATTCTTATGGCAGCACATTGTATGAGACACTACTGAATCTTGTGACAACTGCTATGTAGGCATGAGCTTTTAAAGGTCTAGGCTAGCAGAATGCTTAAAAGCACTCTTATTTTTAGGCACTAAATTTAATAAACCCGCTCAGATGCTTAAAATTACACAAATAATTACCATGCTAGGTCATGAACAGATGTACTGTAGTTAAATGTGGGTCTGAGCCTATGCCATCAAAAAACATGCTCAGACCACAGGTTGATTTTTTTTTCCCCCTCCATCTCACTACCAAGGGAGTCCCGAACTGAGAGTGCCCACATATTGCCCTTAGGAAACATCACTATCTGATGGACTGGGCCTAGCTTCATACAGAAAAGAAAACAGACATGAAGGCTTGGCCTGTCTCTGGGAAGCTGAATACCCTTTCAATGTGGTTACTCTTTTTCTGACTCATACAGAAAACACAAATGAAGAGATGGAGGTTAAGCTTAGCTGGCGTTGAGAGCAAGTTGAAACATGCTATGATGAGTATTTCCTCACTCTCTGTTACCTAATATTTGAAGTGAGAATCCTGCTAGTCTCCTTCAATATCCTACTGGCACTCACATTTGAAAGATTTAACCTAAATTTCTTTGGTATATTTACACAACATAAAGCATCCAGGTCTTGTTTCTAATAAGTGCAATCATAGGAAAATTCAGGATGGCAGGGATATCTAGTGGCCATCTGTTCTGGTCTCCTGCTCAAAACAAGTCTAGTTACACCGGGATGTTCAGGGCTCTGTCTATTTATGGCTTGCTTGTCTTCAGTGATGGAGGTCCTACAAACTCTCCACATTCCTACTTCAGTATTGACCATTCTCATGATGAAAAACCATTTCCCTTACATCTAAACAAGTTTTCCCACATGCCAACTTTATTTTGCCCCTTGAATTATTTCTATGCACCTTCAAGAAGAGTCTGGATTTGTCTTTTCTATAAATCTTATCAAGTAACAGGAGACAGAAGTTCCTCTGCACACCCTTAGTTTTCACTCCAGCATAAAAACATCATTTCCGTCTTCTTGTATATCATATAGGCCAGATCCCCAGATATCTCAGCTCTCCTCAGGTAGTCTCTCTAGAGTTTGCAGACTGGGGGCCTAAAACCTAATAGTTTTCCAGGAGTCTCCTGGAAAGTCAATAATCACTTCCCTGGACCTCTTTCGTCTTGCTAACACAGGCTAGTATGTGATTGGCCCTCAGTGACTCAAGGACACATTATTGATTCATGTTCAGCTTGGCACCCACCAGGACACAGATGCCCTTTCTTAGTTGCTTAGTTCATTGTCCATCAGCCTGTACTGGTTCGCAGGGTTATGCTATCCCCTGTGCAGGACTTAGCATTTGTTTCTATCGAATTTCTTGAGGTACCTGTCAGCCCATTTCTTCAGTTTGTCAAAATCCACATGAATGGCAGTCCTAGTCTCCACCCTGTCAACCATTCTCCCTAATTTGATTTCATGCACACATGTGAAGGATATATTCTGACCTGGCCTGTCATCTGTTTACTGATGAAAATGCTACTTGTTATTGGTCCCAGAACTGCACCCTGACCATATGCAAGCACTAAAGTTCTGAACTGCAAGAATATCTGGACCATTTAAATATGTGTATCACAGTGAAGATGTTAGGAGAGGAGGGGAGCCGAGTGGGGAGGGGAGGGGAGGAGTGGAGGGAAGGGAAGGGAAGGGAGGGGAGGGGAAGGGAAGGGAAGGGAAGGGAAGGGAAGGGAAGGGAAGGGAAGGGAAGGGAAGGGAAGGGAAGGGAAGGGAAGGGAAGGGAAGGGAAGGGAAGGGAAGGGAAGGGAAGGGAAGGAAAGGGAAGGGAAGGGAAGGGAAGGGAAGGGAAGGGAAGAGAAGAGAAGAGAAGAGAAGAGAAGAGAAGAGAAGAGAAGAGAAGAGAAGAGAAGAGAAGAGAAGAGAAGAGAAGAGAAGAGAAGAGAAGAGAAGAGAAGAGAAGAGAAGAGAAGAGAAGAGAAGAGAAGAGAAGAGAGAGAAGAGAAGAGAAGAGAAGAGAAGAGAAGAGAAGAGAAGAGAAGAGAAGAGAAGAGAAGAGAAGAGAAGAGAAGAGAAGAGAAGAGAAGAGAAGAGAAGAGAAGAGAAGAGAAGAGAAGAGAAGAGAAGAGAAGAGAAGAGAAGAGAAGAGAAGAGAAGAGAAGAGAAGAGAATATTTCAGTTGGAATGGGCCTAGAACAATCATCTAATCAAATGCCTGACAATTGAGGGAGGACCAAAAATGAAAGCGTGTTATTAAGGGCATTGTCTAAATGCCTTTTAAACACTGACAGGCTTGTTAGTCTCCTTTGAGAGAACAGAGATATGTAACTCAGCATCAGGCAATTCACAATATTATTTTATTCTATGCTGAAAAGCTCAGCTTTGAAAAGTCTTCAAACACCATACTCCTGCTCTACAAATCAGCTCCTTTTATGTCTTCAAAATCATATTTGCTGATTTAAAATAGAAGGATATATTTTTTCTACTCTTGGTCAAGCACAGGTACTACAGCTAAAATTGAAGTTAAGCTTGAACCTTGTTTGTATACCATCATCAAAAGGTTTACACAGCCTAAAAATCTTGAGTCTGAACTCTCCCCAGGCCTGAAGACAAAGATGCTTTTCAGTCATGAAAGAGTTATTTATGGTTGTCAAAGTCTGAGAGAATCTGGATGAGTTCATGAGATGCTTTGCGCATGAAGAGTGAGTGGCCTGACCTCTAGAAGCCCTGGCTTCCTTTTGAACCATTCCAGAGGAAAACTTGAACAGTATGTCACCAAGCATAAACTTATTAATCACACTGAAGAACACTTCACTGATGTAGTGTTGTGTTCATGTAGCTATGCAGATTTTAAAGGCTAAAGCCTTTGTGGGCCAATAGGCGTTACTGAATACACCCACAGGCTTGTGCTCTCTGATGCTCTGATGCCTTGTGTGAAAGCATCTCTGCCCTACCCCAGATGGAGGTAGTGTGAAACAGAGTTTGAAGGGTTCTCATGTACTATATCCTGGGAGCTG
The DNA here is from genome assembly GCA_027574665.1 of Rhynochetos jubatus. Taxonomy (NCBI): domain Eukaryota; kingdom Metazoa; phylum Chordata; class Aves; order Eurypygiformes; family Rhynochetidae; genus Rhynochetos; species Rhynochetos jubatus. The sequence continues at coordinate 11,162,364 of CM050648.1, read as the reverse complement.
CGTGCCTATCGAAGACAAATACGTAAACTCCTCTCCATTATACATTCCACCTAACTTCATCTGGTTAAAATCAGAGTTGTTGTAAGCATCTTAAATTCAGCAGTAGAAGATTATGTTGCAGACATCTGAACTAGCAGTCTAGAATGCCATTGCTGTTGATGGCAGCTAGTCAATATAATTATGAGACTGGATGTACCCAAGGATAAACCGAATGCCACAACTCTGTTCACCAGGTCTTCTCCATTGTTAAAGAGAAGACCAGGATGGCATGCTTGGATGTTGCCAGCAAGCCATAAGCAGCCAGACCACCTCCAGAACCAGAAGTTATACCAGGGCTGGTCTCAATACTCCCTCTGTACTGAGTCAAGAGACACAGACACCTCTGAGGGACAGCACAGCTCAGCTGCTTTAAGTGCCCATGTTACACGTGCTTGTGTATCATCCTCTGCCTCGGCTGACTACATGCTTACATTTTTGGATGGGCAAAGACAGTCCTGCTTCCATGTCAGGTCTGTATCAAAGTAATTGAGGGGATTTATTTCTGGAAACACCTGCCTATCTTTAATTTTCACATACATGTCCGCACTTCTGAGGTGCTAATAACTTGCTGGCATTGTCACTTAGCAAAGCTTGGCACACATCCTCCCACTTCTGAAGATGTCTCTCTCTCTTTATTCAACATTCTTTACCTGTAATGATATGCTGTCCTGCTTGTTTAAAAGGTGTTGCTTAATAAATAGAGCCATGTTTATGCTTAGCAGATTGAAGAAGCTTTCACTTTCACAACTTCAAGCATAATTTGCCCAATTTTACCCTCTTGATAGGGAAGCCCATCAATTTCAGCTAGAAAGGACCGAGGATTAAAACCTCTATCTTCTGCTAGACATAACAGCATTGCAAACAACTATAGTAATTCAAGATTCTCCATCCCCCGTTGTTTTTGCAGTCTTTTGCAATCTTTAATATGTCTGCAAGGCTTGCTATGAGTTTTTGATTTTTTTTATTAGGCACCATGCAAACATGTTAAATATGGAGAAAATGCACATGGGAACACTTGGTCATTTCTTACTAGCTGCATGAGCTAGGTGAAAATACAAATAATCAGACTGTCTCACAATGTGTCAGGCAACAGGTTTTGTTTGACTGTAATTGCTCCCTTCATTGCCATGCATACAGCCTCAGCTGCACTCACCTGTTTCCAAAACTATCATATTCTCCTGCAGTTCACAGAAGTGAAGTAAGAGTTCCAAACTACCTTTGTTGCTCCAGTTTCCAGATATTTTTCTGTTCCTCTAACCAACAATAATCCAATCTTACTTGATTTTAGGTGACAGATACCAATAAAAGAAGAGGACTTAATTGGTTAAATTTATTATCTATTACACCTTTCCTTTCAGTTCTGCCACCACTTTATTCAGAAAATGAACACAGCTTGAATACAGTTCTAAACCGAAAAAGATGGAATGTAAACTATTTAACACTGATTTGTGATGTAGCAAATATGCATATTTTTAAAGATCTTATCACAAGTTATGTTTTCTGTTGGTCAAATATTATCCAAGTTCAATTACACATATTTATTTTTCCTTCAAAATTAATTGAACACTTTGCTGAATATCTATCCTGGGCAACTCATATATTTTCTATCCATTAAGATGCCAACAGAAAAGTAATTGCAAAACCAAAACTGAGCTTTATATCTCCCATCCCACCCTAATTTTACTCTGAGTCAGCAGAAAGAATTTAAAAATAAATCACAGGCTTCCCACTTCTTTGTGGTGGGACACATCACAGTACATTAGAGCCACCTTTCAAATTCTTCTAACTGAGATGAGAACATTAAAATAAACCAAATTCAGAATTCCAGTGAAATTCCAAATTGGCAAGTCAATAAAAGAAGACATCTTTGTATTTTAAAATTATATTATGTCATGGCTTTCAAATGCAATTTACTAAGTGACTTTTCTTAATAAAACAATAGTCTTTTACCTATGGAAAAATATTTCCATATGACATTAAAGTATCTGGACAACAATTATTAGTTTGAACTTTAAAAAACATTATCACAGCAGAACTGAAACAATACTTTCTCAAGTCCTGCCATTTTTTGTTATTCCTTTCTTTCCCCTCACAATTCCTGCACTATCACAGCTGAGTGAACATTTAACAGAGCACCAGGGAGGGAGAAAAGAGCTGTAGACCTTGTCTCCAAATTATGTGATGAAGAGATGCTCTGCTAATACACAGCCCTCCTCTTTATCTTCCTCTTGAAACAGGGAGTTGCAATCTAATGTCATATGTGCCATTTTTCCCCTCCAAGGCAGGGACTATCAAAATCTCATTGACAGAAATCATCTATATGAACCAACATGAAAAAGCAATGAAAATGTCATACATTTTTGCATTGAAATGTGTCCACAAATTTTGCCCAGCTCTGATATGAAGTCAGTGTTTGAATGAACCCTGCTTTGCATCCTTAACTATAAAAGCTGCAACCTGCACAAGTCTGATAACAGCTCACAGCTAATGCTGAAACATTTTTTCCAGCTTGCAAGCAATTCCTTTAAAGAAGGAAATTGAAGAGCAGCCATTAGCACCAATAACATTGCCTTCCATCCATTCCATGCCTTGGAGCATGTTGGGGCTGCTAGAGGAGAGATCCCACGTTTCTGTGTGAAATCAACATCATTCTACTAGGGTACAAGTCAAAGCCTTTACAACAGCCGTAGTCAGCCATGTTGATTGTTTTGCTTTTAAAGCAAAGTTCATCCTATTTTATTCATTCCCTTTGCTCTTAAAGGAACAGATTTTAAGCTCATAGAGCCCAGGTCTTCTCTTCTGGAACACTCTTTCTTGTCCAAATATCAAGCTGTCAGACTAAGCCTCTATGGGCTTTCCTCCCACTCCATCCCTCCGGAGACTTGCTAAGACTTTCTTTGCAGCTGAAATTAAACCAGTGCAGCTGAAATTAAACCAGCTACCCTGTAATTTTATATATAGCTTGTCACCAGCAGTCTAAGTAATGAAGACACCTGCTGGTTGCTCACCACCCAGGCATCAGAGAGATCTCTCCTGGCATCGATTTTAATTAGCTCATCGCAATGCCTTTTGCCTTCTCGTCCTCCTTTCATCAGGAAACCTTCACCCATACTCTTTTCAGAATCACACTCTGCAGATCTTCAATTGTGCTGAGTGGCAGCTGACTCAAAATTGGACCTCTTGTGTTCAGAAACTTCACTACTGAAGGCAAAGAAATAGAGCAATTGCCCTCTCTTATGCCCTGCTTATTTCCATGGAGTATAAGTGGCTTGCATACCTTGTGAGTCACCTAAATTCTGTAGAATCTATATTAAAACTACCTGACCTCATTAAGAAAGATATATTTCATCCTCTGACACAGAACAGTCAAAATGCATTACTGGATAGGCAGAAGTGTGAACTGCAGCTATCCATCATAACAATATTCACCATGCACCATACATTAATAATAGCCATTTTCCTAACAGTAGATAGACAAGATGGGATACATTTGGTCACATGTAGGCTAGTTGCCTCCTTTCTGGAGGGAAAGAACCTTAGTGAAAAGAGAATCTTTAAGAATATACAAAAAAAGCTATTTTGTCAACATTAAGAATAGAGGAAAAAAGCTATTATAACCCTGGTCTGACATGGATACAGCAAAAGGAACAGATGAACTACAGCAACAGAGTACCTGCAAGAGTACAGTGATGTGCAGCACCAGTGTTGATAGTTAAATGCCTGTGAAGACTTCATGGCTTGTTAACAACAGGGATTTGAACTGCGTAGGGCTATGCTTTAGAAAGGATTGGGAAGACCCATCTGAAGACTCTTTCTTTGATATTCAAGGTTCATATTCTGTGGCACAAGACAGAGCAGAAATGTCTGTACTGCTTAGTAAAAAAGGGGACAAGGAAAGATTTCAAGCACCGAGCCCTGGCTGTCCACACTTAACATGATGGTTTTGAACTATTACAGCTAGCTCTACTGTGATAAATCTCTTTTCAAAGGAGGTTATTTCTAGCTTACAGCAGCCTGTGCTGTTTAGCAATTGCTCGCCTCCAGGACTAGGCTCATACTCTCTCATCAGAGATCTGTCCTGAAGTTGTTCTCCAAAACGGTCTCTGGTTTTGCCTGGGACAAGCAAGGAGTATGACCTTAAAAAGCAGCTTCAGGAAGGCTCTCTGGAGGTAGGGGGTTTTAATTCTTGGCTCTTATTGAACAACACAGGCTGTCAAATAAAAAAACACATTATCAAGAGGAATAGGACAGTTAAAATACATTCCAGACACTGAGGACTGAGGAATGTAAAAAACACAAAAAGGGAAAACTTGAACACTTCATTGTGTGTCTGCAAGCCAAAGAAGGGAAAGAAAAGTGCTTAGAAGCTGCTTTATGTAGCTGCTTTGGGAATTTAATAGCTCCTAGTTACCTTAGTTTGCGATGGAGAAATATGAACATGCATTACATTTTTGAGGAGTGCAGCACTCCCTGTAAAAATAAAATTTACGGGTACAGTGTTTTCTGCAGAGTGGAAAAAAGGGAGGGAGCAGAGAGGGCCTTGTGAGTGATGGGAAACTGAAGAGCCAGTCATGATATTTCTGTTAGCTAACTGACAGGAGAGCAGAACTTCCCCTGGTTCTGGTGCAAAATATTCAGGCAACAGCTGCATGGTACAGGGTTCTGTTGGCTGCGTTGGTAATAAGATTTATTTCCTTACTGCAGAAGCATTTGTACTGGCTCAAGGGATGGGACAAAAACCACAATATGTTCAGCTGGAGACAGGGTGGTGGGAAGCTCTTTAACTGGTTTTGTGGCTGTAGCTCCACCCCAAGAAAGGGGAAGAGATGTAGAGACAGGCTGTATCAGTCCCTGAGAGACCTGATGAAAAGGCATTTCAAATTTGCCACATGAAGGAATTCACTCATTCTCATCTTCTGTTTCTGAAGCAGTAATAGAGATGGGAATTGGAGCCTGTTTTCCCCAGGCCTCATGTCAGTGACCTGCTTAGAAGAGAAACAGACTTCTCACAGAGGGGAAGAGCAGAAATGCCTGCTTTGACTGCAGCCAGTGAAGAGACATCTTGCCCCAAACCATCAGTCTTGTAAGGTTTGCTAAATATTATTTTCAAAATATTTTTTTCCCTCAGAGGGTCTAAAAAACCAAATATGAGTGTTTAAAATAAAGATGAGAAAACCAGAATAAAATAACAAACAGAATTTTTTCTCATAAAACTAAAACAAAACAACCCCTCTGTTTAGGTGTTTAGGAAAACCCCTAGAAAAGAAAACATTTTGAAAATTATATCAGTGAGGGATTTTTTTCTATGCAGTTGTTTCAGTGAATGAAGGACTTCATGTATTTGATCTTGGAGAGCTGAGAGGTGGCTTGTAACCTCCCAGTCCAAATGCAATTTATTGAGTGGGTACAAGTGCATGAAACAAGGCTGTTGAACAGGAACGCCATCAATTTGCTTGCAGGAGCTCGCACATGGCAGGAGCCAATTAGAAGCTGAGGTTTTTCCAGGTACTCATCTCCTCCACCCTCACACTGGAGGTGGGTGTCCCTTCATGGGGTGTGACTGTACCTGTAGACATGTCAATGTCCATTTTTGTCAAAATCATCTGGGTTAACAAACAAAAGAGGTGTTGTTTTTATATATTTTTGTTAATCCACTTTCTTTTGGCAGGACTGGCTGAGTTGTTCATTCACACCTGTGAGGAGGTTGCAGCTTCTGTGATGGGACAAGAATGGGCAGCAGAAGTTGGGAACACTATAGCCTCAACCAACCTACGGTAGCAAGAGGTCCTTCCTCAAGGTGGTGCTGACCCTATTGGGAGGTTCCCTTTAACTGTCAACTTCCTCCCTCCTTTGGTCTGTCCTAGAAACAATTCATCCCACTGGGTTCAAGCCTGGTCCTTTCAGCACACTTACACATTAGCCCACCTCCTTCTCAGAAGGATAGTTTAACTGTGTAAAGGATCATGACAGATCACCACAGTAAATAACTCCACCCTTCTTGCCTCCTTTGAGAAATTGGACCTTTCTCTGAGCCTGCCCTTTACCACCCAGTTATCTCCAACCACTCTAAGGCCTTTTAATTTGGGAAAAGAACTTCTAGGAGACCACTACCAGTTTCACTGTTATTCTAGGCCATTAAACCCTCTCATAGCTATGCTGCTTTTTAAGGATTATTCCTATTATCTACCTTGATCAGGTACCTAGGAGGGCAAGCCATGCATTAGGCACAGAAATAGAAACAAAGTCAACCTCCTGCATCAGCTAGCTGAGTGCAAAACAAGAGATATCAGATGGATGCAGATGGACAACGTGGAATGTAGAGATAACAAGACATTGGTCAGCACAACAGGCCTTTAGTAATCACAGTATCAGATTCATTGGCAGAATGGAGTATATTACTGTTCTTCAACCTGTCAGCCATACAATTCAGTCATCATATTCCAAACCCTGATCTTAACTTATGAGACATATTAATTCCAAGCTGCAATGTGCTGTTCCATATTAATCACTGCTCCCAGAATTTTTTATCATACTAATTAAGTTCTGAGATTCTTAAATTCTGTAAGCCATGCACTGTGTTTATATTACAGGACATAGGATTTTAATTGAGCAGCCAGCTCGTTATTTCTCATGCTCAGACTATGGGATAATGAGTTATTACTGGTTGCCTCAGGTGATTTCTGAGCTAGGAGGCAGCAGGAGAGCTGTCATGCATAGCTGATGGCATTGCCTCACCACGGCAGCATTTAGGAGAGGTTGTCATAAGGAGAAGCCCAAGACTCTAGGACAGAAAGCAAAAGGAAAATTCAAGCCAGGGGACTGAAGTTCTTGTTTTTTCTTAGTAGTAGTATCACACTTTTGTTGGCAGAGCACTAGAAAATAACTCAGTAACATTTCTCCTAAGCGATGGTATTTGATTCATGAAGCAGAAGAAACATCATCATCATATTTTCAGTCTTGAATGTACTTGCTGAGCTGTTACATGCTCCTGTCTTCCTCTACAGTTTAGAGATGAGCAAATCCCACCTGTCAACAACCCTTTCTGGTTTTTTTTCATGTTTCAAATACTCAGCATGAGGTCACAGGGAAGATATCCCTAAGACATCCCTTGTTCTTAAGAATGTTTGCAAATTCAATAATATTCTGTGGTAATTGCTAGGAAATTATAATTCCAATCCCCCAGTGAACTGTTTTGTGACCTGTGTGAACGGATCACCAGGTAGAAACAGATAAGAATGCATCATTTGTGTGTGTTCTGACTGACAGTACTTGAAAAATGGCTGGAGGTGTGGGACAACAGCCTTTTCTTTGCTCTAGACCATAGCAGGATTTTCAGTACACTGCCGTCAGTCTCATCACATTGTCTTTCACAAACCCACCAGAGACACAGTCCACCATCATCCATTAACCCATACACCAGACTGTCCCTGCCTACCTTGAAATGCTGATCCTTTCAGGGTGTACTTTCCTAAAGTCAACCACCCAAGGCTAGTACCTTCACCCAGCCATACTCTACACCTACACTGCTGAGGTTTAACATTGATCAGCATTCACTGAGCCGCATGCAGGACTGTTAGGGTATGAGGGTGTTTTGTGGCTTTTCAGTTCAAAGGGCCCAAAGTAATGTGAGAGTCATGAGACTGTGAGGCTCAAGAGTGTTGTATTGTCCCAGAGCAAGGCTGAGAGTATATGGAAGGTGTCAGGGTTTGATGAAACACAAATGCAGATGGAAGTAAACCTTGTGTGATCTCATGCACACTTCTCAAGAGCAGTCATCCTTGGAGTGAACTACCCCATAGCTTGCCCTTCAGGAAGTTAGTCAGTTTTCTGCAGAGGAAAGTCTATAAACCAGCTAACATACAGTCTTGATCGAGGACCAAGGCCTGTGGCAAAACATATAGCTAACACATTTGGCACTACTGATGCCTTAGATCCTTAGATGTTTTACTCCAGTAGAGCAATACAAAAATAAATTCCAGCACTGAGTTGAGACATTGTACCCCAGGGCTTAATGCAGAATAAAGCCATGGTTTTACTCATGCCTGATACTGATGTAATGAGCTAGAACCATGCTCTATAATCCTGGCTTCTAAACTGGTTCCCACTTTAAACATTAAAGTAAAATATATTCACGCTTAAACAACATTTTCATCTTTGTCACCAAGGAGAGCATTGCTTTTCAGACTGTAAGTAATAGCCTTACATACACTTATGAAATATCTAAAAGAAATACTGTGAGAAGATTCTGTACCTATCTAGAAATAATTCGTGTTCAGTAGATCACAGGGCTGATAGCTGTGCCTGACTTACTTTCTGTTTGATTAAATAAGACAGCATCTTCCATTGACAGGAATATAATACATCTAGAACACCTTTTTATCTATATCATAATCTGTTGTGAGATGTGACACCCTCCAAGATTTCCACCAGAGTAACAGTTTGGGAATAAAGCCATTATAAGATTTTGTTGTGGTTTAATCCCAGCCAGCTACTAAGTATGACATAGCCTGACGCTTACCTCTCTCCTCCCCCAGAGGAAAAGGAGAATTGGAGGAAAAGACAAGGAAACTCATGGCTTGAGATAAGAACAATTTAATAATTGGAAATAAATGAAATAAAGTTATGATACTAATAATACCAGTAATACTAACTTTACTAATGATACTAATAGCATTATGGATGATATGAAATGCAAATACTAACACTACTGCTAATAATATGTAACGAAGATAATGGAAAGAAAACAAATTATACAACCACTTGCCACCCATTGACCAACTCCCAACCAGTCCTCAAGCAGTGAGAGCAAGACACTGAGAGTCAGAACTGGAGAGAGAGAGGGAGAGAGCGGGCGACCCCCCAGCCCACTTCCCCCAACTGTTCATGTTCAACTAGTGAGCATGACCTTTAATGTTAGGAAATATCCCTTCAGTCAGTTTGGGTCAGCTGTCCTGGCTGTGTCCCCTCCCAGCTTCTTGTAGAGAACAAGCTGGGAACATGCATACAGTATTAGAAACTGGAAAAGTCCTTGACTTGATATAAACATTCCTTAGTGACAACTAGAAACATTAGTAAGTTATCATTATTTTTCTCAGTACAAATAAAAAATATAGCCTTATACTAGCTACTGTGAAGAAAATGAACTCTATCCCAGCTAAAACCAGCATGATTTCAAGAACTACAATACCTTTTTAGCTGAGAGACACTTCACAGACTTAGAAGTAACATCGCTGAGATTCTTAATTTCTCTTGGATCCTGGAATAATAAAAAGGTGTCCAGTGTGCATGCAGTAAAACTGATCAGAGAAAATTATTATAAGAACTGAACTTGCATTTCACCTAGCTACTTTAAATTCTTTATCACTTCTAGTACAATTAGACCTACTATTCCTAATCAAACTGACACTGTAGATTGTAATGTAAAACAAATAGCTAATGGTATAAAATAGCACAGGCTGCAAACAATGGGAAAAGTAGTTGAAAAATGGAAAACAAGACAGAGAGTAAACAAATGGGTATAAAAATGTGGATATCCCAGGTGTAGGCACTGCTCAAAGCCAATCATCAGTAGTAATCATTGCTCTGGAATCACCGAAATAGAGAGGGATGACTGACGGGTGTTATGCACTTTGTCTCTCTCTACTACTAGCAAGGAAACAATTATTAAAAGTTAAACATTTATACAAGTGATAGACAATCAGCAACACTAAAAACCCTCACCAAATTCCTGTATCCTCAGTCCTCTCAAAATTCTGTCAAAACAGATGTTATCTACAGTGTTGTCTAAAAGGCAAGCAATTTCTGCCTATTTCAAACAAATATGTGTTATTCAATTTACTGAAATCAATCTGCATGTGCAGATTAATTTGAGGCTGTGGATCTGTGAATGCATCTCAATTTCCTCAGCAAGAAAAGAAAATGAAATCATGTCAGGAAGATAGACCAGCTGTAAGAAAAGAAGAGCTAGCTGATAGCTCTGTAAAGGGCCCTTCAGAGCCGTCACGTTCACCAAATTTAAAAGGCTGGTACTCACAAAAGTGTGAGAAAAAAAAAAGTCTCCTCTTATGAAAGCACAATCCAGAAATGTTTTTGGAGTTCGAAACCAGAAGACAGCATTTGTCAAGCCTGATTTCTTACTTCTTTGGAAAACATCCTGAGGCTCTTTAGGCTGGAGCTTGATGTTTGAAATGGTAACTTTCAAAATACTATGTTTATAATTTAGCAACAAACAAGGAATTTGGCATCAACTAACCACAAAGTTTAGCACAACTCCCTGACTATCAGTCTGCCATTTGATTCAGTTTTTTTAAAACCTGAATAGTAAACAGTTTTCCTGCTTTTCTAGAGTAAGTATATTTCTCTTTACAAAGGTTCCTTGTTCTCAGCCCCCACACAAAAAGACTTACGAAACGATGACTGTCCTTGCTCCTCTGTTTTGGGAATACCCTTGCTTGCCTCCCTCCCCTTCCTGCCAGCAAAGCTGTGTGTTTCTTTTATTCTTTCCATACTGGAGGCTCTGTGGAGAATGATCTGTCTTGTTAAAGTATCTTTAGGCAGGCTGAACGTAATTACCTGAACTGGAATATATCCAGGACTCTGGCTTTAACAGCCATTAAAAATCTTGTTAAACATTTGTCATACCTTCTGAAATCACCACACAGGGTGACAGCTAGGCATCTGAAAGATGGTAGTTCACAACAGCACTGCTCTTACACCAGTATAGTTGCTCCTTAAACAGTGAAGAAGTAAATGTCCCAGTCATGGGGACAATATGATAGATGGTACGTCAAGACATTTTGCAATTCTCATTTACTTTCCACCCAAACATTTAGAGAACGTCTAAATTAAGCCCTGGCAAACCTCTAAGTTTGGTAATTAGCTGTTAGTTTCAGCACAGGAAGACCAGGAATGTGACTTGTCAAAAGTCACAGAGGAAATTTACAGCAGAATAAGGAGTAGAAATGTCCTGGAGACTTCAATTCTCCTGCACAGGGGTCTCTCCTCACCTGGGTCCACATGCCCCAGACTCTACAAGCACTTCAAACACAGAAATAAGCTGGTAGAGCCCCATAGTCCAGACTTACACTAGTAGGTGAACGAAAGATTTGTGCCTGCAAGAAACAACCCCTGAATCAATTAATTATGGTAAAGATACAACAAGGAAAACTTTAAAGAAACTGTTGTAAAAGTCTCCTACTTCTCACACCCACCTCTCATGTCCTGTCAAATTTGAAAGTTCTTTTTGAAAAATCTCTGACACCAGCTCTCCCAGGGCACTTCCCATGTGTGAGGAATATGGAGTCAGGGATAAATGACCCAGGTATGTCAAGGAAGTGGGGATGACTTACTATAACATAAGCTCTGACTGTTTAATGTATTACAGCAGTGAAGAGGGTCCAAACTGACCTTTCAATACTGTGTTGCATGAGCATATTTGAAGAGGAGGAACTGTTGGGAAAAAGCTGTTTGTTGTGGAAATGTTGATATATAACTGGTTTTGTTTGTAAATTAACTTGGAGATGACCCCACCATCTCTTCCTGCACAGCTGGTGCAACACATGCTGTGAAGGGAGTCGACCTGCTATTCTTAGAGTGTAAGATATTCAATTAAGGTACTTACAAATGGTTTCAGGACAGTAGCTCATTACCAGCAGACAGCTCCTACTTTATAGACTCATTTTTAATATGCATTTGTATTAAAATGAGATGTTGCAGCATGATCCAGTTTTCATTACAAGTGCAGGTCTTAAAAGGAAGTGGACAATAAATCCCAAGTTAAACCTCATAGCTACTTATGCCATGCACCAAGTGCTAATGGAGAAAGCAATGCACTGTAGACAAATAAAAGAAAGTTACTTTATTCTAAGAAAGCAACTTGTCTCCAGACTTGTATTCTCTATTTTCTGAGCCTATGATAAACATTACTGAATGTAGCACTCACTACTGATTCTTCAAATAATTGGTGCCAGCGGTATTTGCTTATACAGCTGTATTTGTTAATCCAGTGAAGTCCTGCATAAGGGAATTCTTGATTACTCTTAGCCACAAGGAGTTTGTGACCTTTTTCAGCACTGGCTGCCTTTGCCATCTGGCTGAAAAAAATTAGGTTAAATGAGAGTCAAACTCCCTTCATAGTTTGCTTACATGTTTAACCTTGAAAAAGCCCATGCTTCCTTTCGGAAAGAGAGAAACACCAACTGAGCTTTGTTGCTTAAAGCATGTTGGGACCTTGATTTACTTCTGAGCCTATTAAAGGTCAAGTGCATGTGCCCATCCCTCGTGTGCACTCTCTAAAGGGACGTTTTGTAGGTTAGGTACAGCAATCTTTACCATCTTTGAAGAAAATTTGACACTTTCTCAAATAAAAACAATCAATCAATCAATCAAAAAAGCAAACAAACTCAAACACCTTAATCTGAAGAAAGGAGTATGGCAAAGAGGTGAAAGAGAAAGCTCTGTTATAGGGAAGTACTAGGAAGATGTGTCCATCTTAGATAAACAGAAGAAGGAGATTACAGAATGTCGAAGAGGTATGAAGAGAAAACCATGCTAAGATGTTATAGAGCAGCCTCAAATACCTTCTACTCTCTCTCTAAGCTATAAGGAAAGCTTTAAAAGTCAGTTTTTCCTCTACTTCTATCAGAGAGTGACTTCACTTCATCATCCCAAACTGGGCATCTCGTTCAAGCTCATTGTGCTCCCCTTATAGCCAGTTGAAAGGCAGGATCTTTTATCCCAAGCTAAAAGAGGAAAGTAAAGTATATCACCTTCTGTAAATCAGTCTCCACTGCATGCTGAGGGAGACTTGACAAGTATGTCAGATACAGGTGTCTACACTGTAGACCACTAAAGTGAATCAAGACCAGCCCCACTTCTACTAACATACGAGGCGTGATAGCTAGTGGGTACCTTACATAAACAATGCTGTCAGCAAGAGACGAAGCTGAGCCTGATGATCTGAGAGAAAAAGAAATATTATAAAGACTGGACTGTGCAAGATCTGGGTTCAACCAGTCCATGGGCTCTCAGTGATCCCATGCAAGAACTCTACTTGACCATGACTTGTAGTCAGATATATGAAATGCAGTTATTTACAGTCTATAAATCAAAGTAATTTTGCATTAGGGAGGATGAACCTAATGAAATGCCATGAGGGGTGCAATCTTCGGTTCCACCTTGGTTTAATTTTATCAAAGTCAGTATTAAATTCACTTCGACAAAGTGCCTGTGTACAGTGGGAACAGAAGTAAATGAACACTAAGCTTTTCTGGATATCTTACATACCTCTATAGGATTGTTCACAAAATTCATGCATTATTTTACAATCAGATGACTGTCTGTATCTTTTCTCCCTATTTAGTCATCAAAAAAATGACTGGGTTCAATCCTGCCAAAGTGTTGTACTTCAGACTGAAACTACCACTGGCAAACTTTTGCTCAAAAGCCAACACGGTTCTAAAAAAGGTATATATAAGCAAAATTGGTGAGAATGGGGGTGAAAGCAAAGTCTGGAAGCATGACAACATTTTCTGCCATGAAGCTTCCAACCATGTACAATTTAAATAATAATTCTGTTCATGAAGTGATTGAATGAAGATATCACATTAACTTAATAATCTAAAACCAAGATGAATTAGTGTAGGTAGAATTAGAATAACAGATACAGCGCAAACAAACAAAAAACAAAAAAAAAATTGGAACATTTTTGTTTAGTGTTGACACCTAGTAATACCTGGAGCTCATCACAAATGGGATCAAGTGATACAGTGGAATGAGAAACACCACTTGATGCTCAAAAGAACTAGGGCCCTATATGACATCTGGCTTAATACAGACAGCTGTATTTAAGGCCTTCTTGGTGTATCCACACTGTGCAGGTGAAGGTGTTTCATTCAGACTCAAAAAGTGAAAAAGCAATGTGTTAATGTGGTAATGAATTTAGTTTAATATTGTATGTATCCACATGTGTGATGCAGGCTTACATCAAGAACAAAAAGAGGTAGATATTTTAGTTAAAGGGCTGGCCAGGAAGTAGTTTGAGACTGTCAGGACAACTATCGTGGAGTGGCCCTGAAGTTAGGGAGAGGGATTTGGTGTGGAACCTTTGTAAATAGTCCAGAGTTCATTAGCATTAATTTTTGTTATCAGCTGTTCCTCCAATAGGATATAACTTACTGTCCTTTACACTTTGACTAATTTCCTGTCTTGAAAAAGATAACTGTTCACCAGCTCTGTAAACCAACTGAGATCAGGTGTGTACCAAGACAGGAGAAAACAACATCTGTGATGCTTTTCTATACACTGTAAATCAGCAAGATATTTTCTTCTTACATTCCCCATTTCTGTCTCATGAAAGAACGGACACCTACTTTGATTATTTTTGACATTGTGCCCCTTGCTCTGTGTCCTCCACTGCCCATTTAGTTCATTAACCACTTGTTTGAGCTCACCTTGAGAGCTGGAACATTGTCCTCTTACAGACCTCAAACAGCTCCACTGTATTTCTTTCTTTTACCCCTGTACTAACCAATCTCAGGTTTACCTGTCTGATAAACTGCAACTGATGTATTTTGTTTCAGACCAAATCTCTTGCAAGCTCTGCAAGGCCTGCTCATAATTTTTTTTTCCTAAAGAGATTACATATCTTTTTGTTCTGGTGAGCAGTTCAGAGAAGGAATTACTGCTTCGTCTTGCTCTGTATGTCTCTGTCCTCTAGGAAAGATTTTCCATTTTCACTCTTTTTCATAGCTGCAGTGACTTTATTGGTGGAGAGCAGCTTTTTCCAGGCAAAGTGAATTCTCAGGACCAGCTCTGCCACAGTGTGGGACAGCTCAGTGCTGATGGCCACTGTCATTGCTATGACACAATTGATTAACTGAGGAGACCCCTGACCTGCCTTCATGTCAATGAGATCAGAATCCAGCCTGTTCCTGTGACCGGCTCATGTAAGTTGTCACTTATTTCGAGGTTGGTGCAAGCTGACAGCTGGAGTGGCTTTTTCTGCCTACACTATCAGTAGTAGGCCCTCATGCCTATACTTGGAAGACCCATCCTAGCACACCCTACTCTGAAAACAGCTGAAGGGTAAAATATCCATATGGAATCTATCACAGCTCTGTACTAAACACAGGGAAGTCACAGACAGGCTCCAAAAAGCATTGCTTGCCTTTGCAGATTTGTGGGTGTTGGTGCAAAATGTTAAACAAGATTAGCCACCATATACTGAATTTCCTAAAAGTGTCCAGGCAGCTCTCACTCTTGTGATGTTTCACCTAAAAGGAATATTCATTGGCATTAGGCTCAAGTGGGCAAGCTCTGAGTTGGGATAGGGCTGTCCAGTTCTATCTATTTTCATAATCCAGCTCTATATTTGTGAGAACAATTCCATCTCAGCCAAGATAATGGAAGAATGTCCTCTTGTACTCACCATCATTGCAGGTTCTCCTGATGCAGGTGTGGGTCAGTCCTGGTTGCTTTCCAGGAGTTCTTAGACAGTGTCTTGTTTGTTCTTTTAAATACTCAGATACAAATTGCTCCAAGCTGTTGATTTATAAAAATGTCTGCTTTTAGTAACTCATCTCTTTTCTCCTCCACAATTACTGCTGGAACAGAAGTAAACGTTAGTTAAATATATCAATTGATTTTCACGTCAAGGTGTAAGTGTCCTGGCAACAGTAGCCTAAGAGAAAAGGAATAACAAGGTCATACATTTCTGCCATGTGAAAAGCCATTAACCTCTTCTCTCCATAAAATGACGACTTAAATTCGTTAATGTATTTTCTGCCAAAAACTAAATGTATAGTTTTATACTATAAGGGGTGAATCTTATACTACTGGCCACAGACCGGTGGCGAAGATGCTGCATGCTCAAATACACTACTCTGTATCAAAGCATAATCTTAAAAGATCCAGCAGAAATGGTTGCTCTGTAGTGCTACCAGCAGAACAAAAATATAGTAAAAAACCATTGGTCATAGGAGTGTAAGAAGAGGGAAGGGTTAGAAAAAGGTAAAAATGTATAGAAAAATGAAGTGACTTGCTCCATGTGAAGCTGGGATTCGACATCTCCCAATGACCCTTGGAAGACCCTACTTACCAGAGAACACAGCCCTCGGCAACAGCAGACAAATATGAAGGTCGCAATCTAAATTCCTGAGCCCGCCATTTCCTCTCCAAAATTTCCAAGCTGAAAACATTTCTAATGATATGAAATTCATTAACAGAGGGCTCTGTTCTGGACTGTCTGATGAGCCATTGCAAAGCCCTTTGTCTGCTATTCCTAAGAAATCAGAAACCTTCATTTTTGTTGACACCAATTAGCACTTGCTTCCTGGAGTCATGGCACTGAAACCAAGTCCAGAGTGAATAATGACAGGCTGTGTCATGCAAGCAGGCACCAAGCATGTCATCTGAGTCTCAGATAATCTGAAGAAGAAACGCACCTCATCAGCGAAGTGTGATAGTTTTGGGTTCATCTTTTTTACATTGAGCTCTTACATACAGCATGTGTCTTCCAAAAGGAGTCAAGGTTGAAGTAGTTACTGGGTGTCGACATACATTACTTCAAAGCCTACTTAAAAGAAATTAAGGGCTCTTCACATCCAGCATGATTGTCACATTTGGCTCACACTACATATTAAAGCATGAAGACAGCACAACCTTGGGTGATTTACACCCCGGGCTTTGTACTGGTCTGTGTTTCAGCATCCTCACAGCCCCTTTAAATTTTGTCTGTGCCAGACGTGGATGAAGGCTATCAGAACGAGTTCTGGGAGTTATATCTGGGGGTTCATAGGGTAGAAGAAAGCAGTGGCTGCACTGGAGAGGACTTGAATCCTGTCTTTGTTGACATCCTCTGTTTTATTAAGCAGCTCCATGTGTAAAAAAAGGATAAGTGTTCTTCTTTTGCTGTGCCCTCCCACAAGGCAGACTTTCCTCACCATGGGCCTGGTGATCCAAAACTTCATCACCAGAATTTAGGATGGGAATTTGACTTTATACGAACTTCAGACTGAGCTGAAGAAATTCCTATTGGCTTCAGTTGCTCTTGTGCTGCTGAAGTCATGGTTGTGATTGGGTGTTGAAGCTTTCACTTCCAACTGCAGTATTTTGTCAATGGTTCCTCTTTAATTTTGCTACCTATGACTGTATTATTTTTAATTGGAGTGAGTCCATCACTCTCCATCAGTCTTACTGTGGTTTTTCAAAGAAGAAGCAGAGGCAGGAAGAAGGCTCACACACTGTTGAACTGAACTCAACTGAACCGACCTGAAATCAATTTGCTTGCAACACAGCTTGACATTTTAACAAAACAGTGGCAAATAACTATCATTTCACTTTTATTGTGCTAAGAATGGGAACATAAAGGCCAGAAAATGGCATCTTCATTGCATCTGGAGAGTTGGGGCAGTGGGAAGGAGAGAATCCAAAAGTTGATTTTGCTTTTGCATTTAAATGCCACTTTTTTCCCACTAGAGTTGCTGAATGCTTTTAATTAAAGAAGTGTGGTTTTAATTTACATCTTGTCTTTCTGAGAAAGAACTAGTTAGAGAAATGAAAAGAAAGAAGAATGGTCTAGTCACAGGTCTCAGCAGGCTGTGTGTCAATAGCGATCTCCATGATAACATTTTTATTTCTATAAGATAGACCTCTTCCTTTGTTACACAACTTCCTTAGTAATTATACATAATGACTGCAGTTTTACATAATGGCAACACTTATATATAATGACTGCATGGGCCACAACAGCTTAACTTCTACTGTATCAGTCTTTTAGCTTTCAATTTTATAATATTTAAGGAAAAAAAAAAAGACGACAGTACACACACCAGCGAAGAGCCAGCATTAAGGCATGTCTTTACTCTTAAATAAAATATAGTGTGAATCTGTTGGAAGAATGGGAATGAAATTGTCTCCAAATTACTTTAAAATGCCAGACTTCAAGCAGTGGGAGCCATTTGCCAAGTACATAAGTTGTCCTTGCTGTGCGAGAAACACCAGAGCCTGGGTACACAATAGAGAGCCCCAATTCCAGGAGTTGTCCAACTTGCACCCACTTGTGTGAGTCAGCTCTCTTAGAAAAAACACCTTAGATTTATAGCTGAAGCATAGGTGGACATCTTAGAAAAACAAGTGTTGGGCTAAAAGCTGTAAGGGTGAAAGTCCCACCTGTCAGGAAAGCTGATGGTCAGACACATGCAGGTCAGCTGCTGACATGTGCTCCTACACCAAATGGACATTTCCCAGGGGCTTCAGTTTTAGAGGACAGTAAATGACCTTCCTCCACTTGGGCAGGGCAGGACTAACAGCCCTCCGAATGCCAAGGGAACATAAAGTAAGTAGTTAGGTAACTCACTGATTCGGCAGTATTGTGTTTGTGGTCCTTTTTATGTGTGCAGCCCACAGTTGTACTTTTTTATTTTATTGGAATGACTTTGCAGTTCCCCAGAAACTGCAGAAAAGAGAGTGCAGTAGAGTTGGCACATTCAAGGAAGCAGGAGAGGCTGAGAAAATGGATAGCACTACTAGCATCAAGGAAAGTGGATCCCAGCCTCTGAGGATCTTAAAAACCCTGCCAGAGGTGGGAAGGGTCAAGACCTTAAAAATCACAGAATACAATAATGCGTTGCCAAGGGTTAGACCAATTTCTCAAGTATGTATTTTTTTAGATGCATATACAGTCATTGGTTCATGAGAGAGGATACCACACACTGCACATGTCTGACTTCATTAGAGAGGCATGTCTAACTCCTATCCCAGTGAAGGCTACCATGACCATCTGTGAGGAATGCATCTTAGAGCTCTAAAAATGAGATCTCTCTGAAAATGTAGTAGCTCAGTTCTATGGCTTCTTGCCCTTTGTGCAGCTGAGACCCTGGAGTAGGAAGAGTAGCTTATAAACCAGGGTATGGGAAGTGTGAGGTAATGTGGGGAAGGAAAACGGCCCTTTTATTCTACATGATGCTCCTGTCATAAACACTTCCTTATTTGTCAACTACAGCTAAGTCTCTTCTGCTTATTTTGGTCTGTTTTGACCAGTGCTTCCACTGACACATACCACCTGAGCAGCTTTCTGGAGGGGTCTCACCCATTGCAGCAACAGGCATTCTTAACTACTGGATGAACAAATGTTTGGATGATTTTTTCCTCAGTCCCACTGTGAGGACATATTACATTTGCTTAATAGAAAGATGTACTATTTCTCTGTTTTGCCTTCCAGTTTACCAGCATGGCCATTTCCTGAGCCTGGCACCAGCTGATAATTTCTCTTTTAGAGTGCAGTGCATCTGCCCAGCCCACTGCAGACAGACTCGTGCTCTCTCCCCTTGCATTCAAAGCTGCCAGGACATGGGAAAGGATTATTCCGAGGACTCTGTTACTCCATTAGTCAGGTCTGTGCTCTCTCAATGGGTACAGCTGCTTTGGATCAGAGCTGGCTGCAATCCAGCTGGCACAGAGCGACAGGAGGAAAGGTCCTCACCACATCATCTGAGCTTTAACAGGGCTATCTAAGGACCTTTAGCAACTCCATTAAGGTGAGGTAAATAGAGTTAATTATGCATATTAATCATGCTTATTAGTGTAGTGCCTAATGAGAGTATACGTCTCTCCTTTTTGCCAGGCATTAGGCAAACACACAAGAGCTTACTGACTAAATAGACAGACAGTGTATGTGGGAGGGAGGGAGGGAATGAAAGATGTGAGATGTATTAGAAAAATCTACCTACAGAAATTATTTGTTGGCATGGATTTCCACCTCTCTTCATTCACATCTGATTCCTACCAGCAAAATCAAGACTTTCTGTTGTCAAAACAAAACTGCATCTCTGGACAGAGAAGTCCATTGTCAGTAGCCTATCCTCTGCATGGCAATGTGCACGTGAATGCTTCATACAGTAAAACTTGTACCTCTACAGTACTTCTGTTTCAATGACTAGGACTGCTCCAGACACAGTTATATGGCTCTCTCCTGTACAGCCACCACAAGCCTGGAAGCCACCCACTCCTTCCTGGGTGCCCACTGCCCCTAAAACTGACAATGAGTTTTGAAAATCCAAATTTTCCAGCTGTGCCCCTTTGTGAGTAGAGAAAGATATCAGCCTGCAAGAAATACCATGACGCTTCTCTCTAGATCAGCAATGTGAATTCATTCTTTGACCAATCAGAAATCTGACCCTCTGAAATCAACTTTAATGTAGTTCTGGGACCACATTCTGGACTTGACTCTGGATTCCTTGTGGGATACAGGTCAGGTTTTGGTCCCTCTGCTCTACATCCAATATTATTCTAACAAGTTTTGCTTTTTGCAGACAGCCCCATGTGTTCTTATATCACATCTCAGGGTTCACACACCTGTCATGAATTTCTCACCACAAAAATAGTATTCTGATGGGATTCAGAACAGAAATTTGAACTTCAGAAGTCTTCAAATCAAGTCTCAGTAATGTCAGACAGTCAGAGGAACACCATACAGGACTCAGAGGAGAGGCAGGAACAACTGCTATACAGTGCCACCATAGCCAAACCACTCTAGCAGTCCTAGCCCTGACCAGTGTGGGCTATTATGCACCATCTGGGGACCAGCTTCGGGTCCAAGCATGAGACTAGGAGAGACTAAGAGATATGAAACTCATTTACAGTCACACACAACCTTTGAGGAGAGCCACAGGAAACTGAATGGAGGCTCTTCAGAGACTGAGAGCTCTTCAACATTGAGCAGAACCAGATGAAGAGCAAAACCACAAAGAAAGGGACTTAAGTAAGTAAAAGCTTAGGTATGTATGCCAATGCATGACATTTTCATTTGTGGGGTTTAAAGCTTTTGTATTCGTCCTTATCTCCATTTGCTAAGGCAACTGTTTGTATACCGCTAAAGAATAGAAAAATCTTCCAGGTATCTCAGAGACCTTGCGCATCTTCTGATTCTTCTCTCCCAGCCCCATCCCATCCACACAGCTCCATTGGACACAGGATTGACCACTAGATTAATGTAAATTGTGGCAGACAATCCAGCACATCTCAGGAACCTCCCCGAGCCTGAACCAAAAGGTTGTAATCCCATGCTCCTCATTACCTGAGTTTAGCCAGTCCCCTGTAGTGTGTGTGGTGCAATCTCCTTGTTGATACCACTTTTTACTGTGTGCTTATCAAGAACTTTCCAGCTTCACTGATACACTGAGAGTGGTGGCAAACTCTGATCATTATCAGAAATGTGTTTGGTTCATGCTGTGTAACCTGAAATTCCGTATTGAAATATTTCCTATTACCACAGGAGTTTTGTGTACCTCTTATTTAGTCCTTTGGCTGCACAGACAAATCCTACCTGCTAGTCTAGTATCTAACTGCACTTTCTTTGTTGCAGGATGTCTATCATCTTCTATTCCATTATAATTTTTTTTTCAGAGAATTCTGTTTTAGTTTCACATAAAAAAGCAAAGGCTGGTCATCTACCTCACATGCACCAGCATTTTGAAGGATCCTTCTCCTTGCCACTGACCTGACATCACGTTTCCTGGTTTGCTGCTGTTTTCATCAAGGAGGCCCGCTGTAATTGCGCATTGCTGATACATCTGAGCTTTCATACCCCACACTACATTGGATTTATCATCACTTGTTTCAAATCTGTACCTCCTGGATAGTCCCAGATACCAGCAAGCCATGAGATGCCAACACTGTGGATCAACGTAACAAACCATTATATCCAAAGTTCATGTGACACAGCTAACAATGGTCAATCACACTGGGTTATGTGTATTTTATTCTTGCTACTTAAAAGTTATATTTGACTAACAGCCAGGGACTCTGATCAGAACTGAGAAACAGGCTTGAACTCTACAGGGAAGGAGACAGAGCTCCCTCCCAGACACTTAAAAACACCCTAGTTTCACTGTGCCTCATAGCTACAATGATGTGTTATGATTAACCATGTACGTAAACGAGCAAGATCAGGGATCTGATCTGACCACAATTTTCTTCTGGTTAATCCCAGCAAGAGTCTGACGTGCAAAATTTAGTATAGATTTAAGACTAATAACTCACCCCATTGAATCCCAGTCACGACGTGTGATTTTGTACTGAATTTCTTTTTTCTTTCCCCTATTCCCAATTACGTATATGGCTTCTCTTCAGCTGAGTATGTATGCAAAAGAGAGAAGTCCTGAGACAGACCTGAAGACATCAGCCATGACCACGCCAAGCAATGCACACACAAAAATTTAGGTTTGCAGAGTTTTCTATATCCAGTTGGAAGAGATAACTTTGCATCTGTGATGGGAGGATATGGAGGACTTTACTGTTTGGATTGTAAATTGGCACATAAATACAGATACTTGGTTCCTGTGTTTTGTTTATCTTGTGTTGTCTGAAACCTTTGGTTTACCACTTTGATGCTCACCCATCATTACGGGATCTTCCTACAAGGGACAGCACATGTCTGTGGCCTTTCCCATCTGCAAGAAGGCTCCAGAGTCAACGGTTACAACAGTTGTGTCTTAACTTTTATAACATTTACAGCAATGTGAGTTCGTTCATCTTCATGTTTCAGGCTGCCTAGACTATAATTTTATTTCCTGGAAGGATTCTGTCAAATAACTAGCAAAATATTTCTCAGAGGCAACAGAGAAATGGATAAAATAGTAACAGCTACCCTTCAAATAGCCCAGGAAACCCTCAGTAGTACAGCATCTGGTCTACAGATAATAATCAGCAATGATGTGGAAAAAATTTTGATGTAGCCAACTTTTGTTTAATTTATACTGAGTTTCTACAGTTTACCTCAACTCATACAATGATTTAATCATTCTTTTGATCTCTCAGAACCTTGGTAAAAGTTTCTTACCTTTAATTTATGGTTCTAAGTTTTAAAATTAAATCAATAAGTCTTTGTTCAATGAGAAACTTTTAAGCACAGGCATAACTGTAAACTTGGGAACAGTATAACTGACTTCAAAGGAAGTAAAGGGTGCTTAAGCACCTTGCTGAATTAATAACTAATTGCATTATAACTTCAGAAATAAACTTAGTTTCATTTACAAGTTCAGTATAATTTATTCAGACTTCCAATTATAGATGGAATGTTCAGATCCGTATGAATAAACACAGTGACATATCTGAAATTTCGAATTAAAGCTTGCATGAGGAAAAGAAAATCAGTTTTAGATATACAGGAA
The DNA here is from genome assembly GCA_027574665.1 of Rhynochetos jubatus. Lineage (NCBI taxonomy): Eukaryota > Metazoa > Chordata > Aves > Eurypygiformes > Rhynochetidae > Rhynochetos > Rhynochetos jubatus. Next base: position 11,139,157 of record CM050648.1, on the reverse strand, counting down.
GAAGCTAGTCTAATACAATTTCAAAAGCTCATCCACAGAATTGATGTTCTTGCCTTTATTCTTGCAAGCTAAAAGATTATAAGGACTGACAGTATAAAATTACAAAGATAGGAAGAATGAATGAACTACTGGAAAGGAATGAAGGGTCTATTCAAAAGACAGTTCCTTCTGCTTTTCCTGATGAAAAGGTTTCTGTTACTTCTCATGTCCAAAATATGCTGTAATTTTTTTCTTATGCAATATTATGTACAGAAAAAAAACAACAAAAAAGTTTTGATAGTACTTCAACAGGTTTCAAGAAGTCTCACAGTTTGCTATAAACAGAAAATACATTTGTTAACTGAGGGAGAAAAAAAGACATTTTTTTTTTTACCAAACCCAGATAAAAAGTAACCAAATCGCTGGACTGGTTAGATGATATCCTCTCCTCCTTCATTGCTCCCAAGGACAATGGAAACTTTCTTCCAGTGCAAAAGCTTTTTTGGCTGAAATCTTTGTGAAAGATTTTGTTATCTTGAAAATCCATTGAAAAAGGAAAGTTTAAAAGAAAACTTCAAACTGCGTGCGATGTTATAATAGGATGGTGCTGTTAATTTAGACACATGAATGCTTAAGGAATTGACCTGGAATTGTCCTTTTAAATATGCATTTGCAGAACCATGTCTTTCGCTTCCAAAATAAATCCCCTTCACACGTATCAGAGACCTCTAATACTCCTTGCACACTTAGTTTGAGAAAGAGGTATTTAAAACAAGGGAAGATAATTCAGCTAATTTCAACTGATGCATGATCACAGGGCTGTAAGGTTTAGGTTAATTCAATCATTTTGATGAGTTTACATCCAAGTTGAGTATAGTTTATAAGAAAGAGTAAAGCTGAGTTTCTAACCACTATGTTGCCTAAAATCCCACACGTCATTGCAAACTGTTGCAAACACACCACATCCGTCCTGTGCTGTTGCAGTTACCCACTGTCTGAATGCGGTTATCAAAGTCATGTGTTATTATGATGTATGGTGCAGTAAGCTGGGAGAAGACTTTCCACATAGATCAAAATAGCTGGAGGTTTGCAAGTTAGCCAAATTTACATCAGGGTCCTAACCTGCAAGAAATAAAATGATAAAAATATCTTTTCACCTTTTTCGATTATTTCAAATGTTGCCATAAGCAACTGGAGAAAATTGCTTTTCCATTACTGAAGACAAAGCATGTGAACTGCTGAGTGTGGGCGGCAGGAGGCATTTGGAGAAGGGTCAAAAGTAATTTACAGCATCACTTTGTCCTGATCAGAACCTATATTGGTATCCTGCAACAGGCAGATAAGAAATGTCTATCGGGCATCTCCTGTCTCCAATGGATCTCTTTGTGAAGTCTCTTTTCTTGTGTACTAAGTACCTCACCTGCTACAGTCAACCGTATGCATGTTCCTTTTCCGCAGAATAAGATCCCAGTGCTTTTGCTCAGATGAGATAGGTCGCTGCCAGCTTAATAAAAGGAAGGGCTATTATCAGATTGCATCGATGGAGCTGACATTTTCTGTGTGGTAGAACTATCCTTTCCTCCTCAGGGCCAAAGTGCGTTACAGTATGAGACCTAACAAGCAAGTGATCTAGTTTTAGTATTTACAAGGTTCCCATTAACCCAGGTCTCTCATGCAGGAACTTGAATTAGTACTCTATAAGTAAGGAAAATCTCTAAGTGGCTATGGAAGGTGCACTGAGGCTCAGAGCGTGAATCAGCCTGTCTGCCCGCCTGCAGTACTGCCTTCTGCTCCCTGAGTCACCCTGAAGCACCTATGTGTTAGGTGACAGGGAGCATGTCGGGCTGGGGAACAGCTTCATGCTTTAGCGTGCCCCACCACACATCCTGCTGTCCTAGCTGGACCTGTTTGGAGAACTTCATGACTTCTCTCTGACCTGTTTCTTTCTTGGTACAACCAGGGAGAGTTTATCCCAGGTTTCAGCTCAAGATGGAGCAATGGGGCTGCAAGGACATGACCCAGAATGTCTAAACCGGGTTACTGGGTGAGCAGCAGGCAGGGATCAAAGTCTGAATCAGCAACAAGTGCTCAACACTCACTGCAATCCAGGAGTCCAGATATTGCCTGGGGACCTGGGCCTGGGTGGTATGCACAGAGGAGAGGTCTCAGAGAAGTGAGGTCTGGCAGATAGACCTTCTGAAGCAGAGACCAGCACCTGTCCTGAGGGACCACGCCTTTTCCTTGACAATAGGGGTCCCAGCCCTCCTATGTAATGTCTGTCAGATCGCACAGGACCTGGGCAGATGACGAAAGAACTAGACGAAGGATGAAACCTTACGTGTGATATAAAGGATTTGCAAAAAAGTGGCATGGGGATAAAACCCGGCAGTGTACTGCAAGTCCTTCTGCCTGAAAATGTATTTGCAAGGCCTGTTACAAGTTCTGGGTTTGAACACTGGCCTGTTTCCCATGAACATCTTTAATCTCTCATATCTTGGACTACAGTACCCAGTCTGTGTCCTTCCTGAGACCCTAAAAATGGTATGTTAAAAGGCTACATTTCAGGCTTGCCGCATGACTATTGATTTTTTCTGTTGTCAAACGAGTTGTTAAGACCTAATACTGAGGCCTGAACCTGGAAGTTACAATCTCCATTGAGAAATGTATTGGGGGCTTCGACTCAAAACCTCCAGAGATTACTGAATAAGGACCAGAGATCTTCAGTACACTGCAGAATAGGAAGAGGGGCTTAGCACTGAGACCAAACGTCAAACAACCCACACAACTCCAACTCTTCCTTGCCTGAGAGCCCACTGGCAAACATTAATCTCTCCTTTGGGGAGTTTATTTACTTTCAAATAAAAAATCTTTGCTTTCTGTTTTTATTCATAGTTGGCTTTCATTAAATATGGGAAAAATAGGTTTGGGACGGTTTTTGTTTTCTGAAAATATCTGCCCATGAGAGATTTAGAGAGGAAGAAAAATGTCCTGCAAACATCCTTTGTAAACAAAGCTGTGCAATGTGTTTTATCTATTTCTTTCAAAAAAAAAAAATTTAATGAAAAGTGTGGATGGACTTTTAACCCCTTTCAGGACTGTGACACACTAATGAAGCAGTACGGGAAACCTATTCAATACCATATCTATGGATAAATGGAAGAATTCAGTTTCTGAGGCTTCTTATTCTTAGCACTAAATTCCATTTCAGAAGGCATGCATCTCTAAAGTGTTACCCAAAAAATCCTCTTAACACAACAGCTTTCATCTATCTGCTTTCTGCAAGGACTTATCTATACCTACAGAAACAAGGGACCTTTTGTTCAGCTCCAGTCTTAGCACAGTTTTTGTTAAATTTTTCCTCGGTAGAAGCATAACAGGGTAAGGGATAATATGGACCCAGAGAAGCAAATACAAATACAGGCTTAACCTGAATGTGTGAATCTCAACTCTAAGGAGGACTGGATAGGCATGGGGATATTTTCTATATGTTTTTGATGCAGATCTTTATACGATAATTTGTTTGTGGCTCTGATAACCAGCTTTGGCTCCACCTAGAAACACAATGACAGAATAAATTGAATCTGGGGTAATTGTGCTAAGTTACATCTACATTAGTAAATTGAGTATTTCCAGGACCGATCTCTGGTATGAAGGTGAGCTGACATAGATTGATCCTCACACTGGACTCTTGGGCTCTTTTTACCTTCGGAGCAAGGTGTCTGCACCTACAGTGTCTCCTGGAAACTGTTTCCAGCCCCACTAACTTCCCACCTGCACCATGATTTGTCTCAGTAACACTTAACATGGGAAAAAAACATCCCAGGGATCACCTTCATTTCAGGAGAAGAAATGTCAAAATGCAGCATCAGTTGATGTTTCTGGTCTGCTGTCATTTATCTATGCATATATATACATATATATATATATGCACCTACCCTAGACAGCTCACCTATGCCGGGGGAAGGTGCTGAGAACAAAGTCCTTGTTGTGTATGCATGGCAGTCTCATGAAAAGTGTGGCACATCATTGCTCATAGATTGGTTCTTTCCTTACTACTGCTGTTTCTTTCAGCTCAGTGTGTCTTATCTCACAAAAATCGTGGCTCTGGATACTATTAGGGATAAAGACAGTAAGGTAAAATTGAGGACAGTGAGGCAGGCATTGGTATTCAGATTAAAATACCCTACCAACGATTCCAACCAAGGATTTTTGGTGCATGTTTCTTGTTTGTTTCAACACCCTTCCAGACAAATGCGGATTTTCAATGGCTCATTTAACAGTATGTATAATTCACTGGTGAGTTACACACCACCCCATCTGTGCCAGCTCACAGAACATAAGGGCTGGGATAGCCCCCAGCTTCAGAGCCTGACTTACAGTACAGCCTCATTCATCTTGTTCCCAAGATTCTGGTTCACATACCTGTCCTGCCGACCGTCTCAACAGCTCATACGCATGTGTCTATTAAAACCAGAACAAATGGTCATCTCTAGCCCATTATAACATTGCTTCATATGTTTGGCTTTTTCTTATTATGGTTGATTTCTGCTTTAGATCTAGAATCTGCCTGGTGTGATGTCAGTGGTCAGTGCTGACATACCAGCTAGCATTTTTCCCAGAAGAGCTATGTGTGGAAATGGGTGATTTCTGCTTTTCTATTCAGCTCCAAAACCTTCATGGGCTACTTCATCTACCTCATTCCTGGATGCTCTCTTCCTTCCTCTCTGAAATACAGCTTGAAATCTCTCTCCTTGGGGATCACTTTTCATTCCTTTTTTATGTGCTACCTCTCACAGTGATGCCTTGAGCCCAAACATGTTTCTTGCTGCAACTGAAGATAAATATTACGTATTTTTGACCCTTTTGGGCTTTGTGACAGATTTCATATTCAATAAACATGTCAATATGTTTTAATATGTCAACATTTTAAAATTAATAAAACTTTGTAGATGGAATGGCTTTGGCTTTGTTTTACACTCACGCAGCCCAAAGTAAATGATTTTTATTAAAACTTAACCTTGACTGAAATGTATCTGGGATAAAGGCTGTCTTGTAAGTATGTATTCATTCCATACAGCAATAGCAGGAGAGATAAGGTGCTGGTTTTTTCCCAGATACAAAGCAAATGATGCCACAAGACTCTGTTCCCTTCCACAGGGGCACTGGTCATGCTTTTCTTTCAAGTCACTCCCTGCTGGCTTTGACCTTCTCAAGTCTCTCCATTTACTGCTCTTTATCCCTGCTGCCCACTGGAGAAACACTGGAGTAAAGTCTGACCTCAGTGATTCACCCAGGGCCACACAATGAATAGGTCTCTTTATGAAGAACCAAGATGAGGACACTGACTCATGACTCTTTCCCAGTCAGATGGCTGTGGTCATTGTCCTGCTTGCTCTGTGGCTAACTTCAGTGGCAAACTCCGCTCCAGTGCATACTCACATACATGTCTCCGAAATTCCACATGCACGTGTGTGCGCATACATGTACACAATTATTCCCCCGCTTGTTGGCTCGCTGTCACTTCCTTCTGGATAATGTGGATGTAAAACCAAAAAGTGCAGACTAGAGCAGCAGAAAATTTTCCCGTTGTTTAGATCCTGGGAAACAGTGAATCAGCTCATATTGCAGTTGCAAAGGCTAGGGGGAAGGTAAGGCTGGTAAAGTTGTTGAACGCAGTTTCAACAGTCATTCTTTCTTCTTTTGTTGCAAGCAAATGAATCAAGAAGAAGGAAGGCTAGGCTGTCCCTTTCCTCTTTCCTACAGGGTTTTTTTCCAAAATTCTGATTGTTCAAACCCATCTTTAATTTTAGCTACCTACATTGTGTTTGTCCAAAAATGAAAAGAGAAACTATCTGAATTATCAGAAATATGGTTGGGTGCTAACACTGAGAAAACAGGAATGGAGGACACAGTAGTTTAAAAAAACCCTCAGCATGGGTAACAGTTACCCATGTTAGACTGCAGACCACTTCGAGGTCTGACTAAGTTAATACTGCAGAAGTTACAGTGCCCCAAGGCCTTAAGCAAAGAGCACATCCTGGCTTCAAAAGGAGACATGAAACACTCCAAAAAGAGAGTGGTTCACTTAGAAGATGTGGTTTGAAAAATTAATTCTCCATGCATTAGAGACAACACACACAAACTTCGGGCCAAGACATCTAATAAGCTACAGATCTGGAGGAAATGGGAGGGTAAAGTAGCACCATAGAGGGTGGCTGATTATACCAGTGCTTTTATAGCCCTTGCACTTTGGATGTCTTTCCCTTCAACCATTGTGGCAAAATGTTATGTGTCACTAGGAAGCAGAGTGACAGTTCAGTCTGAGAAATTTTAGAAGGTGAGATTTGAAAAGCTTCGTTAAAGAAATAACAGTGGTGGCAAGGTTCCTAAGAAAACTTTGTAAGAGATATTGCTTTCTAATATAAGACTCTATTAAACCAAATGAACATGAACTTTGCACAGAAATGAAGCATTATGTCCCATGAGATTTCATCTGCCTGTCATTACAGTCAATAAAGGAACTTCTGTTAATCAGAAAAGAGAAATATTTTCATCTAATCACTGAAGGAAACTGAGGACCCATCATCTTTTTCAAGTTTGGTTTAGTTCATATGGGTTTTTTTAAATCAGTCTTTCCATTACCTGTAGGCTTCATCAGTGCAAAGGAAACTGCTTCTGTAAAAGAGCTGGCAAAACTTAGTTTCCAGCTTGCTGGAAATATTAGGTTTCAAAATTAAATTTCAATGCAATCCCCACTATAACCATATGCCCAGTATGTCCAGTAGTATCAAGTCAATAACAAGCCGCAATTCAGACACAGGAGTTGCCTGACAGGTTGTATTCAGAAAAGCAGGGGTGTAGGACTTCATGAGGGATGACCAGGATGAATGTATATGCCAGATTTTGATCTCAGTCCTCTGAATAGGGGTGTTGAGAAAAGAGATCACTTTTATATTTGTATACGTGTATGTGTGCAAGTGTAGTGCACACACAATGCCAAAGAAGAGCAAAAAGTATATTGGGCATATGATCACTAACCGAAGATGTGGGGGAAAGAAGTTTTTGTTAATTTCTTCAATACTTTATAAAGTCACTGAGGAGATTTGCTGCAAATTAAAAATAGCATAGTAATTTGTCATTGAGGACTGAGTTCACATGTGTACAAATGAGGAGGATGAATGAAAAGTGAAAAGGAAAATTAAACCCGAACAGTCCCTAAATTCTGAGTGCTTGAATTTGCAGTCTTAATGTTCATTTTGTGTGCATTTTTGCATGTAAAGGTTTTGGAGTATTAAGCATATAGCACCAAATGTAGCTTTATATCTAGACCACAAGTCATTTGCCAGTCTCTTTACCCCAAAAAATCTTGAAAATGTGAGTCACAGGAAATTACATAAGAAAAACTGTATAGAAAATATATTGCTAATGTAACATTTCACTTTCTCCAATGTTGGCAGGTCACTTAGACCTGAGTCTTAATACTGGACTGCATTGAGTTGTGTGTATGTGTCACGAGCAATGTGCTGAGACTGCTCAAGAGACCTCCAGGAGGCAAAAGATCCTACAAAATGAATTAAAACATTTTAGACAGTGAAGGAACAGACCACTATCTCAAACGTTGCTGTAACATGTAAAATTAAAGCACTATTTGTATCGTAGCTCCAACAATGGAGCCTCAGTCTTGCAGTCATCATAAAAAAGATTAATGGTTTCTTTCCAATAGGAGAGCTTTGCAAATGTACTCACTTTCCAAGGTAAAGGTAGGGGAGCAGACACGTTCCTACAAGATGCTCATAAACCTCACAATTTGTTGCTCAAGGTGCTTGGATTCTCCTGGAATCAGGCTGGGGTTGGCAGCTCCCTTGAGAAAATTTGCATTACTCATTAATATCTAGTGAATGCAATTTGATGATGGTGTCAAAGACAAGTCAGCTCTTGTCACTGTCACCCTTGCATCTACAGGCTTTTCCGTGGGAACTTTGTAAATTTTGACTTTTTTCCCCTCCTATTCCAGACCTGTTCTGTGCAGTTATTCTGTGCTGCTCTGAATCAGAAATACTCAGCTCAGCAGTTGGGAGCATGTTTGGCATTTGAATAGATTTATGTCATGTATTCCTTTCAAGTAAAACCACAGGAATGTAAGCGTGAGGATGATAGGAGAAAAAAAAAGCTGACCAGGAGCTGTTATGGGACTGTAACTTTGCCAGGCTGCTGTAGAAGAAACACAACACATCGACTCTTTGGGGATATCACCTTTCAACCTCTTGCCTTCTCCTGAAGCACTTGTACTAATAGGCATTAGGTTGTGGAGATGAGTGAAGCAGGTAACGCCCCCCTGTGCCTCGCCCAAGCTTTCCAACACACTCCAAAGTCAATGTTCACAGCTATTGCTAAAACTATTTTAAGTTTCCTTCCTGCACTAGGCTTTAAAATGGAATTTAAATATAAGATTTGGGGAGATGTAAAGGCACCTACTGTTGAAGGCTATGATGAATACAGAGATCTTTCTATGACTGATAACCATCTTTTTCTGGTTGTCTCACTCTTATCTTTGGGGGATGAGGAATTCACAGCTGGAACTCTAGGCAGCATATAGGTGGGATGACCAATGGACTCAGAGCTGGTTCAGAACTTCTTTGCACTGGTGAAATGCTGTCAGGAAGGACCTCTGAAAGGCTGCAAGGAGGAACTTTACGCAAGAAAAGCCGATCAACTTTTTTGAACTAAAATATGTTAAAGCTTCCAAGAAAGTCACAACATTTCTGTAGTAATGGATTAGAATAACTTCAAAACAAGAAGATGTTTATGCCTTTGAGTCCTCCCTCCTATTCCAGCAGGAATTTCTGGGTGAAGGATGAGGCAGGACATCAGACTGGAGGACCTTAGTTTTGCCAAAACTATAGATTATCAAAAGTTGGTCTTATCTAAGTATTTCCAGTGAGGTTAGTCTGCAGTCACACTTACAGCACCATGGAGTAACAGCTGTCCTCATAAAAGCATACACATGGTCATTCCTCCTAAGGGTCAACCTAATCTCATACCTACTGACATCTGTGGCAAACAATGAAATAACAGATACTCTGGGAAAAGACAGGAAAAACATGTATAAGTTCCTCCATACACTCCCTCAGCCTTTGACTATTTCAGGCAGTCTACCTGATGTGCTTTGTTCAGAGTCCCCAGGGGATCTCTTCATTGTCCTTGTCCTGGGTCCCCTTAAACCCATCTAAACTATTTGCATCTGAACAATCCTTTAACTATGAGTTGTACAGGTTTACCACCTATTGTCAAGGAAACCAACCTGCTTGTTTTGAATACCTCCTAATGTCATTTAATGGTCCTTAATTCTTGAAATGGAAACCTATATGAACTTGCCTTATCAACAAGAGACTTTTTCATCAGGTTCTCAATTGTTACCATAAGCAGAAACTACTTATTTGTAATGTGTCCTGATGTCATACTGTCTCAGCTTATGTTCTGAGCTGTTTTCCCTGCCCTGCTGATTTTTCACATCTGAATTTAGAGAAGGAGAGGGAGGGGGGGAATTGTGTCCTCTTGTGACTAGGTTCCTGTGCTTCATTGGTTAATGTATGTGAAGGACAGAGAGAATTTATCTCCCACTCTTTTTTACTGTTCTGTTTAAAATCAGCCTATTTTAGTCAGTAGGAGAAATCTGAAAGAGACAGTTTCTTACCATGAAAGCGACTTGCAAGCAGTCTGGATTGTGGTTAAACTGCCTCCCACACACTACAAGCAGCAAATCAAAGCAAGCAAGCAACACTTTTCCCTAAAAATGTAGTATCTCAACAAAGAAGCTATAATGCTGCTAGACACAGTGCTGTGAGGACGGACCAAGCTGGAGGTACCTTTAAACCAGCATATGAAAAGTCCTATATTCCTTGGAGGAAACTAGCAGTCAGATGTGGGGTGAATTGCTCTCCCCCTTTGTATTGCAGTTTCCAGACTAATCAGTCAGAGAGTCACTCCGTCCCTGTCACATGCACTGTGATATAGCACTAAAAAACCTTATTAACTGGAACTGTTCTGCCTCTGAATGTCCTCAGTATTTGTAAAAGTCTAATCTCCTTTCACTCCTTGCTGAGTTACCAGCCTCGGAACCTCCTACTGCCACTGAATAAAACACTGCATGGGTTTATAGGTTTTGATATGCTTTTGCTTTGTTGAACTGCCCCCTCCTCTTGTCCTTTACAACAGGCAAAACTCAGAAGCTGCTTGTTTACTTTGTCAAGGCCTTCTGCTGTCTGTGATTCCCACACCATTCACTTGGGTTAGGGGTGCAGCCCCAGCAGCGTGGCTACCTCACCTCCCCCACTGCCCTGCTCAAGCACAAGAAAAACAGAAAGCAGGGGAACACTATGATGGGAAATGTGAAGAATCCTCTTTTGCTTACTCTGAAATGTCCCTGGTCACTGGGAGAGGGAGCTGAAGAGGAGACAGACCTTTCTGCCTGCCCCCCTCCTCCTGAGCAACACTTCAGCTGGGAGATGGACAGCTAGCACAGCTATTAGGCAGCTGTCAATCCTTGTGAGTGACTTGACAGGTTAGAGAGATGCATCTCCAAAACTGACAGCTTCTGAAGGTGCAACACGTTGAAAGAAATGAAACAAGGTGGGAAGCAGGTGAAAGGCAGTCCCAGGCTCCCTGAGCTGTGTGACAGCACTTGGTCCCACCTCGGCTGTGGGGATGGCTGCAGTTTCCATCACAGTGTGGCTTTGGTGCAGGAGAAACAGTGGCTTCCAGCTTACCTCGAAGGTGTGGGCATGTCTGGAAATATCCTCACACTGTGAACCTAAAAAAGGTCCAGTCCAGACCTGTAAGAATGCCTGAGAAGCAACCTTTAAGAAGCATTTGTGCACAGTTCTTTACTGGGTTTCCCTGCCCAAGTGCTGTCAGGGGGCTGCAGGGCCTCTGTGAGGAGAGACCAGGGCCACTCCACGCTGGACACAGCTGCTCCCAGCTGGTCCTGGGTCCAGCAGCCCCACTGCAGGACACAGCTGAGCCCCTCAGCCAAGCTGGGAAAACAGGTTTCAGAAAGGACCAAAGGCAGCACAGGCTGAGGAGGAGGAAGTCATGGAGGGAGCACCAGCACAGGGACCCCAAGGCTGGAGGAGGAGGGCAGGCGGTGCTGCAGGCCTGGAGCAGAGATCCCCTGCAGCCCTGGAGAGACCCCGCTGGAGCAGAGACCCAGCCTGCAGCCTGGGGGGGGCCCATGCCACAGCAGGGGGGTATTTTCTGCAGGAGCTGTGGCCATGGAGAGCCCAGGCGGCAGCAGGTTGTCCCTGAAGGACTGCAGTGCAGGGAAGGGCCAGCGCTGGAGCAGGAAGATGTGTGAGGAGGGATGAGCGGCCGAAAGGGGCTGTGATGGACTGACCACAACCCCTGTACCCTTTGGAGGGCAGAGGAGTCAGGAGTGAATGAATGAAGGTGGGCATAAGGGAAAGTCTATGGTGGGTGGGTGTTTTAGTTTTTGTTTTTGTTTCTCACCATCCAGTTCTATTTTTATTTGGCAATAGATTAATTTTCCCCAAGTCATGTCCGGTTTGTTAGTGATGGTAACTGGTGTGTGATCTCCCTGTCTTCATCTTGACTCATCCTGTTTTCTCTCCCTGTCCTGTTGAGGTGGAGTTAGTGAGCAGCTGTGGGAGGAGTTCAGCCTTTTGCCAAGGCTAGCCAAACACAATTCCATAGCTTATAGCGAGTTTTTCCAGAGCATGTGGAAGACAATAGCACCACAAAAAGACCCTTCCATCTGAGGTCCTTGGACAATTTGGGAAAATCAACATTGTGCTACTGATGTCAACAGTTACACTTGATTGACCCCAATATGAATTTAAAACCATTCCCCCAGATTTTGTCTTCAACAGGCAACACAAAAATATGAAATGCAAATAAAATGACCAGATTGCTAACAGATTGAAACTGTGGCAGGAACAGCTTAGAACAGATTTACTGAGAAGTGTTTTCAGTCTGGAGATAATTGGGTGATGGGCTGGATCAGTGATTTCTAAAGAAGGGCAAACGAAAAGCTGGAAAAATTAGTATTTGGGGGTACAATTGCTGAAAAGCAAACACAGAGAAGGTATTTTTCTCTAGGTAGATCTTTACTTCAAATTTGTTTCTATTTCCTTTGCCCATCCATGTTTTATGGACAAATATTTTCAGCACAGGCTTCCTGCAATGCCAGAACATTTTCTGCCACTCTTTTTGACACAGTTAGCTAAAACAGTGTGGTCTTTTGTATTTATTCAGTTAGGAAAAACTGCTGATGGAGACAAATACCTCTTTAATGGAACCCCTTCTATTTAAAGAGACATAGCACAGTTTCCATGACTGTAATAATTTCGACCTCCAAATTCTCCTCAACACTACACCCCCTCCCCAAGGTGTTTCTGAGTTCCAGTGTTTATTCCTCCCAAATTAGATACTTTTCTTCCAGCTGTTTCCTCCTTTAGTATCATCTTTTGTCTTCTGAGAGACCCAAACCCCTTACTGAACAATAGAGAATTGATCTTCATTGTTCATGCACGCTTTACAAGTGCCTTTTCTTGGGCCAATGCTTTATGCCTGTGCTTGAAGTAAAACTGCTGTCATTGCTGCTAGCTAGCTCGATAAAGAAGTCTTATGAAATCCTAAAATCCTCAAAAGAATAGCAATGGTTATACCTAAACTGTAGCACTATTCTTCCTGGTCGTCTTTTTTTTTTTTCCTTTTTTTAATGTAGTCTCAAGTTGCACACATTGTGCATCAGAACATAATTAACTTATTATTCCTCTTCAGATTTAAAATATAGTTGTTGTGACTGACTGGCTTAGCTCTAAGTGCTTCAGTGACATTATTCATCTACCTAGGAGCATCTTGAAAGCTTGATCGCAATTAATGATTTCATAGAAATGTTTCTTATCTTGTTAATAGTTGTCTTGTTCAGCATTCATGCAGATCCCAGGGGCCTGCCCATGGTCCACATCACTCAGTACCTGACTGCTAACTGCTGTACTCAGGACAGATAGTTTTTTATTCCTCACACACACACAAAAAAAGGAAAATGGTAATTTAACAATCAACAGGAACATAACAAGAAATGTCAAACTTGCTCAAAATTATTAGCTTACTAACTGCTCAAGTTTATGAATAGACTGGAAGTCATTGCCGAAGATCCTGTGAATGTTGAAGCTGACCTAGGTTCCAAATGTAATTAGACAAAGGCTATAGAATACAAAGATGTTCCTCCACTGCAGGAAGTGCCTGCCCTGCATGTCACTGGAAGACTGGAGTTTAGTCCTTATATTTGCCTTATTCTTTGCTCTGCACTTAGTATCTGCTACTGGTCATTGCCATGAGAGACTGCTGGGATAGGGTCTTTATTTGGATGTGGTATGGTGGCCAGGCGGGATGAGGCTTTGAGCAACCTGGTCTAGTAGAGGGTGTCCCTGCCCATGTCAGGGGAGTTGGAACTAGATGATCTTTAAGGTCCCTTCCAACCCAAACCATTCTATGATTCTATGGTGCCTTTTGGCATTTAGGTAATTATGTGAACTAATGTGTCTGACTCTACAGCTACAGCAATGAAATAAAGAGAACCACTGTAAACAATAATTGTTGTGCAGTCATCTATTTGCTGGAAAGTAAAAGGTTAACTTGAAAGTAATAGTCAGGTAAAGCAAAGACCTCACACAAAGCGTGACTTGCCATGAATACATCTCTGGAAAGAAAAGGCTAAGGATTCTGTCATTAGAGAGTGTCTGTAAATCAAATCTCCCAGGTTTGCAGTTTGTGAATGACAGGTCTGTAGCTGGGAAAAACCTCACCCCCAAAACTATGTCTATATATGCAAGGAGGTGTTCGCTAGCTCTTTCTGGCAATGGCAAAAAAAAAAAAAAAAAAAAAAAAAAAATTGTTTCTGGCCAGTTGCAGCCAACACTGCTGTCTTGGAAATAAATGAAACTTTGTTTATCCTTCTCCATTCCGTCTGTATTGACATTGTTTTCGTTGGCACTCCCAGGACATATGACTATGATGTTGTAAGGACACCCTGCCAATACCTCCTGAGAGGTGTCCCTGGATGAGTCTAGTTTTGTGCCTACTGTCAGAGGATCTCCCAACGAGAGATTAACTCTATCATGTTCTCATGCTCCCACAGGATTTCCACTCAATGTTGTTCAGACATCTTTGCAGAGTAGCCCTTTCATACTACTAGTTCATTTGCTAAGTTTCCTGTGAAACTTTAACTCTTTAAAACTTCCTTTTAATGTCTGTGCCCCTCTTTCCTTAGGGGAGCAGTTATGCTAGCCAGGGTTTCATTTGTACTGTGATTCACCTGCAGCCTTGTTGTGCTATTTACAATCCCAAGTAAGTCTGTGGAAAAACAGTAGACAGTATTAACAAAGCCTGTCAGGAGATCAGGAGAGCCCCAGAACTTGCAGTAGCCACCATTGTTCTGGGGCTCTCCTGATATCCTCACCGGCTTTGCTAATTGTTAATACTGTCTACTATTTTTCCACAGCTCGAAATTTGACCCAGAAAATCTCAGAAACTGTTTTAGTGTCAAAAATATGTTTCATTTTCCTGTGAAACACCTTATGTGTGTAGCACAGTCTAACTCACAATGTTTCCCAAAAGGCTCACATAATGTTCACAAATATATGCTCTGTTTTCCTTAGGGAAGCTGCCAGAACTCTGCTGATGCATCAAGCGTAGAACAATATTTGACTTCAGCCTTATGTCCTGGAATTTCTCCACAGGTAGGGAGGAGAAAGTGTCTCCTTGTTGTATATAGTGCCTTGGGATCCCTACTGATGGGATGTTTTGCACTTGCTTGTTTGGAGGGGCTTTCAAATGACCAATGAGTCCACCAGCTTTGCTGATTTTGTTGTTTTTAACTGTTGCGAATGCTACAGCAATAAACCAATTAAATTCCTCTGCCAGCATCTGCCTTAGGACAAGAGCTGTGATAATGAGTTTAATAGGTGGGACGGCTGTAGTTTTTCTGTTTAGGTCTTGTCAACATCCTTCTTATTTATTCCAAGGATGCTTCTTCAGTGTCGTTGGTCCCTTGCCCTTCCAGAGGATGAAATAAAAGACTTCATATTTTTCTTGCCTGTGTGATTTCTATAAAAACTCCCTTAATGGGAAATGAGTTTACGATTCCATAACCTAAACTGAACTCATTTAACTTGCTAGAGCTTTTGTTTTTCCTGTTTGTCCTGCTCATATTACTGTTGCTTGACCTCACTTTAGGTTGCGTATTCAACTTAGAATTATTGACTGTCACTTACTCTCTGATGTGAAACACCTCACTTCCCATACTCCTTCGGTATAGTCTCATGATGGATTATGTCCAAGTTAAATGAAAACTATAAAAATCATCAATCTGCTTCAGTCATCTACTGTGAGAAACAAGACTAACCTTGTAAACTCTATAGATAAGGGAAATCACAGAAGGTTCATGCATATGAGGACAAAGAAGGACAATCCCAGCAGATTTAGCTGTATCTGTTGAAGGAAGACCTAAATAGATTATGTTTATATCAATAATCTGCTAGCTTGTGATGTCATACTGAATGGACGATGGAACCATATCAGCAGTAGCTAGGGATGGGTAAAGCTGACCTCAGCAACAGTAGTACTAACAGGGAAAGAAAAATGGATATGACAAAGGGAACAAAAGAGGTTATCATGACCGTGCTCCTGTACAGAGACTCTGTTGATACCCTGTGTTTCATAAGTAAGTCCTCCAAACAATAATACAAAGAGGCAACTTTGAATAAATGAGGACATGACAAGTAGAGCTAAGAGGGAGGAAAGGTAACATCTGAGTGATGAGAAAAGTTGAGATATTGTGTAGAGACAGTTTAGAGGCATCAAGCAATAGAGTCAGATTTGAAGTGGCAAGCAAAGCTGAAACACATGGGGATTCTTTCAAAATTGCATGCAAAGGTGAGGAAAAGAACAAGTTTTGGGAGTCCAGCAGGGCTGAAACAGCTTAGACTGGAGGTGCAGAAAGTAGGAGGTTTGCTGAATTACTCCTGTGAAGGCATATCGCTACCCAGTATCAGGGAAGTGTCCATCCATCTGGGGTAGCCAGAGGGTATGCAGGGAATCCTCTGTGCCAGCAGATGGACCTCCTACAGAAGTTGAACTTGCATGACCCTGGATAACCAAGTGAGTGAAGAATAACAAGATAAAAATAACATCTATTTAAATATTACACTTAAATATTGCACTTCTATTTAAATATGCACTTCCTCCTGAGCCAATGACAGTTTGAGGGAAGGGCTGGGGAAGACCTTTGCCAAGATATGCTGGAAGGTTCTTACACATGCTGCCCTTTCCAAGCTTATTTTATTCTGTCCCCTAAAGCAAAGTTATTGTTTCATGTCTGGGGTCCCTATTTCTACCTTCACATCCTGGAGAGATGCTTCTGTCACTGTTTACTTTTCCTTTTTCCCTCCGAAGGAACATGACAGTTTTGTGATGAAGAGCACCTGCCAGCTGGGTCACATTCAGATCATGACCCGTTTGACAGGACCATATTGCTCACACAGACTGAATGAATACCTGCTCACATTTTCTCCAGCTGTAGTCTACATTTCCAGAGAGTTTTATGTTTCAGGAGGCATTTGGTTGCCCCATTCTTTCCACTCTAGATATTTTCCAACTTGTACCAACCATGTGACCTCTCTTAAATCACTCAGAGCCAAAAAGGTCTGCTGTTCCCAAGGTCTGTTTCATGCCTTGTCTAACTGATCAGCTGCCTATGTGCAATAGAACTGTTCTCAGCTAACTCGTCCTAGACCACCTATGATGTCAATTGCCCAGCATGTAGGCAGCTTCATGTATTTTAGGCTGGAGAATCTTCCTAATAAATACTTCTCAGGGTACCATGCTGCTGAACTGCACAACTTTTCCAGGTGCTACCTAATTTCTGCTGCAGCCAGGCCAACAGGAAGGTAGCTTTGGACACATGAGGAGTTTTCAGTTGCACCTGCATCTGTCTTCCTACAGAACCTCATGTTAATACTTCTTTTTATTCCTATGCCTGCTTGGGTTTCTTCAAAGGAAGTGAAGTCAATTAATGTGCCTGGGTGTTTATTTGTTGTGTTTTCAATTACAGATGCACACAGGAGAGTTGACGGCTAGCGGAAGTACATAAAGAAAATTTACTGCTAAGTTTCTGTGGTAACATAGCAGGGTATGCTGTACCCATTCCATTCCATCATCTTTCCTCTCTATTATTTTAGGAAACCAGGCAATGTCATTGCTATGAAAAAACTTTGGTATTAGAACCGGAAAATGGGACAGCAGTCATTGAGAATTTGTTTATTCTTTTAAGTGAAACACTCTGAAAGACACTGCTTGATAGGTACCCACTGCCTTTTTATCTGTAGTTAATACCTGTGTGACAGGAAGCAAGTTCCTCACAGAAATTTGTCATCTCTAATTTATTAAAAGCAATGGCTCTTAATGTCATTCCTCTTAATGTGTTGAACAACTCCATTACAAGGATGAACAAAACTGGTGTGCACTAAAGTTGACCCCAATGCTCTAAATTTTTGAGTCATAGCCAGTCTTCCATGGCTAAAAAAAATGGAGACAATGTGTCCTCCCAAAGAAGAGGAAGACATGACAAACACATGAAAATGTCTTCAAAGGATGTAGCTTTGAATTCTGACTGTAGGAAGACATACTTTATAGACAGGTAGAGGATAGTGTCCATGTCAAGGCTCTGGAGTGGCTGACTTCACTCATTAACAGTGGAATGAGGTGTCAACACAGCCAATGATTCCCAAGTAACAAGACAAATGAAGAAAGGCATCCAAAGAAAAAGAGGTTGTTAGGAAGATTGTCTGCTAGATAAATATTAGCACGGAAGTGGAGAATTTTGAACTACAAAATGTCTTAGGTAAGGTATTGAAACTGGTTGGTTTGTGTTCAAAAGGCTAGGGACTTACCAATTGCTAAATAGCAGGCATTTGTTGACGGTGTCTCATAATCCATTTGCAAACACCACACTGATGGTGTTTGAAACTAGCGAATATGAAGTGTCACCTTGTGTGAATACCATGAGCCACAACAAACAACAGTGATTTATAGGCAGCTCTGCAGCGATTGCCACGATGTTATTCAAGTGTCTCAAAGAATGCTTGTTAAACTCTAGACATATTACCCCATTTTAAAGCTGATTGGAAGCATTCATGTTTCTGGACAGCCTTGGCTGTGGCTTTTGTTCCTCACCAGACCGATACTGGTATCTTCTCCATACTCAAACTTGATTTCCCCACTTTTTCTCCTGCTCTTCCCATTCATATTTCAACCTGCAGTGTGGGATCAGCCCTCCACAAGGACCAATGACTCTCCGCGCAATGGCATCTGGTGTTTGAGCCTGCCTCAGTCTTTCTACTTGGAGATGAAGAGGTACAACAAGCCTCTTGTCCAAAGGCCACTATGCTGGCTGGGAACGTGGTCATTACATGGGTGGAAATGCCTCTGCAATGTGGGTAAATATCTGTTTTTCAAGGTGTTCTGCACATGAGCAGTGGGAGAGGTAGGCAGAGATTGAATAAAGTTCACAAGACCTTTAACTTCCCAGTGATTGCAGTGTGCAATTAGGAACTTGGAAAGGTCCCACAGCCAGCCTATTGTGTCAGGTCACAACCCTAACTATTCAGCATCTACTGCAGTCTCCTTTGCATTCACACAACAAATACCCACAGTCCCTCCCTCAGTCCTTCTGCATCTGACAGAATGAAGTGTTTCCAGTGCCTCCATATGTGATAAAAATCTTATTTTCAAGATGGTGAAATTATACAATACATAATGTAATTCCAGCTTTCACATTTTTCAAGGCAGCACATTGGCCTGGTTTAGGTACTTCTGTAAATTTTAGCTATAGTTATCTATTAAACTAAATGGGCCACACAGTTGAAAGTCTGGTTTGGACTGCGTAATTGCTAGGTTGCTCCCTGGCACAGCTTCCAACCCTCTCCCAGGCAAGGCCTGGACACAGCTTAGGGGACAGCAGGAGCCAGGACTGTTCCCAAAAAGCATGTTGAATGCAGCCACCCCCTTTTGGAAAGTAAGATATTTTAGTTGTTTTGACAGGAGACATACCATATCTCTTACTTCAATCTCTTGCACTGTTTACTAGCAAATCTTAGGACGCATTGGGAACCTGGAGAGAAGGCTGAACTTCTAACACATGCAATTTGATTTTGCTCTCAGTGCTGCTGATCATAGGAGGAAGAACCTTAGAGAACTAAATATCCATCCATCCGTTTGAGATCAGTCTCAGAAAGCTGTTATAAGTAGGTCATTGTTATTACTACTCTTTTAGGGAGGTCTCTGTTTATTTGGGGTGACCTTCTCCTCCAGTGTGTTATTTATATTGCTGGCTGCCTTGCTTTTAAACCAAAGTGAGGAATAATTAAGCTTTTTCAGTATCTGCGCAAATGTGCTGAGCAAAGTGCTTAAATATGAAAGTACTATGTCAGTGAACATGATGTGAAAACACTGCTTGAATTAAGTCCAGAAATTCTCTTACACATGTGTAACATTCTTAATTGGGAATAAAAGAAGTAAAGGAGGTGCATAGGAGAGAAGTCAGTAGTAGGAGTGAAACACTAAACAATGCACAAGACATTGTATTAGAGCCTGGAAGAAGAGGAAGTGTGTTTAAAAACTGACCCACTTTTGAGAAAAAAGGGTGGGTTTGTACTATGGAAGGGAAAGAAAAATTTAGTGAATTCATAAGTTCTTTTGAGGTCCAATGGTCCTACCTGACACACTTGCTTTCCCTAAGACACAGTGTGATTCAGTTCCTGCCATGTCTGAAAAAGACCTAGGCTCCTAGAGCTCCATATTCTTGGCATTGGTATCTCTTACTAAATGCTTTCGTCAAAACAATGTCTTGATCGTATGCTCTCTTTCTGCTGTATTGCTGGTGCTACTCTGCTTCAAAGAGTATTGGCATGTGCTACAGCAGGACTTTCCAGTGAATGTACAACGTTAGCACATAATTTTAGCTTCTCAAAGACAAAGGCACCTTTCCCGTTATTAGGACAGAAGATATAAATACCTGCTGAATAAGCTGTCTGACATCTTAGTGTTCAAAAATCTGCTTTGTTCATTGCCAGATTTATATGAGGTCCTGAAAGAGGCAGGTCATCATAAAACTGGTCCTATTAACAACACTGACCCATTGATCCAAGTTCATGTCTGGGTATCAGACTCCTTAGTATCTTGAAAAGTAAATTTCTGAGATGTTCTGAACCCAGAAAGTTAGTTCAACTTCACATTCCTCCTCCTTGGTAAATGAATTCTGATAACTACAACAAGAGATGCATTCCATATGCTCTCTCTCCAATATTCTTGAGTGTAGTTTTGTTATTCCTTATTAAACTAGAAACACTTTATAATAGTGGTTTTGTTAGACTGCAAGATCACTGAAACTACAATAAGCAAAGTTCATCCAGTCATGGTGTTCAGATACAGATCTAGCAAAGAGTCCTGACAGCTATGTACAGGAGGTATGGGCAGCAACTCCCAATGGTTTTGCAGTCACAACAGTAGAAAGAACTATTATTTTCCTTTTACAGATACAGAGGGCTTTGATATTCTACACAAAACCACAGTCATAGGAGGGACAAGATTAAGAACTGAGCCTAACTTTCCTGTGGTTAAGGTAAACAGAATAGCAAGAACGGCAGTCTTCTCAGATTTTGCTTTGGAGTAAGATGAAAATGCAGATCTAGCTAAATAGGAACCTTTTCCCCACAGCACCTTGTCTTCCACTGTGTTGGTGAATATGTTTCTTTTTCTAAAGTACTTAGAATGAAGATGTCACGTCATAGTTTTCAGTTTTGTACATCTCTATCCTGTTGGTTCAGATTCCCAACTCTGTGCCTGGAAAGTGACAGGATCAGCAACATATTTCCCACCTCTTTTGTGTTCTTTTAAGCATTTTTTTTTTAAAATATACCATCTTGAAAGATCAGTTGCAATTTTTATTTACAGTTACCTGTTTGATTTGTACTCCCAAATGCAGGAATTTCTTATTTAAATAGAATATATTTCTGCCTTCCACCCATTTACTGTTCTCAGTTCTTCCTAAATGAATTCTTTCTACTTTTCTGAGAAAAGATTTTTGCCAACTCACTTTTAAATCTTTAATAAAGGTGTACCTAATATATTCAGTTGGCTTTTCCACCCAAAACCATTAGCTTGTCTACTGTGACAAGTTTTTGAATATGGAAATAGGATTAAGAATGGAGCCTAGAAAATAGATATTGCTGCCTGTTGGAAGCATAAATGCCCATTTTTCATCAATTTACAGAGTAAAGGTGAAGATATTAAAAAGCAACAGAAGGTTAAAACAGCAACAACTTCTTATTTGCAGCCATGTGCCCATTTCCTGATTGCAACTTCACACATCATTCCTTATCCAGATATGGAAGGAAGGCAAAGCTCCCCTCTGGAGACAAGGGCGAATGATAGGCAGAGACCAAGGACAGTGTCTGAAAATGCCTCCAGGCTTTCATTCTAAATAGTGTCCTGCCTAATGGCTTGTAGTGAGCCATGTTTGTTAGTGTGGTTCACCTTGAACATCCAGTGGTGATTCAGGTGTAGTAAAACTGAAATATTTCCTGTCATGAGATAGCATGGCTTTCTGCTGGCTTCAGAAGTGGCAGAGCAGCCTGTGCAGATGAGATCTTATTTCAAGGCCTCCTGTTGCTATATGAGACAAAAGAGAATTTTGTGATTTCTTCCACTGAGTAGTTCCTTGCTTTCTCTATGGATTTACAGGAAGTTTGAAAGACACAGGAACCCTCAGGTTGGTGAGCATGGAATGTACATGCTACTGAAGATCATTTGATTACTGATCCAACAGGATGTAAAGGTGTGTTAATACACCATTACTTATACTTGGGATTTAGTTCTGTAGTGCTAATGATGCAGTTACTTACAATTATATGTATTTAGGCCTCTGCATGAAAATGTGGTATCATTGTCTGCTTCCCTCGTACAAAGAGTAACTTAGATCGAAGAAAACAACTGCACAGGAAGTTTGTTTTTCATCTTCTTTTCGGATTTCTGTTGTCATTCTGTGCCAGGAGGTGGTGCCACAGAGCAGGAAACAGTTTAGGTATGGTCTGGCATGCATACCTTTTACAAGATCAAGAGGTTAGGACATGCTTGGTTTTGACTTCTTCCAAAGTGTGTTCAGATCTTAGGTGAAGCCTGACACAATTCAAATATCTCAGGAAAGTAAGTAAATAAGCTTTTGCCTTTTCATTTGTATTCCCTTCACACTACTATTTTAGTTTTAAGCAGACATTTTGTTGGAGAAGGAATCCCCGCTTGCTTCTACACAATGAAAGCTCCCCCATCTCTCCATCATAAACTGACTTTATATAGACATGAGAGATCTGTGGCAAGATCCACCTCCCTGACTTTTTCTCCCTGCCTTGAAACTTCCCTACTTATAGCTCTTGCTTTTTTCTGAAATAGATAGGAATGTTTTAAGTAATCTGAAGAAGGTTGAGGACCAGCATGATCATTGCTTTACAACTGATTCCTAAACAGTTTTTGTTATTATCTTTCCTCATTTGCCTGGGTCAAGACTGCTTACAGAAGTGTGTGGCTGCACAAAGCAGAAGAAAATGTGCAAATTAAAGATTAGGAGACATTTCATGTCCTCAGTTCTTGTTAACATCATGAGATATTTGCAACACAAATTAGATATTTATAGTTTCTGCAGAGATCAAGCAACTGCATGTAGCTGTGTACAGAAAGAGTGACTCCTCAGTAAAACTCCAAATAATTCCTTCCTGGAAGATATTCTCCTCCTTCCAAGTCATGGAAGAATGGTTCAATTACTATTTTGAACAATTTCAGCTTGTGTGTGTTTTACAGGATCAATTGACACTAAAAAAAGGGGATATTAGTATGGTCCCGGAACCTTCCTGAACCTACAGATGTGGATTTAACCACCACCCTTTTTTAATGTTTTGAAGTCATATACTATCAAATGAGTTCGTTTTCAAAACAGTTCCCCTACTTCTTGTTTTCAGTATCTTGATTATGAACTTATATTACCTTGTTCCTATCTTCACTCTGTTGCATGGCAACATGTAAGCTCTGGTTGTTTTTCCACGTGTCCCACTTACCCCGTGTCAGGCTCACCCTTGCACATTCATGCTCTGTCTAGGTATTCCTGGCATCTAGACTTTGCATCACATTTCACAACATGCTTTCTGTTCACTGCCACTCTTAAGTTTGCTTCATCCACTGCTTTGCATCTGTAGCTCACACACTTAGCTAGCCTAACTATTGCATTTTCCTATCTGCTTGTGGTTCTTTGCTGCTAGACTGACCTGTTCAGCTCTGCAGAATGACCCTTTCACACATCTGTTTTCTATAAATTATCTTAAAACTGAGCCTCACCCATGGCTAGTCAGAGAAATGCCTTAACTGCTCAGGACAAGGTAAGCCTCCATTTCAGGCTGCCTCTGAGGTTTGATGGAAAGATTACCTACTCCTTTTCAACAGATTAGCATTTTGCACACACTACATGTCCTTTCCTTGGCCGTGCGGCACAGCTTCGCTGTATAAAGGAGTGGTTTTACTGTCTGTATTGCTCTGTTTTCATTGGATTGCCTGGAGAGTCTCAAAGTTATATCTATGGCAGTGTAACATGTCCAGAAAAAGTTCCTGGTGTGAAGATCAGCAGACACATAACAACCCATGCTTTTACCACTGAGCTCTCCTAGCCTTGAAATAGGGTGGCCACATCCAAACTGCCTACTGAGGATAGTCCTTGTCAATGATAACTTCCAAACTGTGACTGTAAGTTATTCAGTAGAGTACCAAACTACTGGGGCCAATACCATGCCAGACACCATTCTGTCAATTTAACAATATAGATAAATATGACCCAGTGCTCAAGAACATTCTCTGATACTGTTGATTTTAGTAAAAGAGCCTGAAAATTCCAATAGGACCTTGCAGTTTTAAAACCTCTTATCTTTATCCAGCCTTAAAGCATTCATGGATTCTTTTCAGGATCTCCTGCATGGTGGTTTTATGGGCCAATATTCTCATCTGGACTTTACTTTCCCCAATAATACAAAGGTCATCAGTTATAATCTTTGTGTTTGGGACATCCAGGAGACACAACTGTTGGTTTGATCACATGGCAACACGGCACCTTACCCTCCTTGTGATACATATCCAGTAGCACCTGCCCCTTTGGACATATACCAGTAAAACACAGACATCCAGCAGAGCATGCTGACAAGATTAGGGGTGTTTTCGGATCCTGGTAAAGTTTAGTAACTATATTAAAACTGTTGTCTACAGCAGATTTAAGCCAATTCATATTTGCTTACACACTGATTTCTTACACTGCTTACCTTACCTTTGTGGACCTGACAGCTCCTTTTCCATTGACACCAACAGAACAAATGGATCCAGCAATTTCACCAGGCTCAGATTGCACTATTTCTAACTCAAATTTGTCCAGTAGATACCCATTGCTTTGAAAAATGTGTTTATAGATAAAGAACATCCTGACACTAAGAATATTTCTCGTGTCATGCTCCCTGGTGTCTCACAGTAGTTAATAATTCTTCATGTCAACTAGTATAAATGACAAATTGACAAGCCACAGCATGTCTTGTTTCTTGGATTGTTTTTTGGTTTTGTTTTTTTGGTTTTTTTTGGTGTGGGGTTTTTTTTGGGTTTTGTTTTGTTTTGACACTCGCATTTTCCCTTTGGCTTTTACTTGCTGTTCTCAGGCCTTGTCAGTGTGTCTCCAATAGAATTTTGCTCTTTATTTACTTATTAATCTATAGTCTAGCTGGTATCAGGCTGGTTTGGATGCTTATGTACGAGGAGAAGGTCTGACTTCCTTCAGCAGTGTCTGTGCACTGAGACCATTAGAAAGTGTTAGTCACACCACTGACCTTTTCCTGTTCTCTAGAAATGTTCCTGTCTTTGTAACCAGTCTAGAGGATCCTCTGTTTTTCCTTCCTGGAGTAATAGGGTGCTGGGATATAAAAGATGTTTACATGCATTGTTCCACGGGATGAGGTTTCATTCAGCTCTGAACAGATCAAACTAGGGACAAAAAATATTTAAATTATGTTAGTGCAGTACTCTAAAGAGGATAACTAGTCCTGCTGAGAACTATACTGCACCTGATGTTCCCACAGCCTCCATGGACTGGAATCCCTTTCATGCCTTTCATGGTGCCATTGTTAATGTACTCACCGAACCATCCTCAGACAATTTACTTGTCACGTGTGTCCCATTGCTTTAGATTGTATTCCTGTATTTTTATTCTGCTGCCCTTGTGTTGATGCCTTCCTCAGAGATGCCTATTGTACTTAGTATTTGCTGGCATTTTTCTAGGATTTAGATCTGCTCTGATGTGCTAGAATCACACGTTTCACTAACAGAACCATATCTACTTCAGTATCTTTGCTCTTTAACATGAGATCTATTCCTTTTACTGTTTTCTTTCTAAATAAGACAGTATCTGCCAATAGCTTCACTCCATCTGCATCCACTGTATTTATCATGCCAGTAGATTGGACATTATTCCTGTCTTATTTATTTGCTTTTTTTTTTTCTTTGGTAATGATAATAAAGCTTTAGCTCTATTTTATTTCCTTTATTCTCATGATCATTCTTGTAAACTCCATCCTTGTTACCACATTTGTGAGGAGTTTTGGTCTGGAAAATGATGAATCCTGCTGATTAGGATCCTTGCATGTTATGTGTCTGATATACTTTTACGCAGTGCTGTGCTACCTTGCTAAGTATTGTTGCCTTACAATGTGCAACTGCCTTCCACATTACAGATCTTGTAGTAGAATAAAATGAATCCCTTAGCCTGTCACTGGATGCTCATGACATGGGGACAGATGTTCACGTCACATCTTGGCATCTTACTTCTTAGGAAAAGGGTAACGAACTCAATACATAGCTGCTTCAATCCCAGCAGAAAGGAAGTAACATGAGAAAGGTGTAAACCCTTAACACGTGGTAGAAGATGGCATTATTTGGAGAGTCCATTCTCTACAAGAGGAACTTGCAACGTACATATATACCTCTATGTACATCAGACCTCTGATTCTGGATTGCTGTAGATGGTTGAAAATGTTGATTCTACCACATTCTCCTCTCAAATGCCCTGCATGCCCAGTACTTTCCCTTGCATCTAAGATAGCTGCTTGGGAACTAACTGTTTCTGAAAATCAGAGTTTATTTTGGTGCCTGTCAGTGGATTTTACGAGCTTGGTTCTTAGCACCATTTCTTCTGCTCAGTGATGTATGAAGAAGTCCTATGGGGCAGCTGTGCTGTCAGGTTCTGTTTCTGCTGTGGCAGTTTATAATTAAGTGCATTTTCATGCAGATCATTTTTCTTTGGGCACAATCTGTTTCAGGCATAATCGCTCCTCAGAAATCAAATTCTCCCAAACTCATGTAGCAATTAGAGTGACTGGTCATCTGGCACTTCATGGAGTACGTAAAGACGTAGGGCAACTGCATCTGAATTCTCCATTTATGCAAAATGGACATACAGGGTTTTCAGCCATGATATTTGTTGAATTCTGAGGTGCAAAATGCAGTAAATGCAGTCACTGGTTGTCAGCAATTTGAAAACCAAATTGTGTGTTTAAAAGTGCAAAGCTCAAATGGATAGAGAAAGAAGGCACTTTTAACTGGGCCTCTACGTTTCTATGAGTAGTGCAGGGCATGGTGGGAATTGACTGGTCAGGCCATGGTTGTGGCCCAGGTGGAAGCAGTAAGTGGGTAGGAGTGTGTGAATAATTATTATAAAGGATTAATGACAGGACAAGGAAGCAGCAAGTGTGTGTGGAATTGGTTGCAAGAAGAAAGGTTCAGGGCTGGGAATGTGAAAAACAAGTAAATGTGGTGGAAAACTGCCATTTTGTGCTGAATAAAGAGACTGATGCTGGGATACAGGATGGATCTTGAATCTGACTGCATTACAGACTAAATTTTGAAAGGTGGTAAAGGCAAGAGTGAAGACAAACTTGTCCAGCAAATAAGGGAGCAGCAGTAATGCATCCTGAGGTGAGTAATGGTGTACATTTCTCTCCTCTTCACACTCCTAACTTTTATACTGATATGTAAAGGAAACAGTCAGAAACTCCCTTGTCTGTCTTTGTTCCTTCAGCACAGATTCTAGAGAACTTAAAAAAGGTAAGTTCATGAAAATACTTTCTTCCTACAAGTTCTGGTGGAGGGAACATATTTTGATATGCCTAAGTGGCAGAATATGAATAGTAGATACTTGAACAGTACCATGCAGATTATGGAAATTGCCCAAGATTGTAACTGGACATACAGGGACAAGTTGCTGGAGTTACCTTTATGTACTACTTCTGTCCCTTGAACATCCAGAGCCTTGTAGGAGCATAAAGAGATGGAGATATCTTGCAGAACAAAGGAACTGAGTGTTACACGTGACATCATGTTTCCCAGAAAGGGTTCTCAGTGGCATCTTGACTTGGCACCTGACTGCAATACAGACAATTCATGAGGATGCTTCTTTTGCAAACTGCTTTGTTTTCAGTGGAAACAAAGGCAGGATGTCCACTGTGTCAGATGAGAGTTAAGTAGGACACAAGTGCGCTAAGGCACTTGATCCTCTGCCTGCTCTGTGCACATTCAGTTAGAGTGACAGTACTCTAATTACAGCCCCTCTTTCCAGCTGCCACAGCTGCAGTAAGGCAGGTGCTGGTTATGCAAGGCTCCCCATGGGTCAGAAAAGTAGGTTTGGTCTAGCTGAAACCCAACAAAGCAGGTACAGGACAACATCAAGCATCTAAAAGTTAGGCAGGTTGTTTATATTCATAATATGGGTTCCCTCCATATTCAACACATAGAAAAGGAACCACAGGGGGAAACTTTACCGAACTTCCTCCCTCGCTAATTATAGAAGAAAATGAGATGATGGGTTTACCTAAGGCATCTGCTTTACAGGTGGCTGAAGAGAGGTGAAACAAAGCCTCAGATCTGGTCAAGA
Organism: Rhynochetos jubatus; assembly: GCA_027574665.1. Lineage (NCBI taxonomy): Eukaryota > Metazoa > Chordata > Aves > Eurypygiformes > Rhynochetidae > Rhynochetos > Rhynochetos jubatus. The sequence goes on along the minus strand of CM050648.1, from coordinate 11,111,103 downwards.
TTCTCAACCTTTACCTTCATTGAGCAAAATTGATTGGGAGCATTTAGACAAGAATCAGGCACTGACCTTTACAGGTAGCAATAAAATGAGTTTGACTCTTTTGATACTCTCTGCTCTTTAGAATAAAAACACCCAATACTTCACTTGCTTGTCTGCATAAACAACAGTCCCAGTAGTCCCTGCTCTTTTCTTTATGTCCATCTATATCATGGATGCCTTTGTACTAAGACTCTATGATTAATAAGGCACACATGAGCAACACTCTTGTACTATTTAAAACAGGACAGAGTTTGCTCCTGGGCTTTCTGCGAATGCATCTGACTAGAATGAGTTACATAAATGGACAGATTTACAGCCACCAGCTGACCACTTGTCTTTCCCTTCAGTCTGATGATGAATTGCTTGCACATGAATGTATAGAGAGACTCATGAGTTATATCATACTAGTATACCTTTTACCCTGGCTACACTTTGGGCTCATAGAACACTCTTTTCTTTCTTCTGGAAATAACTGCACAGGTATTTTGAAGAAAAAATGACAAACCCTCTCTCCAAACATAAAGTATGAAAAATTTTCCAGTAACTTTGCAATGCTCTACAAGAAACAAAGGACAGAATTGTCCTTTCTCTGGGGTGACTAGATGTTTGGAAGAAGTATTTCTTTTTTCAAAGTCAGTATTATTGTAGTTTGTCAAAGTAAGATTCTGAATCTGTCAGATTTCAGGCCCAGTTATACCCCAGATTACAAGGCAGATTTGCCCTTAGAGTCATGATTAATTCAGTGAAGTTTAGAGTAGATCTACTGAGATTTCATTTTCATAGAAGCCTGGTCCATATCCCGATTTGTATTTCCAAAATGCCTTTCAAAATTGTTTCAATTAAAGTGGATCTAACTAAGTGTTGCCTATGGAAAATCAGTAAAACAAGACCCTAGTCCAATGTAAGGATCATCTCTACCTACCAGATGTGACTGTAGGACAGCTGCATAGCCAGCCCTAGAGCAGGTGGCAATAGTCACCCTGACATCCAAGGTGCCTCCAGGTACCCAGCCATGCTGAGGTTTTTCACACTCTGCCTGGGCTGGGTGAAGAATCAGAGGGTCATAAGGATGTTAACGCTAGCTGGTTGTGCAGGAACTTCTGGGACAAAGTTGTAGTTACACTGACCTGCTTTTAGATCAGAGGTATCCACCTCTGCTGTGCTCACGTCACTGCAGCCAGATCTTCCATTTTAATGTGGATAAAGCCCCGTGTGGTATCCAGATATCCAGGGGCACCAGTTAAAACCAAGCAGGTTGCCATGGGGACACTGTTCTTTCCTTTTAAGCTAAATCACAATAGACTAATTGTTAATCTGGGGCTACAATAACAGAATTGCCCCAAGCGAAAAGACAAGACTCTACAGGAAATTATTCCTAGGCAACCCCCTCAGCTGAAACTCTCTTGACTGAGAAGGGATAATTTTCATGCAGTTTAATATTTTCTAGATTATGAAAAATGTAATTCGGTTCAGAGTCACATTATATGTGAGAGAAGTAAGGTTTTTCCAATGAAATGTCCTCCATCAGGCAGTGTTCTAGATTACTTAATCTAAATTGAAATAATAATATTTACAAGAGGGTTTCTATTGGTTTAAACTCATGTTTCCAGCTAAACTATTACAGTTTCAGAGTGTATCAGTCCTCATTTTATTTTTCAGAGTGTTGAGGTTTTTATTTTACTTTTTTCAGCGCAGTGAGGCTAAATTAATAAAAAAGTACTATAGTAATTTTAGGGTCTCTACACAGACTTTTTGCACTGCCTGAAAAAAATGAGTCTCTAGCTGATGTTGACTAAATGGATTCAAGACACTACTATGACTTCTGCAACAGATGTGGCCATACAGGGATTTGCAGCCAGTGTCTGCAACTGTATCTGCTTGAATTCAAGACTTATTATTTTTGATGCGATTCAGTACCAGGGAAGACCAAGGCAGATACGAGACTGAGGAAAAGGTGTGGGGAGAAGGCTCTTGAGTTTTGCCAAGACCCTTCAGCAACTTCTTTCTTTCCTTCCTCCCTGTTATCTAATCCCCTTGGAATGTAGCCGTTCTCACACAGCTCCTTTTGGAGAAAAAATGGGATTTTTCAGAGAGAAGGGAAAAGAAGGGGAGAAAAAAAAGCCTTTCTGAGCCAGTATGAGAAGAAAAATTCTACTTTTTACATTTTGTAGCACATCTGCTTAGGAGTTTTAGGCTGGTTATTCTGTAGCAGCCCAGAGTAACTATACTCATATATGGATACAGCTCTTCTGGAAAGAGAATCTTGATCTTTTTCAGCCTAAGGCTCCCTGGCATTGGCAAATTAACTAGTAACTGGTATACACTGTATCTCCTGTGGACTATAGACTTCACTGACCAGAACAAAAAAAACCACCAGCAATGGTTTTCAGGTGTAGACAGATGCATTTAGATTTTTTTTTTTTTTCTGCTACAGGAAAAAAAATATAAAAAAGTTTTTCCTCCTTATTTTGAAGAGTTTTTCCCCAGGTTAATCCCAAAATAATCCACATCCTAGGTCTGGGCAAACCTACTGAGACCTGTCCCTTAGCCCCAGAGTAAAGTTCTCAGCATTTTCAGAGGCAAGGCAAGGTTTCCTTAGCTTTGAGTCTGTCTGCATGCCTGGCATTCCCCACATCCTACTGTGGCACTGGTAGCTGGGTATGTAGGGCAAGAGAGGCAACTGGAATGGACAGGCATTTCTTAACCCAACAAGCAAGGGAGACCGAGGAAGAGCACTTGAGAGTGCTTCATTGAATGAACTGATCTGCCAGCAAGAGATAAAATGGGAATGGAACCAAATAAACAGTCCCAACACCTGCACAAAGCCGTGTGCCTCTGTCTCTACCTCTGACAGGGACCTGTGGACTCTTATATGCTGGCAATGTCTTGGCAGTTTGTCATGACAGTTAAGTGTTCTCAGAGAGCACAAATTACACACGTGCTTTACCCTCACGTATCTTGCTGCAACAGCACCACTGAGAAAAGTAGATAGGAGGCTCCATTTTGTTGCCACAGGACATGAATAAATGCCATTGATTTCAATGGGAGCTATTTGTATCCTGCAGCGGGAGACTAGCACCCTGGTATCCCTGCCGCTCTCTGTTTGGCTCTTGGTTGCTGAATCTCTGCAGTAACAGCAGGGCTAATCCTGCTGCCAATTTTCTCCCTGTTTTTGTTGTTTTATGCTCTGCTTTTATTGAACCAATCACTGGCTATTAGGGAGAAACTTTCCCTCTAGCCTGTTATTCCATTATCGTTCATTGTGAGGGTTTTTTGCACTTCATCTGACACATTTGATGTCAGGCTCTGACAGAAACAAGGCTCTGAACCGGAGGGATTTCAGGGGTTCAGGATGCACTGACAGCTCAGAGCTGCAGAATGGGAATGCTGCAGATGCAAAAGCAAGAGCAATACAATATGCACATTCAGCAGCATGAAATACACTTCCTGCATTTTGCTCACCCTCATTGCTGCAACTGATAGCGGGGATCTACATGTCCCTCTGGATCCCACAGCCTCATAGCTTTCCAGTCGTTTCCACTTCACAGTACTATGTTCCCAGCTGTCTTTTCATCGATGTCCCAGCATGCAGGCATGTGTTAATCACTGGCTCATAATTTGATTGACTTCAAAGCTGGTAACCCGGTTGCTGACTCTCTTAAAAAGATAAGGAAGGCCATCAGGACAAGGGTTGTTTTTCCTGCCTTTAGTTTGTGTTTGTCCTTTGTGGGTAGGTCAGAGAGGAAAGTTGATCTGTTTCATGTAACATTTGTCTGATTTCTTTCAGTCACTGTTGGATTAGCTTCTCACTTCTTTGTCCAGAAAATGTTTTTTCATCACCTTGTAACAAAATCTCTCCTTCCTTGGTATCACACATTTGTAGTGAAGGAGTGTTGCCTTTGCTTTTTATGTGTCTAAGGTTAAGCAACAACAGTGATCTGCCATGGTATTTACTCTATCCAAACGGGACCAAAAAAACAAGGTCCTGGACAAAAAGTACTATCTCAAGAACAATCTCCACAGCCAAAAACTCCTGTGCAAGGCACTCTTTCCATGGCAAGACCTTGCAGATGGATGAATTTCAGCAGTTATCTGGGCTGACACGTTCATTATTCTGCACTGGAAGAACAGGATTCTTGTGTGTTAAATGATCATATGTATGAACATAAGTAATGTTCTGAAATACTCAGAAATGGAAAATATAAACAACTCTCTTTTTACCTATCATTAACTCAGAGGTGGGCATTTTCCAAGAAACAGTGAATTTTTCATGGCAAATAATTTATTCCAGGGCTGTTTTCTTCCCTTTCTTTGTGAACTGATTACAATTATTTCTTATGTATTCATTATTCATGTGCTAGGTACATACCTTTACACATTTGGGTTTGGTATATAAGCCAGTTTGCACATAATCTTTTGCAAGTGTTTTGCAGAAATCTGAGATTTCTGATCAGTGTTGCAGGGATTTCTCTGAGTGGGGGATGCTCCATTGGATGCCTCTTGACTGACTGTTGTTACTAGCTCAGCCAGCTGTAACTGTGGTATGAAAAGTGGTGCCTATCCTCTTTTAACTGATGTGCTCTGTCCACACCAGCATGCCTCCCAGAAACTGAGCTTGAACTAGTCTCAGCATGGGTTCAAACATTATAGTTTTGCTTCCTGACTTTGTTTCTTACCATGCATTGAAGCCCTCCCAGTGACTGATGCTACTATTGTTCTTGTATCCCTTTCACTTTTAGGGTTTTCAAAGGGAAGCGATGAACTTAAACTAAAATATTTTCCAAAAAGCAGACACGAAAATATAAATATTAAAAAGTTCTTTGCAAAGCACTTCAGTGATGTTCTTTGCAAAGCATGAGACTTGCCTAGCATGGAGTAATGCTGTTTGCACACACTGACCATGCCTGTGCTGGAAAGGGAAAGGTGAGACCGGTAAGTGTCTGAAGATGAAGCATCAGAGTGCAAAATAAATTCAAATGAATCTCAGTTTCATAGGCATGAAGAAATGCATAAGCCCTTTTGGGGTTGGTGACTCACATGGGTGGAGATTAATTTTCTGGCTAGGCGTACAGAGGAATTACGTCACTGTTTTCCTCCCAATATGGTGTTAGTACTTCTAGTCACAAGTGATCCTGAAAAAGAAAGAGCTGAAAAAGAAAGGGACCTTACCTTTTACCTAGAATGAGAATGTTTTTATTCTATGTATTTTCTTCTTTCCACCCCCTCCCCTCCCTTCATGCTATCAGCATTCACGCCTATACCCCCTCTTTCGGGGAACTTGCTTTGTGCCAGGCTGTTCTGCTTAAAGGTTTCTTCAGATTAACAGCCTGGCTCATTAATGATTTTTAAGATCTGAGTCATATGGTTTGCTCGATGACATATCTCTTCCCCTCAGCTCCCCTTCCCCCACGCCTGGTTCAAAGGTTTCTGGATGTTAATCCACCGGATGTTTCTGATCCAGAGCACAGCACAGGCATTGTGTGAAATATATGCATCAAACACCGGCACTCAAGAGAGCTACGGCATATGCTCAGTGGTTGGAGTTCAGGGGTTATTTGACAGGAAACATCTTGATGAGGGACCTCTCCTTTCTGCAGCCGGCTGTTTCGTGTCTGCTCTTGGGAATGAACAGCAATCCCAGCCCAGACAGGGCCCCTCTGTCCGACCACTGAACCAAGCTCCTCACTTGTTTCCAGTTGCTTTGGCTAGACAAGAAACAGCAGAACTAATGGGCAGAAGGGAATATTAATTTGCATTTGAATACAGCCCAACACAGTTAGTCAATGTTACTGCTGGGTAATGGGAAAATTAAGCTAAAAGGGAGCTAGCATATGGAAAAGAAATGTTGCTGTTGCTGAGAAGACAGACTGCAGTTGCAGTGAATTAGTGGCCACAGCTGTTACACAGGATGCCTTACTGCTCTCGGGGCAGGTAGCATTGCAAAAGTAAATATTCCTTTTACACACATTGTTACACTGTGGAGTGTCTGGAGAAACAAAATAAACCAAAAGGAAAACGGAGGAGAGGGGGAAGTGATGTAGCTGCAATATTAAATGTCTAGTGATGAAAAAGCCACAAAAGCAAAGGAATGCAAGGGAAGGTATCCAGCCTTCCTTAGAAAAGCAATAAAACCCATAGAAATATTTCCTTCCATTTGTGGTCGACCACCACCACGCTTTTCCAGGAGCAAGTCTGGCTAATCCCAGCAATTCTCCCTGAATCAGACAGAGCCTGGAGTCAGATATTTTTACATGTTGCTGTGTGTTATTATAGCTGAGAGCAATACATGGCTACTGTATTGTTTTCTTTCTGGGTTTTGTTTTATTACCCCTTTTCTCAGAGTCTGGGCTTCCTTTCCTGGACAAAGATCTGATCAGAGTGACCCCATGAGAGTCCTGTTGCCCCAGGAAAATCAAGGGATGGGTCAGGATTGAAAGGGTTCACACAAGAAGCTTGCTTGCAAATCTGGTCGTTCATGTCATTCAGCCCTGCTTTAGACTGTAGCATTAACTGCTGTGATCCCCCTGTGGCATGGATGCACCTCAGAGTAATGTGGAAAGCCACTCCCTCTATTTTATTTCAATTTTCTTTTTTTTTTTTTTTTTTAATAAATGAACAGATATTCCTCTTGAATAAGCTGTAAACATACACAAACCCATGGACAGACATCCTCACCTCTTTTCTTACAAGCCAAACTCTAGTCAGTGTTGCTTTTCCAAATTGGCTAAAATTTGCATCAATAAGCCAACCATATTTTAAAGGTAGTAAGGTCTGCTCTGGTCGACAGAATCATCTAAAACTTTCAGTACCCTTTCAATTATGCCACATGTGTTCCAGAAAAATAAGAAGTTATGGAGATGCTTGATTTTTACTTTTTTTTCCCCAAAGCAATGTCTAGGATTTAGCTACACATCTGCCAGCAGTACTGTTGTGTGGTTAAATACCTTGCGTGGTTTTGAGCTTCTCAAGCATGACCATAAAATGATATTGTCTGTGCTTCTTATTGGTTATATCAGATGAGCCCTTTGTTTGTTTTTCTGATCTGATTAGAAATAATTAAGGTTTTTATCTGGTTCACATTTAGTAGCTTTGCTTAGCTGTTTTTTGTTTTGGGTTTTTTTAGCAGATCACTTACTTCTGAAGCCTGTTCCATGCTGCTGTTCACCCAGCATTATTATTACTGAATTCTTTCTGAGTTCACTACCTCCCTCATAAATCATTATGTTCCCGTTTAGCAAATTTAATAACAGGATCTGGTTTCAGTCCTCCCTGCACGGAAAAGCCACTTCAGCTTTTCATTCAGACAAGGAACCTGATGGAATGTGCCTGGTGCTCAGAGCTGTTCCCAGCCCTCCATGCAGTTCCTTAACAGGGCCAGACACACTCCCTGGGGCTGATACAGGGACATGGGCCTTCCCTACCTCTGTTGCTGGTGAAATAAAAGAGAAGTGAGGAAGAAAAAAGGAGAAGGAAAAAAAAAAAAAAAAGGTGTTATCCAAGAGGATAAAAAAAAGGAGAAAGCATTCAGGTTCCAGGATGAAAAATCCTGAAAATTCTGAAAATCTTGAAAATTTCTAAGGGTCTGGATTGTGAGTGATTACAATGCATGCACTAAGACATGTTTATATACAAAGCCAGCACATGCTTTACATTATCTGGACTTTTGAGCCTGACTGTATTCCCTCAGAGAGGAAGATGCACTCTTGCCATATGGACATGGAGCAGCAAAAAGACTTGGGAACAGTTCACATCTTGGTCACAAGCTGTAAGCATGAGAACATGTTACAACAAGGTGAGGAGAAGGAAAAATTCAGCACAGAAGCTACTCCTTAGTGAACATGTCTCCCATTTTAGGTACCCAGTGATCATTCATTGCAGGGGATCACCATTCATGCATTAGGGTAAGTGCAGGCGTACAGGCATTTACTAAGGCATAGCAGAAATATATCCACTCATTTGCTGAACCCACAATCCTATTTTCAGGCAGACATTCCTCTAAAGCTAGTTGATACCCAAATACAAGCATGTGCATAGGGTTTGGGCTTGTTCTACCACACATGCCTTGATTTGACCCATTCAGTGCTTGGCCTTGACTGCAGCTGACCTTAGCACAAAAGTCCTTTGGGAGGTCATGAAGTCCTCAGTGCCATTCCAGCTGAAAACCTCACCTTCTTTGATATCTTTTTTCCCCCTGTGAACTAGGTAATAGTATTCCCCCTGTTTATCCCTAAAAATAAACCCCAGGACTCCCTCTTTCCCCTCTATCACCAAGCCTTACCTAGGCTAAAAAATGGCATCTAATGCCACCATCCCAGTCCCATTTCTAGGGGTGTGTGACCACCTTTGCAACACCCCACAGCAGAGCTTAGCAGTGGCAACAATCTCCCTCGAGCTGTCACAGCTTGGGCTAAGGTTTGATTCAAAACCCATTAAAGTCAGTCAAAGATCCTCTTTGATTTCAAAGCACTTAGATTTATGCTTCTTTCCCATCTAACAGGAGTCCCTTCCAAATCAGCTCCAAGGCACATCAGTTGGATACTGTGCAAAGGGTTTTGCCGTGCCAGTTTGAGCTCTGTGGGTATTAAAGAGGACAACATCATACTTGACTTTCAGTCAGTCACATGCTGCCAGCACTCGCATTTTGAAGCAGAGGAGGGGAGGAAAGGGGAGATAATCTCTGGTGTAAGTGTATGAAATGTGCACCATTGGAACATAAGGACACCATAATGCTATCCTATTAAAATGATCATTTTAATGAAAACAGATTATTTACTTTGTAACACATAATACTTTCCCAGAAAGTAGTTTCTGGATATAATTTTCAGTTTTCTTTGAACCAGATGCATCTCTGACCACAGTTGTTCTTATAGCTCACAGATGTTGCCACTTTCAGGCCACCACAGCAGAAGGAAGCACCAGAAAGAGCAAGAGGGATGAAAACTGGCTTTTGAGCTGATCAGGATCACAGATCTGGTGTTCATGGACAGGACCAATGCTCACCTACACGTGGAGAGGCTTGGCTTGCTAGGGACATAGACATCCCCTTCCTGTGCCATTGCAGGTGACACGGAGGAGCAGAAAGTGGGAAGCCCCTGACCTGGCAAGTTTTCCCATTGTACAATAACATCATACAGCTGTCCTTTAAGTTCCAGTCATAACCAGGATTTAAGACATTTGTTGGGGTTAGGAAGGAGAAATTACTTCATATATTACATCATATCTTTGGTCTTTTTTTCAGTCTCAGTGCAAACAAATAGGAAGCTCACCTGCCTCACTTGCATTAGAAACAAATTAATATCTTCTGAAAGTTCAGCTTTCCTGTAGACAACACAAAGATCTAATCACACACAAAGTCTTCTCATCCCCTAACATGTAGGCAGTTCTGTGATCACAGCCCTGGTGACACTGCTGTGCCAGGCAAACCAGAACCTCAGACTCTTTCCCAAGTGCCCCAGAGAAGATGATGGAGGAAGTGACAGGAGTTCAGGAAAGAAAAATCACCTTTCAAAGCCCTCCTGAATCCAGGGAAGCATCTATATCTTGCCATGGCTGTAGGCTGAAGCAACAGGAGGGAAGACAACTGCAAATCTACATGTTATATTTCAAATCTTATTGTTATAATTCACATGCAGTCCCCAGTGCAGCTGGTGTTGTGGCCTGGGTACAGTTAGCCAGAAGAGCTAGGTCACACACCAGCAGCCAGCAAGTGCCAGCAAGTGACAGCTTATTTTTTACCACCAGGAGGGACAGGGAGAGCTCTGTTACCATTCCTAGCTCTGAAATAGGTATCAAGTGCCTGTCTCACTCCCCACTGCAGTTCACAGAGCGTCACTCAGGCTTCATCAAGAGCTTTAACTCAAGCCTGCATGGATCCCGACAGCCAGATGAAGCACTGTGGGAACTCTTTAGGTGGCAGAGCACAGAGCTGTAGCTTCATACTGCCTCAAAGACTGGCTCACTCTGGAAGTGAGAACCTGCTGTCTAGCTTTGTGTGCAACACCCAATTTGCCTATTTCATATTTCAGCTGTGTTCATTTATATCAGGCTGTGATGTGAACTCTTGAGTACAAAAATGCTAGTGATGATCTGTGCAGTTTCATCATCCAGTAATTAGCAGCCATACTGTCTAAGGGGATCTGAGCTCCTGACCAGCACTGGCACTTTCTGCAGCTCAGTTCCCTAAAGTGACACATGCATGTACAAGAATTGGGCGACCAAAAACTTCCTAAAGCATTGTGGTTTAACCCCGGTAGGCAGCTAAGCCCCACACAGCTGCTCGCTTACTCCATGCCAGTGGGATGGGAGAAAGAATCAGAAGAATAAAAGTGAGAAAACTCGTGGGTTGAGACAAAGGTCGTTTAATAAGTAAACCAAAAGCTGCACACACAAGCAAAGCAAAAAAAAAGGAATTCACTTCCCATCCTCAGGCACGTGTTCAGCCATCTCCAAGAAAGCAGGGTTTCATGATGCATAACCCTTACTTGGGAAGACAAACACCATAACTGCAAAAATCACTCCCTTTCTCCTTCTTACCCACAGCTTTCATTGCTGAGCATGACGTCATATGGTATGGGATATCCCTTGGGTCAGTTGGGGTCAGCTGTCACAGCTGTGTCCCCTCCCAAATTCTTGTGCACCTCCAGCCTACTCGCTGATGGGGTGGTGTGAGAAGAGGAAAAGGTGTTGACTCTGCATAAGCACTGCTCAGTAGTAATGAAAACATCCCTGTGTTATCAACATTTTGGTCACATCCAAAGCAGAGCATTTTATAATCTACTATGAAGAGAAGCACCTTTACCCTCACCAAACTCAGCACACTCATGTAAAAGAACGGGGCATCAAAGACAGGATAAAGCTGAGGCAACAGAGAGAGATTCAGTTTCACTAGGATATTCCAGAACCAAGGGTTATAAATGAGCATTGCAGAGATGACATTATATTTTGCTCCAGGCAAGGTCAGCTCCCCGCTGACCATTTGTCACCCACTGTGCTGGGGACCTAAGTCCCTGCTGCTTTGGTTAGAGAAGGCCCAACCATTCTCTGAGTATGGCAATGAAAGCGGAGGTCAACTGAAAGCCAGATTCAGACTTTACTCATAAATTCAGGGTGAATCCTAAGTCACAAGAAGGCTCTGAGATTACGCTGACAATATAATAGAAACTTTAATGGAATTGTGTTATTAAAGGTAAGAGCAATTTATGAGACAAAAGAAGAATTGGAGGAAAAAACTATTCCATGATGACCCTAGCTGCTGCCTGCACATGGCCACATGTCATTGTGTTTGCCCCTTACACGGTCTCTTCGCGCTGCTTGCACTAACTCAGCAAAGCCCTGGGCCCAGTTGCTCCCCCTGCTGCTCTGACAGGTGATCCAGAATTTAGTTTTTCTGTAATCAAGATGACCCCAGAAGTGGCCTCCGGTCCATTCACATCTTCGTGAAGCCCTTGCAAGTCACATGAATCCCAATTCAGTGGCGTGCTTGCAACCTCACCTGAGATTGCAAACCTGTTCCAGCTCTTACTGCACATGACAATGTATGTGAGCCCTGATAGGACCCAGGTGTCATGGAACTGGCATGACTTTTCTCTTCTTCCAGGTGGTAAAAGTATTTGCGTTTGGTCCTTTTCTCTGTATGTCTCCATGCAAACTCTTGCACAGAGGCAGGAAGGGTGGGGAGCTTTCTGGGGTATGTTTTTCCTCACTTCTTTTTGCTTGAAGCATAAAGAGGTCTACAAATCCTTCTGTGAACACAGCTCTTGCACCTCAGGTCTTTGTGTGCTGCCTACCTGAAGGCAATAGAAGCAAGCACTTATCCTTAAACAAGGTGCACTCCACCAGGTTTTGAGCCACCCCTGGCTCAAAGTCCGTTAGGTGTGTAACTGCGAGACTTGTTTTCCTTAAGAATTTGAGCCCATATTAAAAATAGAGGTCCTTTTAAACAATGTGGTGCCCATACTTCTGATGTGTGGAACATGTCCTCATATGAACCCAGTGGATTTTCAAACCTGCAAAGGATTTGTTCATTGAATTTATCTGAGAGCTACAACAAGAGCCCACCCCTGTATCCTGCCTGCCTTGCAGCCCTTCCTGAGAGCTCGTTAGGCAATTGAATTGCACATAAGACCTGACCAAGAGCCCAGTGAAGCCAGTGAATTATTTTCTATTAATCCATTCCCTTGAACTGCACTTGTACCAGCAAAGTAAATTGTGCAAAGTTTCTGCTTTCAACCCATCAGGACAATATTTGAATTTCCTTGCTTTACCTTTTTTTCTTTTTTGCCTTTGAACTGTTTGGTTCAAACAGATTTCCCCTCTGTAAATCTGCTTACATTTCGAAATGCAGTTACAAGTAAGGAGAAGATGAGCAACAGGCAGAAATCAAGGTAAAACAGTAAATGGACAGTAAATAGAGCTTTCTTTAACACAACGACATCCAGGAGAGAGGGAGTGAACCACAAACTATTGTAAGAATAATTATTAAAAACAATAACAAGAAATCATAATATATTATGGCTTTGTAATTAAATAACATCCTTTATCTGATGAGCTCCTTGTGCTTTATGAACTTCAGTTAATTAAATCTTCCTCACACACAAGATATGCAGAAGGCAGTAATCTTCAGCAAGGGTTTCAAATGACTGCATTAGCTGGGAGTGCAAACCACACTGCCCTTCCCCAGGAAATGAGCACTTTGCTTTGAAAAAATGATGTTTGCTACATCTGCTTTGGAAAATTTTCTCCGTATTCAAACAGAAAAGTAGCGGAGGAAATGGAAGTTTTATTTGTCTGAGTTTAGACAGGGCAGTTTAGGGCAGGAGAACCTGAACTTCTTAAACATCAGCTGTTAGTCTGTGAAAAAAAATCATAGCTGTTAAAGAAGGAAAAGCAAAGGTTACAGGGGTTTTGAATTAACTGCAACATCATCTTGCTTTTTTGCTTCCTGTTTGTCTTCTCTTCCCCTTGCCTGACTTGTTGAACCAGTGACAAGTTAGTTTTCAGCCTGGAAACAAACTGTCTTTAAAAAAAGGAATAAAAATTGTAGGTGTCTCTTAAGTGCAACTTAGAACAGCAACACCAGCAATAGACTGGGAAATGAATGCTCCTTTAGGTGTATGCCAGCTGTCAGGCTTACACTAAACAATGTTCTTAATTAGTGGTAATGAGTTGGCAAACTCGTGAAAGTTCATAACCAATTATTTTTATAATTATGATCACTTGCTCGTGAAAGTTCATAACCAATTATTTTTTATAATTATGATCACTTAAAGACAATAGCATATTACAAATGCTGACTAACAAGGACAATGCAAATGTCAATTAGAAAATATGGCTCTAATCATCATCACAACTTGCCTTAAAGCACAAATCACCGCAAGTGCATTTTTTGTTCAAAGGGAAATAAAACTAGGGAAAGGCATTGCAGGGAAGATAAAGAGCCGAGCTATTCTGCTTCCTGTGCTTTATGCTGAAAAGATGACACAGAATTTACTGAGAAAGTGCCATGAAATATCATACAAAGAGACTGTCCCTATGGTGCTGCACTTGGTGACCAGAAACCACCTGCACTTTCAGAGCAGCCCTGTATTGAGGAAGGCAAGTGAGTAGTCCGAGCATGCATGTCACCAGTTGTATGGCACCTGCACTGACATCCTGCTGCCTTGACAAAGGTGGCCAGTGCCATTTTATACAGCTCAGGATATTCCACTTAATTTTCTGCTGGCTGTTTCAGAACTTAAGCTATCCTACATATTCACACAAGTCCGGCAGATATGGCATGGGACCCATGGAAAAGCTGTGCTCTCCTGGAGTGGCAGCTGGAAGGCAGATGAGCTTGTGAGACAGCAAAACTATGTTAGATGCCTGTGTTTAGCCATCTGAACCAAAACGCAGAGATTTCAGGTCCTGGCAACCTTGTGCTGGCCTTGCAACATTCCACCTTGACTGGCTTAGCATGGACCTTTCCCACGAGACATTCTCTGAAAGCTGAATGTGGAGGTGTAACACAAGACCAGAACTCTGAGCTCAAAAGTATGTTGTATATTCACACAGTGCCATGTTGCAATTGCCTAGTAATTGTTTTCTCAGGAAGGAGAAGAATGAACTGTACTGGCATTTGGAATAAAATGTCTTTCTCCGTGGAGGGTGTACACTTCAGATCTAGATGCAAGAAAGCATGGTCAAGGCAGCTTGTAACACAGAGCAGGGGTGTCCAGAAGTAGCATTTCTGGGCTTGCAAAACTTGAGTTTCTGTGTGGGTGGTGGCAGTGAAGGCAGGAGAGGGTCTCAGGTTTCAGGAGTAAATGCAGTGACAAAAGGCCTTTTGAGGTCTCTCTTCAACTTCTCTTAAATTTTTGGCACTCCCAAAGATTGGAATTTATTATATTATTTCCTGGGATTCATTTAAGGATTTGATTTTTTTCCCCCTACATTGAAGGACACAGTAGAAAACTATCCCCCTGGAGCACAAAGTAAGCATTATCCAAACACTCTTAAATGGAAGAGATCAACCTGCAAAGGAAAGGCAGGAGGTGTCTCCTATCCATCATGGTGACACTGTTGAAGGCCAGGAGACGAAGGTTTGATTTGGTGTACTCTGACAGCACTCATTCAGCCAGTGAATCTCTGTCACATTGCACGTAACTCTGAAAGGTAACTGGTAGCATATACATGACTTATAGATACACAGACACAAGCAAACATGATGAAAAAAAAGTCAGCATAATTTAGAAAGCAGGGGACAGGGAACGATGTGAATTATTCTCCCTTTAGAATATGGGTGCTCAAAACCATCTTTTGTGCTGCACCAACCAATTCAAAAAGAAGAGCCTGTGCTCAGCATACAAATATTGCTTTGTATATCATATCTTGGTAGGTTCACGGCAGATTTTACCAGGGACTAAGGATATTGTAGCTCTTCCAGTGTGTGTGTGTGTGTGTACAGGACAGGAGCTGGGCCATTTGGTAGATGCACATCCTCTCGCCTGGCCCCAAGTCTCTTGGTTTTTTCCCCTCCATCCATTTCTAAGCAGCACTTTAAACATTTATGACTATGAAGGATTAAAAAATAATATTATGCACCCTCACAACAAAAATGTCACAAGATAAAAGCAAAGTAACTTCTTTTTGGGACCCTTACCTTTCTTACTTTTTAATCCTTTTCACCTTGACATGGCTCAGTACCTTCAAGTCACTGAACACAGCATAATCTAGTTTTAAATACATTAGCTTAGGTACTAATAGCAGTCTGGCTGCAACAGTTTGGATTTGGCCCCAGCAGGAAATCCCATTTGAAAAGCCTGACAAATTAGGTTAGGCTCTGTGCTGCATGGCTGGAAACCCAGATTTGTGCCACATCAACCTGAACGGATGGAGGACAGCTCTAACTTCAGTTGACTTGAAGTCACCATGAAGTTGACAGGATGGGTGCACAGCTTCAGGCCGAAAAGTTGTTCTTTAACTTCATGAAAATACATTTACCTGATGAGTGAACCCTCTCCAGATGACCCACAGGAAGCAGCAGATATATTACTGTGTTTAGGGACAATAAGTCCTCTGGGAACAGCAGAAAATTTATATTACACAGAGACTGAAATGGTTGGAGGTTCAGTACTCCCCACCTAGCCGTCTGCTTTGGTTGCAGATCAGTGCTTAAATTCTGCTCACTGGCAGCTCACAGATACTGCATTGAGAGTAGAGGATAAATCAGTCATGAGCTCCTTGTCTGGGTCATCTTTTCGTCCTCTCCTCATGTGCCAGAATATGTTATCCATGTTGACACACCATGTTTACGTTGGAGAGCTACTTGTGGAACTACCCAAGCTCACCACACCCAAGTTGTTTCTGGAGCAGAACACTTCGTGATCTCTTCAGCAGATCTCTACCCAAACAAATTAGACTTGTTGAGAAGCAGCTGATTATGAGACCAAGAACAGCTTGGAGGTTACACCACTTTCCACATCACAGACTCTCTGCATGGTGCTACGTGACATTGTGTGGGTGTCCCAGCCCTCTTGGTGCCATCTCAGAGCTCTTCCCATTGGGGTCTTTCATGCAGCTTCACACAAAGAGTAGAGTATGATCTCTGGGGATCCTAATATTAGAAACATAGAATCATTTAGGTTGGAAAAGACATTTAAGGTCATCAAGTCCAACTGTAACATAACTCTCAGGAAACAGCTAAATCAGGGGTTAACGCGTTGGTCCAGAAAGAGCTTTGCACAGTGGCTGCTCACACCCAGACCAGGCTGGAGGTCTCACAGCTCAAGGTTCACAACATTTCCCCGAGGGTCACATACAGTTAGTTTTCTCTTGTGTACAAATTTAGGTTGGTAGTTGGTACATGTGTGTTTGAATTACCATTTTGACTAGATCACAGAAGAGTATCAGATTCAAGTATTGTTTTACAATTACTTACCTGTGCTTTCCAAAACCTACAGAACAGTGGGTAGAATATCTCTAAAGCAAAGAGACATTGTCAAGAAGTTATACCATTTTCACACTAGCCAATGGCTAGCCAGTGGAGTTCATTGTGTAGCTAATACCTTCCATGGTGGAATGTAAACTAGTTTAAATAATAGATAACTAGTTTAAATCATGCTTTTTAAGGATTTTTGCTAACTGGAACATCCCTTCATCCTGCACAGTACCCAAAGCAGGGCAGAGATGGAAGCACACATTTTGGCTATATGCATTTCTTACAGGCAAAGGAATTTTAAACAGTTACAGTACTCCAGCTTCAAAGATTTATCTGAGCCCAGTTTCTGCCCCTAGAGTGTTCCTGTAGCTCTACTGCATTTGTCATTGCCTAAATGTAACTGAGGGTGGGAGTAGGACCTCCAAACCCTTTTTTTTTCTCCAGATTTTCACTTTTTTTCTTGGAGATTCTGCTGCCAAAACCCATCATGCACTGATGAAAGACAAAATGAGCAACTCTGAAATGCAGTTTAAATTGATTGGGAGCCAAAGGACAAGGAAGAGTAGAGTGAAAAAAACTTGAATATGCCTGGGAGAAATGGCCATCTTTTTCAGAACTGTACTTAGTAATTCTATCAATACTATAACAACGCAATGTCATAACATGGGCATTCTCTTATTCATATACGGTTTCATAAAAGTGACAGAAAGTGCAGCTTGTTGTGTCTCTTAAATAAGAATTTTAACTGCCTCAATAACATTTGGAAATTAGAGATAAAGCCAAAGCTCCATGTCTTATATTAACAAATTACTAGCTCCTAAAGCAGGCCTGCATAGCCTATTGTACTATTAGTGACAAATACAGTGCCTCTGACATATTTAGTGCATGGAAAACAGAATTGGTCTGTATGACGTATGATGACTAGATAATGATTGTAAGTAATGGTCTGTTTGTACATCTGAACAAAGCAAAGAAAGCAATTAGCCCTCTCCATAAGCTCTCCATCACTGATGGACTATCATGCTGCTTTAGCTTGCTTGGGATAGAGCAGTGGAGAGGAGAAAAGGAGCTGCTGGAAAAAAAGACAGAGAAAGGCAGAAAGGAAGGAGAGCAGAGCAGGTTGCTCCTGACATGCAGCCTGTGTGATTTGAGTGCCACATTCTGTCCCCCTCTTTTTCTGTTTCAGATGCTGATGCTCGTTCCCCTCCAGATTCATCAGTGACTGTCCACTAGTCCCTTCCCTGGCTCCTTGGCAATCAACATGCCCAGTCCACATGTCTCACCCTAGACAATCTCATTCCTGCATGTCTTTCTCCCTACTGCCCCGTACTCATGCCCCATGTCATAGATAATTCTGTGGAAAAAGCAGCTCAATGCTAAGAGCTTTCTCTTTCTTCCTCTCCCTCCTACCTCTAAAAATAAAGTAAAAGAAAAAAAAAAAAAAACAACGTTGAACTATTAGAGAAGGAGTAGGGAAAAAGCAAAGAATATTGCTATGGTAAAACATAGATCCACCCTGCACATTTGAGCAGAGACTGTGCAAAACTTTTCTAGGAAGTAGAAAATGTTCAAGGGGAAGGAAAATGTGATCTGAGAAAATGGACAGCAACTAAAGAGGTTAGTGCTCATCAGGCTGCAAGTATAGAAGAAACAGTTGAGGGAGAACTGAGAGATTTATAAAATCATAAATCCCAGTGAGTTGCTGATAAGTCTCTGCCAGCTGACAGCTAGGGGCTTTCAAATAAACCACTTGGCAGGTCTCAACCAGACCAAATCAAAGCAAGATGTTTCTTCAGACAATGTGCTGATCTGTGGAACTCCATACTCCTGCCATCTCCATGACTAACTTTGCTTTTTAATTCTCCCCACCGTCCACACAGTTCTTTTTTCTCTTTTAACTCCATTCCCCTGCACACCTCAAAAATCCTCTCCACAATATTTTCCTCGTGTGCATCCATTTGAGCTCTCAATATCATCACTGTAGCTAGCTTGGATCGATATTTGCTTTTACTCTTCTAATTGGCAGTATCCTTGAAACAGCTCCTTTTCATCCCAAAAGCCACGTACACTTTTTACAACAGCTAAAATCCATGAGTTTTGTCATTCCCCATACATTATAAATGCAGAAGATGCTGACCTGCAGATAGCTGACACAAGGTTCATAATAGTCTTCCCCTTCTGCTCAGCTTGGGAGGGAAGCTGTAAACTGGTTGACTGTGAGTTTACTTCTGAGTTGAGCTTCCCTGCAGATCAGTTGGACTGGTATTTAGGTATTTCGAGTATGTTATCTGTCATCTTGCTCTGTTGGCTCTGAGTATATTACTAACATTCTCAAGGTCACTGGGACATCATCACAGCCATTAAATTCTGCAAAAGCATTCATCTCTCTTGGGTGTACAAAGGGCCATTACTACAGAAACTCCAGAGGCATTTCTTGTCCTGGAAGTGGAGAGTGTGCAGATTGCAAAACTGGCATGAGAATGTACTAGAGGCATTTGCAGATTTTCACACTTTTGTTACTCAAAACAGTATGAAACCCAACCTTTTTAAATCTTCAGTAAAGAGCAAGCTGGCTGAGGACTTCACGGGGAAATGCAAAATGCTGAAGGATATCATGGAAATAAATGATACATTTGACATCAGGTCAATCAGAAGAGAAAGAATGAGCTTCAGATAAGAAAGCTGCTGGTAGGAGGGAGTGTAAAATGAGGGGAAACACAGGGCCAGGGTAGAAATAAACAGTAAAAATACATTCTTTGTTCTTGAGCTTTGGTTTCTGGATGGCTGGTTGAACTTTTCTATAAAGGAGGTTGTGTGTGGTTTAGGTTTGGAGGGGTTTTGTTGTGTTTCAAGCAACTCCTGTAAAGTGGTAGGTGAATGTTGGGGGGTTTTTTTAGTGTATCTGATGCTTATTTGAAAGAGAGGGGGAATTCCTTTGTTTGGCATATGATAAACAGTGCTACATAAAGCTGCTGTAGATTACAACAATTCAGCATAATTTCACTGGAGAAATGGCCACCCATCTCCTTCAGATACTTTAACATCTCTGCATAGGGTGTTCTAAAGCATGTTACCTTTTGTCAGTCAAAACATTTCCATTTCTGCAGCATTCACTGCTGAGATCACACCACCTGCTACTCAGTGAATTTTTCTGCCCTTTTGGAAACGTGATATGCATTAACTTTTATTTAAAGGAATAGGAAGAATGAAAAAAAAACTATTCATGATAAGAAATCATGAATCATCAGGTGGACTCTTTGATTTTCCTTCCTTGTACTGTGAAAGAGTTAGTTATTACAAAACCTGTCTGAAAGAACTGTAGATTCTTTGCCAGATCTTGACATCTTGTTGCATTGCTATAGGGTCAACAGCCACAGATGGCACGCATGCGGGTCCTGGGTGACGCAGTTGGGTTGGGCCAGGGATGGATTTGGCAGCTACCATGGTTAGGAATGAGCTTGTTAAGACATGACGATTCTGTTCTGAGGGCTGGGCAGGAACTGGGAGTTCCCCTCTCACAGAGACACCAAATGCTGCTGACAGGAAGATTGTCTGCATACTGCTTCTGAGAAAGCTTCTGCTGCCTTACACAGAGTTTACGCTGACATCTTTAACCTCTAATTTGAGGAAAAAAACATGATCCACCCATCACCCTTGCTAGCCATGGTTGCTACAAGTGTGTCCTTGGTGACCCTCACCTCACTCAAAGCACTAATAAGCTCAATGCAGAAATTACTGAGCAAAAACGCCTCATGATCAGTTTTGCAACCATTCAGTGAGGTGATTCTAATCGTCCCTTCTGGCTTTGTGTTTGTGATTCTTTGAACCTTTACCCCTGTGGTCATAGGCAAACAGGTCTGTCAGAGACGGGGTTAGAAAGCAGGAGATCCTGCATACCATTCAGTTCACAGACCACTAGGTCAGCCCTTCCTCACTGTCTCTTTACATAATGGTAGAACCATATTTAATCTGATTTTCAGTTTGGAAGGAGATTCATGCTGGAGTCTTTCACCAGTTTATTTATCCTTTTAACTTTGTCCCAGTCTTCATGCTCAAGCTTATTAGGTGACTCTAGTGGACTAAAGCCCAGTGAAGCTAAGACTCTTGTCTCAGAAAACTAAGGATTCCTCTTGTTCCTTTTTCCCTTTTCAACAGCAATTAAATGAAAAAATGTCTCCCTATTACAGCACATCACCTGCTGAATCATCAGTCGATACCCTGCCTGTGTGAGGGAGGCTTTTTAAGAATACTAGACTCATTATTCCCTGACCTAGTGATTTATATTGTGATCCTTTGCAGGAAGAAAATGTACTAAGGTTGCAAAGTGGGGGACTGAAATCAAGAGTGCATTGTAATAGATTGAGCAAATGGTACCCTAGATGATAAAAAACTGCAGGAAGGAGGAAGAGAAATATCAGGGCTGTGTGAAATATGCCAATATAAGTTTTCATGATTTTGACAGATCAAAACCCACAAGGTTTTATTTGAGGTAGTTTTGCTTTCTCAGAGGTCTTACTGAAGCCATAGCATCAGGCAGAGCCCAGCACCCCATGCACAGCCGAAGAGAGAAAAAAATGCCTGATGGACTTGCCAGCTGCATATATGTACTGGTGAGACTTACCAAGCAATTTCCACAAGTCTTAAGATTGTCTTATTTGCACTTGGATATTTCCTGCAGGTGACTAACTTCCAATGATTCTTCTTTCCAAAGGCTTAGATGAAAAGTAGCACTCTCACTCACCCATCTGAAGGCACCTGCTTCAGACTGACCATTCTTCAAGCGTGGCCCTTCCATCTACTATACATTCAGCAATACAGATTTTGGCAACCCTCCTCCTCTAGGCTCTGCCCATGAGTGGGTATCACTGAAGATCAGAGACAGTCTGCCTTTGAGGGAAACAGATAACTAGTCCAGCGTTAACCTCAGGGTTTCTGCTTGGTTTAATATGAAGTCTTTGAAAATCAATTTATTTCCTTTACAACCCTTTTTCAAGATGTTCAGAGGGTGTGGACCTGGCATATACTTTTCAAACTGGGAGCTCTTCCACATGCTTGTGGTGTACTGGTAAGCACCCAAAATGCCTGCATGCTCACTTTACACTCTACGTCTGCCAAAAAGGCCCTCACAGAAGCAACTTCCCCCTCCACACTAGCAGACTGGCTTTAGTCATGGTCAGCATTGGAAAATGAGGGTTATTCTGAGAAAGGAGATACATTTCCTGAATGCCTATAATGCCAATCTATACTGCATTTCATGCAAACCAGGGCTGATGTGACTTCAAAGACCAAAAAATGGCCTCAGGTGAAATCCATTTATCAGGTGTTTCACTGGATAAGTCTCTTCTCTCTCAACCCTTTGGAGTTTTCCTGGCATGAGATAATAATAGAACAAACCCCATCTTGCCTATGCATGTTCAGTTGAAATCAACTGAATTAAATTATCTTAATAAAGACAGTTATTACATTGCCAGTTGCCTCTATATTTTTACATCCTTCAAACCTCAGCTTCAATGCGTAGTCTAGTTTTGAGCATACAAAGAAATATCCAGCTGAAGTTTGCTGCTAAAAATAGGTAGGAAACCTCTGTGGAAATAGGTCTCATATTTTTCCACACCACTTTCTCCAACCTTACTGCTGGTAAATCTTGAGGGAAATTTTTGTCTTCATTTTCAGTTTCTTTAAAAGGAAAGTTTTAGCTCTTTCCACTTTTGTTCATCCTTAGTTAATCTTACGGTAAGTAAAACAGCGAAGTTCAAACTCAGTCTGAGACCAATCCAGAGAAGCACTTAACCGTGTGAAATGTCCTAGTGACTTCCAGAGGGACTGCTTGAATGTTTCAGCCTGTACTTCTGCTTAAGTGCTTTGCTTCTGGGGAGCTTCTGATCTCTTGATCTAAAAACATAACCTCAGGAATGGATCCCAGGTGGGTGCCAATTTGACTCCCTGGTAGCCAGGAGAAAGGAAAGTGGTGCATCATCTCCAGAGTGGTTGTTGGCACTCAGCTACAGATATCCAGACACCAACAGAGAGGGTCTGAGAAGTGACAACTGTGAATACCTCCATGACACCAGGAGATGCGACTGCTCCTGCTCTGTTTTGTGCCTCTCCGATAGACACTGCTGCAGAGCAAGCAGAGCCCCACTGCAAAGTCCAGGATATCTTTACAAAGTTAGCGTCACCAGAAGATTAAGACAATCATCTGCCACGTTGCAAGGTACAGATGATGAGGTGCAGACACGTATCCTCTCTCCCTGACCTTCCCACACAGCAGGGCAGAGAGGACACCAGGTCCAAGCACAGCGCAATGCTCTGCAGTCGTTTGCAAAGGCACAAGGGTGTCAGAGTCCTTTGGTAGACACCATTGTCAGCACAGTGAAATGTAAGGCAGTGGTCAGAGCCTGCCACACAGACCCGCCTGGGATCTCTGTGACTTGGGAGCTATGGATTTTTGTTATATAAGTAAAGCTTTTTTATGCAACTGCTCCTCCAGCACTGCCCTGCTATATCCGATTATTGTGGAGGATGAAAAACATTGTTATTTTTAACAGCTGGATCAAGGCTCAATGGGCTTAAAAGGATATTCAGAAGCAGCTGCTTCCGTGATGCTTTAAAGTTAGTGGTGGCCACTGTAAAAGCTGTTTGCTTCTGTTAGGGAGACTGCTTTTCCATGGCATTTGTCTTGCCTTGCAGTTATAAATGAGGGGCTGAGTCCTTTTTCCACACATGTTGTAAACTACTTGTTGCCATTCACCCAGGCAATGCAACAAAAACTTTCCAAAAGGTTCTTTTCCATCACATCAGCAACAGTTAAATAATACTAGTGTTTCAATTCATAGTCTATTTTTCAGGTAGGACGTCTATGTCTAAGCACCTATTGGCAATAGCTGTCCATATATCATGCAATATTAGCATCATTTATCCAATATCCAATTAATTTTTGGCCTCCAAGGGTTGGGAGTACTGTTACATTAAAGAAAGTAAAAAGTGACATCTGTCCAACAGTGACATTTCTAATGTTCACTTCTATGCTTGGACAATGCTGAGCATACCGTAAGCCATTACAGTACATAGCTTGAGCAGAAAGGGTCTAGGCATCTGAGGAAAGATAAAAGGAAAAAAGAAAGTAGTGGTTTGATCCTCTCTTTCCCAATCTATAGCAGTATTTTCATCATAGTTTAGTTACTCAACTTCCTGTGTTCCTTCCACAAAATGAAACTGTCAGGTGAACTTTCATTCTTGATCTGATCCAAATGCACAAAACTCAGACTCAGACCTTGATCTTCCTACAGTATTAGGAGCTGGTGTAGTGGATGGTTTTACTCCAAAGGCAGGTGTACATTCTGGCTGAGGTCTCCCATGCCTTAGAGGTCCACAGTGTTGTGGTGCAGCAGACTGTCTCTTCTCTGGTGATGAATCAGCTGGAAGAAGACAGAAAGTATCTCATTTTTGCAGATCAGTCATTTAAAACATTCTAAGTCTCAAACTATTCACATATATTGAACAGCTTATTTATAGCCAGAATTCCATTGGTTTTCTGTACCTCCTCAGAGTGACAGTGTCTGTTTGACAAATAGTGGATAGTCAGAGCATGCTGTGGGTCTTTGTGGTTTGCTGACCATCTGGAAACATTTACAGTTGCGTTTCTGTTAAAGGTAGGATATGTCTTATGCAACTTACACCAACCAAAATTCAACTGACTGCAGTCAATTCTAACTTTCCTTATAGTCAGTGACAAGGAAACATACTTTTCATCAGAGGTTGATTTCTTCTACCTCAAACATCTATTTTAGGATGGGGCATCCAGTCAAATACATGATTTATTGTAGTGACCATATCTAGTTGACAAAGACTAGGTACAACTTTAATTCTAGATAGATGAAGACAATTAAAATCAACCTCACCTGAAAATTCAAAACAAACTCTCAACTGTTTTAAACAAGTAAAAAAAGCATAAAAAACAAATTTCATCCTTGATGATATGCTGTATTAGACTGAAATTCCATGCACCAGGACAGCTGAATGGTTATCAAGAAGCAAAGCTTGAGTCTTTAACAGTCTGTGTAACATGACATTGCAATTTAATTACATACATCGAGGTTAGTCAGGGTGTACATCATTGTAATAGGAAGACTTAGATTGGTGCGAATAGAGAATGCATGGGGATGGATGGCTGTGGAGGAACCAGCAGGAGCATCCATCAGGCGCAGGGCTCTCAGAATGGACTGTGTTAAGGGCACAGAGATTAGCAGGACTCCAGCATGTCTACCTGCAACTTCACAAGACACCCAGACCTGGAGATGAAGGATGGTGGTGGTGATCTGATGATTCAGAGAGGTGAGACAGGATGGAGATATTGATCAATGCCAGACCTGAAAGACTAGAAAAATGCATATTGGAAACCTGAATATCCTGAGAGAATCTTGGGAGACCAAAAAAGGCTTGACAGTTGGTGTTAACTTTCCTCCATGTTATTGCAATGGATCCTGGATTTAATATTTTGACACAAACTGTAATGCTGCTGGGTCAATGTCTGGTCACTGCAAATATGCTGCTGCTCATGAGTGTGAGACTGAGAGCTTGTATCAGTGAAAACATTGTTTTTTCAATCCATATTTTAAGAAAAATCACCTTTCCCCTTTGTAAGGTCATGAGTATTGCCATGACTATATGTGGCATGGGTATTCTGTGCACTTGTTGATAAGATGTTGTGACAGCGTTCATGTATATGTAGACTGCATGCAAGCTATCAGTTTACAGCAGGAGATATTTCTTCTTAAAGGAAGTAGAGTACACCCTGTTCCTGTGAACTAAGAGATAACAGTTGAAAAGAACTGCGGTTTAGAGAAGTATTTCTTTCTCCTCTTAATTCCTTAAATTGGGGAGGGGGAGAAATAAAAAAGAAAAAAAAAGGTATTTTGGAGGACTCTTTGTCCTATCTCAGAAATAAAGATACAATGCCTGGAAATGATTGATGCAAGCTATTATTAAGGGAGATATAATCATAAATTTCTGCAGTTAGATAATGATGAAGTTGAAGAGAATTAAATCTTGTAATCACAGATAGCTATTTTTTCGGGAACAGTATAATCTGAAAGATCTGGTCCATATCATCTTGATGTTTACAAATAAACATTGAAGTGGAATTTAAATGCTGGCTAAAATGAAATTAGAATAAGATTCACCTTCTGTGATGCAGTGAATGCGCTGCACTGATCATCAGCAAATGCTTTCTCCTTTGGTAGTTTTGCACAAATATGTAGTTGTAAAATAACACCAAGCCTTATTTAGTATATTTAGTACATTTCAGATTCTTTCTTCAGAGAATATGGTCAACTTCCTCAAACTGAAAAAAAAAATAAATCTGTGTCACTTGCTTAAAATAGTAAAATTATCTTTAAAATAATGAATTTTCATTCAGGATTTGCCAAAATATAGTTTTACTCCAAATGTCATACTGTTGTTTGCCTTTGTGGAATATAGAGATGATCCTATGAAAAGCACCAGTATTTGGAATAGGATTTTATTCAGCTGGCATCCTCTGCCCTTTCCACTAACCTGAAAATACATATGCTTGGGAAAAAAGGCACTAAGTTAGATCCTGATGCATTAAATTTTCATGGTTTTGAGAAACTGACTCCAGTTGATACCAGATGAAGACCCATCCTTGGATAGGCTCAGCTTGATGCAAAGCTTTCATGTCTCTAATCTCTTTCACATTCAAAGCAAAAGGAATTATCAAAATAATAAATGGTTTCTGCACCTTTGGTCAGGTCCCAGACAGCTGGAACTGGAGGGACACACTGTGAAGCACCTCACTGCCATCCTTCATGACTTCTGTGGCCATGCAACCATCACAATTTCTGAAGGATTTATTGACGTAGGAATGTTCTCACTGTACGTTGAGAGTAATCAATCTCACCTTTCATGAGACCTTCTTTTGTAAAGATCATCCTCCTTCTATTTATAGTGTTAATGCAGAGAAACAAAAAAATCAGATACTGTAACCCTCAAGTTCATATTCTTTTCCGACATTGTCCTTCAAAATTGCAACACTCCAGTTGAATTGATTTCATAGAATCATAATATGGTTTGGGTTGGAAGGGACCTTAAAGATCATCTAGTTCCACCCCCCTGCCATGGGCAGGGACACCCTCAACTAGATCAGGTTGCTCAAAGCCCCAACCA
The DNA here is from genome assembly GCA_027574665.1 of Rhynochetos jubatus. Taxonomy (NCBI): domain Eukaryota; kingdom Metazoa; phylum Chordata; class Aves; order Eurypygiformes; family Rhynochetidae; genus Rhynochetos; species Rhynochetos jubatus. The sequence continues at coordinate 11,084,465 of CM050648.1, read as the reverse complement.
GCCTGGCCTTGAACACTTCCAGGGATGGGGCATCCACAGCTTCTCTGGGAAACCTGTTCCACTGCCTCACCACCCTCTCCGTGAAGAACTTCCTGATATCTAATCTAAATCTCCCCACTTTCAGCTTAAAGCCATTACCCCTTGTCCTTTACAGGTCCCTGTAAAAAGCCCCTCCTCAGCTTTCTTGTAGCCCCTTCAGGTACTGGAAGGTGCTGTAAGGTCTCTCTGGAGCCTTCTCTTCTCCAGACTGAACAAGCCCAATTCTCTCGGCCTTTCTTCATAGCAGAGGTGCTCCAGCCCTCTGAGCATCTTTGTGGCCTCTTCTGGATTCGTTCCAACTGATTGATATCCTTCTTATGAATGATATCCTTCTTATTTCATACATGTCTGTGAGTTTTCCTGGAGTGCTTAGAGTAATTAAGTGGACAACATTTCGGCTAAACTTTCTCTGTATTGTTCCTGAGGTGCAAAGCAGACAAAAAGCTGGCTTACCCAAATGGTAAGAGCATTTGGTAAAATCATTGGTCTTTCTTACCCAAATGGTAAGACCCCAGTGCAGATCCTCTAAAAACAAGTGATTCTCCAACCTATAAGTGGCATAATTTCTTTTCACTAAAAAGTCACTTCTGCCTGAGCTGGTTATTCTGAACTGCCCAGTGGAGATCCAGTTACAATTGTATAGATAATTCAAGCTATAATTCCTGTTATTCTAAAGTTGATAGCCAAAACCTGCCAGAGGAATTAATATCTTCAAAGTACTTGCTTCTCCATACTGACTATAAAGGGAGTCAAAGTTGACCAGCTCAGATGGACGTATTTACAGGGGAAATGTCTTAAGGCAGGTGAGATAAATGCCAGCTGTGGCATTATAGATTAGTGAACTCCCATTCATGGTTTGTGTTGCCTTTGGTGTTGGAAGTTACAAGAAAGAGAACAGGACTGAATTCCCCTGGGCACTGTTCAGATTATGAGGGGGGGAACTGCTTGTTCAAAGCCTAGCTCTGACTTATCTAAGGCAGAGAAAGAAGGAAGAATAAGCAAATACATGGAGAGATAAAGCAGTTAGCCCAAGAGTTTGTGTGGGTTGATACGCCAATGAACTGACTGTGGAATATAACCTGAAGATTTATGAGGTTGTTTAATTTATATGTTTGCTTAGCAATGGTGTGCTTGTTGTTGTTGTTTTAAACTTTATGGAGTGCCTAGTGTTTCAGATTGGTACAATAAAAAGTAAATTAAAAATAAACAGATTTTGCTTATTGCGGCTGCTTACCCTGATGCTGCATCCTGGAGAAGCTGTGAAGAAACACAGCAAAAGCAGCCACCTCTAGTATGCGTTTTAAATAAGGAAGCTCCCATATACCTATTTTTCATTTCATGTTACACCCAACTCTGAAATACAATGCATGAGGGAGTCATAGAACAGCCTACAAAGCATCAGAACTGCAGTTTGGTGACATAAACATAATTTATTTTTATTCTCCTAGATAGTGAAGCCTAAGGACATGACTAGTCATAAAATATGACTTTCCAGGAGAAGAAACCTAAATGTACAACTGCTTGGATTTGGTGTGTAAAGTGCTTGCAGAATCTGATGTTTCAAGAATAATACAAAGTAAAGAACAAGGTCCATGTCAGTAGGTGTTAATGTCTTGTCCTAGAAAAGGAACAGTTCGACATCCCAGATGGCAAAGACCCTAAAAGTAAGAACTGCAAGAACAAGTGGTTGTCAGTGAGTGTTATTTCACTAAAGACAAATACTGATGGGATGGGAAAGTGACTTGTTCTTTCTTGTGGAGTTGTATCGTATATTCCAGGTAGCCTGGTATTATTTTCAAGATTTATTTCTGGTTTTTGTGAGGTCTGGAAACTCATTGTGACTGCTCAGACTCATAATCATGAGCAATGAACTGAAAGATAAAGCTTGGGAAAACTGGAAGACGTGTGGGTCAATAGCAACATAAGCTTCCTCTTAGACCTGACATCACGTTCCCTTGTCTCCATTCGTTCATATACTCCACAATGACATTATGTCTGTTCTACAGGGATTTAACTACACAGAATCATAGAATCATTTAGGCTGGAAAAGACCTTTAAGATCAAGTCCAACCATTAACCTAACACTACTAAGTCCTCCACTAAACCATGTCCTTCATCACCTCATTCACATGTCTCTTAAACACCTGAAGGGATGGTGACTCATCCACCTCCCTGGGCAGCCCATTCCAATGCCCGATAACCCTTTCAATGAAGAAATTTTTCCTATCATCCAGTCTAAACCTCCTCTAGCACAACTTGAAGCCATTTCCTCTTGTCCTATCACTTGTCACACGGGAGAAGAGACTGAAACCCACCTCTCTGAAGCCTTCTTTCAGGTAGTTTTAGAGAACAATAAGGTCTCCTCTGAGCCTTCTCTTCTCCAGGCTAAACAACCCCAGTTCCCTCAGCCGCTCCTCATAGGACTTATGCTCCAGACCCTTCCCCAGCTTTGTTGTCCTTCTTTGGGGACCCCATTGGTTTCAAGGAATTATGTAATCAAATGCCTTTGAGGATCTGGAGTGTTCTGAACATTTAGCAATTTCTAAATGAGATCTTGTATTCATGACATTTAAATTTCATTAGCATTCACACAAGTAACATCTTGTGTGTAGCATTATGCGGGACGATTTCAAAGACTGCCATCGAAAATTTTCAGCGGAGAACAGCTGCAGGCCTGGTTAAAGTCATGTAAATGATACCTTTTGTTTGGGCTAAATCAGAAGAGTAAATATAGTCACTGTTCACGTGGGATGAGCAAGAGCATCAGGGTGTCAGCCCATGGCACTGGTGAGCTGTTCCAAGCAGCAAAATCCAAGATGAGGGTGCCAGAGGTACCCCAAGGGGCTGACCTCAGCACCCACTGTCTTTGGCTGTCAGAGCACTTGGAATTGGGAGGAGGGGACTGTCACAAAACCAGCAGATAGTGTAACACAGAGTGGAGATACTCCTCTGGTGCAGGGCAGAGAGAGCTGAGAGACTGAGTGGCTCCTGGGCATCAAGTACACTGGCAAGGCAGACTTCAGTTTCTGAAACAAGAAAACTGCTGCTGTGTTCAGGATGCCATCATGACCCTGTCTACTCTGTCTCTTTAGGTTCTACGCTTAACCAGTAAATAGTGGAAGTTTCCTCCAGGGTAAATTTCAGAGCAGGAACTTCGCAGAGCTGCGTTGGTGACTTCCCCCAGTCTTTAATCTGGGAAAAACCTCAGGCTACTATGTCCAGGCTCCCACTGATTCAAGCTTAATGTATCTCCCTTTCCTGCATCATGAAAGCTGAAGTGGTAATTTTTCTCTGTCTCAGAGCACTGTCTACTTTGTTAATATTTTGGAGGTAAGGTACTATGGTAACAAGCAATACAGCCAGTGCCTAAAGAGGAATTTACATCACCAGAGATGCTGTCTTTGAGCAGCTTGACACATCTGTTCATGCACAGCAATCTGATTCTCTGTCAGCCCACAGGAAAACCCAGCTGAGTTCCAGCTGGATCAGACAATGCAGTTGTGTCAGGATTTCAGAGGTAATCTAAGACAGAGCCATCTAAAATGCAAGTGAGAATAAGAAAATACCTTGAGGTTTCAGGAGGCAGCAATATTTATCAGAATTCTAAAGTTATCTATCCTGAGCAAAGCACTAGGAAAGGCAAAACTCCTGTATAGGACATAAGCAGAAATAAAGGCTCACTCCAAACAGAGAGGATTAATGCTCTCCTAAACCCATCATTCTTTAAGGTATTTTGAAATACTGGCATCTTCGGGTGATTTCATTTTCACAAGAAACAAAACGCCCCTGCCTTCTTTCAGACAACATTAAGTATACCAGGAAAAAATCATAAAATCAAAATAAATTTAGGAATAAGCTGTCTGAAGTTAGCAAGACTATCTTGAGTTGAATGTAAAAGCTGAAATATCTTTATTTTGGATCACCAGAAAACTTTACATTGTTTCTCTTTTAGTAAATTCCACTGACTTTAACTAATATATTTTCTAGGAGAAAATGAAAGATTTCAAAACTATGACCAAATATTCTTTGATTCAACTCCAGCAATGACAGCAAAAAACCAGAAACAATTGAAAAAAGTAAGTGAACCAAGCTGGAGTAACTGTAAAGAAAAAAAGAAAAAAAGATAAGAAACAGAAGATATCTTTGAGGTTGAAAGAACCAGAAAATTAATTAATAAAGTAGAGTTAAACAAGAAGCAAAACACATGACCTGTCATTAGGCAAAAAAAACCAGGTACTCTAAGCTGCTGTTTTACTGCCGTTAGGAAAAAAAAATTAGGAAATTATGAATGTAAAGACGTCTGTCAGTTAATTTTTAAATTAAAAACTTGATATAAAAATATGGCCGAAAAGGTTCTTATTTCAAATATTTACACTAAAGAAATCTATTTAACAGAAAAGCAACTGTTCACATATGCAGAATTAGAAACACAGAGTTGTGCTAGCAAAAATCAGGAGAACCAGAAAATGAAACTGAGATGGTAAAGGAAGCCAAACCACATGGTTAACTTCACCTTCCCGATATTAGCAATGCTGACATAATAACAACATGGTAATGCATTTTTATTGCATGTGGTCCCAGGGGACACCAACTTCATGGGGTGATGATGCATGTTATAGCATGCTCAGCTAGTGCCTCAACTGTGCAGCCCCTTAGGTTTAATCGCTGCGGTTGGTGGAATGCTGATAATTACACTGGGAAGGGGGTTATAGGTTGGTTTTTTTTAAGGTATTGCCTAATCCAAGATTGGTTAATTACAATGAGGGAAATACATAAATAACAAGAAAAACTTAGAGAAAAGACAAATTTCCTTTTCAGATATTTAAAGGCAAACCTGGGAAACCTCTGATAAACCCTTAAAATAGTGTTTGGAGTCACTGGCAGTAAATCCATAAAAATACCCTCAAAATTTACCAGAAATCAGCATTTTAAATTCTTGTAATTACTTTGCTGACATCCTCAGCACAATAAGAATGTGTAAGTCCAGTGAGCAGTAGAATTTAAATGTTTAGAATGTAAAGTGCTCTACTGGGCATTCCCTCTCCCACCTGCTGGATTTAGAGACAGAAAGAAAAGAAATTGATATGAAACATTAATTTGATGGATGGAACAGCCTGGTAGCAATTTAGGATACACAGGATGCATAATCTGAGGTTTCTGGCTGCTTTTAAGTTTGTTGACTATCATAGAATAGCAGACTGAAAAGTGTTTACAAAGGAATCTAAATTAGGCACGGAGCTACCCTGCTTTCCTTGTCTAGACAATGGAAAGAAGGCATTTCCTAAAGACAATTCAGTAGTCTGAAGATCTCAGTTGCACTCTGTAGATACCTGTCACTTTTCATTCAACAGAACAGTAACTTGGAACAATAGGACCAAAAAAATGATGGCTAAATCTGATCTTTGAGCAAGAGAAGACAAGCTCTTTCTCTAGGATTCATGCAAAATCTCTGTGGTGCCTGAATGTTGGCTCATGTCAAACAGGAGGCCTGACATATCTAGAATGAGTTGGCAATCAACCATTGTGTGGATAACTTTTTTACTAGACATGTAACAGTAGGAGTGCTCAAGATAAATAATGACATATTTGTGGGTGGAGAGCTCTGAGAGTCTATAAATTGACCCGAGGGCAGGATCTAATTGGAAGGAACCTATTCCTCTTTTGTCTTGAAACAAGCACTCTGTTTTTCTTCTCTGAGGCCCTCACGTTCTCATGTTCTGTAATTAAACAATAGCCCTTACTGTTGAGGGGTTTACTATGTCATAATTTGGCCATGGCATAAACTGGTACGCATAATCCAGTACAGTCAATTATTTCATTCTACAGCGCTAAAACAAAGACTAGATTGTGGTCAGGATAAAAAGACTTAGACAGATCTGGATACATTCTCAGATCTAAATTACTCAGTGCCCATGTAAATCAACAGGAGATAAGTACTTAACATTTTGGAACTCTGGGGCAGAGGATAGGAGGGAAAGTTGACATTCTCTGTAATTCCTTGGTCATTCCTTTCTCTGTTTCTTCTCAGTTTGTTTGTCATTCCTCAGGGTTTTGTGTAAGAGAATATGGTGAATCAGCTCCCCTTTCTAAGCTCACAGGAGGGAACTTGTTCTTCCTGAACAAAGAAAACCAACTCTGTCTGGACATACTGCAGGAAATTACAATTAATATTGGAATTCCAATTAACATTCTAGATGTAAATAAAGGATCACAATAAACATATGTTCATGATGCTTTTAGTTGCACTCAATGAAAAAGACCACTCCAACAGTCAGGATCATGGAAAGGTGGACAAAATTTGCTTTTCAGCCCACAGTAGCATGTTAGATCTCACAACCACCATTAGACTTATCCTCAGAGCAATTCTGTAAGTTACAGGAATGCTGTCATCTCTTCCTTACAGTTTAAGAAGTGTGAGTACAGAATAGACTAAGTGAAACATGGAGAACTGGATTCAATGACTATCAATGGTTTAATGCCAAACCGAAAGAAGGAATTGGATATGGGTTTCTGCAAGCATCCATCCAATCTTGTTAAATGCTTCCTTCAATGACGTGGATGAAGAAATACAGACTGTCATTATTGAATCAGCAAGTAATATAAAGCTGGAAAAATGTTTGAAAAAATTTTGGAGACTAGAACGAGGATTCAAGCTCTCAGAAAAAAAATTATTGGATATACTGTAAAAGAATAAAGACAAGATCAGTCACATATTTAGATAGGCGTAATAATTCCACAAGTTACAAGATTGTTAGGCAGCAGTCCTACATGAACACTCCCACCTGAGATCAGTAACTGTACTTTTTGGGCACAACAATCCTTAGTCTAAAAGGAAATTTCTTCCATAGGAACTAAAAAATCACTGTGAATCCCATGAGTCCTTATCCTCAATTCAAAGACGATTTCTTCAAAACTATCAATACCCACTTTGTACCTATAGCAGTATTTAATCATGTACCTCTTAAAAAGCTAGTGTATAGCACCTATATTTCTCACTTAATGTAAGAGGAAGAAATAGGCTGCCCCGCATTATGGAAACAGGTGTGTTACCACATTTCTCAGTGTGCATATGGAAGGAGAGGCAGTAGGGAAGCAATGTGCTGCACAGGCTTCTCCCAGGTGATTCTTTTTATTCTTCTGAATTTCACCAATTTTTTTAAGAAAAGTTTCTATTTAGTCTTTATTTCCAAGAAAAACTCAGAAATTTAAGTTGAGTCAACTGTCTGTGATATGGACATCTACAACAGCAGCCCTGCACAGCCTCGCTGACTCCAGTGATAAATTACCTCAGATGGATAATGAATGTCACAGAATTCAATTTTAAGGCCTTTCTATTTTCCATGCAATAAAAAGAAGGAAAACATGTCTTTCATGTATTTTACTATAGGTATCCCAGTTTGAAATAGTACTTAGGTTACATCCCATTTTTCACTCATTCAAAACGTTGTTAGTTACGGAAAGTCCCCACTGGATATATTCAATCCTCAGTCTGGGAAAGTCTGCCTTAGTAAACTCAATGTTTCTTTATAACTATACACAAATAAACCTCTCCATAATGTTCATGAAGAAGCTTTGGTTGTGAGTGGAAGGGTGTGAGATAGTACCTGTTAGAAATAGGAATCTGGCTGCAGTATGGAGTATAGTCCTCCATTTAAAGCAGACTTCCTGTCATCAGAGCCATTTCTCATTTTCTGCCTTTCCCCCCTCATTTCTTCCCCCTGCTTTTAATGAAAAATTATGGCAATAGAATAAAAATATTATGTATGATTTTTTTTATATACTTTCAAAGGCAAAACAAGAATATGCACATTTTCAAGTGATACTCTGCTGTGACTAAAAGATTTGTCATCTGGTGAGAGTGCTAATTAAAGGCAATTATCATTAAGATTTACCTGCCAATGTATTGCGTCTTCCAGAAAAAGATTACATTTGTTTACTTTGGGAATCCCACAGCTTCGTAGTATTACAGACATGGGAAATGAGCGTAAGATGTGGCAGCTCACTGCTCAGGATGGTACTAGCAGTAAAGCTTGCCTTTACCACTGATATCTTTGTACAGGACTGTGCAGAGTATAATAGCCTTCCAGCAGTTCTGAAAAATGAAAATGGGAGGAAAGCAGTACTGAGAAAAGCAAACTGTCTGAATATCTGAGAGTGTAGTATTCCATGGAGATTCCAGAGAATGGCCAAATTACACTACATTTAATCAGAGGCAGTATTCCAGAAGCAAGGAAAACAGCCACAAAGTTCAGTAGATCCAGCTGAAGGGAAGAAAGCAAGTGGTCACAGAGCATGGATTACATTCATCAATGTCCATGCATGGATGTTTCCATAGGTTAAAAGAAAGACCATAGCATTAGTGCCAACTCCTGATTTTTTGTTATCTCCCTAGATGGATTCCAACCCTGTGCCACTGAGGAAATTAGGCTAACCAAACACACAGAGATAAAGTGTTCACTGCAAGGAGATAACGGACATTTATTTATCCAAAAAAAAAAAAAAAAAAATCAAGCAAGGCTAAAAACATAGAATCTGTAGATTTTGGTTAGCTTGCCATGATGGCATTTAGTTTTTAAACCTCACAGAATTCACATGACTCCATGAGACATCTAGGCTGCCATTGCAGGTCAGGAAGAGTCAAGCATCTTAGAGTGGGATCCACATAGTCTTGTTGGAAGGCTGCTTCAAGTTACCCAGGAGGACATGATCGTATATGTCACAGCTCTCCAAATCAAGGTGTTTAACCTGGGGCTTCAGGGAGGGACTGTCAGGGACCAATACTGCCAAGAAACCTCCACACCCTCTCTGAAACTTTTTCCTAAAATACAGGAGAACATGGAGTTCATCTTCCTTTATCCAATAGCTCACTGATTACAAAACTCATTCATGAGAGTGAAAACCTAGGTTCAAACCAGCAGGCTAGTTGGATACTCATTGGTCTACAAATCTTGGAGTGGTAAGAAACTGAATTGATAGCATTCTGCTCTAGAACACAACCTAGATTCAGTATCCAGTGCCTCCTTTGCACCCCTTTTATGTTGATTAATTAGGCTGCGACTGTCATGGTGACATCTGGTATACACTAGATATGAGATTCATATACCTAAGTGTGAATTTTTAAAGTAACACTAAGGTCCTATACACCCCAAGATCCCACTAGAGTTAAAAGAAAACAAAGCAGATCATAGGTGTCACCTCATCTTAAGGTGGATGCATAAAAAAGATCCACTAAATCACATTGTGAAAAATCCTATTTTTCCTCATTGACTGAAGATAACCCTAATGAGATCTGATGGATGTATTTAGATGGGTATCCACATCTCTGAGGCATCACAGTTTTTATTATAGTCCCATAATTTCAAAAGAAAAATGTTCTATAGAACTGACCTCAGACCCATAGAGATCACAACTTTCTCAAGTCTGTTTTTTGTTCTCCCACACAAGAAAGTATTTTTATAAGAAACTGATTATGTGAATTAGATTGTTTCTGAAGAAATACTTCACAGTTTTATAGCTTGGAGACAGTTAATCTCACCAAGCTCCTTTATTTCTCATTCAAAATAACACAGTAGGAGTCCTTTCTTATGTAAAGACCTCAGTGCACTCTACACCATTAAAATATGTAGGTGTTCTGTGGAAGAAGAAAACAGTAATCGTATTTTAATAGTAAGGTATGTGAAATGGAAAACAATTCTAAGACTTAAACAGGGTCACAGAGGCAGCAATAAAGGAGTGGGCAGAGATAGGCAGGAACTAGAACTCTCTGCCTTTTATGACCTCAAAACTTCCTCCTGTTGGCCATGTAGTGAATAAAATGGGGGGTTATTTACAATAACTGGTTATTTTAAAATGCTTTGCAAATCAGAAACACAGAAGCAATTCCTCAGCCAACATTACCTCATTTCTTTTTGCTATGAAAAATCTACCCACTTTCTTCAGAAGCAGGACAACTCTTCCAATAGTGTTTGCATCACCATGGAGTTCTTGGCAGCCATCAACACTTTGGAAGCACCTCAGCGATGTGTATTTGGGAACACTTTCAACCACAGCTTCCTCTTTCATGTGCAATCCTGACATTTGATGCATACTGGAACATCAAAAGACATGAAAGAACTCACCCGAAGATGCTCCTGTTCACTTTAATTTATCCTTTGCATTGGATCCCAGAAGGGCAAGTTGAAGAGAAAAATCTAGGTAGCAGGTTATTAAACCACATAATATTTTAAAACATTCTTCCTCTCTTTTTCAATTTGCAAATCCTGTCACAAAGCAGGTATTAAAAAAAATCCCTCTGATTTCTTGAAGGGTCCTGCATTAATTATTCAGACACAGCTCTGAGGTCAGACAGTGTAAGGGGCAAAGGAACTGAACATGTCCAGGTAATCTGCAGAAAAAGAGGATTGCTGCATTTCTGAAGGGAAAGAAAATAGTAATGTCTCCAATGAGAGATGGGACATTAACACCCCAAATGCCTTCCTTGCCCTTGACACAGGTTATCTGATTAAGTTTTTTACTTGGAATCTTATTGTTCCTTGAGAGGTGAGACATAGAATACATGTCAGGTTCCTCTATGATCCTGCTTTAGATGCCAGGCTTATTCAAAGTAATTCGATACATGCCATCAACTCTAATGGCCAGAGGAGTCTAGGTGTCATTGTCCTATAAGTGTTCTTTGCCTTTTATACCTCTTTTTATGATGTTTCTTTCTAAAGCACCTCAGGTAGTCTATGAATTAAACAAACTCATTTTATTAGAAGAGTCTCCAGGGTGCCTTCAGTACTTCAGCTTCTAACTTCAGACCCTGGACACAATCAATGGATGAATCAATAATAATCAATGCACAGAGCATTTCAGCAGGATTAATGACTGGCTGGGAGGCACTGATGGGCAGAAATTAAGTCAAGCACCATTAATCCCAGCTGGTCATTTGTCCTTAGGCAGTGCTTTGTGCCAAGGTCATTACTGCTATTCTAAGAAAAAAATAAAATGAAGCTGACATTGGCACATAGATATTTTTAACCTGGCTGGTGCAGAGTCAGTTGTTTTGTATGACTCCTTCTATTAAGTGTGACCCTCCATCAGGCATTTCCATTTCATAAAGTGTCCCAGCACGATTTTCTCCATCTAGTGAATCAACAGGCACCTTCAACCAACTATATGTTGCATAGAGGTGTCCTAGGATTCATGGAGCCTGGCAGACCACTCTCTCCTGCAGCAAGGATTTACTCTTACCCTTTTCCCACACACACTCATCGTGGCTAGGATGAAAACAGGGACATGTGCATCTCTGCCAAGGTGCTAGGAATTGTTGCAACCATGTATTGTGTCTACTGGATTCTCAGGAAATCCTATCAGCTCAAGGCAGTGATGGATCACAGAAGGAAAAGCACTTCTAAAGATCTTCTTGGATTAGCCACAGCATGTTCAGCTCACCACACGCACACAGATGGGGTGACATTAGAGTTATAAACTTTCCCAAAACATCCTAAAAATGACTGACCCCTGATGCATGGCAACCATGCTGTATCTACAAAATATTGTAAGAGCCAACATTAAGGATCATATTTGTTGATCAGCTGTGTTAAGCACTAGAAAGCTCTTAGAGCTAGTTTACTAAACACAACTTCTGAACCCCAGAACACCTTGTTCTTTAAAACACAAAGTATTCCTGTATGCTTCATGTATTCTGATGCTCTGATCCTGACTCTTCTCCTTCTGTGCTTCCAGACTGTGTTAACAGTGATAGGCCAAGGTGCTCAATGATTTTTTTACCTCAGTCTTCACTGGAAAATATGCAAGCTATACAACCCAAGATGCAGAATGGAAGGGCTGGGAATGGGAGACTGGAGAGCCACTCATGGTTAGAGAGAATCAGGTTCAGGAGCACCTAAGGAACCTGTAGGTGCACAAGTCCGTGGGACCTGATGAAATATATCCGCAGGTCCTGAAAGAACCAGCAGATGATGTTACTAAACTTCTACCCATGATATCTGAGAAGTCATGGTGGTCTGGTGAAGTTCCCACTGACTGGAAAAGGGGAAATATAACCCCCATCTTTAAAAAGGAAAAAAAGGAGGATCCAGGGAACTACAGGCCAGTCAGCCTCACCTCTGTGCCTGGCAAGACCATGGAGCAGATAGTCCTGGAAACCATGCCGAGGCACATGGAAAACAAGGAAGTGATTGGTGAAAGCCAACATGGCTTCACCAAGGGCAAATCATGCCTGACTAATATGGTGGCCTACTATGATGGGGTCAAGACCCTAATGGATAGAGGACGGACAACAAATGTCATCTACCTGGACTTGTGGAAAGTGTTCAACACCGTCCCACACAATATCCTTGTCACTAAATTGGAGAGACATGGATTTGATGGATGGACCACTTAGTGGATAAAGAACCTGCTTGGTGGTTGCACTCAGAGAGTTGTGGTCAGTGGCTCAACGTCTGATTGGAAAGCAGTGATGAGTGGCGTTCCACAGGGGTCAGTATTGGGACCAGTGCTGTTTAACATCTTTGTCAGCAACATGGACAGTGGGATTGAGTGCACCCTCAGCAAGTTTGCTGATGACAGCCAGCTGTGGAGTACTGTGGGCACACTGGAAGGAAGGAATGCCATCCAGAGGGACCTTGACAGGCTGGAAAGGTGGGCCTCTACCAACCTCATGAAGATCAACAAAGTCAAGTGCAAGGTCCTGTGCATGGGTCAGGACAATCCCAGGCACAAGTACAGGCTGGGTGGAGAATAGATCAAGAGCAGCCCTGAGAAGGACCTGGGGGTACTGGTGGATGAGAAGCTGAACATGAGCCAGCAGTGTGCGCTGGCAGCCCAGAAAGCCAATCATATCCTGAGCTGTATACAGATAAGTATGGTCAGCAGGTCAGGGGAAGTGATTCTCCCCCACTGCTCTGCTCTCGTGAGACCCCACCTGGAGTACTGTGTCCAGCTGTAGAGCCCTCAGCATAAGAAGGATATCAAACAGTTGGAGCAAGTCCAGAGGAGGCCACAAAGATGATCAGAGGGCTGAAGCACCTCTCCTATGAAGAAAGGCTGAGAGAATTGGGCTTGTTCAGCCTGGAGAAGAGATGGCTTGGGGAGACCTTATTGCAGCCTTCCAGTCCCTGAAGAGGGCCTACAAGGAAGCTGGGGGGGGGATACTTTTTAAAAGGGCCTGTAGTGACAGGACAAGGGGTAATGGGTTTAAATTGAAAGCAGGGAGATTTAGTTTGGATATCAGGAAGAAATTCTTCATGGAGAGGTTGGTGAGCCACTAGGAAAAGTTGCCCAGAGAAGCTGTGGATGCCCCATCCCTGAAAGTGTTCAAGGCCAGGCTGGATGAGGCTTTGAGCAACCTGGTCTAGTGGAGGGTATCCCTGCCCATGGCGGGGGGGTTGGAACTAGATGATCTTTAAGGTCCCTTCCAACCCAAACTATTCAATGGTTCTGTGAACATGAGCAAGAATGAGTGGACAATCCAAGTAAAAATCCTTCACAACGTATCCATCTGTTCTCATTTGCAAGACATAGATTATAGGCAGCACTATATTGGTCTTGGTAATTCACTATGAAGAAGGAGCTAGAGTCCTAATCATGCTAGGTATACCACAATGTAGCAGGGGCCTGGAGATTGCCTTGTGTTACTTACTATAAAATGTACTTAAGTGCAACTCAGGGCACTGCTTGAAACTTCTCCCCATCTCAAATGGGTTTCAGGTTTTCTTGTAATTCTAACAGGAAACAGATCAAATTGGAGTGCCTCTCCATTCTTTGAAAAAAACATTCAGCTAATAATGCTGAAGTCTGAGCCTCCTCATGTGCTGAATAACCCCACAGGTGGACTAATTTTCCTGTCTAAATACAAACAAGAAACATCTAAAAATATTTTGAGTGGAGATGGATGTCTTGTAGGGGAAATTACTAGATGAAAATACTCTGAGATTCTTCTGAGACAGCAGGTAAATAGAACTTCAGTTCTACTTTCTAGTAATTGGGCAAAAGTTTAGGTGTGTTATTTGCTTCCTGAGGATTTTGGAAAACTTGTATCCCAGGTGACACAGTCAAGGCTTGCAGAAAAAATAAGAGTACACTGCATGTGGATCAGGAGACTGTGCAAATTCCATTGGGGAGGACAAATCTTACTGTGTCTCGTTTGGACAGAAGAAAAAAAAAAGCACATGAAGCTTGGATTCAGTGAAAACATAATGTCAATAACAGGACAGATTCTTCTGAGTGCAAACATGTAGTTTCCTGGGCTGTAGAGAAAACCATCAGTTGTAACATTCAGCTACGGAATGGAGCTTCTCATCACAGACATATGCTGTGTGAAGTAGCTGGTTACTGTTTGGTTTGCTTTTACTCTGCCTCTCCATGATGTTAGTTGGTATCATGCAGTTTTGATTTTAAAAAAATCAAACCAGCAACCCACACCTAAACAAAACAATTCCTGGTCACTTTCTGTAGGCCTTCCACGATTTATAGATATTGATACAGACAGATATATCCTTCATCTGGGCTGTCTGAAACACTGATAAGGTGCTATTTGAATGCTTGGAAAGAATTAATGGTTAACAAATGAAGCCATTGTCTGTGCACAGTGTGCCATATTGTTTAATGAAACTAAGAGAAAAAATGAATGACTGAATGATTCAAAATCCTGAAGAAGCCATGCAGAACTAGGTGGAAATCTCCTGGACACCATAGGCTGGAAAATGTATCCTATACCTTCTACTACAGAAAAAGATCAAAAATCAAGAGAAGCAATGATAAGCTTGTGTTACCCTGATTGTGTTGGGTTTCTGTGGTGGTGGGTTCTGATAGCTGGGGAAGGACCACAGGGAAGCTCCCAGTTGTGCCATCTCTGGCCATGGCCAAGACAGTCAGTACCTCTGCAAATTGACATATTTAAGAGGGGAAAACACAAAAAGAGAAACAGCAGAGGAATCAGCAACAGAATGGAGAGAATCAGCGTGGAGAGAGGAGTGGGATATGAGAGAGACAACAAGGCAGACACCCATGTCAGTGCAAAAAGGTGGGGAGGAGGTGCCCAGAGCAGAGGTTCCCCTGCAGACCATGGTGAGATGGCAGGCTGTGCCCTGCAGCCATGGAGGGTCACGGAGCACAAAGATGACCCTGCAGCCCTGGGAGGACCCCATGACAGAGTGGGTGGCTGTGCCCGGAGGAGCCCCTGACCCTGTGGGAAGCCCAGACTGGAACAGGTTGTTCCTGAAGGACCGCAGACCCACAGAAAGGACCCACACTGGAGCAGTTAGAGGAGAAAACTGCAGCCCGTGGGAAGGACTCACGCCTGGGAGGTTCATGGAGGACTGTCTCCCATGGAAGGGACCCCACGCTGGAGCAGATGCAGAGTGTGAGGAGTCCTCCCCTTAATGAGGAAGGAGTGGCAGAGATGGCGTGTGATGAACTGACCACAACCCTCAATCCCTGTGCCCCTGTGCTGCTTTGGGGTTGAAGGTAGGGAAATGGGGAGCAACGCTGAGGCTGGGAAGAAGGGAGGGATGGGGGGAAGGTCTTAAAGATCTGTTTTGTTTTGTCATTCATTGTCCTACTCTGATCTGATTGATAACAAAGTAAACTGATTTTTCTTCCCCAAGTTCAGTCTGTCTTGCCCATGACTACAATTGACAAGTGATCCCTCCCTGTCCTTGCTTTGACTCATGAGCCTTTCCTTATATTATCTCCTCCCCATCCCACCTAGGGGAGGAGTGAGTGAATGGCCACATGGTCTTTTGTTGCTGCCTGGGCCTGAACCACAACACTAGTTACCTTCAAATTGCTACTTCACCCTGTACAGACCTGTATTAAGGTACAAAGGTGTATCTCCACAGTGTTCCTCTGCCTTTTCTCAGTATTTAAGCTCAAGGTATATATATGTAGACAGGCATATTCAATTAGATATTGTGTTTTATGAGGGCTTTCTGGAGTTTAAGTCCTCTCTTGTGGGTCCCATGAGCTCACACAAACTCAGCAGGTGTTGCATGCAGTATTCAGTTTCAGAAGAAAACCAGTGTATTTTCCAGGGACATGTGTCCAAAGTCAGAGAATGTGGAGAAGCTAAATGAGAAAGAAGTCCCCAAGAAAGAGGTGCAGGGGTGACTCTGCAGCTGCCATTCAGAGTGCCTCAGTGGAGAAGACTGTGTCAACGTTGTTATTAACCTCAGGCTGTAGGTTTGTGGCTGTGATGCATGCTGTGTTACAGCCTGACTTTTCTTTCACAGCAATAAAAATGACAGGCTTCTGAGCTGCCTGGTTTTGTCACTGTACTTTAACCCAGTGCTCAGAAAGTCTTTGGCCCGTAATGGGAACAATGTGCAAGCCCAAGCCTCCTTACCACTGATGTGATCGCTCCTGGGAGTAGGGTTGTCCTCTCCAGGATACAGAGAGTGGAAGATGTGGTGGCAAGTGGTTAAGTTAGTGTAGGTGACATGGGGCAGGGCTGGCTAGCAAGGATGGAAAAGCCGAAATAGCCACCCAGGAAGCAGAGTCCCACAGACCAAAACCCAGTTAAAACATCCCCCCGGAATGATTTCTTACTTCACAAATATTTGAGGTTGCTTCCCATGAGGTCAGATCTGAGACCTTTTGTGTTGTTTCTGATGAGAGAGAAACTCTGTTCCTGGTTGAATAAACTGTATTTGCTTAGAGACAGAAGAGACTTTTAAATCCAAAGTAGCAATTAAACATGCTGAAGTTCTGAGAGTATTCACACTGGTAAATGTTATTGACATTTCCTTTCTGCTTTTTCCAGCAGAAAGAATTTATTAATATCCTATTGTTGCAATAATGAGCTCTTGATAGACATGGAATTTATTTTTTTCCTGTGTTGGCTTAGCTCTGAATCAGTTTTCACCAGTAACAGATAGAGATAATTTTGCTTTAGCATCACTGACAACAATAGAAAGAGGAGTACAACACAGGAACAACAAGGCTCTTCTGAAATTAAGAAATAGAGGGTATTGGTGCCAGTTTGCCACTTACTGCCTCAGTCACTGGAAAGTGTTGATCTGGGTAAACTGCAGAAGAAATAGTTGAAATCCAGGACCCAAACCACTAATGAGATAGAGAGCAGCTTCCTAAATCCTTCCACTCCTACTCCAGGTATGTGGAAACGCACTAACACAGGGTTCCTTAGTCTACTGCCTATATGGTGCTTTAGTATGTGAGCTGTTCTACCAACACCTATTACAGTTGTGTCATGAATTACAGCCTGCTTACTCCTTTGCTTTAGTGAGGGTTTTTTTAGGAATTTTCTAGGAACAGATCCTTTAGAACATTTAGTAAAGGACTGCAGAAACCTGGGTAAAGTATTTGGTTTGTGTGGCAAGATTTTGGGGGGGGGACACACACACTACAGGTATGGTTTCTGTAAGAGCCTACCAGAAGCTTCACCTGTGTCCAGTAGAGACAATGGCAGCTGACTCCAGGTTGGACTCCCTGCTGGCCAAGGCCGGGTCCATCAGTGATGGTGGTAGTGCCCCTGGGATAACATGGTTAATAAGGGGGGGGGGGGGGGGGGGGGAAACTGGGCCACTACAGCCCAAGAGAGAAGTGAGGATATGTGAGAGCAACAACCCTGCAGACCCCCAGGTCAGTGGAGAAGGAGAGGGAGGAGATGCTCCAGTCTCCAGAGTAGACATTCCCCAACAGCCCATGGTGGGGGACCATGGAGAGGCCGGTTGTGTGCTGTAGCTATGGAGGAGCACGGTGAAGCAGAGACCCACTTGCAGCCTGGAGAGGACCCCATGCCAGAGCAGGGGAATGCCCAAAGGAAGCTGTGACCCTGTGGGCAGCCAGTGCTGGAGCAGGCTCCTGGCAGGAGCTGTGGCCCCATGGAGAGAGGAGTCCAGGCTGGAGCAGGTTTGCTGGCAGGATTTGTGCCCCTGGGGGGACCCAGACTGGAGCAGGCTGCTTGTGAAGGATGGCACCCCATGGGAGGGACCCACATTGGAGCAGTTCATGAAGAACTGTAGGACATGGGAAGGACTCCCGTTGGAGAAATTCATGGGAGACTGTCTCACATGGGAGGGACTCCATGCTGGAGCAGCAGCAGAGTGTGAGGATCCTCCCCTGAGGAGGAAGGAGCGGCAGAGGCAACATGTGATGGACTGACCACGACCCCCGTTCCTAGTCCCCTTTGTGCCAGCTGCTCAGGAGGAGGAGTTAGTGAAATATGTAGAAAAACTGAGCCCTGGAAGAAGGGAGGGATGAGGGGAAGGTGTTTTAAGATTTCATCTTTTATTCCTCATTACCCTACTCTGATTTGATTGGTATTAAATGAAATGCATTTTCCCCAAGTCAAGCCTGTTTTGCCCATGACTCTAATTGGTGAGTGATCTCTCCCTGTCCTTATGTTGACCCACAAACCTTTCATTATATTTTCTCTCACCTGTCCAGCTGAGGAGGGCAGTGACAGAGCAGCTTTTGTGGGAACCTACCTTCCAGCCAGGGTCATCCCATGACACTGAGCTAGAAAACAATTTCATAATGTTTTGTTATACAAAAAGGTAGAAAATAAACATGTTTCAAATAAAAAATACACATTCAGCAGTTTCATCTTAGCAGAACAAAGCATAACTGGGTTGAAATGGCTTTTTTTCTTTGAAGCATATTTCATTTTATAGTGAAGCATGATTTGTAAGGAAAAGTAATGTCTGTTATTAGATGGGATGATGCATGTGAAAAAACCCAGTCTCCTAGGCATGCAATCCTCCCCTTTCTTTTAAAAATTATAATATAAAATAAATGTGTTGCTAAAATCTGAACAATTTTTTTCTTTTTTTTTTTAAATCAAAACATTCACAATCAACTGAATTCTCTTTTTTAACTCCAAAAGTTACCTTGCTTGCTGCTTTGGAGTAGAAATTAGTTTTACCTGGAAAAATGGGTTTCAATTCAGCCATCCCAGCACATGGAAGTATGGAAAAAATTCTTTTCCCACAGACACCAGGTTTGGACCTAAATGAAGTCCTTTGTCCAACCACTGCTCTGTCAGCAAAGCAGCTTCCTTGAGCTTCAATCCATTCATTAAGATGTTGGTCAAATAATCCAACCGTGATAGAGAAGTACACCCAATAGCAGTAGTGACATGGTGGCTGTAGGCTTCTGGAGGTAGATGGCCAGTGTCTTGGCACAACGTATACCTTGACACCTTATCAGGTTCCTCCTTCATTCTGCCCTGTGGCAGTGCTCCCCTGGGGTGTTTACACTGTCCTTTGAACACAGTCCATAAATATTTATCCACACAATGAAAAAAGACGACAAACAAATGAAAAAGAGACTGTGAAGATTTCCATCTGCCTCTGCCCCAGGCCAGTGGGCACACTGCACACAACACAGCTGAGACCTGCTGCTCTTCCTACTGACTGCTGGGAACAGCCTGTCTTGCAAGGGCTTCAAGCTATTTCAGGAAGTGACACCCATACCACACAGAAATACAAAGACCCTTGTGCTTAATCTGTCACTGTGCCTGGCCTTGAAAACAAGTGGGATTTGGAGTTTGTTTGCACAGAGCAATGCAGTGTTTTCATTGATAATTGTCTGTATTGCATGTGGGGTATTTTTTAGCACATAAAGATCCCAAGGAAGAACTTATTGCTCATTTGCGCTCTCTCTAAATAACAACCTCCTTAGAGGAAAAAAAGCAAAAATGCCTGAAAACGTTATTTCTTCTTGCACTGGAGATTTGTGGGACACACAAAGACATCACTACCCAGTTACTGCAAAGCTGCATTCATTGACTCTTGTTTCCTCTCTAGCCCAGACTTTTTTAGAGCACCCTGGGAAGAGCTGAGGCACTGGAGCAGCTCTCAGGAGCAACACTGGCTTGCTGGTCATGCTGTCCTCCATAATCACTCTCCAGATTGGAGACATTTTTGCTCTTCCAGGTATCTTTATCTTGTCCCTTGCTTTCTGGTGCCATGGGAGTCAAAAAAAAAAAAACAACTGCACAAACTCACCCTGACATGAGATCTGGTGGGTTGAAGACAAATTGAAACCAGCTTTGTTCCATGACTTCTTGGCTCCTGTGAAGGGTCCACATTTCTTTCGATGTACTTTTTACTTTTTCCCAAGATAAGCTAGCATGAGGAATCTGTCAGAAATAACTACTAGCTTTAAAGTGATGTACATTTTATATACAAGGAAGCTGTGGGGGACTTTTACAAGGGTCTGCAGTGACGGGACAAGGGATAACTGGTTTAAATCGAAAGTGGGTAGATTTTGATTGGACATCAGGAAGAAATTCTTCATGGAGAGGGTGGTGAGGCACTGGAACAGGTTGCCCAGAGAAGTTGTGGATGCTCCATCCCTGGAAGTGTGCAAGGCCAGACTGGATGAGGCTTTGAGCAACCTGGTCTAGTGGAAGGTGTCCCTGCCCATGGCAGGGGGGTTGGAACTAGATGATCTTTCAGGTCCCTTCCAATCCAAACCGTTCTGTGATTCTGTGATACCAGCAACGCATTGTTCAAACTGTATACAGGCTTTGGATAACATTTGCCTGTCCATAGTTTTCCTCCCAGAACCAGATGACAAAATACTGTGTGCAAAATGCACAGTGCCAAGGATCCTGCTCCCCTGGGTTTTTGTGGGCCTTTTTATTAGCAAAAAGTAGTTGCTGAGAACAAGAGTTCCATAGCTAAGCCTGTTGTAGTGTGAGTGGAGATATCTGTAAACGTAACTGTATAGAGTACTCTGTCGTGCAGAGATGCCATTGCACTTTTATGTAGCCTGTAATGTTATTTCTATGTTAAAACTTGATTACAAATTATTTCTGGCTGCTCTCTCTGCTTCAGGGGAGTCTATGAATACCCTATCTTGCTCCAGGGTATGAAACCATAGTCGTAGACTAGGCACTTGCAAATGTGTTTGCCCTCATTTTGAGATCTATGTAATTCATGACATGTAAAGTGACATGATGAGCCCACCAACTATGAGGAGATGCAGCATACATTGTTTGACCAACCTAGGAGCTTGGGGAGGAAAAGAAGTAGCACTGACTGGGAGAAGGGAGGAGCAGAGACACAGAGGAAAGAAAGACTGTTTTGACGGAGAAGATATAGAAACCATGCTTGAAGAAGAAGCAGGCACATAGGAAGAAAGGAATTTGTAGCACAATTTTAATGAATTCAAGCCTTAATGGTTCACTCGATTTACACTTGAGACCCTACTCTTAGCTTTGCCATATAATGACAATATGAGGGAAGACAGATGTGACAACTTTGGATGCTAATATTCCTACTGCTGTGTGGAGATGTGCAGCTTCTTGTTCTCTTCGACAACAGGTGAGGGTAGCAGTCAGCAGTTTCTTCTAGATCAGACTTAGGACACTAAAGGACACAGCCAGAAAATGTCACTATTCTCCTTTCAAGCTCCAAATCAGTTGCAAAGTGCACTCTAATTCATAACTCATCAGTCATTTTAATAAGTAACCTATGGTACCTGCGATGTGATGGACAGCAAAATGCTGTAAAATATACTTTACTGAAAATAACCGCACTTTTAATATATTAGTTCTGTTTCTGTTTACTTAAAAGAATAAAACCTCAGTGATAATGGGGACTGCTTGCCTGTACAGAGTACTTTGTGCCTAATTAATTTTATGCATGGACAAGAGCTGCTTTGTCCACCAGATTAAGTATCAGTGCCAATGTAACATTTCTTGCTTGTAGTCTGGGGCACAGGACACTATTTAATCAGCCATTTCAGATTGCTTGTTGGATTTTTTTATACTTCAATAAAACTTCTGGCATCGTTGCTGTTTTCCCTTCTCTCATAGTTGAACAGACTATGTAAACGTAAAGTTTTCAAACAAAAACCCTGGAGGTTTCACTGAGCTT
This sequence comes from Rhynochetos jubatus, assembly GCA_027574665.1. Classification (NCBI taxonomy): domain Eukaryota; kingdom Metazoa; phylum Chordata; class Aves; order Eurypygiformes; family Rhynochetidae; genus Rhynochetos; species Rhynochetos jubatus. The sequence goes on along the minus strand of CM050648.1, from coordinate 11,062,575 downwards.
TCAGACATACAAAAGAGATGAGCACAGTCAGACCTGCCAGCAGAAATTGTTTTGTTTCAATGATCACTCCACCAGCTAGAATTCTTCCTGCATGACAAACTCAAAAGCAGCATCTCCCAGGACCAAGGAACATGCCAGAGAAACATTGCTAAGTCACAGATGTAGGTGTCATTTGACTGGTACCCAGAGACTGGTTCAGTCTCCTCCAAGAAGTACCACAGAAGAAGTGGAACAAGAAATGAACAGTTTGTACTGTGCCCCTGAAGGGGTACTGGTGATTATCCGGATGGGACCATACAAGACAGTACCAGCCAAAAATTATTCCTTCCTACAACCCCTGAGCCAATACCCTTCTGAGGATAGGACAAACCCTGTCACTCATAGAACAACTGAGTAGCTGGATGACAGTTTTTTTTGAAGTCCAATCCATGGGAAAAATATGCATAAGGAAAACCTAATGTCTAACATTACACAGAGCAGGAGCAGAAGAGTCTAAAAGGGCTGAAACCAGTGGAACTGCTTGCATTCAAGCTCAGTAACAACCCCCTCAAAGCCACAATAAAACTGCTGTACAAACTGATCAAGGAAAGAGCTTTGACATCAGCAGACTGTAAAGGCTTGGACTGAAACTGAGCTTCAAATACTCATCTCTCAATTGTGGGTAATAGGACAGTTTGGAGAGCAACGTGAGCTTGAATATGCAGATATCTTATGATATAGACATTACCTAAGAAAACCAGAAGAGCAACAGAATTCCCATTGTGTACAAATTACCAGCTCTATAGAAGCCAGAGTATGACCTCCAGCTAGGATATAATAACCAGCTTTCATGAATAACACTCATTATATTGTGTCCATTATAAAAGTGCAGCTACATGACAGTGCCATAGGCTATAACGGTCTCACTCAGAAGAGTTTCAATTTTCTTCCAAGAGACAATCTCCCTTTCGCGAGCTTATTTTGTGCGTCCTGTACTCATTTTCATTTGATAGGTTGTGATGTGGGGGTTTTTGTTCCTTTCAAAAAAGAAAGGAACTGCACACAAAAATATGTATTGATTCAGGAGGCACACCAGGGCAGGTATTCATCTAGTGTAAATCAGTGTCATAAACACTGGCTGTGGACTTTTACCACTATAAATTTGCTGGGTCAAAGTGTTTGTCAATGACGAAAAATATTTCACAGAAATGGCCTGACCATCCCTCTGTTGACACAACAGAAGATATTGCTAAGACAGTGAGAAAACTTTGATTTGTTGTGTGACGACTTTAATAAGGTTTTTTCAGTTATTCGCTCAACTCTTCTTCCTGAATATTAAGTGTGAGATAACTCAAGGAGCGCTAGTATCTGACTAAGGAGAAACACCTGTGGTTTTGTGCAGGAATTCCTGAACAGCATAGGCATATCCAGACAGAGTCTGACAGAATGTATCAGCTGCAAGTAACTGTAAAACGGCCAGCAAGCCAGGAAGCTACCTCCACATGTTGCTAGGCCTGACCTAAGACAACCTACAGATCTCTGCCACAGAGAAAGCTACATCTGAGGAGTCATCCTCAACACCCTTTATTCAATGGATGTGTAGTTCATAGAGACAAGACGGTGCAGGATGCAACTTATCTAATCCTGCAGTACCTAAAAACCACTGAGAAGAACAGCATCCCCCTGTGCCAAGCTTCTTATTAGCCATAAAGGAAGTGGAGAACAACAAACTCCAATAGATTTGGTGTCTAAACGAAGATCTCAGACCTGACAGACACTTTCCCTACAGAGATGCTAGCCTGGGTGAGTGCACGTTTTATGTTTTCACAGAGGTATGGGGAAATGTATAGGAAAGTCACACAGGTATCTGTTTCCAGAAAGACAAGATAAACAGGTTTCCACGCCAGGTGCAGTGACTGTTCTCTTTCAGATCATGCACATAGAAGTATTTGTGATACGTCATACACTGAACCTGAGAGCACTCTTGAGAGCTCTCTCTAGGATACTGACGTTTTCCATGCAGCCAAGAAAGTTTCTCTGAATGCAAACACTCTTGTGAAATCCAAGGCAGAGTTCACACCAAGCCCTTGTCTTGAATGTCACAGTAGGGAACTGGTGCTTCTCACAACCATGATAGAGATGGTAGCTAGTTTAAGTCTGAGGAAAAGGTTGATTTCCCCAGGCCAGTTCAGTGTGGTGTCACCTGCAGTCCCCACTCAACCTGTCTTCTCTGAGTCTGGCTGGGGTGGAGATAACTTTTCCCAGCAGCCCTCTGAGTGCTGTGCTTTGTATTTGTATCTAGCAGCGTATTGGCAACACACCAACATGTTGCTGAGCAGTGCTCACACAGCATTATACAACATCAAAGCTTTCTTTTAAATCTCCCTTCAAGGACCAGTAGGTCAGGTGTGGGAAAGGGTTTGGGCAGGGACACAGCTGGGGCAGCTGATCCAAGATGACCAATAGATAATCCATACCAATACAGAACCACAGAATCGTAGAATCATTTAGGTTGGAAAAGACCATTAAGATCATCAAGTCCAACTGTAGATGTAACACTGTTAATACCACCACTAAACGATGTTCTTCTGCACCTCATGCACGTCTCAAACACCTCCAGGGATGGTGACTCAACTACCTCCCTGGGAAGCCTGTTCCAATGCCTGTCAAGGCTTTCTGTGAAGAAAATTTTCCTAATGTCCAACCTAAACCTCCCCTGGTGCTGCTTGAGGTCATTTCCTCTTGTCCGATCACTTGTCACTTGGGAGAAGTGACCAACATCTACGTTTCTGCAACCTCCTTTGTGGTAGTTGTAGAGAGCAATAAGGTCTCCCCTGAGCCTTCTCTTCTCCTGGCTAAACATTGCCAGCTTCCTCAGCCACTCCTCAAAGGACTTGTGCTCCAGACTCTTCAACAGCTTTGTTGCCCTTCTCTGGACACGCTCCAGCACCTCAATATCCTTCTTAAAGTGAGGGGCCCAAAACTGAACACAGCATTAGATGTTGTGGTCTCATGAGTTCAGGAGGACAATCCCTGCCCTAGTCTTGCTGGCCACACTGTTCCTGATGCAGGCCAGGATGCCATTGGCCTTCTTGGCCACCTGGGCACACTGCTGGCTGATGTTCAGGTGGCTGTTGACCAACACTCCCAGGTCTTTTTCGGCCAGGCAGCTTTCCAGCCACTCATCCCTAAGCCTGTAGTGTTGAAGGGGGTTGTTGTGACCCAAGTGCAGGAGCCGGCACTTGGCCTTGTTGAACCTCATACAGTTGGCCTCAGCCCATCAATCCAGCTGGTTCAGATCCCTCTGAAGATCCTTCCCACCCTCAGGCAAATCAGCACGCCCACCCAACTTAGTGCCATCTGCAAACTGACTGGGGGTGCACGCGATCCCCTCATCCAGGTCACTGGTAAAGATATTGAACAGAACTGGCCCCAGTACTGACCCTGGGGAACACCACTTGTGACCAGCCACCAGCTAGGTTTAACTCCACTCACCACCACCCAGCAACCACTGTACAAACTTCAGGGTGTGATGGGAAGACAACAGAAATTCTCTCACACTCCCTGAGTAATACCAGTTCTCTCTTGCAGTCCCAGTTTCCGATAAACACTTTTTCTGTCCATCGCTCTCTTTATTTAAAGACTACTTTCACAGTGCCATCGGGTTTGTCAGAGCTCTGTGTGTGTCCATGTGATCCATACTAATAACCTCTCAACCTGCTGGCCAGAGGTATTGACAGATGTCAGACCTGTGCAGTTCTACCACTTTATGAAAGCAAATTAACCCTGTGAATCCTTCTAGTAAGAAAAAATTGGCATGAGGTTAAACTCTAGTGTGTAAATGCTTCAAAATGTTTTGCTAGGGAACTGCAGGGTTTTTATTCCACTCAAGTCCTCTCTTTCTCTGCAGTGTGGTTCAGTGTTTTGGGTTTTTCTCTCAAGGGGCTAAGGACTTGCTTGTGCAAATGGCTCCTTGAAAAAGTTTCAGATACAGCTTCCTTGATGGCTATTTTCTGGAGGAAGGATACACCAAAGATACCCCATACACTTTAGAGGTGGTGCCAGAGATGCTGAGGCTCATAATTTTTGGCTGGTCTATCCACCTTCCTTCACACAAGACCATTTTATTTACAGACTAGGTAGGATCATAGCCCTTTAGCATATGCCATTAAGATTCATGGTCAGATGATACAGGATCATATAAAAATGATTGCCAAAATTCCAGAGCTCCACTCACCCTGCATTTTCCATCATGGTTGCTACAGCAGTACCTGCCCTAGTAAAAGAGCATCAGTAGGGGATTTGCTAATAAGTTCTAGTACCCAGGAGAGGTGTGGGAGGATGTGCTTGCTGCAGATATCTCCCGTCTCCAGGGGGAAACATACCAAATGTATTTTAGAAAAGGTCTTTCCATGCATTAATTAGAGCAACACTGACTCACCCATCTCATTACACTGCTGACAGAGATCAGCAAATACTTCTTGCACAAGATTTTGACATCTTCTAGGGGCTGCAAGTAACACCAGAAAGAGATATACATACCATCCCTTTTGAGAACTTGTGTGAATAGTTTTCTGCTGGATCTAAATATTTGCTAGCACCTTGTGCAGGGTTTTACAGGAAGGCTAGATCCTCTTCCCTATCTCTAGAAAAGTGTTTTTGGAGGTGGGAGCTTGATACCTTCCCCATCTGTCTTGATGACATAAGGATCCCAGTGTGGCAGGATGGCTGACTGATGATGCCCAGTACCTGCAGATGATGTCAAACCAGTGACACAGGCAAGGACTCCTGCTCTGCTCCCTGGCTATCCTAATCTAGCATCTTATTCTGTGTCCTAGGGGAGATTCACCATCCCTTTTTTAATCCTAGTCTGTCTGCAGTTTTAGCTGAAACGTTCATGACAGTTTTGCTGTCCTCTTGTGTCAGCTGTGGGACTGTTAAACAGCTTTTCCTGGTGAAACATCAGAATGGCTTGGAAAAAATGATGTTTTTCAATAGAAAAAATTTAATTTTGCTATTTCCATCAAAAGTTTCTTAACTCTACCAAACAGGAAGCTAGGTCAGTAATTTCAATTACAACATTACTAAGATTTTTTTAAATAAGATTTGAGTCCTCTTAAATTACAGAACATGTGATGTCCTACCATGCAGAAGCTGACAACTGTGTCATAGTTCATTTGAGATTTGGCTTAGTATTTTAGGAGTTATGAGGCAGGCAGTGTAAGAAAAGAGTATTTGCGTAATGGGCAATTCTGTGCACTAGTGTCACAGAGGAATGGCTGCATTTGCAACCCCCTCCTTTTACTTATATTTGTGTAAGTCAAAGCACAAGCTAGAGAGACTAACGTAGATTCCAGAGCATCACAAAACTCGCTTGGGCAGATAACTTATTCCCACTGAAGAAAAAGCACTTTGCCAGGTTCAAAAATTAATTAAAAATGCCTACTGCAACTCTAGAAATCACACACTGAACCCCTGTGATACATTTTTAATAAAAAAATACTCCTGAAATGCATTAAATTTTACAGATTTATACCTTCCAAATAATTCAAAGCAACATCTCCAAAACTAGCAACGATCCAATCTCCCAAATAGATAATTATGTGGAATCACGTAAAAAAGGCACTCAAAATGCAGTAAATACTCCCCGTTATTGTTAAAAAAAGAAAAAAAAAAAGTACTGCTAATTAGGAAGACTGAAAGGGAATATGTCATTTGATATTAAAGAAAAATGACAGTTCACAAATAATTCAGTGCTTCTATTATTACACTTTATGGGGCTTGTAGACCATACTTGCTACAAAATAGTTCTACCTAAAAGGCAGGGTTGGAGTTTCTATATCTACTTGGTACAGGATGACAGCAGCTGTTTAAAAGCAGTAAAAGATCTGTGAAGTGACTTGTGATCCAACTGACTACATTTTTTGATGGGTGTCTTCAGAGACCTGGATTTTAAGGATTCACCATGCTTAGTACTCCCTCAAGTGCTTCTGATACAAGAAGTTGTGTACCCAGAATTACTAACAGTGCTTTTAAAGTTTGGGATAGAAATGTGCATATTAATGTTTAAAAGGGCTCTGGATTGAAGTCTGCCATTGTTGGCTACTTCTAGAGAAACACCCATTTCTTATCCTGAAAATCACATCATGTCTTTTTCATAATTCATGTTCTTTGAAAAAGTAAATTAAGCACTTTGATCCAAATGTCACTGAGGGGGTATAAGTGTCTTTTAAAGCATTCTTTAAAACTTTGTATCTTGGATTAGTCTGTGCAACCATGGAAGTAGTGAACATCTACAAGAATGAACTGAGCTGCAAAGAGATTCCTTCCATCAAACCCTGCTGCCCAGCACAAGGAAAGGATACACAAACAAGATCTTACCACAGGGGAAGACAAATATTTTTAAAACCTGGCCAAGATGCCAAGATTTGAGAGTTACATGCTCTCTATCAATGACTTAGTGGTATCACACTCAATATAGAATTGGTCTGGCTCATCAAACAGAGTTTTGCAGCATCTGACAGGGTAGTACCTACACATTCCTGGGCAAAGCAAGGCAACAAGAAGGGGCTTAAATGTTTTGTTTTATCTGTCTGTCTATACAGCAACCAGCTGTCTTATTATCGCTGCCCAAGCAGTTTTATCCAGCAGTCTTACACTCCAGTTAAAAACTGGCAATCCAAGTGGATAATCCAGAATTTTTGGGAATACCTGTCTACATGTATGGTGTTTCCCTGACAAAAGAGCAAGAAAGCAATCAAGAAAGCAATCAAGAAAGCAGCAGTTCCCTTCTCAGAGGTGGGGAAGAGGAAGATTTCAGGTGAAATTCCACCTTTCCCTGCAGCAGACGCAACTCCACTGAAGGTAGTGCGACTGTGCACAGTGTGCATTAAGAGCAAAATGTGCCATTAAGTTGGTGCAGTGGAAATCAAGGCATAAGGGAGGGGTAGCAGTGGAGCGGAGAGAATCATAGAATCATTTGTGGTGGAAAAGACCTTTAAGGTTACCATGTTCAACCATTAACGTAGCACTGCCAAGTCCACCAATAAACCAAGTCTCTAAGCACCACATCTACATGCCTTTTACATACCTCCATGGATGGTGACTCAAGCACTTTCCTTGGCAGGCTGTTCCAGTGCTTGACAATCCTTTTGGTAAAGAATTTTTTCCTAACATCCAATGTAAACCTATCCTGGCACAACTCTAGGCCCTTTCTTCTTATCCTATCACATGTCACCCGGGAGAAGACAAACACCCGCCTCCTCACGACCTCCTTTCTGGTAGTTGTAGAGAGCAATAAGGTCTCCCCTGAGCCTCCTTTTCTCCAGACCAAACAGCTCCAATTCCCTCATCTGCTAGTCATAAGATTTTGTGACCCTTCACCAGCTTTTTTGACCCTCTTTGGACCCTCTCCAGATAGAAGGGTACACAGAAACACCATTCCCTCCTCTCTTTAAGGAAGAACTTTAAAAGTTTCTTTAAAATAATAACACACACACACACACACACACACACACACACACACACAAAATCTCCCTAACTCTTCCAAAATTGGGCAAAATAACAAGACTCAGCTTAGTCTGCAAAGAGGCTGGAGAACCATCTCCAAAAAGGCTTTGCCTTCCCCAGGAGTGTGAAGCAGCTGCTCAGCACTGTTAGGTCTGCCAGACCCAGGGCACAAGCAAAGCCCAACCTACCCAGTCTGCTCAGGTGTCCCTGCTCCTCTGAGCATCTCAGTATTAGGAGAAAAATTGCAACCTTCCCTCCAGGCTCACAATAAATCCCAGGCATATTCCAGCCACCTCCATGGCAAGCAGCAGGTACATAAATTTCAGAGATCTCAGTTGGCTCTGGTTTGTATTTACAACAGCTGGAGATCATTTCTCCTTATCTTGTACAGAAGCTTCCTGATCCAGAAATTTTCAAGTTTATAACTGCTTGAAATCCTGCTGCACCAGTTGAAATACGGCATTTTAAAAAACATTTCCTTTATCTGAAGACCTCTGTGGGCTTTGAAGACATGCCATGTTTTTAAAATATTTATTTGAATGGTTAGTATTTTCTACTGAAACAAAAGTCAGCTTTCACAAAACCACAAATGTCTGTGGTCACTCAGGCTTGCTAATACTTTCCACTGATGTCTCCGATGATAGTAGTTAAAAGAAAGAAAATATTTTTAAATCCTGAACACATCTGCTGGGATTTTTTCACATTTTTGATGAATTACCTAGGAAAAAAATAATGGCTAGATTCTTTTAGTGTATTTCTTAAAGACTGCATCTGCCTACAAAGTGATAACAGATTAATAGTAGTGGAAAACTCAGAGCAAACTGACACTTTGACAGGATTTAATTGGTTCAAAAGGTCACATCTAGAAGTTGGTTTAATAGCCAAATATATTGTTTAGTGTAACCTGATCCAGACAATGAATGAGTTCTCGTTGCTTTGGTGATAAGCAAATGTTATTTCTAGGATGTAATCTTGCTAAGAAAAAACAAGAAACTCAATGTGCAATGTGGTGGGCTGCGCAATAAGGGATGCAGACACAGCCCAGCCCCACTGAGCAGGGGCTGTGAAGGTGGGAGGAGAGTGAGCATCAATCCAGGCACTGATGGAGTGGTGGCAGAGGAGGCTTCCATGAAGGTTTCACTTGAGAGCCCATACTGAAGCCCACAGAGCTTCTCCTTTGCCCCAGAATCATAGAATCATGGAATGATAACATGGTTTGTGTTGGAAGGGACTTTAAAGATCATCTAGTTCCAACCACCCGCCATGGCAGGGACACCTTCCATTAGACCAGGTTGCTCAAAGCCTCATCCAGCCTGGCCTTGAACACTTCCAGGGAGGGGGCATCCACAACTGGGCAACCTGTTCCAGTGGCTCCAAGAATTCTTCCCTCTCCATGAAGAATTTCTTCCTGATATCTAATCTAAATCTCCCCACTTTCAATTTAAACCCATTACCCTTTGTCCTGTCACTACAGGCCCTTGTAAAAAGTCCCCTCAGATTCCTTGTGGGCCCTCTTCAGGTACTGGAAGGTTATTGTAAGGTCTCCCTGTAGCCTTCTCTTCTCCAGGCTGAACAAGCCCAATTCTCTCAGACTTTCTTCATAGCAGAGGGGTTTCAGCCCTCTGAGCATCTTCATGGCTTTCTCTGGACTTGCTCCAACTGGTCTATATCCTTCTTATGCTGAGGGCTTCAGAGCTGGATGCAGTACTCCAGGTGCAGTCTCACGAGAGCAGAGCAGTAGGGGAGAATCCCCTCCCCTGACCTGCTGGCCATACGTATCTGGTTACAGCCCAGAAGCCCTAGGGAGTGAGGAAACCCACTTCCCAAGAAAAGCAGGACGACTCATCACAGGTGACTCACTCTGGGTTGTAAATCTTGGCAATCCTGCAGTGCTCTGTCACTTCAGCTTGAGCATTAGCCTAGAAATTTGAGTGACTTATGGAAGTTTCCTGCACAAGGCAGGGACTGGTGGTTTGAGGTGCCTTTCTCTGAAAAAAGCTAAGCTAAGTGCAAAAGCTGCTGTGGGATGCTGCCTTGTTTGAAGCAGATGTTCATAATGCTTACTCACAGCATTTCCAATCTGCAAGCTTTTCTTGAAACATCATCTGGGCTTAATGACATTTTTACTTTGTGTTATTCCTTCCTGGGAAATTGATCTGTAAAAACCTCTGTTTTTGAAACCAGCTGCCCTGACTTGTCATGATGGGGAGACCCCCTTGAGATAGACCAACATGTGATCTCTGCGCTGGGCAGATGTGAAGGTCCCACATCTGTGCCATTGCCACCACAGCTGGGCTGCATCTGCCTCCACCGATACCCTGCACTCGGTTGTCTCCAGCACACCAAAAGAGTCAAGTAGGGTACAGAGGGGCTTGATTTAACCTTGTAGCAACATCCCTGGGCGGGTTGGCAGGGTGCTTTGCCTCACAGACATTCGTGATTCCTGTTGAAGAAACCTGCTGCTATCTTCACTACATGTACAATCGATTTTGTTTCCTCTATTTCCAGCAGACAACTGGAAAACTGCTTAAGACTGAGGACCATTGAGGAAAAGAGGCTATTTCCCTGTCCCTGCCCTGCCTGGGTCCTGTCCAGTCTGTTCGGTTATAGCTGCAACCAGACCACACACCCATAATAAATGACATGAGGTTTGCAACGTGCCAAAAGACTCGAACATTGCACAAGTTGTTGAGCACCCTTTCATTGCATGCTGGGATTTGCAGGGGGAGGGTAAGCAAGCAGCAAGCAGCCAGCAAGCTGAACCCTGCCTGCGGACCGCAGATCACGTGTGTGGGAGGCGTGAGTGGGTGGAGGAAAACCAGGGAGAGCCATGATTGTTATCATGGCTATATCTGCTCAAGAGAGTCCTCCTTGCAGCTGATCCTGAAGGATTTGTGGCAATACAACTTTTCCTGACAGAAAAGGCATTGCTTTTCCAATTAAACTATTTCACAAGTAGTTGTCAGTTTAAGAAATTAGCATTTATTGAAAGCATTCTTAATGGGAAAAAAACTGAAACAAGTTTCAACTTTCTAGTTCTTATTCATTTTGTGCTGACAGATTAGATGAGTTTATATTATATTTTATTGTGCTGTGTATGAGTAATACTAATGTTACGGTAATCTCGGCTACCAACACTTTGCTCTATCTTGTTTAAGTCCTGCACCTTCTGGGACTAGAATTATCATTTTAGTTGAGTCCAGAACACTTCCAATTACTCTCAGTACATCCGGTGAGAATTTTAAATGGGGTCATGGGAGAGGAAGGAAAAAGAGCACAAAGCCAGGCATTCAGTTTTCTCTAACTGTGAACTCTACACAATAAATGATGTCTTCTGAGTCTGGTTTGTTTTATATTGGACACATGTATTGCCAGCAAGAGGAACTCTTGAGAGAGTTTTCCACAGGGAATTCCTTTGGTTTTATTAAGACTAAAAGAGTTTAATTTATAACTTCTTTGCTTAATTGTCTGTTATCTTGACTTAATCTTTTGAGAAGAGTGAGGGTTGCTCCTGCTTTCCAATAGCAGGGTCTACCCAGAGACCCTGCCAGCATGTGCCCTCCCCCCTAGAGGTACACTGAAAAATGAGGGTAAGAGTTTCTCAGTGTCAGGCTATTCTATGAAGAAGTTGAAAGCTGAAGACTGATGAGGCTTTGGGAGAACATCCTGTGTCTTCATTCATAGGTCTGAAGGTCTAAAAAGACCTAAATATCTTGCTGAGTAGGCAGGTGTGGCTCAGTTGGAAAGACAGAGGGACCAGGCGTAGTCTGAGCAATTATAATTTCATCAGTTACTGCCCAGTCTAATCAATGAATCTCCTCTTTGGCTTTCCATATACGTTGTACCTCCTGGTCTCCTTCAGAGACGTTTCCCCAGACCTCCCTGCCTTTGGGCATCCTCTCTTCATGTCCTCCCAGAAAAGGTCTTAGCAATGCCCAAGGTCCAAGTCTTCTTCTGCAGCATGCCCCTTTGAGGTAAGTGTCTTCCCTGACAGTCAAGTGGACTGAAACTCCCTTCAAATATCCCCTTTTGCTCCTGATGATGCAGGGATGGAAGGAAGCAGGCTGCTCCCACCCACAGCTCCCAGGAGAATGGTCCAAGATGCAGCAGGCTGACAAACTCTGAAGGTATAGCTCAGACAAGGAGAACTGCAGCAGTTAAAGATACCTGTGGTGACAGTTTAAATGACCCAGAGAGTCATGTCTCTAGAGGCGATTGAAATGCCTGGTGTCACAAGTGAAAACATCTAAGTCTTAAGATGCCTTTTACATCAAACTCTTGATCTCTGCTTCCTGCGTGGAGAGGTTAACACTGTTTCAAACCATTAGAGAAGCTGCATCAGCAAAAAGTGCTCTGCACCAGGGGAGGCTGGGAACGTTAGGAAATAAAAAGAAGCAGCAATGGGGCTTGTGCAGAACACTAAGCTGATAAAGAGTGATGGAAAATCAAAGAGTAAGTAAGGGGAGGGAGGGAGGAGGACAGCAAACCAGGACAAGAAACAAAAGGCAAGTGGAGAGAAAATGAGAGGAGACAGAGAAAACAGAAACTGGGGCAGGAGAGAGGGGTAGGAAAATGAAATGGGAAAAGCGTTTGAAGGAAGCAGTGTGAAACAGCGTTGCATAAAAAGGAGATGGAGAAAGAAGCAGAACACAGTGGGCCAGACTGAAAATCAAACAGGACTTTCAGAACAGCAAATGTATCCATACAAATAAGATATAAGTGGAAAGGGGTATGGACCCTCCCGTCTGTCCAAGCTGAATTTGCATAAAGATATACCCTCTCCAGGAACAGTCCATCAGCATGTAGATAGTTGGGACCAAATAATTAAGTGTTCTACAGGAAAGACTGTCCCTATCCTGGGAAACAAGCAATCACTGTTTGAAACCACATGTTGTAGCCTCATATTTCTAAGGAGAAATGAGGATATGACTGGAAGGGAGAGTAAGAAATTGAAGTTCCCTTTGCCCTCAGCAGAAACTCACAGACAGCTTTTCTCCTGGGGCCTTAGTTTCCTTCTAGCTCTTACACCCAACTGGGTTCATAGTGGCAGCAGGACGAATGAAGTTGATTGACACCCATTGTTATTCTGTGTCAGGGATGGTTTAAAGTCTTGCAGCTAGGAGGTGGATTATTTCAGGGTGAGCTTCCATGCTAGCTTCAGTGGTTTGAGTGTTAGTAAGGATCTGTCCTCCCTATAACATGCTATAACATGTCCCTTATTCTCTTGCACATACATTTGCCATCTTCTTGCCCTCTCCTCTTCACAGCCCTGGTTGGCAAGGTGGTGTAAAGACTTCTATCTCTGCCTTTGCTGGCATTTCTTCCACCCTACCATGCTCAGATAAAGTCATGACATCCAAAGCTTGTTCATCTCTACACAACAAATCTTATACATGTCAGCCAACCATGCCAACCTCCCATCTCCATTTCCTGGCGTATTTATGCTCCTTGTCCCTTTGAAAATTGCAGCCAGGTATGAGGACTAAGTCATGACTGGTTCTCTTCAAGACTGAGCCCACAGCTTGGCAGATCTGTGCTTTCATGTGCTGCCCAGCTCTGTAAACTGGGGCAGGGCACGTCACTGGGGCAGAAGTTAAGAAACAGTCTCCACTATTAATTAAATGATCAATACTGTTGATCAACAAGAAGTAGAGCAGTGATGGCTACCTGCTGCTTCATTCAAAGATGGTCTCTCATACCAATTCTTTCCAAAGTGATCTAAAAAAATAGTCTTTTCATCCTGAGTTCATTCCCTCCAAGCCAAGGCTGCAGCAGCAGCACGAGACACACATATGTTAAGCACACAACCAGTACTGCATAATTTCCCAGCAAAAATAATTCCTCAACACTGTTCATAGAATCACAGAATGGTTTGGGTTGGAAGGGACCTGAAAGATCATCCAGGTTCAACCCCCCTGCCATGGGCAGGGACACCCTCCACTAGACCAGGTTGCTCAAAGCCTCATCCAGCCTGGCCTTGAACACTTCCAGGGATGGGGCATCCACAGCTTCTCTGGGCAACTTGCCCCGATGGCTCACCACCCTCTCTGTGAAGAATTTCTTCCTGATGTCCAATCTAAATCTCCCTGCTTTCAATTTAAACCCATTGCCCCTTGTCCTGTCACTACAGGCCCTTGTAAAAAGTATCCCCCCCCCAGCTTCCTTGTAGTCCCCCTTCATGTACCGGAAGGCTGCAATAAGATCTCCCCCAAGCCATCTCTTCTCCAGGCTGAACAAGCCCAATTCTCTCAGCCTTTCTTCATAGCAGAGGTGCTCCAGCCCTCTGAGCATCTTTGTGGCCTCCTCTGGACTCACTCCAACTGGTCAATATCCTTCTTAAGCTGAGGGCCCCACAGCTGGACACAGTACTCCAGGTGGGGTCTCACCAGAGCAGAGTAGAGGGGGACAATCCCCTCCCTTGACCTGCTGGCCACAATTCTATTTTCCTCTTTCATATTGCATTGCTGTAGCTCAGAAATCCACCTGGCTGACTGTCCATCCACAGATATCACCCAACAGGGTATGTCGTGTAGAAAAAATGTCAACCTGTCATTTCAGTCTAGTTAAGGATTCAATTAGAAGTTGGATTATTTGGGCAGAACACTGCGCAAATCACCACCTGCAAACAAGGCTGAGCAGGAGCTGTGCTCGGGGAGGTGTTGGGTTTCTCTCAGGCCTGGCACAGGAAATGGAAGATACATAAACACTTTGCAGAGCGGTACAGCCTTTGATCCCAAGCCATACTAAATGACACGACAACGTGGTGCAGCTATAAAGAAGGAGGTAATTAAAGGAAGAAGAGTGGGGCAAAATTGGACTGATGTTTTCCAAGTCACTGTACCTGATCGGTTCAAACAGCAAAGCAGAACTGTCTGCCTGCATAAAAATCTTGGCTATAAGTTTCAGTTCTTTGACCTTCCTTTCTTATTTGTTGAATGTAGTTGCAGACACTGACAATTTCTCAGACTTTTGTTTTTCACAATCTATTTTGGGGTTTTTTTGGGCTAATGGGTACATCTGGAACAAATGTATCTAGTGTTGTACTTATAATAATTAAACATTCTATTCACTATTACTATCTTTTTTTTTTTTTCTGTGAAGGGACTGACATATGGAACAGTTTGAGATTTAAATTTACAATCAATTTAGATTCAGGTGCTTCAAGATGAAAACCCTTAAGGAACTACAAAGATATGTCTCAATTACATTGCAGATTCTGTCCTACCATCTCTCTGCAAGTACAGTTATGAGCAATGTTTACATATGGAGTGGGATTTGTAGCCTCCTGGACATGCAATGACAATAGAAAATAAATTAAATTACATTTCCAATTCTTTCCTTTGCTGCCAGTTCAGACCCGCTGGGTAGCAGGAACCGAAGTAAGTCCGGCTTTCTGTTGCCTACACCACTAGAGCCCTTTTCTAGGTGAGAACACTGAAGAACATGTCAGGTTTATAGTGCTTTGGGAATGCACACAGTAGACTTTTCATTACCCAGGTCCCAAAGGTGTTGTAATTGGCCTCAGAAACTATGTGCAATAAATCCTGCTTCTTGGTTATTAGTTAATTAACGCTTCTGTTTATAATACTTTGCAGTGCCTCCTCTCTGTGTTGTTGTAATGGAGGTCCAGGATTTGTGTTGGACTGTTGGGGTATTGGTAGCCCTGACAAGTTAGTTAAGAAAAGATCAATGTCTCACACTGAAGCCAGAAGATAGTAGTCAGGAGAGGTTATAAAAAGCTCTGCATCTTGCTTTTGTGCTGTGGGCTGTATAGACGGCATGGCTAAGGTGTTTCTTATTTTGGGAAGGCATGTGGCTAGACAGCGTTAGAAACAACCAGGTATAGGAGGAATGGCAGGTTGTTCTGATTTGCTAGTGTTTATACTGGCTATTAAAGTAGATTTGTAAAGCAATTCACATTTGTGTCTCATTTTTTCCCTCCACCAATTCATTTTAATAATTGCCATACAGAAAATCTCCATGCATTGCTGTAGACTGAGAAAGGTTTCAGTCATGAGACTTCTATAGGCTTAGGGCTTGAACAGGGAGGGGTCTTGCCCATGGATACTGCATTCGGGAAAGCAACCAATCCCTCATCATATAATGTATACAAACAGAGTCTTGCTAATCAGCTTTGGACTCTGGTTGCAGAACTATTAGGACATTTAACTTGGGCAACAGATGATCATTCTAGACACTGTAGCTCAGATGAGCTTCTAAGGGAAATTTTGTTAATACACTGTGAGCATGGTCTGTCTCAATAGGAAAATCATTGTCCTTGTATACATTTTGAGGACTTGAATGAAAGCACCTGGATTCAGCATGTCTCACACTTGATGTCTTCATCTGCATCCCTGTGACTGCCGTCCATTGATCCAAAAATACATTAGTCTCAACCTCATCACAGGGTTATTACATCACATTATCTGCATCTGTATAGAGAGTGAAAACCCATGGAGCTATGACAACAAATTCCATTCCCTTTAATCTATCCCAAAAGGGATGACTGTCATATGCATTAACACTACCTGTGGGGGAATGGCTGGGAGAATGACTTGGGGAGAGAGGGAGAGAGGGAGGGAGGAGGGCAGGGAGGCAGGGAGGCAGGGAGGCAGGCAGGCAGGCAGGCAGGAAGGCAGGAAGGCAGGAAGGAAGGCAGGAAGGAAGGCAGGAAGGCAGGCAGGCAGGAAGGCAGGCAGGAAGGCAGGAAGGCAGGAAGGCAGGAAGGCAGGAAGGCAGGAAGGCAGGAAGGCAGGAAGGCAGGAAGGCAGGAAGGAAGGAAGGAAGGAAGGAAGGAAGGAAGGAAGGAAGGAAGGAAGGAAGGAAGGAAGGAAGGAAGGAAGGAAGGAAGGAAGGAAGGAAGTTGTCAAACTTACACTGTGAAGTCCTAATGAGTCCACAGGGCACTGTGCACTCTCTTGGCCCATGAATACTTTAGTACCTCCGAGACACTGGTTGCATGTTCAAGATGCAGGTCTGCGTGCTCTCAGCAAGGCTCAGGTGTACTGTAAGGCCTGAAAGCACACCTGGATTCCTCCCAAGGACATGCTGAACCCCAGGTGAACAAACAACAATGTTTACATGGCAGCAGACTTCCCAAATGGTGTGAGGATCACACAAGTCATTCATTCCCTGTCTGTTCTTTCTGTAAGGGTTAGGCGTAGCCAGTACCACAGAACAAAACCATAGCAATCACAGGTAACCTTCAGGTGAAGAAAGCATGGCTTTGCTATGGGCTGAGCCCTTTCCCTCTCCTGAATAGTTCTCACCATTATCATTACAACAGTCAGGAAGCCCCTTGAGGATCAGACGTGAAAAGCGCAGAATTGGTCAACAAGGAAATCCCTTACAAAAACAGTAGCTTAGTTAAAGGTTGAATTAAAAAAAAAAAAAAAAGCAATAGTATATGAAGGTTACGTTCAACACTGTTTCCCCAGAAACTGATTCCACAAAGGTTTTGAGTATCCTGTGTATTAAATCACTTCTTACTTGTAACCTTCTGCCTTGCCTATAGTACACATTTGCCAAATTTAGACTAAAAGGTGTTTATATTTTATAACAAGTTATGACAGGGCAGGCAAAAATTGGATTCTACAACTTACTCTGAGTTACAGCCTTGGTTGGCTTAAAAAACACCAGAAGATAAATGGATGATACATGCCTACCACTACACATGGGTCACTGCAACCCAGCTTTGGGAAAGGGTCTCACTGTTTTCACTTCATTGCCTGCAGCCCCGATTCTTTGAATGCTGCACAGCCTCTATGCAATAAGAACCATCCTCAGTGGTAAAACAGCAATATTTTTACTTTCCAGAAATCTACTTTATGTCTGCCAATGGTGGTATTTCACTAGTGAACCTTTTGTTTAACTTAGGCTGGAAAGGAAAGAAATCAATAGCTTCCTGTTCTACTAGACACATCTTTCAAAGAGGGAAGGGAAGGGAAGGGAAGGGAAGGGAAGGGAAGGGAAGGGAAGGGAAGGGAAGGGAAGGGAAGGGAAGGGAAGGGAAGGGAAGGGAAGGGAAGGGAAGGGAAGGGAACTAGAAGAACTTTTATCTTCAAGGAGGGTATATTAGGGGAGTAGTCTCCTCAAATGAAGCTGAGAGACCTTACTGGCTTAATGTGAAGGACATGTCCTTTCTTGCTGCCCAGCTGCATGTGGTCCCTCCGCCTCCTTTGCTGCCCATTCAGCATTACATTCATTTTCAGAAGAGCCATAAGGCAGCAGTCACATATTCTCCTTCAGTATAGAATGCTGCTTCTCCTTTGGTGCTTGAGGCATATTGTTTGGATTTGCTTGCCCTGTGTGACTGAGATCACCTAAACAACATCTACCATTTCAGTGTGAAGCAGGCTGGAAAGACACCCTTCAAGCATATCAATGTCTGTGGACAGGTGAAGAAGGAAGAACATGTGGCTTCCATACAAGACTTTCATTCCATTCCTTGTAGTGCAGCTTTGTAATATGTTTAGAGGTGAGCTGGAGATGAGCCAGAAAGGTCCTGACAAGATCCACCTTAAGGCCAGAGAAGAGGCCCCTGAGGAAAGTCTGAGTAACCTGGTCCATGGGCTGGTAACAAGACAGTTGTTCAGCCTTGTCTTCAGCACACTGACTGTACATTAGCAAAGGCAAAAGCTCACAAGGGCCTGAGATAGATCCAGTGTTCATGTTGTTCAGCAATATCTTGACTTGTTCAGACAAGACCTAAGCCACCTCCAACACCTGGTGGAAAGAGAGGAGGGGAAGAGGCTAAAATTGACCTTTATTTGGTATAGAAGTTGAATGTTAAAAAAGCAAACCCTGAGGGTTTAGTCAAGCCCAAAGCAGAAGTGTTTTCTCTGGACAATTGTCAAATCCTGGTCCTTTCTTACATCCACAGCAGCAAAGGAATTGCCAAGGGCTGTCATCTGCACCTCGAACCACATCAGTAGGCATCACTTGCAGTATGTGCCTCCAGCACCTGGACCAAGCAGATTTGTGAGGATGTGACGTTTAATCTCTGTCTAATGAGCCGTAACAGCAGAGTGCTCCATTTTTTTCAGCCATAATCCAATTTCCACATAGAGAATAATCCACTTTGCCTTCAGACAGGAACTTTATCCATCAAGGGGGAGAGAGAGAAGTAGATTATTGCCTTACTGAATGAAGCAACCTATTGCTCCCTAAATAAGCCCTTGTCCATGTATTGCTCTAGCTGTTGGCTGCAAGAGGAGAATGACTCCGTCACTGCTTTTGTCCTTCAATGCATGTCAATATTCCCCTTCCGCTGTGATGACACTGTCACCTATTTCCCAACTACCCATTTAAATTTATTGTCAGGAAAGGAGCTTGATCACAAACCCCTAAAATAAATTCTGGCTCCTCACTCAACGGGATTCAGGAAGTTACTTCATCCAGTTTTGCTCAGGACTATTAGCACAAGTTTGTTTATGTCTCAACTAAGAGCCCCTGAGACATCCCGGACATGTGAGTTTAAAGATGAAGTGAGTCAGTGTTCACAACTGTAAAGGTTATTTAATTTTCTAGGGTTGTGTTGTGCACCTGCTGTTCTCGTGGTGCAAATTGTGACAACACCAGATTGCCGTGTGTCCTGAAGCTTATCTACTGTTGTTGTACTGAATTTGTACTGGACACCAATCAACTAATTACAATACATCACATGCACTCCTATTTATATACCCTCCCTCTGCATAACAGGATATGTCACCAGGATGTGGAGAGTGATACAGGATCTTCTCCTTCACAGAATGATGATTTACAACTTTCAAGAACCATCTCCAAGAGGCTTTGCTCCAACCGCTATAGCGGTTAAGACAAGGGACTGTACTGCAGACAATTCTCTTCTTCGCGAAAACATGGACACATTCCTAGGGTCTATTTCAAGATGTCAGGGAGAACTACACCTGGGCTAGTTCAGGCATGTTTCTAGTGACCTGTATGTATACCATGATTTACAAACCTATCATATTCCTTCTCCTTTGTATATGACAACATGAGTGCAAGAAGCAAGTCACAGAACTTCGATTCAAAGGGAGCATAATACAGATTAAATTTGGTTTGGGGAGCTTCGGTGTGAAAGTCTGTCACACAGTTGTTCTGGCTCTTGCACCAGGATTCAACCATGTCCCTGGGAACTGAAGTCGACTGTGCTATTTTCAGTTTATTTATGTCTTTTGAAAGAAAGGAAGTACTCATAAACTTGATTTGGACTCTGCTGGTGCCTATTATGAAATTTGATAATGTTTAAATAAGCAAAAAGTTGTAGTTAAGGTGGCTAGAGATACGTTGAATTATGAACAGATACACAGAGGTGTGAGCTACACATACATATACACATATGTGTACATATACACATATGTATACATATATATATATGTATTTCTTTTCCACAATGCCCATTACTTCAGTATCAAAGCATAAATTTGATTAACAAATTGATACTGTCCTGATCCAGTGCCAGTAAGTATGAGCAGAGTAGCAGACCAACCTAAATTACAATGAGAATGTTCTTCCTCAGTTCATGTGGGTTTTTTCCACATAGGAACCTGGTCCGTGCACAGGCAGCTGGACACAAAGCAGTGGTTGAAGCAACCCTGGCAAGATTGCAGGTGGATGAATAGATTTAATTGAACAACATTTTGCTTCGTAAAGATCACACGGATGGAGAGGCCTGTTTTTAAAGAAAGCTAAAGGTCATCCACTGCTTAGTCAGAAGTGAAAATTGTCCATCCTGCTAACTCTAAAAATAAACTGTTAAGAATGCAATAAAATTGGACTTAGGACTGGAGACAGTTTGATTATTTTGAAATGCTTATGCATGAACCATGTGGGATATGTGTAGATAACCAAGGAAATGGGGAATTTACATAGTGATTAAAAACAAGTACAAGAGGACTGTAAGTCTGCAAGTTAGAAACTACATACCTACCCCAAGTTCCTCTAAGAATGAGGACAATGATTACATTGCCCCAAATTTAAGACATCTCAGCACCAGAATAACAAAGTCTGTAACCTCAGAACAGTGGGTACATATGACCAAATCACCAAAACTGGTAAGGATTACAGGGCCTCATACTTTGACTTCAGAGGGCTTAGGAAAAACCCTTGTTAGCTTATATATGATTTTTTTGCTCTAATTAAACTCTGTTAGATAAAATTTTGGATAACAAAAGAACTCAGTCTTCCACCCCCAAAGGAAAATATACATCCGCATATCTACATCAGTTTCAATTAGTCTTAAGAGGGAAGGCGAGCCATTCTAAAAAAACTGACTCAGGAGAACTGGCTTCTCTGTAATGGTTAATGACCATGAGAAAACTCAGAGCTCACAAAATTAAAGCAGCTCTTTTTTTCTGAGAGTTATATTAACAAAGGTGTTGCAGCTTGCAACTGCCATTTTAGCCATACATGCACAGTGACCTTACAGATGTCTCCATTTCACATGCCTACACATCTTGCTTGCCTCCTTCTGAGCCCCAGGCCTGTTGCCAAAGGCACAAATGGCACAGGATTTAGTGAAAGAGTTGCCTGAGCCAGCAGCGCGTGCGTCACCGAAGTGCCACCTACCTCCTTCAAGGTCCCACAGGCAATGGAAGAGTAGGAGATCTTAAAACAACTCTCACTGTCATAAAATACCAAGCAGACATCACATGAGGAACAATGCTTCCTTGAAGGTTATCAATTTAATGTGGTATTTTGAGAAGACCACCTGCTACAGAGAAGCATTAGATATAACATCAGAACAAATTTCCATCTTAAGGGACACATATTGTTCCCAGTTGTTTAACAAAAGAATAGCTTAATGCAAAAATAAATACTTTAAAGTCTATTAATACATCAGCAGGAAATGAGGCCTCATCCTATAATATGCCAAGCAAATGCCAAACCATTTTCATCCTTGGCAGACTCCAATGAAAGCTGAGGGTCTCAATTGCATTGAGGAGCATAGTGGTCATGAGGAAAGTCACCAGTGTGAGGATAATGTGCTCATTATGGGGACTTTGGTAATCAAATGATGTAATTTTGATTCTCAGATAAGAAGACTTTTTTTCTACATAAGCAGGATTTATCCTGAACATGATTTGAAACCCAGGAAGCAAAGGTCAGTGAGATAAACCAGGAAGTACTGTCTTTCAGTGGGACTTGCACACATCACTGTAGGGAGAAGGGTGATATTTTGAGTGACATAAAACTGCCTACAGACCTCCAATATACTCCTTTTTCACTGCATTATATTTTGTCTTGAACTGTACGAATCAAGGAGTCACTTTGTCATGCATGAAAGTAGAGTGGTACAAATCAGACTTTTTCAGGAGCAGGTGTGATGAGAAACAATGTTTGAGATCTGTGCAATAGGTGGCATCCCAGAGCACTTGAAAATACAAACTGTCCAAAGAAGAAATTATACATGGGTAGGTTAAACCATCACCACAGTTTTGCTGTATAGCGGCAAAACTCACTGGAAGTCTTTCTGTGCACAGCTTCAGTTCATAAACCCCAGGCTGATTCACTGAAAACATCTGGGATTTAAGAAGAAACCTGCAGTAACCCAAAGCAGGGTTCTGAGCCCAGAGGGTCTTCTCTACATCCCTGTGACCCTGAACACACAAAGCTCACTTTCACCACAGCTGACCTTTGCTGTGAACATGACAAGAAAATAAATCTGGTGGAGATCAAAAGATTGGAGGGTTTCCAGGTTCAGAAATTATGTTTTTAATCCAGGGTGGATCCAAACACGCCAAAAGCAAATCCAAAGAAATTATAACCAACAGGCAATTCTGATAATCAGTTGGCTATAGTTATCAGCTCCTCAAGATCATAACACCACTCCTTGCATGTTATGTAACAATACTAGTTGTCATCTGCCTAATAAGTAGCACAGACAGAATTTATGTGTGCTGCTGGTTTATGGGGGCCTGTATTTTGTGATAAGAATTAGGTCCTTTTGGGAGATCTCAGACTTCTAAACTAGCAAATTCATAAATGAATTTAAGTTTATTCAAGGCTGGAGCTTCCTTGTATAAAGTAATCCCCCTGGAATGAGGGTTGTGGTCAGCCCATTACTGGTTGTTTCTGACACTCCTTCCTCCTCAGAGGAAGGACTCCTCACACTCTGCTCCAGCAGGGGATCCCTCCCATGGGTGACAGTCCACAAACTTCTCCAACGTGAGTCCTTCCTATGGGCCAAAGTTCTACATTAACTGCTCCAGCGTGGGGTCCCTTCTACGGAGTGCCATCTTTCACAAGCAGCCTGCTCCAGCCAGGGTCCCCCTGGGGTCACAAGTCCTGCCAGCAAACCTGCTGCAGTCTGGGCTCCTCTCTCCACAGGACCACTGCTCCTGCCAGGAGCCTGCTCCAACATGGGCTGCCCCTGGGGTCACAGCCTCCTTCGGGTTCATCCCCCTGCTCTGGCGTGGAGTCCTCCACAGGCTGCATGCAGATGTCTGCTCCCCTGTGATCCTTTATGGCTGCAGGGGCACAGCTGTCCTCACCATGGTCTGCACCATGGGCTGCCAGGGAATGTCTGCTCTGGCACCTGGAGCACCTCCTCCCCCTCATTCTCCACTGACCTGGGTGTCTGCAGAGTAATTTCTCACATATTCTCACTCCACTCTCTTACTGCAGTTGCATTTGTGCAGTTTTTTCCACCTTCTCAAACCTTTTCCCAGAGGCTTTACCACTTTTGCTGATGGACCCAGCCTTGGCCAGCAGTGGGTTTGGAACTGGCTGGGATTGACTCTGTTGGACACAGAGGAAGCTTCTGGCAGGTTCTCACAGAAGCCACCTCTGCAGTGCCCCCCATAGCAAAGTTTTGCCATGCAAACCCAATACACGTGGAGCACCATACACTAGGTGGATGGGGAAGGGTGAAGATGTTGTACTTGCAAAATCCATTAATGAAAAGCACTTTTCTAATGGTTGTGAAATATTGCCAAAGACTTGGTTGAGAAAAAGTTTAAAGAAGGGAACACAAAGGGTGATGTTCTTTCAGGGTATCTTAGAAATGAAAAGACAGAGACAGGACTGTCCTGGGAGAAGGACACTGCCTGGGGACTTCGGACATCTGAGTTCACTTAAAGAGTATTTGGAAATCTTTATCGTATGGAAATGATCTGTGGTCTCTGCATCATGGAATAAGCCTCCAGGGGGCCACTGGACAGGATAAGGCCAGAATCCCAGACACATGCTATCATGTGGTACCACACACCTTTTATCACATACTGCACAACCATCCCAACTGCCCTGAGGGACTGTAGTCTGTCAGTATTCCTCATTTGGGACATTTAATCCAGGTATTGATGTTACTTTCAACTTCTCCCTTGAGACTAAGGGAAAGCACTAGTACACTTGCTGAATTCATCACTGTGTGCAAATTATATTTATATGACAGCAAATCTATATAACTTTCCTGTGTCCATTTACTCTGTTGTTCAGTTAGCAAGAAAAGGAAGCCTGTCAGGCCCTTGCCAAAGAACACAGTAGTTGCTTCTTTCTCATGGTTCACCATGGATCCTTTGTCCTGCATGAAGCCAGGCACCAGAGCAGCAAATTCCTTGATGGTTGTTTGGGTTTTTTTCTTGGTAGTTCATCTTTAACTTTTTACAGTCAACCTGGTCCCCCTCTACATTCCTTGTTTTCCATATACTATAAGCATGTATAAGCCAGGCAAGTTAAAGGAAGGGAAGATAAAGCCCAAGCACAGCTATTAACATATATAAAGGAAGGGGAGAGGATCTTGGTCTATCTGTGCCTTGCAATTGTGAAATGATAACAAAACACTACTGTGAAGGCAGGCTTTGAGCAATCTAATTGAGTGTTTGTAGGGTGCTGAAAATAAAAGTAGTCCTGGAAAAGCAATCTAAGACTCTCTGATAGGTCTAGATTGGAAATTGGACTAGTGGATCTCACTGAAGACACTTCTGTTCCTGGGAGATTGACATATTCTTAGAAGATTTCCTAATTTTCCTAGCTGTTGGTCACCTCGGTCTTTGCATACTATAATGTAGACTTTAGAGGGATAGGGTTGTTAGTGTGCAGTTGTAAACTGAGTATATCCAGGAAACAATAAAGATGATGCAGTCATAGAACTGAATTTTGCTAGAAAATGTCGATTTGACATATCCACAGAAATATATCTGTTGCAGCAATCTTTCATTAAACTGTAAACTTTCATGGTACCTTTGAGGTTGGAAACCATAGGAGGTCCCAGGGCTCTCTACCATACTGGTAGGTACTAAAGTCTTTAATCAAGCATCCATTCCCAAGCAGTCCCAAATCCTTAAAAACTTTGTCTTGAATTCTGTTATCATTCTCAAGTCTATTGTAAAAATTTGGAACACTTGAGAGCCCCAGGTTGATATGGGATTTTCATACCTTCTAGGCTATCTGCAGTGGATGGAGAAATCTGGAAATTAAGTGGCAAGATTCCAATGCTAGGAGCTCAGGAAAAAAATCCAAAACAATAGATGTCCTTGTATAAGGGACATTCATTCTTCTCATGTTGTCTGACTTCAGGCTGAGCCCTCTGGGAAAACAGAAGCTCAACATCTCCAGGAGTCTGTGGGGATGAACTGCCCAAGGGGCACAAATGAACCTGACCGAAATTCATACAGTGGTCAGATCTAAGTGGCTGACCACTGAAGAGCTGCTCTTTCCAGCACGCCACTTGGAAGAGCTTTTGAAATTAAAATTCAATAATATCACAGCAATTGGAAATTCAGTTTCAGCCAGCAGTACTTTTGACCTGACACATGCATTGTACTTAGTTGAGACAGTAATTCCTGACATTGTGACTGAGGAGTAATCAGCCAGTGGCAAAATCCAATTAGGCTGGAGTAGATTAACCTGAGTATTATCCTGATAATTATCTTTATTATGTAGAATAATATTGCTGAACCCTTACACTGGGTTGGTAAATCAATCCTGTGCATAGACTGGACATATCAAAAGAAGCGTGGACAGCAGGCTGAGGAAGGGGATTCTCCCCCGTCTATGTCATTCTCATGACACCCCACCTGGAGTACTGCGTCCAGCTCTGGAGCCCCCAACAAAAGAAGGATATCGATCTGTTGGAGTGAGTCCAGAGGAGGCCACGAAGATGCTCAGAGGGCTGAAGCACCTCTGCTATGAAGAAAAGCTGAGAGAATTGGGCTTATTCAGCCTCAAGAAGAGAAGGCTCCAGGGAGACCTTATAGCACCTTCCAGTACCTGAAGAAGGCCTACAAGGAAGCTGGGAGGGGACTTTTTACAAGGGCATGTAGTGACAGGACAAGGGGTAATGGGTTTAAACTGCAAGCAGGGAGATTTAGTTTGGCTATCAGGAAGAAATTCTTCACGGAGAGGGTGGTGAGGCACTGGAACAGGTTGCCCAGAGAAGCTGTGGATGCCCCATCCCTGGAAGTGCTCAAAGCCAGGCTGGATGAGGCTTTGAGCACCATGGTCTAATGGAAGGTGTCCCTGCCCATGGCAGGGGGGTTGGAACGAGATGATCTCCAAGGTCTCTTCCAACCCAAACTAGTCTATGATTCTTTTCAATGAAAATATCTGAAAGAGTTTATTTTCATTAAAATATAGTTACTGTGTATTTACAAATTTTCTAGAACTACTTTTATGGGAGAAGGTGTTGGCTGTGTAAAGAAAAGCAAGAGATGTGACCCAGCAGGCTGCTGATCCCTTATTCCACTCCCTGTTATCTCGCCCATGTCTCACAGCTCTGCAAAGGGTTCTCACATGGAAGGGATGAAGCAGAATTTTACTCATGGCCAAATACATTCTTATGCAATGAAGAGGACTCAGAGACACCTTTTTAAAGACAGGCTTTTTATCGTGAGTTTAGTATATAAATCCTCAAAAAAATTTGTCCTTAATATCATTCAAACTAGTGTAAAAATGAGCCTCAGTGAACCCAAACGTTAACTTTGGCTTCTTCCAACATATAAGGGGATAGTGTAGTCTCTAAATGCCAAAATAATTTTAAATTAAACAACACCACGTTCCCCAAACCTCAGCTCTGCTCACAGTGTCCTCGTTACTCCTGGGTTTCCTATTCTGCTCATTTTCATGAATGATTTTCTCCATTCACCTCACAGCAGCCACACACGCAAGCAGGATGGGAGGAAGCGCATCCGCAATGGAGGTGACACAGCACTGTAAAGGTGGACTTGAAAGCTGTTGTCAAAGCCCCAACACCTGACAGGGCTGTCCAAGAGGAATTTTGGCTCTGTGGGCTGGGGTTAGCACCCACCCTATGGGGCAACATAAGCAGCTCTCTGGGTCTCCTCACTGACCAAGAAGGTCCTCTGCCTGGGTATGGAACAGTGTCGCATGCAGGGGAAGAGCACAAGGCTCATTAAGTGATATTTAGGAGAATAACCAAAGGCAAGGAAAGGAAAGCATTAGCAAGGACTGGGGAGAAGCAAGCATGGGAAAATAGAGGGATAAGGGTTAAAGTGCAGATATATGTGCGGTAGCAGCTGTATCTGTCAGCCATGAGCCCATCTGATCTGTGGCTTTCATAGCCTTCATTTCTCCTCCATCTGCATCCTAGAAAGCTCCTGCCTTCATAAAGAAAAATGTGTAATTACTCCTCAAATCTAGCCAACACTTTACTCCCTCCCTCCTTCCTGCCTTCTCAAACCTAATGTGTGATCAAATCCACCCACCAGAGTCTGATGTCTTTCCAGGGATGAACTTTCACACAATCTCGGAAGCAATTTTAAAGTTATGTGGCTGGTGAGAATAAAAAATTAATGCTGCTTGTTCCATGTAGAAGCATCAGTCACACATTGTGTGTACACTAGATTCACAGGGTCATAGAAATTAGAGACTGGAAAGCCCAGGGGAGAGAGCTGCTCCAGCTAAGGAGCTGTGCGAAATTGTTCTCTGCATCACATTAAAGCCAGGAAGGGCTTTGGGCATTCCTGAACTGTCATGCCGTCCTTGTTGTCTTACCACCTTCTTCCTGAAACATAGGTATGGGCATTGTTTTTCCCAGAGAAAGTAGATTATTAATTTTAATAAGCAAGCAAGTTCTGTTGATGAAGAAGCTCAAATTAAAACATTATTATAACTTAATCAAACATGGGCCTTTCACAGTGACTTTTGAAGAGCCATACCCTTAGTTTTGGTTAAAACCTGCACCGAGCTGGTTTAAGATCCATCAACATGCCTGTCCGAGAATCTGACCCAGGTTAGATATATTTTATTAAGTTCTTAGGCTATTATATACTCTTTCTTTACAGATCTAGTTTTAATGCCAATCAAATGGTATTGGAAAAGCTCCAAACGGCTATGGCTGAGTGGGACTGCATCCCGTTCAGACCGTGTGCTTAAGGCCAGTGTCTGCTCTCAGGTATAAATCCAGCAAAGTGCCACTGAAATCAATTGAGGTGTAGCTGATTTATAGAGAAGACACTGGCAGAAGCAATTGACTCACTGCAAGAATCTGTCTGTGGCCTCAACTCAGCCCAGAGCTCCTGGGATACCCACATCAGGCGTTAAAATCAAAAGGAATGCAGGACCTGTTGGCTAGTTATCTTCTGCCTCTCATTTGAGTTGGTTTTGGTTTAATTTTCTAACAAAAGAGCTATTGGATGCACTGATTCCGAGGTGGAACATCATGATGAGATTAAAAAGTGTCATATTTGCCATAAAATTATTGCCATATGTTTGCCTAGTCCCATGAAAGTGGCCAGCAGCAGGAAGAAGACATCCTCCTTCACTTTGTCTTCCCAGCTGAGGGTCAGCCAAAACACCCATATATTTCTGCATAAAACCCAAAACTTGCCTGTGGCATGGCTCTGATGTTCCCACCATCCTGCACTCTCATTCTGTCTCTGCAGAGATACTGGTGGTGACCTCAGATGTTCCCTCTGTTGCATGATGCTTCCTCCACACTTCCCAGCATGGGGTGTGCCTTTGCTGCTCAGCTTGCTCATGTCCTGGATTCACCCCTCATTCGTGGAATTAAAAGTTCAACAAAGGGGCAGCCCCATGTAAGGATTTAGAGGGTTCTTAAGCTGCTGCTGCAACAAATCTTTCACTCCTACTCCAAGCAGTTGAGTGCTGGACATGAGAAGAAATCTACAAGGAGCAAGAAAAAAACCTTATCCATTAGCAGTGACTTGCTGATGATGTTTCTCTGTCAAAACCTGTGACCTGAATTACCACTGCCTGTGCTGCCAGAGGGATTATTGGAAAATGGATAGCTTTACAGGGAAAAGAAATCAGACTGGTGGGCAGAGCATTTGTTAAAATAAAAGGAAAAAATAGACTTCATTATGTTGCATATAAGCAAAGAGAACACAATCCGTAATGATGGATCAAGCTGCAGAGTGCAGCTGGTCCAAGTGAGGTCAGGAATCCTGCAAACTGTCTTCATGCCCTCTTCAGCTAGTCTCCAAAAATGCGTTTCCCAACCTGCAGTTATTTGAATGCTGCTCTAGTCACCAATAAGCTGAAAAGGCACAGGGAGGTCATGCACGTAGCCATGGACTTCAGCAAGCAGCCTGCACTTGGCACCCCGGTTTGGCAGGGTGGACCCATCAAAACATTTAAACTGAATAAGTCATTATAATGCTGGCACTTTAGCATTTCCAATGCTTGTCCTTCACAATATCTTGCTGAAGAAGCTATAAACCCTGTCTGTCTCCAAGGCAAACGGGAAGAAAATAACCTGCTCTCTCTGCCTCCTGGCTGCTTTCCTTCAAGAGCACCACAAAGATGTCCCAAAACCTACATAATCAATGTGCTAAGGATATCAGCATGGCTTTAGGAAAATCCTTAGATAGAGAACCATTCCCTCTTCTAATCCAGGTGAAGGTGGTTGTGGATGTGCCCAGAAGGGTCAGTGGTTGGAGCGTCTCAGATGTCCTGCTACCTGAAGGGGCTTTTGCAGGTGGATGGGTGCATTGCAAAACAGCTTTTGTGCTGCTCTGCAGAAGCATTGACATCAAACTGCTCCACTTTATCTACCTCGGCCATCATGGCACAGCACGTGCTTGCCTGTCCATTGCATCTTTCACGCACTTCTGTGTATTTCACACCCTCTCTCTGCAGCATCACAGAGGGAGCTGATATCTGATCGCAAATCATAGTTTTGAAAACTCAGACTGAGAAGGAAAATCTCATTGTACTCACCTGAATACTGCTACCTGGATTAGTCATGAGTTTGTCTCAAACAGGTGACCCAGGGCTGTCACATACTGCATCTCTTCAAAATCTTGCTACAGTGCCACTTAACAAAGCCCAAAGGGCAAAGTTCAAGGCACACTTCATATGCAATAAAACCGCAAAATTAAACAAATAAATCAATAATAATGGCCTTTATAAACTCCTACTCATAAATCGTCATTCTTTATCTCCAAAACATTCTTTATAAAACAACATTATTTTCCTCTCTTTTAAATATGCATAGATAAAAATGCCTTTTCAGATAACTTTTTCTTCTGAGTGGAGTCATTACATCTCAAAGGTTTCACTGTTCCTACACTGTAATATTTCTGTCATTGCACTTCTGTAAATTGGATGCTGATAGAACTCTGTGACTTTATTAAGCTGCAAATCTTCCCTGATGATGTTACCCTTTACAGAAGTAACAGACTGTATTTTCTTTGTTTCTCTTCATAGACACCCTTGTTGACTCTTTGAATATTGTGGCTGACTTCAGAAGGGAATTATTTGAGGGGTAAAACCCCCACATTTTTCTTTCAGTGTGTTTTGGCTTCAACATACTGCCCTGCAGACAAAATGGGTATCACCACTTTTTCCTCTGCAGTTTTTGGGTTTGATGGCAGTTTATTTAGACCAAATCTTTGTCTATAATGGGGGATTAGCTTTGATCTCAGCAAGTCATCTTCCCTTGTCCTTTAAGACAAATCCCCTTTCTTGACTGAGTGCTGCTGTGATGGGAATCGATAAATCTGATCCTTCATATATTATTGCTTTCCTGGTAAATACTATGTACACTTCCCATGATGATCTAGTGCTGTCCTGAAACCCCTGCTTAAAATCCTTCTATGAACTGCATCCTGCAGCACCAAGTTATACCGACTTAGTAAATGTGCTGAAGGCACGAGGTAGTTTTCAATACTTTGGTTGATAATGACAGTAATACAGCTCCTGTGCCCTACTGAGACCTGGGATAATCTCCAGTACAAACCACTGGTGGCATTTTCGGCGGCATTCAAAGACCACATTTTAAAGGCTTTAAACCTTTCTAGGCACTAAATTCATTGCTCCTGTAAGCTACGTGCTTGAAAACCTATAAAAGTCTGTCTTTAAGTGACTTAAGAATTTATGTCCTAACTCCAGAAATGAAAGGCATTGACATGCTCAAGTATCAGTGAAAGCCAGTGTGCTTTAAATTTCTAAATTAAGGAGCCAATTTGATACCTTGACCTAGGAGCCAGGAAAGAGATTCACATGAATTCCCCTTGCCACCACAATGCATAGAATCATAGAATGATTTGAGTTGGAAGGGACTTTCAAAGATCACCTAGTGCAACCCCCCTCCCACCACAGACAGGGACATCTTTCACTAGATCAGGTTCCTCAAAATCCCATTCAACCAGAGTTTGGACACTTTCAATGATGAGACATCCATAACCGCTGTGAGCAAGCTGTTCCAGTGTCTCATCACAATCATTGTAAAAATTTTCTTCCTTACATCCAAACTAAACCTATCCTCTTTTGGTTTAAAACTATTAACCCTTGTCCTGCTACTATAGTCCCTGGTAAAAAGTCTCTCTTTGACAGGATAAGGGGTAACAGGTTTAAACTGAAAGCAGGGAGATTTAGATTAGATATCAGGAAGAAATTCTTCACGGAGAGGGTGGTGAGGCACTGGAACAGGTTGCCCAGAGAAGCTGTGGATGCCCCACCCCTGGTTGTCTTCAAGGCCAGGCTGGATGAGGCTTTGAGCAACCTGGCCTAGTGGAGGGTGTCCCTGCCCACGGCAGGGGGGTTGGAACTAGATGATCTTTAAGGTCCCTTCCAACCCAGACCATTCTACAATTCTATGTTTCTCTCTATCTTTCTTCTAAGCTCCCTTTATACACTGAAAGGCTGAAATAAGGTCTCCCTAGAGTCTTCTCTTCACCTTCTCTGAGAGATAGTTCAGTCCTCTGATCATTTTTGTGGTCCTCCTCTGGACCCGCTCCAACAGGTCCATGTTGGCTACAGAGCTCGGGACAGTACTGCAGGTAGAGTCACATGAGAGCAGAGTAGAGGGGGAGAATCACCTCCCTTGACCTGCTGGCCACACTTCTTTTTATTGTAGACCAGCATATTGTTGGCTTTCTGGGCTGTGAGTGTACATTGCCAGCTCATGTCCAATTTTTTTATTCACCAGTACCCCCATGTCTTTCTCTTCAGTGCTGTTCTCAATCCCTTCATCTCCAGCCTGTTCTGATAATTGGGGATTGTCCAGACCTGCGTGCAGGACCTTGCACTTGGCCTTGTTGAAACTCATGAGGTTCACATGGGCTCACACCTCAAACCTGTCAAGGTGCCTCTGGACAGCATCCTTTCTCTCTAACGTATCAACTGCACCACTCAGCTTGGTGCCATCAGCAAACTTGCTGCAGGTGACTGTCTGTCATTGAAGAAAATATTAAATAGCACTAGTCTCAGTACAGACTCTTGAGGGACGTCACTTGTCACTGGTTTCCATTTGAACACTGCGCCATTGACTGTAACTCTTTGGATGTGGCCATACAGAGAATTCTTTATCCCTCTAACAGTCCATCCATCAAATCCATATCTCTTCAATTTAGAGGTAAGAATGTTGTGGAAGACTATATCAAAGGCCTTACAGAAGTCCAGATAGATGACATCTGTATCTCTTTCCATGTCCACTGATGCAGTCACTCCATCGTAGAAGGCCACTAGATTAGTCAGGTATGAATTCTCCTTGGGGAAGACATGTTGGCTGTCTCTAATTACCTCTCTGTCCACCATGTGCCTTAACATAACTTCCAGGAGTATCTGTTCCACGATCTTTTTTGACACAGAGGTGAGGCTGACCGATAATTCCCAGGGTCCTCCTTACTGCCCTTTTAAAAATGGGTGTGACACACCCTTTTTCCAGTCACTGGAGATTTCACCTGACTGCCATGACTTTTCAAATATGGCGAGTGGCTCAACAACTATATCTGCAAAGTTCCTCAGGACCCTGGGATGAATTTTGTTATCCATATATGGGCTCTTGTATGTTCGCTCCTCAGTGATTTTGAATATGACCTTCTCTTATGATGGGAAGGACTTTGTTTCCCCAGTCTCTGTCTGGAGGTTCAGGAGCTTGAGAGATGTGGGAAGAGAGATTACCATAGAAAACTGAGAAGTAGAATATTATTGAGTACCTCAACCTTCACTATGTCAGTTTTCACCAGTTTTCCTGTATTACTTATTGGGGCAGGGCATTCCTTTACTTTAATCTTCCTTTTCAGGCCAACCTGTAGAAGCCCTTATTACTCTTCTACACATCCTTTGACAAATTCATCTCCAACTGTGTTTTTCTGATCCCTTCTGGGAGCAGCATCCTTATATTCACATCTGGGCAGCATCCCTATATTCTTAACAGGATGCATGTCACTGCTTTCACTGCCCATAAATCTCCTTCTTACGCTTCAGTTCAACAATGACGTCCTTACTGAGCCATGCCAGTCTCCTGCCTTCTTCGACCTACACATGCAAATGAATAGCTCTTGTGCTTTAAGAAAAATGTCCTTAAAGAACTTCCAGATCACTTCTGCTCACTTATCCTTGAGGACAGTTTCTCAGGTGGTTCCATCCACTAATTCCTCAAGCAATGGAAAATTTGCCCTCCTAAAATTCAGTCCTGACTCTACTGTTCACTAGGTCCATATCCCTCAAGATTGTAAGTCCACCAGGCCATGATCACTGCAGCCCAGGCTACCATCCATCTTCACATCTCTAATTAGTTCATCCATGTTTGTAAGCAATAGGTCTGGTGACTCTTCTTCTCTTGTTGGGCTGTCCATCACCTGGATTAAGAAATTATTGTCAATGTACTCCAGAGTCTCCTGGAATGCTTCCAACAGATGTCAGGCTGACTGAGGTCCACCAGCAGGATCAGAGTCAGAAAATGCAATGCTTCCTGTCACTAAAGCAAAAACGCTTCATCAACACCCTCCCTTAGTCATGCAGCCTGTAGTAAACAACTAGGAGGTTTCCTTTGTTGGCTGGGCCTCTAATTTTCACCCCTAAATTCTCAACATCCTCACTGCTTTACACAAAGACAGCTCTGTGCAGTCAATCCATTTTTCTACATAGAGGACAAACCCCCTGTCCTTCTTTCCTTGCATGTCCCTTCTGAACAGCTTATAGCCATCAATTGCAGTGCCCCAGTCAGGTGATTCATCCCACTAAGTTTCAGTGATAATGACTAGAGTGTAGTTTTCTAGCTGCACAGTGGCTTCCAACTCATTCTGTTTGTTATCTGTGCTGCATGCATTGGTATAGAGACATGTAGTTGGGCTATCAACTGTGTCACCATTTTAGAGGAACAAGACCTAATTCCTTTGAGGTATTTCACAGATGTTTTCCTGGTGGTTCCTAATACATCAGCAGCCCCTGGCTCTTCGCTGTTATTCAGAACTCCATCCCGTGTATCTCTGCAGTCCCTCGTTCCTTCTTTCATTATCGTCTTTCAAAAAAATGTCCTGGCTTAACATCTCTACCAAACACTCCATCATCACACATCGTCTACTCTGTCTTTCCTCATTATAATCTATTGGTTTTATATATGGAAAATATCTGAGCCAAATCCCGTCCACAAACACAGAATAATTGAAGTGCCAGTGCGCTAGATAGGAAGCTGAGGAAGAAAGATTAATTTTCTCTTCCAGCAATTGGTTTATTTGCCAAAATGTATAGCTCCATGTCAAATCTGGCAGTATTCCAGCTGAACAAATGTATATATAAGTTTTTAAAGTTATATATTTAATATCAAAAATAATTTACTCTATGAAAGTCACCCTTTTGTCTAATAAATCATAACTTATGGTGCTCTGCAGGCTGTAGGATAACTAAGTTAAATTCAGATCCTCCAAAATAACACACCAACCATAAATTTACAGAGTTCTATATTCACTGTTTAGCTGAAGTTGTTCCAATTTGTATAAAATATTTACGTTTTTACTAGCACAGCATCAAGAACCCAGATGGCTTACCTTTCAGGTGAGTCTCTGCGTATCTGACACTGGTGATCCCTCGCTTGCTTCTCCTTCTCCTGTTTTCTAGCTCAGGGAATAATTACTTAATCAGTGCAAAAGGCAATATTATTAAGAAAAATAATAAGACAAAATCAGATTGTGGATGCATCTACAGTGTTCTGGGAGCTGTGATCCAAGAAGCAGGTGAAACCCAAAACATTGCTTAAATTGGATTTTATATTGTGTCTGTCTGTAGATCGGCACACTTACATTAGGGTGCAGGCTATGTGGAGATCCAGGTTACTCCACAGCATACAGGATTAGGACTCTGTGCTGGACTCCATGGGTCCCTTTTCTGCCCATCAGTGTTCACTGGTCATGCTGGTGGAAAGGAAGGCAGTGGACTGGGACACTCTCCCAGAAGGACATCGAGGGGTTACACAGGTGTAGATGCTTGCCCCAGTTTTTCTGACAGCTCTTTGCAACCCACCTTGATGCTTTCACTCGCTCACTGCAGATACAAGGCAAACTGAGATCCAGCCACAGGCTATGGCTATGCCAAATATGTCCCCTGAGATAAAAACACCCACAAAATAAGGCAATTTGGCCCCCCTTGCTGAGAACTGACAGTCTGATATCAGCTAAACCTCACATGTCCACTGATGCCATTGACAGGCAAAAATGGTTAATATGTTTCTACATTTATCTGAGAAGATAGGAAACGAGGTAGAGTGTTAAATATGTAAATAGTTGCACTGCTGCTGCTGATCCTGAGCTGTATCAGGAGAAGCATGGCCACCAGGTGAGGGAGGGGATTCTCCCCCTCTACTCTGCTCCTGTGAGACCCCACCTGGAGTACTGTGTCCAGCTGTGGAGCCTTCAGCTTCAGAAGGATATAGACCAGTTGGAACAAGTCCAGAGGAGGCCACGAAGATGCTCAGAGGGCTGGAGCACCTCTGCTATGAAGAAAGGCTGAGAGAATTGGGCTTGTTCAGCCTGGAGAAGAGAAGGCTCCAGGGAGACCTTATAGCACCTTCCAGTACCTGAAGGGGGCCTACAAGGAAGCTGGGGGGGATACTTTTTACAAGGGCCTGTAGTGACAGGACAAGGGGTAATGGGTTTAAATAGAAAGCAGGGAAAATTAGATTGGATATCAGGAAGAAGTTCTTCCCAATGAGAGTGGTGAGGCACTGGAACAGGTTGCCCACAGAAGTTGTGGATGCCCCATCCCTGGAAGTGTTCAAGGCCAGGCTGAATGAGTCTTGGATCAACCTGGTTTACTGGAAGTTGTCCCTGCCCATGGCAGTGGTGTTGGAACTAGATGATCTTTCAGGTCCCTTCTAACCCAAACCATTCTATGATCCTATGATAATTCTCTCCTTACCCAAATGTATCTTGAAGGGTAAGTCAATATTTGGACAGTCGCTCCTGTAAACCCCCAAAAGCAGTGTTAATACATTATTCTTTTTCTCAGTTGTATGAGAAGAAAGAGATCAGAGACATAAGGACACTCTTCACAGACTGCATACTGAATTTTGAACACCATGATGGGGTTATGTCCTGGTAAATCGCTACAGGTCATCCATTGCCAACCTGTTCTTAAATCCTTTACCAACGTGGTTGACTAACTTCATACTAAATGAGAAAGGAAGAAAAATTAAAGAGAAGGAAATGAAAGTGTTCATGAAAGGCAGCTGCCAGAGCATCCTGAAGACACAGGACAAACCCCTCTGCACCACATGAATCACCCACACTTACCTGTTGCCAAAGGCAACAGACTGTTTTCCAGATTATTTACCTGTGCTGTGAGGAGGAATGGTGGTGACATTTTAGTGACATAACAAATACTGTTCAATGAAGAAGACAAAAAATCTGGAGAAAGTAAAATAAATCAAAAAGAGATGGAAAAGGGACACAACTGTTTTCTTATTAATCAGACAGAGTCCCTTGTATCTATGTGCTGACAGATGTATCCATGAACAGTACTGATATTTTTTTAATAAGGAGAGAATTCAAGATGATAATTGCTAAAACTCATAGTAAGCAATATTTGAAGCAAGATATTAATCCCCAGGCATCATCAACCCAGGATTATAGTATAAAAGACTCTTAACTCAGTTAACAATTTCTTTCATACTTACAGATCATATTTAAGGGCTGGAGAGGTGGGCCTGTGCCAACCTCATGAAGTTCAACAAGGCCAAGTGCAAGGTCCTGCACCTGGGTCAGGGCAATCCCAAGCACAGGTACAGGCTGGGCAGAGAATGGATCAAGAGCAGCCCTGAGGAGAAGGATTTGTAGGTAATGGTGGATGAAAAGCTGAACATGAACCGGCAGTGTGCATTGGCAGCAGAGAAAGCCAATTGTATCCTGGGCTGTATCAGGAGAAGTGTGGCCAGCAGGTCGAGGGAGGGGATTCTCCCACTCTACTCTGCTCTCATGAGACCCCACCTGGAGTGCTGTGTCCAGCTGCGGAGCCCTCAGCATAATAAAGATATTGACTGGTTAGAGCAAGTCCAGAGGAGGCTACGAAGATGATCAGAGGGCTGGAACACCTCTGCTATGAAGAAAGGCTGAGAGAATTGGGCTTGTTCAGCCTAGAGAAGAGAAGGTTACAGGGAGACCTTAAAGCAGCCTTCCGGTACCTGAAGGGGCCTACAAAGAAGCTGAGGGGGATCTTTTTGCAAGGGCCTGTAGTGACAGGACAAGGGGTAGTGGGTTTAAATTGAAAGCGGGGAGATTTAGATTAGATATCAGGAAGAAGTTCTTCACAGAGAGGGTGGTGAGGCACTGGAAGAGGTTGCCCAGAGATTCTGTGGATTCACAGATTCAGAGTGGTGGGGATTGGAAGGGACCTGTAGACATCATGTAGTCCAACCCCGCTGCCACAACAGGATCACCTAGAGCAGATCACACAAGAACAAGTCCAGGTGGCTTTTGAAAGTCTCCAGGGAAGGAGACTCCACCACCTCCCTGGGCAGCCTCTTCCAGGGCTCTGTCACCCTCACAGTGAAGAAGTGTTTCCTCACATTCAGGCTGAACCTTCTGTTTACCAGTTGATGGCCATTGCCACTAGTCCTGTCACTGGACACCACTGAGAAGAGCCTGGCCCCATCCTTCTGACACCCACCCTTTAGATATTGATAAGCATTGATAAGATCCCCCCTCAGCCTCCTCTTCTCCAGGCTAAACAGACCCAGCTCTCTCAGCCTTTCCTCAGATGGCAGGTACTCCAGGCCCTTAATCATCTTTGTGGCCCTGCGCTGAACCCTCTCCAGTAGCACCTTGTCCTTCTGGAACTGAGGAGCCCAGAACTGGGCACAGTACTACAAGGGAGGCCTCACCAGTGCAGAGTAGAGGGGGAGGATAACTTCCCTCGACCTGCTGGCCACGCTCTTCTTAATGCATCCCAGGATGCCATTGACCTTCTTGGCCGTGAGGGCACACTGTTGGCTCATGGTCATCCTGTTGTCCACTAGGACTCCAAGGTCCTTTTCCCCAGACCTGCCCTCCAACAAAACAGCCCCCAACCTGTACTGGAACATGGGGTGGTTCTTCCCCGGATGCAGCACTTTACACTTGCCCTTATTGAATTGCATTAGATTTCTCCCCACCCAGCTCTCCAGCCTGTCCAGGTCACACTGGATGGCAGCACAGCCTTCTGGCATGGCAGCCACTCCTCCCAGTTTGGTATCATCAGCAAACTCGCTGAGAGGACATTCTATCCCTTTGTCCAGGTCATTGACAAATGTATTGAATAGTGCTGGGCCCAGCACTGACCCCTGGGTGACGCCACTAGTCACAAGTCTTCAACTAGACTGCCTCATTGACCACAACTCTCTGAGCTCTTTCCTCCAGCCAGTTCCCAATCCACCTCAGCACCCAATGGTCCAGTCCATACTTCCTAAGCTTGACTAGGAGGATGCCATGGGATAACGTGTCAAAAGCTTTGCTGAAGTCCCTGGAAGTGTTCGAGGCCAAGCTGGATGAGGCTTTGAGCAATCTGGTCTAGTGAAAGGGGTATTGAAACTTGATGGTCTTTAAGGTCCCTTGCAACCTAAAACATTCTATGATTATGTAGAAATTGCTCCAAACACCATTACTTTAAGGTCTTTCTATGAAGAACCTGATTTTCTTTTTTCCTCACTTTGTAGAGACCAGCCTAAATCTTTGGGACTGGAGGAGGGAACTAAAACATTCATATAAAATGGGCATGAAGAGATCGATTAGCTCTTCATATAAACATTCACTGTGCCAGAGTATGCAACAGCACATGATCAAATACCCCGACGATTGAGTAGGTAGAGTGTGCAAAGTTGAGTTGAGACCTTGCTCCCTCTTACCATAATTAGTCATTTATTTATACATGCTGAATTGCCCTGGACTCTTTCCCCAGCAGCCTGGTGATGAGGTGTGTTTTTGCTGTGTGGAAAATATGTATTCATTGTGAATTCAATGTGAATGACTCGCTAATGATAAGTAAAGTAGATGAGGTGAATCCTACCTCTGCCCAGCCCCATCCCAATCCCAGTTCAAAATGAGTGTAATTTCCCCACCTTCAGCTTCACCTGGGATGACGTCTAGGGACTGGAGGGTTCCTGATGCCAATTCTTTTGTTCATCATCTTCCTATTTAATGCTTTTCTTGTCTTTCTTCTGACACCTAAGTTCCTGGATTAGACAGACTCTCCTTTTTATAACAGTTCTGCAAACCTTTGTCTAAAGGGGTTGTCAACGTGCTGGCAGACATCGAAGCACTTTGGTTGTTACAGTGGCCAACAAGTCATGTGCTTGCCTGCCTCCCTCCCAGCCAGGCTATCTTTAAGTCAGATCAGATGAACAAGAATTTCATACCTGTATTTACCCCTGGTGAGTAAGCTTGTTCATCAGGGGGTAATTTTGTCAATAGCATCAAAATGGGGATCCTAGACCATCTTAACTAGCTTCTACTTTTCTTCATAACAAACAATTCATCCCATCTCTATCAATACGTACAAGATTCTAAGCAAACATCAGCAGTGAGGAGAGGAACACCAAAACCTGCTAAATTCTTCTATCACAACCACATTTTCTTAAAATCTGTCTACTACTGTAGAGGTTTTTCCATACTTTTGGTTGGTCCTATATGGCTCAGTGCAGTGCTGTGCCGTACCCAAGCCATATCTGAACACACTAGCTCAGATAATGAAAGCCGGCTAACCGTGATAATGAAATCTTTCAACCAGGCAATTAGCCCTCCTGAAAAGCAGGATAAACCAAACAGGAAAGCCTGGCTGCCTCATTCAGAACTGTTGCAGTTTCTTTATGTGCTATTGCACTGCTCTGCATAGATACCCTTTGACTTACAAGCTTCATTTATTTTGCTGAAATTAATGCAACAGCATGCAGTTACTATGGTGATGTGGGCTACCTAACTATCTTAGGATACATCCATACTCATGTGTGAGCTGGGTCTTGCAGTGCCTGAAGTTTGCTGGCTCCTGACTACAACCAGACTGCGATCCGACATGTAAGAATGGCTGGATGGTCAGGGAAAGTGAATATAGCTTAAACAGAGACATTTGCTCCTCAGTGGCTATGGACTTGTTTGGGTCTCTATGTACCTACAGGGGACAAGTGACCTGTGACCTCTTTGAGGAAAGCAGTGACACAAGCCATATCTCCCAGCCTCTTTTCTTGGGCATCAGCACATACTGCTTTCATTTTGCTGGGCTCCTGCCTTAAACACAGGAGATCAGGGTATTTCTGGGTTATTCTCTTGACTGTAAAAGGAAGACTTCAGAGTAGATGGAATTCACCTTGTAGCAAGATCCTCAAAGTCTCTGAAATAAGTTGAATGCTGGAACACCCTCTATCTCCAGGACTTCATGGGATTTGTCAGATACACAGTACTTGCATTGGCTTTTTGCATAAAGGGCTTAGTTTGTAATTACCATAAGCAAGTAGAGGACTTCCAACAGCTTTAATGATTTGTCCGTGGCTGGGAAAAGAGTCAACTTAATCAAAACCATGATTTGCTCTGAGTTACCAACTCAGCTCTTGACGGTGTCTGGCTTTACCCTGCTGCTTGCTCATGATCTCTGGAGCCTCAGATACCTGAACATTGCGATAGCAATTTTTTCTCAACCTTTTCTTCAGAAATAAATCTTTATGTCCACTGATGGTTCAGTCAGCAGA
Source organism: Rhynochetos jubatus (assembly GCA_027574665.1). Classification (NCBI taxonomy): domain Eukaryota; kingdom Metazoa; phylum Chordata; class Aves; order Eurypygiformes; family Rhynochetidae; genus Rhynochetos; species Rhynochetos jubatus. The sequence continues at coordinate 11,021,735 of CM050648.1, read as the reverse complement.
TTTGCTTGGCTGGTGCAGCTCACCACAGCACACAAAGTTGTGCTGTAGCCTATTATGAACAAGAATGGAGTTGCTCTGATATACTGTAACAAGGACAGTCTCCCTGGCAGAGTGGCACAGAGATATTTACTCTGTTCAGAGATTTGAGAACCTCTGTAGAGATTTCCACTTACAGGAATGTGTCGCTTCACATCAGGCTTTTTGCAGAAGCACCCTATCACTGCCCAAATTGCTCTGTCTGCAGCTGTGTGACCCCCAGAGGAGGAAAGAGAAGTGGGGCCCATTGTACTGTTGCTGTTGCAAAAAAAAAAAAAAAAAAAATACACCAAAAACACATAAGCACAGGTCTGGGTAATGGTGGTGGTGATGGGGAGATATTGAGTCTTCCCAGCAGGTCTGCTTCTGACTTACCTGTTTCTTGGACCACTAGTGTCAGATCAATACAGACTACCAGTCTGGAAACATATTTATAGGTAGATTTTGAAAAAAGCCTGTAGATGTAGAAATCTTGCAAAAATTAGGAAAAAAGGAAAATAAAATGAGAGGCTAGGGGGATAAATCGAAGTTGGATGCCTAAGCAATTGGGGATTTTAAAAATCCCAGTTCCTTTTTTGCATTTGCAGGTATTAAGTAATTTTGAAAACCACAACTGGGATATATGGATGTCTTTGAGGATTCCATCTATGGAGGGCTATATCTTTGGATGTTCTTCCAATTCCCAGTAAGTCTGAAGTGCTTCAGGTGCTTTCTGACAACCAGTGCAGAGAGTGGAGGGGGCTGTGAGCTGCAGCGTTGGTGTTCAATGGAGACCCAAGAGGGTGACAAATGCTCATCCACGGTTCCAGGGAGGGAAAGGAGTGAGTGCTCAGGCTCTTGCAAAGGTGTTTCCTAGAGATGGGACAGATGATAAAGGGGAAAGCCTGAGAAGAAGGGAGGCTTCAACACATCAGTTCTCTAGCAACATGAAACCAACAACTATGGGATGAAATAGAAGATTGTTTTAACCAGTCTAAAGTATTGCAGCAATCATGCAACAACAAGCCCACTGGGACATGCTCTGGTGTATTTGAGCTTTCAGCTCTGTCACACCTCTGCATTTTGAAGGGAACTGTCTCCCATGAAACCTTCCCCTTGCACAGGATGGAACAGACCCAGCTGGTTAACACGCTGTGCTCCCTCACACAGACTTTCCTCTTATCCTTCTTTGGTTTGTTTTTCCTTCAGTGAAAGAATTTATTTTAATGCCATTTAAGCTGAAGGAATCTGGCGGCTGTTACTGTGCACTGTAAAAGTGCTGCCCCCCCGGTGCAGTACAGCCCTCCCCCACCCATGGCAACAAAAGAAACCAAGGAGATGGGAATGACATCTGAGCTACAATAACAGCTGATTATTTTTAAAAGCTCATTGGACAGTCCATTTGGCAGTACAGGTTTCACCTGGCAATAAAACTGGAAAGGAATTTGCTCTTTTCTCTAGCTCACAGCAGTGATTTTTTACCTCACTGAAATATAATACAGGTAACTTACCCTGTTCACGGCATTCTTGCCTGCTCTCAACAGTGTAGACCAGCAGTTACTGCTGTATTTAACTGCTTAGGCAAAGAAAGAGAAAAAAATGTCCTTCAAAATAAATAAAAAGTAAAAAATAAGAAGACTGGACTTCCAGGCAAAAAAAACCCATCCTGTGTAACCATGCAATGCCTCTCATTTTATCTCTGTACATCCACATTGTCTCAGTGTGAGTTGCACAATTGCCAGTTCACATCACTAATTCAGAGATTTAGGTAGCAATGACTCCTCACATGCACTGACGGGTTGAACCCACCCACATCACAGAAGAAGCAAAGGGAGGGTTTGGTTATTCAAAACACTTCATAGCCATGAAAGCCTGAGCTTAAATGGAAATGTTTATATTTGGGGTGAAGGAACTAGGCTACAGCTAGAAAGAAACCTCTCACCTCTCAGCCTGGCAGTCTCACCTCTGTGCCTGGCAAGATCATGGAACACATTGCCCCAAGAAACTGTGGGTGGCCCATTCCTTACTGTCTTCAAGGCCAGGCTGGATGAGGCTTTGAGCAACCTGGTCTAGTGGCGGATGCCCCTGCCCATGGCAGGGGGGTTGGAACTAGATGATCTTTAAGGTCCCTTCCAACCCAAACCATTCTATGATTCTATGATAAATGTATTTAAAAGCTGGATCCAAGCAGTCCTAAAGCTTGCTCAGGACTGATGGGACTATGATTCTTGAGATACCAAGGTCTGAGGAGCCCTGAGTCAGTGAAAGCTTAGCTAGATGAAGGCATTACATAGGATAAAAAGATGACTAATAGTGGCAGTGAGGCTAGAATGTGTCGTGGTGGTCATCTTTGTTGAACTCAGGCATAATATGCACACCAGTGTGTATATTATGCTCTTTTCTCTAGCTTCCCTCATCGGTGCTTCCCACATCAAACCCATGGCTCACAGCTGGACATGAGTCTCTTTAGGGTGGAACAGAGCCAACCTAAACCCTAAGCCTAGGGTAAAGATGTCAAATGATGGATAACACCCCACTAGGTGATAACACCAGGTGATGTTAGAAAGTGATCTTGGCTTTGGCCTCTCGGCACAAAAATCGGTCTGGTTCCTCATCCAGAGGGAAGATGGTAGGACTTGAACTTGCTTGGAAGTTATGCTGTTTGTTGATTTCTCTTAGCCAAGACAAAAGAGAACAAAATCAACCAAATGTAAAAACTTCAAATATATAAAGCACACCAGGCCTAGGGAGATAATCTGCCTCGAGGAGGATGTTCCAGTGCACAGGAGTGAAGGGAGCATGGTCTCCATCCATCAACCTTGCTAAGGGGCAGCAGCTAATGGCACACCCTATCGTGTCTGCTAGTTGCTGAGTGTTTGTGTGCGTCACTGTCTGTATCAAAGGTGGAACAAAACCTTCTTGGTGACTACTCTGACATTTTGGTGAGCCTTTGTTCTCCTTTTTCTGAATGATTTCCAAGCCTCACCCAGGCAAGATGGAGTGTTATAATTATGTCCAAAGATGCTTAAGCGTTGAGTGACATATGAATCAGGATCCAGTCTCTCCCCCAAAGGTAGGTCTAGCTAGCAGCATACCTCCCTAATTTGTCCTACTTACTCATTAGCCTTGTTGTGACAGGCTTTCACCTAATTTGTGTTGTAAATATGTTTATATTCACTTTCCAGACACTGGCCCCCACTGGGTATGGTGAAGTTAGGGTTGTACATAGGAAGTATAAGGCGAGCTGTGCCTCTAAAATCTACACCCACATCTGCATAAGGAGTGAATAATAGAATCATTACCCCTTGTTCTGTCACTACAGGCCCTTGTAAAAAGCACCCCTCCAGCTTCCTTGTAGGCCCCCTTCAGGTACTGGAAGGCTGCTCTAAGGTCTCCCCGGAGCCTTCTCTTCTCCAGTCTGAACAAGCCCAATTCTCTCAGCCTTTCTTCATAGCAGAGGTTCTCCAGCCCTCTGAGCATCTTCATGGCCTCCTCTGGACTCGTTCCAACTGGTCTATATCCTTCTTATGTTGGGGACCTCAGAACTTGATGCAGTACTCCAGGTGGGGTCTCATGAGAGCAGAGTAGAGGGGGAGAATCACTTCCCTCAACCTGCTGGCCACGCTTCTCCTGATACAGCCCAGGATATGGTTGGCTCTCTGGGCTGCCAGCGCACACTGCCGGGTCATGTTCAGCTTCTCATCCCCCAGTACCCCCAGGTCCTTCTCCTCAGGGTTGAGTGAGTGTTTGAGTGGTGCAAAAACGGTGGGTTAAGGAGAGTTCAAGAGCTCAAAGGCAAAATCTGTTTTGGTTGGTAGGATATGTGAGGTACTCATAGTCCTGTGCTTTGTCTGACATCTTTCTGTTTCTTGACTGCAAGCTGAGCAGCTGAAGTCTCTCCTTTGACCTTCAGTGTGCTGTGATCTGCAGGCACAGAGCACTGTCTGCTCCACCTGGGCGCTCTGCAACGCTGTTTGGGACTACCAGTCAGCTCACATGGCTGCAAAGCATTAGCAGGGGCTGGGAATTCAACTACACTGGTGCAGTCCTGCTGCCCACTGGGGAGGAAGCTTTGCGGTGTGTTGGTTTTTCTCTTGGATTTAGTGTAGCCAAATACACTCAGGAGATTCACAGTGATTTTCACAATAATGCCAAATTCAAAATGGGTGAACTAGGCCATCCAAAAATCTCCAACTCAATGTTAAAATAAATCTGCATTCAATGGTATAATAGATATTGGAAAGTTTTGATTTGCCTTCTGCTTTCTGAACCTTCAGGGCACATTCAGTTCATGTTCTTACCAAAACTAGAAATAGTATATATAAATAAAAATGCAATTAAAATAAATTCACATTATATAAAGTTACTATATAAATGTTAAAATTTGTTTACATAAATATTAATATAACTCATCAAAGCTAGAATGCTTGGATGCTTTTTCTAAGTTATGAGATTTTTGCCAGGATAGTGTTAATTTTCTTCCTAGTAACTGGTATGGGCTATGGTTTGGATTTGTGCTGAAAACAGTGTTGATAACACAGGGATGTTTTTGTTATTGCTGAGCTGTGCTTGCACAGAGCCAAGGCCTGTTCTGCTCCTCACCCCACCCCACCCCACAAGTGAGGAGGCTGCAGGTGCACAAGAAGTTGGGAGGGAACACAGTCAGGACAGCTGACCCCAGCTGACCAAAGGGATATCCTATACCATGCGATGTCATGCTCGGCATGTACAGCTGGGGGAAGAAAAGGGGATGTTCAGAGTGTTGATGTTTGTCTTCCCAAGTAACCATTAGGCGTGACTGAGTCCTGCTTTCCTGGAGATGGCTGAACACCTGCCTGCCCATGGGAAGTGGTGAATGAATTGCTTGTTTTGCTTTACTTGTGTGCGCGGCTTTTACTTTACCTATTAAACTGTCTTTAACTCAACTCATGGGTTTTCCCACTTTTATGCTTCTGATTCTCTCCCCCATCCCAGCTGCGGGGAATGAATGAGCAGCTGTGTGGGGCTGAGCTGCCCTCTGAGGTTAAACCATAACCCCTAAATCAGCTATTTCCATAAATGGGGGATTTCAGTGAAACATTTAGAAGAAGCCCAAGATAGACAGCAGTTCTCTGCCCTGTGTTTGTTCAAATACTGGCAGTGATTTTTCTCTCCTTCAGATTTTGTTACAGATTAAACCATAGCACAGACCAGTTCTAAAACTGACACACAAATATTGCATGTTGTACCAGTAATTTGAATGCTGGGTATTCAGAAATGACAATTCAGCTTTCTAAAGCTGAGCATTAAAAAGTAAAACCTATTTCCAAAAGTCCAGGCATAACTGGCATATGCAATGACATCTACAAATTCAGTGTCAGAGTTGAAATCTGAACTCCATAGTCTTTAAGTTGCAGAAACATGTTCAGCCTCTGCATATGCTACCTCAGGAGATGAAGATCCATCTGAAAAAGCCTATAAATTTGAAAAATAACTCTCATAAAAACTAATATGATTTATGTAAGCACATTAAGGGGAAAATACCCTGAACAGTTGCTTTAAATGCTTAGACTTCCTAAATTTAATATTTCCATATGGTTATATTGTAATTTTAGATTTTTAGTGGCTTTGTAACCTTCTTTGTTAAATTTGAGAAACAAATCAAGGTACTGGCACAAAGAAATTAAGAAACAAAGATGCCTGCAATGAGTATTTGATTGTTCCCACATGAACCAATGATTCTTTCTACAAATTCCCCTAATCCTCTAGGAAACATTATTCCAATTGTCACAGAGTTGTTTGTGTGATGTTGTGAAGAGATGATTATAAAAATCTTCTGATATAAATAGCAGAACAATAAAGGAAGAAATGAGCACCCTATATTTTATATATTTATTTTTTTAATGCAGGATTATATTAGCTAAGTAAAGATTAGTTTCAAAATACCAGACATGCTTTGAATTCTTACTGAATTTTTTCATGCATCTAACACTTTCGCATTTATCCCACAAGATTTTCACTTTTTTTTAGTCTTTATTACTGCAGCAATGTACCACTACTGAAAAACCCTGGTTTATCTGCAGCTCTCAAACTGGCTTATGTGCCAGTTTTCTAACTAAAGGTACTGAACATTTTGAAAATGATTATTTAAACCAGCACAACCTATTGTGTGAACCTTCTCAAATCAATGGAAGCCCACGTTATATTGATTTAACTTAAGCTGATCCCTACCAACTGAAACTAGAAGTATACAAATCACTTTTAGAACAATGTGGAGGGAGTTGCAGGGGTGTTTTGTGTTCTCACCTGAATCGTCTTGGCTTACTGACTGCAATAGTGTGCAGCAAAATTTAACAAGAAAAATCAATTATTTGGAGGAACCTTTTCTCTACCATGATTCATTCTTGCTTTCCCAAAAAAGAAAGCCATGGTATGAGCGTGTGAGAAGGCAACATCACAAACAGCCAGTACAATCTGCCTTCATCATCTGTATTGGACCAGTCAATAGGTAAAGATGAGGTCGATGAGAGATGACACATCAAGTGTAGGCTGAAACTCAGTTCCCTATCATGACCTGTACATCTGTGGAGAGACAGGTAAGAAAAAATGGCTACAGTTGTCCAAAAGTGCTGTCCGTTTCTGTGAAAGTGTCTCCAGTCAGAGCTAGTAAATGATGGAGTGAAGAAGGCAGAGATGGAGAAAGAGTGTGCAAAACAGAGGGGAGAGAAGGACAGATGTGGATAGGGCATATTTGAGCTCTTCCTACAGTTTGTGGTTGAAGATCCCCAAAGGGAACAGCAGGACTCTGATGGGAAAACTCAGTCTCATTTCTCCCTGCCAGAAAGATGTGCAAATTCCTACTCAGCCATGCTGGCTGCCCAGGTGAGTAAGCAATATAGAAATATACTGATCTCATCTATCACATGAGAGCATTACAACCAGCCATGCTTAAAACAGGGATAAGGTGTAGGCAAGGAATGGAATTTCATTACACTTCTTTCCTTCACACCCAATAAACCACTATGGAGTGATGGCTAACACATGACCAGTTAAACACACTTTGTATAAATTAAAGGGAACCTACCTAGATACATGAATACTTTGTCGTTCATTGTGTAGATTGCATAATTCTTGTCTTCTTCAACTGGCAGAGAAAAAAACCCACAAACATCAAGAATGGATTCATTGCTCTATGCTTTATATCTTGACAGATGTAAGTATTAAAAAAACCCAACATCTGGCAGCTGTCTGGCTCGGCTACTGGCGAGAGCCTGGTATAATTAGATACAGCTGAATGGCTACTGCTGGAAACCAAGCTGGATGGAAGGAGCTCAAGTCTGTGATGCTTCAGGGGTTGTTAGTATCAGAAAAATGGAAAACAGATATGGAACAAAATTATCAAGATTAAAACGTACATAATCTGGTCTTTTTCCAGGGGGACTATAATTATTAAGGTGTTTTCTCATCACTGCCACATGCATGTCATTAAAAAGGTGCAATCAATAGAAAGCACAGGCTATTGGCAACATACCTATTAAAATCCAGCTATATTTCCCTAATTAGATTTTCAGTGAACTGTCCCATCATGGACCTCTTAAGAGTGAGGCCTCCTCATGCACAGGCATTAATGTCATGCATCTGCTGGAGATGCTGCTAAGTCCCATCAGTGTGATGTGCAGAGAAGAAAGCCAAGAAAATGATTCAAAGCTGGGAAAATTACTTAGACTAAGCGTCAGGTTCTTCTTGCCTAAATACAGAGGTCTATAATGCAGACAGTGACATGAGAGGTAGTGAGCCCTGGCTTCCTTGATTGTTGCTAGAGAGAAATAGGAATGTTGTGAGGGACATTTATCTGGTCTGTTTTACATGTTCACTTTAAGATGAGATGAACTTCACTCTGGACAGGCTCATTTCTCTGTGCAGACTCCAAAAGGATGGTGACTAGTGTGAAACTGACATCTGTTGGGTAGAAGTTCACATCTCTCATGTGAGAGATTGAAAAAACTCAATCTACTTAATTCATCAGAAGGAGATCACAGTGCTAACTTGATTATAGTGGGGAGGACCTTCAAAGGAAGATGACTTTCTTTCCACCAGACATTGTTATCCAGCAGAGAAAAACAAGAATTAACAGCTGGAGTCTGAAGCCAGATACATACAAAGAAAATACAAAGTGAGGGGGTTTACACAATGAGTGAGACAAACCATTGTCAAGCAGTAGCAAGAGATGTAGCTCCTTGGTCTCTGAGAGCCTCTGATGTCTTTCTGAAACATCTGTTCAGACCAATGCTCCTTGTTCCACTTGATAAAGGTTAACTGAATAAACCTCTGTGCACTATGTTGCTCCAGAAGTCAGATCAGATGACGTGTCCAAATCTTCTGGCTGATCCTTGTCTTAAATTTATTTTAAAGGTTATTACTTTGTCAAAAAGTCCACATTCTCTTCTGTTCTGCAGAGGAAACAAACAAACAGATAAACAAATGAAAGTACGGCAAGTTATTTTGTTTGCTAAAAAAGAGAGCTAATCTTTTTTGAACATAACTACATTCTGCATAGTCATGGGAATGGTCACAAGGGTTTGGTCTGGTCAGATAAGAACAATTTTACAAGCAAAACAGGACAAGTTTTCTAAGCTGCTACCCCTGGAAGCAAGTTTTCAGCTTTATACCTCCTTCAAGTGACAAAATATATTAGAGGCATTGAGTTTCTTTAGCCCCTTTCAGGTGGTACCAGTGTCCATAACCTTCTAGTTTCTGAGATGAAGCGAAATATTTGCCTTGAGCTCTGCATTTCAGGTTCAGTTCAGTTCAGTTCTTAAAGAATTTGGTAGAACGTGTTCTACTGCCTCATGTGAACTGCTGCCAACCAGATCTTCTGACCCCTTTGTGGAACAGAGTTAACGAATCGTGGGGGCAGCTGGGAGGTGACGTATGCGCTGCACTCTGTCCTTGTGTCTTTATACATACTGTTTCCTACTTTGTTCATTTTCCTTCATATAAAACAACAAATAGTTTTCTGGAAGTTGTACCTCTCTTTTCAGTGCTAAGAGACATTAGAACATCCCATAAGGATGGTATCTTGGCTCTTCATGCATCTGCTCTTCTGGGAGGAGTGGCTGGAGTATAAGCCAGTTACAGTGGGAAATGTGTGCTTGTACTAAATAGGTCCTTGACTCTTGATGGGGACTGCTAGGAATGGTGACAGTGTAAATGATATCGTCCAATGATGATGCTATATAGGCTTTAATACAGCACAGAGATGTGGAACAACAGAGAAACAGCGTTTTATAAGTATTAGGATGGGTGTATTTCTGAAGTGAAGAGAGGTGGGGTATATCACTGAAAAGAACTATGAAGATACCATGGGAAAAAGGGGAATGTAACAACCCAATGTTTTGTTTCTTAGACAACTGCATATTTTCAGCTCCTAGTCTACAATCTATGTTACTATGATGTATGCTTTGCATAGGGTTAACACTTGGATGGAACTTTTAAAAATGTGAAAGGGTAGAAGAAAGGAAAGATATAATGAGTGTCGTACAAAATCAGAGGTGAAGGTAGATCCCTGGATGATACAAATCATCATAGACCTATGGAAGGAAACAAAAAAATGATTTTTACTAGCTGAGGGTGGAGCCCTTGTGTCTGAAGTTATCGATAGATCAAGTTTCAATGCTCAGGCACACTGTGTGGGAAAGCTCTCAACCAGGGAAAAATGTCCTCATGGAGAAATAGAAGACTGGGACAATTGCAAAGGCAGCCTTGTATGGATTCATGAAGCCTACTTTGAAACACATCCTATTTTAATTAACAGTGATGAAACTGAAATGTCAGCCTGTATTGCGGCAGGATTTCCACACACACACACACACCCCCCCCCCCGACCCCCCACCTCCCGTGTCTTGATCAAAACTTATTTTGACTTTTCAAACCGCTAAAAGCACAATGTAAGTAAGGCAAAAGATAAAAGGTACGTTTGATGACACAAACTAGCAGTAACAGAGGAAACTGAACAGGAGCTCCTGTTATGCTGTGGAAACACTACTGTGCTATACATGCTATCTTTTTGTTTAATGAAAAATTCTTCCTCCACCCGAAAGCAAACCTTTAGAAACTACGTTTTGGAACAATTTATCTGTGGGAAACTTTAACGTTGCATAGTATGTGACTGATTGTGTGAACATATTAATAATACCAGATCTCAACAGCACTTTCTGTGACAAGCAGCTCCCTATTTTCAGCCTTATTTGGGCTGTTCATAACCTCAGCACTTTCACAGCAGCAAACCAGGCATCCTGTTGCCCATCAGAGCGTTTTGGAAAGGATCCTGAATTGTGGCCTTTGCTAGGGCCAGCAGAATCTCTGCCAGGCTGTTTGATACCTTCATTTCTTACTCCTTTGAGCACAGTATAACTGTTGCACCTGCTAATGGTGTATGTCTTTGAACATATGCAACATCAAGCTACTTTTCCTTATATAAGGAGCTGTAGGTCTAATTCATTAAGGCAGGTTGTTTTCTCACACAGGAAACCATATAACATACTCCCCAGGAATGCATCCAGCCCCACAGGTAGACATCGGAAAATTTGTTCTCCCTTCTCCACTGGTGGTTTTCTTGTATCATTTTGTCTTGTAGTATGATAGTTAGTAATGTTATTATTTTAATTTACAGCCTGAATACATCCATCCGCAGCTGACACTCTTTCCATCTTTAGCTGCTATACATTCCCTCTTCCCTGACATTTACTTACAAATCAATCGACAGCAATCGGATTCCCCCTCAGCTTTCATTTTGCAAGGCTGAGCAAATCTCATTTGGCCATTTCACGGCTTCATCCTGCTGGCAGCTTAGAGTCATATTGTATAGCACAATCTTTTCGCTACTTAATGGCAAGCAAGTAAAGAGCTCTTATCTCAAGACAGAGGGTTTTATTCATTCAGGTATTTATTTGGGTGAGGTTCACCTCTCTTACCTTGGTCTAAAGTGCACCTTGACAACTTCCTAAAATTTGCTGACTGCTTTCCAGCCATGAAACGGGTAATCTCACACCCACATCCCCACCCCCAGATGACTCCTACATACTTAAGAGCTGTGCTTTAGCTGGCTACCTCCTCTTCCTGAGTGATGGACTTATCCTGCAGATTGACTTGGATGACAGGACACTGTTCTTCCCCTGCGATAGCATAGAGATGTGCTATGCAGCATTTTAAGCTACACTGGACATGCATCCTGCTCCACAGCTCAAGGAGAGCCCCATTTCTGCACCTTGGCTTCATGGAGAGCATTGTAGATCAGATGAGCTGCTACAGTGGTGAAGGTGAACACCTCAACACCAGGCAAAACTGGTACGCCCAGTGAGATGATAAGGATTTGGGAAATATCCCAGATTCTGGAAAATATTTGGAAAAATCCCATATTTTGAAGCTATTTTGAATCCACTTTTACATAAAGCACTATAGACTCTGTCTGTAACTTCCAATAGTTCATGCTCAGCACACATAGAGTTTGGACCACCAGTCTTGTTCCACCGTTAGCTTCCAAGAAAACTGCCAAGTGTCTGAGTAGCAACATTTCATCTGCTTCATCAAGAACCAGGTAAACAAAATCTACTACATTAACCTTTACCTGAGAATCACTTCTTGTCTCAAATAAACTCAGAAATTAATCTTGTTTAATCTCTCCCTGGTAAACACAGGTTTTCCTTCTATCCCATTTTATATTTACCTGCAGATTGTAAATTAATATTCCTTCTGAATTTACTCTAAGAAACACACTCAATTAAGCTCAGATAATTTGTCCTCTGGTTTTCTAAATCCCTAATTTCTTAGATGTAGGTTATGTCCTGAGTGTAGCACTTGTCTGATTTACAGAAATACTATTTCCAAGTCTTTGAAATCTTTTGTCCAGCTCTCCTGTCTGATCGTTAAAACAATTCCTTAGTTTATCCAAATTTGTTCTTCTGAAATTGAGGAACTGTAGGTATAGTCTTGCTTTTGTTTATCTTACCATGCAACTTAAGTGGAAAAAAGTAATAATCAGTTACTCCAAAGCAATCTTTGATGACAAGCTCTTCTCTAGCCACTGATTTGTTAATACCAACTCTAAAACAGCACTAGAGCTGAACTAGTGCTGCTTTAGTGAAGAATTCTGCTAGCTTTTGGGTACAGAAATAATGTGACCTAATTGTTTTCCAATCTGCATCTGGACAATTTATTTCTAGACTTTTTGGTTTTATTTTTTTTTTCTCTAGTAACATCTCAGACACTGTCCTACTCCGAGCTCCAAGCTGTGGGTTAACAGCAGATCTTCAACACTACCCCAGCAAAACTGCTTGCCATCCCTCCCTGGAGGGATTCTGTCTACACCATTTATCCCTGCCCAGGCTGCCCCACTAGCTGGAAGGGACTGCACAATAGTATTTTAGCTTTTAAATCTGGCAAGACACGAACATTTCTACTGTATCTATCTCATTATGTTGCTTTTCTACCATTCTACATAAATGTCTTTCCATGCTAAATTAAGCAATGTGACTAATATCTGCCAGGTGTGGTCCACTGTTTTACTCATAATTTTCCCAGGGGGTGATTTCCACATGCAATTAGTGTTCTGTTTTGTTAGTGTGTTTAGCTTAATGCAGCATGTACAGCCCTTGGTATGTGTGCGATGTCCTTTGAGGAAAAACATTTATCTTGAAAACTGCACGATGGCACAGCTTGCGTGCTTCTGTGACATTCAAGAGAGATGAAACGGTTAGCTGGTGCTGATCAGACAAGCACATAAGCCTGACTTTGAAAAGGTTCTTCTGTGTTACTATATTTATTTTGGTTGAGCCGTGGTAAAATGCATTCTTGTCAAAATGTTTCTTTAACAGGCTTTGCTTGCCATTCTTCTTGTGGGCTGAACTCAAACACGAGCCTTATAGACACTTCAGTCTAATCAACAACATTTATTTTCTAAGTCTAAGCCTGATTTTGCCTTCTGGTTTATTCCTGACTGTCCTGGGGGATAGGTGAAATGAAATAAAATGAAATTATGCTAATAACTTCACAATCAGTTAATGCATGAGTTTTCAAGTCTTTGCTTGGGAACAGCTGAAGATTTTCATCTGAAGCGGCTGAAATAGATGGTACTCAAGGCACTACAGGATAAAGATACACAAAGGTAAATCAGATGAATTTTACAGTTGTGACTTTCCGTAGGTGATGCTTGAACTGCCAAGAAGGGTCACGCTGGGGAGGTTGAACAAGCTACATGTGTATGAAACACCTAAAAAGCATACTGCATCTGTCTCTGTCCTGTAGTTGCTTACCTTTATGGTCATTTTATGTGCTTAAGCCATTTGTTTGTTCTGCAGTAAATTATTGGTGGACAATGAATCTTCCTACATGAATTTAACTTCCTGTATCCTGACAGAGGTACTACAGTTTTATCTATTTTAATACCCTCACAGTGGTTTATTCTTGTTTAGAGTTTATTATTCCTCTCAGGCTTTATATTGCCCTTACAGCAAAAAATTGCATTTGTCTTAAGAGTACAAAACCAAAGAAGTATTTAATAGCTTGGACTGTTTTTTATGTGAGTTTACTTGAGCTCCAGATTTGCTGAATATTTCTGCAAATTGAGCTTTTACTGTTTAGCGTGTGTTTTTAAGTGCTGCAAGACTGAAAGGTTTATGACTTTCTCAGTTATTTATTGAGAGCAGGTTGTGCCATATCACAATCTTCATCCCCAGCAGACTCTCTGTATACAGCGCTAAAGAGTCCTAGAAGGTAAAAGTATATCTCTGTGTGGCCTCAAAAGAAATCTTGCTCTGATGTCAAAGCTATATCTTGAATGTGGTTCAGCACCTAGGTGCTGCCAAGCTGATGCTGAGAGCACTGCCCGTATGTCGGTACCACTGAGCTCTTGCAGCTCCTTGTCATTTGAACTCCAAGAGAAGCAGGGAAGGATGTTGGATGCTTTTTTGTTTCTTTTCCCTTTGCTTTTAATGCATCTCAGTCCCAGAGTCTGATTCTGTGAAGTATGGAGGCTGAGGATGGGTTCTAAAAGCCTGCTTTAAACTTCCAAGCTCCTACCTTTACTAGGCTTTGGATCAGGGGAGACTATCACAGTCCTGTGACATCTGCTAGAATTGCAGAGTGCTGTTTGCCAAAAAAACCCCAACCAATAAACAAAAAAAAAGAAGGCGAAACTGGACAAGGTAAAAAGGTCTATCAGTTATGACAAAGTCAATTACCATCAGACAGCATCATAAAGTCTGCTCTCACTGTGTATAATGCTCAACTGTAGTAAGTAATGTAAAATGAGGGCAGTGCCTCTTAGATGTTCAGATACATAACAACATTTATCTCTTCAGTGGAGATAAGATATATGTAGACCACCTGTCTCTCTTACTAATCAGAATAAACAAACTGTGTGGAGCACATTTGTGGTCAATATTCTTAGGTTCACATTCATAAAGTTTTGTTGGAAATATTTAATCTCTTTCAGAGATAGCCGTGCCAATCAATAGGTGTGTCTCTGTGCAATACATAATAAACATGAATGATTAGCTACATAAAAATAAGCAGAAATAGCAGTAAACCACTTTGCCTTGTAAACGGATTCACCTGCATGGAGCTTGATCCTGGGCTAGGGATGTAAGTGGCAAGGTCAGTAATCACTCCCGCTATGTTAATTGTGATAGAAATTACTCAACGTCATTTTGTCCCACGTAAAGAATGGTCCCCTTGGACGGAATCAGTGGGTGAAGCCGTGGATGGGGCATTAGCTTGGCCACACTCCTGGGTCCTATCCTCTTTACTCCCACTGGGAGCATGGTGCAGTGGTAGCACTTAGCAAACCTTTAGAGCAAGCCAACCATTTCTGAATGATAATTTATTTACACAGGCAAGGAGGAATAGCTTCTTGGCAACCATGTACACAGCAAATGCTGATTTTCTATTTTAACTTCTTCTTGGCCTAGACACAATGGCAATTGGCTTGTTTGAAAAATGACAGATTATTTATTGAAGGGAGACCAAATGAGGGGAGAGCAAACACAAGCCCAAATCTACACTTTCCCAGCACATTGCCTAACCTTACATCTTTCTGAAATACTTGAAATTGGTTTGGCGCCCAAAGAGCTTTTAGAAAAATCAAAACGATTTATTTTTAATTGAAAATCTGAGGTAACTATAAAATAGAAATTAAAAGCTGAACAATCCAGGAAAACATGGAAGAATGTGGAAAACAGTCCATAATGCTGAAACCTGGGCTGATTCTGAGCATCCACAGTGTAGGTGGTTCCTCCTCTTGCTGTTGCAAGGAGTTAGAAAGGGACGAGAAATGAAATCCATAGAAGGTGAATCACTGGTTATTTACCAGCAATTAGCATTGCCAATAAAAACTGCCAAGAATGACTAAGCCATCATTCCTAGTGCTACATTGTTTAGGAAGTTCACAGGAGTTTGGTAAAAAAAGATATTCCAGCCAACTTCCAAAAAATACCCAAAAGCTAACGTGGGAGCATCACAGTCTCACACCTCCTTCCCCAACACTACCTGGGTTCAGCCCTTCCATAGCTTTAGGTTAAACAAGTTACAGGCCCTCTGTGTCTGCCTTGGGATGAGGTTTTCTGAGATGAAAGAGCCATAATTCTGCCCACATCTCGTTTACCGGTGTGCGTAAGAGGAAAAAGCAGTGAAATTGCTTCATTTCTCCTCTTTTCTTATCAGTACCAGTGATAATGATTTCCTTGTTATGGCTTGTAGACTCCAGCACACCACTGTGTTGATGCATAGGAGGGCTCAAATCTGAGTCTTAAATAAAAAAGGGGCTTGGTTCCAGCACAGCATGTTTGTAAAATATCTACTGACAAGACAAGAAAAAAAAAAAAAAAAAAAAAAAAAAAAAAATTTGTTCTACATGTCCTGTAAAACATATGTTAAAAATTCTGCATCATAGACCAGCTTTAAATTATTCATTTTTAATTCCTTCAGCCTTGAAGGGCCTTTAAACATTGACTACTGAGAAACAATCCTACCACTGAGGGAACAGCCATAAAATAAAATACTGGGTACTTAAAAATATAGAGAAAAATGCTTTACTTAGAGTTTCTGAATTTTAAAATGTGAATAAAGGGCTGGATCCCCACTTGGTGAAAGCTGATACAGCTCCTTTGATGTCTGTATAGTTATCCCCCATCAGCAGCTGAAAGGCCTGGCCAAGAGTTTAGAATAGATATCGTTTCTCTACATAAGAAGACAAGTGAGATTTGCACGGTTAGTTCAAACTATTTCATATTCACTGAGCTGTTGAGGAAAGAGTCTGTGAAACAAATGCTGGATTCTTTCCCAAAAACATCTAAATGACACTTGCCAGGGAAATGCTACAGTATAAAGGGGAGCAGATCCAACCCTCCAGGTTGGACCCTGATATAATTCCCATGGTATTATTGGAGAGCCCTTGCTACCTGCACACTCACTGAGGTGCATCGATGAAGCTAAGAGCATTTAAAGGCATTAACTGAATGTAACACTGGTATCACGAAGAGAAATACATTCCACACTTGTTGTTTCGGGAGAATTTGGTCTTGTTCTTTGTTCCTGGCCTGACCAAGCACTGTCAGAGTCCGAAGGAACTTCTCTATGCTCCACCATATCACTGTGTCATGTCTCCCCAAGGCACCCCTGGGGCAAGCACTGTCCTCTTCTGCCTTGCTCTACAAAAAGGAGCATTTCTGACCCAAACCAGCCTCTTCAGAGCTCTCTTCCATATCTCCTCCTTGCAATTTGTAACCAAAGCTGTTGTGGCTGCTCGGTGGGGTGCACTGTGTCCTACTCCTTGTGTACTCCAGAGAAATAATGCAGAGGTAGGACTCAGAATGAAGAGAAAACTTCAGGTTATCCTCTGCTCCCTTTCTTCAGTTGTAGAATCATAGAATAGTCTGGGTTGGAAGGGACCTTAAAGGTCATCTAGTTCCAACACCCCTGCCATGGGCAGGGGCACCCTCCACTAGACCAGGTTGCTCAAAGCCTCATCCAGCCTGGTCTTGAACACTTCCAGGGATGGGGCATCCACAGCTTCTCTGGGCAACCTGTTCCAGTGTCCTCTTGATGAACTATCATTAATTAGCACACTTTTGACTGCAGGGTGTTTTCCTTGATACAACCTCTAGACTCACTAGAAAAATTTTATATACTGCATGATGACAAATCACCTGTTTTACTAGAATCATCCTTTTTCTCTGTTAAACTCATGGACAGACCAGATGTGGTACAACAGGTAGTGAAATGCAGAGGGCTCAGACTTTTCCTTCTCTGGGCATTGTTGCTTTTACAGGATATTCTTTGAAGCCCTCATCACCCTGTCACCCTCTCCATCACCTCAAAAATCCAAACCCCATGCACAGCCTTCTTGCTGGTGAGCTGTTCCCCAGTGATTTCTTCATAAACAGACCCACTCACCCACAATTATCAGGAAGGAAATGAAGCAGCAAATTCAACCAATTAGCCTGAAGGTATGAGAGTGTCAAGTCGAGAGGGTTACAGAAACTGCCACAGGTGATCAAATCGCAGCTCCTCAAGGGCTCTATCCCACCTCCAGCGAAGCGGCAAGCAGCTCCCGGGAAAAAACAGCGAGGAGCTATTTAATACACTGTTTCACTCCCCACAGTAATTCCTTGTGTTGATACATTCCTTGTAAAAGAAGCCTGTTTTTTTTTTACCCTCGTTACTGACATTAAATCCCCTCCAAACCCTGTTGATGAAGGATATAATACTATGTTGCTCTGCAGTATCCAGGAACAGGATTTAGTGGTGGGGTGAGTCCCTCGGAGGTTTTGTGTGGGCTTATGCTCCTAAGCAGAAAGCTCAGCCTGTCACAGGTACTCGCACCCGAATGCAAATATCCGCACAGAGCGGTACACGATGTGACACCGGTCTAAATTCACACTTAAGCTTTTACTAATATAACTCTATGGAAACAAGCTCAGCGATGATTGATGACTTACAGCTCCTACGTAGCGTGTTACAGTTTCCAGTGGAAGTATGCTGTGCTGGATGTAATAAACCAACAACGTGGGCAGTTTCAGTGAGAAGATTAATAACCTGTAAACTCATCCGCTTCACAAAGGGAGTTATGGACCGGCTGTCCAGCATTAAGGAATGTGTTTTTCAGAGCGCAGGAATACGCCTTCCCCTCTGACACGTGCTGTGGATGTTCACTGTGCATGTTACACTGCCTACAGGGGGTAGGCTGGAGAGAAGACCAGAGAGATCATTTGCTTCTTTCTAGGCGCTATAACCTCCCCACTTCTCTTGGCTCTAGTCTTTACACATTGACACTAAAAAAGCCAGCATTATGTTGTTAAATAGTTTTAGCAGACACTTTATCAGTTGAATATATCTGTCTGGGGGATTCTTTAATGATGCTGTATTCTTATTAATTCTACAGCGTTTTATAGTCACCTTAAAAATGCCTGATGCTGGACCAAAAGAAGATATTATTTACTATGTGCTATTTCTTCTTATTATTAATGGTGCAACGTATGTTTTCTCCTCTGAGAAGCGTCTCTTTCCACTTTGCCTGCTGACACCACCTCTGGCATCCCGGCAGCCCAGTTTCGGATGCAGGGGTTTCGGGGTGGGGGTGAGAATACAGGTATCTCGGGGTGGTGACCCTCTCGGGAGGTCACGCTGGGATCAGGGGTTTCATCCCGGTGTCGCTCAGGGGGAAATTTGGGTTGGCGGCCCCTCGCCCACCCCCCGCCCGCCCGTCCGCCTGTCCCTCGACCCCGCCGACGGCCGCAGCGCGCCCCTCTCCGCCGCGCAACCCCCGCGGGCGCGCTGTCCCGCTTAGCGGCCCCGGGGGGAGGCGTGGAAGGGGAGGGGGGGGCCGCCCCAGCACCGCCCTGCCCGGCTCCGAGGAGGAGCCGGCGGGGGCCCCCGCCGCCGTCCACGTGGCTGGGGGCGCGCTATATGAGCAGGCAGGAAGCCGTGCTGGGAGGGAAGGGGAGGGACGGGGCGCCCGGAGAGGCTCCGTGGGCAGCGCAGGCAGACAGCGAGGAAGCAGCGGCAGCAGCGGCAGCAGCAGCAGCGACCGCCAGCCCTTCCCTGGCCATGGGGCTTGGCGGCCCGCCGGCCCCCCGCGCCCCGCAGTGAGTACCGCGGGACCCCCCCGCCGCCTTCCTCCCCGCGTACCTGCAAATCCTGCCGCTCCCCCCTCTCCGCGAAAGGCGCGGCGGGAGCCTCCCCCTCCCTACCAGCTCCTCTTTTGGCCGTTAAGTTGTGGTGTGGTTGGTTTGGTTTGTTTTTGTGTTTTTGTTTTTTTGTTTTTTTTTTTTTTTAATTATTATTAGTAATAATAACGTGCTTGCAGCATCCTCCGGCGGGTGCCCGGCACTCCGGAGCGGGGCGGCTCCTCCCCATCCAGCCGGGATTTCCCCGGTGGAGGAGGGTAGAGGGGAGGCTGCGGGCGCCGAGGTGGGCTGCGGAGCAAGGCGCACCTTCGGGCCGGCCCCGTGCGGCACCGTGCTCTCGGGGTGGGCGGCAGCGGCGGCGGGCGGACATCCCCTCCCCTCCCGCCCTTGCGGGCAGCCCCACGGCATCCCGGTCCACGGGGGACCGGTCCCGCCCCGTGCCCCGCGCGGCCGAGCCGCTGTGCTGCAGGGTGGGCGCTGGCAGGCGGGGAGCAGCGGGGGAACCAGACCGGGGGAGTCCCGCACCCCGATTTGTTTTTTATTGTATTTATCTCTTTCCCCCTTGGGCTGGCTGTGCGGCGAGAGGGGAAACCCACTGTTACTCCCCTAGAGGGGAAAGAAGCAGACTGGCTGGCTTAGGTACCCGGTCGCACATCTCTGCTTGTAGAATTAATTTCTAGTGGAGTACAAATAACAAATCTCCGAGGCCATCAGTTTGTTTGTTAGGTGTGTTTTTATTGCACTTGATATATTTATCTCTACAGCAAACATACATCCCAGGTCCTTACTGTGATTGCTTAGCACAGACTTGGCACAAATGAAAACAAACCAGTAAAAAAAAAGAAAAGCCTTGATGCCTATTTACTTGTTTGAGACGCACAAGATTTTTTCAACTCTTTGTAACGGTTGGTCTTGTATGCATCCAATACGTTGAAAGAACTCATTCATATAATTATAAGCCTGAATTATATATTTGCCTGTTAGGCACACATGTTAAAGGAAAACCTCCCTAATTATGGATCTTTCAGAGATTGGAAGGGTGACAAAGCCCTTGTAATCTTTTGGGTCAATTTTCATAAGCTCCAAAAGCACTCTTTGAAAAGGAAATTAAATTTCAGTATGGAAAAGGGACAGGAAATTCAAGGATATAAAAAAGAAAGTCTTTATTCTACTTTGATCCTGTCTTCAGGAGTTCATTTACATTGGTGTTCTTCAGTGACATAAGTTAAAATGAAGAGTTGCCTTTAACAGGAGTCTTCCTGCCTCTTGGCAGTTCGGAAGATACTCAATTAGCAGCACACTCCTGTATGTTATTTACACAGCTTTAGCTGGAGGGATGATTCTGTGTGAAGCATCTGCTTTGAAATATTGGGATCGCTACATCCATGGTGTCCCGTGCAATCCATGCCAGCCAGCGCCTTCTGCAGCCGTTATGTTCACCTCTCCTCAATTTTTACGCCCCGAGCCCAAGCTGGCGATCTCTGCCCACTGTTCATAATGCCTCGACAGAGCTGATCTCGTGTTAGAAGACATTGCGTTTGGCTCAGGGTCTTCTTTCCTGCTCTTGTCAATAGCACCATGGTTATCTGCAGGGCCTGGCTGCGCTTGAGGTCCTTTCTGGGCTGCTCTGGGAACCTGACAGTTTTTAATCTGTTTGAAGACACATTCTGCGGTGGATAGGGATGGAGGAGAGAATGGTTGGATGTGAATAAAAAAGGTGGATTTGTTGATTAGTTAAAGGCACTTGTTTTCTTGATTATCCTGGAAACAACAAAACCCCAGCATAGGTCTATGGTGAACTTGGCACTCTGTTACTCTGCCAATTTCTCACTTCATTTACTCTGTTTTGGTGCTGCTGTAGGATAACATTTCAGCCGCAGAAGTTTTAAATTCTGCACATCAACAAAGTCTCAGTCTATGGTCCTGGCAAATGAGCTTTAAAGCTGCTACTAGATTTTAAAAGTATGCTTCTGTCTAATATATTTTACCATTCTGCTAGTAGCATGAAAGAGCATAGTCTCTGTCTGAAAAAGCAAAAGAGGAGAAAAATCCTTTATTCTTTTGGTGCACTCAACTTGGGGCACAGGCTGGTTGTGGAGTGGAGACACCCAGTTACCCTGTTTGTAAGAATTTTTCACACATCCCAGCCAGAAAGGAACTTGCAGCCTTGTTTGCAGTTTTTCTTCTAAACTTGATGAGAGTAATAATGCTGATGGCATTTCAGTTGAGGGAGGTAGCTTTTAAAACTAAACATCATTTTATATAAGACTCTGTGTCTGCTTATCAATTTGCTGTTTATGTAAAACTAGGGGTAATTTGGGGGGAAATTAGGGTCAGCCAGATGGCCGTTCCATCTTCTAGGCTGTAACAGCATCATTTATGCCAAAGTGCATTGCTCTCCAGTGGTAGTGGTAATATGTTTTTATTAGGAGCTTCTTTAACAAGTATTTTCAAAAGCATGGTGAAACAGAAATGTGCTTTTGAAACTAAAGGCGTAAGAGCAAATCCAGCTCCAGAGCATATTTCAAGTACTGTTAATCTCACCACCTGGTGGAGCTTTCCGTGGCACTGTCTGAGGGAACTCTGGATAAGGATGCGTTGTTTTGTTTTGTTTCAACAGAGTCAGGTGCTACATGTAGAGTTTCTTTAACTTTTTTCTTTTGTATAGCAGACAATTAATTTTGTGTCTTCTGTATACTCTATACTTTGCAGAAGGCAGCATAGGACTATCGGTGTCTCATCTGAAGCAGCATTCCCCTGTAGATAGATGAACTGTTGAAGTAGGAAATAAATTTCTTTCTTCCTGTCCTTGCCTTTCCCTTGCAGTGCAGGGGTTGGTTTGGTTTGTTGTTGGTTTTTTTTGTTGGTTTTTTTTTTTTTTTTTCAAAGACAATACCATGCTGGCATAGGGCATGACTATAGCTGAGGCATCCAGAAGATACTCGTTTTTACTTAGAAGCACTTCTTAAGTGGAAGAATAATTTTGATAGTCAGCCCCTCTTCCAAGATACTCTGATGAAACCTGTCAGAGCAAACTCAGTTAGCTTTGTACGAATAATTTGGATATAAACATTGCTTTTGTTTTTTTTTTCTAAACAGCCTGCGTGCCAGCAAGCTTGCAAGGAGAAGAGAAGCAGCTGCATTTTTGACTAATCTGAGATTACTGATAGAGGTTAAAACGTGGGTATAAATTCCACTGAATAAGGCAAAGTGTGGCAGAGATACCTTTGCTCTGCTCTGAATTATGTATCCCTGCCTAACTGCCTCAAAGCCTGTCATGTTTATGTTATGCCTAATAACTGCTCAAAGAAAATCTGAGTAAGTCAGACATATGCAAGTTCAAAATAACTTCACGACTGTCAGGTCACACCTCAGAGTGGAATTGCTTAGAACAATGAGAGACTTCCTTGTCTCATGCAGATGTTTCCTGGGAACTATGACTAATGCAAGAAACACAGACTTGCAGACAAAATGCTGTTCTACATGTTTGCGTTGGTCTTATTGCTACAGTGCCTGTGTCAGATAGTAGGCTGCTGGAGGCTTTGGCTAGCCTAGGAAGGTGTAGCTTCCGCTCTGCCTATCTAGTCCTGGCAGGCTCGGTATGCGTGGTCCAACGGGTGAGAAGTCTGTTAGAAAGTTTGTTAGGAAGTTTGTTGTCTCCTACATCATGTGAGTTCTGTTGTTCTGATAAGGGCTCTGGTCCACCCTGGCACTCATCAACAGCAGCCACAGAGGAACTGTCATCACCTTTCCCACTCTTACTCCACCCTCCTCTTTCTGCTGGTGCGGAGCTCCATGCTCTGGTTTGTAAGTAGCCATGGTGTGTGGAAAATGGGGGGGGCCTTGGGGGACAGGGAGCTCTTTTAAAAAGAAACTCCCAATAGCATCAGGAGAAGCTTGCTCTAAAGTGTGAATTAAGATTAGGGATGTCATCAATTGTACAGACTGTAGAAATTGTTAAAATACAATTCTGGGGGGAAAGAAGGGTGGAAAGCAATTCATTCCTGGCTCTGCCGCGCTTTTAAGTGCTCTCAATGAAGTTGCTTCATCTGGACTGATGTGCGTGTCCTTCCCCTGAGACAAGAGGACTTGTGCCCTGCGTATGAGACGACAAAGCCTTTGGGCAGAGAGGGAGTGTATTATTTCAGGAAATCTGTAAACCTCATAAACCCACAGCTGTTTCTGTCGGTCGATCGTGAGGTATCACAGAGTGTGAAAGAGGCACAACGTAAACGGTTGTACCCTGCGGCTGGTGACAAATGTTTGAACTGTAGCTTTCTTGCTCTGAGGACATCATCTCAACAGAGCCTTTGTTTTTTCTAGTAGCTTTTCCATTTCTTTGGAAGTCCTTTCTCCCAGCAGTAGTTTTCAACACAGGCTCCGCCCAAAAAGGTTTGGGTGAAGGAGTAAGTGCCTGTGGCTGGAGCCCGCAGGGTCCAAACATGACCTTCCCCACCTTACTGGTGCCTGATGCGGGACTGCTGCTGGCATGGAGGTGACCACACATATTCTGGGTATCCCTAAAACTCCCATAAGCCACAACAGTCCTTATCCATCCCTTTGGACAATCATTCTGCAGAGCAAAAGCCAGCACAGCGAAGCTGAGGTATTAAATTGGATGCAATTTTAAAATGTCTCTGGACTAGATAATTGCTACTGACATTTTCCCAGGATTAGTGGACTTTTATTTTTTAATTGTTTTTAGCTGTTCTACAGCAACACAAAACAAAGATTGTTCCTTTTAAAGGACACTACATTATTTCTGGAGGCTGGATCTTCAATCAATGATTTAGTCTTACATATCTGAAATGCTGTGTGTGCTGACACATCACAGTGCTGTACCAGCTCGACAAGAAATCTAATTCTATCAAAACTGCCAGCTCAGTTAATATGACCCTGCCAGAGAAGCATAAGGCGCCACTTCCATGTTTTTAGGTGGGAATCAGGTTCCCTATCTCCAGCTCAGATTCGATGCGGTTCATCTACATGTGGCCAGATATGGTTTTTTTAAGGCACCTGCTTACATCCTGTATCCATACATGACTGTATACTCAGGTCTCTCTCTGTGTCTTACAAACAGACCTTCTCCTCTTCCCAAACTGTTAGCCTAAAAATTCACCCTGAAAAGTAAAAATGAACTTTTGCTTACCCTGTATCTGGTTAACAAAAGTTCAGCATCAAACTTCAAATGTAATGCTGAGGGCTACGTAGTTTCTCTAGGTGATCGAGCAGTAGCACCAGTGGAAATCACAGTGTGGGTAGACACGAAGTCTGCAGACAAGACATGGAGGCACATGGAGTTCAGCAGCTGAGAATGCCATATCCTTTGCAATGAAGTTATGCAAGTTATGAAGAAGTTATCTCTCATGCTCTAGAGATTATGCTGTAATGGCAACACAAATGCAAGGAAAAACTGCATTAGCCTTTCTGAAAGGTTAGCAGTTTAACAGACACTTGCAAAAACTTCTCTTGCTTAGGAAGGCAATATTCAAATGTAAACTGATCTTATACCGTATGGAAATCCAAGTCCTCTTTTATCCATCCCTGGCTGTCTTCAAGGCCAGGCTGGATGAAGCTTTGTTTGAGCAACCTTGTCTAGTGGAGGGTGTCCCTGCCCATGGCAGGGGGGTTGGAACTAGATGATCTTTAAGGTCCCTTCCAACCCAAACTATTGTATAATTTATGGTACTAAGAGGAGGAAAACCGTGTGGAAGGGTAGTGCGGAGATGCTTTATGAATTTGGCAAAAGGCAGCTCCTTTCTTTTGGGCTGCCAGAAATGCCTATGATGTAGCTTGCCCACATAATGGGGACTCTGTAATGGATTCAAGGGGAGTGTCTGAGCAGGAGGCGCAGCTGTGGGGTCAGAGGGTGTGGCTTTCCTTCAAGATCTCATCTCCAGGTGAAAAACTTAACTCCACTGATGTTTTTTCTGATGGCTGCAGTGTGGTGACATGAGGTGCTGTAGAAATACAAAATGTGTGAGATATTAAAAACTTCAGGGAGGGTTTTATCTCTCTCTCTTTCCTTACTGACTGGACACTCAAATGTCTTTCAGTCCTGCTGGTTTGGTAACTTTCTGTGGGTTTTGACATGCTTTTGCAAGTGTTATTCCTCTCACCAGTCCTGTTTCCACAAGTGCTTCTTGCACTAGAAGAGAACAGACTATTTACACTGGCCCCACCACTCCCCTTCCTCTGCCATACTTTGTTCTCTTCATGCCAAGGTCAGAGCAAGCCAAGACATTGAGAGAGCTGGAGACACTTAAACTTTGCATCTGAGGCAAGCAGCTGACGGTGGGAGGCCACACTTGTGGCTGAGAACCTGGAGTTGGCTTGGAGAGCTGAGCTCTGTCCCATCTCAGCTCTCTGCTCCAGACTTGCCAGCTGTAAATGACGGCATTTTGGTTGCTTGAAGCTAGAGTTCAGTCTGCAAAATGTGTGGAGACTCCAGTAAAGATATAAATGCTGCCTTTGTAACCAATGGCTTGATTTTCAATTGGGAAGGTAAAGTCTTCAGCTGCATGGACACAAGAGCTTTACAGATTGTAGAATCATTAGATTGGAAAAGACCTTTAAGATCACGAAGGCCAGCCAGCCCTGAACTCAACGCTGCTAATACCACCACTAAACCATGTTCTTCAGCACCTCATGCACATGTCTCAAACACCTCCGGGGATGGTGACTCAACTACCTCCCTGGGCAGCCTGTTCCAATGCCTGACAACCCTTTCTGTGAAGACATTTTTCCTAATACCTGATCTAACCCTCCCCTGGTGCAACTTGAGGTCATTTCCTCTTGTCCTTAAGAGATAGGATGTTGGCTTTAGTGATTCACTATCTGCCACTCCATTGAGTAGTGCAGTCATCAGAGATGTGCAAAAGCACTGCAGATACACCAAAAATCACCTACATTTTGCTTTGTCTACTACAATGCGGTTATCACTTGTGTTGGAAGGATCGTGCAGTTTGGTGGTTTTTTCTGTGTGGCTCTTGGTGCACTGCATTTGCTTGCCTGGTTCCTGATACCTTACAGAGGAACATAAAGTGTTACTGACTTATTGTGGTTGTCACAGCAGATTTTCTGTGAATATTGCAAAAATAGATATGCAAAATTAAAAACAGCTTCAGACCAGAAATGTTAGAGGAAAAGGCTGTATCATGGTAGCAGGATGCATGAAATAGCAGCAGCCACACAACTCTGTGATGAAACGGTGGAGACGCTGGAGCATAGATGTCCTGCCACCTCAAATGCCCCCGTGGCTGGGGCGGCAAGACGCATGTGTAGTCTGGGAATCAACCTAATAAAGCAAACCCATTAAATAGCATACTAATTACAGACAAACTTTGCCCCAGGCCACCAGATAGGGTTTGATAGTACATGTTTACCTGTATAAATTGATGTGTGCAAAATTCAGGTGCTTTTTAACCCCTTTGAGAGACTGGAAGTGCTCCATTGACCTGTAGGATATGCTCACTATAAAATATTTGAGGACACTGGAGAACTGTGATGCATATTCCAGGCTGAGGAAAAATGGGGTGATTGAGTCTCTTACAAGTGGAAATTTCACTAGTTAGAAGAAAGAAATGTGATAGAAGTTGATCAAAATAGAAAATTCAATTTTTTTAAAGGTCCTTTAAAATCATGGAAGTTTAAAAGAGAAATAAATTGATCAAAATATATATATTGGTCCTCCAACTGTTGCTGTGACTTGACATAATGCTCACAATTCAGAGAGTTAAATTACACCAATAAGAGTTGGATATAAATGCCCATTTAAGACACTGATTTGTGCCCTGCCTAGATCTTCTCCAAAAGCACTGGAACTCTACTGTGTAAAATGGCCAGTGCTTCAAACAGAAATAAACCTTCAGCAGCCACATAAGTGGTCGTGAGGTCAAAGAGCAAAGGAGCAGCAGATGAATGCTAACTGTTGAAATAATACAAGGTTGTGGAAAAATGAGGTGATACAGTAATTGCAGAAGTGGATGAAACATTTGTGAGTAGCAATGAAACAAAGGAGTTTAGACTAAGCTGCCTCTCTGCAAGGTGGGAGTGTCCTGTTCATACTGAGTGGAGTAAGTTTTGGCAGAGGATGTTCGGATGGAGAAGAATCAACAGGTTAGAATTGCCATCCCAGCGCATTCGGAGGAGTTGCCTCTGTTTCACAGAGGACCAGGAGAAGCTGCTCATTTCTTCCTCTGCTGCCTTCTGACTCGCTGCCAGTGTAGGAGAGGGGCTCATTTGTTGTGCTCTGTCAGCTTAAAAGGAGGAGACACACTTTTCTTCTGGATGAAGTATGCTGTATAAAGCTAAAATTTTACCAGCTCAAGCCCTAAGTGCTCAGTGTGGTCACTGCCTCTGTTGTTTATTAAAGAGCTTCCCTTACCCCAGTTTAGCTTGTAGCCCCTTGTCCCAGTGCCTTACAATACCCAAGCCCTGATAATGGGGACTGTTGTCACACTAACTGACAAACCATCCTAAGAAGTTTGCCCCATTTAAAGTTACTGTTTTGGAAAAAGGACAGTTCTTCTGTGGCAACAAGCCTGACCAAGAGTGCAGAAAGCAATCCTCCTTAGGCAAGCTGTCAGGGACACATCCCAGTTCTCTTCTTTTGTCTGTGTGAGTTTAGCTTTGCTCAAAATGTCATTTCCCTGATTTATCTTACCACATACAAACTTAGAGGTTCTCTGTATTTTATAAAAAAAAAAAACAAACCAAAAAAAACCCCAAAAAAACCAGCACGGCTTCATTTTGGAAAATAGCATTTTGTCAAGGTGTAACTCTCTCCTGAGGTTGTTCTCAGAGCCACTAACCACACTTTTGGCATGTCTCTGAACTTGGCAAATAGTATTATGAGTCTGGCTGTTGTCTGCCAGTAAAAATTTTATGCCTTTACTGTCTTGCTTGGAAATTTACTGGCTGTGATATGCAGAAGATATAGGTGTGTGTCCTCAGTGAGGAGCTTCTCATGGAAGAGACTGGAGGTGGAATAAGAGACCCCGAGGGCAACGTGCTGCTCTTCCTATGGGAGTTTCAGGCTTGCTTGGCAAAGGTGCACACACAGAGGGTGGGATTACCAGGGTGGTGTGTAACCCTTCCCACTCTCAGAAGAAAACAGCTGGCTGTACAAGACAGCTCTTGTGCAGGGTGAATCTTGGTGCTGTTGAAACTGATGCTGCTCGTTCCTCCTCACATAAGTTGTGGTTTAGCCCCAGTCAGCAATCAAGCACCACACTGCTCACTCCCCTCCCCCAGTAGAGGAAAAAGATAAGAGAACTTGTGGGTTGAGATAAGAGCAGTTTAACAATTAAAAATAGATAAATAAAATGATGATGCTAATTATGCTAATCATATGTAAGGATAATAATAATAACATTTAAAATACTGCTACTAATAATGATAATAGTATGTAATAAAAAGGAAGACAGCAATGGGAAAAAACCCCAACTGGTACAACTGCTCACCACCCACCAACCACCCCTGGCCAACTCCCCCTAATTTATATACTGAGCATGACATATTATGGAAAGAAATGTTCCTTTGGCCAGTTCATATCAGCTATCGTGGCTGGTTCTCCTCCCAGCTTCTTTAGAAATGAAGCTGGAAGAACAGGGGCAGTATGAGAAACTGAAAAAAATCCTTGACTTAATGTAAACATTGCTTGGCAACACTTAAAAATATTAGTATATTGCCAATATTCTTTTCAGCACAAATCCAAAATGTAGCCTCATACTAAAAACGCTAGTGTGTTGTCAACCTTCTTCTCAGTACAAATCCAGAACATAGCCTTATAGTAGCTACTGTGAAGAAAATTAACTCTATCCCAACCAAAACCAGCACAACTGTGAAATGTGGCGCTCTGCCATCAGTGCTGGATGGTCAAGCCGAGGGTAAAACAGGTGAGACTTTCTTGGTTTGAAAAGCATCTCCTTCAAGTCCCTCACCTCTACAAAGGGAACATCCCGAATTTGTCAAAGCCTGGCTACCTTTTTTTATATCTAATCAGGTTTCATTTGACAAGTGTAGCTCTTAGAGACGGAAATTCTGTTATTAGGGCACTGACACTTTTCTGAATATTAAAAACCCTCTTGCTTTTATAGCTGTCAGAATCAATCTTTCAGATCTTCCCTTCCGGCTGCCATGCTCTCTTCTGAGCTGATTGCTACTCCTGAGCAAATACGTGTCAGCATCGCTTTGGCTGGCACCAACAATATTGACTTCCAAGGAAATTAAGGTGTTTCTGCATCTCGGACCAAGTCCCGTGTTTTGTTTTCAGTCCGCTCTTCTATCAGTAACAAA
This sequence comes from Rhynochetos jubatus, assembly GCA_027574665.1. Lineage (NCBI taxonomy): Eukaryota > Metazoa > Chordata > Aves > Eurypygiformes > Rhynochetidae > Rhynochetos > Rhynochetos jubatus. The sequence continues at coordinate 10,992,261 of CM050648.1, read as the reverse complement.
TATGCTGCATGACGGTTTCACCTTTCTCCAAGAGAGAATAGGGTCGTGCACGTAACCTTGATTATAGACTTGTCATATCTAATGAGCTCATTAGGGCTTGATCTGCTCATTACCTGGAGACTGTTGAAGGCAAGACCGAAATATCTTGTGGAGACAGAGTGGGTAGCATGTTTCCCTCTGAGTCAGCACAGGGATGTTGCTCAGCACGTGTATTTGAATCAATTCCTGAAGCTGTCATCTGCTTAATGAGACTTACAAAGCTTGTGACTTCCCATAATCTGTAAAACACGTGGCACTTGTATGAACAGGCTTGTTGACGGTGATTTCCTTACTCAAAGCCAAAAGGACTCTCTTCAATCTGTATAGCAGAGTACTTTTCTTAAACTTGTTGACTGTCCAAGAGTCCAGTTGAAGGTAAATAAAGATAACATTTTCTTTCTTACAGAGTTACCCTCCCCTTCCCAAAAGAAATTCTCTCAGAGGTGTGAGATGAAATTGTTACAAGACTTTCACCCTTCTCCCCCCTCTGCCTGCACCAAGGCCACAGGGGAAGGGATCCTCATCATGGTAAAAGATTTCAAATCTGATGAGCGAACTTTGAGGCATGCAGAGTGGCTTGGGTATTGAGAGAGTTAAAATTGGGGTGTTTTTTTCAGGAGGTTCGGGACAAAGCAACACAGTTGGCATCTAGAATTAAAGGTCTCTTTCAGTCTGCCCAGAATGCTATTCTGGGAGGCGTAAATGATGTCAGCAGTATGGCAGAGAGACCAAACTAAACTACTCCACATCAAATGAGAACAGTATTTATGCAGGCTCATGATATCCTTCTCAGCAGGTAACTTCATGGTTCCCCATCACTTGTGAGATTTGTATCTTGACCTAAATAGGATGGAGATCTATTTCTCAGACTCTTTCACCAGGATTCTCTAGGTGCATGCTCAAACTGGTGTGTTGGCAGGCATGTACCACAAGCACAATGAAGGGCTAAACTTTTATTCTTTTTGTATAGTTTCACATTGATGCGTAGTTTTATCAAGACTTTTTTGACCTTACCTAAAATTAAGTGTGTTTTTATTCCCTGACCCTTCGTAGGAGATGGTGGCAGGGGAAGGATACAAGTGACTTTCAGATGACATTGAATTCATTCGTAGCATTACTGGAATTCCTGTTGACATGCTTCCGAAGGATGTTACATGCATCTGGCAAAAACTCTGCGTATGTTTTCCTTTGATATATACCCAGAACCAGAGACAGATGCTGTAAATCAAAGTAATTAAATGTGTTGGTTTCTTGTAAAAGATGGTTACTGTAGTTCATTTCATGGTTCAGGGGTCAGGAGGGATCTTTAAACACAAGTTTGCTCTGCTTGTGTAATTTGAAGGGTTTTTTTCTTTTTTTAATTGCAAGACTTTTACCTACAAAGTTATTTAATATGTTGCAATGACATCTGTCTTCTCTTGGATGTTATCAGCAGCACTTCCTGTGCTCCTCAGTTCAGAGTGCTTTGGGCAGAATGGGAGAGGGACATGCTGAAGGAGAATTGCTTTGTATTTAGCAGAATTAGAATAAGCCCAGCAAGCACATGGTTTGTGCTTAATTCCAAGAGCCTGAATCTGATCTAGCTCCTACTAATCTCTAAAGGGATTATTCCTGATTTACACCATGCTGAATGAAATCAGAATCTGGCCCTGAAAGCCTATTTGTACTTCAGACATTGTCTCAAGGCAGTTGACCTGCAAATATGAAAAAGAAGCTTTGCTTCCTGCAGGTTAATTGTTTAAATTTGTCAAGCTAAGTGGACTATAGCTTGTTTAGCAGGGTTTATTTTATACTAAAGAGACTTTATCCAGGAAACTGTATTGTAAAAACTCAGGCTAGAATCCATTTACCTCTATGGGACTAATGAGAGATGGTAATCAGAGAACCCTCTTTGGTACAACACAGTGCTCTTTATTTGCATAGTACCTTTCGTTTGAGGATATTAAATAACTACTTCATTGCAATTCTGGAAGCTGTTCAGCCAGACAAGTCTCTTTAATGACCTGCAGTGACTGTAGTTGCTAGCAGTGAAGCAAAAATAAACTAGTACTCTAGGTCTCTGGTCATGAGTGGCATCTGTAAAAAAAGGTCTGCAACCTAGAACAAGGTGAAGCTGTTAGCTGAAAATACTGGGGTTTTTGGAATAAAGGCTACAGCATATATATGTGCTGTGAAGAAAATTAATCTTCATTGGCACAAGTTCAGGTAGTATTCACTGAGACAAATACCAAAGGCAAATGTACAGTTCTAGATTGGGAAAGCACAGGTTGCCTTGAGATCATCACGGCCAGTTCCTTCACAGCCCCAAACTGATACACTTTTGGGTTACATTTTGATTGTCTATATGCTCATTTTTTTAAGGCTGTGTTTATATCATACCTGCCTGTATTGTGATAAAAGGAAAGTGGAATACACCTTTTCATAGGGCTGCTCTAAAGGAAACCAGTTATTATATCCCTGTGCATAGTTGCAAATGAACCGGTCACATTTGTCATTGCTGCAAAGCACAGTTTTGGTGTAGTGGCACACTTGCACAGTGTTTGAACTATGTAAATGCAGCCATATAATGTCAGGGAGCAAGATGGGTGGCCTCGTGCGATGGCCCACCTTATTCCCTTTGAAAATTTCATTCTTGAATTCTGTTGTCAGCTTTGATTTCCCAGTAACTGTCTCTCTGCCGTGACTATTTGTGATGCTCCAAGCTTTAAACTATGGTAGTGCTATATAGCAATTACGGTCTAAAAACATGGGAGACATGAGTGACTGGATCAGATGTCTTAATTACACTCTTTGGGAAGAGGTGGTAAATGGCTGTCTCAGCAGACTGTATTCTCAATTGGAAACGACAGGGCACATACAAGATTGTTCACATGACCATGTGTTTATGGACCACAGCACACTTACAGCCCAAATTCACCCAGTGTAGTGAAAAAGCACTGAATTCTGGGACGCTTGTCAAAAAGGCAGAGTGCAGGAAGATTTTGCTCACACTGGTTCAGTTATCCCATGCAAACATCTGCTCCTGCTGTGGAGCTGAGCCACCTTTTCCTGGCTGGAAGCGTGGCTACGTTAAATATAATGAACTAAATTTGACATGCACAGCTGTTTGACTGGAGAATACCCTTAATTTCCTTTACAATGAGTAAGGAAGTCTGCTACTTCATCAAAGGCGTAATTTAGCTTTATTGCTAGTTGCTCCAAGTTGTTAGCCATGACTAATGTAAGGCCTGCCTGTCTATCAGCAGACACTGGAGGAGCTAATAACTGTATTCTTGGAGAAGAGACTTCATTGATTCAAACTGAAATAGCTGCTGAGCGATGCTCTGAGAAGTTTGCATTAAGAATGAAAAACCCAGTTGGCTTTGTGTCTGTAGTTTGTATAAGGAACCCAGAAAACCATATAGTGAACTCGCAGTAATTTTCTCGGGTTTCCACAAAACCCCCATCATAATCATCTCAGGTCCATGCCTCTCTTCTTTCCTATATTCACCTGATACAAACCAGAAAAAGTGACACAGCCACGAAAGCAAATGTGTGGTTTAGTGGGGAAATGAAACCTCCTGGTTAACCCCACAGCACTCAGCAAAGCTCTTGCCCTCCTGCATCTTCTCCTCTGCAGCAGCGTGTGTGTCAACCTGGGTCCTCTTCATTGAAAAGGAGTGATGCTGGAGCTTCCTTTGGAGCTTTTGCCCTTTGATTGAATCAAATTGCTCTAAAAATTCTCTCCATCTATATCTCCACTGTAGGGTAAGAGACATTTTTTCCCTGTTCGTCCCACTAAAGCTGTTGCCACAGCAGATGTAGAGGTGGAGAAACTTCCAAATAACACATGTGCCAGATATAAACTATACTCCTTACCAAACTGGTTAATGTTGTTTAGCTGACAATTCTGTAATGTAGGAAAAGCTGCATATTATTGGCCAAGCACTTCATAATTTTCTGCTATTTCTAAAATGGATGCCAGCACTTGGAAATATTGAGTAATTTTTAATTGAAGGGATATGATCAGTAAGTGATTAGTTTGTGAAGTGCCTTGGATGGATGCTGTGTTGTAGAGACAAGCCATCTGGAGCGAGCCTGTGGTTTAGCTTCTGTAATGAGTACCCACAGACTGCAATGCCAAAATGACCAGCTTTATTACGTAGATGAAGATCTTGAGTAATTCAATTCATTTTCAAAGATCTAAATGAACTAAAATGGGAACGTAATTTGACCCAAAGTTTTAGTTTCATGTTCTTAATTATTAAGCCAAGATCATCAATGCATCTTCCAGTGTCCTTTGAGTTCCTTCCTCTGGCTGCATCTTACCAAATTCACTGTGACCAGGACTTCACCATCTTGCCTGGACAAGCAGAGTGTCCCTCTTAGGTGTTTCTTGTATTTGCTGCTCCTCTAACCTACAAGCATAGTCCTCTGCCTCTGATCTTGGGGGGTAGGCTGGCAGGGTAGAAGAATCACAGAAAAGTTTGGTTTAGAATCGACCTTTAAAGGTTATCTAGCCAACCCCTCTGCAATGAGCAGAGACACCTTCCACTAGACTAGGTTTCTCAGACCCCTGTCCAACCTGACCTTGAATGTTTTTCATGGATGTGGCATCTACCACCTCTCTGGGCAACCTGTTCCAGTAGTAGTGTCTCACTAGTGGGAGTTACAGGGCAGAAGTCCCATCATAAGTCTGTCTTAGTTACAAAGCCTGTAGCTTGACTGCTGCAGGGTACTTGGGCGGTACCGTTGCTGCGTACCTGCAGCAGCAGGGTCTGTGTTGCCAGTCTTGTAGCTGCTGGAATTAATTACTCTAAAATGGAGATTGATTCGCAGCATCACACCAAAATTAATCCTCCTTCTTTCTGAACTTATCATTACACAGTCTTTTCGCTGAAGTCCGATCAATCACGGTGATGTACAGTGTCAAAACCCGAATCCGAGGTGCTGCCCTGTATCTGATGTATGTGTAAAGGGGTGTAGGAAGCAGTGAGGGTGACTGGGGGAGTGACTAGAGGTAGCTGAAAGAAAAAACAACCGTGAGACTGGCTTTGATCTGAAGTATCTGTGCTCCGAGGGGGACTGTACTTTTAGCAGAAGGGCAAGTTTGCATGTAAGTAGATGTATTCTATTTGATGTGCCAAGATCAAGGTGTCGGAGCCTTTAACTGCTCATCTGGCTGGCTTATCTTGCATTTTTCCTCTTAATTTTTCCCTTGTGTTTAAGAATCATTTTTTCCCTCTTGTTCTGTGAAACATTCTTATGCAAAGCCAGATCTCCTGCAACTCAAGCAAGATGTTTGTGGGAGAGGAGAGGGAAGAGGTGCAGGAGTTTAGGCTTTGCATAAAAATACATCACTTTTTTTTTTTTAATTTTTTTTCCTCTTCAAACTTGTTAAATGAACAGTACTGTAACAAAGTATTTCATGGCAGAAAAAAATGCAACTGCTATGTCCTGTATATTGTTCTCAGATCCCTGAAGGAAAGAGTATTTACAGCCTTTACTATTTCCTGTGCCATTGAAAAGCAAATAATGAGCAAGACTTAAAAAGCTCTGGTATCTCCTGGTTTGGGTTACCAGCCCCTCTCAGAACATCAAACAACCATGCCAGAACTTTTTCATGCCACCTGATGAGTAAATTTCATAGCAGATTCTCCCCTGATTTAATGCTACTAATGACTACGTGCATGAAACTTAAAATGTAAGCACAAGTTTAAAATCTGAGCTTCAGTATTTGAACTGAAACAATAAAGTCTGTACAGGAAGAGACTTCTGGGAAGGGAAGCATCAGTTTAAAATTGTCAAGTTTATCCAGTTTTTATTGTTATTTCCCCAAAGCCATGCAATCCATGCCAGACCCAGGAATAAATTGTGGGGATCAGGTTCTTGCTGTAAGCACGGACAAGTGGCGTGCTCTGAACCCTGGCATGTGATGAACAAGCTAGCAGCCTCTCTCTCTGCAAGAGGTGAGTCACTTGGGTAATTCCTTCTTTAAACAGCAGAACTGGAGTCATGCTTCAAGCAACCTCAGACAGCCAAAGAGGAATAAACTTCAACTAAAAACTTGTGTCTTGTGTCATTACCTTTTTCTCTTTCCTTTTTGCCCTGCAGTGACAATGTGTCAGTGGACAACAACGGGAAGGGGAACTATGCCACATGTGGGAATAATAAAAACTAGCAAGGTCTACATTGTGAGGTCCCATACTAAAACAAGAAAAATGGGAGCACCTCTCTTGCCTTCTAATGTACAGGAAAGAAAAGTAAAGGCAGGATTAGATGGAGCATTTGGGCAAGCTGAGTACAGATTTTCCCTACACAAGGTACCTCTTGGAGCAGGTGAGGAGGTGTATGTGTGTATATATATATATATATATATATATATATATACACAACTATCTATCAACCCATCCTTGATCAAGGAAAACACACTCCTGTCTGACTGAAGTCTGTTACTTATGATACATCCAGTATATCTCTGTAACACATTCTGCTGATAGAAGCCTGAATCAGTAGCCTCGCAACTGCACTTTCCGACAACATCTGGTAACCCTTGGCCCCACTACCTGCAGTGCTGCCATAGCCACCACTTTGAAAAGATGGGTTTCAGTGATGATATTGAACTGAGCTTACTCTTAACTACTGTATAATCACAGGCTGAGCACTGGGGACCTACAGTTTCAGGGAAACAAGATAACATTTACTTTATCTTTGTTCCAACAGAAATCTGATACAATCTCTGATTCCAGCCTTTGGAGGGGTCCTGTTTGTAGAGATTAGGTAAATAGAGACTTTGCTCATTTCTAAAGTGAGCCACAGGGATAGACTTTGGATAGGACACTGGATTAAGGACAGGATTTCATGTCTGTCTCTGCCGTAGAAGAGCTGGGAACTCCACTTTGGTGCGTTTTTGCCAGCTATAGACACTAGCTGCCACTTTGCACATCTTTCAGAGCTTGTCTGATTTTAAATCGTATTTCTTTTCTATCTCTTCTTTGAACATGCTATCACAGTAAAAATTTTTGGAACAGTGCTGGATGGGTCTGCACAGTATACGGAAGTATTGACAGTCCTTAAGCATCTACTGTTGAAGAGCTGAAATGCAGATGGCTTATTCTGTGGGGAAGTCACAGAAGCCAAAAGTTTAAAGTAATGAAGACATATGGGGAACCTTTGAATCTGCAGTATAAGGAGACTCCAGTAGGATAAAGAACCCTATGGGCTCTTTTTTTCTTCTCTTTAAGGGTTCTCCAGGTCCCAGGTTTTACAAACATGACCAATGAGATATTACAGTGTGCCAGAGTAATATTCGTAGAGACTCCACTCTTTTGGATGGGGAGAGTTTAATGCTTACTTGATCCTAAATATACTTATTTATAAAACAAGTGTGCTTCCTTTTGCTGGACAGGTAGTTCGTGATACCTGAGCTCTCAATATGTGAGAGTCTTAGTGTCGTGGTTTAACCTCGGCTAGCAATTAGGTATGACACAGCCGCTCACTCACCTTTCCCCCCTCCTCCAGTGGAGGACTAAAACTAAATGGTTTTGGTTTTGTAAGCTACAGCCTTGTGACCTTTAATATACTACATGATAATAATGAATGTGTCTCATTTGTTCTGTAAGGCTGGTGAGGCACTGAAACAGGCTGTCCAGAGAGATGGTGGATGCCCCATCCCTGGAAGTTTTCAAGGCCAGGTTGGTCAGGGCTTTGAGTAACCTGACCTAATGAAAGTTGATCCTGTCCATGGCAGGGGTGTTGGAACAGGATGATCTTTAAGGTCCCTTCCAACCCAAACCATTCTACGATTCTATGATTAATAGCTCTTGATAGGTAGTAGACATGGTTGCAAATGACATCACGTGGTTGGCAGTGTGTTGAGAGTGGGTGTCCCTCAGCAGGATGTGGTGTCCCTGCTTGGCGAAGAGGTAGAACATCCTTGGAGAGGGTACCAAAGTGGGATGCTGCTGGCTTCCTGCCAGTGAAAGAAGTGGTGAAATCCAGCCACGATGACCCTTAAGCAGTGAAGGGTGTATGGGTGCAGGAATGAATCAGTCCAGGTACACAGTAGTGCCCCATGGGATTGTACTTTGGAGAATTGCCAGGCCCAAAGTAGCTGCAAAGGTGTCAACCTTTCAAACAGAAAACCTTGGTGGGTGGATGAATTACTGCTGCCCAGGCAACTCCATCTGAGGTGCCATATGGACTGCAATTACTCTGGTGTCTAGTCAGACATGTTACTCTCATACTTGACTTGACATACAGTGATGGAGAGTGGAGGGAAGTGCTACCACAATGCTTGTCTTTTCTCTGGCAGGATGTTGTAGTTTAGCCCCAGACAGCAGCTAAACACCACACAGCTGCTCGCTTGCACCCCCACCCCCAGTTGGGATGAGGGAGAAAATTTGAAAAAAACATGGATTGAAATAAAACCAGTTTAATAGCACAGCAAAAGGAGAGAAAATAATAACATTACTGATAAAGGAATATACAAAAACAGGTGATGCATAATTTAATAAGTACTCACCACCCAGCGATTTGTAGCCTGTCCCCATGTAGTGATGTGTACCTGGCCAACTTTCCTTAGTTTATATACTGAATATGACCCCTTATGGCGTGGAATATCCCTTTAGTAGTTTGGGTCAGCTGTCCTGGCTGTGTACCTTCCTAGCTTCTTGTAGAGAAGAAGCTGGGAGAACAGGACCTGTATGAAAAACTGAAAATATCCTTGGTTTAATATAAGCATTACCTGTCAACTGCTAAAACATCAGTGTTGGCAACATTCCACAACACAAATCCAAAACATTCCCCCATACCAGCTACCATGAAGAAAGTGCATTCTAACCCAGCCAAAGCCAGTACACAACATTAAACCTGGAACAGTGGTTTCACTGTTTCCAATTGGTCCCAGCGCTGGAAAGTTGAATAGGGATGTGGCGATTGTACCCGTGCTGGGGAAGGTGTTTTTGGGTTCCTAGGGCTTCCCAGCCTTGGCAGCTCCAGTACATTTTGTTTCCAGCCATGTCTTTATTCTTCATTTCTGTGGCTTTTCAGGCGAGGAAGTGCTGAGAGCATTGTCCTTCTGGGTGTCCTGGGCTGGTGGTGGGAATAAAAAGGGGTGAGGGAAAGCCACGAAACGCAGTTAGTGCTCAGAGGAGCTGAGAAAACAAACAGCTAGGAAAAAGCCTGGGTTCTGGGACTCATTTCCTTAGCAAGTACAGTAGAGAGCAAAAACATGTGGGATTACTAAGATAGGAAGAAAAACCATGCTTATCTTTGGCAGCAAGCTCTGCCTTTCAGCGCTGAGGATAGGGCTTGGTTTCTGTTTCTCTCCAGATCTTGCACATGTGTGGCTTTCATGAGCAAGAATCCCACTCCATCAGCACCCTCCCGCCCAGTGCTGCTGGCTGGCAGACCTATTGGCAGAATCGATACACTGCTGCGACCCCATAATTTAATAACGACCTTGCGGAAGGGAGTACGTTCTCTGTCATCACCAAGGAAATTGGAGTTTTGTTTTCTTCTAAGAATACCCCAGTTTCTTTTAATTGGGAGAAAACTGCTCACATTATGAAATGGATTACATGGAGGACTGGCATGCGGAGTGGGGGAAGGAGTTTGCGTTCCTTCTGGAACAGGGAGCATTTTCCTATGCTGGGAATTTGCTTAGAGGGCAGGAGATCAGCATGGGATGCATCTGACCAAGTGCAAGCGTTTGCAATGCGTGTGCTGCTGTCGGAGCTGGTCATCTGTTCTTTTATAGGTCGCAAAGAGAAATAGGTACTTCAGTGTGCGATTCATCTCATTTTAGAGGAAGTGTCGAACTGATAGTCTCTGGAGGTGGGACTTCATCCCTGTTGACAGTTAAAGAAGCCTTGATGACTTGTTGAAGCACTGAGGTGTAACATTAGATCAGATGGGTCCTACCCCAGCATGGCTAGGAGTGAGATCCCATTAACCTCTTTGCCGAGGATTCGAGTGCCAGAGGGTAGAGGCTGGGGCATCTGAACCGAGGGAGGTCATGCTGGTTTTGTGGTTTTCTTCTCTGGAGGCAGATTGAAGCCCTAAAGCTGATGGGAGGCTTTCAGAGCCCAGACAACACTGAGCTGTCTGCACCTTGCTGAAAGGCAGTGGGAGCTGGGCCTGCCTGCTTCTTTTATGCTATTTAAAAAAAAAAAAAAATCTATTTTAGTGTTATTTATTGAAAAAACATGCAGCACATAGGTGTTATCACATTTAGGTGAGTGTGAAAGACATGGAGAAGCTTCTTTATGGTCCAGAATTAACAGGATCTGTTCCTCTTTCTGTAGGAAGGACAAAATATGACTGGCCTGATTGACTCGGAGCTGCAGACCCCAGGACCCAGGCTCTTTTTCATAAAAGCTTCCTACATATAAACCAAGAGTCAACCCCCAAATAATCATGCTAAGATGCATGACTTAGCTGAAAACTAACCCAGCTGGTGTCATCCCCCATGTATACACCCTGTACCCTCTCATAGATGAGAGGTCCAGACTGACCTGATCCCAGGCACCCACACGTGCAGTGAGTGAAGCCTTTTGCAAAGTGTTTGTTTCTCATATGAAAAAACAACTTCCTCAAGTTTTTAATACTTGGCCTTGTCCCTGGCTTGATAGAATGCTGTGAGCACTCTGGCACAGGGCAAATGCTAGCATTTTTTTCCCCTGAAATTAAAGGATAGCAGCATTTAAGTTCCAGTGAGGCATTGCCACTTTGTCAAAGTCTAGTTGACCCTGAAACTTGCCACTGCACTAGGGTTTTGAGTAAGCCAGAAAAGCAGGGTTTCTGATATGCCAGATATTGTATCTTGTGCTTTGGGCTGTACTGTCTTCTCCAAAAGGTTGAGGAGTTGGCTTTTCCTATCTTAAGGAACCTTTCACAACCTTCTGGTGGTCTTCTGAAGCACCAATTGCTGGTGACAACCTGGGGATGGAATTTCTCCTGCACAAACGTCTGACCAGTTGTAATTTCTGTGACAATTTCCCTTTGTTCAAGCTGTTCAGGTGCTTTTGTCTGATGTTTTGTAGCAGAGGATTCAGGAGCTCTTTTTTTCAGTACGCAGATGATATTATAACATGTTTACCCTTAATTTGATAGCCCTGTTGCTCTTACATGTGTTCACTGTCATTGCAAAAAAGTGCTTTTATTGGTTTTCTCTGGAAGAGATGGGGGATGCAGAAGTGAAATTTAACAGAGAAGCATCATTTCTACTCTCTGCTAATAACTAAATATGTAAAAAAATAAAGCTAAAAATATTGATCATGTAGAGAAGTAAAAGGACCACTGCCTTGCAAATACAGCTGTGGGATGTGAAAACATGATTGTTCAGAAGATTTTAGATTGTAATTCTGCATCACACCTCTGCCGCACGCCCTCCACTCTGTCTCTTCATGTGTTCAGCTCATAATATTTCGAGTATTTGTGACTAGCTGGACCGCCATAGTCTTAGATAGGATGTGATCTAAAATCCCCTGAGACACTGAAATACTTGGAGACAAGAGAAGATGTTCCTAAAGAGCACATGATGTAACTGGAAAGTGACCACAGAATGCCCAAATGTCTGTTAAAGGCACCATTTGCTTAATTACCTAATTTTGGACATTTTAAGGAACCATGTTTAAAAAAACCAACTCTGTTGTGGGCAGGTCTTTTGAGGTATAAAACGGCAGTTGTGGATGATCCTTAGACTTTCAAAATACAGGTGCTTTCAGAAACAAACAAACAAACAAATGAACCTCTAATACAGGCCATTTTAACAGGCTGGGGTTTTTTGTTTTTTTGTTTGTTTTTAATTTTAGTAGCTTTAAAATCAAAAATTGCATTTCAAGTGTCTGGGAATTTTAAGGTTTCTTCACAACTATGCTTTCCTTATTTGTGCTGAACCTTTCATGAGTATCTGGTTTTGTAGAGTCCCCCACATTACTGTCTGCCCGCGCGCAGCTTTGCACTGGGATGGCTCTCTGGTGCTCTGGCCACTGCTGTTTCTCAATGCCAGACCTCAGGGAGTGACAACTTCCCAGCACAAAGCACTTGCTATGTAGTTCTGCTTTTGGACTGACATATTCCAATACATTTTTTATTGTCCCAGCCTGCTACTGATGACCATACTGAACCTGTATCCTGATATGTACCCTATGCTACCCTGAAATCTCATGCACAGGAAGCATCTGGATGTTCCACTGCTGTATAGAACATTCTTTTAGAGGATTATCTCTGTTTCATTCTGGCACAAAGCCCTGAAAAAGTCATTTGACTAACCCAGGCTCTCTGCAGACTCAGATCACTCATTTCTGGCTGTTCTTGAGATGCAAGTGATTCCTGCTGTGTCCTGCTCAGAGCTGGTTGTTTCGGGGCTTGGGGCATCTGTCAGGTTTGCTTTACCCCTTCTCATTGTTTATCATTCATATCCCCTAGAAGAGGAACTGCAAGTTGCTAGGGGAAGGTGTATCAAAATATGCTCAACTTCAGGAACTGAAGTTTGGGATGGGATTTTTAAACATTCACTTGAAATGTTCACAGTGCTGGGGTGGTTTTCTCCCAAGGCTCTGCATTTGCAGGTTTTCCATTGAGAGAAAAATGAAGTTAGCTTTGGTTTGCCTGTATAAAAGAAAACAAGTGTTTGTGGCTTCCTTCTGATTTTACACTGTTTTTTTCTTTTTCTGTTTGGCTCAACTGCTCTGCACAGGCTTGGCATGTACTCAGCTGTCTGTGCTTTCTTTTGTTGAGTCAACAATAAATCCAGCCAGAGGAGAACTGCTTAATGGTCTATAGTAATCACCTAGCCAAAATCCTGGCTAAAATATCCTCATGCCTCCAACCTGTGCAGCTCCTGGGTTTGCCTCCTTTCATCCCAGAGGGGACTGCATTTGTGTGTGTGGTGGGGTGTTGAAGGGTCCTTGTTATACCTTGTTAGGTGTTCAAGGTCAGGCTGGATGAGGCTTTCAGCAACCTGGTCTAGCACAGGGTGTCCCTGCCTGTGGCAGGGGGGTTGAAACTAGATGGTCTTTAAGGTCCTTTTCAACCCAAACCATTCTATGGATCTAAGATTCTATGCCATGAGTATGGCAGGGGATGTTGGTGCACCAAGAAATGGTCCAGAACCACTAGAATCCCCACATTCCCAGTGAAGTACATGCCGAACATGGCTCCTTTTGGAAAATCAGGAATGTCTTCAATTGGGATGTAGTAACTTTTCCCTGCATAAAAAATAATCCACTCAGTTCCAGACAAGTGGATTGCACTTTGACATTGGAGCTGCAGGTTTTAGTCTTGTGGATTGTTGCTGTCTTGATAAGATTAATGATGTTGCTGTGGTTCTTTTAATGGTGTTTCATCAAAACATCAACTTTTCAGGTTGGGTGGGAATCTCTCCCTTCATGTTTTAAGTTGTTTTCTGATTTTCTTATTAGCAGGAGAAGCTTTGAGTTGGGATACCCAGTGCTTAGACCAGAAGGTCTATTCAAAGAATTCAAAACCTCATGATTTCTGAGGCCTGGCTGAAAGGTATTTAATGGCTGGGTCTGCTGACATGCACCAAACCCCTCAGAGTATGCCTGCAAGGAACAAAAGCCTGTGAGAGACATACTTATGCATTACTGTGTATAGTCATACATTATCAAGCTTAATGTTTGCTTGAAGCCTGGGTGACAGGGACTCCATTTACGCTGTTTGGCTCTTAATCATTACGATAATTTATTATACATCATCTCTAAAAGGTAGATTAAGTCCAAGCATGACAAAATCTCCTGTTGGGTTGCTGCTGAGATCAGCCTAATAAAAGCAGCGTTGGGTTTATTTTAATTTTTTTTGAAGCAAAGTTCTTATTTATCTATTACCAAACCGTGCAATTACTTAAAGACATTATTTTTCTGCTCAATGATGAAATAAGCCCCAAAGTTGTATCAGTGAGGTCACCTGGATACCTGTAAATGAGGTCTCTGAGCTTAGCAGTGGTTTGCTAATTACTGCTGATATGGTGCCCTGTAAGCAGCAGTCATTAGCAAGATGCTGCTTGGCTGCTGGCACTTTCCAGCCTGGATGCACAGCGTGCTGGTAGCTGTGCTGTTCTCAGCATTACAGAAATCCCTAAGTCAGTGATAACCGTGCCGTCAGCAGGGGCGAGCGTAAGCAGGGTGGACATCCTGACGGAGGCCAGGCAGTGCTGTTTAGTTCACAGTGCAATCTTTTCGAACGGCAAGATTTTATTTTCCCGTTTGGGGCCCCTGGGCTTGACTTTGAAAACGAGAACTGTATTCTGAGCTTTTTGTTCCAGCAGACAAGCAGCTCACGTGTTCCTGCTGAAGCTCTGCTAGTGCTGTAGAGGTGTAAAAAGAAACCAGGTTCTGGCTCATGCCTTACATTTAATTTTTTGGGTTTGCCAGATCGGCTCTTTTGGTCAGCCCTGTGTTCCCTGGTACAGGCTGTGGCTGTGCAGGGAAGATCCCACAGTATTAGCACATGCTGCCAAATGGAGGTCTGCTCCTTGTGTGAGGCTGCTCTTGCTGCCTGCAACTGTTTCAGCTCACTTTGTGTGGGATGTCTCTTTTCCAAGTGAGTAAACCACAGATGCGACTTCCCGCATGATTACCAACTTGTATGGAAAGCTTATGTCTCCTTACGAGGTCTCCTCCTCCACTCCCACTGTGCTGCTGCTTTTCTGAAGGCAAATTAAACAGATCTATTCCTATCTGACTGAAGCCATTGAGTTACTTAAACAGATTGACCTGACTTAGGCTTATCAATTTCTTTAATGAGGTATCCTCTGCAACTTCTGCTTGGCTTTTCGCCATCCTTCTCATTAAAAAGTTTATTTTGGGATCTATTTGTTCCAGGTGGAGTCATTGCCAGCCAGTTGGCTGGGTATATGCCTGACCCTTAGCCCCTAATAATGCTTTCTTTTTTAAATCTAGCAAAGACAGAGAAGTTACCTTGCTTATAAATGCATGATTTGCAGAGCATTTTAACTCTACCCAAGGAGCAGCAGTGGAGAGGGTGCTTCTTACCTCTGGTCCATGGAAATAATGCTGCAGAACAGAAAGAGTTTCAAGATTAAGATGCTGTTTCTGGCAGTCTGGGTGCGATGTCTTCTCATGATCACTTTTTAAAATGGCAAGTGACAGATTCCACCCAGTCTGGAGGATAGCCAACTCTCACTGTGACGTCTTTATGAAGTCGAACCTTCAGGATCAAATGGTGGGTGTCTCTGAAGGGCTTACCTGAAGTATAGGAAAAAAACATTATCAATGCATAGAGAAACTGGTATGTTTCTCTGAGGTGAATATGCACCAAAAAGGGCTGAATCAATTAAGATTTACTCCGATAAAACTGTAACTGTGCTCTCCATGGCTCTGTCTTTCTTGATGCTGATGGTCTGTCTCCTAAAGCTATTAAATTGGCTAACGCTAGGGAGTTTAGTTTTTTGCCATCAGCCAGTATAATTTATATGTCTTGCATCAGTTAAGGCCAGATTCTCCATTGGATCTGTATGTGCATCAAGTCATGCGTTTTTGAGGGCCTTATTCAAGGCTACAAGGAGGCTACTTGAACCTTCACCTAAAAGTACCCATCAAGCTCTTCCTCCCGCCCAAGTAACCCAACAAGCAGTACTGGCTGTCTTCTTTCAGGGCACATATTATGGATCCTGCAGGTGAGCACTCAGTGGGGGCAAGGGAGGATGTCGCTCAGTCTCCTTAACAAAACTGATGCTTGTGGCTGACTTTTCTGCAGAAGCCCATCTTGTCCACATGTGTTGGGCACAATACATAAATGTGGAGACCCCGAGGAAGCACAGGCAGAGGAATGCCTGATTTTTGGGTGCCTGTTGCATGCAGCCATGAGATAGATGGCAAATACTCACAGCTGCCAAGATGCAATGTGCAGGGACATCACCTCAGATACCTTTGGAGACATTACTACTACTACTACTACTACTACTACTACTACTACTATTTGTTATCATCATCATTAATTTTTTTCCTTTAAGACAAAGTCCCTGCAGAATCTAGGTGCCAGTGTGGGAAGAGGGCTGCCAACCAAAGAGGTTAGATGTGCAATTTTGTACCCAGTCATCTTTGTTAATCTCTTGCTACCGTCTCTCTGACCCTTTCCTGGAGCAGAGTCTATCAATCAGAGCTGACCAGGTTTAGCAGGGACCTGTTTTGCCTTTGTCTCCAGCATGCTCCATATATACTATTAGTGGGAGCAGGTTCCCAACTCCAATGAAGTGTGGGTTTGCTCTTTTGTCCTGGTCAAAACAAAACCTATTCAATATAAAATTGCTGCAGGAAAAAAGCCTTCTGTTCTGGCAAATGCACCACCTCTGCTCCTGCCCCTTCTGCTTCTGCCCCCCAGCCTAGGCACTGACAGTATTGTCATCTCAAATGCACATTAGAACAGCAAGGAGTGGAAACCCAAGATAAATCTTTCATAATAGATGCCTTCTATGTAGAGACGCATCTTATTCCCAGACAGAGGGAGGAGGAGGACTGCATGTGCCTCTCATCCCAGGAATAGAGCAGGATGCAGGGAAGCAGAGGCAATCCCATGGCACTATCGGGGACACTGCATTACAGATACCAGCAGTGCGCTCCAACCTCCTGGCTGCAGAGTAGAGGTTCCTCTTGTATGTCACAGTAGTTATTGCCGACTGCTATTGGATTTTTATAGACCTGATTCAGCAGAGCATTTGCATCTGCATTATTTAAGTGAGTGGGAAACCCACTCTGTCTTTATAAAGTTAGATGTGCGCTAAAGTGTCTTGCTGAGCTGGGATTAATTTAGAGAAAATAAATAGCTGCTTCCTGGCTTAGATCGCAAGCAGTCTGGGGCCAGTATTTGCAACCTGGTAAGATTTAGGATGTTTAGGTTTTGAGTGCCTAACCTGAGATACCTGAGCACACAAGTTTATAATAAAATACAAGCACCTGGGAGACAAGCAGAGCCTTAACTGCATTGAACCACACTCAACAGCCCGAACACTAATTTACAAAGTGTTTTGCAAGGTGTGTGGCCCAAACATTTGGATAATGAATGTTAAGCTGTCCAGAGGGCCATGCATATTGGATTTGCAGACAGTGTTATTGAGTTGTGGTCAAACTGCCCACAGATAAACCTGTTCTGACTCAAGTAATGGCATATAAGTCTGTGAGTCGCAAGAGTTTGGAGAAGGTCTTTCTGGTGTCTTTGTGTGTGCCCAGTGGGCCTGACCCTGTGTTCCTGTGCTGGGCTCTGCGAGAGCACCCATTAAAATCAAAGATGTTTTTGAGTGAATAAGGAGGCCAGACTGTAACACTGGATTTTAGTTCCTTCCATTCTTTTTCCTTTGATTATCAGTACAACACTTTATTTTTGCACAGTGTAATATTTTATTAAAGGCGCATTTGTAGCTAATAACATTTATGAAGAGGCAGCTTTGACTGAAACTGCATCTGAATGTCACTTAAATAATGAATGGGAATGCCATATATTCATTAAAATTTGAACAATGATAACTGTATGTCTGTTAGAGTCGCCTTTTTGATGGATATGGCCAGCAGCCATTAAAATACAGTGGGAATTCTTGTTCGAAGGCTCACAATGGCTGATAATAACACTCTTGATAAGTATTTGCAGCTCAAGACACTGAATTTATAAAAGGGATTCATCACAGCTAACAGCGGCTCTGAAGAATGAAATGTTACGATCCTTCAGCTCTACCTTTTCTTTTCTTTTTTTGAAGTCTCATATGTTTAAAGAAACGATTTCACTTCTCCATGAGCATATAGTCTGTTTTGTGCTGCCCTCTATGAGAAGCTACATGTTTTTTGAATTTAAAGTATTAGCCAGTGTCCCCAGCTGGTGCAAACTGGTTCCAGCACCACAAGGGAAGAGGTGGAGTCCCGGTGCAATGAAGGTATGTGATGATGTGCACCTTTTGTAGTTTTTTCTGCCCTTCTTACTTTCACAGCCAACCATGTGTAGACAGGAGGAAAGAAAGCACGGAGGTAACAGTGGGATGTTCTTTCAACTGATTTCCAGCCACTGTTACTGACATGATCTTTAATATAAATAAAATCGTCCGACAGATCTTTAAATCATGACTGTCCTTGACCTGAAGACAAAGCAGTGTTTAGGACCCTGTCCTAGATACATTCTCTCTGCACAGACAGAGCATATATAGTCACTATGACCCTCTAATTGCTTGTGATCCTTGCAACCTATAACATAGCAGTAGTTTAAAGAAAAAAAATCTACTGTTCATCCTAATTTTAACCAAGAGGATTTGTAGAATGTAGAAATGGAAGTGACCTACTGGGTCGTCGAGTCCATTTTCTAGACCCTGCAGCTATTTCTTCCAAGCCTCCATATTTCTGAGCTTTTTAATGTTTACAAGTGCATTGCTGCCACTGTTCCTTCAACTCAGTGATGTGTGGATGTCACTCGGCTCTAACAAGGAGACTCACACGGTACTTTGAAGTCAGAGGAAAATATGGAAAAATCCTCTTAATAGCATCTGTCCCAGAAAATGACTTTGCTTAGCTTACAGTAAATATGAGGTACTTGAAAAAATTTATTAACTACAGTCTTGTAACTCTTTGCTTAGACCTGCAAAGCTGACCCAACAGAGCAGTGTAGTACAGTGGCGAAGATGACTGACAGATTTATATTCTTCATTTTGACACTGGAAAAGTCACTTAATAGAGCTTTTCCTTTCCACCCTTGTCCATTTTGCAGGGCAAGGTTTATCTCAGCAAAAAGTGCTTACTAAGCACCAGTAGGGCACCTACTATGCCAGGACCCTGAGCTTTATCTCTCAAGCCTGCTCATATAAAAAATAATCTGTTGGCCTTCTGAAGAAATAGATCTTTGAAAAAATCTTGTAGGGTTGGGTTTTCGGCTGGCACAAAGTGCTGGAGTTCTTCTTAAGAATTTGGCAAGCTGTTTGAGCTTAGTTTTTCATCTATCATCAAGGATATAGTCTGTTGTCTTTGCTGATTCTTTCCCCCATTCCTGTGTTCAGTTCCGATCTGGCAGCGGGAGCTGGAAGGCTCACATCCTTGTGCATTAAACAGGATGCAGTGCCTAATTATTATCTTGATTAAATTTTGTGATTAAGTGGTCTGTAATTGTCTGTAGGCTCAGACTTTCCAAGATATTACTCAGGGCTGTGTTGACTGATCATCTGGTCAGGCTTCAGGTGGCACTGCGTTGATTAAATCTTACATTGAGGGGAAATGGCACACATCTCTGCGTGAGCTGAAGCTCTGTGGAATTGCATTATATTTCTCTTTGCTGAGCAATACGTAAAAGTCTATCAAGTGCAAGGCTAGATAGGTAATAAATGTCAAGAAAGTATCTATAGAGAAATGTATGTATCAAATATATTAGTGACTCCTTGTTTAATTTCAGAATAGTGAAAAATACAGAACTCCTGATAAATTTCCAAAGTATGTACAAAAAAATTAGAAAATAAATATAGCAACATAATTTTCTCTTGATGACTAAAGCAACGACGTATTTAAAGCTAGGAAAGAAGCGATTTTAGGGGTGATTACATTGAAATATCTGTCTTTCCCTGTCCTCTCAGTATAAATATCCATGTTTTTTAAATTTCACTCCTTAAATACGCTATGGCATATTTATTATTCTTCTTAATTATTAAATAATAGTAACAGTGTTGTTATTATTAACAACAACAACATTAATAAGACAATACTGCTTTTAACAAAGAAAGGGCAACCTGGTAGTCAAATGTTTTTCAAGCTCGGTATAACTTGGGCTTAAAGACTTGAATATCACCCAGCAATAACAGTGTGGAGATGAAATCCACTTGGATAAAAAGTACAGAGCAATGCATCTTGACAGGCTGAGTCCTAAAGGGCAGCAGTCTTGGATCCAATAGTCCCACTCATTTTGAATAATTGCTGTGCAACACAGAATTAAACATTTATTGGTAAGTACAGGCACATTTGCTCTCCCTGCTGACCCTCTATAAGCAAATGTGCAATACGGTTTTATTATCAGGAGTGCATTTCACACAAACTGTTTGCTTTACAGAATTAAATAAACCTGGACAAAGGACAGTCAATACTATTGTTTTGCCTTCTTGCATTTAAATGCTGTCTCCTAGACAGTTCAATAGTAAGCCAGGAGAGAGTGGTTCTGCCTAAATGATTCACATAGAGAAATTCACCTTTGAGGAAAAGCTCACAAGAACACTAAAATCAAGGGGTTACTCTCTGTAGACAAAGCATTCAGTCTGTTGCCTTCATCTAAGTGGGCTGTTGTGATTGATGACTAATGGGAATTAGGTTGACTGGAGAAATCTTAGTCAAAAAATTTGTTTCCAGACTGGAACAGCTGATCAGTGGCGAAGCTTTGATTTTACTGCCAATGCAGCATTTGAAGAGCGAAACCATATTTGTGGCTGTGGTTGAAAGAGCTTCTGGGAGACACTTGAACCCATGCCATGAATTTATGGACTAGAAACTTTTTTCAGTGTGCAGGGAGAGGACATCTCAGAGCATCGCTTGCCTGGGGAGGGGCTGTGACCAGTCTTGCCTTTGGGCAAAGCCTGCAGTGAGACCAGTATCTCTTCAGTGCAATTAAAAATAAAGGCATCTGGTGCCTGGCTTTTCATGATGACAGCACATTGCACTGTTGTGGAGGGACATTGGGAGCCACTTAAAGTGCCAACTAGTGCCTTATTTGTTGTGCTAATGTATTCCTGCAGTGTTGACTCTCCCTTGCTAGGACAGAACTAGACTAAGCAGAGTCAGAAAGGTTAATGTGTTTGATCATTTTCTTTCTACCAAGGTTATGAGCACAAGAGGGGTCAGATATCCCAAGGCACAGAGCAGGAGCTTTGTCATCTTCATAAAAACTTGAGAACTCCACTCAGAGATATAGATCCAATACAACACCTTAAACTCTAAAATCTCATAATTGTTTATATTCAGAGATATGCTGATGTTGTTCTCCCTCCCTCCAACACTATGCTTTGTACAATGATAAGGTTAAGTCAAAGGGAAGCGCTATAAAATATATATTGGATGTGATTGATAGCACTGCATGGAAGCAAGAGTAATTTCTGAAATGGTGATTTATCATCCCAAGACCAGCAATTGGGCTTTTTATGAGACTTGAACTAAGGAATAAAAACACTGGATGAAAGGCACAATGGGGCTGGCTATTCAGACTATACTTCCAGTCTATCCAGTTACTGAGAGCCAGCAGAGAAAAGCCATCAAAAATGTTGCAGGAAGTCCTCCGCTGTTGCAGATCTGTTGGTGCTGCAGGGATGAGATTTGGGGCCTAAACCAAATAAGGGTATTCTGGAGGGTTCATCCTCTGCATGGCCCAGGATCAAGCCTCCAGCTCCAGGTAGCAGAACCAGCACAGTGCAAGAGGATAGCCATTGTGGACCATTTTTTGAGAGTTTGGAACAACAGGTTTTGTCCTGAGCAAAGAAAGGTGGGAGACGTGCAATCTCAGCACTCTTAGTGTGTGATCTGGCAGAGGAGTTCCCTCTACCAAAATTTTCTTTGCAATCATTTGTGACATAAATAAAGAGGAAGCATCAGATACAGCCAAATGAAATGGAAGCTACAGCAAAGCTGGTCAAGGGGACTATAAGAAGAGGACTTCTAAGGCAAGGACCTTTTTCTTTCCAAAAGCTGTGAAATTGGTGACCGAGACCTGTGAGACAAAATTTTTGACAACTGAGTTTAATCTGAAGAAATTCGCTTACTCACTCCAAAGCTCCTGCATCTTGCCAACTCAGTGATGTGCTGTTGGGACAGGTAGAAAGGACCGTTTTCCAAAAATAAGCAGGTATTATGCAATAAGCTTAGTTATGTTAATAACCAAAAGGCAGATGTACTATTTATTATCTGCTTTCAAATCCAAGTAGGCAGTCATGCTGATGATTACTGATTTTTTTTTCCTCTTATAAAGGGAAATGTGTGGGGAAGGGCAGAACTTGGTATTCAGTGTTCTACTTTTGAGTCTACATTGTAGCTTGATAACTGATGAAAGATGCTGGCACATATTGCTGGAAGCTTTTTGTTGGCTTTGGGCTTTGAATGCTGTGTGACAAGCCATATCAGGAGCCCTCCACTGGACACTTGCTCTATCTAGAGTAAGATCCTTCTGTCAGGACCTGCTTCTGGAGTTCTCATTGAAGTGAATGGAGTAGATCTGCATAGAAAACACCCATCTTCATTCTGTTACTTTGTATATGTTTTTCCTGATTTGGTTGAATATAGAAGGTGTCCTGCACGCAATGTCCACTGTTGTAAACAGGAGCAATCGTAAGATTCATCCTGAATTTTTAAAAAACAGACTATATAAAATGACTGGTGGAAATAATTTGGAAGACTCAACTGGCTTTATGTGTACTTGGAGCAGGCTCAAAATACATTGACAAGTCCAGCAGTGAAATAATCTCTGTTGTCAGCTGATGTATCCTTCCCCCTAGACTCTGGGTTATTCACACTGTCTCTCTTAAGGCACTTAATTGTGATGTCCAAATTAGGAGCGTAGTAAACAAGAGGGTGAGGCTCCCCACATTGCCAATGGAGGGAGCGAACCCCTGCGTCATGATCGCTCAGTGGAGGAATTTAACTTTCAAATTAAAAGTGTGAGATGGAGGCATGCGTCCCAGTGCTGGGCTGGAGCTGCATGTCCTGGCTCTTGTCCTGATTGTTCATGGGGAGTGACCCAAGAGCTTATCCACCCCCATTCACCCGCTTCATCATCCCTGGGTGAATTACATTGGTTTACCCTCTGGAGGAGCACCACTGTCTCATAAGGAACCCAACACTAAACATCACAGTCACATCTCGGCAGCTTCAGTGACGTAAAAGGGGTTGTGTAAATGTGAGTAGATGCACATGGCTTCCCTGCCCCAGAGAAAGGCAGTATGTAACACTTGGGCTCATGTGCCTACATGGAGGTGTATAGCTAGAAAACAAACAAATAAAAGCCTTGAGTTGATAATAGGTACCCCTGTCATACTCAAAAATGCTCTTGAATAGGGTGGGTGACAATAGAACGGTGTCTCTTAGATGTAGGTGGAGACAGCAGGTATCTGCAGTGGCTGGTGCCGTGCAAACCAGCTCCCGCTGCCAGGACCCAGCTTGGGACCCTGCGGCTCCTTTGCAGCCATCGCCACAGGTCGCTGAATCGCAGCCAGCGAGCCAGCTGGTAGCACTCTGTCTGCAGTTCACTTTATCCCATAAAGTGTTTCAAATGCTCCTCCCCCCGCCCCCGCCTTGCTTTTTAACAGATGGCATGGAAGGACTTTTACCTTTTTTTCCCCCAGTCTTTTTTAGGCTCTCCCTGCCTCTCGTCATGTCACGGGTGATGCCCCTGACAGCTGACCACTGACTTGTGCTCCAGCAAGCTTTTTTCTTGTCCAGAAACCAATCTGTTACGAGGCTGCCTAATAACCCCCTCCTCCTGCTGCAGGCACAAAGCCTTCACTCCTCCGAGCGGCTGTTCATCCTTCTGCTGGAGGCATCAGAGATGGGACCCAGAAAGACCCTGGGAGCAGCTATCCCTGCCTCCCCGCTCAGCTCCCGCGATTCCAAGCAGCACAACAATCCAGGCTAAATTACCAAAGCAAAAGCCGCTCAGTGTTACCCTCTTCGGAGAGTGGCTGCTCTCACCTGGCGTCTCACAGCTAATCATGTGGACAGGAGCCATTGTTTATTTTCCTCCGTCCTTGTCTTCCTTGTTTTATGGTAAATTAGAGCAGGCAAGCAAGCCATCCATCACCCTATAAATGGTGCGGAGTATTTTGGCTTTGTGCTAAATAATTGTGCATTTTATTGCTATTTACACATTCATTTTTCCAGGCAATAAAATGCAAACTGCAGTCTGCAATACTTTTTATATTTCGTATCTTAGTGTGGCAGCCGTGCAGGCTTCGGCAGCAGCATACAGCCATATAATCACTCTCCTAGTTTAGTAGGTCTAACATTTATTTATAATTAATGTCAGGGACCTTATGCAGTAATACCAATTATTGATTTTTTTTTTTAAAGAAAAAGAAATTACTTTTTTTTGTATTACTGCCATAGCAACGCAATCAAGTTCAGTGGCTAATCTTGTCCAGAACAGTGGAAGAAAAGGCTCTGAAAAACTGAGTTGGTGGGAAAGTTATAAAAAGTAGCGTGTGACCCCTTAACTCCAGTGTTCATATAGACGGGGATTATGGTATGGTGGGCAGTGGGCAGTAACTCAGATTACCAGCTCTGTTGGTGTCACCAAAGGTGGGTGGGAACGGGAAAGCTCTGCAGCAGGAGCTGTTGTAGCCACTGCAAAATGAGCATCTTTGGAAGAGGCAACAGGGTTTAATGTTCCAATGCAGTGGGGGACAGCAGAGGGGGACAGGCTCCCCATTAGATCCCAAAACTCCCATCATTAATATCTGAGGGGTGTCCACTGTGAGCACTGCCGGCAGTGCCAGTGGGATGCAGCGCTCCCCAAACGACGAACGTAAATGAAACGCAGCTCGTGTTGTCACACGCGCCTGCACAAGGCTGTGAATTGCACCTAAGAGGCCTTAAAATATATGTTTATAGTCTGAGTCTCCTATTACTTTCCTGGTGTTAAGATGGCTAGCCATGCATTTGCAAACTAAATTGCCCTTATCAGTAGCCCTTGCATGGCTTGTGCTTCTTTGTCAGTGTGACTGTGACCCATTATGCCAAGAAGTTTGCTGAGGGCTGCATCAGGCTTGGCAAAGGGTGGTAGGAAGAGCAGCCAGCTCCATCTTAAACTAATTTTTACCCCTGCCAGAGACAGCTGCCTAACAAGTGCTCAGAGGACCCAGGCTGAAACAGCCCTGAAAAAGCTGCAGGTTTGAGGTATGAAAAGGGCTGCAGAGAGCAAAATAACATTTCTGTTACTGCTCCAGCTTCCTGCTCTTCATGATTTACCTTCGAAATGCTGAGCAGCAGTGGGAAAGGGCAGGAGCGGACTCAGGAGCGGAGCCAGGAGCCAGGGGTGGATGTTTCATTCCTGCCTCGAGCTCTGTAAGGGTGAGAATAAGATGGATGCCCGCAGGGTAGCTCACCCCTTCCCCATCTCTAAAGCAGAGCTGACAGCAGCATGTCTTGTGCACAGTGGTATTTGGAGGGATCATGGAAAAAAAGGCTTGTGGTGAAGAGTTGTCATGGGGGTTGAATAACCATCCCATTGTGTGCCACCCTTCCCCATCCAACGGTATAGCCCAGGTTAATCCTCTCACAGCAAACCAGCCTAGGTGGGTCAGGAAATGAAAACAGATGTGTCAAGTCCTTTTTTGTGACACCTTTCCAATACACCTCGAAACCAATAGCAAAGCCCTGTCTCAGCGAGGGTGTGTGTGATGCCTGTGTGTGAGCGCAGGAAGAGATGATGTCAGACCAAAGGTGGATGTTGCTGAAAACAGGGGTAAAATGGGCGTTTCTCTGTTTGAGGAACAACAGTTCTGATGGATTCTATTGGGTGGTTTTTATTGAGTGATTTTGTGTTGAATGCTTAAAATTGCAGAAACCAGTGAGGGGTGGATGCTCAGCTTCTCTGGAAACAGCCCCCAGACATCTCAAGGGGAGTACCCCAAATGAAATCAGTGAGTGCTTTGGCCGGTACTTGTTTGTCATCATGCAGCCATAAATGCCACACAGATTTTGTCACTTCAAGTCTGGCATTGTAGATTATTTTCTTTGTCTAGGGCTATTCGTTCTTTTCTTTTTTCACTTGCGCATCAGGAAGACAGCTCTATTTTCATTTCTTAATTAGCTTGGTATTTCTACAGTCATTTAAAGATGTCTGCCCAACTTGAAGTAATGTGTAACACCTGTCAAGCCAAGAGCTTTACTCATCAGGGCTAGATAGCCTGGAGTTGGGAGAACACGTAGATGCCACGTGTGCTCTCACAAAGCTGTATTGTCTCAGCTTGGGGCAGGTATTGCTCGCAGGGACCTCACCTGCTTCCGGGGAACATCATTGCTGATAGGCATTTGGGCATCAAAGGGGCTTTATTCCTCTACAGTAGCACTGATGAGGCCACAAAAACTTCTTCATTCCCTCTATCTGCTGTGACAATGCCATGAAGCCTGGTCACCAAATATGCAGCTCACCTCCATGGCTTTTGTAAAGCTTTCTTTTTGAAGGCAAATTCCATCTTTATCTTGCCTATGTTGAACAGAATGAGCAGTAAATGATGTTTCACCCCATGGATGCTTTGCAGCCCCAGCCCTGGTGTTGAGGGTGAGTTGGAGAGGGTAGCAGTAATACTCTAGGGCCTGTAGCAGTAGGACAAGGAGTAATGGTTTAAAACTAAAAGAAAGGAGATTTAGACTAGGTATAAGGAAGAAACTTTTTACAATGAGGGTGTTGAAACACTGGCACAGGTTGCCCAGAGAGGTGGTAGATGCCACGTCCCTGGAAACATTCAAGTCAGGTTGGACAGGGCCCTGAGCAACCTGATCTATTTGAAGGTGTCCCTGGTCATTGCAGGGGGGATGGACTAGATGACCCCTAAAGGTCCCTTCCAACACAAACTATTCCACAATTCTATGATACTATGATTCTAATACAAGCCATGTGAAGGAAGAAGGGTGACATCTCTCTCATTTGTTTCAGCCCTTGCTGTATAAGAGGCTTTTTATCACTGTGAGAGGTTGGTTTGGTTCAGACCACCAAAAACACAGACAGTGACTAGATCCTTTTGTACCCCCCATCCTCCCTGAATGCAGTGATATGACCCATATAAGGACTAATTCCAGCTGTAAGCCCTGTCAGCTGGGTAGTAAACCTGCTCCCAGACCCTGCTCCCAGCTAATCCAGGCAAACCTTTTTTCCTTGCACCTTCTCCTCTTTCTTCCACTACCTTGGGGTAAAAAGATGAGGATGAAGGAAAGTTATGGAAGCGTACTTTAACCGTTTTAGTATGTGCATGAGAGCAAACTCAGTGTCCCGCAGGTATAGCGTAGCCCCCACTGTCCCTATGGGCTGCATGTATATGGCTGTGTGCAATCTGCTCAGCCTACATGGTCCTCCCCACTTGGCCACCTGGCCTGCAGCATCCCAGGACTTTCCCTGTTGTTCCCAGCATAGTGTCATGTGCTTTAAGTGAAGGATGGGATCACAGGCTGAAGCTGTTTCCTAGGATGCCTCCATCTGTAAGCAGGATGATATCCCTCCAGGGGTTGTTTAGCCTGGAGAAGAGGAGGCTTATCATTCTCTATAGTTACCTGAAAGGAGGTTGCAGAGAGGAGGGTGTTGGTCTCCTCTCCCAAGTGACAAGCAATAGGACAAGAGCCTCAAGTTCCACCAGGGGAGGTTCAGATTGGACATTAGGAAAAATTTCTTCACAGAAAGGGTTGTGGAGCACTGGAACGGGCTGCCCAGGGCGGCGGGTGAGTCACCATCCCCGGAGGCATTTAAGACGTGTAGATATGGGGCTTAAGGTTTAATGGTAAACTTGGCAGTGTTAAATTTATTGTTGGACTAGATCACCTTAAAGGTCTTTTCCAACTTGAATGATTCTATGATTCCATGATTCTTGCTCCCCTGCATCGCTGTGCAAGCCAGGGTGAAGCTTCAGCAGCTCATGATGCTCTGAGGTGTTCCCGAAGAATTTGGTTTTGATTCAGGGCTGAAAGGTTCACTGCATATTGTTTCATCTGAAAGCTGGACTTGTCTTAATTTCTTTCTTTAAGACTGTTAACTCAAATGGGAGTTTTGGGAAGGGCATTTCTTGCTGTTGTCTGAGCCAGGAATGGTCTTGTACTGATACCAAATTGCTTGGAGAGGAAGGAGAATTTCCTCTACTGGCTGTTTTCAGAAGGAGTTAGACAAACTTCTATTAAAATAGATATGTATAACTGGTTGGTGGCGCCTTTGCACTGGAGGAAACCTCTCAGCACCTCACCCAGCTGAGCCTCCTATGAGTCTGTGAATGAATGTCCAGAATTAAAGCCAAACCATCACAGTTTCGGGTGTCAGCCAGGAGCTGCAAGGGGTAAGCAGTCCTGTCCTCAGCTGCCTTTCTGGCTGATAGCTCTGTGAACAGAAATGACTGCATATATTTGTAAAACTCAAACAAGATCTTTCTGCCTCCGTATGCCATGTGCTGTCACTGTGAGCCCCGTTGCCGTCTGTCTCCCACACTTTCCTCACTGATTCTCATACAAATCAGCGATGCACCAGATCTGCTGTGCATGGTAATCAGAGCAGGGTCAATGAAATTCAGAAGTAGAAAATATAGGAAGCTGTAAAAGGAGAACGATTTCCATCAGCTGCAAGTTTGGACACGTCTCTGCAGCAGTGATGCTGGTTGATGATCTAGGAATGATCCAGTAATCTGTTGAGGCACAGGGTCTCGCCTGGTATGCGCTATCTTTGCTAAGGATGGGAACACCCCAGCAACAACTGCCACATACTGGATCAACCCCTTGTAGCTAAGTGAGACAATTCTTCTGGGGCTGATGACTCCTGTTCCCTTTTAGAGGAACTTAAGAGCAGTGATGTCCTTCAGCAGATGCTCCATCTCCCCCATAAGCAGTCATAGGTCAGCCTTCCTCTGGGAACATTTAAGTTCTATTTGTAATGACTTCCCTTTGGATACAGTCATTATTTTTCAGCATTCACTTTTTTTTTTTTTTTTTGAGCAAGAGAGACGTAATCAGAGATTAAAAACTCATCGTACCATGTTTAAAACCGAGCCAAGCAGAACAGCGTATTTTCAAGTGTTTCGTGGTATACAGTTCCCAGCAAATCCTTGAGAGGTTTTAATTAAAGGTGAAATGACTTTTCTTTTTCGTTTGCATAATGAAGGCAAAATACAAATAAAAAACCCTGTAGCTCCCACTTGCAAAGCATACTTTTTGACACAAATTGGTGGTTCATTTAAAAGAAAAACCAAACCCCAGGGCTCTGCTGCCTTTGGTCACTGGGGACTGTCAGTTTTTAACACTGTGCCCATTAAAACTTTCCAGAAGCTATATTGTAAAGCAAGCAGTGAGATTTTTGTAAGACCCATTTTAAAAGTTGCCATGAAACTTTTCATTGAAGTGAGAACAGGATCCCACATTCATTGCAACAATAATAAGCACAAAAGCTTGCAAAAGAAAGAAAAACCTTACCTGTCCTGCCAAAAACAGTGGGAAGTTTTAGATGGGGAAAGGATATTGCAAGGAATGTGGGATCCCATTCTAGTGTTTGAATGGGAGATGTGATCTTGAACGTGAAGACAGGATTTAGCTGTAGATGTTGCTTCTCTGTGGGGTTTGTGCTGACATAGCACTGATATGGTTATGGTCACTTAGGGATAGTGACCCCAGGGCCAAAGCTGGGGTTTCTGACAAGCAGCAGCCCAGCCCACGTAGGACTGGTGTTCATCTTCCATTGCTTCAGAAGAAAAAGTTCTTGGTTTTCTAATGCTTCACCAACTGAGCAGATGTTGGAATTTATTGTTGGGGGAAAGTAGGCAGCAGGTGCTTTCCCGTCCTGGTTTGATAGTCACAGCTCAAGGACAGGAAGGGATGTCATCTAGAGGATGGAGAGGTAGACCTGTGCCAACCTCATGAGGTTCAACAAGGTCAAGTGCAAGATCCTGCAGCTGGGTAGGGACAATCCCAAACACACGTACAGGCTGGGTGGAGAATGGATCGAGAACAGCCCAGAGGAGAAGGACTTGGGGTACTGGTGGATGAGAAACTGAACATGAGCCAGCATTGTGCGCTGGCAGCCCAGAAAGCCAACCGTATCCTGGGCTGTAATAAGAGAACTGTGGCCAGCAGGTCGAGGGAGGGGATTCTCCCCCTCTATTCTGCTCTTGTGAGACAGCTGGAGTGCTGTGTCCTGCTGTGGAGCCCTCAGCATAAGAAGAATATTGACCAGTTGGAACGAGTCCAGAGGAGGCCACAAAGATGCTCAGAGGGCTGGAGCACCTCTGCTGTGCAGAAAGACTGAGAGAACTGGGCTTGTTCAGCCTGGAGAAGAGAAGTATTTGGGGAGACCTTATTGCTGCCTTCCAGTACCCGAAGGGGGCCTACAAGGAAACTGGGGGGGGGTGGGGTGTGGATGTGTGTGCTTTTTGCAAGGGCCTGTAGTGACAGGACAAGGGGTAGTGGGTTTAAATTGAAATCGGGGAGATTTAGACTAGATATCAGGAAGAATTTCTTCATGGAGAGGATGGTGAAGCACTGGAGCAGGTTGCCCAAAGAAGTTGTGTGTGCCCCATTCCTGGCTGTCTTCAAGGCCAGGCTGGATGAAGCTTTGAGCAACCTGGTCCCTGCCCACGGCAGAGGGGTTGGAACTAGATGATCTTTCAGGTCCCTTCCAACCCAAACTTTTCTATGATTCTATGACAGACATCTTCCCTCTTCCACTCTTTGTCATAGGTGAAAGAGCAAATCCAGTCTGATGTTTCCAGCTACAGCTTGATTTCTAGGTAGGGTGTGATTGGCAGCACTGCAGAGGTCAAGACCAAAACAATACTGAATTGCTCACCACTTGTGTTAAAATTTCTGCTTTTACAAAATCAATGGATGATAGTATGATGCCATTTTGGAATTGAAAGTTTTAACTAAATAGATTAAATCTTCCTCTGCTAATTATTTCTGTATGAATAAGTGATACTTTGAATTTATCGTCAAAGCAGAAAGCCTTTAAATATTCAAGGATTGCTGGCTACCTTAGCAGTCTCCCTTTTTAATGTTTTAACCATCTAAGTAAGACAAGTGGAAAAGATGCTATAGTTTTGTGCATGTCTGTGTGTGTTTCTCCAGCATTCAATTATCAGCATCCACGTAATTCAGTATTAACATTTTTAATGCACTTCAGGATGCCCAGCCGAGCGGCTGTATGTGCAGCTCTGATGTATGCAAATCCATTTTGCATGCAGCTCTTGACACATTTTCATATTCAGGATTATGGGAATCCTTTTCTGTGCCACTCTGATGTATGCTAATCTTTGTTTCTCTGAAAACACTTTAAAAATCCAGACAAAAAGACAACATTTCTTCTTCACTGAAATCCTGTGGTTTTTCAGTACCCAGGCTACCACACAGTCCAAAGCAAAGCTTCCACTGATGGAGCACCAAAGGGCCATAGTCAGTTTGCCTGCTCTGGGCAGCTACTTCTATCCATCAGGTATTAGAGTCAACCTAAGGTCTAGCAGTTCTCTGAATGAAAGGCAGTCTGAGTCATTCTTTCCTGACTGTCAGCGCTGTTGTAGTTGTAGGGCAAAAGCTGGAATGACCGTCACCATGTGCACAGAGGCTGGATGATGCCTGGGCTGGGAGCAAAAGGACACAGTGCTTTTGGATCCAAATAGGTCAAGTACTTCTATTAGGAAGGTATAAATGATCAATCAATTAAAGCAGCTGCCTAATGGCTTTTTAATTCTGGCTTGTAACACATGTCAAATGTGTTACTTATATCTGTGATATATCTGTAATGTATTATTTATTGCTGCTTATATAAACTTGCTGTGGCTGCCAAACTCTCAGAAGTGCACATGGTAAAGGGAAAACTTGAAGTAGTATTTTGCATTTGCCATAGCTTGCACTGACTGCCACATCCAGACTAGGTACAGATGCTAAAACACATCTGAATTTAATTGTGGGCAGTTTGACACCCTCGTAGCACAAGAAAGACTAAACATAAATCCCAGGTTAATGAAGGAGAAAATCCCTGTGGTGTTATTAAACCTCCAGAGTGAATTCAGTCTGTCTGTTAAATAAATGTTTAATGCTGAGCTGTATCAGTTGGTGTCATCGATTGTAAGAGAACCGCTGTTGGTTTAATGAGGAGCCCATCAGCGTGAACATGAGTTAACAACCTCACAGTGCCAGCAACTGCTTGGTATTGCTTCAAGGCAGCAATCCTAGGGAAGAGAGTCAGAGATGCTCGCATGGCCATGGAAACATGTTTCCTAGATTTGGGGGATTATTGACAATACCATCAATATTATCATTATCATCTAATCTTTCTCTGCATTTAGAATTATAGTGCCATGAGGGTCCCTGTGGTGTGTTAATCATTCTCTTAACATCAGAAATCAGGGTTCTTCATGGCCTATTCTTCGAAGTCTGTTCCACATGAACAACAAACTGTATTTATAGTCACACACATTGCCCTACAGTTTTAACCCAGAAATAATTTGGTGAATATTATTGAGCTGGATACCCATAGACAGGCTAGCAAAACACCTGCTGTCAATGTGATTGAGTTCCACCTTTAATTTAGAGTGTCCTATAATCTGAAATAGTCCTATATCCTCTCCTGTAATCCTGTAAAACTGAAACTAATGCATGTACAGGAATTCACTTCTACAGTACTTTTAGTTTGTCTCTATTTCTACTACTGCCGTTGCCACTGTTAATTTGTCTTTCTGTATTTGGATTACCTGGAAGTCACATGCTTACTGTCTCTGGGGAATTAACAAGACTTAAAAAACCTCCACATAGTCAGCCCAATATGAAGTAAAACCAGGAAGGGGAAGTAATAATTTTTTTCACCCTTCTCCTACAAGGAGTGAAAATAGAGCTTTTTTTTCCTTCTCAATTTGGACTTCTAAATGGTTTGCTTTCCTTTCATTACCATAAATTACACATTTTCAGATGAAGTGTTTTTTTGCAAAATGGAATTTTCATTTAAAATGTCAGAGATCCTTCATTTTGAAAGTTACTTGAAGCAGAAAATCAAGATCAAAAATAATTTTATTCACAGAAAGATTCAATTTTGACAAACTGATAAAAAAATAAAAAGGAATAAAAAATAAACAGTGCTTGAAAAACTCCTTTCCAGCTCCTGCTCTAGAGTTGTCCTGTCATGAATTGTTAAAGAATTATGGTAGGTGCAAACACACAGGGGTGTCTTGGAAATCCCTTTGGTAGCTCCTTTTTCCCAAGCAAAGGATAGCAGAGCTTTGATTCCAGCCTAATGGCACGGGAAGGATTCGAGACTTCAAGGGCACTCTGTCCTCTAGGGGCTCTCTGCCATTAGAGGTTGTCAACAGGAATCAAACAGCAATTTTTATGTATCCAATTGTCTGCTTGGATGTTTTTAAAGAAGTCTTCAGAGTAATTCACAGAGATAAAGTGAATGAATTTTACTGAGTGAGTGAATTTTAGTTTAGGATTTTCACCGTACAGTTACTGTTTTCATCGCCCCAGCTTTGGACTCTCGATGTGCCAGCTTATATAAAGACAACACAAAAACTCCCATCCCAACCCATTGGTAGATACTGGCCCACCGCTGAAAAGCCCTCACAGTCCAGCAGGTTTAACCAATGTGTCTGTCCAACACTGAAAACTGCAGGATTAGGAAGGAAAAGAATATTTTTCAAGAGCTTGTAGTGATACATTTACGATTTAAAACTTCAATGTGTCTGTGGGGAAGGGGATTTGAAATATATGAAAGAAAATGAAGTACCACCAGGGAAGCAGAGGTGCCATTTTTTGATTAATAGAGTGTGTGCAAAGAGATAAGGCTCCTCCAAAATCACTTTCTAGCAAGACAGGGGCTGTCGAAGACGATACTACCAGCAGTTTATTTTTTCCCCTGTTGATTTTCATAATATCCCTGGTGAGACCTGGCAGCCTCCAGCCTCTCGGCCACAATCACGACTGTTCATGGCTTGACTGGACAGTGCTTGTTTTCTGGTGCTCCTATTTTGTCCTGGAAATACTTGATCCCAGGGCTGAATCAAGGAAATGGACCATAAACAGGTCAGCACTGGAGCCTCCCACTAAATTTGAATTAATTGTCCTTTTCACAGGTCTCTCCCAGTTCCTCCCATGAAGAAGGCACTGAGTGGCCAGTTGCAAGGGTTGGTTGCTTCGTGGTCTGAGATGTTATTGAACACTCCCTTGGCACTGTAATAACCTGGAAAAGTTAAGATGAGGCTTACACTGGCAAGTTTTTGTACATTATGGGTGCGAATTTTTGCCAAATCTGGCATGGTACCAAGCCTGGCCACACTAACAAAGGGCTATTACACAAACAGTGATTTATTTACATTAGCTCCCACTGGAAATTAACTGATTGAGTTTATCATCTCCGTAGTCATGATCATCCATGTGGTTCCCAGTGATAAGTGGTACCCAGAAGGATGTTGTTCTTGCCTAGCTGGTGCTGCCAGGGGAGGGAGCCAGGCTCCCCACAGCCTTGCCTTTCACCTCAAACCTGGTTTTCCTCTTCTCTCAAGGCTGAAGATCAGGTGTGGTATAAAGAGAAGGCAGTAGGAGTCACAGCATTTATCAGAAAGGTGACGGTTTGATTGGAATCCTAGAATGAGTTTGCAGCATCAACATTTTTTATTCATCAGGGAGAGCTTTGGGGTCAACCAGGGGAGCAAAGGCTTAAGCCCAGGGTGTCACTTTTTCCTGAGTGGTTCTTCATTTAGAGGCTGATGCAAGCTCCACTGATGGGAAAAAACTTTGTTTCAGACCTATTTCTGGCTGTAACAGCTCCCCAGGAACAGAGCAAATTTGTCCTGTAGCCTCACAGGAGAGGTGGTCGGAGCATCCACCCTTCTCCATGCTCAGCTCCTAAGACAACCTCTGCCATAGTCACAGTGGACAGGCCAGGGCAGAGATTTTGGAGCTAGAACATTATTCATGGCACTTCCAGACCCATTCAAAGCAAAAATTCCTACTTGGCCTGCAGACGTGTAGGAACTGCTGCCCCAGGACGGCACAATTAATCCTGCGTATTAACATTTGTGATGTCTCTAGATCAAACACGACTTGCAGGAATTGACTTTTGGTATGCAAGGGAGGAGGATGTGGTGGAAGACAAAACGTCTTCACCCCAGTGGGAGGAGGCAGGGGTGGCAGCTCTCAGTGCCCAAGGGTACGTGCAGGCTTGTGACCCTTCCTGAGCCTCCAGCCCATTACTGAAGCATTTTGGAGGAGTTTTCATTTCCAGACTGCTCAGCAACATGCCTGATAAAGTCTGCCAAGATAAAGATTTATTTTGAGGCAACAGAATGCAACTTCCCCACCCAAGTTCCTGTTAATCTTACACACATCTTGCACAAAAAGCTGTTTGCTTACCCTGACTGCACAGACCTGTTATGGACATAGCAGGGCTGGCTGTGTTAGGGTACCAGGGAGATCTCCTATCTACCTGGCCAGCCTGAGCCTGCCAGCAAACATTCTCACTGATAAGACGCAAGTATGTAATGATTTTTTTTCAGATCACTGGCACCTAAAATGCCATGCAGTTATGCTCCATAAACCACATCCAGTTTTTCTTCTGTTCACTGTGATGGATGAAACACTGCCCAATACCTGGCTCCGAATTCAAGAAGCATGGAGGAGTTTCTGCCTTCAAATTTGTCTCAAACTACTTTTTGTCATGGCTTAAATGTTCTTCAATGGTTTTGTTTCCTAGGCAGTGTTGATATGATTAGTTGGAGTTGCTTGGGGTGAGCATTTTAATAAATCTGAGAGCTATATACCAACGCGCTTGTCTGACTTCGATGCTGTGACCCCGTTTGACATTGGCAGTCAAACAGATTTATGTTTCACAGCATGATCAGGGATGGGGCAGAGGAGTTAAAGATCATTTTCTCCCTGATTAAATGGCAGGCAGGACTTGAGGCTGCTTCTCTGTGGCTGTGGGCACACGGGACAGCAGCACCAGTGTCATCCCTGTGAGGATGTAATGATGGATGAGGTACCAGTTAGCCCTCAGAAACGAAACACAGTCTGATTTTAATTGTTATGGATGGAAAAGGACAAAGTCACATGTCAGCTGGTGCGTTTCAAAAATTATATCCAAAACTGGTGGATTTTGGTGTCTGAGAAGGATCTGGCTCCCCTTTGCCTGCCAGCACCGTGGGGCCAGCAACACTTTGGGAAGTCACACCAGGAACAGGATGAAGTTGCAGAGGCTGTGCTGGGGCACAGGCAGCACCCTGTCATGTCTCCAGCCCTTGTGTGGCTGTCAGTGCCTGGTGAGACTGATCTCCCGGCGCTGGGGATGGACCAGAGGGCTTGTGTGGGCTCCCAACATCATCTGGTTAAGGGAGATTCAGGTTTCTGCCCTGTGTTTAACTCTGACAGGCTTCCAGGCTGTCTCATAACTGCACATTCTATCTCACATAGCAAAAGCCTCATGCTCGGAGGTCTCTGGCAAGATGTCAGACCAATGAAGTGTTTCTTTCTAAATGTCACCCAGCTCTGGGCAGTGGGAGGTAGCTGGTGATGAGCCAAGGCAGGACAGACAAGCCTGTGGTTTGGAGTGAAACTGTCCCCCCTGTTGTTTCTCTCCAGGACTAAGCACAGCCCTGGGG
Source organism: Rhynochetos jubatus (assembly GCA_027574665.1). Taxonomy (NCBI): domain Eukaryota; kingdom Metazoa; phylum Chordata; class Aves; order Eurypygiformes; family Rhynochetidae; genus Rhynochetos; species Rhynochetos jubatus. The sequence goes on along the minus strand of CM050648.1, from coordinate 10,955,942 downwards.
TGCAAAATTTATGTGTATTTTCCCAGGGGCAGACTTCTTTCTGCCCCAGGATGACATTTTCCAAGACTTCTCTGAGCCTTTCTGGGTAAGGTAAAGCAAGATTTAACCTTCCATCCTCTCCCAGGCCAGGGCTTGGAGACCGAGGGTTGCTCACGTAGTTGTGAGGAGTGCAGATGGGAAGAAAGTCCCAAAACAGCACAAAGGATGCTTGAAGACATGAGGTTTGTGTTGCCAAAAGACTTTATAACAATATAGCTGTCAGTGGCTTAACTGGGGAACTAATTCATCTTTGGAGGTTTTGCAGTGAGCCGATCTGAGCATGGGAATTTGCATTTCTTGCCGCTGAGACCTTTTAGAACAGCAGAGTCTCTTGATGTCAAATTGCAGCAAATCGCTACTCCTTGCTCTCTACAGTTTCCAGCTGTAAAATACTCTGGGTTGTAGAAGGGTTGAACGATGGCCACCATCAGTCATGAGAGAGCTGCAGCAGGGTGCATTGTCCTTCCCCAGCTTCTGCTAGGGAAGATGGCTATGTGGGTTTGGAGTCCGAAGGACTTTGGGACTTTTGAACTATTCAAGCAGTGAATGGAAAGCTGGAAATATCTCTGCACGGGGATGCTGTTCCCTGTTGGTTTTGTGCTGTTCTGCCCAACATCCTGCGTCTGAAAAATGCTGGCAGCTTCAAACTAGGAAAGCACGTTTCACACCAGGATTTTAATGTGAGTTACAGACCAGAAGGCAAAAGCTGGATCCTGAACTGTCAGCATCTAACATGAGCTAATAAAGATCTCTTCACAGTGGTGCTGGTACTGAGTACTTCCTTGCTAGCAAAGTAAGCATCAAAAAGGGGTCAAATGCTATCATAGTGGGACATTTAGAACTTGGGAGAATGAGAAGTAGAGGTTGGATTTTTTTGCAGTGCTTTTCATTATTATTTTCTGCATGCTTTTTGTTTAAGACCCATCTTTAAAAAAATTAAGGAATTAAGACTCATCTCTAAAAGAAATCAGTAATTCTGCAAATATTGTGTGACTGACCACACAGATCTTGTGAAATCCCCAAATGCTCTTCCCTTGCACCACATAATGTGTCCCATGCCCCCAGGCAGCAACCTATCTCGGTCCCAAAGATACTCTGGTGTTGAGTTCTCTGTGTGAGTTTCATACCTGGGGCTGAGGCTGTCCTGGGCCAGACCTGGGAGGAACCCAGACAGGGTGTCCCTCCTGAGTCCTTGTTTCAGGTTCCCACTTGCCCTTGTGCCCCTGTGCTCCTCTGGACTGGTGCAGATGGGCCTCTGATGGGCTGATGGTTCCTGGGATGGACCTGGGAGCCTTTGGGGCAGGGAATTATTTGGGGTCCACATCCTAGCATTGTCTCTCTGTACTCCTTTGTGGGTGTGCTGATGAGCTTTTATCACATAACCTAACAAGTGCAGTGAGGATACATTGCATTTGTAGGTGGATTTGTCAAAAAAATATTTCCTGAAGGTGTTAAGAATTGCTTTATATTAGTCCACTGAACTGATGTGTTCTTATCCTTGTCTGTTAATTGGCAAGGGATCAGGGACATTCTTCAGATTGTGATTTTATAATACAAAAAATATCTACCCTGGGTAAAGAAAAAAGAAGAGAAAAACTCCCTCTTTCTGTTCCTTCTTTTTAAAATAAGAGAAGGCAATGATGGCAGTCACGATGGATTGATCCCAGTATATTTTCATTCTATGATTCTGTGATTCTATGATTTTATCATATAAAATGAAGACTAAAGATTAAGCTCTGCTCTCCTTTATGACCCTTTAATCACGCTGGACCCACTCTTATGCTCCGGACAGATCTTGGAGGAACCTGCCCCTTTCTGCTCATGCCTGGGACATATAATTTCACATTTTCTCTGAATCGGATGTTCTCTGGGTGTTGGCAGCATAAGTAAATTAACCTGAGGTGTATAGAGGTGTCTTACATGGGGAGAAGGTATATGTAGGAAGCAGGAGGAGGTAGGAAGGTAGCAGGAGATATCCAGACCACAAAGACGACCTTAAGCACTCAATCACTGAAGGTAGCTTATCCTGCTGCTTGCAGGAGCTGAGCTGGGAGGCCTGCCTGCCGGCACAGTCCTATGCATGTTGTACAGAAACTCTCTCTGGGGACCGAAGCTGGGGTGAGGGCTGGACACATATTTAAATCTCCATATCTGAACTCCCAAGAAATTGTTTCTGGGTCTGAGGCCAAAATAGCCTGTTCATAGATGTACTAATGCCAAGGTCACGCCAAGGTATGTTGATAAGGACCCTGGCTCGTATCATGCTACTTACACAGCAAACAGTATCAGGAGGTGAAAGTCTCCCAACAGCTGGGTCTGGCAGCCCTCCATGGTTTCTCACACTAGTTGCTGCTTTGGCATCGTCCCTGCCCTTCCCACTGCCTGACACTTAGGTGAATACTATGGAAACCCTTTTGCAAAGGTTTATGAATATATGTGAACAGAGGGTGACGCAGAAGTGGTCTGAGATGCAGTACAAGTTGCTGGGAAGAGTGCTAGTAAGGATGTCTGGGTTGGATCTAATGCGTGTTGTAAGAAAGTAAAGAGAATTTTCTTGACCCATGTCACAGTGAACTCCATGAAAGCATTTTCCATTCATTTCAGCCTTCTTTTTCCTCAGGCCCTAAATCACATTTATAATCCCCAGAGTCTTTCTGTCAGGTTATATATTTTTTCCTATCATGACTATTCATAGGAAACATGACCATTCATAGGAAACTGTAAGCAGCAGGAATTAAAATAGAGTATCCAGTATTTATTTCCACACTGAAAAACTGCCTTGGGAGTTCTTCTGGTTTCTCACCTTCCAATCACGTGCTATAAAAGATGGGTTTATTAGGAGTTTGGAGACACTGCAGTCCACCGCATAAACACCAGTTTAAGTTTTGGGTTTTTGCCTTCATATTCTAAATATAAGTTTAACCTTAGCTCAGCTGAAAAAAAAAAAAAAAAAATATCTGGTGAAATGGGTGTTTGTTTTAGAGGCCAGAACTGTTTCTTTTATGAACAATACTCCATTTTATAGGCTACTCCAAGAAAGGCTGCATAATCCCCCTCTTGCCTCCACTTAAAAAAATTATAGAAGAGCAGGAGCTGTGTTTACAAATACTGAATTGGCCCAGAATTAACAGCAGTAGGGGGTTTGACCCGCCAGCATCACAGCTCTTGAATTATACGCTCCATAAATGGAGAATCAATATGCTTCTGGTATTTGGCGTATTTCTGGGGGGGTTAGAGGCTGTGTTTTTGTTTAGACTAACTACATCCAGGCTAGTAAAGCAAATGTGTTTGGGGCCTCTCTGCAGCACAGAGGCCAGCTGGCATGGATGGACTATGCATTGGGGCCATGCTCCTAAGCTCCATTTCTAACTCTCCAAGGCACAGCGACAGCATCCCTGCTGCCTTTTGGGTTGTGATTCCCAAATTGTACCCAAGAATAGTTTGGAAGATTTCTGGTTGGCTCCAAAACTCCCTTCTGAAAAGTTAAAGTGAGTGTGGGATTCTTCTCTGGTGCCATTTAATTTACTGGTGCAGGCGAGCCTGAGCAGCCGGGGTTAATAAAGCCTTTTGTTATCCAGCCTGACCCACTTGTCAGCCCTTGAGCTCCTGTAAATTCGTTTGTAAGGGCCAGACTTAAAACAAATCTCAAGGCATTTGGCAAACAGCAGCTAATTGAAGGGCACACGCTACCCATCGCGTGCTGCAGATGAGAAACCTGAAGCAGAGCAAAGCCTTAAGACCAGAGTCTGAGGTTCCTGCCTTCAGATGTGGCTTTAGGGGACTCGGTAAATATTGACACGTCGCCTCTAAAAACCAAGCCTGTGCTGTCTCCAAGACACCATGTCAAACCTCTTGGAAAAGTGGTTTGGCCTGGGGCAGCTCCTCCTGGATCCCCAGGAGAAAAGCCAGCAGCAAAGCTGGGGATGCACTTCGCCTCTGTTCACCTCGGCTTTGGGGGATGAAATGGGTGCATCCTGCATCAGTGGGGTGCACAGAATGGGTTAGAATGAGGGTTTTGACAGGTAACAATTGTGGTTTTGCTCTTCGTTTGTTGGCCTGAAGCCTGCAGCTGAGCAGCGAGTGAGACTTCTCTTGCTGGGTTTTTACTTGCTCATAAATTGCACATGTTCTGACATAGATGCTTCTCTGATTTTTTTTAATCAAAAGAGTGTTATTTGAGCAATGGCACTTTTGGGGCTTTTTTGCAAACATCCAAAGTTTAAAAAACCACAACACTTTTTTCTTCCCACAAAACAATGGCATTGTGGGAGGAAGGGATTCATTTTTTGGCTTTTAAAAACTCCATTAAATCACTGCTGCCAGGCAGGGGACACCAGGAGGGGAGCGGAGAGCAGCTTCGTGTCCCTCTGCATCCCTTGACTCGCCGAGGTGGAGCAGCTCCCTCTTCTCTGCCTGGCTTGGGATCTCACAGGAACTCTGAGATTGCAGGCTGCCCTCACCTACCTTTCCTTGGCAAGAAAAATAGAAATAGTCCACACAAAACAAAGGCCATTTGTACTTCGATTTCCCCCTCTCTGTCCCAGGACGCATGAGCTGTTCTTGCCTGGCTTTCTCTGAATCACGAGTCCAGCCCCAATCCTTAAGAAAGTAAGCTGGCTGGGGGGGAGGAAGAGAAAGGAAGCCATTCCTCTTCCTCCCTGTGCTACTCCTCCTTCCTTTGCCGGGTACTTTTTGTTCGGCTGCTTTGAGTTATGAATACTTTGCTGTGTATCTTGTGGCTATCAAGGTCAGCCTAAGGAAAGGAGGTGAGTCATTTCCATTGAAATGACTACAGACTGCAATTCAAATAAGGCTGGAGCTGCTGAGGCTGATTCAATACAAAGGGACTCAATGTCCACAGGTCGATGCTTTGCCCTTTCGGAAATTTCACCCTGAAACTTCCAGTATGCAAATACCGCAGCAGAAGTTGCAGCTGGTTCTGCTGTGTCGAAGGGCTCTGAGCTGATCAGAAGTTTTGGGATAGGCAGAGAAGAGCAGAGAAAGCAGGTTGAGAGGAATGCAAAAACTGTCTGACAATAATTTTTCTTTCTTTTTTTGCGTGTGTGTTTCCAGGCTGCAAACTGCTCTCCATGGCTTAAATGGACATCAAAGCATGTCTCTCTGCTGGAATGTACATCCCCAGATGATCTGAACCTTCGTGAACTAAATTCCAAGAAAACAAATAACCACCCTCTTCTTTCTACAATTTGCTTGCTTTAATTTATGCCTTGCTCCCACACAGAAAACCTAAATGTTATTTATGATACTGCTCCCCTCTAAGTCTTCTAGTACACAGAAGGACAAGGGTCTGTCTTCATTGAATCCTCGGTGGGAGAGGTGAGCAGCAGGCCACAGAGAGGTGGAGGGGGCCTGGAAGCACTGTGAGAAGGTGAAAGGAAATACCCAGCTTTGTCTTTTTTGAAGCCCATTTGGGGAAACAAAGCTTCTTCCCTTATGAACAGAGGTAGTGGAGTTGGTATGTTCAGCCTAAGCCCGTGGTGGTAACTGGCAGGTGCCTGCAGCACCTTTTTGCCTTACATCGGACCCTTTATCATTCTTGGTCAGCGGCGACAGCAGAAACTGAGCAGGAAAGATGGTCATCATAAGGAGGAGGAACGTGAAAGTGTTTACCTTCGCCTTTTTGCTCATCACAATATCATCATTTCTGCTAAACTACACGCACCAGGTGACCACGACCACCTGGGACCTGAGACATCTCGTCATGCAGTTTTCAGACCAAGTCCAGAAACTCTTCAAGTACCCCAGGAGACCGTGCAGCTGTCACACCTGCATTTCTGAGCTGGGACAGATCTGGTTCGATCAGAGATTTAATTCAACTATGCAACCTTTCCTGACCTCACAAAATGCCTTGATCCCTGAAGACAGCTACAGGTGGTGGCTGGTAAGTGAGAGGTGTGGATATGGCCCGGCATTCATGTGAGGGTTGCGGTGTCAGGCTTCGAGCGATGCCAAGCAGATAGTGAGAGATGGTTCTTGACAAAAGCATTTGCCGTCTCAGCTGACAAGGCAGGCAGAGGTGGGAGAAAGTGGGCGTCTCTGTTGCTGTTTAGCTCTCAGGCCCTCAGAGCGCACGCTCGCTTGCTCCAAGGTAGAAAAGTCTCTGACAAATTAGGTGCTGAATCCAGAATTTGCAAATGTCGATATTGCCTTTTTCTCCCTTCACTTTGAAAGACTAGACTTTGTAAGCTGGCATGCTTCACTTCAGATGGTAAAAAAAGGGCTGTCCATTGATGTAGGAAAGCAAACTCATTGTGAAATGTGTAATTCCCCTGGGGCTCTCCCTACCATAAGACATGTAAGTAATTAGCAAGATTAAATGGAAAATGATTAATTCCATGTGTAGGAGAACAGTCTCCATTGTGGCTGATGATGTAAAATGGGTCTGTAAAGTGCATGGGAGGCCGTGGGTCACTGGGAAGGAGCAGCCCCTCTGTATCCTTGAGCAGGGTGGTCCAAAGAGCCTAAGCTTCAGGAAAGCTAACAGATACCTTGTTCAGAAAGCACAGAAAGGAAGAAGGCGTATCCTGATGTTTTGCCTAATTAAAGCCCCTTTAATGTTCTCTTGAAAGAAGACATTGATTAAATGAATTGCTCATGGCCTGCATTGCTGAGCTGCCAAAGCGCAGGTTCTGGCTGCACCACTCCAGTGAAATCACAGTTTCAGTATGAGCTGCGTTCCTCCTCTTCAGAAAAAATAGTCTCCCTGTGCCTTTATTTGAACACACAAACTGCCTGTAACTTGTTGTCCTGCGGCGAGTACAACCCTTGATACTGAATTTGGGGCTTTCAGCCCTTCCCTGGTGCCCACTTTTTCACTTTTCACTAGGCTGGCTGTTGAATTTACTGGTGAAAAGGAGATGCCACCGAACTCCAATGTCTTTAACGGTTGCATAAATGATATCCTCATTTTATAATGAAACCCTGCTTTTTGCTGAGTCTCACATATTCCAGGCATTGCATCCTTTCACCTGCCCCTTGGCCATGACTCAGATTTCCTGTTGCCTATGTTTTTTCTTGCAGACCACAGACACTTTTCCTTCTGGTGCCCACATTTTCTAGCTGGGTTTTGCTGGAGCTATGAGAAGGGAAAATGGCAAGCCCAGGTCCTGGTTCCCTTTGCCCTTGGGTGAGGCTTCACCAGGGAGCTGAACTGATTTAACAACTGGCAGTTTTTGAAGGAGGGTGGGATACCCCAAATCAAGCTCAGTAGATGAGAGGATGAGGTTGTTCAGGAACATCATGAAAATGAGACTGGTTGTGAAGTGCCTCTGGGTTGTCTCCTAACAGAAAAACTGGGGAGAGGGTGGGATGGTCAATCCTAAATCCTAGCATTGCTGTGGGGGATGCACTCCTGCAGCACCCAGGCTGAGGAGAAGTCCTACAAGACACAGCTGGGTGCGCAGGGTGCCTCTGCTAAGGGGGCTTTGCCCCTCAGGTCTTGCACATTGCCCCTGAGCAAAGCCATGCTGCATTCTGCACTCAGACCCTGCTCTGATTTAAATATCAGGTTTCAATGCATTCTCTTTAAAAAAAAAATTAAAATTAAGAAAAAGCTTGGGGCTTTCAATACAGAAGTCTGAATTTCTGATTCTTCTTGTAGTGAAACTGAAAAAAAAAGCACAAATATCTCACTTCAGCTCAACCTGAAACATGTTTTTTTGGGGGGAGGGTGGTTTCTTTTTCAGCTAAATTAAAAAATAGCGACTTTCGGGACAGCCAAAAGTCTTCCATCTCACCCCCACCCCATCCAAAATAAAAGCTGTCTATTAATTTTCAAGGCTGTCTAACCCTATTTTTAGTGTTTGCATGCATTTTTTGCATTCAGGTCAAGTTCAAAGGGAATACACCACTTTAGAACACAAAATCAAAGCAGTTTTTTCTTAGATGGTAAAAAAAAAAATCTTCTAAGATTTCTACACTTCTTCTACCGTATTTTTTTCAGCCTCCCCCCAGAACTGCATTGTTTGTTGGAAATCAGTTGCTTACTGAAAATACTTAGGCTAATCTATAGTAGATGGAGAGGTGCCCTGACTCCTCTGAAAGATGCTTCAGGGTAAACCCAGGCGTGGTGGGGCCTCAGGTCCGCATTGCAACCTATTTGCTATAGTCAGTGTCACTTGATAGAACAAGGGGAAACAGCCTCAAGTTGTACTAGGAGAGGTTTAGATTGGGTATTAGGAAAAATGTCTTCACCAAAACGGTTGTCAAGCACTGGAACAAGGAGGTGGCTGAGTCACCCTCCATGAAGGTATTTTAAAGATGTGTAGATGTGGAACTTAAGGACATGGTTTAGTAGTGGGCTTGGCAGTGTTGGGTTAACAGTTGGACTTGATGATCTTAAAGTTCGTTTCCAATCGAAATGATTCTATGATTCTATGTTTTCTACCCTAAGTAATTCCCAGGTGCATCCTTCATGCACTCCCTTTTTGCTGTTCATTTTGAGGCTTGTCTTCAAAGTGCTTCGGAGATTTCCGCCAGTCTTAAAGAAAACATTGCTCATGGCCATCTTTTACTGTTGCTTACTTTGCCAACTCAGTAATTTGTGACTTTTTACTATATTTGCACTTAAAAGGTGGGGCATGAGGAGACCTGAGATTGCTTAAACTTAATTTCAGGCTACAAATGACTGTGTGTTTGTTCTCAGGAACTGACTTCAGACAGCACAGTGGTTTCGTTATGCTGTAACTGAGACAACGATGACTGCACTAGAGCTATTTATTACAAGGCTGTGACTTTCTTGTCACTGGGAGACCCATGTGATGTTCTTGGACTAAACATAGGCAGATCCCTGGCTGGAAAGCTGTCTGTCTACCAAGCTCAGTCTGCCCTCCCATCCCATTAACCCTGTTGCTGTATATGTCAGTAAGGGTTATCCATCCAAATAGTTCTGTAGCATTAGTATCCCTCCACTGCTAGGAAAAAGACTGATTTCAGAGCTTAATGACCCGTATTTGAAATGAAGTGACATGTGGGGGACAAAGGATCAGTGGTCACTTGCTTACAGCTTTTCACATGGCTGCCAGGCTGCTTCATGGTTTGTTTGTAGAATATGAGCTTTAAACTCTTCCAGCTTGGTAGGATGAGGTTTTTTGGAAGGAAATATTCCTGGCTACTCTGGACAAAATCATATTGTCCATACTGGCGTTAGCAGTACCGCCTGTGTGGGTGGGAAGGAGCAGAGGGGGGCAGTCCCACCATCCCTACAGCAGCCTGTCATGCCGCACAGGGCAGGGCTGCTTCTGGAGAAGGCATCTGAACATGTACCTGACTGTTTCTGTGTTCATGGAAACAAGGGGCTGTTGTCAGGGCTGTTGCTTGATTTTCATTTACTTCAATCTGCCGAGCTGATAAACTCTCCTATGGTAGCTTGAGTTGGGTAACAAATAATGGCCAAAATTCTCCTCCTGGGCACACCTCTGCAGATGCTCTGTGCTTTTTGTGACTTAAAGTTGAATAAGAGTCCTCTTCTTGGAGATGATCTGTGCATTAATAGTACCCCAGAATGTAACCCAGCTTGTTAGAAATTCCTTCCTTCCTGCCTGCCTGCCTGCCTGCCTGCCTGCCTCCCTTCCCTCCCTTCTTCCTTCCACTCTGATTCTCTTCTCCTCTACCTCTGTGTGTGTCCCTCATTGTATGCCTGGGGACTGTGAGAGTCGATGTTTTGGAAGTTGGCACTTTATGTCATGTGATGCATTTCTTTCTGTTTATATTTTCTTTCCCACCTCCCTGAGCTGGTTCACCTGCAAGTTTTTCATTGTTGTTCCATGACACAAATGCTGTGGACATTTCCACTAAATTTAGTAACCTGTATATAAGGAAACAGGGCATGAACTATATGCTGTAACACAGCATAGCATTTATTTATAGTTTTCTTGGCTTATTCTCAAGGGTTTTTGGCATTGTTTTTGGTGGTCAGAAAGTATAAAAAATACAGGATCGGAACCTGCTGTTCTAAATCTAAAATAACCCTGTTGAGGTTGATGGATTAAAGCTGTGATAAGTAAAATCATAGAATCATAGACTCACAGTTCCCTGAAAATTTTATCTGTAGCACATTGTTCATAAACTACCATGTTATAACAATTTTAATCTTGAGTCTTATAATATTTGAGGGTTTTGCTTTCTTTTTTTTTTTTCTGGAAGAAAGCTCAGCTCTTGGGGCCATGTGATTAGTACATCTAAAAGAAAATGTTAGCTTTTAATCCTCATGTTTGTAGGAAAAAGTTTAATATATGGCTAAGTAGACCGTGAACAAAAGGGCATCCCCAACACATGCGCTGGGGAACTCGTGGAGGCTGCACTTATTTTTAAGACAGCAGCAGAGCTACTTGGCACCCAAGTCATGCATTTTGAATGTTCTTTATAGAAAATTTGCCCAAATACTTTGATCACCAGAAGTTTTCTTTAAAACTGGGACACTGCCTGTGATACTTTGAAAGCAATATAAAGGGCTCAGTGCTCTGAGAGTAGCATGTTCACAGCAGAAGGTGGTACCACATCCAGCCCAGGTCCCAGACTTTAGTCCCAGTGCTTGCTACATGCCCAGTCCCACCTGCTGGTATGCTGCTTGGGTGCAAACGTGACATTTAGACCAGCTTTGGGCATACTGGGAGAGAGAACCTGACCCTGGGCTACCTCTTATCCCCTCTAGAAGCCCCTGCATACATCTAGCTGGCCTGCAGCTCCAGGGTCTCTTACAGCAAGGACAGAAGGATCTAAAGGTGGTCCAAGCTTAGGGGTCCCGCTGGGCACTGCAATGGGTTCTGTTAAGCTGCAAGCATCCTGCAGCCAGAAACAAAGGCACACAGCCGGTGGAGGCAGAGCCTTTGCTCCTTAGAGTAGTGTGGAGATGACCCGTACCAGCCATGGAAGTCAGAAATCATACAATTTGGCATATGCATGTTATGGTGTTATTTGCATAATACATGCACATTACATTCATATTTGAGAATGAATATTTTCTGACAGACAGAAGTCATTAAACATAGCCTGAACTCTTGAAAACCCCTATATTCTTCCCCTTAATCTTTTTGATGCATAGTAATTGCAGGACATTAAATATAACAATAATAATGTCATATTTTGCAAACCAAGGAGGCATTTTTTAAATTGATGGTTTTCTTTTAACCTCTCCTTCAGTCTGCAAAACGGAGATTACCTGGATTTGCCCCACCAGGCCGTTGCTAGGATTAATCTTTGTGCGATGTCTTATAGCTGGGAAGCACTGTGTGAGTATTAATGCCTCTAAGCGGCTGCAGCAAGGCAATTAGTAGCTGTGCAAAGAGATTCTCATGGGGCTTTATTCCCTCTTTATTGATTAAAAACAGTAAAAAAACTTAGAAAAGCCGTGAAAAACAGTATTGCTACACCAGCTTCCCCAGGCTGCTTGTCTGTGTGCTCACAGGAGGGCTGCCCTGGCAGGGCTGGCTCCTGCCAGACCCACACCTATACCTTCCTGTCCACCACAAGGGTTGTGTCTTGATCTGTACTCCATCTGCATCCACATCCAATGATTATAGGTTAAGCAGGCTATTTTCTACCTGCTAATAAGTTGGGATTTTGAAGGTATATTTCATATCGTGCCAAACTTGATGGATGCAAGATGCACAGGCACCAGAAAAGCTTTCCTTTGAGGTTCTCCTGAGTGTAGCTGTGTCCTCACCACTCCATGTTACTAGCTCTGAGCATCCTTGGCTGAATTCACACCTTCCATTTGCATCCCTTTAGCTGAGTTTTGGGTATTGCTTCTTGGCAATGATGGGGATGCGATGGTGCCAGAGAGCCCAGGAAAGCTTTCCGACAAGTTTCTAAAAGCAGCAAAAAGTCCCTTACAGAGGTGTGCACACTGTGGTGCAAGAAGGAGCAACAAGCTTCTCCTCATAAAGCCATTCATGGGTATAGAAAGCAAGTGCATAAACTTTCAGGGGAGTTTTTTCTTTCTTTTTTAAAATAAGAACATGCAAATCCAGCTAGTAAACTTCCATATGTGAAGTAGGGAGTTTCTAAGGCTGGGAGGGCAGGGTAGCTTGTCTTCCCTGTGCAGATGATTAGTAAACTTCTCAATCTGGACTCCCAATTTAATTTTTTAACAACCTACGTTGAAGAGTTGACTCAAGTGCCAGGTAAATATTTTACGGAGGGAGAGGGAGTGTTATGTGAGCAGTGATATTTTCTATGTGGACACAAGGTGGGTTAAGATGCTTTTTGAACTTGAGCAAGAGGTTAAGCTGCATCATTAGACATGGCTGTTGCTTGCACAGACTTCTGACAAAAGCAGCCACTTCACTCAGGACACAGGGGTCAGGTACTTCAGTGTATTTAAACCCAGTTCTAGCAGCTGTATCCATACGTGTATCCCTGGCACACACCTATGGCACTTGGAGGGAGGTTGCTGTCCCAGCAGAGCCACATGGCACTGCCATGGCTGTGCCTTGCACGGGACAGACAGACTTTCACCCAGTGCTTTTGTATGAGAAAGACCAGACTGGTGGGAGCTCGCTAGAAAAAAAAAAAGAAAAAGACAACATGACTCAAAAAAGACAAATATCTGGTGTGGGAAAATGAACTACAATTGTCTTGTAATTATCATGCTATTAAAATGGTCTTTTTCAAGAAGTGAAGTAAACATTGTGCAATAAGGAACTGGCTGCACATTAAGTCTGAACTTGTGAAAACTATCTGCCTTGGAGTTAACCAGCTGCATTGCCTGCTCTGCTGTGTTTTGCTGAAATGTCAGACTAACCAGGGCTGATTGAAGATTAGGCCTGAAAAGTGTAGTCCAATCAGATAATCACTGAGGAAATTAAAACAGACCACGTTTAATGAGTTAGGGACGGATGTCTTACTGTACGGATGTTTAGGACACAGTGCAGTAACATCCTCATGGTATTTCAGGTTACTGAGGGAATATCTAACATAACTAATAGTCTCTGCTGTGGAAGTTGTGTAGAACTGAGGGATTGTGTCCTGCTTTTTGGCTGACGTTGGTGCCATGCCCTTAAAAGGGCAGATCCCTTTTAAGAGAAGTCAGATCCCTGTTCGGTGTAGATTGAGGTGCTTATCCATGATAATGTTTCTTATCATTTTAATGCGTCAAACAGAAGTCAATACTCCAGTTCCTTTCTTTTACTGATACTGTAATTCCGGCTGAAAAGGCAATTTATCCTAAAAAAGGGGACTCAGGTACTTAGAATTTTCTGAAAATTATCTTTCTCATCAGAATTTTCTCATGCAAAGTCACTTCAAAAATAGATTTTGGGGTTTTTTTTCCTGGAACGACTATGTTCTTAACAGTGTTTTGGTGCATGTTTGGTGGTGTTCCATTTCATTTCTTAGACTGCTAAAGTCAGTTCACCTATATATATAGTGTATAAATGGCTGTATGCACATAAGCATTTAAATAATTCAAATCAAGTTCCTTTTTTAAAAACGTTGGCTTTTTCTGCATTATACACCTGATCCTACACTCTATGACATCTACAGAAAGTCTCCATTTATTCTGAAGGCTGCAGGCTTTCTAACATTAAATGTTTTTCATTAATTCAGATGTTTAAAAACAGGTTAGATTGGATTCATAAAGAATACACAAGACTTCAGAAAGGTGAACATATGTTTGTAGCATCACACACAAATTTAGAAGAAGATAACCCTTTGTATTTAAATAATTGAGCCATCCACTGAATAGTGACATGTGTGATAATAATGACAGTACTTGTCTGGGCATCCTAATTACCTTGCATCTTAATCACCTTGTGCAGCCTTAATCACCAGTGCATATGCATGAGTATATAGGTTAGTCAGAATCAGCAGGAAGATTAAGTCTTTCTATGTAACATTTCTTTGTCTTCTCTGTTTTCTGTCCTTTGCCCTGGTGTGGTAGCTCTGAGCTCCAGGGACCTGTTGTTCAATTCAGTGCAAATGAGGTTGCTTTACATAGGTCTGCAAAGAAACAAGACTAAATTGAAACAAAAATTACAGTGATACATCTGTGTGTGTTTGTGTGTGGGAGAGATCAGGAAAAATTAACAGTTCCTGGTGCAGGCAAGAGAAACACATCAGAAACTAAAGCCAAATTACCACAGGCCGTTGCTGGGAGTCGTGGGAAAAGGTGTTCCTCCTCCCTCCCTCCCTGTCTCTCCTTCCCCTGGGCTGGCAGAGCAAGGGCAGAGCTTTTGGCAGATTTTGTGTTAGGAGCTGTACTCCCTTTGTTAAGTTGCAAGCAAGCAGCACCACCAAGGTGGGCAATGTTTGTTGTGAGCCTGCCAGCACTCCCAACCTCTTTAGCAGCCCTCAGAGCAGAACCCCAGAAAAGGAGTGTCTGACCATCACCTGCCCTGCACCTTGCCTGTACCTTCCCAATCCCGACATTATTTCCACCATGCACCACAGAGCTACTACAAAAGAGTTTCCCTCCATGGCAACAGACACAATGACCAAGGTCCGGGTGGTTTTCTTCATCCTGGAGAATATTTTGCATGGATTTATACCTCCAGCGCTCAGGGCTAACTCTACTTTACCATAGTTTCCTATACACTAGCAATGGGTTCCGCCACAATCCAGAAACCAGCAATGAGCTCTCCTATTTCCACTTCTGGCGTATGCTGAAATTTGTGGAAGGGTTGTCAGCCACATCTGTGCTCCATCAGGTTCTGTCCTTCCCAGGAGGTTTTAAAAGAATTCTTACATGTTTCCTAACAGAAGATATCTGCCCCAAGGTGGGATTAGGTTTATAGACACCAGAGGAACATGTATTCTTCTAGGGTCAGCCTTGGGGACAACACATGGTCTGCTCCACCATGGCTAGATAGACTGAGGAGGTGAAGAAAACCAAGGAAAAAGAAGGGAAAAGGGGAACCAAGTTAAAAAAGTTAATTTGTAGTGATTTTCCACTTTTTTTCACACTTCTGCTCCCAACCCGAAGCCTTGTTACACGTACTGCAGGAGACACTGTCTGCAGGTAGATGTGAGAATGGTCTTTGAGAAGACATTTGAAGCTACATCTTGCTCACAGAAAAGCTGGCTATATTGGTAACCTGGTGTGATTTTTCTCCCTAATAGAAATTGCAAGGAGAGAAAGCTCCGAAGAATATTAATGCTACTCTCAAGGAATTGTTTGAGATCATTCCCGGGGACAGGGATCCACTGCAGGAACGAGGCACTTACACGTGCAAACGGTGCGCTGTCGTGGGCAACTCTGGGAACCTTCGCCAGTCTCAGTATGGCCAAGATATTGACTCCCATGACTTTGTGCTTAGGTGAGTCGGCACTAACTCAGCTCCAGATGTCTCTGTTGTTTAAGATTCGCTGGTATTTTGAGTGGGCAAGTGAGCAAACAAGATTTCAGGGGCTATCAAGTAAAAACTAGTGCTTCGGACAAATATAAGTTCTATGGATATAAACTATCTCTGTTGGAGATATAATCTCATGTTTTAGCTTGGAAAAAAAAAAAAACCAAAACATGAATAAGTGCTGATAGTATGGCTTGTTCTGCACTGTCCATAATTGCCTGTCTTAAAAAACATAGCTGAAAAAAACTGCAGTTTGGAGTAAGAGTTATTTCTGCATCTAGTACTCACAAGTGATCTTTTACACACTTAACTGACTGTATCAGATTTGACTTTCTAGAACTGGTTCATTCTTAAACAATGGTGGGGTGGGAAAGCCAGTCACTTTGCAGTGGACAGGAGACAACTGGTTGGCTTCAGATACCTTGCAAAGGGTCTCACTGCCTCTTTCTTTTGAGGCAATGAGGGTTGCCTATTTTGTCCCACTGAAAAGCAAGTGGGAACTAGGTAAGAACTAATCACTCTGAGAGCAGCCAAGATATCTGGGCTAAGTTCATTTCCATCGTGTTGTCCAGCTTTCACACCACAGCTGGCAGTATGTAGCAATTTGAGGAGCGATGCAGGGCAGGGCAGAGCACCTGAAAGGGACGGATTGCTATTGAAAATACTGCATGTGGGATTATACACTCAGAATCAACATAACGTTTAGCAGGAAGCTGTGTGCTGAAGTCAAGAGTGAATCAGCAGCAGATCAGCACTATTTGAACTGCTAGGCCACCTTAGGCCACTTGGCTTTCAATGTGGCTTGGACACGCTGTAGAGTTTTTAGATAACATGTAAATGTTCATGATAAACCATTTCAGGAATTGCTTCCTTCAGTTGCACACCTTGCCCTCTGCCAAAAGTGTCTCTCCAAAAAATCTGTGCAGCTGACCTGGTCTTCAGATCCACCAAGGGACATGAAGAGCCCTCGACATTAATCCTACAGGTTGCAAATGTGAGGCAGCTGAGGTGCATTTATGCTTAACTCCATGTCCCTCGCTGTGGAGACAGCCCCATTCCTGTGTGGAACTTCTCATCTTTCCTGACCTGCATTTCCAGATTCATTCAGAAAAGGCTTTTCTAGACTCAAAAGCTGTTTTTTGGAGTAATAACTAAAAAGTAACCACTCAGATGTATGTTTCTGCTTGTAGGCCTTGCCCTTCCCACAGCTGCGCATCCGTGGCTGGGGAGAAACTATCTGTGACTTGGAATTGAACCTTACAGTCTCGAATTTATGTTTTAGCAAACTCAAATGAGACCTGAAGGGATGTCACAAGGTTTTAGGATTCACTGTGGAAGTTTGTGCAGACAAGGTGATCCCTTTGTGTGTTAATCCAACAAACAAAATCTGTGATGACCTGATATTCACTTTTTCTGACAGCACAGCCAAGAATGGGGAAGAGCCAGGGAGTCTGAGGGGATACCTTTCCTTCAAAACACCATGTTCCAGCCCACTTTTATTTGTTTAGCCATCTACTTTCATGACAAAAGGAAATTCCTGCTCAGTCCTTCCTCCTCAGACTGGGTGCGAATGCAGCCTTCTGCCACGTCGTGCAGCCAGCTCCATCAGGCATGATGGGGAAGGTACATAGACGTGCGGGCAGGGTTTATAATTAAAGTGCCACTCTTAGCTTTGCCCTGATGGCAGGAAACCCCCATGTTTGATGCCTCAGACTGACTAATCTTAAGATAAAACATAGTAAGTTTCACTCTTTACTGAGTATTTCTACACAATATGATGTGGGTCACTGGCAGGCAAGAGGCTAACACAATAATGAGTCCACACAAGCTGGCAGTATAGTCTGACTACTCTAATATCTGCCTTTGAGGAAGTTAAAAGAAACATAACTAATTCACCTGGGGGAACACTGCAATAACACAGCCTAACATAGACTTGATAAACAGATTTTACCTCCCTCGTTATCAGTGACCAAGGCAGCACGTTGTCTCACAACATACAATGGTCCTCATCATCTCATCAGCTACATCATTCCTTGTCCTCGCTGCACTTATGCCAGGAGCTGAGCTAATTTCTCTGCAGAAGACTCCACTGAGCTGCAGAGAAACCCCATCCTGCTCAGACCCAGCTTGGGTGTTTCACCATGGTGTTGCACAGAACCATGGATTCATACAAGGCCAGTCAGGGCCACTTTGGGGATCTCTAGTGTGCAATACGCTGCACTACAGAAACATGCAAATCTCTACTGCAGTGAGTTAATGCATCAGGGAAGGAATTGCTGATGTGTCGTTGGATTTGCTTTCAGAAGTGAACACAAGTGTAGAGGCATTTCTGCAGCCCTGATTTCAGAAACACGTGCTCTATTCCCTGATATGCCCAACATAAGTTAGCCCTGTTTGGCCAACACATTTTGACTGAACCTTGATGGGCCCTGGGCAGATTTTTGTGCACTCCCATTCAGTCCAAGGAATCCCACGCTAAAGATGAGCTTTCATTTACTTTTAATTTATCTTTTATGGGTGATGGTAATTTCATCCTGCTTGAGGACAACTATATCCTGTCAAGAATGGCTAAAGAGCCTGCATATAGCACTCTCCTTAGCCATGGGAGGATTTTCCTGCTACCTCAAGCAAATTATATGAGAAAGAATCCCACATGTTTGTACCTACCTAATTCCTCTCCCACTTCCTCACTCCCTCACTTCTTACTTTTGGGTTGCAGAATGAACCGTGCCCCCACCACTGGCTATGAATCAGATGTTGGGAGCAGGACCACTCACCACTTTGTTTACCCTGAGAGCTACAAAGAGCTGGCAGAAAACGTGAGCATGATCCTGATCCCCTTCAAAACCCTGGACCTGCGCTGGGTTGTCACCGCTATCACCACAGGCACCATCAACTTGTGAGTAAGGGCAGCCCTGAGTGGGCAGGCTGAAGGGGTGGGAGACCTCACATGTTGCTGTAGGACAGAGAAGCCCATGCAGGGCAAATCCCCACTTCTGATGAGAGCTTTACAGACCCTCTTGGTCAGGGTTCAGTCTGACCTGCTTTCACCTGCATTCTAGGAAAGGCTTAATCTAATGGTGCAGTCTTTGAGGTGGAAATCCAGATCCAGCTCTTCACAATCCAACACGGTGGTCCCAAAGAAATGAAAGGGGGAGGTTTTGCTGCTGGAGGTAGTCAGTTTGAGCAGTGGCTTCTTGGGCTTTGGGCTTCTGCTCATCCTTCCTCCTTTCCAGTCCCTTGGGAGTACAGTGGGTGCAGCCAGCATGCCTGTACCCAGACATACCCGTGAGAAAGCCATCTGCAGAATCAGGTGTTTGGTGGGTTATTCATTCAGCAGTGGTCCTAGACACCTGGATTATCCCACCTGAGACATTTAGGTGGTCAAGTGGTCTTCCAACATATATTGTCCCACTTGCAGAAGGGGTCAGGGAGGCAAAAAAGAATGTGCAGGCTGCTAATCCAATTAAATACATGACATTTGTACTGTGTGTGTGGTTATCTGCTGGATGTAAAGCCACAGTCTGTTGGGACTGCTCAGTGGCACCCTGCTCCACAGTATTTCAAGACATTTCAACCTTCTTCCCAATTACAGAGTCTCAGAAGATTAAAAGCATGGAAAAGTTTGTCCCTGTTGACTGGCCCACTTCTCATTTTTAAGGAAAACTTTTTGATGGAATAACAAATGAAATGTTATTTCTTTTTTATTTTTCTTTTCTCTCTTCGGAAATGCATTTTAGATTCTTTTCACTTCTTATTAAGATTCTCATAACTTGTAACAAATGTGATTTAGTTCCTATTTACCCTTTTTTCCCCCCAGCACTTAGTATATACAGTCATAAATTGTCTTGAAAAGTCCATTCAGGACACACTCATAACTCAGAAAAATCAGCCCACTTAGAATATTGGCTAAAAAATATTGATGACGTTTCATGCAAGGCGTAGGGGGTTTTGTTTTCTGAAGAAGCTGTATTGGTAAAAAAGGTTCAGAACCTCCACCCTTAACACTATATCCAAATCCCATCAGAAGCTATGGAAAGTTCCCAGCTTCCTTCAATGGCCTTTGAATGAAGCCCCTTGCTGCTTCTTTGCCAAATCCCTGCCTGTGTTAGGAAGGGGAGCCCAGAGAGGGCCAGTTGCTGCCATTGTCACCCTTCTGTATTTCCATCACTGTCACTGCCCTGTGCACAGAATGCAATTCTGTTATTATTATTTTTTGTTGAGTATTTACCTTCAGAAGTGGCAGCAGGTGGGTTGCAGCAGTAAAGTTGAGTGAACACTTAGCCTGTCAGGAAGATATAATTGGTTGACTACAAGGCAGTCACAGTACATGAAAAGAAAAATATCTTTGCTTAATAAATTACAGGATATATTATATATTTATAATTAGATTGTATACATGGGCTTGGTAAGCATCTGGTATAAATTAGTGTGTGAGTATTTAACCACACGGAAGAAATATCAGTATTTTAAGGTTTTTTTGCCATACTCAAAGCAGAGAAATTGCATAATTAATAAGCTGGCATATGCTGGAGCAATAAAACCAGAAAATCATAAGCACACAAATTATAACAAAACATTTATCATAATTTTAAGCTAGCAGAATAAACATATGAGCATGCATTAAACACACAATGTCAGATAAAGTATATTAGGAAATTGTTGACTGTACATCTGTAAAGGAGGGAAAACATTAGATAAAAATAAAAAACATCTGAAAATTTGTAGTTTAGAAGAGAAGAAATACTCACTTTAGTGCACTCATAATTAAAAAAAGATAAGCATCCTGCATTATGGTTCAAAAGAAAAGCCAGACTGCAGATGGCCTTAATATTAGATTGAATTGGTAGTTGAATAATGCTCTCAGACATGTCCCATTTGATTGATGGATGTCCCATTTCAAAGTGGCTGTCTAAGACTGAGCATTATCCTAGAAAAGACCAAGAAAAGCTCTGTGGGACAGAAAACCTTCAGGCCCTCATCGGTCACATATTTAGCCTAGTTGCCTAAACTTGACTTCTCCAAGTCTCCTAGGAGTCTCCAGAGTCAGAAAAGGTATTTCCGCTTTGTTTGGCAAAGAGCAATGTTTGTATTCCTTAAAAAGTTCCAGATCTTCCATTTGGGTCAACAGTACAGTAAATGTCCTGTACAAGGTGGCCAGTGATGCTGGCAGACTTCACTACAGCCCTGCCAAGTGGCTCCTAGAAGGCATTTTCCAGATTATGTGAATTCCACCTGTAGCTGCCTTCATCACAGGCTTCACTCTTTGTCCTGCTCCTGTATGATATTTGCTGGGTCACTAACTCCCTGGTTGCTATGCAGCCCAGTTTTTATATGATCATCGTGTCAGAGGTCTCCATTTGGTCTTAACCTGCGTGCCAATGCTTTTCATGCGGTTGCGTGAAATTCTGCAGCCAAGAGATGTCAGGACTTGGGTATTGCTTCTGAAAAAAACAAAATATTCCATGATTAAAATGGCTAATGTCATCTGACAAGAGCTACAGTAGTGTCCTGGTTGGATTAGAGCTCTCTGCAAATATGGTCCTCTTGTTTCTTCCACGTCACTTTTTAAGAAAAGACAGCTGTTTGGTTTTTAGTAATAATGAGATATTACCTGCAAAGAAGCCCTTTATGTCTTCATAACCACAAAAAGCCGTGGAATCACCAAGCCTACTTCTACTGACTTTGCTAACCATGGTCAGGCGTGGGAGGCAGATGCAAGGGCAGATTTGCAGGGGGGCAGATTAAGAATTCTGCATGGGTGTCCCTTTCCCTGTTAGCATGTCGTGTCACATCTCAGGGGGCTGGAACCCACCCGTCACGTCTTCCACTGCATCCAGCCTGGGGCAAGGATCTAAGGTGAGGGATACCCCAAAGTACCCAAGGAGATGAGGACATTGTCAGGTCACCACTGGTTCAGGATGACTTAGACTGAGGTTTCCAAGTGCCGATTATCTATGGTTCAAAGAGAAATAAAACATTAATGACAGGAACCTTGTTGTTATCAAAACAAAAATATTTAGATTGAACTAGTGGAAGGTTTTGGTGGTTTATCATAACCCATCTAAAAAGTATGCAGAGTGTGTTCTGGGATATAGTCTACTTACAAGGCCAGTTCAGAATTTTCTTGCTTGAAGCAAACTCAGGGAGATATTTTTTCTACAGCACTCGTGATGAGCTGTGCAATGCCAGCATGCACTGTGCATGAGATAGGGGGAAGAAAAGATTTTTTTGTTTTCAAGACATGACTTGTGATTTCAACCCAGTCATACGGTATAACTTAGGAGTTTTATGCTAGGAACTGCAGGAAGCCTTCAGCATCCCTCTGGGGGGGAGGGGAATAGCTTGCAGGTGAAGGGCTGTGTACTGGGAATGCCAGAGTTGCACCTAACCACAGAAATTATGAACTCTACTACCACCTACTCTGAAAATCATGCAGTAGCTACAAGTATTAGGAGGGGAAAAGTCTCCCCCTGGTGGGAAAATGTTTTTTTGCGTTGAAATTAATTAGCCCTTCCATCATCAAAGTGCAGAGACTGCAACAGTCACGGGCCAAGAATCACAAGTCATGGAGTCCACATAATATTGACTTTGCAATATATTATCAACTAAATCTTCGATGTTCTACTGTCAGTAATTACCTTGAAATTTTAAAAATGTAATGGCTTCCTATAAACTTGCTTCAGTGATACCTCAGTTCTGTATTGCTTAATTACACCCTCCCTCATTTTCCAACAATTCATTGAATTTATTGTTCTCAAATAATTTTTATTTATTCCTGTACATGAAGAATATTCTTTCTTTCTTTGGAAATATGGGACAATATTAATATGTTTGGCTTTTAGTAACCTTGGTGTTGGTATTTTTTCTTCTAACAGCACATATGTTCCAGTTCCACGGAAAATCAAAATCAAAAGAGAAAAGGTGAGCAATGCTGATTTGTGAATTAGTTCTGCAAATCTACTTGTAGGTCTTTTACCTCTTTGGGAGACTGCAAGAATCCAAAGAACCCCTTGACATTCATAAAACCAGAGTACACACATTTTACAAGGCTCAGCTGAGCTAAAGGTTTAACTCCTGTGTGCCATTCAGACCATAGATCAACCACTGAATAACTGAGGTTGGAAAGAAACTGCTCTTCTGACTACGCCATTGCATTACTGCTGTTCTGAAGGTTGTGTTGTTTCCCCTGGTACTGCTCAGGGAGATTTAAGGTGCACCATTGGCCACTCGCGCTCACCCTCCACAGCAGTTGCTCTATTCCCACCCATTGTAGTCATTTGGATGTAATGGCACTTTGAGCTGTGGAGAACATTTGGAGTTTTTTAAAAAAAAAACTGACTATTTGAATACCAAGGATGTTTTCACTCCTGGGTCAGTTCCTTGTAATAAACAGCTGAGTCAACTCTGAACAAATAAAGCTGTGTGTTTTCAAGTCACTGAAGAATTCAAGAGGGTATGAATGGCTCTTGGGGAAGGCTCTTAGCCCACAGCTGTAATAACTGCCTGTACCCAGTTCAACAAGCCTGGAGACTGGGTACAGGCCAAGTCCATGCTGGTTTTCTCCCAAGTGTATTAATACTCTCCCAGGCAATGTTCAAGCAAGGTTTGGAGAGTAGCACAGGCCAGGGAGTATTCCCTGTTTTGCACAGGGACAGAATTGAGCAATGTGGACATGATCTCTGCCATGGCCCTTCCCTCAAGACACCTCTGACCCTTTTATTTCATAGTGTGGATGTGTAGAAGGCAGTCAGTCAGGGAACCTTACTCACTCACTTCTCTGAGAAGGTCAAAGATGATGGACAAACCTGGTGTCCACCCTACAGCAGTCAGAAGAGTCCCTCCCACGCATACTGACTCACTGCCCAAGTATGTGGTGGTTTAATAGACATGCCCTACGGCTGGAGGCAGGGTTTCCCATGGGGCAGGGTGGTCATTCATATGTTGGACCTTTAGCCACCATGCAAATACTTTTGTTGTTGTAGCTGCATGGTTTGAGGACATATAACCAAAACAGCCTGTGTAGGGAGAGGTAAAAGATGTTTTTTCTTCCACAGACCTTACAGCAAAATAAAAGTCATTCTCTCAGCGTTTGGAGAAGCTGATTTTCAGAGGAGCTCAGGCTCCTAATGTCTCAAGGGATGGTAAAGTATAATTTTAGCCCCAGAGCATTAAAATTACAGATGAAAGCACATGTCCTTCATTCAGGAGGCCAGGTTTTGCCAAAGGCTTCAGATGAGACCTTTAACCAGTATCAGTTTATATCCCTGTGCTTCAAACCGTGGACCTCTGGGGATATTAAATAATCATTTAGCTCATCCCTACCTGTTGTGAGGAAGACATTAACCTCTGCAAAACCCATGTGAGATGCACTTCGGCAGGGTGTTAAACTCATGTCACAGTTGAGTAGCACCAGCCCGGAGTACAGCTGGTGATATGAAGCAACTTCCAAAGCAGGGAGATGAAAAGCTTATATTTCTTACCACACCACGCAATGTAAAACGCTGTGAGAAGCAATTACACACAGACACAATATCAGCAATTAACCTCTGACTTTGTAAAAGGAAAAGCCTTGCAGCTAACCATATAGCATTGAAACGCTGCACTCTAATTACAAACACAGCATGGAGGGGAAAGCCTCTCTTTGCCTGATTCAGGGGTTGAAAACAAGAGCTCCCACCAGTCCTTGGATTTAATGTATGCTCAAGTCTGATCTTAAATGCTCTGTCTCCATCAGATGGCCTCATAATTTCCTCAGGAAATAACCCAGTGCAGTTTCTGTCTTGTTAAAAAAAAAAAAAAAAAGCTTAGAAAAATAGGGTGTTTGGGAAACAGGAGAAATGCAGCTGACACAGCCTGATAGGCTTCCTGATAGGTTACAGCTGACTTCTGGTTTCCTTAGGTCTGTACTACAGGGCTACCGAGACATGGTTGGTATATTATGCGGCAGATGCACTTGCTCCTATGTTCCTATCCAAATTATGGTTGGACTCAATGGTCTTAAGGGTCTTTTCCAACCTAAATGATTCTGTGAGTCTATGATTCTGTGAAATCTGGCATGGCATCTTACACTTGCCTTGCTCAGGCCTCCAATGCCCCAGAGCTCACCTGCGTTACAGCAGGATGCTTCAGGGAGAACTGAATGCCTAGTTTTCTTCTCACTTGTGCCACTTCATACCTATTGGTTTCAGTAGGAATCACCCAGCGTTGACAGTAGTGTAAGGAGATGGGGTATCAAGACCAAGGAAGAAATATTCATGTGTAATTGCATATGGAAAATATTCTTGAATGCACTTAACTATGGGACTTTATTTTTGCCTTTCACCTGCCCTCAGGGAATAACTAGTATTCCTTTCTCCGCCACTTGCCTACCCCAGTGTCCTTTCAGGATGAATTGTTTTTTTCCCAGTGTATTTTACTAATGAGTCTTTTTCTCTGATTTTGCCTAGATCCTGGTTTATAATCCAGCTTTTATGAAATATGTCTATGAAAACTGGCTCCAGCATCATGGGAGATACCCCTCCACAGGCCTTCTGTCTTTGATATTTGCACTCCACGTATGCGATGAGGTCTGTCTGTGTTTGGAGATATGGATAAAAAATCAGGACATTTCACACTTGAAGTGCCAGAAACATGCCTTGGCCACTCGCTCAGCTTTTGTTTCTCCCTCTCCATCTTCTCTGCTATTTGCTTCTTCAAAGAGAAGCAGAATCCTCAGTAACAGGCACATATGCTCAACTGACAGGGACTGACTTTTAATGTCAACAAGTAATAGGGTTTAAGATGCATTCCAGGGGAATATAACTAAACATAAATAGTGCGATTCCACACGGTATTAAAACATATCTAAATATGGATGTTGTCCATGCCCATTTTGCTAGTGGAAGCCCAAATTATATTTTGTCTCACAGTTTAGGCACCTAAAGCCATTGGTATTGCCCTGGGCATGTTTTTTGCCTCCAACTGCCAGGTCAAAAAAGTACAAGTCTCTCAGCTTTGTGTGACATCTGCCCATCATGAGTAGATGGATTGACTACCTAAGGGCATCTCAAATGGCACTTACATTTGGGCAACTGCGTTGAGGTCTTATCCATCTTATCAGTGGAGACAAGAGTCTGATTCAGCAAACCAATCATCTGCTAAGATATTAAGGGAGCAGGATTGCTCCCTGGTTTCCAGTGACTGTGTTACCTGAATTGTCACTGACAGTAATGAATGCTCAGGCATCTCTATTTGGTTATCTACATCTTAAACATAATCCCACCTGAAGAACTTCGGTGACCAGCTCTTACATAAGCCAATTTGGGGAATACAGGTGGTCTATTTTCAAACCCAAGCTTGTGGGTTTATACAGTAGGTTATGGTATATGCCCCTGCTCCAGCAGTTACTTGATGGAATTGCCTGGCTTGAGTGAAATGAGGTGTTCCTAGGTGATTAGAGACTTAATGTAAGGCCAAGTCAGCTCTGCAAAATCCTGTAAGCATGGGCTTGTAAGCATGGGCTTGTAAGCATGGTGGATGAAAACCACTATGCTGGCAAAATCCCTGGCCTGGACACAGATCCACTGATGAAAAAGGGCTTTTGTCACCTAGGCCTGTGTTGCTTGGAGAGGCAATGGAAATGCTCCTAATGATGCTGGCAGAAACTGTTCCATAGTCAAGGCAGATAGGATGGGCAGCTTGGGTGAGGCCTTTTTCTAGTAAGCAGACAATAAGCAACTCTCTGACATTTCCAAAAATAACTTAAAACCAGCTCATGTTGGGGTGGGTCCATTTGTGGGTGCATTAGGGTCCTTGTTTTGTGGACTGTGACCCATTCCAACCCAGCCATATAGCCATGTTCAGTTTAAATAAAAGCTAACTGTCATGTTTGGACTTTACCACCAGAGGAGACAGGCATAGTAATCGATGAATGAGCTTTTGGGAGAGGAGAGACCATAGGCATATACACACACAAAGAACATAATGTCTTTCTGCCCCTGAAGGGACTGCAAATGTCATATAATTAAGCATGTAAGGGAGGGTTGACATGGGTCATCATTTGGAAGACTAGGAGGAAAACCAAAATTTTCCATGCTTTTTGGCCTTAATCAGTTAAAGAGGAGATTCCCATCCCAAGTCACTGACCTCTTGAGGTCAAACATCATGCTTAAGGAACAGGAATGTGTTTTTCATACTGGCAAAGAAGAATTCATGGATAGAATTTTCCTTTTCTGTCTGTGTTCAGGTATGGTGGTGGTCTCAGCATAGCTTAGGATGTCATGTCCCTTGAGCAGGGCTTGGACTGTTTGTGATTGCACCATCTTAATGCAGTAGAATAGCTTGGCACACCACCAAGGTCCTCAGGTGCTGCTGCCTATAGAGAAATTGAGAATCAAGAGGGTGTCTTCAATATTTCAGAGCTTTCCAGGCCATAACACTAGTTCTCTCTTACTTCCTAGGTGAATGTGTATGGGTTTGGAGCAAACAGCAAAGGACACTGGCATCACTACTGGGAAAACAATGCTTCAGGTGGGGCTTTCCGGAAGACAGGTGTCCATGATGGGGATTTTGAGTTCAATGTAACTTTGACTCTTGCCTCCATTGAAAAAATAAACTTTTTCAAGGGCAGATGACCCTGGCCACAGGGAGAAGTGGGGGCTGCAACTTGCAACATGCAGCAGAACAAAGCTCAGTGAAGATGATCTGGGTGGCAGCCAGGTTTGAATGCGTGAATCTGCGGTGTATTCGGAGCGCCTTACTGCTGCAATGCTTCCCGCAGGGAGCTCTGCCGAGGACCGGCTTCCACGCTGCGCGTGACTTCCTACCTACAGATAGCTGGGAACTACCAATCAGTTGTGGGAATAAATTAATCTCTGCTTAGGCTCTACAGCTTTTTTTCTGAATTACTGACGAAAGATTTGCCTCTTGCAGTTAGGGGAAACCTGGGCACAGGAACTGCTGTTTGTGTGTCCGTTCTTTCTCCGAGTAAGGCAGGACATCCTTGAAGAAGAGTGGAAACAACTTCTGGCACTTGAGACACACTAGGGCAGCTGTGAACATTATAGTAAGGATTACCTCAAAGAAATGAATTCACTTCTGCTGTTGATCTTCTTTTTGAACTGTTTCTTCTATTACTTCTGGTTTCATGCTCTATTAAGCAAAAACGTGATGAAGTTGCCTGGAATAGTAAATATTTCAGCTATTGCCTCATTCTGCATTGGCAGTGTCTAGAAAATACAAATCAAATCATCTCTGATCATATATTATTTAATATTTGTTCTTATACAGCCATAATGAGCGAGAAGAAAATAATACTGTAAACTGCAGCAAAAAAATGGCCTTTTTAGCCACTTGTTTGTCTTGTTTGGTTATATATATATTTTTTTGGGTTTTGTTGTGGAAAATACTCTGGAATGCTCATTTTTATTTAATCAGTTTAAGGTTGGAAAGTGGACTTTTTTCTTTCAGTCATTTATATGTGCCTTTTATAACTGTGCAACAGATGTGATTTTTTTTAAATGATGACAGATACTAATTTAAACTTTTTTATAAAAGGGGGGAAAATTAACCAAAGTTTAGCCTCCATGTGGTATACTTTTGTAGTCAAAACCAATAATAACAGCTCCTATATTGTATTTGAGCAAACTCAAACAAGACTAATTTTTAAAGGTAGCTTTTACCTTTTTTATGGGAAAATATCCAAAAGTTCCAAGGAAGCTTTTCCTCTTATTTTTCTACAAATCTAGAAAGTGGTATCTCTTTAGAAGGTCTCTATTTCAAATGAAAGAAGTATCATGGGTTGGGATAACAGCTAATAATACACTAGGAAACTTTTGCCCTGTAGCAGCATCTACAAGGACACAATCTACACAAGCTGATCCTACAGTGTAAGCCAGACTTCAAAATTACGTGCATCTCTGGAGGAATGAGTGTATTAATGTCAGTACCTCTAGGCAGTGAGAGGAGGGAAGTGACAGTGGAGATTTTATATCCACAAATCTTTGCTGGAATCAATGCACTTAATCCTCAAGGACAGATAAAGTATGAATCCAAGAACAAAGTTCAGGTAGTGAAGAACGGAGAACAGTGGCTTTTGCTTCCTGATATCATGAAAATAAGATGCATGGATTATTGACCCATTCTCAGCTCTGGTGAAGCCAATGGAGTTCTTGCCACAGACTTCAAGAGACTTTAGATCAGGCTTGGAAAGAATGGCATATTTCATTTTTAACTGATTATGATGGTGGGAGTTTGTGGCAATTAATCATCATCTAAATGACTTGTCTTTCATGCAGCAGTTATGGCAGCATGTCCAGCTGAATGAGTATTTGATCTCAGTGAAAGCATAGCCCTTTGACCAGTGATGTGCTTCAGTCCACGTTTTATCCCCTCGTCTTTCCATACCAGTTGTTAACAGTGAGCTCCCCTCCAAGGCAGCAGTTCACGGCACAACGACCCGGTCAGCTGGAATATCCCTATTTGGGGCCACAGCAGCACTGGCCAACATGAACTGTTTCACTCACATGAGTATTCCTGAACTCGCAAGAGCTGAGGATGCCAAATGTCCGTGCAGAGAACTGAGCTCACTTCGCTGTACACACGACCCTTCAGTTCAGCAATACGAAAAGGGCAGGATGTTCAAATCCTCATGCTGAGATCTGTTCATGATCTTCCTGTCAAGAAGCCCTTTCCTAGCATGGTGGCCAGCAGAACTACCTACCTGCATGTCACAGGCACAGCAAATTCAATGGGCTTACTGTCTTCTATGTGTCTTCTGTAAAAGAATGAAACATTTCCACCTGAACTGTGTTTGTTTGTTTTAAGTGTTCCCACGCTCTAAATTGTAATCATTAATATGCTTCTGGTGAGATGTCACAGTAATACAAGTAAAGCAGCTTCAAGAGGATAAAGACTGCATGGAAGACCCCAGTGGCATCTTCACCCTGTGGCTGGATTTTGGAGATACTTTTTTCATCACGAGCTTCAAATCTTTTTTTGATTTTTTTCCTTGTGGACAGGTGTCAGTAATTCAAAAACAGTTCATTGTTGTTTCAGTTATTTTTAGAAATATTTGGAAGAAAACTCATGTTGGTTTGATACCCAAATCCCATTGATGTTTTTTTTTAATCAAAAGTGGCAGTTTGGGATCAAAGAAAGTAGTAAAAAAAAAATCATCAATCTTCCAGCCTGTGTTGTTCTGAAAGTTTCCTTTTGTTGTCCAAATTAAATTTCCATTTTTTCTGTGAATATTCTGCCTTTGACTGCACATATCAAACATCATGGCTCATGCTGTTGTGGATAGATTTAGTGTCTTCGTCATGGAAGAAGTTGCAATTCCCAGTTAACTTTCTTGCTGACAGCAAGCAGTAACTGTGTACCCCTGATGGCCATTTTTCAGAGGGCAACAAGAGAAGAATGGACCTTTCTAGCTGTAGGGTGACGGATAGTCTGTGCCATCACATTTCTATTCCAGAGGAACTTTCTAGAGTCCTTTAGGCAGCTGTTGTGTTAGGTCTTTATTTCAGTTTCTATACAATTCTGCTGCTCTTTCAAATGCCTTCAGAATAGTGAGATACCAACAGATGATGTGGAGGGAAGAATTAATTCCCACTGCCAATACTGAAGACTGTCTGTTCCTGCTAGAACCTTTCTGGGTTTATTTTCTTTAAAAGAACAATAAAGAAAAACATTTAGCAACATATCAAGGCTTCAAACTCTTGGACTATATTTGCCACCACTGCAAAGTCTCTGACACATTCCTTGAGTGTGTGTAATGTTTTTTACCAAAGCCAAATCTCTTAAGCACTTTTTTTCTCCTATGACCAGATTTTCTTCCTATTTTCCTTTGACTACATGATCAATTATGGTTGGGGGTTTTTTTGTTTTGTTTTTGCTCTGATGGTGGGGAGTCTCACTCAATCATTCATTAACATTTTATTTATTTAATTTTCCAGTATGCTATGGATCAAAATAAATTTTTTTTTGTAATCAAATTGAAGATGTTTCTCTGTACACACTTTTTCTTCCCACAATATTTCCATTAGCTCCTAGACCCTTCTCTGTCCCATAACAGTGTAATGAAGCCTTATTCCACTTACCCCCCACCCATCCCTCAGGTAACAACAACATGCCTCAGGCTGATGGAGAGCTTGTGGTCATGGGCTGCTCAGCTTATAGCAGCTCTAGGCCCCTCTGGAGAAAAAGCTTTATATGCCTGTGGTCTCCTGACCACCTGGTATTTAGGTGATATATAAGGGAAATTAAGGCAGATTCAGAAATCAGTGACTTGAGAAGAGATTTAATTCACCTGTTCCCTGTGATGACAGACCCAACTCCCTTCATAGCAGAGATGCTGGGGATACATCCCAGATCCCTATTTTAAGGAACTAATTTAGCCATTATGGTCACACAAGCACTTTAGTCATGGGTGGCCTAGGCTGTCCATTAGAAGAACCCCATCTAGGAGATGGACATTGTTGATGCTACAAACACAGAGGATGTTACACTCAGAGAATCAGGTGTCATTTCAGCATGTCATATTGCCTCATCAGCATGACCTTGGCTTTACCTGGGGAGAGTAAAGCCTTAACTATTTCTTGTGGACCTCACAAGCTGTTCAGTTTCCTTGTGCACTATTTCCATTCATTGTTTAAGAGAGTGAGTAGGGTAGATGGCCTAGCAGTGATGTAAGTGGCCCTTTGAAATGCAACCAGCCTGGTTGCTTAGTGATAGAAGCTCAAGAAGTCATCATAGGGCAGCTCAGGAAGGAATGATGATGGTAACATCATCATTGAATAGAATGGTTTCAGTTGGAAGGGATCTTAAAGATCATCTAGTTCCAACCCTCCTGCCATGGGCAGGGACATCTTCTACTAGGTCAGGTTGATGGTCACAGTAAGAGCTGCTTTCCAGTGGGACCTTCAGAGGACTAAGTTCTCAGGAGCTGCTTTGCGCTTTGCTTTTCAACCCAGGCTCTAGACATGCTGCATCAGTGAGGTATTAATCACCATTAATGGATAAAGCCCAGCCAGCATATACTTGCTGAAAATGAGTGGGAAGTAGAGGCACAGAAGTCTGAGGAGCTATCCCAGTCACTGCAGGTCTTGAAGCCTGGTTTCTACCCAGAGGTTCTATAACCAGACTGGTCACAGGCTTGTCCCAAACACAGAAAGTAGGAGTGATAACCTGGGATGGCTATAGTACTGGACTGTCCCTCACCATGGCTCTGTACCTTCCTACTGGCCACTGTGCAGAGGAGATGGAAAGCACTTGCTTTTCTGTCATTCTCAGCAAAGCAAAATAACACTAGGGAACAGAGTGCTCTTGAAAATCATTCTGCGTTTTGCTTCATGTCCACTCACATTGAAATGCAGGTTCCAGGTATGAAATTATTTTGTCAGCAAAGTAGTTTGCATAAAATTACAAGCTGAAAGACTGCCTGAGACCAGTAAGACATGCAGCAGCAACACCACCAACATCCAGACGGACCAACCACAGGAGTTGGACAAAGGACTTTGCTTATACCATCAAATGAAGAAAGAATGTACCCACAGGGGAACAAAATACCCACAGGGGAACAATGTGGCTTCAGTTCATGGCATGGGTTCCTTTGATGGCTCACTTTCAGGATAGCAATTAAACCCAACAAATGAAAAGGCAAGGCAGTCCCTTTGCCACCTTTAAAAATGTCTGTTGTCACTTGTCTTTCCTACAGACTTTCAGGGAGCAGCTCTCATTACATTTTGTTATCTTCAGGCAATGTGAAATAAAATGTGGTTCACACAGTGAAAATTTCTCCAAGGTGCTGTTATGCAGAGATAAATCTCTGTGTTTTCAGTTTAATTTTCTCCTATAGGAAATTAGTCACTTTTTGCTTTACTCCTTAGTTTCTAAGGTAACCTTTGGCTGGCAGAATATAAATATATCCATATGGAAATTTGTCCGTCTGTGAAGTTAACAATCCTACTAAGAGAGGACATTTTCCAGAATAGTTACTTTTTCCACATAATCAGAGAATGCAGAGTTACACATCAACTACCGGTTGCCTCCCTGTCCACCCAGACATTAAATCAGTAAGAAAAGCATCCTGGCCTAACCCTGAATCCTGAAGCACCTTGATGTTCCTCCAAGAATGCCCCAACCAAGCCTCCAAATTCAGTGTTATATCAAGGAGATCCTTACAACGGTTTCTCCCTGTGTTGATTTTTGTGTCCTCAAAGACCTGTCACCATCCAGGGGAGCCACATATAGCTCCCCAGCCACAGCCCAAACCCGCAGTCTGGGATTGGGTGTTTGAATGGTCTGGCCATACCTGAGCTGTGCTTTGAAGCACATCCAGTTTGCAGCCACATCATGTGTTCAGCCTGTGCACGTGCCTGAGTTGGTTTCATATGGTAGAAAATAACGGAAAGAGTGATTTCCACTCCTATTTCTCCTTTGAGTGTTGGAGGATTTTTATAACACATCCTCATGTCCAGGTGTCAGAGGGTGGGTACATGACCAAGTTCCCCAGAATACTGATGAGGCACTGAGCTTCTGCCTGCAGCAGTGGAGTCACAGGCAGAGTCATGGGAGTGATTGATGACCAATGGTTCATCACTGGGGACATCAAAGAGTTGGCTGTGGGGAGAAGTTCTGCAGGCTGACAGGTTCTGTCATTTGAGGGCTTGATTTGAGCAGGTAGGTAAGGAAATAGAAATAAACAGAAGTAAACATCAAGATGAGCTAAATAAAAATAAAGTCAGTAAAGCTTCTAGAAAACCTTTGGAAACAAAGTAGTGTTTGAACCATTTGTTTGGTCTGTCAAAGAAGGTGGACCAGGAGTGAATTAGGCTGGTGATGCCTTTGGGCAGCACATTGTGGTTTGACCCCAGCCAACAGCCAAGCACCCACACAGCCACTCGTTCCCTTCCATCCCGCCCCCACTCTGTGCGACCTGGGAGAGAATAGGCAGAAAAAAAACTTGTGTGTTGAGATACAGTTTAATCAGTAAAGGAAGAAACAAAACCAAGCCATGCAAAGGCAATAAATCACTCACCATCTCCCAGCAGCAGACCAATGTCCAGCTGGTCTCTGAGCAACTGTTACTTTGGAAGAAACCCTATTCTCCTTTTCCTTCCATCCCAGTTTACTGCCAAAGTTGATGTCACACGGGATGCAATAACCGTCTGAACAATTTGGATCAGCTGTCCTGGCTGCATCCCCTCCCAACCTCTTGCTCACCCCAGCCGAGTTGCTGGTGCGGGCAGAGTTAGAAGTCTGACACTGTGCAAACTGTTCAGCGACAGCCAAAACTCTGGTGTGTTATCAAGAGTGTTTTAGCCACCAGTCCAAAACACAGCACCGTATGGGCTGCTGTGAAGAAAGTTAACTTCATTGCCACCAGACTGACATAAACTGGAGACATAAAGAACTCTACAGATTCAAGGGGTACTAAGACTTTTCCTGAAGTCTGAGAGCAGGCAATACCGACAACACCTGAGGTAAAACTTTAGGTCAAATTTACACCAAATTACCTTAATTACTAGTTGTTCCCCATTGCTCACCAGTCCCACAGAAAGCCCACTGGAATCAGGTGAGATTACTACTCACCACTAAGAGGAATGACATGATTCAAATTGCAAAAACTAGGAGCTCCTTCAGGAGGAGCGCAACCAGGGGCATGGCTGGCAGTCCAGGTCTTATTACTGCAGGAGCCGGACTAATATTTTAAACCAACAGCCAGGGACAATGAGAAATCACTGTTTCATGTGGCATGGTGTTTGCTGACCCCCCTGGGTTGACACAATGCTTCCTTCCCTGAAGGCGTGTGCCATTCCACCAGTGATAGTTGTCTCTGTGGTGGTTTCTTGGGGGGTGCTAGGCGGACAAGAGAACTTCACTGCTTGTCACCAGTTACAAGTCTGGCCCACAGCTACGTGACCTTACAGCTTAACGGAGAGATCCAGCAGATACAAGTAAATTAAGCTGGAACAATGTTTCTGTTTCCTACAATAAGCAAAGGAATCAGAAATATCAGCATGCACAGAGATTAATGGGTCTCTGAGCAGTGAGATGTGATTAACTCATTTCAGTCAGCTCTAGGGATCACAGCACCTCATTAGCTTCTTCGTTAATAGTTACAACTAATATCTGATTAGTGTCTCTGTTTTGCCAGTAATGAGTTCTCCTTCTTAATGGAGACAGTTTTCCACTGGGTGATGGTGAAAGGGAGAGAGGGAAGGAGCCCTCTAATTACTGTGCTAAAGGGGCACCTTGCCATCACCACCACTGACCTGACTGCCCTCCCTGCCCCCTTGTAACTGGCCCTGCTGTGTTGGCATGGGCACATGGGTGATGTGCCAAGCGCACTCAGCAAGCCAGAGGGAGAGGACCCACTTCTGGCTCCTGAAAAATAAATCAGTCCAAACTGTATGACAGAAGGTGGGACAGCTTCAGAGGTACTAACCCCCTCCCTGGGCTAATGGGTATGAGGGGCATCAAGTGACAGGAGTTGCACAGGGAAGGGAGAAAACATGGGATGGAGGTACAAAGCAACAGCTACTTTCACATAAAACACTCAGCACAGTGTGAGTAGAACAGATTTTTCTAATAGTTTTTAATAATTTGCCCACTAGAGAGTGCTATTTTCCTGTTCCCATGAGTTACCCGGTGGCTTCTGAAGCGCACAGCTCTCACACCAATGTGTGTCACATTATGGGCTCAAAGCTCGTTCCCTCCTGACACTACTATCGGCACAGCTATAAGGCTTGGGATTTATTTGTTAAATCTATGTAGTTTGGCCTCTGATGAAAGCTGAATGCAAGATACCACTGGCCATGTAACAGGTAGGGGAGCATGAGATAGAAGTCCTGCAAAGCTTCACGCTCTGAGGCTTTACATGAGTGCTGTTACCTGTGCAGTTTTCCTTTCCTGCTTTGAGAGGGCATGAAACTTGCAGAGATGTGTGTGTTGTCTTCTGTACTGACCCTTTAGAAATGCTCATAATTGAAGATAAATTAAAAAAAAAAAAGTTTGTCTTCCTTTGAAATTTAATTCCCTGACCATGGATAAATATTTGGGACCCCTGGCTATGTGGTAATGCTCAAATCTTTTTAGTTGGGGATGTAAAATGCTTTGGTTATAGGAGATCAAAATGTCCAAAATGGTTTTTGGACCACTGTGCTCGTTTTAGTCGGGACTGACTTAATTTCTTCACAGTAGCTGGTATGAGACGGTTTTGGATTTGCCCTGAGGAGAGTACTGATAACTCTAGTGGATTTAGCTGGTGCTAAGGAGCGTTTACTAATTCAAGGACTTTGTCAGCTTCTGATACTGCTCCTGTGTTCCCAAATTGTTCTATACAAGCAGTGGGGAGGGGAGACAGTTCAGACAGCTGACCCAAACTGACCAAAGGGGTATTTCACTCCATAGCACGTCATGCTCAGTATATAAGCTGGGGGTGGACTGGGGGCCAAGTTAGTTGGTGGGTTGATTGGCCTTCTTGGTCACTCTCTCACTCATG
The DNA here is from genome assembly GCA_027574665.1 of Rhynochetos jubatus. NCBI lineage: Eukaryota > Metazoa > Chordata > Aves > Eurypygiformes > Rhynochetidae > Rhynochetos > Rhynochetos jubatus. The sequence goes on along the minus strand of CM050648.1, from coordinate 10,920,110 downwards.
GGACTCTCTCTGACTCTTCTGCAATCACTCCCAGGCTCTGGCTGTCAGGCTTGCTCGCTCAGACTCTGGTGCTCTCTGGCTCTGACTCTCGCTACGTGGTACCCAGCTGTGTGTCAGTCAGTGAGTGGTGAGCAATTTTATAATTTGATTTATTCTCCATTATTTTCATTACATATTATTATTAGTATTGTTAGTCTTATTAGTATTGTTAACATTATTAGTATCACAATTTTATTGATTTATATCCAATTTTTAAATTGTTCTTATCTCAGCCTTTGAGTTTTCTTGTCTTTTCCCCTGATTATCCTCCACTGGTGCAGGCAGAGAGGTGAGTGAGCAGCTGTGTGGTACTTAGTTACTGGCTGGGATTAAACCATGACAATCATAAAGACAACTGTCCTGGTTTTGTTTGGGATAGTGTTCATTTTCTTCCTACTAGTGGGTATAGTGCTGTGGTTTAGATGTAGCATGAGAACACTGTTGATAACACACTGATGGTTTAGTTGTTGCTAAGCACTGTTTACACAGAGTCAAGGACTTTTTAGCTTCTCATACTGCCCTACCATCGAGGAGGCTGGGGTGATGCATGAAGCTGGGAGGGGACACAGCCAGGACAGCTGACCCAAACTGGACAAAGGTATATTCCATACCCTATGATGTCATGTTCATTGTATAAACTAGGGAGAAAGCTGGTGGGAGATGCTGCTCGGGAACTGGCTGGGCATCATGCAGCAGGTGGTGAACAATTACATTGTGCATCACTTGTTTCATTTATGCTTTGAGCATTATTATAATCATTATCATTATTATTATTTTCCCTTCCTTTTCCATTCTTTTAAACTGCCTTTATCTCAACCCATGAATTTTACTTTTTTTTTTTTTCCCCCTGATTCTCTCCACCCAATCCCACTGTGGGGTGGGGAATGAGCAAACAGCTCTGTGGTGTTTAGCTACCTGCCAGGTTAAACCACAACAGCAACTCAGTTGTTTCTGACAGAACCTGTATGTTATGCTAACATTATCATCAGTTTGTGTAGTTTTTGGATTTGCTTATTCTCAGCTGTAGCACCCAGATGTTAAACGAGTGGCATATATATTGTAAAAAGCAATCAATGCTGCAAATAAATTAATTAGCTGGGTTCAATGAAAGCTGAAGCCTTATCTGGCTGCTGACTGCCAGCAGTGTGTATGCTCATGACTCAGCCGTGCCTCACAGCTGAGGCAGAGAGGAGACCCCCACAGGGAGCAGTGGGGACTGCTTGGCCTAGCACTGGGCAGGGACCATGGGGTCCTGGCTCCTGCATTGGGGTCCTGGCTCCTGCACTGGGCTCTGGGACGGCTCTGCTGAGTGACTACACCAAGTCCCAATGCCTGTCTGCTGCAGGGGAAAGTGCACCCATCCTGGGCAGTCCCAGGGATGGTGTTGGCTGGGGTGCACTGGCATCACCCATCCCACTTACCTTATGGGAGGAGATGCTGGTGCTAAGCCCAAGAGACTCACAAAGCAGACTGATCTGCTGCAGCGCACACATCCCATGTGGGAAAGATGTACCTCCCATATCAATGCTGGGCCTTTCTTGGAGCCTGTAGCAATAAACCTCACACTTTAAAACTGTGCTATTTTAAAAGCCTTCAGTTTTAAATTTCCTATCCAAATACCTCATTAGGCCCTCAGGTTTTCATTGTTGTGATACCCGTACAGTGAACAATTGTTCTATTTCACCTTTTCTGCTGAATACTTCCACAGTCCATTCATCATGTCAAGCTGTAGGGTTTTTATTTGTTATGCTTATTCTTTGCCCATCTCTAAGATGCTGTGAGTTCCTCCACCAAACCCAGTAACTCCCATTTCATTGGCCAGATCCTCACAACTGACCATGGGTAATGCAGGATTACAGCCCAGGGCAAAATTGGCCAGCCTGGTTTGCAGATGCTCTAGCCGCTGTTGCTTTGCTCACCTTTCAGTTGTTTTCAGGGGCGTGGTAGTTCATCCTTACTCATAGACTACGAGTAGCAAAATCCCAGAGCAGGTAGGGAAAGGATGCGCTATGGTTTGTAATGGGACTTCTCCTTCTTTAGTGTATACCTCATTGAGAATGATCCTTCCCCGGCCTTTAGGAGCAGCTAAGAGGCTTTGTGGTGACCACGATCACCTACATTTGCAAGAGTAAGGCTGAGAAGTTTGCCCAATGTTTCCTTCATGGTCACAGAAAGCACAGTAAGGCTCAGCTTGCCAATTCTAAACAACATTCTGTGAATAACTCACTATTTACTCCTGTGACTACATCAGCATTGCTCATACTTTGTCTCCTAGAAGTGGTCTCCCTCACATTGCTGAGGACTCATTCTCAGCACTTTTCTGTGCTGCTTAGCACCTAACCCTGCCTCTCTTGTATCCCTCAAGTACTGTCCCTGTGACCTAAAATAAGACTTGTTACTAAAACATATTGTTATGAGTTTGCATGGCAAGGTTTTGGTAGTGAGGAACTGCAGCATGGCTTCTGTGAGAAGCTGCCAGAAGCTTCCCCTATGTCTAATAGAGCCAATGCCAGCCAGCTCCAAGACAGACCAGCCACTGACCAACACCAAATCCATCAGTGTTGTTAGTAGCGCCTCTGGGATAACATGAGTTATGGGGAAGGGGGAAAAAACCCTGAAGACAGGAGAAATTCTAGCACAGTGAAAGTGAAATCAACATGTGAGAGAAACAGTCCTGCAGATCCCCAGGTCAGTGAAGCATGAAGGGGAAGGAGGTGGTCCAGGAACAGGAGACGAGATTCCCTGGCAGCCCGTGGTGCAAATCATGGTGAGGCCGGCTGTGCCCTGCAGCCATGGAGCATCACGGGGGAGCAGAGACCCACCTGCAGCCCAGGGAGGACCCCACGCTGGAGCAGGGGGATACCCAAAGGAGGCTGTGACTCCATGAGCCTGTGCTGGAGCAGGCTCCTGGCAGGAGCTGTGGTCCTGGGGAGACCCAGACTGGAACAGGCTGCTCCTGAAGGACAGTGCCCTGGGAGGGGGGGACACCCACGCTGGAGCAGTTTGTGAAGAGTTGCAGTCCCTGGGAAGTACTCACACTGGAGAAGTTGGTGGAGGACTGTCTCCCATGGGAGGGACCCCACACTGGAGCAGGGGCAGAGTGTGAGTATCCTCCCCTGAGGAGGAAGGAGCAGCAGAGGCAATGTGTGATGGACTGACCACAACCCCCATTCCCTGTCCCCTGTGCTGTGCTCGGGGGAGGAGGTAAAAAAACTGGGAGCAAAGCTGAGGCTGGGAAGAAAGGAGGGGTGGGGGGAAAGGTATTTAAGATTTGGTTTTAGTTCTCTTCTACTCTGATTTGATTGGTAATAAATTAAATTAATTTTCATAAGTCAAGTATATTTTGCCTGTGATGGTAACTGCTGACTGCTCTCCCCCCGTTTTTACCTCGACCTAGGAGCTGTCATTCTATTTCCTCTCCCCAGCCCAGCTGAGGAGGTCAGTGACAGAGCAGCTTTGGTGGGCAACTGGCATCCAGCCAGGACCAACCCACCACACATATACATATATTAAGTAATAGTGTGTGAAATAACATGAGTACTGCAGCAGCACCATCAGAGTGGGATCCTTGTGACACAAAAGTGAATGTTTATATCGTGTTCCCAGAGGTGGCATAAAAGGAGTTCTGGAGAGTGCAAAGGATGGGTTGGCAGTTTGCTTTTAAAACTTGCCGTGTTTTGGGAGATGATTACATATGTAGATATATAAACATAAAAATGGTATATGATAAAATAGGTCAAGTCCCATTCTTGTGACAGATCACAGATGTACCATGGAGGTTTACCTGTACAGCTAAACCTCTGTGTCTCAAAAATACTGGATGGCTTCATCTATACTGCATTTTGTTAACAGTCCTCAGCTCATGCTATGCCCCAGGCTGAGCGTGGGCATTCCCTGGGAGGTTATGAGATGCCATGGGCTAAAACAGTGCCAGGGAGCACACTACAAACTGAAAAGTATTGACCTCAGGACATGGCTTGATCCTAGTTAGCTCCTAGCCTGCAGGTAGACCCTGTGCCTTGTTCTCTATGGTAAGAGCAAGCAACGTATAAAAGATGCTAAGAAGCACTGTCTGGCTTTCTTCTCCTTCCTCTTGTGTCAAGGAAAGGTGAAGATGGTTGAAACAAGCTTGTATCAGCAGTGCCAAACAGCAGTAGAAGCAACAATGACCATGCATTGCAGCTTCAGAGGTGCAGGCTGGACATTAGGAAAAACATCGTTTTACCAGGAGGGTGAGAAGGTAACACATCAGCCAAGAGAAGAGATGCCTCTGTCTTTGGAAGACATCAAGACTCAACTAGACAAAGCTATGGCTGATCTGATCCAGCGCTGGGGCTTCCCACTTGGTTTAGAGGCCTTCATAGAGCCCTTTCAGCCAGAGCTTCTAGGAATCTCTGATGAACTGCAGATGGGCAGCATTTTTTCTGTTGATGTACAAGGCTGGGGTTGTCTGGGCAGGGTCCCTCTCCGGGAGTGGAATGGCTCTAGTGAGCCAGTTGAAATTGTAGAGTTTTGAAAAGAAGACAGAAAGATTTCTTTAAACCCATCAGTAAAGATTCCCTGGCATCCAGCTGTTTTGGGAGAGGCTGTATTTTGCAGGAAGGACAGGAATGTTACTGTGCTTATAACAACAAGGATTTGCCTCATGGCTGGTACAGAAGAGCTTTAGCTCTTTGTGTTTCAGGTATTTGCTTCCTTTGGTAACAGTACCCTGTAGACCCTCTCAGGTGTACAGCACACCTCAACCAACCCCCTAAACAAACCAAAAACAACAGCTCTGAAAACCTACTTAGTGCAGAGATGAAGGCAGTACCTTATGACTTGGTCATGTTCATCATCTCTGCTTCCCAGAGGTCAAAGCTATATTAATATATATGAGTCAGCAGAATTTTCTATTACATCCCAGGAGGGAAAAAAAAAAAAAGGAAAAAGTGCCATTTTTGTCATCAGCTGAACACTCTCTCTGTGAATTTAACTGGATCTGGATTTATGGAAATGCCATATGGCATTGATTGAGATGCCATACCCTAGCATCCTTTCCATTCAACCCTTGGAACTTGTCTTTTGTCCCACCTCTGGCTAGTGCTTAGCACGGGAGGGTCTGGGCCATGATCAGAGAGTTTTGATCTGGTCAGTACCCATGAATAAAAATGCCCACCAAAACCTGTCTGACAGTCAAACTTTATTCTTGCACCTCAGCAGATTGCTAAAAAACATATCACTTAATGGCGTGCAGCAGGGTGACACGTTGTCACTAAAATGACAGTGACATAGTGGGTCCTCACTGCTGTGGCAGAAGTGCCCAGGAGGTTCAGTAATACAGCATCTGTGGTCAGTACCAGGAGACATACAAACCCAAACCAAAAAAATAATTCCTATGCTCAGGATATACAGGCAAGGTAAGTTTTGAATATGTCCACTGTGTTACCAAGAATAATCAGCAAGTGACATTTATGACAAAATTATCTCACACTTAATGTATAGTATCTATTAGAGTGAGATATGGAAACATATACATGTAATTACACGTCAAATATCCACCTATGCTTTGGGTTTGGATTTTTTTTCCATGTTGTCCCAAACTTTTTTTTCCCCTCTTCCAAATTTTTAGGAGTTGTGGAATAATTTTGGAAGTCAGAGAAAAATAAAAAGCACCTGCATTTACAACGTAGCAAATAGCACTGGAGCAAAATGAAAATTTTCCTTGGAAAGATTAATGAAGGCTCATCCCCTTTTAACAGAATCCTCATCTGTGGAAGGAGAGTACAGCAAGGCTGCTTTCAGCATGGGTTAACAGACTTCATGCAACACTAATTTATTCTTGCTCAGTAGGTTAGTCATTAACCATTACCCAGGCTGCATTTCTAAAACTTGCCGTGACTGGACTGTGTCATGCTCACAGTTACAGATTCACAGACCTGATACAACACCTGCAGACTTGACTTTCAGGAAGCCCTCATCTCACAACGCTAACCTGCTATTGAAAATTCGTATCTACAGCTCCCCTGACATCAGTCTAAAGCTCCTTATGTGAAGTTGGTCTGATCCCACGTTGGCCTAAATTCAATTTAGGACATGACACAGAGACTGCTGAATTCACTGGAAGATCTTTCCGTTTTCTTTAGTGGGTTTGGATTAGGATTGCCAATGATGCCCATGCCAGTGGACAGAAGTCACGGGCCTTTCCCTGGGGTTGGTGCTACAAGAGAGCACAGCTCTCATCCACCCAGCCAGCTGTGTTTAGACCCACACACCAGGTGCTGTCTCATGAAAAACCAAGCCAGCAAATGTGCAAGCAACTAAGCAGGAGGAGCAAGCCTGGGACAGGATTTCAGTCTGTGCTTTGCTTTGTTTCTCAGTATGGACCCAACCTGAGGTAGCTCAAACCCAAATCCCACCTACGTACTCCTGAGCAATGGGAAAGGCCAGCCTGCCAGGAGCACGAAGAGCCTCCCCCATATTCTTTGCCAACACCATCACCATTCCTCCCACTGCAGAGCAAGTGTTGGCCGTCTACTGTTAGTTTTGGCTCAGAGACCAGGTTTTGCGTTTCTCCTATAGTAGCGAAAGATATGAAAATCAAAGCCTGTGCATGTTTGCTTTTCCACTCGGTGGTTGGACTGGAACAATGGAAAGCAATTTATACTGGAAAACAGTTGTAGAAAGAAAAAGATACCATGAATGCAGTCCCTATCAAAATGTGAATTGGTAAAGGAAGGGAGTTCACAGTACACAGATTAGTAAAATAGCTTTTCTGAGTTAAAAGATTAGTTGATGTGTGGGTCTTGATGCTGTATTAAAGGACAGAAATATCATTTCATGGCTTCATTCACTCTTTCCTATAGAAAGGACCACTTCTCTCAGAAAGTTGTCTGTTCATTTCACAGCATTCTTAGCTGTGGTAAACCATCCCTGAACTGGCCTGGGGAAAGGAGAGAGAGGTCGTCCCCCACCTTACCCATGATCCCATCCCCAATTAAGTCCATGGCCGATGTCATCCTAACATCAGGAGAAAGTGACAGGTCCACCATCCCTACCTTTTGTCTCCTCCTCCCCATCATCTCCAGTGTGGTCAGCTCAGCCTGGCAGACCCACAGGGCTGCCACCAAGCTCAGAGGGGAGGAGGGAGAACCCCATCAGGAGGTCCTTGCTGAGTCAGCCCTTGGCTGTGCCCGATTTTGGGTTGTTACTGACCTTAGCTAGATAGGAGGCAGTGAACTGAAAGCTGGAAAGCCCCCTGTTCCATTCCTCATTTCCTGCTCCATGTAGTAGCCTCAGGAAAAGCTCTTGCTCATCAGTTTGTTATTGATCCATGTCACTTATAGCAGTTGTAATTGTAGGGATGGGAGTTGCAATTAGAGCAGTGGGAACAGCATAACCGGTTACCCTGACTGGTAGTTACCAGAAGAGGCACATCTCCCATGCAGGAGTGGGCAGAGGTGGTCCAGAGACTGCATGGTCAGGAGCAGCACACTTGGAATATGATTTCCGTTTTGCAAACCATGTCTGGACAGACGCCACCCCATTTTTCTTACCCCGCACCCCATCACGTAGGGTCCCACCTCATTTCTCCTAACCTGCACACAATAGAGAGAACCGTTGAACTCCCAAGGACTGACTGAAAGCCTGGCAGGCAGGACAGAACATCTCTGGCAGCCACATAGCATTTGGACAGGACCCTGCTAACACAAGGAGGCCGAGTCACACAGCACACCTCACTAACCCTGAGATGAGCTCGGTAGTCCTTGTGTCCTGCTGCTCTGTGCTGAGTAAGAAAGCTCAGCATCTTAAGATCCTCCCTTTTAAGGGATAAAGAAGCAAGCTTTAAGCCAGAACAGTTTTATTGAACAAGAGCAGTCTAGGATCTTTGCTGTTAAGAGCTAAAAAGCAGGTTTTAACCCAGAAGTCTTAATGAAAAAAAAAAAAAAGGAAATTTTTTTTTACAGAAGCTGGTAGAGCCCAGTCCACACTGATGCTTATTTTTTCCCTTTCATATCCTAACAGAGACAGAGCTGGTGCAAGAGAGCAGGACCACAGTGCTGCAATTACAGGCAGGGAAGGAGGAGAGGTGAAAAGAGAGGGAGCGAGACCTGCCCCTTTCCGCAGCTAAAAGACGGATCTCAGACCCAGACTGGATATCCCATCTCATGTAACTTCACCGTAATAGCAAGGAAGAGGCTCTGCAGCTGCACAACTACATTGTTTGACACAAGGGCAAAGAGCAGCAGCCACTGAGGAGCCCAAATCTTTATTTTCCCCTGGTAAATCCATGCCAATGCCAGCAGTGCTCTGGAGTCACCGTCCCATGCAGCTTTAGGGGCCAGCAATAACTAAACTGGAGTGTGGTCACAAACATAATTAACAGATTGCATTGTCCTGCTACCGGCACAGAAACCTGTCCAGCTCTATATGGCCTTCTCACAGAAGGGTAAACAAGGACACACAACATATGTACAGCTTCATTTATCCTGTCCCTGACCTGCATTTTGGTCCTGATTCTAGGCTTTTCTCTACTAACAGCTAATGAAATCTCAACATGTGCTTGTTGTGATCCCCAACACCACCCCCCTTTGCTCTCATTTCTGATTTCTGAGATGACCTGAAAATAATTCTGTTAGCAGGAAAATAAACAGGACATTACTCTTGATGGCTTTCAATTGTATTTTCTATTTCCCTGATGTCAGTCCCTGGCAGAGGAGGGGGAAAGAGGAACTCGGGGCCATCAGAGAAGCTTTTCTGGCACAAGGCAGGAACCTGCATGCTGCCAAACTCTTCACTATTGTTCAGCGTGCACCCTGCTGTTTGTTTGGGACCTGGAAAATAGAGCCATAATGTGAAATTTTTAAAGAAAAAAATTAAAGCTGAGCACAGCAAAAAATTAAAGCTGAGCATAGCAAAGGCAGGTGAAGCAGCAGAATGAGCTGGTCACAGTAAATGGGCATTTTTTGCCTTCTGTGAGAGCTGATGGTGGTGAACAAGGTTTGGTATTTCTTAATGGCTGCTGTTGTTTTGGCTTAGTAATGAGGGGTATTATTACAGACTGAGCAGAAGTAAGACAAAATGCAAACAAAACTCTCATCCTTTCAGGCTCCATTCACAGGGCAGCCTTTATCCCCAGACTCACAGCTAGGCTCTCCTTGGCTCAGCTCACCATGACCTATCATCCACCCCCACTCTGCGGGGCCCCTAGCCCTCACCAGCACTGGGCATCCTGCTCATCCAGCAAGCCTGTGTCCATACATACTGATGGTGCTGAGTGCTTCTGCTCATTTCTTCAGATTTACCTCCTCTGAGAGAAGCAGAGATTGGGGTGTTGCAGGATCAGTTCCTTGACAGAGCAACTTTGCTTAAAACACAAGCTCTATTAGTTAAAAACACCGTTATTAAGCTTTGCAAGGTCTTCCTCTTCACCACAGGGCAGAGCTGTCCCTCTTCAGGGACACACATCTTCACGGGCTTCCTTACACCCCTGCAAGAGCTCAGAATGCTCCAGCCAGCCACCATAATGGAGACCCAGCTTCTGAGGTGGCTCAGATCCCCAGTTGCAGTGATTATTGCCACCTTACGTCTCAGTCTTCCTTGCAGATGGCAACGGGCATATTCTCAGTTAAACCAAGCGACAGGCTGCAATCACAAGTGGCAACATCAAGAGTGACAGTGAGGGAGAGATATTGCTGGAGGCAACACTCCAGACTGGATGGAGTTGGTTGGGTGCAGGAGGGCAAGCAAGCCATCAGACAGAAGAAGATGAAGACAACATCTGAAATCACCCTTTTCTTACTCACAGATGAGCATCAGCAACGGTTTTCCATTCTGCCAAGTGTGATGCGTTGCTTTCACTAGCTGGGATTGCTCCCAAAATGTCCAAGTCTCCCTTTTCCCTTCCAGCCCAGATTTCACCCTGAGACCATAAACCTGGCCATAGGGTCTTAGACCAAAGGCTCATTACAGGTGGGATGCCAGGGCAGCTGAATGTCCTGGAATTGATACTTGAGGATGTACACACACAGCAAGTCCATTATTCTTTCTTTTCTCTCTCAACCTCTGGCAGTCGAGACATCAAGGAAGAGGTTATATTTCAGTACATCCTGTGCTACATGGATTTCTCTTGCTTTACTGACTCTGCAGGTGTTGAAACCGGTCTGAATCCTTCCCATCAATAGAGGGCAGTGCTGTCCTCCCTGTCACAGTCCAGGGACACGTGTTGCAAAGTGAGATGAAGTGTAATATTTGTTATTAAAGGTTCAGGCCTTTTTTGGCACAGCTCTGTGTTTTGGTCTCCTACTTAAGAACTGCTGAAGTTACAAAAGCCAGGAGTTAATCAGTAACTCAGATGTTTATTACCTGCATGTTTAACTATTTATTCCTCCCTTGCAATACCTGCCTGTTTTTTTCAACCTTTATTTAATGAGTAACTAGTGGGAAGGGGATTAAATGCACCTGTTCTCTCAACATATTAGGACATTTCAGTTGTGGCCATTTTACCTGTAAGTATCTGTATCCCACATTCACTGATACATAGGAGGAAAATCAAGTATTTCTAAAGTAAAATAATTCAGTCCCTTCAGTATAGACTGGTCCCTCCCACATCCTAGTCTGGCATGTTCCCAGCTACAGCAATGCTCTCTCTCCATGTACACCCCGGTATGACTTTACCCTTTGTATACTCTCTCAACAGCTCCTGTTGTCCTTTCCTTCCCGCCTGTCCACACAGAACCACAGAAAAATTTGGAGCTGAGGGACCTCTGAGGGTTATCTGGTCCATATATCTTCCCTCTGTCCTGTGCTAGTGCTTCCATTTACTGGGAGAGGAGCAAGGGGGTTAACAAATCTTCTTGCAGATTGAATTTTGGATTAGGTACTTTCTATAGGGGAGGACTCAGGGCTATTGTTCCCAGTTTTGTCATTGTTACCTCTGTGAAACTGAGCGAGTCAGCAACATCTGCCTGTTCGCATGTAACCTGAAGCAATGTGGTCTGTGAGCACTGCAATAGTAAATCAGCTGAGTATGAAGTTTTTGGACATCTATAAAATAATGTTATTAAGGCAATATAAGGTATTACTATCTTTTTATGCAATTCTTCCTGTACAAGGGATGTGCTGACCTCTCTGTGTCCTTTCCCACCCTATTGCTCTGATTCCTTCTTGTGTTCCATTTCTCCCCTAGTCCTCACTGTCTTCTGTTGTTTTTCTCTCTCTGTGGTCTGTGTTCTGTCAAGTTCACAGGTCAAAGCTCTGTGCATATTCATAATCCACTCTTCCCAATACTGATAATGACATGCTTTACCAGGTTTAACTCCTTTTTGCCCAGCAGAAGTGCTCTCTTTAACTTCTCTTCCATCTTTCTGGTTAGGGCTGCCTTTGCCCCAAAGTCCCCAGTCACCCGCATCACCTTCAGCAGAGAAGTAGGCTGTGAGCTTGGGCCTGAGCACACTCCAAATAAAAGCCAGGGGCATAAAAGTAAATGAGGGCAGGAACACTTCTGCAGTCTTTACTCCTGGAGATATTGGCAGAGCCTGAAAGCACACAGCTGGATGCCAACAGCCCAGGCAGAGTTTAAAGGAGTGGTACTGGGAAAGGAAGGATGGATTGACGGACATATTCTTCCTGTAAACTGAAAAAGTCTGACCACAGAGAGCCAGAAACAACAAATCTGGAACTCCAGAGGGCAAATTTCGTGGTTGCTTTTGAGGGAAGGAACTCTCTTGACCTGGCAGTGATGTTATTAGCTTCCTAGCATTGATTCTGAAATTTCCCTCTCTCTTTCCAGCCTAAATTAAACACAATTAAAGCCACTTATTGCAAAAACAGCCTTAGGTTCATAGTACTATTTATTAAGCTGCCTGAAAAGCCTCAGCTCCTCAGCGAGACAAGCGAAAACATTATTTTTAGATGTTACAACTTTTTTATGTCAGTTATATGCAGTGAGGTGCAGGAGGCAAAAGAAAAGAGTAACCAAGAGAGAGAGCTCCCACAAAAAGAGGGGCCAGTAATTTTCCATTTTTCATTTGCTGGAGGTAGAGTAGTAATTTGGCCACAGATGACAGAACAATAAAGAATAAGCAAAGCTCCCTACTCTGCAGCATGAACAGAAATCAGTCTCCACAGAACGTGCCAAGAAAACCTGTGACCACAGTGAGAGTCTAATGGTGTTGCATGGATTGGTCTTCCTTAATGTGTGTCCTGTTGAGTACCCGAATACCACACACGTTCATTGGTCAAGCTGAAGAGCTTTGTTTCACATGAAGGCCGAAGTCATCCCTGGATGCAAAGCTTTCTTCAGCTTTTCCCATAGGGCTTCAGACAATCAAGGGAACCCGCCTCCTGCATGTGCAAAGTGCTCGTCTATAAAATACTGTATTCTCTGCTGAGGCGTTGTCCTGGTGTAAAATGCTGCATGGGCTCTCCAAAGTGTTAAAACTTAAAAAAAACTGTTCTGTTTTCACATATTTACCAACTGATTTGAATTTATTGTGGTAAGAGACAACAGCGAGGGCATGCACATTTATCTGAGGTGCAGTATTTTGTATGCCATTGACAGCACCATAAAGTTTCTTACATAGCTCAACTGTGTTTTCTAATTATAAACCCAGGTGACACCCCACTCAACGGAGGCATCCAAGCTTGAATTGGCAATTACCTTTATGTTTGCATGTGTCCAAAAACACGATGAAAGGCAGATCTCTTGCCTCACCATGGTGGTGCAAGTGACTGCTGCCGCTTTGGGCTGGTCCCTGCAAAATAAGGGATGGCGTATGCAAGACAGGATCAAAGGCCAACAAGCATTCCTGTGAATAAGCTGGGGCATAGCACATGGACCTGTATGGGTCAGTCACCTCATTCCTATGACAACAGAAAGTTGTTTGGTAGCAGAAGCTGAGGCTCTCAGGCAATTACTGGTGCCTGCCTCCATCCCAGTGCAGATTGCTTGCTGCTCGCATTCCAAATGGCTGCTGCTCTGTGTGTGTAGTGTGCAGGCTCCCAGGTGTGTCCTCCCTGTCTCCAAGCTAGAGAGTGCTGCAAGGAGACCTACAGAGAATCTGAAGAGAGGGTGATGGTGCACAAGCCACCCTCACAGCACTGCAGCTTACTTGCTTCTCAGGATCTCTGACAGAGAAGGGGAAGCTACTTTCTGTGCAGGGATGGTGGAAAACTGATGACTCGTTCCCCCTTCCCATAGTAAAACCTGCAGGAGAAAACAGGAGGAGCAGCAGTGAGGGGCCTGAGACATAGAGAAACTCCAGGTTGTAACTGTGGGAACCCTCTAGGTGCCCAGACCCTGAGCATGTAGCATCAGCCTTCCTAATGGCTGGGAAAGGCTAGTAGTTAAACCACCAACAAGTTAACCTATTTAGTGATTGTTAACAAATTAGTAATGATTTTGTACATTTCTGTCTACAATGTGCAACCAATTCACCTTGTCTGCTCAAGCACTGACATGTCATTATTTCTGATGGGTACTTTCAGTCAAGTGATTGCAGGTGAGATAAGCACATACAGACTACATTCTGTCAGAGGGGGTAGGAGAATGGCTGATGGCTGCAGCATCCGAGGGTCAAGACAGTAAATTCCTGTGTCTTAACTCCCCACTAATTTCTCACTAAGTTTTCCCCAATACATGTCCTTACACTGTAACTGTCTGAAATCCTCTGAAAAGCAGTGTTCATGACAGAACCGGATGTTTTAGGCACATATTACCTGCAAACCACAAAAGTTCATCTGCTGTGTTTGGGATGTGTTGCTTCATAGCTTGCCCTGCCTGAAGACAGGTGCTCTTTTTTTGCGCACTTCAAGAAAAGGCATTCTCTTTCAGGATCATATTAACGTGTTCACATGGAAACAAATCACACCCAGACCCATAGTCAACAGATATGAGCAGAAGCACCTTTTATGGCCATGGACTCTCAAACACAAGAAGGAAAGAGGGAGGATGAAAGAGAAGAATTTATCAGAGGCAATGATGTGCTCAGAGCTCCTGCAGGTCAAAACACGCCAGGCAGCATTGTTCTTCTTTTAGCACTGAACTCAGAAACATCACGTGAAAGGTGTGTGTCCCAGGAAAGGGTATTACCCGCTCCTCTGAGACATGATGGACGTGCTTGCAGGGATGTTTTAGATGGACGTGCTTGCAGGGACGTGATTTTAGAGAATCAGTTGCTGATTCACCACTGGGATTTATGTCTGGGTTAAAATTTTACTTTACTTTCCTAACACTATACAGCTCAGCCTGGATCTCACCAAGACTAGCAAAGTTTATAATCTGTTAACCTTCAACTTTGCCTGCACTTTTCTCCTTGCTTCCTTTCCTGTGCTATTAATCATTGCTTTATTTCTGAAAGCTGAAACCACATGTGGGGAAAACTGATCAGTCAAGCAACAAGTTTCCAGTTCACGCCAATGCCAGAGAGAACTTCCCAACTGTGCATTTACACCGTTAGGGATTAGGAGTCCAAGAGCAGGAGTCTGGGAATGACTGCTCCTGATAACCACTTGAAAGGCATTTCTAGGTCCAGTTTTTATCCTCTTCCCCAGATCAGATACTCATGAGATCCCAGGCATCCCCAAGTCTCAATTTGATTTAAGCCAAAGTGGATTCTCAGCAGAAATTCAGCATTAGCCTTGCCTCAGGCTCCAGGCACACTCCCAAAGGCCTAATATAATCTTGGTTTTGTACATACACCATCTCCTGGTGGAGAGCCCTCAGATTGCCTGTACAACAGTATAGCTTGTACCACCACTGCCATTCTAGGAGGAGCACAGTGGGAGCATGCAACACACATGCACACACACCCCAACACACAGGGCTTTCACACTAGGTTTCTGATGTCATTGTTTTTCCTCATGTATCAGTATGATGAAAACCACAAACACAGATCCAAAGGAAATAAATAACTGGGTGGGGTTCAGGTCATGTTCTCCATGACAGTTGGCTGAATTCCCAGGTGCCTTTCACCTCCTCTAATATTCGTTCATCTTGATAAAACAATGTCCAACTCTTCCCCATCCTGCGAAGTGGTTCCCATGAATCTCTATAGGGTCCTTCTCTCTTCAGTTGTAAAACTTTCTGTACTCTCCTGATCTCATGCGGGAAACCTTTCACCTTCCAAACTGCCTTCCAGCACTTCACATTGCCTCCTGTGTGGGTAGAATGAAGTCATCCCATTTGATGACTCACCTTGCATCTCTAACCAACGGGAGAAAATCTTTTTGTCACCAAAGGTGGCTATACAGAAATATCCTGATTTACACATCAGCTTCCTCATACCAGAGCCATGCCTATAAACTATGTAGTTCACATGTACTGATACTCAAAACAGCACAGCATGCCACAATTTAGAGCTAAGAGATTAAGAGAGTTAGGATTATTCCAGGCATAAACTCTTCTAAGTCACGCCTGAAAATCCCTTCCATGAAGTCTGCAGGCCTAGGGTCAGGAGAGAAAGAAAATCTGTCTGATCACATGACAAAGGGGAACAGAGGTGATGATCTTCTTAAGAAAATGAGTGCAGACCAGGATATAGGCCTTTGAGCCACAGAGGGATTGTACAGGTGCCAGCAGTGAACAAAGGCTATCACCCTTCACACATAGATGTAGCATAGATGAATCTCCTCTTTTGCTGCTATTTATAATATATAAAAAAAAACTAATTAAAGAAAAGCTTGTCTTTAATGGTCTAACTCTTGCTTTTACAAGTTAAGCTTGGACCTGCCCAGGATTTGAATGGGAAATCCCTGCTGTGGATTCACAACATCATAGAATTACAGGTGATCACTCGGTAGAAAAACAGTCAAGCAAAACCAAATAAGCTGAAACATTCTGTTTGACACCTTCTTCACAGTACAGCAAAAAGAAGATAATGGTGAGGAAGACATGAAACCTCCACCCAGACAGTGCTTTCTGATGGATCATAACTAGGAGGGTCTTGCTTTAGCAGCAGGGGGACTGAATATGGCAGAGGAGGAAGTGATTTCTGAAGTGCCTGAGGAATTGTTAACACGTTGTAGATTTGATTTTAGAATTAGTGAGGTTCTCTGAGTTTGGGCTGGATTAGCTGTGATTCCCCATACCAAAAAAATACCTTCTTGGCTTCTCCAAGTCTCAAATACACTTCATCCCCAAACAGAGCACAACAAAATCATTGATGCCCTGGACATGGAGCAAGATGATGGTCTGTTCTCACATCTCCAGCACTACATCTTTGTATGATGAAAGGAAAACAGATGTTCTCCAGATGAAACTCATGTTATTACCACTCTTACTGCTGGCCTGCGCTAAGAAGCTTTCTTTCTGAAGGGCAGAGATCCTATGTGAGTTGGGATGGGAAGTCTTGGCCTTGTGACCAGACTAGTTGAATGGCTGGATGTTACTTTATGTCAGACATGACAACATAAAACTGAATAGCAGCCACTGAAAGCCCAGGTTTCCCCTTTGCTATACAAGTGCCCGAACACATAACTACAGCATCAACTCTGTCAAAGAACAGCTAAGCTCAGTAACGCCCAGAACAACGAATTGTATTTATTCAGCTGTTGGCATAAAACTTTTGCTTTAACAACCGATGTCTGAAGAGCTTATCAGTTGCCAAGTGTTTTATTTCCTTTTGTTTCTTTACTAAAGCACTGCAAGGCCCAGCTCAGACCAGCTCCCTGACCAGACAAACCCTACCAAAGGCTGTAAATCAGCAGGTGAACTGGAAGCTGCTGTTGGAAAAGGCAGTGTTACCAGCAGTCTGATTTCTTTTGAATATGCAAGTAGTATCTGTCTAAATTATGTCTGAAAAAGGTTTGTTGGAGAGGAAAAACACTTAACCAGGTTTTGGAGAGTATCACTCTGTGTCAGCATTGCCAACCCTGCTTCTGGGTGCCAGATTTTCCCAAGACAGCTGCAGACTTAATACCACCTCGCTCCTCACAAAGTACTTTACATCCTCCTCCTACCCTGTCCTCCAAAAAGTCCTTTCAAGAAGACAGACTTAGGAAGATCTTTCAGAGGATATCTAGCTGAGGTGTCTTTAATATATTCCATATTTCACTGACATGCATATGAGAAATATACTCTTCATCTATGGCAGAATTCAGGAAATATTAGGATACAAAGATCTATAGATGTAGACTGGGATCCTTTAAAGGACCTATGAATATGGAGGAACAGATGCTTCAGGGAATTACCATATGAATCTATGGCATGCACAATACCATACAAAAAACTCTATTTATGATGATTGTGTCATTTTTGTGGAAACAAAACCTGCAGCAAATGGGCTAGAATAGCACTATTCAAATCCCTCAGAAATGCAAAGCTTTCCAGTGTTAGTTGTTAGAAGCCTGACCTTTTTGCAATGTAAATACTCTCTGGGAGGATAAAAGATATAAAATATGGACCCAAGTCTCTCTCCCTTTGCACTGAGAGTCCCAGCCAGGATTAATTAGCACTCCTGTAAATTGAATTTCAGTGACAGAGAAATGTTTAACCTTCAGTGTAAGGCAGGCTGCAGTTACCTGCACTAGATGTTATCTAGTAAATAAATCTTGCCTACAGCAGGCTTTCTCACAAGTTTTCTGTCAGCCACACTGTTTTCATCCCTTTAAGAGCTCCACCCAAAGAAACTGAAAAGCTGTGTCGGGAGAAGAAGAAATCCTTCTCCCCAGCCTCCTCTTCAAGTCTGTCCTCCATCCAGGCTCTTGGGAGTCCCCAGCATCTCGTTTTTACTCAGCAGCAGGCAGGCAAGTCCTATCACCCCTTCTAGCAGGGAGCATCCTACCAAGAGCGGCTGTGTCAGAACAAGTCACTTCTGTGGAAACTACGTAGTGCACTAAAAATGACACTGTAATACGACATCCTGGCTTTTTGCCCTCCCTGACAAAACTCCAAGAGAATTCCAGAGCATTTGCTTCTCTGCAGCAAGGCAAAACCGCAGTACTTTATCCACTTTTTGTGAAATATATAGCAAGAATGTAAATTCCCAAAAGACATTTCAAAACCTTCTTCCAGGTATATAATTTTCGATCAGACCCTACAGGATTTATTCACCAAGAGCAATCCTTTGCAATTCAGAGAAATGTTTTCCGCGGACTCCAGCACCTTGGACTCCCACCCGGGGACACTGTCTCAGGTTTTCTCCCATTAAAAGCAGGTTGAGCCTCACCTGCTGAGTGCTGGGCTATTCCCTGCAGGATCTCAAGAGCATTCCTGAAATATTTGTTAGGTGCATCAAACTTATCCTGGGGTCCATCCTCCTTGAATATGTAAAGGATTCCAGTGTTATCTGGTATGGTATCAGTAGGGTACTGGCCTATGCTCTCCTCCCATATCTTATGTGGGATTCCCTACTCTTTGGGACCATCCAGGAAGAAGCTGTTGGTGCCATATTATCAAAGGTAATGCCTCCCTCCAGTGATTGCTCACCAAGAATCCCGCTAGGGTGGGATATGTGCACTTGCATAGACTCCTAATGCAACCTGCCACAAGCCATTTACTAAAGACAGAGCATTAAATATTAATTATTTTTAATCTTTAATTATTAATAACGTAATATTAATTATATCTTTCTTTGCAGTCTATAGAAGTCTTTTTGGGTAGAAGGTGGTGTAGAGGGAAGTGTGTGTGTGTCTGCACGCACGCTATGGGAAGTGTGAATATACTCTGCACCTGCACCCTCAGGTTCTGTGTGGTTGTGATTATAACCTGCTGGTAATCTCCTGAGAAATCTTCATCTTTCATGGGAAAATGCAAATGCAAATAAATTCAAAACGTATCCTAGAAAAGGGTGATTAAAGAATTTGTAATTCTTTAGGTGCCAAGTGGAAAAAAAAAAAAAAACCAAACAAAACACAACAAACAAACCCAAACCCTTAAACATCCCTCAAATTAAAAGGGTTTTTTACATTTCCAATGAAAAAATCAGGATTCCCAGTTTCAAATGGTCTTTTCTTTCATAATTCAGAGTTGTTTAGTTGAGCTGTGGATGCTTTGTGCCACACCTGGGCAGGAAGCAACCCTCAAAGATCAAGAGATCTCAGTCTTAGGAGCTCCAGGGACTTTTTCCCCTACTGAATCTTGACTGATATCTTGGCACTGAGACGTTAGCAGAGGCTTTCCAACCTGGGGTACCTCTGAGTGGAAACTGTGTTAGAAGGGACAGGAAGGGAAGTATTTTGCATCCTGTTAATGTGGAACAAGCATGAGTGAACAGGCAATTGATGTGGAGCCTGCAGATAAGCAGAGTCAGGACTGGTGTCATGGCGAGGTCTGTCTCAGCCCACCTTGCCCTGTGGAGCAGAACATCCCTGGGCAGGGGCGTGAAGATGGGATGAGAGATGGTGGGAAAGGGCAGGCAGGACAAGGATCAGTGTTGAAAGGATGTTGGAACAAGAAAACTAGACTATGAGACAAGGAATATAAGGGCACATGTCCTTTATTGGCTTAGTTGATACAGCTGGAAAAGGCAGAGGTTGCTTCTGGACTGCAACACCTTCTCCAGGTTGGTCTGGTTTACCCAGCTTCAGCAGCTGGAATACCTCTTCATACAGACTTTGTCTCACCCATATTCAAAGACCTGCATGGATTTTGCGTGGATATCACTTCACTTCTGAAAACCCACCCTGACATTTGTAGCCACAGAAACTCCTAAGAGGACATTCCCTACCTAGCAATGAACACTCCAGCATGACCACAAATCAAGTCTTCAGCTGGTTTGTTTGTTTCCCACATTCTGCATCAATGTATTTATTTAATTAATTACCTGTCCATTTATGTATTTATATTTGTCTTTCTAAACTCTAAAGTGCATCTCAAAAATCAAATGGCAGAGACACACTTTAAAACATAAAGCATAATCCTGGTCCTGTGCTTTTGTGATAAACAAGGCAAAAAGGGTAATCCTCTGGGACCCAGGGATGACCCATCCATCTGTCCATCAGTGCGAGTGATAATTTCTCTTCTGGAGGAATGCAAAACCAGAAAGCTAGCTGTGGCTGCAGCTTTGTTGTCCTAGCTTTAGGGGTGTTTTCAAGAAGCAATCAAACAATCTGTCTAACAAGTAAAACTTGTGACTTGCTTTCTCCCACTCACACTTACCAGAGCCAACAAAGGGTATAATGATGTTCATTGTTTTGGTTAAAAATAACATGGGGGAAGTAATACTTCCCCTTAACTGAGTCAGCCTGAGGCAGCTTTTTTAAAAGAATCGTGAACCGTGTTACAGGACATTTCAGCTTCTGAGAAATGCAGTGCAAGGTCTCAATAAATGTGTGTCCGCCCCCAACAGGCCTCTCAGCAAAGGTCAGCGAGCAGCCCGACCAGCTGTCTTAGGTTTCAAAATACTAGTGTCCTTCAGGAAAGGTTATCTTTGGTCAGACCCTGACAGTTTGGACAGGACCATGGGGCCTCTGAAGGCAGCGCTGTCCCCATAAACAGTGCAGTGGAGCAGTTTGGTTGGGTAAGCGGTGTGAGCTTTCAACTACAGGGTGATATTTATTTGCATTGTGGCAGGGACACTGACTGATGGAAACCTGGCTTCTGCTCAGACTGGAGTCCATCTGACCTTGTTTCCTCCCTTGTCTCTTCCCAGTTCAGGTCCTGGGGTGACAGGGCCAAGTTGTAGGACCAGCAGCTGAGTTATGGTATTTTAAATCCATCCTCAAGTTTTAATTTTCTGCTATCTTGTTCATCCCTCTTAGTGTTGCAGTTGCACAACCATGTGTGTTTCAGCACTGAACAATGTGCTCTCTGCACACAGCTCTTTGCAGAAAGCTGTGTGGTTACTATTATGGCCACTATTAAAACATAAAGGAGAGATAAAGACCTGTGTTTCAAAGCAACAAAGGAACAGGATGGCAGAGTAGTTACCACGTATTTCTGGACAGAACCTCTTATCTGAAGTTAAATTTTCATGTTTACATTTTGAACTCTCATAAATGCTTACTGAGCAGAAAGCAAAGTGCAATAAAGCAGTACTTAACTTGAGGATGGTGTTGACCAAGCTTTGCCACATCCCCAGGCAAATTGCATTGAGTGTGGCCAAGAGCTGCCATAGCACAGTAATCTATTACAAACAATAATGAGAATTTAATCAATAACTGAATAACTGATTTTCGAGGGGCTTTCAGCAGACATCAGAAATCACCACTGATCTTTGCTCAAACACATGACTCCTCTGAATAAACACATGCATGAAAGTGAGTCTAAGTGTGCTAGTAAACGGTGTCTCCTCAACAGTAGCAGGAACAGTAGTTTGTCTCCTGGCTGGTATCAATATGACAGCTCTAACTTTGGAGATGTGCAAGGTGAAATCAGCAGGCATAGGTCCCAAAAGGAGAAGGCTCAAGTCTGTAGTTAGCATTGTCTCCTTCACAGGTTCATTCATCATCTCAGTCAACTCCTCTTCCTTTTGCACTGGTGTTTTGAGTTGTGCCTACAAACACAAGCTTTCCTCTCCTGGGTACACATGGGGTACACTTAGGGCCCATCAGTTCTGCTCACTTTCTTCACTGATGAAGGCCTGGCTGCTTGTTTTCTTTGCGTGCTATCTTTCTATGATCCACCACTCTCCCCATGGTGCTATTCCAAGCTTCAATCACTGTAAACAAGTAATGTTCAATCTGTCTCTATTTTCATCATGATGCAGTGGAAATGTCAGTAGCAGAAGGAGCACCAGGCTAGGGTCAAGGAGCCATAGGGAGCTGCTGGAATCAGCTCGGAGATGTAATTGTATGTGAAAACACCAGTGGCTGCTGCTGCTGCTTGTGAAGATGGGACTGTGGATTTGCAATGATGAATGGAGCAACCAGAAAGGAATGGAGGGATACTGTAAAGCCTTCCCTGTAGTCTGTACCATGGAGCTCTCAGCAGCATGGGAGTTTCTGAGGTCTGCCAGTACAAAAATAACCTACACCAAATAAAAATTTAGTCTTACAAATGATCAAAATAAAAAGAACTTCAAATATGTGTGACTTTTTCTCCCCAAACCAAATATATACTTCCATAATGCTGAAGTGATTTCTTCATTTCTTTATTTTACATTAAAAATGCAGCAAGGTGTTATGTAAAGCACTTGTTGCATAAACTCCAGTGACTCACCATCTTGGTGAACATCACATTCCCAAATGCTAGTCTCCAACACCAGGAAGCCTGGTAAGCTGAATACGATAATTTTACAGCAGTACCTTACTACTCCATTTAAAATACCTGTTGTGTAACTGATTCTTTTGATGGGATCTTTACTTTGGAAAAGATAACAGATGTATACATATATTCTCTTGAGGGGTTGTACCATGTTGCTACTGGCTTTACCTGAGAAGTTTGACCAAATGGGGGATGTGTTCCGTCACACTGATGATGGAACAAGGCATTCCTCAGAGATGATCCTACATATCAACATAAGAGGAGTCAGAAAAGAAGGGGTCCAGACCCGTGTTTGCATTTCCAGCCCAGAACACTGTACAGCAGCATATCTCCTGCATTTTGTTCAAGCCACTGTGTTGGGAGTTGTAGATCTGCTTCTCTTCCATCTTCTCCAGAACATTTTTTTATTTTTTTCATACAGCAGACCTGGAAGAACCCATAGGCATCTTTCCCCTGTGGCGCACACATACCAGCCATGCAGATGGAGGTCCCCATTTCAGTCACTTAAGGTCATAGTACAGCATGGTCCACATGGGACTGCCCTGATGTGCAAACCCATATGGAAGAGGGTCACCTCTCACGTTGCTGGGAGAAAATTGAGGACGCATGAGAAACGCTGGTTGTTATCTTCCAAACCTTTATATTTTAGGTAATACTTTTGGCTGTGAAAGGTCCCTGGGAATGGCACTGGTAGGGTGTCAAGGGCTGGGGAAGGAACCCCCCCACCTGCTCTCCTGTAGGAGTACAACCGCTTCTCACCATTATCATGAATGAGCACTGCCATAACACTACAAATTACCTGACACGTTGGGCCAGATCTTGCTCAATTCAAACACTCAGCATAACTTTCATGTAAGTGGGAGTCTCTCATCGGCACCGAGGTCATTTCTAAAGTTATTTAAACACTTTCCACTCCCTTCCCTCCTCCTGCTTACCTCTCCACTCCCCAAACCAAACAATTTCCCCTTCCCATGCTATATTAAGATCATATACAGAAAATCCAATACATTATCCTCAGGATTAAGTAGCATTAGCGAGCGTATTAATATGTTGCTGCTGTGTTTGTATCAGGGGCACATTTATTCTCAGCAGGCACTAAATGTTCTCAGCGATTCCCTGTGCAGGGAAGGTGGGTAGCATACCAAAGCCATGCCTTTAAAGCCTGTGGAACAGTTTAACTACAGATATATTAAGGAATTTGCCTCAGGAATGTAAACAGATCCAGAAAGTTTTGTGAGCCAAGGCAATTAATTTTAACAGAGTTCTCTTGCATGCACACACATGCGAATGCACACATACTGCTCACACCCTTCTGCCTATACCCCTACGTAAATATACAACAACAGCAATATTTCTAAGGCACTAATAATAGTAAATGCTCTTATTACAGAGATGAGAACTTCATACTTATTTGGGGTGGAGTGGGAGGTCATTCACTGGTCAAACAAGGAGGTATCCATTCATGATACAGTATTAAAGGATGACCAGGGCTTAGCTGCAGTGCATAGAAACTACATAAAAAATATCTCTGAGGAGGTTAATATGTTCAAATAAATTTGCCAGAACAAAGAACAGCTTGACCTCAGGAAAATAAAATCAGACCTAATCTTGTTGGGCATTATTGGACCCTTGGGTCATCTTAATCTTCCAGTGCAAATTGTTTACTCCTTGTATTGTTGTGCAGCTCTCAGACACCCAAATTAAATGTTTTTTGCATGTCCTGGTCTGTCAACCTGAAGCTCTGACATACTCCTCTTTTAGGCTTGGACCGCGTTAAGGTCCAAACGCCACACCTAAATTTCTGCACAATCCTTTGGCAGAAAGGATCAAGGCATATAAACCAGTACTTCAGTAACTGTAGATGTTCAGTAACCCTGGAGCACCATCCAGTCAAGCAGTGTACCACTCAGCTTCTGCGCATGTGCTCAGCTGCCCTGTCCAAGCAATCAGGTACCTATTCCTCCATGATCACTCAGTCTTGAAACTATGTTGGACAACCAGTTCAGTCCCATCAGGATCCTTCTCCATTTTGTGTGCCAGGCTGGGCCTTCATCATCCTGGAAAGATCAGGCCCCTCTCAAAATCAAAGTATGGTCACTCCTTTTCAAAAGTGATTACTGATGCCTTTTGTGTCCACTTGTTACATAACACTCAAAGGTTAAAGCATTTTCGCAGGAAATGGGGCGTCACAAGTCCCAGCTGAGGCTTGTCCTTGGATGGTTCCAACCAGGAAATGCCAAGACAACATGGGATAGTATATTGAGACAAAATCTCAGTGTCAAAGGCCAGTGCCAGGAGCACATCTAACGTGTGGTCACAGCAATCCGACAGAAGGGATTATTCAGTCTTCTGGTCAAAATACAGAGACCAAACCCTCCAAGAAGGGTGTTCTTGATTGTATGGAAGACTTGCTGCATTATATGTGCCCTGAGAGTGCCTAAAAGACTGGATCTTGCAAGCAAGCCTCTGCTGATCTCCTGGATTCTGATGGGAACAGGAATGACATAAGCAATGACTACCTCAGTCTGGATACTTCTGGATAGGCAACTTGGTCACAGGAGAAGAGCCAGGACTATAGGTAGCCAGAGGGGAAGCCTGGAGGATATGGTCTCAGCCATAACAGCTGAACCAAAGCAGATGTCCCACCCCAGCTAGTGTTTTCTAGGATGACTTCAGTCACCAGTCAAGATGCCTTCAGTCAAGAAAAGTCTAATAAGCATGAGTACCCCAAAAGTAGAAAGTAGTTTTGGTTGATTTTTAGAGCCATATATGTTTCTAGTCCACATGTCCTTTACTGGACAGGGTGGGTTTGAATAGGAGTGGATTGGATAGGATCAATGGAGAACTCTGTTTATGTTTATACAAACTGGACTGACACCTAAGCAACAACCACAGGAGGAATGGTACTCATTTATGAAGTTTCACTTAGGGAATAAATCTTCTAGTCTCAAAGTCTAGCTAAATCCAAATTTTCTTCATTCTAAGTGTCTGGGGTATGAGATTTTTTCAAGTATATTTAGATTAAAGAATTAAAATTTCAGGATACTTGCCCTGATGTTTTTCTATTGAAATAAAATAAGATCAATATAATTACTTATAGTTAATTACACAGAGAGCCAAGATTTTGGTTCATGTCCATCTTAAATTTTAATTTGGCCATTTGGATTCTTACCATGCTTTAATTCTACTGGGTTTTTGTTGGGGTTTTTTTGGTTTTTCTTTTTTTTGTTTTTGGTGGTTTTTTTGTTTTTGTTTTCTTTTTTGCTAGTAGACTAGAGAACCCTGTGTTTATATACTTTAAATGAAACAAATAGCTTTTGAAACAAAATGTACCTAAAAGACTAAATCTATTGTGTAAAAAAAAAACCCAACACAATTGTTTTTTGATAACAACTGTTTGGAGACTCTTCCTAAAATATTACACATCACAAATTACCAAACTGCCATTGTTTTTTGCTTAAATTTGTTCATCTTGTTAAAAGCATTAAGTTAAGAAAGTTCTTGTTCATTTACAACCTGAGATAAGATTGAGGAAAGTCTAACTCTGATGTTGTCCAGGTAAAGGCTGACTATTTTTGATCTTTTCTGAACTTTGTGGACTTTGTAAGTAGTATTGGGTGCATTTTTTATAGGGGTGGCATTTAACAATACCCTAATCTCAAGTATCCTTGCAAATACCATAGACAGAGAGTGGGAGGGAAAGGGGATTCTGCGCTCCCTGCAAAAAGGAGGGGCAGAAAAGTAATCCTTAAGGGCTCTCAGCAGCCTCATTCTAACCACTTATCTCAGTATGACCGTGGCAGGAGATTTTCCTCCCCAGGAGGAGGACCCCCTCCCCAGGAGGCACCACACCAAATTCTTAGCAGCCCTTCACAACTGGGTCCCATGCGACAC
Organism: Rhynochetos jubatus; assembly: GCA_027574665.1. Lineage (NCBI taxonomy): Eukaryota > Metazoa > Chordata > Aves > Eurypygiformes > Rhynochetidae > Rhynochetos > Rhynochetos jubatus. The sequence goes on along the minus strand of CM050648.1, from coordinate 10,894,054 downwards.
GTGGCCCTGCAGCAGCCACAAGCTCAGGTGGACATGTGAGGTTGGTATTTGGAGGCATGTGTAGATGTGAGCTGATGCCGCAATGCCAGCACCTCTATGGCAACTAGTTGGAGACTTTTATCCCATGGTCAATACACAGAAGCTCATCTGCTTTTTCCTGAATGGTGGGCAGTATTGCACTTAGAAGAGCAAGTGAAATAGGCTGGGTTTTTTGAGAGTAAAGTTAAGTTTCCATGCAGAGACACAAAAAATTCATGCACCTCCCTGCTGCACAAACATAAAACAGTCCAATTTTTGGCAGACTCAGGCAGATTCTGTATTTTCTTGGCAGTAGCAATACAAGCACAAACAAGTATCATCACTGAGGCTTTTCTTTATTTTTCAGATTTTATGAAAGTGATGCTTGGTTTCTTTCTGAGATACTTGGAACCCGTGACTAATTGGATCCACAGTCCCAGCCACAGCCCAGGATCTGACTCTCCCAGTTGTGACAAAAATGCTGACGGATGGCACCCTTTGGCTGACAAAGTGTGATTCTTCACTGTGGACATACAGAGCAGGACCTGGTGGGCTCCATTCTGTTCTCACCATGTGGGATGCTTGGACTTCTTAAGCTAAAGTGTTTTGTCACACCTCTCATAAGCTAGTTGCTTGGACTCACTATAGTATCTGCTCTCATAAAAGGGGTTCAGATTATCTCCCCGTGTAGTTCATAGAAAGACCCTCAAGGATGGGATTGACGAGTTTTGTCTACCTAAACGTGTGATATCTAATGCAAACTAATTTTGTAACCTTCCTATGTAATCAGTGGAGAAAGTAAACACATGGGAGAACAATTCAACCACTTTTAGACACACCTTTAAGGATGAGATGGATTATCTTGCATAGGTGCTTCTGCATTGTCTGAAAACTCTTGATGCACCTCTTAGCAGAGGTGAATTCCACTTTTAAATCACACGGGATGAGGTCCAATTCCCAGCTACTCTCACTTCTTCCAAATCTGCACTGCAGCTCATCTGTCTCAGCAGCATATGGGAAAAACCTCTGACCCTGTGTCAGTTGTCAACATTACAACTCCCCCATTGCCTCTGCCCTGGGAAGGGCTAAGCCCTTTGCCTTTACAAGAAATTTTGCTGAGTGTATATTTATAGCTGTTATTCATTAAATAGATTCACCTGACCAGAGGGCTGCCACAAACAGTTCATTCTTGGTACTGTTTTGTAAAGGGAGGGTTTGTAGTTAGCAAAGCTGTTTATTTCATCTACAGTAAAAGTCCTCCTTCAGGATTGTGCAACCACAGTTTAGGGTAGGTACTGATATTTTTTAAAGCTTAGATGTTCTTTCAATTTACTGATTATAAACACAAGGGGAAAACACAGTCCAAGAGACACTCAAAATCATTTTTCTGAGTCTGAAGACACTTAGAACTTTTGGCACTTGATGTTTTCCATGGTGTATCTGCTGTCCCCTTTAAACTTCTGCTAAGAAGCCGTTCAGTGTCATTCCAAACCTAAACTCCATCAAAACCCAGAATGTGGACAACTCTTTGCTTTTGTCAGCTGTGGGGTTTGGCCATGCAGGAGAGAGCCATACATAGGCAGGTTGAATTGGGATTTGCCCAATCAGGCTCCCTGGCCTCTCCATGGTTGATCCTCCTTCTTTGCCCTGAGACATTTTAGGAACATTACAGCTTCCTACGGTTAGGCTCTGCTCTTTTGCTGATGTCCATTCTACTTCTTGCTACACTGTTTTGCTCTTCCCTCACCCTCATTTCTTTGCTCTGTTTGCTTTCCTTAAAAAAGCATGAATCATCACCTTGAAGTCTCTCTCTCTCTCCTTTGGCTTGCTTAAACTCAGTGCCAGCCTAACAAGCTGCAGTTCAAATTAATCACATCCAAATTGCTATTGCTCTTTGTCCAGAAGCTCACTGATTAGTGCAATCTAGTCTTGTGTCCCCGTTTATTTCAGAAGAGTTCACCCCTGCCCAGAGAGTATTTTAATTAGTAGTCTACAGGATATTCCCTTGTACAACTGTTTCAATTATGTTTAATGAGTAACACTGTACACTCAATAATTAATTAACATTAAAAGAAAGAGAGCCTAACATTGTGATTCACTGGTTTGGTAGTCTTTGGTCCACAATTTGGCTGTTTTTTCTTCTATAGACTACAGAGCAAATAGTTTTAGGAGCAAATAGTTCAGTGTGTCAGGACTGTGAGGTTCTGTTCCAGTGTTACCACTGAATAGTAGTGACATCCAAGATCTCCATTTGTCAGCACCCCAAGTCTGTTGTAAAGGTCTTCAGTGATCACTGAAGCCAAATGAGCTTGCCTGGGGTAGAAGGTGACGTTGTGCAATGTGGTTAAGCTGCCGAACAGCTGCAGGAGAGGTGAGGTTTGACAGGGTGAAAAGGTCACCAGTGCACCAAGGAGCAAATCAGGGACATCACAGGCTGTACAAGCACCCATCCTCCCCAAGAAGCAATGCTTCACATTGCCAGTGCACAGCAAACCACAGCAAACACACTCAAATATGGGTCAGTGACAAAATCATCACCGCATCTCAGCTCAGCTAAGGGCGACTTCTTTTGCTGTTACCCACAAGTGCTGCTCCTGTGTTTCAAATCAACCTGTCACTTAACAGGAGGCAGAGCAATGAACCTTGATTTTTCATGCCTGTTTGCGAAGCCTCCACATCCTATGCAAGACACAGTTTTTGCACAAAAATTGAATTTCTCTCCATCAACGTATGAATCAATGCTTGGAAAAGAATGAGATAAAACCCAAAGTATTTGAAAAGCATGTCCAAAACATTTTTTTATCCTGTGATGAGATGATGTATCAGAGAACAATTTTGTACTTTGAAATAGGAAAAACTATCTGTGGCACCTGAAGTTCACTTTCTTCCTGAAATCTGATGCTACAAGATGGACACTCAGCATGTAGCAGGAAGGTAGAACAGAAGACTGGGCTTTTGACCCTTTCCAACTAAAATATGAAGTGCAATAAGCTTTTTCCTTCTTTCATTAAAAAGAAAATTTAAATCACATTTTGCCAGCAAAAATAATTGCAAACCTGTAGGGAGCACTGTGATAAAAACAAGCATCTCAGATTCCTTGTGGTCTGGCTAAAAAAATATTCTTTCCTTAATCTTCATTATAAACAGTATGAAGAGCAAAATCCAAAAGAAACAGAATTACATATTGATGCTTCATGCAACAAACAAATTTGAGCGAGCACTTCCAAGTCATGAGATTACTGCACAGTAGTTGGTCTTCTGGTCAGTGCTGGACACTGTATGGCCTGCTGCAGTCCCTCTCCTGGCTACATTTTGATGATTAAGTAAGTTCAAACATTTACATCAAAGATCTCAAAATGCTTCATGTCCTGTTGCACACATTATTTAGTGGCTGTTTGAGCTTTGTAGTTTTTGGTTTTGATACAGAGAGAAATTGCCAGGACTCAGATATGTCTTGGGGCTATTCTTCATTTTTAATGGAGACACAAAAATCTGATCTCCCAAACTCAAATAAACAACAGGGAAATCTCTTGCTCAGGGATCCCTAATCCTCCCAGTAGCATAGCAGCCTCTGTGCAGGAGCAAGACTACATTTCAGACACACTGAGCATCACTCAGCCAGACCTCAGCCAGCAGCATCCTGGATGCAGACGGCACAGTAAAACACCATTGGAAACCGTCAGCACAAACTGACACGAAATTTCAATGTGTTAGCCCCCAAAACCCTGACTTTTGGCACATGAAGATTTAAAGTGAAGGGCCAGCACATCTAAGCTGGGGCTAGATCAGATGTGGCTTACATCCAAGCACATCAGGAAACATCCCCACGCTCACAGCACTGCCAGGTTAGGGCAGATCTAAAATAAAAAGATTTGCTGACGTCGCTTTACTGAACTGAAATAGCAATATCACCCACAAAACTCTCCATGGAGAGGCAATATATATGCAATAGGAGCCCATTTATATAATATATATTTTATACCTCATGCAATATGAATCATAGATTCATAGAATCATGGAATGGTTAAGGTTGGAAGGGATCATCTAGTTCCAACTCCCCTGCCATGGGCAGAGACACTCTCCACTAGACCAGGTTGCTCACAGCCTCATCCAGCCTGGTCTTGAAGACAGTCAGGGATGGGGCACCCACAGCTTCTCTGGGCAACCTGTTCCAGTGCTTCACCACCCTCTCCGTGAAGAATTTCTTCCTGATATCTAATCTCAATCTCCCCACTTTCAATTTAAACCCATTACCCCTTGTCCTGTCACTACAGGCCCTTGTAAAAAGCCCCCTGCCCCAGCATCCTTGTAGGCCCCTTCAGGTACTGGAAGGTGCAATAAGGTGTCCCCGGAGCCTTCTCTTCTCCAGGCTGAACAAGCCCAATTCTTTCAGTCTTTCTTCATAGCAGAGATGCTCCAGCCCTCTGATCATCTTCGTGGACTCCTCTGTACTCGTTCCAACCAGTCGATATCTTTCTTAAGCTGAGGGCTCCACAGCTGGACACAGTACTCCAGGTGGGGTCTTACAAGAGCAGAGTAGAGGGGGAGAATCCCCTCCCTCGACCTCATGGCCACACTTCTCACACAGCCCAGGATACGGTTGGCTTTCTGGGCTGCCAGAGCACACTGCTGACTCATGTTCAGTTTCTCATCCACCAGTACCCCCAGGTCCTTCTCCTCAGGGCTGCTCTCCATCCATTCTCCACCCAGCCTGTACTTGTAGTTGGAATCGCCCCGATCCAGGTGCAGGACCTTGCACTTGGCCTTGTTGAAGTCCATGAGGTTGGCACAGGCCCACCTCTCCAGCCTGTCCAGGTCCCTCTGGATGGCATCCCTTCCTTCCAGTGTATCGACTGCACCACACAGCTTGCTGTCGTCAGTAAACTTGCTGAGGGTGCACTCGATATGTGATCAAATGATTTTGCCAGCATGAGCTGTATCATCACTGCCTAAATGAACCAGATCCATGTGTGTCAACTAGTCCTCCTAATTTCTCTTGGAATTATCAAGTATCTTGACAGCATGGGCCTTCAAGTTGCAGCTATACATCTTTGCAGTTGCAGACAATATGCCTTTTTAAGTTGAAAGTCGTTATTTGGTGCCTGAATAGCTGTGCTATAAGCAAATATTATGCATTTGTATTTGCTCCCCTGGTACAGTGATTGAAACAGTATCGATCAGGCACTGCATCTCCCAAAAAGACTAGCATTTTTCCCCATGGTGTCTGAAACCTGAGGTCAACATTTGTATTCTTCGTGTTACTATTAGTTATGCATAGATGATGCATTTTGTACTAATTTATGCCCCTCTCTGTTGCTCTGAAGGTTGTAGGAAGGTATGTAATAGTTCAACTGTACAGACAACCTGCCAGCAGCAGCCAGCCCTGTCCACGCAGCTCTGGTTTACAGATTAATAGATCCATTGTCTTAGAATAGTGGAATAGTTTCAGTTGGGAGAGACTGTTAAAGGTCACTTAGTCCAAGCCCCCTGCAATGACCAGGGTGTCGTGGTTTAACTCCGGCTAGCAAAATACCATGAAGCTGCTCTCACAAATCCCCATCCCCTCCTCCAGTGGAGGGGAAGAATCAGAGGAAAAAGAAATAAGGAAGCTCGTAAAATTGAGATAAGAACTATTTACTAACAAAATCTAAATCAATATATATATAGGTACTACTAATAATAATAATTAAAACAGTAGAAAATTAAACATATAGTACAATATATACAATATGATACAATATGATACAATTTCCCACCATCCACTGACCAATGCACACCCAGATGTTGAGAGCCCGAGAACCACAGCCCGAGAGCGATCGCAGCCCAAGAGCTGCGGCTTGAAGGCCGGAGCCCAGGAGCCTATGCAGCAGATTCTGAGCAAACCTTATCACTGATAACACGGCCAGAAAAGTCAAAACAATCCACAAGCTCCCACACGAAGGAGCCAGCACAGGAGTTAGCAAAGCAGCTAATGCAGGAGGGTTAGCAAGTGCCCGGAGAGACGAGCAAGGGAGTAAGGGGGAGAGAGAAGGGAAGAGTAATGGCTACCGGACCCTCTTCCCCACCCAAAAAGAGACCGGAACATGACGTACTATGGGATGAAATACTTCCTTGGTTAGTCTGGGTCAGCTACAGTATCCAAAGCGGACAAAAGACTTTGAGTTCAGTACAAGCCATCCCCAGCACCAGCTGAGGCCTTATCAATGTTTTCACTTACTGTCCAGAAACACAGTTTCTTGGCAACCAGAGTAAAGGGAGTTAGCCCTTTCCTGACTGAACCCAGCACACAGGGGCATCTTCAACTGGATCAGGTTGCTCAGAGAACCTTCCAACCTGACCTTGAATGTTTCCAGGGATGGGGCATCTACCACCTCTCTGGGAAACCTGTGCCAGTGTTTCAACACCCTCATTGTAAAAGATTACTTACTTTTACATAGTCTGAATCTCCTTTTTTTTTTAAGTTTAAACCATTACCCCTTTTCCTACCTGTAAAGGCCCTACTAAAAAGTTTGTCCCCATCTTTCTTTTAAGCCCCTTTCAGGTACTGGAAGGCTGCAATAAGGTCTCCCAGAAGCCTTCACTTCTCCAGGCTGAACAAGCCCAATTCTCTCAGCCTGTCCCCATAGCAGAGGTGCTCCAGCCCTCTGAGCATCTTCATGGCCTCCTCTGGACTCACTCCAACCCATTGACATCCTTCTTATGCTGAGGGCTCCACAGCTGGACACAGTACTCCAGGTGGGGTCTCACAAGAGCAGAGCAGAGGGGGAGAATCCCCTCCCTTGACCTGCTGGCCACACTTCTCCTGATACAGCCCAGAATACGACTGGCTTTCTGGGCTGCCAGCGCACACTGCCGGCTCATGTCCAGCTTTTCATCCACCATCACCCTCAAATCCTTCTCCTCAGGGCTGCTCTCAATCCCTTCATTTCCCAGTCTGTTGATGCCAGGGATTGCCCAGGCACAGGACCTTGCACTTGGCCTTGTTGAACCTCATGAGGTTCACACAGGCCCACCTCTCAAGCTTGTCCAGGTCTCTCTGGATGGCATCCATCACGTAAATCCAACCTGTTTGCTTGCCTACCCTGAACAGTGTTGGTAAATAACAGCAGCTTCTGTGTCACATTGCTCTTTATACTTTTCTTCGCTCAGAGGAGTTTTGTTAGCTTAGACCTTGCTATCCTGCTTCCAGCAGCACTGCTGTAATCACCTGTGAAAGAGCTTAAGTGGACTGCCAGCTTCACTCTTCAGAGATATCCTCAGGCTGATCATAAATGCACTGTTGCAGAACAGATATCACATAATCCTGACAAGCAGATCTGCCCCACAAATTTATTTGTATTTTTTATTATATTTGTTTTAATAAATACATGAATGTAATGAAAATCACTCTTTGGGATTCCAGAATTGAAAAGGAAGCATTTCGCTATTTAAGAAGAGAAAAACAATGAAAATTTTTAATCAAAGACATGTGGAGAGGTAGGGGAAGAAAGGGAGATTTTATGGAACATTTTCACTGGAAAAAATGCAGTTTTCTTTGCTAATAATAATATCTCTAGACACATGTGATCCCTTTTCAGGAACCAGTGCTGACGGAGAATGGAATAAGAGAGCAGGAGCACAACCAGACCTCTCCTCCCTCACTGGGAAGGTGATGGCAGGTTTGCAATGCCCCAACAGGTCTTGCCATCGCTTGGAGCACTGGCTGCCTTCTCCAGAGAACATGAGCAGCCAAAGTATTTCCACTCTTAATGACAATTTGGCAAGAGGAGCCTGGCAGATGATTAGACGATTGTCTTGTTTACTCACAACCTATTCAGCAGCCTCCTGCCAGCCCTGGCTGAGCTGGCCATCCGTGCCATCAGGAGGGGAGCTGTGTTTGCAGCAGACATGGGTCTGCTTCCACTCACATCTGAGCAGAACATCACTGGACGCCTTCCAGCACTGGCAGATATTGTCTGGGGCACTCTGCTTGGCATGCCTCACTAACAACCCTCTCCATCTTTCTCCTGAGCCATCAGCCCTCACACCCTTCCCCTTTTTCTGGGTTGTCCCCTCTAATGAGCATTTTTTCTTTGCCTCAGTTTCCATGCAGAAGGGTTTGATAGAAGGTGCCGAAGGACCCACTGCTGCATGTGGGACACAGAGCCATGTTGCAAGGCACATGTGCAAAGGGTTGGCTCATGCAATGGCTTGGCTGGAAGGGATAGGTCTGACCTGCAGCTCATTGCCCTGGTCACACCCCAGCTAGAAGGGATGACACCCTGCATGTGACTGTCTACCTGATTAGTCAGGTATGACTCCCTGGGGTGGCTGACAACCTGATTACAGGATCACATGGAATAAAAGGATGGGAACAGTGACAGTGCTGTAATGCATGGTGGAGAATGGGACATTAAATCCATAACCCTTTCCCAGGATGTGAGATTTGGTAATTTTGATGAAGGACTTGAAGACAACCAAAATGCAAGTGCTTTTACAGTATAGAACATCTGCTGAGAAATCTCCATGTGCACAGTCCTATATTTACAATGTGTATTTTGCATGGACACAGACATTTTCTAACAAACCACAGCTGTCTTTTGGACTGACAGTTACTGGTCTGTGGCTCAGAAGGAGTCTTTGGTAGGATCTGTGCATTTAAAAACGAAACAGCCCCAGACCTTTGTCTCCTCTTGTGGAGGAATTGTGGTGAAATTGTGGTGCAAATGTGCATTAGTAGGGAAGTCTGTGGGTGTGTTGCCTGTATATGGAAGTCTTTTTTTCCACGCTTAGCAAGATCTGATTTTCTGCTCAGTGTATGCATTTGTATACACGTGTGAAATGTGATCACAATACATGTTCAAGATAAAAAATCAAGTCACTGATGTCCGAATGATTAGCTCTGACTGGTTAATAAGTACCTACTTGACAAACAGCAGTCTGATGGAAAAGACTGTTATATATGAAAAAAATATCAAAGCAAATGATAAGTACAGGATGAGAATGATAAGGTGCCTAAATGTTGCACTTTCTGCTTCAGCTTCCCAAGTAAAATTAAGCAGCTTAGGTGCTGGGTGATCAGACCCAGAGGAACAGTCATTTCCATCAAACTGCATGGAAACAGTGATGGGTTGAGCTGGGAGCATTTCTGGTTTTTTCACACTGACCTGGCATTTTGGTTCTAAAACCTTCTTTACAAATACACTGCTAAATTTCAGGGCATTGGCTGCAATCTTCCATGGGGTTTCCATGCCTGAAATGATCCTGAACCTTACGGCTTGACTCTTAAGACTTCTTGTTTGTTTTTCTCGTGGTTTTGTTAGTGTTCAGTTTCTTGTAGAAGTCTTCAGCCAAAATTATTCTCAAAGGTTTCAAAAAGGAAGGGTGAGTGGGAGGGAGGGAGGGAGGGAGGGAGGGAGGAAGGAAGGAAGGAAGGAAGGAAGGAAGGAAGGAAGGAAGGAAGGAAGGAAGGAAGGAAGGAAGGAAGGAAGGAAGGAAGGAAGGAAGGAAGGAAGGAAGGAAGGAAGGAAGGAAGGAAGGAAGGAAGGAAGGAAGGAAGGAAGGAAGGAAGGAAGGAAGGAAGGAAGGAAGGAAGGAAGGAAGGAAGGAAGGAAGGAAGGAAGGAAGGAAGGAAGGAAGGAAGGAAGGAAGGAAGGAAGGAAGGAAGGAAGGAAGGAAGGAAGGAAGGAAGGAAGGAAGGAAGGAAGGAAGGAAGGAAGGAAGGAAAAGGCCAGGCCTGCCACATACAGGAAGGTAAGAGACCATCAAAAAACAAAAATAAGAAAGATGAATGCAATGGACAGAAAGACTTGCTGTAAGAGGAGGCTGAGAAGAAACATGAAATGTGTTGAGACAGAGAAAGAGGACCTTCTGCATCCTCCAGCTCTGCCAGAGAGACAGGGAAGATGAGGCTCATGAAAAACAGAAATTACCTGCCCCATTTCTTTTAAAGAAATCCATATCTAGTTACAACATTCCCTTACAGAAAAGATTGTGTTAACATTAGGAAATAAAGCTAACCCACTTAATTTGAGAGGCAAAAGAATGTGTGTCCAGGGCCTACAGCAAAAAGGAGAATGTGGGAATAATAAAACCTCTGTTGTCTGCTCCAGCATGGGTGTGTAAGATGATCTTGAGAAAGCCATCTGCAAAAAAAAAAAAACCAACATAACCAAAAAATTTCAGTATCTCACAGGAGGGCTGTCAGGCCTTATGGTTGCCAGTTTTCCGTTACTAGCATGTTAAACTCTCTAGAATGGCTTAAACAATAATTTTCTCACATTTGTTGTATACATTTTTTTGCCAAGAGTGTTTTGAAAGCTGCCTGCTGCTGAGGCCTTCACACCCCAGCAGCTGTAAGATGCCAGTTTTTATCAGAGCATTGTTTTTGTAAGGCATGTAGTCTCCTGGTATCCCTGGAGAACATCAGAAAAGCTGAGGTGGACTCACCAAAACCCTTACATGGTAGCTTTATTAAAGAGCACTCAATCCTGACCCAGAAAACCTTGCCAGCATGTGCAAACTTCTGCTTATTCTGCAGGAATGAACCTGCTGCAGCACGGAGGTTGTTGGACCTGTGTGGTTTCTAACAGTGACCACAGGCCTGAAGCACTTCACAAGCCCCCTTTTCCCTGGCTATAAGCTTATTTAGGAAGCAGCCTTACTACCCAGGACAGAAGGACACACAGAGAGAGGTTGACCTATTTGAGTTTTCTACAGGTGTCCTTCAGCCTTCCCAGCTGCCCAGCGAAATCATAGAATCATATCATAGAATGGTTTGGGTTGGAAGGGACCTTAAAGATCATCTAGTTCCACCCCCCCCTGCTGTGGGCAGAGAGACTCTCCACTAGACCAGGTTGGTCACAGCCTCATCCAGCCTGGCCTTGAAGACAGTCAGGGATGGGGCACCCACAGCTTCTCTGGGCAACCTGTTCCAGTGCCTCACCACCCTCTCTGTGAAGAATTTCTTCCTGATCTTCTAAATCTCCCCAGTTTCAGTTTAAACCCATTACCCCTTGTCCTGTCACTACAGGTGCTTGTCAAAAGTCCCCCCCCAGGTTCCTTGTAGGCCCCCTTCAGGTACTGGAAGGCTGCGATACCCCCGCAGACACCACTCTAGCTTGGCCAGGTTACAGGTGCTTCATCCTGGGACATGCAAGGTGCTTCATCTTGGGGCATGCTAGACTGCATGTGGGAACACACTGGGGCAGGCCTCTGCATCTAGACCTGGTGTTACAATACCAGTGGTGTAAAGGAAATTCTCAGAGGCCCTCTGCATGGGAGTTTGCCTCTCCTTCCCCTTATTTTTTTTAGGTTTATCAGGCATTGGAATGGGCTGTCCAGGGAGGTGGTTAAGTGACCATCCCTGGAGGTGTTTGAGACATGTGCATGAGGTGCTGAAGGACATGGTCTAGTTGTGCTACTATCCGTGTTAGGTTAATGGTTGGACTTTATGATCTTAAAGATCTTTTCCAACATAAAAAATTGTATGATTGTAAGACTACTTTAGTTAAAGCCTTTCTGGGATGGCTGCCTACCCCTTCCCTCTCAACCCGTCCTTTGGAAAGTATCATTGGTGATGAGATTTCCAGCAGAAAGGGGGTTTCAGTCCCTTTGTTAGGAACAGAAACGAAACATGCTTCATTGCACCTCATGAATTCTTTCAACATAAGCATCTTTGGTTACATGTTTCTGTAGCTGGACATATGTGTCTGTCACCACGGTAAGGGAGAAAAGAATTTTCACAGAAGTGAAAGTGTGGTGCTCCCTTTTATCCTGATCTGATTGTTAAACAAATGAGCTCCCATTACTTCGACATCTATCTGTGCCTCCAAAAGGGGCTATTTTCACCCCTGTCTCAGTTTACACTTAAAGTAGTAACCTTCTTTTTATGGGCTCTGTTAATTAAGGGGAATAATCTTAATTTCAGTTAGTAAAATTGCTTTGTGTGTATGTGGGTGTGTGAAAATAACACAGTATCTTATTTCAAACCTCATGGGGTTTCAGCAACTGTGCCTTTAACAGAAAATCTCAAAAGTCAACAGCCTTATAATATCTAACTTCTGGGAACCAGAGTAAGGGGAAATTAAATATCCATCTTTGAGTTTAATGGTGTAAAATTATGTGTGTAGATAACTGCCATTATGAGCATAACTCTCTCGTGCTGAAATACAGATCCCAAAAGGCACACCTTGCCCAGACAAGGCAAAGCCATATCCCACAGCCCCTGCTTGCTTGTATCAGCCTGCAAGGGAGTATTGCATGTGGGGAGGAGAGTGGGCTGTGCCGGGGCTGTGCCCAGGCAGACATTTCCAGGTGCAAAGCCACACGTCCCAGGGGAGGAAAACCTCACCCTCTTCTGAATATGCCTTTCTTCTTCTTGGCTGTTTCCTGATCATCCTGCCCTTCTTCAGCTCCCAGTCCCTTTTTTATTTTTTCTTGATCAAAGATATGCAAATGTTGCTCTGAGTCACGGCTGCTGCAATAGGAGTTTCATCCCTTTGGTAAAAGCAGCGCTGCGCAAGTGTGCATTTCTGCTTTACGTGATTGTCTGCACGTCCCTTGGCAGACAGCAAGTACGTCTCCCAAACCACAGCTCACGTCTAATCACTTCCACTCCAAACTCTTGAGACGGAGTTAGGGACAATATAATAACCAGTTTCTTGCTAGCAACTGGGAAATAGTCCAACCAAAAAGTACAGTGAATCTGCTGGCTGACATCTAACTCATCCGAAGTACAGGTCTACAAATAAAATTCTACAGTCTCTTGGCAGACTTAAGATTCAGAGAGACCCTGTCTTCTTAGACACTTCTTCACTCAGCTTTGCAGGAGATCCTGCCCCAAAATTTGGAGGGAGTATTACTTGCAGGGTTGGTTAGGTTTTAGGAGAGGGTTCTTTTCTTAGGAAAGATCTGCCCACTTTTAGAGATGGAAGTCTTGCGTTTGCAAAGCAGACCACCATCATTTAAAATTCACATTCATTTGTTGGCAGCAGATAACCTTGCACTCATTGGCAGATATTTCAAATTCTTCCAGTCCCGAACTGCTGTTTGCAGGTGTTCACACATAGCCCACTGTAATGGGATCTGGTCCTGCTTATGGCGAACTGTACTGTGCATGGTAAACAAAATGTGGAAATGGCAGCAAACAGACCTTTTCAGGATAACCGCTGAAGTGGAACAGCAACATGTAGGCAACATGGACACTGGGACAAAGACTGGTCTCGCAGCTCTGGCCTTGCTCAGCTGGAGGATCACCAAACAGACAGGGAATAGGACTAAAATGAACTAAAAGAGAATCTTTCCTTCCTTTCCCATTCCATATGTTATGGTTTCACAGCATCCAGCAAACAGCATAAGCAGACATTTCTCCAATTTGTCACACTGCCTTCAGAAGGAGTTTATTATTTGAGCAGGTAATGCAGGGGTGAGGCCAGTGATGTACTTTCACATTTCATGTCTCTCCAGTATTTTAAATTTCCCGTTCACTGCCAGCCAGGAGTATACCTGAAGCAGGGCAGGTGGGTCAGGTATGACAAGGTATGAGCCATGACATGATTTGTAACTTTTAGAGCCACCCATTGCTGAGTGTTTCTAAGGAGAGGCTGTGGAGCAGGACAGACTCTTCAGGCAGTTCAACAATTTTTCTTCACAATGCACATGATGAAGCTTCTTCATAATATCCACTATGATGTCAAGCATTACTCTGTAATGTACTCTGTAACTACATTACAATGTGCTCTAGACTGCACCTCTCAACTAGCCTTGTAAAAGAAACTCATTGATCCCATGTGCTGAGAGTCCTTAAAGCAATGTCTTTCCATATAAATAACAATTTTGGCCATTTTATATTCCTATTCAAAATTGGGTTAGTAATAAAGATGTTTTTCTTTGGTTTTCTGCTTATCTATTTTCATGGTTTTCTTATTTAAAAGTTCTTGCTTGCTTAGGAGCAGATCTTACACATTCTGCCCAAATAAAGAGTAATAGTCATGCCATAATTTAGCTCTGTCAGTAGTGAGGGGATGGAAGAGGAAAGATTGGGATAGTAGAATATTTTTCATTTTACTTAGGCCACATACTACAATGGTTTGCAATACCCATTTGCAGGCAGAACTGGGAAATGTCCTGGTACATATGAGTCCTTAGATGCAGACTGTGTCCACAGCTGTTAACCAGTGCTTTACCATTGACAGAGGAGACATGAAGTGGAATGTCCTGTTGGGATAAACCTGAGGACCAAGCAAAAGTATGGTAAAACTCATTGGGAGTTGTCCATAATTCACCAAGTAGTCCAACACACAACACAAGGGCTTGGGCTGGAGCAACAGTAGGTTGGAAGGGCTACTTGCTCCAACAAATTCTCTTAAATGGGGGCAAATAGACCCATGTGTAACTAGTAGGCTTGGTCTTGGTAGCCAGGCAGGTGCAGACTGGCAGGAAAGGATGGAGATGCGTTAAAGGAAAGACAGACAGATGCAACCACTGTGCAATGAGGTTGGCACTGGTCGCTGGGCAAGAAGATTCAAAACAGAGAAGCTCAGAACTAATTCACTAGTCATCTACTAGCTAAAAGGGATGAAATTCAGCAAGAAACTTGAAAACTAGTTGTAAAAACCTGTTACTGCTTCTTTGAACTGGGTAGAAGTTGGTTATCTGTGGAAGTCATTTTGTTTAAGGACATCACAGTCAAGGAGGTTTCTTTTATAAGATGTTTTTTTAAGCATTCCTTAATGACTGAAGCGGGGATGCCTTTTGAGGTGGGGCAGAGAGTGTGAGTAAACTTGTTCTGGATTACAAACAGTTTTTGCTGAAGAAGAACCAATATTGGTCTGTGGCAGTACAGATGTGGGTCTGTGCATGCATCTCACTTGAGCACCCTGCCTTGGGCAGCCCTGGTTTGCTGTTCTGGCACAGATGTCTGTTGTTGAACAGATGTTGTCTTGTAAGCTTCCCTAAGCAGCTCCATTTTCCAATCAGAATTGTAACTGGAATTATGTACAGCAGATAATTGCAGTGTTTATAAAAGGGGAGTCTAAAAAACTGGCCTTGCAGCTCAGCGAATTGAGGTCACCCAACAAGCTGCTTCCCTCCCCTCCTGCTTTTTTCTTTCCAAAAAAAAGCCAGATGACTTTATTAGAGTCAGCCGCTGAATAGATACTGTTGGCATTGCCAGCCAGGAAAGGCAGCTACGATACTCTTTTGTCACTAACTTATTTTTGACCAGAGAACAAACCAATGCTTGCTGTATCGTCAAACAGGTAACAGTCTCTCGTGTAATTATAGCAAATTATTATAATGGTTATTATAATAATTTATAGATATCTTTCCCAGTTCCTCCATCATGTTTTTTCCCTGTTTAGTCTGTGACTGTCTTGAGATCATAAGCATTTTGGGCAGGGACTGTGTCATACGCAGCGCTTGTCACCTTACTCATGCTTAAAGACCAAGATTCTGCTTTTGGTAATTATATTGTATCACTGAACTCAGCTGTTAGCAACAGGAAAAAAAAATTGTATCATCTGGATCAGTACATAATAACTGTAAAGAATCACAATATTATTTTAATTGGAAGGAATCACAGTATTATTTTCCCTGCCTTTGTTTTCCAGACCAGTGCAAACATGCAAATACGTCAGGACTGGATTGTCTATGCAGTTGTCTAATGAGACATTGGCAATTAGTTTAGGCCTCAGCTTGTTAGATGCAATGGCCCTGCTAGTCAGCAGGTGTAAATCAATATAAAATAGCTGTTGAAAATCTGACCCAGAGATTAAAGACTGTTATATCTGAAGCCAAGAAATAATCTTTGGATATTACAGTGCCTGAAAAAGTGTTTTGAATTAAATCTTCAGTCTGCAATGCTAATGTAATTATAACTTCAGAAAAAGAAAGCATCAGCCTTGTTAAATAAACACCTCTGTGGCAGGCAGAACAGAACTTTTAAATAAAACAAAATAAAGTTGTAGTTCAAACAAAAATCTCTTAAAAGTCAATCCAGAATACTTTTCTTCAAACAAGTTAAAAGATTCTTCATATTTCCCCTTTTCTTCCAAGTTCTAACCATGATAGAGAAGTTATTGTCTAATACCAATATCGGAGCATGACAGATGATAACATATTACACTGTAGACAGGCTGGTGGTTTGGCTAAGCTCCACTGTTCTTGTAAGAGCTTCATCTCCACACATTTTGGTATATAGACTTGATTGCAAAATCTCTGTAGATACAAAAGTGTGTACATAAAATTAAATGTTAAGCTCTAAATGGGGCACCACAGACCCTTGGATAATGGGCCACAAAACCAAAATGTGCAAGCAAAGACTTCACTTTAGTCTTAGCTCTTCAAGGAACCTGCAGTGGTAGAATGTCCACCTAAAGTTCACTACAATAACCAGATCCGCACCAATGTAGAATGCCGGCAATGCGTCACGTTAGAGATGTAGTTTTTGCTGTTGGAAATACACAGTGCAAATCATACACGGATGTATTTATGCGTATTTATTTACATGCAGATAACATATACAGTCATGCACACATAGAATATATATAATTGCACGGAACAAATATGTATACTTTAAAAAATGATACCTTCATCATTTTGGTTTTCAGTTTTTCTTAGCTATAACTTTTGGACACTTTTGACCCTCTAAGCAGTCAGACTAGTGAGGTTAAACCAGTTGATTTTTGTTGCCACTTTACAAAAGCTGGTAAAGGATGATGCTGGTAAAAGGTTAAGCGGTATTCCAAAATTCTGGGAAACCAGTGGGATGGTGGATGAGTTGTGAAAGCAGGGCACTCCCAGCAGAAGCAGGCGGGCTGGCAGGTGAGGGGGGGTCTGTCAAGACAGGTCTCTACACCTCTTTCTGTGTCTGTGGAGCATTTGGGCTGATGCTATATAGCTCTGTGTATCCCACTGTGAGACAGACGAAAGGGACAAACATCCTTAAGATCCTCGTGAAATACTCTGAGATCTACAACTGACATGAGGGAACTTTTTCTCCTGAGATAAGAAGGCTGTTGTCGCTATGGGCAGCAACTAGTTAAAGCAGTCAAACAGAAACAAAACATGCAGTAACAGAAATCACAGTAATGGTTGATAAAAGAAGGCTGTGTTTTTGATGTACAATTTTGGAAGCACTGGGTATTTCAGTTTTGTGGTGATCCCAGCAGTTTCAGAGCTGCAGCTGGTAATGTTTCCCCCTGGTCAGCATGGTGGCTGTCTCCCAGCTCAACAGAGGAGCCAAAGCAAAAACCAGTCCTGTCCTGGACCCAGGGCTGGGTCAGGCTGGTCACCCTTGCCAGGGCTGGTTTTCTTCCCCTGTGGTGTCCTGGGGAAGTGAAATTACTTTGGTGGAAGGGAGAAGGGAGGTCAGTCTTCCTGCTTGAAACAGAAGAGAACCCTTCCCTCCCTATGCACATGGTCAGCCAAGCTATCTTCTAGAGATGTTGGCCAACTCCCATTTCCTGAAGCAGGAAGGCTGTTGAGGTGGCCATCACTGAAACCTCACTCTGTGCTTCACTGTGTTTTCCTCCCCAGGAGGATGCTTTAGCATGGTGTGGTGTTGTGTGAAAGATCCTTGGGGTGCATACGGCTCTTCAAGCCTGCTCTGTAAGACAAGGGGGCTCAACAGCAGGCAACAAGCAAGGAAACAAAGAGGAATCAATCCCAGGCTGGCCATCCATGGTCAGAGAGAAAGCTCTGGCCTCAGCTGACAGCCTTGAAAGGTGTCAAAAGGAATTGCTGGCCCAAAGAGGCCTGGGAATTATAGCCCCATGGCTGGGGGACTTTTTGTTGCCCTCCACAACAAGTTATCCTAGACACAGTAAAAGCATCCTCCTTGCCAGAGCAGTCAAAGCAATTGAGAAGGATGAAGAAAGCTCTTAAACATTTGCTCTCTGGATTTTGATTGCCAGATCTCTCGGGAGAGGCTGGACTCCTCACAAAAATGCTTGACGGGAAGAAACTCCCTAGGAAGGGATTGTTCTGTTTTGTTTTGAGCTTGGAGGCCTCCAATTGACTTGGGACACTGCCACCAGCCACCTAAGGAAAGCTTGAAGCCTTCCTACACAGGGTGGGTAAAGTCTTACTGCGGGTGTACAAAAGGCCTTCAGAGGCATGACTTTCCCTGGGAAATAATCTTTCTGTCACACTATATTTTGTGGCTGGACATAAACAGAGTGGTTTGGTGCTTGTAATGACAAAATTCTAATGATGTCTCTCTTTTCCCTCCCTCCCTCCCACCCTGTGGCTTTTACTCAAGTTTAACATGAGGTTTTCCCTGGAAATAATTTTCTATGAGTCCTACGTGCCTGCTATCATTTTGTTTTTCCTGTCCAATGACTCTTTTTAAAAAAAAATGCATAAAAAATCCAAAAAGGAAATGTAAAACTGGTTTCCTTGCTCAGGGATAGGAGACCTCTTCACTGGCTTGAGCAGCTCCCTCTCTCTCACACTCCTGGTTTTATTCTGAATCTTGCATTTTAGGCAGTACCTCCTGAAGGGGAGGGGAGAGACCGTTTTTCTCTCATTGTTGGTTTCTCCTGGTCCCGGCCTTAATGTTCCCTCCCATGAGTATGCCCTCCCCACCATGGATGCTGGAGTCCTCTCGGGCTAGAGGAGCAGTGATGCCCACCAGTCCCGCGGCACATACCCTGACACAGGGGCATTGGGCAAAACGTGGGCTCATGCATGACCAGCTTGGTGCTGAGGGCTCGTGGCTGTGGCTGTCACACCAGGGGCTCAGCAGTGTCAGTGTAGGAGCAATGAAGGCTTTAGTGCTTGCTGCAGACACGATCAGGGACTGCTGGTGTATGCGAAGTTTGAAGGTAATTTCATGGAAATTCTGGAATCCTAAGTGTCAAAGCTATTTAGTGGACGTTTTGTGTATACCTCATGGGTTTAACACTCCATTTTTGTCTAAATTCTCTTTTGGGGAGCTAAGTGCTGTTTTGGAGTATTGTTGCTAGACGGCTCTTGCATCAGTTTCCTTAGGTACATAATGGAGGCTACGATATTTTCCGATCTCACAAGTTTATTGTGATGATGCGTACATTTAATGCACTCAGCTTAAAATGAGGTGAAATTAATCTTCTATATGCTTGTGATAGATAACCAGAACCCTGTCTATTTTGGTGGTTTACTAAGAGACACATTTGATCAAACCCCTACAGCCTGAGCAGCATCTGTAGGAGTTTGCAGATGTATTTTGTATGAAGTGCAGTACACCAGAACAGGGACAGCGCTCAGACTGTCCTTGGGCACTTAGACCGCCGGCCTAGGAACCAGTTTCTTCCTAGACATCTTCATTAATGGTCAAAACTGACAGTATGACTGTAATATGCATGATGAAAATTTCCGCTCTCTATGGAAGGAATAGAGTTGATCTGATTTATTAACCCAGAGAGACAAAACAAACACAGACTCTGTTGCCTACTATTTACAACACCCATAACTCCCAAGGCCACAGCATGAATTGCCCTTAAATTTGACTAACACTACAAAATGCAAACACTGAAATAGGCAGAAAGTATAGGCAGTTCTTGCCCTTCTTTTGGCTTAGTGAGGTGCGATGGAAAACTGCCTGCAAGATGCACAACAGCAATTCAGCTTCAGAATTGCTGGGAGCTTGACCTCTCCAGGTCATGGTGTACGAACTGTGCCCATGTCCTATTAATTGATGTTCTGCTTACCACTCTGTTAAGCACCACATTTGGAAAATCTCCAGCTTGTGGGAAGGAAGCAACGGAGTATATTTGCCCCTATTAATTCCCACACTGCTGTGCAGAAGAAGGCAGGATTTGGCTCTCTGGATTTTAATCATTACTCTTCAAAACAGGTACAGACCATTTATGATTTTCTTTCTGCCTGTCACATGCTAAGTGACATTAGGACTGAACTGTGGGGTGAGGTGGTGGTGAACTCTGCTTGCAGCCCTGGAGTCACTTCCTAACTTGTTTCTCGTTCAGCAATGCTACCCCATTTGCAAACATGTTGGTGATAAATTTTTAAATAACATGTCAATGAAAGAATTTGGTTTACTCATGTTAAGCATATCCTCCTTTTCTATTATAAATGTGGCACTCCCCCCTGCTTCCAACACCCCCCTCCCAGTGTGTCCAAGAGAGATTATCTTTATGTGCTTTAACTGCAGAAAAAATGGGACTAGTGAGCCAAAACAGTTCTTGTTATCAGTGTTCCCATTTTAGATAACAAATATTGTGTGTGTGTAACCACCACGTGTAAAGAAATGTATTGACCCGTGCTGATTCACATGGTGAATCAGGCAGCTCATGGACAGCTTGTGAATGGAAGGAAAAGCTAAGTTTGTTGAATATATTAGTGTGCAGATGTTATCTCTATTTATGGATAGACAAGCTGAAACTCATAAAGGCTACATTGCTACCCAAGAAAAGACAGAAATAGTCAGTGGCAGGTCTGGGAAAAGACTTTGGATCTGCTGTCTCCAAATCATCAGCTCTACCAAGCAACAGTACATCTCTTTAATTAATTATTCATTGCTAAGTGTTTGGAAACAGCTTGAGCAACAACCACATTACACTAAAAGATGTCTTGTTGCCATCTTTTTGGCCATGCAGGATATGAGTTAATATTCCTCCATTTTGGCATTGAGAGCACCTGTACATGGTAAAGGGCAGATGTGCCTGGCCTTCACAAGTGATTAAAGGTGAACAATCAATTTATTATTTCGCTACAGATCTTGCTGGCAACCATGCGAGATGAGAGTCGTCTAGCTGTTTTTGTCTCAGTAAATGCAGTGTTTTCAGCATGATGAAATAACTTTGTTTACATATTTACCTCTCTCCTGCCTTAGCTCTGTTTTGCTGAACCATCAGCTCTCTTTTCAATCTTGTCTTTCACAGGGGAAAGTTTCAGACTCTCTTTTCTTTCACAAAAAAAGAGAGGAGAAAAAAAAGGCCTTTGATTGTTTTCCATCTATATAGATCTTCCCATCACTAAAAATAAAACCCTGGAATGTGTCATTAAACATTTTCTTTCTGCTGGTAAAGACTCTAACTCTTGGTATTTGACTCCAGCACTGTATGTTTGGACATTCCCAGGCCAGCTCCTATGAGATTTGATCTCAGCTGTGTGTGTCCACCTGAGTCCGGCTGTTTCTCTGGGTATGTCAAGTGCTTTCAATGGGGATGCTCTGCAGCCATCCAGTGTGTAAGCACAGAAGCACTTCCCTAGCAGGAGTTAGAGGCCACTTTCACTGGGGTCTTTAAACTCATCCAAGCAAGGAGACTTCAGGCAGCCTGGATGCTGCTAACTTTGCTGAGGCACAGGCTCTGCCGACAGTCCTTAGGACAGTGTGATGGCCAGATGATCATGAGCTCTCCACATAAATGGGGTGCTTTGGGCTCACAATCACCCTGAAGCAGCTCTTTAAGAAGGGCACAAACAGCCCACGTCTTACAACCTCCTGCCCTCATATCTAGTTTATCTGTGTCTATCTTACACACAAACACTAAATAACCTGCATTTGCCCACAAGACCTTATTGCTTGTCCCTTTGTGTACGTAGCAGTCTTTCTGCTTCAGCAAGACTAAATATTTTGAACATTTATTTAGTCCAAGGATTATTTATGTGCCACATCTCCATCCATTCTGAAATCGCTGTCCACGAGTCCATTTCCTATCAGCCCTTCCAAAGTCCATGTCAACCCCTTCTGCCAGCACAGAAAACATGTCCCCATGTTGCCCACCAGCGTCAGCTGCCCAGATTCCTGCACATGTAAAAATCTCCAGCAGAGCACTCCCAGCTACACAGAGAAATCAAATGCATCCTCCAATAATGCTGATGGACAAAATCCAAACGTTTTCTCCTTTTTCACCATCCTCCCATCCCTGCGCTCAAAGGTCTTACTCCAGTTAAGTTCATTGACCTTGCCAAAGTCTTTCCTGCATTTCCACCCTCATGCTTAACTTTTTTTGCTCCCTATCCCACCCTTTGCCTCCCAACACCAAAGTCTCACTGCTCTGGGGTCTTTCTGGGAAGGTCTATTTGTGACCAGAAACCCATCTTCCTTCCTTACCTGGGCTTCTTCACCTAGCTGAGCTTCTTCACCTAGGTTTCATCCTGGGCAACTGCGAACAATATAAAACAGTTGGTGGCAAAGGATACGTCCCCTCAACGGAGTAAATCAGGAGTGACTCTAAATCTGATGTGTTGTTGTCTGAGTGGAAAAAAACAGGCTTGTGCACAAAATACTGCCGAGCATGAAAGTTTAGTTTACTGTGCCACTGTGAAAACCATGACCTGTGCACCTCATGTGACAGCATTGCTAAATGAGCTTTGAAAAGAGAACATTTTTCTAGTGGACTCTTAAAGAATGTGGGTGGCAAAACAGCTACAGTAATCAGCAACGTTAATTGCAGTCACACATCGGTTTTCATTGGCGTTTACCAACTTTCCATATAAAAGACATTGTTACACTTGAAAGCTGAGGTCAAGTTAGCTAATCATTCATAGCGTGTTTACTTTCTCCCAGGATTGTCTAGCAGAAATTGTACCTTGTGTTTTAAAGCTATTTCAAGCAAAGAGCCTAGAGTAAAACTGTTTAATTGATTTAAAGATCTTTATAGCTGACCTGATTCAGATAACTAGCAGGTGTGCTGCCTGGTGAATCGGACTCCACTCTGCATTACACTGGTTTATGTGTGGAGTATCTCTGAGACACTTACCTTCCTTTTTCCAAAATGTTGATTTCAGTGAAACAGTGTTGCTACATACTTCAAACTATCCACTACATGTATTGCTAAACATCATGGGACTGTGAGTCAGTCGTTTTGGATGACTTACGGTTCTGTCACTGATTCACCAAAAATGAATGTCTATACTGCACCCAGCATGAACCGAATGAAAGCTCAGATGCAAAAAGCAATCTAACCAAAGGGCCAGAGGGTTTGTCGCTGACTAATTAGTGTAAATTATATGTCTATAATTTTATAAGGCTATGGTGTTTCCAGTTACCGTGAGTACTTGTTCAGAGTGGAACATATAATGGAACAGCTCCTTTATAATTCTGTGCCAAGGTTATCTAACCGTACAGTGGGTGAATAATATATTTTCCCAACTGAAGAATGTACAGGCACAGTAAAGTGTTTTGAAAGGAGTATTTTAGTCATTGTGTTACAGTGAGTTTGTTTTCTTCAAGTTGTGGTATATTACTTTAATAGGTATATAAGGAAATTTAGGCTTTCAGTCACAATATGTGTCTTTATAGGACAAATATAGAATGGATTGCAAAACAAACAGACAACTATAAGTTGTGTTTAACTACATGAACTGGTACAAGACGGTAGTGAAAACAATTGGTGGTTCAGCTTTGTCAGTACATTAGATTTTTTCCAGCCCCATTGATGACTCACACTAGCTAATACCACCTGCTGCGAAGATAATCTGGTCCCAAATGTATCATCCAGTCATTAGCAGTTGTTGCAGGTGGTAGAACTCCTGGCCCCAGGACACTTCCAGGACCTCAGCCCCAAATGTGTCTGCTGGCCCTGCAGAGGGGAGCGCTTTAGCTCAGATCATCATTGAGGCCATCCCCCTTTCTTCGGGGTCTGCTCTGGCTTCTGCCCATCACCCATCTCCCAAATGCCGGGTGCTGCCTCCCAGGAAACCACATCCCAGAGCAAGAGGGACTCTGCCTCGATGAAGCACTCAGAGCAGGAGGGGAACCATGAGTAGCTGTAAGAGCAGCAGCACGGAGGCAGATCTGCAAAACAGTAGGCAGAAAACTGGTTCCAGGAAGCTCCTGCATCTGCCCCTGCAACTCCTCCTTGCCCGGGGCACTTGCTGCTAGCTCTCTGCAGCAAAGTCGTCATTTTACTTTTTTAGATACACTGGCATCCAGCCCAGCCTCATACACCCAGCAAAATTAAATCCTTAGGCTTTGCCTTACTTTAACTTCCATATAACTTGCCCTTAGGGAACTGGCTGGTTAGTCCCCTCCATTCTTCATTGTGCAACGCCGCAGTTACAAGCATTCACAGACGGCAAATAGGGACAGAATTTATACCACATTTTGCAGAACTGACTCTTGACAGGACCCATATAAGGACAGCCTTTCTCATCCCTTGAGGAGTTCTTGTCACACACTGTATCTTTCCTTGTTTCCATGATGATAATTGTCCCTGATTCTGCTGTTGTCATTTACTGTATGGACCACCACGATTGGTGGACCATATCCTCCTATGCCATGGAGGAGCAGGGGCTCTCAGCTAGAGGCTCTCTG
Organism: Rhynochetos jubatus; assembly: GCA_027574665.1. NCBI lineage: Eukaryota > Metazoa > Chordata > Aves > Eurypygiformes > Rhynochetidae > Rhynochetos > Rhynochetos jubatus. Next base: position 10,869,795 of record CM050648.1, on the reverse strand, counting down.
TACTGAAAATCCCCAGTGCAAAGGGAACCACCTTTGAGTTTGGCTGGGATCCAGGGCAGGTTGGAAGGACTGGCTTCAAGACAACATGCCAGGCAACTAAATGGGAACAGCTGAAACTTCACGTGCTTTCTTACTCAATATTGCAGTGAGACCTTTCCTTATATGTTCGTGTTCAACCTTCACTGATTGCCTCTGCCCCTCTTGGGTTTTCCCAAGGCAGCATGCGTGTTGCTGTTGTGTAGCACTGTAATGCTGAGAGTGGATGGGTTATTTACAGCCTCTGAGCTCACCTGCTGTTTCACAAGCATCAGTCACAGAACAGGTTCTGTAGTCAGGTTGACTCACGAAGCAAAACATTGCTGCTACACACATCTGTTTGTGTTTGGTAGAGTCATGAGTCCACTCTGCCTCTCTGATCTTCTTTTCCCTACACCTTATTTTTAAACCATTTTAGTACTACTGTCCTGACTTTTCCCTCCTAATCCTCTGTTTCTTTATTTCTAGAGAAAAGCAATCACTCACATCTAGAATTAAAAAGACATGTTTCTAATATTCACCTTGCTCATTGCCAGAAGTCATTATGACAATCTTGGAAATGTTGGAGGTTCAGAGGGAAAACCGAAACACAATGTTGCTGTTACAGGAGTCCTTTATCACAGGCAGGGGAAGGAAACCTACAGTGCTACTAGCTCTGGAGATTGGCAGAGAAAATGGCATAAATATCTATCTCTGATCTCAAATATTTCCTCAGAAATGCTCTAAAAACCAAATTATACAAGACAGTGCCCGGGGATGGTCCCCTGTGTTCACACTGAGCTGGGAAGTGGACTCCAAATTGCAATGGGAGAGGAGCTGTGGGGTCTTTAGGCCTCGTGATTCCCTTTCTTGAATCATTTTGGCCACAAGGATACAAAGGCTTTGTTTTGCTCAAAAGAGGCAGGGGAAATCTCTGAAAAGGCAAGTTTAAGCCAACTGTGCTAGTTTTAGTAGCTGGTGCAGTGCACAATGCAGGGCTTTGTGCAGACGCCAAGGAGAAGAACATATGTGTGTATTTAAATGGGAACTGACAAGAAACGCTCTGCCAACTGACCATGAGCTGGGATGTTAGGGATCAGTTTCCTAAGAGAGTGTAATGGCATGAGAAAAGTTAGGAGATGATTAAGACCAACACACAGACTAAAGCTCTGGAAGAGAGCTATTTTGCTGGACATACACTCTGTAGAGTGGATCTCAACTGAAACAGATCTCTTTGTGAAATGTGTTTGGCTAACTAAAGCATAAACAGGAAAGGATCTCTTTTAGGCTTTGGTTGTCCAGGAAACACTCCCTTGTAGGTAGACCAAAGGGTGATAGGGCTCTAAACTGAGCTGTCAACTAGGTAGACATCCTTCTGGGATGTGGTTGTAACAGTAGTTACCCTGGCTAACTGTCACTGCCAATCTATTGGATGAGCCACTTCTGGGACTGTTGTTTATTTCCCTCATGGAAAACCAGCTGGATTACTTTCATTGTTCAGCTTGTTTGACTGAGCTGATTTTCATCAGCAGCTGACTGAAGAGTGCTCCCATAAACTGCCCTGCCTGCAGAGTGGTTGGCAGTCACTGGCAGCCAGAATAGCAGAGGAAGGAAGGACCAGCAAGAAAAGCTCAGAAAGGTGTGAAACCACCAGCCAAAGCCTACAAACTTTATATTTCCTCACTTCACTGAACCACAGTAGTTCTGTAGACCCTGGCGCACCAAGGTGTGAACTGTGAGCCTTGATAATTGCCACAGTGAGGGGAGGTGGATTCCTGGGATCTAGAAACTAGGTAGGTAGAGGAACACCCCAAGTTCAGTTTGGGCTGCAGTGGAAAGAAGGATGGGATACACAGGCAGGAATTTACTTCTACAGTTTCACAACTCTTCTGCACAATTCTTGCTTGCACCAGCAACACTGATATATAATGAATAACGGCAGGCATATTTTATATGCAAACACCTTCTGCATTGTCCTACCTGTCTGAAAAGTACATTAAAATAATGACAGACGCTTGTGAATGGGCCACTGCTCCAGTATTCCTCTTGAAGCTGCATCATGGTACAGACAAGAGCAGAAGATGCCTGGGTCCAGAGAACAGACCACACAAAGCATTCATCTGGCTCTCAGGAGAGGGCTCTTCATCCCCAGCAGATAGTGATGTCCATTTCTCTTTTGCTTCAGGCATATAAATCCAGAGTAGGACAGCAGAGCAGCAAACCCATGCATGTCATATTGCCTGTTGGGTAGACAGTCCTTGTTATGCATGTTTAGATCATGTTTATGCACTGTTTAGGGAATCTTATCCCTGAATTTAATTGTGAGGTCTGAGTATGCAAAGCCTAAGGCTCAGCATTCCTGAGGTCTGGCCAGTGTCTGGTCACAGGTCCTCTGAGAGCGGTTTGTTTTGTGGCAGGGTCACCTCTCAATGCATGTTGAAATGTGCTTTTACAGCCTTGTGTTCAACACTGGAATTTTGAACACTGGTCCTACCATGGAGAATCATATTTTTGATGGGGAAAACACTGAGATTCAACTAAAAGTAGAGCATATCTCAGTGGGTGATTACAGTCAGTTACTTTCCACAATATTTCTGCTGTGCATAGAGCAGTCTTTGTCTCTGTGTAGCTGAAATATTAAACAGGCTGATGAGATACTCCTGGCCTTTCCTTACACGTAGGCACTTCTGCCCACAAACTCTCCCAGCAGTTAAACCCTTTCAGGAAGGACTGTCTCCTTTGCAGAGAGCCCAGCAGAAGGGAGTCCAATCTCTTCTCAATGTGGCTAAATGAACAAACCTGGTCCTTATCCTCTTTATAGCAGCACAGTGTATGCATATCAAAAAGACACATATTAAGCTGGCAGAAACCATCTTTCACGATTTCATATCTCTCCCCAGTAATTTGGCTTGCTTGCAACTGTCACCACATCAGTTCGGCTTGCTACAGGAGCTGAACGAGAGCAGCACCTCCATCCGATTGCTGCCCACCTCAGGAATGGGCTTAGTTGGCTCCCTTGTGTTGCACGGAGCAGTGACGGTCCCAGTGGAAGAAAAGCACTGAGACCACAGACCCACATGATTGCCAGTGGTGACCCCACCTTGTCTTTACGCCAATAAATGCTGAGGCCCCTGGGCCACAGTGCCATTGCACTACTTGCCTACTCAGTAGCATCACCACCACCTAAGGTATCCGGGAGAAAGGGCATTTTTAAGCCCCCAGTCAATTCTCTTCCTTCCCAGGCTAACATGTCGCCAATTAAACTGTCTTGAAGCAAAGCTGAGGAAAACGTGTTCTGCATATGTATCTAGCAAATAAGCAAAAAAAAAAAAAAAACCCAAACACTAGTCTGTTTTGTCTTCTCCCCTGTGCCTTTGGAAACCTGTCCTTGATTTCCATTCATTATCTCACAAACATTTGGAAATGAGAAGGTCAGGCCTCTGAGGTTTTGTGGTCATCTGGTTTGAGTAACCTGAGGAGCTAACACCGGATCTGTGGACCTTGTTAAACTAGCACACAGGGAAGGTCTTTACGAGGTTAACTCCCAGATTTGTGCTTAGATGCTTTCCATGATTTTGAATTTACATTTGAATGGAAATTTGAGGCTGTTCTTACAAGGTTGTGCACCTCAAAGGTGAGCAGAAAGTGCACACTACCTCCCTGCCCTTGCTTGACTTTTAGACAACCTTTCTCCTCGCATCTCTCTTAGACAACCTACTGTGGCTGATACTAAATGGACAAGCTAGTTGATAGGATTTGGTTTTCTGCCCTTAAAATCTACAGTGGGCGTCAGGCAACCATCTATGTCATCCCATGGGGCTGTATTTATACCACTGAACACTTACCCACTCTAGGAAGTGATCCTTGGTTCCTATCACAAGGTCAACTAGGGTGGTGATTTTGTAATATGAAGGTGAGGGCACATCCCCAGGAGAAAGCAATAGAGCTTGAGGGTTAAAAGACAGAAGGGATGATGATAAATCCAATTCAGGGCATGTGGTTCAGTGTCACTGCCAGTGGGGAAGGCTACCTGGGGGACATGTCACCCACACCATGTTGGGGATTTGTCTTGGGCAGAGCTGTTTAGATTGCTCCAAAACAAACTTCAGGAGAGAATGAGTGGGTTTGCAGTGTGGGCAGTCTTTACCTCAGCTCCTTCCCTGGATGTTTTTTTATGTAACAGGGTAGACATAGCCCCAGAGCACAGGCAGGAGATCTCGCTGTGCAAAGCCTATTCTACAGTCCTCTCTCTCAGGGACAGATAAAATATAGTTCTTGGTTTTTGAAAGAGCATCTCCTGCTTAAAGTAATTACCCCTCATGGGTTTTAGCTGCAGAAAACAAGCACCAGGCATGGGGCTTTTAAGCTACAAAAAATCCCACCCTGCACGCTGAGGATGCCCTTTACTGAAAGCTTTTCCTTTCCTCCTTCTTCTGCAGCTGGTTGACAGAAGGCCTTAGAGATTAGTTGCGTTCCTGTGAGCTATTTATACTGAAATATTTTGTGTTGAAAGATGTAAGCCCTTTGTTTCCTCTGTATGCACACAGTGATCCCTAAGGGCAAGCAAATCCTGCTTTGTTTTGGATCAGATACATTGTGAATTACTGTTGTAAAACGGCCCCGAGTGCACTTTTATGAGTCAGTCTCACCTTTACGCTTCCACATATCACCAGGCCCTCTCGGATGTCTGTGCAGCTTTCCAGTTCCAGATCACCCTAGTTAAAACAAGTCTAATCCCCATTTGGGACGATGCTTCCAAAACATTTTCTCTGAAACAATATTTCTTGATAATTTTTCCAGGCAGAGAAAGCATTTAGGCTCCCTGGTTGAGCAAAATAAGAAAACCCTCCAGTAACATCCTTGGCCAATTTGGCTGGCTGATGTGTTGAATTAGGCAATCCTCATATGTAATGCAACCCTCGTATCTTAAAATAAAATGCATGGGGCCATACAGTATTCTCTGCTCCTAGGATGGAGGACCATGCTTCCACACATCCCAGGTGAGAGGACCTAAAAAGGAAACATGGAGATGAGAATTGTACAAAAGCTCATGTAGGCAAGCATGGATATGTTTCACCTTAGACATCCCCCCCCTTTCTCCCTACCCACTGCAGAATAGCTCATCTGCTGGACCATAATGATCAGGCTTTGGAGGGATGAGACTTCATGAAGGGACCCCAGCACAAGTGCCCAGATGGGGATTTTTCTGTGTGTCTCTCAATTGTGGGGAGAGCCTGCAAAGGTGGGGAGCTGAACAACCAGTCACCTCCACACCAATCCAGCTTGGTGGGACTGAAGACCCTCTGATCACAACTCCCACAGGATCTTCCGCCCCATAAGCAAGGTCTCTGCCATAGGGAAAAATCCAGAAGCATGAAGTCTGAATTTTGGGCTTGGAAGGGAAGTCAGCTGGCAACACAACATGGCCTTTCTTGTCTCCAAGCCAGAACACTTCTCATCCTCCCCTCAGCTCTGTGGTGAACCTGACAGGACCAGAGGCAATGGGCACAAACTGACAGACAGAAGAATTCAACTGGACATCAGGAAATGTTTTTTTACTGTGAGGGTGACTGAGCACTGGCACACAGGGGATGGTGGAATATCAAAAGAACATCTAGACATGGTCCTGGACAACTTGTTCTAGGTAGCCCTGCGTGAGCAGGGGGTTGGAACTGATGACCTCCAGAGATCTCTTCCAGCCTCCACCACTATCTGTGATTCTGTTATTCTGCAAACCCACCGGAAACACCCGTTCCCCTGAAGCCTCCCACATGCTGTGTGGTAGCAGGAGAGCTCAGCGTCAGCAGCAGCCCTCTGCTACAGTCTCTAACAAGGACACAGTTTCTGTGACCCAGTATGAGTCACTGGACTTGCAGGTCAATGGCCAAATTCTTCCTTTTGTTAGACCCATTTAGCCTTGTGGGCTTCAGCAAGTGGGAAGTTAATGGAACTGGTCCAGATACGTTTGAATAAGCAAAAATGCATTTTGGTCCAAGCTCTTTCAGAAATGCTCAATAAACAAAGCACATTTTAATATGATGCCCTGAAAAGTTCACCCAAATCTTATCCCTTTGGGAAGACAATTAATTTGAACGAGAATGAATTAAGGAATAATACCATCCTAAAGGGGATTTTGCTTTTTCTTGGACAGTAGAAGTGGCCATCAGTTCCTGAGTCTTTCCTTGGTTGCACAATTCAGTGAAGAAAAAAACCTGTTGTGTACTGGGCACTATTTACACTGTTAATTCCCCTGAAATGAGGTTTTATGCTGTGTGCTTCCACACTTCACTGGCACTCTGGTTTTAATAATTTAAATTTGAAGACCTTTCTTTTCACCTTAGCTTTGACTCGAGGATTTTATTTTCTGTTACTTGCAAGTTATCCATACCACGCTTATTAGGCATGCTGCAACCTTGAAAGGCTTCTTCAGGCCAACTCAAAACACACTGAACATTTTTTCACTTTTTTCGTTATATCCCTTGGAGAACCTATAATGATTACTTCTGTATTTAGACAGCAATACATAAAACAAATGCAAAAAAACCCCCTCAAAACAAACCCAAAAAAGAAAAGCAAACCACAAAAATACCCCAAACACAAAAAACCTGACTATAAACACTGTTTCATTATATGCTCCTTGTGAAGCTTTTCTCAGGCCAAGTTGTATGAAGAAGGATAGGAGAAGAATTTGGGCTGCAGTCTAGTTTTATTGTGCTCTGCAAAGCAACACTGCTGTAGGAAGAAAAGTTACTACTGTTACAAATGTTTCTGCAAATTAACAGAAGTAATTTCTAATCAATAGGTTTATTATAATTGATTATTTTAACACAGAACAACTTTAGGATATTGTTGTTTGGGTTCGTTTTTTTTGTGGTTTGGGGTTTTTTTTTTTGTTTTTTGTTTTTTTTTTAAACCAAACATATTTGTGAAGAGTAAAAGAAAAGATGTTTGCAATTTTTATATTATTAAGTGGAATTGTCACACTCATTAGATTTCTGCTTTCTATTACCAAAGGGAAACCCTCTACTTCTGAAGATAATAAAACATACAGCTGTATTTATAGAGAATCTAGACAACTCCTCCACATTTTTTCTCTGTTGTTTTTTTTTTTTTCTCTGGTTTCTTCCTACCTCATATGGTGCATAGTCTTCTCTGTCTACCAGCCCTATTGCTGGGATTGTGTCTGGCAAGAAAGACTTAACAGAGACCTTTTGTTGCTAACCGCATGGTTATGACAAATGGCAGATTGTTAAAGCAGGAGCTGTGTTATCAAAAGTCAATCAAGAGTGTGCCAAAAACTCTGGCTCCTTATGCAGAATTTGAATGTGGAATACGCATCAACTAGCTTGGAGAAACAGACAACTCATAAACACCGACCAAACAAAACCTGAGGGACACAGGGGTGTGCAACAGGAAGCAGCAAACGTGCCACCAAGTGTGCTCTTGTTTACCTTCCTTTTGCTAGAAAAATCCTTAAAAGAGAGAACCTTTAAAAGTTGACCACAGTGAGGTGAGCGCTGAGGATTTATGGGTGGTGAGTGTCCTATCTGCCTTTAAGGAGGTGGACGAACAAATCCAAGGAATCCAGCTGAACTTGGAAAGCTATTGGAACAAATTATGAAATGGCCTGTGAGCACTTGGAAGATACTTCAGTGTTAAGGAATGACCAGCATGGTTTCGTCAAGAGTAAAGCATGCTAAAGGAATTTAGTTTCTTCTTGAACACGGTAACTCATTGTACAGAGTTCACGTGGAAAGGTTTCGGTAGCAGGGGTCTGCAGGGGTGTTTTCTGTGAGAAGGTGCCACAGGCTGCCTGCTGCCCCCAGTGTCAGACAAAGCCAGTGCCAGACAGTTCCAAGATGTCGATGGCCAAAGCTGAGCCCAATATTGATAGTGGCACCATCTCTGTGATAACATATTTAAGAAGGGGAAAAAAGTGCTGCACAACAGCAGCAAGATAGAGGAGTGAGAATATGTGAGAGGAACAGCCCTGCAGACCCCCAGGTCAGTGAAGGAGAGAGAGGAGGTGCTCCAGGCACCAGGGCAGAGATTCCCCGGCAGCCTGTGGTGCAGATCATGGTGAGGCTGGCTGTGCGCTGCAGCCATGGAGGGGCATGGGGGAGCAGAGACCCACCTGCAGCTCATGGAAGACCCCACGCCAGAGCAAGTGATGGGCCCCAAAGGGTGTTGCAGCCCATGAAGAGCCCATGCTGGAGCAGGCTCCTGGCAGAAGCTGTAGCCCATGGAGAGCAGCCCAGGCTGGAGGAGGTTTGTTGTCAGGACTTGTGGCCTATGGAGAACCCACACTGGAGCAGGCTTCTCCTGAAGGACTGCAGCACATGGAAAGGATCCACGCTGGAGCAGTTCGTGAAGGACTGTGTTCCATGGCTGGCACCCCACACTGAAGCAGGGGAAGAGCATAAGGAGGAAGGAGCAGCAGAGACAGTGTGTCATGAACTGACCACAGTCCCCATTCCTCTGTGCTGCTTGAGCAGGAGGAGGTAGAGGAGTCAGAAGTGAAGCTGAGTCTGGTAAGAAAGGATGGGGCAAAGGTGTTCTTAGCTTTGCTTTTATTTCTCACTGTCCTACTCTGTTACTAATTGGTAATAAATTAAATTACTCTTCCCCAAGTTGAGCCTGTTTTGCCCATGATGGTAATTGGTGAGTGATCTCCCTATTCTTACCTCAACCTACAAGCTTTTCACCTCATTTTCTCCCCCTGTCCTGCTACCAAGGGCAAGTGAAAGAGCAGCTTGGTGGGACAGCTAGCCAAGGTCAACTGACCATACTCATCCAGCTGATGACAGGGAAGCAGTTGACATAATTTATTGCACTTGTAATAAAACTTTGGGTAAGACTTAGCTATAACTTCTCCTAAGGAAAACAAGTTTACATGGTCTAGACAAAACTACTAAAAGTAGTAGTATTAAAGTAACCACAAAATTCAGTGCTTTAGCTCAGAAAAGGGCACAATAAGTGCTACCTAATAGGGATGGTACATCTTATAGCCCCTTTCAGCTAGCAATTTATATCTGTAAAATAAATATTGTAATAAATACACTGTAAAATAGAATTCGAACTTACATGAGCAATTGATACTACCATCTGCAGCCAGGTTCAACACTCAAAATGGTCTCGTCAGACAGAATAAATGCCCTAAATGTATTAATTTATTAAAAAAGTAGAAAGGAGAAATCATAGACCAAATAGAAAAGGAAGAGAAGCTCTCAAGGTAACAATAGCACAGAATATGATCTACAAACTGTGGATGCCCCATCCCTGGAAGTGTTCAAGGCCAGGCTGGATGAGGCTGTGAGCAACCTGGTCTAGTGGAGGGTGTCCCTGCCCATGGCAGGGGGGTTGGAACTAGATGATCTTTAAGGTCCCTTCCAACCCTAACCATTCTATGATTCTATGGTTCTGACTAACTATGAAAAAATATAATACTTGGGCAACTAAGCAAATGTCAACCTGAGATATATTACCAAGAATATTGCAAGTCAAACACAGGAGGCAAACCTTGCCATTCTTTTAGCACCTTTGAGTAACAAATCTATAGAAAGTCCCTTTAGCACCTCTGACATCCTAATTTCAGTGCCAGCTTTGGATACTGCACATTAAACAAGATGTAAAGAAAACAGAGACACTTGAGTGAAGAAGTATGAACCTTGCGAGCACTGTAGGAAACAAGATTTATAAGGGAATGTTTTAAAAATAAAGTTTGTCTTGCTTCTCAAAATACTAAAAGGGGAAGAAAACCTGTAGAAATGTCACAGAAACACATACAGAAGGAAAGCCCCAATACTGCTAGCCTTTCTGTACATGGAAAAGATATTGAGTGTTACATGTTAGAATGAAAATTTATTCTCCAAGTGTTCTCAGTCTATGATAAGAAAGAACTAATAGGAAGAAAAAAATGGAAAATAATTTCTTAAAGTACAATATATTGGAAGACATTAGTTAGAGAACCTCCAAACTCTGTTGCTGGAGGATTTTAAAACAGGTTGAAAAAATTGATAAGGGATGGCTACATTTACTTGATCATTTCTCCAAACACAGAGGCAGATTCCCATTTCAAGTTGCCTTCAGCTCTAACTTTCTATAATTTGATATGAAAATACAGGTTCTGTTCTTTCCACTAGAACTTCTTGGCAGCCTTCTCTCTTTAAGGAGGAAAAAAAAAAAAAAAAAAAGGAATATTTGGAAAATGCTGAGAATTTCTTTCCAACTCTGGTTTCCTGTCAATAAAGCCTTGATTCTTACTCAAAGCCTTGAGGCTAGTAGCCTGTTTTCTCAAATGTGTATAGTAAGTCCGTAGCTTCCAGTAGTATTTTCATCTAGTATCTTTTTTTAATCTCTTCTTATGCAGCAGTGCAACGCTTCAGGTACATCTTTTTTTAAGTCTTGTGCTGTTTAAATGCACAAGATATTTATAAGCACAAACACACAAACAAAAAAATCCTGAGTTTCTCTAATCCTCTTTCTATGGGAAGCTGGCTCAAAAACTAGTCTCTTGCAGGGTCACATCCCCTGATTTCCAGGATGTCTGTGCCATGTGCCCCTGTGATGTTTATGTCATTTTTCTTCTCCAAACATTTACACCATCAGTGAGCAAAGCAATAAGCAGAAACAGACATGTTCAGCTTCCAGAGTTACTCGGTTTGTGTCTACTTTGTACAGCAATGCATGCCCACCTTGAGCCCAAAGCCCTTGTCATCTTGGCTACCTGCATCCTCAGTAGAGTTTCCTAGACTTAAAACCATCTTAAATCCTGCTAAACTAGCTCAAACCCAGCAAGTATCCCTCCTGCTTATCCTTTAAGTGAGAAACAGTCTGCACAACCAGCAGTTGACTTTTATGTCAGCTATCAGATCCACCACCCCCACCCCCCAGCCCCCTTTTTTTTTTTCCTTCTTCCTGCTACGTCTCTCCCTCTTATGATCAGGAAAAAAATTATTTGTCCCCATCCAAAATAAAAAGGGATTGAATAAAGTACCAGATACAATGTTCAGATTTTTCTCCTAACTGTAAGCACCACAAATCTTTGGTCAATTATTCAAGCCAGGTTAGATATGTAGTTCCTTTTCCAATTTTTAAGCAAACGTCCCATGTTAAGGAACCGATTTAAGAACTTTAAACAGAAACACATATATCAATGACAACAATAAATCATTACTGTTATTTAACTCCAGGAAGGACTTTCGCATGAGCGAATGTTTATCAGAAAAAGGTGTTTTAAAATAGTGGCTAATCCTAACCTTAAATATTTACCATATCTGCAGATTCAGTATCACAACTCTGTACCCTGCCTTGGTGTTTTTGCAGTACCAGGGAACATACTAATTGAGGCCCCTGGAAGATTATTCCAGGGAGGTTTGATACTTAGCCAGGAAAACTCTTGAGTACATAGCTGCTGGATGTTGGCAGTGGGCATGCAGTCGATGTGGCTCTAAAAATGTCTAGTTCAGTACTCTGCAGCTGCTGGAAAACAGGACACTTCCCCTTTTGGCGAAGAAAGTCCCGTTTTGACAAACTTCTAAGAAGAGGCACTGGCAGCTGCTTGAACCCAGGAGACGTTCGGTACCAGCAGTTATCATGAGACACGTTGTTCGAGGTTTTTCCCCCTTGGGCTTTTAGTGTGCTGCTGGCTCCGTGTGACGATCCAGGCAGGCAATACAAGTTACTCTGCGACACTGGCTGGGAACCAGTGCCTGGTTCCCAACAGCCAGACACCCCTTTGAAGCCACTTGGATATAGGTGATGATCCATTTTCTGCAGCACCTTCCCTAGACCAGCAAGTCTGATAAGCTGCTCTTGCAAATCTGCGTGAAGGAGGGTCCAAGCCAAGGATGTAGATTCTCTCATCTAGAAAAGCCCTGAAGGATTTAACTTTTCTGTGAGACCGCTTTTCAACAGCTAAGGTTACAAATCTTATTTTTTGGGGGTAGAATCCACGAGCTTCCTCCATCACCCAACCGGTTAGCACAGAAGCTTGTCATTACACAAGATCTTGCCCAGGATTATGAAGAGGCGGTAGATCAGAACTGGGTAGGTCTCCTGCAGGTAGTCCTTGGGATGCTTTCTGGAAAATCATCGTACCCACAGAATAAGGGACTGAGGTCTGACTTTTATGTCTGCATCTGGAGCTTTCAGCTTGACCAAGTCTGGGGTTAAGCTAAAAACACCAGCTTGATGAAAGGTCAGTAAATAACAGGACTCAGGCAGCTCAAGTCTGCTTTCAGCCATTGTCTTGCCTTTCTAATAGTGACAGACAGAAAGGACCTAGAAAAACTCCTTTCGCCATTGAAAATAAACTGCTGCCCAGGGGGGCAAGATCTGTCGCTTCTCCCAGCCTACATCAAATGCCACAGATAGAACAGGAGATTAAATTTGGCTCCTGTGGGATTTTGTGTCTTGCAACTAATGACAGTGATAACCTAGTAGGAAGAATCAGATATGCTAATGGTTCTGTAGGCAATGAATCTAGCTAAAGTTTTTTGATTTTATCCATGCTATATAATACTATTTTTTTAAACCATGTTCCCCAATTTACTGTAATTCACAGTTTAAAATACTGCTGCAGAGTTTTATGCTTTTTCACAATATGGAAACTAGTTATGGTCAAGGCTTTCTTTCTGAATTAAGAATTTATTTCAGGATTTATTTAGGTTTCCAGCAAGATATCTTTGATGTTCTGTCCAAACATGGCTTGGGATCTCATGTTTGAAAATTGACCATAAAAACTGCAACAGATTTTTTTCCTCTTTTAAATTCTTATAATTTTTTTAAGAGCTGCTTCTGAGATGAAAATAACCTACGATATGTGAGACAAACAAAGCAACAGATGCATGCCAGCAGGGAAAGCATGTTAAACAGGAAATCTTACATTCAGTAACAAGAGTTCTTCATGTCATCCCTTATCAGGGTCTTTCTGAGCTGAAGGGACACAATGTCTTGTATGGGCAGTCTTTTCAGATACGCAGTCTCAGAGATCAAAACTTTTTGTTTCAGAATGTTTATGCTATTGTCCCAGGATGAAGTCAGTATTAATCGTCCTGCTCAAATCTCTGATCTCATGGCTCAGATGCATTCACCACCAAAGGTGAGCCAATGCAGTCATAGTTTCATGATACAGGGCACTGTTTGCTGGTGGTCAGATTCTCCCTTTTTGCAAGGCTGACAGTGCCACAGGCTGTGAATAGGTGGATTACTACATTCATGCCTTTCTACAAAGTGTGTCTACGTGCAATCAAAATCTACTCATCCCACAATACTAATATTTATGCTAGCTCAAATACTTGTAATTACTAATAACCTTGAAGTATTCAAGCCTTAAACTCTGGCCTTGCTCTCCTATCAAGAAGATGATAGGGAAAGTCAACTATTTCAATAATGAGCAATTTTGCTACCAGTTGTCTCTAAGATTCATTTGCAGTAAACTGTAGCAAAGCAGGGTGCCTAACCTTAGTTCTACCCAACAACGTAATAGCTATGCTAATTAAAAATATTTAGCCACGTTTGTAAAGCTTTGCTACACTCTTTTAAACACCTGTGGCCTTGCATCCATAAATGCTGTATCTCAGTGCTGGGTGATGAAAAGATACATTAAATCCTCAGTTATGCTGGCAGACAGAGAGTTAAGTCAGGTAACAGGGCTAAACTCAACCTCGCTGTCCAGCCTTTCTGAGAAGCTGCTTTTCCAATTTGATACCGCTGGTGATCAGCCTGGGGACAGGGAAAGCAGCAGCAGTGTGTGTGCACACATATTTCATGGCAAACTGTGGGACCTCAGGCCTGGAGAGCTGTCATCACTGCTGGGCATTACCAGCTATGTTGTGCACTATGCAGTAAAGAGAAATGATATGCCTGAGCACTGTATCTTCTACTAAGGCTATTTTAGAATAGAAACTGGAAGGACTTATGCATTCTAGCTAATAAATACAACTAGACATTTAAGATGCATTTTTTCTAGCTACTGTTAACGGTGGTTTCAGTTGCTCCTTCTTGTTCTGCTTGGCTTGTACTTTTTGTCAAAGTGGCAAGCGTTCGGACTTTTCATAGAATCATTGAATGGTTTGGGTTGGAAGGGACCTTAAATATCATCCAGTTCCAGCCCCCCTGCCGTGGACAGGGACACCCTCCACTAGACCAGGTTGCTCACAGCCTCATCCAGCCTGGTCTTGAAGACAGCCAGGGATGGGGCACCCACAGCTTCTCTGGGCAACCTGTTCCAGTGCTTCACCACCCTCTCTGTGAAGAATTTCTTCCTGGTATCTAATCTAAATCTCCCTGCTTTCAGTTTAAACCCATTACCCCTTTTCACTGTCTCCGTTCACTGGATACCCGCCCAGACAGCGCTGGGAGTCCTTAATGGTTGTGACATCCTTGTCCTTCCCAGCATATTCACCTGAATTCTGTCCTTCTCCATGACCTACTCCCCAGTCTGGTGCCTCTGAATCAAACCTTATTCACCAGTGAGCTCCTCCCTTTCCAGTGACAGTGGGAGCTTGAAATAGGTTGTGCAGTCACCCTCTACCAATAACTTTAACCAATGTTTTCCATTCTAAACCACACCCTTAGCTGTATGTCTGTCAATGTTGATCAATTTGTTCAAAACAAAAATAAGATGCTTGCAGGTTTTAAGTGAGGTTGATCTGCTCTCATTAAACCTCAGGTATTTGCTCTATTAGATACTTGTTCTGAGCATTAAGATGTGGGTCAGCAATACCACTGTTCTTCCAAAATTGTCTTTGATTTTTAAATCTGAAAATTATTCTCTGATTTTTTTTTTTTTTTTTTTTTTTGTAGGGTCCAGTTTGTTCAGTCTAGCAATTACCTTATATGTCATATGTAATAGTCTCCTGTAGACAAAATCCTGCAATTTTCCACACCCAGAGCTAAACCTAAATCATTCCTCTGTCTTACTATCAAAACTCTATTTGTTCTTGCAAGATATAACTTTGATCCTTTATCAGAAAAGCACTAAGTCCATCTGCCCTTTGGGCATGGGATAACTCCCTTTACTGCTAATTGAAATATTATAATAATTCAGACCTTCTGCTTCTTTAATTTCTGCCTCAGGTTTTTAAAACTCGAAGCCCGCATCCCATATCCAGAGGACAGTCTGCACTAGCATTTCGGACCAGCAACTGGTTGTTTTGGATGGTTAGATGAGGCCTCCAGCATTCAACTTTTTAAGCAGTCTTGGCACCCTTTATTGTTCACTCAGTTTCGTGGTGGTAATCCCAATGTTGCTGTGATCTACCCTATGCCATCAATGTTGGCTTTCCGTTGGGCCTGCTACTTCCACTGAGAAGAAACTTTTTTTTTTTTTTCTGTAGCTTTATGTGTCTTAAACTTCCATCTAGTCTCAATCTCTCAAGCTACAACCTGTAGCTGTTTCCCCATCGTATTATCTACTACTTCTGAAAAGGGTTTGGCTTCATCATCCCTGCAGTTTCCTTTCGAACACATGTAAGCTGCTATTAGACCACCCGTGAGTCTCCTCTTGCCAAGACTAAACAAGCCCAGCTCCCTTACCTTCTCCTTGAAGGTCATGTGCCCTAACCCTCTAACTATTTTTGCAGCTCTTTGCTGAGCTTTTTAAGGTTCTTGACATCCTGGTAGGTCCAAAACTGGTCTCATCAAAGATGAGTAAAGGAAGTAATAATTTTCCTGGATCTGCTGGGCATGCTTTTCCTGATGTAACTCAGTGTGCACTTTGCACTACCTGTCATGAGAGCAGACTATTGCCTGTTGCTCATTCTGGCATCAGCCACAAGCCCCACATCCCTTTCATCTAGTCTCAGCCATTCAGTTCCCAACCTGTGCTGATGCATGGGGTTATTCCACCCCAGGCACAGAACTCTGCACTTCTCTCTGCTGAATTTCAGGAAGTTCTTGTTGGCACAATTCTCATGTTTCTCAAAGTCCTTTTGGGTTAAAGCTTTGTGACCTGGCATATCAATTGTTTTCCCTCACTGAGCACTGTCTGGAATTTGCTGAAGGGTGCACGACTCTGGTCTAGTCATCCAAATCATTGATGAAGACATTGAGCAATACCCGATCACTGTGGCACTCAACTTGTTACTGGCCTTCAGTTGGATATTAAGTAAGTCATTGATTATTACACACTTTAACCCTGGCCATACAGCCATTTTTCAATCCACACTCATGCATGCCATACTTTCACAAATTGAAAATAAGAATACTATGGGTGATGGTGACAAAAATGTTACCAGAGGCAACGTACATTATATTCACCACTCTCTCTTCATCCTCACAGCCAGTGTTTTCATTGGCAGCTCTTTTCCAATTGTCAGGAACCTCCACTAATTCCCATGATGTTTTGCAAACGATAGACATCAACCTGGCAATCACTCATCTCTGGTGGTTTCACTAGCTGGATGATTCCTACAGCACAGACCCTCTCTCCTTCTTTTCACCTTAGAGTGAGAAAAGCTTTCTTGCAGGCATGCTTGGATTGCAGTTGATCTCCCTCTATTTTGTGTTATCTTAGAAACGTTCATTTTCCTTTCACTTTTTCTTTCTGGTAAAAATAAAGTGGTTATGTTTTCTTTATGGGAGTGTCTGTATATTTGTTAAAAAAAACTTTCAGAGTTGCTGTTGAGCGAAGGCTGTTTAACATATCAAAAATTTCAGCTGCTGTGAGAAATAAGGCACTGCCTTCCTTTTGACACCCTGTTTCAGGCAGATAGAAGCCAAAATGCTGATGAAATTTCCCAGTGTTTTCCACCTACCCAGAGGCTGCCAGCCGAGGTGGTGCTTCACCTGCTGCAATTCTTCATTACTGAGAAGTTTTTGAGGAGCACTCAGGGCTTCAGCTGTTTGCAGGGGCTGTCCTCTATTCAGTGTCTAACTACAGTTGGATGCATGTGATGATAAAACCTAAAGAGGAACTGCTCGGTTCCTCTGGATATGTGTAGGCTAAAAGAGAACAGGGTGTAAACTCGACACCTAGTCCCTTGGCTGTCCACATGCTTAATTGCTGTTTTGCTTCTTGGCTCTGGTCCGGTCTGGTCTCTTCGCAGGAGCTGTCATCAGACAATGCTCCAGCCTACAGAGTCCCCCAAGGCTGTCCGGTCAGGCCCTGCATCCTCCTGAACACTCATATGGCCCCATGCATACCCTGGGGTACACAAAACTTCCCTTCAGCTTCGTGCCATAAAAACATCACTCTTGTGGGTTGCAACACCGCCCTCAGATTATTTCAGAGCCTTTGAACTAAAAAAAACCCATTAAATAGACATGATCATGTCTTAGGACCCCAATTGTGGCACAGAATATGACCATATGCCATGCAATGTATATGGGGTCGGTCTGCCGCAGGAACATGACGCCCTAAGACATGACGCCTGAACTGGCCATGCCACTTAGGGTCAGGGTCAGAGACTGGGTTTTAGCCCCTTTATATTTAGCAGTGTGGATACAGCATCTGCTTGAGATGCAGCTCATACAGGCCAAAACTTAACACCAAAGAGGGATTTTTTTTTGTGACTCATCTGATTTGCTAATCTGAAACAGATTTACCGTGTCTTGTTTAATAGGGAACAGCCTTTAAAGCTATTACATGAATGAATTGCTGATTTAGCTCTGGCTGTTTGATTCTGAGAAACTGTTTTGAAATGGCTGGCAAAAAGAGCATGTCCAGTTTTGCTGTAAGGGCTGCAATCCGCTTACCTATTGCTCTCCTCTGCCCCTACTCCCTCCGTTACTTCACTTTAGGGCAACACACCCCATCTTTGTCAAACGACGCCTAAAATGAGTCCGTAGTCAGACTTGCAACCAAAAATTGCTGTTTGTGCCCTATGCCCTCTGTGGCACCCTCTTCTTCAAAACTTCTGTAAGAAGTGAGACAACCTCTGTCTTGTCTGCCTGAACACAAGATGGGAGAAAGCTTATTTCAAAGGCATTTGTATTTTACCCCCAGGAGACCAAGACCGTGAATGTGGTCCCAGGTGGCCCCAGGCCTGTTGGTCAGCTCTGAGTGCACGGTGCCCACCAGCAAAATCACTTTGTGCTTCTTTGACTGTGAGCTCAAACCTGTAAGAGCAGTGTTTATAACCAAAAACTTTAGAAAACAGCTGTAGCCATCTGACTGATCGCAAGTGATACATGTCATTTAGGGGCTTGCAGAACCAGACTTTCTTTTAGTTAACTGCTTGGCTGTGTTATTGCTATGTAAATGTGTGCTCAGGGCTAAAGGGAATATACTTTTAAGTGCATTTTCAAGCAGGGGGCACATGTCATGACTATGTTATGAAGATTAGACAACGATCAGGCCTTTTACCAGCTCTTCCTTATCAGACATATGTGAGGACAGAGGAGTTCTGACTTGTACTTGCTTAGGTGCTCCTCAAATCGATAGGCACTGGCCAGCCTGTTTTGCTTGAATTCAAGCCATTTTAGCCCTGGTGGGTTCAAAAGTTCAGCTGAGATGTGAGCTGGATGTTCCTTCAGAGAGGCCGTGAAAAAGGGGGTGGGAAGGATTCTGGTACACACACATGTATTTGTGCCTATGTATTTGTGTGTATAGCAACATCTCAGCCAGACTGAGTGGGAGGAAGGAGTGACAGAGAGAGAATTACTGTCCAGATTCCTAGTTAATAGAGAAACTTCTTTAAAAATGGAATAAATAAAGACAGGGACTAAAGGGAGAGAGGGAAGCACTTGTACTCAGTTTTGGAGCAATTTTACTCACCCAAATGACCACAGAGAATCAAAAGGATGTCAATTGCACTTGGTGCCTTCTTCCCTGGTCAGTACAGGAGTTGCAGGCATGTCTGTTGATGTGACCTGCACCAAAGTGTTTGGAATCAGGAGGTTTTCTGGTGGGTCCCAAGTCCTGTGATTTCTTGCTTCGAACGGCCTAATTTATCAGAGCTCACGCTCATTCCAGCATCTCCTTCGTCGCACCTTCCTGCTAAAGAACAAGCTGCTACATTCATTTTTAAATGTCTTAAATGTCTTAAAATGTCTTAAATGTCTTAAAGCTTCCTTCAGGTTGCTTGTGCAGCCCCAAAATGAGTTCTGTTTGAAGGTCCGTAATGCTCTGCCTCTAGGGTGGATGTGAGCAGGGTTTTCCTCATCATGCGCAAGTATATAGAATCCCGATTTTCTAGTATGTGAAAGCAGCTTTTATGAGAAGACATTTACAACTTAAAAGTACTTCTTTAAACTTGCCATTGAATTTGCAGCAGAGGACAGCAGCAAGTAATGGTCAGGTTGTCCTCACTCAGTGAATGGGGATGGAGAGTCCTGGTTCCCCAAAGCATTGGCCAGGCAGATTGGGGGAGGATTACGGATGCAAGAAGTTGTAGATGACCAACTGTGGGTATCAGTTGGGCTCTGTTAAATTCTCTATTTAGCCAACACATCAGAAATTGAATTAGTGACCTGTGTAGCTTGTCTTCTCGGAGGTAATTTTGGGAAGCAAAGTAAAGATGTTACTTCAAGAAGGAAATGTCAAAGGGTAGTTGTTAATGCTGAAGGAGGTACTTTCTAACTGGTTTCCCTTAGTCAGAATGAAGCCTTTCTGAAAAATCCAAAGTTTCTTGTTGGGAATGGGGAGGAGAAGGTCACCTGCCTCAGAGAGGCTTGAGATAAACCCCCCTTCATATACAGCCTTGCAGCATTTCATTTCTCCTGCCCCTGACAGCTGTGTAGGTGACGGCACTGCCGTCAGTTCACAGTTAAAACAGGCGTCTGTACTTCCTTGCCTGCTCATAGTTGGCCATGGAAAGAATCAACATAAAACCAAAATAGTAATATACCATGCCAGATCAGTAAAGCTACACCTGTAGGGGAACTTACTGTGTTTATCTGTATGTTTAGCATAAATCCCTAAAGAAACAAGCTCTGTAGGGCTGTCCATAGAGGTGAGTACATGGGTGTTTAACAGGTGGACAGCTCTGAAGAGTGCAATATTCCTCAGCAGGCCTAAATAACCTCATGTAAGGGGCTCTCAGGTACCTATAAACCCAATTCTTTGACTTCCCAGCAACCCCAAATAGCCTTCTGCTTAGCTCATTGGGCAAACCAGGGGGGAGGTGAGTGGCTGGTCACCAGGCATGTCCTGCTGGGGCCATCAGCAAGCCGAGGGCTCTTCAGGGGCTGTGGTGCATGGCGCTGTATGCTGCTTCTGCCCAGTGGCAAGCGGATGACAAAGAAGCGAAACACAAAGAACCCATCTGAGCAGACAAACTGAGACTACATCAGGATGGATAATTAGAAGCAATGCGTTACACTGATTGTGGTGAACGTGCAAGCTGAATTCACCTGGATCTCTTTACTCTGAAACGCAGATACTGCTGGGTCCTTTAAAACGCCTGTTGGGCTGCCAACAAATTGGGAAGCACTTTGACACCTGATGTGTGTGAAACCACTGTCAGCCTGGGAAAAGGAGTTGCTCTAGATCCTAACTGAAACCCCAGCTGAGATTTCTTCCCCTCAGTCTTATCCTGTGCAAGTTTCAGAGAGTCCAGGCCTGCTTAATCTTTGCACAGAAAATGGCTTTGAAAACGAAGACTCTCTTTGTGAGCTCTTGGTACAAGAGACAGGTTTTAATCTAGATATTGCAATTTGAGCCTTTTCAGTTTGGAGGAGGAATGGAAGTATGTGGCATGTCCCAATTTCCCTTACAACTGTAGCAGAGATATAAAACTATCTCCTCACCTTCACAATGAAATCTGTGAGCTGCAGAACCAAATTCTTCCTTTTTCCTGTCTGGCCTGATGAATGTTTGCAATTTTTGCAAAATGTATTAGCTCCAACAGGAGAAACTGCAAGCAAAACATTGTGCAATAGGTGTATAACCACCCTGTAGGCTGTGGTTAAGGCTTTCCTGGTAAGCAGATGAACTGTGCTCAAACACAACTGAGTAAGGTGTCTGAAACCAAGTCCCTCAGATGCCTGCATTATCTGTGGGTTAGGGACTGTGAGGCAGTACCAGAGAAAGCACTCGCTGACCATAGGTATTCATCTCTCAGGCAGAACTCACAGTTGAAAACCTTATGTGGAAATAAACATAAAATCTATTTTAGACCTTGTCCCGCTTGGCTTTTTCTCTTGGCTAGCTTTGATATTTACGACTCACCATGTCAGAAACTCAGTTCTTAGGCACTTAGTTGTCCGCATGCATTGGACTGAAAGCCTGAGTGGCGAACGCAGGACCGGGCGGTCCTGTGAGTTGGCAGCTGAGTCCTGCTGTGAACTTAGCTCACAGATTCCACCCCAATTAACAGAACTTCCTACATAAATGTTCCCCTTGGTAAAATGTTCCACCAAAAACCTGAAGAGAGATACCTATTCAAAACAAAACCCCCATCCCCTTCATTCATCGAATGAACTTACAGATAGACCCTGGTCTTCTAAAATTTTTTAAATGTACTTCCTTTGAAAATGGCAGGAACTTCATATTGCAAGACCAGCTAAATGACTCACCCCACATCTATGCTTTTGCTGAACCAGATAAACCTGCCAAAAGCTGTTTCCAAACTGGAAATAAGTAGTTATGTGGGGATATGAATAATATCAGGCAAATTTCTGACAAGGGCATGTGAATCTACAATCTATGGTATTATTTATTTATATTTTTTATTGAGGTCAGTGCCCTTGGTTCAAAACTGCATTGGATAATTTTTGGAAGGACAACCGATCTGTATGGCTACACGTCAGCATCATCAAAGGATCCAAAGGCAACAACAAAAGGCTGTAGTAGAATAAAATTCCCAGTGGAAGGGGTGTGATATTTGATGGGTCACACAGGCAATTCTTTTGACATGAACCAGAAAACATCAAGTATATTTTTCATAAAACATGTAGCTTAATCCAAAATTATCCCTGCTGTATTGTTAGCGAGAACAAGGGAACACCCAGTTACTTTCGCAGTGACTAATAATATTACCACTGCTTAAATGTAAACAGTGTGCAGAAATCATCTAAAGAAATGCACAACATAATTTGCAAAAAATAATGCTGTGCTCTTACTTTGTTCAACTCTTTTTCCTTCTTTGCTGCTGCTGCACAAACACTGAAATTTCCTGTGTTAATGCTGGCATGGCAAGAAATATAATGTCAAAAAGGAAAGAATAGTCTCATAATTAAAACCTGTTTCCATAGCATTGAAATAGATGAAGTTGCTACCCTTCAGTGGACTTTGGATCAGGTCTCTAGTCCGGTGGTTCTTCATTTGCACCACCCTCTTTCCCCTGGAGCCTTGTAAGCATTGATTAGTTAATGGCTTTAAAGTGCTATTTAAATGCTGCAATATTGTTAGTGTCAGGTATTGGAACACATAGGCAGGTTTTTGCATGGCACATATGATTAGTCTTTCTCTAGCGTGGAAATATGTAATTTCCCTTCTTTGTGCAAATATTTCTCTGTGTGTGCATATACCTATGACAGCCCAGTTTAGTAAAAAAAAAAAAAACCAACAGTAAATCAAGGACTTACTTTAGCCTCAAAAATCTTGTGGACCTGTGCGGCGATCTGAATTGAAAGCCATAGACCGCACTGGAGAGGGTTGGTGCTTTCAGATTAGTTTGTACAGCCCGTTCAAACTAAGTTGTACAGGAATGGACAATGTCTGGGCAGCCACCCCCTGTAGGGATGCTCTTCTGAAAAGGACAAGTGCATGCCAGTTGCATAAAGCTGGTTTATTAAATAAAATAATATTTATAGTAGAAATACTCATTAGTTTGTCAGTGGGCCCATGTGGGTGGCAGCTTGTCTCCCTAGCAGAGTGGTTCCTGAAGTACACATGTCTGCACACGTACAGATACTGGTACATGAGCCACTCAGCTGCTATGGGAATGCGGTGTGAGCAGTCGTGCAGCCCAGCACGGGGTGAAAACTCACAGAGGCTGTGGCTGTTGCACTGTCAGCGGTGCCACTCTGGCAAACCACACTTTGAAAATTCCTGTTTTCCCTACTTGTCTTCTAAGTAGACTTTCTCAAGCAGAGGAGAAAGATGTTCCCTAAGCTTTCAGCTGTTCTCCTTTCTGGCACATGGCAGGATTTGGCTCTCCGAATACAAACTTCAGCAATTACATCGTCACATAGTAAAATACTTCCTAACTTGGATTTTTGGAATGACTTCATTTTCTTTTGCAATCCACCAATCACTCTCAAAAGACACTATAAATCGCCATGTTATTCTCAGTCATATCTAGCAAAATAGCTGGAAGAGTACTTGAGTGAAGGCTCAGTTTGGACGCACACATCCCCAGACTTTCTTATTCACGTGGGCTAGCAACCATCAACTCCTGCGGGCTTCTACCTGCCTGTCTCCAACATTTTTGAGAGTCCAACACTACATGTGATCTAAATAACGAACAAACTGCAAAGGTCAAAGCATAAGAAGACATTTCATTCCAGTTCTCGAGTCCATCCCAGACTCAGTACTTGTTTTTTACTGCAAAAGTCTGTATTTAGTGCACAGGGCATAGCTCATTCGATTTGAATCTCTGCAACTTTCAACCCCTTCCCCAAAAAGCAGCCAAGCACAGCAGACAGACTGACAAACTACTTGAGGATGGGCCAAACCACACTGTTCGGACACCGATCCAGATCTGTTTTCTGAAGAAAACTGAATGTTTCTGAGAGAGGGTTTTATTTCATGATCAGATGAAGGAAGGATTAGTCCCTTGGAAAAATAGTCAAACCCATCTTATTGTTCTAGCATTTGCACTTGTTCCATAACTTTAGGAACCACCGAGCTAGACAGATCTTCCATAACAAACAGAGCAAGCCAGCGATTTGATGACATAATTTTGAAGATGTGACTTCATAACTGGCTCAGTTGCAAATAAAGGTATTTGTGATGGTTTCATTAGTTTTCTGGCCTCACAGTTCAAAATGAGCTTGAAAAAGGTTAGACCTTTTATGTTGAAAAAAAACCCTTAAGAAAGCACAGAGAGAACAGCGCTGTCTTAGAATGACAAATGATTCCCTTTTGTTGTTTTAGAAATACTTTTCATCCTTGCAGACATTAACTAGTCAAAGGTAAGAAAACATTATAAGAAATTTCCTTTATTCTATACTTTGCAATATTTCAGTTATTGCTGTATAATATGGCCTCCTGTCATTTCATGGTGAAAAAGGAACAAGACAGACTTCTAGGGTTCAGTTTCCGAAGGCATCGCTTCCTGACTCAGGTGCAGAAACGGTGTTAGGAGGAGGGAAGCTAATATGCACTTAACAGCAGCAAGCTTTTACAGACTAGATTTAATAAGCTTATTGTATAGCCAGGAAAACAAAGGCAGAGAGTTTAACATAGTTTTGGAGTTTCAGGAACTTCTGATTTCCTCTTTGGGCCACTACATGAGAGGGAATAACAACATGCTGTGGATTTCACCAGTCTGGGTCACAGTAACCTGCCACAAAGGTGAGGTTGTCCAGTGAAATCACACGCATAGGATAAGCGCGCTTTACAGAACAGCCACAGAAAAAGCAGCTCAGGCTGTCGCAGTTTAACCCGCCTGGTAGCGGGTGGCTACATGCAGAATTTTTTATATAGCGATATCTTTACTCAGCAGGCCAGGGCCTCTTTTTGGAATAAACGATTAGCTGCGCTCACTTGCCAAAGAGCTGTTTACTGGGAAACTCACACGGCGCTTGCAGCACCCGTCGCACCCTCTGAACTTCATCAGACACGTGTGAAGGCATTATTTTCTTGCTACTGCGGAGTTCCTTCCTAGTGGTCTTGTTAATGGATCAGATTTTGCAATTCAGGATCTGGTAAACAGACTTATTTTTATATATTTGTACATACTCCCCACGATTTGGACCACCTGCGCCAGGGCCCCGCTGCCGCACACCTTTGCTCAGCTTTTCCCAAGGTTCCTACTCTTGGTCCTAGGGAAAGGGATGTCAGATGTGAGCCTCCCCTCGTCTGGGCTGCGCGCCCGGGAGGATGGGGGGACCTTGGCTTGGGGGTGTGCGCTGGGGTTCCCCGCTGATAGTCAGGGACCCTGTGCAGACCCGGCATCCGGGCTGCTGCCGCTGCAAACATCTGCGAGTGACGGGGGCAGCCGCGGGGGAAGGACGGGCGGAGCCCCGGGACGGGTGGCGGCCCGCCCCGCGCTCCGTTCGGGGGCGGTGTCGGTGTCGGCTGCGACGGGCTATAAATCCGCCCCGCGGCGGCGGGTGTGTGGTGCTTCGAGTGCGGCGGCGGCGGCGGCAGCGGTAGCGGTGCAGGGAGAGTGGTACCGTGGCAGGTAAGGAAGGGTGCCTCTGTCTACCCACCCACTCCCCCACCCATCTAGCCATCTCTTGAACTACCTATCCATCTACCTGTCCATCTTACTGCCTATCCATCCATGCACCTACCTATCCATCATCTCACCCACCCCCGCGGCCTTCACAGCCCCTTCGAGGGTGCATCCTTGCATCACCCTGCTCCTTTTTCATTAATAAATCCCTTTTCCCCTCCTTCTGAGCAGGGCTTTGTCGACCGCCGGTGGAGTAGTGGGTGGGAGGGAGCAGAGGACGGGGTGCCCCGAGCTGTACCCCAGCTCTTCTCGGTGGTGGGGGCAGCTGCTGGATGCTGCTGCCACCACGGTCCGGGCTCCCCTCCCTGGCAGCAGCGGGCTGGGCTGGGCTGGAAGACAGCTGTGAAGCCAAGGCACATAACTTTCCCTACGGAAGTTGGCTACTGGTGCTTGTTGCTTGTGCTTCTGCTCTCGCAACTCCGTGTTGGACTGGGAGCAGGGGACAGACTTTGACTGGTGTCCAACCTTTACTAGTCACTTGTTTTGTGGGGGGGGTGGTCTTTGTGTGTGATGATCAGCACAGTTTGCTGTCTGCGCTTCCAGGCACTGCTCAGGTTCAGAGCACCCCGGTCATGTTTGCAGCGGACGCACAGCTGTCCTGGGTCTGATGAAAGAAGTGATTTCATTTCTGCATTCTGAGGATGTTTAGGTTAACCCTTTCTGTTGTGTTACGGTGTTACTATGAAATGCTTGCAAACTGGCATTACTTACTGTTTTACAAAGTCAGATTTTGCATCCCATCCCTAGATCAGAATTCACTTTAGGCTTCAGATAGAAGTGTTTACCAACTATGTTATTTGGACATTTTTCTCCTCAGTTGCCTGTTTAAACAGGAACTTTGTTTTGAACCTAGAAAGTGCAGTTCTAGTGGCATGGAAGAGGTCAAAGACAACCTGAAGCTTTCTGTTCAGACTCTCTGCAATATGTTGCACTGTTCTGACTTCCTCTGGCTTTTTGTCAACTTTTATTTGTGTGTGTCCAAGCGTATCAAAGATACACAAGTGCTCAAAAATTCACTGTTGAGGGCAAACAATGGAAATAATAGCCACGAACAGGAGCGATCAAATGCTTCAGGTAAACATGTGAGAAGCCTGCCTTGCTGCTTTGAGTCTTGGCTGTTCCAGGCATAACTTGTATCAAAACTTCAGCCGGTGACATTAAGCTGGTGCACTGTGAACTTGGCTCTGGGAAAACATTATTTTTTTTAAATTTGTGCTCTTTTAACCAGAGTCTAATGTAGTTTGACATAAAATGACTGTTTCTTATCACAAGCACTTGAGTAAACAGCAGGCAGCTAATGCTGTATGAGGTCTTGTGCACAGCAAGAATTTAATGACTGTGAATGAAATGGTAAAACTCAGGAGTAGGTGCAACAAAAGTAAAGTGTTCCTTAAAGGTCTGTACAGTTCCCAGAGTACTAATCTGCTCTGTGCCCTTGAAGAATAATTTGTGAATGTGTTCAGGAGGAACTACTGTGTTTTTTAACATGGAAAAGGACAGATGCAGTGAACACAGGTTTTAATGAGAGACTACGCAGGGTGTGTGTGTCTTCTGTACCTAGTATTTTTCAGTATAAATTGAACAGATACCATGGCATAACAGTTTGGGGGACTGGAGGCCACAACTTCTGAGTCTGGGTTCCTCACACTGCGGTTCAGCAGATACCTGAATGGGATGGATTTCGACTTCAAAAAGCTAAAACTAAAATATCTGGAATCAGTGAACTGGGAGATGAACTCATCCCCTTGAGAATGGGCACTCTGCAAAGTGGCAGGCCTTGTACCAGGCTGTGGAAGAGGGGTCTAGAAGGTCTAAAAGGGTTTTCATTTGTTTCCCTTAGGAAGAAGGGTTTGTGTTCCTACATTCATTGGCCACTTTATCCCAGGTGATAGCATGATAGAGATGTCCAAGTGTCAGGTGCCCACAGAATTTGGCAATAGCCAAAGAAATGTTGCCTACTGCTGAGGGAGCACTACCACATGTGCCTGCCTGTGTTTGGGAACCAGCATCCGCACCGCCCAAACACAGACTTTTCTGTTTCTGCACTGCACAATGGCTTTTTTGTTCTTGCCAAAATAAAAAGGAATGCTAAAACTGTCAGATCGTCTGGATAGATTGTATGAATGCTTGGTCAAAACAGCAGGATTCCCCAATTTCCTTTACTTCAATGGGAGATACTCTGTTTTCTCAATATTCCTTTTTGCACTATGACAGTTACATGGGGAGATTACAGTGCATCTTGGGAAACACTTTGGCATGGGAGCCAGCTCCTTAAAAATAGTCACAAGGCAGTTGAGTAATTTGCTCTTGTAGTTCAGGTGGGATTAGCAGTGAACTGTTGTGAGAAATTCTTTGATTCAGATTTTTAAACCTAAGTGATTAATTTGTTTGAAGTGCAACATACATCTTCTCATGACTAGCTTGGGGGATTTTGGCAAGCTTCTAACTTCCCATAGAAATAAATTTCCCAGGAAAAAAACATTGGTTTTACACTCAACCTCATTAAATCCTGAGAACCTGTTGCATAAAATGTGGAGCATATATGATTTTTTTTTATTTTATTGTCTTAAATTAGACAAAAAAGTAAAAGTACAGGACAGGTGAAATTGTCTTGAAGCTCTTCAGAATGAAGACAACTAGAAACTGTGAAACTCAAAACCAGTACAAAATCTAATTGTGGTGGATCAGCAATGTTTACATCATTTACAGCTGGCAGCAAAAGCTGGTTTGCTGTCAGGGGAGAGTGCAGCCTGGGAAACCCATGTCCCAGATCAGTTCATGTAGCAAGAGTGACTTCCTCCAGTTGCTCTGGTTTGACCACATGAAAAGTAAAACCTTCCAAAAACCAGGAGATGCAACTGCTTGGTATTAATAGGGATGAAATGCTGGTTCTTGAGAGAACATATGACTTCCAGCTGACAGTTTGTTTACATCTAACTTTAATGTTGTGTCATAGCACCTAGAAATCTTTGGGAGAAGTACAGAAGAACCTACTTTGTCCTGTCACTGCTTTGGTAAATAAATGGTATTGTATGTAGACTGCCCTTTAGCTTCAGCTTTTAGGTGTAAATTTAAGTTTACCTAATGCTGCTCCTGCAGCCTTCTGTGTGAAGAACTTTCCTGGGGTGTTGTGTGCGGAGTGGATCTCCAGTTGTCAGCAGGTCAAGGAGGCAATAGTTACCCCTCTGCCATCTGTCAAAAGCTCTGTCCCCAAAGTTGCAGGTAAATTACTTGTTAGTACTGAAAGTCATGGGAAATATTCTGGTACTGTTTAAAAGGCTGAGAGTAAAGCAATTGTGTTTTCAGGTTTGGTGGTGTGTGATGCTGTGGATGACTAAAATCTGGGTTAGGCTTCTTGGCAATCAATGGCTGTGAATATAATGGCTATTGAACTTGGTGCTTCTCTCAAATGGTGGTGTGTTATTTTTTTTTTCCTATCTGTGTCACTTCCAGACCCGTGGGTAACTTCAGCAGGGCCAGTCAGCAGGAGGTAATCCCTATTGTTAATTCCCTTTGGCTGTGGAGATGGAGCAGCAGTAAGGAACCATTCAGGGCTTCTACTGAATATGTGATCATGTGTTGTTAAAGTGTTACTATGACATAATTAAACTCGGTGCTGAGCGTCCATGAGAATCAGTACCATTAGTCACCATTTAATCCAGCACAGCAAGTGCTCTGGGAATAAAGTCTGCAATTACCCAAGTTTTAGACTTGAATGTGAAAGCTCTGATGTTGGATGATGAGGGAGATGAGTTTAGTTTTGCTTTTAGCTGAGGGCTGCTGCAGGATCAGGCCTGGTTTGTTTCCCAACTGGCAGGACAGTGTTGTCTTTGGATAATGCCCAGCGGTCAGATGGGGTGTTTGCCATGCAGAGGTGTTCTGCAGTGTGCTGATGCACAGCTGGACTGCCTGTGCAGATTAAATTTTCCACAGCTGTATCTGTTTGTATGAAGCAGGATGTATGTCAATTCTACTGCTCTTGTTTTGTGTGGCTGATCATGTTTCCTATGTTTCTTTTGGCTTTTGTGCTACTTCCTTTCAGTTAATTGTCACAATTTTAATATATCTTTTTCATCTGTCAGTCAGGTTTTTTCTCTTGGTAGCTGGAAGTTGGTCAGTGCAGATCTTCCTTTTCAAGCCCTGTTTTTAAAACTGGGTATTCTCTACTTTTCCAAGCCTTTAACTGTCTGCTTCCTGTCTGAACTAAGTATAGCTTCAAAAGTATAGCACTCTTTTAGTTTATTTTCTACCATGGATATGTAAGGCCAGTCTGCCTGTACTGTATGGATGATGTAAACAATACAGAACAAACCTTAGGACCAGTGCATCATGAAAACCTAACTGATAAGAATACTAATCTTCCATGTACTTCCAACCATCCCTTGGGTTTCTTGTGTGTATGATCTTTCTTCTGTCCTTGCCATTTCACCACTCTTACAACTTGACTTCTTCAAAAATTCTGATTCTTTAGGAAGCAAAAACTAAGCGAAGAAGATCATAATCTGTAATGCCCCTGATGAAGACTCTTTAGGTGGAGGCACTGGTGTTCAAAGCAAGAGAGTGGTACTATATTTTGTGTGTGTTTATTGGTGGACATGAGATACAATGGAAAAGTAATCAGCAAAGTAAAATGTAACTTTTAAAGGAGCACAGTAAGTACACATCCAGATGGGAAATGCACTATTAGAGGAAGGAAGGATTGCTCTTGCTGTGAGTTTTTCATTTGCTTCCTTCAGGAAGCTCATGTGCACCTTGTCAAACTAATGATGTCATTTTCCTACTGTTCTAGAGTGCTCTAAATGTATTTTGTATGTATTGTATCCCCACCAAATTTTAAGATGCATTTGTGTCCTTGGACAAAGTTGTGACACACTGGGTGATGTGACTAGTCTATGAATTAGACACACTGCAGAGTTTTATGATGACCCTTTTTATTATGGCAAATCCAAAATACTATTTTTCCTAGATGATTCAGTTCAAGGCCATGGCATATTTTTTGCCATGTGATACATGCTGAATTTTATGAAGTTGTCTATAAAATTGAGATTATATATAAAAACTTGGCCCTGCATAACTCCAACCCCCCTTGTAAACAAAGCCTGGAGAGTGTTATCTGTACGTGCTCTGCCTGGTGTAATAGTTGTTAACCTGCAGCATGGATGGGTAAGGTTTTGAAAAAAGTTGGATGAGAGTGAAATGCTTTTTGCCCACTTTGAAGGGTTTTAAAAGGCCTGTTTTTGAGAAGCACTGCCTGGTACTGACTTACTCTTTCACCAATCCCATCTATTGTGATACAGGCAAGAGTGTGCTCAGCCCTTAGGGAGGTGAGATTGAATCTCTAGGCTCTGGGGCTTGCAGGCAATGGAAGACTGTTACACAGATCTAGTCCCAAGTAGTTCAGCATGTGCAAATACTTAAATTTGGGCAGTTTTATAGTGGGACTGTCTTGGGAAGAATGAGAGATGTGTTCTTAACACAATTGCACTTGTGCAAAGTTTGAGTCCAGATGAAGGTCTAGAATGCTAAAGTTCATCCTAGAAAAGGGGCTGGAGAGCTCACAGGAATGAAATAATATACATAAATTATACTTTTCTCCTCAAAAAAAAAAAAACCAAATAAAAGTCTCAGACACTTGTCATAGAAAACCTTAGCCCAGACATTTTGGCAGGGACCTTGAAAAGAACTTGTAAGAGTGATGAGCAACCAATTTTAATAGGTGGTAGAACAAGTAATTTATGTACTCAGAAGCTGTAACCCGTATAATATGACCTAATGAATAAATGTAAATTAAGTTACATCATTAACCTTAGCTATGATATTTTGTAACTTAAGTAGTCATCTTTGCAACATCAACATACAAATGCAAAACATATTAAAATAAACCACTTATACTAGCAAGGGTGCAACCTAGAGAGCCAGATAACATTCCTTGTCTCTGACTGCACTGCAAGTCTGTCCCTTCTGGAATAATCTATTTTGGCCACTAACTTGCACAGAACCACCCACTTCTTGAAGCAGTTGCAGCTGGGCAGAAGCTATGAACTACAAAGCATGACAGATTGAGAATAGGAGGGGGTGGGGAGCATGGCCTGGCACTGGTGAGCTGCAGGAACAATGGCTTGTTTCTCATCTGTTTAGACTGCAATCTTTGTGGCAGAAACTGTTGCTTCCATGTTATGAAATGCCTAATGCATCTTTGCAGTATTTGTTATTTGATCTGCCCCCAAAGCCCAGCCTAGCACCCAGGTGCAGGTGTGAGGTTCTGTACCGGTTCATGGCCTTTAATCTTTGCTTAAGACCTTTACGTTTGCAGTCAGTTGAAGGAGTGGGACGGATGCAGAGGAGGATGTCGGGAGGATGCTAGAAGGGTGCTGAGGCAGTGGAAGGAGACAGACTGGCTTGGTGGGGTAAGAAAACAAAGCCTGGGAAGGCAGCTGGTTGCTCTTTGCAGTTTCCACACTGCAGTGCTGCCACCCACAG
Organism: Rhynochetos jubatus; assembly: GCA_027574665.1. Classification (NCBI taxonomy): domain Eukaryota; kingdom Metazoa; phylum Chordata; class Aves; order Eurypygiformes; family Rhynochetidae; genus Rhynochetos; species Rhynochetos jubatus. Next base: position 10,838,008 of record CM050648.1, on the reverse strand, counting down.
CCTGGAGTTGTGTCAAGGACAATATTGGCACCAGTACCAATGGGCATAATGTGTTTCCAAATAAACTCAGGCTGCCACTCAGATATAGGATTTCTTACGAAAGACCTAGGTTCCCCTGCCTCTGCCCTGTGCCATCGTGCTCTGCAAGGCTTCTTGGCAGCAAGCTCGGGTGGTTTGAGGAAGGAGGTTGGGATGACAGCACTCTGATATGAAGAGTCCTGGGAGGCACTGGTGGTTTTAATATCTTAAAAGAAACTTCACATTATTGGAGATCACCACTTCACAGAGGTATGACCAGAAGCAGTTTCAAGTGCCAGATGCTAAAGAAAACTCAGTTTCAGAGAACTTTATTTGGGTTTGTAATTTGTCCCTTGTGGACTTGTGATACTGTAGTGTAGGTAGTATTAGGGATTGCTACAACAGGAAAAAAGCCATAAGGCACTGCATGCTCTCCATTTGCCTGCCATCTAGGAGTAGAACAGCTGCTCATTATATTGGGAGGGGGACAACAGGGGTGTCCAGCACAGGGGAGATGGGGACAGCAGGCATGTCCTTTGGCTAACACACCAACCCTCCTCACAGTCAGTTCCTACTCCCGTGAAACATGGGAGGACCCTGAGCTTTCCAAGGAACATTCTTCATTGCATCCCACAACCAGAGGATTGTGCAAGCTGTGTTGCAGCAGTTTTCTTGCTCAACATCTGCCGAGTAGACAGAAGGGCTGCTTCCAGCTCACTATGTTTTGGTGCTACTACCCATGTGCAGCTGCCAGAGGATATTATGCGTGTGAAGAGCAAGCAGCCCCTGGTCTGAGGAACGGGCAGTTTACAGGCAGCGTCTGATCCCAAAGTGATTGCAGCTGAACAGCTCTGCACCTCCTGTACAGGCACCAGCGCCAGTCACAAGTGTAAAACAGCCAGAAGAAAAGAACTGGAGATGAGCCTGGAGATTTTGTCTTCTCACTGCGTGGGTATGCTGAAGCCATACAGTAGCATAGCTGCGGAAGAGGCTGGGGACCCGCACCTGCGTGTGGCCAGTGGAATCGGCTGCTGGCTCGGTCCTCATAGTTGTCTCCATGCGGCTTCATCCGGCTGGTCCTTGGCACAGGGCTCAAGTTCATGGCTAAAATGTTTCAGTTTTCTGATCAGATTGATTAGCATGTAGCGTAAGTCTAAACTTAAAAATGGCTACAACTTTAAGCCCTTCTTGTTTTTTGGCTTTCGGTTCCATGATATTATTTAACTTAATGCTTTGGTTACACTTGCAAGCTTTGTGTCAGGTTGTGCTGGTTTTAGCTGGGATAGAGTGAATTTTCTTCACAGCAACTATTAACTTCTAGTTGCAGATTGAGATAGTCACTACAACCAGAGTCTAAGGAAACTTGGAGAATCCCAGCAGTTGAGTGTCTTCAACATTTAACACTTGCTGCTCAAACCATTTAGTCAGATGCTACTTAACTGCCAAAAGTTATCTGTTTGTTGTGGTGCTGGTGTTTTGGGGTTTTTTGTTGTTTTTTTGTTTTTTTTTTTTTAAAGGGGAGGAACTTCTATTAAAACCTCTTTCTTGATTTATTGTTTGGAACCATGTCAGAGAAAATCAGTAACTCAGTACACAAAGGACCTCGTGACACCAGTGCCTGTAACAAAGAGTAGCTTAAACAGGGCACGGTGTGGGCAGATGCTTATGCATGAACTGTTTGGGATGCTTGCAAAATGAACCCTTTTCAGATGAAACAAAAAGGAGGATTTGTCAAGTTTAATAGAAAATGTCTGAAATGTAAACTGCCGCTAATGATAGTGTGCATAGTGGACTGTAACTGTACGTGGGTGCTATTAACTGATGTTCACTTGACTTTTTTAAGCAGAGACAACTTTTTCCAAGCTGCTCTCCAGTCTAAAGTAACGATGATATTTTATTTTAGGGCCAGTCTAGTTTACAGCACTTACTGTTAATGACTGTAAAAGGTCTAGCTGACCATATGTAAGCCTCAAATGCTGTTTGAGTGTCACAGTAAATTTCCTTGCATCACTGTCAGGCTTGAGCTGTGTGGTTATTTTTCTGAACTGGAACTGGTGGGGACCTTTGCTAAGCAACTCCTCTAGAGCTCTGGAGACATCTTAGCTCTCTCTGTGCTTGCCTCATCCCTGATTCTTTAATAGTGCTTTGAGCTGCTGCAGATGCACAAAGCCTCAAATTGCCACCCCTGTCCTTCTGACTTGCTTTGGAGCCTGAACTCTGAAGACACTTGTGGCTTTATCCTTTGAAAGGGCAGTGATGTGGCTGGCTTTGAAACACCCCCCACATGTGGGAGTCTCATGTGGTCCCTCTCTCTCCAAAGGGACCAGCACCAGTGCTTGGGAACTGTGGCCATCAGTGCCCATGGTCTTCTCCCTCTCTTTGCCATTAGCCACACGAGTATTTAATCCCATGTGTAAAGTCATTGCAGTCCCTCCTGCTTGCTCAGCCCTGTGAAGATGGAAATTCCATCAAGCTGCTCTGGTGAGGTTACCCTTCTGTGTATCCATACTCAAAAGGAGAATAATCTCTGCTGCCAGTGTTTAAACAAGCTGTTTTGAGGAAATTGCCGTCTTTACGAAACGCTCAGGCAGGAGTCTTTTCCTGTTCTTTGTTTTCCATGATAGCATGTGAATAAATAGTTGGGTGTAAGGGCAGAGGTAAACCCTGTAGTGCTGATAGCAGTTCCCCCAGCCTTTCGTGGATGTGAGGCCATCACACTCGATGCACCCCATGGCACATACTCAGACAGCCTTATGTGTGTCTTCAGCAGAATAACATTTGAAGCAAGGGATCTTTTGAACTTGCTTCACTTCTGTGCTTGGAATGAATTCAGTCACGTATATTAGGATTACCTAATGTTTTGTACTTACGATTGCAACATTGCTGGCATCTGAGGATGGATGGCCTGATGTGTGTCTTCTTAGCTGCTTTGCATGCTGCTGTGCAAAGCCAGGCTGCCCATCCATCCTGTATCCTTTGCTGCCAAAGCAAGGCCTCAGCAATGACTGTCCCTGCAGTGATGATGCTCTGAACCTTTAAGAGCAAAATAATCAGGCTCAGTGAAATGATTCCTGAGCTACTACCCTTGGTTATGACACTTGCTGTGGTGGTTTTAAAGCAGTGGGTTTGGGCTGGAATGGCTACAGAAAAGCCTCTTTGAGTGATATTAGTGAACATAGTATTGCACAGATGACCTCACCCCTTCCTACACCCCCTTGATTCTGTAGAGACTGGTTTGCTGCCTTTACTGGTAGTTGGCAAAGGCTGGTATGTGATCAGTTTTAAAGCACTTGACCAGCTGCAAAGATCCCTTAAACCTTTATTTTTTAACTTAGTCATAAATATGATTTTTTTTTTAATAACAGTCCTCTGAGAAGCAGTTACAATGGATATCTGCATGCAGGGTGGTGTACCTCCACTGGGTGGAGGTGGCTTGTCCCAGATAGGACTTGGGACCTCTTAGCAGGCTGAACTGGCCAAGTGGAGTTAAAAAAAAAAGTTGTTTTTCTCCAAGTTGGCAACTTTACACTACTGCTTGCAGAAAGATATAAATGAACTTTGTCTTTTGAAAACTTCTGTGAGGCAAGTGCTTTGAAAGGCGTATAAAGGAGTGCTTGTACGTTATCTGTTCAGGGGAGTTATGCAGTTACATTAGCTTCAAGCTGCCCTGTCACATGAAGTGGGGAGTACACAGCACCTGTTTAGAGATTATAAAATTTGTGCTGAACATGGGTAGTACAAAACCACTTCCCTAGCATCTTTCTCTTTGGAAACCAAGATGTTTTTTACAGTGTTGTCAAATACTGGGGCTTTGTTTGCCAGCTTTCGAACAAACAGCATGTTGTGTGCCACCTTGTCACAAGGTGGTTTCTTGGTATGAATATTTCAGGTATTCCTGATGCCAGGAAGCAAAACCCAGAGCTTGGAAATGTCTGATCTGAAAACATTACGTGGCTCCAAGATCTGGTATCTTTCCAAAAGTGAGAATTTGGTACAGTTTGGGCTTTTGTTCAGCAGACTTGATGGTAGTCATGTAATCTGCTGGTCAGCACTTCCTAGTGCTGGTTCTTTTGGAAACATAGAGCAACAACTTTGAACTGTAATGAAAACAGGATTGTTTTTTCAGGCTATAAAAGGCATCCATGTTGTTCCTTTTGGCACAGTTTTTTTTTGTCATTTGTAGTCAATGCTCTGAGTCTCTGAAAATCTGAAGCTACCCCATGTAAACAACTTTCTTGCACAAACACTAGCTGTGGCTTTGTTCCCCTGAGTTGTTTTGTCCTGGAAAACTGCAGGGGACCCTGCTTCTTTTCCTTCCCTATGGGCAAAACATGGAAAAATCTCTTGCACATCTAGTCTGTATTGCAGAATTAGGTGCAACATTAAGGTGTTATTTCTGTCTTAACAGGATTTGATGAATTAAGAAAAAAGCTGTTTGAGTTAGGTGCAAGCACATGTAAATATTTTTGACTTCCAGATACGGTAGCAGCATTCATTTTCCCCTCTGTGCCATGCACAATTGCTCACTGTGTGGAATGGCAGATTACATAGATGGCTGTAACTGTGAAAATATGTGACACTGTTTCCAAAATGTCACTTGCAGTTGCTTGAAACTTTGGCAAACTTATCTTTTGCTTGTTCTTTGTGATTAAAATATGAACGGAGCAAAACTTACTGGAAAACCTGGAAAAAAATTAGCAAATTGGGGTGACTGCTGGGGAATTAACTGTGTCTTGACTCTTCTGACTATTTAAGGATCTTTGGTGCCTTGTTGTAAATTTTGATTAAGAATTACTGGCAGCAGGGTCAGTTTTCTTCCTGTCCCCATGCCTCAAGTGGTGAATTTAAATATTAATGAAGCTTAAAATCCCCAGCCTAATTATGCAGTTGGGTGGGGCTTTGGTAAATAGCAAGAAGGTTTCCTAAAATCTCAAGCTGTTTGCATGTGCATTTTTCCAGCATTAACTTTCTTAATCAGTGTTTGCCACTTCATGGCTTCTTGCAGCATCTGGCTGTCTTGGAAACTCTCTCACCAGAGCATCTGTGCCCAGAGAAGAGCACAATGAGCAGAGTAAAAATGCTGCTGCTGCCATCACTGGCTCCTGAATACTCCTGTGGGCTTCACAGCCCTTCTTGAGCACCAGGTCATTTATGTAGACAGGGTTGACTTGCCTAAATCAGATTTAAGTCAGGAGGTGGGAAACCACGGTTTAAAGAATTGATTTTCATTTTGTTTGGTTGTTTTATGCTTATCTTAAGGAAAATTGTTAATAATTAAAATGTTTGCAGTGGGACTTTAGTCAATGATTCCTAAATGTGTTTTGGCCTTTTGGCTTGCTTTTACGCATATGCTTCACTTGACAGTTCTAAACTTTTCTTGACAATAAACTGCATCAATTATATTTTTATGCTGTTAATAAATTCCCAATTTTGAACAAAGATGCCCAAAACAAACATGACCTGCACTTCTCCAGCAGGCCAGAGGATTATGTAACAAACACTCTGACGTTAAAGTTTCAGTATATCTTTTGAGAAATGTTTCTGGTTGTTCATCAGAGCTTCACAGGGAACAGCCCTCTGCTTCTGGCACCTTATCTCTGTCAAGAGAATGAAAACATGCTGTTCCTTCTAACTCCCTGTTTGGAGTGATATTGTCATTGAACTGAGATGCCCCTTGGTCCAAATGCAGAAGGCACACAGCAGCAACAGCACAACCTGTTGCTGCCTCGGCCATCACCTCTTCTGGGGCTGTGGTGGGTACTTCAGCATAAAATTTCTTCAGCGTTTAAGTTAAATGCTCGGTAAAGGTTGTTATAACACCACTTTGGTTGAAACAGTTTAATTTTAAGATTAAACGGGTGTCTGGACAAACTGGAAGTGGGGGCAGGAACCTGGGCTCTGCAGTGTGACTGTGCTAGGGGTGCTGCTTAGCGGAAAGATTTCCGTGGGCAGTGTACGTTGGGCATCTTCCATCTGGCTCCACAGAAATGAAATGTAAGAAACTATTTACTTGGCTTTGCAGTCCTTCAGGTCTGACTGCATTCGTGTTCCCAGTGGAGCTTCCCACCAATGAGGGCTGGGTATCATGATGCTGGTCCTTTCCTAGGGCAGGATTTTGTTCCTTTGGGGCTTTTGGAAATAGCATTACTATAGATAACTTGCTGGTGTCCACTTAAACACCTTCTTTGATCTGAACAAACAGCGCCAAGTGAAACCAGTACTTCTTTATGCCCCAAATAATGGAGCATGTCAGTCTGAGAGTAAAATGGTGCTAATGAGTGTCCAGTTCAGTTTTCTTACAGTAAAGATCTGGGGGAACGGAGAAGGAGCCTGCACTTAAAAAAAAAAAGTTTCAGAGACAAATATCCAGATAATCTCAGGAGAAGGTGTTTGTGCAGATTTGGCTATTCCTCCTTTCACCTCTGAAGTGATGGTGTCCATGTCGCTATGCTGGTCATTGCCCAGTTTCCTGTAGCATGCTCCATTTTAAAGTTGCCAAACTTTTGTTTGATCTTGCAGCCTTAACATTTCTTTAATCTCATATTGTGCAGGAATGTGTAGTTTAATAAACCAGGGAGGCATTTTCCAAGAGATTCATAACCTTCTTGCAAAGGTCTTTTAAACTAGAACTGGAGACAGTGGGTCATTGGCAGGGGGGTTGGGTGGAGCGGGATCGTTATTTTTTCCTGTATTTAATCTTTGATGCAAGCTGAGAACAAATCTTTTTTTCATCTTTGCAGATATCAGCTACTGACCATGTCAACAGAGTTCCAGGATGCTCACCTTGCAGAGGTGAAACCTCTGGTGGAGAAGGAGGAGGTAATTATTTCAGTTTTTTATGCTTATGAGTTTTATTTCAGGGCTACTGTTGGAACTGCACATGTGTTCTTAGATTAATTCTAACATCGTATAGAAGAAACAAGAGAAACTGGAGATGGAATAAGAGGGTGGTTTTTTAATAATGCAAACCTGAACCTTAATTATTTAAGACTGTCTCAGTCTTTGGTTTTACTTCTCCAGTGCTAACCTGGTGGTGACATTTTTTTGTTTCCTGAATAATAACAGCTCTATGTGTCTTCAGCTATTTTGAGTGGTGTCAGCTGGACAATCTCATAGATCCATCTATACCTCTAGATTTCTCAATGTAGAGACTCAACCTTTGCTCCATTGGTTTTTCATTACCTTTCCTGCATTACCTTTCAAGGAGGCACAGAGAGAGCCTTTACCTTCCCTCTGGGCATTTCTGAGGTCGGAGGTACAACTCTGCCCCGTGTCTGGGTTCAGTGGCTATTTGGCTCTGTTCGATGGTGCTTTGGTATGTTCCTAGCAAATAATTCAGTGTAATCTGTGAAGGAACCTCAGTGGGTTTTTTCTTGAATCAAAACTAAGGTTTTTCTTTCATTCCCAATGATTGTAAATCTTGACAACTGTGTATATAAATGTGTTGGATTTTCTCTGTTTTTTTTACACTAGAACTATTCATTGCTCTATCTGCTACTTTCTTTTTTATTTCTTACCTCTTCTGCATAAACACTTCAGAAAATCCTTTCCACTTGTGACTGCAGTGAAACAGCTAGAGAAACTTTAAATACTGTTCCTTTGCCAAGGACATTGCATGAAAGCTGAGCTTGTTTGGATACCAGTGAATGCAGCACTCAAACTTTTCAGAAACTAAGATTCCTTTTTAATGCCAATATTGTTCAGTAGTAGCAAAGCAGATACTAAGCAGGAGTCCTATGGGTACTGAAATGCCTTTGCTGCAAAGTTCAGAAATATCTTAAAGCCCAGATTAACTTCCTGGGTTTCTGTATCACAACAGATCAAAGTTGGAACCTTGACAATGAACCCTATACGCTTTTATTCACGATGTTACCTTAAGTTTTCTCTGCATGGGAAAACCAGCAGTGAATTTGATTTCCTCTGTGGCCTTTCTTAACATCAAGTGAAGGACGTTACTGAAAGTATTTTGAGAAAGTGGAAAACATTTCACTGAAGAACACTCAGCACATATTGAGGTTACCAGTCACATCCTGGATGCCTGGGTTTCTTATACACCTGAGTCTTTATTCCCAGGAAATGATGGAGCCTTATTTCATATGCTTTCTAAGCAGGTGCCATTTCTACTTATCCCTTTCAACTCTAGAACCCACCGGACTTACTCCTTCACCAGTGTATGAAATGAGCTATGGTATAAGATTTTTAAAAAAAATCAGATTGTCCAAAGCTAAGGCTGTGTAAATTGTTCCACAGGCTCAACCAGCTCTTTAGATACCTGTTTGTATATACAAGACCTTGCCTAATTACCTAAAGGTCACAGCTCCAGAGTCCTGTCATAATTAAGGATTAACCTGCAACGCTTTGAGGTTCACCATCTGAGATGACATTGCTCAAGACAGCTCTTTTGTAAAAAAGCTGTCTTGCCTCTGGTGTCTTCCATCCTTAATTTACCTGGGCTTCTTACACTGCATGACCTGCCAGGTTCCTAAGTTTTTTATCTCTACATCTATTTCTCAAGCTTTGGCTTCTCTGTTGTGCTCTGCAGCATAAGAGGTGTCAGTTTGTCTGCCCTTCCCTCTGTTTTCAGCTCCCCAGTGGAAATCTAAACTTGACTTTTCCTTGTCTTTTAATAGGAGGTGACTGTAAGGCACTTCCTCCTTTGAAGTATGAGCTTTTTAGACTATTGCAGTTGTGGAAGATGTCACCTTACTCCTTTTCTGGTGGAGATCCTCAACAGGCAAAGAAGCATGTCAGTAGTAGCAATGGCTGGTCACAGGTTGGATTGGACTTCTCTGTGTCCAGCCAGCCTCCCAGACATACCTTAGCCAAAAATAGGCCTTGTTAAAACCTTTCACACCTTTCACACCATGTAACCAAATCCCAGTAATGGCTGTTTAACTGGGTTGTAAGTGTTCAGTGTGTGTTTGAGCAGTGACTTTCCATCCTAGGCAGGACTAAGGTGGGCTGTTGGCTATCCCAGGGCTACAATAAGCAATGGAGAAAAGTTCAGTGTTTTATTGCTTTGACTTGTCCAGTGATTTAACACTAACTGAAGATGCACCAGCTTTTGTGCTTTATTTTGCTGGTCTATAGTCTGGTATTTTAGTGCTTTCATGTCTTCTGTGAAGATTAGCAAGTAAAAGCTCATGAGTGAATTTAGCTGTTCAGTAAGAGCTTTCATTTAATGATGGAGATGGGACAGGTCTCAGCTGCAGAATCAGTGCAGAGCGTGTCCCAGCTCAGATTTCTGTAGCGGCCAAAGTTACCTGCATTAATGCTTTAAAATCTCTTCACAGGCTATTACCCGCCTCCTTCCAGACTTCGATGTTCAGGCAAGTAAATCAATTCTCTTTTTTTTTTGTAAAAGGGGAAACAGAATTGATATTTGAGAAGACAGCAGAATGTGATCAGAAATGACTGCTTGCCAAAAATACTGTTACTGTGGGAGAGGGGTCTGAATGGGCTCTGACAGCAATGGGAAGGGGACTGCAGGAGGTCTTTTCAGACTGAAGCTGAGAAAGTTTCATCAAAAGGAGGTGGCTGGCTTGCGAGCAGCTCTCTTCTTGAGAAGACAATGAGATTCTTCAGCAGTGGCAGTGAAAGCAAATGTTCCCCTCCCACATGGACATAAGCTTTCCCCAATTAATTTGCTTTCATTAGTGGTGTGCGTGCATTTCCTCAGAGGAAATGTCTGTCTTGGGGTATCCCGTTATGCTGTTGAAAGTTTCCAAAAGATTCCTGAAGGCTGTGGAGCAGTGGAAGGTACTAAGCAATCAGTTTTACCCCTAACGAGAGTGGTGGTAGTTTCAGTCCTTCTGTTTACAGACAGAAGGTGAGAATTCATAAAGCATACTGCTAGATCAGCTCGTGGCTTACCACTTTCCCTCTGTGTCATGCTTGTGAGAGGTGATTTTGTAACTCTTAGCTCCTCTTGTATATTTGGGTTTCTGACAGAAGTTTGTCCTCGCTGGTTCTTAAGCTGAAACTAAAGAAATGCACAGCTGTTGGAGTCAGGCTGGGTTGAACTGGGAGGGAGACCAACAAGCTTGTACCTGCCTTGACAAAAGAAGTGAGCAGTGAATTCCCACTGCTGAGGACAGGAAAGAGTATGTGTGGGGAAAAGAGGTTCACCAGGTCTCTTTTAAATGGGGTGTAGGGAGGGAGGTAGACTGTGCAGGTGTAAGGAAAGCTATTAAACTGTTCTAGTCTCTTGAATGTGCAGGCAGAGGTCCTTGGGGGAAATAACTCTTCTGTACATTGTGGCACATTGCACTTTATTTGTATTGGTCTGTATTTTTATTCAGTGCTCTGCAAATTGATTAAAAATCCATCACACTCTCAATAGTCATTTTCCTGGGAATGAAAAAAGTTGTCTCAAACATCTTTACCATCTTTCAATGGCTCTTACTTCTATAGTCAAACTGTAGTTGATATTAATCAGGAATCTTCCCCATCATCCTTTCTAATGATGAAGTCTACTGCCTGAAGTCTTGATAAATCTAAGTTAGTTGTCACTATGTGGCTTCCTGCAGGACTGTGCACAGCATGGGAGAAGCTTTCCGTTTGGGTCCAGATTGATCACTTGTTCTAAATAAATCTGAATCCCAGATTAAGTCTGCTAACAGGAGTACTGCAGTATTTTGATTAAGAATCCAAAAGTGACCCATATTTCATTTCTATTCTTGGAATAAATTTGCTTGGTTTGTAAACCATGTGTATATATAGATTTTTTTTTTTAACTTGCAAGATCAAATTCTCTAAGCCTTTTTGGGTTTTTTTCCATGTTTTGGATTAACTGTCACTAATCCAGACCAGTGGTTCTTGTTATTTAGCCCTGTTCTGCCAGCTCTTGCTGTTTTAATGATCTGTCTTTAAGGTTAATCTTTGGTTGTTCTAGTTCAGAAAGGAAGAATGTGGAAGAACAGTCTCAATCTGTTATATTAAGAATGGCTGCTGCAGAGGAGGTCCTTAAAACCACAAGTACCCTACCCATGTGTCTTTAAGTTCTTCTGTGGTTGATTTATTGATAAGGGTGGTTTGGAGTTGCTGGGAGAGTCTTGATTACTTAGTTCATCAGAGAAGTTCATGTGTGGCTCTGGAGGACCCAGGTCACTTGGGACTGACACTGAAACCCATGTGTGCTCTTAACGAGCAACTTGTCCCATGAGTCCCACATGGGAGGAAGATGGACCTGGCCAGAGAAGGAGGTGACCAGCCCTTGGCAGGATGGACCTCCTTGTGTAGTGCTTGTGTATGGATGTGGGTGTCCACCGTATCACATGCAGCTTGCTCCATCCTTTTGAGGACAAGTTACGCAGTGTTGGGTTAATAACTAAGTTTCTGCCACTAGTGAAAAAGTAGTGACTGCTTGTGAGGTGTGCTGGCTCAAAGAATGAGTGCTGTCTAGTTTTTCAGATTTGGAAAGAGACTCCCATTTCACATGCTGTTTAGACAGACATGTTAAACATACTTTTCCTTTTTTTTAAATAATCCACTGGTATAGTGCAGTATTGCTGCTCTGAAAGCACACACTGCAAGGCATGTATGTGGTTATTCTCTGGAGGGAACCTTCCGTGGAGTTACTAGGGGATGGCAATGGAAAGAGATGGAAGAACTGACAGCTCTGAACTACCTTTAGCCAGCACTATATGTCTGTCTGTGGCACCTACCTGAAAATTTACGTGAAGGTCCCCTGCCTCCAAAGAAGGGGAGTGTTCCTGACCAAACCTGTTTCAGCACAATTAATAATAAACTAGTGCAGAGCAGTGTGTCCTGTGTGGCTTTATTTTGGCTTAATGCCAAATACAATTGTATTTCCAGTTTGATGTATTTGTCTGTTCTCTAGCTTGGGGACACTGGGACCGATGGAGACCTGGCTCCTCATCACTGCATATAGTTCTTAGCTTTGTGTTTCAGAAGTGAGCACTCCATCAGGAGACTGCTTTCTCCATAACTACACTTTCTAGGCTGTGTGGCAGCTGTAGGTGGCAGAGATGAGTTTGTACCTTTCATTCCATGGCTCATGGCCATCCATATCTGCCGGCACGCAAGGACCGTTTCTCCTTTCCCTCCTCCTCCTGCATGTAGAAGAGAAGGAAAGAGCTGCCTTACAATGGGAGACAAATGGGTTGGTCCTCATGGCGCGATGCGATGGGTTTTCCACTGGCATCAGTGGATGCAGTTTGAGGCTTTGCAGCGTGTATGTGGATTTCCTCATCCTTTTAAGCCTCTGAAAGAAAGGGGTGGGGGTGGTTCTGGTTTGGTCCTTTTGCAGAGCAAGGTGACCCAGAGATAAGCAAACTAGGAAGAATCCCAGGGCACAACTACCCCAATAATATGCTTCAGTTCCTGCAACAAAGTTGGGGTTTTCTTGTTACTGACTTCCACCTTAGTAAAATCACTTGCATTTGTATCTAAAAACTTATTAATGTATCCAGTTCACAACTTGAACTGGGAAACCTTTTTCTTAACACTGTTAATTTCAAATAGAAGTTTTAACAAAAAAAAAATGAAAGAGAAAAATAACTGGAATGGTGGGTATTGGGGTTTTAGAAGAACATATGACGAATTGTAATAACTACTTTACAGTAGGAGGAAGAAAGCTAAATAACTTCAGGGTAAAGGGGATTTGAAACCCAACATTGCAATACCACATTAAAAGCTCACATATTTTTCATCTTCAAGATATTGGAAAAAAATGTGGAAAATAGCATATCCAAGTAGCAGTATATTATATTTCTTAAGTAATATGAGCTGAAAATATACTGTCTCCTAGCAATATAGAAGTGATTTAAATCCTCTTTGAAAGCATTGAAGCTTTTCCCTCAGTCTGAGGCAAGAAAGGGAGGTGCATATAACAGGCGTAGTATTTAAATTAAAATAAAAGCATGAGATGGTAATTGAGGATTAAGTATATCTGAAAGCTTTAAAATAATCTTGATGGAATGCAGTATTTGACTTAAAATACAAAATACGGTGGGTTTAGTGTGTGTGCGCATCACTTCTTTTGAGTTTTGGTTGTATATCCTGTACTTCAGAAAACAACTGCCTGCTTGTCAGAATGTTCCTCGGTCCATGTCTTCCTTAGCCAGGGTAGACAGGGGAAGGAATAAATGAGCTCACCTATGTTATCAAATTAGAAATTGCCTCCCCCTTCTAACCTCATGACAAAATGTCAAAAAAATTCACTTGAACCCCCTCAAAAATCTGCTTTAGAATGGATCAGCTGCTTCAAACTGATAGAACCTCTCTGAAATTGCACGTATCAAAAGTATTTTCATGTGTGTTTTTAGGGCACTAAGATAAGACCGCATGTCTGTTGAAGTGAGAGATGTGGACAGATGGTGTGTTCGTCTTTATCCTTCTATCGGATTAGTGTACCTTGGATTTTTTTCCAAGATAGTGTTTTAATACAAATCAGTTGGTGAAGAGCCTCTTACTATAATGTTGACGTTGATTGGGATGTGCTGCCATCTGTTTTCAGTGCTCTGCGTTTAGAAAACATCCATCCCTACATCACGTAGACAAATCTCTTGATCTTTAATAGGATCAATAGGGATGTGAAGTTGGTGGTTTGATGTCACCATAGAAACTGGTTTGAATTGATAGTTTTTAGGAGAAACTTTTGGGTATTTGCCATTAAGAATTCACACTAATGGGAAATAGCACAACCCTCTTGAATTAGGGGAGTTTTACTGTGAAGATAATGAGGAATTAAACCGATTGTTAAACTGACTGTGATTTATGCCAGTAATTAGGACTATGGTCGCCTGTTGTCTCTGAACTATTTTTAGTTGACACTGAGTTTGAACTAGACTCAGGCTTCTAGTTCCAGAAGAATTAGCTGTGGAGGTCAGTTGGATGTGCAGGTTCAAAGGTCTGAATTTGTCTGCCATGGACAGACTTTTCTTTAATGCACAAAGGAGGAGAATCCTTGAAATGTGGTTCCTCCTAAAAAAAAAAAAAAAAAAACTCTTAGGTTTTTAGTGCTGCTATTGGAAGGATCTAGCAATAAAAATCTGATTATAGGAGATGCCTATTAATCTTTAACTGAGGAAATATTTACTATATTCCACACTCAGCAGAAGGTGTGTTAAACAATGTAGCTTGTTATCATTACTGGGTTAAGGTTGCCAAACTATTGATTTTTTTTTAATTTGTATTGAAAATTATCTAGGTACAGAAGGAAGATAGAATGTGAAAAATAGCAATTAATATCTATTGCTACTGCAAATCTCTTCTGGAGTATTGTATAATGAATTTACCTACAATACCCCATTTTCTGCCAAAAATGAAATGTACAGTAACATTACTATGACTGATGTAGGAGTATTTTACTGTTGCTTGTCTAATTGGAAAATAATGGCTTTCAAGCATTTAAAGTCCTTATTTTTGTTGTTGTGGAGAATTATTCTGACTTACACAAAAGACTGAAAAATTGGTGTTCTCACTGGAAACTTTAGTCCTGGCTTTTAGGAATGAACTTGCTTCTGATTTAATCAAGAATTAGTTTGGGGTGTTGTACAATTTGAGATAAAACCTGAAATGAAGCTAAACTTAACAAAACCTGATGGAAATAGCAACAGGAAAGACTGTACTAATTCCCAGGCTTGAAATTTGACATTTTACATTGTGTGTCAGAGACTTAGTTCATCTTTGATGTGTGAGCTCTATGGAGTGAGTACTTCCCCTGGTCCAACCTGACTCAAATCCTATTTAAGAATGACGTCCTCGCGAATTAGTCTGTTTTAGTTTCTCTAGCTGGGCATTGTGGGAATCATAAGCTTATGCAGGATAGCAGCTTGTCTATATAACCCAGTTTCCTACTTGGACAAAGTAGAAACCAGCTACTGTCCTTCATCTGACTTGCTGGATTTATCACCCTGTTTTGCCTAAAGATGGTGCTGGATGTGGAAGATACAGCTTACCTGCTAAATAATGCAGTGAGTATGCAGAGGAACGAATTGCTAAGGGAACAAAAGCAGAACACTAGTGTTTCAATGCAGCGTAGTTCAGACAGCAGCGATGCTCAGCTTACCCAGTGTACGTGTGTGTGTGGATCTTGGTTCATTGCTGTAATTGTAACCTAAAACTGATGTAAATGTGTAATTGTAAAGAAAACAGGTGAAATGTGGGATGGTGTTGCCTAGCATCCTTATTTTGAGCAAAATGTGTGGTGTATCCCATGTAACAAATTAAGGATCTGTAATTTAGATCAAATTACTACCTCAGATCTCTGAAGAGCTTTGGGGTTTGCTCTGTAAAGGTTTTTGTAGACGCTCTATCTGCCTGACTTCTACAGCATAATTTTTAATAGATTTGCATTTGACTTGGACTTTGCCTCTGGGTATCACTGCACAGAGCAAGTCAAGCAAGCCTGGCAGCAGCAGACAGTACGCTGTACTGAATGACATGGATGTCTTTGTCCTGTGCAGTACATGAAGTATTCTGGTGAAATGCTAAGAGTGGCTACTAACTATATACTGCCTTGACTGTCTGAGTGTTATGGTACTGTAAATGTGTCATAAATAACTGTTTTGTGATTTCCCTTTATACATGTTGGCAAAATAACAAATTGCTTATACCCATCTGAAGTTCAACAGCAAGAGAAACAAAACTGTTCTGTATGTTGTGGATGTTAGTATGACCCAAGTCACATCTAACTTACACGGACATCCAATAAATAAAAGATGGTACTCAGGGGGCCTTTGATAATAAAGGTGTCCTTGGCTTTAAGATCATGACATAATAAAAACTCCTGTTATGTCAAATACTAGCAATATGCTTCTTAATGTTGTTTCTCTGATTATCACCACAATGATGTTGTGGATATGCTGCTTTATAGCAAACTTCAGACAGTGGGGTTTATGCTCAGGTCTATACATAGCAAGCCATAAAGCTAAGACATGTGGCTGTCAGGTTTACTGGGAAAGGCTGCTATAACCACAAGGCCCCACAGTGTGATAAGTCTTCATGGCCAGTACAGACTACTTAATACTGCTTTCTTTGGGGAATAGTAGTTATTTGTTGATTTTAAAGTGCTGCTCCTAAAAAACATAAGTATTTTATCTTGGCAACTTGCACTTCTGCAAATGTCACCACTCATAGTTGTAAACTGTTATCTTAGGTGTTGCTCTGAACTGCTTGCTTATTTTTCTTATTCTGCCTTTTAATGAAGTTACAAACTATTTAACTATTCTCTCAGCCTGTGGTTAGAGCTAGCAGCTTAAGCGCTTCTGTTGTTGTCTGTGGACTAGAGTAGGTGACAGCCAAATGTAAAATGACAGCAAAGAGCCCCCACCATGGGGGGAGAAGGGGGTGTGCTGTCATGGAAATTGCAGAGATGCTCGGGGCTGTGGACAGACCCTGGGAATGGGGCAGGACCTGTGCCCTTGTTCAGGCAGGGTCCGCTGCAGCGGGTGTTTGAGGAGCACTTGGACAAGCCCCTAACCGATTCTTCTTGTTCTTGGCCAGGAGCAAGATGTGGAGACTGTGCATGGCTCAGTCCATGTCACCATGTGTGGGACTCCCAGAGGGAACCGGCCAGCTATCCTCACCTACCATGACATCGGGCTGAATCGTAAGTAGACTTTTAGTTTAATAGCACAGGGATGGCTTGGTTCCTGCACACTACCGAAAAACAAAGGTGTGTGGAAGTGGCCGTGGTGAGGAAACCTTTCCCAGGTCCTTGCTTGTTTATGTCCAGTGCAGCCTGTTAGATGGTACATAATTCCTCCTACAGCAGGTCTAATTCTCAGTTATTTTTTTTATCATCGTAAAGTAAATAACTGGAATATTTCATTTAAAGAAGTGAAAGATCTCTGGTAGCATATAGTGAGGATGTGCAAATGCTGTAAACACATTGGTGGGGGATGGCTGAGGGCATATTGCCAGCAGGACTGAAAGGAACTTTGCTGGTGCTTTGTCTTAAGTTCCTGTCTGATAACCAGTCTCATGGTGCTGTGGGTTTGTATCAATTACATGGCAAACCAGGATGACAAAATGAGTGCTGGCATTGTGTCCTTAGCCAGTATTAAATGCCTTTTATCTTTAAGTTATTTTCTTATCTGACATACAAGATTATAATGACCTAATATATTTATCTGCTCTAATTTGTTCTTTTCATCAGTACTGTTTGCTTCACACAACTTACTATTTCTTAATCAGTTATCAATATTACATTCAAAATCACCTGCAGTCTGGCAATTTCTGGGGGGCAAATATTACTCATAAGGAAGAAAACCCTGTTTTCTTTCCTTTTTTTTTTTTTGTGGAACTGCCTTATTTTATTTTGGTTTTTTAGTGGATCAGGGCAGAGCTTAATATGAATCCCATCTTTGAATAAGATCTTTCTTTCTAGAGTTACTCTGGTGAATAAACTTTCTCTCCCTTTGAAAGCGCAGGAACCTTTTCCCAAGCTTACATATTCTTCTAAAGCTGTTTTTAGCTAAAGATGTTTTATACTCTGTGATGATTTTGCTTGTATTTTGTAGTTTGAGGACATTCAGAAACACAGAACATTGAACTGTTTTCTAGATATCTCCAAGATTGTGGTACAGAATTCACGTTTTCCACCCCAGGAGGAAAATATGCTAACCCTTTCCCCACATTAATACTGTTTAAAAAGTCAAAAATCAAATCACCTCAAAGCTGGGAACCTACAGCATTGAGTATCCCAGAAGGACGCTTTTGTCTTGAGCTGCCTGCAGCAGCCAATCATGTAATGTAATGTTTATCTTCTCATATTTGGGCAAAAGCACAAGTCACGATCTCAGCCTTGGATACTTTTTCCATCTGTTTTGACAGAATCTGAAGAAAAATGACTGTACAAGTAAAAGAATAATTTCATCTGAGCCAAAACTCCGGGATGCATTTTATTAGTATTTCAACTTTGCATAAAGAATAATTGTTTGAGATTTTGATGTACTGATCAAATACTTCTGGCAGGTACCAAAATAACATGTGTAAACCTTAGCTGGCCATGAGGAAGGAGCTGGTCAGGGTTTTTGGTTCAAGGACTTAAAGTAGGTTGGCACAGGTTGCTTTGTAGCAGGGTTTTACTGGCTTTTCCTCCTTAGAAATAAAGGAATGCCACTTTTTCCAGACTATGATATAGCTCGTTAACCTGTAGAACATGTTAATAAATGATTTTATAATAGCTGCAAACTTACTATTTCCTGTCAGCATAATTATCCTGTATTTTCTTTTCCTTCTCAAGATAAAACTTGCTTCAATCCTCTCTTCAACTTCGAGGATATGCAAGAAATCACCCAACACTTTGCAGTCTGTCATGTGGATGCACCTGGTCAGCAGGATGGAGCACCATCTTTCCAGACTGGGTGAGTTGTTAGGGAAACAGCCCATGCTTTCAGAATTATCCTCTTTCTGGAAGAAGTCTTGATGTGATGTGCAGTTTAATTAAATAGCACTTGCGGCAAACACAGTAGTTGGCTTTTGAACTTAAATCCTGAACCTCTGTTTCTAGGGTACTGGAACTCCGAGAGCTCTGTTGTGTTCTGGCAGTTCACAGTAGACCTTGGGGCTGTAATTTTGTTTTATCTCTAACTAGACTGCTTGTAAAGCAGTTCCCTGACAGATATCTACATGTGTTGATTTAAATACAGAATTTACTGATTTTCTAACAGTGTCCTGAATACAAATACAAAACTAAATTATTTCTATAAACAGGATAGGAATTAGCCACTATATAAAATCCATATTTTTTATCAAATGGCAGAATGATAGAGGCTGATAAGTAAACTTGATAATCTACTTGGAAAATCCAAGTTGTTGGGCAGCAACAGAATGATGAAGCCCCCACAGAATATCCTAGGTAGCTGCATACTCCTGACTGTGTACCATGTATAATGGTGTAACCCTTGGAAACCTGTGTGCTGTGAGCACTGTCTTTGCCAAAATGCTTGTCCCATTTACTTAAAATGAGACAGGTTTGCCTTAAGATGCCCTTTGGATAGGAATCAGCTTGGTTGAGGAAGGGAGCAGACAACATGCTGAGGGGAGGGTACAAGGCAAGAAACAGTTCTTCTGTAAGAACTAGGTATTAAGTAGCTTATATGTAGCCTTATTGCAAGAGCCAATCTGTTTCCCTTCTTAATTTGTAAGCTGGTCTGATGCTGAGGAGGTCATGATGGGCCAGGTTCTCAGGTAGTGTTAACTGCAATGGCCCAGTTGTCTACCACAGCAGCCTACAAAGCTACTTCAGTCACCCCCCGCTTTGTATTTGTTTGACACATGAGCTTTTAAGTGTCTTAACCCTCGTGTCCTGAACAAGTGTTAACACTTCTGAGTTGTCAGCTGTACAGGGCAGCCATCATGGTCTATCCTAATAAAGACCACTGCTTAATAACGTCATGATAGCACAAGAAGCTGTACTGTCTGCCCCAGCCTTCCCTGGGAGACCAGCATGTTGAGGTTAAGTCATAGCTGTTGTGGTGACACTACTTTTGTTGTGACAAGGCTTAATTTCCCTACATGGAAATCTAAGAAAATAACTTAAAGTAGTTTTCTGCTGTTCGGTTTTTTGTTCGGTTTTAATTTGGAGACTAAACTAGACAATCTGTAGATGTAGTCCTGATGGGAAGCAGAGATGTGGATACATCCTAGACAGATGTTTTCCAGCTACTTTGGGTGGATTTTTTCCCATGTGCAGCTCAGTTGAGATTTTGCTCAGAATTTCTTTCCCTCATAATACTGTTCCTGCTCTGAAGACCAGGAGCATTAACTGACAGCTGTTTTTACTGAACTTCCTCAGCAGTTTTACAACCCTCCCTATGCCCTCATTTACTCCATCAATATTAATAGACAGCTATCCTCATTTATCCTATGATACTTTGTGTGTCCTTAAAAACACGCATGCAAATTACTCGCCAAAGATCTAGATCTTATTGCTGTAGTCTGTGACTCTGTAATATGGGGAAACTTTTTGGTGGTGGACAAGAAATGCAAATGTGGTGAGTGTGGTTGGAAACTGACCTCTCAAGTTCAAACTGTTTCACAAGTTTTAAGTGTTAACTTTTCTTGGGAGAGATTTGTTATGGTCTGTTTTGCTCTCAGACGGACCAGACATCTATCATGAGCATCATCTATATGGCACTTTATATGAGTTACATATTTCTGTTAAATGACTTACTTGTGCTTGCTCCTGATTTAAATTCAGTTCATACTCTTAATGATCTCATAATGAGCACATTTGGTATTAAACCTACAGTGACCGCTGTGTCTCTAAATATCCTGGCCTACTCCACTGCAAGTGGTGTAGTAACTCCACAAACACATATTTGTTGTAGGTACGTGTATCCTTCTATGGATCAGCTGGCTGAAATGTTGCCTGGAATCCTGAAACAGTTTGGGTAAGTGCAGAATTACTTGCTTAATTTTTCTCTCTTCTCTCCATGTGGCACACTGAAAGACAGGGCAGAGCAGATACTCCCCTGTGGTGTTCCTGAAGCTTTGGTCTGGCTACCGAGCATCTTGTTTGCTAGAATTATGGTTGTGGTTGTTTAACTCCTCTGTTATAGATTGATAGGTTTTGTTTCTGTAAACTTTTTTGGCTTTTTATTTTGAAATGTCTGTTTATTTTTAAACAGGAAGCAACTTTGAAATCCCATGTGCTCAATTAAGGGGCTTCCTCCAGTATTTTCTGTCACCCTTATAGGAGCAGGGCACAGACAATCTGTTCTTCCCACTGTAACAACCCATGTTTTCCTATGTGGTTAGCAGAAAAAACCCCACATGGTCCCATCTGAAAACACTTACTGTTCTGTTTCTGTGGCTTGAGTGTCTTAGATGGTCAGTCTGAACTCATTCAGCCTCTTCTACTACCAAGGGCAGATGCCAGGTTGCTGATGTGAGAAGGGCCTAGTGGCAATATTCCTCTGTCCACCTGCAGCAGGTTTAGGTGTGTGTCCTTCCTTAAAGCTTAGCTTTAGCAGGAGCTGTAGCTGAGGAAGGTATCCTCTCTGCAGACCTGGTGCTCCTGGTACACACTGAAGGGTGCAGGTAGGTACCTTCAGGGAATTTTCAGTTCAAGCAGAGAAAACCTGGCATCCAGGGTTAGGCATCCTTGGAGAACAGACAAGCTGGTCTGCTGGCAGGTGTTTTAGTCACAGACCAGCACCCCATTTTAGACAATGTTCAATTGTAACCAGCTGTTACAATGCCTTGGACCAGCTTACCTCAGAACCTTCTTGAGTTGCGTTCTTTTGAAATGGCTGATGCAAGGCACAGGGTTGCTAATTCTGCTCTTGCACTGAAAAAATACTAACATAATGTCAGTACTTGAAAAAATTGAATAAACTGGAATGTACTTACAAAGCCTTGATTTATTTATTGCTAATGAGAATGAAAACTATCCTTGGGTATTTTCCTAAAAACATTGTATAACCCGTTTTTCTGAGTGGTTTTGTCTAGTCTTCCCTTCCATGTATTTATTTTCTAAGACCTTCAAGGCGATGCTTTAAAACCAATTTCAGTTAATGCAAATATTTGGTTTGTCTCTGCCCTCTTTGGTTATGCAGTTTTAAACTTAATCACCCCCGTGGCTGGATAGCATGAGAGGTTTCCCTGCCAGCCCCCTGTTAGAGAGGAGTCGGTGTCCCAGTTGGATAGCTGTACTGGGGAGGGCAGGGGGAGCCTGGGGAGGGGGGAGCTTTGTATTTAGGCTGGATATTTCGGGACTGTATCTTACAAGCTTTTCTGGCAGAGACTAACCATTTCCTTTCAGGATCAGAACAATGCTAGGGTTGCTCAGTATATTTAAAGATAAGTGAGGATTGCTGCTGCCCTCCCTGCAGTGCATGAGAACCAGTGTCCTGCAAATCAGCCGAAAACAAACCAGCTGATACATCGAGCTCCTTGCTGGAGGGCTGGTGTCATTGCTGAGGGTCCATGGTTTGCCCAAGCTGCAACCCACCCTTCTGTAGATACACACTGGCATGTGAAAGAGGAAGGCGGCTGATGTGGGTTTGTTTATTTTTGGTGTGGTCTTACTCATCTGTCTCTTCCGTTTTGTTGCTGTGCAGGCTGAAGACCGTTATAGGAATGGGAACTGGAGCCGGTGCCTACATCTTAACCAGATTTGCTGTAAGTTTCAGGGAGCTTCCCTAAAGCCTAGGACCTGCTTTCCCTGATGCATTGTCACCCTGGTAGCATGTGCAGAGAATTCCTGCTCTGCCACGCCCATTTAAGCAAGCAGTTAGGCTTTTAAGTGAAATACCACAATCTACAGGATAGCTAATCCAGAAGACCTAGATTTTCCATTTTAAGGCCTGGGCTCTACCCAGTTAATTTGCAGAAGGTTTTTTTAATGGGAGTTCTCTATTTAAACTGAGGGTGGAGAAGAAGTTAAATCTTAATGTTCTCCAGCTGCTCAGTTGAATTGCTGTGATGAAAATTTTTTTTCATACATATGCTTGTTTTGTGCAAGATAAAACTAGACCTACCACCTTCCTCCCCAGGAGATAAGTTGAATTTTATGCTGAGTGTCAAGTTGCAAAGGGTATATAAGGAATCTTAATCTTTTTCTTTTGCAGTTAAACCATGCAGACATGGTGGAGGGATTAGTTCTCATTAATGTAAACCCTTGTGCTGAAGGTTGGATGGACTGGGCAGCAACTAAGGTAAACTTTTTAAAACGTTAGAATAAATCATGCTGCAAGCCTGTCAGGCATGAGGAGCTGGGCAAGTTTGTGTGTCAAGGCATGGCTGCAGATACAAAATATCCCAGGCTAATTCCTTTGGGGCTTATTCTTCTATTTGCAAACATACCTCTTGTAGGGTTAGTGATAAAAATAAGTGCTTTGAGAACACAGATGCCTATTGTATAGTGGATCTACTGGGTATGGACAGTTCTTAAGAGCTAGTAACTGTTGAGGAAAATCTAGTTTAACCTGGAAACAGGGTAGTTTGGGAAACAACTTCCTTTCAACACTGTGTAACATTCAGTTCTTGTCCATGGCTTTGTTTACCAGCAGAATCCAAAATGTGAACTAGAGTACAGAAAAATGTTCAGAACAACATCTTCCAGGTTTCAATCATCTAGCTGAGTCTTAGATGCCAAAAAGACTCAGAAAAGGGCATTAGCTACAGTAACTGTGGACAGATTGTCCATACAACCAGACTTTTAAGTGGAAATGTTCAGGTACAAAGAAGCTGCTGTTAACTGTATTCTTTTGTAGTTGTAAAGAAGATTGCAGTGTAGGAAAGCAGATGCTGAGAACTGATTCCAGAAGGTCTTATTGGAAACAATATATAAAAAAGTATAAATGTTACATGTCACTCAGTTTTAACCTGTTAAAGCATCTTTTCAGGGTAAACTGATGGAAGGCAATTTGTATCATTCAGGGTCATGTTTAGGTGCATGGCAGCTGCTTATAAACACTGAGAAGTACAAATATTAGTGTGTCATCTTTTAACTGTACATTGAGTCAACCCACTGTAAGAGTCTGGGGTGATTCTAAATGTAATGCCAACCTTATAATACTATAAAAAAAATAATAGTAACTCAGCCTTGGAAGAATGCTACATCCCAGCTCTGGAAAATTTCTCAAAGTAACTTTGTGTACCAGTTTACTTTGGTAAGTTTGATCTGGAAGTATAAAGTATTGATCACCTTGCATGTACAGTGGGTGTCCCATACCATTCTGTCCTTCTGAAGCAAGAGCACATGAATTTTAGGTACCAGCTCTAAAATATTGTTAGTGTGGATTGTTAGGGAGAACACTGAGCAGTGAGGATAAATGACACCCATCTGGTTGGTTTGCTTGATGCTCTTGCAGGGATTGACTCCATCTATACCTATGCCACTACCAGTGTGTTCCACAGATTCACAGAGTTGTAGGAGCTGGAAGGGACCTCTGGAGATCATCTAGTCCAACCCCCCTGCCAGAGCAGGATCACCTAGAGCAGATCACACAGGAACAAGTCCAGGTGGCTTTTGAAAGTCTCCAGGGAAGGAGACTCCACCACCTCTCTGGGCAGCCTGTGCCAGTGCTCTGTCACCCTCACAGGGCAGAAGTGTTTCCTTGTGTTCAGTTTGAACCTTCTGTTTTCCAGTTGATGGCCATTGCCCCTAGTCCTGTCACTGGACACCCCTGAGAAGACCCTGGCCCCATCCTTCTGAAACCCACCCTTTAGATACTGATAA
Source organism: Rhynochetos jubatus (assembly GCA_027574665.1). Classification (NCBI taxonomy): domain Eukaryota; kingdom Metazoa; phylum Chordata; class Aves; order Eurypygiformes; family Rhynochetidae; genus Rhynochetos; species Rhynochetos jubatus. The sequence goes on along the minus strand of CM050648.1, from coordinate 10,813,830 downwards.
GCATTGATAGGATCCCCCCCTCAGCCTTCTCTTCTCCAATCTAAATAGACCCAGTTCTCTCAGCCATTCCCTTTATAACTGCATTAGTAAAGACAACCTCTGAGTGACTCAAATGTCATCAATGCCTAATAATGATTTAATTGGAGCAGGAGGGAAAGAATGTCAGTCCAGGATATTGTACATATGAAGATAGCGAAACATCCGTTGGTCTATTTATGAGTAATTAAAGCTTTCAGTTGTTCAAGGATTGGTTTAGTGTCAGATACCTAAATAATCTTTCTGTTCAGATTTCAGGTTGGACAAATGCTTTACCAGATATGGTCATTTCACATCTTTTTGGAAAGGTAAGGATGTTCAAAAGATTCCTCTGATGTATTCAGTAATCTGTATTTACCTCTTGGGGGTGGGAGGAGAGGACAAGGTTTCACTTAAACAGCAAAGTTAAACTGTGGGATAGGATTCATACTTGTGTTCCCAGCATTTTGGAGGTGGTATGCTGCCATAGGGCTTGCTATGTCCTTCTGACTCAAGTGCATCTCAGTCATGACAGCTCTAGTATGGGCAGCTCCTTGCTTAGACAGCCAACACGCAAACATGAGTATAAGCATCATATGCTCATGTTCTGAGCAGAATTACCCCACAGAGATTTTTATACCATAATACACTTGTAACTCTGGGAAAGCTAATGGTGCTCTTCAGTGCAAGCCTACTTTCATGCAAAGTGCTATACTGTTTTCTCAGGCTACTTTGCTGTGCTTGAACTGATTGTAAATGCAGTAGAAAACTCCATTCCAGCAGAACAAGGAACTAATCTATAAAGACTTCAGAACCAAACTGTTTGAAAACATTAGTGATTAAAGTCCTTAAAGCTTAGTTATTTGCTGTTGTGAAGTTGAGTTCCACATTACATATGTTTGTAAGCATTCAACATCTGCTTTACCCTGGAATCTGTTATTGAGCTTCTTACCCGGAATCTTTTTTTGTTTTAAAACCTCACCCTTGTCTGACTGTAACCATCTGCACTACAACTACATATTCTGCAATCATAAGATCCTGACATTAAAACGTACTTAAGTTGTAAAGTGAAAAATGTGGTGCTACAATCGGAGACTAGTACTTATCCTGGGTGACACCACTGAGTCCTAGGAGTTCTTCCTTCCCTAAAGGTGCACTCCTGTTGTGTAGATATGAGTCTGATACATGACTGCTGTGCCATGTCTTCAGATCCTTTCAGAAAATAGCCCCTTTTCTAAATAATTCTGTCTCCACTGTAGGACGAGATTCACAGCAACCATGACCTGATCCATACTTACCGTCAGCATATTATTAATGATATGAATCAAACCAACCTTCATCTTTTTGTCAACTCTTACAACAGGTAAATACATTTACCTGACTTCTAACTGGAAACTGTTTTAAGAGGCTCTCCAGCTCTTAGAGCCAGTATTACTTGTGTGGTGGGGTTACTTGTGTTCCCCCAGTGTAAAGTTCTGCTTGATAGTGCCTTTAGGGATTCTCAGGTGGCTTGCTTATGGGAGAAGGGCCTTGTGCATTTGTGGGGAGAAAGATGGTACACTGGGACTGAATTAAGATGCTGATACTTCAGTCTGAATGATTCTTCATTAGTTGTGGAGGCTACAACATGTCAGATTAATGTATGTGTCAGTGTTTTCTTTAAACTAGAATATTATAGAAGTATCTAAAATTTCAGCGTATCAAGAGCCTTTGTTCTCTTTTTTATTTTTTTTTTAGTCGGCGAGACCTAGAGATTGAGCGCCCTGTTCCTGGAATAAATGTTGTCACCCTTCAGTAAGTATTTTTTCCTAACAGTTCACATGTATATGGTGTGAGCTAAGAGGTGTGATCAGTGGGTGCATTGCAGAGCTGTAGCTGAATGTGCTTATGTGCTAGAAAAGGATCTTCTAACTTCATGTAGAGATAAGAAGCTACTGCAAGTCAAGGACAACTGTTAGGAAGACTTCCTCTCTTCAAACTTTAGAGTCATATTGGCTGAAATGAAAAGCCAAGTAGTTCTTCACTCAGTGTACCTGCAAATTTTGGCTTACAATTACTTGAAAAGTACATGTACTTAGCTTCACCTGGAAATATATCTTAATTAATGGAAGCTATAGCTCTGAATGCACTTAAGCTGTGCCTGTGCAACCAAGAGAGCATAAACAAAACCACTTACAAGCAAACTTTCAGGTAGAGGCAGCAGTTAAGAGAGTGACTATCTACCAATCTTCTGCTAATAGCTTTTGACTTTACGCTGCAACTTGTGCAATGAAACAGTTGTCAAGTCCTTCTCTGTTCAGCTGCTGGTGTTTACACACAGGAGATGCTGAGACTCTGTTCTTCTGCCAATCTGGTTGAATTTGGATGACAGTTCCAAAAGTTGGAACTCAAGGGGCAGAGAGGTGGGGATGAGATTTTTATACTGATGCCCACTTTCAGTTTCTTACAAAAACAAGGAATAAGCGCACTGGGAAGGGCTGATTGCTACAACATGGGGCAAAGGAGATCTTTTCCAGCTCTGGAGCCCTCAGTACAAGAAAGACATGGACCTGCTGGAGCAGGTCCAGAGGAGGACCACAAAAATTATCTAAATGCTGGAACACCTCTCCTATGAATTGTTGCTGAGAGAATTGGGCTGCTTCAGCCTGGAGAAGAGAGCTCTAGAGACCTAATAGCAGCCTTTCAATACTTAAAGGGGGCCTATAAGAATGATGAGGGCAAACTTTTTAATAGGACAAGGCATAATGGTTTTAAGCTGAAAGAGGGGAGATTTAGACTAGATATTAGGAAGAAGGTTTTTACAGTGTGTGGTGAAACACTGGCACAGGTTGCCCAGAGAGGTGGTAGAAGCCCCATCCTGTAAACATTCAAGGTCGGGCTGGACAGGACTCTGAGCAACCTGATCTAGTGGAAGGTGTCCCTGCTCACTTCAGCAGGGTTGGACTAGGTGACTTTTAAAGGTCCCTTCCAACACAAGCCAATCTAAAATTCTATGATTGATTGAATCTCAGGTAAGGTATCAGGGCATGTCAGTATCTGCAGCTCATACCATGAATCTGGTGTGTTTAAGGTGTCTGGAATACAAACAAAACCATTTTCAGACACTTGGCTGTCTTATCCTCCCAGCAACACAAAATGCAACTTAGGGAAAGCCTGGGCTGATCACGGAGGTCAAACCTATTCTGTGTGCTTCCTTGCAGATGCCCTGTTCTCCTGGTGGTTGGTGACAGCTCCCCAGCGGTGGATGCTGTGGTGGGTATATTGACGCCGTCCTCCCCCATCTCAAGGGGCAGGCAGGATGAGGAGCTGTGTGAGGCCATCAGAGCTTGTGCCCACACAGCAACTTCACTGGCTATCAATCCAGCCCAGCTGGCTCTCCGCTTTCAGACCGCGGGAGAGCTGCCATTAATACCTCTCTGTTTGTCCCCTCTGTCTGTGCACCATTATTCAATAGCTGCTGCGCTAGGAACAATCGCCACAGCAGTTCCAGTGAACCGCAAATATTTTCCTTTAGAGAGGGATCTGCTGCTGGTATTTTAACTTGTTCTGTGGTGTTGGAGCCATGCCCTGGGTCACTATGGAAGCGAAGAGCTTCTTTTTGACCATTATAACTCGCCCCAGATGACTGGATGACTTCAAATGTTGTGCCTTAATGGGCATGCCCAGGCTGCTGGCCTGTGGCCATATGGCTGCTCACCACTTGGGACGCTACCAGATGACCCCAGATCACAAGATAAACAAGACTTGTTGCCACTGGAGTCCCACAACAATTCCTACCTAATGTGTTGGTTTGTACCTGGGAAAGAATACAGTCAGAAATGTGACCTGACCTACTGGGGTTTAAAGATGTATATATGTATACATAGAGGCTTTATACAGAAACATAAGATACTTGTTTTTCAGCTTAATACAGACTAAACTAAGGTACTAAATCTATTTTCATCTAGCAGTTCATCATTTAAATCTTGTGTATAACACCTTACGCTGCTGTTCTTTTAATATAGGTTGAATGCAACTCAAAGCTGGACCCAACAAGGACCACACTTCTGAAGGTAATAACAAATGTTATTTTAAAATAAACATCCCATCGCTTAAAATCAGATGGATTAACTTAAACAGAACCAGAGTGATGTGCTGCAGTACAGATAACACAGTGGGAATCCAGTTCTGATGGGGAAAGGCAGTTCCTTCAGGGTAAGAGTACTTTAGTGGTAACCCACTAAACAAGGCCAGGGGCTTTTTGTCAAGGTTAGCAACAGGGAATTTCTCAGCTTCTCCATTTTAAAACACTATGGGTGAGTCTTGAAACGCTCAGTATTTCACATACCCATAATGAATTTTGCTAGAGCTGGTAAAGTGTTTCTTGAGGTGTTTAGAAAGGTTTGAAGAAAGCCATCAGCAGCGTAGAAGTGCAAACCATCTTGTTCTTTGCTGTGCTTGTCTGTCCCTCAGCAGCAGTGTTGGATGAATAGACAGCTATTTTGTCATCCTGCCTTTTTGTGAGGGCAGAGTCCAGGTCATCTTACTGTTGGAAATGACTCTCTTAGTTTCCAAAAAGTTGATAAAATGCTTTTCCAAACAGCAAAATGTCATGCAAAGGCTTTGGCTGATACTTGGTATTCACAGTATGGGAGCAATCTTCAGCTTGTTGCTGATGAAGCAAAGTGTAATGAGCGTAATAGCATGCAAACGGTGAAACAGGTTTGGTCATGCTTCTGCTGGGAACTTTTACTGCATCTCTCTATTGAGCTGGTCACTGAAAACTTAAAATCAACAGTTTTTTACAAAATGCGTTTTCCTCCTAACATTGAGGAGTTACACTGAGCGACCACATGGACATGGCAGACTCACCCTAAGGAAAAATCGGACACTATCTCAGATCCTGTATCAGTGGCCAACCTTTGCTCACTTCAGGGATATGGCTAAGGGAGATCCTGCTACAGGCCTGTTTTGCTGCTAACTAATCCTAGATAGGATTTGGGGTTTCCTGTAATTTACACTCAACTGTTTTCAGCTTGTGGTGTTCCTTGGAACAGGACTGTTTTTGTTGGGTTGACTTTGAGGGGTGGAGTGGCAGGAAAAATGAAGTGCTCCAAAAATACTGCATGCACTCAAGATAGCTTTTCTAATTTGGCTTTCCCTGCTTCCCTTGGCAAGTCAGGCTGATGCTTGCTGTCCGCAATCTCAGCAAATCGTTTTTCCCTCTCACCTCTGAGGTTTAGGTGTTTGTTTTCTCTCCCCTGTTTGTCATTCAGGTCAATACCGAGTCACATTATTGTAATTCAGAGCTGAACTTTTAACCAGGACTAATAGGCTAGTTTCTAAGAAACTGGTAATCACTGCCTAGCAAAACCCATTTATTTGTAGCTTCAGCTGATGCTTTGCCTTCGGGTTGAGACACTTTGGGGTTTTCTGGGGTGCAGTTGTAGCTTTTATAAATGTTCAACTGCTTATGTTGATGCATTCATCTACATGTGTGTTACTCATACAACAGAAGGAAGTGTTTTTCTGCCAGATAACTAAAAAATTATCTTAATATATCCTGAGCATAAATGAGTTCCTCTGGCATTATGCTAAGTGGCTGGTTTTGTCCCATTTCAGATGGCTGACTGCGGTGGGCTCCCTCAAGTTTCTCAGGTAGGATTTAGCTGACGGAAATCCTACTAATCCTGTTCTACAGCATGTCAGACTGCAACAAATGGGTGTTTTCCTGTAGGGTACTTGCTGTTCCCAAATGTCAGCCAGAAGGATGGTTATGATTTCACGAATAATGATGTCAGTTGGTCATCTGAGGTTCTTTTTCCTTTTAAAGACCAATGGAGCACAAAATTTAAGATTGGGAGGGGATAATATTTCCACTAATTAAGTCTTAACCAAGTAAAGGTCTGAGGTGGGAATGGGGAGGTACTATTTTACACCTACCTACTAAGATAACATGGATTAAGGCTTGAGCACTAGTGTTTAAAAACATTCTTATTTGGACTATTTATAGTATAGATCAGGAAAGTGGGAGGCAGGAAATAATAATGCTGTGCTCTTGCATACACTGACTTGGCTTGGCTGAGGAGGAACTGGAGTTTCTGAAATATATTTAGACATAAATTCCAAGGCTGCTAATAAAACCAGGCAGGGAAAGTTAAAATTTACCTATGCTCTAGTGTTGCCTCACTAAAAGAGCTGACCTGTAAATCAGCTTTAGAATGTGATTCAACATCTGAACAGAATTCTAAACGATATAATGTGGTGTTCATGAACTCAGGGAGGAAACTGGATTTATAATTATGTGCAGCTGAGAAGTCCCTGTACAGGCAGTGTGCATTCTAACAGCGGGATGGGGCAAAGGCTTTTTTTTAAAGCCACACAGCAGTATGTGCATTGCTTCTGTTACAGAGTCCATTCTCTGCACTGATTCAGACAGAATTATAAAAACTTACTGCACATGCCAGTATTGCCTATAATTGACATTGTGAGCCTTATTTGGCCCCTGTGTCAGCAGCTGAGAAAAGTAAGGAGTGTCTCTGCAAGCATGTCAGTCATAGGCAGTTGTGCTTGTGTATTCCTGCTGAGGTGGTTTTTTGCCCTATCAACATAACTATCAGCTCTGACTAGTGGAATTTGTTCTCTGCTGATTAGGAATTGCTCCATTACTGACCCTGTATGAACTGCTGTATATATTTTGTGAGGCCAGTTGTTTTACTTGGGCTCACCTGCCTCAATAACTGTGTGAGCAAAATTTGTGCCAGGCTTAGACCACCTGTAGTCACTTCTCTAGAAATCTTGTTCTTAAATGGATGTGTCCATTTGGTAAAATAGTGGGGGGGGGGGGGGGGGGGGGGGGGAGCAGACTAGGGAAGTGGGTGGTGGAATTCTCTTGTAAATGAAATTTTCAAACATTCAGTAGAACCTGGAGAATATTTATGATGTGCCTGCTAAGAGAGAGCATCTCTGGCATCTATAACTTAGTAATGTAACTTGCTGAGCACTGCGTACAATAATACTCCTTTCTTTTGCAGCCTGCCAAGCTTGCAGAAGCCTTCAAATACTTTGTTCAGGGAATGGGATACAGTAAGTATTGGTCTTATGGGATGGTTCACCTGGCCACCAAAGTTTGGGCATCTAAGCACTCAGATGTGTGACCTTTCCCCTGTTGGATTGCATTTGCAAGGTGAAAAAACACCTGTGGTGTCTGAGCAAAGGGTTTTCAGACCAAATTATGTTACTAAAGGGTAGAGAGCAATGTAGATAGTCTATACCCACAAATACCTGCTTTACTTTATATTTTTAATGTGGATATTTGTAATAGTGTCCCTTGTTGCTTCACAGGATATGATTCATGTACTGCACACCACATGTAGAACCCTGTTAGTTCAGAGGCTTCTTTGGTCTGTAGCTGTGTGTCCTTCTGAACTGCTGCTGTGTAGATGCTTTGCTAGCCTGGGCTGCCACAAAGGTTAAACATCTGAAAGTAAGAAGAGCTCTGGGTCTCTTTAGTTTTTCCCTGGATCGTTGCAGCCACAGCAACATGCCATAAAACTGTCTTAAATCCTTCAGCCATGGCCACCAATTTTTGCCTTAGTAATTTGGGCTCCGTAACGGTGTGCCTGGAGCTGTGGTAGTACTGCACGTGAAGCTACCATGAAAAGTATATATTCAACCTTGAAGGCTTCTCCAAGGGTGGTTAAAGCTAGAGAGGAAGGCAAGGGCTTCCTTCCAAGCCCAGGAAGCAAGGCATTAACGAAAGACTCTTCTTCCAGTCCCCTCTGCTAGCATGACCAGGCTGATGAGGTCCCGCACAGCTTCCGGCTCCAGCGTAACCTCTCTGGAAGGACAGAGGAGCCGGTCTCACACTGGGGAAGGCACAAGAAGCCGGTCTCACACTGGGGAGGGAACGAGGAGCCGATCCCACACCGGGGACGGTGCCAGGAACCGCTCCCACACAGACACGCGCATCGAGCTGACGCCGAACTCGGCAAGCAATGCTGAACAATCAAGCCCCAAGTCCATGGAAGTGTCCTGTTAGATGGCTGTGGGAGGTTTAAACTGGTCACAGTGTGAAAAAGTAATGGATGCCCCCTGTGTATCACAAAAACATAACTGGTATTAATCTCAAGCTATTCTGTAGGATGAACTCTGTTCACCAGGGTCTGACAGGGACCAAAGAAAAGAAGCATCTCATTTGCTCTATCATTATTCTTGTAACTCAGACAGTTGCTGCTATTGTGCCCTCCTTCGATGGATGCCAAATTCCAAAGGATACTTGCCAAAAGCTGATGTGGTTGTAAACACTTCAGAGTTGAACCAGACATGCTTAATATCCTTCTTTAAAATCAAAGCTGTTACGTGCCCCTTTATCCCTTATTCTCTTGAAGAAACTGGCACAATTTGAGATGAGTTTCAGAGAGGGGGAGAAAAAATTACTATTATGGATGGCATTTAAAAAAGGAAATGAAACGAATGTGTTATGGCCTCTTGTTGAAGCTGGAGTCAAATTCATTGTATATAGCTTGACTTCAAATGATAGAGAAGTTAATGTATTGTGCATTTATAGGCCTTCTAATTCATTAGTATTCAAGCCTGTTTTCCTATGTACAATAATATACTACTAAAATAGGCAATTTTAATGTGACTTTGAGACAAACTAAATCTTTCAGCTTTTTTATTTCACTTCTTGAGATTTAGTTCCAGTCTTCCTTTCCTTCCCCCCTCCTAGACCCTAAAACCTGCTTAGCCAAATGAGGACAGGATTTAAACTTAATAAGCAAGGTAGCATTTCCTGTTTGGGATCTTGGGCCAAAGGGTTTACTGTACCACAAAAGTTGGTGTAGCTGTAACGCGTAGGGTAGCCAAACATGCCAGCAAAGCAGAAACAGCTTGATTTTTTTTCCTTCAGACAGCTTCTTATCTTTGCAGCTCAAGTTTTTGTGTCCAGCACAATTGTGATAAATTCAGAATTCTGTAAGCGAAACCAGATCCAGCTGTTCTTTGTCAGGAGAGATGAATAACTGTGGGATGGCATGTAATTAGATATTGTACATTCAACTGCCACTAATTACTAGATTGGAAACTCACTGGTGCTGAGAAGTGTATTCCACAAAGTGGTGGAGCGGCAACACTGTATCTGTGAAATACAGCATTTAATGACTGCATAAGTAATGATCTGCTGGTTCTGTATCTTTACGTAGCCTCCTGATACCTGGGGTTACTTTCTTTGATGCTAGTGGCTTGATACCTTTCAACCAGTCAGATTTTCAGTTGGGTGTTCTTAAGTTTGTCCTTCTGTAGGCAGTGGGACAGGATTTCCCAAGCTCTAGTGCATACCTGCTGCATTACAGTCCTCACACAAACAAGAAAACTCAAATGCCGAGCAGTTAAATAGCAAATGTTAATATTTTGGGATTGCTTGTTCAGAAGAACACCATCTAGGTTACTTTATATTGACTAACTTCAGCTCTTGTGTAGAATATCCATAATGGTTTGTGGGAAGAACAGACAATTTCCAGAAAGAATAAAGCTATTGTGTAAAGTCTATCAAGAAAAGTTTCTTAATGAAGTATTTGTATTTATTTCAAAACAAATAAATTTGTAACTTTGCAATGTTTGGTGTCTTCATGTTTTACCAGGACTACAATAGTCTTTCTCATTCATAGTATATTCTTGTCACCCCTTTGTATTAATGATATCTTTTCTCTTTTGGTCATATCTCTGCAATTCCCTGCTTTTGTGCTTACAGCTTTTTTTCCCCACACCAGCCTACTATTTATACTAAGAAAAAACCAGCACACTCCAGTATTGAGTGCTACTGGCTATTCAAAGTACTAAAGGATAATTTTGCTCTAACAAATCCATAAAATTGAGCCTTGATACAGAGTACTATTTATTTGCTGTTTGAAGTTTTCTTTGTCTCCCTAGATACAGTAATATCTGGTGAGTACATCTCCTGTCTGTACACAGACTTCCTCAGTAGAGCTGGTGCCATGCTTCTTGCATCCTTTCTGTCCCTAGTCTGATTTGTAAATCCACTGATGTGTGACGTGTTCCTCACTAATCCCTGGAGGTCTGTGGGCCTCTTGACTGAAATTGCACGTGCTGCCTTGCCTTTCTAAAAGCTGTTGGTGGACCTCTGGCAAGAATAACTTCAGAAAAGTAGAGAAAAAAAATTAACCCTTCATGAGTAAGTTTTGGAAGGACTTCCCAAATACAAGAGGAAGAAGAATCTAAAAGTGCAGGAAATAATTAACATATTGTTTTATTTCCATCCTTATAGCAGAAATAGTTGTCCTTTTTCACTTTAACCTGCTATTTATCTCAGTTTCATGTTAAAAGATTGGGGCTATCTGTAACTTGAGCAGTGGCTGCCCTTCATGGGGAAGCATCCCTCTGCATGTTTGGAGACTCCCATCTGACAGTTATGAGGGACTGGGAGCACCAATGCTGTTCAGTGGAGGGCTTGTGTGTGTGTGAGGATGTCACTGAAATGCCTCTGCGGTGCTCTCTGTGTTGGGACCTTTGTGAGGATGTGGTGCCCTTCCCTAGTGACCTATTTAACATGCTGAGGTTTTCAGGGACAGGTGCGTTTGACTTTGAAACTATTTTGGGATGCTCTTTCTTCCTGTATCTCAAACAATCCTGCAATAGGAAGAGGCCAAAGCAAATATTTGGCATATTTGAGCCAAGGCTCTGCTAGATGTGATGATTCAGCAATCAGGATTGGACGATACCAGCCAAGGGCTTGATTTGGCTAACCACAGTCTGCCACTGAAAACAGGAGCAACCTGTGCCAACTCGTCTCACAAAAGAAGGGCAAAGTTATGTCCTTTTCTGAGCTTTTCTGGGAATGGCTAATCATTCCTTCCACAAGGACTCCATGGTGTGCCTGTCAAGCCTAGGCAGTTTATTTTTGTTTAAGGGGAAGGAATGCATCCAAGACTTCGTGCAGCACAAAGGGGTCTGCGAGCACTTCTGAGCAGCGAGGAGTTGCTAGGACCACTGTAAATGTCAGTTTTGCAACAAAAGTGTTCATTTGGCGAGGAACAGTGTGTACCTGCACAGAAAAGCTGGAGGACAGTACAGAGGAGTGGTATCTTACCTTTTACAAGGAGTTGTAACTCCTCTTTCCCTGCAGCGCTGGTCTCCTGGTATCTTTAACACTGCTGTAACGGAAAGAGGTACAAGTGGCTTGCAGATTTATTAGAAATTTTTATAAAACCCCTTCCTAGCGCCTGCAAATGCTGAGTTTGTATTATTCTTGGAGACAGAATTAATCTGGGTATTGTAATGTCATTAAATGAAAGATAAGGTGGAGTTTCACCTTTTTTTTCATAGTATGAATGGCCACAATGGAGAAAGGAGCTCCTGTGGCACAGAGGAAATTCAGATTGGATAACGGGAGGTTTCCAGAAAATAAACAGTTCACCCCTCATGGTACTTTTGGGGTTGTGAAAGGTGGAAGAGGAGAGAATGGAAGACCAACAGGCTTTGTGATTGCATTAATGTATCCCAATAACAAATCTTTGCTGTAGTGGTGTTTTTTAAAACCACTGGTAGAAAAGATGCCATTGTTGAAATCTGAGTTCTTTCCACCTCTGCCTGGGGCTCAATATCTACTGTACAAAAAACAGGCTAAACTTCAAGATGTCTTTTCCCCTCCCTCTCCTTGAAGAGGAGGAGTGGGAGAGGATGTGCCAATACCATGTCGTCGCAGCAGGACTTTTGTGCTGAAGGATGCTGATTTCCTCTTTATAAGCCTCTAGAGACTAAACAGCTGGAAACTTTACCCTAGATGTGCCTGGGGGGGTTTATGATTAATGTCATGTGTTGCAAGCGATGGACTGAACTGGAGAGAAAACTGTTTATAGCAAAGCTGCTTATTTTTTCTCTCCAGTGCTGGAATCCTCTTCCTGTCTGTGTTTGCATCTTGGACAGAGTATCTGTTGCAATCCTCGATGTGCCAGTAACGCAGTTGTTTCTACCAACACAACACATTGAGCAGCGTGTTACAAGTGCTGCTTGCAACTTGGTCCTCTCCCTTCCCACATGCTGACTGGGTTTTTTTGCCCTGTTTTGCACTATTTTGCATTCGCTGGAACTGGAAGTCTCTCCCGGACTGTAGATATGAACAGCTGTTTTGATGTGTGGATTTAGTGTTTTCACTGAGCCAAATATAGGCTTTATGTTGATAGCTGATCACTGCTACGCCTAATGTTTAAAGAACTGAGAGAAAGGATGTCAGGATATTTTAAGAGATCAACCCTTCCCCCTCGGCCCTTTGTGACAGACAGACACAGCCTCTCACTGTTTCTCTCTATTGCTTCATTAAGGGCTCCATTCATTTTATAAACAACACAGCTGCTGACCAGTGTGGGGAAAAAAAAAGAGGCTTCTGATTGCAACTGCCAAACAGTTCAATGTCTGTTCCCTGCAACTCAGCATGGGGACCGTTAGCTCACCCAGCACCTCCTGGGGCCTGGAGGAGAGACGTTATTTGGATGTAATTAAAGAGGCAGGCCCCCACCCCCTACGCCCCACGTATTTTTGGCGCTGGAGGCTGTGGAATGTACATCAGACACTGGATGCCCATCTCTGGGTATCTCCAAAACCAAAGGGTTGGGAAAGGTGATAGCAGCCAGTTCTTACTTCCCAAGCAGCAGCACCAGAGTGAGCTGTGACCTGCAGCAGAGCTGGAAAAAATATCCTTGGGTGACCCACCTCTCTCGACAATTGCTTATGGCTGAAGTGGATTATGGTATTCAGGTCAAGGTCACTGCAAGAAGGGGCTGGGGGAGGGGAAGTCTGTTTGCTGGGCGGTCGTACTGGGGGGGGCCAGGGCAGCTCCAGGCGAAGCCTACACAAGCGGTGTCACTCAGAAAAGAGCAAGAGCTGCCACCAGCATGGGCTTCACAGCCCTTGGCTCTGTGTGGGCATACGTGTGTGTGCGTGTGCATGCAGGTTGCCGCGAGGCTCAGCACCCTGCCCCCAGCAAGATGGGCAGGGAAGGTGGGGCTGCTGGGCTGTGGTTTTGGTCCCTGTGGTGGACATGACATTGGCACAGAGCATGGCCAACCTGTTTGTAGGGCTTGGCGAGCCTGCCCTGAGCAAAGATGCCACCGTCGATCACAGGTGAGATGCATGCAGTCAGACCCCCTTGCCTTACCTCAGGCCTACACATGCACCTCCCCAGCTGGGAAATTGTCATTTATTGACTGATTGCAATGTGTTTTCATTTATTTTTAATGATAACCAGTGACCAATCAAACAAAATCTTGGTTGTTTACAACCAGCTGCTGATGCTAATCTTCGATTTGTGGTGATTCCCTCCCTGCCACTCATGCAGGTTTGGAGCAGGGCAGGGCAGGTCCTACAGAAGTAGAGCCTAACGCAGGGTCAGCACTTCATTTGGAAACTGCAAAGTACTTAGGAGATGATGGGTTTCCCAGACTACTCCAAATGTGGGGGCTGAGAAAGCAGCCAGGAAGCCCTTCATGTAACATGGTGGTTCTTGGCAGCTGTCACACGTGCATGCAGAGTCCAGATGGAACTTCTGGTGCCTGTAGAGGCAGGAGGAAAATGTGCTACCTTTGCTGAAAGCTGTCACCAGAGGCACAGCTGGAAAGTACTTAAAAGTACAGAGAACTTCCTGGGAAAAAACCCACCCCACGCTGAAGGTGAAGGCTGGGGAGAGGAAGCTTTGTCACCCTATGTCCCGGTAGCCATAAGCAAGCCTGACACCAACCTGTCACTGTGCAGGAGAGGAGACCACACAAAGTGTTTAAGTTCTTTCTGAGGCAGGTAACATACTTCAGGCTGGAAGGCAAATTTGATTTGGGGGAAAAATATAGAAGTAATTTTTTCTAAAATTAAATGGTTGAATACTTACTGGTGTTAGCTCTGAGAATATGGAAATGCAGGGATATGGAAAAATAATTCTTTAGTTTGAATGCTCTTCCCCTTGTCTTTAATCACTTTGAACAATTTCTGTTTGTATGGCTGCTGCAAACAGGTTACTCTTGCAACTTCTCAAGCAAGCTAATAAGACATGCTTATGAAGGTTGAGTAACACAGTCCATTTTGCTCAAAGACTCTGTAGACAGGCTATCCCAAATCCATTAAGACTGCTTGTCATGGCTTAACCCCAGCCAGCAACTAAGCACCACACAGCTGCTCGCTCACTCCCCCCAGATGGGATGATGGAGGGTCAATTGGAAGGGTAAAAGTGAGAAAACTAATCGGTTGAGGTAAAGCCAGTTTAATAGGTCAAGCAAAAGCCGCACAAACAAGCAAAGTAAACCAAGGAATCCATTCCCCACTTCCCATGGGCAGTCAGGTGTTCAGCCATCACCAGGAAGCAGGGCTCCATCACACATAATGATTACTTGGGAAAACAAACACCATCACTGCAAATGTCCTCCTCTTCCTTCTTCTTCCCCCAGCTTTATATGCTGAGCATGATGTCATATGGTATGGAATATCCCTTTGGTCAGCTGGGGTCAGCTGCCCCGACTGTTTACCCTCACAGCTTCTTGTGCTGGTAAGGTGGTATAAGGAGCAGAAAAGGCTTTGACTCAGTGTAAGCACTGCTCAGCAATAATGAAAACATCCCTGTGTTATCAATCAACACTGTTTCCAGCATAAATCCAAACAGAGCCCCATACTGGCTACTATGAAGAAAATTAACTCTACCCCAGCCAAAACCAGCACAGTGCTGAGGGAAAACAAAGCCAAACCTAGAGCCAGAAACAGGCCAGTAAATAAGGACATGTGAGTTGGGAACACCTGGCTTTCCCAAGCTGCCAAAATATTCATACTGAAGGAAATTATTTCAGAATATCCTTTTCTATTACATTACTGACTATTTTTATGTGTCTTACAGGTCAGGGCTTTGTCACAGATTGCAAATGCACACTTGGACATTGACCAGGTGAGGAGATTGGAAAAGAAATGTCAGTGGCAAACATATTTCACCTTCTTTTGCTTGCCTAAGCTTCTAAATGAGGTGTCAGTCATAGATTCATTAATCATTTACCACTAATGAGGTTATTTAGTATCTTTAAACCATAGCAGCAGCATGCCACCTATAAAACCCCACCACGATGCTGTGAGAACAAGTAATACGTGTTACATAGTTGGAGTAACTCAGACCGGCACTTCCAAACCAATCTGATTTTGCCATTGATTTTTCATATATTTCAGCATATGAAGCTTACAGAAATAACTCAGTAGAACTGTTTAAATTCGAAAGTCACAGTTTCAGAAGGTATGTGTATGGATATGTGCCTGTAGTTAATGTGAGCACTCTGTCTCCATCAGTTTAATAAACTGCTTGTCTTAGAACTCCTTCAAAAAACTGAGAGAAAAAAATCTCAGGGCTTAGTTTTCAGGATGACACAGTGTTTCTGAATATTGTGGTCTTCCTGGAGTATTACATATACACAGCACGATCCTAGTGAGCACATTTCCTGTTTCCAGCTGCATGCACACCGAGATGATGGTTTAAATTCTAGTCACCGCTCCATGCAACGGCATCTTTATAAATTACACGGTTGCTTCTTCTGTATGCAGGTGACCTGCTTTCTGGAGCTCTCAGGAAAGGTGCTTGAGCCACCGTTCCGACTCTGGCAAAGTCCCTGCAGAAGGTTAATGGCTATGGTCACTGGAGCTAGCAGGAGTCTTGCCATTCGTATCAACATGACCTGACCCTCCAAATCTCATCCTCCATGCTTCTCCCAGCCTACAAGACCAAGAGGATGATTGTTGTGAGCAGGATGGGTGTCAAAGTGTGTCGGCCTAGCCTGGGTTGCAAAATTGTCTCTCCCATCCTCTCTCAAGCCTTTCCCTGGACTGCTATACCAAAGAGGTCTAGCGCCAGTTAGATACCAACCTGGTGTCTCCTCAATGCTATTATTGTTGGTTTCCTGGATGATGGTACCGCTTTCAGGTCCCAGGTCCCAGCAGAGACCTGTGCCCATTGTATGAGTCACTGTACAAACATACACTGAGCATCAGTTCCTGCTGGGGGAGTTTTCACTCCTCCTGTCTCAACTGAGGCAATGAACAGTAGGGCCTTGTTCTGGCTCTGAAGAACTGAGGAAAAGCAAAGCAAAGGCCTGGATCTCTGAAAGCCTTTGAGGATCTAGATCCTCAGTGTCTTTCAACAGTAACCACAGAAGTACTTTTGTGAAGATACATGATTTGCCCTAGCAGTCAAGGAGCCAGGGAACTGAATCTAAACCCTAGCCTATTGCCTTAGTCCTAGGGCTAATCTGCATGTAAACATCTGTTAAAACAAAGGATCTCTGATGCATCACAAACTGCAAGTCAAGGTCACCAGCTACAAGCGTTGCTCTTCCCCTTTCAGTGTCACTGGACAGAAAAGCAGTAGAGCTAATGGGGCTTGGTTTCCCATAGATTTGTGCCCAATGTCCCCACAAAACTCCTCTGCAGCAGTGTAATAACCGCCATTCTCCATCCGTGATGCCTTCAGCTCTCCCTCCCCTGGGGCTGCTTGTTTCCGACTGATGCATCTGCTCGAAATCTCTTTGTGCTGCTGTTGTGGTTGGACCACGCTGCAGATGTGTTGGACTTGGTAGGGGCAATGCGGTGGGCCTCTCCTCTGTCCTGCTATTTTATTTCATTTTTAATTTGGGAATCACAGTGGTTCTTTACTCTTTTGCCTACCTTGTTTGAAATTGCCCAAACAGGACTGACTGACAGACATAAAAATGGATGATACGGTTGCGTACGCCTGAGGAAACCAGGCTAGAAACAGAAACATCTTGGATGTGTTGGGCAAGATCTGTGGTTTCCAGGCATTCACTTCACTAAAAACTGACACGCACTGGAGCTGCTGGTCATGCATTAGCTTACAATAGCCTCTTTTATCTCACAATAAAAGCTGTGTCTTTCAGCATTTGATTATGGTGGTTACAGCGTTAGCTAATTGCAAAGCAAAGCAAGACTATTAAGGGCCACGGTTTTGGGTATCTCTTCTCATCCTGTTTTCTTGTTTCCTGATGTGTATATACAACACAGATAAACTGATTGTACATATAAACACACATTATATATACACTCTATTTTATGCACAACAGACTGCACCAAAGGAATATGTATATGTAAATATACACATATATATTCATGGGCATGTTCATATATGGTTTTATATATAATATTATATAAAACATGATATAAATGCATGCATATAATTTTTTATACATGCGTATACATACACACACGTATAGACATGTACATGTTTATATTTGTATATATGCATATATATGTATATACACACACACATACGGTATTTTAAGATGAGCAAGAACTAGAACAGAGGATTCCAAGTCATATTTAAGGGATCTGATAGAGAAAGTGGTCCTAGTATGTCTTCCCTACCAAGCACCTCAATAAAAACCATTTTCCCTTTTTTCCCTTTTGGAAAGCATTGTCAGCTTCTTGGCCAAGGTCTCTTTTTCATATGCTCCCATAGACCTTTTTTTATCAGGTGATGGAGTTTAAAATGTGACATGCTCAGTCTTGCAAGTGTTGAGCTCTCATTTGGGTGGAGGTGAACAGGTCAGATGTGACTTCTCCTGTCACATTATCCAGGCCAAAGGCAGTCTTGAGGCTGAATCTTGGGAACTGCTGGTGTCCTCAGGTTCCTTATCACCACAGGAATAAACAAGAAAGGTGCTTTGCACCTGCAGTGGAACAAGCAGACAGGGATCACCCTTTTTTTCTGCCACTGGGTATTTCATGGAAGCTTCAAAAATGACATAGTAAAAGCTTTGAATAAAGGAATGACCTAGTGCTATGAAAAATGTATGGCCAAATCTTTGTATATAAATGTACTGGGTTTAGTCAGGACAGAGCCAATTTTCTTCACAGAGCTGGTACAAGGTTATATTTTGGATTTGCCAAGAAGAGTAATGATAAGTGGGGTTTTTTAGTTGATGCTAAGGAGTGCTTGCACCAGTTCAAGGTCTTTTCCAACTTCTGATACTGCACCTGCGTTCCCACCTTTCTCACTACAGGCAGTGTGGGGGGACACATGGTTCAGACAGCTGACCCAAACTGACCGAAGGGGTATTTCATTCCATAGCACGTCATGCTCAGTACATAAACTGGGAGTGGACCGGGGAGCTAAACCTTGCTTGTTGTTAGCTCGTTTGTTCGTTCATTTGTTCATGCATTTGTTAGTGTGTTGGTGGGTCAGTTGGCTTTCCCTGTTGTGCTGTGACTTGTGGGGCTCACTGAGACTTGATCTCAGGCTGGGGCTCTCTGGCTCTGACTCTCATTACTCAGGACCTGGCTGTGTATTGGTTGGCAGGTGGTAAGCAATTGTACAACTTATTTTATTTTATATTATTTTGATTACTTATTATTAGTAGTGTTAATGTTCTTAGTATCACTACAATTTTCATTTCTATTCAATTATTAAATAGTTCTTATTTCAACTTTATGAGCTTCCTCGTCTTTTCCCCGACTCTCCTCCTCCACTGGGGGAAGGGATGGAGGTGAGCGAGCAGCTGCATGGTACTTTATTGCTAGCTGAGGCTAAACCACAACAAACAAAGATGCTATTGAAGTTAAGAGGTTTTGAAGACATACAGCATTTTTCCTAAATGTTTTTACATAGGGATTGTATTATTTTCAGCCTGCTCACAAGAAGCTTTAATTTATCACAGCCAGAAAAATTTGTCTCTCAGGTGCTAAGCTGGCTTTCTCTGGGTTATCAAGATGAAGACAAAAAACTTACCAATTGAAATTAAAGCAAAATAAGTGACTGGTTATCGTGGTTTAACTCCGGCTAGCAAACAATTAACAGTTAAACAGTTGCATCATGGTGAAGTTCAACCCTGTACTCATTCAATCTCCGGGCCATGTGTCACTCAGCAGTTCTGCTGTGACGCCAGGGATTTTGGAAGCAGATACTACAGTTCCCCATGCAGAAACACATTTCTGCTCTCTCACGTGAATCAACAGCGAACGTGCCATGGTACATGGGTGCTGTACTAACAATGTATTGGAGAAAATACTGGCTCTATCATCCTTCAGTGATGATAAATTTATTTCCTGGAAAGGTAATGACAGTTTTTAATTCTCTTAGCTGACATTTGCATGTGAAGCCCCTTCTGTAGAAAATGTTTACACTGATGTTTACTCTAAGCAGGAACCCAGTTACAACTAATGCACCAGAAGCTATGCCAAGGGTTGTCCTCTCCTTCTGCTCATCCACAGAGGTGATGGAAAGCCTAGCATGTGTTCCCTCAACTAGCCTGTCTCCTCTCCTCTACCCCAGCCATGTAAAACAAAGGTATGTCACTGGCAAGGTGGCAGTGGGAAGCAGGACCTGTGTGCTGGTAATACCACAGGGAGGAGGATGTGGTGGTCTCCTGGCACAGACCACACCATTTCTATGTGAATAAATGGGCACATAAGGTATTTTCCTTTGTCTTTCATCTGATTCTCTACATTTCATCCTTCAGGTCTGCAGATCTAGCCTAGGAGTAATCCATAGAAAATATGAGCTTTGGGCTGGACATTTTGGATTAAGAGCATTCAGACTGTTCAAGGTAAGATCAGGTAGAGAAACTGTGAAAATGTCCCTGGCACAAGATACTCCAAGAGATTGAGGTGAGTCCAAGGAGGGCAAGACACAGAGGTTCTTTGGCCCAGCCTAGTGCGGTGATAGATGAACTTATGGCACAGAGATTTAATGAGAAACCTTCTTCTTCTTAAACTTTTCTCTTGAACTTCACCATGGGGTAGGATCTGACTGAGTATGACAGAGGGGGAATTTTAGGACTGATCTCAGTGTGACAGAGACTAGAGTCTAGTCCTGAGGGTCAGCAGCATCAAAAACTGAAATCTAATGTTGAATAAAACGCCACACATGCCAACGCTCATTTTCCAGCTTAGACGATATTATTCAAGAAAAAACAGTAACAATGTCTGACTCTTGTGCCTAGTCTACTGACAGCCATATTTCTTCTGTCATACTAGTGTACTACTCTTTCATTTTGGCAATTAAACTGCTGTCCTAATAAATGACAGTGCCCACAGGACTGTCATTTAAGTCCTGGAATCTGTGCATAGAGGAATTTCTGGCTGCTGTTAATGGATGGAAGTCTATTACAGCTGAAAATCCTGTGTGTTTAAGGCCTCTCCAAAAAGAGTGTGGCAAAACAAGGAGGTTTAACGTCCTAACTCAGGAAAAAAACAAATTGTACATTGGCAGTGGATGAAGATTCTCCTTTTATTTTAAAGCCTCTGTAAAATCAGAGCAATGGGTCAATTCTAGCATTCAGCCAATTTAATTAGCGATTTCAGAGTAATCATGGTAATGAGCCAAGTCAGCAAAGATGTCGTTGGGGTTCTTGCAGTTCAGGTTGCAAAAACAAGCATTGATCCACATGATTTTCCAGGAAAACTCAGTTCCATCTGGGCACTGAAACCTCACTTCAATAGTCTTGGACTTGTAGGGTGTGCAGCACCTGTTGTCTGTGCAGATGCCGCAATATTTGGGTCTATATGGGCTTTTGCTCACACATCCTGAGATGGTGTAGTTCATTGATTCATTGGCCCTGTAGACAGCTAAGCACTTCTTCCCAGGCTAAATCAGAGAACATAAAAAGAAACAGGTTAATATTAATTAATGATACAGGTAGGACGTACGAATCACCTTCCCAATATATAAAGGGTATTGAAGCTGCTAGGAAGCATTTTACAGCTCTCATCTAAAGCCTGTGACAGATTTACATGTTTAGACATATGAACCCAAAAGCTGCAGGTAGGTCACTTGCCAAATACAGTTCACAGCCATGACTAGCAGTGCACCATCCCTTCTCGGCTAGCTGGGTCACGGGTCTGTCCGAACCAGCAGCCAGCACAGCAAACTCGGCTTGCCTTTCCTTGCAAGGACCTTTTGGCCAGAACCAAAGCTCTCAGGGCAAGCTTTTCATACCACCATGCAGAAGTACAGGGAGGACATATTTTTTAACCTCCCTGCAACACATTAAGTCCATGTAGAAGTGCAACCCTCAGAGGCCTGAATGCTGCCAAACCAGGGCTGACCCTTTATCTAGGCAAAGCCCAAGGGATGCACAAATAAACAGTCCCCACCTTAATGTGTTTGGTTATATCCACCTCGCAGGGCCGCATGTTGCACAGGCGGCTTTCCTTCAAGAGCCGGCACTGGTCATTGTCATTAGAAATCCTGGTGGAGATGCCCAGCCCGCAGGTCTTTGAGCAGGGACTCCAGGGCGAGGTGTGAACGATGCAGTTCTTCTGCCAGGCTTCATCCTCTCCCTCGTACGCTGCAGAGACCAGATTAACCCCACATTATTCAGCTGGGGCAGCTTTTCATATTAAACACCCTCTCTCCAGCTCATTACACATTCAGGCCACTAACCCAAATAACTAAATCACAGCGAAGTGGCTCAGCATTCCTGCGAACCTCCTTATCCCACCCCCTTTGCTGCTGACCTACTTGTGTCAGACCCTCCGATGCTGTGAGCACTGGGTCCAGGGCTCATTTCTTTATTTCTCTTTGCAGCCTCACACAAGGGGGTCCTTGTCTGGGACACCCAGGTGCTGCCACATTACAAACATTTAATTACAGAAGCCCGTGCCAGCCTGTGCAGAAAAGGGATGAGATCTGATCTCATCGTGAAGGTTTATTTCTGAGCCCATTCAATTGATTCCCTGTAGCAGAAAGTGGTCGACAGCCTTCGCTGCATGGCCAAGGGGCTTGGGAAGCAGCCACAGCCTTTCACTGGGAGGAAGAGCAACTTGAATAGCTCTCAGGGAGCTCAGCAGCCACTTGAAGAAAGGGTGGGCTCTGTTTCGAAAGCAGCCAACAACCCCGGTTCAGGTTTCTTCACAGCCTTGGCCAAAGTCCCCACAGCTCTGCGACTCACTACAGCCCACCGGCAGAACTGATTGATAGAAACTCTGCTGCCCCGAGATTTCTCACTGTTATATTTATTATTATATTATTTATTGTACTAAATTCAATATGTGCTAGTTTCACTTCTGTAAGACTTCTACTTACATGAGAAAATGCCAGGCAGGGAAAGCTGTGTTACGCCCATTTCAGGACACAGACCATGAAGACATAAGGCCAATTTCAGTAGTAGATGTTCTGAATTTGGACCTACCTCACTTCAAAGCTACCTGGGACAGAAGTGAGGGCTTAACTCTGGTGGTTTTAACCCACAAAATGGAGACGGAGGGTTTGTTTGGTGCAACAAAATAACAGACCAAGGACTGGGGAAAAGAACCTGTTACCATCAAGGAACCAAAATCCTGGTTTACAACAGGCATCTTATGTCTCCTTGAGCTCTGCTTTTGTGACATAGAAGGAACTTGGAGCTAATGTGGCTAATGTCACAACATTACATCACAGTGTGTTCTGAGGATAAATTTAAGACATATGGCAAGGTGAACCCATTTTAAGCACTTGGGACCATGTCTGAGGCAAATGGTACCACGTCTGTGCAGTGGGCTGTGTGACCCTCACTATGAATACAAGTGTGAGGAAAGAATGTGCTATACATGACAGGTAGTTCAGTAAAGTCATCAGTCCAGAGTTGCTAAAAAGCTATACTAACACAAAGACAATTTATCCCCACTTGCAGTGAAACTTCCACCACAAAAACTGTTTTCAAGGTGTTATGTAAGTTTGGGACTGCTAAGATAGAGGGGCTTTGAAATCATACTACTAAAGCAATATGACCCAGAAAGCCTCAGTCCCAAATTAAACTGAGTCCATTCTGTTTTCCAGAGGGCCCAGACTGCAAAAATAATAGTGAAATAAAAAAGATTTGTGACATCTTCAAAGTGCCAACAGATGTGTGCTTCAGAGCAGGCTTTGTCACACAAGCATGGTTGATGAGTCTCGTGTTGCTGCTGAGGAGTTCAAGCACACCAGCGGTGTTTGCATGTCCTGTCCTTCACTACGTGCTGTATAGGGGCCTCTGTGCCTCGTTCACATGCCTGCCAGGTCTGGCAGTACAAGCTGATACTTTGGTTGTAGATTCTGAATCCAGTTGCCCTGTGACAAAGGAGACGTCCACCTCATCCCCACTATACCTGCAGAGGAGATGTGACGCGGAGACGTCTTCCTGATTTTCTTGGAGTCATCACAAATCCATTGCTCACAGCATTTCCCTGCCATCTTAATCAGCTTTGGGTTTGGGCACCAGACAAGGGGAGGACGTGAGTTTGTGCACATGGGAATACAGCCCACAGCCCCGTTAATGCATGTGCAGTTGTATTTGCAGTTGGGCTGAAATGTGTCCCCATTGTTATACCTGACTCCATTGAGGACACATCCTACACCGACGATCTCTGAAAGGAAAGAAAAAGAGAAAGACACACAGAGCACCGTCAAAATAAAGCTGTCAACAAGCAGCATCAATGTGCTTCTTTTCCAAGCAGCTCCCTGGGCTAACAGAGCCAACGTGGAGACATGGCAGTGCTGTGGGGCAATGTGTTCAGCGTGATGCTGAGCCAAATGTGGAGACACCATCTAGGAAACTGTTTGCATTCTGAATCACAGAAAAAAAAAAAAAAAAAAAGAACCTTTTAATGCTTCGTGGAAAAAAAGAAGTTAGAAAATAAAGCAAGTTTTATCTACAAATGATCACTTAAAAATCATTTCATGACATGCTGTTAAAATTTATTCACAGTAGGAGCAAAGTAGTTAAATCAAATATTGAGTGAAATTTGAGCTTTTCAGGGACATATGATAGTACTACATGGAGTTGCAAACAAGACACAGCTCTTCACAACACCTGTACCTGTCTGAAGAAGAACGGGCAGGGCAGCCAAGGTACCAAAGTGCCTAAAATGGCACTGGGTTCCTGTATTTTGGCAACTAGATCCCACCCAGTTCATCACATAACAGTTTTCTTGGAAAATGAAGTAACACATTATAAAGTCATGAAAATTAATATTTGATGTATATTTTTAAATAAAATCACAAAATAAATTAAAATTTTTAGATTGCTCATGAACAGGAATCACATTGATTCAAAAAGTAGCAACTTTTTGTTTCAAAATTATGGACAATTATTTGGAACCAGTGGCAGCAATCTTCTAAAGGAAAATTCAAACGTCAGTTCCTTGTTTGGTCACACGGAGGCAGTGCACACGAACGACCAGGTTGCTTAATTTTTAAGTCTGGTCAGAAATGGAGCTGAGATGTGCCTGCTGTGGGTCAACACAAATTGAAATGCTGGATTAATGCAAAGGCTTCCTATTTTTAAAATGAGCTGAATGAAAACATGAAACGCAAATCCTTTCTCCTGCACAAAAATGACAGTTGTTGTAATTTGAAGCACAGATCCAGATCTCCAGTTCATGCTCAGTTCTGATTTTGATAATGCTTCAGCCTTTGTATTGAAGAGACATCGCTCAGTGCTGCAGCCAGAGCTGAGAATTCAGTCAAACTTCCTGGTGTGCACACGGATTATGACAGTTCAAGAAAATACGGTGTTTTGCTACCAGCCTGTCCCTTGTGGACTGTGTTAACTCAGTCTGGAGGTCTCATACATCAAGACGTTCATCATGAGAACATCCCCAAACATAGACCAAAGAGCTGTTGAATACCTTTGTGCAGAACCTCGCTGAGTCTGCATCTAAATTAGGCAATTTGGGAGCACATCCCTGTTCCTGGTCCCACGTGTACAATGCCGGCCTCCCCACCTGCTCATGTGCCCAGCATCCTCTGTCTCTGCTTCAGTGCAGAGAAAAGCCAACAACAAAGGGAGAGCTGTAGTGACTCCCAGCAGGCTCCTATCTGATGCCTGGGTGACCAGATCCTGGGACACACCTTGCCATGTCAGTCCAGATACAGCTTGAATTTCCCACAGTTTCACCCCATTCCCTTTCCCAGCACCAGTTCCTAGCTCTTTCAGGATCTGTGTTTTCCACCAATTATATTGTTGCTGTAGTCCTGCATGCTCTGGATTCTCTAGACATAGCTTTTGGCATCCAGCTGCAAAGCAAATTCCTCCGAGCAGTTAGTCCCCAACACCCAGCACAGGATTTCCGCTCATGCCTTCACACACACCACGGTCAGGGCAGTAGCTGGTGTGCTCAGAGTAGAGCGATGCAGCCCATGCATGACCCAGTGCACAAGAAAGAACGTGTCAGCAGATCCTGTTGTGTGCATCTACCTGGATGCTGAAAGCAAGGGAAGAACACAGCTTTCTATGGCAGCCAGAGACAGGCTGCTTCACTTCCTAACTATGGCAAGAGGTACTTCTCATGCCTCTCAGCTGTGCACACCTAAATGCCCCTCACCATATAACCACCCACATCACGTAGTAGGGGATATACTGTCCTGGCAGTAGGGATATGAAAGTGCAGATTGGGAATCCTTCCAGACCTCACTGGGTAAGCTGGGGATCAATCTTCCTACAGCACAACGTTATCGCCACAGGCAGAGTGAATGCCTGTGATGTATGGGAGGACTACAGAAAATAAAGAATATCCAACTAAGACAGCATGCATTTAAATAAATAAAAGTGAGGCAACGTGAAGATCTTTAAGGAGGCATAGGAAGGCTGAGGTAGCTTGGAGACAACGTCCAGCCGGTTTTCCACTCCCAACATAGGGCCAGCTGTAACAATGTCATTCTTGACAGAAGTTTGTCTAACCTGTTCTTACAGACTGCCCGTGAATACTCCACACACGCCCCAGACAATACATTTGAATGATCTCATATCCTCTTTTCTTAACCTTGGCTCATTTCTAATCTTGAAAATCACTGTTTAAGCTTACAGCTCCCTACGCCCTTCTCTTGTTATTTTGCCCGTATCCCACAAGTAGCTGGTTAGACTACACTTTTTGCATGCTTGTTTTTTTGTGGCTGACCTAATGCAAAGACAAGTTCATTTCTCACTACGCTTCCTGTCCTTCTTCTGCAACCCCTAGTATCATTTCTGTGAGGAACCACCAGCTACCCTGAAACTCTTTACTCTTCAGACTGGCCCCTTGTGAAACTTCTGCTGATTTTCTAAGTCTATTGAGGCCCATGGTTTGTAATCTTTTCTCCTTCCTGTGTATCTGATATTCTGTCTATTCATCTTGCACGAAGTTCTCCTCCAGGTTTCCTTCCACCTTTACATTTTCTATTAGTACCTCAGTCATGGTTATATTCCAGACCCTTCCTCTAAATGGTTTTCTCCTGTTTATGAATCTATAGCCATAACCAGTATGTTCTAACAACTTGCTAAACAGTCAGCACCCTTTCTGATCTGTGTGCTTGTACCCATGATCCTTTCCCTTTTAATCATTCCCAGAGTAGTGATTTCCAATCATTTATGGGTGTATCAGATTCCCCCCCATGTTCTGGATCTCAAAACAAGTGAACATATCCTTGACACACAAAACACTACCTCATTTCTTTTTTGCTCTTGAATAAAAACATTCCAGTCACAGGAATTATCCCGCCATGGTTTGTTATGACAAGCAGGAAGAAATCCTTCTGCTTTGTGGCAGCCAATGTAACTGAAACCATTGTAAGATTAAGGTTCAGACTTCAGTTTGTCACCAAGAAACTTTGCTAGAAGATGATTTATCCCTGACCCTCTTGACAGCATACCACACGCTATCTTTCCTAGGGATCCACTATCAGGAATAAGCCAGTAGTCTTTCCTTAATGTCATGGGGTTTATGTAAATGCCCATACTGCTTGTCTTTAAAGCCAGCTGCATACCTATCCTTCCTTCATCCCCACCACACTACAGCACTTCCTCCTGTTACAGGGAATGCAGAATCATCTAATTGCAAACCTGAAGACCTTCAAATGCTGGTTGCTCCTTGCTCTTGGCTGCAGTCAACTCAAAGAGCAAGAATTCAGGTGTCATTTCTCATCCAGCCAACTGCCCTGAGAATGAAGACAGCTATAAGGAAATGGAAGATGATGAATTGAGGAGCTGATGAGCGTATAGGTATCTAATAAGATAAATCTCAACTCTTGCTCAGAATGAGGGGAGCTGCCAATGTATATCTAAGTCAAAAATATATGTACATCACTTACGTGCACATACTCCTATTTCGTACCTAGGTCTGTCTCCACTGTAGTCACAGTACAAGCCCCTGTGGAAATCACAGGTGTCGGCCTCAGTGCAACTTTCTCCGCGCTGCTTGGCACACGTCTTGCAGCAGTCGCAGCCGTCTGTGACCAGGCTGACACCTACCGAGCACCGAGGTGGGGACTTCGGACACTCGCACGGCCACTTACAGTACTGAGTCCGCGTGTAGGCCTCTGTCACGGCGGGGACGGTGGGGGTCATGGTGATGGAGGTCTGGGCAGTGGCCTACAAAAAAAGAAACACAGTTTGGAGAGTGTTCTGGAGAAAAGGGGGCTGCAAACCCGATCCAATTAGTCCTCAATTAAAATCCCTTCAGGTCTAAAGAGACTGCAAGGAAACCAAAGAATAAATGTTGAAGACCCATGGAAAAGGAGAGGCCACTTCTCTCTTGCAAACCCCTTCAGATACTAGCCAAGGGCCAATGCTCTGCAGTGTGGACTAGCACCCAAACCACATAGCCCCAGTGTGATGGTACTCAGCATTTTTCAGACCTCTCCTCTCTAAACAGAGGTCTCTCACCATGTAGGAGCACAGGCACACATGTCAAGACCCCTCTGATGCATGAGAAGAAAGCCTGCCATATCTCCAATCTGTGTCACCCGGTGGTGCTTGGCTTTGGCAGGGGACTGTGCCACCTCATAGCTGTTGTGTCTGTTCATTGAGAGATGCCTCTAGGGCCTCTTGGCTACTCAAAGGTTTCCTCAGGCAGCAGTTGTTGCCCTTCAGGTCATGGAGCAAGATAAAGCTCTTTGTGTCACACTGTGAGAGCATGTGAAGTGGCCCCATTTGGCCTTGTTTTCCTCAGGTTTATCCACATCTATGTGGGTCTTGCAACCAAAACATGGGATCCCATAAATCCATGAGGAGGCTGTGAGCAGGCCTGTGAGCCCATAACATTCACAGACACCTAGTCATGAACCTCTGTGTTGTGAGGATGATCCAAAACCCACAGGCCTACCATGCCATCACGGATCTCATGGGGATGTCTTGGTCATTTCATTTCTTCTGCAATATTGCTAATACCACAGCAACTGCTGCCTTACAATGTCCCAGCCCTTTGGCTTGAATATACATGATATTAGAGACAGGAAAATACAACCTCTGAAACCAAAATCTGCCTAACTCTCTGTGAATTTCTTGATGCACAAGTTCAACCACTCCTGTTTGAAAACTGCTTTGCTTGTCTCCACCTCTGTAACGCAACACACTTGCAGTTCAGCTCCCTGACAGAGTCCCAGTCGTAAGCAATGAAGCTATACTATGGCTATAACTTTTTTTAAACTAATATTAATAAATTATAGTAACAACAACAATAATAATAATACCATTTTAAAAATAAAAAGTTGTGCATTTCCTCTAAGAGCTCTGACAAACAAACAGCCTTATCTATCCTTTAGAGTGTCCAGACTACCATATTCAGCAGAATTGCTCTCTGTGAATCCTAAAGTAGCCATGAGTCTTTTAGGTCTGTCTATTGCCTGTGATGGGCTCTTCCAGGTCTCATACTGTATTTCCCATGATATTGCCCTGGACCACACAGTCAAACAATTGGGATATTTCGGCAGTGATTTTCCACCTACACTTTTTGGTATATGCTTTTGTCCTACATTGAGTCACTGTGGGACCTATGAGTTGGATGAGTGTAAATGAAGCTTCATAATGTTAGTGTTTCTTTCATTAGCAATACACAAATAATTCCCACCGTGGTGAGTAAGGAAGGAAAAGTTTTATGGGGAGGATACTGCCAAGTTTCCATTTCCTGATCTGCATTTTCTTGGCAAAAAATAATAAAAATTAAAAAAAAAAAAAAAAAGAAAAACCAGAAAAACCCAACCAACCAACCAACCAACTAACAAAACCCCAATAAAACAAAAAAAAACCCAATAAAACAAAAAAAAAATCCCCCCAAACTGCAAACTAATTCAAAATCCGATAATCAGATAAAAAATTCTAATCAAGATAAATCAAGATAGAAGAAGGATTTCACATAATGCAGTTATGCTACTCCAGTAGGCACATTCAGGTCACTATTAATGAGCAAATGAAATGCTGGGATACTTTAACATATAGGAAAACCCACAGAGGACAGAGGTTCATTGCCTTCTGTACTCTCCAGTCCCTGCAGAGCAAACTCTGGATGACATTTAACACACGAGCCATGCTTGTGGTGCAGGCAGGGTGCAAACCAGCACAGTGACCAAGCAGAAAAATGTGCCTTTTCTACCAGGATCACTGCACAGAAAACCTGAGCTGCACATGGAAGTCAAGAAGGGCACAATAACAGGGCACAATCAGGAACAGAAACAAATGTGGTTATTTACAGCCTATCAACAGCAGCCAGAATATGACCCTCCTTGGGCACGTGTGGACCAGAAGCTCTTTCTGGTGACAAGATGTGGGGCTGCAAAGAATAACTGTATAACCCTACAAAGTTCAGACAAGGAACACCAAAGCCTAGAAATTACTAAGGCAATCCCATCCGTTCCTGGCTACCTTGCCCTGTACTACATAGTCCCCAGTGATTTGCCCTCTTTACAGTTTCAGATGTCTCAAACAAAGAGCTTTCGACCACCTCTCCATAAAGAAAATGCTCCAAGCCAAGACTTTGTGGGGAAAGACATCCCCAAGAATTGTTATGGCATAGCTGATGAGCTATCCATCAGGATACCTCTGCAAAGCCCTTTTACTGTCTTCTACAGCTTCCTTGCCAGCAGACTCAAGTTTTATTACAGTACATTTCTAATCCTGCTACTTCTGTATCTGAAGTTGTATTTCAGTATCTTAGTTATTAGTTACCCTGTATTTAGAACACTAAATACTTAACACATTGCTAATCACTGCCAGACAGGCAATGCGCTTGCTCTGGGCATAATTCCCAATTCCATTAAGATGCCCCTTTACAAACAGTTGGCCTTAAAGTTGACTTAAAATCACGTTTAAACTAAAACATAGCAATACAATTTACTCCCACTTTAATGCTCATTGATGCTGCCAAAGTTGTTGAAAGAGGAACATTAAGATCAATGAAAAGCCCTGGCTTTTTAATAGTAGTATTTTAATTACACTCACAATAATTTGAGTAGGTGTAATAATCTGTCACTTGAGAAGAGAGGCCTCTTCAAACGCAATAAACAGATTTACTTTGCTGCTGATCATTACAAAAGTGCTTAATAATCAAATCCAGATATGCAGAAAAAAGTCACGTAGCTATTTAAAGAGACCTTTGCCATGGCCCAACCCTGTAAGCAAATGCCTTCAGAGTCCCTTGTTTCTACTGTCAACATGAGCAAGCAAACAGCTTCTACCCTGTGTAGATATGAAAGTGTCTGTGAATCAACACACGTAACAAAGACGAGCCCTGGTAGTCCTACGGTTTTAGTTAATATGTGAAGGACTGAGGCTGAATTCTTGTAAAGGCCTGGGTAACTGCGAGCCATTTGGTGGCTTGTGAGAGACAGGGATTTAGAGTAAATTATTTAACAGCCCTTCCTCTAGGTCTAAACCCTGAGCTGGCCAAGGAAGCTTTCAAGTGTCCTTATAGTGACTGGGTGTTATAGTTTTTGAACGTGACAGCTGAAATGTCCAGTGGTATGGCTGAGTAACCCATAGGAAGGACAGAGTGTGGGCTACATGAGCATTTTCAAATAATCATTGTAGACAAGCATCAAAATACTACAATTCCCATATTTTACAATTAGGGAAGGCATGGAGAGATGGAAGCAGCATCATGTCCTAGACTCCGTTACCAACCAACCAAAACCCAACCTTTGGAAACTTGTCAACTGAACAATAGAACAAGTACACAGCCTGTACAGCCTCCAGGCCCTCCTCCTCTCCTCTCCTCTCCTCTCCTCTCCTCTCCTCTCCTCTCCTCTCCTCTCCTCTCCTCTCCTCTCCTCTCCTCTCCTCTCCTCTCCTCTCCTCTCCTCTCCTCTCCTCTCCTCTCCTCTCCAAGTCTCTCAGAGCTTTTCTATGGGAGAGACAATTCTGTAGATTTATAAAATTCTTGGTTTTTCCTTTTCCATGGTCACCTGTCATCACTGAATATCTAAATCCCTTTGGAAAAGTCATTCAGCCCTATTACTTCAATGTCCCAGAACATTTTGGGATATAGGTACTTTCTTATTAATAGGCACGATAGTTCAGACATCATGAATGTTGCTTTTATAAACACCACAATAAAAACAACTCTTTCCACACATGCTATCAACATGAAATCACGCTGTAAGGGCCTTCATCCAGGGCCATCCTTAACTAGAATAAAACCCCCAACCAACCAGACAAAAAAAACCCCAAACAGTCAAAAAGTTAAGGTTTCAGGAATCATGTATTTAGGGTCAATATAACATGTAAGGGGACAATCGTTTTGTAATAAATTCAAAATGAGAATGAAGAGAACCAAAGCCAAATAGCACAGTGGTGGGGATTTGACAAGTTTATTTTAAAATGTCAGAAAGATAAAAGAATGTGCCTGCTAGGAAATTAATTTTTCCAGGTACTGGCAATTAACTTGTTTTGTGTAGTTACTTTTCAAGCTTGAGGTCTGCAGATTTGTTATCTTGGATGCTAAGGAAAAAATATTCCACCACAAGTTATTCATGAGCTCTAGTTTTGCTGCTTTTGGAGGTACAAGCCCATTCTCATTAAAGCAAGATGAAGCCTTTCTCACCCTGCCATGGCTGATAGGTCTCTATTAAAGTTGCAAAGTGACTTTCTTTTGCATTTGCAGAGAATAGTATGACGTTGGCAACAATTTCCAGCTAATTTCTATGTTCATATTCAAGAGAAGAGAAGGAGAAAATTTTACAAAAAAGACTCACTGCCTGCCATGGCCACAAACTCTGTATTAATAGCCGTGAGTTTTACTATTCAAGTCTTAAAGGTACAAAATGGATAGCAGCATTTTAGCAGCATGTTCTACCGACTGGTAAAATGTATTTTCAATATGTTGGAAAATACTGTAAGTTTCTTCTAGTTCTGAGAAGTGGAAAGACCAAGCTATGATGTTGAAACAAGTGTATACAGTCCAAATTGCAAGCCAGACAGATATGTAGCAGCACTTTTACATAATGCATGAGGAAACAAACCTCCAGCTTCGCTTTTAAGCAGCAAAGCCTCAGATGCATTGCAATATATTTCTTTGCTTCCACTTTTTACAGGTGTTTAAAAATATATGTGTATGTATTGATTTCACTGTTTCAGTGCTGCAAGGTTTTACTCTTAAAGCCTTTTTCTTTCAAGTATTTTTCTCATCATGATGATCTGGGTGAAAGTAGGAAGAAGCTATCCATGTTCTTCCCCTCCAGTTTACTGATGGGAAAAAGTCCAGAAAGACTTGTGACTTCTGAATTTGATTTCTCTGGCTGTTGGCAGACCTGGGGAAATGGTTATGATGAGTTGGCAGATAAAGGTCTGCTCACATCATATGTGCTCTTGCCATATCAACTCCTGCTGTTTTGTCCTCGGTGGTAATTTGCTCTAGAAGAAGGACTTTTGAGCTCACTCTTGGCTGCTCAAGCTGTGTTTTGCAGGGCACATGCCTTTGGGTGGACTCCTTTCAATTTCCCACAGTAGAACACATTAAAGGAATATTTTTAACCTACATTTCTGATACTGCCTGTCTGAGCAAATGCCAGATGTCATTGGTGGAGGGATACAACGTGATCTGGATTATCCCAGTCCTCCATCTCTGACATAATCCAACACAAAACAGTCAGGGAGGAATGTTTTGTTAAAATGTCCTTACTCTTAACTGATGAAATCAGCAGATTTTCAGACTGATCCAATCATCCTTACCAGTGGGTGTTCACGGCGTCAGCCTGTCCCTATTTAGAAATAACTCCAGATTTTGCAGTTTGGCTGTCCTAAACAGGGACACTGAAGTAAAAAACTCGGCTTTAAGCGGACACCTAGGGATGCATCTCCCAGGCACAGGCTGTGCATTTGAACTGTCCCTCTGCCAGGCGACACATCTCCTTTCTCCTGGTTCCACCTACTGGCTGAACTGTTTAGGCATCACAATCAGAAACGCCTGGAGAGCCGACTCCAACACTACGCACCTCCTTAAATATTCTCACTCTACAATAATTTTTAGAAGCTCCCCAGGACGCTAACATACACATTCACAGAGGTGTAAGCATCCTAATACCAACCTGATGTACCACGGTTCCCAGGGGAACACAGTGGCTGAAGCTTATTAAAGAGGAGAAAGTGAAAAGACAAAGTGCAGTATAAATAACCTATTAAATAAAGCCACATACCCTTCCATCCCACAGTTGCATCTCTGGGCAAGCACAAGGATTATTTAGTTTCACCCCAGAACAGACAGAGGTTGACAGCTCATAATCCATGTCAGACAGGCACATTAGCAGTGAAAAACAGGACCAGACCCACATCAGTGGGCTCAAACCAGATCCTCAAGTTAAAAGTTTGCCTCTTGACCTTGCTCAGTTGGAACTTCTGAGCTGAATATTGCTGAATATTTGCATTATTATTACACCCAAAGCAGATGGGTCGACAAAGAGCCAGATCTTACAGCAAGATCAGCACTAATCACAGTACCATCAGGACTTCCTCACTGTTCTACTCTTGCTACAAACCCATGAATGCTCATAAACTATCACAAGGTAATACTAGTGGCAAGCGAGCTAGCATCAGGACAGAGATATAAATCAGATTTGCAGGACATGCAATTGTAAAAGAAAAATATGATTATTCTGTGCTCAGCTTCCCCAGAGCATGCATAAGCTTCTAGATACCTCATTAAAATTGATCCCAGACATGAAATCTCCAGAACATATTGTAAAATAACAGACACCAAGCCCAGAAAATATGACAGTTTTATAGATGTCAGGTGGCAGCTGGATTTATTCTTGTTGTACACCATAGGCTGAGCAGAAAGGAACATTTTGCATGAAGCATAACATTCAATAGCCTAAGAAAATAAAATATCCACACTGAGTTGACCGTTAATATTTCTGTGGATCTGTGAGTGATAAACAATCAACTTCCCATAACACTATTTTGGGAAATACATCTGTGGGAAGAATGTCGGCAGATGTTTGGAATAGCCTTTTCTTACTCAGTTTAGACAATTATAGAGTAAAGATTACATACATTCACATCTTTCTTTGCCAAAATATTGCTTATACTGGAAAACTCAGCGTGGCCTCACATTTTCTTCACATTTTTCCATGGAGTGTTCAGAGGGAAAGAACTTCCCTGTTAGAAAGCAACTTGATGGTTCATAAGTGTTGTCCCAGTAAGAGTAGCACTCCCTTAGAATAGGGTGACCTAAAAATGTTTGGACATCATTAACGAATTGACGCTGCCACCACAGGCTCCACTAATTGGGGTATTAAACAGCATAATTTCTGGACATGAAGAACATTTTAATGTTTCGTGCTGCACGTGCTTGTTTTGTGCAGCTAATGAGTTCATCCAGTGAAACTAGTTTGAACTAAAGTTAGAAAAGTAACAGAGAACATCTGGATGAGCAATGGAGAAAAGTTTCCAGAAGGGACAAGTTAACAGATCTGTATTTTAGGACAAAGGAAAGTAGAACAAATGAGAGTGCATTTGGACCACCCAAGGTCGTAGGGTTACAAACCATCCTAAAACTGTACAGAACAAGATGCTGACATATGAGCCACAAGCTGGGTAACAAAAGCAGTATCAAGGTTCCAGCTCTCGGACAAAAGCAGACTGGTCTAGCAGAGGTTTTTACTTTGCAATTAGCCATGTGTGGCATTTGCTTTTCTCCTGTGTTTCAGTCATGGACTTGAAATCAAAGAGAAGATGCTGTCTGTCCTCTTACTGCTTTGGGACATTCTGTCCCAAGATAGGACAAAAAATAAAATAAGTAAAATTATGAATCTCCACTTTTTTTTTTCCCCCATGGCAAGAATAGCACAGGCTTTGTAGCATTTTTAAAAGTCATTTTGGTTTTCAAAATAGAAATCTGCATTTTCAGGTATCAACAATGTTCCGTTTCTGTTCCAATGCGAAGAACATTTTGACTTAACACAACTTTTCATTTAAAAATATAATTGTCATCTAAATTCTCAAGTCTGAAACGGTTTGCTTGACGTAATATCTGTACTTCCCTAGAGCTGCTGCTGAACTAATGAGCTTATGCATATCTTTTTCCTTTAAATAGCAATTTTCCTCCTGTGTGAAGTTTCCACTGCTGTTTCCCCCTAGCTTTGGCTTTCTGAATTGATCACTTTATTTTCCAAGTGTCAAATTGTCTTTCTCCTTGAGATCCATATTAAGGGCAAATTACTTGCTTTTATTTTGCCTGTGTTTAATAGGTTTTTTAGTCAGAATACAGAAAACAATCTGGTCTTGGTGAGATCTGAATAA
Organism: Rhynochetos jubatus; assembly: GCA_027574665.1. NCBI lineage: Eukaryota > Metazoa > Chordata > Aves > Eurypygiformes > Rhynochetidae > Rhynochetos > Rhynochetos jubatus. The sequence goes on along the minus strand of CM050648.1, from coordinate 10,778,353 downwards.
TTTATTGCCTGGACTACAGTTTTGAGCCCTGACTTTAAATAGTGTGTCAAGGAACTGTCAGTCCAGAGGTGGGCAACCGAGATGGTGAGAAACATAAAGATCATGACCCAGGACAAGATTCTGTGACAGCTGGGCCTGGGTGGTCTGGCAAAGAGTCTGACAAAGGCTGATCTAGTACAAGTCCACTCTTTCCAGTGGTAGCAGGGGGTATACTATTGGGCAGCAGCCACAAAATGTGGTTGGGGAAATCTGAACACACCAGGAAGGCAACTTCTTCACTAGGAGATCTGTGCAGCACCAGGACAAGTCACGAGGGAAGGCTCTAATTACTCATCCTCAAGTGTTGGATTAAAGACCTCCAGAGGGCACTGACAACCAGAGTTTCTGGCAGCCCGTGATTGCATACCTTGCCAAAACCGCACATGGAATATGCCCATAAACCCAAACGGCCAACAAGATGTCTTCATCAGTTCAGTCTTGTGTTATGTCACCTAAAGTCTGATTCTGGCACAGAGAAATAAAAGCAAATCTTTTTGCATGCGCCTTTAATACTGACAAAAGAATTCTATTTTGCAGGTTCATCCCCTCTCGTATCATAAACACAGCCAAAAATGATATTTGGCAGCTAATTATCATTTTATCTGGTAACAGGAAACATACCAGAAGTCTGCTTTTGTAGCTGGAAGATTTCAAGGTAATAGAAGGAAAGAGAAGGTGCTACTATTCTACTTTATCGGCCCCTTTGGAACACATGGCATGTGTGGATTCACCAAAAAAAATATAACTGCCATTTAATATAGTCTCATATCATTATATCAAAACTGCCTCAAGACCCTCAGGGAAAGATGAGCAGTTGCATTGCTACATCTCTGTGGTTAAGTAAAAAACAGATGGAGCCTACAACTTGTCTGAATAAACAACAGCATTTCCAGGAAAAGAGTGCCATCATGAAAGAGTATTTTTATGCCAAGCATAGAATATTTTGGTAACTGTGGCTTATAGTATTTGATGAGATCTGTTAGAGAATGTAGATGGAAGATATATAGGTCAGCAACATTCTTAAGGCCAACAAAAGATACTGAACCTTTGCACATTCTAGGAGGACCTGAAGTTAATTCAGAATCTGATTGCAGAACACTAGGACACAGCTGGAAATTACATATATTATCTTACCCTTTGCCAGGCACAATCATGGCAAAAGTCACCTGTAGCACCTGCAGGGAGTTAGCTCCGTGTGTGCAGAGAGATCAGTAAAGCAGCATTTGTACATTTGAAGCAAAGGCATCCACATCAATATCTGCCACAGCTTGGTCATGTGATGTGGGTATAGCATGGCCATACTTCTGTAAGGAAAGCAGCTCTTCTTCACAGAATCATGGAATCCAAATGTTCAACCAGAATCTGACTAATGCCTGAGGCTGTTTATAGAAAAAACAAATCAGGAAACCAAAGCCCAGAGTGGGAGAGGGGTATCACCACATTGGTTCTTATACCTGTCAGTGGCAAAGAATAATGGTAATACCACAATTCTAAGTACTGGTATTGCCAAACACCATCTATGTGATTGCTGTGTTGTGCTTGCAAGGGCAAGTCTTGTGCCTTGGTCTCCACCACTCTGCATGGCACAGCTTAGCTCTACTGTGCTTCTAGCTCTATCCTCTCTTTTGCTTCCCACTACAGAAGCAAAAGAGGGCATGGGGACAGCTCCTCTGCTTCAACAGTGAGGATGTGGAGCAATCAAATGTGACCCCTTCTTTCTTTGTCCTGGACTGTGACACTTACTGGTGTGCCAAGTGACAAAGCAGAGCACCACTATATAGAGTTCACAGATGATGAGAGGAGAACTTTTGGTCCAAAAGGGGTGAAAGCATTACCAGGAAGGAAGGGAGGGGAAGAACCTGCAGAATTCACCACCTTATAAAATTTCCCTCAACCGAGATCAAGTCCCATTCAAACCAGAGAGAATGGGAACAAGAGATAAAGTGAAGGCTGAAAGATGAAGAACCTCCCTCACAGCCTCCAGAAACCCTATTGACCTTTGGTCAACACGTATAATAATATCACTATACTTGGAGGCCTGGTGATCCTTTCACACCTGTAATGTGAAAAATTCAGCTGGTATCACCCTCCATGAGATTCCCTGAGAATAAACCGATAAACATCCCGAGATTACAAACCAATGCTTATTGCATTGAACTTTCCATACCCAGAAACATCTGTGCAAGACTCAACTAAATCACTGGTGCTCACTGCATGCAGGTAGAAAGGAGTACACAACGTACCAGACAGTGGAAAACAAGGTTCTGTGATTGGTACAGATGACATGGAGTTATGGCAAATACAGAAAGTTTAGTTTTCTTTCATAAGGCTACCACAGTGTAAAGGAACCTTAACTTCTGTATATGAAAATCAGACTGTTTTCTAAAAAATCTGGTGTTTATTAGGTATGTGGGTTTGATTACACTAATTTGGACAGATATAGGGAAGACTGAAGAGATGGCAAGAGCTGCACCCCTCCTCATCAGCCACTGTGCACAGTGTGCAAAGTCTGACTGGAGAAAACGCCAGGGGGTAAAGGAAGTATTGAAGGTGTGGAAAACTTACTGAGCTAGGAACAGTAGTATTTAAATTAAGGAAGGGAAAGATGATGGGATGCATCCAGACAGCAAGAGGTTGGACTGATATTCTGAATACGCGCCAGGCATCTGGAAATCTCTGAAAACAGGACCGTAGGGGTGCTAAGATACATGGGAACCAAATGAGTGTTGTTATCACACTGAGTGTGCTGAGGCAAGAGAGGCTCAGTCAGGAGACAAACCACAAAACGTCCCTGCAAGGTGAAGTCATATGAAATAGTTAAGACAGGTTTGGGAGGGACCATGAACATGAAATAACCAGAGTGCCAACGTTGTCACAAAGAGAAAAAGGGAAAGGAGTACCTTCTACCTCCTCCCCCATCAAACGTTATGGGCATCTCATCACACCATCAGCCAGAGAGAAACAGTGCCACAGCCTATGCCACTTTCAGAGTGCTGTAAACTGAGTCACAGGAATAGATTCATATCCAAATAATCTACTTCAGGTTCAGGGGTCTGAAGGAAAGTACAAAGCACAGAGCAGATGCTGCTTTAAATCACTTCCTCAAGGAATTAAGTATTGACGTCCCAGGGGACACATTATCTTTCTAATGTCTTTTCTTCTTAAAACTGATATCCAGCTTTTAGCCATATCACAGGGTACCAATGTCAAACAACTACCTCTTAAAATCTGCTCTCCCGCTGCCAACAGATTCAATTAGACATTTTGTCACTGAGTTTTAGAATGTGTCGAAAAGGACCTCAAAAAGGAAATTTGAAGTCTTTTGCAACAAGTGATACCTGATGCCTAAAAAGAGGAGCAGGCAGCAGAATGCTAAGCACAACTATTCAGCATTTTTTTCTTCTGACTCAAAAAGCCAAAATCCCCAGATCAAGAACACATACACAAAAAAAGATTAAATACTTTTATATAAAAGCAACAGAAATGTAGCTGGAAGTTCTGGATGAGCTCAGTTGCACAGCACCACTCAGAATGTGGCTGGAAGTGAGTTCCTGCCCGTGCAGCCCAGGCAGACAGCAAGACAGAACCATGGTGACCCATAAGCTGGAGAAATGCTGAATCCCTGTAAGCTCATATTAGAAGTTAAAGTGAGATCAGAACAAATGACCTTGCCAAATCTATGGTGAGATCATGCAGCAGGAGTGTGGTGATTAGCTGGAGGCCTTCTTTGCCAAGCTTTGCTGAGCTTATCTGCCCCAAATCCCTGGAACAAGCCCTAACTGAAACAATTTACTAGTTCAGCATATGGAGCAGAGACGTTACTTGTCAAAACATGTATACTAAGACCGTTCACATAGGTGATATTGGAGATCATGAGAGCTCAAAACTACAAGGATGGAAGAAATCAGTAAACAAATATGGAATTTGTTAACTTTTCTAGATGATAGTCAAGACCCTGAAGTAGATCGCAGTACAAGGTTTGTAAGCAGAAAGGAGGAGACTGTAAATTGAGTGCTCTCAGTGTGCTCCTCATCAGATGCACCAGATCAAGGACACTACTGCGCTGAGTTTTTCATGATCTGTTAAAAGATACAAGCCTGACCAAATAATTTATTGTCTACCAAAAGGAGAAAGGTGGAATGAAGCACCCTCTTTCTTTGACATCTGGGAAGCTGAGATCTAGTGATATTCTTACCCAGCTGCTCAGTTCAGTTTCAGTGGTAGTCAGGTGTGCAATGCCATATAGTACCTGAGCCTAAGGGATATGCAAAATTACATTGGAAGTCCACAAATGGAATACAATCTAGTATGGGACTAATCCCTTAAAGCTTAAAAAGAGCACATCTAATAAGACATGGAAAATCATTGCATGCTTTGTGCAAAGCGTTTGACACTGTTCCACATCACATCCTTGTCTCTAAATTGGAGAGACATGCATTTGACAGATGGACCACTCAGTGGATAAGGAACTGGTTTGATGGTCACACTCAGAGAGTTGTAGTCAATGGCTCAGTGTCTGAGTGGAGACCAGTGATGAGCGGCTTTCCACAGGGGTCGGTGTTGGGACTAGTGCTGTTTAACATCTTTGTCAGTGACGTGTACAGTGGGATCGAGCCCACCCTCAGCAAGTTTGCTGACGACAGCAAGCTGTGTGCTGTGGTCAACATACTGGAAGGAAGGGATGTCATCCAGAGTGACCAGGACAGGCTGGAGAGGTGGGCCTGTGCCAACTTCATGGAGTTCAACAGGGTCAAGTGCAAGGTCCTGCACATGGGATTCTCCCGCTCTACTCTGCTCTCATAAGACCCCACCTGGAGTACTGTGTCCAGTTGTGGAGTCCTCTACATAAGGATATTGACTGGTTGGAGCGAGTCCAGAGGAGGGCCATGAAGATGATCAGAGGGCTGGAGCACCTCTGCTATGAAGAAAGGCTGAGAGAACTGGGCTTATTCAGTCTGGAGAAGAGAAGGCTCTAGGAAGACCTTATTGCAGCCTTCCAGTACCTGAAGGGGGCCTACAAGGAAGCTAAAGGGGGACTTTTTGACAAGGACCTGTAGTGACAGGATAAGGGGTAATGGGTTTAAACTGAAACTGGGGAGATTTAGATTAAATATCAGGAAGAAATTCTTCACAGAGAGGGTGATGAGGCACTGGAACAAGTTGTCCAAAGAAGTTGTGGGTGTCCCATCCCTGGCTGTCTTCAAGGTCAGGCTGGATAAGGCTGTGACCAGCCTGGTCTAGTGGAGGGTGTCCCTGCCCATGGCAGAGGGGTTGGAACTAGATGATCTTTAAGGTCCAACCCAAACCATTCTATGATTCTATGACTTAATTTTCTGCACACTGCCATTAACTTCACTTGAAGTAGAGGCCCACCCAAACAATAAACAAATCAACCTTCACTTCTTAAGAAAGGAAAAGAAAAATGCTGTTTTCAAGACATGTTCATCAGGAGGCAAAAGGTTTTGGGTACACAGCCATTTGAGGGTAAATTCATCCATTCAAGGGACAAAAAAGGAAGTTTTTCTTCTTAGTGTATGTAGAAGCTACTCAGTTCTTACACAACCAAGAGGATATTTGATCAGCTTTCCCCCAGAAAAAGCAAGAAATAAAAAATCCTTCTCACAGGACATATTCATTTTTGTGTATTTAGGAACACATTTGGAGAGAAGAAGACGGTGGGAGGAAATCAGTTTTGATTGGGACCTGGAGGTGTCAATGCAGTAAGACATAATTACAAATAATACTACTAAAATGAGCCATTGTTAGCAACTGGCTTTAAACAGCAGTTGCTTAAGAGAAAGGAAGTTCCTTTCTAATGTAGACCACATAGCTACATGGTTGTTGCACATGGATGCATGTTGTTTGCTTCTCATAGTCACTGCAAAGGATAAATGGCAGCCAGAACAGTGTGAATAACATATGAATGCCACAGAAGAATATGGATGCTAATGAAAGTCACATGATTTGCAGAGTCAAATTAATTTAAAGCTAGTAAACAAATAAAGACCACTGACAATCAAGTGCATATGAGCAATGGCTCCAAAAATGTCCCTGAGCAAATCTTTTACAGCTCACTGTCCAGTGCTGTAAAAGAACACAGACTTAGCTCTAAGTATTTGCAAGACGCTCAGTGGATCAGTGGGATCTCTTGCACCGGTGAGATTATGTGTGAAGGCCCCACCCCCAGCTTCTCCGTGCAACTGGCAGAGCTTGCTGCTGCTGGATGTGAACCCTGGGCCTGCTCTGCTTGGAGGAGTAGGGCATGCCTCCGCTATTTGAACTTTTAGCCTGTGTCTGCAGAACAGGGGTGGTAACACGTCTTTTGCTACAAGAAACAAATACTGAAGGTTGTGAGCTGCCCAGCCCATGGAGGAGCATGCAGCTGCCATCAAGGGAGCTGGCAGGCAGAGAATAAGGGTAAGGGAGATTCCAAGAGTGTTCCTCTATTAAGATGTCAGTATGGATAAGGAGAGGCAGGAAAACCAGAGCTGCTAAAAGAGCTATAGGCCCATGGCTGTGCTGGTGATGTGCCTGTGAAGAAGGAATTTCTAACCACTCACCCATAGAAAAAACAATATTCAGCGTGTCACATATGAAATTTGCTGGGTATGACTTTCAGAGGTGTCTGGAGGACTACAAATGCAGGACGACACCACAGCAACTTCAACCTATCTACTTTAGCTAAAAGGCAAGGTTTCTCCACTTTGTTCACATAAAAGGAATTATTATCGGACAGCCAGAGAATTCCTCAGCCTGGATATACTTGCAGTTCCACACCGGTAGCAGACCTGTTTCACTCAGGATGTCACAGCCAGGTCAGCAGCAATGGGTGTGATACCACTGATGGTATCAACTAAAGTAGCCATGCGACACCAGAATGAACACAGACACAGATGTGATGGAAATGTTGTTCTGGTTTGAAGGCTTGAAACACTCTTGGCATGTGATTTATCCAAAGCTGAAGTCCAGTTCTCACTTTTGCGTCTCCAGCAATAGAAGTTCTGCTTACTAGGATTGGTACATTGGTCTTCTGCTGATGCCCCTGCCAGGGAATTCATTAGTTGGATTTGAATTACTGTGAGTTAAACTGAGAAGGCATAAGTACTTTCTCCTCCATAAACACAACACTAGAAAGTGGGAGTTGCAAGAGAGGACTGTTTTCACCAAAAACAAAAGGAAATCCTGTTCTTTTTTAATAAAGTGCTAAACCACAACAGGATGTGAAATGTGTAGGCATGTGTGGAAAAAAAAAAATGAGAAAAAAAGGCTGCTCTGGACAGAGACAAGAGGGTAAAATGGCTTCAAGGAGAAAAACCGGTGATGCTGGAACAACACAACTGCAAGATTTGAAGGGTTAAAGTGTCTGTTTACTAAGCCATCAAGTAGAAAACACACAGCTGTATCAACAGAAAAGTGGAATCTGGAGTCAGAATTGCATTTTTTAACTTGTCCTTTTCTTCTTCAAATCTACCAAAGAGATTAACTGTGGAGATTTAATACAAAAAAGAAAGACCTCAACTGTGCAAGTCCTGCAGCAACGAGTACAGAGAGGGGAGAGAGCTGACTCCAGTGTGCTGGCAGCTGGACAGTACTTATCAGCAATAGCATCCACTTTCCAGGCCACCACAAAGAAATAAAGCCTATTCAAGGTTCAAGGAAGTCTCACACGATGGGAATTTACTGGCTCAGGGATCACTGCCATGCCCTAAGGTCGAGCTGAGCCAGAAGCAGCCAAAACACTGTGGACCAGACCTCCCATGACTGTCCATCTCCCAGCATACATACACCCCCACATTTGTCTGGTCTCCAGGTCACTTTTCTCCTCTCTCCCCTACTCTTCTTGGCTGATTAACCCTATGAAGTTATAATTGTGGGTGTCCTATTTCTCCATTTTTTCAGTTAAGCTCACAGCCTCAGAAGAGTCCAAGTCTCTGGTTTCAGTCTGTATTCAGACAAAATGTAGAGAAAAATAAAGAGATGTTAGAATACATGTCTGGATGTGATCTGGGGTTCCTGACCCTACAACAAGCTCCCTTTGGCTTTCCAAGAACACAGTAGAATTCAGCAATTTAATTGTAACACACAAGGCCTTCCCTACCACCACGCCCTGTTTCTGTTACAGAAACTATCTGTTAATGCACTGTGCAAATCTGGGACAATGTTTACTGAAACCCATCAGAAGTCCATCAGAACGATGGAAAGAGGCAGGAAATGCATTTAGTTTTATCAGGTGAGCAAAAACGGTGGATTTTGTTACTCACGTATCACTTGGGGTACCCTTCCTATTTGGTCTCTTTTATTGGGAAAAACACAAAACACAAATATACAAGCAAGAAAACCTTTTACAAAGAGACTGATGCAAAATGAGAAGGAACAGCTGCTTCCTTTTTTTTTTTTTCCCCAAATATACTCATTTTGTAAGCCAACAACTATAATTTCAAGCCTGTTAAAAACTGCACTGTGGTTGAGGGATGTTAAGGGCTGACCTTTTGGGACCAGGACCTATTCACGGAGCCCACAACAATTAACTCCCCAAACCAGAGGGGAACAGATACGGTCTGCTTTCTAATGGCTTTTCAGAAGAGAATGCCTGGGTTTTACATCCACTCTGCTAGGTTTTTGTCTTATTTTTATCTTTAGATCCATATCCTGGTTTTTTTTCAGGTGATTACCCAATTCAGGGTAAATGTGGTAAATGTTGATCTATTATTTCATACAGTAGATCTTAACAGCATCAGATAACCCGTATAAGTAGAAGTTTGGCAAAAAATGAGTGAAAACTATAGGGAGTGTACATCATAAGCTTTAATAGCATTAAAAGGAAATAAGTTGACAACAAAAAATTATGAGATTGAAAGAAACAAAAAGCACTGGGGCTTTCCACATGCAGAGGTTGAAAACCCGGGGCAACTGCTCGGATGCAGCAGGCATGTTTGTAACATCAAGATCATTCAAAATGACTACGATTCAAATACCTTATATAGATTTATTTGATATTGGAAATAACGGAATAAAGTAATAGTTTTTTTCCAAAACAATGCTTCTGCAGCACCAAACCAGGGTTCATCCAGACATTCTCATTCACGGATGCTCTGAGTTCTCTCCAGCTCTGAATTTGAGACCAGTTTCTTCTTAATAGTTTGACTATTTGCTGGGATTCTTTAAAGAAAATTTTAAATTCAGATTCAAAGTATTCACCTTGATATTCTCACGGTTCTCAGGTTTTCTTATCTTGTCATGGACAATTTCTCTACCTCTTGTCTGTGTTTGTCTGGATTTCCACATTTAAGATGCTATGGACCTGGCATGGGATTTTGGCTGCTAGCCCATGGCTAGGAACATAATTCTTTCCCTTTCTGAAAATCAGCAGGGCTTGGCCCAGAATATTTGGCTTGCAAGACTTGGATAAATGTGGTTAAGCCCTCACATAAACTGAGGGCCATTGCACTGCAACACAGTTTTGCAGCAGGTATTTCCCATCTCCTGCTCTGGAAGCCCATATCAAGTAGACACCACCTGAGGCTGTGGGTGCATGGGCAACTGGGTCACTGGTCCTGGTTTAACTGCCCTGGCCAGTCCCACGCTTCAGCCCTGAGAAACTGTCCCCTTCATGCTGACAGGATAACAACATGGGGTTCTGTCATACATGTTTTAGCTGTCCATAGCAGTGGGCGAGCAGAGTATCAAGGATGAGCCAGCAGGATCGCAGGGAGAGACAGCCAAGGGGAGTTTGGAGAAAAGACCACCCATGTAAGTCTCCCATGGGAGTCTTGAGAGATGGGCTGAACCAAACAACTTTTCTATGGGGCATATTTTTTAGCAAGAATAACAGAACCCCCAGCAAAAGCTAAAACGTTGCAAATAGGGAAGAAAAGAGAAAAAAGCCTTTAGCTCTTACAAGACTCTGGGGACAAAACCATTGCTTTCGAATTACATACAGTGGAAACTACAAGGAAGGAAACGAGAACACCTCCTGGCACAAATTCATGAAGAAAAAAGAAAAGGACTGAAGTTATTAGTATAGGAAAATTATGTATTGTGCTGGAGAATGAATCCTCCTGCCCCTGAAGTCAGTGGAAACAGAACTGAAATTCAGGGCTTTGGTAAAGATGCCAGAGAATTAACCTAAAATAACTGGTGCAAGCAGTTAAATGTGAAGGCTGATAAACTCCAAGGTATCGGCTCTCCAGATGGGAATGAACACTCAGCACTTGCACAACCAAGCAGGTCATGTCACGTTCTGCTTCTAGGAGGGATTGCTCGTGGTGGAAAGCAACACCTTTCACAAGGAAGAAATTATTGAATAACTGTGTTTTAAACTGGGGCCCAAGAGATGAAGTGACAGTCCCAAAGGCAGACAGGATGTCTGTGGCAGAGCCAAAAATAGCATTTAGGTTTCTTGTTCCTACACTGCAACCATAGCATGATCCCTCCTCCTACACACAGCTAATGAACTAAGCTGTTTAGTTCTTACTGGATGCAAAAAAAAAAAAAATTGTTCCACTGAGCAGACTGTCAGAAACTGTCAATTCAGCAAAGTCAACTGCTTCATGTTTTATCTTTTAACCATCACATGCACCTGATGCCTGCAAAAGTACAAGACTCTTTCACCTCTCCAACACCTTCAAATCCAACAGATCAGTGGTGATCAGCAGTTTATAACGTGATGCATCCATGCAAAGTGATGAAATGGGTCCTTCATATTATTCACCCATGCAGCTATGGTACCCGCTGGGGCCCAGGTCTAAACCAATGAGGTGACAAAACTCAAGTTTCTGATCCAGAGGCCTGCTGACAGCATGAATGGCATCAAATACAAATATTGCTCAGAACAGGGTATTTCTGCACAACCCACTGACATGGGGAGTCCTGCACCCTGGTGCTGGAGCACTTGACAAGTCACAAGGAGAAGGACGCTTAGGCTTCATGCCCATCAGCACCCACATGCCTCCCAAAAAACCACACCATGCAAATGCTGCCACTTCCCATCCTGAACAACCCCAAACTGACCAGTGGCAACATCTCAGCCCTTAAACAGTTAACGCCGCGGCTTTCATTCAGAGAGGAGAATAAAGATGAATTTCTAAATATATGGGTACTGACATTTTTGCTTGTCCCCGAATAGCTGGTGTTGGCTGCATGTCTCCCACAGCCAGCTGAGCAGGAGTGGAAGCTGTGCCAGAGCCTACACGCAGGCACAGGTTCGGTCTCGAAATCCCCGACACGCGAGGGCACTGTTGGTGCACAAATGACGAGGCTGCGGCGCTCTCCATCAGCCCTGCACAGCACCCTGCTTCTTCCGAGCACCCTCCTGGGCCAAGGCTGCTCCACAGGCACGATTTGTGCCAGAAAAACCACAGTTGGGAAGCGTATGGGGAGGGAGGTGTTAAGCCAGAATAATTGTATCTGCACGGCTCCTGCTTTAGAGGTAGTTCTTATAAGAAAGCTTCTCCTCTATGTTACGGGATGAATGGCAAAACCAGAATTCACACCTTTATGGTCATATAGCCATATGGGAATGGGACAAATGCAATTCTTTAATTATTCCTCTATAAAACACTACAATCCTCTAGGATGCAGACATTTTGAAGGGATCTCAACTGTGCTGGCATAATATACATTTATTCCTCTAATCAAACACTCCAGCCTCCTAGATGGTACTCCAGAAAGCATTTTACAGTCAAAAATATTGCACAAACAACTCCCCAAGTGCAAAAAAGACTGCCCATATGATAAGTACAGAATAACAGACACAAAACATAAAAATACAGGGGGTAGGTGGGTATATGCATACATTATTATAGATATGTATAGGTAAATCACGCAGAATTATGCACGCCATCGAACAGAAGCAGAAGCATCTTCTCTGAGCCTGAAACCAGGTATGTAATGCACTGTTCCACCACAAACTCCGGAGCTCACCCACACCCAGGAAGCTTTGGTGGGTGAGGAATTCACCAGCCTGTACGAGCACAGTCACACCACCTCTTTGGGGAACCCCAGTGCTCTGAGGAAGCCAAGTACAGGTTTTGATGCAAAATCTGGAAAAATAAGACAAGTGACACCCAGAAATCCACTACCTCATAGACATCAACTTGCAACTTTTCTGACCCTCATGTATTTTTTAAATGTAATTTTAAAGAAACACATTTGGCACTGTAATGAAACAGTGAAAATTAATAGTGAATGATCTCCATAAATGGACCCCAGTGTTAAATAACAGGGATGTTATTATATATTTAACTACAGTACTCGCAATACTTAGGGGCAAATGTGGAAGAGAAACTCGAAGAAAGTAGCCAACTGAATTTGCCCTTGTTCTCTTACATCAATGTATATCAGCCCACACACAGATGCTGTGGATATGACCTAGTCCTCCAAGACCAAGATCCAGCAGCAAATACTGCCGGCAGTGCTTATAAATAAATCACCTGCTGAATGGACAAACTAGTTAATGGAATCTGGATGTTTTCCTAATTAATTTTCCACCTTTTTTTTCCTCATAAAAATGTAACCAAAGAGTTTTATAGTATAATCCACTTGCAGATTCTCAGCACTGGCTGCAGTTTTTGTGGTTTGGTCCTTCCTTGCTAAAGAGCTAAAATGACCCAGCTGTTACTCTAAACCCAGGGAATTAGTAGCCTGCAGGCAGCCAAGTACATATGCCAGCCATTCAGAGGAGCGCTTTATTTCCCCCATATGAATTTTGATGTCTCTGCCTTCTTATCAGCCCAGACACAGCGGGTTCCCTTTCTCACAGCACGTATAAGCTGGTCATCACAAATGTGAGTTATAGCCTGCATCTAGGAATGTTACGGTGGACTTCAAAACCCAGAAAGGAGGACTCACATGTCCAAAAACCACAGATGCAGAATGCACTACAAATACAAGTGTGCCAAGGACACCATTTGTCAGGCATGGCAGTAACAATGACACAACGGTTTACAGCATAGTCGGGAGGCGCTTTAAGATAGTAAAGACGCTTTTTTTGGAAGTTACCAGTCTCTCTGCAGAGCCCTGGTACATTAGTTGTCTGCCCAGTGCAAGAATGCTGGTCCCTTCATGGAGTAAAACAAATTCACGAGGGTCATTGCGTCAGGTGATCAGGGTTGTCCCCAAAAAGCACCAAACTGGGTTTCAGCAAAGCCATACTCCCTTTTGTCTATAATTGTCCTTTCCCAGACCAAAAATGCATACATGGAGATGAGGAAACATCAGCAAGAGAAAGAAACAATCCTCCACTCATGTTGTCGTCTTGTATTACTCAAAAAATTTCAGTAAGAAAACACCAAGAAGGAAATCAGGATGGTAGTCTGGAAAGCTGGTAGAGCATGGAAAATAATTGAAACTTTTAAACCACTCAGAAATTAAAGTTTGAATTGCATTTATAAATTCTAGAAAGGGAAAAGTGCTACTGTGCACATGTAGCTAAAGAAGTGGTATCTTCTAAAAAAATAAATAAAAATAAAAAAAAGAAATCTGAGTCATCCAGAGCAATTTTGGTCAAAGGGGTTAAGTCTGTGTGGGTTGTACTGTTCCCGGTGGCATGTAGCAAGTTTTGTGTCAGGTATTGTACAGAATTACAAAGTTGCTTACTAGTCGTGACTTTACTGTGTGCTTTCCATTCTATAGAAATACTACATCTAGTAGTTCCAGGTTTCTAAATCTAACATAGCTACCAACTCAGCCAAGCTAGACAGTTTCACTCTAGAGATGTAATAGTAAAACCAATGCTTCATATCCACCTGGAAGATTTTCACTGGAGATGATTTCAGTATGCTATGAAGGAAAAGGACAGGTTCACCTTAAGCTGAGTAGGAGTCTTGTTTCAGCTCTAAGAAAAAGGTATAAAGGCCGCCAAAGCATTACAGGTATTGAGAATTCTGTTCATCTGAGTCTCAATGAAATGCTGCACCAAGTGACCTTGCTATGCTGCCCCATCACCAAGCACAAGCCATCTTTTCTTATAAATCCTTCCGTATCTGCTAGGCAAGCTCTTAGGAGACAGTTCTTTTGCAGGGATGGAATTGCTCCATGACAGGAAAGACCTAACTGCGCACATGTCCAGCAACATCAGGATCCAGGTGACTCACAACTCTCCATGGATGATGAATGAAGCCACAATTATTTCTGCAAATACCTCTCAGGTTTCCCTTTGGGCTCACTGCACGCCATCCTGGAGTTCATGAAACTTGGCCTTCCAACATGCTCATCTCTCATTTGCTTTATAGGTTAAGTAGAATGACAGATCCAGACTAATAAAACAGAAGAACAACGTGGGAGCTATTGAGAAAGAGAAGAGGAACAGAGATGACCACACAGTCCTGGAATGTATTAGCTACCCAAGTATTAGAAAGTCATTAGTTAAGTTGTGCTGCAAAGCTCAAGTGTTATCTTCTCCCACAGCTGTTTCAGCCTAAAGGCTCTCCTTTTCTCCCCCATCCAGAAAAAGAATTACTTGTAGATCAGAGTTGGCACCCACAGAGGTAAAAATTCGTTTTCTCCCTTCTACCTTCCCACACCTAGCCCTGAGGCAAAGATTACAAGTCAGAGCCCAGCAGCAGTCTATTAAAAGGCACGAGGAATTAAGAGGACCTCAGAAGCTTCACCCTGAATGCCAGAATAAGCAACATTCAAGAGGGAAACACATAATATTTCAGTATCAATGAAATAACAGAGGCACTAGAGGAGGTACCTCCCAGAGCTGGGAGACATCCAGGGTGCAGGAGAACCAGTGATCCTCACCCCCCAGCTAGGAAACCCAAAGCAGCACTGGAGAACATCTGCACAGAACTGCAAAGCAGCAGAGTCAGGAACACATCTGTAAAAATAAAGCCCTGTGGTCCCCCTGCCAACTTGCAGCAATGTGAGGCTGAAGGTAACTCAGCTCAGGATGCTGCAAACCCTGGGTGGGACAAAACTTGGAAGAGGGAGACTGTTGGGGAAATTGGGTGCTGTAAACCCAGTCCAAGAAACTGGTTCTGAATTCTTGATGAACATCAGAACACAGAAAGAAAACCAATGGGTAGACTTTGTTTGGGCCTATTACTGCCAAGCTGACAGGTGTCAGTCGAAGTTTTTATTTAACAGATACAGAAAATTCTACTTTCAACATAAGCAACCTAAGAATGTGGATGATTGAGCTGTATTATAAAGAAAGCAAAGGGGGAATCAGGTGGAACATCTTAATCCATGGTGCCTACCTGCACCTCCTGGGCACAAACGTAAATCTGAAAGAGTAAGGAAACCTCACTGTGCTTTGTGGTCGACAACTTGAGACACTGTCAGGCTTCATATTCAAATATATTTCCAGCTGAAGCTGTGGGCGTTCAACTTCTGCCAGGCCACAGCTGCCAATGTTCACATACATGTTCCTATTTCTTTTTGTTTAAAACAGCTTCATTTCCACTCATGCATGAGAGCCAGGGCTGTCCAGACAGGAATGCTCAAGACCCCGCTGGGACACTACAGCCATCCAAAAAGAACAGTTCTCAGTAAGCTGAGCACTGGGAAGATGCTAAAGCAACTCTTAGCATCCTAACGTGGGAGTGTAGAGCTTCTGAAAAAATTAGTCAAATGTCCCAGGTGGGTATGTAGGACTTCTGAAATTTTTTACCAGTGCCTTTGCCTAGCACCTGGGGAAAGCTGGAGAAGCTGAACATGCACGAGTCTTTCAAAGGAGACAGCCAGCGTAATCGTGTAGAGTGTATGCTTTTGCTAAAACCCACAGCTATAATTTTTAACTAATGCCTTTTCCCTGGAGAAGTCCCACTAGCAAAGTGCTCACACTGCAGGCAGGACTGCTGCAGTGTGAAATGGGGACAAGATACAAACAGGCAGCAGCACAACTGTGAGGGGGGTGAGGAACCCAATTCCTGTCCCCAGCTCTGTTGTGGTTAATGCTGGCAAAGACACGCTTGCACAGTGGCAGCTGATGGCTATCAAAGCAAACTCAGACACTGATACGAGAAGTTATGAAGAAAATACATAAAAACCTGCTGCTCTCATCAAAAACTGTGCATGTTTGTGTACTTAGGAGGCATCTTCGATTCATCAGAAACAAACCTGCATCTGAACCTCTGATCCATATGAAGCACACTGTCTGCTGCCTTCACGATGTTGCCTTGTCAGTGATTTCATTCTGCAAGTGGGTTTGTGAGAGGGGACTGCCGAATAAAAGACCAGCTTTGGGAAATTCCTCCGTATAATGCAGCCATACCCCCAGGTTTCATGTCTACCAGCTTCGAGCCACAAGACACTCATTTGCCTACCTGAATGTTCAGTTGCAATAACTGGAGTAATTTTAATTGACAACTACAATTTATGGAAGTGTAGGATAGGAGCCTTTCTAAATAGAAGTGTATCGAGCCTGTCTCTGGTAACCAGATGCTGACAAGCAACAGGTTATGGTCGGGAGGATAGAAGGACAAGACACATCAACTTTGAGCCTATGCTGCCTAAGATTGTCTATGCATCTTTACCTGTGTTGCAAACCTGTAGCCTTCTGTTATGAAGCACTCCATAGGCAAACCTCAGCTCATCACCCCTGGACAGACACTTGCAGGCAAGAAGAAAGATGTCTGGAACCTTTAGAATTATACTATATATGAGTTGCTAGCAAAAAACCCCAAAACAAATACATAGTTTATCCTCTTTTTTTCTTTTTCTTCTTTGGTTCATGTTTGGTCAGAATGTGGTTTCGCCTGGAAGAACCCAAAAAAATGTAATAACTTTTTCCTGCTACCAAATCCAAACATTTTACAAATTAAATTCTTGGCCTCACATCTCTGCCAATAAATCTTATAAAAAGGAGAAGGAAAAACTGCACATTAAGGTTCTCAAACCACTTTCCACACAGCCAGAGGCAGCCCTGAACTTGGGTCATTGTCAGTGACTATCTAGTGAAATCAACACTCACAAAGGAGATGGTGCTTGTATAAAACCATCTTTAAACAACTGTCCACTTCCTCCCTCCCACTAAAACCAAAAGCCTGGTGCTTGTGTGCTGTGACTGCCATCACATCAAATAAAATTGTCAATACCTCCTACTAGCTAATGCTATTCTGCTTTTTGACCTGTTGCTTACCAGCACCATTAAAGGAAAAGTCTGCAAGTTTGCATTCACCTCTTATCCACACCACCACCCATTCTTCCCCTTCAAATGTTTCAGAAACATCCGTTGTTCTTCTTCCTAAATAATCTCCTTTACTAATTTTCTACAAAGTGCAGAACTGCTTTTGTAGTCATTGCCCTGGTTTGGGACATTTTGTCCCATTTGAACAAGGGGTCTTGTGTCTGCTGAGTCATCAGGGCTAGAGGCTGAAGATCCTGGCTCTGATTCCTCGGTGTGCAGCACTGAAAGAGGTCAACACACTCAGCCTTAAATTCTTTGATGCAGAAATTACTCTGGCACTGAGGAATCTCAGCCTAGTTGAAGGGACTACATTGTCCCTGTTCTTATATCTATGAAAAAAAATATTTTAAGAAATATTTGAAAACTTATGCCTGAAATTCCAGCTATCCTCAGCTGTTTTTCTCTTCCCAAGCCCATCACCTGTGCAGTTATGGTCTAATAAAAAAACTTGCTTATAAAATTGTTTGACAACTCAGTGGGACACTCCCACAGAACCCGATAGCTGCCTTCTGAAATGCCCTTTGAGACCTGCCTGACCTTCCCATATTCATAGAAACATGGAATCATAGAATACCAGGTTGGAAGAGACCTCAAGGATCGTCTGGTGGCATACATAAGAGTGAGGGAATGGGGACGAGAAGATTGTATAACATAGTTTTGCCAACCTTTCTTGGCAAAATCTCCTCTGCCTTTCTCCCTGGAGCAAGTATATATACCCCAGTATATTCCAGATAGTCAACCCCCTTCTTTCCCAGTGGAGCATCTTTTCCTGTCCATGTTCCTTCATATATGTGGAGAGTGACAACTCCCCAGGGAGACCACGGCTTTGCATGTGCACAGCACTCTGCCTGATGCTGCCATTCCACAGATGCCCCTGCAGTGTTGGAAAGATCTTCATTACTGTTGTGATGATGCCATCAAAGATGCAACACTAAAGACAACGAAGGTGTGTAGGTGCGGTGTCAGTTTCATCAGCACTCATCTGTTGTGAGCCACTGTGTGACAGCTCTCATGAGCAGGGTAACCATGCCATTAAATATTCAGAATATCCCATACTATTTGCAGTATCCCTTGCTCCTCCAGACACCCTTCCCTTAAGCAGACCAAACTAAGACTGCTCTTCTCCCAAAACTCCTTTAGGTATTACATAGACTACTACTGCATCCCAGTTGCTGTCCCCAGCCCCTCTTATCCCTTCATGCTATCCACTCTTCATCCCCTCTTCCCTGCTCCCTTATATACACCACACAGAAATCTGCCCTTCATCAGCCTACCAACCCCTCATCACATCCCAGTTCAGGTGTGGAGAAGACCTACAGGAAGCCAGTTCATTACTGTGGAGAAACCATCTCTACTCGGTGCTTTCTAAGCACAACCTTCTAAGGTCCAACCCTATGGGTCTGTTCTGGAGGTGACAGTGACCCTTGGGATGCTCCAGTGAGACACAGTTTCACCTGCTCCATCCAATGGAGAGCTTGAACTGAACCAGTTGAGACTCAGGACTTTTTAGGTTATTCTGGGGACTCTTGAATTCTTGTTTAGCTACTGTTTAGACCACGCATGCTGCCAGCAATATTCAGATTGTACTCACTCACTCCTCCCCCAGCAGGCGCATGTCTCTGCATGCACTCACACGTATTTTCATGCTACAGCAGCTTTTTTTACAAACAGCTTTGATATCCAGGGAAGCCAGGACAACCTCTGTCAAATTAACAAGGCTCACATAGATCTCCCCTAGTAACACTGTCTGGGGGCGCGAGGCGTCCTCTCTCTGTGTGACTTTTACTTGCTCAACAAAAAATCAACCGAGGTACGAATCAACTTCCCTCAGAGACCCAAGAGGTGCATTTAGTTTGTTTGTTGGTAGTTTCCTGTTTTGTTTTGTGTTGAATTTTTTTCTAGAAGAAGCACCATTATCAGTCGATCTCTGCATTCACGCAGGACTTATCGCTTTGCCACCTGCTTTCACGCAGGTGTGTCTGGTGTGCCACACCACGGGTGTGCTACTTTCTTGTTTTAAAGCCCCGCTTTATCTCCCAACATGCAAAGCCAACCCCTGATGCCAACAGCCCTGCAAAGCAAAATCCCCCGGTGCAAAGTAGTTGATGTCACCCCTCTCTGAGCAGAAGCGATGCTCAGACACAGCTTCACACTTGTCTGGCTCAGGGAATGCCACGGGTTGAAGCCAGGTAGCCCAAATGAAACCCTAGGATCCACCCTCTTGCACCCTGGAAGTGTCCCCAGTGTTCCCTGAGCCCATCGGTGCCTCCAGGGATGGGACTGAGGGAGAAGGCAGGTCCCGACGCGGCGGCTCCGTCGCTCTCCCGCTGGGGACGGGCGCTCCCCGCGCTGCCGCCTCCCTACCGGGATATTCGCCTCCCTGCCGGGATGGTCGCCTCCCTGCCGGGATGGTCGCCTCCCTGCCGGGATGGTCGCCTCCCCGAGGACAACCGCGCTCACCGCCGGCTCTCCGCCCCGGGGACTTCCCACGAGCCGCAGGCACGCACCGGGAGAAGAGAAGCAGAAGGCGAACACCTCCTGAGACGGGCGGCTTTCCCGCACAGAGTTTTCCAATGGGAAGTGCAAGGAAAGCAGCTACTGCCTGCGTGGATCAGGCAGCTCCCGAGATGGGGAGAGGGGGAAGCAAACCCCTCCTCCTCCGCCGGCCCCGAGGCAGCGCCGGCAGCCTCACACCTGCGGCAGCGGCCCCGGCAGTGCCCGGCTGCGGCCGCGGTCCCGCACCGGCCCCGGGACGGCTTCGGTCCCAGTCCCCGTCGGGCACCGGCGCCTGTCGGGGTCCTGCCCGCTGCCCTAACAGCTCACCCTGGCTGCTTCGGGAAGGAATGGGTGATCTTTTCCTTCTCCTTTCGCTCCACAATACAAATAGCAGCAATAGAAGGAAAAGAAAAAAAGGGGGGGGGGGGGGGGGGGGGGGGGGGGGAAGGAAACAAAACCACACTGCAGTTTTCTGTGCAGATGCACCTGGATGCTGAGCAGAGATGGACTCAACTCAAATGGACTTTCCTTTCCTTTCCTTTCCTTTCCTTTCCTTTCCTTTCCTTTCCTTTCCTTTCCTTTCCTTTCCTTTCCTTTCCTTTCCTTTCCTTTCCTTTCCTTTCCTTTCCTTTCCTTTCCTTTCCTTTCCTTTCCTTTCCTTTCCTTTCCTTTCCTTTCCTTTCCTTTCCTTTCCTTTCCTTTCCTTTCCTTTTTTTTCTTCCCTCCACACCTCACCTTCCCCTCCTCGCTCTCCTATCTCCCACCTCCCCAGCGCTCACCGGTGCCCACCTTCCCGCATGCACCGCACTCATCCCCCCCAGCCCACCCTGCACTAACCCCAAGTGTGTTTGCAGAAGACGATTTCCTCCTGCAGTTTCCAAACTCACCTGCAAAATGCTGCTTGTTGCTAGAATCCAGGGCAAAAGCCACCTCATCCCTGGAAGCCGGGATTAAATACATTGATTGAACCCAGATTTAGAGCCGTTTTGAACAAAAACACCACTTTGAGGAATGCAGAGCAATCCTGAACTGGCAACCTAGCCTAGGCACTCTGCCTTTTTCTCTTGGCTCTTGGGGGATTTTATTAAAGACAGATCTGACGTCAGGGTGAAGGACAAGCCCTGCATTTTTCCTCTGGAGAAACTTTTCCTGCCTTCACTTCTTCATTTTTCTGTGTGGTGTTGTCCCACCTCCTGCATTTCAGTGTATCGCCGGTAGCCAAAGGGCTCTTAAAGGGAAAGCTGCAGCGCCGTGCTCCATCGCGCTGCGCTTTGAGCCCAGCACCGAAATGCTGAGCTCACCCCTCCTCACGCTGCCCGTGGCGCTCGGACTCTTGCAACTCGGCCAGGATGGCAATAAGCTTTTGATCTGGCTCTGCTGAGTGTGATGAATGACCTGACATGTGTGCAGATACGCACACGTTTGATTTATCTTTTAAAAAGGGTTGGCTTCATTTGAAGTTTGTCCTGCCAGCGCACCCCGCGGGAAGCAGTCTGCCAGCTCCCTCGGGACCCCCCTCTTTATACAGCCACCCACATGGGAAACTTATCAGAGGACGCATCAGCTCCTGGGCCCAGTTATATGTCTACCCTCTGTCAGCAGTGGTTTTAACAAATATTGCCCAGGTACATGGGAGTGCAAACCCCACCCTGACCACAGCTGAACTCTGATCACCTTTATCCCTGTTGATGTGTACCCTGATTTTGGCTGGATCATCTCTGATGTGTTTTTCTCCTTTTAGCTAGGCGCAGGCACAGTATTTTCCCTCACCCCTCTAAATCTGTATTTCAAAGAATTTAAAGTTTCTTTCATCCTTAAATTGAAATAGAATAGTATAAAGGAAATGAATGCTTACAAAGGGAAGAAAAAGTACACAAAACAGGTTCACAGATCTTAAACCCAAGAAAAAGTCAAGACATGGGCTAAAAGAGGTGTCAAGTTAAATATAGAAGCAGGCAAATCCTCCTGCTTGTTGTGGCAGGCTGGGCAGAGATGGGTGGGTGAACACTGATGGCCAAACTAGAACTGAGATGGTGCCTTAATATCTGTTTGGCCTTCCCTACCTACTACAACTCCAGTGTGCTGGGGTGGGTTGGGGTAAGACCCCCCCAGCAGCCATCCCAGCCATATGGGAGAACGGGGGCTAAGGCTGATGGCGGGTGGGGAGGGAAGGGCAAAGAAGCTGTACTCCAATATACATATTCTCCTGATAACTTTCTTCCCTTTGTGCTGCATGCAGTGACGTGACGTGACGTGCTGTGTGATGGTTTTACACCAGGGAGCTCTAGAAGGACCTGATTTTTTGCATGACAGTCTGGGAAATGCTGCCCTGGAAAATGATCCAGCCAGAGCTTACCTGCAAAACAGAGGAAGTGTTGCCTTCCTCCTCCAGCCCCTTCCCCCCTACAACAGCCCCTTCCCAGGACATACCACCCTGAAGACCAGGTTGGGGATTGTATTTTCTGTCAGGTTGTGCTCCAGGGCTGTTTCTGTTCTTCTTCCCCTATGTCCTTCCCTCTCTTTCTTCACCTCCTCCTCTGTTCATCCATTCCACCCCTCTCTATTTTAATATTTCTTTCTTACCCCTCTCTCTCACTAGCACACATCCTCTCTCGTGCACCAGCAGCACTCAGCCTCAGGGACCCTCTTTCTCTGCTGAGGAACGTAACAAGAAGCCTGCTACCTTCATGTCACCTGGGTGGTGTTCATCCACACGTGGCTTCTGCCCAGTGCCTGAATTTGGGGGCCAAACCCCTGAATGCTTTGTGAAGTGGAAGGAGTATTTTGAGAGGGAAATTCCTCTGACCTAGGTGAGAGGTCCTCTTATTAAAAGAACTGAAACTAGATGGATTAGCCTAGGGTAATAGGCTCAGATGTAAGGTAGGTGGCTAATACTTGTACAAGTTGTGTTTGCTGACTTGGACCCCTTAAGCTGCCCATGCTAGCAGTCCTAGCAAAAATAGCTTTGCAAATGGAAGAGGAACAAGAGTTCAAAGCTCATGGGTTATCAGACTATAAAATCGAGGGAAAGAACATTTGATAAACGATACCAGAAATGGCTGTGTATTAGTTTTGGCTTTTTTCCCATAAAACAGTTGGTTATCTCACTCTCTTTTGACTATTTCCGCCGCATATTTCATACCCCACAGTGAATTCCTTAGCTAATGCTGTGGTCAAGTGTGTCAGCAAGGATGGAGCCTTTGAGATGTGGACATCTGGCTGCTTGCAGCTCCCCAGCTCGTCTCATGCTGGCTGTGGGAGTTTGTCATGTGGTGACCATAAACCAGACATGTTGTCTTAGCTTGGATGAGACAGCAACCAAGGAGTGGGCCTGCAGCTCCAGGCCAGGGGTGCCTAGACATCCATTTGCCTCAACAGCCTTTCTGATGGCAATATCTATGTGGATATGGAACATTGGTGCACTTACAGGTGTGACTGGGTGTAAGGTTGTTCCATTGTCTCAAATGACAGGGACATTTAGGCTGTTGTATACTCAGTGATGGTAGCAGCAGCCCATACCTTGACTTCTGCTTCTTGGGGCTCTCAGTTCCCTCTAAGGATGACAACGATAGAGATCATTGCAATCCTGTATCACCCTGGCTTAACCCTGGGGTTTCTTGAACTGACCCCAGTAAATGGAGGTTCTGAAGACACTTCTCTGTCTAGTTCAAGGACTTCAATTCAATTTAAGATCATCATATGATGGAAAATCCACTTCATGTTTTGGTGAGTTCAGTTACATTCACTATTAAAAGGTTGTGCCATATTTTCAGTCTGAGTTTGCTAGTTTCATCTTTCTGCCAATGTCTGTTTGGCTGATGAGAGTTCAGTACCTTCTTCCAACATATAAACACGCGAGGGTTCAGTAAATCACCGCTGACTCTTCTCCTAAATAAAACAAGGAAGCCACATTGCTTTTAGGTCTGTGTCTAATTGGTTTGCTGGACCTTGAAGCAATTTCATAGTTTTAATGACTTTTGTCTCTTTACCTTTCACCTTCCATGGACATTATGCCTGTGAATGCAACTATCCATCACTGGGCAGTCATGCCATCCACAGTGAACTGGAAACAGGTAGCACGTCCCAGTGCAAACTAGTTCTGATTCTGTTAGCCTAACACTTTGGTGTCACTCCTTCCTCAATACATCCCTTAGGTCTCTCAGCCACATAAACAGGTTTCTCAATTTGACTCCATTTTACAGTGTTTTTAGACCAAATAATAAACTGGGAAATAGATTGATTTATTTCATGCTGTTTGATGTTCCTGACACTTTTACTGAGGGCTGTAGCTGGCCAAAGAACACAGGGAGTGCTAAGAACAGAAAGAGTTCAGGGAGGATGGATGCTGTTCTTGCTTGCAAATGTGTGGCAGGAATAGCTCCTTGCCTGTAGCGGGTTTGTGCTGTAATGAGTGAGATCAGAGTCTGCTTACAAGTCCAAGGGAAAAAAAGAGCACCTTGGAATTTCCTGACTCATAAAAGGTAAAGGCTGAGTCACGAATCTGTCTTTTAAACAAGCCAAACAAGCAGCTGTGTTAGTTTTCTCTCAGGGTGCCCTTGTTTCTGCCTTTCTCCATGCCAGGGTGATGGAGGAGACACACCTTCTATGCAGGATTTGCCTGGAGAAGGCCTCACAGGGGCTGGGAACCTCACCTGCTTCAGGAGGTACATACTGGAATGGGAAGGGTGGTGAGGAGTCAAACTGCACCATTTGTTATTGTTGTTGCTGTTGCTACTACTATTTGTGTGATGGGAAGGAGAATTACATCAGCCTGATCCTTTGAAATATCAAAGAAGCTTTAGAAACAAGAGTATGAAAACATCTGGTTTAGCTAACTCTTGATAACATCAAGCATCTGAGCACTCAGCCAGCCCCCTTCAACACAGGTGAACATCTCATTTCCACAGAGTTATTGGCCTTGGCAGATAAGACTTGACACCACAGCGTGCACAAAGATGCAATACAGCAGGAGGACTCACTCTTCTGCTGTCTAAACAGTCTTTTCAAAGAAGATGGACAGGAATCACAATATAGACAGAGAGCCAACAGCTCCTTTGCTCCTGTTCAGCCTTGTATGCCTGGTATCATGATGCAGAAGGCACCAGCAATGAGCTAACGTGGTAAATCCACCACTGGACTCCTTCAGTCCTCTAAAAATTGTCAGGAGAAGTAAGGTGCCTTGAAATGTTATTCATCCCAGGTTTCCACTGCTGAGTAAGTATGCACAGTGCTGTGCGGCTTACACTCCCTGTGCCAGCATACTTGTAAAGCAGATAATACACCCTAAAGCTAAAAAACAAAAAAAAAAAAAAAGAAAAAAGTTAACTAGTTCAGGTAAATCAGCCTGACTGTCAGCCCTCCAGGTCTGAGAGATTATTTGTCCAAAGAGCTGATATAAATCGGATCCACCGATACAGGTAAACCCACAGCAAAGTCTGAAATATGGAACCTTCACAATTTATTCATGCATGTGAAACCATTTATAGTCCAGTGAGAGCACTGCTTTTCAGGAGACACGACTGTGGCCTCATCCCCCATAAATAGACACAGATTTATTAGGACAGGTCTTCAGCTGGTGTCAATCTGTGTGACTGTTGACTTCAGCAGTATTATTCTGGCTGACAATGGCTGAGCTGTTCATCTATGAGTGAAAACATGAGGGTTCAAATGCAGTAGCAAAAAAACAAGCCATTGAAACACTAGTTTCTGTAAGTTCCCATTTAAAAATATTGTAGAACTCTATATCAATTTACAAACATGTACTATATTGTATTTTTGGTTATTGATGCCAGTAACTACAGACATTGTATTTCCTTCATTGCCCTGAAAACCAATGACCTGACTACTTTGTTCATCTGTTCTTAAATTCTCATAATTTCCATGTGGCCATTATGTGGGTAAAAAAAGATATTTGGATGGTTTTGAACCAGCACCAGGCATTTTTGACAACAGCAACAGTATTCTGGGATATCCAGTTTTTTTCCTGATCAATTGTCTGTTTTGGTATCTGCTCTCCAAACCCATCAGTTTCTTAATTAAAGCTTTCCGACAGAACTTAGAATAAAAAAGAAAAAAACAAAAGCAAAAACAAAACCCAACAACCAAACAACCAAACAAACATACCACTGCAAAGATGCAAAGTTCTGAGAATAATTCTAACCAAAATGTACAGGCCACAGAGAACCAGGAAACTGCCAGCAATATGAACAAGGTCTGATAAATCCTTGATGTAAAAAAGTAGACTTCTGGAAATAAAGATTTATGTAATATTTGCTAACCAATAAAAGAAGCTGAATTAATAGCACATATTGAGTCTGAGCCTCAGCTGGTATAAAAATGAAGACCTTGGAATTGCATTGATTTGTGGCATTCAGGAGTGCAATGCATTATTCATAAATATTAGTTCAACTACCTGAACAAATGCGTGTAGTGTAGGGGATGAATTGACCTTTGGGTTTGCCTCCTGCAGATGTTTTTCTTGATGCACATGAAAAGAGAGGAATTGACTAATAAACTATGAAAGGATGAAGAATCCCAACAAATACAGCACACATTCCCGAAGCGGCACAGCCTGCTCTCTTCGTAGGTTGGCCTGCTTCACATCATGGTCTCCTTGATAAGTAATTTCATGGCATGCTCCAAAAAATGACTTCAACCACCATGGATAATGTGCATACCCTGATATTTCTATTCTCTAGATCAGTGACCACAGAATTACATAACCATTCATTCATCTGGGCCTTTTTTCCTTCCGCTAGTGCAGCAATATTCTCCAGGCTCTGGGACGGAACAGGGTACACAAGGAAGGAAATCTCTGTTCTGCTGGAAATTCACTGTGGCCAGTGTCACTGCTCCCAGTTGGGTCCAGGTAAGACTGGAATCAGATCTCACCTTTTCAATCACACACCGATGCTCCTCAGCACTGTAAATATGTCAGTGAATTTCCAGTGTTGGGTTAGATTATATATATCTTTGGTTGGAAAAAAACCCCACAAAAACCAAACCAATGAAATTGCATTAAGTGTAAAAGAATCAGGCTATAAAACTACCATCTCCTATCTCAGTTGGGAGTGGTTTTCTGCTGGAAAGTAGATCTAGCCTTCTAGCTCATGTGTTGCTTTTAAAATATTTTGTTAATAAATGCACACTAATCCTTTCTTTTTTTTTTTTTCATATTACAGAAAATAAGAAAGAAACCTTATGAGATGTTGAGGAACGTTATGAAGAGATCCCCAAGAGATCAGACCTGTTAGAAACGTGAAGTATTCAAGGACCGGTTTTCCCTCTATGGCCTGACTATCCAAATTCTGCATTCTAACTCTGGTAACATTTTATTCAAAGTTTCCTTTGGTATTTGGTTAGTAAACGTTTCTCTTTCAACAGAGCTGCTTTCAGTCTCTGTTTCCTGGGGAAATGGAGCTTATGCAATCACTTCGTACGTGTTCATGTCTGTCTGTCTGTGTCTCTTCACAGTAACTTTTTGAGTCTCTTGGCCAAAATTAGGCCAAATTTGACAGAAAGAGAGATATCTCAGTGACGAACACTTTCCTGCACATTTTCTGAAAGGAGGCACCAAGGAAGAACACCGATGCCATAGGAGTATCACAGTACTGGGAGAAGTGGAGTGTTTACTCATGCACTATTAGACGCCAGAGAAGCCACACAGCTGAGACCTCTCAGACGGCTGACTGCAGGAAAACAACTTCAGCTGGAGTTTGCAGTCAGCCACCAGAAACAAATCTGTGGGGAAAATGGCTTTGTTGATGTAGTGCTCACAAAAATACTGCTACTTTAAGCACACATAGTCCGCATGCTCTCAAGTTCTCATCTTTTCATTTTTTTTTATTTCTTGCAAGCAGCTCTTGCAAGTTCCCTCTCTTCCCAGCCCATGCCAGTATTTTTCCTTAATTTAGTCTTGCTTATAAAAGCAAAAAGAGTGAAAACAAAGGTATCCATTTACACACTACCACTTTAGGAAGTAAAATATTAAGTCTTTCACAAGTTCTTCCTTGGACACTTTGGAAGTGCAGCAGTACAGTCACCTTCCAGTGGATATAGAGTGGTTCTGCCTCAAGAAGGTGAATAAACTGAGGGTCTGATACGGGTTGGTTTAGAGCCCTCAGCAGAAGGCGGTTTCAGCTATGGTGAACATTGAGGATATAGGTGTTTTTATTACCACTTATAATTGCATCTGAAGCATTTGAAAAAGATTTTAATGAAGATAATTAACCACTTTCCATGCTCGGAGGGTGTTCACCACAATGCCTCCCAGTGTTCGGTATCAGTTTTACAAAACTGGGAGCATTATGATTTATTTTGCTTCCTGATTTCGTCTGGAGCACCACAGTTTGCCAACCCAAATAACATTGTCCTGAGACAATGAAAATAGAACTCCCAGAGTGCTAGAGCAGGTCATGGCCCCAGGCTCATTGTGTTCAGGTCTACCTTGCTTCATCCCTGCCTAGTGTGAGAAAACTTTCTGCTGTCTCCTGGACTGAGGGCACACACAGAGGAATAACTGTTTCCTTCTGGGCTTATTTTACCTTCCTATTCCTCTTGTCAGCCTTTGGAGCAGATGGGATGATATGACTTCTATTCAACCTGAGGGAAAAGGAGAACAGGCTGGAACAAGACCCTGAGCCCCACGCTCAGGAGAAAGGTTGGTGCAGTTGTCGTCTACCTTGATCCAGCAAACACTTTTTATCTGCATCAAGTAATAAAATAGTTTCACATGTTCTGGAAGTATTTCTTTCCCTTTAACAAGACTTTGATCCATCTTCCTTTAATCACATCTAAAATTGCTGGGTCCCTGAGAAACGGTTGGGCTGCACATGTTCAGCCAGGACAGGCTTTCCAAAGGGAATTTGGACAAGGAGGAACTATTTTGGGACACCGTGTGAGACAGGCACAGCACAGGAGTGGTGAACGAAAAGGAGAAGATCACCACATGGGGTCCACAGCACTGTGCTCCCAAGGTTGCATCAGTTATTCTTAGGTTTAAGCACTGGAAAACTGTACAGAGGGTAAATGCCATGTCCTCCACAATTAACAAAAATTATGTTCAGTGTGTATTTTTAAAAATCAGGAAAGCTAAAAATATATTCTGTACATTCACCAGCCCTGAAAAGCATCCAGGTTCACTGAGATGGTTGCACCTATTATTTGTAAGTTGGAAGTCAATTTGAGATTACTAGCACCATTAGATGCCACAAATGAAAATACTTCACCATGTTCCACAAAGTCATTTTCTGCCTTAACACCATTATGATAGACACCCCTTACTTGGTAAGGGAGAAGTTTGTTGACTGAAAGTCCTGAAAAGACCAACTTGACTTCAGATATTACAGGTTGAGAACTTTGGGCGCTAATTCCAGTGCACCAAAAAGCCTTTCTCACTCTGTTCCCACTCCAGCAGCTTTTGTGATTTAGCTGTTCCTTTCTACTGTGTTACAAGGTGTGGTCTTTACATTTGCAGAGCTCAGGACTGTTGTTTAGGGCCTATCATAAGATGGTTTCAGTCCCTGAATAGTATTGTATTCAGGGTGCAATACAGTGGGAACCATCTTAGCTGCAGTGAAGCCGCCCTCTGATCCTGTAAGGTCCTTCAGGTCCGTGCAGGCTGGTTTCCATTACTCCCCCTCACTCTGACTCCCTGACCTCTGTTTGTTCCATCACAACACGACCCACACATCTCAGACTGTCCTTTGGGCATCCCACAGAAACACTCCTCAGAGCAAATGAAAGTGAACAGTTTTAAAGGAGGAAACTGGAATTTCCAGTGAACGTGGTCACTTTTGACTGTTAAGTTCTGGTTTAATTTGGCAAGATCCTTACTCTGCCTTTTGCAGTATTATCTGTTTGCTTTTTCAGTCTCAAATGCATTTCTCTGGCATGAGGTCCCTAGTTCCTGGTGGCAGCCCTTGAGGGACTGGCTGGCTGTACTCCCAGCACCTCACAGAGCAGCATTCAGCATGGAGCCAGGAAAATACACAGTTTACCCTCATGACTGAGACACCTCGATGCCCTTGGGGGTAGCTAGCTTCCTTTATTTTCAGTTACTTCACATTGTTGCAAAACACAGAGGCAAGGGGTTTCCCAGGAAAGCCATCCTTCTCTTTGCACAGTGGGAACTGTTGTCCTCATCTTCTATCATCTCCCAGAGGCACCTTCAGAAGAAAAACCTCTGACACATTTGAGGTCTCAAGGTGGCTGCTAAGACTACAAGTAAGGGCCAGCTTAGGAGAGCTTTCACGTGTTAAAAAACCTCTTGGTTTTATTCATTCACCATGTGCTGGGTCAGGGTCCTTGAAATGTGCCTGGGGAAAGTGTCTACCTAGGTAATGGAGAGAGCCTGCGACCCTCAGGGTACCAGTGCTGGAGTGCAGCTCCTGGCAAGGGACCTCCTTGGGCGGGATCCCTCACAGCCTCTCTCCTGCCCCAGGACTCCAGGCTTACTGGTTTTTGGAGCAGGGAAGGGCCTGAGCTGAGAGGAAGGACAAGGAACTGAGCCTCTAGTGAGCAGACTCAGAAGCTGAAGAATCAAAATGGTGGGGGGAAGAGAAACAGGGAATAGGACTGAGACACAATCAGAGGGATGTAGGAGACTCAAGGGGCCCTCTCACATCTCCCCTGCCTCAAGGCACAAGCTGCATTAACTAAGCTTTTCCTGACAGATGTTTGTCTAACCTTGTCTTCAGGGAGCAAGACTGCCTACCTCTACCCACTCTGCAGCAACCTATTCCAGGCCTTCACTCTCCTCAGAGTTAGAGTTAAGTCTAATGTCTTCCTTAAATTTCCCTAGTTGGAATGTAAGTCTGGACACCGTGGAGAAATTATTTTTTTCCTCTTCATTGCTGCATTTAACCTGTTTAAAGATTATACGAATATCTCCACTGCAGCCTTGTCTTCTTCCCCAGTTCTTTTGCTGAGACGTTATAATTTCTTGCTCTTCCTGTAATCTTTGAGATGCCCAAAACCAAGACTAGCACTGGGACTAGACAGATGGCTCCTTTTTACACTTCCTAGAGTTCACTTACTTCCCACTTACTTCTTGACCTTCGCTCCCTAGGTTACTTCTGCAGGAAGCCACCTATTCCCACCATGCTGTTTGCTCTCACTGAGGTGAATGACTGCCAAGCCAAACCAGTCATCTGAATGGCCACATCTTGGCCGTTAACATCTGGGAAACCAAGTCTGATTGTCACTGCAGCAGAACAGGGAGGATGTCTGTGACATTAGTTACATTTGCTGGCATAAAATGGTTAACAAGAGCAACAAAATCTCAACAGCAGCAGTAACGACCCTCAGATATGACCTGGCAAAACTAGTAACCTGCAGGGCTTTACTTCTCTCCCTCTCTGTGATTTCCCCTGTGTTAGTTGTCCTATGGCAAATGCATGTCAAACCTGTTCCTTCATCCTTTGACAAAAAAATAAGTCAGTGTGGTTGATACAACTGAGGAGCCTGAGCCAAACCCCATGCCTACTGTTGGCCTGAACTCCTTTATGAACTGACTATTTCAGAGGATCTCTGCAGGATCTTTAGGCTTCAAACGTTGACTTGTATCAACAGTAGATGAAGCTCCTGTGTGCTGCTGTCCAAGACAGGAAGACTTTGAAAGATCCCAGGCTACATCCCAGAACCTCACTCCAGCTATTCCTCCAGGGCAAGACAGCAGCATGGATAACACACACTGAGGGTAATTCTCCTACCAGATAGCCATCTACACTACAGTATTCAATCAGGGCTAAATTCCTATCTGACTTGAGCAAATGTCATGTGAGATAGTGGAAAAGTCTTACTACAATCAAGATGAAATCATACTACAGCAACTTCATCACCTTCTACAGTACGTATTCTGTCTCACATATCCTCAATATCTGTCACAAATCTGGTGTCCTTTTAATCATGATTTGTTTTTAACCAACATATGCTTGATGTTGCTAAATTCCTTCTGATCTTAAAAGCGCTCAAAAATAGTCTCTTCCACTTGTTTCAACATTTTTCTAGGTATTGAAAGTATGCTGATTAATAATTCCCTAGCTCTCCTCTAAGATCTCCACATCAATAGACTTGTGTCTTCCCTTTTCTCTCCCTCTCGTCTCACATATACTTCAAGACAGTGGCTAGCCAGTTCTCTGATTTGAACAAAAGATTTGTCTTTTGAAAGAATTTCCTTATACTGCATTTTACTTATTGTGGACTGAATCTGGTTAACAGTTGGACTTGAAGATCTTAAATGTCTTTATCAACCTAAACGATTCTATGATTCTATAATTCCTCCTTCCCACTGATTGGTGTTAGCATGTTAGTCATTGTCTCATAGCAATTTTAGTGAAAGCTGCTGTGTGAAAGGCATTAAGCACTTCAGCCCTCCAGGCATTATTGGCTTTCCTTTCTCACTAATCAGAGAACCATCTTCTTCCTTCATCTTCCTCTTTCTGCTGAAATATTAATAGAAATGTTTTTGTTACCCTTCATGTCTCTTGCAAGTTGTATTTCACTCTGTGCTTTGGCCTTTATGATTCTGTCCCTACATGCTCCACCAATTCGTTTATATGCATCCTTAGTAAACTGACCTAGTTTCCACCTCATGCATGTTGTCATAGACCATCTGTCTGATGCATGCAATTGCCAGTCATTACCAGGCTGTGTTTCACCTCCAGTCTGGAGACTGGAGGGAACTGGGATGCTCTACCAACTCAGTTTCACCAGGATGAGGTTATTAAGAAGTATTGTAGGATCATTGCTTCTGGGAGCAGAGAGTAACCTCAGTGTTGCACTGGGTTGGAGAAGCAGCTGCCTAAGAAAGAGTTGTGACATCGAATGATGAAAGTTATCATCCCTCTGTACCCAGCTATCAATGTCTCTTCACTCTCTTTGAAAATTTGGGCATGGGAGTTCTAAAGAGGACTAGGGTATTAGGTAGTCTCAGACACGCACTAGGGTGCATGAATCCTCTCTCAACTTTTCTTGAAAGTTTTGCTCTAGAAAAAGCCAAGTGGCAGCACATCCACACCAACAAGCCCAAAGCCTACATTTCTTCTGTCATCTCCCCTGTAAGCATTCCCGGGAGTTGCAAGTACTTTTAGAGGTATAGCTGTTTCCACTGGACTTTCCCGTGGAGAAGCATGGTAAAGAAAGTGCTGGAGTAAATTATCTGCTGTTTGAGTTACTGTCATTAACGATAAAACAGATGTTTCATATGCATGAACTTTTCATGATCTTGGGCTGAAAGCTGTCTAGGTAATGTGAAATGCTATTACAGCATGGAACAGGAGTTGTAGTGGGCATATAAATCCCAAATCTAGTTCTTGATGATATAGATTTTTCCACAGCTTATCCCTTAAACCACACACATGCTAGTTCTTGCACATCCAGCAGCATTTCTGTACCCATTCTTAGCTGGAAGTGAGACTTTTGGCAAATTATTTGGAAAACTCCATAAAACATATATTCCTGTTTCCTCAGCTAATGCTAAGCCCGGTGCCCTTCAGTGTGCTCAGGGTCTCTGGAAGATTTCTGGGCATGATTGTTTCTGTTGCCTTCTCCCAGGTGGGAATAGTTATTCTTACACCTACCATTAGCATGCCCTAAGTTTTGCAAGAGAAAATGCATCAAAACCTTTTGCACTGCCCCAGAGACACAAAGGAGCTATAAAGCAAGGTAAAGCAGTTAATTTCTCTGCTTTCCCAAAGCAACATAAAAGAGTTAGAATCCCCTGGAGAAGCTGGCATTTACAGAGTAGTTTCTGTTGCATGAAAGGTATAACCGTGAAAATCATAGATATAATGTTCAAAGGGATTTTAGGAGATCACATAGTCCAATTTTTGACACTGAGGTGGGCTCAGGGTTAGCGGTAGGTTGCAACTGATGATGTTTGCTTATGTCTTTATTAAAACTGAAGGTGTATACACAGTGTATTTCGGGAATCTGCTTTGCACCGGCACGTGCAGAATGGTTGGGGTCTCAGAAGAGATCTGCACACAAAATCCTCAGTCTACTTTTTGTTTGCTGTACAATTTTCATACCTAGTGTAGAGTGGCTGACAGGAACCAGCACTGGCAGTAGTAGGAGAACTCCCTTTCCCAGTTGCCCCTGAGACTTGAACCAGGATTCACAAACTTTAGGGCTTGCCACCGTACAAAAGATTGTAACCCCACACTTGGGAACCAGGCAAAGCCTTCCTCCAGCTGCATTGTTGGGAGAGGATGATGCTCCACTGACTGTTGCCTCTCCAGTGGGCCTGAGCACATTTAACAGAGCTGAATATCCCCAACATGCTGTATGTGTTGATCTAAGATCAACCCTAGATTATGTGGCTGTTATAACCTCTCTTTGTAAACAAATTGAAATATAAAGTGTTTTAGTATCAATTACTCTGATCTTGAGTAATTCCTTGCAGCACTTCCTCACATTCACCCTACTAACCAGAAGTTTGGGAAAATACTGCATGTAAGATGTGGTAGTGACTTGGAGCCCAACACAAACAGTAAAAAATTGCTCTGTTTTAGGAAATATTGTCATTATCCCATAAATATGACATATCTGCATAGTCTCTGCCTTAGCACATATGGACCACGGAGAGGAAATTATATTACATCATCACATTGTCATGTGCTGTTGGCAGGAATTCTGGTAGCCGTTCCTTAACTCCATGTTCAGATGAGAGGAGAAAGGAGAAAGAAATAAGTGACAGGTAGAGCTGTATCAAGGTAGAAGGTTTAAATTTTTAATTAACTTTTCATCTGAGACAGATGGTATGATGATGGAAATATAATCCCACCTTCTCTCATCTTGGCCAAAGTTTTTATGTGATGAGGTTCTTCACATGCAGTTTATGTGTATGTTGAAGTCATTTGCTTGTCAGTATTCTAAAAAAGCAGAGATATTCCATTTTCTTTACTATATCAAATAAAAGTAATTGCAACATAGGCCAAAGCAATGTATTCAGTTTGGCCCTATATGCTGCTCATATCAAAACCTTCAGCAATATCATTAAGGGAAGATCTATAGGACAAAAAAAAAAAAAAGGTGGAATTCATCACATCTGCCACTGTAGAACGTAAACCTGAGCTGTCTGTCTGGGGTCCCATCAGTACCAGTTGAGTCATCACAGCTTATGGTTCAGTTTATCTACCCATATATGGATGCATACTTCAGGAGATGAACCACCCCCTCTCAATACCATTGATGCTACTCATTGCCTCTCCATTGACCATAAACTTCATTGAGTTTTTTGGTCACATACAGACTTCTTACGATGTGCACTATGTGATGTCAAGCCCACTCACTGACTATTGTGGAAATCTCCAGAAGTCGCTCTTTCATGGAACTAAATGCTTTTTTGGTTGGGGTTTGTTTGGGTATTTTTTTTTTTTCAGCAGGAAATTTGCTACGTGGTAGAAATGCAGCACTGATGGATATGCAATGCAGGATGCATACATGGGGGTCTGAGGCACCAGACATATTTGGTATGCTGAATTACTGCCATGAAAGTAGGAGAAAGGAGTCATACAGAACAGAGAAAAATGGGGGAACTCTCGTATGTCCCGCTTCATAATCTGTTATTAAAAAGAGAGGTATGCTCACACATGTGAATACAATGGGCTCTGAAATCTCTGTACACTAACATATAGATATGCCTTGTGCATTACCAGCAACTCAAAGCAGGGCCATTTCTGCAGGGTTTAGGATGACTTTTCTTGTTTTCTGTGAATTGCAAGTCACAGAGTATCACCCAGTTGTCTGCAATCAGCTCATGCTAAAGGATTATCTTGGAAAGCATCCAACCATGGCTGGAAACAGCAGGAGACTGAGCTGCCACCACTCTTGCTGATTTGTTCCAGTGATCCAGTCAATCTAGCTTTGGAGAGACTGGTAGACCTTGCCTCTACCTTAAACTTATTTTAACTGCTAGGTATTGTTTCCTGTGCAACTTACTTAATATTTTCTCCATGCCTCCAAGAGGCACCTCATTCTTAGTACCTGATTTTCTAATGTCTTATTTATTATATTGCGAGGTATTTTCTTGGAGCCCTTTAGGTTTTTTTCAGTGGCTCTTGTCCACTTCCTGTGCACTTCCTCAACATCCCTTTAAAACATGCTTATCAGGCGGAGATGCAGTATTCTACTACACACCACTGCTACAAACCCAGGTAGAAATCACATCCATTTTCTTACTTACTGTCTTTCTCTGTGTATGTCTGATGATCACATCAGATCCCCAGCATCATTCTTAAGGTTAAAATTCACCAGTGTATCCAATATCATCTTTAGGTATGCTTTGGTCAGTGCTTCTAGGATGGAGGTCCCACCTTTATTCAATTGCATTTACTTTGAATGGACCTTATTTACAAAATGTTTCATCACCTTTTTATTACTGCCTAGTCACAGGATAATTTACTAGTCTGCCAATCTTTATGTCATTAGGAAATTCTAGATTCAACCACAAAGTTGCTGATAAAAAATTGGAAGGTTTTGGACCAATCTCTGAAATCCCTGTGAAAGCAACTTTCCTGACAACAGCAGGCTGTGTGGTGTGGTCAACACACTGGAGGGAAGGGATGCCATCCAGAGGGATATTGACAGGTTGGAGTAGTGGGCCCGTGCCAACCTCTTGGAGTTCAACAAGGCCAAGTGCAAGGTCCTGCACCTGGGTCGGGGCAATCCCAAATACAAGTACAGGCTGGATGGAGAATGGATGGAGAGCAGCCCTGAGGAGAAGGACCTGGGGGTACAGGTGGATAAGAAGCTGAACATGAGCCGGCAGTATGTTCTGGTAGCCCAGAAAGCCAACCATATCCTGGGCTGTACCAGGAAAAGTGTGGCCAGCAGGTCGAGGGAGGAGATTCTCCTCCTCTACTCTCGTAAGACCCCACCTGGAGTGCTGTGTCCAGCTCTGGAGCCCTCAACATAAGAAGGATATCGACCAGTTGGAACGAGTCCAGAGAAGTCCATGAAGATGATCAGAGGGCTGGAGCACCTCTCCTATGAAGAAAGGCTGAGAGCATTGGGCTTGTTCAGCCTGGAGAAAAGAAGGCTCCAGGGAGACCTTATCGCAGCCTTCCAGTACCTAAAAGGGGCCTACAAGGAAGCTGGGGGGGGTGGGTGTGCTTTTTACAAGGGCCTGTAGTGACAGGACAAGGGGTAATGGGTTTAGATTGGAAGTGGGGAGATTTAGATTGGATATCAGGAAGAAGTTCTTGTTGGAGAGGGTGGTGAAGCACTGGAACAGGTTGTCCAGAGAGGTGGTAGATGCTCCATCCATGGACACATTCAAGGCCAGGCTGGATGAGGCTTTGAGCAACCTGGTCTAGTGGCGAGTGTCCCTGCCCATGGCAGGGGGCTGGAACTGGATGATCTTTAAGGTCCCTTCCAACCCAAACCATCCTATGATTCTATGATTCCATGATTCTATGAAATCCACTAGGAGATCTATTGCTTGATAAAATCTACCCACTAAAAATATAAAAATCCATTGCTGTCAGTAAAATGGTTCTTTAATACATTAAAATGTGTTTTGATGTTGTGCAGAGCGTATTTTATCTTATTTTAATTAGAATATTATGTGGTACTAAAAGCCTGTGATATCTAGAGTACGTTCAAACTATGCAGTCTCCTTAATCAGTCAGTTTACTGCCATATGCAAAATATCAATTTAGTTAGATATGAGCTATTTTCATGTTAACGTGTCATTAATTGTCATTATTTGTAACCCTAGCCTTCAACCTCATTGCTCATTTATGAACATCTCTTTTTGATACAAATTGCTGGTTGGCATTCAGCCTATCTTTGCACTGTCTTGTTTGTCCTCAGCAAATATTGGCAGACAATTAACATTTTTCCAGTCGTTTGTAATTTCACCAGTAATGTGAGATTAGAAGGAAAAATCAGGGAACCAGAGATTGCATCAGCTTCATTTTAAGATGCCCAAGCCAAAGTTATCCAGGACTGCTGGTTTCAACAAGAATTGTTTTATGTTTTCTGAACTATTAAGGGCTCAGAAAGTAGCTTATGATCCTGATGTGATCTTAGTGTATCATCCTGCTTGCTCCCAAATACAGACTAGAAGAACACTACCTTTATTGTAACTAGCATTTAATTTGTTCCTGATACACTATAAAAAGCCTCTCTTTCTTCCTGTCTTTGGCCTTTTCAGCTCTGGATAGTGTCTGATGTCTTCAGCTTCCCTTATCAGCCACGTAACCAGAGAGAAATCACAAAACACATTTCCAACCTTCTCATTTGTTATATTCTCCTATTTTAAAATTGTTTCCACTCATAACCTTTACTTGCCAATTGCACTTTTGACTGAAACTGATGTGGTTTTGGGTTTTTTTTTGTTTTCTGATGATCTGTCACATTCTTCATAAATAAAATGTGACTGTTAGTCCATATTACTCTTACATTTCTTTCTTTTAGTGCATTTTAGTGCATTTTTCATGGCAAGTCACGAGCTTACAGGTAAACCACACTGCTTCCATTTCTGCTATGGGCAACGCTGAACAAGTGATAGAGTTTGAAACTTCAGGAGAGTCCCAGCATACAGACACGTTAACTGCGAGCATAAACAAAAAATAAATTCGTGCAACTAATCTATTGGTGATTCTGTAATGGCATCTACTTGATGACAGGGCATCAGTTTGATTATTGGGAGAATTAAGGCATTGGCTGACCTCTGCCACAGACTGGCTGTATGACCACTGCAGACTTTTTCTCTTTGTTTGTCCTTTGAATATGTACAGAAAACAATAAATGAATTGGATAGTAAATATTTATGCCCAAGAACAGTTCAGTGAAGGTCACAGATGCAATCACAAATCTGATGTTGCTGACTCTCTGAAAACTTAACTTGCAATGAAAAAGTTCCCTTCTGCATATCTCCTTCTGTTTGTTTGTTTCAATATTCAGTTTCCCATGGATTACATTCTTTTACTGAGGGAAGAAAGTAGCTTTCTTTTCCTCCATTGCTGTTTGCTTGCTTGCTTTTTTGATATGCTGCTCCCATGGATTTCTTCTTT
This sequence comes from Rhynochetos jubatus, assembly GCA_027574665.1. NCBI lineage: Eukaryota > Metazoa > Chordata > Aves > Eurypygiformes > Rhynochetidae > Rhynochetos > Rhynochetos jubatus. The sequence goes on along the minus strand of CM050648.1, from coordinate 10,739,662 downwards.
TTTGTGGTAAGAGAAGAATCCCACAATGTAATGCATCAGTCCCTGCACTATGCACCAATAACACAGCTTGAACCACGTCTTGAGCACCACAGCAGAGAGCAGAGGTAGAGCTAGCATTAACCACTCACAGGATGCGTCTATCGGCCGCAGCCAGCCAGGTGTTGAGAGGTGCTGTGCTGCTGAGCCTGATGTGGTAGGCACAGCTGAGTTTACAGGGAGATCTTGTCTTTCTCTTTTTGCCTCCTGCTTTTATGTGTCTGAACTACTGTCAGTGTGTTTTTACTGGCAGGGGCCCTGCTGTCTAGAGCATGAATACATCTTGCCACGCATTCATCCTCCAACATTGTAGCAAATTCACAGATTTTTCTTGAGAATCACCCATGACGGAAAAATGCTAATTTTTATGATTAAATGCAGCTCAAATGAGTATGTCTGGAATTCCACACAATGAAAGAAAAAGGCAAATCTCTAGATCCTAGACTCCCTTTTAGTGAAATTTCAAAGGCCAGCAAACAGCAAGGCTCTTCTTGCATTTCTGAGAAAGATTAGAATAATTCAGGAAGTTGGAATTCTACATCTCTCCCTGTGTTATGACAAGGTCAAGGCAAATATTTGTATTGCTCAGTTCTTATGCTGCATCACCACTATGGCTGTTACTGAGCATGTTGTGGCCTACAAACTGTGAAGGCAATGCAGGAGACTCAGGGACCAGAGGAGGAAAAATATAATTTACTCGCTGAAAGCTACTTATATCTGTGGAGGATTCCTTTACTGATAATGGGATTACTCTTGGCAGGGCACATTCTCCATAAAGCAATCACTGGCTGATCTTTTGAGGGCTGAGTGACACCAGCTGTGCTCTTCTACTCTGGAACAATTTTTAGGAAACTATTGGAAAATATGATTTTTGTAGTCATTCCAATTAATCACAGATTGAACATTTGTATAGGAAACTTAAACTCATGGCTATATTTTCCTGACTATCCTCAGCATTTTTTTACATTTCTTGTTCTGAAGATGCTGGAAAACAAATTTTTATTGGAAATTCTATTGAAAAGTTGCAAACAACATGTCATCAACTGAAAGTCCTGTGTCTATGTCTGTATTTTTTATTTTGCTTAGGCCACTTATTAATTCAACATGTATTATCTGGTTTTGATATTTCAGCTAGTAGGATGCAAAATCTGAATGGCACCCGAAAAAGTCAGCATGATCTATTGGTTGACCCTAATCTCTGAGTGATGTATTTGCCTTTTTCCACTCTTCCTTAGTGAATATTGGGTGATACATTCACACTGTCAAATAACATCACCCAAAATTTACTTTCGAATCTACTCCCTTGATCATTCACTTTGACTAAACATTAATTGTAACATGTGCTTTCTTTGGGAATGGACTATGTCTTCATCCAATATGAAATCTGTCATGGAGGATATTTCAGCTTAAGGACCCTTCCCTAAAAACAGGATGAGTAAGACTGCAGTGTACATGGCTCCAACCATCACACTGCATCCTCCAACACTAACAGTCCTCCAAGGCATGTCATGCTTTTTGATGGTCCACGCCATCAAAACACCCCAAGTCCAAAGAGTGGTCCACAAATTGTTTTGGACAGTTGAAACAAAAATAATGTGCATAAATGGACAATGATGATATCTTAAAAGCACAGGGCACCTGATGCCCAGAAAAGACTAGTGCCTATTGCTATGTCGTGTGATGACTAGAAAGTGTCAGCACTGAATGGTTGATACAAGCTTTCTGCACCATTTAGATATGGGTCCATATTCAGACCCTGAATGGCTATAATAGATATATTTAACAATATAAATGCAGCCTGAAGTGTCTTTGCCTTGGCTATGCAGCTTATCAAGTCCTCCCATTTGACTCCTGTGTCCAGTCTTCTAGGCTTAAAAAAGAGATTTTACCTTTCTGTTCCTTCTAAAATATTCATACGTAACAATTTTTAAAATTAAATACCCCCAAAATATGCCTTAATCCATATTTAACACACACAAATAACCCACTTGATTTTTCACTAAGCAGCTGCCTCAGTACCGTAGTGTATACCAATATCCATAAATGGTGAAAGAACCTTGGAATTCCGAGTAACTCTCCAAAAATAAAGAAATGACTGTTATTATCACAATGTGTAATGGGAATGCTATTTGAGATACATCATACTCTTTACACACTGCAAGAAGCATCCTCTGGTGCTTGAATCCCATCATTTCCTTTGGAAAAAGGTCACGGAATCAAACCCACAAACCTTATGTTTAAATAACAATGCAGGCCTGGCTGCAACCCATGACAGTAATGAAAATGCTTAATTAAGGTTTCCAGTTTACTCCTAATTCCCTCCACATTGCTTAACTATTACAGCATATGTCTCATGATGTACTCACAGCGAGATTTCTCAGGAACTGGAGTCCCTCTAAACCCAGGCAGTCTGGGTGAATTGGAAAGAATTTTAACTTCATTCTTGAACTTATTTCTGTGAGTTTCTGAGTGATCTTTAATGTTATTTAAATACTGTAATTTTGCAAGTAGAATCTGGTTCTTACAATAACATTCAAATAATTCAAAGGCAGCCTAAATATGGCAACATTATTAGCAAAATTGTTAAAGACTACTGCTTTACTTTTTTACCTTCTATCACTCTAACAGTCAAAGATAAAGCACTAAACAAAGGTCTTAGAAGACAAGGCTTTCTCACAGATTTTCTAGGTGACTTTGGACAATGACCTTGGTCCAGATTCAGCCTGACAGGGTTTGTTCCTAGTCTTCCTATATTGTCAAAGAATGAAAAAGACAGAGAAAGAAAAAAAAAAAAAAAAAAAAAAAGAGGATGTAGAGACTTTCAGAGAGAAGTTCATCCCACATTAATGACAATTGCCCAGGTGACAGACTTTCTTCTTTGAAAGCTGAGGGAACCTTGGCCAGGTGTTTTCCTGATTTGGGAGCTTCCTTCAAGTATGTAAACTAAATAGGAGGCATTTTGGCATATATGTCCAGGCAGCAGATCTTTAACTGCTAAGTGTTGACCTTCGTGCAATGGGGAACATTGAAGAAAGATCCACTAGTGAGCTAGAGCTGCCGCATCCACAGTAGCTCAGCTGAGCAAGTGCCCAAACACAAATCCTGTCATATGATATTCATATGGTCCTTAAACTCACGGAGAGGGCATGGTCTGCACTGGTCCATGTGTGTGCACTGGTTTCATAGAACATTAGCTGATATCAGGGGAAAGGGAGTGGGAGGTGCTCATCTCTTCTCCCTGGTATCCAGTAACAGGATATGTGGGAGTGATCCAAAACTCATCAGGGGAGGTTTAGACTGGACATTAGGAAGCATTTATTTACCAAGAATATGGCCAAACACTGGAACAGGCTTCCTAGAGGCGTGGTTGATGCCCCAAACTGGTCAGTGTTTAAGAGGCATTCGGACAATGTCCTTAATAATATGCTTTTACTTTCGAACAGCCCTGAATTGGTCAGACAGTTGAACTAAGATGATCATTGTAGGTCCCTTCCAACTGGAATATCCTTTCGTCTCCTCTCGTCTCCTCTCCTCTCCTCTCCTCTCCTCTCCTCTCCTCTCCTCTCCTCTCCTCTCCTCTCCTCTCCTCTCCTCTCCTCTCCTCTCCTCTCCTCTCCTCTCCTCTCCTCTCCTCTCCTCTCCTCTCCTCTCCTCTCCTCTCCATAATAAGGTCTGGAGTGTTTTAAGCCCTACCCTGCCTGCAGAAGAAGAGTCATTTCTTTCCAGCATCCAGCACACAGTGTTCTACTCCAGGGCCTACAATAAAAATATGCGTTCCTGTGAAAGAATGTCCAAAAATGTGTTTAAAGGGTGGCTGTATAATTTTTTTTTTTTTTTTCAAGGCTAGAACACGTTGTCTCACACAACCAAGCACCCCCATGAAGTATGACCTGCCTTGAACTCCCACTGTAGGTTTGCTTTGGCTTGTAACACGGTTCTGGAGGGATTCTTGGCATGTCACGCAGAGGTGCAGCAGAGTCATGCAGTGACTCCAAGAGTTACCTGCCTGACTCTGGGCATTGTTCTGAAGAATGGTGCATCCCATGGAAGTACAGCAGATCAGTTGAAGACAACGTGAAGCTTCACTGTTGCCATCCTTGTTAGTGTCTGGTACATCTGGCCTGCTCCAAGATTGCAATTTATCAACTCAGGTCCTACTGCTCATTGTAAATTACTATTTGCCTCACACAAACTTCTTTAATAATGACTCAAGTTTACACCATATTTAACAGTCAAAATGTGAAACATGCTTGGCTTTGTAAAGCTGCTTCAGTGCTGTGTTGACTTTTATTGACAATTGTATGTTTTTACAGGGACGGTGGTTTTTCTTTTCCCACATCTTGATTAAGACAGGTGCAGAAGATTAACTCTTCCAGACCATTAAAACATCCAGCCAAGCTGCAGAGCCATATACAGACTGCTCAGGAAAAAAAAAAAAAAAAAAAAAAGGAAAACCACACTAAACCTGTGAAGTTTGCCAAACTCAGGGGCATCTTTGTACATATTTTGCTAGGAGGAGGTTGTGCCCTCAGTGACCACAGCATAGTAAACTATTATTATAACCAAGTTTATCATATCTTGCTTCTGGCAACTTCCTTAGTGAGTGGCTTTGCCTAGTACAGTCCTACAGAGTCTAGAGACTAATTTCAGTTTTGAAGAGGTCTGTAAGCCATGGCTACAACAAGTGACAACCACATAGCCTACAGTTACCCAGACAGGCTTTAAACTGACTAGGATGTCAACAGCCCACAGCTTTAATGTGGATTTGTTTTCTCAGGCAGATAAACTAGGACATTGACAGGCTTCTTCTAACATTGAAGGGGAGTGCTGATTGGCATGGGCCAAAACTGGAACAGCTTTTGTGCTAGCAATTAAACTTTAGGCATGACCATGGCACGGTTAGGGCCATTTCCCTGTTTTACAGCTGTAGTCATACAAACAAGTCTGAATGTAGCCTGATGTTCCTAATTGTGATGAATGCCTGCACATTACAGGCATTGTCTGTGCCTTAGCACAGACAATAAAAAATCCAGAGAGTCATACTTTATTAAGAACTTATGTTATTTCATGAGGCAGTGTTATTTCATGGCAGTTGAGACTCACAGCTTTACAAGACCTAAGACAAAAAGGAGTTGGTTTGCCAAGAATGGATGTGTTCAGTACCACTCCATATATGTATCACAGATGTCTCACAAGACAAAAAGCTAAGACTGTTCTGCAGCAGCGCAGATAATTTATATTCCCCTTCCACAGCTAACTGTCCTTCCATGACTACAAAATATTTCTTCCTCTTTCCTCCTTAAAAAAAAGTACTGGTTGGGATGCTTGGTGGGATGATGGTATGTCTGATATGCTGAAATAGGGGACTGTGTTGGCTAAACACTGATGTGTGGAGTGTAGCTTTTATGCAAGTTGTCATCTTTAAACACTTAAAAGCTGCTCCTCGCACAGGATGCCCTCTTTCCCTGCAGAGTGAGCACACAACAAAGCCTGTGGTGCTGAAATATTTTGCGTTCTGGGATTTAGAACGTCTCTTCTCCTAGGGCAGGATATAATAAAAATTAACCCATGGATCATTAGGAAGTGTTTAGCGAGGGTGGGAAGGCAGGCAGTGTTTTTGTACTCAGCTGAGCCACTGTTACATGGTGGCTAACAGATGCTTTCATCCTGAGATGAAATGCAGACTTGAGGTTCAAAAGTAGAACCTATATTGCCAGTTTGCAGTTCTGAGACAAAACTATGGGGGTTTACTGGGACTAAAGCAGCTAATGCCTTCCAAAATAAAGGACACTGGAATATAGCAGAAGTACAAGCCCAGTCATGGGATGAAAAGTCCATCATAGACTGAAACGGTGAAAGGATATAATCAGACTTGTATCTTAACATTTTTTCTAATTGTGAGACCAGTTAAGGGCACACCCTTTATATTCTCTATTTTTGGTTCTGTGTCATTGTTTATGGGGAATAGGATGGAAAGGTTTTATATATGACTCTATGATTCTATTGTTGGGTTTGAATTTACTTGAGTAAGTTACTCATCTGTGACTCATTATATTTGTTACAATGCCATGTACATGTTGTTCTAGAAGAGCTTTTATTTTTTTTTTTCTTCTTTACTGTGTGGTGAATATGTTTTCCCCTGTAAAATCCTATGTAGGAATGCACAACTCTTATTCCTGAGTATTTATTAATCACAATAATTGTCTCAGGAATGGGGAATGAAATTATTCTCAGCTAAATATCACATATACTAAGACAATAAATAAAGATATGACTCCAGACTGCATTGTTGTCCAAGTGCTTCTCTTCAATAACGCAGTATCTCAGGCAGAGCATGAAGGATGAGTGTGTTACAGTTAACAGATTCTTTCTCTGATAGTTCTTCACCAATAGTCCCAGTTCCACCACTGATTAAAAAACCACAAGACAAGGCCAACATAAATACTGCTCTGAACACAGAAATTTGGTGCTGTTTCCATTTGCCTTCCACATTTTTACACAAACAGATTTGCTTTTCCAAAAAATCACATTTGGTTTAGAAAAGTACTTTTATTTTAAAATGTACTTTTATTTAAAAACTATTGGCAAATCCTTGCAAAATCACATGACCTTAAAAGCTGGCTTTTGAAGAAAAACAAAAATCATGGGTCTTGAAATGGTATCATTCTCCTTAAGACCAGCTTTACTCTTACCAATTGCCTGTGAGTCTAATCCTACATCTCTTGCTAAATAGTACAGATAGTATGGAGAGCAAAAGAAGTAGAGTTCACCAGTTAGACCAAAAAAATGTTAAGATGTCTGAGCTAAACTAATCATACGCACATTCCAGAGTCTACTCTACGGAAGAAGACAGGGATGGAGGATTAAGCAAATTTATTTTAAACACCTATTTTAGCATGAGAACAGTTTCCTCCTGGGTTTGACCAACAAGGGAGTCTAGTTCACTATTTGGAATACATGCATAACAGATGCATAATCTAATTATTTTAGATGACCTTAATTCTACCCCATATGCCTACAACAGACCTCCCAGAAGTCATGGTATGCCTTGCAGTATAAAACAGCTCTGGGAAAATACCAACCTCTGTAAAAGGCCAGAGCAGAAACCCTACATGAATGAGTGTTTCAAAATAACATTGAAGTGGGGCATAAACAACATGTGTCCTCTGTGCAAGGATGAATGATACTGACCCGTTGTTCTGCTACCGAACTTTGGATGTTGCAGCCCTCTGAGATCTGATGATGTTGCAGCCCTCTGGGATCTGATAATGGGCCTAAGATATGTCAGTTATGAAATCAGTTCTTATAACACACATGGTCATCTTAAAAATTCAAAATACTATGGAGCAGTACAAGAAGGACAATATACCAAGAAGAAAACATGTCTAAGATTGCATCTTGGTTTTCTACTCTGTGCCAGTAACTCCCGCTTGCAGTACATATACATACCAATATCTTTGGAAAATAGAAACACACTGAAAACCTGCTGATGTTCTTCAGCGCCATCTTCACCGCAAGCTCCGCTTGGTCTCATGTTGAGGTATAATTAGAACATACACTTTCTTTCGTCACACAAAGCCAAGCCGCAACAATGTGCAGTAATGGGTACTTTCGTTGTTATTATTACTGTGGGGCAGACAGGGTCTAGCTCAGAAGCACCACAGTGAAAAAGCACAATCCTAATTGCCTTGAAATTGGTCCTAGAGAGTGTAGTTTCCTGTTTAAATCTGCTGTGCTAATTATAGTCCTGCACAATGACCATGAACTTTGACTCGTGTTTGTAGACATTGCTTGAAGATAGTCCATGGCTTGGCTCCAGTAACAACCTCCAGGCAGGTGGGTGCTGGCATTCATGAATCACCACAAAAGCAGATCCTCCATGTGTACATTGAAAGACGTGAAAAAATGCTGGCTGAACAAATAGATTCTCAACAAAATCTCTAATACAAATAGGGTGGGTGGAAATGGGCAAAGAGGAAAATGGCAGATGGATTTTGTGAAAGCACAGCTTGGAACATGTAGTTTTATAATTAAGATATGAAATTGAAGGGAATCCAAGCTTACCCTCTGGCTCTTGTAGACACTTGTCCATATTTTTCATCAAGACACGTTCAGTCCTTGAAGCAAATAGAGCTAATAAAGACCTTTGAAGAAGACAGTCTCAGGTCCCTAGTGTACTCATAGTTTACATCACCGCCTGCCATGTTAGCCCTGCCTCTGAGATGAAATATGTTGATGTGATTGGTGATCACCCTGTAATGCTATAGTGACAAAGGCAGCTAGTCTGCTTCCCTTGTCCTTTGCATAGCTAAACACCTGAAGGGAAATCCGCAGGAGTACATTACTATGGTGCATGTTGACTCCTCTCACTGAAAGAAGGTGTATGCCTTGGGGCTACGTCTTGTGCTGTCCTAGGATGATTTTTTCCGTACTTCAGCTTGTAAAATCTGGCTATAGCTAACTTGTTCTACATCCCTCCCTACTTAAAGGTTATCCTATGTAATTTACATTCCATGGACCTTTGGCTGAGATGAGACAAGGCTAGGAGACAAAGTAAACCTGAGACACTCAGGTGAGTGCCACTCCCTGTTTTTAGCCTAAAATTCCAGGAGCTAAGGTTGACCTGTGTCGGACGTCAGATTATGATGTCTGAATTTAGAAAGATAAATTCCTCCATTGGTATTATGTCTCAGAGTGATTTCTCACTGTGCCTGAAACACAGACAAAAGTTTCAGAAATCAGTGGTAGCACTGGGAGGTGGTAAGACATGTACATGAAGAATACGGGGAGAATAAGGAAAACTATCTTCAGCAAGTTTCCCCAGAAAAACATCAACGGTGCAGCAGGGAAATCATCACTGGACTTGTTCACAAGGATCCTGGGGAATCAAAGGACTTTCATAAATGAGCATTTTTAAACAGGTCCATTGCAGCTGCTCACAAATTCCATTTAGTTTTCCTTCTGAGCCTGGCAGAAGGGACTGTAGCCCAGGTTGCATGATTAGACATTAAGTGCTAAGGACAGTAGGCTTTTCATTAAGGAGGTTTTTCAAAACAATCCAATTTCAAACATGTTTTGATCTTCCCAGGCACATTTAAAATGCTTACAACTTGTGTAGAATCACGCATTATTGATTATTTTTTTCCAGCCAGAAGTAAGAAATAGAATGTGCTAAACAGAGTCTGTTCCAAAACTCTAAGAACTAACAAAGTCTGAGCACTATTTAACAATGCACTGCATTAAACACATCTGACAGAGGCACAAGATTTTGAAAAATATTACAGCCAAGGTGGGATTACTGATGTCTCGTCTGTTACTACAGGTAACTGGGTACAGTAATCAACACCAGTGATGTGATGACAAGGGGAAATGTCCAGAACTGGATCTCTTTCTTAGTAAAATTTTCTCTGAACTTGGCTGTGTAAAAAATTGGAGTAAAGGGAATCTTCAGCTTCCAGGTTTCCAGGTTATGTTAGTCACCCTGGAATTAATAACTTACTTAGAAACAAAACACCTTCTTGCAAAAATATAAATTTAACTTTGGTAAAAATGGTGTATTTTTCACTGATGCAGACACTGAACATAATTGAGAATAAAGCTGTGTTTATGACATGAGAAGCCCACAAGTTTATGACATGAGAAGTCTTCAGTACCTGTGTTTTCTGGGTTAGGGAACAAAAGGCATGGTGGAATTTCAATCACAGCAGACCAGAAACCCATGTTTTCTCATCTCAACACAAAAGAAAAATGAACACATGCCTTGGAATTATGAAACTGTGGTTGAATTTCCAAGAAAGTTTAGCAGCTGTGACTGAGCCAAATGCCTCAAGCCAGGAATCCTGGTGTGCGTACTTTAGAGGAGGAGAGGGTGTTTGGGATGCTTGTGCAAGGAGCATCTTCAGAATCAGAGAGGTCAGAGGGTCTGCTCAGAGAGTGGGAATGAGCTGGTGAAAACAATGTGGAACCAAGTCTCCCGCCAAAGGGACTACAGCAAAAAAACAGAGAGAGATGAATGTTTCACTAAACAAAAGAAGACCTCCTTGATATTTCATACTGTCTGATGTTGATGAACTCTAGAGTAGTCAGGCAATTGGGCATCCCAAGAAAGAGGGTTCTGAAGAAAAGGCCCCAAAACTGAAAGATGGTTGTGAAATAAAAACTGATCTTCAAGAGAAAGCCTGGGTCGGAAATATATCTTTCAGATGTGATTTCTTTAATCCCTTGTCCCTTAGCTCCTTCTCTTTCTCAGGCACAGACACTCAGACACAGCCGTGAACATGGCTCAAAGGAAAAACAATTCTTCATGTTAAAGAAAATACTGAGAAAACCCCCAAACCCTAATAAACCTGTTACTTCAGATTTTTATTCAAAATGTACTCAAAGCCCTATCTTTAGGACAGGTGAAGGAAGAATAACGTGGAGATGGGTAGCGTTGCCGGACAGGTGGACAGTCCTTAGAACAGATGGGAATGTCAGGATTTCACTTTGATGGTTCACCCCAGCAGACAGACAATCTGAGCTGGAAAGTCCCCTGCTCACACTGGCATTTTAGGATCACAGTGTGAGATTCCTCTGGCTACTTTGGGTTGTTTCACGCATCCCTTAATAGATGACAATCAGTCAGTAGACTTTTAGGCCACAACACCTGTTATCCATGAGGTGTGTCAGCCCTGGGAGAAGCCCTAAGGCCCTGTCCTAGTCTGCTCTACCTTGCCTGCAGAGGACCCTGTCTAGCTGGAGGCATAGCCTCTGGCAACACTTGCAAGTGGTTGTTCCCTTCAAAAGGCTTCAGGAAAACCTACTCCCTACATTTGTAACTTACAGGAAAAAAGAGAGCTGTAGCAAATCTTAGAAAAGTGAGACATTTTCTGGAGTTACTCACTTCTTTCCATTATCTACAGTGGCTACACCTGTATTAGTGAATGAAATAAACCTGGGAACAATCTCTGGCCCTATATGTATGTATGGGGTGTCCCTGCCCAGGTGCTGGTAGGGGGCTGTAGGGTGACCTCTGTGAGGAGAGGTCAGGGCTGCCCTGTGCTTGACACAACAGATCCCAGCTGGCTCCAATGGCCCCACTGCAGGACACGGCTGAGCCCCTCAGCCAAGCTGGGGGTGCCAGGGGGAAAACAGGTTTTAGAAAGGGCCGAAGGCAACACAAGCCGAGGGGAAGGAAGCCAAGGAGGGAGGAGCAGCAGCAGAGGGACCCTGAGGCTGGAGGAGGAGGAGGGTGGGTGGTGCTGCAGGCCCAGAGCAGGGATCCCCTGCAGCCCTGGAGAGACCCAGCAACATCTCTAATGTCTTCCCTGGATCTGAGCTCAGGAAGAAATATTTGGTCAGTATTTTATTTTAATTTTCATGCCATTGTTAAAGACAAAATTGTCAAGATCTTAAATGTCATACAACCCTTAAAATTTGTAGACTTTAGGAGCTGAAAGTGGAAGAAAGGATCTTTCCTTCTCTTCCCACACATCCTTCTCTCCTGGGTGTTTTCTAAGGGATTGAGACCAGATCCTGCTGGTCCTTCATCTGTGATAGTACTAAGTGGCAGTGAGGGGGCTGTATCTCCCCTTATCCCCTCTTAGTTGATTGCAGTATGAGACCTCCTACCTTGATGTATCTTCTAAGCAACACACATTTATCTAATTACAGCTTAGAGGCTATTGCTGTAACAGTAGGTTTAACAATTTGTGGGATGATCTGGGGCACTTAATCTTGACTCTCTATAATATTTAATTATTAATAAGGTCCTGGGCATGTTTCTATAGCAAGATGACTAGAATTCTCCCAAACTATTCCCTGCAATTATCATAGGCCAGGAACCATTTCCAGTAGGTTTATTTTGTGCAGCCCCCCTGTGTGGAAAGTAGACAGGTTGAAAAGAAGAGCCACGGGCCATGTTGTGACAGCTGGCCTTGGCATTAGATTTGCTTAAGTTATACCTAAGTAATCCCAGCAGAAATTAACCAGGCCATGCCTACACCACCAGTCTAGCAGGTTTGTACACTCATTGTTGCACACATTCATTTAGTGCACTTCTGTGATGCTACACCACAGCTGTGTGTCAGTCATCACTGATTTATTCTGGGGGTAGCATGTGGCAAAATAAGCCATTGCTCCTGTTTCCAGGTCCTGGATTATCACCATCATTTTACAACATCCTCCCTTTCAGAATGATTAGCTCTGAAGAAACAGGAAGAGGCAACAGAAACAGTTTTGTGAGGATAAAACATTTCAAAACACTATTTAGATGAAGATTAGAGAGGATTGAAGTCATCCAGACATTTGGAGTACTAGTGAAACACCTGGCCCCAGATTGTCTGTGATTACTTGCAGGATGAGGAAAAATGAGGACCCTTGAGCAGCTTGCAAAGCAAATTATTCAGGGACTCCTGTTTGCTGCACAGGCCTTTTTTATTTTTCCCCCAGTCACTTAAGATAAAAAATGAAACTTGCCTTTTCTATTGTGTTTGCTGCTCTTTGGAAACAAATAGAGAAATTATTCTTCTATTTCAAATTAAAAGTCTGCAGACTGAAAATTTCTGCCTCAGCCTTCATGGTGGAAGTGTGACTGGAGCCTTCACAACAAAACCTCCTCAAACAGCCAAGGATTTGTGCAAGAAGGATTACATTGCCACATCCTGCCTCTTTTTTCTCTTTTCTGCCTTCTGTGGAGCAGTTGACTCTATCAACACTTTATTTTTCTTCATTGAGAAAGAACCTTTAATCCCAAAGGACCCCTGAATGGTAGCCTGAGGCTTTTCAGATCCTTGAATATTTTGATTCCTTAAGCGGAGAAGAGAAACGCAAGGAAACTTCAGCTCTTCTTCTGAAGGCTGTGTCTGACTCACCAGCTACTGGATGACAGTCTGGAAAGTTTTAAACCCTCCTGATAGTTTTGGCCATTAATAACTGAGAAGATACATGCTTTTCTGAGACTGCCAACAACCTCGTCTGTCACAAGCTTTAGTCAGAACCCTGCAAATTACTTTTATGTCATTTAATGCTGCTTCTGCAGAGGACATTTAAGTTAATAAAGTTGTTCACAAGAAGACCCTGAAAAATGGTAAGGAAAACTCATCAGGTGTCTATGGAGGGATGCCTGGCTGCACAGCCCTTATTAGCTCATCCCACAACTGATGGAGAACCTCCCAGGTCCTTCACTAGGATTGTGCTGTGGATCCATGGATCTCTGTCATCTGCAATTTCTGTAGCCATAAGTAACCAGAGTGCTGCTGCCTAAAAGAGTGACTGAGAAACCTGCTACTGCTAAATGCTTTTAAAGTTTCTCATTAGCTACCAACGGTACTCTGTGTTTGGTGAATTTAAGATAAGAGGTCTGGTTGCAGCATTCAGTGACTGCAAGTTATTTCTGTACTCATCATATCTTCTGTCTGTCTGCAGGGATTGCCCCAGAGCTGTAATAAAAGATAACATCCCTCACTTGCCACTAACTCTTCAGGTTCAGATTACAGCCAAAGAAATAGTACACAGAAGGCTGCAGCCACTGGGGTAAAACAAATATGTAAAAGTTATGCTTTTGTTGGGAAATATACACAGACAATGATGCACAAGAGTTGTGCAGTGTTACTGAGATTTTAGTGATGCAGTGCAAAGACTTCATCAGTCATGGGGACCAATTTACACTGTTTCTTAGCAGGGCAAGAAGATATTGTATGTATGTGTGTATTGTCGTGGTTTACTCCGGCTAGCAAAATATCACGAAGCCACTCTCACAAATCCCCCTCCCCTCCTCCAGTGGAGGGGAAGAATTGTAGGAAAAGAAATAAGGAAGCTCGTTAAACTGAGATAGAAACTATTTACTACTAATAATAAATAATTAAAATAGTAGAAAATAAAACATATAATACAATTTCCCACCATCCACTGATCAATGCACATCCAGATGTTGAGTGATGAAAATCAGACTCCGAGAACTGCAGCCTGAGAGCTGTGGCCTGAAGGCCGGAGCCCGGGAGCTAATGCAGCAGATCCCAAGCGAACCCTACCAGTGATAGCATGGCCTTGAACTCTGAACAACCCACCAACTCCCACATGAATGAGCCAGCACAGGAGTTAGCAAAGCAACTAACGCAGGAGGGTTAGCAAGTGCCTGGCAGTAAACGAGTAAGGGAGAGAGAGAGAAGGGAAGAGTAATGGCTACCGGACCCCCTTCCCTGCCCAAGACCCAGAACATGATGTACTATGGAATGAAACAATTCCTTGATCAGTTTGGGTCAGCTACAGTATCCGAAGCAGACAAAAGACCTTGAATTCAGTGCAGGCCCTCCCCAGCACCAGCTGAGGCCTTATCAGTACTGCTTCTTAGCAACCACAGTAAAGGGAGCTAACTTTTTTTCCTGACTGAACCCAGCACAGTGTATATAAAATGTATATATATATATAAAATATACTTTTTTGTAATAGAGACTAGCACACCCTTCCTGCCCAGGATTTGCCGAAAATTCTCTGCCTTGGTCTTCTGTTTAAAAGTGGCAGGAATATGCACTCCAGTCGTGCATCTTACCTGATGGTGGCTTGTGAAATAGCAATTGTTTATGTGTCATAGAATCATGGAATCATCAGCTCGTCCAACCTTTCTTGGCAAAAGCACAGTTCAGATAAGATGGCGCAACACACTGTCCAGCTGAATCTTAGAATTATCCAATGTTGACGATTCCATCCTCTTAGGGATTCCATTTCCTGCAGAGATTATTCCAATGGCTGATTGTTCTCATTGTGACAAATTTTCCTCTTGTGTCCAATCAGAATCTCCACAGGAGTAACTTGAACCCATTACCTCTCATCTTTTACATGTGACTCCTTGTAAAAAGGAATCATGTCTTCTGTGTAGCCACCCTTTAACTACTGGAACATGGTGATAGGGTCTTCCCTAGAACTTCTTTTCTCAGGGCTGAACAAACCCAGCTCTCAGTCTTTCCTGACCTGGCTTTTACGTTTAAAAGTGTTGAACTGTTTTTGTGCTTCCAGGAGAGCATTCTTGTAAAACTCCCAGCACTCACTAGCTCTGTTGTCCTCCATGGAAACTTCCCACAGAATCTCTCCCAGTTGAGCTCTGAGCAAGCTGAAGTTTGCTCTTCTAAAATCTTTTTTAGTACTAACCTTCTGTGTGCTCAGCAGAATCCCAAACTCCACAATATTATGATCACTGCAACCAAGACTATCCTAATGAGATGTTACAGAGCAGGCTTTCTTAATTGGTGAGTAGCAAATCCAGCAGTGCCTCATTCCTGGTTGGCACATCTAGCATTTGTATGAGGAAGTGGTCCTCTACTCACTCCGGGAATTTGATGGATGACATGTGAGCTGCTGTGTAGTTCTTCCAACAAATGTCAAGGTAGTTGAACTCACCCATAAGAATCAGGTTCTGTTGACCAGAAGCTTGCTTAAGTGATCCACATATTGCTTTGTTGCCCTTATCATCTTGGTTTGGAGGTCAGTAGCAGATGGCTATTGTAAAATCCCTTCTGGAGATGATCCCTCAGCTCTTGACCCAGAGGCATTCGATAGGGCTTCCAGAATTGTTGGAGATGACTTTTATAAATTCAACATTCTCCTTAACATAGAGTGTGACTCCTCCTCCTCTTTTTCCCTGCCTGTCTGTACGAACCAGACTATAGCCATCCATCACAATCCTCCAATCATGTGAGTAGTCCCACAGTGTTTCAGTTATTCCTATGATACCATAGCTTTCTGACTGGGAATGGAAATCCAGTTCCTCCTGTTTGTTCCCTGGGCTGCATGTATTGGTATAAATACACTTGATGAGATGGTTGGTCTTCTGATTCTCATCTTGGAAAGCAACTAAGAGACATTTGTCATTGCTCTGGTTGGCCTGTCTTATTCCCCAGTTTGTTGAAATGGCATGATTGTTGCCATTTCGGACCTTGTCCACCCAGGTCCTTGTACTTCCCCGTGTAATCGTTGCTATATTTCAGTTGCATGGTGTCTCTGGTTTGGCTCTGTGATGCACACCCTTGGAAGGAGACTTGCACTGACTGAGGGAGTCTCTGCCCTGCTGTGTTCAACTGAGCACCCTGCTGAATCATAGCCCTGCTCCTTCTCCTCCCCAGGGCTGCTGGCTGTTGCTGTGAAGAAGTCCCCCACTCATTCCCTGCATGTGGACTTCTGTCCTCCTCTTGTTGACCTTGCAGATCTCTGGTCCTTCATGTTGCAAGAAGCAAGCACACAAGTCAGTTATCAAATAACATGATCTGATATTTGATGTTTTTACCTCTTTCCCTGGTTCTGTCTGCCCTGCAGCCCATAGGGTGATGGCGGTGTGGACTTATGCCTCAGTTATTTCTAAAGTAGCCATGGGCCAGGCTCAGCGCTCCATCATCACCCCTTTTTACATCTGGGGCTCAATGGCCTTGCAGTTCCAGCATGTTTGTTTTGCCCTTCCCTGTCCAGTCCTCCTATCAGGGAAAAATTTGACTTGAAGTCAAAGAGATCTTTGCTGCAGGTTTCAGTGGGAGGAGACCTCAGCCCTGTTTGACCATCTATTTTCTTTCAAAATACTCAAAACAGAACTTCAGCTGCTTCCAGGGCCAGACACTTTCTTGGCCAGTTGCAAGAAGCCTTCCTGATCTGGCTGTGGTACAAGCGGTCAGAATTTCACTTGGATGAATTGTTCTCAGACAACGTCTCCAATGTATTAGGCAAAAAAAGACTTTTCTTTTGATGTCAGCTATGATGCAGGTCTTTTATCTCAGCACATTTTTGTCTACAGACCTATTTACTGTGGTGGATGGGTGAAAAAGCTGAGTGGGAATTAACCATGTTGTGTCTCAGGCACCACTGCAATGCAGTTTCAATTTGTTTATATTTTCCCCTCTACTATTACCATTAAATTTTACCTACTACTCTTAAATGCTACTCTCTGGGGCTATGAATCAGCCCCTTTCTGAAGAGCTTCATTCTTGTAATTAGCACTAAAGTGACTCCCCAAGCACCTTTTAACAACATAAACAGTATATTAATTTTGAGGGGGTTTTTTTCTCTCTTTTTATTTGATTTTCCTATTCAAAGTCATTATAAACTGTGAAGTAAATTTAATGAAAAATGGAAATGGAATATCTCCAAGTTCCCTGCAGCAGCAACACAACACACAACAGTGTAATTGAAAAGCACAGTGAGTAAAAAAATGTCTTTTAAAGTTTGCTGCAGTTAAGGATAGCATTACAGCACAGAAACCAAAATGAGCAGGGACTGGTTTCCTTGCTAAGTGCCAGTCACCTGGAGAGAAGAGGGGTACCTTACTGAGACTGTGTAATGCACCCCAGCTGTTGGCTTTGCATCACAGGCTCAGCTTGAAGATGAGGGAGTTATGTGAAATGAATACGGACAGTGTGAAGAAATGTTATAAAGTGAAGATAAATAATTAAGTATCAAAGAGAACAGAAAAAGCAGCTGCAGAGATGAGGAAGTGGGAGTGGAAAAGAGACTGTATGCTGCAAAGCTAAGCCTCAGCAGACCAAGAAAGGCCTGCAGATATAGGGCAGGACTCTTCCAGGACAGCATTTCCAGTTGACTTGGGCTGTGGTTATACCATTATCAGTTGGGGAATGCAGATTTCTTGAAACATTTCTGTACTGGCAAAAGCACCACTGTTACAGATGACATGGGCTATTTTTTTTTTTTCTCCGAGCCTCATAGGCCTTTGGAGTGCTTCTTCACTAGTACAAGCAGATCTGTGTAGAAGGGTCTGGCTGGACCATTTATCCCAATTCAAGTGTCCTCACAAACCTTTTCTACCATTGACCCATCCTATGGCAGCATCAAGAGCAAGGTGGGAATGTAGTCTCCTATAATTTATGTTTTCCTGAGAGTAATTTCTTGCATTGTTACAACTTAAAATCTATCTGGCTTTCCACTTCATCCTCCTCCCGTGTCTCCCATGAGATGACAGAAAAAGAGGAGTCAAGCAAATGATGAAAGAAGCCCAGGTAGACACATCTGGGGACTTACAGCTCTTTCAGCTTGCATTTGGACCGATACACTGCAGAGTTGTAAGCAGCTGTACTGAAAAGCTGAAAAAAATTCTTATCATCTGTGATTTAGGGTAGTTATACCAGGTCTTTATTGTACTTATCTGGCTGTAACATTGAAATAATAAAAACTCCTCTCTTGCAAGAAAAATAAGTAAATGCCTCATATTGTAAGCTATAATTAAAGAGATGACAGATTTTTGTTAGTCTGTGAAAAGGAGAGAAACACCATCTAGAGACATAAGTTCTGGAGATACAGAACACACCTTCCCTCAAGGTCTGCTGTTGGGCATTAAAAGCAGTTGCTGCTCTTGAGCATTGTGTTGCACAACCTCTGGGGACACACACCATGGATGTCACATCATGTTCTGTAAGCACCGTGTTAACCGAATCTGAAGTAATGACCTTCAGCCAAGGAGGACCGTGAAACGTAGCAGGTGGCCAGGGTGACAGGAACAGAGGAATAACTAAAGGAGGTGACCCACTGACACCAGCCTTGGGTCACCAACAGGCTCTTGCAAAGGAGAACATGGGATCCTCCACCAGATCCAGCCTGGTTAGCCATACACAGGAAAGTAATGAGAATAAAGACAGAGAAAATGAATTTCATGCAAAAGAAAAAGCTTTGGACTAAAGTATCGTGTTCGGTTTGTTTAGGTGGATCACAAGCGCCTGATCCCTGGGAATCACTCCCAAAGTTCAGCTTTCTAGCCTTCCATGAGTCTTCATTGAGCTCCAGTCTGTGAAACAGTGACCTTACTGAGAGCTAAAGATAGTCCAAGAGGTGTATTTTTAGTACACTAAAATATTCCAGAAAGGTGAAGAAGGGTGTAAATGTGAAACTGGATTCCAGGGAGAGGGTTATGGGACTTTTTTTAGTGAAAAATGGTTTCTCCTGTGAAAGTGCTCCTTTTGGAAGACTTGTGGCATCTTGGCAAAGGAATAATTAATTCCCTCCTAAACACAGTCACCAGTCTGGGTGCAACTGCTGTAAATCAGGGCAGCTTGCAGCCTCTGGCTCTGCTGGCATTTCTGACTTAGACTGAAAGGCAGGTCCATGGCTTTTGATAGAAAGATCACTGCCAAATTTAAGGGCTTCAGCCCTCATTCAGTCATTTATTACCAAGCATGAAAGGAGTGCAGACTGTTGTGCAAGCGATCTGAAGCAAACACGTCTGTCAGAGTTGGACTTCTCTCTCTGCCTGTCAGCTCTCTGCTGCCTTGGAAAGCGGGCAGGCTTGAGACTCTATGTTTGACTGTGTTGGCTGCATTGGAAATAATTTATCAGACTGATCCTTTAACCGGTTTCATGGGAGCCTGTCTCTTGAGAGTGCTCATTCCTGAGGATTCCCACAGGTGGGTATGCATGCTTTGCACTGTGATGTCCAAGGGCTTCAGCCTTCATCTCACAGCGCAAATCCTGACAGCCTAGGAGGCTGTTATTAAAACTGTGGGGGAAAAAAAAAAGAGCCTTAGAGTCAGAGAAACCAGGCCATCCACCACAACTCTGGCTAGCCTTGGTATTCTTACTTCATGTCTCATTCATCTAACAAATTATTTCTCTGTAGCATGTTTACCTACAAGAATTAAGTATAGGACAATGGGTGTAGTAATATGCTTAGCTCCTAAGGTGCAAAGTTAAGTGACTAAATAACTTTTAATTTGGACCAAATGAGGATATGGAATAGGTCTCTCTTCCGTACATTTTGGGAAGCTACAGCCTCCTTTCTTTATGCTTCATTCCCCACAGAGTCCCTCCTGGTAAGGGAGAGATAGGGTAAGGTTTACCCTTCCCCTGCTCTAAGCATTACTAGAAACATCCCTATTGCTTCTGAACAAAGTGTTGTTGGTCACCACTCCAAGCTGTTCTACACTACACCCCATGTCATAGAATCTGACTTGTGTAGCTGCCATACAACTTATCCCTACTGTAAGTTAAGATTTTGAATGAAAACCACCCATTTGGAGTTTTTCTCTACTTTAGGATGGGTTGAGATGCTGAAACTAATGATGCTGCTTTGGCCTGTTCATTGATAAACCAATCATTTTGTTGGTTAGTTATTTGCTCTGTCTTTCACCTGAACATGGTCTTTACTTCATTGTTAATCTCCCAGCTACTAGCATCCCACATGGTCTAATCAAACCCTAGGTACTTCTAATTTCCATCACAAACTGCAGATCTGAGGTCGCATCCCTCTGGTCAGGGGGTTGCCAGCCTCCCTACTCTAATAGCATCTCTCACCTCCACCTGGCTGCTTGTGTTCCTCCGCACCTCTGCACTGCCAAATACAGTAATACCTGCATGAGGGTTTCATTACATCATGATGTTGCAGAACTGTATCTTGGTCTACTACTACACTGAAATGCTCTTATGATAGAAAAATCCATTCTGCTTCCTTTCAGGTTTCAGTGTTTGCCCTCAGGAAAAATTGTCATCATAATCATGATAATAAAGGACTGTGCTAGAAGCAAAATAAAAGCCGGCTTGAGGAAGGGCTTGTCCGTCTTCAATGTTTGAATTGTGTCAGTTTTGGTAGTTGCAGGGTAGGGTAGTCAGCATCCAGCCATTCACATGACTTGTCACTCCCAAAGTCAGCCATTAATTCAAACTTACATTCACTGTGTTTTAAGATACAAGTTCTGAGCAAGGTCTTCAGAGACAGAATAAATCCCTGCCTTACCTAGATACCCTGTTCTTAAGGTACCTAGCCAGAATCTTCTAAACAAAAGATTCTCACTGAAAATTCAACCTTCTATTATTTAAAATGGATGTAGGTGGGCAATTATGATTGCATAATATAATTATTTTTATGAGAGGCTTAAAATCAAAACCATAGTCTTCCTGATATTGGTGCTTTATTTTTCTTCTCCTTCCTCGTTGTGTCTCCCCCCCAGCTAAAAAAAAAATCAGTTCATCTGACTCCTGCAGGGTGACAAGAATCTTAGAGTTTTTAACAAAACTTAGGTCAGAATTTTTGAGCAGGTTTGATGTTTAGCCTTTCAGCCTAGGGTGATGTGGTTTAACTGAGTCAGCAGCTAAGCACCACACAGCTGTTCCCTCCCCTCCCCTCTCCCCTAATGAGAAGGGGGAGAGGTTAGCACAAAAAAATAAGAAAAATTATGAGTTGAGGTAACAAGAACGTAATAAGAAATAAAATAATGATACTAAAACTACTACTGCTGCTAATGATAATAATAATATGTAATGAAAAGGGGGAAAAAAAAGAGAGAGAGAGAGAAAACCCAGGGGAAAAATAAAACAAGTTATACAACCACTTACCACCCGCCGAACGATGAGTAGCCAGTCCCCAAACAATGATTATCCCCAGCTAACTCCCCACTGCTTATATACTGAGCATGACATTGTATGGCATGAAATATCCCCTTGGTGAGTTTGGTTCAGCTGTTTGGCTTTGTCCCCTCCCAGCTTCTTGTAGAGAAGAGGCTGATAGGACAGGGGCAGTATGAGAAACTGAAAAAGTCTTTGGCTTAATATAAGCATTGCTTGGCAACAACTAAAACATCAGTGTTGTCAACATTCTTCTCAGCACAGACCCAAAACATAGCCTCATACTAGATACTGTGAAGAGAATTAACTTTATCCTAGCCAAAACCAGCACACAGGGGGACTCCATTTGCTGTGCTGTGGACAGGCAAGGTTACTTTATGCACTCTCTGCACATGATGTGCCAATCTGTAGGACCTGAACTGAGAAGAAACAGTAAGCCTCTTTGCTCTTCAGCTTCAGCTCTCATTTCACTTAAACTGCCTGACACATGCAGACCAGATCCCTACCTTCAGTGACACGTATAAAATGCTGCTGTAAACTGGTTGTGACTCCACTGCTGCAAAATAGGGGTATGTGCCATGAGAGAGTACATATGTTAATAATGAATAATGGTCATGAAAGGAGCTAGCTGCCCCTGAAACTGGCCAGTTATTAACATGAAACAAAAATAATAGGTGAATTTCTTTTGGTCTGTCTTGCTAAAAAACTCAGTCTTCACCAGGGAAGCTAACTAAAAGGCTAAATTTTCCCTTCACAAGCCAGTGAAATGCTGCAAAATGCAATGGTGCTTTTCAACATGGACATCCGCTCATTATGAAAAGGCCAAGGCTCCTAAGCGAACACTGACCGTTGCACAGATGTGGGGTGGGGCTTCCAAGTCATAATGGGAACCGGGCATCTGAATTCCCTACAGGTTAGTGGAATCTGACTTACAGAATTCTTTAGTCAGCCTTGAAAACGAGCTGTAATGTTTAAAAATATTCAGTCCTGTCTGACTTTGATACAGTGGCCTACAAGATACTATCAGTTTCGTTGACTTTTGCTCACTAGCCTCTCTATAGAGCAATTGCATAGGAAGGAGCTAAGATCAACTGCGAAGGCATTGCCTGTCATACCACGATAGCAGAATAGATAAAGGATAACAACAATAAGGAAAACGAGGTCCCCTTAAAACAACAAAATAACAGCTTTTGTGATGACTCAAAATCTGTGCTGTGAAATGTGGCATTTTCCACACCCAATCATACAGCCATCCTCCTAACGAGTGAGTAAATTTGTCAGGAATCCCGATGCAAAAATGTCCTAATTCTACTTGACAGCACATCAGCTCTCAGCTGATGTTACCTGAGTTTTAGTCACTGCTGGAATCAAAGGGTCTTTCTTGGGCAGCTAGAAAACTAGGAGAGAGAGCTCACACCATCGTGACCACACTAGAGGATACACATCTGCAGGGCCAGGAATGAGTGACCTCTCATCTTTGGGCCAGATCAACATCATGGAAATAGAAAAGGTTGAAAGCACTATCACACTTCCTATTAACCAAATTCTCTCACCACCTGAAACTTATATAAAATCCCTGCTAGGTGGGTGTCTGTGTTTCAAAGACCAAATGAGAACCATGTGGAGGATCTTCAGCTTTGTGATCATGTTTATTTTTTTAGCTTCATATAGGGAGGAGCAACAGTTCATAAATCTGTAATTACTACTATATAAGCCACTGCTATATACTGTAGCTGGAGCAAGTTATGGAGAATAGGAGCCTTTCATGTAATACAGAGCCTTGGCTGTGATGCTGCTCTGGTGAAAGAGTGAGTCATTAGATTTAGCCAAGAGAGTTATATGATGTGGGTTCCTGCAATAGCAGGAAAACAACTGTGATGTTCCAGCTCTATGTGTCAAGTACTTATGAAAACAATTAACGTTCCAGCATTGCCATTCAGTCAGTTGTTTTCTTTCCAGCTTCACATGGTAAAATCTTTCTAATACTCTACATTTTTTTTCTGTTGTCTAATATCTCATATGAAAGAATCACACAAAATGCTGTAGGTCAGATATCCAAGCCTCAGCTTCATATACAGAAAAGTTCTGATGGGTTGCCTTTCAAAAAGTTCAGAATAAATTACTTAATTGGCATTAATGTGGTTTGTCTGTGTGTGTATTCATAACGTATTTTCAAAGGACGCTTCACTTTTGATATATTATAGCTATTTCCAGCAGGAGGGAGGAAAGCATGGCTCTAGTCAGCATGCTTCTGTGCATTGTTTCACTACCAGATCACTGGTATTTCAGCTTAAAGCACAGTGACCTAAATAGTCTGAGAATGTATTTGTCTTACTAAGAATTATATGTGGAAGCAGACTTGGCCTCTCGGTATCACTAAGGTTAAAGTCTCCTGGCCTCTGTCAGTCAGCCCACACGGAGGCTTTTCTAAGTCACCCTGTTGGATTTGACTGGGCTATTTCTATCTGTCTGGCTCCCCATGAGGAAGAGTAGTATAGTCAGGGCGGTGATGAGATTTATAACCAGAGACTGGATCCCTTGTACTGCTGCAGAAGCTACTTCAGATTTCAAAGATGTTTGAGCTTAAGGACCCAGGATGGAAGATGGGATTAGATAACACATGGGATCATGACACGGCATTTGTCTGCATCAAAATGCACCTTGGCAGAAGCAAGTTAAAATGTATGGAGAATGAACAGAACTAAGGGAAGAAGAGAGTGCAGAGAACTGGGAAAGAGTATTGTTTTTTAAAGTAGGAAACAAACAGTGGGCTATGGAAAACAGCATGAAGGCTTTTTAGAAAACCTGGACAGGGACAGAACAGCCTAAAGAACTGCATCCAGTGCAACAGTGTGGGTTTGGGGCAGTCAGCTACTAATGAAGTAAAGATATTTTACAAAAAATTCATACCAAAAAAGGCTCTTTTACCAAACTGACAGTTCAGATGAATACCTCAGGAGGTCATCCCTACCCATCCACCTACCTACCAACCTACCTACCTTCCTACCTACCTAGCTAGCTAGCTTACTGGATGGCCAAGACTGTAACTGGGAGGCTACAAGGCTAAGCTGCTGAGTTCCTAGCTCAAAATTAAAACCTTTTCTCAGACTGCAGAGGCATATCTGGGCTCAGCCTGGAGCTGAATAGTGAGTGGGGGAAGATCATATATTTGGCTTTCACTAACCTGAGTCAATACTGAAGCCTTTTAAACCCATCCTGTGTTTACCAGCTCCATGGGCAGAAGATTAATAGTGGAGTGTCTGTGTACAAGAAGTTGTTCTCAAAGATATTTAACTTTGCATGTTATATTTTATGTTTTATGATACCATAATGCAGAAGACACTATGATCATGGTATAATGAAAGGAATCCTCATGAACTGAGCATTTCCTGTTGGAGTTACTGAATTTATTGGAGGTGGGGGTTTTTTCTTATGATTTGGTTCTTTAGAAGCCAATTGAGATTAATTACCTTTTGGGAAGCTGGTCTGTTTGGAATGACACAACCAAAATTGATATACACAGCAGAGAAAGCAAACTTCATTTGTGTTTCTATTTGTAAATATTAATTTATATAAAATAATAATTTAAATAATATGTTTATAGTTTACTAGGATTTCAGTGATTTAGGTGTTATATCTGGCATTCCATTGTTTGTACAACAGCCTTTTAACGTCTCTTTAACAGGAGTTCTGGGATATTGGGTTGATTCATCAAAACTGTTAATCTCATGGCCCATTTTTCCCCAAAGTGGTTATTTGACTCAGTGTGACAATACAGCCTGCCATATGGCTACACCAATCCTACTCTCCACAAACAATAGCCCAGTTAACGTCAATACTTCACAGGGATTTGGCTTGTGTTCTGGAGAATTTGATTTTTTGTAAGAACACAGTGCAAAAACAAGGCTGGGAGAAGATGTCTCAGTGTCAGGAATGAAAGACAGGAGGACCAGTATAGAGAGCAAAGTGACCTAAATACTTTGAGATGAGTTATAATGCATTTGTTTAATAGATGAGGAAGAACATTTTTGCTTTTGCTGATGATTTATCTATATGTACACATATATATATAATAAATAATAAAAATTCACAGGACTATTAGGGTCAAGCTAAGGACGACTAGCATGCTGCCATTGTGGAAGCTAGGTGACAGTGCTAGAGGAACCCACAATTCTTCAAATGAACTCCCTGTTAAATTAATATGAAATACTGTAGTTCAGCTTTATGTCTCCGCAGGGCTGGAGATATGCTCATGACTGCATAGGTGGACACAGGTAAAATCATAGATGTTAAAATAACACGATTTGGCAGGGTGCATCAAGTTTTAAATAGAATCTATTAGACATCAATTTCCAAGAGCAGTCTCAAAAGAGGATAAAGTAAACCTGCTCTTGTCCATGGAATCACAACTGCTGCAAAGAAAGCATCATCTGTTGAGCTGTACAATTAAGATCTGGGCTTTTTAAAAAGTTCTTAAATATTTTCTTTTTTTCTTTACCGGTTAGCTAGCATAGGTAAAGATAATGATGGCAAACACTTTGATTTCTCTATCTTTACTTATTTATATTTAATCAGCTAAAAAGCTTCTTGATTCTTCTGTTTTATTTTTTATTGTTTACTGAACAGGATGTAAGTGTAAGAACTATGAGTGTTACACAGTTTTTCTGCCAGCTAGGCAAAATCTTTGGAAATCTGGATACATGGCAGACAGCAGTAACAGCTTATGCACTGGCAAAGGTCCCAAGCAGCAAACAAAGCCCTATGACTTGTTTTATTAAATCATTTCAACACTGCACAAGAAATTTGGATCCTATTGAAATCAATTGAAATTTTGGTATTAGTTTCAGGGCAGCCTTGATTTTACTTTTTGTTCTTCACAGGTTGGAGAGATGCACCTCTGCCAACCTCATGAAGTTCAACAAGACCAAGTGCAACATCCTGAACCTGGGTCGGGGCAATCCCAAGCACAAGTACTGGCTGGGCAGAGAATGGTTCAAGAGCAGCCCTGAGGAGAAGGACTTGAAGGTACTGGTGGATGAAAAGCTGAACGTGAGCCAGCAATATGTGCTGTCAGCCCAGAAAGCCAATCGTATCCTGGGCTGTATCCAGAGAAGCGTGACCATCAGGTCAAGGGAGGTGATTCTCCCCCTCTGCTCTCATGAGACCACACCTGGAGTGCTGTGTCCAGCTCTAGGCCCCCCAACATAAGAAGGATATCGACAGGTTGGAGTGAGTGCAAAGGAGGCCACGAAGATGATCAGAGGGCTGGAGCACCTCTGCTATGAAGAAAGGCTGAGAGAATTGGGCTTGTTCAGCCTGGAGAAGGCTCTGGGGAGACCTTATAGCACCTTCCAATACCTGAAGGGGGCCTACAAGAAATCCCCATCCCTGGAATTGTTCAAGTTCAGGCTGGATGAGGCTTTCTGTAGCCTGGTCTAGTGGAGGGTGTTCCTGGTGATGGCAGGGGGGTTGGAACTACATGATCTTTAAGGTCCCTTCCAACCCAAACCATTCTATGATTCTATGATGCACTTTTCCTTATGCTTCCAAAACTGTTCTGTCTCACCTTCTCCTTTCAAAAGATAAACGTTCCAAGGACAGCATAGTCTAAGCTTTAATTAACATATGTTTTGTATTAGTTCTGTTGTGTGTTGTGCTTTACCCAAATGGTCTTACACATATTTTCATAGGTGATCATGAGCTGAATATAGCATGTGCATGTGCCTGACTTCGTGTAAACACACTCAATGAGCACTCTTGATTTCCTTCTTACATCATTATTCCTTGATCCAACCCTACCCCATTGTGAAGCTTTTGAATTTTCTCCAGAATGCCAAACCAGGCTCCCACACCTATCAGCAGCTTCTGATAGGATGGGTAACAAAAAAGAAAAAGTCAGACATGACATGTGGCAAATATAAGCCTCATCAGCGGAGGAACTTCTCATAGTTTCAATGTATCATTGTATTCAATGTATCAGAGTTTCAATACATCCTTTCCTGGCTGCTGGTACTACAGTGTGTGGACATTGGCGTGCTTGCAAGAAATAGTCTAAGTATTTTTGTTTGGCTTTTTTTCAGTTTTTATTGATACTTCATTTTTCAAATTACAGTTTCTTTTGATCTGAAATAATAGCTGTAGAGCTTATTTTGTGCCATATTCAACAATTTTCTTGAAAAACTACTTTCCTGAAAGGTCTACTTGTTCAGAAGGTTAACTAAAGGAAGCAACTTGTTCATCCGGTGTGACGCGGTTGCATGGTTGTACAATCGTGTGACAAAGCCATCCAATAGCACTGTAACTTCCCATCTATCTGCTGTAAGCCACCTTGTCTCCCAGTGGCTGGCTCTCCTGGGAGGTAAGTCCTTCACTGGGAGCTTCACTAGGGCCATTGTCTGCAGATGGCTCTCCCTTACTTGCATTTCCTGAAAAGAATTAATTAAGATTAAAATAAATTTCATGTCTTTGATGCTGCAAGCTAGAAGTTATACACTTTGTCAATGACACTTAAGAGCCTTTTTATGCAGTTATAAACATTCAGAAAACTATTTTTCTCAGCTTGCAGTCCATTTCTGAAATTCTTTAGGCTAATGAATTAGGCACTTCACTTGTGCAAGACTTGTTCTCTTTTTGTATTATCTCCTGATACTTACCTGCAAGGCAGGAAGTGTGGGGAATATTATTTTTTTGTCTGGAATATGTAAAGGCCCAAGTACCCACCTCTGGTAGATCTTTTCTTCCTTATTCTTTGTCTTCTCTGATTTTGGTCTGCCACCCTGTTTCAGAAGTGCAGTTGCCTCAACAAGACTAAACTGTGCCATAAAATGTACTGATGGTGTTTATTATTTGATGTATCCTACCCAGAGTGGTCTCACTGCTGCACAGATGACCTTCATACTAAAGGAAACTGTTTTCTAGCGGAGACTTCCAAAAAGAAGGTGTGAATAGAATGTGTAAAAGATGACTGCTAACCACAACATTCCTGATTCGGTCTTGATTCAAGCCTGAACTATGAACACTGTTGCTTTATTTGGACTCTTGTATGGCTACACAGGGTGTCTCAGAGCTAAAGGAGAAGTCTTCAGCTGCTAAATTTTCTATAGGTGGGCTCCGATCTGGCTAACTTGGTCACATAAAGTATGCCTAAATGTCTAAATTCAGGCACAGGAGGGAGACAAGATGTCACTTTGGAGATTCTAAAGGTATTTCCTTCACCCCAGCTGCAACGCTGCTTTCAGAGGAGCTTATTTCAGGAGGACTGGTTCTGTTTAGATACCAATTAGTTGAGTAAGAGATTTAGACTGGATCCAAGTCTACCTGTTTGGGATGCAGTGAAAGGCCCCTTATAAAGGGACTCACTGTTATGCAGTGAAGTCCACCACACCATGCAAGGGGAATTCTAGTGTTCAGACATACTGTCTGAATATGCATAAACATTCTGGAGCTGCTGTTTTTAACTTAATTTCAAGTTGTTAACACATTCCCTGGAAAAAAGGCATCCACAGCTTTTTTCCACAATGGCCACTCTTCTTGTTTCTCGTTTTGATGTTTCCCATGGAAACCATCATGATTCAGAATATAAAGCATGTCTTTCAAATGCAACCATGGGAACTTCATTTACCAAATTCAAACCTTTTCAAGCACCATCAATTTCATAATTCCCCAGGTAAATTGCCCCCCAAAATGCCAACTTTACAACCTGGTTTTACACAAAACTTCATCAGATTTATAAATCATCTGCAAATAAACAGATTCAAACTTTCATCTATAATTTGTAAAGGCACTGCCAGTAAGTACCATCAAGAGTCATTGCATTTAGGAAACTACTTTTGTTAAATTATCTTCAATTACAACAACATATATTTAAATTATATGCCAGGAATAGATGATACATTCCATCATTAAATATTTCAGTCTGATCACAAAATGAAACACCTACTTCAACTTGGACAACATTTTTACTAAGTGGAAAGAAAATTACAGGTAACAGTTAAGCTGGATATATACACAACAGCTTCTAGATCCAGCAGTGAATAACCTAAAAGACATGTAACTTCAGCTGTACAAGACATTCTAAATATGAGAGGTTTTATTCCAGAAACTGCAATTTATGAGTGTCATGGTTTAGGCCCAGCCAGCAACTAAGTACCATGCAGCTGCTTGTTCGTACCCCCAACCCCTTCCAGGTCAGATAAGGGAGAGATTCAGAAAAAAACCCTCATGGGCTGAGATGATAAAAAACAATTTAATAGGACAGCAAAAGGAGAGGAAATAATATTATTGATAAAAGAAGATACAAAAGCAAGTGATGCATAAGGCAATGATTTCTCACCACCCGGTGATCAATAGCCCATGCCCAAGCAGCGTTACCCCTCAGCCAACTCCCCGCTGCTTATATACTGAGCATGATGCCTCATGGCGTGAAATGTCCCTTTAGTCATTTTGGGCCAGCTGTCCTGGCTGTGTCCCCTCCCCACTTCTTGTAGAGAAGAATCTGAGAAGACAGGCGAAGTATGAGAAAATGAAAAAGTCTTTGGCTTAATATAAGCACTACATGGCAACAACTAAAACATCAGTGTTATCAACATTCTTCTCAGCACAATGTAAACCATAGCCCCATGCTAGCTCCTATAAAGAAAATTATCTCAGCCAAAACCAGCACAATGGGTTTAGTAGTAACTCTTTAATTTTGTACTGAGACTTGGGTCTATGATATTGAGCTTTGAGCCTTTAGTTATCCTAATTTGACATTCCTAAGTCAAGACAATTCACATGGCAGTAACCAAAGGATCAACAAACATTTTGAAAAGCCATTTGCAGTTATATGTTATGATCACTGATTTTTCCAGTTTTTCTCCATTTTACTGAAATATGTTGATTTTTTTTGTTTATAGATCACAGGTGATGTATGAACTGGAAAGGTAATGATTCCAAGGAAGAGGCAAGATGGACAACACAGGATTCATCACAGTTGGTTGAGATTGCATCAGAATAGACCTTCTACAACTTTGCACTTGGATGTGAAGAATGGATTGTTTCATTAGCAATGCCTCTTGCTGCCACACTTATAAACAGCATCTACCTGGCATGAGGCCACAAATTGCAAGCCACAACAAGCGAGACTCAGCAGCCAGAATGAACAGTGTATCACAGAATCCAAAAACACTGCCATGAAGATTTATAATTATTGAAAGGCAGGAAACTCCTCTTTTTTTCCACTACCATGTGTTAGATTGGATCTCACAGTAGCTGACAAATAGTTCCCTCTCAGAACGGACTGCAAGGAACATAATCCAAATATTGTTTGCAGCATTATTCTCTCAAATCTAGCATCCAACATCATGCCAGGACCCCATACAACAGCCTGGCAGCACTCCAGGAACAGTCTGAAGCAGTCAGGTAACAACAGAGATGCAGTGCTTCAGTTCTGAAAGGAGGTACAGCAAGACTCTCGTGCAAGGAGGCACAGAACCAAGCAGTAATGTGATGCTTAGGAACATACGAAAAAAACCCAAAAACCAAAACCTGTTCTCTTCACTGAACACGTTCTACAGTCTCACTTGTCCACTCCTGCAGAATATGATTTTTGGGAGCAATAAAAGTGATTATAAACTTGTACTGACTGGCTGACACTGCTTTGGCATGAACTGCAGCACAACCTCCTCTCAAAAAGTAATTGGTGGTGTTCAGCCACCAGCATCTGAAGGTCATACAGTCCTTCTAGCTGAACACTGCAAATCTTTTTTCACAAGGAGGTGGGTTCAGGTTGTTGTCAGGAAACCCACAGCAGCAGTCTCTAAGTTACCATCCCATGCTCAGGTCTGGAGCAGAAATGGGTTTGATGTGGTGCCTATTTAAATAGAAGTCATAGTAGAAGTTTCAGTATTCCAGGGTGAGATAAGAGTAAAGATGACTGTTGAAGCAAGGTGACAAGCCAACATTGCTATGAGATGGAATTTAGTAGAAATGAACTGTCTAGCTGCATTACCATGGTGCTGAGGCCAAGCAAATATTGGCTTGAAGAGCAGGCATGGTGTACTTCTGCTTGCAAAATAACATGTTGACATGTACTTTTTAAACGTTCTCCTTGACAATCTATACTCCATAAATCTCACACTATGTGGTTTGTTTTTAAAATTTGACTCATCTTTGTGAACTCTTTCAATGTGTTTTTCTCTCCCTCTCTCAATTTGTATGTTTAATATTCAAGTATTTGGTTTTGGCTACTGATGAGGGCAGGATATTGAGCTGGGCAGACCATTGGACTGACCCATACACAAATGTTGGGGTTTTATTTTGCCAATTTGGATGGATTTAAACCTTCTTCATCTCTAACACAATCCACCCTGGTAGACATTTTCCCACCTTTTTTCAGGGTTTTCTGTAAATGCTGGGAGTAGCCTCTGTCCGTGGTGCTCGGTCAACAGTTGTTCTGCCAGAGCTGTGACATCAACTCAGTTTGGCGTTACACAGTCATAATGCTGTGAGAGTAAGGCCCAAAAGATCTAGAAGCTATACCCTGGACTGTTTAACCATCAGAATCAAGATTTCAAATTAGGAATATCTTGACCAGCAGAAAGCCATCAAAGAGATCAAAACATTCTCTCTGAACTTGAAAGGCACTGAGGGATACCAAGAAACGAATGAAAAAACCTACAGCAAAATCTTGAGTCCACTTTTGAAGAAAGACCAAGACTAATGTTTCAGGCTATCTCTTGAATCATACAATGGTTTGGGTTGGAAGGACCTTAAAGACCATCTAGTTCCAGTCCCCCTGCCATGGGCAGGGACACCTTTCACTAGACCAGGTTGCTCAAAGCCTCATCCAGCCTGGCCTTGAAGACAGCCAGGGATGGGGCATCCACAACTTCTTTAGGAAAACTTTTCCAGTGCCTCATCACCCTCACAAGGAAGGATTTCTTCCTTCTATCTAATCTAAATCTACCGACTGATGCTTTGTGTTTGTATCAGAACCACCAACTTGCTGGTTCTGAGACATTACAGTTTTATGTCCCTCAAACATCAGCCTCATTCCATTTAAGGTGGTCTGTCAGGCATAGATAGCCTAGCTAACTCGGTGTCTTGGAGAGCACATTTTGTTCCCAGAAATGCAACTGGTCTCCAAACCAGAAAGGGCCTGAACCGTGTTCACTGTGAAGATGAGTCCTTAGGACACAAAAACCACTTCTAAACTTGCAGCCATCCAGGAATAATTCAAAACGTCTCAGCCTGCCAAAACGGGACAGCTTTGTTGGGTTTTCTTGAGGATATCCAAATTTATTTATAACATACACAGATATAAAGGGGAGTTTACCAGAAAAACTGGTCTTACTGTCCTAAGCAGTAAGAAAAGATTGAAGGTATCTCACAGCTACATGGAAATTTATGGAGACAAAGGAGAAATACAAGGGGCATAACCAGCATAGCTATAATAAAACCAACCAGCCAAAAAAAAAAAACCAAAATAAAAACTCCCAAAACCAAAACAAGGATACTATCTATTGTGAAGTCGAAGCATGCAGGATCCATATTGAGATGTACCTAAAGGCTCAGTTGCAACTTTACAGTGAATAGAAGTTATTGTGCTCCTCCTAAGTCATATGAATCTCAACATTCTCGTTAGGTGCTTCCAGTAGACAAAAGAGGCTGCTTCCAGTTTAGTTAAAATCTATATTATGACTGCAAATAGACAGCCCAGTATTAGAAGACTGGTAACTTCAACATACCTTCTATAATCACAGCAGGAAGATTTCTCTATCTCTAACCCCACGAGAATGAAACTTTATTACACACTGTCTGCTCTAAACCAAATTTGTGTAGTGCTGCATCAGGAGAGTCTTGACCATGTACCCTGGAAAGTTCAATATGTTTCATCTATGAAAAGGGTTTTTCCACACTGACATAACTGTAATATTAACATGACTACAGACAGGGAAACATTAAGCAGAGTATTTAGGTTTTATTTATTGACAGAAAACATTCTGCTCACCTGTGGATGCTTTCAGTCTCCTGATATAATTAGACCAGAAAGAACAGTCTGCTTTTTTCAATCCTTTAAGAGTTGGCAAGGAAACAGTGAATTCCTTGTAGTTATCACCATCATCATTTGGCAGATACATAGGCCAGGGGGGTATCATCCCTGACATTCTTCTTGAGAAGCTATGAGGGTAGTTTGGATTTCTAAGAGAACAGGAGAAATTATCATTAGAAACCAATGACACGAAAAATAAAATGCAGGAGATTGGCTGGGTGAAGGAAATGTGTATCCAGTCCCTGTGGCCAATAGTGCCCAAATTCAGTACAGGCTTGTGAATTGTTCATGGTGCCTCACCTCAGACTAACTGGTTAGTCTGGTTCACTTTCTAGGGAACAGGTACACAGAACCTGTACAGACACAGCCTCATGGAACACCCTCAAGAGGCCTTGGTCCCAAAGCAACTCAAGGTACTCTCAAAAGCACATAAAGTCACAGTTCCCACACTAGCTTTCCAGAGATATTGCTCACTCTTGAGCATGGCCATAGCACAGTAAAGCTGGGGGTTATTCACAGGGTGGTTGGTAAAGGGTGCACTGTGTCTTCAACTGATTTCCCCTTTCTTTTGGGAATAAGGGAATTCTTAGCCAACACTCCTCCAAATCGGAGTCCTAGAACTAAGGTCTGTAAACAATGCCAAAGCTTTTGTAGGCCTCATATATTTAAGTAGAATTTGCAGCTGCACCATGGAGATAAAATTCGTATTACTTCTAGCTAAAAGTGTCATACTACAAATCCTTGGTAACTGCTTGACAACTTGGTCATGACTTTCCAGCAGCGTTGACCAAAGCCTCCTCTATAGAATTGCTAGAGGGAATGGAGGCTACTTGAGTGAGGGCAAAATCTTGATTACATTCCCTCTACTCTTTGCCCCCTCCCCAACCACAGCAATTCTTAAATGTCACATACTTACCCAGAGTTTACAAAATTCGAGATGTATTGCATAATTTGCAAAGAAAGGCTCTTTTCTTCCAGAGTAAATTGTTCTTCGTACTTCTGGTAGAACGGCAGTCCAAATGCGTACTGAACGTCCAGCAAGAGCTCCTGACCTGAACTAAAAAAATGTTTATATAAATATAATTAAAATCATCATTTATTTATTTGGAGGAGAAAGGGAGCTAATTTAATACAGAGAATAAAGCAAAATTTTAAATCATTAATGAACATTAATTAGAGTGTGGTGAGCTGTGGGATTTCTTCAAATCAGAACACCAAAGTAGAGCAAGCAATAACAAGGACAATTTGCCATTAAGTTAATGTAGGGTTTTCAACATTTGTCACAAGAGGAAATTGTGGAAGACAGCAGGGAATATTTTCTAAATTAATTGGGCATATAAGAGAAAGTGACAGAGGGAGAAAGCCACTTGGTTATTCCTTAAATGCCTCTTAAGTTTTGTACAGATTTTCACTAAAATTAAATTCAGAATGTGAAAGCAAGTGGTGACATGGAATCTGGCAGCCACAATGGAAGGTCAATTATGGTGTATTTCACAGATTTGGAATAAAATCCTGGCCCTTATTAACAGCAATTGGAGTTTTTCCATTGGCTTCATTGGGGCCAGCATTCTGCCACAAATCTCTGGATAAGGAAAGATGTAATAGGAGATGTTTATAAAGGCTTCTTTTAGTCACAGTTTTAATCTAATTTCTCTGCTGGCTGTGTGGTTTTGGTTCATACAATCTGTTCTCCCCAAGTTTTATATGGCATTCAAGTCAAAACAGCTTGAGATAATCACCTAGATCAGATTTATTAAAGATTAATTATTGTAATTATTAATACATATAATAAGGAATATTTCAACAATTCAGAGACAAGACTGGCCAGGCATGACAACACTTGAAGGACCTAGTAGAAAGGTTACACAACTCAACGTATTCAAGTCCTGCAGAAAAGCAGTGGGCAACTTCTGCTAATAAAATTGTAACTAAACTATGCTCAACACGTAGCTTTGAACAACAGCTCAGGAGGAGACATTTCTGGTATGGAGTTCAACTGTGTTTTCTGTATCCCACATTTAGATAAAGGTCTTACTGACTTTGTTAAATGCTGCAGGAAAGCAGACAGCATCAGGGGACCTGGGAGAAGGAACAGATGTCTGTAAGGTTGGGACAAACAAATCCCAGATCCACTCAGCAAGATTTCATCTGCAATGTCTGCAGAGGTTATTGTCAAAAGGTGGTACAACTGAAACTATTTTATCTTTGGACATGAAATGCAGCAGCATTGATATGACCCTGATACTCCTTCTAATAAAACAAAGCTTGTAGTTCAAACCATTATGGCAGGTGGGCTGAAAACAAGATGACTCCTTTACATTTTATGAGTGGTGGCACCAAAGCCTCTATTTTGAAAAGCAAACACACAACCCTGCAAATGAAATACATCTTTGGTTGTATTTTCCTTAGTCTTATCATAATACCTCAGTAATACTTTGCATCTGGAAAGTGAATTATTCACAGATTATTCACCAAAAAAATGTAGAACTGAAACAAGATTAAAGCATATTTTTCTTCCCCAAATGTTTATAGAAGGATTAAGCAAGATCATAGTTTAATAATTTTACTTTAAAAATAATTTGCTTGGCCCAGTATATTACATCAATGTTGTGTCAGTATTGCAGCAAAGGTACTATATACTTAAAGAAGCTATTTTCTTTTCAATAAAGAGTCACTTTTGAACAGAATAGAGGCCATGAAATTAGTTAAAATGTAACGACGGACAAATGTACCCATTTAGGGAAGGCATAGCAGAAGTGAACCTCGCTCTAAATCTAAAACATGTGAGCTGGGACTGAGGGTTTCCCCCCAAATAAGACTGTGTTCTCAGCCCTCGTTTCTAGAGGTGAAGTCTGTTAAGGTCACAGACCAAACTAAAATGCAGCAAACTCTTTAACAGGGAACTTCTTAGGATTGAAATTATTTGTACAACCATAATAGGTTTGATACAGAGACAGAAAATGGTACGAAACTCTACAATTTCACAGGCCGCTTTCAATATTTCTGGTTGATGCTACGACAGCCTGGGCAGTGAGTGTCAGTGGTAAGAGGATGAGAAAGAAAACGTGACTAAGAGGGGAAAGAGGCACATATATACGTGCACAGAACAGCAGCAAAGACAACTGTGAAACATATAGATGGACTAAGGGGAATATTTTGTCTTCTCCCTCAAACTCTAGTCATCGTCCATTACTGCCAGAGGGGAGGGCAAAATGGCCAGAAACACCCAAACAAGGATTTTGGAGGCTTATAAGACCTCTGAGCATACTCAAGGTAGCAGCAGGTAGTGATACTGTTTTCACTGGAAGAAAGGTGGAGTGAGAGAGAGAGGAGCGACAGATAAGCATGTATAGCTTTTCTATTGCACACTTCTGGCTCTACAGGGAGGTTTTTCTTGGCTGAGCTGCTCCAAACCACACTCCTGAAACCCCAGGGTGTCATACAGGTGATTCAACAGCATTAGCTCTAAATGGGGAAACGCAGTGCCCAGCAACTGGTGGACTTCAGAGAACAGTTTGATAAAAGGGAGGACCGCAAAAACAATGGCAAAAGGGATTTTTAAAGTGTTTTTAAGGAAGACAAAATAATAGCAACTAACTTCTCCTACAGAAGCCTCCTTTCAAGGAACATATCTGTTATTTTAATAATGGTGGTGAATGTAGTTACGTGTAAGGATGAAATCTTGGCTTTGGTGATTTCACAGCACTACTACTTCATGCAAAGGTATTGCTTCAAATCTTCAGTGTATACCTCTTCTTTCTAAGATGTCGATATTTTTAGAACCAGATTCACAGCTCTTCTCATGTGACAGTATGTCAGACTGGTAAATTGAGCCAGGGGAAGCTTGGAGCCAGACCCTACCACTTTGTTCACACTAAAGTGAGATTCCCTTGGAGAACTATTACTTCATTTCAGAAGGAACTACTGGAGTTCAGTTATCCAGTTTACAGAAAAACAGGTAGTAAAGTCAGAAACCTTGTGACATTCATAGCCAACAATTTAACAGCAGACCCTGAAATATCACTTGTTGGGAATTTTCACTATACAGAGCCAACCTATTTAATTGGGAAGGTATTGGTTCAGAGAAAATTTTCCTTAAGCCCGAGATGGAGTTTCCATTTAAATATTTCCAAGTAAGTAAGAGAGAAAGGGATTTCTTATCCAGCAGATACTCCACTGCTCTCTATAGAACTGTGGCTAATTTCACATACAAAGAACAGCTTCAACAGGGAAAAGTAAAAG
Organism: Rhynochetos jubatus; assembly: GCA_027574665.1. Lineage (NCBI taxonomy): Eukaryota > Metazoa > Chordata > Aves > Eurypygiformes > Rhynochetidae > Rhynochetos > Rhynochetos jubatus. The sequence continues at coordinate 10,702,053 of CM050648.1, read as the reverse complement.
ATGAGAAGGCAGAATTTAGAACAAAAATACTCAGGTTATGGTTCAAATTCTTTGGTTCGAATTCTTGTTCCAAATCAAACAAAGCATACATGTAAATCCAGATTTCCAACAGCTGAAGTATCTTAACCCCAAACTTTTGGAACGGTAAAATAAACACAACAGTACCTCTCCCCTCCTCCCCACAACAACAACAGAAAAAAAAAAATCCCAAGAAAACCCCAGTGAGGAAATCCTCAAAAATTTTTACTGCAAAACAGAATTGTCATTGATGGCCAGTCAGAACAGAATATGGTCTGGCAGACCACCATGCTATTCTACGTTAAGACTGAATGCCCAGCTTGGAGCTGGGGCTGTAGAAAGCTCACACTACGATCCGTTGTAAATTAGTACATACATCTCATTATGAAATTTGTCCTTGTTCTAAATCTGGCTAATTATTTCACACTGGAAAATAATTTTGATGATTAATGACTGACTATAGCCTAGCACTCCTCTCTCTTTTTTTTTTTTTTTCCTTTTGTTTAAAATAGTCCTTACTTTCCTAATGTAACATTTTCAACTAATTTCAAAGCCTTTTGAATCACAGCTTCTATTCTTAGTTGGCTTAATGTAGTTTTTGGTTCTTTTATTTAACTCCACACACAGCTAGATGCCAATGTAAATTAACTCAAAATTCAAATGACATCCTATACAATACCAAAATACACAACTTCCTACTGCTATCCAACCATTTAAATTTTAAAATAACAAGATAAACATAACTAGCTAGGGGTCAGCCAGAATTACTAGCAAATTACTGATGATGAAAAAGCAATTTGAAAAAGTATCAGTTTGTCATTAGAGAACATATGAAAGGGATATTTATTTATCTATCTCTTTAGCTGTATTGACCAATAATGATGGATATTTTAGTCCTCATAAATGACAGATAACTATTGACAGAGTACTTTTCTAATACATATGGTCTAGAACAAGAAACTAATGTGTGGGCATGAATTTACCTTTCCTTTTGTATTTCAAAACTTTTTACTGCTAACTAGGCAAAAGAATCACACAAATAAAAATTTAAACTTCCTGAAGAACCTGACAACACATCTTAAATAATATGTGTGAGGAATTGAATTGATATTTTCACTCAAAAATTCATTCTATGTTCATTAATAGAAACAGTTTTAGCCAATTTTCTTCATACTCTTTTTTATAACATTTTATATACTCAACCTACTGTCCATTTTATTACACAAAACCCTCCTTTTTCACAAGGGATACTGTTTTGGCACTTTGAGGTTTTTTGGCTGTTGGGTTTTTTGTTGCTTTTTTAAAAAAAATACATGATTTTTTAAAAATTAATAGTTTGTTTGGAAGAAATATAGTCTATCAGCCATATTTCCCAAGCCCCATCCTGAAAAACCCTGACCCTCTTCAGCATCCCCTAGCTTTGACTAGAAACGTTGGACAAAATTCTCATTCTCCTATCTTATATGAAGGCAGGCTCCACAGTCCACTAAGCGAAGCTTAGACAAAACCTAAGCAAACAACGTAAGAATCTTAAATTCCCAGCCCCATGACACTGGGGACAATAGCATGTTTAGTCATAAATGGTCTACTGGCTAACTCCTTCCTTCTTTCAATGCCTACACAAACCTCCCAGTTCAGCTAAAGCATTGTAACCCAGCCTCTTCAGGAGGTGAAATCAAGAGATCTGTTCATTTTGTTTCAGCTGTAATGACTATCTGAGAAATTTAGAAGAAATACTCAAAGTCGTCCAACTCACATTAGTCACTAAACATAGCAGATATTGGTGTTCTGTGACAGACTTGTGAGACAAGAAAACCATTAATCCTTTAAATGTAAACTTTTATGAGCATAACTGTTCATTCTAACAATTCTGTGAAAAGGTCCATGTTAGAGATGGGATCATGGTTTTGAGCTCCTAGCCTCATATTCAAGACCCTGTTCAGTATCTCATGGGCAAGGACAGCCCTGTCATTAGGAAAACAAAATGCTTATCCACTATCACTTGGCTTTGGTGAGAATAGGTCACTTACATGCTGACCGGACTGACCAGCACACGTGCAACCCAGACTCACAGAGAGCTGGTGATAAGTCTCCTGCTGATTTGAGTCGAGATGACAGGATAACAACCATGTCCTTGGAGAAGAGGATATGACCTATATATAAAATGCCACCGCCCCACTGCCTGCATGATCCTGTGGCCCCGTTATGTGTTTATTTTCATTAAATGAATTTTAAATTAATTTTTTTCAAGAAGTACTGGAAATACTGAATGTTGCTCTTTGCACATATCTATGTTCTCTTCATATTAATAACATCAGATTTGCAGAATGGGATGAAGTACCCTAAGCTGTTCACAGGCACCATTTCATCAATGCCATGGAAGAAGATCAGCCTACCAACACTGTACTTTGCCAGGACCGAAATGTTCATTTTGATGATAAACAAAAATCATTTTTTTTAGAAAGTATGTATAACCACATGTCTTAGAAAAGGAAGTTCTATGTGATTTCAGGGAGAAAAAATAATAATTAAAGGATAGCTGGATATTTATAGTAATTTAATGTAAGGCCTGGTGTGACCTCTGCAGTTCTAGGGATGCATTTGGCTCATTGTGTCTCCTCACACTACAAAGTCCTGCCAAACCAATGGGGGAAAGCATGTGAAAAACAGATGAAGATTTTTTCTTTCTTCTTCTTTTCAGGAAAATCAGGACATATGGAAAAAGCTTAACTCCTAACGGGATTAAACTGCCAAGTTTATCCACCTTTGTACCAAAAACGTCCTATAGATACATGTGACTTGCAAAAGTATCCTGGAGTTTGCTGTGTCTTTTCCACTTGGATTACTCCCAATACACGCAATGTTCTACTTTGCATTATAGGTGTGCCAATTGAAGAAAATAAAACTGAAGTAGCAGATAATAAATTCAGCAACCTGAAACTTTACAGTAATTGAAAATAAAATCATACATCTTAACACAGGAAGAAAGCACTTTTATCATCTTCTCAGAACTCCTAAATAACACAGAATACAAAATTTTGTCAGGGAATTACTGTATTAAAAATCTAGTAATAGGCATATTGACACTTCAGTGAACCTTTGAGGGACAGAAATTCATGCATTTGTTCAGTGTGCCTACTCCTGAGCTGAATGAATGCATGAATTTCCACAAAGAGGTGATGTGTCCATTCAAAGAACGCCAAGCACCAGAGACAGTCTGTCTAGATATATGGACTTTGTGCTTACATTCTAGATTACATTTTGTAGGGGCAGTCTGTCCCAACACACCACATGCAGTTCTAAAAATTGTTTTGTCCTTTTCTGAGTCTTTTAGCTGAATTTTGATTAACTTAAAGCCAACTTCTGCTTTTTTTTTTTTTTTTTTTTTTTTTGAGCTTGGTACTTTGGCTTTGCATATTTATGGATAATTTCCAAGATCTGAAAAACCTAATGAATGACAAAGACCCCGAAACCAACTGTGGGAAGAAAAAACAAATTGTCTAGATCTCAAGCCTTTAGCAACACAGCAACTGTCTGCAGTCTTACGAATGGCATGATGCGTTGAAGCAGTGAGAGAGTGTTTTCATAGCTGCAGCTGGAATAATGCAATGGATAATGCCAGAGGGATGAAAGGCAAAACCAAGAAGAGCAAAACACCTTTTAGGAGATAATGGGAGTACAACTTTATAGAGAAAAATAACAAGCTGTTGTTCCAACAAGTACATATAAGGTGATTGTGGTGCCTGCACAGCTTTGGAGACAACATGCATCTTGTTTTTGTGCCACCTCAGCAGTGCCTTATCTACTCTCTCTGTTTAGATGAGTTTCTTTGAAGTCCAGAGACATACCTTCCTGTCTGCCTCCACAGCACCCAGTTGACACTGTGGTTCCCCAACCTATGGGGTGTTGGTACTCATGGACTAACAGTTACAGTCAGGAGGAGAGCTTCAAGTGGACAACAAGTGGTGGACAGATTAAAGACAGAGATATGATTATTATGAAATCGAAAAAGTAGAAACACCTCCTTTAATTAAGAGGATATTAATAGCAGCCAGAATTAGCACAGCATATATAATAAATGGAAAATGAAAATACTTCACATAGTTGAATGCGTTTATACACAAACATATTTTTTTTTATCAGTCAGTTCTTGCATTCAGTTACAGGAATCATAAAAAGTGTCACCGAAATCCAGCCAACTATGTGAGCATTGGCACAAAGTGGTCTTTTAACAACTCACACCAACGTACATAAGAGTGCATAGTCAGGAGGTAAAGACAGCCCCAGCTAAAATGACTCAAACCAGACAGCAGCTCATTAATCTTGGGTGAATTTGTCCACTGCACAACAGTTAACAAAAGCTTTTGTGATGACTATTGTGGTAATGTTAATGACTCTAAGATAGAATCTCATTAAGTCTCAGTTTAGACCCCTTCAGTGACAATAATGATGCTTTGCCATCCTGCTGCAGCTGATGACCTGGCCTTCTCAGTGAGCAGAGCATTTATTTTATCCACCGTCTTTAAGACCTTCTGCATCACAGTGTGACTCGGAGACTATTCTGGCATGGCAAGCAGTGCTACTTCATATAATAGGCAAAAATTAGCCAGAAAGCTCTGGAAGGGTTAACGAGGCAAATCTTTGTACAGTTAATAATATTATCCTTGTCAAAACATACTTCTATCACATATTTCTTTACTGTAACTGAAGCTATACTCCAGCCCTGCCCACTAATCCTAGGCAATGCTGAGCAGTCACATTCCTCCCGCATTGTTTAGAATAAATGTTTACTCCAAGGCCTAAGTGTTCTCAAAAAGAGAGTGAGAAAACAGCATCTGGGTTATGTATATAATTTTTTTTAATGTGGGAGTTGGCTACGCATCCCGCTCCTTATTCAAAATGGGAACTGAAGACTAAAGCAGACATGGTGTCATGCCAAGTTCAGGAGAATGCCACCACGTGGAAGGAGATATTAGTTTGCTCTCTGTGAGACCCATTTGTCTATATGAATACAGTCAGTTCAAGGTTTTATGTGATTTTCCACGTCATAGACATCAGTTTAGAGTGGACTTTTTAATCCTACCCCTTGCATGCTTGAATGTGTGCACGTGTATACATTTCAGAAACATCCAGTTGTGAGACAAACTGTTGCTAATTGACTTTTACTGGCAAAAATTCTGTCTTGTTTAATAACTTTTTGTCTACATTGCATCATTGCAGTTGAGTCTGTCTTTACTGGCTGACTTCACCCTTCCTCTTGTTTATCTTGCTGAGAGTTATTAAGGGACTGCTCCATGTGAAACAAGAGGAAATACCAGTACTTTTTCATCTCTGCATTTTAACTCTCTGTTCAGTTACACATTTTGGAAGACAGACATAAAGCAGAAGAGATGTGACAGAGTAGAAATTGAAGAATGTGTTGCTATACTGTGCCTTAATTAGTGAATGGTCATTTCCTCAACCAGAATATTTAATCTAAGAGTAAATAGTCTTCCACTGTTGTAGTTTTCTGAACACAATATGATTGTAATGTACTCTTTCCAATACCCTTGTGAGGTAGCTATTAGCAGGTTTTATAGATAAAATATAATTATATCATCATCATTATCTTTATGATATAGATAACAACACAAAGAGGGAAAGATCCATATCGTGTAAGCTTACATCTTAGGAAGAATTTAGACACCAAAGACCAAAACCTCATTATTTTATGTCACGTTATGCTATGGACATAATACTATAGAAGTTTCCATTTTTACATGAGATCTCTATCTAACCCAGATGTGATTCAGTATCGAACAGGCAGAGAAATAATTTTCTGTCAAATGCCTAGCAGTGACTGGGAATATCTAATGAGGCATTTCTCCAGCTACAATGCACTGAGGGGGATCTGATGCACTATGTGTACTCACAGAATATTCTGTGCATGCCTACTATGTGCAAAACATACTATTGGTTATTGCATTAATTAACATAAAGAAATGGCTGTAACAGGGTTCTTCTATTCAGGAGTTTAATAGCTAGAGTGTTTGTAGGGTCCCAGATTCAATTATCACTTCTGCTAAGTTCAAACCCACACATCCTACCTTTCAGCCTAAACTGTAGGTTACTTGGCAGAGCATCTGCCTCTTCTCCTCCTCCTAAGAAGAGTCACAAATTTCAAAGAACTTGAGGACTGTCAGGATGCATTACTCCAGTAATGCAGTAAGGACATGTAGTGTCAAATTAGATCCTTTGGTACATGGATAATCTGAATTCTGCAGTTTCTGTTTAAGTGTTTGCCTTTTCAACCTAAGCAACATTTATTTTAATGGTACTTAAGCATAAATAAAGACAAAAGGAGTAAGAATGTAAATGCAGCATAGCAATTTGGGCCCATTTTTCCTCACAAGTGGCTTAGCCTGAGGCATTTGAGCTCTGTCTCACATTCCCACAAATTTCAGACAGCATACTGACTTTGTTCTCTTAAAGGGAGTTACAAAAAAGTGAAATAATAGGATTTGCACTAAAATTTGAAGTAATTAGCTTAGAAGACCACTGACAACATAAATATTAGTAAAATGTGTAGCTAAGTGCCACCTAAGCTATTGCTGCACTGAAGAGTGTGGGGAGAGCTAAATAACACAAGCACAAGAAAAATCTTAAATAGGGCTGGATAGAAGAGAAAATTTTCATCATTTCAAAATCCCTGTCTCAAAGCTGGTGACTCTAAGTTGTATAAGTACTATTTTATGTACTTACAAATACGATCTGAGATAATTGGGTCACTATCAATCTCCAAAGCAAGAGAAAACTTGCTAGCTAATTTGAGAACACATCTTTTCTTTCTGTGTGGCTGGATTTTTGGCATACCATAGCTTGGCCCTATTTGGAGCCTTGTAAAAGTCACTTATCTGAGCCTATCGGTAGCCAAACAGAGCACAGCAAACATTCCCGCTGAAGCTGCCAGCAAAATAACGGCTCCCCGAGGATTAACTTCCTCTCAGCTGAAAAGAAATTGAGCCTGTGTTACCGCAGCATAATGGCCTTCATCAGTAACCTAGATCTTGGCTGGTTCCTTTCAAATGCCTTTTCACTGTGCTATCAGGAGAGGAAGACTGGGAACTTCACAGTATCAAATGGTGCCGGTAGGAACCTGCTGTCCCTCCCCGAGCCCTTTCAGAGCAAGCACAAGAAAAAGACAAGGGTGTCAAAAATCTTTCTTGGAGAAAGGATGGGGCAATACAGGGAGGAGGGGACATGCTCCCTCATAAGGAAACAGAGAGAAGATAAGCATCGCTGTTTGCTTTGCCACCCTAATGTGTGGATCTTGGGGACAAGAGGGACTACTCTCATTCAGCCTTTGAGAGCATGGGACCAGGAGCTACTGTGGTGTGTCACACGGCAGCCCAAAGTGCTGATCACTCCCTGCAAACCTCAGGGTCTCATCCTGACTTCTGGGAGGGACTGAGTCTAAAACACAACCAGAGATGGTCACCTTAACAGCCCCTAACTACCAGCTTGTTCTGTGCCCAAGGGAACAAGGCATTTGCATCTCACACAGGCATTTAGACCTTTCTGTCTAAAATATGATACACCTTCTCTGCTGAAAATTTTTCAAGCAAGCTTCTAACAGGCAGGATGATATAGAGCTGGAGTCTGCAAATACCTTTCCTCCCACAGTCTTTCAGCTGATCACAAGTCACAGTGCTGTAGTCAGAAGGAACAAATCCTGGACCCTGTCCACACTGAAGACCCGTCAGTGTAAATGTGCTGAATTGACTTCAAAAGGGGGCAGCGTTAAATTAATGTCGAAAGTGTTCCCCCATTGACCTTGAGAGCTGTGGGCTCCAGGTGACTTAGACACATTCTGATTCTTTGTGGGAGATATATCAGACACAGAAGAGAAATCTAGTGGCAAAGGTAGGTAAGTTGGAAAAGAGGAACTTAATTTAGACATCTAACTTGAAGTGCCTCAGTTCAGAAACAGCATTCCTATATAGTCAACAGGGAGAAATAGTATATTAGAGCCCAATCCCTCCTTTGTTAATCCAAAGTTTTCACACCTGTATCTATTCATTTACTCCACAGGGTGCCCAAACAGACAGTCCTGTTTTTGCAAATTTTAAATGCAAGAAACATAATAAAATACATCTCCTTACCTGCTCTGTGAGGAGCTCTCAGGTACGTGGTACATGAAGACATTTCCTCTGGAGGTAGCAGCCCAGTGACTGGCCATGTTAATGATGGGACACGTGATAAATTGGTCTCTGATAAAAAGAAGGAGCAGGGAACAGACACATCACATAACAGAGAAAAAGGAAAGAAAAAATACCCGACAATCAACAGACCTCTCCCTATATTGATAATTTTCTTTAAATCTTCCAAAACAGCTCAACAACTCCTCAAGTCCACTGAGTGAATCCACATACATTGGGACCAGTACTGTTTAAAATCTTCATCAGTGACATGGATGATGGCATTGAGTGCACTCTCAGCAAGTTTGCTGACGACAGCAAGCTGTGTGGTACAGTTGATATGCTGGAAGGAAGGGATGCCATCCAGAGTGACCTGGACAGGCTGGAGAGGTGGGCCACTGCCAACCTCGTGAAGTTCAACACGGCCAAATGCAAGGTCCTGCACCTGGGCTGGGGCAATCCCAAATATAAGTACAGGCTGGGTGGAGAATGGACTGAGAGCAGCCCTGAAGAGAAGGACTTGGGGGTACTGATGGATGCAAAGCTGGACATGAGCCAGCAGTGTGTGCTGGCAGTCCAGAAAGCCAATCATATGCTGGGCTGTATCAGGAGAAGTGTGGCCATCAGGTCGAGAGAGGTGATTCGCCTCCTCTACTCTGCTCTCATAAGACCCCACCTGGAGTGCTGTGTCCAGCTGTGGAGTCCTCAACATAAGAAGGGTATAGACCGGTTGGAGAGAGTCCATAGGAGGGCCACGAAAATTATCAGAGGGCTGGAGTACCTCTGCTATGAAAAATGGCTGAGACAATTGGGCTTGTTCAGCCTGGAGAAGAGAAGGCTCCAGGGAGACCTTATTGCAGCCTTCCAGTACCTGAAGGGGGGCTACAAGGAAGCTGGGGGGGCAGGACTTCTTACAAGGGCCTGTAGTGACAGAACAAGAGGTAACAGGTTTAAATTGAAATAGGGAAGATTTAGATTTGATATCAGGGAGAAGTTCTTCACACAGAGGGTGGTGAGGCACAGGAACACATTGCCCAGAGAAGCTGTGGATGCCCCATCCCTGGAAGTGTTCAAGGCCAGGCTGGATGAGGCTTGGAGCAACCTGGTCTAGTGGAGGGTGTCCCTGCCCATGGCAGGGGGGTTGGAACTAGATGATCTTTAAGGTCCCTTCCAACCCAAACCACTCTACGATTCTATGATTCATCCTCTATGAGCCCAGTACAGCTCCAAGTTCACTAAAATTTTTGTTTAATGGAGTGTTGAACAATGGGAATTATATTAAATAAACCAGACTTGACAGATGAGGAGAATCCTGGACAAAAAAACCAATGCTATTTTAGTCTAGTTTATAAGGGCCTATGCTTGTAACAGTATAAAGCTCATCCTTCTGGCATCACTAGGTTGCGACGGCATCTTGTAAAAGGACTTATATATTTCTTGGGTTAAGGATCAATAATATTGTTTCTGAATTTGGATGTGTGTGATTTTTTTTTGGAATAGAGTTTCCAGATCTGGACGAGGTAAGAGACCACTTTTGGAGATATCCTGCAGGGCCTCTGGCACAGCTGATGAATATGGAATATCTGGTGCAGTATGTCTGTGAGTGAAATGTTAAACAAAACCAATGCAATGAGATAGGTAAAGGATCAGTTTATCACCAGCTATTGCAATGAAAAGGTATGAGTGAAGCATATGTATCCAAAACTTCCTAGTTTCCGTTGCCCCAAGAATTAGGCCTGGAAGATGGGGTGAGCAGTAGGTGGAAGGAGCACAAGCAGTTCAAGAGGGGCAGGCAGAAAAGAGAACACCTTACTGCAAGGTATCTTGCTATGATTCCTCACGGCAATATTATGTATACACATATCACCACTTCTCATTCTACATGTGCGTGAAGACTCAGCACACCCTTTAGGTGTTTATATATCCATAACTACATGAGCACACACAAACGTATCTGCTGCGGAAGTGGGAGGTTTCGGTTCTTAGTCTAGTGAATCTAAACCAGTAGCTGCTTCTTCAGACTTGGTAGGTAATAAAAGAATGACTGCTGGCAAGAAAGAACAGTGTCAGAGATACATAAAAACATATTGCTATATTTAACTGGCATGATTATGAAAGGCAACTTTTGGGTAGCTATCTTGGTTCAGCAGTGTATTTTAAGCCCTTCTGTGAGACCACAAGCTATGGGCTGACTGACCACAATACTCTTTGACAGTTATGGTTGACAACACCCATATGAAACAAAAATTACTGTTCCTCCCATGCCTACCAGCATGGGGTTTTAAAGGAGCAAATGGTCTTTGAAAACCAGGGAGTCTGTGGAGAGCATTAGCTCTCGAGAAATGCTTTGAAATACATTTCACCACTTAAAACTGATTCTCAGTTGGTGCTATGGGCAGAAAAAAGTCAGCTATTCTGGGGAAGTAAAAAAAAATAAATAAAAAACTAGTAACCACAAAAATAAAATGGCTGTTTTTCACAGGCATGAATACCAGAGTTAAAAAAAAAAAAAAAAGAAAAAAGAAAATGAAACTAATTTTATAACTGGGAAAAATACCAGAGATTTGCAGCTAAAACAATTTTAAAAGTGGAAGTATTTTAAAACTATAAAATATGCACAATGTATGTAGTTTATAACAACCACTTATATTGCTTTGACACACTTTATAATATCGTTAAAACTTTAGCAATTAATTATAACTTCCTGACATAGAACTTTTCTTGGGTTACACATCTATGCAGGTAAAAGTTTTTTCTTAAAAAAAAGCCACAAAACCAAACCAACAAAACAAACACCAAAAAAACCCTAAACCCAAATTCCTCTTTTCTCCACCATGTATGTGATAGCAATGTAGATGACTGTCATTCTGCAACTGCTCTTCTCCTGTAGCCGGAGTAATTATCTAAGTGTTTAAAGTGAAGATGTCCTGCTTTCACTAGCTCATGGTGACTTCAGGCCATTCACTTTCCTTAGCCAAGTCAGCCGCCTCACACCGTAAAGAAGCAGGTGATCCCTACGCCCACGAGGCTGCTGCAGGGCACTCGCAGGATGAGAGGAGATATTTGGGTACGTCACACCTGCCGCAAGCAAGCGGTGTGTGCCAGCTGTCCTGGCTTCGCAAAGTCAGTGTCTGCACCACACTGAGCCCGTGGGTGACAAAATGTGACAGCTCTGTGCTATAACAGCTCCTTATGGAGGTACCTCTGGGTTGGAACAAGGGCTTAAATTTAGGTTCTTCAGTGGTTTATTATGGCTTAAAACCTTACTGATCTGACTGAAGTGTCATATAGCCCCATGAGTAATGGTGGTGATGGGAAAGCAGTGAAGATGTGTTCTGGCTTTAATGCCTATGAACCACAGCACCTCCATGTATGCTGCATGCAGTGGCCCCAGATGCCACAGGGATGGGTGGCCTGTCCCTGGGATAGCCTACGAGGCAGGCAAATGCAACACAGTGCAAGACTCAATAACTGGCACGAAGCTCAACCCACAAGCTTCTGGCTTGTTTACTACATGACCTCAATGCACCAGCACACCTGGACCACCCAGAAACCTTCCCCAAACAGATTTGGTCACTCCTGTCTTGGATCAGATGTTTCCAAGTGAATCTTGGCTCTGGTTCATCTCCTGCTCCCTGAGGCTCCCCTGGAGCAATGTCCTGCAATTCTGGTGGAGGACTAAGACTTACTGTAAGGGAAATCTCATCGCTAAGGTCTCATGGAGAGGCTCACTGTGGGACAGAAAGCTGTAACACTGAGAGAGCAGATACCAGGAGCTGTAGCTATGAGGTCTCAGTTGAGGACAGAGGTGAAACAGCTTGGACGGGCACACTAGGACACAAACCACCAGTTTATAAAGCACATCACCTTAGAAGTATAAAGAGTTTTCATAATAAATCTGCTCATGATGCAGAGACAGGAATAGGGAAAGCGTTTTTTGATTTGCTTTCCGAATATCTGTTCCATTTAAACATTAGCCCCTGAGTTTGCACAAAGGCAGCAAGAAGGAGGTAAGGAGATTTCCCCTCAGTTTGCCTCCTTTCAGAAAAACAGGTCCAGTCCACCACAGCTCAAGACCTGTAACTGGCTAAAGCAAACTGGCTGCCCATGGGGGAGAGAGCAGAATCCACAGATTCCTCTGCAGAGCAAACCACCATGTGACTGAAACTGAAGATACCCACCAGTCTCTGAGGCCTACCACAGGTGTCATGAGTGCTGTGGAGTCCTGCTTCAACAGAGCAATGAACTCTTCAAACTGACTGTTATCCAGAACTGCTGGACCCTGATGTCATACCCAATTAAGGGTCCATGCTACGCATATATACTAGGTGGTGTGAACATGGCCCGCTGCTCATCTTCCACTTCCCAATGGTGTCTGTCTGCAAAGTTTCAATGCAAAGTGTGGGAGTGTATATGCTGGAGGTAAATTGCTCATGCATCTGCTGACATTTCATCACTATCTCCATGGGAAGATGCTGAGAGGCACTGTGAGTCTACAGTGTGCCCTGATGGATCAAACAAGGCAATAATTAGTTATCGTGTGTTCTGCTTTCAGCTCTGCAAGAAGACTTCCTACAGAAGCATCCTAGTGCTTGATTCTGCTTTTTCTCACCATGGGAAACCATACACAAAGGGAGCAATATGTGGATTGGGTAACATTAACAATCACTCTACACTGGCATAGATACACACAATGGTCAAGGAAATATATGAATAAGATTAAGGGAATTCTTCTGCCATAGGTAAAATGGAGATGAGCAATGCACAGAACGGGGTTGGGAGCCACTTTTCTGAACATTCACAAAAGCTTCACCATTTTACACAGAATACTCACCTGTAGAAAGCCTGACATTGTGAACAAATATAATTTGCAGGTTTGATAATATAAAAATCAGTGTAATTGCTGAAATCAAAGCTTTCAAACCTGACCACTCTCCACATTTGCAAAAAACTAGGAAAAGTATCTAACCGTATAATCAGGTGACTGTGAACAAAAGCCAGTCTGTTAGTTCTCCTACTGTCACAAGGATGAGAGGATTCAAGAAATTGTTCATGCAGAGTGTGCAAACAATCAAGACATCTCTGACATGAAAGAGTACACAAAGTAGTCTGAAACCAATATGCAGTTCAGGAAAGACAATTCAAACTTTTCACAAGGCATAAAAATAAGTACAATTTCTGTTTACCAATGACACTGGAAAACTCACAGAAAACAAAATTATATTCCCCATTTTCTCTCCATTTGCAGAAGAATTTCTCAGGTTTTTCAGAATACAAATGCTCACTTGAGATAAGAAAAACAAACCTTGCTTAACCCCAGTTGTAACAGGATAAGTTTCTTACCGGGTAGCATTTTCCAAAGCCCTGGAAAAGGAGGAATAATCATCGGTTGAGTGTTCAAGGGAGTAATACCATGTAGCTGCATCTTCAATGAATGAGTTGGAGTCTTCTCCTCCCAGAGAATTTTGCAGAGCTTGATAAAAGGCTGTTTTACTGTTGACTCTTCCTTGACTTTCTTCAAATTTCTGAGAACACAATGCACAAAGGAAATTTACAAATAAAACTAAAGGATACATTTTTAATGGAACAATACAGGCTCAGATCTCCCTCTGCTGGAATGAGTCCTCTCTGCTGTGATCTCTGATTCCTACGGGAAGAAGTATGGGACAGTCCTACTTATGCTTTCAGAAGACTGTCATCAGCTAGTTGTATTGGCTTCCAATAAATACTATAGGACTGATTCCCTAAGCTGATAAGTCCAAATCATAGGTACAGTACTGTGCAGACATAGCTGTAATACTACAGAAACCCAGCTGGCTCCCATGTAAATAGTCCACATGGGCAGTTTTCCAGTGTGAGTGTGCCCAATGGTGTCTTTCCAATGAGGTCCCTGCAGGAAATTTAAAGGGGAGAGCGGGAGATATTGCTCCTTTCCCTTGAAAAGTCCAGAAAGCAAACACATCATATAGTCATTTCCTGTGCTAAAGGGCCTTTCATGTGCTAAATGTGGCAGTTTCATGGTTATATCACTCTGCCTCTTCTGTAAACACCTACAAAGAAAGAAATGTGGCTGCCCTAAGGCCTGTATTTAGGTCCCTTCTGGACTAATACCTGTCTTAGCCCTGGAATAGACATCTCAATCCTCCAAACCCCAATGAAAGTAGCAGCTATGATCTTCAAACTTCATAACCCCTAGGACTTTTCAGAGTCCTACCTTGAAATGCCCTTTTCCTGAGATCTGTGGTCTGAAACCTTTCCTGACGTAAAGGTATCTTCCCCAGAGCAGAGTGCCCATGTCACTGCAGAATTACTGATAGCAGGGGGGTCATCTTCCATGCCAAGCTGCTTACCCAACCCTATTTTTAACAATGTTAGAGACTGCTGGAAGTTTTCACCACATCCATCTTTAAGGAAGTTTTTATGTTATCAATTCATCTTTTAATCTTTTTTGGTTTTTTTTAATAATTTATTTCAAGCTCAGAAACAGAGCTGAACCTTCTTGTGGATCAAGTCCTTTCTAAAGAGGGCACCTTGTAGGTGCATGCTGGATGAAACTTGGTCTAAGAAGTCCAGAGAAAAAGATCTAATAAACCACCTATATTATTCTGGGCATTCAGTCTGATGCAAAATAGGCTGGAGCCTGCCCAGTCCAGTAACCATAGATGCTTTACTAAACATATTATTTTGATGGCCTGCAGCTGGTTTTCATCATGCAGCTAGGTCTTTCCACAACCCTATACAGAAAGTACAGAGGGAATAATTACTTTTCAACAGATTCACAGAAATGAAAGATGGAAAATTAGTCTCCATCTACTGAGGCCGAGGTCTGTTCTTTCTGATATACTCTAATGCTTTGTGGATTTTGATTAAGTGACTTTACAAGGCATTTCAAAACACTACCAAATACCCTAAGGTGCAAAAAAGATCTTGGCAATATTCCTTTTATTTGTAATAAAAGCTGCTTTTGCTAGATTTTGGCCCATGCAATGTGAAAAGAGTCATGTGGTGCCAGTTTTAGTAATACAGCTTTATTTCAAAAAAGATCTCCAACTCACACATGACACATCACTTCATGTGCACAAATACCACGTATGAAACCACATAGCACACTTGCCTGCAAAATCATTCAGTTTAAATACAGCAAGGACACGTATATTTTTCTGCAAGAAACAGAAATTACTGCTGAAGACTTAACTGCAGATTCACTAATTCAAAAGCAATCTAACCACCAGCTTCAGCACATATCAGTTCAGGTCCCTTACCAGCAGAAGCATTGTTGCTGTCTAATTGGGAATCTCTCATTTGGTGACTAGAGCTGGTGGATTTGGCTAGCAGATATGGATAAGAACAAATGTTTTCCTGTGTCAACGCAGAGCCCAAGCTCTTACGTGTAAAGCATCCTGTATAGCAACTTTCATGCAATGCTTTCATTTTATTGTTTGGTTGGTTTTGGTTGGGTTTTTTTTAAGGGATTTGTTACTTTATTCTACACCTGTAGTGGATAACTTAGAGGGGGAAAAAAAGAAAAAAAACACTTAGGGTATTGATCATGTATCCTAGGAACTGATCCTTTACTGCCTCATCAACTATCAAGCACCAAATAAATATCACAGTTGAAAACCAAAGAGAAGGAGATGGATTGTCAAGCAACGCATGGTTAAGCTGAGGAATTCCTTGTCCATGGTTTTGCAGATGCCAAAATTGGTGAAGATAAATTTCCACGAAAAAGTTTTTGAATTAAAACAATGTAATACATAATATGCTGATGGTTATTCATTATGGGAAGACCAGTACAAGCTAGGAAGTCCCTGAAATGCAAAGTGCTAGGTGTTTGGAGGGCATTTAGCAAAATTATCAGACTTGCTTACCCTATTCTTGCAACCATCCACTCTTAGCCACTGCTGAAATCAGCATTCTGTGCTAAATGGGCCTTTGATCTGACTCAGTGCGGTCGGTCTTAGGTTTTTACTGAGCCTATGTACTAGTTTCTGTGCTTCAAAATGCCCCAAAAGTGCTGGTGACTTTTCTCAGCAACCATTGATAACAGAGTGCAGTCCTTGAGATGTTTTGAGTCAGATAAAAGAGGACTCAAGAGGCAGAGATGAAAACAGAAATGGCATTTGTAAGACATTTTGAGACTTTTCACCCCAACCAGCACAAAATAGCACAGTCTGAAACACGATGTCTCAAGTGTTACTTTGGCTACAATATCATATAATCTCAACATGACTTTAACACGATAGCACAAAACGAAGCGATGCACTCAAAATATAAATCATGAAACATTAAAAAAAAAAAAAAAGGATTTTAACTTTTCAGGAATTGATTTAATTTGACCAATTTTCCATATTTCCCATTAGAAAATATATAACCAAGGAACGTTATTCAAATAGCAGTACATGCAACAGCTCCTACCAGATTAATAGAAACAGCACATTATGTAAAATAATTTACAATCCGCTAACCTTTAAAGAGGTATTAGCACCTGACCTCGGAGTAGGGTTTTGAACTATTTTTAGAAAGTAAGAAAATAATTAAAAACAGCAGGTGCACCACTTTCTACTGCTGAGGTGATGCAAAGCGGTCATAAGCATTGTGTAAATATTGAGTTATACAATGCTCACTGTTCTTGTTCCTGCAGCAAAGCTTCTGGAGCATGTGAATGAACCTGAACCAGTGTTTTATTTAAGAAAAATTATAGCAGTTGGTAGACCAAACGTTTACATCTTCCAAGGGGAAAAATGTATTTTTCTGACAAACTGGAATAGTGATAACACTGACAGAGTATGTCCAGATCTTAGGTCTTAAATGGCTTTTGATGAATGTTGTCACAAAAGATGGTGAAAGACTTGCTGTTCAGCAGAGTGTTTCAAGGATTCCAGCTAGTTACAAGGTGAAGTAAAGAGCCAATATTAACCTATTCTCCTCACTGATGGTATTATGAGGGCACTGCTTCCCTGGTCATTACAATTAATACGTACATACCTGCCATCTGTTGCACATTGTATAAATAAATAAATTAACTGATTAATATAGTGCAGGATGGAAAATTCGGTCTGCATAAATTCAGTTGTTTACATTGAATAATAAACTACATTTCTATCTATCTACTCTCCTATGTCCTGGTTCTGCAGCCAATTAGATTTGTACAAAGGAGGGAAACAAAAGGAAACACATAAAGTGCAACCTTAGTCCTCCAACTAAAAGGAAAGTTAACAACCCTTGCAATGTGGAGATTACATAGTAGGCACAGAACATATGGAGGATGTAAACAGGGCCAAACTGACTTACATGCATATATATATACAGACAAACACAGATATAGACCAGCATGAGTGACTCTCTATATTTAATGCCAGTTGGAACCATTAGATCCTCCCACCTGGGCTTCACATATAGTAGAGGGATAAAATTTTGTCCAGTTGGGAATTGAAATCAATATTTTTAAAAGTTTCTGCTCAGCTGCCCTAATCCATGACTGTTCAAAGCTAATACCCCTGAAGGTCTGCCATGGGAATTGCAGTTAATGGGTTCAGGCTTAACCGCTCCATATGCCACATAGTAGTGCATTATGGCACCACTTGCCATTCCCTTAACAAACTCTGCTTTGTTTCTCACTTAGTTTCAACCATCTGATGGCTGCACTGAGGACGAGTACGAAGTACTCCAGGAAGTGGTAAATGTGTCTCAGTTCACATGAATAAGCATTTAAGCGAATGCCATAAAATGGTCATTTCCATGGGGAAGACATTGAGCATGAATGTACAGGGTACTCCCTGCTGCAAGCACCATTGGGAGACCTCGGCCTTTAATTGTAAACAAATCAAACATAAATGTTTTGCTAGCACGTAAGTGGTGCCTTCTTTCTATTTCATTTTTAATAGTAAAGGTCTTAACAGGTATAAGCACAGTGTTGCAATGGGAGTACAGAGACACCCAACACAACTACATGCCAGTAAGGTCCTACAGAATAACACGATGACAACTGGATTTACCACCTTTAGGTCTGGTTGCACTCTAGAGGTTTTACTTTTACTCCTAAGACTACTACTAGGAGTTGATAAAACCTGCACGCAACTCCAGTCTAAGGAGATAAGATTTGCATCATGTCTCAAGCTTGCTTGAATCCAAATGGCTAAAAGTGCCTCCTCATCATTTACAGGACAGGTATTAACAAAGCAAGACCAGAATAATAGAGAAAACCCTTGGCTGAATTTGCTAGCACAGCTATTCCCAGGAACTGGTGGCACAGGTCAGCAGGGGTTAAATTTTTCTGTCCCCCACTCTTTGCATCTGAGTACACAGAAATCAGTCATCCTGAAGTACATGGAAATGAAGGGCTTTGCCAGTTCCATACACTTGCCACAGGACCTTTTAGCTGTGCCATTTATCTACCCAAATACATTCATGGTTCTTCTCTCTACAGAGTTGAAGCACATCCACATGGATTTTCACTCAGGGAGGTTTGGCCCCCTCTTTGTAGGACAGATGAAATAACCTGGTTGGAGCTAGAGGCAAACTATGAATTATGCTTTGGTTCCCTGCGTTGAGTTCAGCACTCTGACCACCAGCTAAGCTCTCCCACCTTTCTTAGTATATCAGTAAAACCAGCTTTGGGTTTTCCCAGGAAGATACAAGTCAGATCTACGTCTACACAGTAGATACAGTCACATCTACATCATTTACAACCCTTAAAACAAATAAAGTAGAAGAGTGGGATACAGTGTGGGTTGTCTCAAATCCTTCTTCTAGGTCTGTTGTGGGGAGAGGACAGTTAGCACAGATCAAAGATCCCTTATGACATTATGACAGAGGAAACGGGGCACAGACTTATCGCTAATAACCACCACCCACACCAGTGTCTGACACTGCAGCAAAATATGTCTGTGGCCTATTCAGGCCTTTATCATCTGACTTTGACTGCCACTATGCATGGTCATGGCTGTGACGTAGAAATGCTCTTGATGACCTGAAAAATGCATGTTCTCAAATAGCTCAGTGATGGAGAAAGCACTATTTTCCCAGCAATTAACACACTAACTGCATGGACAGAGAAGAAATCAGGACACTTAAACATTGCAGCAAGTTTTTAAGAAAAGAAAACAACCCAAAGGCAGGAATATAGACTGGTTAAAACAGTCATATTCTCTCAAGCCCTAAAAACCTGAAGACACAGGAAAATAGAAATAGAGGAAAATGTGCTTAAAAAGTCATCAGTTCTTGCTGATAATAACAGCCTAAGGAAGTCAAAAGAGAGAAAACAAAATATAACCACCTACCATGAACATTATTAATTTTGCGGAACAGACGGAATTTGCTTTACAGCAGTGGCACCAAGTCAGGTAAGTACTAACAGCTAGTAAAGAAGCTGACTATCCTTCTAAGTAAGGATAGCTAAACCCTTGCCAAAGGAGATCAGATCTCTCACAATAGGAGATTTTAAACCAGGTTGAGGCAAATATGACCATTTCTTAGGGTTGAGTTGCACCAAGTTTCTGAGTCCACTTCCAATCTTATTTTATGCAAGCCTTTAAATAAAGAAGATATTCCAGATTTTCTTTTTGAAAAGGCAAAATTTTACTCAGTTACAAGTGTTTTTCCTTTTCATTTCAACCTGGCTTTTAGCATTTGTGACTTTCATTAACACCATGATTTGTTGCATAATTTCTAATACATCATGGAATATAATTTTGGTTTTGCAGACAACAGTCACATGTGGAAATAGTGGTAAAGGAAACAACTTCACTTCCTAGTCTTCATCACATGACTTGTAATGAGGTTACTGAAGTTTATTCCTGTTTCACAGGGTCTGGATCATCATCTGCAGGCGTCCAGCAGGACAGTATATTTCCTATGACTGACATCCCCTTTTAATTGATTCCAAAAGGGTAAGATCATTAAATAAGAGCAGAAAACTTCTGATGGAGATTAAACAAGCAATACCAACTTTTTTCAGGTGGGTGAAATAGCCTTCTTTCAAAGGGATAATTTTGCCATTAATTCTGAAGTAAATTGGTCTATGTGTTATTGGCTACCAGCAAAGAGAAACTGGGATTAACCTTTCACTGCCTCTAAGAAATGAAATCCACACAGCTGCAGAAAGGTGGCAACAGACCTGCAGTTCACTTAGTTAACCCTCAAAATAATCCCTGCTGTGTTACATTCTCCTGTTGATTTCTTAGCGTATATCTGAGCATGTTGGAACATTTAATTTAATTTGTCAGTGTGGAACATGGAAGTGCTATTGTTCTCCATTGTAGAGAAGAACAAATGAACTGGAAGAGATTGATATACTGTCTCAAGAGCAGACAGTGTCAGAGGGTTGATAAGAAGACACAAAATCCCTCTGGGCAGACCTTCATGCTTTTGTGGAGTTTTATGTCCAACATACAGCATGGATGCAATTCCTTTTCATTTCATCAGTTTATGACCTGAAACCCTAGCCCACAAATCAGGTCAGTGCTATTCTTAGTCTTAGCTAGTCCATATTCAGAATCATCTTTACCAGAAAACATACTTCTTAAAGTCAACAGAGAAAAAAAGTTGCCACAAAAAAAAAAAAAAAAAAAAAAAAGGTTGGCGTAGAAAAGACTGACTTAGGCCTGCTACACAGTGAAAAACCTCATAATCAAGTTATCAACTTTCTTTCTCTTCTGTGATGTATAGCTGAGATTTCTATATAAACAGGATTTCAGAGACAATATACTACTGCATATTCATACATGCTATATCATTGCTGATCTTTTACCTTTTCATATCTCCCTTAGTAGTGTTATTCAACAAATATAATTATGCCATTAATCAGCCTAAACAGGACTGGCGGGAGATGGCCAATGTGCTTGCATATTTACATGGAGTATAATTCACAAACTGTAGAAAATAAAGAGGATCTGTCCTGGCTGTGTACGATTACTGTCGTCACTATAGTAATGGTAATACCATCTTCCCTAACAGCGGGTGTCCTCCTACCTTAATTGCCTTAGCTCTGCTGATCAGCCCATCTTGCTGAGCACTTCCAATAAGCAGATCTACTTTCCGAAGTGGAGGGCGCTGCAGGGCTTTAGCTAAAGGCTCCCAAAGGTAAATTCCATCCATCACTGGACCCCAGTACTGGAATGGACCACTTAGAGCTAGGAGCTAGATTAGGAAAAAAGCAATAATAATGCAGTTAAATTAGCTTACCTTCAGCATTTCCATCTTACTTATGTTTTGCTAGCCTTCAAATGCACAAGGGATCAGTTAATGTAAGTGTAAGCTCACCACTGGCAGGAAGAAATGCTTTTGCTAACAGTCTCAGTAAAAGAGCGGAATAGACCAAGATAATTGGTCTTACAGCCATAAAAATATTGTTTTAAATTAGGAATTTGCTCTATGCTGGTCCTGATTGGAAAATGTATTGCCAGTGGGTATTTTAATCTGTGGGTGAGGGATCCATCTCTAGCATCATTTATACTGAAGCTTTCACAAGTCTCCCACTTAAGAGACAGAGCACTGATATTCCTCCCCACTTCCTTTTCTGCAAAAAATGCAGTTACCGAAGGTACAGACACTTGATTCTCCTCTAGAGAAACACCCAGGGGCAGATGACAGGGGACTTAAAGAAGATAAAAACTATATTTCGATTAATTTTAGAAGACATGTTCAAAGTAGTGTAAAAGGAATTTGTCTAAAGAGTACTCAAGCTATGAGTATTCAGATCAGAAGTGGATGTCATGTACATTGGAATCATTCCACCAAAGCTAGTCCAGTTTCTCTTTCAGAAGAGTTCAGCCCAATTTATTTTTTAAGCTTCCTCACAGCTTCAGGTCAATGAAAAATTTTTGATTCCTTTCCAATAGCATTTATTTTGCTGCAGTGTACCTTAGTCTGTGCATCATTGAGGACACGAGCAGGCAACTGGCGGAGACAGGCTACAATTTCCTTATTGGTGGATGAAGGGCAGCCCACATCTTCAGCCAGGACTTCTGCTTGGGTCTGTGCTCTCCTCTTAGTAATAATGGATGCTGGAGAAAAAGCTGAACCTCCCTGGAAAAGAAAGATAATATCAGTCAACACATGCTGTCGAAAAATCTGGGACCCTGGTGCAGGTAAAAAAGATGAGAAGAAAAATCTGCCCGGTTGCAGAATGTAAAAGACTGGTATTCAGATCCTGAGAAGCAAGTTTGAAGGATCAAAACAAAGGGGAGATGGATAGGTTTGGCTGTTTCCAGCTCTGCCATCGTTATTCTGGGAGACCTCTGAAAAGCGCTGGTTATGTCTATAAGCAAGTCACAAACCTTTCTGAAAACTTTGCTGGAAGGAGAAACATTCTGAAAGGAGCAGATATGAAGGAGGTACTGTGAGACACATCAGGGAATGGAGAGTCCATCTTACACAAGGAGAATAAATAGAGTTTTATTTCCTTAACAGTGATAAACAAGGACTGAGATCAGGCATGATCTTATAAAAATGAATCCATGAAGAAGAGCTATTTATATCTTAGGACAACGCTGGTAGAAGGCCAAATGGGCATTAACTATTCATATTGAGTGTAAATAAAATTAGGTTAGAAACATTAAACTAGTTTAGGAGCACTGAGAGTTTAGAAGAGCTATGAGCAGAGGCAGCAGGAAGAAAAGGCTAAACCAATCTGCAGAAGATCAACCAGAGCCAGAGAACACCAAAATCAGAGCACAGGCTACAGTCCAAGCTCAATCCCAGACTCTGTTTCTTTCCAATAGCTGTGCAAGCACGGAAAGGGTCCTCACCAAGTAAAGATGGTACAATACTGTTGAGTACCATGAAGACTACTTATTGAATATGCAGAAAAAACTCTGATAAGATCTGACCTAGAACAGGGAGGCTGGAATAGCTCTGACATGGTTCAAATGACTAATTTCCAAACATATACATCAGTTTACTAAGATTAGCTTCTGTCTGCTAAAAAAAACCCAACCCTAGATGCACGATATGAAAGACCCTGATGTATTAAACCGATTAACTTACTTCTTGAATTTGCTCAAAGCATAACTACAAGCCTGAAAAAGCATAAAAACAGAAGCAAGTTAAAAAGAAACAGAAACCCAACAGCAAATCCTTAATTTGAAATTGTCTCAAACATTTGAGTCCAAAGAAGTCTGTGCAGTGCTGGCCAGTACTCAGGACATTTTTTATATTTCAAACAAGAAGGCCCATTGATCCTCACAGGATGCCATTGCTCACAACTGGAGAAATTGGTTTCCAAAAATAACCAGAAAGAGGTTATTGTTTCGAAGGAGAGACAGTCATTTTAGTTCATTCTATGTAGAATTCCCAGTGCCACTACCTTCCTGAAAGATTTCTCTTCCTTTTTAAGGGATCTGGAAAACAAGCACTGTTATTAGCTTAATGACCAAGATGCAGATAGTTACAGGTAAGGAAATTAAAAAGCTAACATTGTAAATCCTGGGGCACTAGAAGAGTCATCTCTGTTTTTAAAGGGGTAGAAGAACTAAAGAAGAAGATAATACAGCATCTCATCTTCCCTCAGAAGAGCAGCTTCATTTCTTTTCATTTGGAGCAAGGAATTATGTGCCTCGGAGGTATAGCAGAGAAATTACATCTAGGAATGCACAATATAGTGGGTAACCACTAATCTGGCAAATACATTCTTCAACATCAGATATTAATGTGCTCAGTATATTTTAACAAGTATCCAGTACGTCTAAATGGCATTAATTCAAAACAAAAGCAAAACATAAAAAATTAAAGGGCTTCAGTTTCCCAAATTCTGAAAGTTTCACAAATTTTGAAAGTGCCAGTTTTGGTGGAAATTCTGAAGTTGCCTTATTAAAGGCTAAGTTTGGTAAGGAAAGAGTACTGGGATCAGATGACATACAGAATCCAAAAGTTCACTGGGACCAAGCAAAACATCTAGTGCGTGCTTGATTTTGAACACATCTCCTCCCAGGGATTTTAAAAGCTGTGCAAAGTTCCTCTGTTTCTGAGGTATCTACAAACTGCAAAACTGCTCTGGGGTCAAGTACTCAGTCAAATGACGGCTGCAAAAGGTCCTGGACAGTGTGTTCCAAAACTCTTCTCTGCAGAGGGAGAGCTAAACCCCTAGACAGGTAAATCTTGTGTCACAGCACTGGATGTGTATGGGTTAGCATTAGGGGTATGGTCCAAGCTCAGCAAGTCAAGCTTCGGAAAAACCCAAAACTTCTGCAAGTACATTTGCAAGGTGAGGAGAGTTCTCTGGAGCCTTCCTCTAGCACTGGATATTTTCTCTTCTTTACATGAGTGGTTAGAACAGGTTTACATGCTTTTTATTCTGTTGGGTTTTTTTAATTCTATTTTCCATGGTAATGGCCACTTCCTTAGTTTTCTCTTTTCATAACATCCACATTCAGGAAGCATGTCTTGTGTTTGGGGTTTGAGAAAGATGTGGTATTCACTACTGTTATTCATGATTAATTTTTATTGGGACTGGAAGCTGGCGATAGAGGAACCTGGGACATCGTTCAAACAGTATTTGGAAGGCAATACCATTATGTTTCCTTCCCTGGTGCATCTGAAAATACATTTGAGGCTCTGGAAACAAGGCTCCTCTTACCACATAAGTTAGGCAAGCAAAACTGTACCAGTTCTCTGGTTCTTTTTTTAAATTCACAACACAGTTCAGGCTCATTGTTTCCTCATCCTCACCAAAAAAATCAGGAACAAATAAGTGAGAGCAAGAGCTGGAGACTTCCCAGAATGAAATTCCTTCCTTTTTGACCCTGTAGTTTTCACATTAAAAGGAAATCTTCCCTAATGCTGTAGCCACATTAGAGGCAGACTCAGGACACAGAGGATAACAGCTACATGCAGCATTTCCGTCTTTCCCTATAAACGATAATGTATTTATTTGATTAGTCCCAGAAACCAGTAATGAAGGAGTTTTGTGCTTTAAAAATATAGGACTATTTAGGCAGAGGCAGAAATAGAAGAGGGACTGTTCGTTTCCATTACATGACACCCATATTACCATCATGACAGAATCATGAATCAGGAAACCAAAAATCATGAGATCAGCTCAAAAATAACAAACACTGTGTTCTTTTTGTTATTTCTCTGTTTTTCAATTCTTCAGGAATTCTCCTGTACCTATAAATACAAGAGCTAAAAACTTCACTTTAAAAACTGAGATCTTCACATAATCCTGCAGAGTGAATTTTTGAACACAAATCTCTAAACAACACGAGATCTACAATAAAACTGTGAACATTAGCCACCTTGCCATCACAGGGTATTTCCTTTCTCAGCATCATTTAGAAGGGCTTAACAGGGAACTGAAGCCACACGCAGTTCTTGTTTCAGCTGTTCTTACGAATGGACCTGCTGTCATTAGAGGAAGTTCCAATGACATTTTTGACAATGACCCAATGAAAACGTTCAGTACTGAACTGCTGAGAAGACGCAGTTGCAACTGTGTTGCACAATCCACAACAGCAATATTACACTGTTCTCCTACATTCATAGGAACAGTGAGAACATTACAATGTTGGGCAATAGTACCTACTGTAACAAGTGATGGCACTGAAAATGGAAGGCAAAGCCTTCCGTACTATTGAGTGCAGGGACCAGCAGTTTTGCAAGAATTTCTTTAATTCTATTTTCAAAATCAGAGGTTAAGCTAGACAGCAGAAATTCAGACACTAGGAAGCGTTGCAGCTCACAGTGGTGAGAAGCTGACGAATGCAAAACGGTATTATGTGAAGATGAATTCTTGCTTTGATGTTAGGCTATGATCAGCTGAGTTGAGGCTGACGCCTCTTACAAACTTCTCTCTTGGGACACCATAGCTCACAGATCTGCACTGGTTCTGTCCTGTCCAACAGAATTCTCCCTCCACTTGCTGGGCATATCTAACTTCATCTAGCCAAATGCTAGCTTTCTGCTTCAGATGTCTCACTGTTCAGGAACTTTTAGTTAAATAGAACTCCTTCCTGCTATTTTGATGACATAATAAAAAAGAATGTATGGACTACTACTGTAAGTTGCAGCTCTGTCTCCCAACACACCTGGAAAAGACAATTGCTGTACAAGCTGCAGTGTTGAATGTCTTTTAATTCCTCATTTACTTTGGAAACTCACTTCTGCAAATTTTTCAAAACTGATTCACAACAGATCTAATGATTAGAAACTTCACTGCAACTCATTTTTATCACCCACGCTGTAAAACCCAAACCTTCTTCCTCTCCTCACATCATGACCTCTTGTTTTTCCAACCTGACTTGAAACTGAAAACCCTGCTTGAGCCACATTCGTCTCCTTGCCACATGAACTCCCTTCAAATTAACGCAGTTTCTCTGAGGGCTGCAAGGTTGCACACTCCTTGCAAAGCTGGCTTTCTTTGTGACCAGAAGCATGCTACAAAAAATACAAACAGCAGTAACACCAAAAAAGCAAGATAAAAAATATCTAATGAAAACAGTCTAAAAAATGAAATGTCCTGATAATTCTACTTTCTCAAAAAAAGTCTGCTGTACAGCAAGATTTTATTTGCTTGAGAGCAACCCAGAGGAGAAGGACTTGGGGATACTGGTGGATGAGCCAGCAGTGTGCGTTGGCAGCCCACAAAACCAACCATATCCTGGGCTGTGTCCAGAGAAGCGTGGCCAGCAAGGCGAGGGAGGGGATCCTCCCCATCTACTCTGCTCTCATGAGACCCCACCTGGAGTACTGTGTCCACCTGTGGAGCCCTCCGCATAAGAGGAATATAAACCGGTTGGAACAAGTCCAGAGGAGGCCACGAAGATGCTCAGAGGGCTGGAGCACCTCTCCTACGAAGAAAGGCTGAGAGAATTGGGCTTGTTCAGCCTGGAGAAGAGAACGCTCTGGGGAGACCAATCTTTCCTGATCAGTCTGAGACCGGCTCCTTTTGTGAACGCATTTTGGGATGTAACCTGACTTCTTGCAAAGGCACAAAGACCACCACAGCCTGCCTGAGGCAGATATTGGTGAAAAGGGTCAGGAAAAGGCAGGGGTCTGCCCCTGACTATTCCCATGTGTGGTGCACACATCCCCCAACCCATGATCTTTTAGTAATTCCAGAGGCATTGTACATCCATTTTGGTGAATGCCATTAAGGAAAATGCATGCCACATCCGTGTGATTTGAAGCAAGCAATAAGGTCCTAAACAATCAAATTATAACTGGTGGGGATAATCATGGGACATTATGGTAAAACAAGCTCCCCAGGGCACGGGATACAATGCTGTCACAGCTCTGTGTTGTGGACTGATTTGCTTCCTAATGCTTTCCTGTCCATTCAAGGTGAGAACTGCTAGCACAGTCCATCAAAAAGAAAGGATATTCTCCTGTGATTACCATAGCTACAGATTTTGCACAGTTTTGGGAATTTGACCACTTTCTCCTGGTTCCAATAATGCTTACACAACAGTCCCACACTTGTCGACTTTCAGTTTTCATCATCAAGCAGACTGGCATTACAATGAGCATCTACTGAGAGTTACTCTGGTGTGAAGCAGGAACTTTACTTGGGATTGCTGGGTTTTCTGGTGAATTATTTGTTTGTATTCTTTTAATTTTACTACATAAAATAAGGTATATGAGGTCGAGGGAGGTTATTCTCCTCCTCTACTCTGCTCTTCTGGGACCCCACCTGGAGTAATGCGTCCAGCTCCACAGCCCTCAATATAAGAAGGACATCGATGGTTGGAATGAGTCCAGAGGAGGCCACGAAGATGATCAGAGGGCTGGAGCACCTCTGCTATGAAGAAAGGCTGAGAGCATTGGGCTTGTTCAGCCTGGAGAAGAGAAGGCTCCAGGGAGACCTTATCGCAGCCTTCCAGTACCTGAAGGGGGCCTACAAGGAAGCTGGGGGGGCAGGACTTCTTACAAGGGCCTGTAGTGACAGAACAAGAGGTAACAGGTTTAAATTGAAATAGGGAAGATTTAGATTTGATATCAGGAAGAAATTCTTCACAGAGAGGGTGGTGAGGCACAGGAACACATTGCCCAGAGAAGCTGTGGATGCCCCATCCCTGGAAGTGTTCAAGGCCAGGCTGGATGAGGCTTTAAGCAAGCTGGTCTAGTGGAGGGTGTCCCTGCCCATGGCAGGGGGTTGGAACTAGATGATCTTTAAAGGTCCCTTCCAACCCAAACCATTCTACGATTCTACGATTTGATTTAAAGATAGGCGGTCTCCAGGCTCACAAGCATACAGTTCACAGCCAGAAGTATCTGTCAGACCATCTGGTTTATCCTCCGGGATAGTCAAGACTTTTCCATGTCCTGACTGCTGAGTTCAACTGCTTCCTACCACTTAAAACATGGTTTGTGTTTGACTGAAGACTGATCCTGCATACAGCATCTAAGCTGGGCTCAGAGACACAGAGAAATGGAAAATGAAGTGTTTTCTTTTGCAACTCATGCCTGAAGACAATCTATGGACAGAAAACTTCACCTTATTTCTGTTTGAGGATGTCTTCAGTTTCAGTTAGTGCTAGATTAAAAAGACTGTTTATATCCTGTTTGTTCTCCCTGCAAAAATAAGCAAGCTGCAACTAAGTGACCACTATCTCTTCTTTCCACTTTACTTAATAGATCATTCTCTAAAAGCCTGGATTTAAAGTATTTTCAGAAGTTATTTTCAATTTGGGGCCTTCTTTAACTCTCTTAGGCTTGTATTTCCGCATTCTTCTTTTCTTTTCCTTAGACATCTACCTCTGCACAGTGGCAAGTGCTTACAACACACCAAGGTTGCATGGCTCTGTGAAGACATCATTTTTCCAGGCTTTCAGATGAAGTCTGTCTTTGAGAACCTGGAGGAGTAGAAATCTTTGGGACCAACTCAGCGAGTCTATCATAACTAAGGAACTGTGTGGCAGACACATGGCAAACATCAGCTCATGAATTATAACAGGGAGTTGGCAGGTCAGTGCCACAGTGGAAAGGCAGCCTGAGATAGAAACATTTTTCCCTCCATAACCATCTACTAGAACTGTGATTTCCAGATAAAAATGGGGGAAAGGTGTTTGTCATCTCTCTTCCACCAAATAACATTTTGAAGAAGGAAGACTTCTTTTTTATACATTGCTCTTGGCAAATCCCTTTTTGTTGTACCCAGAGGCAGTCCTGCAAGGGCAACGTTCCTCTCTCAAGTGACTCATTGAGTGCCTGTGTCAGGTTAGTGACTTGAATAACAGGATATGAATAGTTTTTAGATGACGTATAAAGCCCCACTTAATTCATATCAAAACTTTATTCAATATAGATGTAAGCATTACCTTATCAATTATCATTTAAAACAAGTGATTAGCTGAACATACAAAAAGGGTAAATTGGCTCTCGTCACAAAAGGAAATAGCCAGTAGGCACAGGCAGAAATGACATGGAAGTGGAGAATTTTATTTACTTCCCTCCACTGCAAACTCAACTGTTCCTCTACAAGCATGGTATAAGCCATGGCTGAGATTTGTTGTGTTTCTAGTGGAGCATGTTCTATAAAGCAAATTCAACAATTCTTTAGTGTGACCAATCTTTCCTGATCAGTCTGAGACCGGCTCCTTTTGTGAACGCATTTTGGGATGTAACCTGACTTCTTGCAAAGGCACAAAGACCACCACAGCCTGCCTGAGGCAGATATTGGTGAAAAGGGTCAGGAAAAGGCAGGGGTCTGCCCCTGACTATTCCCATGTGTGGTGCACACATCCCCCAACCCATGATCTTTTAGTAATTCCAGAGGCATTGTACATCCATTTTGGTGAATGCCATTAAGGAAAATGCATGCCACATCCGTGTGATTTGAAGCAAGCAATAAGGTCCTAAACAGTCAAATTATAACTGGTGGGGATAATCATGGGACATTATGGTAAAACAAGCTCCCCAGGGCACGGGATATAATGCTGTCACAGCTCTGTGTTGTAGACTGATTTGCTCCTTAATGCTTTCCTGTCCATTCAAGGTGAGAACTGCTAGCACAGTCCATCAAAAAGAAAGGATATTCTCCTGTGATTACCATAGCTACAGATTTTGCACAGTTTTGGGAATTTGACCACTTTCTCCTGGTTCCAATAATGCTTACACAACAGTCCCACACTTGTCGACTTTCAGTTTTCATCATCAAGCAGACTGGCATTACAATGAGCATCTACTGAGAGTTACTCTGGTGTGAAGGAGGAACTTTACTTGGGATTGCTGGGTTTTCTGGTAAATTATTTGTTTGTATTCTTTTAATTTTACTACACAAAATAAGGTATATGAGCTTTACAGATCACATCTTGATCATAAAAGCAAAGGGCAAACCTTAATAAATCCCATTACCTTCTATTTTCATATCTACCTGAAGTACTATATTCTTATGTGAGTAGTTAGATTATTTAACAAGATAGTTATCTTGTTTCTCCATGTCAGACACTGAGATTCAAAAGGTCCTGGGGCTCCTGCTTCTGCACTTTGTACAACTGATGTGAAAATGTGCTTCACAGATGGCTTTTCACTTCATATTCCTTCATTACTGATACTGAGCTTCAATTATTTGCAATCAGAGGTGTTTCAGAATGCAGAATAAAGTATAAAGTAATCTTCGCATTCCCATTCAGGCTTAATAAGAATGGAAAACAAAGTTTTGTGCCTCTTCCTGTCTGCCTGAAAAACCTAGCAAAACTACATAAAACAAAACAGTTGGAGAGTGAACATTACTGGATAAATAAATTTGCAAAAAAAAAAAAACCTAACCAAACAAACAAAACCAAGAAAGAGAAACCCTTTCTGTGTAAGTAATGCAAAACAGCTTATTTTGCTCATCTTTCATATCTGCTTCAACCAGCCCTGATGCAATATGTTCAAAAACCTCCCTGTTTTCCTCAGCCCACAGATAAAAAGTGTCTTGAGCAGTGGCTTGCAACAGGAACTTCATCTGTTGCAAACACTTCGAGCCTTCCTTGTTTCTCAGAGAGGAAGTATGTGGCCTGTTTGGCAAATGCTGCTCTATATGACAGCGTGAACTTCACAACACACTCATTCGACCGGCTGCTCCTCGACTTGATCAGCTAAACCTGGCTGGCAGCATGAAAGCAGTATTATGACTACGGCTTTTTTGAGAAATACTGCAACCAGGGATACCATGCCTAGCATTTAAAGGTAATCATTGCTCTCACATATTTTAGATTATCTGCATATGGGACCAAATGTTTCCATGTTATTTATATAAAAGGGAGTTCTATTTCATTAACAATGACAGTATTCAGACCATGGATTTCAAGTACCACCAAAGGAAAAAATAGAAAATGCTGTCCTGATCCTGTTCATAAGGAGTGGTACTAAAGATAGAATGGACAAGGAGCATTTCTACTGAAAGCTCACAGCAAGAGAGATGCACAGGACCTTATGCTGAAGTGAACTGCAGATCACTATAACCCAAAATATGAAAGATGTCACAGACAGATTAGTGGGCTTTTTATTCAAAGCGTTAGAAGTTTGCATAATGTGGTATTTCTGTGTTGTTTCATAGTTGCATGTTTCTGTGAATTACCTTGATTACAGCATTACACTGTTCTTTCTAAGCGCAAAGGTACAAGTGTCTACAAGCTGAAGGGATGCTCATTTTGATTAATGAGGGAAATTCACCAAAAAATATACAGCTTCTGAAATATAAGCTGGGTTGGGTTTTTTTTTCCCCACATGAAAATGAACAGAATGCCAGTGCTTTCATTTGCAAGCTAAATAGGGTTCAGACATTACCTGTGACCCTTACTGATAATTAAATTCTAAGACCCTGGTGCTATAGATGTGAATATCAGGTAACAAAAATAAAATACAGTATAGCATCTCAGGAATGATGAATATTCTAATTTTACTCATCTGCAGTATTCCTTGCAGAGGTGCTTTACTCGTGTTTATCTTGCCTTTTTATTTCTCATTATTTTAATTTTTTTAGATTTTTGAATTCTCAATCTTTTTAAATATAACTTTGAAAACAGTTTTTGAGAGAAAAATTATTGCTACATGTGCTGCACACAGACACAGAAGGTGTAAATTGTACCACAGGTTTTTGGGACCCATGATTCAGGTCAGTGAGATTCCAAACTTAACACGTGAAGGGTTTGTATCTGCTGAGAGCTCTACTGTTGATAAATAGGACACAAAGCAGGACTGGGGCTGTACATGTTTCCTCACCTTCCATTTGGCAGGAAAAATAAAGTACTAAGGATCATTTAACCTCACTAGCTGTGTGTTTGCAACCAGCTATGGCTGCAGCCACCAGCTTCTGTTAAACACCATGTGCACAAGTGGAGAGGAGAGGAAGGACCAAAGCTTGGAAGACTGCAAATGTGATCAGAATAGGGAAAATCAAATTTCCACACAGCCTAAGGCGGTGGTCTGCGGGCAGTGAAAGCCACCCTCAGACCTGCAGGTAGCGTGGTTTGCAGCCCAGCAGCACAGAGGTTCCTCTGAACTGAAGAGCAGCTGCATGTCTCCATGCGGGGCTTGGGGTGGATACAACGAGGTGAGCTTAGAGTATCCCTCAGTGAAGGATTTTCTTTAGATGCTTCTATGACAGAGGGATGTCGCCTCTACTTGTATCCCAAACTCTGTCACAAAGTTTAAGTGAGATGCAGTGCCTAGAGCAGATTCTCCATTTCAAAAGGATATCAACTATAAAACTGTTATTGTTTCACTATTGATTTAAATGATAAAAAATCAGCTCAGCCACAAGATGCTCTACAGTTTCTTGTAAGTCTATTTTTGCAGAATATCTCAAAATTTCAGAAAACCACCATACAGTTTATCTTACAGCGATACAATGGATTTGTACTGCACTGCAAATACTCAGCACAAGCTACTTAGGCCATTAAATTCTATCACGCACTTGAGAGTCATGTCACTGCTATTTTAGAAATACTTCGGATGTTAATTCATACACTGTTACCCTAAAAACAGTGATACACCATTGCCAGAAAGCAAGTAGAATCTTCTGTCCACTCCTTGTCCCATTTCAGACAGAACTTCCAATGTTTTCCATTTCTATCCCATTTTCAAATGTTTGAGAGTTGAGCCATACCTCAAGGCATTCACTCCATCATCTTTGACTGGACTGTAGGCACCTTTACTCCGGCCAAATACATAATGACCAGTGGCCTACATGGTAAAACCTAGTCTGATATCTGTAATTTCCTTTTAATCACTTTGGATAAATGAATCAGTGGCAGTGGCCACAGCTTTCCATTTGCCTATATTTCCTAACGCTTCTGCCATGAGTTGAGAGAACATCTTGAACTCTCTGCCCCTTTCAAGACTTCATGCTGCCTCCAATAGTAATTAGTGACAGTAAGACGTAGGATGGAAAATGTAATGAGCCAAAGCAAACTGTCACACTAGTGACATCAAAGTTCAAAATGCCATTGCTCCTCACTGTTACCGTAAGTACTTAACATTTGTATTTCTCGTAAGTCAGACTCTTCTGCCTCTAAAGTAGCAGAACTGAGCTGCATACTCTGCCCTGTTGGCTTCAGAGGTCCTTTGAGAAGAACAAGGATTTGTACGGCAGAAGTGAGCCAGGCCAGTTTTGGACATGTTCTGCAAAAATACGAACTATTGTCCAGTACTTAGCTGTCTGGACTAGACAGCAAGTGTTTTATCTACAAACTACTTATAAGAAAACCTTCAAAAACACTTCAGGAATCTTTAAAGCAAGTTTTAGAGTTTAGACCCCTAAATATCATCTAGGAAAATGAAGGTGCCTTGTTCAAACGTTCCATGCTTTCAGAAAGTTTGTAGGCATGAGGTTATGTTTTCAGAAGTCTTTTCATCGTGTACAAATGCTACGTATCACTTTCCAAAGTGACTCAGGCACACCTGAAAATCGTATCAACTGTATCTTAAGAGTAGTAAAAAGGTCCTTGAAAGTCCTAGTGGGATGACGTGCTCTCTGTACCCTGAAATACCAAGACGCAAAATAAAGGAGTACATAGAGGTAGAACTTCATTATTTCTCTTTTTTCATACAGTGGTGTGTGTTAAAATTATAGATGGGCATAAGATATTTATGCTGCCGTGCTTGGCACCTATGTGGAATTGCAGAAATTTTTGGTAACTGCTGCTTACTTACTATACACTTAGCCAGATTGGAACTGCCTTTTTCAAGTATTGCAAAAATGCAGCTACTACAGCACAGAGCTCAGCAGGGGCTATTTGTCCAGGTATTCATCCCACTTGTCTAGCTGAGTTTTTCTGTCCTGTTGAGGTCTCTATTGCCATACCCAGGAAATTTTGCTGGCTAATTTAAAGATGAGACAGGAACATATATAATATCTGTAGGCAAAATACTGGCTGCACTATTCCACTCCCTATAACTCCTATTCTTGACAGGATACAACTGAGAAAAATATATTAAAGAAATTAAATTTGGGTCTTGCAAACAACTCATAGAATCCTAGAACGGTTTGGGTTGGAAGGGACCTTAAAGATCATCTAGTTCCAACCATCCAGCCATAGGCAGGGACACCTTCCACTAGACGAGGTTGCTCAAAGCCTCATCCAGCCTGGCCTTGAACATTTCCAGGGATGTGGCATCCACATTTTCTCTGGGCAACCTGTTCCAGTGCCTCACCACCCTCTCCGTGAAGAATTTCTTCCTGATGTCCAACCTAAATCTACCCTCTCTCATTTTAAACCCATTATCCCTTGTTCTGTCACTACAGGCCCTTGTGAAAATATGCATATTTAGTTCAGGAAATCAAAATCTTGCAAGTAGGCAGTGTCTGCCCAAATTAACTGTGATTTTAGTTTTAGGTGCATTTAAATGGGGAATAATTTTGTGTTTGCTATCAAGAGAGACCCTTTTATTCAGATGTGGATATCTAAATGCTTTATTTATATTTAAGGGTATTTTTTTAATTCAGCTTCT
Source organism: Rhynochetos jubatus (assembly GCA_027574665.1). NCBI lineage: Eukaryota > Metazoa > Chordata > Aves > Eurypygiformes > Rhynochetidae > Rhynochetos > Rhynochetos jubatus. The sequence goes on along the minus strand of CM050648.1, from coordinate 10,666,984 downwards.
AGACTTCTTATATCAAGCAATGAAACAGGTTTTTTGTTCTTGTGAAAGCAGATTTCAGACACTTGTCAGAAAGACACTGGTACAGCTGCATCCTACAGATGTGCCACAAGCTAGTCCCTGAATGCAGTCAATGAAAGGGTAACAGGCCATTTGGCTGGTGAAATAGAGACTTTTAGCAAAGAACCTTTGGGAATAAGCACGAAGAAGCTTGAAAATCAGATGAGGTGGAGTCAAACTGTGCATTACCATGTTTTAGCACTGATCTACTTGCATTTGACAAGAGACGAATTCTCTTTCTTTTGAATGGCATTTTTTTCTGTCTCCCTAGACTCACTCTAAGATGTCAAAAAGTTATGGTATTAAGCAATATACTCCATTCTGCCAGTCTTATTGCAAAAGACAATTAGTAATAAAGTCTCCCTGATTTCAGCAGTACTGCTTCTCGCACCTCACCAGCTAACACCCCCTGCTGGAAGTAAAGAGCAGCAATACCAAAGGCAGTCGTCATCCTTGAAATATTCAAGGTAGAAAACACTGAAAGATGCAGATTGCACCTGAGATTAGTAAATGCCCACAGGATGCTGCTAGAGCTCTTGCTATCATTTTCACTGGGCAACTGACACACAAAAGAATAATAGTAAAAAAATACCCATTGTTATCAGGTAGTGGTGTTACTTTGCTTTAATATATAATTTTAAACAGATATAGCTTATTCTTCCCTGCTTCTGAAGACATACCATAGCATGAGACACCTTCCACATCCAAAGGGGTTTTCTCCCTGTCCCCTGTCAGGGAGAATTACTGGGTGCAGTAAAGCCATGAGAAGGAACTCTCCCTCTGACAATATTTAGTTTCACCACTGTCTGACACATCCAACAAGACTTTGTAAGACAAGTATCTGAAGAATTTTCACAACTGGTTTTATGCTGAAGGAGTGTTTTGAGAACAAACTTTTTGAGGCGAGGTGTCACTTGAAAAAAAGAGGAAAAACAACACTGCCCATATTCGCTGAGACCACAACTGCATCGGAAAAAAACCACCAAACGACATTGTGTTCAGCAATAAAGCAACATAATGTACACACAGCGCTGAAAACCAGATACATTAGTCTAATTTCTTTGTATCTACAGCACCCCAAAAGCCGAAAAGAACATTTTGTGTACGAAATGACAGTAGGGGCATGGCTTTGCTGTGACTTCCTATTGTGCTGAGGTACTGGTAATGGAAACTTTTACTGCATTGCGTTCTTCTGAGCAACTTCCCTAGCTGTGGTTTTCTGCAATTCCCCTGATAAAAGCAACAAAGTGGTGAGAGTTTAGCAAGCATGTAAGACGCTAACATGCATTTGACACAAGAGTTCTCAGAAGCAAAACTGTATAAAATTGGAGACACCCAAACTAGGTCATTTCTCATCTGTTGGCACAGCAGGTGTTATTCTGATGTTTAATTTCAATGTCTCCTTTGATTTAGATCTGAAGAGCTTTGACGGAATTAGAGAGCACAATGGGAAATACTGTGAAAACGCCGAGAGCTTCTGAAGAAACAAATGTGCCAAGCCAAACGGGTAAGCATTCGTTTAATTTTTTTCAAGAAAAAAAGATGTTCAAAATATATGGTACATTCATCCATGTGTCATCCTTCATCCTCCTGACATAGTAAAAGCAGGCAAGTGCATGACTGTTGTGGGAGAATGAGGGAATCCAGTAGACAGTGCTTGTTTTTAGGTACGTTCTAGCTCATTTTCCAAGAAGTACTTTAATTAAAAACCCAAATATTAAAACTATTAATTGCTCCTTGAAAGATGTTCCTTCCAATCTAGAGAGCACTAAAGCGCTACTTTAGAAACCAGAATACTAAATTTTGACATATGTGCATGTGATATGTTATACAAATTTGTTCTTGAAATTAGAGTTTTCTTCATTTAAGGTTAAACACCTTCATAATGTTATGCTTGCACCGAACCTGAAGTCCACTGTCAGACAGTTGCATTAGAAGTAGCAAGCAGCCAACTTGTCACCTGGTTTATCAATAAAGGCTATGCAGAAATACACATTTCACAGCTGATCTGGCAAAGAGGGATCTAACACATCTGCCCTATGCATCCACATGTGAAAAAAATCAGGTGGCAAACCTCCCTCTTTCCCCATAGGCTGGTGGAGGTCATGCATCTGAGGGGGGAAGCAAAAGGGATTCAGTGACCTGCTACTCCCAAAGTGCAAGTGAGTAGGCGCAGAGTAACTGCCGCCTCAGCTCACATGCCACAACACAACAGGCAGCTGGTACAAGAACTGCAATAAATCACTCCCCAGAGCTGAGGAACAGATAACACTTCGGGGTTTTTTAGGTTTGGGTTTCTCTTGGAGGGGAGGGAAGGCAGCGATCAAAATTTTCAGATTTACCATGAAAGATGGTCAAGTTGTGCTGCTCAGTATTACAAGGATAGGGAATCAGCCTGGTTTCATTAGTGCTGGAAGGAAGCCCAGCCCAGCTTTCAGCATGGCCAAGAACTAACTAACTGACATGGGCAGCTGTGGACCTAATAAAGCAGAGACCAAACACTGTTAATGGCTACTCAGAGGCACATAACATGAACTGACAATTATGTTTTTTTGTGAAGAAGAGTGCCTTATGTTGATACTCCCAACAACTGCTGTCAAGAATGCCATAACCATCAAAAGAGAGACACGAACGCACTCAGAGCAGGACCTTGCTGATGAGCAGGGAAGTGAAGGGTCACTGCCATGGCTCTGACCAAGTTTGCATTGTTCCTGCACATGCTAAAAGTCAGTATTTAGCAAGGCTAAAGCTAACTGCATCCTTCCAGTGAAGTAAATAGAAAAAGGTAACTCAGCAAACATTGACAGCCCAGTGTTTGCAAGGAGAAATTACCCATTTAGGAATTCGGTCCACTTGCACTCTCTTACACGTCAGGCACACCTAGGAAGGTGCTTTGCCAGATGCTGCCTGGTCAAAGCAATCAAACATATCTCCTGTGAGAAAAGGCTGAGAGCGTTGGGATTGTTCAGCCTGGAGAAGAGAAGGCTCCAGAGAGACCTTATTGCAGTCTTTAAATAGTTAAAGGAGGCTTATAGGAAAGATGGGGCAGACTTTTTAATAGAGCATTGTAGGACAAGGGGTAATGGTTTTAAACTAAAATAGGGTAGATTAAGATTTAGACATAAGGAAGAAGGTTTTTTAAGATGAGAGTGGTAAAACACTGGCACGGGTTGCCCAGAGAGGTGGTAGATGCCCCATCCCTGAAAATATTCAAGGCCAGGTTGGATGGGAGCCTGAGCAACCTGATCTAGTTGAAGCTGTCTCTGCTCATTTCAGGGAAGATAGAATACATGACCTTTAAAGGTCCCTTCCAACCCAAACTATTCCATGATTTAACAGTCTGCATAGCTCTTTGGATCTAACTCCTAGTCTGGATCATACCAGCAGCTTTCATAATGGCTTAGATGTTGTTAATTGAATTTGGGAACACAAACATCAGTACTGTCATCCAAATCCAGTTAAAACAGACTTCAAAAGATATCTTGGTACTAAAAGCCTATATTGGGGTTGTTAATCCAGTGAGTTTGTATATAGCTGTCTTCCTGAGCAGATCTAACTCCAAATCACATCACCAAACCCCGAAGTTTTTCCCCAGGCCATGAACAGCCACCTGTGGAGGTAGAGGATCCAATCCACAGACTTATAACAGTCCCAAGAGTTAGCAGGTTTTACACTGGCTCATTTCAGTGAGATGGAATAAAGTGAAGGACTGAAACAGAAGGGAGAAAAAGAAAGGAAAGAACATACAACAAGAAGGAGGAAGAAAACAGATATTTGGAGTCTTCAGACTTGATCTGCAGCATGAATGTGTTCATGCTGTAAGCCTCACGTGCTGCCTGAGAGCTGTACTGAAAGCAAAACCTTGTGCTTTCCTCACCTCCAGTCCATCAGTCCTGGTTCTGAGAAAGGGAACAATGCATAGGCTGCATTTCCCCAAGAGGCATTTGGACACCAAATATGACTGCACTCCATCTGAAAGCACCCTGTGGGCATCCCTGACGCAACCTAGGTACTGATAACAGAGTAGCTACAGCAGCAAGGAGTCATCTTGCTGCTCCTCCTCTTTCCTCCCTTGGGACCCTGAATGAAGGGTTAACCCTTACTGACCTGCACCTGCATAACTCTCAGTTCCCAAGCTGGCTGGTTTAGGTCTAATTTAGGTACGCCAGTGCAACTCGCAGCCACACCTTACGGCTGCTGCACAGCCAGCCTCTCAGACGCGCATGAGCGCCCTCCTTTACCCTCCCTGGTACACGCCATAAACCACAGTATTTCTGCTGGACAGTAAAGCTGGGATGCTGCAGGGAGCTGAGCTCTGAGCAACTCATCCCCACTCCAGAGAGTAACCACACCAGCAACCACACTGGTGTACAGCACACCATTTTGTGAGGGTGATGAGCTGATATGGATGCCCTGCCTATGCTCTCCCTTCTCTCTAATAGTGCTTCAAATGAATAATTTGAAGGGTGCAATATTCAGCCTCACACTTTTCAAGATATCCAGGGATGCAGAAATCTAAAACTAGCATGTATTTCATATTCATTTCCTACTCTTAAAAAAAAAAAAAATAGAAAAACCAACAAACCAGAATTGACACCTGATTCAGTGGAAAGGACGGTGTTTCGATCTTTCCACTCTAACTTTTGAATCGTTCCATTTCAGATGTAACACTGTCACTGCGGAGGAGAGGCTGTGTTAGAAAATCTTTTTGCTTTACAAATTAAAAGTGTGGGGAGCTCATGAGATCAAATCTATTAGATCACTATGAAATTTAGGTGTGGAGAGACAGTGTAATTTGTTTAGTTCTTCTTTTTAGGCTTTTGAATTTAAAAGGATCTGGCACGGGTTCTGTTAAATGTTGTAGAGTGCAGTGGGATTATTTTACAACACCAAAATACCCAGTGAGGTTTGATTTAAATACCAAATAAAATGAGGTCTTGTTTGTGGAGTAGGAGGGTTGGAAGGTTTTGGATAGTACAAACACCCTTTACTTTCAGTCTAATATAAGTACATGTAGTTTAAGGGGTAACGTTTGCATGGATGTGGCAGCCAACACTATGATTAATTCTTTTCTTTTCAGAACTATAAATTAATGTGCAAAATTGAAACAAAAACGAATATAAAGATGAAAGTGTAAGCAAAGTAACACATCTCGCTAGAGTAAAGAAAAAGTCACATACCCTGCAGTGCGTAACGAAATGCAAACCACTGTTAAGCAATGAAGGAGAGCAGAAAAGCACTTGTTTTCCACCCTATCAGTATGGAAACAAAACATTCATGAACAATATAATCTAAAAAAAAATATTGCTAAAGGCATTTTCACCATGCTAAAAAAAAAAATAATTACATTCCATGTAGAACTCCTCTATAACAACCTGCAAAAAGAAATTAGGGGACAGGACTTTATCCTCACTCTGCAGTTCTTACTACGTATCTTCTGGCGTTTATTTCTTGTAGTCCTGGATAAAAATTTTGTTTTGTTGAAAAGACTCAGCACAAATACGTAGGTCTTACTAACACAGGTCTCGCTAGCCTCAGGTGCTAAGCAGTTTCATAGACAGAGAAGGTGCCTCTTAATTCTTAGTGCAGAACAGGGAAGCAATCAAAGGCATGCCTAGCACAGAATTTCTTCAGTACAGTTGAACTAATTGTATAATAAGTTACAGTACACTAATCACGGCAGTTGGCTGATTAATACCAAGATACTGGACTAGTCCTGTTCAATTCAGAGACATTAATAACTAGAAAACCACAGCAATACTCATGCTAAACACTGTCAGACTAATCAATGTCTATTCCAGACTCCACACCTGTATGCTCCAAAAGGATGCTTACTAACTGCATCATGGGGCTATTTCAATAGGCAAAGGCTAGCAAGACTAAAAATGCATGCAGCCAGTTTGAATATTAAGGTAAAAGGACACACTACTTTGCATAACACTGGTCTCTGTATCATAACAACAGCTATTCAAAATCAACTGTGAAAACACTGCTTTTTATTTCCTTTAAACCACAGTTGTGGAATATTCTCCTTAGCGATTATATTCTTATTATCACGGCTGTAAGGGTGATAAGTGTAAAACCTCTCCTCTTGAAAATGCTTACTTTCTGGAGACTGGCATGTTTCCTTCAGCCTTTCAACATTATCACTGTGAGTTATTTGCAGGGCCCTGGGACACAGAGGCTGAAAACACAGTCAGTCTTAGCATTCATTCTGGATGCTGTTTCTAGGTTTCCTTATCTTCCTTAAAGAGAAATTGGTGAGGATTCTATATTAAATGAGAAAATCTAACAAGATACAGAAGTGTGTGTCTCTGGGTAATTTTTTTTCTCTCCTCCCCTGAATTTATTCCCATTTTTGAACATGTTGAGCTGCACTGAGATCAAACCACCACTGCAGATGCACTGCTAGATAGTATTACTACAAAACGGAGCACAGACCCTGCTGGAGGCAGAGGGAAAGCTCTGTTCCCCGTGTGCTGGTGAAGGATACTGTGACGTGCAGAGGGAAGGGGTCCATCTCCCGGACAAGAGCATTGCACAATCCCTCTTGCTAGGACTTAAGCCGAAGAGCCTAAAACACCCGTCATGACACATTTCAGAATCTCCCACCTGTCAGCACTTACTGGGTGCTTCAGATTCCCACTGGATGAGGAGCTCTTGAACATTTGATAGTCCCAGTCGTGCTCAAAGTGCCCCCTCCATCCCTCAAGAACCCAGGACACTCAGCACATGTGCTGTGCAGTGTTGCAAGGCTGAGAGTCATCCCAACTGATGTAAAAGGCTTTCTTATCCCTCTACTGACGTCAGTTCTGCAAATTGCATTGTACAGTGATTTAATTATGAACACTCCTGTTGTCTCTCTACTTTAACTGAAGATAAGAAGCATCATATGCTTCTTCTAGGACAGTTTCCATAAAACAGCGAAGAACCAAGCTCTATGGCTGCTCATTAAGCTAATATACAAAACTGATGGGAAATGGGCAATAAGGGCCATGCTCTCACTGCCTTTGATCTAAGCTAATTTCATACCTTTGGAAAGTATCAGTGGTGTTAAATGATGGAACAATTCACCATGCATCTTCCTTCCCTTAAATGTATCAGTATGGCTCGAAACTGTAGCTGGAGGCATCTAGACACCGTAGCATTAATCAAAGTTGGTTACTTCCTAATACTATAAATACTTACTAATTTTGCTAGTTTCAGACAGAATATGTCCTTTAAATATGGTAATTACTAGAGAAAGTGTTCTAAAATTAGTTACTTATAATTAACTAAATGACTTTTTTTCATTTCTAGTATTTTCATATTCTTCTTACAAAGCTAGAGGTGCATCTTTAGCTCTTTATATTTACCAAGTGACATTTCAGAGTGAGATTTTTTTCCCCCATTTGACCTGCTATGTAAAATATAACATACATAATGAAAAATCCATTTCTGCTTCAGAACCCTATCATCTTGTTTGTAAGTGACATTTTCTTTCTTCTTTAACAGGTCAGGAGAGTGATTTCCTTGCTGTTCTCTATGACTACCCTTCACCAGACATAAGTCAACCTATTTTTCATGTAGGGGAAAAACTACGTGTGCTATCAGAGTAAGTTGATCTTTTCTTTTTAAATTAGGTTTTATTACAATTGATGCGAAGTTCTTTTTTTATGCACCTGGCCCAAACTGGATGCAGTTCAGCACAATGAACTGAGTTCAGAATCTGCAAGGAAAGATGCTTAACCATGGTGTAAATTTCCCTAGAGTTTAAGGACTTGGGATTTCAGATTGTTCTTTGATCCTTGGTTTCCTCTAACTTGGTTTCTGAAGCTGGATTCAGACTCTATCCTAAAGTAGGACTCAAAACAGAATTCCGCTTTGAAAAATAAGTTTGAGAAAGTATCTCCACCCATGTTAGTGGAAAACAGAGTAAGAGCAAAAATAGTTTGAAGCACAGAATAGGAAAACGATTCTGAATTTCTCTGTGCCACGTGTGTCTCTCATTTTCTCTCACCCTTTTTACCTAACAACTTCTTTATGATTAGGTCTTAGAGTTTCACCCTAAATTTAAGGCAACTCTAAAATAAATGAAATAATTTAATTTTTTAATTGATTCTGCATTTTGTTGTGTGTGAGAGGTCAAAGATTTCCATATACCTCCATTCAAAAATTTTATGAGCCCAGAAAGAAGTAGGCTTGAGACGACTAGATCAGACTGACTTTAGCATAGTGCAACTACTGCCACATCTTGAATGCTTTTCTTGAAAAATGGAAGCCAGCAGCCCTGCTATTCTTTTATGCACTGCTTTTATCGACACAGAGTGACCTCCTCGGAGTTACTCAGCCCCACAGCCACTGTTTGCACTGCTTAAATGGAAATGAGAAATATAATTTTTGCAGCTGGTGGAGCTCAGACACATTCACAGCAGAGAAATCCTCTGAGGATTTCTAAATTCCTTAAAAAAAATTCTTGATCTGGAGAAGTCAGAGAATCAAATGGTTGGAGGACAGAAGCACTGAAGTATCACAGATAACTGACGAATTATCACACTCTTCTCCAGGCTATGGTGACCCACAATGGCCTTTGTCATCAACAAGAAATGGGGCTATGTGGACTTTTAGTCTGACCCAGAAAGGCGACAGTTATGTTCTGCTGACAAAGGGCTTTCCCTGCCTCCCTGAACCTAGAGGTCACAATGCTCAGACATACCGCTAGATGAATTTTCTGCTGATGGAGAACTTCCCCAAACCACGGGAATTCTTCTTCGGTAATGTCTAGCTAGTTAAGCCTTGCTACAGTTTGCGTAACATGCACAACATGGTAAATTGCTTTAGCCTGGAAATTCCAGCTTAAAGCTTTGCTCCTGACTGATCAGCTACGGGACCTCCTAACACCACACAACATAGGGCCGTATCAATGGGAATTACACGTGTGGCATGTCATATGCATACATGTGCTGCATCGTATGATCCACTGGACAAACAGCTTTTAAAATAACTAGGCTTCTGCAGAAGCAGCTTTTATCATGTTTGCCTGTTGGCAGTGACCAAGAGCTTCTCCTAATAGCAAACAAGAGCCAAAGTAAGCCTTGATGGAAACCTTCCTCTTCCTGTTTTGCATCAGCTTGCTCACAGAAGACAACACTCCAATGCTCTATGCAAAGCACAGTGTCCTAAAGAAGGGCCTGTTCTTCCCTGCTGGGGGATGTGCAGATGTTAACAGGACTGTTTGCATACAGACTCTTGCTGCACATAAGCTGTAGGTAAAATTTTTTTCTCAAGTCATGCAAAGAAGCAAAATGTAGTGAAAGAGAAGAGCAGCATGGCAGGCACGACCAGAGCACGAGTGATGAGGAGTCACTGCAGAGAAGCCAGCCTGAGCAGGCAACACATACTGGTTTTATAACAGCAGCTTTTCAGCTTTCCAACAAAACAATTATGAGTGGCAGCAATCAGCCACACCAATCCTGCCAGGAACATGATATATGAAACCCACACAGAAAATACAACTCCTTACAGATATTTGTGACTACTCTGGGTTGGCAGGATTAGATAAGCACCACTGGCCCAATTTCTCACTCTCCACACTTGTCAGGCACATTTCATTACCAGATGAACAACTGCATTTAGCTGACAGATGTCATCCAATGATCCCCTGAATCCCCTGGCATCTGCCCCAGGAGGGATGTGCTGCTTTGGGACTTTTAATCATCATAGGGATTTTTCAGGTTACTAATATTACAGTTTGGAGGCAGATGTGAGTCTCTCAGGATTTTTGTTCTTGCAATTCTTGGTTCTGTCTGGGAAAGTTGAAGGAAAAAAACCCCAAAAATAACCTAAATTTCTTATAGATTATTTCATGTCAGCTGGAAACTCAGAAACAAAACTTGTGGGGCACTGAAATTTCCAGCTCTGAGCCACAGACACTTCTCCTTTTCCCTCAGCATATACAGTCTGGACCGTAGTCCCAACAACTATAACTCAGGAGGTTTAATTTAAGTGTTTTCAACTCAGCTCTTTTGACATACATTGAGAAACTAGTCTTCAGTCTGGGCATTATTTGGGAGCATTTATGTGAATGTCCACAAAAAGACCATTAAAAGGCAGGCACACTGTTATTTAGATGCAAAAGGAAAAAGTTGAGAGAACCCATCAACCATTGTAAGTCAGCACTGCCACAACCCCTTTCATTAAGCACTAAAGCTCCACAGCACCCCTGTGAAAATTCTTGTTATCCTGCCCTTTCCAAGGGATTCAAAAGCTAAAGCCAACATTCAATACTACAGAAAAATACTAAGATGCATCAGTGAAAAAAACCATACGCCTTGTCACCTAGTTTAAGTTATGAGGGTTTTTTATTAGACCCTGGTCAGCATCTCACCAAATAAAAGAGAAAGAGCAAACCATGAACCAGGTTCTGCTAGACTGAAAACCTGTTCCCAGGCAGATAGAGTCCATTTGCTGAATATCCACCCTGATGTTACAGGAGTGACTAGAGGGCTGTCCAGACACAGCATACTCAGCCATAAGCTGAATATCTTCGATGCCAGCACAAGGCCAGCTGTGGGAAGGCAGAGCACAGCATGGTTTAACCACTGAGTATTTACCCTTCTTCTTTTAACTACAGAAAAATATTTTATTACTTACGTAAGTTAAATGGAACAAATGTAGCTTATTCCTGTGTCCAAATTTAATCCTAATGTAGGTTTGGAAACAGAACTACTCTGAATGAAACCAACTTGGGTCCTTTTCTGAATATGTAGATTCAGGAACGCAGACAGAAGGTTACACGCTAACCTGTAACCTTAAACGAGCCTTAACTCATTTCTAAAATGTGGACAAGCTCTGAAAATACATCTGAAAATGTCCCTTCTCTTGCTTTCACACAGTGAAGGAGGCTGGTGGAGAGTCCATTCCCTTACAACAGGTCAAGAAAACTATATTCCAGGAAAATACGTAGCAAAGGTTTACCATGGGTAAGTAAATGCATTTCCTATAGTCTTTCAACACTACATTTGTACATATAGTATACCCTGATTAGAGTTACTAAGGGTCATAATCAAAGCAATGCCAATAGTGACTACGCAGACAGAAATTTTATTTATTAATAGTATAAAATAGTTCCTTTGAACTCTGAGAACATCAAATCCACAGCTAAGTTTAGAACACATGGAAAGGAAAATCCTGGTTTTAAAAGCTAGAAAGTGTAAAAAAAACCCTCAAATGTCATATAAAATATTTACAATAGTTCTGTTGCATGGACGTATCTCTAATTTTAAGATATGGATAAAGGGACCTTATTTAGAATGAATTATTAATATTTACAAAGTGAACAACTTCAGCTTAAATTTTACATGAAAAACACACCAGAAAGAGCAAATAGAAAGACTTCTAAGCCATTCAAGAACGTAAACTCACACCGGAAGAGCAAAGGAAGGTTCAGAGGTTTCTTGTTGCCCTAGACACCAGTCAGGAAAAAAACATTGAAACACACACTTAAAACTTTTCTGGCAAAGGTTTTAACACCTGTTTAATTTTAAGCATATGAACTGCAAACTTCACTGTGATTTATACAAGTGCTTTAATTTTAATATGTTTTTACATCCTCCTGACTCAGAGATGCTTTCCCAAAAACAGGGCACAGGTATGGTAATGGAAAGCTACTGGTTTAAGTTTTCCCAAGACCATTTTGTTAATAGCAGATCGGATCAAATCTTACTGTGGAACACAATCAGTAAGACCAGTTCCACTTCCCTTATCCACAAAGCCAATTAACTTGGATAACTGGGCTATGCCTTAGCACAAGCAGAAAAATGGTTTCATTTTGTGTTTATTTCCAATAAAATAAGATTTGGAGTTTACAAAAGCAGTTTAAATGAACTAATCCCACAGATATGCCATCAATATATCACATGGATGTGTCCCTAACTATTCAGATCAAGGTAGCTTGAAAAGTTTTGTCTTCCCTAAGAAGACCAAACCTTATTCACTCTTCTCTTAGTCTCACAAAAGTTAATGGAACTCAATACATGGAAAAGGAAAGCAAGATTTTCTCCATAAACTGGGGAAATATGCCTGGACATAGTTGAGAGAATAACTACAGAAAGCCGCAGTGTTCTTTTTGCAGTCACTTTTCCTGGCTAATGTTGCACTTTCACGGCCACATGCTGCTCTCTGTTTCACTGGTGTCCAAATTTCAGAATTTGTTTTTTCCTGCTTCACAGCTGGTTATTTGAAGGGTTGGGAAGAGAAAAAGCAGAGGAACTTCTACAGCTACCCAACACCAAGGTCGGCTCCTTCATGATCAGAGAGAGTGAAACTAGGAAAGGTGAGAAACATGATTTTTTCTCCCCTTGCTCTCAGGCATTAACAGTTTTACAGCTCTTTAATTCACTCCCCGTCCTGCTTAATATTAGTCTGTATATAATGTCTGTTATAATACATACATACAGAAAATGTATGTAATGGGAAGGCAAAGGCACCTAGTGCAGCATGCTAGTCTTCACCGGTCACCTACGCTATGAGTGGTGCTGGAAACAGGGTTAGCGATGGCCATGGAAAGTTCCACAGGCACCACCACAAACAAGACACAGTTGTCTAAACACCATTATTTATTTTGGTGGTGGTGGGACTTTTCAGATGGAGGAAAGTCACAGCTTTGCCCTGGTCCACAAAAGATTGGCTGAAAAACCATAAAATACTTTTATTCTCTGTAATGGGAATGCATCTCCCATTGTGCAACATGGTATCATCCCTTTTTCTAAAGCACCAGAACACATCCTAAGATCATGATACTACAGTTATAAGGGAACAATAAACCATCTTCTCTAACCTTTTGCATAACACATGCCAATTAGTTTTTTAACGCCTATACTAAATTAAAAAAATTTAGGATTGACATTCAGTCCTTACCAACTAAATACTGCACAACATTATTAAACAAAGAAACAGGAAAATCCAAGTTCTCATCTCCTGCCAGGACTGCATTATCAGCTATTAGCTGCTGCACTAGCAGGAGCTGATTGAATCAGCATACCAGCAGATGAGTATGGTCCCCACCTTCAGAGGAAGGCAAATAACTTTACACCATTTCAAAAAATGCCATACCAGCAAAACTAGTGGAAAAATACACCAGAAATTAGGAGTTAATCAATACATCAGACCATGTTGTTAGGCCCTTTATTCCCTTTCTTATACTTAAGTATATATATATAAAGTATACAATATATATAGAAATTAGGAGGGCCATTCAGGTTTTTTCAGAACTTTCTGGGACCTCTTGGATCATGGCACCACATCTTATGGATACTCTGGTTGTGATCACTGTTATCCATCCAGAATTAGGGTTTTAATTTAGTGTAATTAGTTTTCCTCTTTCTCCAGGGTTATATTCCTTGTCAGTGCGGCACAGGCAAGTGAAACATTACAGAATCTTCCGCCTTCCAAATAACTGGTATTACATCTCTCCACGGCAAACCTTTCAGTGCCTTGAAGACCTTGTGAATCACTACTCAGGTAATAAGAATAGCAGAATAAACATACTTTCCACTGTCAACTGTAAAACTATATATCAAAGGTCCAGAACAATAACTTTTGCCTATGGTTGAGACATACACCTACTGTCACAGCACAAGTAATGGAAAAAACCTTGGTTTCTATCTTTTACTTTATTTTTGATCCTAAATAGAAGTATGTTACTCCTAACAGTACAGCTGAAATAAACCCAAGAACTCTGCTAAATAAAGACAGATCGGCTCTGCCCGTAATGGCATAAGATATTGTATGGCCATGCCCAGCAGAGCTGTCCCTAACACTATTTTGGCCCAAACACTAGTGTTTAGCACTCCCCTAGACAACATTCAAATACAGTTTGTAGGTTAGCACAGGCCAGGGATGCCCAGGTCCTCTCAGAGCACAATTAACATCAAAGTTTAGGTGTACAAAAATGTTAAGCTGTACAGATGCAAGTCTTGTTTCTAGGTTCCAAGGCCAAAGTTCAATTCCTGGCTCACTTTGTGTAGCAGCATGGACATGTTGGCCAATTGTTTATTTACCATGCAGACAGACAGGTAGCATCAGGACATGCAAGACCAGATTCTGCAACCACATTTCTCTTAGGAGCTACTACATCACACAACCTTATCTGCAGCAGAAAATTCTCAGAAGTGTTGTTATTTTGTTCCCTATTACTTTAGAAGAGCATAGCTGGATTTTATCAGCGGAGTTTATCTGAAGAGGCTCAATCTGTTAGCTCAAACCTAGAGTCAGCTGTCATTTTTACTAATATCAGTCCAGTAATTGACACCTGTTTTAGTGATAATTTTCCAGATTTATGGCAATTTAAACTGTGTCAGATAACAAAACACACAATTAAGTGGCTGCAGTTACCATGCAATAAAATGAGAACATTTTATAATGAGGAAGGAAGACTGCAGTAAGTTAATCACATAAAAATTACAAGAGAACAATAGCTGCTGTGCTTTAATTAGTAATGGGTACTCTGATTTGAAAAGTGTAAAGCCACAATATCTGCGTATTTCATAGGTACATGAAAAAGTGTGCTGGAGTAAGATTACTCAGATAATCTGGGGAGAAAAGCTGTATTCACATTCAAACATCCAAAAGAAACTTTCAAGTCCAATGATATAAACAGAGGAGTGAGAATTTGAACAGGCATTGGGTTTTGGAGTTTTATTTTTTTACATTTTAGTTAGGTGATGCTATTCTCTATTTAGAAAGAAGCAAACAACTGAAGACTAAAGTTCTGGCTTGGGGGGAATCCAAAACTTAAAACAATTAACATTGTTACTTGAGTTATAGATATAAGAGCAGACAGTGAGATGTAGCTCTCCTCCTTCCTCCAACACGAGATGACACAGAATCTCACCCTGAAATAAGGCTCAGAGGTGTAAAACACTAGCGTTTAGCCATGATATTCTCTGTTTGTGCAGCAGAACACATGTTCTGTTCCTAGTGGGGCAAGGAGAAAGGGGTGGAGAGAAGAAACAGCTGAAAGTGACCTGAATGCAGCATGAATATGTGAACCTTGATTCATTTCGTAGCCATATTCCAAAGCAGAATAGGTGCATATACAATCTGAGTGGATGCACCTTGTATTTGTTTTGCACTCTGTTTGCATGGCTGAGACAAGGGGAGGCAAAAGCAGAACCCATTGAGGACTCAGGAAACCTGGGTTTAAGTCCCTGCTCTGTCACAAACTTCCCTTTAGACCTTGGGAAAGTCATGTTATCTTCCTGTGTCTCAGTTCCTCACTTGCACTGTGGGAAATATACACCATAATAAATTAAAAGGCAGAGGTAGGAGGAAAGGAAAAAGTTAAGCCTGTGTTACAGTGTCCTTGCTGAGAACACACAATTTATTGGCTACCACTACTGTGCCCAGAACTGTTTATTTGAGCATGCACCAGGGAAGGAACACAGTGAAGATAACAGTGAGAAAAGATTAACTTTCTGTGTATTCATTTCCCTGTACAGAAGTTGCGGATGGTCTCTGCTGTGTCCTTACAACACCTTGTCTTACCCAGTGCACTAACAACAGCATAACAAACCAAGTTCCTCCTGTGGTGATGCGGAATAAGAACTTCAACTGGAGAAACTTTCACAGGTACCACACAGAGCACAGGCTGCCGGAAACAACAAGGTTTTTTCCTGCCTTGTATATACTTACAGTTACAACACAGAAGAAACAGCCATTTCCTTCTTTTGAGAGCAGTTTTAAAGATGAGACAACTTTCAAAGCTGCTGACTGCAGGTTAACCCATGAAAACTGCATGTCCAGCTCTCTAACTGATAATTTTGATCTAACTTTGAAAGAAACTACAGTTAACATTAAATCATTTCACCTATCCAGCTAAGAGTGTGGCCAAATACGCAGTCACTCTGAGAGTCATGGGTCCTCTCCACCAAGGGGGCAGGCCATAAACCACACACAGATCCACCACCACTGGCACACTGATGTGCAATAGCTTGCAGACAAGCCCCTCTAATCAGGAATGCCTCCCCCTTGTTCACATGGTGGCTATCCACAGAGCAGCACAAGTGTAAGGAACACCATTATCCCAGCATCAATCTTTCCTGCTGCGTTTTTCTCAATATACAGCTCAACTTGAGGTTCATGAGATTTCTAATATCATGACTGCAACTAGAGAAAGTAGGTCAGGTTTCAGAACCTGGTGAAACAACCACCTCCAGAAACAATAGCACCTCTTATTCCTGAATTGTAAATTTCCCTCCACTACCTTTCCTTCACCAAGCACATTCATTTGATTACAAATGCAAGAAAATATTCTGCAGTATTGATGCCCAAAAATGTGTAGATACTACTGTTGTGCTGATTTGGAACATCACTAAGTGACAGAAGGTTTTGTGACTTATGAGCCTGGGAATTTTTTATACAACCAAGTTAACATAACTTTGTTTAGCAACTGTTAATATTATGCAAATAGGATTAGTTCATGTAGCTGAAACGATAACAAAATTTTGTTCCTTTAAAGGCTGGAGGTGTCCGAAGATACTGAAAGCACTCTGGCAGCAATGGATGATTCTTGTCTCAGCTATGGCCTGAGGGAAAGTATCACTTCCTACCTCTCCTTGACAGGGGATGACACTTCTTTTGCAAGTGCCAGAAAGAAGAAAGCCCAGTCTCTTATATACACAGGGAGCAAACGGAAGAGTACACTTCACTTGCCACCTACGTACTATGAGGACTAAATGTAAGGCAACCAGGGGAAAATAAAATACACCAAAACAAACAACTGAGGGGTCAGAAGAAAAACCTAGAGCATCCTGAGGCCCTGCAGTCCTTGGACAGCTGAGAGATTCAACCACACCAGCTGATGATCAAACACTGCAATGCTTCTGCATTTCCTCTTCTGAATGTTAACCAGAGACCTCAAGGGTGTATAAGCCATGGCATATACTGGGAACATCCCCAGTGCACCTGAAATTAGAACCTGCTCAGAAGCAGATAACATAAACTGAGGTAGACTCTAAGTCAAAAGCCAAGTGAGGCAGATGACTTCAGCAAGTGTGATGCTCCACAGTGTACAAAGATACAGAAGGAGTAACTACAGCTCAAGAATTTAAATTATTACTCTGGTATTCTCCACATACCTGAACACCATCTTTATAGAACCTACCTACATTGAGAAAAGGAGCCTTTCTCTTCTCCATATAGACTCTCTGATTGTCATTGACAGTGGGTCAGGAAGTCCTCGTAATACGTAAGAAAGTATCTAACAGCTGGCATCCAAGAAACAGCTGATTATATTGACTCCATACTACTTTTATTTTTACCTTCGAGGGGAAAAAATTAAAATCATTGACTTTCCAAGTGGCAATTAATTCAATGCTGGTAATGGCCTAGAGTGTCACAAAGAGGTCACAAAGTTAAGGACAGGCTTAACTCACTGAGAAAAGAAGTTCCTGGTTAGCCCTGAGCTGGGAGGACAGGCATATCCCAAAGCATAACTAATCTGCTCATATTCTAGCAGTTATTCAACAGAGAACAAACGGTTTACAAAGTGAAAAGTAGCATGTGGTAATATCATGCCTAGCTGCAAAGGTAGGCTTGCAGAGGTGTGACCTTTCATGTGTAGAGGACCAGATTCTAACCTCATCTCCTGAAGGTTCCCCCATATTTATGTATAATATTTATATTAATAGAAGGTATTTTTAATAATTAAACTAAGAAAGCAAATCAGCAACCATGGATGCTAAAGAGTTTTCTGAATTTCTCATTTGAAGAGAGTTATGTCAAATAGCAACAACACATCAAATTGTTTAAATATTTGTAACTGGGTTATCTGAAATTTCATGTACCCTTTCTAAGTTATAAAGGAGCAGATAGCATGGTCCTTTGAACCTGACTTGTGATTGCTTTCTAAATCAAGCAGTCACTCACATCTGGGGGTGTAAAATGATGCAATCTATGTTCTCCAGCAGAGATGTTTTCTATCTAATATTGTGTCATACCTTTTTGCACAGATTTGAGCAATTAAGGTTTGGAGAGAGAGAGAATTGGGTTTTACATATATAGATTTCCTCTGTAAATACCTCTTAGCACAAATCTGTGTTCTCTTTCAATCTTGTAACAGATCATTTGCGCTAGCAAAAGAGATTCAGAAATCAAAATATTTCACAGCCTATTTAAAAATATTCCAGATCTTAAAGGATGAATGTAATTTGGCTGGTACACATTGAACACCACAGATCCAAACAAACTCAGGAACTCTAGGCGTTTGTATAATCGTTATTGTTACTGATCATTAATATGTTATGGTGACTGCAGTGAAATGTATATGTGAAGCATTACAGATTTCTAAGTCATTATTTGTATTTATTCATTAAAGTAATATCCAGTATTTACTTTGCATTGCTTTCAGAAAATGTAAAACCTAGCAGGCAACTATTTCAAACACCCAGTCTTGCAATGACACTGTCAGAAGGTATCTTTGACGGAACGTGACAAAAGAATCCAAGAGCCCAAGTAACCACACAGCACTTGGACTATGCTCTGTAGGAAGGGGATAAGACATGTTCTGATGACAACAGGTTCACACAATCGAAGGCCAGTTCAGGTTGGAAGGGATCTCTGGAGGTCACCTGGTCCAACCCTCCTGCTCACACAGGGCCACCTACAGTTGGTTGCCCAGGGCCATGTCCAGAGACTTTTGAATATCTCCAGGGATGGAGAATCCACAACCCTCATGGGCAACCTCTGCCTGTGCTCAGCCACCCTCACAGTGAAGTGTTTCCTGATGTTCAGAGGGAACCTCCTGTGTTTCAGTCTGTGCCCGTTGCCTCTGGTCTGTCACTGGGCACCACTGAAAACAGCCAGACTCCTTCTTCTTTACAGCCTCCCTTCAGGTATTTATATACATTGATAAAATCCCCCTGAGCCTTCTCTAGGCTGGGGGATATGACCTGTGGATAATCATAGAATCAGGGGTATTTAGGGTCCATGTCAGACAGCCCTGTACCTGATCTCGGCAGTTCTCAGCAGGGTAATAAATCTGCTCGTTCCACTACTGTCTGGCCTGCTTCTGTGGCCAGGAAAGACCTGTCATCTTCCCCCAGTGGCTGGGAGTAGTCTGGGAGTTCTCCTCCTGACACGCACCAGGGAACGCCTGGAAGGAACACCTAACATATCTGCCCTCCACAGCCTCCTGAAGGAGATCATAGAATCATAGAATCTTTTAGGCTGAAAAGACCTTTAAGATCATAAAGTCCAATCGTTAACCTAACACTGCCAAGCCCACCACTAAACCATGGCCCTAAGCACTTGGTCCACACATCTCAAATATCTATAGGGGTGGTGACTCAACCACTTCCATGGACAGCTCATTCCAATGCCTGAGAACCCTTTTGGTGAAGAATTTTTTCCTAATATCCAACCTAAACCTCCCCTTGCACAGCTTGAGGCTGTTTTCTCTTGTCCTATCACTTGTCACATGGGAGAAAAGACACCCCCATGTCTCTGCAACCTCCTTTCAGGTAGTTGTAGAAAGCAATAAGGTCTCCCCTGAGCCTCCTCTTCTCCAGGCTGAACACCCCTAGTTCCCTTAGCTGTTCCTCACAGGACTTGCGCTCTAAACCCTTCCCCAGCTTCACTGCCCTTCACTGGACATGTGAAGATGGAGGCAATCCATACTACTGATCCGCTCTTCTACCTCCAAATTGCACTGGTAAATAAATCAATTAATCAGAAGACAAACCCAAACACCATGTTAAAGCTCTTAAATTATTTAAAACAATACTATAATCACTGAGACTATTTTTTTTCTAATCATAATAGTGAAAGATGAAATAAGTTATAAAAAGTCCCCATGACAGCTTTGCATTGATTTTGTACAATCTTTTTTCATATCTGTTCCAATCAAAATCTATTATAGGGCAGATGTAGGAAATTAAAAGGCATTTTGCTATTTCAGGTGCCTGTCTCCTTGCAGAGAAAGTTTCATACATCCCACACCTCTGCATGCTAATAAACAGTATCTTTTTTCATACATGACAAAGACCCAAACAAGGAGCTCAAAACGAACTTTTGCAGAAAAGCTGTATTGCTTCTTGGGATTTTCCCTCAGGAAAGCTATATCTGGTATATATTTTCAGTTTCGTGATTCTTAGTCTGTGTGCACCTCCTTTTCTTTACAGTAAAATTAAAAGTACGCAATGCTCCGGTGTCTTGGAACAAAACCAAGATACATCCCTTTACAGGAGCTCTAGCTGAGAAAGCTGAGTAAACTAACACTTGCATTCTTCACTACATTGCACACACACACAAACACAAAAGATAAAGCATATTTTCAAGACACTTCTTATTTTATCAGTGTATTTCATAAGAAAACTAAATCCACTGTGACACTATAAGGATAAATACTTAACACTACTTTGAAATAAGTGAAGATCCTGCTTTTGCCAATACAGTGGTCTGCACAGTCCCCAGGAAGAAAACTGTTGTTACAAACGCTAGGTTAGTGGGAAGAACTGATGCACCTGCCTGCTCATTGCACTTGCCACAGTTTTCCAGTATTCAGTGGCCTGCTGTAGGAGAAAGAAGGAATTCAAACCTCATTTTATAAAAGAAAAGATGGAAACTCGGAGTACACTCCAGCAATAATTGTGAGCAGCAATAACTATGAGCAAAGACATCGTTGCATTTCCCTTTCATCAGTTGCTCAACTGGTAAATCGCACCATACCCTTTTACTGATTTCACGGGGCCACATCCTGAACCATGACAGTAAAGGGCTTCTGTGAATTCAGATGAAGAGTAGATTGAAACTGCACTTTGAGAGAAAACAACTTTGGGTCTACTAGAAAATTAACTCCTATGTCAAGAGCTGAGTGAAAATCTAGGAACTGTGTGAGGAATTATCACAAAAAAAAACCAACTGCTGAACAGCAGTTTTCAACAACTTCTCTTGCCTTCCCCACTAGAGTGATGTAATTAAAATAATCTTACTGAGACATGGAGATGAAAAGGGAAAATTATGTTTCCTGAAACAAGAAGACACAGAAAACATATCAAGTAGTAAACAGAAGTGTCATTATTTCAAGACAAGATTTTGTTTAATTGGGCCTTAGGTTTCCTGGACCAAGAATTTTGTTCCTCTGCTCATGTTTCCAGGTGAACATTGCTAGCATATTGTCCAAGTACCATTTCTGCTGGGTTTATAAACCGCCACTGAAGAGTAAACCTCATTTCACAGCACACTACTCTCATCTGAGGCTGTAAAGATCAATGGTAGTATCAAAACCGGTCTCAAAGTTCTGAGATTTGCTATGGGAAGGGCTGTAAAAATACGGATCACTCGGAGTGACTGTGAAAAAGGTCCGAGCTGACAGCAAACAAGCCCATGGGTAAATGACTTTTCACTCTCTCTGAAACTTTCTTTCAAATGAAATCTGTCATGAGATCAGATAAAAAGATTGGATACTTTAAACATGCGGATGTTTGGCTCATCAGTTTCAGAGCCTAAAAACTGCTGATCAACAACCGTATTTATGAAATGGAAACTAACCTGTTGTACCTGCAAGTTATGAAACAAGACTATTTATATAATACACAAAAACCCACAGTGACGAAAACCAGATTCTTACTATGACTAAATCATCACCAAAGTGCATCTCTCATACATCCCTGTGAAGCACCCAGCTCCTGGAGAGGGCAGTCACAGGTGACATGAAAAACAACTACAGCAATAACAGCCTTATTAGTGCTGCCAAGGTAAGGATGAAATAAACCCAGCAACCACACTCTGCGACATCCTCACATCTATAAAAACAACCCTTCACATTGAAGTTGAAGTGGCAGGAATGGGACTTACCATCAACAACACCCTCCTGAACAGACCCATATCTGCTGCCTCTGTGAGCAGGTGAATGCTGGCAATATCCGCCCCGCCACGGTCAGCTCCTAAAGAAATCTGGTTTGGATCTCCTCCAAAGCTAGCGATGTTCTTCTGCACCCACTTCAAAGCTGCCAATTGATCCAAAAGGCCGGCATTTCCACTTGCCTCAGGAGAACCTATTGTGGAAAATAAATAAATAGGTCTGAAAAGAAATAAACCTATAAACATTTCAGGTTTTGATTAGATGTCATATTTTTAGCAGCTCTTGTAGCTAAAACTTGACAAAACTGATACCTGAGCTTAAAAGACTGAAGTGGTCTCTCCCAAGGTCATCACTAAATTAATAGACTCCATTTCATTTTATACCACCCCAACAATTTAAAAGAACCAGTATTTGGTGCTATACTTACCATATACACTTATTCATTAAGGCCTTGAAATAATCGGATATTTTGTAAGATATCTGGACCCAAAAACCCCAAAGTTTCATACTTTAAGCATGATGCAAGCCAGAGTAGAAGACTCTGTGAATCTCTACCTGCAAAAATATATTCTGCAGCCACACTTGGGGTAGGATGTAACTAAGAGTAATTAAACATTATGCTGTTTAATTCTCAATACTTTCAAAAACAGCTGATTATCGCTTTCTTCAGATACCATTCTGCAGGATCTTTTTATCCAAGCCCCACAACATAGTGTATTTCATTACAAGACCATTACAAATGATGGTTCATAGGAAATTAATACAATTAGGGCTTCTTTCAGCTGCACCCTTGGAGGTGCCTAATTGCCTGATTTCAGAAAAATAACATTCCAACTTCTAAACTTCATTTGGACACCTCATTGCAGGAGACATAAATCCAGCTTCAAGTATCTATAAATCGGGATCATGAGAATCTTTTTTCTAAATAGCTAGCTTGATCTTAAAATGAACTGAAAGCAAACAAAATGTTTGAAGTGAATTTTGCCAAATTCTTAGAATAATAAAATCTCTTAGGTTGGAAAAGACCTTTAAGATCATCAAGTCCAACCTTTAACCTAACACTGCTAATTCCACTGCTAAATCATGTACTCCCATGCTTAGCCATCACCGCTGAAAAGGCTATTTTGTTTTCAACACCAACCAGTGGTAATCTGATACTTTGATTAATAAGAAACTAATGTTGAAAGCATCTATGTAAAACATTAGAAAAGCTTAGTTTTATACCAACAAAAGCAGTTAATTAAATAATTCCTATACAGTCCCCAAGAAAGGAAAATGATTATTCACTGTCTACTTCTTTTTAATTCAGAATGAGGCATTATTTTTTAATGATTTTAAATTCTCCACATTCAAACTTGGAAAAAAACCCCATAAGACAGAAAAGCCAGGAATAAAAATATAGCTGAAGCTATTTGTTTCTTCCGTTGCCAAGACAAAATGGTAACATTTTAAGGTAAGGGCAGGCTCAGAAACTAGATAATTAAAAGGAATGCAGTGGAATAAAAAGCTGTCATTTTGTGGACAGGCAGCCTGGTCTCAGGCAAAGAGCAATTGAAAATCCATCTTGTAGCAGATATCCACATGCCTACTATAATTAATTAGTGACATAGAGATTGATTTAAGCAGCAGAATAGAATATAGAGGAGACCAGATTATGGATAGCCTTGAAGATCTTACAGATAACCACGTCACAACAGCCATCTTTATATACATGCCCTTTCAGAAGGCCAGCCAAGAACTGAATGGCCCAAGAAAGTACAACATTCCACCTACAGCCGTCATTTCAGATGATCAGGTCAAGCCACACCAGTGAAGAAATGGAAGAAAAAAAAACTTTCCCTGCTTTAATTTTTAGATTTTTTTTATAGTTTCTTCTGCCTACCATGAACAATTCCCAGGGTTCTCAGTTCAGCAATAAACTCACTCAATGCTGTTAAAAAGGAAACGTCATTTCAAGGGCTTGCTGCATGCCTCATGAGACCTCCCCAGAGGAAGTGAAATCCATGTAAACGTTTTAGCCACACAATGTGCCTTGCGACCAGGGCAAATATAACCAGTTCCATCTGCTCTGGCAAATACCACAGCCAGGTTGTGAAACGTACCACACTGCGGAACAGATACATGCACAGACTTTCATGGTAGTTATACCAAAAGAAACGTGTCTGCCAGGAATCTTTTCCACTTCTTGACTGATAGGCTTGGATATAAATCCCATAAGTAGTCTTTTTGCAGGAAAAGATCATATTCCTGGGGACCACAGGAGAACGAAATAAAATGGTGTCCAGAAGGAAGCAAACAATAACAAACATACGCATTTCTGTTATTACTAAACTGGAGAAGAACAGTAGTGCTAATTTTAAGCATGAAAATCATCCTGGTTTATATGACTTCATGACTTCTGGAAGAGTTACACCAAAAACCATGACGGTCTTCTCCATGCTCTTGCTATCCCTATCACTGGCAGTTCACCTTAATTCTTCTGGGTGCAAATTGAGAGGGGAAGGCCCTAGTAAGAATCTGCATCACTATTTACAACATTAATGAGTGACAGCAAATTAAATTAAACATCCTGTATACTTAGGAGAATAACAGCCCTTTGCTTGCAAAAGCCCTGTCAATGAAAAACCAAGACAACTGCAGAACTAACAAAATAAATGCAGAAAAAAAAAAAAAAAAAAAAAGGAAATATGGTGTTTTCACTACCCTTCCTTCCACAAAATCTCCATTTTACAGCTTCACTTCTAGTTTTGCAATTTAGAGCAAGTCAACATGAGAATATTCAGCACTTTTGCTTAGCTGGACAGTGAAACTCATATTGCTCACAAGATCATAACTTTTGTTTGTAACTTCATGGCCTTCTGACTGTTCTGCCGCTGATGTCCCCACAGTCCTAAGGGTGGGCTCCAGCCACCTTTGACACTGATGGCAAAAATTCCAACGGACCACAATTTGTCCAAGTCTTTCACTAAGAATGGGAACATCACTGTATTGTCATTTGACTCTTGAGAAAAACCCTTGTAATATTCGACCCAACTTGATAACCTTCACAGGAAATCCCCAGTGGCTACTGGTCGTGTACAGAAGCAGTCCCAGATACTCCACCAACCTGCAGTGGACCAAAGAATAGATCTTGCCGGTGGAGCATTGCTCACCAGAATGGGTGTGCCTGGAAAGCCATGCTGACAGGGAGCCTGGAACAGACATGCCACAGCTCATCACCCCCATGGGGACTAAAGGTGATACTGGGGAGACAGGACTGTGGTCCTGAAGGAATTTTCATGGCTTCCCATGAATGTAGTGCTTAGCCTTCTCCAGTGACTCTTGCAAAGAGGTTTTCCTACATGTTCTGGGTCCTTCTGGAGCAACAGGGTTTTCCGAAATGCACACCAAGGATTTCCCGCAGGGAGAGAGGCCAGGGAAGACTGCACTTGTCCCTGGATGCAGCTCCACAGTACAGAGAAGGAGAGGGCCCCAAAATACTCCCTGCTTGTAATAAATCACCTCTATTTGAAGGTTTGCAGCAATGCCAATTCGGTACATACAGCTCATGCACTGACTTTTTGGGACATGCATGCAGATCCCTATGAAAAAAAGGCTGGAGAATTTTCCTGATCCCTAAATTACAGACCATCATATAAATACTGCTATGTAATATTCAGCCCAGCTTGCAGTTTCCACTTAGGATGAAACGTAGGTGACATTCACAGGCTGAAGGAGGTTAGTGGGTAATGCGTGGGCAGTGCTGCGTAATGGAAGCTCGTGCAGCAAGTATCCCCGCTGCATTTGGCTCTAGCCAAAAAGAAGCCACAGTATCACTTTCATAAGCATCTGATTTGCACTGATGAAAACAGTGATTCTTTGCCCAGATACACCTATTACCAGCTTCATATCTAAATGACTAAGGAGTTTGTAGTGCCAGCTATCTAGTTATTGAGTGAAAAACAGGTTTGCTGGGCGTGAGCTTTGAGCAAAACTTCACAAGAGGGAAGGGAAACAATAACCAATAGCTGCAGCTAAACCCCCAAACTAGACAAAATCCACCCAGCCTCACCAGAAGTAAACACTCAAAAAAATCATAAGGCAAAGAATGTAGGCCTGATATTTGAAAACATAGGAAATATAAACTCCTAAAGATTATAAAGGTACTAAAATATGCACTGGAGAGACCAAGGATTGCCACTGGACTGATGGAGCCAGAGCTACACTTGTAATTGTTGCATTTTGTCTCTACCTTAAGTTCCCCTGCCCCAGCAAGGACTGAAAGATGGTAGAAAGAGAAATGTTCCCTGCTTGCTTAAACAGGCAAATCTAATACAAGTCAAAATGAAAAAAAAACAATCCCAAAGACCAGATGGCACTACTACAAAGGTTTAAGGAGATGAGAATTTGTGTTTTCATGTGTTCGTGCCTCTTGCACAAGATAAAATCTTGTATGAAAAGGGAATTTGTACAATTTTTAACAGCAAATGGTATGAGGAGGCAATAGGAGAGTAAAATTATCCTTTACCCCAGCATGTGGGGAAGGCATGCAAGCACACAACACACTAATGTGAAGTCACAGCCAGGACACTAAAAGGGGCTGACAGAATTCAAATTAAACATGCCTTGTCCTTCAGAGAAGTTAGGCTTACTGAGGGAACCAACCAACTATCTTTGTGCTGTACTTTTCATACATTCACATCCTTCTTATCATTAACCTGCAGTTATCCCTCTCCGCCTCTTCCCCAGTCTGACATGGGCACAATTGAGCATTAGTTAAATTTCATGGATGAAACAACTGGAAGTTGGAGAACTTGAAAAGCATATTCACAATGACAGGCCACTGAAATTAGCACAAATTTTAATAAGTAACTTATTTCTCTGTGTGTCTGAAAAACCCAATATCCACAATTTCATCTGCAAACAGAATTCTAGACAGTGCTTCGATACAGATACTTAGATTTTGTTTGTTCTTGTCCTTTGCCTCCAGTCTCTTCCCTTTCTCTTCAGATGAAGTGCCCATTATTTCTTGACTGTTTTTCTCCTCAAAACCAGTGCAAGATACAGGTTTCTCAAATTTAAAAATAACTTACCTTTTTTTAATTAGAAACAGAAGTGTTACAGAATGCAATTTAGCCCATACTTGTGTTTGTTCAAGAAATCCATGACTTACCAGTACTAAGGAAGCCAAAAACACCAACCCGGTAGTTTGCTGTCACAACAATGACGTTACTGATGGCAGCTAGGTATGATCCATCTATGGTTATCTTTCCCGCCTCAGCAGTGTAACTCCCTCCGTTGTGGAAGAACAGCAGCACTGGCACATTTTTGACCTGCTGTGACAACAACCAGGTTAATATTCCTGCAGCCAACTGCTTTTGTAGGTCACTGATGAGAACACAAGCATCTTCCCCACTAACGTTACCTAAGCCATTTAGCTCTCTAACAGAGACCATAATGAGGGGATATCTGGTCATCTGTCTGAAATTCTAGGGCTGAATTGTCCACAATGACCTATATACCATTAAAGAAGACACTATGTCCAACATAATGAAGATTTAATGGCACCACTGTGTTCCACCAACCAGGTAAGCTCAAGGCAGACTCATCCTGCTGACTTGGCCATTGAGCATGTGGTGGGCTTGTCTTTGCTGTAACGTGTCTGCTTTGCACAAACACTCAGGGAACTTCAAACAAGTGGGAAACAGGAGAAGGAAAAGTCCTGTTGGGTTACGTCATCTTGATCAGGACAAACTCAGTAACTGTGCAGGGCTGCTTCCTACTCGCCAGTCTTCAGTGCTTAAACACTGCCTAGCCTAAAAAAAATCTCACTTGGCAAGAGCTCCCTTGCCTCTTCAGCCCCCAGGGAGGTTTCCTCCTGCTAGACAGATAGATGGGTCCTGCAGACAAGACTTGTCTCGACATGGGGGAGCCTCACCTCACATGACACACAGAGGGGGTCTGCCCCAAAAGAGTCCAGCAGCACTCCCAGGATGGGAAGGAGATACTATGGGCTGGTGCCCATGTTGGCACTCCTTGCAGAGCCACACGATTTTGCATAGAAATGGTGGCTTTTTCCCTAAGCAGCATCACATCTGTGTGGACCCTCTCTGCACACACAGCAGGGCTGCAGCTGGGCTGCTGATGTGTGATCAACACAAAAGCAGAACTGCCCGGGACACCTCAGCATTTACCAGCTCTATCAAGAAGACACTCTGAAGAAATATCAGTGAAACATATGGAGGGGGTTTGTTTTGGGTTGTTTTTTCTTTTTTTCCTGCTGCACAAAGCAGAATATCTGGCTCCAATGATAAAAAGGTTTTGTCAGAGTGTAATCTCACTTTTCCATTCAGCACTTTCATCCCCTACTGCCTCCTTTGGGACGAACCTGAAGGAGGCTCCTCTCTCCCTTGCTCATCAGCAGGTCACATACACCAACTCATCCTGCTTTCTGCTTTGGCAGATGGTAGTGTTTTTCAAAGAAGGGCTGGTGGCCCTTGCAGCAGCATCAAAGTACATCTGAGGTTTGTTTTTCCCTGCAGCTAGAGGGCATTGGGCTCTGTTGCTGTTATTTTCTGGATGGAGCTTAGCTAAACACAGCAGTCCCATCTGCTTTGGCAAAGGATGTCGCCAGCAAAAATGCCACTGGCTACATGGGGAAGCAGCAGAGAAGTGATGGTTGCAGCCTCCTGCAAAATTACAGGATAGGAAGCAAACTCCCCTCACTTGCCCTTAATTGGTCATGATGGTGTACGGTCCTCACTTACCTAGCTGGAGAATAACTTCAGAAGCAAAGTTACCAAGAAACCCCCAGAAACTGCAAGCACTGAAACATGCTGCTTGTCCCTCAGGAACTTCTGCTCCTGAATAGAAATTGCCTAATTCTCAGTGCCTTCTCCCTGGTTCCCATTTCTGCACTGCACACAGCACAGAGACAGAGGGGGGAGCAAAATAAATGAAAGAATCTGTTTTCACATGGAAATTCATTCTAAAATACAACCACATTGAACCATGTCAGCCAAAACGGTGTTAAAGATGATGCTCAGCCTGCTCCATCCCCTCAGCTCAGCATAGTTAAGCCTGAGGTTTGAACAAGGCATTTCCCATGTGTCCACAGCCTGCATCCACCATGACCTCCACCCATCCTGTAAGTTGGATATTACATTATGCTGAGTGACTTCACCCAATGCTCTAGTGATGAAAAGAAAGGTGAAGATGGGAAATAAAAGTTAAAAATGATGAAACAAAGCCTGCTGCAAAGATACAGAGCATGTTGGGGGAAGATTTAGGACTGGAACTGTGCTTAGTGCCAAATGTCTGAATGTAGCATTCCCACTTCCAGTCTGCATCGGGCAAATACAGATCCCTCTCCTACGTAAAAGTAAACTATCATGAAAAATAATTTGGGTTTTAATCCCAAGGGATTTCAATCTCACAGCTCATGGATTTGGGTATTTTTGATGAAGGTTGTTTAACATAATTGCCTTCCCATTTCTTTTTAGTCATTTTAACAGCACAACACAGCACAGCACAATTATTTTCATGCTATAATTGAACTATGCCTCACAATATATTTCACATCACCTCTATATATATTTGGCAGTAAATTAATTGTTTACTATACATTAGATACTGTGTAATTTATTTTGAATGTGACTTTTCCCCAAGCCTTGTTCTCAAACAAATTCAATGAACCACTGCAAACAAACTTGTAAGGCAAAAGAGCCGTCAAGACAGAAGATACGCAAGACCCTAACTAAAATGCCTGCTGGACCTAGTCTCTTCACCCCCTGCCACCGGTTCTGGGCTCAGGTGCAGCACCACCAGCGTCACCGTCAGGCTGCAGTGAGGCACACGCGGGGCAGCGCTGGGCAGAGCGAGGCCAGCACATTTCTTGCAGACAGGGCATGGCTATCACATGGCTACTGCCCACTGCAGGGTTTTGCTCCGTACTTAGCAACAAAACGCAGACAGTCACACTTTGAGGTGTAAAATATGTGTGAAGATTTCCAGCTGGGACATGGTCAGAGGACTCCTGCTGCCTTAGCTAGCAGGGATGTCTTCTGGGGAGCCCAGTAGCTCCACCATGGTCTCATGCCTGTAGAGGCTTAGGTCTCCCCTCAAGGGGAGAAGTTCAGCATCCACCAGGAAGCTGCAAGTCAGCTGAAAGTTTGAAAATCTTTATAATATTCACAACCACCTACTCCATCCCATTTAATGAGCTACTTGGCAGGGATAGATTTAAAGTCTACCGACCCAGGCAATGTCAAGTGTTTTTACCATTGTACAATATTGCTCTGTAAAAAATTGAGTGCAACAGGGATGATGCAGTAAGGATGGGAATAGCATATGCAAGGTATGGGAGAAGAGGAGAGAGGGTACACTCCATTCTTATTTAGTGGATCTTACATTTGAACCCTTTGCAAATCACACTGAAGCACAGCTTTACTTTGCTAGTGTGACAGGTGGTGATGGTTATAGGTGGAAAAAAGTCTCTCAGAAGTGCCAGATTTACTTGGAAGGTTATGTGGTACACCCAGCTATGGAAGCAAAATGAGGTGATGTCATTCACCCTCTTCACTGCTTGATACTTTAAGAGTCCTTCAGTGGCAGGCAGTAGTCCCTGCACCGTGCTCTTGTTCAGGCTCAAAATGCTTCTGAACGACCTCAGCATGCACTGCTCTCCAGGAGGTTTTACACTCAGTATTTACTAGCTAATTTAACTTTCCGTGGGCTGAAAATATATAAATATAGCTCTCTGTATGTGAGTAAAAATTAGAATTCACCACAAAAAGAAACAGGAAAATGCCATGCCTTCTGCTCCCAGTTACTTCTGCAAAAACAGAAGTTTTGGTTCTCTCTTGGGTTAGACTTACAGACATGAAACCGATTGACTTGATCGGACCTACTTCTACCTTACAGCTCTACAAAAGACAGGAGGGGTTCAATTCTCAGGACTGCCGAGGAGAAAAGACAAGCCAGTTTAGTCTATCAGATGGTAGGAAATACAATGCTTTCAAATAAGCTGTCTTGAAAGCAGCACTTAAGCAGAGATGGCAAACTGCCTGGGACAGTGACCTGATGTTTTCAATCAGCAATGACTGCACTCAAGGCAAAATGACTGTCTGATGCTGCAGGGAGCAAACAGACAGCTGGTCTTTCTGGTGATTACAAGGACCTGCAAGGGACTCTGTGTGCTGCTGTCAGATAGCTACACCAGCTTTTTGCAGTATGACAGATTCATAAATTTCTATTATAACTACCGTCACCTTCTGAAAATTACCACTACTGTGGAAAGAAAAACTCTGTTCCTGTGCTCTGGGCCCACTTTTCGATGGGAATCACATGTTATTCAGCATCTTTATCCCCAGCTGCCCAGGGGTTTGGCCGATTGTCTAAGCTTGGCTCTAACTTGAAGCTTTATTTTATATCTGTTTAGAATTAGGAATTCAAGAGCTTTCAAATGACAATTTCTCAGACTGTACCATTGGCCCACTCATCTTTAAAACATCCACTTTTATGCTCTGTGGGCTGGGCACAAATCTAATATTGCTTGCTATCCTCATTCCTCAACAACTCCCACAGATGTCAAAAGGGGAACAGTAAAGGTGAGGATGAAAAACCCATCTGCTGCTGCTCGACTGATGGTGAGTGTTGATGTGACATGTTGTACTGCATTATCATCTCCTGGACAAACAATCACATTTCCATTTTGGTCCTCAGTTTGTCCTCCTTTGCTGCCACATTCTTCTTGTGTTTTATTTCCCTCTTTGTCCTTCTTTTACTTCTAGGTTTTTAATTTTCTGCTGTTCTAGTCAACCAAACACAGCTCCCTGAGAGCCTATAGGGAATACTCTTGCCCCAGTAAAACCAACAGAGTGCCTAATTTAACCTTGCAGTGCTTTTGAACACCACATGAAAAACAATCATACATGCTAATTAAAAGTTCTTTGAAAAGAGACAGTGCTCAGCTAAGAAAAAAAACATAAAATCAACTCATTTTGTACTTACAGTGGTGGCAGGAACAAAGACATTCAGATAGAGGCAGTCTTCACTGACAGAGGATGACGGGGCCTCTCCATCTCCTGGCTGCCAACAAGCTGCCCTAGAGACACAGATGATTGAGAAAATTACAGTCAAAAGGCTTCCACTCTTTCCACTGCTGTTAATTCCTTATATTTTTTTGCATTAAGTTTAAATCTTTAAATCTGTAGATCTCAGTCACATTTAAAACTATGCCCACCTATACCTCAGTAACAAATACACATACACAAATGCAAAAACCACATTGTATTTTCATGTCTATAACCCTTCCCTCAGAAAACCAGCACCATTTAAAAAAGATTAGAACTTGAAATCAAGCCTTTAGAAAACCCATGCTTTACATGAACTGCACAAAATTAGCACCAGAGGCAAGGGGAGCAGGAGTGGGGATCTCAGCCACAGTTCTTTGCTATTGCCTGCACACCCATGTATTCTGCTTTTTTTATTGAAATGCCAGTTATTTATTTTAATTTCTAACAGTCTGTGGGCAATATTTATTTATATCTATTTTAATTTCTAGTGGTCTGTGGGAAAATATGGTATTTTAAAAATTTTAACACATTTTCAAAATCTGTTTGCTCTAAGCATCGTAGCAGACCATTAACAGTGCCCAGCAATGCTAAAAGTAACCTTTCAATAGGAATTCAGCCAGCCACGTACAGAAAATCATTTTCTGGCCACCATCTCACTAAGATTCTTATGCTCAAGTTCTCTTCACAACAAAAGTCAAGTGGATGACTTTTGCAGTTCAGATATAAGCTATTTTGAATCCAGTTCCTTCTACTTCACAGACAGATTTATATCACGTAACAAGTTATGGAAAAGTATCACAATTTATTAGGGAAGTAGCCAAAAGAAGCTATGGAAAACACAGTAATATCTCAGAGAATTATTTCTAAATTACCATTTTTAATGCCCTTGTAAAATTTTACACTGAAGATGTGAAGAATTCAATAGAAAACTACAAGGAAAAGCACCAACTTTAATGCAATTCTACAAAATCTTTCCATGAGGGATGTCCCTAGGCAGACAAAATACAAATTCCCAGGTAGAAGCCCAATCAGGACAACAGGTCTAATACTGTTAATTGTAACAGCTTTCCACAAGGCAGCAGAAACCATCACCCATGCTGATGGCTATTTTTTTCTTTTTTAGCAACTCATCAAGATTCCCTGCACCTCCTGCTTCCACGATCTCCTCATGCTGGGACCCACTCTGGGGAAAGGCTGCCACCTGCTGAGGCAAGTCCACAGCTCCTCCAACTGCTGGACAGGTATTTTTGGTTGGTTTTGTTTGGGGTTTTTTTAAGTCTTTTATCAAGTTCAGACTGATAAATAAACATTTCTCTTCCATCAGTAACGTCATGGTGCTAATGTGAACTTCTTATATACAAATATTGGGCAACACAAACATAGAGTCCTAAAAAATATGGGTGTCAACACTTTCTATACAGAGTGATTCTCCAGGTGCAGTTCTATGGTGCTAAACTCGAGGAATACCTTTTTTAACTTTAAATGAATAATAGAAAATGATGGCCAAGTTTTTCATTGTCCTAAGGACACAGCGAGAATTCAAAAGATAGAGTCAGACTAACTAAGGTCCCCAAATAGCCTTGAAAATCTCAGCCAGGCTGCTCACTGCAACATCAGGTCTTCAAAGAGAGACCACAGCGGCAGATGGCTCTTACCAAAGTCCTCACAGACACCACGATGTGGCTGCAGACACAGAGTGATGGTGTGTGTGTTAACCTAACATCACTGTGCACCTGAGGAAACAAAAAGCCACATCTCACCAGATCCCTCCAACGCACACGTGGCTGGGTGGCTGCTGTGGTTACACTACTAATACCTCAGGTGCAGGTCAGGATGAGACCACCAAAAGGCAGATGCCTTCAATGCCTCCAGACAGTGTTGCATCACTTTCCACTTGGTTGGTAACAGGCTTCGCTAGAAACCTCTGGAGAAAAATTCTGAGTAATGGAGGGACGGAAGAGCTTCCACACAGCTGACAGGTCTCTAAATCTGTATCCTCAGGGTGTGTTTCTACCAAAGCAGGTGGTGATTCATGCCAGGCCTGCAGGGTGCCATCCTGCCAACCTCCTCCCCACCCCGCCCCCCCCAGATCACTTGCAAAATCTGTAATTTCCTGAACTAAGCACTAACTCAAGTACTTTGTCACTAGTCACATAAGAATCCCTCCCTGTGCCAGGAATTGTACAGGACTGCATGGCCAGGCATGGCTGGAAGGATAACAGAGGATCTCAGTAGACCTCAGGGCCATATGAGCTGCCTTGGAAGCTTTTGCATCACTAAAGCTCAGTTCACAGCTCTGATTTCAGCAACTCCCTCTACAGCAAGTTCACTGAGTCCTTCCACAAGACACTCTCATTTTGACTGTTCTGCACCCTCAATCTCCTGTTTCTTGTTTCTATCTTTTTTTTTTTCCTTGCAGCTCCTCATGTCTGCCAGGAAACAGTCCGCTTTTTATTGGTAGGAACATGTAGGGTACCAGCTCTCATATATCTACTTCCCCTGTACCCATGCAGCATGGCTCACTCAAATGGGTTTTGTGTGCTCTATATTTTGCTTTCTATTATGTGAAGCAGGGATGCATTGTGAGAAAGACCCTTGAAAAAACATTCCACATTTGTACCTTGTTTCTTATTGTTGCTGCATTTCTATTGGCTGTGGGTCTTTGCATAGAATCATAGAATGGTTTGGCTTGGAAGGGACCTTAAAGATCATCCAGTTCCAACCCCCCTGCCATGGGCAGGGACACCTTCCACTAGACCAGGTTGCTCAAAGCCTCATCCAGCCTGGCCTTGAAGACAGCCAGGGATGGGGCATCCACAGCTTCTCCGGGCAACCTGTTCCAGTGCCTCCCCACCCTCTCTGTGAAGAATTTCTTCCTGATATCTAATCTAAATCACCCTGCTTTCAGTTTAAACCCATTACCACTTGTCCTATCACTACAGGCCCTTGTAAAAGGCCCCCTTTAGCTTCCTTGTAGGCCCCTTCAGGTACTGGAAGGTGCTATAAGGTCTCCCAGAAGCCTTCTCTTCTCCAGGCTGAACAAGCCCAAATCTCTCAGCCTGTCCCCATAGCAGAGGTGCTTTTTTCTTTTAAAAGAAATCCCCTGCTTTGACATATTCTTTGACAGGTATACTAAGTAGTGTCACCCAAACTCTCTTTTCTTTGAGAAATACACACTCACAATTTGTCATTTTGGATCCCCAGTGCCACAAAATTAAAACTCACATTGTAAGACTAAATGAAGCACAAACATGTACACAAAGGTTATGTCCATAGAGTGCCTGCAACTGAAACTCATAGAACAGAGATGTCTGTACAGCCCTGGAGAGCCCGGGCCAGCCAACAGATATCAGACACAGGGATTCAGAAGAAATTTAGCTCATCTGCTACTATCGTTCCTACTACTTGCTTTCTCTTAAAGCATTACCAAAATGTTTATAACTTCTGTACTTTCATCCAATAATTTGTCTTTTAATAGTGTTTAGACAGAAAAAGATTATCTGGGTTCTTCAGCTGGATCTCCGAGACACTACTAGGCAGAGAATCTCTACATTATGCCCACAGCTTTTGGCTACATCAGTGTTAAAGCACCCCTGTTTGATAAAATACAAATTTATGGCTCAGCAGAAGCAAAATGTATTTGTATAAATACTGTAAATACTTGTATAAATACTCAGAAGGAAAATGGATTGAGAGCAGACAGTCGGTGGGGAGTTATGCATTGATGCAAGGCAATATACTGGGATCTGCCTTTTTTCTTGATGTGCCTTCATGCATTAAGACATAGATAGAGAAATTAGCCTTTTTGCTAAACAAAGTCCCAAACCTGTATTAATCCACACTCTACAGGCTCTTTTGCAAAAAAGGACACAAATATTGTGGTCAGCACTCCAGCTACTTTCATACACCTGGATGGGTGAGAACTTCTGCAGATGATTAAAGGGGTTTCTTACCGAGCCACAGTAGCATTCCAGGTTTCCACCCAAGTAAATGGCGCTGGAGGACTGAAGCGCCCCTCTGCAAGAGGAGGTGCAGCATATGGAACCCCCAGGAACTGGTTGATATTTCTCCACTCTGAGCCAATACGGATCACCTGGGATTTGCCCATCATATCTCCATGGGACGTGATGTACACAGATGGGGTTAAATCCGATTCAGAAATCAGTGGGAATAAATCTATCAGGGGGTGGAGGAACAGAGGAAAAATAATTTGCTTTCTCAAGTTAGTACCATTTCAGAAATTAAAATTAATCTTATTTCCCTTCATTTTAAACAGTTAAGTGTCTAATTTACTGCTTTAAATGAAACATAAATTTGTGTTATTCTCTCCCTAGAAAATATTTCGTGTTATGCTAGATGTTAGCTGCTGGATATGAACATTTAACTTTCCCAACCCTTACTCAAACAATTCTTCCAGATCAGACCACATTAGAATATCAATCTGAGCATTTCTACAAAAAAGGAGAGAAAGTTTCAGACTTTTCCCTCCCCCAGCTCTAAAAAGCACAATGTTAAATCTTTAAACATTCATAGCAAGTCAGAGGGAGGAAAGATAACCATGCAGCTCATTGGTTTGGGCTCTCACCAGGAAAGACTTGCACTTCAGTCCCCCTTCCAAGAGCTGTTTGATCATGCAAGACACAACAGCTTCAGCTGAAGTCAGTGAGCACAATCCAGGTCCAAATTCCCTACGTTCCTGCATAGGGACTGCTGTTCTTGAAGTGGGGACCACCAGGGCAAGTACTCACTTTAAGTCGGGCACCTGCATGCCTTCTACATGCCAGAGAAAGGAACGCAGGAGTGTAGGGTACCACAGGGCCTTCATCATCATGTCTTGCTTTACTCTCTATTGTGAATACTGACATTTTCTTTCATAGAAATTAGGCCAGTATCTACATTTCAGATCAAACATAATATCTATCTGAATTTGTATTTTGCTTGCAGTAAATTATGAAATATTAAGGGCTTATAGTTTGATCAATTTTGTTTTCTTCCTTACATAAGGATTATCTGAATCATCGGCTATCTATCCAAAGAAGAGGTTTTCCAATAATGCCTTACTTTAAAACAGAGCTAAGTAATACCTCATAATATTTCACTCCTAAAACAATGCATTTAAAAGACAGGAACCAAATTCTAAGTCACATGACTGAAAACAAAATACATATAAATATACATAAATATACATACACAAGTCTAGCTTTTATGTCTCAGTGTCTGATTTTGCTTCACTTGGCAAGGATAAAACCCATTTTTTTTTTCCTCATTGAGTTTGAACCCAGAATATTCTCACTGATTTAACAATTCTTCACAGAAATTTCAGGGAAAAGGAAATATTTCTTCCTTTCCCCTTATTGTTACCTCATTTCTAATTACTTCTAATAAAAGCAATAATCAGTATTATACAAAAAGAAATAGGTCTCTCTTAAAATCAAGGGAAGAAACCACCAAAAACTTTGTTAGAAATAAGTACTTAGTCAAACAACAGAAATTTTACCTGTCTACCCAACTTCTATTTCTCTTTTAAATAATCTTTCCTTCTTTAAAATATTAGTTCATTTTGGTTTAGGGTTTTCTGTTTGTTTGGGTTGGTTGGTTGGTTTGTTTTCTCCAGAGATTGTCCTCAAGACTTTCAACTGACAGTAGGGTTTCAACAATCCATATGTTATTCTCAAAGTTTAATAGGAAGAACATACAGAATCACCTTCTGCAGGTGAAAAGGAAGGAGCTGGACTTTCATTACTGTTATTTTGATTTGTTCTTAGTATCCTGCACTTTCCAAAACATGTTTTGTAGACTTCCTTTATTATAGCTGTTCAACACTAGATGGTAACACTACAATTTCATGCTTTTTTATAAAAAAGTATTTGGGGACATTGTCCCATCCCTCTAGGTTATAACTCTACTGAAACAGCAATGGACAACTGTCTAGGAGACATCCATATTACTTTATGTCTAGTGAGGACTGCCTCACCCTTCCATTCACAAGAATTGCGCACAGGCCACCACAGCTGAGGTCCTTCCTCCAGAGCCTTAGTCTGCTCTTACCTTGTCTCCTATAGATGTATGTAGCTGGCTCTTTGAGTAAAATCCAGCAGCTGTACCCTTGCAGGCCATGTGTGCATGTCTGTGTATCAGGGTAGAAAAGGCATCTTATTGCTGAAGGCTGGATTTCCAGTGTAACCACTGTACATGACTGGTTCTTTGAACAAGCTGTGAGGTGAAACACGAAGAAAAAGAGAAGGTGAAAGTGTATTCTCCAACTATTTTGTATGACATTGTTATAAAATGTTTATATATTATGTTTATAGGGAGCTGTTCATTTTTCAGGCCCACAAGCCAGATTTTTCTCTAAAGCTATGAATAACCATTTCTTACCGGACAGACAAAAGTCTCTGGCAGTGGAGAAGTCATTGGATATATCTCTACTGACTTGCACAACTTCAAAGTTTGAGATGGATGAATCCACGAGAACAGCAGACACATTTAAGGGTTGCCATATATCTGAATACTCTGTAAAATGAACCATACAAAAATAATAAAACTAGAAGAATCAGTAAAAACTTCAGAGTAAAATAATATATAAGTAAAAGCATTGCAGAGTTTCCCAGTGAAAGACTTCCACCTTCCTTTGCATCAACTGGGAATACATGAACTATAACATCCAAAGGCCTTTCTGATGGACTAGAAGGTCCAGTCACATTTTCAGAGGTCATGTACAAGTAGGTTATAAAGGTATTCAGTTAATATAGAGGTAAATCTGGAGTGGTTCCATCCAGGATTGCATGTACATCCAACTGATCTAAATACAAGGTTTTTGAACAGGCCTAATTAAAGCGCATGGGTCATAATGCCTGCACAC
This sequence comes from Rhynochetos jubatus, assembly GCA_027574665.1. Taxonomy (NCBI): domain Eukaryota; kingdom Metazoa; phylum Chordata; class Aves; order Eurypygiformes; family Rhynochetidae; genus Rhynochetos; species Rhynochetos jubatus. The sequence continues at coordinate 10,628,169 of CM050648.1, read as the reverse complement.
AAGTTCCTGAGCCACTAACTCGTTCGAAAGCAAATGAGGATACTGCATATGACTGAGCACTTCCAGAACCTTCAGCTGACATCCATATCTATATCTAAAACAGGAACTGGCTTCCTAAGATAAGCTTCACCTCAGTCACCTGCAAGGTAGATCATAGAATGGTAGATGTCCATATCTGAGTAAATTACACCAGACTCCTTGTACAGTCAGTAGGAACATACGGTTTTACTATACACTATCTCTATCCTGGTTTAGATGTCTGCTTTAGGATGAGACAAGGAATCCACAGATCATGTCAGCCAGATGTCCATGCTCTCTATACAGGGAACCTCATGGGAGTAGCTGAAATGGAGGTGTCTGTGTTGCCTGCATACATCTACATACAGAGAGCAAGTCCTGACCTTACAGACTAAGTGAAAATGAGAACAGTTTTCACAAACGTTATACTTTGTCTTCCCTTACAAGCAATCGACCAAACTCACACAGATGCACATATAATTTGCACAGATTTCTTCTTAAAGGTCACAAGGATTATTTTGATAATTGTAATTTGATTTCCTAGGCAGAATTACATGAAATTCTATGAACTCTTCTAATGTCATATAACTACTACATAATTAAGATTTAATTCTATTTCATGCCTATATACACATATATACAAATATGTACATGTGTATATATACACCTGTATTACATTTATATAAACATATATTCACATTCATGTACATGTGTGAGCATACATATACATACATACTGACTCTAGTATTCATCAAGAATTATTCTTCTGTTTCACAAAGGATTTTAAACAAGTGCCACAAACGTTCTTTTCTCATACATAAACAGATAAAAATATCTGCAGGCTCTCGATTTTGCACACAGAAGTCAAAAAAAGGAAGGCTTGGGAAAGAATGGGACTTTAATTATTTTAGTCCCTTTCAACAGTTCAATATATTTTAAAAGCAGAAGGGCCCTGCTGTGGCCACTGAGTCCTCAACAGGAGGTTGGCATTACCCTCTCTATGTAATTGTAGGGTTAGGACAGAGCTGAGTCAGCTGTTGCCTTGCTATTCCTAGTGATCAGGTCTTGCCCTGTCCCTTGAGAACATTTACCACACGGATGCCAAAGTTGTGTCCATTCATTTCATTAAAGACTTCTTTTAGTCTTCTGAGAATTGGGTGATTTGCAAAGGTGGCGAAAGTTTCCTTCCTTCCCCTCCTCCTCTCAGAAAGACAGCTGTTACCATACAACTCAAAATTAAATCTGGAGCTGAGGTCTGGGGCGCATACAGTCAGGGCTACAACATGCCTTCCCTGCAACTTGGAAATCCTGGTGTTAACATACTTATACAGTTGATGAGAACCTGAGTGCCAGAACAGACCACCGACTAGCCTGGTTGCATGCTTCTTTGAGAAAATAGGCAGGGAATAGCAATTACTAAATTAGATTTCAAAAATATTTTACTCCAAAGAATTCATGACACAGGGAAATTGCCACAACCCAGGGCAATTTCCCTGTTGTGGCAATTTCCCTCTTGTGTTGATGTTTTAGCATCAAAAATGTTGATGCTAAAAGCCTTTGCTTTTGCAAAGAAATCCTTCCCAAGGAAGTTTAAACCTCAAGCTGAAAAAACCTGATGTGCTACCACCATTGCCAAGGCTGTTACCTTAGTGCTATCTCCTTTGCTTTCAACCTTGCTGAACTAAACATCTGATGGAGTGATGAATCGACCTACTGCACTCCATATAACCTCCCAAACAGCCCAGCCTGAGTTCACACCTATGAACTTGAGGTAAGAAAGCAGCACAGGGTCCCATGGTTCAAAAATCATTCTATTCTTGTTATAATTTGGAGCTAATCTTCTAAGAGGTAGAGGCTGAAAGTCTCCAGCTAAGTATAAATGAAGGTTGATTTGGTAGTGCACTGTTACATGTTAAAGGCCACCAGCTTACTTTTGATATCTCAGAGTAGCAAAATCATCATCAACATTATATTCACAGGGAGTCTGAGCTAGTAAGGGAGCAGTGACCCCGTGATCACAGCTTGGCTTGTGCAACAGACTCACTGTACTTAATTTTCTCTTCCCCTTAAGAACTGACTATTCAATTATTTTAGAGGAACACAGTGATTCTAGTCATGTGGAAATTACTACAGCTCTTATTGTCAATGTTTTCCCTGTTTTAAAATTATTATCCCCTCTTGCATAACCCCGGTTACAAAATTTCAGCTTCTACATCTAGAGTGACAGTCTGTGGCATTTATTTAGAAAGAAACGTAAAAATAGAAATCAACTCCGTAAGTGATGGAGAATTAACCATTACATCCTCTCCAGAGATTATCTGCCTGCACTACTAGATCCCCCTCCAGGTCTTACTTTTCCAGATTATATCTTGACAGTTTATGTTTTCAATTATTCCTTTTTTCTTTTTTTAATGAAGACGTGAACAAGAAAATATTTTTTCTATCAACATGACTTAAACTTTGTTTTTACATAAGAGTAATGTGACCATCTTGCACCGTGTACAGTACTAGTAACTGAATTCCTACTACTGGAACAAGTAATCTCTCTAGGTTCAGACACAAAGTTTCAAATTACTAGTTGTGGTTCTTTCAAAAAAGAGCCTAGTCTGGATTCCACTGTAAGTCAAGTCTGGGTGCATCAGTGGTTTTGGAAGATATTTCACCAGACTGATTCTTTCCCCATAGCTTCCCTGACTCACCGAGTGACCTCGGGCAAGTCTCATAATCCACATATGCCTCTGTTTGCCCACAGGTCAAGCATTCTGAAATGTTCTTGCTAAGCTGAAGTATACTCTCTCAGGAAGGAAATTCAAAACAACTCCACAAAAGCAAAAAAAATTCCTTGGGTTTACACCTCCAATGCTTGAATTTGGCCTCCTATATCTTTTTCTCTGAAGTTTACTAGCTTACTGCTATTAAAGTCTTTTGAAGGTAGTCAAATTAATCTCATGAGCACACACATTATAAGGTACACGTAATGTGTCCTACACTTGATTACAAACTAAGATTCCTACTTCTATATTAAAAGATTTTTATTTTATCCCTTTATGTGGGATAAAGTCAAGGTAATAACATTAATTTTAGATACATCCAACATACAGTGGGCACTTTGCAGCTCACGCTACGCACAGAAGCCTGACCACTCATGATGAAAACATCCATAGATCGTACATTCATACCTAAACCACATTTTATTTTGCTTATTCTTTGCCCTGAATCTCACAGAAATGACCCTTGCAATTTCCCACCACCCACATGGGATTGGTTTTTTGGTTGGTTTAGTGTTTGTAGGGTTTTTTTTTTTTCATTCTCAGTCCTGGATGAAGCATTCATAATCTCAGTTCAGATTTATATACTGAGCCTTCCAGTGTTTTCTCCTTCTGGTCTTCTGCCCAGCTGACCCCAGCTGCAGATAAATGCAGAAACATTAATGCCTATTTTAATGACAGAGTAAAGCCCTTTAACCCACAGCTGTCCATGGCACCACCTGCCAGCCAGCAATTAGCTGCAAAAGAGATTTTGGCTATTAGTCATTTCCTTCTTTGCTTCTGCTGGCAGCAGATCCAGCAATGCCTGCAGCCACATTCACTTCATTACGTGGCAAAACAGAACTTTCCCTGGCTGATCTAAACTTGACTCCTCTAGAAACTGTTCTCACAAGGCACACAGCTACAAACTGGCACTGCTTTACTGAATGTAGTGCACCTGATGGGCTGGAAGACATTTCTGGTTTATATATAGGTTAAGCTCTGACCTTCCAAACCACATTTTGGCAAACGCTTTGATTGGATAATTACAGCACTCTGAATCCAGCCAGCCCTGTAACTTTTCTTGCAAAATTATAGATGTCCCATACAGACAGCCTCTCTCTTCCAGATGTTCTTGTTTGGGCAGGCAAGGTTTAAGACTAGATTAGCAAAAGGACTCACACTGGCCTTACTCTGTTCCCACTCAAGTTGTAGGATCACAAGACTGGAACAAATTTCCTGGGGGCAGAGTTCAACCTCCCACTTTCACAGGTATTGACATTATAAAATCCTTCTCTCAAAGTCCACAAAAGTTTCACCACTGATTTCAGTGGAAGCAAAGAGGGGACAGTTCTGAGTTTGCTGGAAACTTTGACATTTGATATAAGGAAACAGAGATAGAGAAGTGCAATAAAATAACAAGTTAAATTTAGAAGAAATCTCATGAAGCTGAGGGGGGTACATAAATCAGATGAGGTTAACATAAGGTTAAGGAGGTACATAAATTGGATCTCTCGGTTCAATATGCCTAATTGGTGTTTGAAAGACAAATTCTGATCTTAATTCTGAAATCTGTGAGCCATATTTAACAGCCCTGACTCAAGCCAAAAGCATATTTACTGACTGAACTCAGTTCTTTATATTCCTAGCTTTCAGAGGGTTGTTTTTTTTTTTTTTCCAATGAAGACTGCTAACCTGTCTGTATACCAGCAATCTCCAAAACCAGTAAATCACCAACTCAGAGTGGACCTGCAGAAAACATACTCTTTCTGAAATAGAGTTTCTTCTCATTTTTGTCATTCCACTGAGATTTGAATAATACAAAATGAGTCATTTTCTTAAACCTGCTGCATAATAGCTATAATCACACCTCATACAAACGTGTCCCAATCTAACAAATGTATTATTTACGGCCTTTAGCAGTGAGCAATCTTGCTTTGCTCAGGTTAAATGCAAGCTTTCTGCCTCCTTCAGTAGTGCCAATTATAGTAAATGGTACAGTAATAGGATACTAAACATGCACCAGATATTTTTCCAGGTTTAAAATAAGCTGTTGTCAAAAGGTTAAAATCCTTATGTTTACAAACAGAATAAAAATCGAACTTAAGACCAAGGATGTATGGGGGCATTGTAGATCAGTTCCTGAGGCTGGATAAAATGGCTGTCTTCGTTTCACACCAAACATTTCTTGACATATACTCAGCATTGTGGGAAAACAGGTAGACAAATTATATTATTAATCACCAAAGTCAGCTACATCAGCACCTGTAGTACCATCAGCACATCTGTTGAGAACGGAAATACCACATGTGCTTAGACAGCCCAGTGGGAAATTTATTCCCATGTTGGAAAATCCCATAGCCACTGCTTGGTCCTGCATCGAGGAAATGACTAAAATCATTAGGGGACCATATGAGGAAGAAACAAGAATGGCTTAAGAGCTCATTACATCCATATGCCTTGGTGGTTTCTCAGTTACTGACATGATATACGATCTGCAGTCCCATGCAGAGATCACCTGTTAAGGGCCACTGTCTTCTAGGAGTTGCCAAATGTAAGATAGACAGCCATATTCTATTGAAAACTGAGGAACCTGAAGACAAATATGTTCATTAAAGCTTGGATAATTACTATATATAATTCATAAATCTTAGAACAAAGTAGAAATGCAGAAGTTATACATCAGTGTTACCCCTGCCTTTGACATGTACAGGAAAATTTTCAGCCTCTCCAGTTTGCTTTAAGCACAAGTATTCCTTCTAAAAAGCCAGGTAACACATTTCATAGATTGGTCTGGGTTTTTTTCAGCCTTAATTGGAAAGACAAAAACTTCCAGAGCTCAAACGCCTGTACAAAAACCCTTTGAATAACAGCATTATTCAACTGTAAAACAACAATACATAATTTCTCATAAAAAAATCTTATCTCCCCCATCTTTCATCTGGCTGCAGAAAGTTCCATCTCAGGCCTAATTATGAGACCTGACTGTCTTCTCTTCTACATAACATTCCTCCATATTCACACAATTCAGCAGAGTTATAATTTAAATACCAGCATAAGTAAACCAAGACTGCAACATGACATATTAGCATTTTTAGCACAGGCAGTCTTAAAATATCAGCTGTCCTCCCATCGTTAAAGGTCACAGATCATACCTGAAACTCGCCACAGATGGTTCCATACTCAGTGTCATCACAGCATGTTAATTTCTTTGGGGGAAAAAATGCTCCAAATGTAACAAGTTGGACTTTCCCAGTCTGTTCAGGCTATCTATTTTTCAAGCATTATTTCTCACATAACAGAAACTATGTGGAAATCACAACAGACCAGCAGAAGCACACTCTACTCCATGTGATGGATATACAGAAGACAAATAGAAGTATTAATTTAGTTAAAGATGAAAACCACACATTCAGTTAAACTCACCACAGATTAGTGATGAAGTTGACTTGGAGAGTTCTATCAGAAAGGGTATTGCTAGAATACAAATAGGCAAAATATGTTGACAACTACAAGGCAGCAAGAATTCATGTAAAAGTCTGCATCTCACCTCTCCAGCCAGACAGCGATGACTTGAAGGCATTACAGAACACTTAATTCCCCTTTTTTTGCAGGTTAATGGGGTACCTCATGAGTGTTAGAAATGCCTAGCAGTCCTGCTTGTAGAGGGAGTAACCTGGGTTAAACCAACCAGAGCCTCAGGCTATCGAGAGGAATCACAGGGCTACAATGGGCTGCTGGATGAACAACCTGGTACACAGCAAAGAATGAGGAGAACCTCAAGCCTTCCCTCTTGTTCTGCCTCTCCTGAGGTCAGCCTCACATGGGGAAGGGATTTTTCCGCATCTCCCTGGTAGCTTCAGGTTGCTCTATGACAGGGCATGAAAGGAAACGGCTATTGAAAAACTATTTTTGCATTGCAGATTCGAAGGCCTAGAGGTTTTGCAAAGATTACTGCTCATGAACATCTCCAAAAGCCCAGACTGGGGGACAGAAAAAAAAACCAATATATGTTTTTTGCTCAAATTATTTAGAGAGAGTTTCAGGGAAGGAAACTCTAGTAAACTACTTGGGTGAGACAAAAGAATTTGGTGTCAGCTTTTTGTCTTAAACCTTTTTTTAATTAAAGAACGGTACTTCAACATCTCCAGGGCAGAAGGATTCCACTGGCTTTTCAGAGATGCCCAAAACTGAAGTAATAATATCCTTCCATATGGTAGAGATAGAGAAGTTGGTATTTAATGATCTGGCCTCGTGCAGGATGCCAAGGATTCCACAAAATGCAACCTGATCCTCCTCCACTGAGGATATGTCTTCCTTGCTGAAGTCTTCCCCCCTGGTCTCAAGGGCCTGAAGGTTGGTGGTGAAGAAGGAGGCACCTCAGACTTTTCCATATCCTTCACCATCAAGACTCCTGCCCCATTCAGCAGCAGCCCCACATTTTCCCTACCCTTCCTTTTGCTGCCCATGGACTTTTAGAAACCCTTCTTGTTGAGGCTTTTTCTAATGTTCTATGATCCTACATGCCTCTTCCCTCTCTGTCAAGATGAGCAGTGAGTAAAATAGGCAAAGCATCTACTTTGCACAAGTCTGAAATAAGTGTGCTAATCTGGGTTTCTTCACGTATTGGAGCTGGAAACCCCACACATTTGGAGTGGATTCAGCACCCTGAGTACAAATGGGAGGAAGCAATGTGCTGGGCACCCTGTCCTAAGCATTGCAAATTGGCTGAATAGAAAACTAAGCAGTCAAATGCATTGTCTATTGAAATATAGGACTTATTTGTGCTTCAACAAACTCAAACTCTAGATTGGACATAACATAACTTCACTGTTTCATAGAGCCTTCTGGCAAAATATTCAAATTTAAGTATCTTTCTGATCTTTTGATGGACAGTTTTATATATGTATATTTTACATATATGCTTACATGCACATATATATATATATATATATACACACACACACAAACGACAGTGCCCTTTAAATAGTGACATTTTCTCACACTCACCATCTGCTTACCACACAGGAGTCACAGAAATTATTTTTCCCCATGTACAAGCAGTACCACAATGTAACAAATTCAGTTACTGCTAGCTTTTCCATGATGCCCAACTCTAAACCCATTAATCTTCTATAGCATAGATTAGTATAACATATTATCATAAAGAGTTTGGAAACAATTATTTTGAAAATTTTCCCAAACCTCTGACAATGCGACAGAGATAGCAGTCTGACCTAATATAACCTGGCTGGTAGTTTTACTATCAAAATGAGGCAGAACATAAGACGGACAGGTGGTGCCCAGCTGCATTTTGAGTGCGTTGCTGCACACACCGGTGTCAGAGTACCAACAAGTACAGGACACTAGTGCTAATTTGACTTCCAGGCCAGTTCTGCTTTTTGTAATTCAGTGACATCTCTGACAGCTATCCTCAGGACAACCACTCTAAACCAGAATCCAGCCTCTTCGTGGGAGTGTCTTCTTGCTTGGGTGGTTAACTAGACCTTTGGAAACCAGAGACATTCCCAGTTACTCTGCATTTGGAGGTGTGGTAGATCAAGATTTTTACTAAGGGTAAGATGAGCACCCCAATTGCTTTGGCTAAGTTCTGGCAGTCTTCAGAGTAGAAAGCAAATGACAGTAGAGAGGTAACATTTCCTTAAGTGCTGATTAGGTCACTATTTTCCTAGATATAAGAAAGTGAGGAAAACAAAAGGAAAATGAAAAAATGGCTGCTAAGCTTTACACTGGGAAGAAGAAAGCTTAAGTAAAGTAGTTTTCTACATCCCATGGGAGAAACAGTTTGCAAAGGAGTTGAATTGCCTTACCTATACATTACCCCACTAGCTTCTCAAAGCATTTCACAAAAAAGAATTATTTCTGCTTACCTAGAAAGAGTTTTCCTTCTATCACATTGAAATGATCACTTTAAAGCACAAATCCTACTAATAAATACAAATAGCCTGAGCATGATCATGACTGGTGGTCATAGATATGCTGATAAAACAGTTAATAAATGCTGAACTCAATACTGAAAATTCTTTGCAAAGCTAAACCATCTCCTGCAAGCCCAGTTGCATATGGTTTAAAGAAAGACAGACATAAACAGATTAAAAAATTTGTTCAGATCAAACAGAAAACCAAGGGCAGAGATGGATGAAACTTCTCAATGTCAGTCTAACCTGCGGGTTAAACTGAGTTATCTAATGACTAGTCAAGCTGCTTCCTTTCCGTTACACGCAGCATTTAGCAGATATGCTGTGTATTTCTGGAAAGGACACATCAGGGAAGCCTGTAGCTGTTGACAATTTGCATATATTTTTAGGGGCCATTAGATACAAAGCCCTGAAAGGCAGCAGTTAGGTTTCATTTATTAAGAGGATACACCTACTTTTAAAATAATGCATGTGAGTACTGTAAGATTCATTTACTGCAAGACCAAAATATATTTTCTTTCTGATACAAAAAAAGATGGTGTCATAGCAACTTACAGCATCTCTGCAAAACTGGGACCCAACACACACCTCAAATACTACATTTTTTGTGATCCAGTCCTGAATAATCTTTGAGATAATATTTCCATCCTTGCAGGAAACCACAGGCAGTGGAGTTTATCATTCTTTTGTACCACCGATTATAAAGCAGTATAAACCCATAATAATTTCTAGAAGCATTTCCCCTTTCATCATCTTTTTTTTTTTGGAGAAAACTAGATTTCACAGAATTACAGAAGGCTAGGGGCTGGAAAGGATCTTCAGACATCATCTAGTCCAACCCCCCTGCCGAAGCAGGTTCACCTAGAGCAGGTTGGACTGGAATGCATCCAGGCGGGTTTTGAAAATCTCCAGAGAAGGAGACGCCAAAACCTCTCTGGGCAGCCTGTTCCAGTGCTCTGGCATTCTCAAAATAAAGATTTTTTTTCCTCATGTTGAAATGGAATTTCCTGTGTTCCAGTTTGTGCCTGTTGCCCCTTGTCTCGTCGCTGGGCACCACTGAAAGGACTCTGGTCCATCCTCTTTACACCGGCCCTTTAGATATTTATAATCATTGATAAAATCCCTTCTCAGTCTTCTCTTCAAATCTGCTAAATTTCACTTTGCATCTCTATTGCTATTGTTGGTACCTATTTCAAAACTCACTGTCACTCCTTGCATTCAGCATTACTGACAGAAACTGCTGGTGATTTGTTTAATCTGACATCCCTTGGCATCCTGGCAAGCACCAGATGCTACAAGGTGCTAGAAACCCCACAACAGTGGACAATAATTCAATAAACAGCTTTTCATGAGGGCCTACCCTTGCCAGATTTTTTTTTTCACTGGCTACTGCACTAAACTATGAAGTTACATCAGTTGAAAGTGGTGTGAAATCCACACTTACAAACGATAAGTTTCTTCATCAATCCTGCCAAATATTTTGCCTCAGTGACCTCTTGTGGCAGTGGGTTTGCGAGACACTAGGCCAACATTTTGGATGACAATTCTTCCGTTTAAATGACACAATCAATAAAAATGAGTAAACACCTTTCATTATAGTGTGATCTTTTACCAATACGTAAAAAATAGAGGATAGTTTGTTTTGGCTTGATACATGAATACACTTACCACTTTCCGGCCTGAGAGGTAAAGTAACAGGTGGACACAGGTTAGGCATGGTGTTCTTCAAGTCAGCTAAAAGCAGAAAAAATGCAAACATGTGAAAACAATTACATTTGAGGGTTTAAAATGTAATCAACACCTCAATTTCTTCAGCATTACTTCTGGGATCTGATGTTGCATCTTCTCACCACAAACACCAACACTAAGAATATGAGGCTTCTTTTGCTCTCTAACCCTTTTGAGCTCATACATGAAACCAGAGTTCCCTAAGTTTCTGTATTTATAAACATTCCTACAAACACTTTTCAAAACACAGTTATTTATGAACAACTCATTTCAGTAGTTCTGTGGGTTTTTTCCCGGCCCCTTCCTGTATTCAGTTTTCTGCATCACAAGGGACATAATACTTTCTCTGCTTCCTGATTAGCAAACTAGAATTTCTCAAACAAGAATTAGGAACAAGTCTGTTTCCAGCAGGAAACTTTACAAATTAAAATTCAAATAATCATTCATATTTTCTACACATCAAATTCCTCATTTGTTAATATTTCCCTTAAACGTTTTGCAATTTTAAACAACAAACAAGACGTTTCCCCTGTGCATTAATTTTTTGGAAAACACTTTGGCTAATCAAAACAGTTATAAATTCTCTACTAAGACAAAATAAATTGCCATCACTACACAAGCTGAAGAGAGATCAGATTTTCTGTTTGCTTATTCCACTTTGTACTCGCCATGCATATAACCAATAGATATGTCTAAAAACTCAGGATTTTTATCATTCACACTAACAGTAATGAAGAACTGGGGCTGTTCAGAACTCTCCTTCAAATGCTGTGAAATGTTCCTCATTGACTGAGCTGCAGCCATGACTGACAACTCACAGGCCAACTTAACATATTACAAAATGCAGAGGCACTGGTACCTTCCTGCAACATAAGACTGTGGACTAAAAGCAAAGAAACTGCTTCATGCTAACATCCCACTGCCTACAGTAAATTCCTCTTTCAGATTTCACTTTTTTTCCCTGTTAGAGCTTTCTTGTTCCTCTTCCTGGTTCCTAGACCCCCAACATACCACCACAAGTGATACAAATTTTTGTCTGCAAATATCTCTATTTGCATAAACATCTGTGCCTTGCCATGTGTTATGGCAGAAACATCTGAAGCTTCCTCACTACATAAGGAAATGTCACCATGTCTCTTAACACTCCCTCCTTTGCATACACTCCGGGCTCCTCTTCATCATCCCTCTGTCCCTGAAGTGAGCAACGTTCTTTATTTAGTCATTTCTTTGTCAACAAGAGGAAAACCAGTTCCAACAAGTGGAAGTGTATCTACGCCTCTGCCATCTCCTCTGCACTCTGCCTTTCTACCATTCTTCATTTTCACCTCTCGTTGCCTCTCAGCTCCACCTGCCCAAAGACACCTGCCCACAGGTGCCTGCTACTGCCTACCTTATCAGGACTTTTGTTTCCTTCCTCTCAGTGCTAGATCCACAGCCCATCCCTCCCTGAGTCCACACGAGGGTCTGGGAAACCCTATGACTTTCTGTGCTGCCCCCTCAACTCCGTGTTGTCTCCTCTAAGAAGGGTTGCACCACTAGAGGAAGACATGGATAGTCTAGTGGGCAGAGTGCCAGCACAGGACTTCAGGATCAGGTTCTGTTTCAGCACTTCTAGTGTTAAAGAGGATTTTCTTTAAGTTTACCAACACTTTGGACTGCAGTTTTTTGCCAGGACATCTGATTTCGTTCTACACAACTTTAACAGGATTATCTTTATGTCACATGTACTGGATGGATTATATCTACATTTCATGCCTCCCCTTCTCCAGTCGGATATCAGTCCTCTACTTTGCAAGAATTGAGGGTGTTTAAAAGCAGGAAAAAGTATTTATTATTCTTTTTTTTCCCATGGTTCTGTCAACATTGCCAGACTTGCCCCTGTGGGGCCTCACTGCTTTCAGTAGAGTTCAACAGGGTCGTGCACATTTAGACTCAATAACAGGCTATCCTCTCATAAAGGGGGATACAGTCGGGCAGGTGTTCATTGTCTTTATTGTTTCAGTTAGGTCAAATCAAAGGTTAACAAAGTAGAATTAGAGTCACTCACGAGGAATGTGCCCAGTGACAAACCCACTGAAATTTTTCAAGAAAGTAATGCAGTCTTTCGTTTCGCTATGGAAAAGAAAATTCACTTTGACTAGATCTGGGTTTGATTCTGTTTGAGGAAATAACCTAACCTCTCGTAACTTCTGTTTAAACACATGACAGCTTCTTGTTGCTTGAAGAATACAGTGCTTCCTTGGAATTTGGCCTTGGCCTTTTCTTCATCAAAACAGCCAAAAATGAAATTTAAATTCCATAACAAGACCAAATCTTTTGAAGTTATGGATCCACACGCACTGTTAAACCATAAACCAAGCACTGAGAAACAAAGAATGATGTCTTGACCAGGATGTGCAGTGGGACAAAATATATTTTGATTCTGACATTGGCTGCAAGTCTCCCACACAATTAATAAATACAATTATGCTGCTTTGAGGTATTTCTATTTCTTTTCTACCAACATGGAGATTAAATTGCACCTTTCTTTCCCTTGCATGTATTTGTCTGCCTTGTCTATTTGTGATCCTTGCAACTGGTTACTCCATCTGAACATTGAAGCTTCTATATATGGAAGCTAATTAATAAGCTTCAATGTGCAGAAACTAGTCAGAAAGGCCATGTGCCTTGCATCACTTACCAGGCTTTTGATACCAGCCAAATGGGTATATTTTGACTTCAGCATCTGGTAAAGTGCAATCTGAAACTTGCCAAGCACTTTGTGTTTCCTCAGCACACGTCTGGATTCCTAAGCTGTTCAGAGTCAGGCACACGATCCTTCCACCTGCCAGGGAAATACATAGTTAGAGAAATGATGATGAAAATATTACTCTTCTTGATAGTATTTTGAGGAAAGTGAATACAACACAGTTCCACTGAGTGTTAAAAGGAATTCCACTGACTTAGAAATCAAAGGAAGGAAATATCAAAAATGGGCCAAGTTTTACTCTTGTTGAAAATAGTGTTGAAAAATCACAATGAATTCAGTGTGAGGAAAGGTGGGTACCAACATTATAACCCATTAAGGTCGCTAGGAGTACTTCCACTGAGCAAAGACCTCTTTTTTGAGCAAGCAGCTCTTTTTGGTTAATGCAATCATGGAAATTAAAAATCTGCATGTATGTTGAAACACAGCCCCTATTACATCAAGATACAAGTTTTTCCTTTCATAAACTTAGTGTAAATATTTATTAGCCTGAAAAAAATGAAGGGTTTGAAACACAGCTAGTAGTTTCATTGAACATTTATCCTAGCTCACGTTAAAATCACTACTGAAAGTTCTCTTGACTATATGAATGCCGGGACTGGATGTCTGAAAATGTACAGATAATAAATATTAATTTGATAATCTAAGAGGTGTCAGTTTTGCATGTTTGGTGCTTTAAAATCCTTAATTTATTTTAGAACTATTTAAAGAAACTTAAAGTCACAGTCAGTTAAGACTTCAAATTTCACATGGTCATATGGGGGAATGAAAACTCTCAGGTTTTTTTCATTTTGTTGCAGTAATTCCAATCTAAACTACATTGGATTAATTTTCCAAGCTGCTCATTTCTGACCGTACGAAAATTCTGTCTGCTCAACAAAAAGGAAATTAAAAATATGTATTTCTGAAGTGTTCCAAATTCCCAAATGAATTGTAAAACCAGTACATCCTAATGACCTCAGGGAGAGTTGATTAGTACATGACACTTCTGAAAGCAAGGTTAGACATTTTAGTGGTGTAAATCTGAATTTGGAATAAAATATTAAAAACTATTTTATTGACTTTGACCTGGTTGGTATCCAATTTTAAATACCTGCTTAAGACTTTCTTTTAAACAGCACTTCCTTGACAGCCAGTGGAGAAAAAGTTCCTCCAGAAGAGGATTCAGTCAACCAAAGTTCTTAATGACACTACAGTTCATAGAATCATAGAATGATAGAATGGTTAGGGTTGGAAGGGACCTTAAAGATCATCTAGTTTCAACCCCCTTGCCATGGGCAGGGACACCCTCCACTAGACCAGGTTGCTCAAAGCCTCATCCAGCCTGGCCTTGAAGACAGCCAGGGATGGGGCATCCACAGCTTCTCTGGGCAACCTGTTCCAGTGCCTCAGCACCCTCTCCATGAAGAACTTCTTCCTGATATCCAGTCTAAATCCTGTCACTACAGTCCCTTGTAAACAGTAACCCCCTTTAGCTTCCTTGTAGGCCCCTTCAGGTATTGGAAGGCTGTGGTTGTGTCTGTCCATCCCTTTGTTGACTATGGAGGGAGCATGAGGTGACAACACCCCTTAGCTTAGCCGTCTCAGGTGATTAAAATAAGGTTTTTTGCCTTTCTAATGGCTTTAGTGTCACACATACTTTGAAAAATCTGTTTTCCTCAACCTAACAAAAATGCTACCTGAGATGTCTTATGTAGCTAAAATACTAAGGAGGAGGAAATAAACAACATTTATCCCCAGCCAATCTTCTTTAAGTAGTAGACTAAAATTTGGGAGCACAGAAGTTCAGACATCCAAGACAGCCAAAAGGCTAAGCTGCCCCAAAGTATCCACAGACTCTATGTTATTAACATCCATTTAATTTCAGTACTTTTTAGGTTTCTAAGTCCCTTAGGCTTTAAAAAATGAAATGAAAAATCAAAACAAAACAAAATCATAAAAAGTCAACCAACATTTTGGAAGAGGGGTTGATAAATGAGAAGTTACAGTTCCCTGGAGTTTTATTAGTTTGAATTTCATGCTGTTGGAACTGCAGTCTCTTAAGGACTCATTTTTATAAAGTTTTCTTAATAATTTCTGAGATGTGGAGCGTGTCATTGGGCTGAACTCCTAGAAACGGTTATGATTACTCAAAAAGGTGCTAAAGAGAGTTTCATAAGATCTTTAAGGGCTTTTAGAGTGCCCTTCTTAGCAAAAGAATGGAAAAATTTGTAATAATGAAGACTGAAATTATTTTTTAAATAGAAACAATGAAAAGATACCTGATAGCTGGGAATCATTTAAAAAGCCAAATCCCGTGCAACAGGGGTCAGCATCACACCAACGTTCACACTCAAAGAAGCTGGGAAAGCAAAGACATCATTACTTTTATTATGAGTAGCAATCTGTCTCTGCCATGGAGAAGCGAAGAGAGGACACTGTATAGGGGAGAGGCAATGAGAACCTGTATTATTCTCTTTCACAAGACCATCTCAGGGTTCTTCATACTGCATAGATACTTCCATACACTTTCCATTTGTACAGGAAATTATGTTTAACCGGAATATATCTACCAAATTAAACCTAATAATTTAGATAAGTATTTTGTTATCTGTCCTAAAAATATCAGGATAGATTAATTTGGTCTATTACGGCTACAAGATTTTACTAGCCAAACAGCCATTTAATAGAAGTAATGAATCATGCATATGAAATTGTTAATTATGTACATTATTATTAATAACTCCATTATAAATTTACTTTAAATCCCATGGGGTGTTTTTCTTGGTTAAATATTCTCAAATAATGCTGTTCTTGGATCAGTACATCTGACCCATTCATCTGTTTAACAGGGCCTTGGTATTCCAGGCATGATTAAGCTTCCAGTAAAAACAAAGGAACAGACATGTCCTACCCATCTGAAACAGTTTTTCTGCTCATGTCAGTCTTATTCCTCACGGAGATCTCCATTACTTTCTGGAATGGTACATGTGTGTAGAAGCTCTTCACAGAACTCTTTAGAGAGACTGTAGGAAAAACAAAAACAAAATTGGAAAGATCAGCTTTTTCTTATAACTTACATATACTGGTCAAGTAATACCACGGGGAGGGTAAACTTTATGTTTCTATGCTACAGTGGTCTTCATCCGTTAAAAGGCAATTTTTACATTATCACAGTAAACTTTTGACAGTTAAGCCTGAAGATGAACAAAAATCCAATAAGGTCTAAAACCAAAGCAAAATACATCAATGCAGAACAACTTCCAGTCCAGGGCTTCTGTATCTGAGACCTGTACTGACATTAATCCTTCCTCAAAGTCCAAAACCCAGGGATTAATACCAGATTGAAAGTCTCTGGTGTACTCATGCATTACTAAAACTGAGCTGCACTTTGAGCTCCCCCAAACCTCACAATTTAATAATTTATTTCAGTGGACCTCTACATTTTTCACAGCAAAACTATAGGTTCCTGAACAGTGATAAAAGGCTTGTTTGTCCAGCTTCCTTACATGAACTTTATGAGAAATCATTGAACTTCCCAAGCATTTAAAGAGCAGAGATTAAAATCCACATCTCTCTAACTCTGGATTTGCTAAAAAAAAAAAAAAAAAAAAAGAAAAAATTACACTCAATGACTTTTAATTTTTTCATTAACTACCATGGATATTGTAATGGTAGAAAATGGGACTGGTGACATACCATCTCAATGGGAATCTCAGTTCCCATTTCACCCATATTGTAAAAAAGATCTAAGATCTAAATACAAATTATTTGAGCTACACTTGGCCTCTCTGAATTGGGAATAACTGTGGTGGGGATTGGAATTCATGGTTAATATCTTTCCATTCTGAACTGAAAATGAAAAACCATACCCAGAGCAACCCGACCTTCCCTTGCACCATCGCATCCTAGGACTCATTCATACATTCAGACTTTTTCTCTCAGAACCAAGAGGCAAAACAGTAGCTTGCAGTACCAGGGGTAAAGCACACATTATACATCCAAATCCCCAAACTTGCCTATTTTATGATACAATGTCTGCGGTTGCCAGGGTAGCACAGTTTGACAGCTTTCTGGTATTTGATTGATGCTGCCATCACAAATCTGTGCCTCTGGATAGAGGGTACACACAAAGTATACATCTGTGGCGTTTTGAAGATCTGCCATTCGACAAAACTCGTCTTCTTGTGCACAACCTAGGAAGCAAAATCACCCAGTTACACACACATGAGGGTTTCTTCCCTTCTCTATTCCTCTTCTTGTCTTCAGCAAACAACTGGAAGTGATAATTTCAGTATTATTCTATTACAGTGCAAAAGAAACAGTGACAGATTCTGTTTCTAGTGACGCTGAAGAGCAGGCTTGCCTGAAGAGCACAGAAAAGAAGCTACACTACAGCTAACTAGAAACATAATTCTCCAGCTGTGGCAAGCATTAGCCTAGTGTAATGGTGTCGCTACACCGTGACTCAAAGATCTCTCTTTTTAGTAAATTTGACATACAATTTATATAATCAGAAAACAACTCTACATCACTCATGGGTCTCTTTAAAGAATAAAAGGGACAATAAAGTCTACAATGTCTTAGGAAGTTTTTGCAAAAAATATTTCTGAATCTTTCATACATCACCAAAAATATAAATAACTTTCCTAGAATCAACTGTTCAAGCCATTTGCTTGTAGCAATCTGCACTGATATTTGCCCCAGTGTAACAATGCTTCTTCAGAAAAGAAACAAAGCTGTTCAAACCATTCCTTAATTACTGTGACAATGCTTCCATAAATATATACATCAGTGCTTAATTTTAAACAGGCATAGCTCAACCAACCTCTCTCACAGTGCTGTTTGTGCACTGTTTAGTACTCTTGGTTCTGCCTTCCTGGTAGTCAGAGCTAGAAGTTCTTTGCCATTTACACATCAAAATATCCTTTCTCATTAACCCCAAATGTCTGTATTTTACCTTATTCTTGCACCGTTAGGTCATCTATACATTTGGAGCAGTACATTTCAAGAACAGCAAAGTATTGCCTAAGCTCTATCTTCTACTTCTCTTGCCCGTAACAGGGATATCCTGATGGTGAATGATGGGTATCCTTTCTTTCACAGTAAACAAAGATTGTAAGGAAGAAACAGGTGGTCTCATTAGCAACTTCCATGAACATTTTGTGTGTTTTTCCTGAAAAATCTACAAGTCCAGAGTTTCTACACATCATGATTATAATGCTTATTGAAAGATTATAATTAATTATTATTCCCCACAGAATAACAGTCTCCAAGATGTCTTACGTGTGAGACACCAAAGCACAGCTTCCTCTGTGGAGTACTTCTGCCTGAAGACCCAATACTGCTGGTAAGGGAGAGAATAGTTCTGGTCACTTCGTATTCGCCTGTTATCCATTAGGTAGAAAAGATCCTTTGTGGAATCTGAGATTCAAACAAACAAACAAACTGCTCAAATCCACAAAAACTTTAGTATGATCTGGAATATATTAAATTTATTTATATATAAAATTTTGCTTTTCATGGTAAAACGGCTGCAACCATTTTGTAAGGTTGCATACACCAAAGGCTGCTTTTAATAACAGAGTTGTCCACACACTGTTACTGATGCTTGTGCAGGCAATGCCTCCTCACAGAGCTGCACTGCACAACATAGCATTGTCAGACTATTTCCGTCACCCAAAAACTAGAGGAAAATCACAGTTCTTAGAAATAAGAAGGTTGTCTCTACTGTCGTGCAACACATCAGCCCAACAGTGAAGTATGATGTCTCAGAGACGTTTACAATACCTTAATCAATCAGGTTTTATTAACCTAAAATACAGCTGTTTCCTTATACTCCCTCAAGAAGTTTTTACATGTCTCAGTGTTAAAAAGTCCTCTTAACAAGCTTAATACCTATTTCAGCAATTTAATCTTATTTCTTCTAGTTTATGTTCCCACAGACTACATCAAATAACACCTTTCTGTCTCCTGCCTGTGATCTTTAAATGTGTATACAGTGCTTTATGTCTCTTGAGCTTCCTCTGAAACTTCAAATTCATCCCTTTCAGTAAGGGTTCAAGTAAAATATTGAAAGAAATGGACACTCTTCACTGATCTCTTACAAATTTCTTCCTAAACGCATTTTTATTTATCAAATGCCATCAGCATGCCTCACCCCCAGTTTATTCAGTATTGTGAGAGATTCCTGTTATTTAACCTTACTGCACTGAAACAGCCTGACAGAAATAAAAATACAAAACAAAGACACACTGGTGACTGCATCTATTGACATGTTTGGAGTGCACAATAGCTTTGAATTTTCTATGAGAAAACAGAAAGATATGTTGCTGTGTGCTTTAAGGATGATCGTAAACTAATAAAACCTCTGTAGACATTTTCCCAGATGTATCCAAAACTTTTTTAGAAAGGTGACATAACTCTTGCTACCTCTCAAGATTTAACTTCAGTTTGTCTTAAAACAGTTTGTGTCACATCTAAGACTAAAGGATGGAGGAAGAAGCTGCATTCCTTGCATAACTTCAGGTTTTAATGGTATCATCAGCCACAGCCAGGCAAACGGAGAACCCCGAGGGCTGCACTCATGTCTTGGCAGGTAAATGCAAGAAAATTTCACCCGTTGTGTTAAATGCAGGTTTTTTTCATTTTTTAGTCCAGACTTTAAAATACCACTCATGGTATAGGAGTGCCACTAGGCAAATGGGCATTTTAGTTTACCTTCCATTCAAATTACATTAACAAAATCAGCAATTCCCTTCGTGTTAGGATTTTACATGTAGCAAATCACGTGCTCAGGTATTCATCAAGGCTCCTCAGTAAAGATTGCAGTCCATTAGAAGTGAACCGAAGTGCTCTCAACAGGCTCCATGGCTCTTTCTCTTATGATTATGGTGTTGAAGGCCCAAATAAACTCTAGTAACTTAAAATTAATTTGGATATATACATGACTTAGTATAACGAAGAGCAGACACTGGCGTAACAAAGGAGCTAGAGAACTTCACAGGTCCCTCACTTTCATCATGCATGGAAAAAACACTTGTGATTGCAGTTTCATCCTGAGTTTCTCTAAGCATCATATTTACAGTCATATTGTCAGTAGCAGTAAAAATGTCCAGGTGCCCAGGCTAAGGATTCGAATCTTGGGTTTATGTGAATTTTTTTCTCACCCAAATAATATTTCCTATATTTTACAGTTCAGTAAGTCTAAAAGAGCAAGCTTTCACGTAACTTTTTAACACGTTCCTTTCCAGCCTGGCCTGGGAAGGTAAAAGATGTACAGACAGGAGGCTTTTACATTTTAAACATCTTTCTTAAAACCTGTATCAGACTTTCTACCTAAGAGAAATCCTCTGGACTTCACAATACCTATATCATTACAATACAGATATGGCAATATATAACATTTTCTGTTTAAATTCTGCACTCTCTTCTGCTGCCTTCTCTGTCTGCCCTTACTATAATACCTGATAATGTTAGATCGCTCTCTGTCTTCAAAGCAGTTGCATCGCATGCAGAGGTTTTAGTCCGGGTAACCATATCGGAGCCTGGAATGGAACAGGAATTAAAAAGCATAGTAATTCCCTTTATCTTTCTTCCACAAGACAAGATCATCTTTAGTTCCTAAAATATAATAAATATTTTGAATTGCACCATTTAGGAGAACTCCTTAAGTAGTTCCACCAATGGCTGAATCGAAAATGAGTAAAACCATCTCCATATAACTCTGGGGAAAACCTAAACCAAAACACACTGTTTGGACCATAAAAGCAAATGTCATATCCACAATCACTATACATTCAGTGCTCTGGATGCTGTGTGCATTTATAAAGCAGTATCACAAATCATTTGTGCAGGTCCTGCTATGTACATTGTGACATTCAGAAAGTAAACTTGCAAAAATAACACATACAGGGTTATCATGTTAATAAAAATAACCCATCTAGTTATGCATAAAGTGTAAAATTATTAGGGTACCTGGACACTGATGGGACAAGGGCAAGGGTCTCCATGATACCATTTTCAAAGGTATTGAAAGTTACAAACTATATTCTCAGACACAAGAATACCCAAATTTTATGAAACTGACAGTAGCAGAATTACTCCAGAATACAGCCACTTTTGCCAGAAAACACTTTCAAGTAGTGTCTCAATTTGGACAGTATAAAATAAAGTGACAATGACATTTCCATCTTAGAACACCCATGTGCCATTGCCTACAGTTCATCATAAGCTCTCATAACACCACTTGTGAGATAACTCACCTCTCCACAGATAAACTTGCTGGAAATTAGTAAAATTTCTTTCTGCCTCTTCCACCAATTTAGAAGCTAATAAAGAAAAAAGTTTGTTAGAATAGCGTCTCAGAGTAAACAGGTAGTATTGAAATGCTCAGAAATTTCAATAAAAGACATCACTAGGCTATGCACTTATTTACAATACAAGACCCTAAGTAGAAAGGACCCAGGTATCCTGGTGCTAGTTTGGGTCCAGGGGGTCAAAGCTTTACTCTGTTTTCCATCACTCATTTCTGTACAGCTCTGGGTATTTGTCTTCGTGCATTTGCTCCAGAGTTTACCTTTCTTTCAGATTATTGGCTTGAGTCTACTTGAATTAAGTAGTGGAAGTATTACAGGGTAACATACTAGAAACCTACACAGTCCTGACGTTCATTAATGTTCACACAGAAAAACATGAGGTTCATCTATCTAACAATGCATCCAATTAGAGTTCTTACTCTCTTGTGATTGTACAGGTAAGGATTTACTTGAGAACAAAAGCACTGAAGTACCAGAGCAGGCTGGTGAAAAACGTGGACTCTGTAGAATAATTAAAGTAACTTAAATTGAGATAATTCATTGACATACTTCCACCAAACACTTGACCTCCCAAGGTGAAGGAAAACATCTTCTCTTCTTCATCATAGCTCACACCTTTACATATCCCATCTATGACAGACATTGCTCTTGGACTCCAGCTGTTTGCATTGCAGATCAGCACATCTGGGTTGCTCATCAAACTACACAAAATGGTACCTAGGTTCAGGCAAAGAGAGAGTTACATCACTCCAATAATGCTGTGTACCTACACAGAGCTTTTTACCCAAGCATCCAATACTTTCTCTAAATGCCAATTGAACCTGTGACACTGATGTAGATACCCTTTTGTACTGCTACCTAAAAGAAAAAAAATAAAATCGGAGCCGTACATTCAAACTGGAGGACTAAGGTTAGTTATTCATACCTAAACCACACATTTGCAGCCTGCTTTTCAGAGATTTCAAGCACATGCTATTACCACCTAATAAAATATTACAATTATCTGATAATACCCAGCAGTGTTCTCAGCACGTTATGGTACCACAGAGACATATTCAATCCTTTGGCGGTCTTACAATCTCAGGCTCTGAACCAAGAAAGCACTTATATTTTTACTGGGATGGTTTCCTGGACTGGTGCCTGATTTCAGTCAGCCCAGGCCTGAGTCTCCCTTAGCATCATGGTGTGAGTGGGGGGACACAGCACGCTTAAGGCCAGGTGTTCTGGCGTCAGTCTGCTACTAGAACGTCTAGAAAATACTCAGCTCTTGCTTTGTACTTGCTGTCACAGCTCAGGCATTTCTACAATCTTATAATGCCCTTTCTGAAAGGTTTGGTGGTTTTTTTGGATATAATACAGATATTGAATGTGCTGATTTTTTTTTTCTTTTTCTTAACAAAATACTAGTCCAACTAATGCATTTATCTGTATTATTGATCCAAATAGGTAACTCCAAATAAATAGAGAGCTCTACAACATTCACCTTCTCCACACTTCCTTCTATGCTCACAAGTATGGGGAACCCAAAAATTTGATGGTAAATATAGAAAGAAATGGACTTTACAGGATCATCTGGAGTATTTTGATGCAAAAACATATAAGATGCCAAACCAAAAAGTATTTCCTGGAAACATTTGCTTGACAATGTCTATAGAGAAAGTATTCTCAAATCCAAGATCAGTTTCAAATCAAAACTAGAGAAATGCTTGCCATGTAGAACCCAATAGCACGTGCCTGGATTTGTAAGAGCTCATCTTTAAATACTTCAATTAGAACTTCACATTTCCTTAGGAAACGCACCTCCAACAGGGAAGTTGATCCCATGTGATCTCAAAAAGAATGTTAGTGCTTGGTTTTGTAGTTTAAGCGCTTAAATGTGCTGTCAGAAATCTGGGCTTTGCCTAAGTTCCACCAGATTCTGTCCATCTCATTCCCACTTGCTCTCCTAGCTAGACACCCAGATTTAGGAGACTATAGCATTCCTGCGTGAAATAATATAAAATAATGCCCTGATTAGCATCTTCTTTTCCTGCTCCAAAAATTGAGTTGGTTTACATTTCCACTACAATAACTCTAGACGTCTTGATTCCCTCATCCGCAGAAAGGCACCAACTTCTGGCAATGGGTGCATTACGTAAGGAGAGAGGTTTTTTCAGAATTATTTATCCCATCAGATGCAGATTTCTAAAGCTTGTCAAAAGAAATAAGCTTTCAAAATGTCCATTGCTCTCCAAGATCAACTTGTCACTTCAGGTCTTTATCTCTACTGCTCCAGGCCAACTCTTGCGTTTGGGCATTACTCAAATTCTGCCTACACTGAAAAATGTCAGTGATGTAGAGGCAGGCTGCTGACTCTGCTGTGATACGGAAGCAGGTGTACTGTGTCCAAAAATGGGTTCTACCCATTTAGCACTACTTTTCTAATGCAGAAGTTTCTAGTTTGCAGGTAGACGATACCTCCATCAAGCACAATCTGACTCAAGATGAAGCCATCACAGCAAGCATCCCTGCTGCAAGTCTGCCGACAGAAGAGCTGAAGATCAGTCAGAGATGCACTAGCTGCTGCTGAGAGCACCATGGAGTGATACACGCCAGAAAGCACATTCTGAAAATTGGTCTTTTCAAAGGTCTTGAGTCCAGAGGAGTTAAATTCTTGTCCTGTGTAGACAGAAAAGGAAAGAAATGTTCAGAAGAGCTCAGGAGAAGATGGGATGTTTTCAAATTGCCTGCAGGCTGGAGCTGGTTGAAAATTTAATTACAAAAACTAAGCCTTAAAAGTCCATTTCTGTACTTTGAGTTTCAGATGCAAGATGAGACCATCAAATAATTTGGTGCAATGATATCTGGGTAGATGATCAGAGTGTACCCCCAGGGTAGGAAAAACACTCCACTACCAGCAAAGGGCTCCTAAATCGAGGTACACGCTAAGGTTGGTAACATTCCACTTTGAAGCACTACATTAATAACTCCTAGGTATAAATGTAACAAACTTATCTCGTTAAAAAAGTAAAATATGTGGTTTGACCAGCATAACTGTATCTGCAATTAGGCTTGTGCTGACTAGACACATTTGCTGAGGTTCCTGGACTATCACTAAATGTTAAGCTCAGGAAAGTATTGTTGCTTCTTAAACAAACGTGCTCTCCACATTTAGTCATGATCCTATACAGAAATAACTACAAGCTTATGCACAGCAGTCTAACATTAGATGAGTGATCTGCATCTGGTACCTCTCTTCAGATAGACCATCACTGCATCTCCCTCTGGGTTCCCGACACGAAGCAGGCAGCTGAGACGACCAATGCTAGTGGCAGCAGGGTTCCCCAAAACACCTTGCACCTGGGACAGAAAACAGGCATGAACAATAAATACAACCCAGTTGATTTCCTCTCCTAAAACACATTTTCCTTACTCAGAAACGCAGGGGGAGGAATTAGCGCACATGGTTAATACACCCGACAACTCTGTGTGGCTGTGGACGCTTTCTGTTCTGAGATCTCAACCCTTCAATGCCACACTGCTGTGCTCAAAATCAGTGCATAGGAAGATGCTACAGTGCTAAAGAGCACGATGCAAACCCTGGATCAGAGGAAGTGGCTGAGAAGTTATTACTGTTTCAGGTGACCTCATTACCAACCTGCATTCTTCTCCTTTGGACTATCCCGATGAACACCCCCTCCCTTTTAATTTAACCTGATTTCCAGACTGCAGGAGCCCAGCATGTTTTAAGAATGAAAGTGTTATGTGAAACAGTGAGGCATTCATATGTCACTTTTGGGAACATTTGGGTGTAATTTCTTTACCAATTGCAGGATTTTATTACTGCCTTAGTGAAGAGCAATGTCCAAGGGGTCAGGTAACAGACTGCCTTCTCTGAATATCTTCTACTTGTATTTAACCTACAGTAGTATGACAAATACGTATTTTTAAACAGCATAATTTTTACCAATCCAGAGATGGTGCAGTTGAAGTTGACTTCAGCAGCACTGTATAATTCACACAGAACTTCAGCACCAGCAGGAGTTACAGTGGCAAAACCACATGCATCTTCCCTCTCACAGTCTGAAAAACAGCAAAGAAACCTTAGGTGACACAAAGCCACTGACTCTGTCAGACTTCGGTGATGTCTACCCTACAAACAGGCCACATGTTGTTGTTGCCAGGGTGTTTTTATTTTAGATGTAACTCCTCTGCCTCTCTTCACAAGTCTGAGCATTTGAAGACACAAGGCAAGGCATTGATTCAAAGCACCGTGAAAGCAGTCCAGAGGTTCCCTTTGGGTTTAAATCACTATGAATCAATATAAACCAGCAAAGATGATGTATCCAGATGTGATATAGTATATACACTGTATATAAGGCTCAACAGAGGAATATCTCTGAACTCACAATATCCTTCTGAAGTAAGCAAGGATGATTATTATTAATTATATACCAATCAGGTAATTTGGGAAGAGGTAACTGCTTAGTTTTCACATGTCCTGAACACCTAATCCCCCTTTTCTCTGAACATCTGCGGTCTCATGAATGCTTCCTGGTCTGAATCTCAGCTCTCATCCATATTGTAAACTATACCAAGAGCCTTAAAATAAGAAGACTTGTCTAAAGTGGTACGTAAAGCCAGAAGACTTCTTTCTGAAAGAAAGACCCATCTCTTCCATGAACACAGGTCACTAAAAGTTGTAAATATCTTGCAGTGAATTGGTGCTCAATTGCAAAACATTGTTCATCTAGGAGCTTAACTATAAGCTCACCATATAAGAAGATTATTTTCCACGATGGTTAGTGTTGTCTCTACAGATTTTCTGAGAGTTTTCCTCACCTGAAATGCACTGAAAACTTGGACTTTGCAGGTCTCCCCCAAATGACTGAGACTGAAGGATTTGAGCTTCTTCTGACCCATAAATCAGTCTGGAGGCAGGAACTCTCTCAAATTTTCTGAGCACTAAAAAAAAAGGCACAAAAACCAACCAGGTAACATTATCAGTTCTCATGCTGCAGAGAAACAAAGACTTTAGGTAGAAATAAAAAGTCAAGAATTCTGTCAGGCAAGAGGTTTGCTCATTAAATGATGTACCATAACTCCACAGATAACGCAGGAGACAGCTGGACTGAGGATATAATTGCTGTTTTGCAAAAAAAAGTGTCACAAGATCTTTTACAAAACAGTTAGTGGGGAGTGGGCTGGGAGTTTATATTCAAGCGAGACTTCTCTTCCAGCAGCAGACTGGCCATCTCCCATTACTTGTCCATGGCACTGAACCAACTATTGAGTCAGTGGGGGAAACCAAATTTCTGCAAAACAGACACTGAAACAAGAACCAGCTCCAGCACAACTTGGTTACAAAGGAAATGAAGGAGCCTTGTCACTTGTCTCCAGGAGCACAACAGCCTGATCTCCACTGACTTCAGGGTCTATCCAAGGTAGCATGTCTTGCATGCTCCTTTTTGACTCCTTCATTCGACCTTTAACTCCAGACTGTCACTTTATGTACCAAACCCTTCTATTTACTCTTTCTGAACTGGACCCACTGCACCTGAGTGTGACAAGAAGCACTGTTCACAAACTGGGAAAAGCTCATGGGGTGTAGCTGTGCAAAACCCAAAGGTCACTCACTAAATGGGGCAAGGAGACCAATTTAATCTCCAGAATGTTTGGCCCTGGCTGTGTCCTGAAGAAGATTGTAGTCTGGTTGAAGGGACACACACTGGCACCACCACTACCCTGCTCAGGTTACTACTACCTGTATTACAAAGGGGTTTTGGTACAGTGTGCCCACCAGTTGATATACTAATATCTTTCAGCGCACACAGCATACTAAGGAGAAGGGAAGAACATTGTGACCTGGCATCACCCTGTGTTGACCAGACTAAATGCCCAAAATGAGAGAAAACCTCTGGCTCACTGCAGGCAATTCCTGGCCTAGACCTAAAAGAACAAAGAAGCAGGAGCCCTGGTCTGATCTCAGCCTGTGGGAGATGTCTGCATGTGAAAGAGCTGAAGGCTCATCCCTCCTCTCCCCTGCACTCATGGGTGCAGAGGTCCAGCTGGAGAACCCCAGGCCTCTCACCCTGAAATGCCTGGACAAACCACAAAATAAAAGTCAGGGATAAGTTCTTAAAACAATCATTTGTACTCTTACAGCAAAACAGTCAGGATTAAATCAGAAGCAAATGTGCACTGTTTTCAGCGCTGAGTCAGCAGGTGCTTTTGATAAAACTGTCATTTCTGCTCAGAAAAAAACATGAGGGCTAGCCAAACACTTAGCACAAAAAAATCCTTGAACTCTGTCTTGACTGAGCAGAGGGATATATGATGGTGTAAACAGAGGTGGAAGTTTTTTCCTTCCTAGAAATACAGGACATCAAAATATAAGCATTAGCTTAATTCTGCGCTAACTGAATTCCTTCTACATCTGCACCCTGCAGTGGTGTCTAGCTAAAAATAGATTTCACCTATTTTCATAAAACTGAAGAGAAACAGTGTTTTTATGTTGTTTGCAATTGTTTGTCGCCATAATTTCTAATGCAAAATTAAAAATAAAAGTGGTACTTTAAAACGCTTTTCTTCTGATTTGGTTTTTTCCCCCTAATTCCAGCTTCATCCCACTCCTCCATTTTCTCTGCAATAATATGGAAGAAAAGTAGAGGAGAGTTACAAACTGTAATGAAACATTAAATTGGAAACATTGTGCAACTAGTAGAAAAGCTGCCTTGTTTTAATTCTTGAACTGTTTTCTTTATATTAAAGAAAGGTAAAACTGCATTCACAAAGCTAGTTTGTAAAAAAAAAAAGCAATACGATGAAAAATATTCTAGCAGCTCACATTTTCAAGAATTTGTTAATTCACAATGCTCTCTTCTCAACAGTAATATAACTACTCAACCATTTCACAGGCTTAGTCCATCACAGAAGTTCTCCTTCATCTCACATTACTAGAGAGTAAAGCTCTAGATCCCATCTCTGCTATTGCAATTAATGTTAAGTGTGGCTTAAGATGTAACAAGAAAGGGAACAATAAGAATGTGCATGGGTTATTACAGCTTATTACTGTATTCATAAAATAAAATTCTTCTTCCCACTGCAGCCTCAAAACCAAAGAATAGTTGGGTTATTTATTGACCCTGCTCAATCCCCAGCCTCCTGTCAAAGCAAGATCAGTCTTCAGACCCTGCTGTCTTGTTGCATGTTGAATTTAGTTAAGGGAAGTAGAGAGGCAGGGGAAAATGTAAAAATAGACATAAACAGTTTCACTTTATATAATGCTTTCTGGAAATGCAGCATGAGCTATAAAAGAAGAAAATAAATTTAAACTAGCCTATAAATTATTTAAAAAAAAAAAAAACCAGACTTCTCGGTGGTCCTTGTTGGTGTGTTTTTTAAACCTTAAATTGTCACCACCTGTCACCAACTATTAATTTGTAGTGAAATCTAGCATTATCCACAAACATCTGCAGGTATCTACAACTGCTCCTTCCTAGAGTCAGAAATGCTCATTCAGGAGGGCTCAAGGTAAGTATGTAACAGAAGAATTAAGCTGCCGCGAGACCTCTGCCCAGAGAACATCCCGATTACCTCATTGTGCTGGTTTTGGTTTGGATAGAGATCATTTTCTTCACAGTAGCTAGTAGGAGGCTATGATTTGGATTTGCGCTGAGAAGAGTGTTGATAGCACACTGATGTTTTCAGCTGTTGCCAAGCAATGTTTATATTAAGCCAAGGACATTCTCAGTTTCTGATACTGCACCTGTGTTCCCAGCTTCTTGCCTGGCTTTCATTTCACACTCCTTCCACTGAACACATTTGTAATAAGACATTGTGTAATTCAGAGCACACCATGACATCAGTTTCTGAACTGAATATTCCATTAAAATCAATACCAATCATATGATGAGTAATAAAAACTTGTGGAAAATTATTTTTGGGCAAGTCAAATGCTTTGTGGCTGAGAAGCGTAACTAGACTTCAGTGCAGATGGTTTGGGGTCTGTTGAGGTTTGTGGGTTTTTTTCAAATTATTCATCCTTGAGAACTGGATTTTCACAACTGTATTCAAGCAGGATTACATTCCCCCAGTTTGCAAGGATAATTTCATCAAGACTGACACCATACAGCAGGAGCCCAGAGGGTGACGTTATGCCATGGCTGTGAGGTCATTGCCAAGCACAGTCTATTTCACATCAGCACACTGATGAGTGATGATAACTCTACAAAGAAATTAATCATTCTGCTTCTTTCCCATTAGCCCTCTTGTTATTCTTTGGGTTCCCAAGCAGAGAGCAGGAGAGCATACATCAAAAGCTGTCAGCCATCTGAGAGTGCAAAAGACCTCCTTTTCTCTCTTCTCTTACAGGAAATTACTTCTCCAATGTAGTTAAGAACTAAAAAATTAATAAGGAATGTGGCTTAAGGCAGAGGCCACAACTATGAGAAAATGGATTCCCATAAGCTGTGGAGTGAAAAGTCTCTTCATAAGGAGGTTTCACTTATGTGGGGTCAAAATCTACCCAAAATATTCTTCTGACACTCACCTAGGCACTGGGAGTCTGTGAGGAGATCATCTGTTTCAGTCCAGCCCAGTGCCGCTCCAAAGCTGTCAACGCAGAAGGATCTCTTAGTGTCAGGGTCTTGCTGGGAAGGTCTATACTGGCCATCTTCATCACACTGCAGACCCTGCTCATTGCTTTGACAGTATGTGATACCTGATACGAGTAAACAAGGGAAAAAAGGTACTTTGATAATGCTGTCACTGAGTTTCACAGACTGGTTCTGGTTGGAAGGGACCTTTGGAGGTCATCTGGTCCAACCCTCCTGCTCAGGCAGGGACACCGAGAGCCAGTTACCCAGGCCCATGTATGGTTTTCGGACAACTCCAAGGCTGGAGACTCCACAACCTCTCTGGGCCACCTGTGCCAGTGCTTAGTCACCCTTGCAGTAAAGAAGTGTTTCCTGATGTGCAAGAGGGAACCTCCTGTGTTTTGGCTTGTGTCCATTGCCTCTGGTCCTGTCAATGCAGTAGGACAGTGTTTCAATGCTGTAGGACAAAAGTGCTCTAAGTACAGCAGAGGCTTCACTGAAAATTAGTCTCTAATTTGCATTGTGTTTCCTGCTCTGAAACATGGTAGTCTCACTGCTTTGTCATTACTGCAATTCATATTTCAAACATTTTTTAGAAGTCTCTGCCATGGATCAGATCTCATTTATGCTGTAAAGCAAAGTACAGAGAAAGAACTCTATGTGCCTACGGGTTTGTTCAGTGCCTACTGTAATGGATCCATGAAACGTTATGAACCATGGCACAAGAGTCATCACATCAATTTCTTATTTCTTGGCCACCTTTTTTTTAAATTCTCTCTTTCAGTGAGAAAGAAAAGGTATCTGCCCTCTATTCTTAAAGAATGAAGTGTTTTGATTTTAATTAGCAGCATTTTCCCCAACTACTTAACATTTTTAATGGTTTAGAAATCTTTAGAAACTGTGTGTCTGAGCTCCACAGAGAAAGAAATCTGGAAGTTTGACCAACATCAAGGGCAGCAGCAGAGAATCGCATGTGTCCTAAGCCTGACAGGTGAATGCCCTGATGCCCTCCTTCTGAGAGGCTACAGAAGCGAGCCTTATCTATGTACGAAGAAACAGAGTTTAGTCTGACATATGAAAATGTGGTGACATCAGCATGGTTTCAATTCAACACACCAAACCAGGAGTTAAGGCAGTTTGGGAAACGCTTCTCATGCCTCTCAGCCATCTTTGGCACAGAGGCACAACCTCTGGGAGGAAAACAAGGTAAGCAGCATAGAAGAGAACACTTCAGCCCTCCAGTTTTCCTGTGCTGTGTTTGGGAGTCAATACTTTCCTTTTTTTATCTGGCAGTTAGTTCAGCGAACTCTCCAGACTTTATAAGGAGACAGCAGAGAAAGAAGGAAGAAAGCTAAATCTGTACAGTGTGGCTCTTTGGAAAAGGCTGGCACTCAGACTCAGCACACAGGCAAGGTGGAAACCAGGCAGGGCGTAGGTTAAGTTGCAGGCACTTGCAATAAAAAAACCTACAAGAGCAGTAAAGAAAACCTAAGGAGCAAATCTTTAAGCACAAGAGTCCAACACCTACACCAGAAACATATATGGAAATGAAGAATGACAGCTTTAGGCAAAAGCTAATTAATGTCAGGGTGCATTCAATAAATCTATTTTTTTATCCCACCTAAGAAAATAAATAGGCTGAAACAGAACAAAGCAGTCACTATCCCCATCGATACTCCTAAGAAACCCATTCTTATGACCCTCTTTTATTTTCATCCATGAGGTAATGCTGCAGACAAAAATTAATTTGGACCTAAGTGATTTTCTTTATGGAATTGCATGAAAAAACAAGTCATTTAAATGGAATACACCAATTTCAGTGACCATATCAATAACTGCTTTGTGAGAAGTATTTGTATTTGCAGGGGAAAGAGCGGCACAAAGACAAGACTATTTTAGTGTTCATGAAAGTGGCAACTACATAAGATGTTTCTCATTGATACTGAATACCCAGATATCATTCCTGACCAATGAACACATCTCAAGGAACCACAACATTCTTGATGAGACTGACCACTCGTTTCTCATGCATTTTTGGTCAAAACACTAGACAGCTTTTTTTGTCTTCAAAAAAAGTCTTTGAATGTATGCAGAAGAGATCATACCCATCCAAAAAATCCCATGGGGAGGATCTTTCTTAAAAAAAACCTCACAGATGGAAAAAAAAAAAAATCCATTAGTTATTTGAAGCCAGAATACAATGGGTAAGGGAAGAAATGAGTTCGACTTACAGTGATCAGCACTGAATGCCCCATAGGAGTTAGTAGTTTTGCCCAGAGGACACTGGATACAAGAGGAACATCCTGTCTGATGCTGATAGTAGCCAAAAGGGCAGGGAATGCATTCATCATTCTGGAAATGACTGCCCGGAGGACAAACAACTGAAAAGAGAACGACCTTATTACTCTTATGGAATCCAACCAGTTCAGGTATTTGCACACAGATGTGTAGGTATATGTATGTATATATATGTGTGTGTGTATCACACTGGTAGACATGCCATAGGCTTCAAGCTTTCAATATACATATTTCTACGTGGGATAACACAGGTAAATGCTCCTTAAATATTCATTAATCTCACCAACAACTGGAATATAGACCATGGTCTTTTTTTCTCAGATGATCCTAAAAATGTTCTTGAATTAGTGCACATCAAACTCCTTGGAGATGCAGAGTCCAGGCCTGATTTCCATTTGCCAAATCCATTTGTAATAAGATAATGCACTTTGTGGATAGGTTGTGACAGAAAACAAAGGAACACAACCTATAAACAGAGCAACTTCTACAAGCACTACAGACAGAAACAGGAAGACTCATCCAGAAACATCATCCAGAAACTCACCATATGGTAATGCTTTCATTCAGAATTCCTGGTAATGAACTTTTTGGTAAGCACTTCCAATCTAAACAGTAATAGCTGGATTAAAAGTCACTAGTTGTGCACATGACAACCCAAACACAAAACAAGAAGATATTCTTAGTCTGTATATATCTCGTTTCCAGAACAAATAAGGAGTAATATTTCCATCTGACCTGTTGCATGTTACAAAGAAAACTCTTTGTCTTCTGGGAGGTCATGAAATACTGTCTTTCCCTCCAGATTATTTGAATCAACATTAAAGCAGAGGAGTTGCAGACACATTTGCAGGACAATACTTTTGCTTGTTACTTCACAGATGCTTTCCAGATGTAGGTTTCCTTCAAAACACTATCAAATGTATATTTTGGGACTTTGACAGCACGCAAAACTTCATTTCTGTTTTTGCCCTATATCTTGACAGCAGTTTAAGCTTATATGAGAGAGAAACAGTAATGGAAAATTGGTCATCCTCACTGGAACCCATATGATGAATTGCTGTTCTGGCCAACACACTGGAATGTAAATTAATTTAACTTATAGGAGCACCTAAATTAGAATAGACTAAAAAGACAGCTGGTATAAAAATGATCATATCTCCCTTCATTTGCTCTAAGCAGTCCAATGGGAAAGCATATGATGAGACAACTGTGAGACTGAAATTTTCCTCCGAAGTACGTATCAAGGCAATTGCTCTAGGTATAACACATATCTAAAATCAATTAGAGAACAACAAAAAAAAAAATCCTGGACGAGACAGAATTCTCATTTCTTACGCATATTATTTAATACACAAGAGTGTCTGATACATTTTAGAGACATTTTCCAACACATGCAGAAAGGATCATACTCATTGCAAACGAGCAACAGTAGAAATTAAAATTACATGAGTAATCCATGCCTAAATTGAAGACACCATGCAAAGGAGGAGGGAGACTAATTAAGCAATTAAAGTTTAAAAAGGAACAAATTGAGCATTTCAAAGCATCCTCCTTTTTTTGTAGTTATAGTCATTATGTGAAAATAACACCTGTGTCTCCAGTCACATTTTAAGCCAGTAAAATTGCCTTGTGTCTCACACATTAGATTAATAAAAGGGCACAAAGAATAGCAAAAAATGTTGGTGTAGAGATGTATGTTTTCTGGACAATAACTGTTGAAGGCACGTGCCATTTCAGCTATAGATAACACTCAACACAAACACGTAGAGGTTAAGTTTGACTCTAGAAGTCAGAGAAACCATCATATGGTACTTCATTCAAGCTTTAACATTCATATGTTTTAACAATGTAGGAAACTAGAAACGTCCTTGAGACAAAAATCTCAGGGCTAAGTATTAACACTGGGCCCAAATTTTTTATCAATAGAACAGGAAAAAAAAAAAAATTAAATGTAAACACCAAACTGAATCCCTTGCTCATGCACATCAGATTTGTAACCTGACCTCAGTTCTAACCAGACTCAACTCAGGCTTCTGTGTACCAGAGGAACAACAACAATATCCAGCCTAAAGAACAACTCGCTGGGGAAACACAAAGCAACTCTGCATAGGGGTACCACTCCTCACTTTTACTTAAGACCAGCTCTTACTACATTAAGGATGCTTAATGACTGTCACAACTGATCATTACCCAATGTTTGACCTTCCCTCCCTTCAGGGACAGTGGAAAACTTTGGGATATCAGATTCTTGATCCAGATTATTACAAAAGAAATTTTGAGCTGCCAGCTCAGGTATATAGCATATATATTATATATATAGCTATATATATTTTGCACTTTAAAAGTGATTTGTGTTATGCTCTGTTCAAAGCAACTCTGACAGAATTGCCAGGCATTCTAAACAATAAAAGAAATGAGCATAAAAGTATATAACAAACCAAAGATAACTCACAAACAGGCTTCAGCCTTTCTCCTGAAATAAATGTGGGGAGAGAGGTTGAGTTCATAAAGCTGTCTCCTGGACAGTTTCCAAATCTCTTCCTTTTGACTCACACCTGAACAAATAAAGTGTGTTTTGTCCCTTTAAAATTTATCTAA
Source organism: Rhynochetos jubatus (assembly GCA_027574665.1). NCBI lineage: Eukaryota > Metazoa > Chordata > Aves > Eurypygiformes > Rhynochetidae > Rhynochetos > Rhynochetos jubatus. The sequence goes on along the minus strand of CM050648.1, from coordinate 10,593,222 downwards.
AATAAAGGCTAATTCTTAAGGGATTATACAAACAAATCACTAAGATCAGGATCTGAAAAGACAAGTTGTATTTCAACAACAAGGTGGAACAGGAAAGGGAAGAGAATATAGAAAGAATCCCTGTCACCCTCAAACAACTTTGATTTCTGTAATCACAGGTGATAACTTCTCATTACTAGTCCCTATTATTAGTAGAGAAATAGACCCAGAAGGATAAATTACCAGAATATATCTGTAATGCAAAATAAAACTAAATACATGTCTATCTTAGAGAAGCCAGAAACTGAATTCCTAAATCTCCTGTTTAGGATAGCACACGCAGTCCCACTACATAAACCAGCGCCCAGCAGCGTCTGCCATGACATCTTAGAATACAAAATCTCTCCCAAAAGCTGGAGCAGAAACTATGTCCTTCCCACATCTCTATGGTAAGTCTGTTTCACCGAGTGCTGGTGCTAGCTGGTTCAAATATGTACGAAATAACTCACAAAGCAAATTAATTCACTGCTTCCTAGAGGCCTTTATCCCTGGCAGGAAATTTTTGGCAGAAAGATCCAATACTTTGTAAGTTCTGCTGTAAGTGATGGACTCAACAAATCATGATCCCTTTAATCAGTACAACAGTACATCTGGTTAAGTATCTCCAAGTTGTTACAGACTCCAGATTCTCCATAGGAATTAATCTTTTTTCTGCAAGGTGTATTTAAATAACCAAAATCTGAAGTGTTTCAGACCATGAAGATGAACTGAAACTGCAGTCAGTTTACACTTAAAGGTCCAAGCTGAAAACTGCAGCAGTTCAGAACTGATTCATCACTTGATTACTTTGAAGCTCTTGTCCAGGCAAGCTCACCTAACTTAAAGAGAACCACAGTACCAAGCGGTACTAAGTAATCTTCATGTATTTTGATTTACTCTTAGGTTCTCTAACCTAAGCTGCATAGTGTTGAAGTTTTCCCATCTGACAATATTCCTCATTGTGAAAACTTATGCATAACCTGTTACTGTTGTTCTTACACCTAGAAGTGGCCCATTCCTCCTCTGTCCCCCCCAAAAAGCTAGATGTATTGAATACATCCCAAACCCACATAAGTAAGACACAGACTCACTGAGGCTAACTGGGCCAATGCGAGCGATAAGGGTTGCGCTGTACAAGGGCTGATGTTGATAGAAAGAAGAGTGGGGTTGGTAAGGCAAAGGCTCTTTGGCAGCATGACCTGGTACACAGGAGTGCTAGGCACAGCCACGGGGATCCATCGAAAAGGTAGGTTTGGCAGCCCTAAGCAGGATGTTGGCAGAAAGGCAGCCAGTTCCAGGGAAGCAGACTCAACAGAAGGAAAGAAGACAAAAAGATGGCAGATGTGGAATCAGGTCTGGGTGTTGGCCAGCACTGAGAAAGCTTCCATCTGAGCTGGCTGGACTTGGCCCAGGAATTCACAATCTCAGGACTTTTGGCATTTCTGCATCTACGTTTCTATTCTGGGTAATGTATCCTCATCTGAAGCTCTGGCTCCATTACTTTTGTGAAATCTTCTTATTAAGGATCACATACATTACAGAAAGACCTTCTAATACCAGACACAACTAAAAAAATCCCCAAAAATGTTTGCAAAACCTTCTATACTATGTCAGTGCCATGATGCCTATTTCCAAATTATTGATTCAACGACAGACTGGACAGTAAGCAAAGCCCTAATTCCCATCTCTCCACAGATCTGTCATTCCCGTTGGTGCATCACACCCTTCACATTAACCATAAACACAGGTTCACTGATGATTTTCTAATTTTAGCTTTATACAGATTCCTAACAGCATCCAAGAAAGGAAAGCTAAACTGAGACATACCACATCCTTGTGAATTTGGGACTGCATTCCCAGGAGATGAAATTCTTCGAAACCCACTTCTACATCCTAGCTGCACACTTGGAGACAGATCAAAATCTTCATCCCGGGGAAAATCAATGGCAGAATCTCCTAGAAACTCCTTGGAGTCCAAATGCAGCAGAAAATCACCATTCTTAATCTCTTTTATGAATGCTCCAATGAGATTTTCTCCAACAATTGCATTTTCTAAAGGGGGAAAAATACAAAAAAATAGCATGAAACAGGCTCCCAATATGGGATCAGATAACCACAGAGAAACTGATGAGCTTTTAAGTTAAAAACATAGGCAGAAACAGAAATACATGTTAGCAAACAGCAGACAGGAATGAAACTGTACAGGGTCTATGAGATTACAGTCCTAACCTCAGTATGTGTAGAATGTGAAAGAAACAGCAAAACACAAGAAAAATGGCATGTTCAAAAACTAAAGCATCAGAGAAAAAAAATTTATTTCTGAGGTATAAAAATTCAGCAAATAAAAACCAGGATTTTCTGACATTCAGAGTTAATTTATTCCTGTTTTTTCAATGGGTATAATTTTCTCCTTTCTCAGCATTTTGCTGGTTTGTTTTTGAAGGCCAGCCTCTGTCACAATATAATAACCACCTTCCAAAACACGACTTATATTCAACATATTCACTTCTGCAACAGACACACTTTTCACAATCGCTGACACTAGCGCTGAAAGCAGGAAAACAGTGATCACCTTTCCTACTCTATATTCTCTGTTGCCCAGGCACCGTCCCTTTTGATGACTTCTGCAACAACAATTTTCAGCACTAGACCAAGAGAGAATTCCCCAGTTTTGCTGGACCAAAAGTCCTACAAGAACAGTGTTTCAAGCGGATTTTGTTCGTTATGGCTGTTTATCCCTGCAGGCTTTATGGGCCTGAATGAAACGATAGTGTGGTTTACTGCTTCACATTTCCAAGGCAAGGGCCTCCTGTAGTTAGTTACAGGTGATGGGCAGCCCAGTAACCCAGTGAAGGGGAAGTTCTACACATTATACACTTTGAATTTTGCGAGTACACCGATGACCTTGGACGTTGAATTTTCACAGGTGGGGTGTTATATACAGACTAAGGTATGGCACAGCTCACACGCTGTACAAAGATTATTATTTTGTGACTGGTGCGTCCGAGGCAAACGGCTGAGGGTACTGCTGCCTCCTCACGTGGCAAGATTCCTAACTTTGCACTTGAGCCCAGGGGTGGCTTTTCAGTTGTTTGAGGAGAGAATTTCACAGCCTCTGGTGATGCAGCATTGCTCTCCAGCCCATGCTGAATGGGCTGCAGACATACAACCATTTCTCTAAAAGACCATCCTAGTCCTTTAATACTAAAAGTGTAGGTACCCTCTCTTCCTGAATGTTGGTCCGTAACCAATTGCTGCCATGGAGATGTTGTTTCTCCCTTTGCAGAGAAGGAAGGTTTTTACACTTACAGGCTAAAGTGAACAGAGCCCCAATAAAGCTGGCAGCTCTGTCCTTCTATTCTCAATGCTCTGTGTCCTTCTATTCTCAATGCTCTGCTTCCTCCAGCTTTGAGCACCCTGTCCTTCTGCTGCACTGACACATACTATTGTCAACAAAATGGCACTTAGTTTTGTCCAACCCCAGGCCAAAAAGATACTCAGCTTGCGAGGAAGTAATTGGAGACCACCACATAACCAACAACACTTCTCAAGTGCTTTGCCAGAAATTATCTTGTAATTGAAAGCAGGAAGCAGATTAGCCTTTTATTCAAGCAAATATCCTTCCAAATTGTCTAGTGACTAGTTGTAGCAGGATTCAAACCAACCTTGAAATGACAACTGGAGGGAATTCACATGGAGAAAAGAAGAAAACAGTCAAACCAGTAAGAATCCACTTTGGTCTGATGAATCTCCACTAGTCTAAAATGCTCCCTTGTGTTGAAAGTTCTCAACACTATCACTAAATGTCACCCTCCTATGACCACACTATGTATCTATGGATATAGAATATCCTTTACACTCAGAGTACATAAACAAGTGTGTAACTGTAGCATACATGTTCGTGCACTGCAGACAGGTACATGTCCTGTAACATCTCAGCAGAGAACAGTTCAGTGCCTACCAGACATGCAGCCGCAGACCCGCTGGTAACGCATCACACGAGCTGCCCTGGTTCAGCCCTTCCAGCATGCCTGGCCAGCTTGGGGCCACACTTCCCTGCTGATCCCAGACAACCTTCCTGGGACCTTCAGCATGCTCTAAAGCATGGCAGATATCATACTGCTTCCCTGGTTTTCCTCCTGTTGGGCTGCGTCATTTTGGCAATTCAAGCCACTACACATCTCATACTTTGTTATATTTACTGGAAGTTCCCACTAAGCATTTCTCCAGAGCCTGGTATACCTTTAGAGACCTGGACTTCCAGGGGGATAATACATCCTTTCACATACAGAAATAGCCGGCAAACAGTTGTATTCTGTGTTATTCAGGGTGGAAAAGTATGATTTAGGGTTTGCTCCTGTTGATCAATCAGTAATATTAATGCGAGAGAGATCATACGGTTAACCAGAGTTTATACTGGCCAATGACTAAGTGGGAGAAAAGAGAAAGGAAAACAGTAGTTTTTTCTTGTTTGTTTGTTTGTTTTCTTTAAGACACAGCTTAAAATGTCAGTTTTATAGAGCAGGGATTAATTTCCTCCAAAACACTAATGGGGATTGTTTACTGTATGTTCATTCACCAAAAGCTCATTTTTATAATTGTATAATTTTGCACGTTGAACAGAAAATAGAAGTTGCTGCAACTGTTCCTCACTATTTTAGAGCTGAGGCCTAAGCTAGAAAGCCAAATGGCATAAGATCCTTCAGGAAGGAATTTGCACAGCCTTGGAATTTAATACATGAAAATATCTGCAAGAAAAAAAGTAATGAAGCATTCATGAGTGATTTAGGTTTGAGACTCTTCATTGGGAACATATGCATCCTCTGCTTCTGTTTAGCAATTTTTTCCTCAGCTACTTCAAGAGCAAGACTTCTCATCTACCCATAAAGAAACTGGGACAAGAACAAAGCTATTTTAATAAGGTAGATTTTCAAATCAGAGAGCCAATTTGCTCACTCTGTGTAAATACACCAGAAAACACCTCAAACAGAAAGACCCACTGCTGCCTTAGAAGGTGATGGAAGTGAAATGTGCCAAGAGGACAGAGAAAGCAGGTTCTTAGTTGTCTGACTTTCCCAGTCTAAATTCATATTGGCTTTACTGAAACCACACAGTCATTCCTTAAAACTCAGTTTTAGTACTATGGGGAAATTATAGTGTGGAGAGAATAAAAAAATGTAATGCTCTTAAAGCAGAATGCTTTCAAAAGTCAAGTTTGATACAAAACCAAACACACTTATACTTTGATCCACCTTCTGCAAACTGCTTGAATATTCATGTTTCCCTTATAATCTGGAGCAACTGAATGGATGTAAACATAAACAGACTGTAAAGCCAGGAACCACACAACCACTGCAGCTGCTCTCTGAAGGCTTTTGAACTTGGTTCTGATCAGGCAAAAACTGCTATAGGATACATCTCCAAGTCCCAAAGTTAGGGAGGCAGACACGTGCAGACAGTTATTTATATTTAGTGCTGGGAATAGCATTGCAAAGCAGCAAAACTGGAGAAAAGCTGTAAAAAAGGGCATTTGAACGTGAGATATGTCTTTTACATCTTTTATTTTAAAGGGAAACACTGACTGTGTCAACATGAGCCGGCAGTGTGCGCTGGCAGCCCAGAAAGCCAACCGTATCCTGGGCTGTATCAGAAGTGTGGCCAGCAGGTCAAGGGAGGGGATTCTCCCCCTTTACTCTGCTCTTGTGAGACCCCACCTGGAGTGCTGTGTCCAGCTGTGGAGCCCTCAGCATTAGAAGGATACTGACCAGTTGGAGTGTCAAAGGTAATGTAATAAATAGAAAATGAAAAGGAGAAAAAAAATAATAATACTGATTTAAAACCAAAAAACTCGTGGAAGAAATTAATTATATTATTGGCAATGTGTGAATTGTGTTTCTCTGAGTCCAACCCAACAAGGAACACAGTCATTTCCACCACTTAGGACCTGCCCACTGGAAATCAACATCTGGGATGGTTCAGCTCATGCCCATAAAGTAATTTCCAATCTCAGTTAAAGTAGCTGGGAGAGGCAATCCTATATGAAAGGAAAAAAAATCAATTATAGCTCCTTTCCACTACGCAGTCACAGCCTGAAAAGATAAATATATCAACACCAAAAGCTCAAAAACATAACTCCAGCATTATAAAGACTTTCTGTGAGCATTCATACTACCTTGCTAGTGCCTCCTAAGAGCAGACACAGAGAAGCAAAGCAATTAATAGCAAAGCAGGCTTAATTTACAAAAATATCAAAGGAAAAAACCCCTTACCAATATCATGTAAGTCAGGGAGAGAAGCTGCTGGGATGTTTTCCATCTCAGTCCTCCACGTGACATTCACCCCAAGGCGGTCCACACTCAGGCATTCAACATAGACAGAGGAATCATCACAGACAGAAACTGAGCCGGTATTTCCAAATTCATTTACCTCAGATTCAAAATCAAATGAAACCACAGTTAGTCAACCTGAGAACCTTCTAGTTCTTGCCTTTCCTTATTCAATTGCACTGTGTTATGCTCAAAGTCAACTTTTACAAAAGGGACCGTAAATACAGAAGTTGAAGGAAGAAAAGATCACTTTAGCAGGTCATTTACTCACTGTAAGAATAGTCCCAGGGTTCTATTCCATCAAAATATATTTTTAATAAATATTGGACCGATGTGATATGACTTCTATGGCTACAATTAAGCTGATCTGCCAATGTGGGGTCAGTGAGACTAAACACCCTATTTTCCCAGCCATCTGTACAAAAGCACTGCCAATCTTGACAGATTTCATGGTATTTTGTACTCTTCCACTTCTCTCAAACAGGCAAAGTTCTACTTTGCGTCTCACCATTTTTTTTAAAATACAAACCAAAAATCCCCAAAACAACACCAACCAAAAAAAAACAAACAAAAAAAACACCACCACCACAGAATAAGGAATTGAAATTACCTGGAGGTGACACAAACCACGAGCCTTCAACTCATCTAAAATAAATATCTGGAATGCCTGGAGTAATCCAGAGTAGTCAGAGCTACAAGTCTTCTCAGGAGGCAGTAGTAGCTGAAAGTGTGTTTGAGCTTGTACCGTCTGAAGTAATTGGAGCTCTAAAAAATAAGTAGAAAGGGCATTTAGTAGCCTTAGTATTTAACATGGAAACTGACTTTCAAAATTACTTTGAGAGAAGACAACACTGATTTGGCATTTTGATTTTACATCAATAGCATCTCCCCATTTCTAGGTGAAAAAAGTAATTGTCAGTAGTAAATAAGCAGCAAGAGATATTCTTGATAAATATATATGTTGGGCACTAGAGACAAAGCTGGGTGATATAGTTATATAGTAACAGATATTTTACATTGGAGCAGTAACTCACAGAAGGTTAAGGTACAATCTGAATTATTAATGATGATTTTTTATAAGCCTTGGCAGATAGGAATTTCCAGAGAACTAGATGTAAGCTGACACAATGCCAATACTTAGAAAAGAAACAGGAAGACAGTAATTATTGACCTGTCAGCATTTGCTACTTTTAGACACAATCATGAAGAAATTTCTATTAAAAAAGGAATTAAATTTTATAGCAATTAATACTAATTCAAATTGGCTTCCAGAAAATTTGCTTGTCAAATTAACTAGGAATCAAGTTTTAGGAGAGAATAAATTTGGTTGCATAATAATGACATTGATGTGGACATCTACAAGGGGCTTCCAACTTTTTGATAGCAAACAAACCAAAGTGATGCAGATCACATAAATCAATGAGAAACTCAAGAGCTCATTAGTCACAAAAAGAAAATCTATTTAGCCAGGTTTTAGCCAGAATAAAAATGGTGCAAATCTTTTGTCTCCATCGGAGTTACGCTGATCCCATGGAGGGTTTGTTATCTCAGATTCAGCACAGTGGTGATGCTGTCATGCTACCTCCAAATGGAGCTGACTTTTATCACACCAGCCTGGAGAAGTGGCAGAGCTCTTCTTCATTCACCTCCTCTACAGAACCTCACGTACAAGTGTCACTGCTGTAGCACAATTCTGTCCCTCCCCCCCCCATAAAGCAATCATGGGAAAACCCAGAAAGTATCCAAGAAGGATGGTAGGAGGGACAGAGGACATAAAAGTTGGCTTCTTCCTGCAAGCCATAATCCCTCTATCTGTTTAGTTTATCACAGAGTAGTTAAGAGCTGACTCAACCACAATCTCTAAGTGTACATATAAGGAACAGGAAATAAGATGTTTAAGAGTGTGGGCAATTATCCATTGGAACAAATTACTAAGTGTTGTACGGAATTCTCCATCATCGTGAAGTTTATTCAATCACCTTCAGACGTGTTGAGGAATTTTTTCCCTCTCCTTAAAACCATGCTCCGTTTCAAACACAAATTAACGTGGGAAGACCTTAACTTGCATTAAATGACACCTTGGATCAGATTGCCACACGCTCCCCTCTACCCTTACAAACAATTATTCAACTGCCATCAGGTAAACATGAAAGTAACTTCATAATGTGCTACAAAAACCTAGAAACATGATTGCAAAGAGACAAAAGTCTCAGTCTGAAATTTAAAGTTTAAAATCATTTACTTTTGGAATAGAAGACCTGGGGTACAACTGGAAATGTGCCAATACAGCAGTTTTCAGAATGGGTTTAACCCATTCTAAAGACAAATAGCTGCAAACTTGGCATCAAGATCTGCCTGTCTCCAAGTTCAGCGCTACTACAAATTGCCATTTTGATCGGAATGTGTCTCTATTTGAAATACTTGAAAAGGCCAACATTAACATGCAATTACATGAGCTCTGAATAGACAACTGATTCTTCCAAGATATAAAGTGTCATTTTTTTCTTGAAAGAAAAATGGTTTGAAAAATACCACAAGTCAGCCAACAATGACAACAATATTCCTAAAGAACAGACTGCTGCAAAAAGATGCAGAAGTTACAGTGACTTGATTATGCAAATAAACAGTCAAGTTCTGCCAAATTCGAACATCTGGTGCTCATCTGTTCTTCCAGAACTAAGTGGTTCCACCAGAATCACTTCATGGTGCCAGCATCTTTTAACTTGCAAAGAAAAATCTGCATGTAGATTGAATAACTATTTATAGCCATATTATTACAGAAAAGTGGGACTGTTTCTGGAATAAGAGCTAGCCAAAAGACAAGAAATAAGAATGGCAGAAGACAGGACTAATCTACTGCACCTTAATTTCACAACTCCCATTTAACTGTTGTGTCCTATTACTGTCATTCACACAGTAGCTTCGTGATGAAAGTGCATTTTTGTACATCTATTGACTTTGCCCTGTTCCCTTCCCAACCCACGGCAGTTCAGACGTACTCTGGCAGGTGTGGTAGAGCGGGGCAGCCGAGATCCATCGCTGCTGTTGAACATCACACTGAAACGACGTGCTGGAAGCGGCACTGTAGAAGCCCTGGCGACACACCAGCTGGCACTGCTGAACGCCTGACGCTCGCCCAGAAATGTTCTCACAAAACACAGCTCCGTTGAGAATAGATAAGGTACCAAAAGCAAGGGCACACTGTGGACCTTTAGGCACATGAGAAAGAGGATGTATTAGTGACGTGCTATGAAGCACTTCTAGTAAAAAGTCCACATAACCCTTGTATCAACAGAGAAAACCTAGACAGGACCTTGTGCATTTCCCACTCATCTCAGCTTGGATCTGGTTTGATGTCAGCTTGCTTCAGTTTACTAAAGCTGATGAAAAGACACATATTGACTTTGATGGGTAATGCATTGGGTCCAGAATGATATGTGCATGGTTTCTAAGAACAAATAAGTTTAAAACAGTCATGAATACCTTTAAGCAGGAAACGAGAAGGAGGTTTCTAACCATCATCAGAACAAACCTTTACAAAAGATATTCAGTGGAAATAGGCATGGCCAAAAATAAAAAACACCTCAATTCCCTTCAGAGTCAAGTTTGAAAACTTTAAGATCAGGAACTCAGGACTGTGGTGTCTTCAACTGCACTAGGATGTCTCTGGTGACTCAGCAGGTTCTTAACAGTAAAGTACAGCACTGGAGTTGGAACACAAAGTTTATCCTGCCAACTTACTCTGCATCAATACAGTCATTTCAACCCTGCTAGCCCACTGTAACAGACTACGATAGCAGGCTAATTACAGTGAAAATTAATTTCTCCTAATGATTACAATATAACTGCCTTACTCAGTATCATCCAAATCCCAACCAAATTACTAAATATATCTAATAATAACAAAACACTTCTGAGTTCTAGAGCTACAAAACATAGGAATAAAAACCAACTTCCTTACTTAGAAATAAGTATCAAGGAAAAGATGTTTTCATATTGTACAATTCTCTTGCTTGGTATATGCATAGATCATTTCCCAAATACTTCAGATCAGTCCCAACCTCTCTAGTCACTGGAGTAAGGCAAACATTGCCAATGGCTCAGGTCTGAGCAACCTCTCACTCCCCTTCTGACAGAGGTATGGAGATCAACTCCTTAATTTAGCAGCCACTCCAGGTAAAGCTTAAAACATTGCACGATGAATCTGGGATCCAGTGTGCACAGTACATCTTTGTTTTCCAATCATGAGCATTTAAATGCCAAAATAAAAGGCTTTCATATCTATCTCTGAATTGCTAAATGCATTTTTTTCCAAGTCTCCTTTACAGCATCTTTTCTGCCACAACTCTGTAAACAGGGCCACGACATTCCTCCTCTTCACTCATTGACTCTATATCCAGTCCCTTTTCCAGTAAAGGTGGGAACTTGGCATCCTTGCTTAAAAAACTTTTAATAAACCTCCTGAGATTTTTAGGACCAAAAGATATCACTGTAAAAGAGAAGGTAATACTTATCCTGACCAATGTAAACTACATCCACTATTATGTGTAAATTATATTAATATCTCTTAATGCAAAACATAAACATCAGTCTATGTCTCTTTATTGCTCCAACACATTCCTATATCCAGCAAGTCAAATCCAGTCTGAGATGAATGCTGCTACAGTCTTTCACTGTCTGTTCCAATGAGAGCTGGTGTGTAAACTAGAAAAATAACCAGCCCCCAAAACACAAGTGATGGATGGTTTCCTGGTGTGGTTCACAGGTTTCAGTTCACAATCAGTAATTTTCACATTTATCCCTCTACAGACGTCATCATTTACTACCATTATCAAGCCTGCACCCTTTTGTCATTCTTTTATTTCTGCCCCAATTTCTCAGTCCTCTAAGAGTGAATCAGAATCTAGTAAATAGTGACACTTCTTTAATAGGTGTTCCTAAAGATTTATATAAGGAAATTATTGTCACCAGGACCTTCTCTGGAAGGTTTTCTTTCCTCTATCAGCATTCAGAGCTGTGGAAAGTGGGCACGAGGATGGGAGATGAGTGTGAGGGCTGCTAGGATACTTGGCTTCATCTCTCCAGTGCATGTCAACCAGAAAAGTTGGATTCTACTTCTGATGGAAATGATTAAGTTAATGAAAACCTCACTGTATGCACTGGGCACTGTGAAGTTATTACTCGCTGTTTACAGCTGTCTGTTCTGATGTTGGAGGAGAAGTTTATCATACTTTCCCACCACAACAGCTTCTTCTGCTGATAGACAAGATCTCCAAGGTAGTGAGGTAATAATCCCTCCCCTTTTTCCTGAACAATTACTAGTAGTTCCCAGAACTAGAGGTATAAGTCTGGATAGACTGAGGGGAATAATAACTTTTGCTTCTTTATTCTTACACAATAACTAAGTTGTTTAGCACGGACAAGTTCCTTTCACATTTCAAAATCCAGGAAAATCATTAAACATTATTTCAATGGTATTTCTATGCAGAAAACAACAAATAGCTTTCAGTAAAGCCAGGTTTCCACTGTATTTTCAAAGCGGTTCTCTCTCTTGGCTGAGTCTTTTAAAAAAGAAAGGTCATTAATCATTCAGTCACTGTTTCCTCTAGGAAACATTACAGGGTCCCAAGAAGCATCAGAAGTGTACACAAAATGTAAAATCATCTATGGGGCGTATCTTGGGGAACACCTACACCCTCCTTAGGACATAGTCCATAAATTCCCTTGGAATGTAGGGGGAAATCTAGAAAATGAGCTTTCATTGAGAGAAGGAGATAACAAGGACTTCCAAATTTTCTCTGGCCTACTAGTAATGCTTCCACTTCCACTTTTCCCTGTTCACCTTCAGAGTCCATGGGAAAGTCAACCCATGCTGCTGAGCGCTGGGTGTTGCAGTGAGTTCCTCCAAGTAGCCCAAACAAAATTAATGTCACACACACCATGTCCCACAGAGACATTAGCCCATAACCTGAAAGCAGGATGGCAGCAGCACTGCACTTGTTAGACTGATCAGCTCTGTTTCTCTGAAGAGCTAGAAACCTGTGCTACGCTCACAATAGCTACGCCAGATGAGCTCTGGACCTCATCTCTGCAGAGCTCAGTTGGGCAACTCCACACAACACCAGACTGCATGGGGCAGATACAACCATGGGGTCTCCTTGTGGTTTCTCATAAAATCCCATCCACAAAGCTCTCTACTGGTACAAAAGAGTTTAAAGAACATTATGATGGTGGCGGTTTCCAAGTTGGCTGAGGAGTTATCTAATTGACTAAAATGCCTTATAGCCAGTTGGGTTGACACAATCAGGTATTTTGCTGGTGAGCATGTGTTGCTTTTTATATAGCCCAATCATAAAAGGAAACCAAACCAATTTCTTATCTTATTTTCCTAAATCTACTAACAGTTATCATTAGAAAAAAAACAACAAAAGGACTATGGAAACAGTAGTGTTCGACAGGCACTAGTTGAAGGTTTTCTTTTTATATCTCTAGTTTCCACTAATCATTACATTTTGGAGCATAGCCTTGTAGAAATTTTAATTTGTTTTGCCTCACTTCACTGATGGGGAGATGTATAAAGGCCGCTGGAAATTAAGTTTATCCAAATGTCTCCCATTTGGACATCTCACTGGAAACCATGAATGAATTCCGGTGCTTCACAGCTCTGGTCATGCAGGAAATACGGGGTGAATATGGAGTGTTTTGGCACATCTTTTTCACAGCTCTGGTCACAAGCCAAGAGTAGGAATGGCAGAAGCATACATTTTTCAAATTTTATTTTAGTCAGTTGAATGGCTTTTAATCCCAGAGCCAGCTCAGACTGGAACAGGTTCAAGATTGCAGCAAGCTGTTCAAATTGACTTTGTAGCTAGGTTAAATAGCTCAACTGCTTTGATTTAACTAAGTTTATGAATAAAGAAAAGTCAAAGATCCATTCCCCTCTCCTTTAGTCCTGTCAAAGCACTTGAAGAAAACTGGACATCATGCCCAGGTAGGTCTGAAACCTGCCATAACTCAAAGATAATTATGCCTCTTGAGCAAAAATCTCTGTAAAGGTTGGAACAAAGAAGCATAAATACAACTAAATACTGGGAAAAGTTAGGATCTAGGTCAAGTTCCAGACCCGGGTTGCTCCTCAAAGCAATGCACCTCAAGTAGGAACTCACTTGCACATGCAGGTCTTCCTCCGTTTACTCGTGTCCCTGGCACTTCCTCTCCAGTGTCAAAGACACACCAGCAGCTCTCTTGATCCTGGCTGCACTGCACGGATGAGAAAGTGCCGTTGTCCCCTTCACACTCTGGGATGTAGCCTTTGCCAGCTTCTCGTAAACCAGTTTTAGACTTCAGCATATTACAGAAACTAGGACCTTTAAAGAGAGAAAATCATAGCAAGGTACAGTGCAGAAGAAAACAAATTGATCATCTGCAGAAATGAACTACACCAATGTACAGAATTGTCCTGAACAGCAGAGCTTTCAGCCTGGTTTTGTAGAAGGAAGAAAGGTGAGTGATCATGAAACCATAAATAATTTGAATCGCTATAGAAATGTGAAATTTTTTCCTCTATAAAAAAAATACATTTTTTTCCTAGACATTAAAGTGCAGTTTAGATAGGTTTGCATCAATAAAATAGTGGAAAATATACTGATATTTATTTTGTATTAACAACATTTTTGCCATAAATTTGGTAGTGTATCATTCTGATTTCCCCCCCCCCCCCCCCCCAAAAAAATCAATCATTTTAATAAGAATTTTTGAGTGAGGTCATTTTAAGTGTAACAATACAGCCATTTACATTTTTTAAATAGTGAAAATGTCCTAGTTTAACTCCTTCAAAACTGGAAAAATACCAACCACAGAACAATATTTGTGTTCTTCCACAAACAAAACAGGGACATGAGCATGTGGGACCACCCTGACAAGAAAATCTAAAAAGTTCAGTCCAAACTTGAACTAAAGTTGCTTCTTACCAATTTTGTCTGCTTGTAGACCTGCTTAATGAACCATTACACAAATAATCCCCCAGTGAACGTGCAGTTACTTATGCCCTATCAGGCCTTTTGCAGGTCTTCCTGGACTTCTATCATCAGGCCATGTGTAGGAATAAGGATGCAGACTTGCTGCATCAGATGAAAGTACCGTCTCACTCACTATCCCCTCCTGGGTAATTAACTACTCTGTTACAGATGTTCTGGGAGAAGTTCTGCCTGAAGCCAGCACATTAATTCTCCCAAATTTTCTATGGGAGATGGCAAGCAGAAAATCACTAACTAAACAACTGAAGAAAAAAGCACAGCAGAAGGGTAGGGTATGGGGCTGCCTGTACTGCTCAGAAGAGCAGAGCCAGGGCACAGGCTCCAACAGGGCATCCCAATTCCTACAAGCCGGGATTCTTCAGCCTTTTGGATCAACCGTATCCTGTGAGACCTCAACAGTTCTCTGTCTTTATTTGAAGACCACACAAAGATTTTATAGACATAACTGCATTCCAGGGAACAACTGCTGACCATGTAAAATGGACTCATTACTGCACATGGCCCAGTACCTAAAGTTCAGGATTCACCATCTTAGAAAACTCATCCATGAGCACAAACAATTTTCTTTGGTGGTAAGAAATGGGTTGTAAAATAAATGCATAGGACCTGTTCATCTGTTTGCCTAGCCTGGGTTATTTCTGGTGCTACAAAAGTAAAGGGTAACTATTTTCAGATACTCTTTCAATGCTGATGTGCTCATATGTACCATATGACTGAGGAATTAAATTTTAAGTCAAGTCCCCTGTGTTTCATTGGCATCGTTCTGAAAAGGAAAGCACATATGCTGCAAAGCATGAGGCATTGCCACTAGCATCACAGGTTGTGGGTAAAGCATTACTCACACTCAGGATTGCCATCCAAATCCTTGCTGCCACGCTGAAATACTTCTCCTGATATAGGATCTACACACCAAATATCTGTGCCAGATCTCTGCAGCACAGCGTACTCTCCCGTCTACAAAGAATCAAATACATGTCATTGCAATGAATATTAATCCAGACACATCACAATCTATACCCCAAAAATTTGTTAAAATATTTGACTATATTTACATTTGTCCAGTAATACATCACATTGAAAATAAACAAAAATATTCAAATACAGCCTACCTAATTTAATACACAGACCAGGCCCTGAGAGAAGCAGTATGTAGACTGAAGGGCCATTGAAATTAAGTTCTGGTACCATCTTGGTTTGAAATGTCTGTTCTTTGCTCATCTCAAGGCTCTATCCTGCTCACTGCCATGTTTTGAGAGCATCACAGACCCTATTTTGGGATATCTGCATCCAGCTCCCTCTTATCCTGACATTCTCTCACAGCTCAGGAAGAAAGAGCCCCCCAAATGTCAGTCAATTAAGCCGTTTCTTTCGAGCATAGCTGTGCAAAAGGACTAGGCAGAGCCACCGTGTAGGAGAGAGCGTAGGCAGGGACAGAGCTTCCTATTCCCAGTCTTTATCTCAAAGATATTTAAATTCTGCCTCATGGGGGGCAACACATGCTGTTTGTTTTGTCTCACCCTTTCCTTTCAGGTGAATGGGAATGCACAAGGGATGCTTAAGGAGCACAGATTGAAACTCTACAGGTCTTTGTCATGGTGTAAGCAAAACCTGGGAGGTTTTGTCTCTTCCTCCCTTGCTCATGTTAAATCACCTCAAGGCAGTAGGGGATGAATAAATCAGCTGTAGAGGCACCCAGCCTTGAACCACTCTGTCTCCAGCTGGAAATTAAAGCGTTTGTTCGAGATTGCTGACATGATGTCTGGCCTGAAAGAGGGAAAACACACATGCATGTTAAAATTAAGTCGAGTTCTCAAACCTAAGCTAGAGAAAGGGGTACATCCCCAACTTCTTTGCACATCTCCATTAGGCTCTGCTACAGCCTCAGGCAGGGAATTCCTGATCGGTGTTTGATAACCACAGAACCACAGGATGGTTGAGGTTGGAAGGGACCTCTGGAGACATCTGGTCTGACATCTGGTCCAACACCCCTGCGCAAGCAGGGCTACCAACAGTAGAGTGTCCATTCTCAAACCATGCAAGCCAAAATCGCTTACAGTCAAATTAAATGAACTAGCAAGACAAGCATAAAATTCCTTTTTCTTTTCTTGCAATGGATAGAAACAAGCCTTGCTTCATGCATATCATACTAGAATTTTCAATAATTATTAAAATATATAAGAATAAGACAAATACTTAGGAAAAAAACCCCAACAACTGACATTTGGGAAGTTCTGCTGAGCGTGAGACCAAGGAATCCATGATATAACGTCCTCTCCCATCCACACACCAGCAATGACCTGGCCAGGGAAGAAAAGCAGCTTTATTTTAGATGTTGTACTGTCACATGCTTTGTTGCATACTGGGAAGATTTTCATCTTCTGCAACACTATAGAAAGTGGTCAGTAAATCCAAGTCACAGTTAACTCTGCTATCCAGAGATAAGTAGACCACACCTGAAAGCAGTGGTGAGAATGGAAATGTAGCAGCTCTGGTCAGAGTATTCCATTGCAGCCCTATCCTGCAGCCTATCATCCACAAACTTGCTGAGAGTGTACTCTATCTCATCATCCTGGCCATTAATGGAGGCATTCAGCAATGCCAGCCCCTGACCTGACCCCTGAGGAACACTACTAGCAGTGAGAAACTGAACATTGACCGATTTTTGAACCCTAGTAAGCTGCCACTTGAGTCCCTCTCTCCACTTAATTTCCCACCCATCTTGTAGACCACTTCACCTCTCTCCACTCTGGCTGCAAGAATACAGGGTTTCCAGCTTTTTATTAGAAATCTGCTTAGTTTTTCTTTGTTTAGATGGCCACAGAATCTTGTTAGCAATTGCTCACCTGTGCTCTCATAGCACTGAGTTGGCTCCCAGTTTCCCAGGCCATCACACTGTGGGATGTAAGGCAGAAATCCCAGCTGCGTTGCTTCCCCAGCAGAACGTTTTGAAGTAAAGTGACTCCGCCAGTAGAAATGCAAGACTATAAAAGACAAGTAAAAGCTGTTAGTGGCCAATACAAGATATTTCAAATGCACGTTTGCAAACACTTGAATGTTCCCTGTATGTGAAGGCAAATTAACAAATGCTGCAAGTACGTAAAGGCTGGTAAGTGGCCAGATCTTGTATGTGCATCATGTCATACATACAACACAACTGAAATCAGCTCTTGGGTTGGCAGGTTAATGACCCCGATTAATTACCCCTGATGAGTTGCATCTGTTTTTCAGTGAAGTTGAATTTGACATAGAGTACCCTTGCACAGATCGGGGGCATTAACCCATTTAATTAAGCTCTCATCTCTCTCTCACCTACCTGACCGCGCAGCCAGCTGGAGAGCATAGTCACTGCCTGATAACAGGTTTTCGGAGACCACTATCTCTGACTCGTAGGGCCGAGCAGGGCGTAGGAGGTTGTTGTCTGTGAGCTGTATTCCCTTTGCCATCAAGAAGCTCTCTCCGAAAGCGAAGTGGGAACGATTTGATGCTAGGATGAGCTGCTCTGCCTCCTCCATAAATTTCATGGCTTCCTGCTTAACACCTTCACATATACCAGGACCTGTAGGAACCAGAGGGTATATCAATGCCTTTCCTCTAAATCCAGTTAAGATTTGCATGTGAAAATTAGGCGGTCTTTTAATTAGCATGTTCTGTTTCCTTCTGCACTCACTCAGTTCTGAATTACATAACAAATGAGACATGTCAATGCTTAGCCATAGAACAGCAAAGAGTCCAAGAGTACCAGAAACCAACACCAGTCATTCTCCAAGTCTTGGGCCAAAGACTTGATTATTTTAAGTTACTTCCTTCCCATTGGTTACAAACAGAGTTAATTAATATGCATCTACAGAAGTGTGCAAACAGCTTTGGTGGAGATGTCTAGACAGAGGGCTTATCAAACTTCAGTGCCGCCCGCTCTTCTCCTGGTGACTTCTAGGGGATATCTGTTAGTCTTGACCGTGTAGTAAGAAACAGTAAAGAAAATTCCTCTTGCTTCATTTTAAGGCATTACTGAAAGCCATTTACATCACAGTGTAATTGTGAATTTCCAATACAACTCTTCACACACTGTTCCTAACTTCAAAGTGTCCTTTGCCATCTGGCTAAATATCTTCTGCAAAAGCGTTATACTTCCAAATTCCAAATTATAAGATCTAAACCAACTTGACACAGAACATTATTCCTCCTTATTCCCAAAGCTGAGAGATTACTTATTTACCAAAAAAGTGAATTACCCCACATCTGGTGGCCAGTGACAATGGCAGTATTGATGATGTTTCCAACAAGACACTGTCTCCTACCTCACAGCACTTGGAAGGACATTCCTCTTGTGGCATGAAAGCAAAGACCAGTAACACTGCTACTTATGTGCCCAAAATTCTGTTACTTACATGCTGGGACCTGGTTCACTTCTGCCTTTGTTCCTTGCAGCTCTTTTCCTTTGCTATCAACGCACCAACAATCTCGAAGTTCAAAGTGGCTTAATGGAGTGCTGAAATCAGTATAGGGCCCTGGGTAATGGGTCAACTGCTCATTCAGAAGCTGCCAGAATGTATATGGATCCAGTAAAACGTTCTCAGATGCATAGGTTACGTTTCCTTCCAGCACTTCAGGTGGGAGATCAGTGAAGGAGGAATATGAGGTGAATGCTGGGAAGACATTCTGGTGCCCAGCCTCATACAAAGCTTTAATAAAAGCTGAAAAGCCTTTGGAAGATGCCTCTTTGTATCCAGTTATGATGTTCAATAGATCGGCAACGGGCAGGGTTTTGCCTTCATTGTTTTCTGCAATCCACCTCTCGTACCACTCAAAGGCTTGCTCAGGAGGTCCACTGCACTGCACCTGCCTCCAGGCGCCGTCAGCATCACACTGCGGGAGGTAAATGCTGGAGAGCTGAGACACAGCACTGGGATCTGACAACAGGAGTTTCACAGCCTTTACAAACTCCTGAGCAGCTGTTATTTGGCAAGCACTTGGGCCTGGGGGAAAGAAAAACACTCATAGCTTGTCTTATGAATGCACTGAAGATATACAATACCCTCCACCCCACTAATACTACAAACACCACTAGTAAAACTTGGACACTTATCCCAGTACTAACAACAACATTTTTGGCCTGTTATTAAGAGGACCAGTGCTATTAAACTCCCATGCTGAACCAGGGTTAGATTTCCAAAGGCATTTGAGCACTGAAAGATGCATTTAGATAAGATTTTTTAAAAATATTTGTGCAATTAGGTGCTGGCAGTTCTTCCTGGGGAAGAGAGGTGCTTGATGCCACTAAATGCCTTCCTGAAACTGTTCACACCAACTAAGTATTTTCAGATACACTTGATAATCTGGCAGTTAATTCTCATTCAGCTAACCCCTGTGAAAGTAAACATCTCAACAGTAGGATAATACTGATTTTATTTCTCCTTGGATCTAACCAGAATTTTCAGATTGTTGTTCTCTCTTCCTTTTCTCTACCAAATATTGCAGCTGAATATAAAAATATCATCCTTGAAAATGGTGGAGTGAGGTTTTTTTGGAAGCCTTTTCTGCTATCTCCAGAGCCAAATTTCATTTTGACACCAAGCAGCTATACAAACCTGACAAAACACAGGCGCTCATCTCCTTTTGAGCACCAGAGAGTTACGAACCTATTTATTTTTGACTGCACTACAGATGGGTTGCTAGATATAAATCCCCTACCAATTCAGCTCATTGCAATAAATTCCCCACTACTCCTGCAAATTGCTGTCGAAAGGAGCTCCTTCCTTATGTATCATGATCATCTGCTGGATACTCTGCTATTCCTTCCAAAATGAGAAGCGGGCTCGTCTCTTTGTCTGTTCTCCCTGTTGATGTGCCATTTTCAGTTCACAGAAACTTGAAATACCCCTGGCCTATGAGCTTCCTTCTTCCTTTGTATTACATTACTAGAAGGGGAGCAGATGCAGCTCATAGTCTACAAGTGAGTTGCAATGCCAAATTGATGTATGACCATCCATTTGAGACTCACTTTTCTGGCCTGACTCCTCTGTTTTGACTGTGCCTACCCTAACCCATGGAAAGTAGAGAGGACCATCTTTAAGACTCAGGGTAACAAGGCTTACGTACACTGTATTTCCCACTGTTCCTCTGTTAGGGGACAGTATTGTTTGTATACATCATCCACACATTGCCAGATATAATCAGATACGAAGAAAGAATCATGAAATTCCAACCCAATAAGGAAGCATCTTTAAATTCCCAGTCCACAGGACTTACATTGCATCTGCTTTCCAGCTTTCCCCCGTACTCCTGGAATAGTCTTGCCATTCAAATCAACACAGAAGCAATTTGTCCCATAACACTGGAGCGGCAGAAAGTCTCCATCCTCAGTACAAGAAGGAATAAAAAGATCTGATCCCGCAGGCAGGCTTTGCTTCAAATTTTGCAGGTTTCTCCTTTGCTTCTCACAATCAGTGGGACACCTTGGACGTTTGCCTCGAACTCTTGAGCGTGGAACTTCCTTACCTGAAGTGTCCAAACACCAGCACTCTCCTGCATAGCACTGAACTTCCTCATACCTCCCCTCCTTGGTGCACGTTGGAACAAACAGGTCCCTTGGCTCCTCAACGCAGTCTTTGGATCCCAATGCTAATTTCACCACTTCACCTAAATTTTCAGCAATGCTTTTGGGTACAGAAATCACTTGTTGAAGAAAAGTAAAGAACTCTGGTAGTTCCAGAACAGATGAAAGGAATTTCATCATATTCTGATTGTCCTGTAGTGTCACTGTGCGGCCAAAGCTGCCTACAAGAGGTTTACTCAAAATGGAGCTCCCCTTTAATACCTCCAGTGAAAATGCTTCTGCTGATTTCAGAAGGCCTTGGCTGTCGTCCCCCTTGGCCACAGCCTCCTGTGGGAAAAATTGGCCAATGCTGTATTTCCCACTGGTGCCAAGTGTCCCTGTGAAGTTAAACTGTATCAAGTTCTTCAAGAACTTTCCTCCAAAGAGGTTTTCTTGGAAACGCTTTGGATTGGCAGTAAATTGCAGTGCCACTTGAGCCAGTTCCCTTGATGGGAACATCCCTGTGATGGCTTCACTAAGGGTGGTTTCTAGCCCAGGAACCTGGCTGACATAGGTGCTTTGTGCAACAGGGGATGACAATCCAGAGTCCAGAAACAGCGCCTTGAAGGAGGGAGGGCAGGGTCTTGAGAAGCCAGCTGTTTTTTCTGTCTGAGTATCTGGTGTGGAAAACAAATTGGGCTGATTGAAGTACCCAGCAGGGCCATAAAAGATCCTTGACAAGGCCCGTCGTCTCTCAGAGATGCACACTTGTTCATTGCCTAGACAAAGATTTTTTTAAAAAAGAAAATTTTAGAACCCCCAAAACTTGTCACTTTATGGCTATCTCTCAAGCAGTCTCAGCAGAAAACACCTAAAAGTATAGTTCGACCTGTCTTTAGTTCCTCAACTACACATCACCCATGTTGATAAGGAAATTTGAACAATTGTTGAATGTGGCCTATAAATAAAATTCTTCAGTCAAGACACAAAGTCAAAGGAAACATTCCTTCACCACATCTGAGTTGCCTGCTCTGTAGCTTGTTCCTGGTTCTACTCTTTCCCAGTGTAAACCCTTACTCCTGTTCCTATGGCTGAAAGAACGAATAAAGCCTTTTCCAAATATGTTAACTTTCTGGCATGATGCCTAATTCTAATGTAAACCTATGATGATCAAGGTGCAATATGTGAACCTAAGAAAGAGAAATACACTGCAGAAAAAATGAAATGTATTTTACCAGTGCCTACTAAGGAGAAATTTATGGAGTTCTTCAGTTTCATAGTGAAGGGTCCATTACAAGAGGACTGATAACAAATTCTTAGAATTAGCAGTAATAGAGTGCTAAGGACCAGGTGGCATTCACAAACTCTCTCTAAAGGGGAAAAAAACCCCTAAATTTCAACAAAAATCATCAAATGTCACGTACTGAGGGTACCAACAGTGGCACCGGCCAACACGGGCCCAGCTGTGTCATAGGTGTGTCTGCATCCAGTCCCATCTGTACATTCATGCACAGACAACAATGCCTCCAAGTTAGGATGCCACATATCACTGAAGTGGGTCCTCTGAAAATGTCAGCTTAAGGCTGAAATGATGTCAAAAAAGGAAAGATTTAGTAGATATAAAGACATGACACCCAACCAAACAGGGTGGTTGTGGCACTGACTGATCCCTGGAACACACACAGCAGCTTAAATCATGGGCCACACAGTTACCTTTCCTTGAAAAGTAGCAGACTTTGAGAGGAGGGATGCAAAAGTAGCAGAAATATAGAGAAGGGATGCTAAAACCTTTTGAGGACAGAACAGTTCTTCCAGTAGGGGAGACTATTTAGCTTGGACAAAAGATGTAATAAAGGTTTCTAAAAAACAGTATTCTCTACATCATTCACAACAGAAAATTATTATTCAGTATTTCTCACAGTACAGGAATTAGAATGGTCTGGAAGTAGAGCACATAATTCTGATCACAAAATTTATTGCCAGACTATGCTAGGAAGGACACAACGATCCAGGTTTAGCCTCCAGTCTAGAGACGCTCGAGCCTGCAGCAAACAGGGAGGATGTATGGAAGCCATATGCATTACCCTTGCTTCTCATGCTTTCTCCCTAAGCACCAGTGCTGTCAGTGTAGCGGACAGGATGGCGGATAAACAGCTTTGGTCTGCTCCAGCATGGCCTCCCTTGGGCTCCCTGCCCCATCCCCATTTATTCCACATTCAGGCAATATGACAAAACCTGTTAATGGTAAGGATGAAAGCTGGGCATCTTAAAAGCTGGTAAAATATATTAGTAAGTAATCTCAGGCTCTGTGATCAGCATCTTTCTCACTTCTCCCTTTGCACCCTTGTCCTGCTCCACAGGTCCTGGCAGGGACTCGGGCTCCCTCACAGTGGTCCTTTGTAATGGCATTTTCTGTAGGATGGGCCCCTTCTGTTTTCAGTGCTGGCTCTTGGTTAAGAGGAGTGAAGAACATTCCTCTGGGGACCAATAAGTTAGTGGAAGCCACAAGCCCACAAGTATGTTAATAAGAAACAAATGTAGGATCAACAGTCTTTAAATGCTCTCCCCTTCTACCCACTGTTGAACCAAATCAAAGCAGAGAAGGAATAAAGACACATTCGCTGGTGTGGGTTTACTGTAAAGGTTTGAAAAGGAGCATGTCCCTGTCAGGACTGCCTGGTGACCCAGGTCATGTGAGTACCCATCCTGCTACCCACACCTACGTGTCTGCCTCCTCCAGCATTCACACCACCGAGTGTGAGTCAAAGATGCTACAGACAAAAGGAAACAGAGCAGAACCGGAGACACGCACATGGCATGTAGCTGTGTGAACACAGGCTGCAGCTATACCCTCACGAAATACCTTCCCAGGAGTCAGTCTGCAAAACCTCTGCAGAAATTTTTTTCCCTACTTAAATTTCCTGAGTCCACCAATAAAAGCTGGGAGCAGCCTCAAGTCACCTACCCCCCACCCCACCTCCCATCAAAAAAAAAAAAAAATTATCAGGAAGCCTCAGCAAAGCAGATTCAAAGAGAAAACAACCAGTCCCAACATATGGTGAGGCCTCTCGGAGGTTCTTTGCAATATCCTTGGTGATCGGCCTCGGAGGCATGCTAATATTTCCATTTCACAGTAAGCCTGTCTGTGCCCAGAGCACTGTGAGCGACCTGGAGCCCTGACACCCAGGGTAGGTTCCACCTTCTCTATCTGCGTGGTAAGACTGTTTTACAGACAGAGCAATTACCTTCTCCAAAGGCAGCCCCCGCATTACCCTGTGCTCCCCCAGGCCTCTGGCACAATCCTGAATATTTAGGTAGTGCACTTCAGAGTGGAGGTCTTTAACTTTCCTCCTCCCCTCCGGCTCTTTGACATTTCTACTGTCATTTCCATTTGAGGTGCTGATTTGATGGTATATTCTTCACAAAAACTCTCAAAGCCCAAACCCATAAACCTTCTGAATTCTTTGGTTTTGTTTTTGGTTTTTTTTTTACAGGATTTGGTAATTTTCATGGCTAAATATGCAGTGACAGAGATGCAAAAAAAAAATACTCAAGATGAGAGATGCTTTAGAAATCTCATAGCCTTTCACCAAAGGAAGGAATTAAAACCCAAATCCACCAACACTAGCTTCCTTATATTATCCCAATTATTCTGAATTAACTCCCCAGCTCCTCGAGTCAAGAGGCAGATATCACAGTTGCGAAGAAAAGCCTTTCTGTATGCAAAACTAAAAGGCCAAAGAAAGGTCATAAAGGAAAATAAAAGGAATATGATATTTAATAACTTATTAGAACGTGGCTTTTCACCCCAGGGAGGTTTTTGGAACCCAGTTTTAGAACACCAGCATCTGTCAGAGCTGAGAAGAAAACTGGTCCTTCAGGTTTCTTTCTAAAGACACCAAGAGATGTGCTCATTTTTCCTTTTCCAAACCTCATACATACCACAGGCCAGGGGCTGTCCTCGTCGTTTTGTGCCCTGGACCTCTTGCCCTTTGGTGTCCACACACCAGCACTGTCCTCCCTGCTGACACTGCACCGGCGTGTAGCCCCCCGCAGCATCACAAGACGGCACGTAGGCGTGCTGGTAACGCAGGGCTGCGTACCGCTCGACCTCGCACTTCGAGGGGCCTGAAAAAAAGCCAGTATGTGTTAAGGAGGGAAAGACTAAAGTTTCAGAGCCATCCCTGCTTGATCCCATTGTTTGCCTATTTGGGAGGGGAAAAAAAAAAAAAAAAGGAAAAGAGGTTTAATTTCCTGACTGTTTTCAGTGAAACTTCAAGTACCAGCCCAAAATGCAAATTCTCCATCCTCTTTTCCTCTGGAGAACTGGCCCCAGGGTTTTCTGCTGTAGGTATTTATTTCTGAAACTAAACAGAAAACAAAACCTCGACACATTTTCCTGCCATAGTCGTGGGCACGCAGAGTAGCAGCTCCTCTCTTGGGGAGCCATGCTGGAGGCTAGGTGAGCTCTGGCCCTTCATGCACATGCAAAGCTGGTCAACAAACAGATGTGCAGCTCGGGAGACTGAGATGAAGGTGAATATCAATGTTTCTGAAGAGAATGAGGCATTGCTCCTGTAAAAGGATTTGCAGCTGAATGTGGACATCTGGTCTGGGACCACCCAATTTCTTTCATTTCCCTCCACAGGGATCTGAAGACCCTATTCCTGTCAAACTGGCCTTAATGGCAGGGAAGCCAAAATTCCATAAAGCAAATTTCCTGAGTTATGATCTCTCCATTACTAGACTCCACCCTTCCAACAGAAATTTTGCTTGTTTATATAAGTCTGCAATCCTACAGCCTAAACATTTCTCACCTCCACGTGCTTCCCAGGTGCCAGGCTGAGGCAGCACGAGCGTCAGATCAGAACAACCTGTTCATCAAGAGAGTCTGACAACTTTCGTGAAGTGTATGGCTTCAGGTGGCCGTGTGTGGCCTGGGTTAGGCACCAAACAGTCTTCCTCAGCAGCTGAGGAACGTGGTCACATCTCCATCTTGTGGCTGGTACAGCTTCATCTCTGCTGACAGCTGCTGCATCCCCTGGCGCAGTCAGAGCTTATGGCACAACGCTGTGCAGTGGGAGGGGGAAGATGCTTTCCAGACTCCCAAGAATTATCACCTCATCCCAGAAACAGAAACACTATGTGACAATGTGGCTGTAAGACTTACACCAGTAGCTGCTTAATATCTCTGGTGATGCAACCCCTTAGCGAGGGTCAGACAGCAATGTCAGAGGAATTTGGATGGGAGGATGAAGGATCACACCGAGGGGTTCAAACTCCCCCCAGGCAAAGCAATTCTCTTGTGATCTGGTGTAAGAGAGAGAAGGAGGTACCTGACCTCCTGTCCCACCAGAGAAACTCCCCATTTTCCTGCCTCAACTGAGGAGAGAAAGGACCCAAGTAGATCAGCCTCACTGGCTAAGGCATGACAAACTTGTGTAGCCTCCTGGGGATGGAGCGTGCAGTAGACAATGTAAAATCGTTCCTATTTCTGAGTGTACCATCATAAATTAGGGAGCACTTTCTCAGGCTTTTAATTTAATAAATCATCAGATCCACCTCCGTAAACTGAGGGCAAGAGATACAGAGAGTTCAAGGGATTCCAACAAATACAAACTTCAAGTGTGTGAGAAAGCATTGATCAGAGGACAGGTACAATCTGCTGGTAAGAAGGTACAATCCAGAGGCGAAAAACCAGCTGCAATTCAGGGGCCTTGCTTCTTACACTGAAACTGTGATATTATACACTTTTAGTGCAAAAGATTCCTAGAAAACTCTCCCCAATGGCAGCTGTCACCTATAAGCTTCAAAACTGTCACCTTATTTACAGGGCAATGCCTGAGTGCTACTTACATCTGAACTTGCCAGAGGTAGCTAGCTGAACCCCCAGAAACCGCCTCTGCAGGATCCGATATATGCTGGTCTCCGTGAACGTGCGGGCAGGCTCCAGCGCAGAGAAAACTGTGTCGTAAACTTCATCGAGCAGCAGTTCCAAGCCTGGGAAAGAGAGACTTTTAGCACAGAGCCTGGTTTTAAGACTGAAGTCATCTTCTTTACACCAGAGTAGCAGAATTGTTAGCTGGTCAGAAAAAAGAAAACCAGCCCTCTTAAACAGGCCAAATGCGAACCTACACTGCATAACCCTAACGCACCGCATCACACAACCACTGCTGAGTGCCCAGGCATTAGCCCTATGCCTTGACATCTGCCAAAATGAGCAGGGGGAACATCCAGTGACTGGCAGCGTGCTGTGGTTTTGTGAGGTCAGTCTGCAGTAGAATAACTGATGGTTTGGGGTACTGAAGTTTGATTGTTTGATTCCTTTGGGAATTCATAGCCGCTCAAGCTAAAGGATCAGATGCTGGCGGGTACTTACCAGTATCTGCTAACTCTCTCCCCAGGCTGTCCACGCAGTAACAGTACCCAGAGACCTCCGGGAACGTCTCCCGCAAGGAGCTGAACGTTTGGAAAGCCTTAGGGAGCCTGGAAGGAAAAGCAGTCTCCTGTGAAGGGCCTGGGGAGGTGTGTCAACACCAACAAAGCACCGTCTGTATTACCCTCACAGATTTGTACAGCGAGGACGTCTGCACAGCACAAAGCCTTTACAAAGCCTTTCGGTCTCCTTGTGGCAACCGGGCTCTGACATGGTCCAAATCGGTGTTTCAGTAGGCTAACAAGTCCCCTAAATGCCTTTTTTTTAAGCAAACACATGACAGTAATATCTCCTTTCAGGCAGATTTCTGATTCTTCCTAAGCAGGTACCCACCATCTAGCACTCATTTTCAATGCTATTCTCATCTCTGAAAGCCTGTCAAAGAGTGTAAAATAGACAGACATTGGCTTAATGTTATTACAGCACACGCTCATTAGCTCCTTCCACAAATCTGCACAGAATGGCAGAGTGCCTAAACATACAGGTTGCTTCCTCTTCCCTACGTGCTACTGCACTACTACTGCTACTACTCTCTGCACTGAATTAAGCACAAAAGCTGATAAAATCCTCACTAATCTTTTTCATTTTTAGAACATGGCTCAACAGGTTTAGGAGAAAGGGGTTTTAACACAAGTAAGACTGACTCTTACTTCTGGAGATCAAAGAAACACCAGTTTCCAGTGTAATATTCTAGGAGTGACAACAGACAGATTCCAGCAAAGCAATGACTTAGGAAGGAAACTTAATAGCGTCAGACTAGGAAAAAAACATAAGAAATGTGGTCTTAACTGACAGACACCCTAGGGTTTCTCCAAGCAAACAGAAGATAAGTTTTTCTAGATTCATGCAATATGATCAGCGGAATAATTTTGCCAAGCTCCAAGCCAAACATATTATTTTACAGACACGTACCCTTACCCCAAAATACAGTAAGTCTGTGTCCAGATGTATGCGACTGATTTGGGAAAAATCTAACAACAGGGAAACGGAATTTTCTGCTCAAGACATTCAGAGATTTACACAAAGGAAGTTTTTACCAAGGATGGATACTTAGCAGTGAGTAATGCTAGATTAGGCTCTCATCAACTGGGGAAAAGGTTAATGTGCCAAAACAGTTTACAGTTGCCCTGTGAAACGGGGACTATGAGCAGCCTCAATTCCAGTGTCAACCTCCTGCAGCCTCAGGGCTGCTCTAGGCGTGCAGTCTGCAGTGCCCTGAGAAACAGCAAAATGCATGTGTGGCCCAGAGCCAGCAGCATCCCAGCAGATGGGTGGGACAATGGAGTAAGAGTCCTTTGGTACCTTCAAGAGTCTGCCTGAGAGCTCTGCCAGCCCTTGCCAGGAGAGCTGAAGATGCTACTAGTTCCTCAGCATATCAAAGCACAAGCTGGGGAATGCACAAAGCAACAGCAACCCCTGGCAGGAGAAGGGGGTGGTAGCCTGGGGTTGACCCAGCATCACCCAGCAGTGCTCCTGCCTCAGAGCTTGCACATCCCTGCGTAGCACTGCTCCACTCTGGCACGCTCCCATGTGTTCAGATTAAAAACTTCCTGACTCCCTCCACTTTGGATCGTCAAATCCTGCCTGACGCTGACTGTGGCATGCTGAAAGCAATAAAAATGTCGTATTTCAGGGCATAAAAGGACTTCCATTGGCATTAAAACAATGCAGTTTAAGATTTAAACAGCTAAACGCCATCATTCTGTGGTCTTCTACGTACACATGGATATAAATGAAGAACTTTCTGCTCCTCTGAATTACCACGCGCTGGCCACTGCCCAATCAGGAAAATTATCTTTCCTCTTCTTAGGAGAGCAATGCCCTTATATTCAAAGGAGATCCTTGGAGCTCATCACCTCACCATCTCAACGTCTAGCTGAGTGAAACAGGATGCAATGAAAAAATTCTGCATGCTGCTTTCTTTCATCCTCAACGTTAAGTCACATGCATAATTATACTACTTTTATATGGGGCAGATGTGCAGTCATATCCTGTCATACCGGTTATTTTTGTTCCAAGTTGAGAGTACAGCTAAATAAAGTACAAACGGGTATAAATTAGGCCCACACAAACAAGAGGACAGAACTTTGCTCAGCTTACTTGGAAAACTCACTTCCTACTGCCTTTTTCCTTTTTCTCTTTTTAATCACACCGCTTGAGATGAGGAGTAATAACACAGAGTACCGCACCTATCAGACCCAGTCCAAAACAATGGCTGAGGCAAAGATGACTACGTTTAAGTTATGGATAAATTTATAGTGTATCCATGTGCTTCGATAAGAATGCTCGCACTCAGAAATAAGGGAAAGTAAATAAATGTAAGGTTGTTGACCTTTTCTTCCAACTGTGAGTTTCTGCTCTTGGCTTCCAGCAAAGACAACTCATTACTGACCTTCAAAAGCAGTTTTGCAAGTAACTCCTTCTATGTTTCATATGTGCAGCTCAAGTTTCAGCTGCCTTTATGACTGACTACTCAGAAACAGAAGGAGAAAAACCAATCGAGGTTTTTTCCACCGCCAACAAAATAATACGTTATAGGGCAGAACCTCCAGTGAGCTGGGATAAAGACACTGACACAGGTCTTCAGTCTGATGAAAATCATGATAAGAAAGTAAAAAGATCTCTTTCATTTTGATTTTTTGATCTTTCTCCCCAGTCTGCTACAGGGCCTTCTATATGGCTGCCCATCTAAGTGGGATATGGGTAGAGTCTGTGTAAAATAAGTAACCAATGGTGGAATAAGCAGCCAATTTGCCAGGGTGAGGCAGGAAAATTTGGAGTTATCTTTCTTTGTAAAAATCTTCCTCTTGGGAAAATCTTAGCTTTAAGCTTCTGAAATTCTCCATTTAATTTCTTTAACATACTGATTTATTCTGGAATATTTATGAAGGTATAAGGAAACAATTTGGGAAGGGAGTTAGTGTGACATGTCTAGATTTCAAAAATAATTTTGTGGAACCAAAGAAAGTTGCTCCACTGGTTCCACATGATCTTAAAATATGGTTTTAAATCCTTTTTCTGCTACAGTCCTTTGCTGTGGAACTCATCCCTTCAACTCCACATTCTGGTCTCCTGTTTGTGGGACAGGAAAATGACATTTCAGGCAAGAATAGTGTAAAAATAAATATATTAATGACCAGAGATGCTCAGATATGATGGTAATGGGTTAAGTCAATGTCATAATTAGAAGGTGGACATCTGGGACTAAAATGATCCTGCTGTGACTAGTTACACAAGAAGAGCCCAATCTCACAGGTCTTTGCAGACAAACTTCCCAATAGGGAAAAAAAAAATACGTAAATTTACAGCATTGCCTTCTCTTCTGTGGGATCCACAGCCAGAGTCTTCCCAGTTGGAGCCTCAGTCTCCAAACCCCCATGGAGATATCTGGATATAGTGTCTTTTAGAAGTTCCATACTCCACTGGCCAACAAACAAAACAGCCAGATTTTGCTCTTGCCAAAATAACCTCTTCTGAAGCTCTGACAAATTTGCACTGTGCACTTGGGTCTGCCTTTCAGTTTTGCATAAGTTAAAAAAGAAAACCCTCAAAACAGCAAAACTGACATTTACAATAAAATGCCTCTGCTCCTATCGATCCAAGTCAGAATGTGACATAACATTTACTCCACTGCCCTCCACCGGAGAAATGTGGTGACCGAGATGCCAAGATAACGGCACTTCACAAGAGACAAAAAGATTTCTCTGGAGAGTCTGAACATCCGCACCGAAACAAACTCCTCTTCCTGCAGTTCCCCTTGCCCATCCCTTCTTTCTCCATCCAAGCAGTAACACCCAGCTCCTCCACAGGATAACAGACAAGAATTTCATCCAGTGTTTTGAGTCTTCCCCAGCCCACTCCAACCATCCAAAGGCATCCGTACGTCAGCTGGCCCGTTCATCACTTGCTGGGTCACCTGAGTGAGGAACCCTGGCGCTGCCTAAACGGACAAGAGTTTCCCACCGTCATGTGGAACTTCCTCTTTGCATGTTGCCACTTGTCCATCTGTTTTCATTTCCCATATGGAATCATCGTTCCCACCTCCTATATACATCTGGATTCCTCTCTTCTTTCCACATTTATCTCATTTGCTGTTGTGTGTGTCTGTCTGCTGTGTGGGGACACACTGATTAGACTGCAGGGATGGAATATCAGGCTTTTCTAAATGAGCAAATTTAATTCAGAAGAAAAAGGGGTTTACTTGGTCTATGTATGAATAGAAAATAATATCACGTTGGGTCACAGAAGAAGGGCTTCATGTGGAAAAATCCCAGAAAGCCTTAAGCCAGTGACTTGGCCAGGCATGCAGGAATGCTTTCCCGTTTCCGAAGCCTGTGCTCTTACCTGTTATAACTGTGAACAAGATCAAAAACCATCATGTCTGTAGTGTTGACAAACTTGCACTGCACAGGCAGAAACTCTCCATCTGCTGAGCACTGCGGTGGGCTCTTCTCCCCAGACCCGTGCAGAATGCGACGGTCTCGGGTCTCACAGTTCCCCGGACCTGCAAGGAAGCAAAGGCAACGTTTATTGGTGTTTTAACTTCCACAAACAGGTGACTAGCCACCCCATGGTTTGAAAGGGCTTTAGATTCATTGCATTGAACATGGACACCCAAGTGCTTCATAATCTCTTTATGAGGAGCAAGGAGTTAGACCTGATTATCTTTATGGTTCCCTTCCAATTTGAGATAGTCTACGATTCTATGAAACCGGGAGTTAAATGCCGCAGTTAAGCACCTATAGCTCTATAGGGTAAGTGCAAGCTGCAGTGTCGAAGCTCTTGATCTACCACCTTTTATTCACACCAAACCTTCCCACTGTAAAACCCCCATTGTTTTGTTGAATATTACTTACACCGCGTTGGCTTTCCTCTCTGCCTGGTGCCATAAATCTCCATTCCTTCTGGATCTACACACCAGCACTGATCCAGCTCTGTGTCACACTGCACAGCATCAAAAGCCCCTGAATCCTGGCACTGAGGGATGTAGGAAATGCTACTGCTGTTAATGTATCGACTCTCCAAGATCCTCCTTTTTTGCAGCTGGCAAAAGGATAAGCCTGAAGTACAGGAGAGGGGCACAGTTAGAGGAAGGTACTTTTTAACACATTTATTAATATCTGAGTTTTCTCAGAGCTGCAAGTTCTCCACCCAGGTCACATAAAGACATTGATGGACCTGAGGTCATGAAAACTGGTATACACAAACCCACCACAGATAGGTCAAAGGTCTCCAACTCAAAAGCCAATATAGTAAATTGATCTTTTATTCATGATTTACATCACTGTGACTTTCATGAATACAGATCATTCAGGTGTATCAGGTTTCCATGATCAGCTCTGAAGAAACTCCTGATCTTCCAACAGAAAGATGCAGCAAACTACAGTCCATTGAAGTCTGGGGCTAACCTATTCTTGATTACAGTGGTTCAAATACAGATTTAAATGTCTCTTTAGCCTATCTGAACAAAAACAGAAACTTGTGACTTACAAGATATGGGATACCCATTCTGTTTGCTGCCAGGTACCTCAATGCCATTCTCATCCACACACCAACAGGAAATTCCATTCCTACTGCACTGTACTGTCCTGCAGGAGACCACAAGTTTCACTTTGTTAGTGACAGAGTTTTCAGTAGGGGAGATAAAACAAGGCATAAAACAAGTCAAACAAGTTCAAGTACTTTAACACTGCAAATAATGAAATCAGAAAGGGCTGTGTTTGTGGCGACTGTGACTCCACCCGGTGGGAGCTATTAATTGTAATAATTCGCTGAAGACTTCAGGAACTGCAGATAAGTGACTTGACGTCATTCAGGAAGTAAGCACATCGGACAGAATTCTGATTCTCAGTATTTGAGGATTACTATACATTTTGAGACATTTTAAAGTCAAATCTAGCATGGTCCTGGTCCCCCAACCTAAGCAATGACAGTAAGGTAATAGTAGACCCATCCCTGGCTGTCTTCCAGGTCAGGCTGGATGAGGCTTTGAGCAACCTGGTCTAGTGGAGGGTGTCCCTGCCCATGGCAGGTGGCTGGAACTAGATGATCTTTAAGGTCCCTTCCAACCCTAACCATTCTGTGATTCTATGATCACAATTTGCACTCTCCCTCAGCCTCAGCTTTAACTCATTAGCTCCTTGCATCTGCAAGCAACATGCTGCTCTCTAAACCCCTGTTCTCCATGTGCTTTACTTCCGTTACTGCCTTTAGAAGGAAATCCAACTGTGCTACTTGCAGCAGGGTGGATAACTTCTCCAAGTCAACTTGGCTCATGATCATGAGTAGGAAGACAGCAGTTGCATTACACAACAACCTGCACCAAGTATTTAACGTGCAAATAATGCTGTCAAATTTAGGCTATAAATCTTAGATTGACCTCTTAACCCAGAGATTATTTCCAGCAACAGGGAATTCATTCAGGATAGGCTGGATCTACAACATGGCTGAATGAAATCCCTTCAGTTTCCTGCACCCCCACCCTCCAGCCCACCAATAAGGAGGCTCTTCAAAACTGAAGCTAAAGTTTTCATTAGTAGTGAAAGGTCATGCCATGTAACAGCAGAATACCAGCAGGGATGAATTACCTGAACTGGCCATCTTCTGAGCACTGAGGAACGTAGGTTTCTTCTCCTGAAAAAGCCTTTTCCCTCTGAAGTTCGCATGGACGTAATGGTTGGGAATCTGTCTGGTACTCTGAAAGGAGCAAGAAGGTAACACATAAGGGTGGTTTCACAAGTATGTTCTTATCAAACCCCTGTTAGTGCCAACGTTGCATGGTAAAAGCACCAAGATGATGAGTCCTGTCTGGTTGTCTCCCCACTGCTCCTTGTGTGAATTTCTGCATGGGACAGGGCTGGGAGGTATGGAACAAACTTGCTGGGCTGCCTGCTCTAGGATAATGACGTGAAAGAGATGCTTGTGAACCCCTTTCCCAGCCTTGCATTCAGTTAGTCTCAGGTCTGTTCTGTACTGGTACAGCTATCATTTTTCTGGTACCTGGAGTACTTTACTGACTCAGAAGTAGTTGCACCTATCACTACAAAATAGCCCTTTGTCATAACCACGCTCATCATTATTAATGTTTCTAAGTATTTATTAATTATTGAAGCTAAGTCACTCCCTATTCCACCAAAAGGAGCAGTATTTCTTAATCTCATGAAAGACCTAAAAAGAATCTAGCAGTTAGTGTCAGACTAATTCATATTAGGACCACTTCTCAATTTTTACCAGGGCAAGCGATCGACTACTGAAGCCACCTAGCAAGAAAACTGTCGACCCTTCCGTTCTTAATCAAGAACCAAATTTGGATGCTATTTTAGAAGAATGATGATATTTAGTAGGTTCTTTTTTATAAAACAGATTAGTTGATCTGACACATTCCCATCCTCAAAATCTGACTAATGTCATGTTCTTAATTCCACTGACTAGTTCTGTGCATTTCTGCATGGTTTGGTTTGTATACATACAGCGATTTGGACAAAAAGTTCACTTAATCCAGCATTTGGTCTGAGTGTGACCACACACAGCAGTGCAAAGACATCCGTAAGTATTCTGAACACCTTTCAGCCTCCAACAGTTTGCAGCTCAGGGACTTCTTAGGTACAGAGGAACAGTCTGTGGTCAAAGATCTCTCAACCCCTTCTGTTTCTGTGCATTTTTATTGTGTCCCCTTAAGCTCATGTACAGATTTTCACAAAACTGTAAAGGGATTTTACGTAGCTCCCCTGTAGATATTCGCAGGTAGGCAAACCTTACCATTTTCACCTCAAACATGCCTCCGAACCAGTTGCTCCAGGATGTATGGAGAACCCTGTGTACAGTGCTAGAGAGGGTCTAATGTGGCATCTAAGAGATTAATGAGTGATTCAAATTGCTTGCTGTGCAGGACTATCAGACTCAGACAAAAGAAGTGGGGATGGCACTCAGACTCTCTAGATTCTTAAACTAAGGTTCAAGCCTAAATTAGATGATGGCACATACAAAAAGAAGATACAATCTTAAGACCTTCACATTCCTGTAGCACCCACTTTTCTTACCCAAGCCCCTTCTCTAGCTCAGCCTGCTCTTCCAGGAAACTTTTTTGCCTCCCAAACCCCAAATTTACTGAAGTCCTATAACCCTGAACATTAAATATCCTCATAGCTTAGGGTGTGGAGCTCAAACTCAGTCTGCACAGCACACAATAACTAGCTGTTTGCAACACAGACAATCCAAAATCATTATACACGTACATGGAACAATAGAAAGAGCAGCACAAAGATCACAGGAGCAGTTACTACTAGACACAGGCAAATAAAAAGAACAAGTCTACTCACCAAATATATTGGCTGCTGCTATGCTAATAAAGCAGCAAAGAAGGGTGCAAAGTGGGATGGAGCCCATCTTGCGATGGTAGAGCTCCATCCCCTTTGGTCAGTGAGGCAGCCCCGCACACCCACGTAGCCTTCACCTGCCTTTTTATAGCAGCCATCACACGGGTGGGTTCATTCATGCGCTGGTAGACTGGCCACAGAATTGGGTGAGTGACGCATACGATGCTTCTGAGCAAACCGCAAGAGGCCCGTTCACCTGGAACGGCACTCACGGTTCCCCTCAGCCCGTTCTCGTCCCCGCTCCGGGGAGCACTACTGAGCCCGGTCATTGGAGAAGTGTCAGCAGGAACCTTGTTAAATCAAAATAAGCATTTCAACGTGACCCTGGCCGAGAACTCCCGCTCTCACCTGTGCTGTGGTGCAACCAGACTCCATGCTCTGTATCAGAAGTACACTTTTGTGCTTCTAGGGAGCCTGGCCTGCCCAGAGGACAGGCAAGGGTTAGGCCTCCAAGCACGACAGCACTAGGAGTCAATACAATGCATGGTGTGTTTAGCTATTGAGTGAAAAAATAGGATGGACACAGCTCCACTATGAATGGAGTTGAGGGTCAAGTCAAATTGCTTTTACTCTCACTCGCACCATGCACGTTACTACAGCCAAGTATCTGGCAGGAAGCAACTGAGCTTTTTGGGCTTCATCCTCCAGGTATAAGATCAGCATAACCATTGAGCATGTTAAGCTTTTTGGCACTAATTACATGCAAGATCCTTCACATAAAACATACCAGAATTATAATTTCCTTGATTCCAGTGTATCATTTCGTACATGCCCACCTGTCATGATTGTCAGTGAGCATTTACGTGCACCAGGAATTCCAAGAACTCACCCTCACTTGTGCAAAGGTGGTTGGAGAAATGGGCCCAGAATAATTAGCTACACAGTAACAGAAGCAAACTTTAGATGCTGTACTTCTTTTCAAGAAAAAGTAACAGCAGCACTATTAATTGTGATTCATGGGTACTAGGCAGTCTAGGAACAACTCTATGGATACACTCCTACAGACCAAGACCGTGCTAACAGTAATTCAAGCATCCTTCTTGTCTGGGCTGTGGACCACAGTGCTACAGCATTTGAGAGATATATATATAAAATGTGATCGCTAACAAAAATAAAAGCTTGTTTTAGCAGAACTAGCCTTTTAAAATGAGTGAGGCTGTATTTGGGTTTGGCTTTTGAGCAACCTACTCTGGACTTGAGGAAAGAATCGATAATCAGCAGAAAGATCGAACAGTGAAAACATGAAGAGGCCCAGTGTAGATGACAGACCAAAAAAGACAACCTTCAGAGGCATAAAGAAGAAAAATCCTGTAACAGCCCTGATTAAGCAGACACGGGAAGAAAGTTAAGTTCTGAATTAGCATAGCATTTGTAGGGAAATAGCACATGCAGAGCAAAGGAATCTGACTAAACAGAGAACAGCCAGCCTCAGCACAAGGGTAGCTGAACCACAGATGAAAAGTCTGATGGTGAAATACAGCTCTGACTCAGGTAGGCTTCGAGAGCCTCAGGTTTGTGTCTGAGCCCCAGTGCAGTAGGGCAGCTCCAGGAGAGCAAGAAGAGCCAGCCCAGTCCAGCACCACGGCCTCTCCAGCGATGGAGGGTCTGTGCTTACAGGCACAACGATGTTTCCAAGCCACCAAAACATCTACCCAGAGTGTGTGTGTGCGATTTTTAGTCCCATTTTCTCAAGTTAATCAAAACTTGCCATTCAGGTTCCTTGCATTGCAAATTGGGAGAGAAGCAAGCTCATGCCCTTTTCTCCTTTGTTCTTTGCTACAAAAGGTAGTCGATAACAGAGTAAGACAGACAGGAAAGTAAGGAGGTATCAAGGAGCTATTACGAACAGAAAGAAGCACAAATCTGCAATATCTACACAGTGTTGATTCCCAAAATTACTTTTATTTCCCTCAGAAACACTGAGAAAACAACTGCAAGTTGAAAAGAACAGCCAAGTCTTAAGAGTCACTTAAAAAACAATGTAAGAATGAGTTTTGGCAATTGGCATCACTTGAACCACTTCTAGACGTGCGTCAAACCAAGGTGGGCATCTCAGCACACGCAAGTTCAATGGGCTGCAATAGCCCGTGGATTAAAAAAAGTTTAGAGTAATACACACAATCCATGTTCTTCAGAGAAAAAAGGCACTTGTCATTTATGGCTGGTCAAATTCAAATTAAGAAAAGCCTTACTGCATAAATTTCAATGAAGGGACAACTGAATGGACTTCTATTTTTAGCACCTAAGCAGAGATGGGAGAGTATCTTAAATTTTCTCCCTGTCATTGGTGAGCTAAGGAGTAAGTGGAAAAGGTCCCTGTGGCCAACACAGCCTTAAAACTATATGTCTTCAAAATCATTGCGCTGCTGCTGGAAATGAGGGGTTTCTTTGTCGTACATAGTGGCAAAAAGTTACTCAATCTGCATTATAATTGCTGGGGGAAAGAAAAATGTTAATGATGTGAAACACTGAAGTCACAAACCTCAAGGGAGAAGCAGATCATTTATTCACTGTTCCAGTTTTGCATACACTTTCTCAGCAGAAAAGACACTGTAATTTTTACATATCGAAAAGCCCAAGGATAAATGTTTCCTGTATATGAATACATAAACATCCATACCCACAGAAAAGTTGCTCTCACCCAAATAAAACTTGAGCCTGAGAAGTCAACCTTAGTTTAAGAGGCAGCCAATTGGAAGCAAAAATCTGAAGAATGGAAAACATTGTCAAATTATGCCTGTATCAATTATTTAATTTAAAAATAAACTGCTTTGGGGTTTTTTTTTTGTGAAACTGATCACCAATATTGAATAATCCTCTCCCACATTTTAAGAAAATTATGTAAAAACATAGATGCACACCATTTGTTAGCAACTTACTACACTTGCAGAGAACAGCTACGTGTTACGTTTGGTACGTTGTTCCTCAAGCACAAGACGTTCGTCTCCGTCTCCATAGGATTTTGGCACAGATAATAACAAGACCTTGTGCAGCACTTCTATCATCTCTGAATGAAGTTTTTAAAAGTCCTCATGTGACGCAAAATTAAAAGCACAGCCCCACCAGATAATGTGTTTCAGTCACTTCATACGTGACACGTGCTTCAAACTGAAAGAATGATGGGGAAGTTCCAGTAATGTTGATACTAAACACAGCTAGATCAGAAAAGTGGGCAAAGGGCTTCTCAATTCTCTTGTATTATAATTTACCAGCTGGCAGAGTGCCTTTGGTGACAAAAGAACCTAAATAAGTCCATGTAAGAACACCTGAATTTGCCTTTACACCTGCAGAAATGAACCATTTCTAGGATAGGTAAAATGGCTTTTTTCTTACTTATCCACTGGAGAGAACAGTTTTCTAGTAGTACCACAGTGATACAAGGCAGTAAAATATGTTCTTCTCACGACATCTGGGATGAAGATGGTGTTGAAACCCCAAGGAGAAGGCAGCTCTGCAACGCGCAGTGGCGTGGTGGGTAGATTTGCACACAGAACTGACTCCACGTTTGACAGAAGCAAGCTAACACAGTGAGAAACGGCACTGCCAAGCTACACAAGGACAGCAACAGGGTGCCAAACGCCTGGTGTCGGTCGGACAAAACTACTGATATCATTCAGTGCTCAACCTCCTCTGTACGGAAGGCAACAGCGGACAGGCAATGGGGCCAGAAACCAAGTTCGAGGACAAACACAACTCTGTCTGCCACACAACAAAGCGTGGAATTCAGAATGCCACCTGATGTTTTGGAGAGAAACTAATGCAAAAGACTGATTAAACTCACAGAGCACAGATCTGTCAGTGATTGATAGAACTGATGGTCTTCATAAGATTTTGGTAAAGAAAACCTCAGTTTACCAGAAGTGAAAGACTCAGGGAAAGACCAATTGGTACAGATCTTTAATAGTCAGTACGTTTCCCCAGATGCTGGCACTGTATTTCCACTGAAGATAAAACAGTGGACTGGCTAGATGTTTGGTCTGACAAAGGAAACCTCTTCTTTAATAAGTCTGCTAATTAGAAAAAGAATTTCAGTATATTACTCCAAGATCTAAATCTGGCCTTTTATCTTAAAGTTGAGACTGTGCCTTCAATAATGCTTACAATACCTGTTTCGGAATTACAATTTTGACATTTCTTGCATGCTTAAGATGGTACCTATTTTTGCTGTTAACAGAAGTATTTCAATGTGTCAGTTACTTCTATAGATTGTCTGATTTTCACAGCACATCGGGACAGGAACTTTCTTCACATCGTTTGCTTATTTCTTTCCTACTACAGTCGTGTCCTGAACAACAGTTTGTAGGCAATATTAAAACATAAGAAACCACTGAAAGAAAATTGCAGTTATTTTGCAGTGACGTTGTACAAAGGCACAAAACCAGAAACCCTTAGAATGCAGACGTCTGCCCTACGAAGAGATGCCATCACTGTGAATGCATCGCTGAAAGACATCGTCTCTCAAGAACTGAGTGCATTGCAAAACTCAAACCCTGAAATTGTTAAACACCAAAGCAGTTCAGGAAAAGAAAAATTTAACTACTTTACCACACAATAAGTAATTCAGTATTGTAAAATAATTTACTGACTGCATAATTTGCCTACAGACTAAACATATAACTGAAGATTCCCTAAAGCTCTGCAATGTATTCAAATAAAATAAGTATTGATAACTGCATATAAAACTTTTTTACTACAGGCTAAAAATGTAACTGAAGATTTCTTAACGGACAAGCACTCACGAGCTCACCGAAACAGAAGTCCACTAAATGGGAGCCCAGGCACATAACAATCTCAACAGACCTTTATTGTGAGTATTAGAATGCAGTCAACATTATTGCTATTATAAAAAACAAATCACAAGAAAGTGTTTTGCTTCTCTCATAGAAGATTTAGTAACAGCGCGCTGCTGCCTCTGTGTGTAGTGACAATACACTGACGCCTGTGCCTACAGCTGAACGGAGGTGGCTGTGGCCGGTTTGAAAGGAAGGGAGGCTGCTGTTCGAAGCACACAGCAGTTGAACTAGCTTTGGTTACTCAACCCAGGGCATAGGGCTGGCTCATCCACTGCTTACACGCAGGCCGTGTGCATGGAAAGGGAAAAATCACTCCTGGATGATTTTTCACGCTAGTTCATTTTCTCCACATGGTCTCCAATTTTTTTATTTGAGCTGTTGAGGCTGGTGCAGAATGGCTGCCAAATGCACCTTCTCTGTGCAGTGTATTTTCACCATCATTACATGCTCTGTACTTGTTTTCCATATATAAACAGATATACACATAGTGTATAATACTTATTGCTAAAGACAGACCCCCACACCCAGGACGTATTATAATAAAAACAGTTACTGAAGTATTTCAAACATCCTCTGTAAAACAATCACCTAAAGTCACATGGACTCGGTACAACAGAAAATAGTGTCAGCTAATAAGATGTGAGATTAGCAATGGGCATTTTGAATGTGATGAAGCCTCTGACTTTAAAATGCACTCCAAAACTAAGGTGCACATACTGTAACATTTCTAAGCAGTAGAGAGAAAACGTACAGTTCCAGTGTTCTAAACCGACATGGCAACGACGGGTCCCGTTTGCAAATGAGCAGCATCACTGCAGGCACCCCCTTTACACATCAGCACCTCCATATAACCACTAACAGGGCCAGGTAGCCAGGATGGCCTGATTGCACACTTCTGAAGCCCCCAGCTGCAGACTGCTTCCCATCCCGCTTTTGTTGTTGATCTTTACATTAAGCTCCAGTTCAGTTCAGGATCTGTTTTGTGTCTTTTAAAGTTTCAGTGAAGAAAAACAGTTGCAGTTTTCCTTCAAATATTCTAGTTTTAAAGCATCAAAATACTTCTATAATTTTACTGTGATGTTCCAGCAACTCCTTTATATCCCAACCTTCAGTTTGGTAAGGAGTGCTGGAGCCCAATAGTGCCAGAGGGGTTTTGCTGTGCTATTCATTCAAGTCTACTTAAGTTAGTAACCAGATGGGAGCAGAGGAAGGTCACCATTTGCACAAGACCAGGAGGGGCTCATTAAAGGAAGGGAGCAAAAAAACATCTGAAGGTTTAGATCATGATACACACAATCCAACACTACACAGCTCATAGGACACATCAGAGGCTGAGGACAGAAGAGCAGAGACCTTTCCCTGTGACTGCTTCTCACAGCAGCCAGTAGAGAGGAGTGAAGCCCTCCAGGAATCACACAAGATGACAGTGCAGAAAGTTGAAGAACAACAGGAGAAATAGATGCAAGCTGCAGAACAAACAGATGAGGAGCACATGTAGACGCTCAGAGATAGAATTAAGAGGTGGATGTCAGCTATACAAGGGGACTGCACCCATGGAAAAACAGCTTCAATTCTTTGCCACCCAGCAAAGGTGTGAAATCTGTCAGAAAACTGCAATCCATCTTCTGTGACTATTTTGAAGAGGACAACAGGCTACCACTATTAATTACTCCATAGCTGAACAAAGAACCATGCAACTAAGGCCAAAATATGAGCACTACTCAACCTAGAGATACACAGGAAAAGGGTTAGCAGGAAGCAATTTCCAATCACATGAAGTACCTCTGTTTTGCAACTGACACACAAGCAGCCCCACTGTGGGCTATCTGACCACATCACCAAGGCTACTTTTCATTTATGACTGCAATACTGATGTCCTGCTGCCATCACTGAAAACACACAATTCCTGGTGCAGATGCCCACAGTATGGTCACAGGAAGGAGAAAGCTTTGAGATCAGTCGCCCTGATACCTCCATGGAAAGAAAAAGAGTAAAAACAATTTAAAAAAAAAAAAATCAACCTTCAGGCAAAAAGCTGGGAATTTAAAGGCTCCACAATTTTGCCATTTAGCCCTGTGAGATCAACGAGGCTTCCATACAAGAGCATTTCCCTTTTGCTCATGACTATTAAGAACTTAAAGTGACAAGGCAGCTGTGAGTTTTACAAAGTTATCTTTCTGTGCACTTCTGTGTATCAAAACCAGTCCTTACATCACCCTATACCATTTCCTCCTCAGAGAGAGTCTGCCTCCTTCATCACACAGCATAAGTAACTGCAATTCACGCCCTAGTAAGTGATGCTGCAAACAGACTGTGTGCAGATCCCTGGCTTATTTACAGAGGAAGCAGGAAGACAGATGGAAGATGATGCCTACAGGAAAAAAAAAAAAAGATTCCCTCACTAAGGCCAACTGGAAGAAATACTGGTATAAGCCAGATCACATCAGGTTTGACTGGCACACAAGGAAAGCAATCAACTGTAGGTTACATTCTGTGCAAAACACTCAGCATTTTCATGGCACTTGACTTTAAGCATTTAAGAAAAAATTTCAAAAGCATCCCAAACCTTTGAATACTTGAGAAACCAGGGCCAAAACGAATGCTCACGTTACAGACTAACAGCACGATTTGAGAAAGCAAACGCAGACGAGTTTGCGAAGCATTCAAGCAATACATATCATAGCACTGCCCATAAGGACACCAAGATTGTATTTCTTAGAAGATATGAAGTGTTGCTGGAATTTTTGTAATATGTGACTAGACAAGACATGAAGATAAAAAAATACCCAACAGATTGTTCTTGTAAGCACAGTCCATCCTGAATAAGGCAGGATCCTGAGGGATAAAATTACATACTCGTGTAAATTTAGAGACCATTACATACACAAACAGAAGACAAGTTAAAGCTGCCATGGCAACTTGAACTTTGACCTTACGATGTCCTTTGCAGGATACCATTCCTCCATCTTTGCACCAAGAATGAAACATTCGTCCTCTCACCTGGAATCTCTCGGTCCACCTCCACGTTCAGTAACATTTACAATTATATTACATCACACGCATGCACACACATTGCATAATATTGCTACAGTGTATGCTGTATAAATTCTGTAAATACACTCCACTTTGCTTCAAAGTAATTCATCGGGATTTACATTGCTCTTATACAGTACACACAGTACCACATTCAAGGATATGCAGCAAGTGAATAGTATATAAAAAAGTCTCACATATCCAAAAGCAAGTAGGTCACTTAACTATTCATATTGTTTGAAGCAGTTAGTTAAGCATCCAGCTATATAACAGAACATTATAGCTATTAACAGTTGCTGTAAAAATGTCAACAACTCCTCAGCTAGTGTTCTTTCCGCATTTAAGTTGCCAATCATGATTCCATAATTAACTTCCATGCTACCACACAGCTCTGTAATGTCTCCTATCAGCTTGATATGGCAAGACTTTCTGAATAGCAACCTCTCTGTAGCAGGGGTTTACATTATGCTTTGGACATCAAGAGTGATAACTCCCTTCAGACATGACAGACAGACAGGAAATGTCAGGGTAGGTTTATTTTAGCAATGAACCAGCCATGCTGCTCTCTTTCTCAATAATGGTTTTATCAAAGTTCAACGCGCTGGTTGCAAAGTCTTTCCCACATAATCCATCTTTGGCACATTTTTCAATTTTATGAAGCCTCAAAAGGCATTCCAAGATGTTTTTGATGGTCTGTACAGTGTAACAATCACTTGTATTTTACATTGGTAAGTAGATCAGGAAGAAAAGTGGAAAATGTAGAGTATGCAGAATAGTTTTAATAAAGAGTTTTACATACAGTACCTTACATATAGAACAGTGTGTTTGAAAATTTAAATAACTTTTGAATGTACAGTGGCTTGTACTCTTATCAAAAGGTAAATTCAAGTTTACTGTCTATCGGTTCTAAAATGCATTTATACAGATAACTAGAACTGATAAACAGATGTGAGGCATAAAACGTTCAAGTATCTTAATGTCATCAGTTAAATAGCCTCCTTTTAACAGTCATATTTTACAAATTTCAAAACCTGTACATACATTATTTTCAATTTTAGAAACTGCTTGTTAAAAGGTAACATTTGTGTTAACCACCAGTTCTAATAGTCTATTGTAATAAAACTAGACATGTGTATATATAAATGTATATAGTATGTGTATACGTACATGTGTATCTATACACATATACATACACATACAAGTATGGATGTAGCACTGGGTACAGCGGCAACTTATAAGCACAGGGAAAGTCCTGAGCTCAAAATCCATCAAGAGCTAACGGAGCAAATAGGTTGCCTTTGGTTTCATGACGTTTCATTC
Organism: Rhynochetos jubatus; assembly: GCA_027574665.1. NCBI lineage: Eukaryota > Metazoa > Chordata > Aves > Eurypygiformes > Rhynochetidae > Rhynochetos > Rhynochetos jubatus. The sequence goes on along the minus strand of CM050648.1, from coordinate 10,548,350 downwards.
ACTGAAGCTGAAAGATTTTTTTTTTTTTTTTAATAAAAACATCTTGGATAATGTATCTTGTCATGTTTACTCTAGTGGTTTAGTATATTCACAGCCACAGACAGTTTTGCTGCTCTCGTCCTTCCTCATCCCAGCTGAGGATGGTAAAGTTGCAGAGGGCCAACACCAGAACAGAGCTACCCAGGACAAAAATTGTACCTTGAATCCTGAATACTGCAATAGAACATAAAAAAATATAAACTAGATACAATTTTGGATGGATTGCTGGCACCAAGTAGGACTTTGGAAAAAACCTTCACATAAGTCGCAATCAAACTCTTATCCCAGTGGTTTTAATATTATTTGGCACATCTGACCACTATTTGCCACTTGAGTTTTAAAGGAGCCTAAGGGTGCTGTAATAAGGATTTCTATTTAAAAAAATACTTTAAAAAGGAGACCATGATAAGTAATTTCTTTCAACAATCAAAGCTAGGATGTTCATTTTCCTGAACATTTACGAGAGAAGGAAATAATCTAAAAAACTTTCAAAAAACTTTCCTTGTAGAGAGGATACAGATCTCTCTGTGTCTACCTTTCACTAGCAAGACAAAAAGGAGTTCATTAAAAAAGCAGTTCCAAATAATTTTTAGTCAGTCTGAATTGAATTCTGCAAATTTAGATTTTTTTTCCAAAAGTTTCAAGATAGTAGCATTGCTCTACAGAGAGCTTTTATTTGTTCAGCTTTCTTATACACCAGGATTTTCTTGCTTACCACATTAAAGTCATATCAACATCTCTCACTATGTAATGTATTACGTTTTGGCATTTGAAGGCTGAATATTCAGATTTTCAGTATAACAGATTCCTTACTCTAGATTTCCTCTCCTCCCTCTAAAGCTTCAGGCTATTAATGTAATCAGAGAAGAACCAGATAAATGCTCAGCTTTGTGCTGCCTTCCTGTCAGTCTTGTGGCTAGTAAGAAAATTCACTGTAAAGAACCTATTTTTATTTCTTTATTCTTCCTGTTGTCATACAGAGCAAAGCGTTGCTATTTGCTGTACTTTGCCCATGTCAATTAAGAGCTGTTTGATACGTCGCTTGAGCTGAGGCAGTCTTGCCAGAGGATCCGGTGGTTCCAGTTCTCCAGTGAAATCAAGCCAGCTTTCTAAAACTGCAGGTAAGAAAAGGAAGAAGCTGATTAGAATAAGTCTCCAAGAAACAGTTTTCATAAAAATTAAACTTCTTTCTTACACTGTCTTGTATAAAAAGGAAAATATACTGAGGCTGTGATTTTAATTTAACAGAAGGAAATCTTTATTAAGGAAACACCAACTAATTCCATGTTTCTCTCAAACAATCCAAACATCTTCCGATTTGATAATTATAAAGATCAGGGAGCAAATTATACCCTTGGCTACCAATTTACCATCTACACAAATAAAAGAAACCTCAGTTGACTTCCTTCTAGCTATGACAGTCCTGCAACAGCAAACGCCCTCTGTAAATGCAAGGCTTGCTTCTGTCACTTCAACAGGCTCCTGTTTACAAGGGCCAGATTACAGAATGATTTTACACTCTTCAGCAAATGCTTTTCAAGGCATTTCTATGCTTGCAGAGACAGAGAAGGGAAAAGGTCAGCCCTGTTAGCCTAGAAATACTTCCTAGTATGAGCAGGAATATTAAAACAGCAAATAGACACCTTTATCTGTCAAAAGATAATTAACAATTCTTGTAAGTAGATGACAAACTCCCCCGATTCTTAATTTATGTGACTGATGCGTAAGTTTATATGCTGTAATATTTACTCCTACACTATAATCTCATTCAGGTTCATGAATTTGTCTTCCTGAAACTAGTTATTTACTAATATATAGCAAACCAAAGTTGCAAGCAGAATTAACACTTTTTTTTTTTTCCTCAGTATTGGCAAATACCAGAAGGATCAGGTCAAAGACACTTCAAGCACAGAAAGATTCATCCACTTTATGACTGATACCTGGACCAGCACTAGACAAGTTACATAAGCTTTCTGAAGTTTGCCTAATTTCACAAACCAAATTTTCAGGGGTCCTGAGTGCTTAAGCTACTTTACTGGGCATTCAAAACCTGTGGAAAAGGGTGGAGTGAACAAGGGTACAAGCTCTGGTTATAATTTTGGGTACCCAAATTTGAACACAACTCTTAAAAATCCATCCCCAGCACCTCAGATCCCCTTCAACACAGGGGCTATGAAAGATGCTGTTACAAGTGTATTAACAAGTATCTGGCAATGTAGTTACCATCAACTTCTTTTTCAATCAGGTCCATCCTGCTGGTGACTTCGTTCTGTACATTCTCTATATGGGTAAGGAGATTTAGCTGCCATTGAAGATGTGTGTCCACTTGTTCTTCTGAGCCTTTTCTTTCATTACAAACAAAGACAGTGTTTCCTTCAGCAGAATTCTTCATAGGAACAACAGAAAGAAGAAAAAAATGCCATTTAAGAGGTTTTTTTTTGTTTTGGTTTGCTTTTTTCAAATTTCTGGCATTGATGTCAACACTTGAGTCACATGATGAACTATGCTGTTTTAGAACAGTACTTCTGCCTACCTGTCAAACCGCATACTCAAAAAGCCATGTACCATGACACATCAACAGTCTAAACCAAACAAAATGTAAATAGGATAGCGATGAGCATGTACAGCACTGGGGAGTGAGGCAAGAGGTAAAGTTTACCAGCTCAGGCACTTTGTTTGATGAATAATACAGACTGCACTCCCGTGGCCTTTTTCTAAACAACATCATTTAAATTACGAAGTGCTGAACTGCATCGCTTTACCATCACCAAAAATGGTTCAGCCCAGAAAGCCAATCTCATCCTGGGCTGTATCAAGACAAGTGTGGCCAGAAAGTCGAGGGAGGGGATTCTCCCCCTCTACTCTGCTCTTGTAAGACCCCACCTGGAGTATTGTGTCCAGCTGTCGAGCCCTCAGCATAAGAAGGATATCAATCAGTTGGAGCAAGTCCAGAGGCCACGAAAATGATCAGAGGGCTGGAGCACCTCTGCTATGAAGAAAGGCTGAGAGAGTTGGGCTTGTTCAGCCTGGAGAAGAGAAGGCTCCAGGGGGACCTTGTTGCTGCCTTCCAGTACCTGAAGGGGCCTACAAGGAAGCTGGGGGGGTGCTTTTTACAAGGGTCTGTAGTGACAGGACAAGGGGTAATGGGTTTAAATTGAAAGCAGGGAGATTTAGATTAGATATCAGGAAGAAATTCTTCGCAGAGAGGGTGGTGAGGCACTGGAACACGTTGCCCAGAGAAGCTGTGGATGACCCATCCCTGGCTGTCTTCAAGGCCAGGCTGGATGAGGCTCTGAGCAACCTGGTCTAGTGGAGGGTGTCCCTGCCCATGGCTGGGGGGTTGGAACTGGATGATCTTTAAGGTCCCTTCCAACCCAAACCATTCTCTGCTTCTATGAAAAGGTACCAAACGCTGAAGTTTGTTTCAACTTTCAGCAGACAATGAAGGAAAATTCCCTAAAACTCAACAATACCCAAGATGTCAAAAGTAGCACTGTTCTGCAAATTAAGCTGGCCATTTTATTTGTTGATTCAGACAAAAGACTTCTCTTCCCACCATTGCTGTGGTCCCATGTAACTGGCAAGCAGAAGTCTGGGACAGAGTGGAACATGTTTGGGGATAGTTACAAGGGCAGTCACATGCAGAGTTATGCAAATACAATATCTGAGGACTATCAACTTCCTTGAAATAATTGGTATCTTCACAGCAAGTCAGAGGTAATACAAAAATTCCTCATATTTCTGTATTTGTTTCATATAATGGAAATGACCAAAGGAAGTATATCAGAGTAATGAGTTAGAATGTTCAGCATCTCCATTGATTAGCAGGATTCAAAGTTTCTATTTTATATCCACTGTGACATCATATCTGACGTTCTTTCACTACTGATAATTGATCCTGTTTTAGGGACTAAAATGCTGAATACACGTGCTCACACAGTGTCAATTCATGGCAAATGCCAGAGTACGGAGCGAAGTTCACCGCATTAATACGCTTCTCTGACAAGTGGTCAGCTACATTTTTTCCCCATCACATAAGAAAAAAATGGTGTTAAGTCTGTTATTAAAAGTATTTTTTTCTGTCAAGAATGGGAAGAGTGAGAAGAGTGGAAGAAGAAAATAGGGACTGATGGATTTTAAGTTACTATTTAACCAAAAAGTAACTTTCTAAGACTTAAGTAAATTTAAAAAAAAAAATAAAAACAAACAGATCAAAACTCAGACCAACCTGCTGGCAGTGTTATGAGCAAGTCCTGCAGGACACGTGTTGTTAATACTCACAGTATTAATTAAAAAAGTTGAAGTTATTTATTGAAAACAGATTTGAAAAGTCATAAAAGCCTCTAAACTCTCAAAGCTATCAGATAAAACCTATCATCAAGACATCAGGTTTGCTTGCACAGTGTTTTCACTATTTAAACTATTATTAATCTTTATAAAGAATATTTCCAAAATAAATAAGAAATGCCCCATTTCTTACAGTTTTCAGACCCTCTCTAAAACCATAAGTACACGCCCCATAATTTCCCCCCCACCACTGTAATGGGGACCCAAGACCATAATTCCAAAACCAAGATCATGTTAGCTGAATCTTTTAGATGTCCAGTGCAGTAGGTTAGAGAAAATCTTAAAACTAAAGTAACTTAAATGCCATAAAAGGGTGGGGTTTTTTTCCTTTTTATCACCTGTGTATTTATTCAAATAGCTAATAAATGCTTCTTGAAAATTCAAACACAAGCTCCAACAGGTCCTCCTCTGAGCCGAGAGATCAATGCGGGCAACCAGGGAGCGGTGGCAGCGATGTTAAGAGAAGCTGAGTAAAGGTCCCAGCTTGTGAAGAAGAAATAAACAGGAGGTTCAGGTGGGGGAGGCTCGTGCTTTCAGAAGCAAGAACAAGGAAACTGAATACAGATTTAAAGAGGATGCACAGTCCACAAAGGAACTTGGTAATGCTCATCTGAACATTGTTTATAAGAGAACAGAAGACATGTAACAGAACTGCAGATTAAGACAAAACAGTATGAGAAACCAGAATGTTCAAGGCTCTGTGGGATGCTAGAAGGGAGAAACCAAAGCCCCAACAAAAACGTTTACAAGGAGAGGTGAAGGCGGCACCTTAAAGAGAAGTCAGTTAATGTAAAAATGGTACTGCAATGTCAGTGTCATCATGGTATTAAGGTAAGTCCAAACAGGTTCATGGAGAAAGCAAGGAGAGCTTTTTAGTGTGGAGTAAACCTACACAAAGCCCTATTTCAGATGTCAAGGCTGACTACTTACAACAAGGTGAACTAATGAATCCCAAAGGAAACACAGCCCCCCCCAACAGATCTTTCCCTTGTTTAAAACAGAGAGCAACAAGCTTTTTAGATATGTGCTTTAGTCTCTGGAAGGAAACAGTTTTGTATTATTGCTCACACATTTTTTTAATTCTAAATATATTTATACTACTTACAATGACAATTAAAGCTCCTGTTGGAAGGCAAATGTATTTCACACCACTGCATGTCTCCTTGCTACACAAACTGAGTATAATCATGCGATCTAGCATACAAACAGTTATTTCTAACTAGAATAAGAAAAAAGTTTTCCATTCAGACTATAGAGCTTACATGCCACATTTAAAACTAAAATTAAGGAAGAAAAACCATCTTACTCATTTCTTCCACACCAGGAACTGTACTTGAAAAGGGGGATTAGTTGGCCAATTTATTCTCACACAGTTGGTATTGCAGAAAACAAAGGTTTGGTTTACTTTGTTTTTTGCCCAAAGAGAACTCTTCACTAAAACCAGACTAATGAGTTTCAGAACTTTACCAGAAAGTAATGGGTTCAAACCATTAATCCAAAATGAGAGATGTTTAAACAGCCAAATAGAATCCTGACTAAAAACCTGTGAAACATTTCATTAGAAGACATATGCAATATGAAAGACTCAAAAAGAATTCACATGAGGTGAAATGAGTTGGTCAGTAAATCATTACTGGGGGCAGAATTCTACATAGCGTTGCTATTAAAGAGAGAATAAGGTACAGTAATAAACACTTTCACAAACCACAGTTTAACAACCAACAAACCCACAGGTAGAAAAATGGACTTGGGAGAAAAGAGCAAACTTGTCCTGTTTTCCTCACCTCGCAAAACCACTTAAGTTCTGTTCCAAGGCCCTGTATTCTAAGCATGGGATGTTTTTGTTCAATCCAATGTTTTGGGGAAAAAACCCCAGTTTTAGCATAGGCAATACTTTAACCATACTTTGCATTTCACCCATCAATTGAAATGGGTATACTTCACCTGAAACTATTTCAGTGATCCAATTTTGCTTCTAACGATTTCTGCTGATTTATTTGATAAAATACATCAAATTCTAACAACAAACATTTCCAAACAATAGTACGCGCTTGAGTTTTATCAGATTGAACGTATTTTTCCAGATAAGAAACCTCCCAGATGAAGAATGATACTTACCTGCTCACTCATGCCATCATCTTTAAAAGAATATTGTAAACAGTTTTTATTCTCCATATGAAATTCCTGATCTTCCTCAAAACTACTTGTATCTTCATCATCTGAGCTCATAGGATCAGCGACTGTTTTGCAGTCTTGACCAAAACTCTGTGGTTTTTGGTAACTGTGCTCACTTGTGATGTAAGTTTCTTCCATCTTCTGGGGTATACTGGGTGGCTCTCTATGGTTGTGACTGTGACACGTCCTTTCAGTTGGATTAACACCTGGCAAAGTCAATTTTTTCTCTACCCCAACAGTTTTTTGTTCTTGTTCTTTTCTCATCCCTGAATAAGCCCAGAGATGAAGGTCTGGGTGATGCTTATTTCTGCAACAGAGGGGAGGGAAATCACCAAGTTATAGAGAATACCACTTTCAGCACTGGACTATTAATCATCCACTTCTGCTACATCACAGCTATTGATAAGCACCATTACCAGAATGTAAGTATTCCTAAATCACTAATCAATTTAGGATGAATCCAGAATGGCCGTTTAACACAAAAATGACTATTTAAAAAAAAAATCAAAAACCCCAATATACTGGATCTGCCCAGGTGCTAAACACCTAACTCTCACAGAAGCAAAGGGTACTTCATATTTGGCACTTGAATTATTTAAACCATAATACAAGAAAGAACTTTAAATGTGAGAACAATGCATGTGGAATAACATTAGTCTTTGCTACCTAAATATATAAAGATGGAGAGTGAACCCTGGACTGATACTTACTTCAATATCCCAATCTTCAACTGCAGTCCATGCAGTATTTCAGTTACACCATACACATCTGCCAGTAGGTGATGCGTTGACACAATCTTTTTGGCATTAAGATGAGAGTAGTTTTCTTTCAAAAATGATAATCCACACATGTGTCCATTGTTGAGCCAGTCTTTATCATAAAGATATTTGGCACTCCACCTCTGACCTGGGGTAAGCAATAAACAAATTGAAGGCAACAGCAGAACTGTATTTGAAACTAGAGTGCTATAATTATATGCTGTACTCTCCTAAACGTCTCCTAACATTCATGGAAGAATGACCAAGATCTTGCTATTAAAATTTAGTTTTCATGGATTAAGAGGAAACTCTTAACACCTATGATAACAAAACATAAACCTGGAATCTCAAGACCCCTCTAAGCGGCATTTCAAATGAAAATCTAATCACCTTTGCAATCAATGTACAGGATATTAAGGACTGTGCTATTATCAATCTAACTGCAAAAGAAAGTGTGAATTGGCATTTTGTTTAACTACTGTGCTTACTTTTAAAAAAGAAAACCTTAGTTACCAAGAGAAATGTTACAGAATGGGTTATATGGACATATCCAAAATACCTGGTTTGTTTCTAAAAGACAAATACTTTGCTTCATTCATGGACTAGTCAGTATCTATCTACTAGAAGCCAGGAGAAGGCTGCATGAAATGCACGTTTCAGTGTTATCCAACAGCAGAGTTCTTGCACTCTCCTTTGAGCTGCCTTTGACCCCAACGCTACTAGACAGGGTATTGATGGGTGGACCTCAGGTCTTCCATGCTGTGGCAACATCTACAGTCTTAACCCAACAGGCACGAACGAGTATTTAGCTAATGCTTCTATGGTTACCTAATAATTATTAAAAATCCAAAACCAAACACCCAAACCCAAAACTGAAGTGTATAATGCTAATTATTCAGTATTATTGTTTACAATGAGGAACCCAGACAAAACAGACCAAGACTGCAGTATCTTACACTCAATTTCATATCAGACTATCATCATACACAGAACAAAGAATGGGTTGATGGAAGCCCTTCATACCTTTCAGGAGAATACCCTGTCTATCTCCTTTCTGCCCATTATCCCAATACACTTTAAAATACTGACATTGTGAATGACCTTTTTCTCCTGACATAGAAAGAAAAGAAGTAACGGTTAGGAAGGGAGAGAAGATAAAAATTAGGGACACAGTCTCTGCATAGCAGGGGACAACGAAGTACCTAGTACAGTGCAAGGAAAGAACACAAGACAAATTAGTTGTTTTTATTAAGAAAGTTTGACAGCTCAAAGAGTACAGCACACAGAACTATCAAACAAGACTGTACTATCAACTTAGATTCAGACTAGGACAAACAGAAAACGTCATATCTGTCAAGCTCTATCTTCCTAAATTTTCTTCTCAAAAATAACTAATGAAAACAGAGTTACTTTGTACCTCTGCAAACAGTTTTCAGATGTCATTTCTTTATTTCATAATGGAAGTAAATTTGGGGGTGAAGTCTCACTGCCCTTTTGAAACAGCCTGGGTGTTGGTTATATCACCAGAAGACACATACGTGCATTTGTATCTACTGTCAGGGCAAATATGAAAAACTTTCTTCCAAATCGTATTGTTTTTTCGCCAAAAAACTTCTAAAAATTTATTCTGTAAAAAAAACCCCATTTTTCTAAGTCAACACCTCCTACCAACACCTAATTCTTACCATTTCAAACTTATCCCAACAATCTTAACTTCAAGATGTGCTGTTTGTGCACTAGCGTTTACCATGGAATGCTAGATTTTTTCCTACTTTACGTATTCAGCTCCACACCTTTATTTACACAATTCTGGACAAACGCAAACATTATAAAATTGTAAGTAATATGAAATGACACCCGCAGCGTATTTGAGAATACTGGGGTAATGAGTCCTTCTTCTAAAAAATAATATTTAAATCAACAGATGTGATTCCAAGTGCATGATAAAACAGATCACTGAACAAGAATGACATGTTTAGAAAGACTTCAGACTACAATGACATGAAAAAGTGCTAAGGTTTTGGGGGAATTAAGTTTTAACACCTAAAGCAATGGTAATTGAGATAATAAGGTTTAGCATAGCTGAGTAAGATGGAAACTAACAGGAAAGGAAGTTTCTGCTCAGAGTCAAACTTAGAAGCACTTGCCCCAAAGAAGTATAACAGGTAACACAAATCAGACAAAGCTTTAATAATATAAGCTTAAACAATTTAAGACACAACATGTCTGCTTAAAACCCCCAAGCAGACAGCTGATAAAGGTGGTTTGCCCATACCTGGTGGGTCTCTGCAGATGTAACAGATGTACTGCTCTGGAATGCTGTCCTCCAGCAGTCCCATGCATACACTGTGCTGCCAACACAAGCACTCTTCACACTGACATCAGAAAAAAAAAAAAAAAACAAAAGCAAAAACTAAAACCGAGAGAAGTAGATTCAAAAATCAGGAGCTATTTCTTGTATTGTGAAAACGCAGAGAACAGCAGTTTAACTTAAACAGATGGTTTGAGCAAGATTATTTTAGATGGGCAATTTGTGTTTGGGTAGGCAATAACATCAAGCTAAAAAAAAAAAGCTCTAGTTCTAAAAGTTACCTCAACCACAAATTCCAGACTGGAAAAAAAAAAAAAGAAATTGAAGATGTAATATTTAATAATATTTTATTACAACATTCAGTATTTTAGCACCTAAGGATTTAGTAGTGAAACATAAGACAGGAGTATAATATTACAGTAAAGTAGAAAGATAATCGAATACATTACAGCATAACAGTGAAAAGTAGCAAACTCTTCAGTTTATTTATTTATATTTACAAAGCATCTCTCCAGTGCGCTAGAAAGATGTGTTTTTAATATCGCACCAATGGAATATCTAAAAGAAAAAGAAAATGAAGAGAAATTGAAAGAGGAGAAACAAGAGAAGAGAGAAGAGCAAAATAGAAGTGGTAGGACTTCAAGGCCTAGAAACAGCAAATGGGTTGTTCTGATTGACACAGTGCATGAAGAGGAAAAAAAAAAAATCAGGCACAAATTGGACTTTAGAAACAGGCAGGAAACAATCTTGAGACTTAAAAATACATTTCCCTTTCTCAGCTCAGCTTTTTCCTATGTTTTAAATATTTGCTGGTTTACTTCTGGAATTCTCTCCTCTGTGCTTTGCCATGTTTTTGAGTATCAACCTATGCAAAACACCAAAGTCACCTTTCCTCTTGTCATACCACTACGGCTACAATTTCCTCTCCTCTCTCCAAAGATTCCTACACCAGCCCATTTTTTCACATCATTACAATAGTTAAACTCCTGCTTAGCTCCTCCAACACAGCACTGTATTTCAGTAATGTGTTCCCAAGGGACAGCCTTTGTGTCCTTTATTTTCAGGATTTTCTGTTGGTTTTTTTTTTTTCTCCAGAAGACAGCACAGTCATACTTACTTCCTTCAAATCTCAACTAAAAAGGCTCCGTATTTTCAACAGAAACTCTACCAAGTTAGTAGTTGAATACAAACCTGTGAGTGGGGACAAAATACAGGAAGTTCATGGCTTTTTTTGAAGTTATTGACAACTGGGTTCTTCCTCATTGTTGCTTACATCTGATCTAATCACTATACTATTAATTCCTTGAGACAGCCACTTCATATTATTCATAACTAGATGGGAAACGCTCCCCTTACTGGAGCACAAATAAGTGAGCAGCAGTAGTTGCAATCCATCAGGACCTGAATGCTGTGCAGACACTGTATACACTCCTTCCCTTTTTTCCACACCAACTAAGATTTAAATTCTTAGCAGTTTCTAAAACCAGCTAGAAATCACTAGTTTGAGAACAGCTGTTCTGATGATGAAGCACACACATCACAGTTACCGACAGTATTAACATCTGTGTAGCAGGGAACTTGGATACAGCCAAGGTACACCTACAATGAGCAGTGTGGCATCTACAATTGGTACTGCAAAGCACAGGAGCCAAACCAGAACGGCTGGTATAATCATGATGGTCTGCAGAAAGAAGTATTCTTTCCCGCACTCCAATCGTTACTTTATTCCAAACTGTTCACCTGGCTATAAAGAAAAATGTTACCTTTCCTTACAAACCTCTTGTACATATCAAATTGCTAGAGAAACCCCATCCTAGAGTAATGGTGCTGCACACACCGAATACAGCCACAGCAAGTGCAGAACGTGGAAAGATTTTGTTATTGTTCACTCCTCTTTACAGCTTTCTACATAACTTTGGTCTCCAACACATCAAAAGGGCACCTCCTCAAGCAAGATATTCACATGGAAAATATATATGTCCCTCCAGCATAAATTTTTTTACCTGAATCATAAAGCCATTTTCTTCATCCAGTTCACAAATGCATCTGACAATTTCATTGAGAGCATCATCTTCATCCTGAGACTCTTCAAAGTTAGTTGAATCAAAATCCTGGTTGTATTCATCACCACTAAATAACAAACTCTCTGTAGAGGAATCATCCAAGAACTCCACATCTGAAAGGTCTAGTACAAATGAATACATGTGAATTGCGTGTGCAGAGGCACAATACTTCACAGAAATATAAGGGGTATTGGCAGTTAAAAATCTGAACCTGCATATAGCACAAAAAGCTCTCAAAACACACTCCTGGTATATTAGATTGCTTAATGAATACTGCAAAATACTTTTAATGTGATTGCCTCAAAAATCAGAGCAACAACACTTAACCAAATCAAATACAACACAGAACAGCTTGAGGAGCGTAAGCAATTTATTGAAACAGAGGAAGTAGAATTCAGTCAACGTATTTATAGCTACAATCCCAAACATAAACCAAATTATTTCCTTTAAAATGCTCTTTCTTAAAGAATTAAACCTACAAACTGAAAGCTGCTCTTCAGCCAACCTACTTTCTCCACTGAGGTCAACAGACAAGATAGCTCTTGGATACTGGTATGATGTATTCTTCTCTGAAAACATGCTGCGCAAAGTCAGAGAGCTTCCTGAGGACCGTGTTAATGGAGAGGAGCACCTGTCCAAGAATTCAACAGAACTATCTTCATAATCTGAATAATCTGAAAAAGTGAAAGAAAATAAGTGACTGTTACAGAAGTTAATGACAAAACAATAAAAGAAGTATACAGCAGTATTATGTTCAGGAGAGGACCGATACTGAAGTATTGGGATGTTGAAACTGAAAATACAAAATGGCAAAAGCCCTTCATAACTTATTTTATCAAAAAAATCTATTAGGAAACGTAATGTAAACTTCATTACCCATTTAACTCTCCCACCTCCGAATGTACAGAGGAATAATTTTCCCTAGAACATTATACAGTCTTTTTTTTCCACCCCAACTGATCCTGTACCATCTGCTATCCTCAGATATGCTGCTCGTAGCTCTCTTTTTGCCTTCAGTCTGTTTGTAGCACTAACAACATTGCTACCCAGAAGTAACTGCAGACTGTCCTGCCAGGTTAAGTGATAAAAGCTTCACTGCACACCTGCAGAGAAGAACAGGAAACCCAAAGAAAACCCTTCTGGGATGCTCCCAGTCACCATCAGCTGTTGATGGGCCAACGGCTCCTGGGATGGGCCATCACAGAATGGTTTGGGTTGGAAGGGACCTTAAAGATCATCCAGTTCCAACCCCCCTGCCATGGGCAAGGACACCCTCCACTAGACCAGGTTGCTCAAATCCTCATCCAGCCTGGCCTTGAAGACACCCAGGGATGGGGCATCCACAGCTTCTCTGGGCAACCTGTGCCAGTGCCTCACCACCCTCTCTGGGAAGAATTTCTTCCTGATATCCAATCTAAATGGACTCTGCTTCAGTTTAAAATTGCTACCTCTCATTCTATGACAACTCCCTCTCCATCCTTCTTGTAGGCCCCCTTTAAGTACTGGAAGGCTGCTATAAGGTCATCCCAGAGTCTTCTCCTTTCTAGGGTAAACAGCCTTTCAGTCTGTCCTAATAGGGGGGATGCTCCAGCCCCCTGATCACCTTCATTGCCCTCCTCTGGACCTGCATGAGCAGGTCCATGTCCTTCTTATGCTGGTCAAATGACAATTAAGAGTAGCTATCCATTTACTCTTCTTAAAATTTACTAAATAATCAGATTTCCACACTTCCATCCTTCTGTAGGAAGCATTCCCACTACCACCTGTATCTACATTTTTCTTGCAATGTGTTCCACAACATGCTACTCTCCTAAATATCTTCCATAAAGCTACTGTTCATATTTACTTTCTCCTTCCGTCAAAAAAACACTAACACATTTCTTAAGTACATTCACTGTAGGGCAGGCAACTCAATAAATAATTGAGCTGATTCCCTTATGTTGTATTGCTCCCAACCTCATTGTAACAGAACAGTATAAATAACAAATTTTTTTTAAAAATAAGGGTTTTTTGGTATTTTGTTCATTTGTTTTAAAGTTTGCACAAAGCTTACCTGAAGCACGCCACGTGCCTGTGTATCAGGTTTGCATAGCAAAATTGCTGGGGGGGTGGTGTGTGTGTGTGTGTGTGTGTGTGTGTGTGTGTGTGATGGTACTACACAGGTGCCTTCTGTGAGAAGCTGTTAGAAGCCTCCCCTGTCTCTCATAGGGCCAGTTCTAGCCGTGTCCAAGACAGACCCACTGCTGGCTAAGGCTGAGCCCATCAGGAATGATGGTAGCACCGCTGGGATAACATGGTTAAGAAGGGAGAAAAACCGCTGTGCAACAGCAGCTGGAATGAGAGGAATGAGAACATGAGAGGAACAACTCTGCAGACCCCCAGGTCAGTGAAGGGGGGCGGGGAGGGGGTGCTCCAGGCAACAGAGCAGACATTCCCCAGCAGCCTATGGTGCAGACCATGGTGAGGCTGGCTATAGCCTGCAGCCATGGAGGGTCACAGTGGAGCAAAGATCCACCCGCAGCCCAGGGAGGACCCCACGCTGGAGCAGGCGGATGCCTGAAGGAGGCTGTGACCCCATGGGCAGCCTTTGCTGGAGCAGGCTTCTGGCAGGAGCTGTGGTCCCATGGAAAGAGGAGCCCAGGCTGGAGCAGGCTGCTCCTGAAGGACTGCACCCTGTGGAAAGGGCTCACACTGGAACAGTTCATACAGAACGCTGGCCCATAAGGACTCACACTGGAGAAGTTGGTGGAAGACTGTCTCCCATGGGAGGGAGCCCACACTGGAGCAGGGGCAGAGTTTGAGGATCCTCCCCTGAGGAGGAAGGAGCAGCAGAGACTATGTGATGGACAGACCACAACCCCCTTTCCTCATCCCCCTGTGCTGCTCAGGGGGAGGAGGTACTGAAATAGGGAGCAAAACTGAGCCTGGGAAGAAGGGAGGGGTGGGGAGAAGTTTCAGTTTTTATATCCAGCATTCATCAGGATCTTCGTGCAAATACTTAAATGCCTTCCCAGTGCAAGTAAAGAAAATTCACAATAAATTTTAGGTAAAATCATAGAATCATGGAATGGTTTGGGTTGGAAGGGACCTTAAAGATCATCTAGTTCCAACCCCCCTGCCATGAGCAGGGACACCCTCCACTAGACCAGGTTGCTCAAATCCTCATCCAGCCTGGCCTTGAAGACAGCCAGGGATAGTACATATACACAAAATAAGCAATTGAATTTCAGAGCTCAAAATTCTATTACTCCAATATAAAGATGGTGAAGTACACAAAACCTAGATTATTGCCTCACATTCAAGCATTGCATGATTTGGAAACTTTTTGATGTTGTAGCACAAATTTAGGACACACAAATGCATAATCACTCTAGAGATCCACAAGGCATCTTTCAAAATCTATGGTCACATGCTCCCATGCTTGAGGAAAAATATCTAGAAAATTCTGTTTGCTATGTTTTAGATTCTCACCACATATTTTAAGAAATTTTAATCAGTTATTACAAGTGATACCTTGTACAGTACACACTCAAAGTACAGGAAAGTAAAGTCAATCTGATAGGCTGTCCTTTCTGTGCCTATGTTCTCATTTTTAAATTTTTGAAGATGTTCTCAAAACAAAAAATTAAAAAACAACAGCAAATAAAAATAAGTAGTTTTAAGTCCTGAAACACTTTTTGAAGTAAGCAGGCATAGTACACACACACAAAAAAAAAAAAAAAAAGTCAGGCTTTGGCAAGACGAATGAGTCTGCATTTGCCCATGCTGTTATTTTTATTGCCATAATGCTGCAATTAAGATGGTACTGGATGCAAAAAAAGGTAAACCAAGGAACATCTAATATGATTTTATGGGAGATTAAAAGAACCAAAGGATGTGGAAAAGGGATGTGGAAAGGGGAGCAAATTCAAAGCAACAGTAATACTCTACTAGTCAGCAGGATAGTTATCTTTTTTTAATAAAAACCAAATGTTGTCCAGTTTTTCCACAGAAATCATGCCAAGAGGAGTTACAGAAGTTAAAACTTTAAACCACACTCTTACAGCAGTGCTTCTCAAACAAGAAGTGGCTTGAAAGGGGGTTTTGTTAAAAAAAAAGTACTTAAGATTCTCACAGGGAAAAAAAAAGTTTGACCCTCTAAGGAACGCAGATAACAAAAGAAAAAGATGACTGGTATGATCAAAGAATTGGGGTAGGGTAGTGAGACAAAGAAATGGAACCACCATTTGTCAAGACAACAGACCAGGTTGTTGCAGAGATGCCAACTCAGCTGTTAAGGATCGACTGTTAATGAAGGGATTTTAGACCTTTGTCTAAGGAAGGAAGGAATTTTAGACCACTGAATTTAGCAACATACTAGATAACAGCATAATTGTAATGACCAGGCAGGACATTACATACTAATGGTAGGATGTGTATACAGAGCTTCAAATGAAGAATCTGGAGAGGGGAAGAGTGATCATGTGTGACAGACATAGATATTTCGAAGATATTTTTTCTTCCTTCAAAAGGTAAAGACTGGCTATAAATACAAAAATGAGGTCATAGATCTAAGTGTCCTTTCAACAGCTTCTAAAATTTGACACTGTTTAGAAACAAGTTTTAATATCTAATGCCAGAAATAGAGTGGTTTTGCTTATTTAAAAAAAACGTAAATTGAACTTACCATGCTGTTTAGATTTCTTCTTTTTTTTCTTCTTCTTTTTCTGTTTTGATTTATGGTCCTTCTCCTTTTTCTCTTTTTTCTCCTTTTCCTTTTCTTTCTTTTTACCTAAAATAAAAATTAAACATTTTAGCATTTTGCCATTCCAACTTACTTGCTTCATTTGGCTTTCAAACATGGCATTCAAAATCAAGGATTCCAGTTGCTTAGTTAGATCAAAGTGATTCAGCTAATTGACTTGATATTTTGGGCAAGTCTCTTATTAATTGCTGGTAGAATGGTTCAAAAGAATACCTCTGAACAAATAACGTTTAACCATTTTAATTATTTGCAAATGAGATATCATAGCAGAAGATACAGCGAAGCACACCAAGTTAAGTGACATTGTTATAAGCTGTAAGTAAAATAGATGTTATAAGCTATTTAAATAAAGTTTGGAGCAAGAGACAAAGCTTTCAAAAGTGCAAAATTCCAAACTAAAAATATAACTTAACCTTAAAAAGATGTATTAGACCTATAGAAAGTTGTTTGAAGGAAATTTCAATATCACAAAAGTGCTGATGCTGTCCAGTACTTCCTACTACACAGCGACATCCTCATAAAGAGCTGATTCTGACTACAATTTAGTTCATTTCGAACCACAGTTGGTATATGTGAAAAGTACTTTGGCTCAGAAAAATTTTATTTACACTGTTAATTCTCTCCAGACAAAATACATCCCACAACACTGTCACTCCATAATCATTTTCTAAGTAATGAGCAGTGAGATAAATGATGAGGAAATTGAGTTGTTACAGAAAATAAATCCTTGAAGTCAGTATTTAAGGATTGTTTCCCGCACACAGAGCCTTATTATCTGGAGCTTTATCATCAGCTTGGGAAATACAGAAAGAGAACTTTTACCTCCTGGAAAAACAAGGCAGAATCACTTATGAATTCTTGTCCATCTCTAATAATTTTCCTTGTTTGTTGTAAACACAGGATAAAACCTGCCAAATGTTTTGCTAGTAACACTTAATTGTTTTCTCCTCCCCAAGACAAAATTGGTCAGTATGAGGAAATAAAGGCAGTATCACTAATTCAACTTAAAAAACAAAAGCAGCACTGTTTTTCCCCTCATAGGTAGTTTTTTGGACCCTTACAAATCCTTGCTATGTGCACTTTCATTTTCTCTTATAAAATACTTGTCATACATATAAAAACTGTTTTTAAGACCTAACCAAACAAAAGTTGTGCAGCTGGGCCCAGTAAATATTTTAGGTTTACATTTGCTTTTCAGAGACATCGTTAGAGAATTTTTCCTAAAAATATTATTGCTCTGTACATACCATATGTTGAAGAACTTTTCTCTTCCTGTTTTCCTTTTCTTTCCATTCTCACTGCACCTGAAAATTGAAGAAGAATATATGATGTAAGTGCAATACCTGTCTGCTCACCCATTTTACTGTAAAAGTCATTAGACCATAAAAAACCCTACTGGTACAGAATAATAAAAAACATACAAAAGATTAAAAATAACTTTATGTCACTTTACAATTATTTTTGTCTAAAGCACTGGAATCAAAAAGTATTGTAGTTTACCAACTTCTGAGTGCTTGTCCTTCTCAATCACGTTCTGTAATATTTTCTCCTTCAGACTCTCAAAACATTTCTCCTTTACGGGCACAGAGCACTGTGTCTCTGTCCCGTCAGAGCTCACTGATGTGGAAGACCTCTTTATTTTACTAGTCCCTTTGGGTAACTTTAGACTATTGGTTAAAGGCATTTCCAGATGCAAGGCATGTACATGGGACGAGGGTGCTGAAAACAAGAAGACAGATTTACTAGGCATTCCGTAAGGACTGCAGCCACACCACTGGCTGGGTCAAATCAGAAATGTCAAGTACTGGTAATAATATCATCACACTTCACAGATAATTACTGCATATGAATGCCTAGGTCTTAGTCTTACATACAAGACAATACATGCCACAGGTTTCCTTGTCTGCTTTGAAATTTGCACTCACTTTTAAACTGCTTGCACTGTTTAAATCTACTTTTGATGCTGCTTTTAAGCCTTTTTGTTTCCTTTTTATTTCGCTGTAATAGGAACCCATGCCAAGAGTAAGGTGCTGGCATTGTCAATATAACTTAACTTTCCGTTATGTGAAGAGAGAAACTAAGCTCTCATACAACATTTTAAGCACCAGGTATAAAATTTACACTTCTGCTTACTGAATTTAATAATAGTAAAGTCATTCACTGTCATTCATACATATGTTTAGTCCACATCTGAATTACATGCAAAATGCTGTGATAATTTGTCAGAATTCAGCATCATGTACGACAATTCTTGCACCATTCAGAGAAGTGTACTCAGTGAAATATTTAGGTTTTCTTAAATCTTTATCTCATGCAAATTAAGAAATAACGTGACAAAACTCAAATTATAATTTTCATTGATAATATTTATAATTAAATAGTACAATGGAATTTTCAAGTAAACAAACTAGAATAGAAGTTTATGTATAAAGACCATCATTGAGGCCATTATTGAGGCTAGTACTGTGCATCAATATTACGAGTTTAAAGTTTCATTCAAATGTAATCAGGAAAGCCTAATCTTCATTGGACCACTGAGGACATTGCAGGACCATGTCAAGGACATGGTGTACAAAAAATGGAGCTCTGCAGTCATAAGGGGTTCAGGTTTTTCAGTGCCAGCTGTAAACACTTGGAGGCACCAGTAACCTTTGGCATCTCCCAACAAGTGAGCCCAACAAAAGTATCAGCATGTAAAAGATACTTGTGGGTTAAAGTGCAAAATCAACAAAAACCCCAAACAAAGAAACAAAAAAGTCCTGAAAAATACCTGCTAGTGGTCAAGATGTTGAACAAGGCAAAATACAAAGCCGATCTGGAATGGGTTCTTTGAGCCCTCCTCCTCGACCCTTTCTTTTTTTTTTAAAATTCAATAACTTAATAATAACATTAATATAATATTAATTCATCAGTCATAAAAGGATTCTGGGGAAAAGCAAGAACGTCTCAGCGTTGACTCCGTCAAGCAGCCTTCCAGGCTTGGACAGACCAACCCAATTCTACTACAATACAGCATACACATTACATGAAATTCGCTCCAGCTCCTATGCAGCCTTCCCAGGAAAACAATCAAAATACCACAGAGGGGAAAAGCCACAGGGGCAACAAGAACAAGAGCATCACCACGCCATCGAGCACTTTCAAATGCCAGATGTTCCTATCACGGTACCATGCAATCTAGCCAGCAGCAGCTGCTCAGTTCTGCCTGCTGGCTGCTAACACAAGACACAAGCTGCATGACCATGGCTGAGGCTACCGCAGCCTTTCCACTGCTTCGAATCAACCACCTCACCTAAGATGATAACCCTTTCGAGGTTGGTCTGCTATTCAGGCTCTTGCCTTTGCATTTCAAGCAGACTTCACTTGCTGGGATACTTAACACAAAACACTATCCAAATTATTCCTTTCTTGAGTTTCCTAATTAACGTTTGTCTGTTGCAGGACTGAACTGCTTTGCCATCTGTGGAGCAATGAGTATATTTTAGCACCTCAGTAAAAGAAAAAAAGTGATACTTCTCCAGATCATCACACTATCAACATCTTGTTTCTAAAACAAGCACAAAAGGATCACCATAATGCATGTAATTTGGTTAGGTCACTGCGATTTTGATGAAAAGCTAGGAGAGTACTCCATCCAAACAATCTCACAAGAAATTTAGTCTCAGTATTAGATGAATTAGTATTTAAACCTCACTGTTCAGATGAAATCCTGACCTCAGCATTCAAACATGCTCTGCTATTGATAGCCACAACACACCAGTATCTCGTAATTTTCAACACAAGCACATCTGATGAAGTAATCAGCTATTAACTAAATTGTTTGAAGAGCAGAAATCTGCTACAGCCACACAAACCTCCCTCTCAATGACAGAGCTCTCCAAACTGCCTTTCTATAGTAACCTGAAAAGATAAATTACTATCATGCCTACATACACAGCAACATTATTCTTGGCTTTTATTAAATCAGAAATCATTCTAGATTGACAATCCTAAATTCTCAAATCCTAGGTAAAGCGTTAAGGCTTGCCAAGTCTAACTTTCAGCTGTGCAATCATTATGCCTTACAAGTAACCACAAAATTAGATGAAGTAGACAATTTCAGTATGAAAGGTAAGTAACAAATACAGCAAGAAAAACAATAGTTTAAAAAACTTTAACATACATGTTAACATATAACATATTAACATATAACTCTTCCATTTAATTGCACTTTTATTCCTGTTGAGGAGTCTAGTCAGACACCTCCCACACAGTGAAGCGTGGGAGGTCTGCAATTAACACTGAGCAGAGAGAACGATGCCAAGATGAGACGTGATATACTACTGATTATGTCATTGTTCTAAGATCAATTTTATCACCAGGAGACTAATCTTAGATTAAAACCAAAGGCAAACGACAGCAATTCCCAACTGTTTTCCGCCACATTTCCAATGCCACCTCTCATGGTCTGGCATGGTGAAGGGATACAAGCCCACCTCGTGCAGGCACAGGACAGAATGCTGCGCTACAAGCGCAGCAGCACAGGCAGGATTTTAGTGGTGCTGCTTATCTTAGTTTTCTGAACTGAACTGTACCACTGTGAAGAGACTCATTTTGTAGCATGATATTCTGCTCCACGGCTTTCAATGTTTCAGCTGTCCTAGCAACAGAAATATCATCATCTGCATTAATACACAACTTACATCATAACATGGTTCTATCCTAATTAATCATGTGTTCTCAACTCTCAAATGCATGGGGTGAATTTTATAACTAAATGCACTTTAAATACATATTACAGACCAATACTGTATCCTGCACAAAACTGCCTCTTTAGGAGACCTGCTCATGGCAGGGGGGTTGGAACTAGATGATCTTTAAGGTCCCTTCCAACCCAAACCATTCTGTGATTCTATGAAGGGTGAGGACATGAAAGGTTCTTGCTTGCCTTCAGCTAACTACCCCCAGAATCAGCTGGGAACTTCAGGGCAGAGATTAGAATGGCAGACATTCAAATTAGGGAGTAAACCTGCCAGTCAATAGATGTTTGGAGTAAAAACAAGGAGTTCTAAAGTAACAAGCTTTAGTTCACTAGAGTCCAGATACCTCTTAAAAGCCAGGTAACCAATAACCAGTTTATTAAAAAGTGACAGATTTAGTTTTCTGAAAAATTCATACATCAGCCATTTTTTGTTCCTGCTGCAGTAAACTATTATGAATAACATTTTGTAAACGCATATAATCCATTTTTTCTTATAGCTTAAGTGCAAATTTCTCCCATATAGTTAACCCAATGTTACCATGCTAGCAAAATCATCTAGACTGAGCTAGAATGGGAAATAACAGCTAATGATAATGTTGCTATATTAGTATAAAATATTATATTAATAAACGTAATAATATTTTCCTTTTACTTAATTTTAAAACCCAGATTGCCTGCTGAAATTACATTTGCTCAATATGTAGCAGTTAAACTAACACAAATGGTATAGTTACAGAAACCAAGAAAAATGATCACAAATTTAAAGAAAATTGCAAATATAGAAAGATGTGAACTTCGTGTAGTCAGAGCTGGAAGACCACAGCATTCTGCATGTATTCCAGCTGACAGTGAAGCCTGCGAAAGGCTAAGTGACCAAAAGGTCGGTTATCTACATTTTTAGCAGTGTTGACAAATGAAACCACAGGTTCTTGGTTATGTGTACAGTACCAGGTGATCAAAAGTAGGCCCATACACCAGTTTGGGTAAAGCAGTACCTCTGTTCAATAATTAACCAGTAGTGTACCAGTGTCTACCAAAGTGATCAGTACTTCATGTAGCCTGTGGACTGAAGGAATTAATCACAGGGCTTTTGTGTTGCCTGTACAAAATGACAAGTTGTTCATTTGAAGCAATGACTGAGGTCTACGTGTTAATACTATGAGTTGCCATTTATGCTGCTGCGCCTCAGTGCACCTTGTCCCTCCCCTCTGAAAAACACCAAGTTAGTAACTTTTGAATACAGAAGTCATTAAAATGAATCATTTTTAACAACACAAAATTATGTTTACACAGTTGACTCAACTGATCAGAATTCTTAACTTCCAAAACCACAAATTGCATCTCTGGGTGCAGAACAGCACAGCTCTTTTACAGGCAATCATATTAGGCTGTTTCAGGCTAAATACTTCTGTTACCTCCATAACTGTAGATTGTTCCAGAAATTATCTACTTTAGTGATAACAAAGACTGCAGGGGCTACTCAAGTGCACTCAGCAAATTCCACAGTGTTGTCAAAAATCTAGAACAGTAGACCTGTCCAGACTCTGTCAGTAAGATCTAAACAGCAGAAATACCATAAAAGGACAGATTTAAAATACTTTTTTAGATTAAAAAGAGCAGACAATTACAGGATAGTCTGCATTTTACACCAGAGTTCTCAAATTGTAATGTATAGCGTCACAATGCATAGACTAAACAATGCAATATATTAAATTGCACTTAGCCAGGCAGATGTGCCCGCATCATGCAAATTAACTTTTCACAATTTCAAGCAACAGCAGGAATGAGAAAGGAAAGCTTTGGGCACCTCTTCTTCATATATTAGTTTGCCACTGCTTAAACAGATTCACTAGAAAATGAAAATAAGTGATAGAGCGAATATTATTCATTCTCCTGAAGCACGCAAGAATTTGGTGTAATTCTGTGTCTTTACGTAGTATGACTTGAAGACTACGCTATTTCTGAAGTAAAAAGGTGCCTTCTAAAGCAGAAAACAGAACAAAAAAAAATATATTCGAAAGTGTGTAAAGTAACTCCAGAGGCTTCAAATCTGAACTTAAATGGTACATTTTTCTTTTTCTTCTAAGAAGAATATGAGAAGGATACGAGACAAATGAGTTTTACCACAGTAAGAAGCCTAAGATGAACCCAAAAGACCCACAAACTTAAATTACAGAGTCCTAGAAGTATTACTGACAGAGGCTGCTAGCTTCAAAATTTTCTATGAAATCTCTGACATAAAGATGTCAAACTGCTTAGGTTACTCTTTCAGCCCACAAACCTTATATTGCTCAAGTGGATGCTGTGTTGCGTTCTTCAGAAAACTTCTAACGTTTGGATAAAAAAACCAGTATAAAACCACAAGAGTCCTAATGATTGCATGGAGGAAAGCTAATACATTAGAATAAGGAACAAAACCCAGGTCTGTCCAGAAGACAAAAAGGTTGCTAGCAAATCAGTTCCTTGAGAGCTTAACACTCCTAAAATTATGTAGGTCCCAAAAAAGCTCCACTAAACTGTATCCTCCCACATAGGTCACAAACGCTTCTGTCTTCCCGGTTTGGACTCAAGCAGTAATAACCATTCCCTGACAAAATCATCTGTTTTTTCTGACACAGAGCATGAGGACATGTCAACTGGTTTTTGAATCATAAGTAAAGGTGGCTATAAATGAAAATTATTATTTCTTTAGTCAGATTTAGCTGTGGCCATACCAAGCTCAACAAATAAACAGGTACAACTGTGCTCATGGATGCTGGGTTTAGAACCAGCTCCTTCAGCATCCACACCATTCCCACTACATAAGCCAGCAACAAAAATATCCAGCAGCATTACCAACTACACATCAAATGATTCAGAAAATGTATCAGAAAAGCCAGAAGTTAAATTCCTAATAACCAAATTTAGTTCCAATAAGCAAGAAACAGATGGTAGCTGGAAGCTGTTGGTTCCTTTCATGATCCTGTTCTATGAGTGGGAAAATATAAAACTCCCAAAAGCACTTCTCTTAGTGACAAAAGATGTGAGATAGAAGGACTTTTACAGACGTAATTTTCCCAGGAATCTGTGATTCTACTGCTATGTACGGTATCAAAGCCAAACCAGGACTGTCACATGGTTTCACTTGAGAAATTAAGCAACATTTTTTTAAAGCCTGTACCAGCTCATTAGAAATTCCTGTAGCCCTTGACAAATTAGTTTAAAAGATTAATAGATTTTTTTTGAGAGAATGGATAATTACTATCATCTATTTTAATCTACGCAGTATTGATCCAAGAATGCTACCCAGCCTCTGCTACATCAGCTTAAATAGCTACATGCAATCACCTTATAAATACAGTGGGAGGATGTGTGGGCAGACACCCAAGAAGGGGCTGCACATAATAAAATGTTTCACTGACCTATTGAGCACTGCAGCTATACTATCAGCTTAATGCAAAGTTGTTGTTTGATGGGTTTTGGTTTATTTGGGTTTGGGTTTTTTCCCCCTCTTAAACACAACTAAGGTATAGTTTGAGCACCATAATTGTATGCTTTAAGGTCATGCTTTCCTCCCTTACTATCAATCATGTTCACCAAAACCTTCCCTAGTAAAGTGCAATAATTTGATTTACACCACCCCCACCCCCCCTTTTCTGAACTATTTTCTCATTTGAATAAATAATAAAAAAGGCTTGTGAGATGGTTTCCTCTTGGAAACCAATTAAAAATTCTATGATACTCACATAAGAGACTTATTTACGAAAAAACCATATGGACATCTAACATACAGTGGATGAAAACATTTTAGGGTCTGAAAACCACTATGTACCCCCTTCCCCAAATCTCTTAATTGTCTCTAATCCAAGTGATTCACTTAAACCACAGTAGCCAGGTACAATGTGAGAGGAAGCACCAGTACTGGGGCTCTATGCTGACACTGTGAGAGTGAACCAAGTCCATATAAGTTCCAGAGGATTTTTCAGAAATATTTGCAAGTAACATTTCGTAGCAAGCAAATTACAAGATTCCCACTGCAAACAGAAGCAAAGGTAGAGGAACGCTAACAGCCTCTGAAAATACTACTAAGCTTTAAAGTTGAAGCCATGAGTACATCTAAATTTATTATATGTTAGTATGTTAGTAAAACATAGTTCATGAAGTTGTTTACAAGTTTTAACAGTATAGAGTGTTTTTGAAAGAAAGAACTGGGTTTTATATTCAATACTCTCAGATCCTTATTAAAAAGTGTGTTAGAAAAAGTGCTAATGCAGCTCAAAGCCAGTGGAAATTGAAGAATGAAGATGGATGGACCCCAGGAAGAACGACAGGTTTGCGAGTGTGCAGAACAAAAGAGTATCCCCTCTTTCTGCGTGACTGAATACATACACATTTTAACCCTACAACTATAAACCTGACTGGTTGTATACTGAATCTCTTTACCTGACGCTGTTGTAGCTATTCTTCCATCAGTTACTGCTTTGGAAGAAAGATATGTAATCATCTGAATATCTTCCTTGTCTTTACTGGGATATTCATTACGGAAAGTGGATTCAGTGGATAATGGTGCTGCAACTTCCGAACTACGGCTTAAATCAAGAGGGAGACATGGTCCACGCTTCTCAAGTGACATATGAGCAACATCAGGTACTACATAAAAGAAAAAATGTAATATTAAAAAAGGTACATAGGTCCAACAAACAACAGTTTGGATTGCAGCGTTGCATAACATAGGAACAGCATACAGCTTTAGCTACAGTCAAAATACCCCATTAGATGAAAACCATGAAAGGTCTAATTTTTATGATTCAATTTCTCTTGGCCAGTTCTTTATTAGATTAAGATACATTACCCTCTAATTTTGATGACTGTTGGTTTTGACCACTGATGGAGAACACTTTTCCATCAGTAACTGAAGAGGGAGAAGAAACTTTTTCTACAGAATCATCAGGCAAGGAGCAAGTGGCTAAACGCTGTGATCTTCTTCTCCGTTGGCTATGTTTGTAGGATCTAGGGGAACTCACTGGTTGTGATGGACCTAAAAAGAGATCTTTCAATGTTCATGAAGCAGAGAGATATACCACAAGCTTACCGCAGTATCTGAGATCTAAAGATGGGGAATGCTTTAAATAGCTCTTATTTGCAAAGCTGGTAATCACAGCAGAACTGGTAAAAGTAATTAAAAACTGTGACTACCAGCAGCAAAAAAAGAGTTATGCTCAAGACATGATTCTGCTTTTTATACATTATCAGGGCATCTACTTCCACCCTTGACAAAAGCTGTTGTTTTAGACAAACAGTGCATTTACAATGAGCAAGCCCCCCCATATAACCCATGAGAGTAGGCTACTTATAATGGAAGGGGCAGTAGGATTTAACAGTAAACAGTGCAAATTATTACAATTTAAGATCTAAAAAGTCACGGACAGTGGTAACATACAACTTAAATAATCAAAAGCAGTGGTTAATTTTATATCCTACCTCCTGTCTTCTGCTAACCTGGTATCAATACCCCACCTATTTCAAATGCACACTGCCAATGATGGCACAGTAAGTAGGCTCAAGAACCTCATACATCCAAAAAAAAAAACCAGGGGGGAGGATTGATATAGGTTAATATAGGCCTGATTCATTAAAAACAAAAAACCCACACTCCCCTACATCTCCCCAATTTTACCCAGTGTCACAAACTTTCGTCTTAGAACAACATTTAAGTCATTATTACACTGTAAATGAATGTTTTCTCCTTTTCTTAAACAGTTTTTAGAGTCAAATATGTACAGATTTAAAACAAAAATCCAACACCCAACCAAAAAACAAAGCAAAATTCAATTAGATGTGGTAAAGACTTGAAATCCAAAGATTAAAAGAAAGTACTAAGAACGTCTAGGTTATTTAGTAATCTATTTTTAAATTAGTAAATTTTTCAAATACTGCTACAGAGAAGTCTAACAATCCAAAATACAAACATGCTCAAGGAAAACCACTTACCATTATTTTAGGGTGGGGAGGGAAGGCATATTATAATATAGGTGATCACTACTATTTTGTGGGAACAAAATACAATTTACACCAATGTGTCCTAATAAATAAAGGTGGCTGAATTTGCACCCCTCCCTCTCCCATTCATTTAAAGTTATCTGTGAGAAAAGATTAAAAGAAACTTATCCCCTGGGGGAAAATATCAGATCAAGGTTAAAGGGAAACACATGATGCAGGTATAGTCTTCCACCCTCAATCACTATTTAGAAGTGAAACAAAAATGCAGCTTCTGACTTACTGGAACCCAAGTTTATGTCAACTGTTAGCTTCATCATTGAATGGTCTTCGAGTAACAAAGAGCCTGGTCCTGAACAACACTAAAAACTGAATGTGATCTCAGCCATTATAAAATATTTCAACATTTACAAAAAACCAGACTAGTCAAGGATGCAGCATAAAGCTTTCCCTGTTCTTCCCACACCCAATATTTTGGTACTCTGCAAATCAGTCACACATGTTAAGAAGCCGAACACCCATGGTATTATTCAGAGACAAAGAAACCCCATTTTTTATTTTTTCCCCACCACAGATCTTGAACCCATCTTCTCTTTCACATCCTATTTGAAGGAAATATCAGATAAGGGGAAGGATGCCAGAGCCAAGAGGTACAGCACATCAGCCTGCTGAAGGCAGAATTTCTCAGAGAAGGAAAGGTCCACACCCAAGGTGTATGTCTTTTCTTTTTAATGAATCAGGCCCCTTCAGAAGAGACGTTTGATTTGTTAATACTAATGTGGAAATTTAAGCTGGAGGGAAAGCCACCCACTAAAAGTCATGACTCTATAAACGTATTATTTAACTGTATTATTTCCAGTAGAGTAATTCATGCCTTATTATGCGACTTGACTTTTAAAATAACTAAGCTACCCCTGATTCTCCCACTTGGACTTTTTCTTTAAAGCAGATTCATTTTTAAAAGCAATAGCCATTTACAACCAAAAAAAGTTTCTGTATATCTCTTATAAGTAATTACGGTATTTTTTTTAAAATGTCTGTGCTCACTAGTTTTATTTATCACAGAAGAAGGAAGCTGAGAGACCAGCGTCAAATCCTCGACTGGTATTAACTCTGGGGAAAGTGGTGATTTAGGGGGCTTTATACACCCAGAAGAATCTCCAGATTCTTGTTTGCATTTCTTGCTGCGAGCCTTTCCTGAAGACAAAGTTGAGGATAACAGTGCAGGTTTCTGAATGCTGGCAGAACTGCTAATATCAGCTTCATTTTTTTTCTGACTTTGTGGTTTAGGTGAAATCTCCTGAATAAATAATAAAAAATTGATACTTTTATTTCAGTTTCTTCGCTGTAGTTCTTGTATTCTATTTTGATCTTTTTAAAAGCAACTTTAGTATTCAAAACACATTTTAAAGCAACATTATTTTCAGTACAAATAAAAACTATTTAAAATGCATCACATTAAAAAAAAAAGTTTAAAGGAGCACTATCAAATATTTTCAGTATTCACAACACCATCATACTATCTGAAATACCTGCAAAGAGTCTGAAAACAAAGTATTTTTCTTCTATTCCCATTTTAAAAATTCACCCAAGTTTTTTTAGGTTTCTGTCTCTCATTTTCAGTAGACCAGGAAGGTCAGTGCTGTCTCAAAATATGACTTGGAGAACACTTGTTACAAACTAGAATATATACACTGTTGTACAGTCACAGAGTATCTTGACCCATCAGGATCACTCCCTGCTCCTTGCCAGACTACCTGAAACGAAACCGTAAGACCAAGAGCATTGTCCAGGTGCTCCTTGAACTCTGTTCAGCTTTAACAGTGCTATGAGCAAGCAATCCTTGTTCAGAGGACTGCAGTCGTAAAAGAGGTTGCCAAGATTTTCCCTTCACAGTCATCTCCCTGACCATAGCAAAAAAAAAAAGAAAGTTCCTCAGGAAATCCGTGTTTAACATAAATTTCATTTTTTAGAGAAGAACCTGAAAAAGTTGATAATGCTCCTTTAAGGAATGTCTGAAAACAACAAAAATGTTTCAAATACTGAACACACTCTCACAGAACCCCTTTCAGTGCTGGGAGTCTGGATTTCACCACATTATATGTTTGTGCAAACACATGTAGAAATCACAACTTCTAGCACCACAGGGTTAAATAGATTGCTAACTGTTGAGGAAAAATGAGTAGATAAGAGTTAAAAGTTTTTGAAGAAAAAAATAAAAATCAACATAACACAGCTTTCCAATTTCATCAATTTCCATCCTTCTTAACACACATACTGAAGTACCAGTTTTGGACAATTGGCATGCAGTGATAGTCATTAGCATTTCAGATTTTAACTGGAAGTTCTTCCTACTTCACTGAGCTGTGCATGTGTTTCAACTTGCCCACTAATGGCAAAACTACAACATCTGAACATAATTTCTCCAACCTGTGCCCTTTCTTGTTCCAGTCACATCACACAGCATAGTACCATTTAACAAGACCATAACGAAGTTGAAAGATTTTTCTAGAATCTGTGCACCACTTTATTCAAACTAAAACCATCACGTCTGATGATTTGACGTTATTATTGGGTTTTGTTCTAAATCGCAATTTTATTTTCCACTGGAACTTTCCGTGTTCCAAAGGAAAAAAAAAAAGGCAAACCAAAAATCCTCAAGTGCACATTCTAGATTTGTAAAAGGGCACTCCTGAACGCTACATGAATAGCTTGCTGGAATTATCATGTAAAGATCCGGTGCTAAACATCCCATCGAACGGACATCAGTTCTACCTTGAATAACTCGATTACACATCTATTAAGTGCAGTTGATTCACTGAAATAAAATATTCCATGAACTGTAAAGTATACCTATGCTGGTTATGAGAGGTATTGCCAGAAATTAATTAGAGTCGTATCTTGTAAATAAACAATTTTATTGTTCATCTTCACAGATGTGAAAGACATTACTACAGCATCCATTACTTTCAAATTACAAAGTTATTTAAACAAGATTAAAAAAATTAAATTAATATTTTGATAAGGTGCTTAACCTCTTAACAGGACAAATTAACATTAAAAACCTTAATGAATTAATGTTGTTCATCTAATCAGGTCTTGGTCAAAAGGAAATAAACATGACATACCCTAATACAGTTAAATAAACTACTGTATCTGCAACTAATTGTCTGAGGTTTTGGGTTTAAGACAACTGTAAACT
This sequence comes from Rhynochetos jubatus, assembly GCA_027574665.1. NCBI lineage: Eukaryota > Metazoa > Chordata > Aves > Eurypygiformes > Rhynochetidae > Rhynochetos > Rhynochetos jubatus. The sequence goes on along the minus strand of CM050648.1, from coordinate 10,517,994 downwards.
AAAAATATATAAATATAAATAAAATAAACTTCCATCAACAAAGTCAGTTTTCGGCTACTGGCCTGAATACTTCTACCATGTTCTGCATTACATTACTTAAAAAACCTACAAGATACTTTACCCATTCAATTTTATAGCAGTAGCAGACAAAAGTCTCTAAGGAATGTCAGCTTTGCTACTGGAAAACCTTCTAGGGAGGTTTATAACTCGGCCATTTTAATTTGAATTTCAGCAGAACTTAGTGAAAAAAGCTTTAAGCTCAAAAAATTTCCTCCCCACAGTTAATCATTTAAATGTTTCTGAGGTTTCTGGTTTTAGTTAGAAGCAAAGGAACAGGACAATTTTGGATTTTCAGATGCCTCTTTAAAGGAGCTTAGCAAGTATTTCCAAAACTGAGGTTTTTCAGACCATTAGCATGTAAACAATGACAGAGACATCTTTTTTTATATCTAATCAATAGAACAGAAACAGCCGAGTTACTAAGCCTAAGAAGTAACAAGAAGTTTTTAGTAAATATGCACTGTAGTTTATACTGTTGCATACACAGTCTAAGTCAACCACGAAGTCCCATTCGCCGCGTGGCATTCTGCATGGTAAGATTTACATTGTAATGATTCTTCCAAAAACAACATGCTGTAAGCCATTTCACAGTTTTTTGCACATTGAAAATATCACACACAGTAGCAATAAAATCATAGCATCTTTCATATGCAAAAATTTGAGAAATGGAATGTCACATCAATACATTGTAAACCTTTATGCAAAATATCGGTCAATGCGTTGACACCGTAGTGGCTCAGTCGGCCGTTACAGTGACAGCATTAAAAACAGAAAATCACGTTCCATCGACAGGACTCGCATCCAATGCGGCGTCAATGGAAAAACCACAGCAATGCAATTATGTATCAGCTCTAAAGAACCAGTACAACCAAAATACCAAATCAAGTTTGGGGTAGGGACTGATCATAGAGTGTGCCGGGGCTTAAGAATAGAAGTGCTCTCTTAAGAATTGTGGGCAGCATGGTTGTTTTATTCAAATGCTGCTGTTGAAGAATGAAAATGAATACAAAAAAGCTGTATTAAAACTACATTAAGGCTCTGATTTAAGTAAGTGGAAAACAAATTTATGTCCTGAATCAAGACTACTCTTCATCCTTAGCTTGCTTTACTGTGCTCAGGCATTCAGCCCTTTTAATATGCAAGACAATGCACAACTTGGAGTCAAGCAATGCCTGAACACAACAGAATAAGCCAAAGATAAAATGGCAGCCTTCAGGTACTGCAAATATGCAGGATTAAAAATCAGACCCTTAACATTATTTAAAAGTTTCTTTTTTGTATTTATTAAAATACACACGCTTGCAAAACGTATGGCTCATCGAGCAGTTCATAAAACACATACAAGCCTACGACACCAAATCCTTACAATAGAAAAGGGACTTCTTTTAAAAGAAGTTCTACTTGATGTCAAAAACCCTGTTACAAACACAAATTAAATTTGTGTAAGGGCCTTTTCCTAAGCCGGTCATGCTTCCAACTGCAAAACCGGACCTTGGGACACCGGTCTCCACACATTTATTGCATGGAGACTTCATTTTTCTTTGTTTTCTGTTAGTTTTCTAACACAAGAGCTCATCACTGAAATTCAAGTCAACACTGTGTTTAAAAACAATTCAATTCCAGGCTTCTGGCTCTGCCAGAAATGTAAACATAAGATCAATTTTCAGTTCCCTATTATACCTGAAGGGGCAAATTTTAATGTTGTAGGTACTACATCTCCATGGCACACTCCAGTGGGAACCTTGCAAAAGAATCAAACTCTACCATTTCATACCTGCTCCAGGACTGGAGCTGTTTCTTTGTTGCCTTCCTTTTTTTCAGCCCCATCCACAACAACAGCTTTGGATGCCAATAAACCTTAAGAGAAAAATTGCAGAGATTTTTAGTTAGAAACAGCTTGCTACAAGAATTTGTGGAAAACAAAGCAAAACAGTAAGACAAGAAATATGAACTGCTTATGTTTACAACATAATTCTCTCTGAAACAGCTCCACACAAAGCTGAACACTTTAAATTAGAAGAAACAAAAAGTTAAAGGATGGTCCCATGATGGTGCCCTTTCACAAGGGCTACTTCTCTGGCATTTCCACTAAGATGATAAAAATCAAATTATCAGTTGTAAAATAATGCCTTACTATCCTTTTAAAGCCCAAGCACTTGAGCTTTAAAACAAAGCCTATGATACTTGAGTAGATTTTGATGTCTCAAAATTATTTACAAATGTTTTCTGTCTCTACCCTTTTCAGTCTTTAAGGAATTCCCATCAGAATTTGTATTACTTCTCAACTCTGACACATGCAAACGTTAGACAGAATAGTACAAAGGATTACACTTCCAAATGATTATTCTCATCAGTGGAGCTCCCAAATTACCATGACAACAAGACCATACTGGGAGCAAATACATCAGAATATGTCACTTCATTCATGAGCTCCTATACAATATGAGTAAAATAAAAAAAATCAACTGTAAAAGACAAGGCAACATAAGAAGCAGGTTCTTGTTGGCTAAGCATACAGCAATAGCTTCTGCTATTAGTTCTGCTTCACGCTGTAACTTCAATTACCTAAGAATGCAGAGAAAGAAAAGTGCTTTCTGTCATAAGACAAAGCAGAACGGATAAAACCTGAAAAAAAAAATCACAAACCTGAAAAAAGTTACTATTATAAACCCTGTGAACGTCAATATTGGGAGTGGAGAGTTTAAACCCTCAAAAATAACTTGCGCTGACAGATCCACAGGAAATTCCTATTGCATTCTATGAAAAATTAAATGTGCTTAATTTACAATGCCAAAGGAATTATAAATTAGTGAAGCCTGGGTGCTCAGGAAGCGTTTAGGACATAAAAAAAAAAAAACAAACAACAAAATATGCACACACAAACCAGTGTGGCATTTTGCTAGAGTGCCATCATATTTCAGCATTGCACATTAATTATTAGGTGCTTTTTCCATTTACTCTGGGTTAGATTAAGTTATGCTTCAGTTTAACTGGAAAGTAGTGAGGTTTTAAGTAAAGTTTTTCTGAACACCACATAACAAGAGGTGTAAACTAACCATTTTACAGTTAGATAGGTTAACCGAAAAGCAAAAAACTTTCTTAGTCCTATTATATTAATACAAATAAAATTATCAGGTAGGATTTTCATTCTGCATTAGGCTTCATAAAAGATTTAAGTTTTATTGACTTAAATAAACTTTTGCAACTCAAATTATCCTGTTTAAATTAAGTTGCAAAATTAGCAATGTTCTTTATATTGACAACCACACTTCTACAATGAAAAGCATAAAATAATTTCCAAGCTTTGGTGAAGCAGAGTTTTAAATACTAAACAACAAGCTACAGTCTGTGAGGCAGCTTTTGTGGTTCTACAAACCATAGGTTGCCCAGAGAAGCTGTGGATCCCCCGCCGCTGGCAATGATCGAGGTCAGTCTGGACAAGACCTCAAACAACCTGATCTAGTGGAAGATGTCCCTGCCCACAGCAGGGGGTCAGACTAGCTATCTTTAAATGTCCCTTCCAAGCCAAGCCATTCTATGATGCTATGCTTTTTATTTCTAGCTAGATGGTCAGTGCTCAGAAAGCAAAGCTGTGAAACCAGCACAGACTCCATCAGATCTTTGAATATATAACCCTTCTTATTTCCTTCATCTCAATCCCATTAATTATCTTTTTAATCAATTAGCATGCCTTTAGAAAGGCAAAACAATCCCATAAGCTAGTACAGCACAGGACTACAGGCTCACCATCCCATCAGTAACAGGACCTAACAAAAAGCACGGGGTGGCATAGCGAACCACAAGAGTTTTGTGTTCTGTAACCATGCTGCAGATGTTACGTGTTCCTCTAGGTACCAAGACTGCAGCAGGAGATGTGGAAGCAAGCAGCCCAGAAGCAATAATTGGAAGACAACATTAATACATGCTTAGCAGGAGACATCCTTCACCTTCAGGTAATTTCCCCCAGTGACGGTAGCAGAAAAGGGGCAAAGGAAGCAGCTTTATTTTGGTCAGTGGTGAGCAAAGAATGCCAGATGCAGCTGTGGAAGACAAGGAGAACCTCCCACAACAAATACCGAATGCTGAATTGAAATCCAGAAAACAGTGCCCTTCAGACAGCCTCCTACAACCACATGATTTGCTCCCCATATAGTCATAAGATACTTGGTAAATGAATGTTTTCCTAACAGCCACAATGTTTTCTGATTCTTCTGTAGCCATTCGGAGCAGTACGTCAGCACGATTCCCAACCTTCCTTCACATTCAAAAGCTCACGCCAGAGACACAAATGACAATTTACAAGTATTGCAAGCATAAGAAATAAGCACGTAGCAAACCAAGTTTGATCCTCATCAGTTACATTTTCAAAATGCTCCATTATATATGCAAGAATAAAAAAAACCTACTGTAGTATGAGTTGCAGAAGCGCGTTAATCTGAGAAGAGTTACAGAGAGTAACTATCAAGCATGACAAATTTAATCTTGTAATTAAAGCTTTAATTCACTTTCACTGAAAGGTAACATACTCTCTGCTAGCGGATTATGTTTTCATGGAGGCAGAGACGCACTGTTTGTTATCATTCTAAAAAGTCATTGGCTGCAACATTATGTTTTCTGATGATGCAGTTCAGCCTATGAGCCCATCCAACTGCTTTCATCCTCAAACGTCCTCAGAAACTTCTCCCTGATATTTATTCTAAATCTCCTTGCTTTTATGTTAAACGAGGAGATTTAGATTAGATATCAGGAAGAAATTCTTCACAGAGAGGGTGGTGAGGTAGTGGAACAGGTTGCCCAGAGAAACTGTGGGTGCCCCATCCCTGGCTGTCTTCAAGGCCAGGTTGGATGAGGCTTTGAGCAACCTGGTCTAGTGGAGGGTGTCCCTGCTCATGGCAGGGGGGTTGGAACTAGATGGTCTTTAAGGTCCCTTCCAACCCAAACCATTCTATCATTCTGTGAAAAGGAGAAACTATCAACAATCACAGAAAAATACAGGTTTCAGAGCTACATGTTTTTCAGCTGGTTGTGGTATCTTCTGCTACTAACTGCTATTGGAAAGAACTTCACAGGGCTCTGTAAATACGTATCACTAGTACAGAAAATCTTATACTTCTGCTCATGGCAACAATTACATTGGGACTTAACTGAAGGTGTATGCAGTATGGGCAAAGGAGAGTAGAAACAAAGCTGATAAATCAGACATCTGTTAACTAAACTTGGTACCAGGTGAGAAGCCTTCCAGGAAAGAAAATCCCAGAGAGAGAAGATAGCTTTTTGGAAGACTGCTCCCTTCCTATCATGTTCCATCCTGGCCCATTTCATTTATTTTCTCCTTCAGACTGAAGTAATGATTGAGAGACTGAAACAAAACCACACTTCTTTCATAAGAAAATTGACTAAAGATCCTCCACTGCTGACCCACAAAAGGCTGGATCAAACAAAACAAGTCTGAAAAACCTCTCATCACGCAGTCTCGTAAATCAGGTTATTTTTATCTTATAGAAACGAGTGGGACTTTTCATATGAATGACTACACCCTATCTACTACAGAGACAAACAAGCAAAAACTCACTCATCTGTAACAGAAAAGTTTGGCAGAACTCACACACAGCATTATTTACTCGAATGGTGAGTGGAATGCAATTCTAGCCTACCATCTGTCCAAGGGCCCCTGCGCTAACGGAGGGGACTTCACAACTGTTTTCCACCCAGCTTTTCAAAACACAGTTGATACTTTCCCAGCACAGGTACAGACACATTACTTCATTCTAAATATTGATAGGATCAGTGCTGGCAACACAATTTGACTATTGGGAGACATGGGGGAGGAGGTATACCAACTGAAATAATTTTTTCAGTTAAGTTAAGTAACTTTCTCTTAAATTCTGTAATAAAACATATTTTTCAACTTTTAGATAATTGGTCTTATCTTTATTATTCCATCTCATGTTGTACATCACGTATTCTGTAGCTGCTTACTTGTTTTCCATTAATACCTTTGAGTAATAAATGTAGGGAATTAATGCCATAGATACTAAAAAAATGTTTCACACCTTCATTGCTTTGATTTGTGGCCAGGCTTGCATGCTTTTAAATGACAAACTCTTTTCAGCAACAGTTTTACTTTATGACAAACTAGTGGTGGGTGTCCCTGCCCATGGCAGGGGGGTTGGAACTAGATGATCTTTAAGGGCCCTTCCAACCCAAACCATTCTATGATCCATTCTAAGAAACTATGACAACACATTTAGTCTTTCCACAGCTCACAAAAGCTTTAATTTACAGTGGTAGTTATGTAACTCATTACCATGTTTAGAAGTTGTACAAACCCCAGCTTCACATCATGATGGAGAAAATCATGCAGCTGATGTTAAAACATACTCAAGAAATTTGTCCATTCAGGATGGTCTTTTTTGTTTTTTTAGGAAGGGAGCCAAGTAAAATCTCAAACCATTCTGTGAATTTATGAACAAGGTAGATTTTATTACCATTTATAGATTCCTTTAGAATTCAAAATATGGAAAAGACTGTGGTATATGCGCCTCATGTATGTGATTTTATCAATCTACTTTAGTACCTTTTATGTAAGCACCTATATTTCATTACATTAAAAAGGAAAGAAGTCAATAACCAATAAAATAAAGAAAGGTACTTTACCAGTGATCTTGTTAAGACGAGCTCTCTTTGCCTGAAATGAGTTGCCTAGATTACTTTTCCTCTTGTGAGATAATGTGCTCTCTGCCTGCACAAAGGCCATCTTTGGAACATCCACTACAGGAAATCCTACTTTTAAACAGAACAGAAATCTAATAAAGTCACATAAAATAAATACATACCACCACCAAAAATACTTAAGTATTCCAGAACTTCTATTAGAACACTGCAGTAAAGAAACTTTAAAATTTTATTAAAAATGAAAATGACACATTCTGAAGATTTATTATTGCACGCTGAAGCACTACATGCAGATTACCTCAAGATTTGTAATTTTTACTCAATATTATGAGACCCCAATATTAAAGACTAGTAAAATGAACAAAGTCTTATTAACCCAGAAGTAGTTGCAAAGATCCCTGAATACTGATGTATCATCCATTTCAGAACTTTTCTTCAAACAAGATCAGGGATTATCTCACAGGTAACAGAAGATGCAGGAACATGAACCAAAGGGTACAATGAAGGCATTAAAAACCCCTATGTTCTGCTCTTGTTAGAGCTATGTAGAAGTTTCGCACAGAGAGTAAATGCCGACCAAACTAGCTCTGACAAAAACTGTTTCTGAACAGATCTGTGTTATCGTAATAGCAAGTGAGACATCTTCTTTGAGAAACAGTGGTTATTACATAATTGCAAGATTAAACCCAGGAATTCTACTTCAACATGACAGAAAAATCTATTTCATCTTTTACAGAATCTGGTTTTACCAAACGTGTCACTAGATGTAGGCTCCTCTTCCTTTTTTTGAACTTCCTGCATGATTGTAGAGGTTGAGGTTTCTTCCTTTTTTGAAGGAACTTTTAGCCATTTTCTGTCCTCTTTATCTTTATTGCTGTTTGCGCTGGTTCTAGGTTTACTTCCTGCTTTGTTCTTGGCTGCTGCTGCAGCAGCAGCTTTGACCAAAGCTATCCAATCCTCCAAAAAGGAAAAAATGGTAAGCAAGTATTAAAAAGTGCCTGAGACTCAAATACAAAATACTTATAAACCCAGTGAAACTTCATCTAGAAATGTTTAAGAGCAGTTGAATTTATTTTCATGGCTACTACTCAAACAGTGGTACAGTGTTTCCCAAACTGCCTAGATAAACTTGAAGTATTACCAGTATGTCACATGGATAAAACTAAGAAAATAACCTTCAAAAAAAACCACTACATATAGAACTCTGCTGCCTATCTTATGTGTCAGCTTTAGAAATCCAGGAGCTCCCAAACCCAGAATACCGACTTTTTTCTTACCCTCCTGGCTGTGAAATGCACCAATTCCATCATTGCTTGAACTTAAATGTCATTCAAAGTTACAATCAACTCAAGGCATGGTCCAGCCAGCTGCATGATTGGGCAGAGATCTTCCTGAACTAAATCGATAAAGCAGGGACAACTCTCGCCTAATAAATCTGAGTTTCTAAAGTAACTACAGATAGCACTCTTTTTGTATTACACATGCTAAGTTTCATTCAATAATTTCAACAAAGTGGTCTATAATATGACTGGATTTCACAAGCCACATTTAAGGTAACAGAAGTGCCATTGTGAGAATGGCTTATTTGACTAAACAGAAACATCCACGGAGTGAACCACCGCACATACAGCCCAAATTCATCTACGTTTTAGCACATAGTGCAAGTCTAGCCACCCTGTAAGTCAACAGAGAGAACTGCATGCTTCCAAGGCTGAGCCAAGCTCTTTCCACTAGTTGGGAGAGATCAGACTCCTGCCTTATGTCTCCTGAGCATCAAGGATCAATCTGATTGCAAAGATTTTTAACTTGATCCTTTTTACTGAAGTATTTTTGCAAGTTTTCTGTAACATCAAGGTACAGATTTTTCCCACAGACAAGTTACATGCAATCTGAAAACCAATAGCAATGTTCATCCTCCACCAGTAAGAATTAAGAAACTGAGTGTTTTGAACAATAAATAATTTACTACATGGCAATTTGGCTACAAAAGTATTTGCAGATTTCTGCTACCACATATAAAAAAAAGGATGATAAAGACCACTTTTTTTTGTCTAGTTTCAGATAAGTACTTTACAGACAGCAAAACTTTTTTCCCCAAGTGTAAACAGATTATTTCATGCTAGATTGTTTCCTGTTGTGCTGTTATCATACAGGGTACCTTCAGATATTTATAAATCTTGTTTCAACGCAACTTTTATTCCCACTCATCATGTATTACAAGTCTTCTAAATTTCTGAGGTTTCTTTGCCTTCCTTGATGCGTAAGAAAAGCATAACACAAAATACATAGCATTACTTTCACTTGTACTATGCTTTTCCTTTTCTTTAGCTCAATACATTTAAATCACTGCTTTACATAGGTTATGCTTCTACACTGCATCAAGCTATGTACTTAGAAACACCAACAGTTTTGATTCCTCCAAGACAGTGCTCCATGTCCAAAACAGACAAGACGCATACCCTCAATCTAGCTAGCAGCAGCAAAGTTTGGAAGCGTTTTGGCAATGCTTACACAAGAGGCAACTACCAAGGCCATCTGGTGACATGCCAGCCACAAAGAACGTGTCTAACTGCCAGCTGCATAGTCAATCAAAAACACACATACCTCCTTTTTGGCCAGCCAAAACGAGCACACACATTAGCTCCAGTCCATCCAGAGCCTTGCCCATCCAGCAGGACAAAAAAAGGATTGAGCTATTTGTGCTGTTGAGGAGTTAGATGACCTGAGAGTAGAAGTCTTACACTGTACCCTGGCCAAGGGATGAAGAGGATCAGTAACATGGCTGGAGCTTGGATCTTATGATAAAAGTGGGAAGCGAAGGAAGCGCAGCCTGCATCAAAATACCTTCTGAACAGCATTTTAATTTTCACACAAGCTAAGCACGCTGAAATCAGCAGCTTTCAGAAGATATCGAGCTTCAAGGACCACAACGAACTAAGCACCCTGTTCTAATGACAGCTGTTCTGGTGCAACATCAAGGGGATTTTTGTTTGCATTTTATTTCACGGTATGAATACTCTCCTCAAGACATGGAGCTCGCAAAGGGTAGCAGAAGACATGTAACAATGAAGTAAACAAAGGTTAAACATTCAGAAGCCAGAGCAGAGAGACGTTAATTATGGTGATAGTTGTATTTTTTTTCTAGATTAACATGTAAATTTAAACTCAGTGAAGAGAACCTTGGGTGGGGAGCATGGACAAGATTATCTCAAGAGGTCCCTTCCAACCTCAACAATGCTGTGATCCTTAACTGGCCAGAAACTCTGTGGGTCCATTTTTAGTTTGGCTCCGGAGTAAACACATAGGCACTAAAGTGACACAGTTAATTCCTGCCTTTTAACCTTGAAGACCTGCTGAGCAACTGCTCAGCTGCACAGCTTCTGACATGTGAGAACTATTTAGGATCTAAGATAAGGTGACTACATTTCTTTTGAAGAGCACAGAACTCCTCCTTCAAAAAGACACATTTGTGGCTTTTTTAGAATTGCTAAAAAAAATTAACAAAATATGGGCAAAACACAGTGGGAGCCTAAAGCACAATGAATTCTGAAATCTGTCTCAGGGTCGTTTTAAGACATCTACTCTCATCAACAATAGCAGGACATTAAGTATCAGAAATCCCAGAAACTAGTTGCAAATCTTTAATAGCAGGACTTTTCCCCAGAGCATTCAGTATACACAAAGTCAATGGCCCAATATGAACGGTAGAAATTAATAAAGTAAAAGCAAAGTCCTGCTCAGAGAAGTTTTGCCCTACGTCTCCCTCGCATCCTGATATCGTCCCTCTACTGGCTGTGGGTTTGTACCTCTGCACCAGTTACTCTGCACCATCCAGCTTGATTTCCTGCTTCCCACAGTACCTCACCCCAGTGCAAGTTTCTTATTTACATACAAAACTTTTTCTTAAAAGTGTGTTTTCTTTTATACATTACTAAAATACATCTTTCAAGTAAGCTGAGAAGATTGACAGAAGAAAAAAATATTACTTTATCACTATTGATGAAAACTGTCATTATGCTAATTAGATTCACTAAATCAAAGCACAGGAAATTGCACGATCAAGAAATATGTTAGTAGAAATTACCCAACATCCTTACACATCAATTGGCTAACACACTTGTATTTTAAAATATTCCTTTGCGTAACCTTAAACCTGCAACAGTGGGAAGGCAAAACCAGAATAATTTTAAAATCTAACCCTTGTGCCAACAGCAGAACTCACACAAATGTCCCTTCACCTGCCTACAGTCACCACCGTTTTGCTTCTCTACAGTACTAAAGATTCAGCTGGTTTTCTTCTTCTGACACATCACGACTCCCACACATTCATACATGCATACACATAAAACATCATCGATCTATTGACTGGCTGATTCCACATCAAGCCTGGATTCCTTACCCTTGCCTTTCAATTCTAAACAGTCTGCCCCAACTACATCTTGGCTCACATTGTCTCCTGTCACATCTTCTTTTTTCCTCTGTCCCAATTGCAAATCCATGCTTTTTCCTCAGCTTCCTCTTCCTGTGTGCCAAGTCCCCTCCCTCTCCTTCAAAACCCTCCTCAAAACTCACTTCTTTTGGTTCGATTTCCGTCACTAATCTCAGCTCCGGCGCTATCTGCTCCCTCTCGCGCGCCTAATTACATCGAAGATAAAACAAAAAACATGAAACAGAAAAAGTAAGTTATCCGAATACTTCATATGTGCTCTCACAAGGGCAGTCTCAATATGCCCTGTTTTATATTCTCTGTACTGTTAGCCACATTTCTGTATGATTTCAATTAATTTGCGCTTATCTGCAGAGCAACCTAACCTACAGTCTCATTGCATTGAGCCACACAAATATTTTCCACTCTAAAAATTTTGCCTTTCCACCCTTGCAGCTGAGTCTTGGTAACACACACTGCTGCTGCAACTCGAAAACAGAGTTTGAGTGTCACAGTGTTTACAATCTCCAGGCACATTAAGCTCAAATCAAAGAATTAACTAGTCTATATCCCTCTTACTCCGTGTAATTCAAATTCTGCATGCTTAGCACACACCTTCCAAACAGATCTGGCAAGTGTTAAATTTGCTAATGCACTAGAAATTGAAGTGTGTATCTTAAGCTTACACTCCTCTCAAAATGTTTTATTTTGGAAACAGACAAAAAACCCAAAGTTATAGGTTTAAATTAAGCATGAAGTGTTGGATCTACCAACTCCATTATTTTTCACATCAAGTTACGTTCTTGGCATTTTTTAAGCTTTACAGAAGTTTTAGTAAATGTCTTCTTATAAAGTAATTAATGTAAAAAAGCAGAAACATCCATTTGAGTTCCAGGCTTGGAGAAAGCTCAGTTTCAGATAATTGATTTTCAAACCAATCTTAAATCACATTTTTATTCTTAAATACCACAAATATATTTTGAATAACATGTTACCATAGCATAATGATGTAGGAGATGTTGCAAGAAAAAGTACCTTTGTCTGTGAAAGCTACAGAACTGCACGCTGATCTCTAATTTTGCAAAATGAATTGCTAAGGCTAGTATCAATTAGCATTATAGAAAGCATAATTGGTGTTTTTCTTGCTGCAAGACAACTTAAAATTCTAAATCCATCTCAGTGTAAATCTGACTTCATTGAAGCCACCTACATTCAGCCCCTGAGATGCACAAGACTGACACCTTAACTTGCAAGTACTGAGAAAAATTAGAAATAATAGGTGAGCTGGACTGCCAGCAAGCATGTCTGGACATCAACATGGCTGCTAAGAGATGGGGTTTTTTTTTTAAAGCTGAAAATACCTGTGGCCTAAAAGTAGTAACTGGAGATTAGACACAACATAGCTCCCGTGAAAAAGCACAGGACAGAGTGACTTCATGGTCACAGAAGGGCTATTTCAGTTCAGTCACAACCACATTACCCAAGTTTTCCTTTTGATTATGTAAAATGAAATACTCTAGCTTCCTGCCATACTGAAAGAGTCGTTCGAAATATTATGTACTGCTTCAATTAAGTTGTTGTAAGACTGCAGCAAGAAGCCAGTGTTAGCGTGACTGTGGATTTCAGTTTAATCTCTTTAAGGAAACATGGTTTAAACAGCGCAGTGTTGCCTGCACAAAGCTCCAGTGTTCTCTGCACAGATGATCAGCCCTAGTATACAGCTACCTCTAACCTGGAGACCAAGATACTGAAAGGTTTTCAAGCCAATTTGCTTATCCATCTGCCCTTGTCACAACATGGATTGTTACAACAGTAATTATTAAATACCTGAATTTTGTTTTAAAGTTAGGAGTATTCTGAAGATTGAGAGCAAATCAGAATGTTTTTTTCACACTCCTTGTCTCCGAGTCTCTAATAGTTTCAGTGGACTAATTTCTCATTAACTATGAGAATACAGTTACCACGAAAGATAAATGCAATGGCATTTCCACTGAAAGCGTGTAACGGTTTCATGTTGTTTTTCTTTGGCAAGTAAAGGTATGCTTGTTGACTAAATCACGTCCTCTGCTTCACAGCCTCCCTCAACTTCCACTGAGCATCTTTTCTTTAACAGCAATTGGACATTATCAGAGATAAAGAAATATTTATCTGTCTCAATCCCCAAAGTTCTGATACAGGGGAGAAAACCCCCACAGAACAGTCATGTTAGTAACAACACATAGGCAAAAAGCTACCGTGGTAGCAAACAAGAGATGGGGTGGAAGGAAAAATAAAATATTCAGCAGCACAGACTACTGACAAGCTGAAGCTTTTTCCTAAAAGGACACCAGAGGAAAAATTCTCTGGATGCCTCTGGTTTTGTAAATCCTGCAAGACAAACCTCTGGGAACAGATTAGTCAGTACCAGAGTTTATGGCAGCTAGACATTTAAGACAGAGCCAAGACTAGTTGAGCAGCACACTCTGGGGCATCAACCATAAAACTGGTGAAGCAAGACAGTGCACGATCGAGAATAAAGACTAATCTAAAACTAGTTGGGCTAGATGACATTTTTATTACCTCAAGATATTAAAAAAAAAACCATATAAAATCTAACGAGATACCTAAAGTATTCTTACCTGCCCTTTTGCATCCTCTGGCATAGATTTGATATGCATCCTCTTAAGACATCGAATGACACCATCATAGAACTGTACTGTGAATGTTCCTAGAAGAGGATTGATGTAATCACTATGAGTAGTTAAGAAACAAACACACCTTGTTACTGTGAAAGCTTCAGCAAAATGTTTCATAGGCTATATAAGCAAAGTAACCAGGTGCTACCCACAGTCAAGATCGAGAATTTTAAGAGAAATAAGTGGCAGCCTTGACAAAATCCTGCTTTTATATTGTTGGTCTTTGTCCATTTGGACAATTTCAAGCACATCACTTTTGCCCATAATTCACTGAAAGAATTATGTAATATTTAAGCTGCCACAATAGGGAAATGATTCAATTCACAACCAAATCTTCATTTGCTTTAAACTACCGTAAAAACCTCAACTTTCACTTATGTTCATTAGAAACACCACCGCATTGTGAAGTATTGCATCTAAGGTTCATTTATTTCCCCATTTCCATTGATCTTTTTCAATAAACAGAACTTTAAAGAAAGCTACCATTCCTAAAACGATTCCAAAAACCTACATATGTCATTAGCCCAAATCAACAACAGTACAGAATATTTGTAACACCGTGCAGAGGATGTTCTTCTCATCACTGAGGCAACATCAAGCATTTTGTCTTCCACGAGAAACTCCTATTTTCTCATTTCCCACAGATAAATGATTAACCTCTCAGTAAATTTGATAGAACAGACACACTTTCACTTAATACTGAGGCAGTAAAGAAAACTTTATACACAGGTCAATTTTTTCAGCAGACTACAGCTACAGCATATGCAAAGAGTCCTTAACAATGGACCACACCTGAATACATACCTTCTTTATTAATTGCTTCAATCTTTGCAGGGTAGTATCGACAGTCAGTCCAACGAGCCAGGACTTCTTCTCCAGGTTTAAAATCCTATTTTATACAAATTTAGTCATTAATATTTTAATAATTTTTTCCTAAAGATCATTTAACATTACATGTTACAGAGATTTAATGTAGGAAAAAAAAGCAAGATAGTTTACAAAAAATAGCCAAAGGCAAAATAAATGTGCCACTTACAACAAATTCTTCATCATCTTTCAGCCCTTCTTTCCTTAAGGCTGGTCGCTCCAAGGGTCGTAACCTATTGCTGTCCCAGTAAATCCACTCATCATAGCGATGGCTCCAACGTTCAAAATGGACCAACATCTTCCCCTCTTCATAATCTATCTTCTCAATACGAGATGGATACCTTGAACGATAAACATAAATTGATAAATCCTAAAGCTTTCTCCAAGGTTGGGATTGGGTTGGTGTTTTTTTTTTTTTTTGCATTGTGCTGGTTCCAGGCAGGAACAAGCTCCTTTACTTCACAGTGCTGACAGGTGGCACAGAGGCAGGCGAGAGAGTTGTTTCGTTCCACGGTAAGTCAGGCTTAGCGCACACGCAGTTCTGAAGGGGGGAAAGTGGCCTGGGGGAGGCCGTTAAGGCTTTGGGATAACTGGATGACCAGGTCATTAGCTCTTTTGGTAGCACCTGGCACAGTGGTTAGCAGTGGGTTTTCTCCCCACTCTCTGGCTCTCAAGCTCTCGATGCTCAGGACCTGATTGTCAGTCATCGGGTGATGAGCAGCTGTATTACATTTCTATTTTCAATTATTTTAATTACTTACTAGTAGTAGTGTCTTTAGGATTAATATCACTATAATTTTCATTTATATTATTAAATAGTTCTTTTCTCAACTTTATGAGCTTTCCCTGTCTTTTCCTCCAACTCTACACATCAGCAATACATCATCAGCTTCATCCTAGTCAGATGATTACACACAAACTTAAACTTCAAACTCCCAGGTGAAGACTGGCTAAAATTGATATTAGAAGTTTGTGCTTATCAGTTAAAACCTGAGTTTGTTTAAAGCAAAATCCTTTAAGAGATTTTGTTTACTTGGGGATGGGAAGGATGTAAAATAATTTAAGATGCTTCAATAGTTTAGGACTGCTTTCATTACTTTTATCGTATTAAATGATTCCAGACAAATCCAAGCAATTAATCAAACCCAGAAGTCAACTGAACATTCTTACTTAATCTAAGTCTCTTACTAATTTATAGATCAGCTTTCATGATTTCACTGCCATTAAATTTATTCATAGTAACTATTTTTCAGCAGTCACCTCTCTGTAACTCCACATGCACTAAAATAAATATGTCAGTCTTAATTAACACATGGGTTTTACTCTCAGCAAATAGTGTGTGCGCCCAGTAGAACTAATCAGGACTGAGCTGCAACCAGATCAAGTATTAGGCACCTAATTTTGGGTGTAGCATAGATGCAGTTTAGGAACCATAAAGTTTGAGATTACATTTGTGGGGAAAAAATGGGAAATTTCTCTAATTTCAGCAATTATTATTCAGTCTTATTATTCCTGTTGCACTGGTCATGTATTTTACAAAACTGTAGTAGGGGAGCAAGGAACAAACTGGTTTTGCCACACTTCCTCCACCAAAATTATTCGATTCCACTGTGAGAAAACTGCAATGAGGCAGAATTCAGCTCCTTTTGCCCTTGAAAAGGATTTAAAAGCACAAAGAATCTCATCAAAAAAAGGTTAATTATATAATGCAATTTTCTACAGTTTATATTAGGAATGGTATGAGTTAGGAAAACATGCACTGAAAACAAAAACCACAGCAAAAGGACAGCTGTCTTTCACTTTCATTAAGAGGCAACCTGGTTTTTGTGACAAAGTGCTGCGGTGGAGAACTGTAAGAGAGCAGAGCTCAAGCACCCAATTTCCAATCCTATTGCAAATTTCATCAGCTAGAAACACAACTGACACACAGGAACCCTGTCAACATTTTCAATTATGAGTGCTTTCTCTGCAAAATACTGATGGTGCCAATAATGGAGCCTTTAACACTACATTCTGATTAAAATATAAGTTCTCAGGAAGTACAGGCTTTCCTTGTTTCCTGGTGACTAGAACAGGGCATTAAAACAAAAGGTGTCAATCTCAATTTGCTCTTTCATTTTTCCAGACCTACTTCAGCTGCAGTGGTGTTCACAGCTTACCAACATCTAAGTATCTTGGGCGTTGCTGAATGACAAAAGGTCTCTCTGATTTTCTAGGTTACTCCCGCAACCACTTCAGCCACATTTCACCCTTACATCAGAACACACAAGACAGTCCAACCTCCCGCTGCATGTGTCTCATCCATACATTTCAGAAATGGAAAGCATTTTCATAGCCACCCTTTAAAGTTCCCAAATTCTTTTCACTGAACTTTAAAACCGAAACCAAACACACACACAATGTCTTAGCCTCAAACTGGAGGCTCATGTGCCACCCTACTAACAAAATCTTTTTCAAGGTAGAAGTCGTCCATGGGACTTCCTTCAGAAGAGCAACAAGATCAACTTCCCTTCCCCTTCCAAAGCATTCTGACAACAACCACCTAACAAGAACAGCAAAGCTGATGATATTGTATCAAAACAGAAAGCAAAACTCCTGTGTCAAAACCTGAATCCCATCATTAGCATTCTGGTTTAACTTTGAACAAGACTTCAAGAAAATTAAGTCAGCCAATAGATGGTTTTCCTAAGCCCTGCCTCTGATGATGCTTTAAGTCTACATGCTGCTATGTCTAGAATTTGTTACAAAGCTTCTTTTCATCTTCCTGAGTGTCCCGATTTCAGACTTGTTATAACTAGCCAGCAAGTGTCAGAATAAGCAGGAAGAGCAGCAAAGCAAAGGAAAAAGTAAATTTACTGTTACTAGCACAAATGTATGAATGTGTTACCTAAAAGAGTTCCCAATAGAAAAATGGCACAGAAAGCATTTAAAGGAGAGAAGAAAGGAGAAACACCAGAAAAGCAAGAGGACAGGAAGTGCACTTTGTAGTGATCAGAAAGAAGAGCCTGAGCACAAGCACTGAAGCTGCAGTAGTGAAACAGAAGGCAAGAACGATGGTTTTTCTCACTACCGTTGGAAATTTCAGGTTTATCCCATGCCAGTCAGGTAGTGATGCAAAACTATGGTTATTGTAGAAAATTCAGGGACCACCAGCCAAAAGACAAAGTTCTCCTTTTCCCACCCATCTACGATGCAAATACTCTGTTCCCACTACAGCACTATCCTACAGCAGTTCCCTTGCTAGATTTTTACTGTTGTGGCTGGTAGCTTTCCCAGTAAAGTCACCATTCCAAGCACTGTGTGTAGAAGGGATAAACTAGCAAAATGCGGTACACTGTCCTGGAAAGAGAAAACAGCGTAAGAGTAGGGAAGTAAAATGCAGAGTACAGCTTAGAGATAGTTATATAAAAATGAAGATAGTTAATTAAAATTTAGTAAACCAAGAATCAAGACATTAATATATGAGGGGGGAGGGGAAAGGAAAAAAAGCCACACCCCAAAAGAGCAAAGTTGCATCAGTTAATAAAAGATAAGCAAAATATTGTCTCATTAGGGATCACTCTGAGGAAATGCAGCACCAGGTGTCTTTATTAATTTCTCTTTGATAAATACAATTTCTGCTATTCAAGTCTTCTTAAAAGGTCCACGATACTGGATTTGCACACTTAAACCTTACAACAACCATGTCATCGCACAATGACCTTATTCCAATTATTCACGTTTCTACAATGCATGTTAAGACAGTGTTTGCAAGAGCATAAAGCAAAATCCCGCATTCAGCTCCAGTTCTCAGAGATGGAAGACTTAGCAAATCTCTGAACCACCCAAGCTGTATACGACTGGTTATTAGGTAAGCCAAAAATAATTGTGTATGGATTTAGCAACAAGATATTACCCCCAACATCCCCTAAATTTAGCCACACAACGTGCCACAAATATGTATAAACAGTAATATTTCACAATACCGATCCCAGAGTGGGAAAGAGCAGAGCATATGTATTGCAGAATTCACTACTGAAAGTTTTACGCTGCACAGAAACATTTTTCTGGTGTTAGAGAAATTGTATATTTACTGAATACTGTTTCAGAAATTATGAAATTCATAAATGTATGAAATAAAACAAGTACACATTTCCTTCCAAGAAAAGATAAAATGGCAAAGGGCATCTTTTAACCTGTCTTTTTAAAGAATTCTAGTAACGATGCATACAGAAAAGCTTTTACTATGGCTAAAACGATTGTTTATATTTATTCTGTAGAAAAAAGATGAATATGAAGATGGTTACATCTCACACACATCAGAAATTTTACGTACAAATTCCTTCCATTGCCAAGCGACAAGTAAGCAGTTCAATAATGAAAGTGTTCTTTTCATGGGAAGAAACAATAACCTGTTTTGGGTGTGTTTTTTTAATAGCATGCTGGAAATAGTATTTAGTAATTCCAAATAAACTCTCATCCAAATTTCAGGGGGTTTTGTTCTTTTTTTTTTTTTTTAAAGAAAGAACAGGAAAACTATTGTTAGCTGATGGTGCCTGCCCAGTTTACATATTGCATGCTCTCCATTCTCAGGTTCCAGTGATTGCAACCCGTTAGAATTATGCAATAGTTTTGTAAACCTGCAAAATTTAACACGTCTGACCAGTGCCGCTCAGAATAAATTTTGTAAGACAACAGTAATGCTCCAATGTTCATGGAGGAAAAATTAATGGGAAACTTCCAGTTTTCATTTCTTGACAGTGTAAACAGAAAATACCTGTTTCCTCCAATGCACTCAACACACATTAATGGCCACACAGAGAGTACTTCCCTTTTTACATCAGCACCTTCATTTTGACCCTTCAAAAGTGACTAACAAGTGGTGGGTTACGGTGTTAGGTGGGATAACTGTTATTTCAAACTGTAAAAATGGATGCAAAAGCATTGGTAAGTTTGCACCTAGGAAGTCTAGAAACAGACATGTACTTCCTGCATTCACAATAATGGTATGAAAAAAAAAATCTTTCCTTCAAACTTATAAAGGATGTAAAACCAAATACCTCCCATTCTGATTTGTCCACAAACAGTCTTCTGTTATCTGCAAAAAAGCCTATCTCCCCGCACATTATTACATATATTGTATTATATCAATATAAAGCAAGAGTCTTCATATTAGTTTCAAATTCAAAATCTCATCCAGCTCAAAGCCTCATCCAGCCTGGCTGTCTCCAGGACAAGGGAGTTGGAACTAGATGATCTTTAAGGTCCCTTCCAACCCAAACTTTTCTATAATTCTATGAAACACCTAGCAGCCAAGCAACCCACTCAACTGAAATCCAAAGCAAGGACTGTACAAAATAAGGTTTCTCAAAGTCTTACAGGGAAAAACTTTCCTCCATACTGAAAAAAAAAAAATAAGAAAATCAATCCAGTTGATCAAATGCATCAAGCTGAAGAGCTGTTGTTCTGATAACTTCTAGTACACTGTTTCCATTCCAGAACTGCAACACGAGCCACCTGTCTGTACATACTTCACTACCTAACTTGTAGATTAGATCAAGCAGATTAACAAAGACTATGGTCTCAGACCAAAAAAAAAAGGGTTGATTTTTTTTCCCCTCCCCCAAAACAGCATCTGGCACTTACGGGATAACCAGAAGAGAGCTAGAGCCACAAAAGACACAAGAAAACAGGAACAAAAAGAAGAGATGCATCTGTAAATACATCAACTTTGCAGAGACTGTGTCCTATTTGTGGGAGCTAACAGCTCAAGAACCAGTCTTACACATGGGCACATACTTGCAGGTTACTGCCATTTCAATTGTTTTGTCAGTGACAGACACGGGAGGCGTGCACAAGTATCAGTTTTTGTATGAGGTCATTGGATAATTCCAGTTGGAAGGGACCTCAGAAAGCCTCTAGTCCAACCTCCCACCCAAAACAGGGGCAGCTATGGAATCAGAGCAGGTTTTCCAGAGTTTATCCAGCCCAGTCTTGAAAACCTCCAATGTTGGAGTCGCCACACACTTTCTGGACAATCTGATCCACTGCTTGACTGTCCTATGGGGTAAAAAGATTCTCCTTGTACCTAACCTGCATCTCTTGTTTCAACTTGTGCCTGTTGTTTCTTGTCCTCCAACCACACACTAGTGTGAAGAGCTTGGCTACGCCTTCTCGATGACATCCCTGTCATCCCTTCTCTCACCTGGAGAAGGCTTCAGGTGACCCACTAGCAACCTTCCAAGCTGAACATGTCCAGTTTCCTCACCCTCCCTTAACAGGTTATGAACTCCAGGCCCCAGATCATCTCATATATATTTAATAATTATCTATTATCAACCAATCCCACCTCACTCTTTGCTGACAGATAAGTATATTGATTTTTTTATTGGAGTTGCATTTCAGCTTGCTTAAGTGAATTTGAATTTAACAAGTTGTACGAATTCATTCTGCAAGATGCCCTCCCCTGCAACAGGATACTTCTCTTGCACTTGACAGATAAGCAATTGCAGTTACCTCCGCAATAATGCAAAAATAAACCCGTTCGTTGACCGTCCGTCTTTGCTGATCAGTTTGACCAGGCTTTCCTCTACTCGGTAATCATACACGCCAAATGCTACCGGTGACCCAAACACTGTTTGCAAACACTTCCTCGTCTAGAAGTACGGTGGGTTTAATAGCCAAGGTATATAACACCCTATCCAAAGTTTACGCAACTCGAACAGGACACCAGATTCCATGAGACGAATTTCAGCAACTACTGCATAGATGAAAATTTAAGACCTGCAAAAGTGCCTCAGAAAGCAAAAGTACATCAGAACTTTACTATATTTTTTCCCATCCTCTAGCAGTCTTTCTTGATTAAAGATTTTAACTGGTCACGAACACTGGATGTATAAATAACCGCAGGCTTTCAGAATAGAGAAAAAAATTAAAAACCTTTCAAAGGCTATTTTTTCCACAAGTGTTCTCAATTTATTCCTTGTAGAAAGACTGAGCTAAGCAATACTACAGCTCTTCAATTTTGATTTTGTTAGAAAATATAAAGAGATCTCATGTGAGTTCAGCAACTTTTATTTTCTTTGAAGTATGTTCTATTTTTACATCCAGATGAGGGGAATGCAGACAGCTTATATATAGAAAGAATTTCAAAAACATCCACCACCCTCTTATGTAACACAGAGCTAAGAAGAAAAATTTAAGAGTCACGTGGACTATTATTTGAGCCCACGTCACCTTAATCGTAACATGATGGTAGGCCTTCTCTAATAAGCTCTTTGGTTACGTGCATGAATATTACTTAATTTGAAAAAGACTCCTGTCTTCAGTGTTACTGTAACTGCAAAATTTTAATATTAACTTCCTGCTCCTGTATATGGCACCACAGAAGTTTATGTGCATATCAACTTGACCAGCGGTCGAGGTGATGAATTAATTCCTAGGATGTTCAGAATAAATTCTATTTGCCTGAAAATACCAAGCAATTCAGCTGCAGAGCTTGTGACAGGGCCCATGCCTGACAAGGCCGAGTCTAGACAAGGACTCCAGAACATGCAACCCTTCCAGGTGTGAAGGCTGGGCAGACCTGATACAAATCATACAGGGGATAATCAGTGATCTTTTTTTGATACAATTAAGCTGAAGCTATTTTTACATACCAACTTTTGCATTCTAGTTACATCAACCAGTTAACTGTAGTAAGAGGAGATGCTATAAAAAGTTGTATTAAAGTTATTTTATTTTTATACCACTATTCAGGCAGTTTCATGAGTTCAGCATTCACCTATGGAAACGGCATTTTGAAAACCCACCCTACAGCAAGAGATAAGAACAAGGACTGTTCTGTAAACCGTATGTTCCTTTAGAGACCGTTTATTAAAATGCACGCTTTTGCTACAATTAAAATCAAAGCTCTACAGGTAAAAAAGTTTAACTCAACTTTTTATATAGAGCACGTAACTACTAGGATAAACATGTAAATAGTACACAGACTTCTCTAGCACATAACCTGGGAGTTGGCAGGATCAGATATCTACATGAACATGTTTTCTTCTCCAGGAATCCAACAGAAAAGCAGGTATAGGCCTCTATATTTCCTAGCCCTACTAAATCAGAGAGCAAGAAAAGCTTGTGGGTAGGAGCTTTAACAAAAGCACGTATTTTTCAAACTGAAATGCTATAGCCACCAAATACCGTGAAACTAGCCCATTTGCGCTAATAAAATAGTGACTAAATTTATTTCAAAAGAACAACCCTTCTCACAACACATATACTGGGTAGCATGGTCCTTGTGCCCACAAATTTCCATTTTGTAGTGTTGACTGTTACTGAAGATATGACTGGGTGACGCAGAGTCAGAGTTTTAAGCCCTTCATTCCTCCAACTGTATGATACAAATACAATCGTACTCACCCATTCCATGAACTCCAATCGAAGATCGGGTTCACGTGGAATTTTTTAAAATGTGGATGTGGGGGTTTTTAAAATCAGTTTCGTGAACCTCTTACGTGCAATAACTGAACACAAAGCAAATTCGCTGGCATGCCTTCAAACTAAAAAAGAAATCTTTCGGGGCAGAAGTGTGCCACATAACACACCCATCACCTCACACATGACACTGCGTTGCACACTACTCTGGAAACGCTCTTTGCTTACCATGGCTGCACAGGAAACTAGAAGCGAATGGACTAAAACCTGTACAAAAGCTTTGTTTGATTGCTGAAGAAAGAACATTTTCCTTAAAGCCAACAGTTCTAACAGACTTACTACGTGGAAATTTGCAAAGTTCACATGTGAAACAGTCAATTAGTAGGTGCACCAAGTTTTGTAATTAGACATCAAAACATACAATAAACACAACACAATTATGCTCTTTGCAAATACCACAATGTCTTCCATACCATTTCTGTAAATAGTCCAGTGCCTCCAAACGAGCACCAATCTCAAATGTGATTCCAGGACGATTTGGAGGCTTTTTACTCATCTTGGAATTTTCTTTTTCAGTGCCTTTGGAGGAAATTAGAAAGTCATATTAAAACATATAGTGTTGCCTAAAACGTGTCACTGACAGCAAATACATTCCAAAGGGTGAAAAAAAAGATATTCAAGTCCTATGCTGACTGTCCATTAACTGCTTAGTTTTCGTAAGTATAGTCAAGGACCAAAGAGGGCATTACAGAAAATCATGTATTTTTACACATATTTCTTTCCCTTCAAAAAGAAAAAAAAAAAAAAAAAAAGGTCATCAACCTTAAGTCAAAAAAAAAAAATAGAAGAAGAGTCTGGTGCTCATCTCTGGAACTGTACTACACTAGTTCCTTGACATCTTTTTGGAACATAATTTAAGCAATTACCTAGAAACAGCCTGTGTTCTCTCCTCTGGTGTGGAAAAGGTAAAAAAAAAAAAAAAACAACCAAGAAAAACGCATCTTCCCGAGAACAGAAACGACAAGCAAGATGAAATGAGGAAAAACAAAAATAAACAAACAAAAAAGCTGTCTTCAGCATTTCTATGCACTCTCAAGTCTCGCTCACAGCACTCGTCTGAGTTTCATTCACAGGCATCTCTCAATTTTTGTTCGATAACTCAGTCACTATTAAAAACATCACTTCTCTGTCCGACTACTTTCGCGATAATCGTGCCTTTCTGATTCATTACCTTGATCATCCCGGAGCAGAGAGTGGCTCGCTGCTGGGACCGCCGGCTCCTGCTGCATGCCGGCTGAGAAGCAAAGGTGCCGGACTGCAGGGCCACAGCCTGCTCCGTCCGGACTGCGAGGGGAGCGGCAGCCGGACCCCGGCTTTTAAAGCGGGGCTGCCTTGCCAACGCGGGGAGCGCGATGCGGGGCAGCTGCCTCGGAGGCGGTGGCCGAGCTGAGGAAGCCCACGCCGCTCCCCGAGCGCGGAAAACACAAAGGGGTCCTCCCCAGCCAGGCTCGGAGCGCGGGAGGGCCCCCGGACGGCGGGGGCTGAGCGCTCCCGCAGACTCGGGGGGAGGACGCGAGTGGCCGTCCCCGGCCGCGAGGAAGGCCCAGCGCAGGGAGGGCCGCGGGCGCCGCCCCGCCAGGCCCGGGCTCCGTGAAGGGGGGCGCCGGAGCCCCGCGCCGCGCCGGGCCCGCCCGGAGGGGGATCGTCGCCCAGGGCCACCCGACCTGTCGCCTGCGTCCCCCTCCCAGCCCAGCGCTCCTTACCGCCTCCTCCGACTCACAAGGCAGCGGCGGGGCCTGTGGGGGTTCGTAACCCCGGCGCGGCGCCCCGCTGCTCGGCGCGGGGTGTCCGGCGCGACGGCCGCCCTCACAGCCCCATCCTCCCCGCGCCCCGTCGCCGCGTCACCACCCCGCGACGAGCCTGCGAGGCGCGGCTCGGCGCCGCCATGCCACCGCCCCCGGCACGTGACTGCGGAGCCGCCGCCGCGTGACGCTGGGGGTGGGGGGGGAGGAAGCGAGGGAAGACAAAGAAGAGCGGTTGTGCGCATGCGTGGGAGCGCGCCGGGGGTTGACAGGGCCTCTCGCCCCGCCGCCGCGGGTGGGTTGGGGCCGGGGGTGATGCTGTGGGGGTGACGCTGTGGGGGTGAGGTGTTGGCACGGCGTCGTGGCTTTCCCTGCTGACATCGTACGCTGTCAACCTCAGCCACAAAAATAGGGATGAGGGAGAAAGCTGGGGTGGCCAGCAAGGTGGCTGTGGCCAGTGGGGCAGACGCCCATAGGCCTCATCGCGGCTGGCGTTCACCTCCCGCCTTCACCCGTGAAACCGGCTTGACCACCCACGGGTTGTCCCACTGCCGTTCTTCCCAATGGCACCCTCACCCCCCGGGAGTGGGGACTGAGCCAGCAGCTGGGTGGGTGCTTGGCTGCTGGTGGGGCCAACGCACTGCTGACCCCTTGGCACCCAGCGTGGGTGTCCAGATGAGCAACAGGTTCGGCCAGGCCGTACTGGGTTTGTAGCTGTTACCCGCTGTGGCTGATCCCAGGGCTGACCTCTTCGCTCCCTTTCCTGCTGCACATTAAACTCGTGGCCACCCGAGTGGCTGGCTGCTGCCAGCTTTGGCTGGTTGCCCTGCGCTTATCACTGTGTTTTGCTTTACCTGGGAGACCTGTGATAATAGCACCAGCCTTGAACCAAGTCTGGCATTTGACCCTGGCATTGCTGCTGTCCCAGTACTCTGGGATCCATCCTATGGAGACCATCTCCTCCAGGACAGATGTTTCCAACCTTGTAATGGCAAGATCACGTCGTCACATCTCCATGAAAGTGAATCAGTAAGATAACAGTCAAGTTTCCACCAGGTAACAATAAACAAACATAAGCTTTCCTAGGCACAGTGGGTTTCTGGACACTGCAGATTCTGGGTCACAGTCAGTTTGTGAGTCTTCTCTACCAAGTGACCTAAAAGATGAACTTTTTCAAGTGTGTTGGGTTTGCATGGCAAGGTTTTGGCTGAGGGGGGGCTACAGGGGTGGCTCTGGTGAGAAGCTGCTAGAAGCTTTCACCATGTCCAATGGAACCAATGTGAACTGGCTCCAAGACAGACCCACCACTGGCCAAGGTTGAGCCCATCAGTGGCAGTGGTAGTGCCTCTGGGATAACATGTTTAAGAAGGGGAAAAATACCCTGTGCAAAGCAGCCAGAGTGAGTGAGAATATGTGAGAGGAAGAACACTGCAGACCCCCAGGTCAGTGGAGAAGGAGGGGGAGGAGGTGCTCCAGTCACCAGAGCAGACATTCCCTGGCAGCCCATGGTGCAGACCACAGTGAGGCTGTGACCTGCAGCCGTGGAGGGTCACTGGGGAGCAGAGACCCACCTGCAGGCCAGGGAGGACCCCATGCCGGAGCAGGGAGATGCCCAAAGGAGGCTGTGACCCCGTGGGCTGCCCATGCTGGAGCAGGCTCCTGGCAGGAGCTGTGGCCCCATAGAGAGAGGAGCCCAGGCTGGAGCAGGTTTGTTGGCAGGACTCGTGACCCCGGGGAGACCCAGGCTGGAGCAGTCTGCTCCTGAAGGATGGCACCCTGTTGGGGGGACCCCACACTGGAGCAGTTCGGGAAGAACTGCAGCCTGTGGGAAAGACTCAAGTTGGAGAAGTTCGTGGAGGACTGTCTCCTGTTGACGGACCCCATGCTAGAGCAAGGAAGAGAGGAAGGAGGAAAGATCGACAGATACGATGTGTGATGAACTGACCGCAATCCCCATTCCCCATCCCCTTGTGCCACTTGGAGGGGTGAGGGGAGATAGAGAAAATCAGGAGTGAACTTGATACCAGTAAGAAAGGAGGGGTGGGAGGAAGGTCTTTTAAGATTTTTCTTTACTTCTCATTACCCTACTCTAATTTGATTCATAATAAATTAAATTAATTTCCCCAAGTTGAGCCTGGTTTTCACCCATGACGGTAATTGCTGAGTGATCTCTCCCTGTCCTTATCGCAACCCACGAGCCTTTCCTTATATTTTCTCTTCCCTGCCCAGCTGAGGGAGTGATAGAATGGCTTTGGTAGGCACCTGGCCTCCAGCCAGGGTCCACCCGCCACAGTCCCTAAACAGCAGCAGGTCAGACAGGACACAGTTTATGTCGTAGCCCTTGGGCCTGTCCAGCAGGACCAGCTGTAATGCTCTGCACCGTAGCTGGGGAGCATGGCCTTGTTGGAGCCTCTGGCAGAAAACACCGGGAGTGACGGGAGGCCAACCTCCAGGCTTCTGGAACTGGGGATATCAAGGACCTGAGGTACCTGTGCTGCACTAGATGTTCATAGGAAAGGTCCCCTCTACACCTCGTGCAACGCATGCTGCATGGAGTAAGTGGGTAGCATTCATCACGCGCTGGGCTCAAATGGGGAACCCCCACTGCCCATGAATCCTGGAAGAGATCGCTGGCCAGGAGGCAGAGATTTTGGAACATCGCCTGAGGAAGTGGCTCAGACCCTAAGGCCCCCACTATATAACACATCAGCAGAAAGTGAAAGGCAATATGCTGTGTTTACCAGTGGATCCTGTTGGGTTGTGAGAAGCCGTCAGCTGTGGAAAGCTGCTGTTTGGGGCACAAGTCACGGACCAAGGGAACTGATTGGACTTCTGTGGCCACTTGGGGGATGTCCCACAGACTAAGGGAACAATATCTGTGTGTATGTCAAAGGACGAGGAGGGGGGCCATGATTGATGGGGATGTACTGAAGAGTGTAGGACTTGAGTACCATGTAAACGGCATGGAACAAGGGGTGGAGGTTGTACCAGGTCTGGCTGGGATGGAGTTAACTTTCTTCATAGCAGTTCATACTGTTCTACCATTTGTTTTGGATCTGTGGCTGAAACAATGTTGATAACACACCAGTGTGTTGGCTATTGCTGAACAGTGCTTGCACAGCATCAAGACTTGGGTTTTTTTTTCCCACTCTGCCCTGCCCCCCACCCCAGTAGGTAGGCTGGGTGTGGGCAAGAGACTGGGACGGCACACAGCCAGGACAGTTGACCCAAACTGGCCAAAGGGATACTCCATGCCATAAAATGTCAACGTCAGCAAGAAAACCTGGGGCAGAGGAAGAAGGATGGTTGGGCGTTTGTCCTCTAATGTGTCCGTTGCTGGGAGACTGGCTGGGCATGGGTCTGCTGGTGGGAGGTGGTGAGTGATTACCTTTGCTTTCCTTGGTTTTTTGCGGGGTTGGGTTGTTTGTTTTATATGTGTTTGGTTTGGGGTTGTGGTTTTTTTCCTTCACTTATTAAACTGTTCTTGTCTGAATGTACGAACATTCTCACTTTTATTCTTTCTATTCTCTCCCCCATCCCACTGCCGGGGGAGTGAGCGGGTGGCTGTGTAGGTGTGTGGCTGCTATCCGAGGTCAACCCATCCGCTTTGGTTATTCCCTGCGAGGCTGCCTCACACTTGAAGAGTCTTTATAGGGAGACTGTATGGTAGGATATTTTAGAGTATTTAGTTGCTACAGGATTTTTTATTCCTTCTTTGATTTTTCCCTGTTCCCATTTTCTGGGTGGTGGTGGCAAGCAGGAGAGACTGAAGGAGGAAGGAGGCTTAAAGAAAAACAGCAACAAAACAGAAGCAACAACAAAAAAGAAGGGAAAAATGAAAGCTCATCTGCACACCCACAAAGGAGCACAGAGACACAATAGCAGAAGGGGGACCCCAAATAGTACCCTGACCCAGCAGCTTCCAGGAGCCATCAGCCCATTACAGGCCCATTTTCTCAAGCCCAGAGGAGCACACACGGGCACAATGGCAGGTGGGAACCCAGACTAAGAACACAGAGGACAGGAAACATGGACACAGGGTACTACGTGTGACTCTGACCATGTTGCCTTCAGAACAGCAGAAGTCTGCTGGTGGTCCCGCAGTACGGAGCAACGTTTTGTTGTGCTATTATCAGGAGAATTAGGAAGTCAAGGACCCCCAGCCAGTGTCCCCATTTCTTTACTGCCATTTCAGGTGTAACTTCACCTGCCCTGATGTACCCCTGAAGGCACCATCAGCCCTTACTGGCCCTGGCCTGCCTACCCCAGTGCCTCCCCCACCCTGCCCATGGCCCAGCATCCCATTTCAGATACTGTGTTCCACCATAAAGCCAATGAGGAGCAAGTTTGGCCAAGACCTTTTTTTTTCATTCTTTTAGCACAAAAATGGCTTAGATATTTAGTTTCGTCTCCTAGGAAAACAAGACTTACATGTCTGCATTGCATGTCTGCCTTCCCTTTTCCCTTTCTCTACTTACTTATAAAACTTCTGCCTTACTTGAATCTTGACAGAGGTCTCATCATATTATCCTGACCTGTTTTGTTACAATGCTCAACCAGGCAGGGAAGAGTGACTGCGTCAACCACTCCATGACGAAAGGTCCAGTGCTTACTCTTCTTCAGACCCCAGAACATAAGGTGGCAGAGATGCAGGAAAGGAGATTTCATTACTTCTGCTCCCCACAACGTTTGGTGTTTAATCTTGTCACGAAGCATGTCTTTAGCACTGTGAATATTATACAGACCATAAATTGGAAACCAAACTGGATAGGAGATTTTATCTTGCCAGTCAGTGACTCACAGAGACTTGGAGGGGGAAGAGAGGATTTCATAATCAGCTGAGCATGAGCTCATGATGTGCTGTTGATGCTGAAAAGACTAATGCAGTCTTTGCAAAGCACATGCACATGGAAATACTGAGTAGGAGTAGAAAGGTGACATTATCTCTGCACTTGGCACCAGCATGTTGTTATTAAAATAACTTACTGTTCAGAAAAGCCATCCACAAACTGGAAGGGTTCAGGAAAGATCTGGGAGAATGATCAAGCACCTGGGAAAAAAGATATTATGGTGAGACACTCAGACACTAGTTTATTTTGCCATTTATTTCTTCTTGTGGGCGATTGGATTAGTCCATAAAAGAACTACTTTAAATGTCAGATATTACAGTCACAAGGTGACAGTCAACAGAAAAAGCTTCATCTTTGATCTTTGTTTTTACCCTTATTATAGGAGAAAGACATATTTAAAGTGACTGCTGGTGCTTGTATTTAAATGGTGCCTGCACAGCCTCAGCCTAGCAAACATGCAGCAGCACCTCTGCCTCGCTCTATCTGTCTGTGTAGGCGGCTTGGTCACAGCCCGGCTCAGCTCTGTCATCATCTGTCCTTTTCCTGCCACCTCCTTGGTCCATTTTGACACCCTGTCTGTCATCGGTTGCTTTGTCCTCCTCTTCAGTTTCTCTGCCTTTCTTTTTCTTTCATCCCAGAAACTCCCTCCTCTGCAGAAATTCCTCCCTTTGTTTTGTGAAGATTTCCACTGTCTCACCAAACACTTTTCCTTTTAAAGCCCTAAGTTTTCCAGATGCTGGGAAATATCCTAAAGTGGCTGAGTTTTGGAGCATCTGGCCTTGTATGGGAAAAGAAAGTAGTTAACACAAATTGCCGTAGACGCTAAACAAAATAGTAACCCCATGGGTTTGGGACACCAACCCCAGTCTTTTCCAGTTCTGAAAGGCACTGGAACTGGACATATTTTACTCAGTTGCTCACTGGTTCTTTGCAGAATGCCTTTAACTCAGTAAATGGTTTCTCCCGGCGAGCTGGCTGTTTGCTGACAGGTATTGCAACCACAGCCCTGTATTTCACTGCATGCTGGAGCGGTGACATGAAGCTGTAAACCAGAAATAAGGTTCCCTACTAGCAGTGTTGTAAGGGTGAAGTACGGTAAGATGAGGATGCGAAGGACTGCGACCTGCTAATGCCAGGCGGGTAATGAAATTTCCATTTATACAGGTAGTTCCAACGTTAGTGAAAGAGTCCCAGATCCATGCAAAGAAAGAAGACTGACTGTTGATGGAGGTTAAGGGAAATCCTGGGAGGCAGGTGGAGTTACTGCTTACCAGAGTGGTACCTCCTGATGCTCGGCGTTGCTGAAAGGGAGCAGCTACCCATTCTGGATGAAGGCATCTTTGCTGTGCCATGTTACAGCCCAGATAAACAACTTTCTGTGTATCCATTTGATATTTCTTGGGGGCATACTCAACCTCTGCTGTGCTGTGAATATTGTTTTGCAATGAATGTTAGACCTCCTGAGATTTAATCGTGCCTTTGCCTCAGAAACAGTGCTTTGCAATGTGTTGCTTACTTCTGCCTTACATATTGCAGCCGTATGACTTGGATTGTGTTTTGGGTGTTTTTTGGAGGGGGTATGTGTAGATTGAAACACATCAGTAAATATTTTACTGAAGTTCTTTTAAAAGCCTTGGTGAGAAAAACACTGAACACTGACCTCAGGGTGGGTAAAGGAAAGGGACACAGGAATGTCCTGCCAAGACTACGACTGTGTTGGAGTCACTGTTTGAGCACTCAGCAGCAGGATGTTTATTGCAGTCATAATGATATTGGGGAGCACTGTAAGAGGCAAAAGATTAACAGGCAGATCACTGCAAAACATGCAGACCAGCAAGGACAGTCTTCTAGTAAGATTGCCAATATGAATGTGTAGAGAGAATTTGCAACTTGGACCAAAGGAAAACAGAACTGCAAAACTCGCTTCCAACCCAAACCATTCTATGATTCTATGATTTTCCTGTCTCTGTGGTTCTGTGAAAACTGAGGTTTCCTCAGGGGCTGAAGGATGATTGTCGATTAAGAAATTAGCCCTTAGTGTCCAACACTGCCTGTAAAATTCTTGCAAAGCACTTGTTTGTGGGAGGAGTCACTTGTTTCTTGATACTTGGCCATTCTGTCTGTGCTGGCATTGCATGGACAGGTTCCTGGAAGGCTATCAGAGTTCTGGTCTCTGTCCTCAATTGCCTTGTAGGTCACATTGATCTTTATGCAATGCTGGATAGTATCCAAGCTATAAAACCATGCTGCCACTTGTGTATCGTGATCCTTCACTGGATAGCAGGGCTGCCTGTGGTTTTTCCTCTCCCTAGCAGTTGAATTAGTCCAGGACATCAGTCTGAATCCAGCTGGAAGTGCCTCAACTAAGTATGGCACAAGCATAGCTGGAAAAATTGCAAACATTTCCAGAAAGGTCTGTGGACTCTTGGTACAAGCTTCACAAAATTAGACTTTGCTTAAATACTGGCATACGGGCAGAAAGGAACTAAGTCACTGCCAGACTACAGTGGTTATTTGCATACAGATAATCAGCTGATAAGGTTCCTGTGTAAAATAGCTAAGAAGACAGGCATCATATTAGAGTATCACTGTCAATTGTTATTTGTCTTCATTTATGCATCTATCAGTATGATTTATTATAGAAATGACCAGGACATCAGTATCATTGGTATTTTGACAGTGCCATTGTCTCAGGAACCAGCGGTTCTCAACTATAGATTTTCAGCATATATAAAACATATTATGATCCTTTCGAATTATATGTTGGCCAAAAGTCTTCGCTGCACATCAGTATAAGACTTTCCATCATTGGTCTGGGCAGATTACGTCAGGACTGTCACAGAAACATCCAGGGTCTCAGGGACACTGATCAGCAGTACATCACCGCCTCCACAGGAACTTCAATTTTCATTTTGGGATTCATAACGTAGCAAGGAAACTCCCACCCAAAGATTCAGATTTTATGTGTCTAATTGGAACAGCGAAGCAGTACCCTAAAGCTGTGTGTATCTAGGTGGCCTGTTCAGCTTTCAGCCACCAACGTGCTGCTATGCAGCTGGTCTGTCCAGCATTAACTGCTGAGATATGGAAGACAAGGAATGTGGGAAATCCTAGTCTTCACCATGTCCTATGGGGTCTTCCTAGGTTGGCTACATTGTGCTGGGTTTTGACATGCCCTTTTATACTCTTTAGAGCTGAGAGTGATCTATCTCCCCCTACTGTCCTACCCGGTTTAGTCCCTGTCCTTTCCCTCTCAGTCTGGGTGTCTTAAGATGCTGCATGTAGATTTGTGCTGGAAGCTTGATGGCCTGCTAGCGTTGGCACCATGAACACACCATTCATAGAGCGCTTCCCCAGCCACCTCACGCCCTGTTCCCACTCGTTCTCCATTCAGACCAGTGATCGGTGCATTAATGTTTCCATTCTCTGCTAATAAGATGCTGCTAGAGCACAACTGGCCAACAGCTGGCTATGGCGTGGCTGCTTCTGGTCACTCAAGACACTGTGGAGTGCTAATTAACCAACTTTTGTAATCCTTAATAAAACTAAGTCAGCCAGCTTTTACCATAGATGTGTTCGTTGCTTTTCTTAGTGTTCCTACCTTCTTGTTCAGTAACAGTCAGATCTTGTGAGAAAATTGACCGAGAACTCTAATGAGGACCCATCTGAGGTCTATTAGGGACCTTGACTAAACTTTGCCTTGATGGATAAGTTTGAGTATTAGCCTCCTCCTTTCTCTGATAAAATAGTTTTTTAAGGAGCAGTATTTTTGGATACAATGGGGGGGAGTTGCAGATTCTGATGGAAGCACTTCTATTTCCCATGTATGCTTTTCCACTGCCCTTGTATCTTGATGTGACATTGTACAGAATTCCTCTCGAACATATTCCCATAAAGTTACACGCCAACCAGACTTCCTTCTGATACCATGCAATCAAAGAGCAAGGAGACGCAACACTGACTGGTCATGTCTTTGCACAGAGAAGTGTCACTGTGCATCACAGGTTTGCTTGGTTGAGGTCCTTTCTAAATACTTTTTGTCTGTCTGGACTGTGTGTGTAGTAGAATACAGAGGTAGATGATGTGGCCTTATTGCAGGTAAGCTCTTGTTGAGATGCAAGCAGTGTGGATGCATCAGCAAGCTCAGAGATAATTCTAAGTTTTACAGGCCTATGCATTGCACTCCACCATGCAAAGCAATGACCTTTGTTGCCTCTATTGCAGGAGCAATTAAGTTAAAATAATGAATTTGAGGAAAAAAATCTAGCCTAAGGTTAAGAAAATCTGATAGAGTGGAGTAGGATTTCCACCTGATAACATTAAAAGTGAATTTGTTCATCTTTTGAAGCAAATGAATCTTTGTTCATACAGGTAACCTGTTAATGTTATTAGAATCATATATGGTATGTCAGTTCTGTGAACTGCAATGAAATGCCGACTTTATGCAGGATCAGCCTTCTCTTAAAATCAAAATTAAATGCCTGGATTTGTGAGAATTTTTTTTTTTTTGTAATTACCATGGTACCTCAATCATCTCTAAGTGCTTCTGCTGCATAAAGGAATGCACTGAGCTTAAAATGTTATCATTCAGAAAGGTGAATTAAAATGAGTCTTAATTTTCCCTGCAGCAAAGACTGCATGCAGGGAGCGTTTCACAGACCTTCAGTTTGACCCAGTGTGGCTGCTCTGAGGTTCTCATGACCAGCCCTTCCCCTGCTAGTTTTTTGACTGTTTCAATTCATTTTCAGATATCTCAGAACAGTTTTTACTTGTGGAGTACTATATAAACAGCATTAGCAAAGAGCTGTGATATGGAACAAATGACCTGATTAGGTGGTCACGGAAGCTGGTGAGAAAGCTGAAGACTGTGAGCTTTCCAAAGAGAGTTACAGAAGCGTCAAGTTACTCTCAATTGCATTCAGTCACTAAGCACTCCAGTCCCTCCACCGTGGCCACTCAATTCACCCTACCTGGCAAAATACCTTTTCTGAAAATTGTGTCTTTAGTGTAATAGTGCACTGCCTTGAGTTGCAGTGGGTTCCTGAGATGACACACTTATGGTATAATATGTGCTAAAACCTCATCTGCACTCCCACAAAGGAGCACAGAGAAACAGCAGGAGGGGGATCCCAACTAATACCCTGACCCAGCTGCTCCCAGGCCCATCCCAGGAGCCATCAGCCCATCAGAGACCTGTCTGCAGCAGTCCAGAGGAGCACAGGGGCACAAAGGTAGATGAGAACCCAAATTAAGGACTCAGAGGAAGGGACACCCTACCTGGGCACGTCCCAGGGATGTCCCAGAGAAACCTCAGCCCTGATATCCAGACATGAAACGCAACCAGATGAGTCAACACCAGAGCACCTTTGGGACTGAGGGGGGTTGTTGTCTGGGGGCATGGGACACATTATGGCCGGGGTCGTCTTTAAGGGACAGGGAGTGGGCTGCTAAGGACCATGGGAGTCCCACCACCTGTATGTGCATGTGTGATGGTCTGTACCAGCAGCTGCAGTAGAGCTGTGGCCCTGAGGACTCGTATGTCTGGGTGCCAGCAACTGGGGAGACTGGGATCTGGGGACAGCTATGGAGCAGACTGAGTGTCTGGAGGAAGTGGAGGGATCCAACTTGTACAGGTGTTTATATAATTGTATATTGTCACTAGTGGACCTCCAATCTGTTCAGCCAGAGAGGTGAGGAGAATGCTGTCTGTGTGAGTGCTCTGTCACCCGTGTTGCCAGCTGTGTATGTATGTGTACATATGCTGTATATATGTGCTCTGTGTGTGTGTGCCTACTGGGTACACGTGCTCAGCCTCGATGCTGATGGGACTTCAGGAATGAAGCTTCCCCAGCCTCACTCCTCTTGGACTACCAGATCCAACACAGTATGTTTTCCACTGGAAATACACTTTCTCCTTGTGTTGTGGTATTGTCAAAAGCAGATTAAACCTGGGAAAAGACTAGAAAGATATGTGGTATTTAGTATTGTAATTTCTCATTTCCTTCCTTTTGTGGGTTGAACTTGTATGCAACAGGCATGAAACTACTGCACAGGAGGCTTGTTGGTGTGTTCATTTCCTAGAATTTGCAATCTGACAGTTGAGGTGGGGCTTGGGGTGGGGTGGGCAGTTTGAGTAGCAACAGGGAGGGCAACAAAACAATCTTTGTGTGTGTATATAAACTACAGGCTAGTACGTCCCTATAAAATATTCACTAATGCACAAAGTTTATGCATCAAAAACTTGTCAGATATGAGTGGTAGTGATTAAAAAAGAAAACACTCCTAAGCCTAAATATGATATAGACACAATATATTTTAACTATACAGATGAACATGAAAGGCCAATGTCCTTCAAAAAAGCTTCCCAAGCCTAGAATTAACTGCTTTCTGTTGAAAAGAAACCAAAAATCCTCCCAAGAAGTAAGCTGTGCTGTAAATCAATGTATGTATAGAAATTCTTCAGTAGGTGACCTAGTTTTAAAGACCATTGGGGATTTATGTCCGTTGCCTGCAGAGAGACAGGGTGGCCTGGGAAATCCTACTGTGATGAAACCCATGCATCCATAGAAATACTGTTGGACTGAATTTCCTCGTTGGCATAATTCCACTAAATTAACTGAAACTATGTGAAGAATGACCATGGCCTTGTTTTTTCACGATTAAGCAAAAGGACCTTAAAATCTTCATTTTAGTTTAGCTCCCGAACAGAAGCTCTTTTGTAACTTCCTAATTGCCTAGTTCCTATTTTTGTTTCCTTCTCTATGAGGTGAGAATTTTACATTCCTTTGTTATCGGTGGAAGTATTTTTCCTTCTCCAGGGGGAAAACCAAGTCATTAAATCAATCATATTTTACTAGATTTATGCTTTCTTTTTGTCAGTGAAACATACAGACATCAGGAGAGATACTAACATGTTATATCTATTTGTATGGAGATGTTTTGCTCCCTAAGGTTGTATAAGTCTTCAGTGTCAAGCAGCTGATTTATATTACTTTTATGTGTAATAGTTCTACAGAAATCATTTTGTTTGCCACGACATCTTATTCAGGTTCCATTTTTCCTATGTGGATTTGACTTTATTTTTGTATACTTTAAGGTATGATGAATTGATACCTTACACAGTATGAAACGTAAGAGTGGAACAGTGGATATGTTTACAAACTGCTTTATTACTTTCTCCTTTGAAAGGGATTTATCTTACCATAACATGATATATATTTGCAATAATGTTTTTGACTGTGAAACTTGAACAACTCAACTCTCACCAAATGCATCTTCTTTATAACAGTGCTTTTGCAAAATGTCTTGTTTACTATACATGGATTTTTTGGCAGCTGGATTATTTTCCTACATCAAAGCCTGTCAGGCTCACAAGTATTTCAACAAACGGTGTGATTTAGATAAACCACTTCAAAGTTTTCTGAGTGAGGTGGAAAAGTAAAGCTGAAACAAAAATCTGTGTCAGCTTATGAGAAAAGGTTCTGTCTTTGCCCTCCACATCATAATTGGAGCACAGCGTTATTTATAGTGTATCTTCTCGTTTACAACAGCCTGCAAGAGCGTTCATTGGACTAATTTTAGTCTTCGGTTTGTTCTTCAAAATGAATGCTTCTGATGCGAGGGTACTTTACAGGAAGCATGACCTCATTCTGCTTCTGTGCCGCTGATTGCACGGGCTCTTTTCAAAAGGAAACAGGGGACTTCATAGACCTGCCTTTCCGAAGACCCAGGGCTAAACTCTTGCAGGAAGCTGCAGAAGGAGCACCCTCCACCTCACGTCTCAGAGGCTCTCGTGTTGATGATGAGAAACTTTTTTGCAAACATGTGTCAATAGTGAAATGGATTTTCCAGGTTTGGGAGTTTTTACACATATTTATCTTGTAATTTATTTGTCATGTGAGGAATAACAAAGCTTTGGATTCATTTCTGTACTGCTCTTCAGGAAGTTTTGTAGTTTTTGTGAACGTTTTTGTCATTACCTGCAGGGAGAAGAGACTAGACTGCTTTTCAGAGATGACTGATATGTGTGAGCAAATAAAACTACCTTTGTAGACACTTGTGTTTGGTAGGTACAATAGAATAAACCTGGTTACCTGGGCTTCAGCTATTTTAAGAGTTAGCGCTATATTTCAGTACATGCTAATGTAAATTTTTACAATGTAAGCATGAGCAGAGGATTGCTGGCTACCAATTGAGGGCATCATTGGCTTAAAGATTAATTTGATTTTGAGGGGGAAAGGTGATCAAAACTGACTGTTTTGGACAGTGACTTTATTTTATATTACGACATGGGCTTTTGGGTATTTTGAAATTCAAGGAGGGTTGTTGCCTTAAACTTTTATTTGAACTCTTGACATAAAATATTGCTGCATTCACCTCAGATTCACTTTTAGTGATACTTCTTAAAGTTGGTGGGCTTTTCTCATGTCAGTTTAAAGATGCTGTAGTGATGCTCATTTAGTGGATTACAGCTATAATACTATTGCTTCATTGTACAGTCGTCGTTGGGATGCTTTGTTTGGGCTTGCTTATATTGTTACTATAGCTTCTCATGCTATTAATAGCCCAGAAGTGGAGCTGAATATTAAATGAAAGCAGAACACTGTGCAGCATTGTCTGCAACATGATGTTTCCATGCTTTCTTCAGTATTGATTGAATTACGATTTTCAGGAACCCTCTCCCTTAATGCATGAGACAAAAAATTTCATGATCAACAGTAGAAAAAAATTCAGCAGACTGCCTGTTCTGTGACTGTTTACAGACGCTTGATATTATCATTACTTAAAATAGTTTGAAAGCAAATTACAGCTCCATATTTACTGTTCAGAAAAGAGAAAGTCATTGCCTCTCTAGTAATGTATTTGCATATGTATATTTCTCACTTTCAGTTATAAATGTATTTATATACTGCATTTTACCTTAGATTTTAGTTCTGCAGAGGGTAGCAGAGAAAGAGGAGTCCTGCAGACACATACCTTGCAAATTTATGAGACAATTCAAATTAGTAACGGAAGGACTGTGGTTTGTTCTGCCACTTTGATCAGTATGTGTGAACACTTCCTAATGAAAGCACTACCCATACATAAGCTACTATTCTTAGAATTTATTCTTTTTTAGTGGTTGCTACTTTGTGTTATCATAACTGAGAAAATCCCTTACAATACAAGTGTTACGGGTTTCACTTGCTAGAAAGTTTCACTCTCAGATTTTGAAAGACTTAAAACAGGTATAATTGATGCTGAGGTATACTTCTGCATCCCCTTTCCAATAAATTTTCTCTAGAATAAGTCACTTGTATCTAAGTGAGAATATATTATAACTAATAATAAGATGTATATTGATAATACTACCTTGCACATCCTGATTTTTAAACAAGATTAAATAAAACATACTTTCTTTTTAAAATCTTTTACAGGTAATCTATATTACCTATTATCCCAGGGTGTATGAAACAGTCCCTTTCAAGATGTATGGAATATCAGATGTTGCATCGACACCAAGAGCAAGTAAATGTGTGCACATCCGTTAAAGATTTTAATAAAATATGTTGTGGAAGGCATCTTGTTTGATAAGGTTTTGGCTTTTGCAGGGTTTAATTTACATCCAGATCCACAAAACACCTGTTGAGTTTTTCTTATATTTTCTTTTAGAGTTTAGATGAATTTCTTGATTTTGACTATAATATTTTTACACAATTAAAAATCATGATTTTGCCTAAAATAAGATAAATTATTTCAAAAGCTAATTTTACATATATATAGATACATATATATATGTATCTATATATAATTCTACAACCCGTGAGTCTATAAAATACAGCACCACTCTCACTTTTTGTACAACTTGCTGTGTGGTTTTCTGACCAATGCTATTTGAGCTCTTTGTACCTCCACCAAGTTTCTTCCAGTTGTTTCCTCCTCAGGTTGTTTTTGCCAGGATTAGAGGATAATTTTCTCATGGTAAAGTGAAATGTTGTGGGTTTGTTTTTTTTTTTCCAAAGTGTAGGAGAAACAGTATGTATGGAAGTAGGGTCATAGGCCTGATTTGTAAAAAATACCCTGGAAGGTTTTACTTCCATTCTTTGGTGACCCTGCCTGGTCCCAGGACCCAGTCAGCCTTCACATCTAGTCTGTGACTGATAACTGCGTTCCAAATGAGGATAAACAAGAGTAACAAACTGTAAACATATCTTTTCTTTGCCTCAGCTCATAACTGAACGTTAAAAAAAAAATCTCTTAGACCTATCTGCTCTCATAGGTGAATGATGGGCATTCACTGACAGTGTTATAAGCTCAAAGCTCTTAAGATATAGGAGAGGTAAGGTTACATAGGGAAAGATCCTATCTTTTATTTTTCCTTGTAATAACAGATGTAAGTTCTCCCTATGGAAAGCCACTGCTCATATTTTGTGAGATTGATTCTGGCAGATGCTGAGCATCTGGCAGCATTTTGCAGACTTGAGCTGTGGTAACTCAGACAAATTCTATTTCCTTAGTCTCCTGCCACAATACTATTGTCCAATTTTTGTCACTGTCACTATCCCTAAGGCGGTTTTGCCATGTCTGCAATTTTCATCTGATAAATATATTGTAATGGTGATGTTGGCTCTTCCATTCTACTCTGTATCTCTTGCCAGTACATGTGCTATTTTTGGCATGAAGCAGATTTTTGAGAAAACACCATTAAAATTACTGCAGCTATTGCATTTGTGTCCATAATTATTTCTCTTGAGGTTGTAAACTGTGCAGAATACAAGTATCTGATTATGATTGGTTCTGTGTTGTCCTGGTTGAGATGAGTTTCCTATAAACAGTCTTTCCTCTATTATTTTATCTGCTTTATCCCCTTTAATCTCTCCCTTCTTTTTTTTTTTTTTTTGTAACTTCTTTTATGATTGTTTATGCACAAGGTACCTGTCAGTGATGACCTGCCAACTGTTTGAGCTGTCAGTGGATAAGATAATAACTCTTTCTTATTTGGCCTTTGCCTCTGCAGGTTCAACAGCATTTAATGGAGAACATGGACACCACCTCTCACAATGTGTTTTTCCAAGGTATTGAGGAAAATCATACTTGTTTAATTTTCTTTTTATTGCGTTAGAGATTTTGTAAAATCCCTTTAGGGTTGCTTAGGATGGTAGTGATTATATTAATTTAATTACTGCTTTAAATAGAAGTTCAGAGGACTGCTATAGAGACTGGAAGCACTGGCTTTGCAATTACAAGGTTTTGGAGTATCTCTGTTCCACCTGCTTTCCCCTCCACTGAAATTATGGTATCCCTCTGTGACATGTGATACGGCATAGTTAAACGTGCTACTGAAACCCATGTCAGCCACTGAATCATTCCAGTGTCTTCCTTTCTTTCCATGAATGCCATTGCGTGGCCACTTGGAACAAAAAGGTGTGAGAAGAAAGGACTCACCATAAATCCATTTTTACTTGAGCTAAGTAAAATGTCTACAACATGTAGATTCTTTCACCTCTGTCACTACTCACTTCCATTTTAAATACTATGTAGTATATTTTTCTGTGCTATATTTCATCTCAAAGTCAATTGTATTTCAGCGCTGGATGAAGTTATCATCGTGTTAGACTTTAACCTATGTTGTTCTAGCTGCATGGTAGTCTATGACTTAGGAGAATTAAGTCATGTACCCTTAACTCTTCATTAAGTATCGCTAGGTTATGGAAAGCAAATAAATCTTGCTGGATCCATGTGTTCATGAAATGCTTCACCTGGCATGAAGCCCTCCTGTAATTTGAAGCTCTGGAAAATATGGTGGAGGCTCACTCTAGCTGGTTGAAACCCCTTAGGTCCAGAATTAATATCATTATCTACATATTTTAAATCTATGTCATTACCAGCCCGCATCAGCTGGTAATGTAAATTCATTATTATTGTATCATGGGTTTGCACTGTCCAGACATTCACTATATCAGAGGGTTTCAATTCTGCTTTTCAGTTATGCTTGTGCCTTTGTGGATGATGACCCTGCCTGTGAGTGTTGTTCCACAAATCCTCTGACGGGCTCCCTTTCCACATGTCGCCACAGCCCTCGACTTCTTTCTAA
This sequence comes from Rhynochetos jubatus, assembly GCA_027574665.1. Lineage (NCBI taxonomy): Eukaryota > Metazoa > Chordata > Aves > Eurypygiformes > Rhynochetidae > Rhynochetos > Rhynochetos jubatus. The sequence goes on along the minus strand of CM050648.1, from coordinate 10,476,160 downwards.
TGGTTATTACATTTTGACAGAAGATAGTTTTCTGTCTGATGAAGAGGGCAACGTAACACTGACACCATCCCAGACAAGTGTTAAATATAAAGAGAATTTAGTTCGGTAAGTGAATTATATGCAGATTTTACTCAGTGTTGGCAATTTTCTCCACATCTCTGGACTCAGCTGAAGGTATCTGTGTGGCAGTCTACATTTTGCTTGGCATAAGATCAGCATTACTTCATAATGGGAACATCTCAATTGATTTAGTTTAGAGGGTACGCTGATAGATGTAATTTTTAGTCATGTCTAATCTTACCACCCAAAAAGTCTTCCGTACACAGATGTTGCTGTATTTGGAGTTGTTAAATCACAGCAGTGCAACAAAATAAAAAGAGAGCTACTGCTCATTTTGCCAATGTGGTGTTACCATAATGAGAAAATAAGTATATAAATATACTCACATATACAAATATAAAAATAAAAGGTCTGGTCCTGGAATTCTTACACAGGGAAAAATCTCTCTTGATTTCAGAAGAACATCAGTTTAGGAAAATATAAAATATAGTTAAAAAATGTAGAATTACAGTGGAATCAGGCTGTACCAAATGGGATATGGTAGGGTGAAACTTATGGGTAGCCTGACACCACTCACAGTAGTACCAGAGCCCAATAACTGTAGTATCATTTGGTACCACAATGTCCAGTATCATGATGCATGATATATTGCCATGCTGCTAATACATTCCCTGACATTACTGCAGTGTGCAGCAGTCATTCCTGGTGACATACCCAGGGTCTAGAACAGAGCTAGGAACAGCACCCAGAACCTGGTTCTTTCATGCCAATCCTGTCAATTTTAGAGCCCTGTCCCTGCTCAACAAGAATAATTAACTCTATTTTTTTGTCTTTTATTTCTAGTGTATTCAGGCGAAGGAAGAAAATCCGTCGCTCTCTCGCCAGCTTGTTCAGTCTTGATGACTCCAGTTCATGGCTCAGCAGCACTGTCCTCAGCAATGTGGATTCCTCCCTTGTAGATGATCCTTGGCCTGATGGATGGAGGAAACTAGAAGACAGTCAGAATGGTACTGGTAAGCCTTGACCAGGTACCAAGTAATCGAGCTACAGCGTTATATATTCACTGGGACTTGGGTATCTCTTTGTATAGGTTATTCAGGCCAAGATGTGCAGGCAAAAGCTAGATGAACAAGAGAATTTTAAGTGGTGAATTGAGCTCCTGGCACTAAATGTTACAGAGTTCACAAAGGCTTTGTGCCAAAAAGGCGTTTTTAGACTGAATTTCAATCCAAAGAGTGCTGTTTCTGGCTGGGGTAGAGATAATTTTCTTTATAATAACAGTATGAGGCTATGTTCTGGATTTGTGCTGAGAATAATGTTGATAATACAGGGATGTTTTGGTTATTGCTGAGCAGTGCTTACACAGAGTCATCACCAGTGATGTTTATTCTGGTATCGTTAATAGCTACCACTGTCTGCTTTCACCTGGCTTTTTTAATAACATCATTGTGTTACTGTCTACGCAGTTTTGTCTTTGCTCTGTACATTTTCTCCTGAATACATTGAACATGTCAATTCCCTACTCCTAACAGTTTGGAAACCTCCCTCTGATTAAGCAATTAAATTTCCTCCACAAAAAATAACACAAAATCTCAGAGCTATTCTTTTGTGAAACCTCAGTTACATATGCATTTTTTGTAGGTGATTTGGACTTTTCTTCTGAATATAATAGCCATGTGCCACAAGGACAAACTCCAGCATCTAATGGAGCCTCTCTCATCAAAGATGATGAGTTTCATCAGCCTGAGAAACTATTCTGTGCTTCAAAATCCTGCTCTCCATTTATGATAAGTGCAAATGATGAGACTTTGAGCAATGCAGGTATGTTACATCCTTATTCTTACATGCCTCATTTTTAGAGTGAATTGAAAATGCCTACATTAAATATACTGATATGGCCCCTTGCAGAATAGAATGTGTTTCCTGAAACACGCATTTTAAATGACTGTTTAAAACAAAAAAAAAAATCTTATAATTGGTATTTACTTGTTCACTCCTTCCTGCTCACATTTTTTACTCTCCTATTTTCATTGATAAATTGAAAAAGAAAAGCGTGAGGAGGAAAATGGAGGAAAGGGCACGGGAACAGAAACTGAAGCAGGCAATTATTCAGGAAAGCTTGTGTCCTGAGAGCATGGAGGGCACAGTGTCTCTATAGTCGTGGGGGAAAAAGACTCCTGAGAGACACCCAGAGCATGAAAATTAGGTTTCTGCTTTGAATCACTCTAGGCAAATTGACTGGCCTCACAGGGTGAAGGTAATCCTTGCAAATGTCTCCTGTCATATATTTACTTTCCTGAAAACTCATGAAAATTATTTTCCTGATTTTTGTTTTAGAATCCAGGACAGTGCAAAATGTCCTTTCTCAGGTGGTTGCACTGATCATGTGTTTAATCATTTCCATATGTACAAGGTAATTTTTATTTATTTGTTGTTTCTGATATTACTGCTTACACCATTTCAGTGGGTGAATAAAACAAAAGTTAAGGCTCACATTTTCAAAGTTAGATGAACCTTACAGTGAAAATACAATTTCACGTGAGAGTCGATGCAGGCAAATACCTGAGTTATATAGATATGCACAAAAATAAGAAGTACATACACAGATAGGAAAACTACTTTGTCAAGTGCATTTGGAAAGGGGTTTTGAAAGGATAAGAGGAATCAGAATTGGTCTGTATCTTCTTAAGACACCAACATGGGTGTTTCCCTCAGTCTGGGAATGCTGAGGTATTTCTTTCTAGGGGGTTATCCTCAATAGCTGAAGTAATTTGAAGTTTCAAATTGCAGTTCACCTACCAGAGTTCAGAGAGTTCATCTGCAAGACCCTTCTCTCCTCCTCCCACCCATGCTTCACCTCTGTTAACCCATTATGCATCCCTTGTTTGTTTCTAACCTTTATGCGTATTGTTATGTTCTCAGACATTTTCTGGGAGGATTGTCTGCCACTTTGGTGCTGATAATTTTAGTTTGTAAGTACAGACTTTCTTTATATTCAACACACAATATTTTACGAAGTGACATCTGAGGACCAAAATCCTTGGATGTATATCCAGAGCTCTTAGTGATGCTAATAAGAGCAATATGTGGACATATGGGGGCAGAATGTAACCTTCAATCAGTTACAGGCTTTTACATTTAAATTTCACAGTTCTTTTGTCCCAAGATGCTGCTGTGCCATCTTTCTTCAGCCTTGACACATCTTTCAAAACAAAAAAGTTTTGGTAAGTGGCTCCAGTGTCATGTGATGAATAGAGGAATTTTAAAATTTTCTATTAAGAGGAAGGAGAGATTCCTTCTACTGTTTTCATGTTCAAAGATAGAGGGCATGATCTGATGTTCCTGATGGAGGATTTGGCTTTTCCTATCACTGTTTTGTATCCATAGAAACTTTCTATTTATCTTCAAAAAATGCCTTTTCATAATGTGCAATGAATGTTGAAACACCTATTTTTTTAACAGAAAAGGAAGATAAACCTAATATGCCATAACATGAATATGCAGAGACAGACCAAGGATAGTAACTTACTGTGAATTCAGAGGTGTGCTTTGAAGCCTTGCACTGAAGTCCACTCTCAGGCCACCAAACTGAGCCTTTGTTTTGACTGGGAAAAATAAAACCAGCTATGATGCTTGCCCCATCACCACCTTCCAGGGACTACAGAATTGATATCACTTGGCCCCAGTAACCCAATGCACCATTATGTTCAGGACAGAGCTTTGCCTTTGGCTTATACTGTGGTCTGATTTCTTACAAAGAAGTATTAGATCAGCCTGGTCAGTTAAATAAAGGTGCTGATGTTGCTGTTTCAGACTGTTTTGTTTTTCATGGAGCTGTAGCTTCTAAATCCTTCTGGAGAAAAAGACTTATGTACTTACAAGGTCTGAAATATATCTTTAGAGCAAGCTCATTCATAGCCCTCCATGCATGTATGTATGTGCTGGGTTTATGAATTACCATTATTTCACTTTTTACGCAGCAGAAAATTCTTCTGAGTGTGTAGAATCTAAAATGCTACTAAGACAAAAAACATTTGAGCTTTCCTGAATATTTATGTGGTGAAAGTGAAGGTCCAGGACATTGTTTCTGAAACTGTGTCAGGGTTCACAAGTTCAATGTATCCCAAGGACAATGAGACAATCTGGCAGACCTCTCAGCCTTTGAATTGAGTATACTGGAAGTTAAAAACAAGACAGCACAACTTGGAGAGGCATATTGCAATGATAGTCTCAAGTTTTGGGCATCTAAGGGTCTTAGCATAATACCTCATATACTCAAGGATGGTATATTACACTTTGTCCCTATGGCATTATTCCCAATAAAATCAAGACCACCAGGTTAGGACTATTGTGTTGCAAACACATGCTCCAAACTACTGCTTTCTGACTTCCTCAATAGTTAAGTCCTGAGTCCTAAACAAAGCTGTTCTTCACAAGAGGAAAGCAAATACACCCCGAGAGCTTTGCAGTTGCTGGTATAGAGAATCCCTCTTTTATGCTCATCACAAATGAGAAGTTAGCTGCTCAAACAAGTAGTCCTACAGCTTAACTAAATTTGGCAATTCAGAACCTACCTAAATACTCATTATAACAAACTGTGGTTTAAATTGGGACATACAAAAATGTATGCTGTATTTTTCCCCCCTTAGGAAATAATTGGAAAGAAAGAACAATTGGTGAGTATATATTTACATTTAGAAAGAATTCCATGCTTTTCGGGATGAGCCCTGTCATGAAACAGTGTTCAAGCCTGACAGAAAGGTTCCCTGGACTTTTCATTTACAGAAAGTTCAGCTTGGAGACCGTAGCCAGTTTCCACTGTGAATGACTCCAATGTGTATTCTAAAACTCCCTTGTCTTTTTATTTGGATGAAATCTTTTTTTATTGTTTGACAACAGTTGCTAAACAGTGTAAGCTGTAAAACAAGTTCTGTGCTTCAGCCCAGAGAAACATGTTTTTCAGTAACGGGCAAAGCAAGTCGTCCTTTTTCCAAGTTTAAACTGAACAGTAGGGTCAGGTGCCATACTGCTCTAACTTGGTACCATTCCACCGAATGAGTGGAATTAACATTTATCAGTCCAGAATATCTGGATAACACTTATAGATTCTTCTTTTCCCTATTCTTTTTCAGTCAAGCCTCATCCTCAGTCTCCAGTTTCCATTTATCAAGCATTTTTAAGTCCTGGTACAGCTCAGGACCCTGAAAACAACAGCACTGATTTATTTGTACTTGGAACTGGCCATCCCAGTCCTGGCTCTGTTACTTCCTTTATCTATTTACTTCGAAAAGGTAAAAATGAAAAGAAGGAACAAAGCAGAGCTGTGCCCAGGGTTGTGTTCCTTATAGCACAGATAAAACAGTCTTGTTCACCATATTGCTGGTTGAAAGCAGTTCAGCCTCTGAGATCTAAAGGCATCTCCACAGCTGCAGATGCCACCTGGGAAATCTTTCAGTCAGCCCTCAGAAAGAGGATGTTCATCCTGAGAACAAAGCGTTGTAGAACGTTATGCAGGCATTTGATCGCTTTGCAGGCTTACTAAAGCCTGTGATGAAAAACGCATCCTACTCATCCAGTGGACGCTACATACGGCACTTCTTAGAGTCAGCGGAACTGTTTATGTAAGGGCTGCAACATCAGAGCTTTAAAGCTGACTCTCATTTTGAAAGCCAGTAGCAACATTACCCAAAGTAGGTACTACAGGATGGAGTAGAGAACATGGGACTTGTTGCCTAGCAGGAGTAAACTAAATGCAGACAGTGAGAGCGGCTTCATGGTATTTACTGCTAGCCGGAGTTACACCATGACAGAGGGGTCATCCAGCATTTCAAAGCAAGCTTGTCTTTTGCCTTTCATAAAAACAGAAAGGCAGAGTAGTTACCTCTGTATATTTCAGAATGAGTTCACTAACATTTTTTGGTTTTCCTCCTCCCCAAATTTATTTTCTTCAGCTCTTCAGAATTAAACTACTGGATACCTCCTTATGGCTAGCATTACACGTTTCTGTGGGAAAAAAATAATAGAATTGTTAGTATTCTTCCTTCAAAATACAATTCATGTTAGCTTTATTTTTATTCTGGTCAAACCTGGGTGAAGCCATACTTCTTGGTGACTCTCTGAAAGCAGTCATGCAAATGGTTGCTATACCTCTAGTCTCTTACATCAAGCATGGAGTCCTACAAGCATTTTGATAGGAAATAGTGTTTAGCAATTCCCGTTCAGTTTTTGGTAAACTGCAGAGGTCATCCAATATTTTCTATATTAATTTCTTGTTACAACATGCTGTCAAAGATAATGGATTTGGATAGTGGCTGAGTACATGAGGTAGTATGTTTCAGAAGGTTTATTTTATCTCATGTGTATGTTGCCTTTTGGCCTTTATGCTGCACATTAAGAAAAGAGAAAAAAAGAAATATTATTATAAAGAAAGCACTCTTCAGAAAAACAGGAATCGGGGTGCAGAGAAGCAATAATGAATTACCTGGGTTCACATACAAAAACACAAGACCTGCAGGTATTAACTTGACTTTGGAAACTGAGCCCTGCTTTTCAGTTTTGGTCTTTGCAACAACAGAGACTATATTATAGACAGAACCTGTGGTTGACCAAAAACTGTTATCTTGTGACTCCAGGCTTTTAATAATGTACTTCTTAAAATATCTCCCTGTATGCCAGTTTACTAGGACAGCACGGATTTCATCTTCCTGTGCAACAAAATGATGGTAACGAGTGAGGATGCTATTGCCCACCAAAACATTCTCTAACTAGTGCTGCTGCTAGTCTGCTTGTCCCCTGTTGTGCTAAAAGCAGTGCCAGCACAGCCCAGCTGGTAAATCAGAGATGGGATGCTGCCTGTGGAAGGTCTAGATCTGCCCATGGGGTACAATCAGGCTGGCAGGCATAATGACAGGGATTTGAAAACTGCAGCAAAAGTGCACAAACGAAAGGTTCTGGTGGAAGAAAGAATTGAAAAAAGTGAAAAAACCACTGTCTGTCCAGCTCTGTGCCTCAGCCAAACTCAAACAGGTTATAGCTGCATTTCTAGCATCAAAAATCCAAACAAGCGATGCAGTGAGGAAAAGGGTGCTTGAAATTAAGTTTAAATGTATATTTCCCTTTCAAAGTGTAAATATATGCTGGTTATATTTTTTGGAGATATTTTTTGAAGCTCAGCATTAAGAGCTCAAAGAGGGAATTTTCACCTAATTTACAAATTTTGCATAGTAATTAATTTTTGCCCAGCGCATTAAATTGACTTTATATGAAGCCAGCCCAGCAGATGTAACAAGACCTGTTTTTATAGTTTCAATAAATGGTGACAATATAAGGTTGTTCTTCATAGCGTTGATGTATTATGTAACTATCATAACAGTTACAGTACTCATCCTCATATTTACTTGTAGTTAATACTGCTTCTTTTAATAATATTAAATAATAATTCTTTTTCTACTTTGGAGACAACTGTAAATATAATTGTGTAATATGTATAAATATTTTGTGTTAACTATTTTATTGCTAGCTATAACAGGTCCGTTACTAAGTGCACTTTTAAAACTAACAGATTCTAAAAATCTTTCATGTTTAAATAATCACCTGGAACAATAATCAGGAAACTGAGAGAAAAGTCTAAGCCTGCATTTACCCTGCAGTCATCAAAGCGATTATGCTGAAAACTAGAAAAACCTGGGTTCAATGTGTACTAGTTAGCTCACTGAAGTGAAGAAAAAGCTGATTCAGCTTGCCAAAAATCTTGTCTAAAACAAATTGCTATAATAGCTCTATGAATAAATCTAAACTGTAAATTAGAATCATTCTGGTCCGGAGGGGGTGAAGTCCTGGTACAATTTGGCAATTGGTATTTAAGGGCTAAAAATAAAATGTTTGGCATCTGTTAAAATCTGCCCCCCATGATAATCATTAATACGAAATTTGTTGAATTAACCAAGTTGTATTACATTACCAGACTGGTTGGCTTTGATAGTTCCCTTCCATATATTCCAATGGACATAAAAGCAAGCCTTATATTGTTTCTCTGAAAAGAGGCAGAATAACGTGTTCAATCCTGTGGGATGAAAAATTGAAGTCAACATTTTCTAACTTAAATGTGAAAATCCAGACTTTCAGAGGTAATTAGTATTTGCAGCTTCTGTTAACTAGGGTATCAAGCTTAGGATAACTGTTAACTGTAATTCTAGCAAAGTTAAATCACTTGTTGCTTAATGATTAACTGAAGCATCTATATATGGCGAGGACTGCTAGGAACTTGTTCCTGTTCTGTGATTAAACTCTCTCTCCACTTTAATATAGCACCTTATTTAGAAAAAGAGAATCAAAGATGAATTTCAAGACACGATTTATAGCCCTCTGTACATTATCTCATATCTTCCATTACTATTATTTTGTTGTCATTACAGCTTGTCTCATACTCTCCCTTTTCTTGCGGTGTCCAGCTGAATTTCAGGGCCGTTCCTGAGTATATATCACATAGTCCTTAACAGTGTGAGCATTCATGTCAGAGGGAACAGTAGCAAGGACGATGACAATATTTATGGCATGCCTTACCTTATAATGTTCCTAGTCTGTGAGCAAATCTGTTTTGTATTTATCTGAAAGCATTACCCATAGAAGCCAAACATTACAAAGATTAACATTTTTGAGTTCAGTGATATGGCATAAACCACAGTGGTGCTGAATACAGGGATGGCCATTTACTCCAGTTCTGCAGAATCTGCTCTTTGATGTTGGGTTTTTTTGCGAATTATCTGCAGTTTTGTAAACCTCTTTGTACATTTTAAGATACACTGAGCAAAACTTTTACTTCATTTTTTATTATTTCTTTCTTATGGTTCCTCATGCTGCTTTTTTTTCACTCTTATCTCTGTCATTTACACATCAGTAAAGTTGTTCCTGTTTGCATTTCTTCCTGTATTTGAGGGTTTTGTCAGTTATAAAGATGATTATTACTAGGAATTGCATATATTCCAATGAATTTGTCATCTGTGAGCTTATGTCCTGCCCTGTAGATTGTGTGGTCTTTGAGAGAGGATTTATTGGTACTTTGGTGTGAAAAATGAAAGCCTCATTTTGTTACAGTTACTAAATAACTGTTACCACCACAGAATATAACAGTAACAATTATCATTATAACAACAAACCCAATCACAATAATTTAATAGGAAACAGATAGAAAGACATAGGTTCAGATTCTGGGTGGGAATCAGTCAACGGATTTTCACCAGCTAAGACTGACCTGCAGCATTTTAACAGCTAAAATTTGTCCATGGACATCGATTTGCTAGGGCTTTTGCACCTTACATGAATATATACTGGTGGAGTGAACACATACTCAAAATACTTTTGATGCACTGTAATAATGCTATAAAGTTTATTTTTGCCATGACATAGAAATGTATTTTATATTGCATTGTATTATGCACTTAACAAATAAACTTGTAATGTATTAAAGTGGTAAAGTGAATGTATTCATGGGAGACAGATGTCTTATAATTTTTCTTCTTCCATTTTTCTTCTTCCTCAACTCCATTCTCCTGTTTGTAATGTGGTTAATTACATTATCTCTGTCATGTACATTACCTCAAGCTAAGAATTCAGGCTTGTGCTACTTAAAGCTCTTAATACATAATTTGTGAGAAAAATAGCTGCACGAAAATCATGAACACAATTAGGTCAATGTATGTAAATATAAAATTTGTATTTAATCTGAAAATAAATGAATGCAAAAGTCTGTAGAGAAGTTGTACAGCACTGTACCTGCAAGTTACATTATGTTTTGTATATCTATATGGTGGTGATGTTGTATGGGCTGTAAACATTTTGTTGTATGAAGAATACTGTAAGAGCAGCTCATACATAGGCCTCCATACTGCAGGTGTATATGTATGTGCTGGATTTATGAATTGCCATTATTTCACTTCTTATGCAGCAGAAAATTCTTCTGAGTGTGTAGAATTTAAAATGTTGGTAACACTAAAAACATTTGGGCTTACCTGAATTTTTATAGGCAAAAGTTAATGTCCAGGACATTGTTTCTGAAACTGTGTCAGAGTTCAGGAGTTCAGTGTTCAGTTTAGCCTTTGAATTGAGTATATTGGAAGTTAAAAACAAGACGGAACAACCTGGGGAGCCATATTGCAATGATAGTCTCAAGTTTTGAGAGGATGCAGCCACGGGTCTTAGCATAATACCTCAGATACTCAAGGATGGTATATTACACTTTGTCCCGATGGTATTATTCCCAATAAAATCAAGTCATGGATTATAAGACTCATTCTGAACAGCTTGCAGTGTTAAGGACAAGAAAAAACTGTGCTTATACTACCTCAGCATTTTATTTTACCCCACGTGTTCTAGGCTACCAGGTTAGGACTAGCATGTTGCAAACACATGCTCCAAACTACTGCTTTCTGACTTCCTCAATAGCTTAGCCCTGAGTCCTAAACAAAGCTGTTCTTCACAAGGGGAAAACAAATACACCCCAAGAGCTTTGCAGTTGCTGGTATAGAGAATCCCTCTTTTATGCTCATCACAAATGAGAAGTTAGCTGCTCAAACAAGTAGTCCTACAGCTTAACTAAATTTGGCAATTCAGAACCTACCTAAATACTCATTATAACAAACTGTGGTTTAAATTGGGACATACAGGTACAAGAGTTCAGAGTTAAGTTGAGCTGGGAGGAAAGGAGGAGAGGAAGGAAGTTGTTTTTAGGTTGCTATTATCTCTTACATCCTACTCAGTTTAACTGACAATAGATTAAATTACTTTCCCCAAGCTGAGTCTGTTTTGCCCATGATGGTAAGTGCTGTGTGATCTCCCTGTCTTTATCTCAATCCATGAACTTTTCTTTGTATTTTCTCCCTGGTTTTTGTTGAGGAAGGAGAGAGAGAGTGTGGCTGGGTGGGAACCTGACAACTGACCAAGGTCAACACAACACACCTTTATATATTGCAATTTCACCAATTTCTGATTTTATATTCCTTTCTTCAGAACTGTCATATAGAATCTCTACAAAAGGGATGAAGAAAAAACACCCCTTGGTTTTAGCATAACAAAAAGCATAGGTATTTTTGTGCAATACAATGTAGACACAACATTTTAAATACTGGACACAGCAAGAACATTTTTTTCCTCTTTTTCTTGAAATTGATTACCTTGATTATGAGCTACACTTTCAAGTAAAAAACTGAAACATCCCTGTCCACAACGTGGATCTTTTACTTATCATAGAATCACAGAACGGTTTGGGTTGGAAGGGACCTTAAAGATCATCTAGTTCCAACCCCCCTGCCATGGGCAGGGACACCCTCCACTAGACCAGGTTGCTCAAAGCCTCATCCAGCCTGGCCTTGAAGACAGCCAGGGATGGGGCATCCACAGCTTCTCTGGGCAACGTGTTCCAGTGCCTCACCACCCTCTCTGTGAAGAATTTCTTCCTGATGTCCAATCTAAATCTCCCTGCTTTCAGTTTAAACCCATTACCCCTTGTCCTGTCACTACAGGCCCTTGTAAAAAGTCCCCTCCCAGCTTCCTTGTAGGCCCCCTTCAGGTACTGGAAGGTGCTATAAGGTCTCCCCGAAGCCTTCTCTTCTCCAGGCTGAACAAGCCCAGTGCTCTCAGCCTTTCATCACAGGAGAGGTGCTCCAGCCCTCTAAGAATCTTTGTGGCCTCCTCTGGACTTGCTCCAACTGGCCTATATCCTTCTTATGCTGAGGGCTGCACAGCTGGACACAGCACACCAGGTGGGGTCTTACAAGAGCAGAGTAGAGGGGGAGAATCCCCTCCCTCGAGTTAGTCAGACAGACCTGGACAAATACTATGGAGTTAAACGAAAGTGCATAAATTACTTCTGCTCCTTTGTTTCTCATTATCTCCACAAAACTTAATAGCTTTAACTCAATTAGACCTTTTTTCCCTACCCTCTAAATAGCAATAGAATTAGAAAGATGCAGAGTGGCTTTGTGGAATTCCATGTGTTACATCAGAGGTAAATGACTGAATAAATTAATTTGAACAACATAAAAAAAAAAATCCTACAGCCTTTTTTAAACTTAGATGGGAATTTCCTCTTAGTAGAAACCTTTAGGTTTGATTAAACCTTTAGGTTAATGAAATTCTGTGTTAGTAAAGAGGTATGAAATACGTACTGACTTTCCTGATGTTTCCTCTTTGATCCGGTGACAATTGTTCCAGTTCATGTTCTGTAACTGAACTTTCAGAGTCATTGATGAGGGCTGTTATGAAGTTGTGATCAAGGCATGATGAGGCAATAAACAGGATATACAAAATTACAAAGAAGAAAGTTTAATTATTAAAAAAACCCAACTTCATTATCTTGTGACCAAATGTACACTAGGTCGGACTACTTCACTGCTGAATTGGGCTGAACTCAAACTGGTGCTCAGCAGGTCAGGCTCAGATGAAGGACTCCATAAAGCTCATTAGCGATGTCTGGAAACATGTAGTCCCATCTATTGTCTCTGAGGTTCAGTGTGTCATAACTTTGGCAGTTGGGAACCTGTTTAATCAAGTATGTGAAGCAGTGCTAGATCACTGCATTAACTGCAAAACGGAAAATGTCAGACATGAAAATTTCTGTAGGTGTCTGAGCAGCTGCCCGAGGCCTCCAGCCACAAGTCTTACTCATCGGCTCTGTTAGAAGGTAACTTCACCGAGGGTGAAGTTATAGTACAGTAACAGCAGGAATGAGTCCACAGAAACCTGCGGGAGGGCATAAGATCCATGTCCACAGCAAGACAACTTTCCGGCTGCTGTTTGACCTGATCTACGAGTTAAATACAGTGATAGATATTTTGAGGTGGTGACCTGCTGGGAGAATCTCCCAGGTAAAAGGTGGAGGACAGGAGCATTCCCTGCATGTTGCTTATCGACAGCGGCTGCATGTAAGTCAGCAGTGTGCCCAGGTGGCCAAGGCCAACAGCATCCTGGCCTGCATCAGGAACAGCGTGGCCAGCAGGACTGGGCCAGTGATTGTCCCCCTGTACTGGGCACTGGTGAGGCCAGAACTTCAATACTGTGTTCACTTTTGGGCCCCTCACTGCAATAAAGACACTGAGGGGCTGGAGCGTGTCCAGAGAAGGGAACGGAGCTGGGGAAGGGTCTGGAGCATGAGTCCTGTGGGGAGTGACTGAGGGAGCTGGGGGTGTTCAGCCTGGAGGAGGCTCAGGGGAGACCTTATCGCTCTCTACAGCTACCTGAAAGGAGGTTGCAGAGAGGTGGGGGTTGGTCTCTTCTGCCAAGTGACAAGTGACAGAACAAAAGGAAACGGCCTCAAGTTGCACCAGGAGAGGTTTAGATTGGATATTAGGAAAAATTTCTTCACTGAAAGGGTTCTCAGGCATTGGAACAGGCTGCCCAGGGACGTGGTGCAGTCACCATCCCTGGAAGTATTTAAGAGACGTGTAGCCATGGTGCGCAGGGACATGGTTTAGTGGTGGACTTGCCAGTGTTAGGTTAATGGTTGGACTTGATGATCTTAAGGGTCTTTTCCAACCTAAAATTTTCAATGAATCATGGGAACAGGCTGCTTACACAGACATCGGAAAATATGCTTTCAGCCCAAAATGTGTTAGGCAAACTAGCTGATGAATAAGCAGGAGGAGGACATAAGTATCATACAAAGCACAGATGGAAGGTAAGTGCCTGAGGAAGAGGTATTAATAAACGATTTCCCAGCCAAAGAAAGGCGTTAGGAGCAGCCATAGCAGGATCCTACTTCTGGATTATTTATTCAACAGCCATTTTAATTCTAGGGCAGGAACAGAAGCTCTTTTGGCTGCTCTGGCATAAGGACACTTCGAAATTGGTACAGAAAAGGAACAAAACTCGACTGAACAGGCGGTGAAGTCCCACGGCAGAGGGACCAGCCCGCGGCAGCGCCCGGAGCTACCGCAGCGACCGCCCCGCCCGCGGCCTTCCGCCCGGCCCCGTTGCCATGGCAGCACCGAGGCGTGCGGTAATGGCGGCGGCGGCGGGACGCTGAGGGCAGCCATGGTGCGGAGTGAGTGTCGCCGAGAGCTGCTTTCCTCCCCTTCTCCGGGCCCCTTTCCTCCTCTGCAGGACGTGTCCTGCTCCCTGGCCACCATGCACTCTCCCCCTACACGTGTCCCCCTTCCCGCCGTCCCCACACCCCTTGGCAGCCCCTCTCCCCTCCTGCCTCCATTGCTCTCCTCACCTGGCTGGATTGTCCGGTCTCACCCCTCCCTGGGAATAACAACTCGTTTTATTTCACCAAATACTGCACAGGGGTGTGCTTGCCTCCTGAAACAGCCTCCGAGAGGCGCGGGGGTGGCCCAGGCAGGGGCCCCTCCATGCACGGAGCAGCCCCCTGCAAGGGGAGATGCTTGACGGGATGGATTGTGCCTGGGCCTAGAGCTGTCAGTGCTGGCCTTTCCCTGCAGTTACAAATTTTCAACACCACATGGTAATTTATTTTTTAAGGTAGAAATAGGCAAGGCAGACACTTTATCAGAAACCTAAAATAACCCTGAAGGAGGTTAAAATACGCCACACTATTACTTATGAATCCCTAATTTTTTAGAGGTAAAGTAGTAGGACCTAGAAGACTGGGTGCTCATACAGATCACTCAAGAAAAAAGCTACTGCAGATTTCCCTTCATCTGTGATATTCCCTGTAATCTATTTTGATTGTATACTGCCAGTGGACTGCCAGTCCCTTGCTGGGCTAAATTAGTGCTGTGGAAAGGAAATCCTTTTCTCTGCATGAAGCTGGCAGACACCCACTTTGAGCAGGCACTTCTTTGAAGGAGAATAGCTTCATTTTGTGAACAGCGTGGTATGAATTTGAGTCTTCGTTATTTTAAGAATGAATACTTATTTTAAGTTGAATACTTCACTTTTCTGAAATGCAGGTTCCCCCACTGTTTTTGGTATACGTGCAGCTGTCCACCTGCTTGTTCTATTTCTTTAACGCTTTCCTTTGTATCTGCTCCTTTTTGAGTAAAATGTAATTTTTGCAAGCCCAGCTGTAAGATCTTCAAGATCTGTCATAATCTGCAGTTGATTGATGCCATCCTTTACTTCCTCCTGTGTTCATGGGAACATGGGAACAGCTGTGAGTTCCAGGTCACTGATCCATTCTCCTGTTACTGTAAAATCAGATAATCTGGTTAATGAAGTAATGTTACAATGTGGTTTGTCAGTGTCTTGGGAAAGCTTTTATTTAAAATTCATAATTTTCTCTGCAAGTTTGTTTCCCTCATTCCTCTTAAATGAACTAGATAGCATACAAATTGTCAAATAATCACTCAGTTCCCCACAGCAGGTCCCTAAAACAGGTCTCTAAAGCTCCCCTGTGGCTTATTGGGAATGATTGTCTCTGCTTTGCAAACCCTCTGGTAATGAAAGTGGATGTTTTTACATAATCACTGCAACAATCACTTCAATTTTCTTTTCATCAGCAGAGGAAAAATCTGACTGTAATAAAACCCTGTCCAGAATAGTTTGTGTGACTTCTTTTTGCATAAAGTGTGTAGAGCATAAGGTTGTCTCCAATGCGTATGTATGCAGACCCTTTTTGAAAGGCTTGCTAGTCTTTTTTCAGCATTAACAATCATGAAAATACCCATGCTAATTTGATAAAACCCTAGTTTTTCAATCAGTACTTCACTGTAGTTCACTGCTTGTCAAGGAGAGGAAAATGCTCTTGCTGTTTTGGTGCAGTGGGCTGAAAACAAAGTAGTAACATCTAGCTCAAGAGTGAGCACTGGTTCTCATAGAATTTCTTTACCTTCATTATACAGAGACTTTTCACTGTTTGAAAGATTGCCTGGCATTAAATATTGCTATGTGAAAACTGAACCCAGGTCTCTGGTGTCTTTTAGCCACTGCAACTCCTTTGTTGGGCTGCTAGGGCTGCTAGTGCTTAAGGAATACCCAGGATTAAATTTCATTCTAACATAAACATTTCTAAGCATCAATTAGTTAGGGCTATGCCTTAAGCACTGAAAAAGTGAAAAAGATACCTGCCCACTTTCAGAATTCATCCCGCTTATTTCTGTGCACGCTGTGCTGGCGGAAGAATATGATGACACACTGTAGCTAGTTTACTTCTTATGAACATCTGACATTGAGAAGTAAAAGAGCATTAACCACCCCATTGCTTGTCTACATGAATCAATCCACAACCCGAGCTATGCTGAAAATAATGGATGGTGGATTAATTTCTGCAAGGGTTGTATCGCACTTTTATGGAATACTCAGCAGTTTTCATATGGATTTTTCTTAATGTTACAGGTGATGTGTGTTTCACGAAGGATGTTTACTGTGGTGCAGTGGGCTGTAATTACTTGGCACTTCATGCCTTTTCTAGCAGATTTTATTTTTGCTGGTGTTCCTACTGGATATGTATTTGGAAAGATTTTAGTGATTTTATAAGTTTGTAAGTCAGGTGGCTGAAGATGGGCTAAAGGGAGATATGACATCTAATGTTTCTTTCAGTCACTGAAGATCTTGTTAGAAGACGTGCAGAACATAACAACTGTGAAATTTTTTCCCTGGAAGAAATCTCTTTACATCAGCAGGAAATAGAAAAACTAGAGCATCTTGACAAATGGTGTCGAGATTTAAAAATTCTCTATCTTCAGAATAATCTAATTCCAAAAATCGGTAAGTGTTTTCTGGTTATATTTCTTTTTAGATGAATTTACATGCATAATTTTAAAATCAGAAAAAATATCTGTTGCGTTATACTTTAAGGGAATATAGAGTAACTACAGAAGAGTTGTTTGTGGATCTGCTTCCGTAAGATTTCCTTTCCCTGTCTCTTTAGCAAATTTCCAAGAAGCTCAGCAATTTGCAAAAGAAATGTTAAATGAAAAGGATAGTGACTGAGATATAAGTCACTAGAATATGGGTGTGGAACACCTTTTAGTAATTAAAGTCTCATAAATCAAGTTACAACTTAAATATCCTGTCTTTGTGGCAAACAGATAAACAGATTAGCGAATACCATGAACTGTGATATCATAGGACTAGCTCTCCTCATGCTCATTTTTAAATTCAGTTTTTATACAAACTATGTTTTAGCATTGGAATATTTTTCATTCAGATAAAATACTTAGTTTTGTGCATGAAGACAGTTTTACAGCAAAGCCTCAATGGTCTTCCTCAGCACCAGAGAAGGTATAATTGCACATCATCAGTGTTTTGTGGTACAGGCTCACATGTTTGCTAGTGTCTGTACTGAAAGATGCAACATCAGGCCTCAGGCTGGAAAAGCTTAGACTCTGTGACTCTACAGATATTGGGTAGATGAAGCATGGAAAGTCAGAGATGCTCAGGAATTATATTAGCATATTTCTTTGAAATTCCTTAGGAGGAAGAAAAAAAAATCTAGGTGAATTTAGGGTGAAATTCTCTGCTCATGACTTGTAGGAAAATTCTTTAAATCCTCTGAAGGGCCTCGTCAGGAAACTCCTAGGAAGTATCTATACTGATAATATCTGCGTTTCTTAGAGTGGAGGAATCTTCTGCCGGACAGAATAAGGTTTTTGAAACTGTTTTATGCTGCTCTGCCTCATCAAAATGGGACTAAAATAATTTGGTTTTCTCTCTGTTACTGTGTCCTTAGTAAGGCACAAGACTTCATCTCGTTCTTTTGTCAGCACTTATATCTCCTCTAGGTTATATTACTGTTCTCGTTATTGCTTTTTAGGCACAAGATTTTTCAGCAATCTCTTTTCTGAGATATTAAATTTTTATCTGAACATAATCTAAATGTAGGAGTTGTAAAGTGTACAACTTCCTGCTTCATATATTCTTGCATAATGTAACAGCTTTCCAAGACAATGCCTTAGTAACAAATGGGAAAAAAACCAACCAAAACCCCCCAAAAAACCCAAACAACCCCAAACAACCTCCCCCTATCCCTCCCAAACCACGATATATGTAGTGACCAAAAGGGTTGCCAGCAGGGCTTGTGTTACAAAGCACTGAATTTGAGAAGTTCTTCTTCCTGCTGGATACCAGCATGTCCCTGTGGAGTTCCACACAAGATGCCATTGGCTTCAACACTTGTATCTCTCACATCTTCATGTCTCTCAGCACTGCTGTTACAGAAATACTTAAGAAAAACGAATAGGCAACCTAAGCTGCACAGGTCCTTGCTCAGAAATTAATTTCGTCATGTTTGTGAATTCTGAAGAAGGTATCTCTCCAAGGTCTTTGTAAACTGATTAGTAGGATTCATATCACCAAACGTTTAGGCATCTATGTCTTGGATACTTACGTAGCCACCCTTTATAACCAGTATTGAAGAAAAGGTGCATTTTTGAGCCTGATTTGGTTCACTGGTTCCAGACAGCGAATTTAGAATAAGGCAAATTGCACCTTGAGCAATTTCTCTTCACTCACTATGGAGGAGCCTGGACAACTAACTCCAGCTGTGGACATGATCTGTGTTGTTTAGATGAAGCTCTCTCTGCTTGAATTTCTTTGTCTCAGCAGGGATGGTTTGTACAGCAGTTTGTCAGTGCGGCTTGGGAATTAGAGTTTGAGGTAAACTTTATGACTTCATTGGATAGGTTTTCCAGTCAGATCTTTGAAAGATCTGGTGACTGGGGAGAAATTGGTGAACTGTGACACAAGTTATACTATATATCTCATCTCAGATTTATGTCTCTGGCCTGTCTGTCATGTATCTCAAATGCTATTTTCTTGGGACATCTTTGGGACTGATGAGGATCATTGCTACCTTGTTCCCTCTTTACTCCCTTTCTGTATTCAAAGCAGGAAGTGCTAGCCATCCTGAAAGAGCCCCCCACACTGTGAACCTTCTAACTTCCATTGTTCATGGTGAAAATAATACAGGTTAGATTCCAGCTTAAGAGGGTGTGTATATGTGTGTGGGTGGTGGTGGAATTTGTTTTCAAGGAATCATGGAATGGTTAGGTTGGAAGGGACCTTAGAAATCATATGGTTCCAACCCCCCTGCCATGAGCAGGGACACCCTCCACTAGACCAGGTTGCTCAAAGCTTCATCCCGCCTGGCCTTGAAGACAGCCAGGGATGGGGCATCCACAGCTTCTCTGGGCAACCTGTTCCAGTGCTTCACCACCCTCTCCGTGAAGAATTTCTTCCTGATATCTAATCTAAATCTACACTCTTTCAATTTAAACCCCTTACACCTTGTCCTGTCACTACAGGCCCTTGTAAAAAGTTCCCCCACAGCTTCCTTGTAGGCCCCTTCAGGTACTGGAAGGTGCAATAAGGTCTCCCTGGAGCCTTCCCTTCCCCAGGCTGAACAAGCCCAACTCTCTCAGCCTGCCCCCAATAGGAGAGGTGCTGCAGCCCTCTGAGCATCTTCGTGGACCTGCTCTGGACTTGCTCCAACAGGTCCATGTTCTCCTAATGCTGGAGAACCCAAATCTGGACACTACTGCAGGTGGGGTCTCACCAGAGTGGAGTAGTGGGTTCATACTGAAGCCATATATATCCTTATTTGCAAAATTTTTAAAAATGGGAGGAGAGGAAGTTTCTGGTATTAAACCTGTTGTTAAAAGCTCTTTAAAAATTAAATCTATGCTAAAGAAGAGAATCTTGTCTGTATAAGTGTGTGTGAAACTCTTAACTTTATAAATCTTGACTGAGTATGACATGATCCTTTTAGATTTTGATGATAAATGGACTGTTTCACCTTGCTTTTTGTCCAGTCCTCTTGCATTATATGTGTTTCTGATGAAAGTTGTGTTTATATCCTTCCTTATTTCTTTTTACTTTTTAATTTTGTGTTTTCAGAGAATTTTTTTCTTTCATTATTATTAGAATATTAATGCACAATAATCTGATACATATTTTGATTTGTCCTTCCTGCTTTTCTGCTTTATTGTTTCTCTGACAAAAAGTGAGCAAGTAAAATGATAACGACCTTTAATGAAGAAACCTGAAATAACGCATCTATGTTTTGTTACAGAAAATGTGGGCAAACTAAAGAAGCTGGAATATTTAAATGTAGCTTTGAACAACATTGAAAGAATTGAAAATCTGGAAGGTCAGATTTTAAAGAAACCATTTTGCCTTTTCACATTGAAACACTTAAGTTGTGACTTAATGTAAAAGAGGGTGGAAGCCATTGAATATGTCCACCAGTAATGGTACTTTGTTGGTGTTCAGAAAGAGCCTTTTTGTGTGGAGCCTTTCAACAAATGCTTCTTTGTAGCAAATGCTTCCTACTGCCGCCGTTTTGGCATTGAACTTTCTTAGATGTATTTTAACTCGCTTTTTGCATACCCTGTCGTCAGTGTTGCCAGGTGTGATAGCTCTATTCGGCAGTATTTTCCAAAGTGGGAATCCAAATTTTTCATTGAATTGCTATTTCCCCAATCTAAAGATAAGATAATGTGCTATGTAGGTTACGTGGAACAATGCAATTTCTTTTTTCATGCTATGCAGACTGTAAAAAGTCTTGTTTGTATAATGTTTCAGCAGTCATCTTCCCTTCAGCAATCAAGTGGCTCACACAAGAAGGTTATGCTCTGCTCATTGGCAGTTTGGAGTATTTGTAAAGAGTTTTTCAGACGATTATTTTGTCTGTCATTGCATGAACTCCTGTTTGGTTTATCTGTGTTTAATGCTTTACCCTTTCAGTATAATTGCATGTGCAATGATCTAGCATTTTCAAGTTCAAAATCTAACACTTGAAGACACCCATAAACACTTCCCTATTACTTGAATAATTTCTAACCTAATTTCTTTCTCTTTTCTTGATTCTGATTAAGCCAGTTGCTGAATCTTTAAACTGTCCACCTTGACAAGGAAACAGTAGAAAAAGTGCTGGGGTTTGGGTGTTTTTTCTAGGGTTGGGTTTTTTGGTTTTTGATGTTTGTTTGTTTGCTGGTTCAAGAGGATGGCTTAAGTCAAAGGAAAAAAAAAGTGAATATACTAAATACAAATTTGTAAAAGTTGAAGAAATAGGTAGTACATTACATATTTGGCAATTTGTTGAGAAACTGTTTTCATGCCAGTAAATTTTATGTTCTGCTGCCAGGCTGCATTATTTATTACTGTGATTTGTCATTTACTTAGGAGTCAGAACCTTTGGGAGTCAGCCTTGAAAAAATTTGGCTTATTTAAATACCCTAACAAATCATTTTGAGATGTTTATTTTCTTTCGGCTCCATTATGCATGAAATACTTGCCAAATAGACCTGCAAAGGAAAAGAAGTGATCACAATGATGAGTACTGAAGTTGAGCTTGTTCTTAGCTAGACTTTTTGATCCTGAGAGTCAAGGTTATGATTCATGGGCAGATTGTGGTAAAAGTGTACAGACGACAAATGCAGACAGTTTTCTTTCCATATGTGTGCATGTATGTGTGTGTGTTTGTGTGTGTATGTTATGTCTACATTTATGTTATGGACAAATTGATTTTTTTTTCAAACAGGCTGTGAAGAATTGAAGAAACTTGACCTGACAGCAAATTTCATTGGTGAACTGTCCAGTATTGAAACCCTGAGATATAATATACATCTGAAGGAACTGTTTCTAGTGGGTAACCCATGTACAGAATTTGAAGGTTATAGACAATTTGTGGTGGCAACTCTTCATCAATTAAAAGTAAGATTAAAAAAATTAAATTTATAACCAAATCACTAACCATCATTGTTGACTGAACGTACTAATCCCAAGCAAAATAAATGCCTGTGGTAGGAAAACTAGGATCGTTTTTCTTACTGTCCACAGGAAATGAAATTCTATTGTGAAGAATAAGTGACTACAGTAAATAATGTGATAATAAATTGGTTCTGTCTGGACTAAACCACATGCATTTGTTAACTTTTCTGTCATATGAATTGGACATCCTTAAACAAAGTTCTGAAAAAATAAATACACTGTACAGTTCTGACTTTTTTTCTCATTTCTTTTTATGAACACAATGTATTTTTAAATTATTTTCATAATCGCAGAAAGTTACCAGGTTGTTGGTACCATACCAAAATATGTACTGAACCAACAGCATAAGGTGGCAGAAAGATAGAAATTGATGTAAAAATGCACTATATTGCATCAACGGTAAATACATACTTTGAGACTGAGTCTTTGTGCAATGATGTAGTGACATAATGATTTCCTGCCATTGACACAGGCAGTCTCAGTCCTGAAATATCTCCCACAATTTCCCTTGGAGAAGCACAGACACTTGCTTAACTTATTAAGAGTAGATTCAGCTCACTTAGGTGGCAATAAACTTAACACATCAAAATCAATAATTTTGTAATGGTTTCGCGAGCTGAGTCAAGGTCAGACAAATATCAGAAATGTCTGAAGCGACCCTCTCTACTGCATAGTCTAACAAGACCAACTGAAATTCCTGGAAAATCAACTTTCAGACACACAAAATTATTTTCAGGTCTGGATAGCAATTTATTTTTAATTCTTTTTAATACAGTAGAACTTACATAGTGCGATGGAACTTTGAAAGGCATATTTTTAATTTAGTGCAGAAGGGAATCTGTCAAAGTTAAAATTTCTCACATATCTATATTGATTTTATTTCCCTTTGGGAAGTGTTTGGATAGTAAAGAAATTGAACGTTCAGAGAGGATTCAAGCACTTCAAAACTATCCAGAAGTGAAGCAGAAAATTAGAGAACAGGAACAAGCTTACCTTCTCAAAAGGGCCAGAGAAAAAGAAGAGGCTCAAACAAGGATGCAAGAAAGAGAGGACAAGAAACAAAAACAAATAGAATCTAAGCTTGAATTTGACAGGTAACAGGAAGCAACAGCAGTTTGTGAGTAAACGTCGTTCTTCTCTTTCTTCATTAAGAATTTTGGTTTTCTTCATTAAGTAGTTTCTGTAATTCCACTTAAATATTTTTGTTTGTCTTTATTGTTGATTCTAGCAGAATTATTTCTCCTCATGCATGTTATCTCTAATGAAAAATGTAACGACTTACACACACGATTAATTGCTGCTCTGCAGACAGTACAAGAGAATTTTTGTCCCCAAAATCCAGGCTACATTTTCTGGGTGCCAAAATAGTGTAATTGATAGCTTCTTTCTGGAGACCAGCTGGAAATTATTATTTAAGGTGAGGCAGTGGTTCCAGCGCAAACAGCTGTTCACCTGTAATTCCTTTTGCTTTAGAGTTATTAGATATGAAGACTGAAGCCAAATATTGCAGATCTTCTGAGATGTAAAAGGCTATGCAATGTTGATTTCCATACTTCTTCCATCTGATATCACTGAGATTACCTAGATGCCAGAAGGATTTTTACCTGGCATCATCTTCCACTGCAGTTGCCATCAATCTTCTTTTTAACTCAATAGAGGCCAAGTTCCATGGGGTTGACTATGGAACTTTGTCCTCATATATCACAGATGTATCATAAATTTTGTTTTCTCTCTATATTTCTGAAGATTACAGAGACTTAGGGCTAGGGAGAGTGAAATGATTCAGGTTCTAAGATGGCACTGGAGGAGATACCTAGGTAAAATACTGCTGCCCTATAAATTTTCATCTGCTGCTGCCTGATATTGGGAATACTCAAACATCACAAGGTCTGAAGGTTTTCTTTATGAAAGTTGTGAAGGTATCTGAAAATTCTGCTCCTGAAATTAAAACTGGTGAACTATATTTCAGGGTTTTCAGAGAGTTTGGCATAACTGTATAGTCACTTCTTAGTCAATGAAAAACATTATGTTGAAATATGTTTGTTGATTGATGAAAGAAGCAGAGCAGAGAACAGTATCCAAATCTATAAGGTACTGTTCTTAATAGGAATTACACAGCTATTAGCGTTGGGTTAAAAAAATATTATTGGAAGAATTCATTAGCAAGTACTGCTACTCTTCCTTCATTTCATTGGGGTAATACTCCATCTGATCTTGTGTAGCCCAGACTCCCTACAGACCAAGGAAAACCATCAGACAGAAGGAGACAGAGGACAAGAGACGCGGAGAACAGTTGAAGATGATGAAGAAGACAGAAGATTTTGGGAGGAGCATACACCGTATACTCCGGAATCCAGATTAGAAACTCACAGATATATTGAAGAAAAACGGAGAGCTAAAGACAGTGCAAGGTATGTTTTTGTTTTAATTTATACTATGAATCAAGGAAGGGGAAATTTTCAAAGGCACAGAGTAGAGGTAGGGAACTGTCTCACATTACATATTACCGAGAACTGGGAGCTTAAATCCCTGTTGCCGGTGCAAATATGCTTTTACAATCCAAATAAAATATTCAGATTGTTCATTTCATTTTGTTTCATTTTCTAAAACATATGTATGATACCCTTTAATTTGTTTTTCATCAAATAGAGTTTTTAAATATATTTTGTCTTTTCAACTTTGTTTTATGGTTTTCAGTTTTCTGTCGGTTAACTAATATGTTTTGTGTAGTTCAATGTTTAATATTATTGCTAAAAGCATTTATCTGGAGTGCAGGTTGTATTTTGTAAATGCCCTACAGGCCATGCTACAGAATTTTTGCACAAGTGACATTTCAGGCATCTTTTCTATACGACTTAGAAATTTTTTCACATACTTTATCAAAGACACTCGTCCTGAGCAGTAAGTTTCTTCATATTATCTATGCTCTGTGGTGAATCTGAAGATGTCTGGCCCCTGAAAAGACTTTAAAACTTTCTAAAGTTGTCACTGGTTTTGCTGACCGTGGGAAATTAATGCAGATACTAGCAAAAAAAAGTTATTTTATTGGTGCTGGCTTATCAGTTCCACAAACACTCTAAGCAATGTCCTTTTTTCTTTTTTTGCTTATATAACAGGTTTTGTGCCAGAGATTTTTCTAGATGTTCTTTTTAAGGAACATCTTAAGGCTTTTAAAAAGATTTATCAAGCCTAAGTATTGAAAAAGTCAGTCCTAGGGAACTCTCCAAGAAGTCTGGAAATCTGCATAACTTGTTGCTATTATTAATTCAAGGTCTAGCACTTTCCCAGAACTACTGTGAAACCCAGATTCTAGCTAGTTAGAGTTTTGCTCTTTGGGGATGTCCTGCTCTAGTCAAAAGCAAATATGTTTCAAATGCTTCCCTCTAAATATTCAAGGAGAGTCCACATAGTGTTATAATAAAGATAGAATACTTCCTTTCTGGATTTTTCTAAATTTCCAAAGCATTTAAAGGAGTTAAAAATCCTTTCATGGTTCATTTTGTTGCTGGTGAGATTTTTGTTAGTTAGCATGAGCAAGGTGAGAACAGAAAAGTGCCCCTAGCTCCTTCAAATCATCCTTGCTGGTGGACAGGAGCTGAAATGTGACTTTAAAGTAAGTTACTCTGTATATAAGGCTGTTTATTTTAGTATAAAATTGACATGAGCTGAATCAGACGAATGCTAAATTTGAACCTCTCTGTGACATGTTAGCGTAGCTTAAATTTACCAGCTGGGGACAGTTGTTAACAAACTGAGCAACTTTGGCAATTGTCAAACGACTGAATACTTGCAGTTTTATTCAAGGACAATTCAGACAAGTGTAAAATCCGTTGGAGCTTGAAAGGGGCACAGGATCTTCTTTAGCTGCTCGTTGCCAGAACAAGGCCTTTCTGCTCATCTCAGCACAAAGTTAAACAAGTTATCTTAAACTTTGATGATTATGACATGACTGAATTTGCCTTAAAACGGTTCACATGAGCAGACAGATTTCATTTAGAAACAGGCTACTAACAGCTAAGAGGTGGTAAGGTATAAATTCCTGAAGCATTTATGAGAACTTCGTCTTTGGAACAGAGTGGTTGTTTATTCTCTTCCCATTTGAGTGTGAAGAGCAGGGATTCAGGTGTAGAAACTGTTGGCTCACAAAATCCCACATTAAAGCTGTGTTTATACTACACAATAGTATTTAACACATGAATAGTTGTGAATCTCTCTTAAACAGAAGTTATTTTTATGTAGTCATTCCAGTAGTTCCACCTGGAATTTCTTCTTCAGATCCATTGTATTTATAGACCAAATCTTTTGTGTATGCTTTTTTCCTCCCAAGTTGGTCTAAATCTGACATATTTTATTTCCTTCATTAGAAATCTACCTTTTGTGTTAATATTGAACTTACAGTAAGAAATTGGTTCAGGAACACAAAAAGCAATGTATTGCTGTTGTCTTTTTGAGAAATGTGAGGGGGTTTTATATGCCAGCTGAAGTAGCTGTACACCAGCTGAAGAGCGGATGAATGCAAAGCAGCAATTACAGTGCAGTATTTTTAAAGAAAACATAGCAATTTTTACCTAGGTGCAAGGAGATTTCTTGTATTCATGCTACTAAAATTCCTTACTCTTCTTCTCCTTCCTCATAATCTAAGTGTTTATACAGGAAAATACCAGTACTATGCATCTTAAGGATCGTATGGTGGCCTGCTTTGTTTTGGCAGATAAATTTACGGTAGCTTGTTTATTGCACTAAATGAAAGCCAAATACAGTTTAATTGCTGGTAGCTTGACATGGATAGTGATGTTTAAAGTCTTCACCAGTAATATGTATTGTACTTTCTGAAGGAAGAACACAACAAAAAATGTAATAGATGCATCAAGAAATAATCTATATGTATGCACTTTGGTCATACTGTATCCTATTTGGTGATGCTTGTAATCTTTTGGCCATTAAAATTCTTTATAATTGTGCAGAATAGTGACTGATAGACATGTTATTTAGATAAATGCCAAGCATTTGTTCAGTAAAAGTAATTCAGTTAGCATGAATAAAAAATTTAGTTAGAACTGCTTGCACATACATCGAATCAGTTAACAGTAATGATAGCTCTTGATTAGTATGACCATTCGTAACTAGAAGAACATCCCATTTTGTATGTTTAAGCAATCCACTGATTTCTTAAGATATTGCAGGTGAATTTGATATATTACTGTTTGATAATGGACTTTGTGACGTGCAGAAGTTTTTGTCAATATAACGTGATATTACAATGCATTCGTTCAGATGATGCTTTGAATCTACAATTGAACGTTTGATATAACCTGGTTAGTCCCTGAAATAGGTTGTAGCCTTAACATCAAATACCCGATAATTCTTACCTCTTGCCATCTTCTTATTTTATTTTTTTGCAATTAAACATAAAATACCAGAATGTGAAATAATAAACCATTTTTCTTTCTATTTTGTTAAGGGGATCAAAAGAGAGAGAGAAGCCTCTTTGGACATTGGTCACTGCAGAAGGAAAAGTTCTGAACGTGAATGCACCTAGGTATGTAACGTTAAGAGCTTAAACAGACTAACCTCCTTATAGTTTGTTTGGGCAACTGTCTCAAGATATGTGACAATACAAGAATAAAAGGGCTGACAAATTCTCATTGCAGTATTGTATTCCTGGTGGGGAAACTGACTTCTAGAGTTATGTTCTGATGCAGGAAAAAAAATTAGTTTTCAGTGAATAAAGTGTTGAAGGTTGGTAATTTAACATCTTGGCCTTTGATGATTGAAGAACTTTTTCTGTGAAAGAGATTAGACAATTTTCTCTCTTCCCTTGTATGGTAAGGCTCTGTCTTGGAGCATCTTGCTGATAATGGAAAAAGTTTAACCGGTTTGACTACTGAAGATAAATGTGTATGAGTAGCCACTTTAAATGTGGAAAAATATGTCCAAGTAATATTTCTGGACAAAATCATTCTGTCCTCTGATGACAGATATAAAACTGGCAGAATTGGGAAGGATATGTAATTAATTTCTATGGCATGATGTCCTTTGACACTGAATAAGGTCTCTAGCAACCCCCTGGCGATACAGGGAAGCCTCTTGTATTTTAGCATTGCCAAAGGCACATGGGTATCCAAGTGTTTTGGAATGAGTTTCCAGGGATATCAGCCGTGCGTTACCATTGGTTTCACTTGAACCAAAACTTTCTTTTCTAAGGGAAAACAGGAGACAGAGAGTGCATACCTTGTTTCCTTATAAACAGCTCCCCAAAGGACCTCCTACAGGAGACTGATCAGAAAGTGCCTGCTCTCCTCTGAACAAGTTTTTCTTGATACTAATTTAGCTGCGAAATTAAAGCTAAGAACATGCTTATTGTTAGCATGAAGAATGTTTTCTAAATCTTGGAAATTTATAAATCCATTCAAATTCAAGGAATTTGAAGACCTACATTATAGGATCAGTGCATAATTTTCAGTGGTGCAGGGAAAATTAAAGATAGTGGCAGATGAACTCATGCTTATTCCATCTGTACCAGGAGATACTTACCATTGTACTGATGTACTTTTTTTTGTAAAAATATGTTGACTGAAAAATTTTTAAAAGAATTTTCTTGTTCAAAGAAGACAAGTCTAAAATGGTCTAAATCTTGTGTTAATAGAATTTGATTATGCCTCTAAAAATCAGAGACATTTAGAATAAAGCTCTAGCTATCTTTTTAGAAGAAATACAGTCCCCTAGAGTTCACTCTTAGTAGCAGTCGTGTTTGTGTCACCTGAGTTTTCTGGATTAGAATTTAGTCTGTGGATGTGCCCACATAGAGCCAGATCAACAAGCAGTTTTTGTCATGGCTTCACCAAGAATATCACAGCTCTTCAGTGCAGTTTGGCAGTTTATGGGAGAGACATACATAAAGAGTTACAAGTAGGCAGATGGTCTTCACTAAAATTTTTTCTTCAGTGTGAAAGTCTAATGTCCACGCTTCCCTGATGTTCTTTTGGAAGGTTAGTATGAGCAATGCCTCCATGCTGCTGAGAACTGACTCCTTTTCTTCCTCAGTTCTGATTAAGTTTCCCCCCCCAAAATTTTACAATTCTTTACTCTTTTCCACATGTCATGATTTAGTGAATTCTCAAAATTTGTGGTGCAGTAAGACATAAAAAGCATGAATGGGAAACAAATCTGCTCTGTACTCTTTGCCGTATTCCATTAAAAACCCCCTATAAACTAAAAGTTCCATAAGCTTTCTTGCAAATCGACTGTATCAGAATACAGGAGAGCAAAAAGCATATCTGGCAAGTATTTTTATTGCTGGAAAAAAGTATTTTCTAAGCTGTTAACGTTTGAGCTTCTTTGTGTTACCTGGTCCCAAAGTATCTAAGTGTTTTAATGTCACTGCAGTATCCCAGATAAATTATATTAAGCAAAACCCTCTAATTTTATACTAATAGATAATTTATAAAAATCTTCTCACTTATGAGTGGGTTTTATTCTGTTTAACACATGGAAATGTTTGGGTATATAAGCAGAACTTTTAAGTCTACACTAGCTCTCCTTACAGCGGTAGCAATAGATGTTGTTTTCAGTTTATAACTGGTAAGGTTCTTTCAGAATTTTAAGAACTTAGCAAGCAGATCAAAACCACGCAGCTAATGCAGTTTACAGTCTCATTTTCAACAAATATGCTAAAGCTTGTAGAATCAAGGATATTATGCAAATCATGTTTTACTTTGGAAATGCACAGGCAGATACTTATTCTCTAGGTAAATGACTATGGAAGAAGTTGCATTTTCTTTTTTTTTTTTTTTGTCATATGATAATATTAGAATCACCAAGTTGCAGGCTTTTCGTGCTTTTCATGAACTGTTTTTTCTGTGCGGATGTTAACCGAGCAGACAGATTTCACCAGGAGGTGTCTCTCTTTCTGCATTGAAAGGCTGATCTTAATTTTAACCGACCTGCAGCAGTATTTTTTTGGTTTCTTGTGGGTTTGGTGGGGAGAACAGTAAGTAAATGAAAGAATGACTTTGGTTCAAATACCAGCATTCTTTCTGTTCATTATGAACTCGCAACTGTTTCTAAAATGATCAAGTGATATCTTGTCTAAATGGTATTTGTATTCATTTATAATTGCTAGCAGTTGTATTTGAAGTATGCCTTAATGTTTGTTTATTCATTCCAATTGTATTTATCCTGGAGGTGTTTCTTATCATTATTATTAGGCTTCATTTCTCTGTGAAAGATGATGAACAAAACAACCAGATTATCTTGGATCTTGCTGTTTACAGGTCAGATGTTTGGGTTTTTTTCTCTTAATTTTTGCCACTTGTAAATTCTAATACATAGTGTTTCAATTAAATCCTCTATGTACTTAGGACTTTTCAAGGGGAAAACAAATAACATGGGGGGTAATAGAATCAATCTGTGCCAAAGAAATGAAACTAAAATGAAGGCACTGGGACAGGTTGCCCAGAGAAGTTGTGGCTGCCCCTTCCCTGGAAGTGTTCAAGGCCAGGCTGGATGGGACTTTGAGGAACCTGGTCTAGTGGAAGGTGTCCCTGCCTATGGCAGGGGGGTTGGAACTAGATGATCTTTAAGGTCTCTTCCAACCCAAACCATTCTACGATTGTAAGTGGAACTTTTATAGGTCACAGATTATGTTTGACAGTA
Source organism: Rhynochetos jubatus (assembly GCA_027574665.1). Lineage (NCBI taxonomy): Eukaryota > Metazoa > Chordata > Aves > Eurypygiformes > Rhynochetidae > Rhynochetos > Rhynochetos jubatus. The sequence continues at coordinate 10,445,779 of CM050648.1, read as the reverse complement.
CTGAAATTTAAACATACTGTGTTTTGTGGGAATGTGAAGCATTTCTTTTCATTGTTTTCCAGCAAATTATGGTCAAAACCAAAGGATCTTATTATATATTTACTAGCCAAGTCTTCAGAAAGAAAAATAGCAAAATACTTTTACAATCTTAAATAGCAAATACATTAATACAAACCACTAAACTAATAGAAGAAAGACCTTTTCATTTTCCACAAGGATTTTGAATTCTTGCAGTTATGCAATAGTTGATGTGGTCTACCTGACAGAATTTAGACATTATTTTAATTGACATTCTGCGAACACACAGGAAGATCACGTTTTTCTTCCAATTACATTAAATCCTAATAATATTTCATATAACTCGATAACTGAAATTGAAGTTTGTAGTTTACGAACTATGAAATCCTCACAGAAGAGCTATGTGGTCTGTACTGCTTATTTACTGGACTATATTGTAGATTGATTCATGTCTTTATATTTCATTCTGAAGACATTTGGACACCTCTCTGCTTGATGTTGATGTCCAGCCAACTTACGTACGAGTACTGGTGAAGGGAAAGGTTGGTGTTTTCTTACTACATTAAATTGAAATTAAATATGGTAAGCATATGTTTAATGCTTGCCATAGTTACGCAGTGGACTCTGGATCTGACTTCTGTGTTACCAACCACGTGCACCTATGCAGAATAAATGTTCTTTCATACTTGCATTATTTTGAACCACACATAAACTGTGGAAGTCCTAAGAAGAAGATGTGCAAAGCCTGAAATGAAATTACACTCTCTCTTACTCTCCTTCTCTCTTCTTATTCCCCCCACACAGTGTACCATAATTCACTTAAGAAGAGAGCTTGCTAGTTGCCCTAGGCTAGAATTTAGCGATTTCACAAGCTGGAATTTATAGCTGACAGAAATAAATGGATGTATATTCTTTGGAAAGTGCATTTAAAATGTCATTCCAGTTTTCTTTCTTCTCAGTAGTTTTAATTTTATTATTTTTAAAAAAAAATCAGAGTACTTTACTTAAAAAATAAACCAAAATTCTATGTTTGACTGTACCAATTTCATAAACAAAACTTCAGAATTATTTTACATCTAAAACAGACTGGATAATATTTCTCATTTAACTGCTAATATGTCAAGCATCATTTTATAACCTTCTTTAGAAATGTCACTTCAGCAATTCAGGAATGTATGTATGACTGTACTTGTAAGTAAAAGCTGTTTTGCATGCTAATAATTTGTTAGGATTAGTAATACTATATATAAAGTGAGAGGATTTAGCCCTATACTATCCTAAAGATCAAATGATGTGATAGTGATCTTTCTGCACATCCAGGTAAAAAAAAAAAAAAAAAAAAGGAAGAAAAAACCATACATTTTAGCATGATATACTTCAATCCCATATTTTCTCATAGCCATTTCAGTTTGTGCTCCCTGAGGAAGTGAAGCCAGACAGCAGCTCTGCTAAAAGATCACAAACAACTGGGCATTTAGTTGTCAGCATGCCAAAGGTATGTATAATCTGAGGGGGCATCATACAAAGGTATTTAAATGTTGTGAGTACTTTGGGAATGTTTCTGAGTTACAGGTAACATCTGGCTAGCTGAAGTTATTCAGTCTAGCCTTTCCCATCAGGACCTATTTTCCAAAGAAGGAACATTGCAGTAAAACAATTTCATCGTAGAGCTGAACCTTAGGATTTAAGATCCCTTTGAAGGAACATTATGAAAATCAGTATTAATGGAACTATTTGTGTTGAACTATTTTCAACAAAACAAGCTTTTCATATATGAAAAGAGATTATGCAAAACATGCAGTATTATGCAAATGTGTAAGAAGATGGATTTTTTAAAAATCACTGAAAATAAGCAACTTACCTACTTTTTTCCACCTGTGAAATAACAAAAACAAATTATTTTTTTCAAAATCTGTGTCGCACACATATGCATGAAGATTACGTTTTGGTTCAAGGACAGGGACGATGTACTGCTCTCACATCTCAGTTGATCAGAAGGATTGCTTAATTCATTTTCCCTTCATGCTCTCCCTGGCTAGAAAGGATCCTCTGACGAGCTGTACAAAGTGTATGTAATCACAGAGCAAGAGGGTTGTGGCAACATGGTGTTTCAACTGAAAAATGCTGCACAGCAGTCCCTAGTACTTACAGAAGCCTGGGTAGAAGACCTATTCCCCTAATATTCCTAACTGTGCTCCCATATCTCACCTGTGTGCTGATACTTGCCCGTATGGTGTCTTGCTGATCAGTATTCAAGTCAATTGAGACTTCTGCTGGCAAGTAAAAGCAAATTGGCTTAAAGTGGTTTTAGTATTCTCTCTCTTTCCTGCCCAGCCCAGTTGTTGTAGTGTAAATGGGAGCAAACTGAGAGGTATGTCCACTTTATCTCCTCTCCACTGTGTGTCTTCCTATGGTTTCAGTAAGCTTGTACTCTGGACACGTAAGTGGTATTTGGATTTTTTGGATGACGTAATGAGTAGATGAGGTAGAATCAAAGGTGGATTCAGGACATATCCTACCCATTCCCAAACCTCTGCCAGAAAATTAGAGAATAGTGAAGGAATGACCAGTAATGAGGAAAAGTCGAGGACATGGAGAGCAACTTGCCTAACCGAAGTAGGCAGTGGGGGAGGTAACGCTTGGCCAGCCGGCATCCAGTGGAAGTTCAGAGGGCATTAGAGCTTAAGTACAGGGAAAATGCAACGGTGTGAGCTAGCACAGAAGGCGGGGCACAGAGAATCGGCATGTCAGAGGTATCTTCAGGTTTGGGGCATAATGGGTGGGGTGGTAACAGAAACAGGAAGGCATTTAAGGTGGGACTTGATGTCGTCTGGTGCAAGACTGAGTTCTTGGACCTGCAGGAAGAGTAGAGATGGATTGAAGGGGTTGGAGCAGACAGGAAGCGGGAAATTTTAGGAAAGTATTGTTCTGGAGATGAGAATGGATTATATAGTGAGGTTCTGGGAGATGTGGGAGAGGTCAATCAACTTCAGCATCTTGATCTTATGCCATTATGCCTTTGGAAAGTTGGTCTGCTTTTAAGGTCTTTAGGACTACATCATATATTTTGGCTTTCAGATAAAGGGTAACCTTGCACAAGGATAGCTATAAGAATCTAGCCTTACCCTTCTGGTCTCTAATAAGTTTCTTTGCTGTGTAAAGCAGTGGGACATGGTGCTACATATGAATCTGCCAGGATATATCAATTACAGCATTTTCTTCTAAAGGATGAACCTTCAGCTGCTATTTGGGGTTATTTCTTTCTCTTTGTGCTCTGATTTAAGTCCAAGACTATCCAACTAGTAGCTGTAACTAGAAAGATATTTTTCAGCTTTTGGCTTTTCCCACTTGTGGTTCTATACCTTCTATGTTTTCTTCTATGCTCCAGTCCCATACCATCTGTCTTTCCCTACAGGGACAGCCTTTCATTAAATCACAAACTGTCACTCTAGCATCAAACATGCAGTTTCACCAGGAGCTTGAAGTATGCTGAAAATTGTACTCACTTGGTTAAGATCCATATTTTGTTAATGCTAAAAATTCACTCATGACAATTTATGCCTTCCAAAATTTATTTCCTTGAAACATTTGCCATTTTGGATAATGTCATTATCAAATGTTTCTGAGAAGTTTTGTTTACTATTTACTTGTCTTTGAGATATTTTAAATACTATCAGTTTTCTATCCCATAACTTGCTTTTAATACTTATACATCTTGCCAGTTTCTGTGGATGATCAGTGCCTTAGAAAATGTTAGTATTTCAAAGAGTCTACAGATATATTCCGTTCCGCTGCCTGCCTAGAAAGTCAAACCTAAATCAGCAAAATCATAGAGTCATAGATTGGTTAGAGTTGGAAGGGACCTTAAAGATCATCTAGTTGCAACCTCCCTGCCATGGGCAGGGACACCCTCCACTAGACCAGGTTGCTCAAAGCCTCATCCAGCCTGGCCTTGAAGACAGCCAGGGATGGGGCATCCACAGCTTCTCTGGGCAACCTGTTCCAGTGCCTCACCACCCTCTCTGTGAAGAATTTCTTCCTGATATCTTATCTAAATCTCCCTGCTTTCAGTTTAAACCCATTACCCATTAATATTATCTCTTCATATTGTGATTGTGAACAGCATTTATTCCATTATTAACTTTATATTTCACCTACATTCCATCTACCTTGATATTTTAGCTACACCTACATATTCAACCTAGCATGAGGGTCTGGAGCCTGCATCACCTCAGAATGTCGTGATTCACAGATATTTGTGAGACCTGAGGAGGAAGAATCTCTATAGAATAACTGAGTTGATGTTCTGAGCTTTGCCTTGTTTTGGTTAAATCCAACTTATGTAGCTGGGGCAAAGAGAGATATGCATGAATGGAGTGCTGTGTGGTCTAATATCTCCGTTGTGAATAGACCCAAAAACTTGGATCTTGAAAAGAAGCTTTGCAGAAAAGGACCTGTGAGTCTTGGTGGACACCAAGGTGAACATCAACCATCAATATCCTTTTTTGCCAAAGAAGGCTAATTGCACCCTGGGCTGCAATACTGGTGTTGCCAGCAGGTTGAGGGAGGCATTCCTTCCCCTCTGTTCAGCACTGGTGAGACACACTTGGAGTACTGCATCCAGTGCTGGGCTTCCCATTACAAGAGAGATCTGGACATACTGGAGAGAATCCAGCAAAGGGCCACAAACATGATGAAGGGAGTGGAGCATCTCTCCTATGAAGAAAGTCTGAAATAGCTGGGACTGTTCAACCTGGAGAAAACAGGGCTCGAGGGGATCTTATTAATACATACAAATACCTGAAGGGAGGGGGCACAGAAGACGGACCCAGGCTCTTTTCAGTGGTGCCCAGTGACAGGACCAGATGCAATGGGCACAGACTGAAACACAGGACATTCCTTCTGAACATCAGGAAATGCTTTTTTACGGTGAGGGTGGCTGAGCACAGGCACAGGTTGCCCAGGGAGGTTGTGGAGTTTCCAATCCCAGGACATACTCCAAAGCCATCTGGACCTGGTCCTGGGCAACCAGCTGTAGGTGGTTCTGTGTGAGCTGGGCAGGTTGGACCAGGTGACCTCCGGAGATCCCTTCTAACCTCAACCTTTCTGTGATCCTGTGAACTTCATGGATTTGCTGACCAAGGATGGATTTGCGCTACTTCACAGTGATTGCATGTAGCAGCTACTAACCTAGTGTTCTTTGTTCTGTATTACAATCACACATTCTGTGCTCTTCCTCCAGGACTGAATTAAAGTGCACAAGTTATATTTTTTGGATACATATCGTTTTGAGTTGCTTTCTATCCATACAAATTATATTGGTTTTAATAGAATCTCATCTAGGAAGCAAAGTGTAATGAATAATGATTATAAACAACTGGAAAGCAATAGATATTTTTCTTCCAGGACGTTATGGCTGAGATTATCAACAATGTTTGAGAATACTAATTTGAGATCATCAACTTAATAAGAATTTCTTTTAATGAGATAATAGGAAGAACAGGGTTCATGCAACTGCTTTCGGACTGTATCAGCGATAGCACAAACCTATGGCTATGTTGCACTATATTTAGCCCTTTTGTTCCTGACAAGCAATTATTATCAAAATAAAATTATTTGCAACTAGATAAATGGCCTAGCACATTCCTTAGGTAATTGAAATGTTAAAATTGCTATTAACCTAAAAATAGTCTCCTATAATATATCTTCTTGCAATATTATCCTGAAAAGATCTCACTCTCCTCAGTAACAGAACAGAAAGCTAACTGAATTCAGTCAGCATTTTTCACTTGCTTTAGTGAGTTTCTGATCAGGTTACTAAACCTTTCACCATTCATCTTCCAGCTGTTCATTGTTCCCTAGCCTTTAAACTGAAAAACAAAACCTCCTTCCTTCCCGCTCCGATGACCTTGCCATACCACAGATGTTGGTGATAGTAAATTGTGTATGAAGTAAAAGAAAGCAAATCATTTTCACCTTATTTTCTGGAAACATTTTTCTTAAATCTACTCTTCACTGCGCAGCAAATCACTGCAGAATGGGTGTCTTTCTAAGGCAGTGTCTACCGACATTTTTTGGAAGGGCATCAAAACAAAAAGTGAAGGACACAACATTCAATGAAATTATGCAGAGTCACTTTTGAAGTGTAATGTTTATACTGTAATAATCATCTGTACAGAGATGTTGCATGGGTAAGGAGTTGACAGTGAGTACATTGTACGTGTTTCATTTTCTGGGAAAAATATTTGTGACATGAAGCTTTTTAAACCTTGAACCTCTATGTTCTGGTGGTGTTATTCTTGCAGATGATGTTGGAAGATTAAAAACTGAGAGTTTCTTTAATAGACTTTCACCAAAATTGGAATATTAAATCAGTGATTTTGTAAAATGTCAACAGTAGATTACTCCAGAAGCATTTTAATTTATGTCTGAGAAAAAGCATCAAAAAACAGTGTTAATAGCAAGCAGTTTTTATTTAGGTTTCTGAGACATTCTACCTCATGTTTTAAAACTTAACTTTCCTTATTTTAATAAATCAGGGTGAAAAATTTGGACTTTTTAATTCTTTATTGTATAAGCAGTCACAAATGAATTCTGACAGCTTTTTATTGCCTGGGCCTTTGAGAGCATTTAGAAATTTAAAGATCAATGAGCAATAGATTCCTTAATTAATTTAAAAATAAGAGTGGTATGTGTTATGCATGTCAGTGTAAAGGTTATTTGATAGAATTTCATTATATAATTCTCACTTATTTAGGTATGGTAAATGCAGTAATATTTCATTACCGTCAAAGGCATGTGGAGACATATGGCTGTGGAGCCCTAGAAATCTATTAATCCTTCAGAATAAATGTGTTACAGGGAAACTCTCACTCAGTGGAATTCTCATTGTAGCAGAAGAAAGTCACTGTAGGAAAAAAATGTGGACTGAAAAGATGACTCAGCTTAAAACTATTGATTTCACATATTCCCTCTGTTTTCTCGAATATATAACAGACTCTATTTAACGCATCCATTTCTAGTATTCTGTGATAATTATATTAAAAGGAGTCTCCTTTCTGTTTTCTGATTAATGCAAATATTAGCAATAGCTTTGTAGAATAACTTTCCAAAGTTTCCTTATATTAATTTAGTCCATCTTCCTGTATACCATAGTCTTTAAATATCAGACAGTTATATTTCTACTGAACCCAGAGTCTTATATTTGGCCACAGTTGAAGCTAGGAGAGTTCTGTTTTCCAGAACAGTTATCCTCACTTGATCACTGTCACTAAGAGATGGACAGTCAGCTGCTGGCTTGGTGAAGCTCACATATAATTGTTTTATATGCAGTTGTGTTTCTAAAAGAAGAAAAAATAGAGAGTATCACTTAAATTTTTTTCTTTAACAGAGGTGGGAAAATATCATAGGAGCCGAAGAGCTTTTATGTCAAATGATCTTTGATAATTTGATACTAGATGTTCTAGTAGGCAAATCCTAACCCTTCCCTAAGTTCCAGTATCACGTCTTGTCAAGGAAGCCTTTTCTGTTGTTTGCAGTATCAGCAAAGTTCCTCACCCTGACGATGTGCTCTGAGGGCAAAGTGAGGAACATTAGTCAAAGGGAATCCAAGGAATGAATTATTATTAAAAGAACAGAACATTAGAAGTCCCTCTGGAAGAGAGAGAAGATCCAAAGAAACAGACTTTCCTTCACCAGAGTAAGAATTTCCCAGAATCAGAAGGGGCCAGCCTCTTCACACTGCATTCCAGAAACAAACAACAGAACCTACATCTCTGTCTTAATTCTTGTAGATTTTAGAGCAGAGACTTTAAATTCACTAGGCTTCTGGAACAGACTCCTTCCAAATCAATTGCACTAAGAAGTAGCCGATAAAATGAATTGGTATAGTTCCTCTTATCCTTTCCTTGGAAGGCTGAGAGAATTGGGCTTGCTGAGAGAATTAGACTTTTTTACTCCCCTTCTACTCTGCTTCTCCCCCACTACTCTGCTCTCGTAAGACCCCACCTGGAGTGCTGTGTCCAGCTGTGGAGCCCTCAGCATAAGAAGGATATCAACCAGTTGGAATAAGTGCAGCGGAGGCCACAAAGATGCTCAGAGGGCTGGAGCACCTCTGCTATGGGGACAGGCTGAGAGTTGGGCTTGTTCAGCCTGGAGAAGAGAAGGCTTTGGGGAGACCTTATAGCACCTTCCAGTACCTGAAGGGAGCCTACAAGGAAGCTGGGGGGGGAGGCTTTTCACAAGGACCTGTAGTGACAGGACAAGGGGTAATGGGTTTAAACTGGAAGCAGGGAGATTTAGATTGGACATCAGGAAGAAGTTCTTTATAGAGAGGGTGGTGAGGCACTGGAACAGGTTGCCCAGAGAAGCTGTGGATGCCCCATCCCTGGCTGTCTTCAAGGCCAGGCTGGATGAGGCTTTGAGCAACCTGGTCTAGTGGAGGGTGTCCCTGCCCACAGCAGGGGGCTTGGAACTAGATGCTCTTTAAGGTCCCTTCCAAGCCAAACCATTCTATGATTCTATGATTCTAACTCCTTTTTCCTTTCAAATGCCTGAAGTGTCCCTCTCCCATGATGTTGTTAAGAAGGGAAGGAGATACTCTTCTGCCATGAGACACCCCTTGTCTATAGCACATCTTCCAACAAGTGGTGATGGACATGTTTTCTTTGAGAAGGTGAATTCACTTGGACTTTGAACTTGAGATTCCGTTTTAGCAAAGGAGCTGAGGGAGTCTGTGGTCACTTGTTCCTTCTATAAAGAGTGATGAGAATTCCCGACTGCAGCAGGTTTTTTAATAAAAATGTCTGAACTAGCTTATGGACACGAAAACTGAAATGCAAGTGAGAGGCATATAATGAACCAGTTAGCTATGGAGAAAATCAGCAATGTGCATTATTAACATGGTACCAAACAAAACAGCATATATTTAAATACAAATAGATGTATATATTTAAATATTTTATATGTATGCACACTCATATATATATGTGGATATAATTCCATTCAGTTCATTTGGTTAAAATCGCCTTATGCATGCGTTTTATGCTGAGTGGGGTGCTAAAATCTCACAGAAAGAGTAAATGTCACAAGAGAAAATTTAGTCAGACCCTCTTAATTTTTATATTTTTGAGAGATTATTTAAATGCTTGTGAGCATAAATATCAACACTTATGAGAATTATTTTTCTGTCTATTTTTATTTTAGGCTAAAGAAGCAATCCTGGCTAAGCAAAAAGTATCAACTTCGATTAAACATTCTGACTGCAATACACTGAAAAAAAATGCAGGAAGGTAATTCCTTTTTTTCTTCTGCATTAGTTTTTTTTTTTTTTTTTTTTTATCCATGTCTTATTCACATGCCAGAATACATGTTTCTTACTACGTTATTGTTGAAAGTATGAGAATTTTGATTTGTATAAAGTAAAATTATGTCTAAAAGCTGTAGACTTATAGCCCGTTCAGTGCTGTTTATAAAGTGGTCTGCTCCAATGGCAGAGCCAAAAAAGAACTTATTTCTGCAGATCAGTTTTGTTCCATCAAATCATTCACATTATTAAACTGGTATTTATTAAAGCTAAATCATTTACTAAGAATTGCCACTGCAGAGCTCCTTGATATGTAACCCAAGTCTGAAAACCAGTTCGAAACCAATGATTTTGAACCTCTCTCATGAATGTATTTGCAAATCTGTAAGGTTTTGTGATATAGATCCATCTTGTTAAAAGTGATGTAAACTCCAGCTCTTGAAATCTTGCAGCTAACGACTGCCAGAAGCAAGCAAATACCATTGATGCACTATTTTTTGCTTTTACTCTTGGCAAGTGTTACTAGCCATTGCTGTAGATAGACTCTAGGGTTGATGGACATGTGGCCTAAGTACAAATACTATGATATATCTTTTAATATTTTCTTTTACTCTTGCTATAGACAATGGTATTCATACCAGAATAAGATACAGTAACAACAAAGTTTGTTAAGCTGTTTATCTGTTTATATTTGAAGTGTTTCATTTGTTTCCTTGTTTGATTTCATTGTGGTCAATGTTGATGGAAAGGCTAAGCAGACAGTAAAAATTAGTATTATGGTTCGTGGGTGTTCTTCTTAGTCTCAGTATTTAGGTCACTGGAAAATGACTTTGCAAGAGTCAGTTGTCATTAATTCTACTTGACCTGCATGATGAGAAGACAATAAGGCAACTGCAAGAATTTGTTGAGATTCCTAACGAGTCACAGGCTCACCCTTTCCTTAGGCAGCAGTGATTACAACAATACACCATCTTGATTACTGAGTATTTCAAATATTTTTAGTAGGTCCAAGCCAGATGTTGAATGCTTACTCTCCATGATATTTGAAAAGTAATGGCAGTCAGGTGAAATCCCTGGTGACTGGAAAAAGGGAAACATTGTACACATTTTAAAAAAGGGTAGAAAGGAGGACCCTGGAAACTAGTGACCTGTCAACTTCACCTCTGTGCCTGGGAAGATCATGGAACAGATCCTCCTGGAAGCTATGCTAAGGCACATGGAAGACAGGGAAGTGATTTGAGATACCCAGCATGGTTTCACCAAGGGCAAGTCCTGCCTGACCAACCTAGTGGCCTTCTATGCTACTGTGACTTATCTAAATTGTAGAAATATGGATTTGATGGGTGGACTGTTCGGTGGATCAGGAACTGGTTGGGTAGTCACATCTTGAGGGTAATGGTTAACAGCTCAATGTCCAAATGGAGATCAGTGACAAGTGTCCTTCAGGGGATCTGTACTGGGACCAGGAATGTATAATATCGTCATCAGTGACATAGACAGTGGGATCAAGTGCACCCGTGGCAGGTCTGCAGATGACACCAAGCTGAGTGTTACAGTTGACATGCCTGAGGGATGGATGCCATCCAGAGGGACCAGGACAAGCTCAAGAAGTGGGCCCATGTGAACCTCACATAGTTCAACAAGGGCTGTGGGATGGAAGGATTGAGTGCAGCCCTGATAAGAAGGACTTGGGTGTGTTGACTGATGAGAGGCTCAACATGAGCTGGCAGTGTTTGCTAGCAGCCCAGAAAGCCAATCGTATCCTGGGCTGTATCTGGAGAAGCATGTCAAGCAGGTCGAGGGAGGGGATTCTTCTCCTCTACTCTGCTCTGGTGAGACCCCACCTGCAGTGCTGCATTCAGCTCTGGAGTCCTCAGTACAGGAAAGACATGGAGCTGTTGGAGCAGGTTCAGAGGATTGGCAGATCTCTCGTATGAGGAAAGGCTGAGAGTTGGGGTTGTTCAGCGTGGAAAAGAGAAGGCTCCGGCGAGACCTTATGTGGCCTTTCAGTACTTAAAGGGGGCTTATAAGAAAGATGGGGTCAGACTTTTTAGTACGGTCTGTTGCAATAGGACAAGGAGTAATGGTTTTAGACTAAAAGAGGGCAAATTAATCCTAGATATAAGGAAGAAATTTTTTATTATGAGGGTGGTGAAACACTGGCATGGGTTTCCCAGATAGGTGGTAGATGCCCCATCCCTTGAAGCATTCAAGGTCAGGTTGGAAGGTGCTCTGAGCAACCTGACCCAGTTGAAGATGTCCCTGATCATTGCAGGGGGGTTGGACTAGGTCACCTTTAACAGTCCCTTCCAACCCAACCTATTGTATGATTTTCTTCTATGATTCTACTTTGCAAAAAGAATGGTTCCTCCGCAAAGAAGTATAGCTAAAGCTTTAGATACATTAAAAGAAAACAGTTTAAAAATATGTCCTAGTTTTTTTCCAGGAGAAAAGTAGATTTTCCTTCGTTAGGTAACAGACATCATTGTCTCTTTTCCTAATGGATTCTGCCAAACAGCAAAAGAGTTGGCAACCTGTGGATTAGGAATATATATTTCCTTATAACCCTCTGCATAGCTTTATTTTTGGCTATGCAGTAATAATGTGAAATGGTCCCCTTTCCTGCTAGCTGGTGAACTAAAGATACTCTGTGACATCATGCACTCTAAGATTTTATGTTTGATTTCAATGTAGTTTTAAGTAATTATGCTTACTGCAGATTTTGAAGGAAAAATACAAATGTTACTGTCAAAATAATATTACAGGAATATATATCACAAAAGTAGAAGTAAGAAAAAAGTCTTTTAAATTACAACTCTTACTAAAAATAGTAAGTTCTGACCTCTTTAGTTGAAAAGTCGCTGACTAGCCAGATGTTTAAAATTTGCTGAATAGTTGTCTCTTAGATTACAGAAGAGCATTCATTATGGTGATTACACTTGACAGCTACAGATGTCTTAGCTAAATGCTGTCAGACATATAATCTGCTAAACCATAATACAGTGCTGTAAATCTCTTTAACTCTTGTTAGCTAGATTACATGACGATAGTATCATTGCTTCTGTCACGTAAGAGAGATTTCTTCTGTGACTGATACAAAACTGTATTTCAAACCTTCAAAGAGACAAGTTTCTACATGAGGAATTTGACAGATTGATGTATTATGCTTTTAAAGCCTCTATTAATGTAGTAGCTGAGTATGCCATTCTTTACTGTAACTGGCCTCACAATTCATCTGTAAGGTACAGAAGATTTCACCACAGTTGCATTGGTGAGATTCAGATGTAGGTAGGAATTGACTTTTCTGAAGTCATACTGGAAATTTTAAGAGTAACAGTTACATGAAGTTAATAATCTCTGTCTCATACCTTCATCTTTAGACTATTCTTCCTTGAACATGTTGGAAAAGAAAAAAAATGAAATAAAACTCAAAATGTGTCTAAATGTAAATATACACACACCTGAAATCCTCCAGTAAAGAAAGATACATAGGAATGCAAAGAGAGACCTTTTTCCTTGGTTTTTTACTGTACATCTTTACAGAGGGAGGTTGAGAAATAAAGCCATGAATGGATTAATTTGAAGAGGCAAAGGAATGGAGCAGCAATTTGTAGGGTACTTCACAAAGCAGAATTAAAAACAAGTCAGCAAGTTCTGGTGTAGACACACCTTTTATAATGAAATAAGGAATGTAAGGTAGAGGTGACTTCTGTTTGAACAGTTCAAGCATTGCAGATCTGACTGCTATAGGTGTCTTTCTCCTCTCAGCTACGTAAGATTGCACTGGTTGGCTAAGCCAGAAGGTGCTAGGGAAGATATTACGTAATTCGTTAGGTTAGAAATTTGACTCACATTCTGCTGGAATCAGTTCTTGTGGCAGTATGTAATTTATGGCTTTTGGGGGAACTGGTAGGGATTTTTTTGGAGGGAGGAGTGTTGTTTGTTTGGGGTTTTTTTCATCTGGATTCTTAAGGGGAAAGCTAAAGAAAAACGTAGGCTGCTGGAACGTCCACCCCTGTCTGTTACACCCATAAATGCTTTTGAACAGGTTATCCAATTTCAGCCAAATTTTCCTAGCTGGGAGAGATATCAGATATACAAATAGCCTGTAAGTTATGTTGAACTTGAGGCCAAGAAAATTTGGGTGTTTTTAATCACTGCATTGGATTTTAATTCTAGCAAACGTGTCATCATAAAACTCATTACCAGAACTTCCTGTATGGTTTACAGTTTCACAGTGATGAACAAGCATTAATTTACTTCCCTTGGAGGACTTTTTTAGTTAAGCTTTTTTCCATTTATGAACAAACAAAGAATAAACCACTGATTATTTCAAACACGCACTTTGAGTCTCACTTGAGATGTAACAGTGTTGGTGAGGATGAGACATACTGCAAAGCTCTGATTTACTGGGTGATCCTGATTTAGCTTAGTTCATTTTGATGGAGAAGGTCCAAATTGGGGGTATAAATTTGTAGATGTAAGGGTAAGATTCTCTCTTTGCAAATGAGGGGTCCTAATCTAGATCCTTGGAAGAGTCCTTGGGAAGTGTGGGAATACTCCCTTTCCACAGACAATGTTTGAGAATATCTCACAGTCTTACATTTCTAAAATTTCACACGCAGAGGCATAGAGGTGTGACGAGTTGTAAAGGAGAGAATTTCATGTTGCAAAGAGAGGTACAGTGCACCAAAAAGAGTAATTTCCTCAAGACTGGGAATGGGAGGTAAGAGGAGTCCAGAAACAGAATAGGCAAACTAACCTGAAAGAACTGCAAGAGGGTGTATGTGATCTTTCAACATCCAGGGTCTAAACCAAGAACAAATATTTTAAATTGCAGATAGCTAAGTGCATCCGAAGTGTGGCCTGCATGAACAATGAATAAATGTGTGGAAAGATCACAAGTGGCAAGTTATCAATTCTTTTGAGATGTAATGTTTGCCTTCTATAAATACCTGGGAGTAGATTGTAAATCTTGAGAGTTGAATAGATTTTCAGAAATAATATCTTCAGGCTGCCTAGTTCGTTAGCTGTCATGAAGACACTGGGTACTTCTGCAGTGCAAGTTACATTGCCTGGGAAAGGAGGAGTCATAGGAATTGTAATTCAGTTGACTTCCTGACCAGCAAGTGGAGTTGGGTACGACTAAGCAACATACTAAGAAGGCCTTTTACTCAAGTTAATCTTCAAGTATAAATTCATCTGCATTCTCATGGAGGCCTGGAGCTAATCAAAGTAGAGGGTATACATCTCTATCATTTGTCTAATGAGGAGAACAAAAGGTGGGGTGTCTCAGAAGTGATTTGAAAATTAATTTGCACACACAAGCATCTCATAATCCATAACTGTGAAAAGGGTGAGGAGACTTCAGAAACACATCCTTCAGGAGAAAAGCGTTGTCAAGAATACTGTTAGTTAACTCTCGATCACTATGATCTAAAGTAATCTCCAGTTGTCCAGATGTGACAAGGACAAAAGAGTGAGGGCAGACACGTAATTTAAAGTCTCTTTGTAACATTCCGTAACTTTGTAAACAAAGTTTTAACACCATGTTAGAATGAAGTGTGTTTTTAGTGTAAGCTACCCTAAAGTTTAAACATTCAGGACTCAACTTTGACTGGCAAATTTAACAGTGTTTTTTATTTTTCTGGGCTAATCAGGAAGTGATAATAAGATGGTATTATAGCCAGACCTAGAAACTCATGGTCAGTTTGGATATTGCAGATGTTGGAGCCTATTTCTTGCTAACAGACAAAGTCTGGTTTAGTATCTTGAAGTGATTGTGCAAGAGAAGGTAATGGATGGAACAGCAAAGTTTAAAATGTCACAATAACTATGATTTTCTGTCTAACTTTCAGAAACTTGGATGCTAGTATTATATATGTTCTCAGTCTGATGAATCCTTTTTCTGAGATGTATTTGTCTCTTAGGACAGATTGACCTAGATATCATCAGCCTTCTATTTATCAGAACTTTTTACTCGTGATTTTTAGTTTATTTTGATTGTAGTTTAGTCCTTGAAAAATAAATTTGCTTCTAACAGCCATGATGTATTCATATCTTCCCAATGATCCACTGATTCTGAAGACTCCAATTATAGCTTCATTTCAGATTACACCTGTGTGGGGAGATTTGAAAGACCTCTTAGGCAATGAAAGAGATATTAATATTCCAAGTATTAATAAAGCCATGATTATTTTCTTAGATTACCTAGTAGATTTTTCTAAGCTAACATTTTCAAAAGTTGAGACCAGACTATGTCATCACACATTCACCATCAGTTTTTAATGTACATAAATAGATGTCTTTCTCAAAGCTCTCAAATAAGATATAATTTCATACACTGGAATCACTTTGGTTTTTTATTGAAGAAAATTATTTATTAGTACTTTTTCTAGATAATAATGACTTCTGTGCTCTTTCATTCATAATGTTAAAAGACTGGAAAAAGTGCCTCTCCAAAGGTGTTGGTTGTGACTTGTAAATATCTCTGGAAATCCTAATGCCAGAAAGGAAAATTTGAAGCAAATGTTAAAAAACTATGTATTCTGGATCAAACATACACTAAATCTTTAGCAATCTAAACTTTATTGAAATTCAGAAGTTGAAATAGGGGAGTGTAACTGCCAAATCATTAAAATAACAATTACGGGGACTAAGAACTGTGTGAACAAAAGTGGAAATTATCAAAAAATATCAAATTATCAGATATGTGTTCATTCACACACCAGACTGTTCGGCAGGCTGCAATAGTTACGTGAAGTAGAACTAATGACTTTCTTCATTGTGGAGACTTTTCCTTTTCTTTTTTAAAACCATTGTTGAACTATATGGAGATAGGAATAGCCTTTCTCAGGGAAAAAATGCCAGGAAAAAAAGAAAGGATTGAATCCAGTATTATTTATTTTTATATGGCACTCTACTCTTTAGACCAT
The DNA here is from genome assembly GCA_027574665.1 of Rhynochetos jubatus. Taxonomy (NCBI): domain Eukaryota; kingdom Metazoa; phylum Chordata; class Aves; order Eurypygiformes; family Rhynochetidae; genus Rhynochetos; species Rhynochetos jubatus. The sequence continues at coordinate 10,429,522 of CM050648.1, read as the reverse complement.
AATTTTCCCTTGAGTGAAGAACACTCAGCAGCAGGTAGCACTGCCAGAAACTGTGAATTTAATTTCTTTTTAACCTAAAATTGAAATAATTTGCAAACGTTGAGATTTCCAGACATATGCTGTAGCTGGTCCTGCAAGAAGTATTATTTTTTTCATCACTGTTCTCTTACTATTGCATACGGAAGCACTTCAGCAATAAGATTATTTTTATTCTGTTAGGTAGGATTACATGGAAAAAATGTTTAGGTGGCCTAAGCCTCATTATTTCTTCCAAAAATGCTCAAGTGGTTAGTCTTGACATCATCAATACCCAGCCTCTTTTTGCATGCATTACGTGATGCAATGAGCAGACGCTCAGGAGATGTGTCATAGCTGCACTGACTTCGGCATAACTGAGTCTTGTCATCAGCCAAATATCATGGTAGTTGAGACAGCACCATGAAGCTTTACTGAACACATACAGAATATCTGACCGTGTGCGTATACGTGGATAAAAATCCACTTCCTTTCTGGAAAAAAATTACCTGTGCTTGATTCTCAGTCTTTCCTATTGTCTGTTGCTAACAGGTCTAGATAACAAGGGCTGATTATATTTTGAGAATGACTGATGTGTATAATGCTTTCATAGCTATTTGATGTGGATTGTTACTTACTGTGCTCACTGTTAATTCATTTACGGTGTTTTGAAGTTTATTCAGCGACTAAACAATAAGCTATTAAAACTCCACAGAGTTTATTGTATTTTCAAGTTGTACAATTTTAGAGCTGTTGAACAAATATAAAATGCCAGTACTAATTAAAATGCTTCAAATCAAGGAAAATCTTTTCTAACATGTGAGAGAAGCCCTAGCTGAGGCTAATTCATTTTCATATTTATGCTTTTTTAGCTTTTTCTGTTGTGCTTCAGATTAGTGATTAGGTTAAGATTCTGGACAGGGTGTGCTCTCTTTGGGATCTCCCCAACAGCTACTGATAAAGTGATTCCAGGTCACAGCACATTTCATGAATTACACAGGAAGCAAAAATGTCTCTCTCCTTTTGGGGATGAACATTTCCTAGAATTGCCACAAAGTGTGTCCCCTTGTATTTCATTAAACTGTGTAGTATAAGAAAAAATCTAGCCTTACAAACTGAAGAATATTCAGGGTAAAGAAATAAGAGTTTTCTTGTATCTGTCTTTACCCATAAAATTGTCCACTGAGTAGTTTTTGTTTGTGCCGCTTTTTGGAAAAGGTTATCCAGATCGTTAAAGCAGGGGGTTTCTCTGGTCACTTGTTGCTCAGCAAAATGATCAAATAATTCCTGTAGCACCAGAAAAATCTAATCAAAGGGTGAAAGAGGTGGCTAGGCTGTGACTGCCTCTTCTGTTAGTCATGCTTTCCTCAGCATTGCATAGGAGGAGAGGGGGAAACCTTCCATGAATCCCGCCGCATCCCTCCCTCACTGAGAGATCCTGCACACAGATGTGGGCTGGGATGTCTGCTCAGATCTCACAGAGCCTTGATGGAGAAGCACTGTCAGAATTTGGAAGCTGCTTGGCAAAACTCTCTTTAAAAACTAAAGATGGTGTATTTTCAGATAAAAATCTTCTAACGTATTTTGTTTATGTTTTCATTACCTGTGCTGCCAACAAAGAAACGCATTCTTTCCTCCAGTAACATCGCTACTTTTCTGTTTGTTCTAGTTCTAATGAACCTTCCTGGTCTCCTGGGTAAACACGTAGTTTTCTCAGATCTCTGAGGAGTGACACACTATATTTGTAGTGCTGAGCTTGGAACTTTGACCCAAAGTAGCACACAGTGCAAAATAAAAATTAGTACGAAGATGTACAAATCGTGTTGGAATGTGCAGAAATTAGAACATCATTGTACAATTAAGTTTCCATGTTGCCATTTTTCATGTAAACAGTTATAAATTACTTGAAAACAGGCTATTTTTTTCCATTTATTTGTTGAGTTCCTGTATTAGAAAAGAACAGTGGCTTTAAATCCTGCGAGACAGAAAGTATATTTCAAATCTTTGATCATCATGTGATGTGGGTAGGTTGCCTTAATGAGTGGCCTGTACACATTTCTAAATACAATCTGTAAAGAATATCCTTAATAGCAATAGAATCTGGAAATTCTGTTATAGCTTTGACCTTTCTTATACTTTATTTTTTTTTTTCATAATACAAACATGACAAGCCCATAAAAGCAAGTAAATTCATACAATTGCATTTTCTCTCTAAATAAAAGTATTCCTGCTTTCCCAAGTTGAATCTGTTACACAGAGCTTAATAGAAAGGTAATGATGTGAAGGAACTGTGTTAAAAATTAACAGAAAGAAAAAAAACACCAAAATAAATTAAAAAAACAGATTACACCCTCTGTCTTACATCGAAAGCCAACCATTTGTAATGTGATACCAGCAATCACCATGTTCTGATATAAAGCAAATTATAGATGTAAAAAAAATTAGCTTTTGAGGTTTGTAGGCTAAGGATTCTTTTGTAGCAAATCTTAGAGATATTGTAGTCCGTTCCTGTGTTTACACTTCAGTTTTTTCTATAACAATCATTTTTCAAGTTACAAGAACTCTTAATCCCGATTTAATTGGGCGCAGTAACTGCTCTCACACTGAAGTCAACAGGTTCATAAACAGGCGCCCAAAATAGTTCTGTTATATTTGACATCAAACATGTTTTTTTCCATTTTTCTCTTGTTTCAGGAGTGGACAAGTTGAGAAATTAGAAGTGGATCCTAGTAAATATTCATTCCCTGATGTGACAAAAATAATCCAAGAAAAGAAACCAGTTGGACAAGGACCTCTTAGGCTACAACCAGAGAAGATTACGGAGTCTAAGAAGAGTTACATTGATTTTGAAAATAATGAAGATGTTCCTCCATTAATTTGAAATATTCTTAAATAGTTCCTCTGTATGATGCTTCTATGCTTGAGCTGTTTTCATCACCCTATGTGTAAAGTAAGGATAATATAGCTGCTTTGGAAATGTCATTACATTTCTTATCAATAACTTTGTTGTGCTTGTGTTTGCTGTGGTGTTTTCTGTTAGAATATTTTTATATACATTCTTTTTTTTATTCCTAGCTTGTTTACTTAGCAAGTCTCAAATCAGAATGGGAGCTATAGAAGTCAGATATTGTTTCTTCAAAGAATTTACTGTCTAGCTTGAAAGATGACATTACTGCAGAAAAAGAGAGAAGGAAGAAAGCACTTGTAACAAGATTTATGATTATTCTCACTAAACTGAAGACAGCAAAAATCTCCATGTGTTCCTTCAGTGATTTCTTTTTCATAAAGGGCAGTAGTAAAAGAAAACAACGTATTCTGGGAGTGAGAGACACTGCTGTAACCTACCATACATCAGTGAATTTTCCAGCACAATGCAAAGATCCTGGATTCTGGAGCTGATCTAACAATACCACTCCTTGAAGATTTTGGGAGAGAATAATGGTGAACATAGTATCTCAGATGTGGCACCATGGGGAAGCTGGGAGAAATCAGCCAGACCATTCTTATTCTTCATGCAGCTGCTCTAAACTGTACCATCTTTTTCAGGTTCCCCTAAAAATATAGAGGCTAATTTATATCTGTTGGATGAAATAAGGTTGAGCAGCTTAATGCGATGAGCTGCTCCTTCTCTTCCCTCCAGCCCATTGGTAGTAACCAGAGACTCCATTATCAATACTTTTATCCTCAGCTGCTTAATCGCCCCATTAGTGAAACAGGCACCATCAAAGAACAAATGTATACTGGCTACACTAAAAACATATTGTAATTTGGGAAGATCATATTTCTTTGTTTTTTCTTTCCCCCCACCCCCTGCTTTCCTAAGAAAACAAGGCTGATGTCATTCTTAGCCCTGCTTCTGAATGCCATTTCTGTATTCACCCTATTTGACAGAGGAGAGAGGTCACAGAAATACTTAGCATCTGTAAATTTAGTGAAAACCATCACTGAGTGTTAAAAAGGGATTCTTTTCATGCAAGTGCAGTTGGGAGAGAGAACTCAGCCATTAATTGTTCTGACAGTAGCCACTCAGCTAATCAGCATGTTGTTAACTGAACTCTGTGCATAGTATCATTCCTGCCTAGGTGGTAGTTAAAGAAAGTAGGAGGCACGATGACTCTGGGAACCCTGGGGAAAGCTGAGGAGAGTGTAGGAAGTATTTAAGAAATAGGGTTAAACCTTGAGTTACTATGGAAACAGAATGTGGATATTGAGAAGACAGTGGAATTCTGCAGAGGGAAGGTCACAAGAAGTATTTCTGGGGTGGGTGTTTGTTGAAATGAGGAATATGTAGGGGACATATGACATAAAACCATAGTAAATCAACTCTTCTTAGCTCTGTTGTCTACAAAACAGTTGATTTAAGGATACATTTGTGCTTGAATGTTTCTTTTGACCTTTTTGCTGGGCAATGAGTATTCAATACTATAGGTAAAAAAGATACCTTTTTTTGTTTTACCAATTTTAGGGCCACTGTTATTTCAAAGAGAAAAACTCAAGGAGAAACTTGAGTCAAAAAAACCCCAAATTGAGTGACCTACATTACCTTGCTAATGGATTTGAAACTGATTTTCTGTAAAGGAAGAATATTTGGTTCTGCAGAAAGAAAATGCTTCTGATTCAAGCCAGCTTTTGCTTCTAGCAAAATGGGATAGAGCAAACAAATTCATCTCAGGAAAAATCACAGAATATTTTCTGGTTAGATCTTGTTTTCATCCTTAAGACAGAAAATCAACAAGCTGTATTTATAACTGAATCACTAAAACTCCACTTAAAATATGTAGTTTAAGTAGCAGTCTAGGTTCAGATGGTGCCCATAATATCCCTCAGCACATAGCTGACTTCACGATACATTATTTGAAAGTGTTGTATACCTAATCGGGAAAAACACCATGCAAAAACTCAGCAGTTAGAAAGAAAACATTGCTATTAAATTCTGTGGTGTTCTAGCCTCACTGAAGTGCTTTATGATTCTCCACAGATGGTTAATGTAAGATAAAGGTAAAGTCTTGCTTAAAGTGTACTGAAGAGAAGCAGAATATATCCATCAATTTAGGCTGATGGGATGAACTGATGCATTTCCTTTGGTTGCAGTTTGAAATGGATATAGGATAAAAAAATGAAGTTTCATATTAATTCTGCATATATTGAGAGCTAAAAAGAAAAATTTATGTATCACAAAAACATAAACCAAAGTTGAATTTGGACATCATCTGATTTCTTGTAGTATCATCTTGGATTTTTTGTGTGCACTGACTTGATTTTTACAATTCCAGAATAAATTATTCTATGATATAAGCCTCTCAGCCCTGAAATCTGTTTAATCAGCTCTAGTTAATGGAGTATAAAAACATCAACTTTTTTTGCAATATTCCCCTATTCACTATAAATCCCTCATCATGCAGGCTGACTATGACAAAGGTGGTATTATGTTTTACCTCTTGGTGTCACCAAGTAGTTATATGCCCATAAGAATGAGTATGAGTCTTTTTCTGGTTTATCTACATTTGAGATTGTTTGGGGTGTCCGTGCCCAGCACTAGCATTGGGGCTGGAAGGCGGCTTCTGTGACGAGAGTTCGGGGCTGCTGAGGCACTCAGCCAGGGGAAAACAGGTTTCAGAAAGGGCCGAAGGTGGCACAGGCCAAGAAGGAGGAAGCCAAGGAGGGAGCAGCAGCACAGGGACCCTGAGGCTGGAGGAGAAGGAGGGCGGGCAGTGCTGCAGGTCTGGAGCAGGGATCCCCTGCAGCCCTGGAGAGACCCCGCTGGAGCAGAGACCCAGCCTGCAGCCCGGGGGGGGCTGGAGGTACTAAAAGTTGGTGCTTTGTTCTGTGACTGTGGAAAGTAGGAAAACAGGCCACAGATAAATGTAATTTTTCGCAGTCAGATGGACAATTATGTTTTGATTCCTTTCAAGTCTACTTCCTTTTTTGTGTGTGGAAGTATGAATTTTGCTCTCCATGGGTTGGGTGAAGAAGAAAGTCTCCACAACCTTTTTGAAGATAAAAATCAGTAGATTTTGGCAGCAGATCCAAAAATTTGTTTCCTGTAGTTTTATGGATTGCTGTGGGGATTTTCTAATGTTTCTCAGAGGTGAACACATTGAAGGCCTTCCGCTTTTCCTTCATGATTTATTTATGAAAATCTTGTAGGGACAATCCACCTTTCAGACCTTCAGCCATTTTGGATGAACCTGTCAAGAGTTTCAGAAGTTTGTGGAAAACAAGCATCCACCCAGCATGGGCATATAAGATTATTTCATTTTTTCATAAGCAGAGAGGTGTAAAATATGACCTCTGCTGTCAAACTAAAGGATAATACAGTTGGATCTTTCCTTGTTCCAACTCAGTTGTCTTTTTCATCTGGTTTCTAGTGGATAGATAATGCTCTGGTTTGGGGGAAAAAAAGGCTGTATTGAGCTACAGTTGCATCTCATAGGAAAATTAATAGCAGGTACCAAAATATACTTGGAACTACTAAAGAAGAAGTTGTTTCACAAGGTACTGTAATCCTGGGATCTAGTCTGAATATGAGGTATATTCTGAGAATCAGCTTCAATAAACATCTCTCTCTGTGGGCCATGAAGAATACAAGCAGAGGTTGATCACACGCGTGAATGAAGTGTACAAGCACAAAACACTGTGACTGGCCCACAAAAGCATAAAAACGCATCACAAAGTACCAATTGCTGATCACTAAGGTAATGCAACTTTGAGAAGACAGAAGAAAGAGGACAGAGAACATAACAGCCAGCATAGATAAATCCTCTGTATCATGAAAATGCAAAGAAGATAAAAAAAAAGAAATAAAAGACAGCCACAGCCACGCAGAAAAGGAAGAGCAAAGAAGGAAGAAGAGCACCGACACTGTCTTCCCCAGTTCAGGACACAACAGCTGATCAAAGCCATTGTGCATCTGCAGCACGCTGATCCTACCTACAACAGTAAAAAAAAGTGTTACTTTTTTGGGTTGGCACTTGCCTTATTGTACCACTGCAGACTCAGCAGTTGTATGTACAGCATTATCTCTTACTATGTAATTGGGTTAAGTAGATTAACATTTCAGAGAGCACTCTGTCTGTGTGTTGTGATATTTCACCTCTAGATGACTAGATGAATTGAAGCAGTATGCAACTGATGGATCTATTCATCATCTAGTAGACAGGAGATGGATGGGGTTAATGATAAATTCTAGTATTACTGAGAGGAAAAAGGATGTACAGCGGTTCAGGAAAGCCCTTGAATCTGCTACAAAACGTTCCCCTTGCTCTAAAACTGGGCAATAGAATGTAAGTTTTGGGTTTGCAGTCAGAACAAAAGAGTTTTGTTGTTGACGCATGACACAGGAGCGCAGTTCCTCTCAGTATGAGGTAGATTCAGCTAGATCAAAAAAACACAAAGCAGAAGAGAATCTGTTGCACTGTTACAGTGTACAGCTACAGTGCACTTACAGCTGCGTGGCAGAACAACGTGCACTGAAATAGCAAAGCCTGATTCAGAACTGCCTTTTGTCTTACAGTCTTAGATGCTCGTTGTGGATATCTGAATATACCCCCAATGGGTGTCAGTATTGGGCATGCAAAATATGCTTTCCCACTGCATGTTTCAAATGATAATTCCCATAAAGGCAAGTTCGTAAGAGCAAATACATTTCTTACTGGTTAATTCATAGTGAAAGAAAGCCATGGGGTAACCTGAGCATTATTCCTTTTCCTGAGCAGTTGCTAAAGACTAGGTTTCAGCTGTCAAAGCTAGACTGTGTTTGTGACTCCACCCAGACAAAATCAGACTCACAGAAATGCTGAGGTTAGAAGGGATCTCCAGAGCTCACCTGGTCCAACTCCCCTGCTCACACAGGGCCACCTACAGCTGGTTGCCCAGGACCATGTCCAGGTGCTTTGGAGTATCTCCAGGGATGAAGGATCCACAACCCCTGGGCAACCTGTGCCTGTGCTCAGCCACCCTCACTGTTTCCTGATGTTCAGAGGGAACCTCCTGTGTTTCAGTCTGTGCCCGTTGCCTCTGGTCCTGTCACTGAGCACCACTGAAAGGAGCCTGGCTCTCTTCTTTGCCCTCTCTCTTCAGGTATTTATATGTATTGATAAGATCCCGTTGAGCCTTCTCTTCTTCAGGCTGAACAGTCCCAGCTATTTCAGCCTTTCTTCATTGGAGAGATGCTCCAGTCCCTTCATCATCTTCTTGGTCCTTTGACGGACTGTCTACTATGTTCACGTCTGTCTTGTATTGAGGAGCCCAGAAGTGGACACAGTACTGAACTTTATGAAACTTTATGAAGTTTACATGAATTTAGAAACTTATGAATCATACTTTCAGAGGGCAGGAGTTAGTGCTAAGCTTTTGACTTACTTGCCAGGCTCTTCCCTTTAAAATATACCATTATATATATATATATATATATACCATCCTCAGCATGGAGGTGAAATGTACAACACAGGATATAAGACACAGACAGAAAGTACTGACAGAACTTACTCTGAGAGTGGCAGTTTATCTTTTAAATTTCAAAAAGCAGAAATGATCAAATAGATTATTAGTAGCAGTAATGCTGCTGTGGGCTGCACAGTTGTGCACTGGAACTATTGAATAATCAACTGGGACCTCTCTGAGCTAGGTTTTGTACAAACTATTGCTGCATCACACCTGTCTAGTCAAAACATCATAAGAACCACAGAGTATATCAGGCCTCAAAACCTCTTGCTGTATTGGTTTCAGAATCACCATGAATCAGCTGAGCTGTTCTTAAAAGTTATTGAAATTAGAAGGAGCAGGGAAGGAAGGGACATAATGATGTCCCTCACTAACCCAGCCCTTGGAGATTTAATTCTGTGCCTTGTTTCAACATAAAGGCAGTTAGACAGGATGGGCATAGCTTCTGCTGCCTTACAAGCCCTTCCTATAGCGAACAACCACCATGCCCATCCAAAGAGCAGAATCTAACCGAAAGCTTCCATGAGAGCCACACATTCACTTAAAGAAACTCTACCCCTACAGCTCCTCTATGGAAAAGCCCTGAGTTGGTGGCAGTAGGCCTGGGATCAAGAGTCAAATATCCACTCATTCAAGGAGATGCTATAATACAGGACCAGCCCTTACTTTCTCTAGATGTTAGCATAAAAGTTCACCCTTGGATGATTTCAGATCTGCACACAGTGACAATTTTTCCATACAGGGCACTGTTCGGAAATATCTCAGCCTGTAAGAGACTTTACTCTTATTTGGCAACAGCTTGTCTCACATGACACATTGGAAAATCCACAGTGGGAGTTGTACTGGGAATACAAATTTCAGTGTATACAGCCTCAGCGTCTGGGGAAAAAAAGTCTCTGAAGTTACGGCATGTATCATATGAACAGAAGCACTTAAAAGCTCCATGACTCTAAACTGTAACCATCTTTCTCCTCAGAAACTTCACAGAAAATATGTGTACAGAAGAGGAGACTGATGAACATTTGGTTAGAAAGATGTGAGCTGTGGCTATGCTTTGACCCTTGTTTTTGTGCTCTCGGTGCCAACCATCTGCAAGTCTACCGGCAGCATAATTATGCCTGGTTTACAGTGTACATAAATTAGTGTTGGCTCCTCTGGTTTTGCAACCAGGCAGGCAGCCATCTGACTTTTTAATTAAGGATTTCACTGAGATTGATAATAATGTTCCAATATGCTTCCATATTTAAATGAAAGTGCATCAGCAGTATAATATTTTCCAAGGGAAAATATCCACAGAGATTTATCAGTCACCTATGACGTACAGCTGCAGTGAAGCATGACATCAGCTATGAAAGAAATCCCAGCTGTCTGATCTTCCTGCACACAACTCCATTCTGCAGTGGAAATCCTCTAAGGGAATCAAGTCCATTTTTTCACTGATTTCATTTTAATTTCCATGAACCTGAGACTTTTTATTGGACTTCTGAACATTTAAAGATGTTGTTAACCTCCATAATTTTCAGAAGTTCCTGTGTTCTTACCCTCAGCATCTATTTACAGCTTCAAATATTTAAATGCTTTAAAAAAGTGTCAGCTTCCCTCATGTCTATAGTAAAATCTATATTAATTCCCAAAACCTATTTTTCATTATTCTAAATACAAATATATGTCTGTTTAAAATTATGCATGAAACTAAGTCACTGTCAAGCATTCTTAAAATTTTACCAAGTGTGTCTCCAGTGCAGGTCTACAGAATTTTAGATCAATTAATTAAACTTCTTCAGTTTCTTTCCCACGGATGTTGAGGTTCAGTCAGAACATTCTCAAAGTGGCAGTGAAGTGTCAAAGGCCCCTGAGATGCCTTGATAGGTACCTTATAGAAGTGATCATGTAGTCAGATTACTTTGTGCTAACCATGCTGGGCTGATTTCTGTGGGGCTGAAGGTAATTTCTCCCACTTTACCAGCTGTGATGAGACATAATTACAGGCCTGTGATCTGTAAAGCAGATCCTCACTGGTTATCTGTGTTTGACTGTGGACACTTAACAATCTGGTTAATCAAAACCAGATTATACTGCTAGAATTAACAAGGCATCGAAAGGGTTTAATGACTAATGGAAGCTTTTTAAAGCCTGTTCCAAAGGGATTACTTAGTTTAATATTTGCTCTGTAGTAGTATAGAAATGTTTGGCATGGAAGTTACAGTTTTTCTGTCAAATGAATTTCCCTGGGTTAACTCAACCCTGATACCTCAACATTGAAAACCTTAGGTCTAGTTCATGCTTTTTTTGATAGACAAAAAAACTCTTGATTCTTTCCCTTTGTATTACTTGAGGATTCAGTGTTGAGGATTCAGCTGGCAAAACACACCCTCCATGCCTGCTCAGCATATAGGGGAGAGAGGACTGAGGCAGTGCTTCTCTTGCACACTCCAGCCTAGCCCAATCCCTTCCCCCTCATTCCGGGGGAGGCAAAATTCAGTTTTGCATACTCTGCTGGGAAGTATTGACCCTGTTCTGTATAAGAAATGCTGAAAATAGTGATCTTTCCATGATACAATCTCAGTCAGCAAACGCAGGATATCCTGACCTAGGGGCTAATATGCAATTATTTTCGATGGAACACTCCTCCAAGAATCTGTGTTGTCATTATTTCACACTAACAATGCGTATAAACCTCTGTTCTGTATCCTGTGGCTACAAGCTTCATGCTTTAATTATGCTTCTTGTAAATATTGGCTTTCGTTTATTTTAAGACTATCAGCGTTTCCTCGGGGATTCCTAGTTCCTTTTATTCTTCCTATAGCCTTTCTCAGAACCTTTCCTACTTCTATTACACCCAGGAATGACCAGGACAATATATAAGAAGTGTTTGCTCTGTGGTTTTACACAGCAACATGTTATCTCTCACCATCCTACGGATTTTTAGTGGTCTCTTCTCTTTTGAATGCTGTCAAGCACTGAGCCCACGTGTTTATAAAACTATCTACAAATTTTATTTCCTGAGTTTCAATAGCCGGACAAGGACCTGCCACTGTGTACTGCCAGATCAAGCTGGTTTAGGCAGAGTTATTTTCCCCTTTGTATTTGGAGACATTGAACTGTTGTTACATTCAACCACCCAACCACTTGGGAATTTTAGGAATTTTTTCACTCTTCTCAGGCAGTTTGAGGTATGACTACTGCAAGTCATTTTATCACCTCAAAATTTATTTTAGTGAATACTGTCAGCTCATAATTCATCCCACTTGCTGGATGGTTTGAGAAGATGTTGAGCAGCTCAACTCTGACCACAGATCTCTCAGGGGATCCACAGATAATCCTCCATTGTGAAAACTGACCATTTATTCCCACTCTGTTTCCTGTCCTTAAGAAATTCTGAATCCTTGAGGTGACCTTCCTTCTTATGCTGTGAGACCTTACTTCCCTTCCTAATCTTTCAGCCTTGTCAAAAGCTTTTTGGAAAACTGAGTGCTTTATATGAACTAGAACAACTTTTTCCACATGCTCACTAAAAATATTTCTATTTGAGTTGAAATACTGACAGTAAGGCTTTCAAGTGACTAGTGATTCCAGTTGCTCCCATATTTAGTATCTAATCTGAGATGCCTTTAGAGGGCAATGATTTTTCACTTTTTCAGTAAGTGCTGAGACCCTACCTCTAGTCATTCCCTCAGAGGAGTTCAAGCTTGAACATACAGGATCATCAGTTCCTGCTTAAAAACTTGATCTAGCTATATGTAAATACACAAACAGAAAGTAGAACACAGTGGCATTTCTGATTATGCTGAGGACAGAAGCTGGTCACAAAACAAAATGGTAAGGAATTTCAAAAACACATCTTCAAAAAACCCCCAAAACAGACACTTCTTATTTTCCACCCAGCTTTTGCCACATTAGGTAAGGTAAATGCACAAGATTTTTTTCCCATGCAGGCAGATGGGATGAAGAAACATGCTACTGCTTGCAGAGAAAGCAGAGGAGAGATCTAGAGTCCTCACTGCTTCTGGAGTGGAGTTGTGGAGGAGGCAGAACATGCTGAGATGCCAAAAGCACCGAAGTGCCGAAACCCTCCAGGCACATTTGTCTACGTCACTTCCTCACAGTAAATTGCTGGAACCTTCTAAGAAAGGCACCAGGCACCTGCCATCTTCATTTCCACACCAATCTGGCTGTAACATGTTTTTTAAACTGGAATTTTCATGTGGAAGGTAGTTCCAGCAGAAAAGTTATCTAACAGCTAGCAGTGCAAAGTTTTACTTTTACCTTTAGAAATGTATTTCCAAATTTCTTTTTATTTTTTTTTTCCCCCAAAGGTAATGAAGTCTTGCTCTACACTAGAGCTGAAAAGAGCTGAATGTTCTCTTGCTCCCTTTAGACTTGAAAGAACGTACCATTTCCATGTCAATAGTCTTCAGGAGATCCACTTTGTACATCATTTGCATGCCTTTGAAGGTAAGACAATTAACAAATTAGTATCTGCATGTGATGTGTGGTAAGAAGTTGTTGAGAAGCTTTACCATATTGTGCTGGTTTTGGCAGGGATAGAGTTAATTTTTTCATAGTAGCTAGTATGGAGCTATAGAAACATAGAATCGTTTAGGTTGGAAAAGACCTTAAAGATCATCAAGTCCAGCTGTTAACCTAACCCCAGTAAACTGTGCCCCTAAACACCACAACTACACATCTTTTAAATACCTCCAGGGACGGTGGTGACTCAACCACTTCCCTGGGCAGTCTGTTCCAATGCCTGACAATTCCTTCGGAGAATAATTTTTTCCTATTTCCCAATCCAATGGTGCTTCTGAAAATGTTCCATTTAAGTCCATGTTTCTAGTACAAACACAGGTCTCTTCTGATTATGAGCTTGCTCTGCTTTTTCCTAGGTGTAGGATTTTATGTTTCATTGACAGAAGGACCTTTTTTAATTCACTTATTTTGTTTGGAGTTTTTTTGCTGTTTCTGGGATGAAACTCATGCTCTCTTCACACAGTGGTGAGTCTGGAATCAAGACAAGGTGTTGTGTATGATAAGAGACAGTTTGACAACCAAATGTGTCAGTAGAGTGCCAAAGCACATAATAGTAATAGTCCAGGAAGTGCTGGCTCTTACCCTGGGGATTTTATAATCTAACGACTTGGTTACTTGGGAAATGTGACTGCATGTAATCTGCACACTGATGCCATCCTTGTTACTCCAAGCAAAATGTCATCTAGAGAGTTGAATACAAGCTATGTCTGAGACACATTGCTTGACAGTCAGCACAGAAAATTTACGGAACTCACTGCATTAGTTACGGGGAAGTAACTTTTTTTTATAGGCAAGAAAAAGAGATCTAAAAATAAAATACAGCCAGAATGTCACTTTCTTAAGAGGGTCAATATCAGTCCCTGTCCCATGTCCAGCTTCAGGAAAACCATGGCTGTTTAGGAGAACAAATGAATGTGGTTCATCTTACCTAAATTTAAGTCACAGACTGGGGTCCCTCACAGTCAACGGAAAGACAAAGGCCTTTCCAGGTGGTTCCTCTGTAGGGTGAGTAGGCTCCTAACCTAGACACTCTGATGGGAATATATGCCTAACTGCTTATGCAGACACACCGAAATATTGTGTAATAGATTTTTTTTTCTGGTATCTCCACACCATTTCTCCTACCATATAAATTTTGCTATGAAGATTTCTGGAGGTCTCCATGCTGCATCGTGTGGCCAAAGATAAAATAATTTTGAAGGAAACACATTTTCCAAGATCTTACTACAACTGTGAAATGAACAGAAATGCATCAAATTTCTACAGGTTTTTCTTTCATTTCCATGTTTAGGAAGGTGAGTTCTAGTAGAGAAGAATGCTGATTATTATTCTTCCCCATCCACCATCTTATAACTTTGTACTGGGAGGAAAGATGAGCCAATACTGGAACATGACCTGGAGAACATTTGCTTGTATTTATTGATTCAGCAAAGGAAAGTTTTATAATCCACACAACGGTGTTTCTCTGCATCCAGCCATTTTTCCTCTACATTTAAAATACATTTCCAGGCTAACCTCCACTATAAGAACTTTGCTGTTTCAGACACAGCTGAGTGGTTTAAGGGAATGAAACATAAGATGAGACTGCCATGCCTTGTTTGGTTCTGATACTACTACTTTGGGATTGTGGCTTTGAAGAATAGACTGTACCTCATTAGAAGGACTGGATTTTGTCTTCCTTGGGGGGAAAAATTGTAATCTTCTACAAAAGTGCAGACAAAATCAAGGGAGAATTGAGGATCTTGCTAGAGATGATCTTGACAGGCTGGAGGATAGCTGGAGTAAGTGTGGAAAGCCCCCCCTTTAGACATGCAGGGGATGAGGATGCACAGAAACGTTGCAGGTAAGTAGGAGGAGGGGACTTGTGGGGAGTTGGGTGTGTTGGCAACCTCCAGCTGGCTTACGCTGGATTTCATAAGCAGAATACTGTTCTGATCAAACATTCATGGCTTCTCACAAGCCTCCCACTGCAGTGTCCGCAGCATCACACTCCAACGACGACAGCTAGCCTTCTGCTTTGGGCTTGAATGAGTGTTCTTACAGGAAAGGTGAAGAAAGTCCGCAGCATCCCAGGCTTTTGTTAGAAGAGCTTTGGCTGGTAATAATGGATGGAGTCTGACAGCACGTGCCTTATCCTGAGCTCTTCAGGCAGTGGGAGTCAGCTGGCGAGTGACACTAGAAGGCTGAAGGCAAGCGATCCACACCATGTGGTACTCATCCGTTCTTAGCATCCCTTGCTCTTTGATAAGAAGGGAGGATTTGCATGACTTTTTGGTGGAATCAGCTCATAGAAAACAAACCTTTGCTTGTTAAATGCATGACACATCAGTTGTTTATACATGAATCTAATTAGCACAGGATTTGAAGATGTCTCTGGGAGGAGCCGGAGGGTAGGAGAGGCATCACATTCTGCTTATTTGTCACTTTTCCTTTGTCAAAACCATGTCATTTGTGTTAAATGCCTTATTAGGCAGACCCTGACTTTCTGACATGTTAAAATATATCCCTTTGAAACTAAGCTGTCCAGATTATCTAAGACCCAAGACACATTTCTTCCAGCCTTGCAATGGATTAGTCTCCGTTACCAGCTCAGTGAACACTGACATCTTTTTTGTTTGATAGCTCTGCATATTTAGTTGCTGAGCAAACTGAGATCCCTTTTTTTTTTTTTTCCCCCCCTCTGGGTGCATTGCCAAGGTGCAGTCAAGCAGCAAAGAATTTCAGTCAGGTATTTTATGGAAGAATTTGATTTTGGTTATGTCTTCCATGTATTCAGCCTAATTCACCCTTGTTAGTTTAAAATCCTGAGTAGTCTTTAAATTGGACATGTGCAAACACTCCATTTTAATTGAGGACCTATATTTTTCAAGTCTCTCATCCTACCTCAGCCAAATTTTACTGACACGGAAAGTACTCTCAACAATCAGCTCTTTGCATAGTCTGCAGCACATCCTAAGAGCTCTCTCCAGCAGAATTGGCATGCACAGTGCACTCCGCCTATGCATGACCTACGCAAGGTCGCTTCACCCGTTTGTCCATCCTGTGGATAAGGCCACTTCAAAACGCCAGTCACCTTTGAGAACACAGGCCCCCAGAGGTGAAGGTCATCCAGAAAACTGAGAGGTGAATATGGGCTGTGGAAAACTCATCAAAAAGACCCAGTTGTGCTTGCAGAAGTTATTCATAGAGCTGCTGTAGTCAGAGGGGCACTTTGCGGACAGGACATACCAGGAGATCCCCCGGTCGGCGTATCACTGGTAACACACCTTCCAGCAGCTTCCCTCTGTGGACCTGGGGCTGCAGTCAGATCGCAGTAATTTATCCTCAGACTCTCCAGAAGTAAGGCTGATTTACTTCACTCCTTCCCACATGCCTGTTCTAGTGCAAAGTGGGGCAGAATATCACCATGACTATGAGGTTTTGCTTCTCTTGGATTAGGTTCAGAAGATGGTGGGAAATAAAAAAGCAAAAATCAACAAGCGTGAAGGAGCTCAGGAGCAGTGTAGTCCTGGCTGATACCATGCAGAGCAGGCACGGGTTTTGGGTGACGTGAAAGGCAGAGGTGACATTTCACGTAGTGATATCAATAAAATGGTCAATCCCTTCACTGATCCTCCAGCTCACTGCAATATATTGTGTTAGCTCCAGATGCCTGGTTAGCACCGAACTGCTGAGCAAATAAAAAGCCACAAAATATAAAGAGAAATGAATGGAATATCAAACACTCCAGAGACAAGGAATACCGAAAGACATGGTTGCCCTCAGAAAATCAGCTCTTCTCTAGTGCACACACCTGGCAGTCTTTATTCAGTCTTTCTTGTCTTCATATAGAAAGAGAGGGAGAATCAATATGTGTATAATTAAAGGACAGGGCTGAATTTACACTGAAATGAACCATCATAACTGTAGGATTTCTTGATTTTTTATGTACCTAAAATAGCTTCTTTGAATAATACTTGTGTTAATCTTATTTTTATTTTTAATTTATTTAATTCTGAAAAATTATTTCAGCTCCAGAGATGCCTTGAAAAAAGTCACAGACAATTATATGCTCCTGCTTAATATTCAGAAGAAAGAGAGAAGAAGCTGTTAAAACTCTCCATGGTCTGTGCCAGAGCTCCAAATGTCTTCTCTGAAAACTAATTACATCTTGGCATATGGAGTCCTGGCAGAAGTGTTGCAATAAAAATAGAGGACAAGAAAAGAACTAATTCTCTCAATTTAAAAAATAATTCATAGAGCAAAACTTGGTCTCCTGCTGCTTGCAAGCTGTTAATATAGAGCAGAGAGGAACGTTTCCTAATTTAGTATGGACTTTTTTCTATGAACTGCCAATTCTTCAGATGCTGGGGGAGAACTAGAGTAGCAGAGCTGTCCTGAATATCAGAATTGTTTTTGTCAGCCTCTGCTGCCTATCAGCAGAGACACTGGCAAGTAATCCAATTAAAACAAGCATCTCTTATTTGGATACATGAACCCTAACAAGGAAATCCAGGCTCCAGTGGGAGTTTGCCATCAACTTCATTGAAACCCAAGGTTAAAAGAATTGGCCTTGATTTTAGAAATCATGAATGGGCAAGACGGACATTTGAAGTATATGCTTAAACTGTTAGTTAAGTCCCATTCACTTTAATATGGGGTATTATGTTGAAAGTGTAGCTGTCAGACACTGAGGGAGATTGATAGCATCTACCTATAGATTTCTACGATGTAGATGTCTGTCTCTCTCTCCTAGTCACACTTCTCACTTTCACAGTCATGGAGAGAAATAAGCAACTTAAAGACGTGAGGAATCTACTTTTGGTGTTTATGACACAGTGCCTGTTTCTCCAGATTAACTAGAAAAGGACTCTGGGCTGCAACTGTGCTATGAAGTTAATGGTGTTGATTCTCCACACAGGTTGTGTAAATCGTTCCTGGTGCATTTTCTGCCTGAGGCCAGCTACCATGTTCCCAACTACCATGTTCCCAACTACCGTGTTCCCAACTACCGTGTTCCCAACTCAGGCCCAGCTGAGGAGCTAACACAAGCCAGGGTCATTCCCCATGGGCACTATGGATGCAGCTGTTCTATTTCACGTGGGAAATAATTTGTTCCTGCAGAAGTGGGCAGCTGCCCTTTGTGCCAGGAGTGGGGATGTAGACATAACCAAAGAAACTTGGTTATTTTACAGATGAGCTTTGGAGACATCTGCATTCGGCAACATGAATGGGTCTTGTACATCTAAGAGTAGCTGAAATTGTTTTTTTCTTCCTCATATAAAAATTATTCTAGGGCACAACATTTCTATGATGGCAAGGGCAAACGGCAATCAAGCAAATAGCGTCATGTGTTGAAAAGTGAGATTAACAAGAAGGAACTGTCAGCAGCACCAGAACTGAATTTCCTTGCAACTTTGATGCCGTATTCGTTGTCCCTGAGCCTGGCCAGGCAGGTGGGAATCTATAAAGTCTAGAAAACAAGTTCAACATGTTGCAGCTTCTGTGCACCCCTTAGTCCCTGACTGTATGCTCAACACATGTCTGCATGAGAACTTCTGATGTTTATCTTACTACCTCTGGCTTTCATACAACAGCAATATAATTAGTAGTTTGACATTCATACAGAAGGAAGGACAGTCAAAGCTAAATAGATACTGACCTGTCATATGGTGACAGCACATTCCTGAACATTTATCAGAGTTCATATAATTTATGCTTTTTAGTGCTCAAGTATTCTCCTTCCAAAATTTATTTAGAAGAATATAAAGGACAAGGAGAACATTTTGACCATCCAAACAACAATTTTATGAGACATGTTTTCAGAATCAGCCAAGTGCTTGTAATCCCAGTGCCACTGAAATATAAAACAGGACTTCAAAACACAAGAACTATTAAGAATTTTAATTAGATTGCATGTTAATGTTTTTTACCTATGTTATTTTTAATCAGAAGTCAGTTGGGAAAGATACTCTTCCATTTTTAAACTATTTTCTTTATATATACTGAAAGTATACAATGTGTGTTACTTTTAAAGCAAAATAAAGCGTACATTTCAGTAAACTGTTATTGACTGTGCTCTTGGTGGTTAGACAAAGCTCTGTTAATACTTGCTACTTCTGCTAGTTTAGGTTTTGATTTATTACACAGAATTATTGCATGATGTTCTGGAATCAGACTAAAATGAAGAGGTAGAGACATGCATGTTATGCTTGAAATTAAGGAGGTGTGTACTTTATTTAGCTTAACACCTTCTGCATTAATGAGGATAGCATGATATCTAGGAACACTGACCTGGGGAAAACACCAAGAAAATAGTCCCTTGTATTGATTACACACACACACAAAATCATTAAAATGTACTACAATTTTATCAAGATCATATTATTTCTACAGCATCACCTTGTATTTCATTACCAAGGACAATTGTAGCAAACAATCAAAACATTCTCATTTATGCTAATGTTCTCTTTTTATTTTGCTTTTCATTCAGCAAATAGGGTCGTACTAATCTTCCTCAGCAACAGGAGCACTTGGTTCTATTAATAGAACTAGATGTACAGGGTTCAGTTATCAAATGATGTTAAGTATATTTCTTATTCCAGAATTAAACAGTAACAAAAAGGAATAGAGTTTAAAACTTAATTTAAAAAATCAGATTTGCACTAACACAATGACGGAATATGGTGTGATTTGTGAACATTTCAGAAATACCTAGTGGTTTCTCCCACGTTTGCAAATAGTAAATAATAGGGCACCAATCAAAGTCAGAGAATGAAATGCATGTGTTGGATTCACAAGTCAATGAATTGGGTTTTAATGAGAGCTGCATATGGTCATTCAGGGAAAAGAAGTGTGGCCAGCGATACGTCTGTACGAGCTAGCAGCACAGACTGAGCGTGGTTTGAGCTCTGAAATTCACACACTGCAGGGAGAGCCCTGGACCCAACCTCCACATGGGGAGCCCACAGGCATCGCTGAAACACTCCCTAGCAGTCTGTAAGCAGCTCCTCAAAGAGCTGACAGACAGCCACGGGCCCTCTAATCCAACATCGAGCCCCAGTGACTACAAACTGGAACTACACTGCCAGGAATGGAAAAATGAAGCTGATGTTTAACTAAGAGGGCAATTAACCATCACAATTTTATGATAAATCAGATAAAGTCCTCATCATCCCCTGCCCAGGGAGGTGGTGGAGTCTCCTTCCCTGGAGACATTCCAAAGCCTCCTGGACTTGTTCCTGTGTGATCTGCTCTAGGTGATCCTGCTCTGGCAGGGGGGTTAGACTACATGATGTCTAGAGGTCCCTTCCAACCCCTACCACTCTGTGAATCTGTGAATCATTTCAGGCTGTTAAACCATGGCTGAATGCTTTCCAATATAAAAATTATAGGTCAACTCTAAGTTGAGTTATGGTACGTGCTGTGTCTTGTGACGTGTTATTAACAACAGAACGGTTGACCCCCTTCTATCTACACATTGAGGTACTTTCTTCATTTTTTGAGGGAGGTGATTTAAGGCTCCCTGTAACCAAAATTTCAGCCTTTGCCCTGCTATCCTAATTCCTACCAATGATTCCTCTTGAAGGCCATCATGAACTTTACTACATGGCGCTGCAGACAAACCCCACTGCTCTTCTGCAGTCAGAAATCGGTCCCTTCCAAGGGCAGAGCAGGGGAGGAAATCACTTCAATTTAAACAGGGACAATTGGGTCTGTGGATGGAGGACAGGTCAATCACATTAAGATTCTCTGAGAGCCATTGAGTCCTCCACCTGGAATCCTCTTGGATTATTCAATATAAAATCGAAGAGGGAGATCTGATGTGAAAAAGACACGAAATCAGTACTGTATGGTCACAGACCAGGGCTATGTGTCACTTGTGAGTTAAAACTTAGACTGTCAGAAACTTAGACTGTCAGCAAAGCTCAAAGGCATCTCATCTCATTGAGAGCAAAATTAGGGTTGTTGTGCATGGTGTTCAGAAATAGCACAGTATGTAAATGCAATTAAACCAGCATCACTGATGACAGAGAGACTATGCCAGCAGAATAAGACTCTGCAAAGCTGCTGCTGGCTCTGAAGCTCCACCTTCCACTTCCCTGTGGAGCAGCTACTCCCTAGGGAATGAGACATGAGCAGCCATAAAGACTACAGTCTTTTGTCCTACATGGCTGGTGTGGTTTTTGGACTGCGTCTCAGTGTGGCCCCACTGTGAAGACCTTCGGGTGCCCACCCACACACCGTTGGATGAGCCTGGCATCTGGTTCCCAGCACTGTTGCAGGATCCCCCAGAGCCATGGAAATTAGAGCACTGAGGGCACACGGAGACTGTTTCAGTTCCTCAAGGTCAGCACAGCTATATCCAGGTGTTTCTCATGTTTGCCTAACACGACTTTAAAAGCAGTATCTATTGCCATGCTGTTTCCTTGCTGTCAGTTAAACCATTCCCATTCATTCTGCCATCAGTGAGCAGAAAGTACTGCTTTTCCCTTCCATAACAAGCTTACCTGTATGTCATGACTCCTAAAAGCCTCAGACACGCTTTCCCACTGCTTCCCAGTCAGTGCTTTCTCTGAAACACTGCCCTTCTTTGGGCATCTTGATCTAGCTACTCTTTCTCTTTCCAAAAGCTTGTATTAGAACAAAACCTGATTTGAATTTGAATTTGACATACTATTTTTTCTAAGAGCTGTGCAAATGTTTCTAAGAGCTATGTGCACCCACCTGTGATTTTCTGCGCCTAGCGCTAAGCCTTCTTTTGAAATGGCACCAGGAAGATAAGTAAAAGGTTTGAGATGCTAAAGAAGATGAAACCAAGGAGTAGGATGATTTATTATCATTGTTAGTACTCAGTCACGATTTAGGAAACAGAGATTTACAAAACCACAGATTGAAGAGGATTCTATAGACATCCCAGCTACCTGACAGCCAGTACAGTGAGAAGGGCAGCGTGTGAAGGCAGTGATATTTCAATAGCCCATCTCACCGAAGGTAAAGATCCAGACTGAAAAGAACTGTCCTACTTCAGAAATACCTTTTTAGTACACAGAAAGAATGTAAGAAGTTTCCATTAGGATGCTCTACCTTTGTTGCACTCAGTCTGGGAAATGCACTGGTAGCAATTGTGAGTACTGATGGGATTACGGGGAAAACTGGAGGACATGGAAGCATTTAAGACCTTCGTGATCCCAGCAAGGACAGTTGATGAGCGTACAACAGGACCAAAGGACAGACCCTTTACTGGTTAAAGCCTCCTTGGAAGTTAGAAAAAAGAGCAGGAAATAACAAATTGGGACTCTGTGATAATGATGTGGGGAGAAAGAAATCAGGTGAAATACTGAGTAGGAGAAGGACATTGAGAAAGCAATAATGATGAGAGAGGCATAAGGGAAACATAAGCAGTGAATTAGATATGAGCCTGCACAGCAGTAGGGAAACCACACTTTTATGAAGAAGCCAGTATAATTTTGGACTGGAGACCCAGGTTTCTCCCACTCCAGATTGCATGGGGAATAGTTGTGAAAGAGCAGCTCCTGACTTCTACTATTTGCAAACTTTGCTCTCTGTAACACGCTCTTCCTTCCATTTAACCTTTGCTGGGCTCATGAGCCTATCTGCATTATCAAATATAAATTTGCATCCCCCTGTTTAAATCTAATGATACATTGATCTCACTTTACTTTCAAGATTCTTTAGCCATTTTTATTCTAATCTGTTCAAGTGTAAAGAGAAAGGGTCTATTTGAATGTTCTGCTAGCATGCAAGCCAAACTCTTAGGAAGCCTACATAAATCATGTTTAGAAACTGAAGTTTGAAGGACTTTCAAAACCAGTTCACAAACATCAAAGTTTTCAAATCACTCTCAGAAAGTTTCTGGTCTTGTGTGCCAGCCCTAATGGACTTGTCATGGGCGTACCAACAGGAATATGTGTAACTGTAGACTGAGCTTGATCTAATTTGACTTCTTCAGTATGCACACACTGAGGATGGATGACATTGCTTTTTCTTGCTCATTGGTTATGCTCTTGTATTGCTTTTATTCTTAAACTGAACTGCATCCAGTTAAACTTCAGAAATTTTAGGCAAGTTGGAAACAAGAAATATCATAATGTTAGAAAGATTTTGGCAGAGAAAAGTGAGTTTTGGAGGAGAAAGCAATCACAGTGGGAATGGATTGAAGTTGGTAACTTAAAGGCAAAAAATGTGAAATAATAAGGCAAATCCAAATTAGTCTAGTCAGTCCTTACTCCTGCAGAAAAACTTGCAGTAACCTCCCAGGCAGCCTTGTAAACTATGGACAATTAGACCTATTTAGAGAATCAGTTTGCTTTGATTTCAATAGTGTCAGACATCTAAACTGCTTTCGGGAAGCTGGGTTTAAGAAAATATGTCAGCATTTGGTCCCACATTAGTGTGAGGGAGATGATTCTCTGAAAAAAAAGCCTTTAGCTTGAGGAGTGCCGTCCCAGGTGGATGTAAAGGGATACAGCCCACAAGCATCACCTCTTTGCCCTCTGTTTTGAAGAACAGAGAAGAGCAATGGAGCTGGCGAAGGGTCTGGAGCATGAGTCCTGTGAGCAGCAGCTGAGAGAGCTGGGGTTGCTCAGCCTGGAGAAGAGGAGGCTCAGGGGAGACCTTCTCGCTCCCTACAACTACCTGAACAGAGGTTGCAGAAAGGTGGGTGTTGATCTCTGCTCCCAAGGGACAAGTGATAGGAGGAGAGGAAACAGCCTCAATTTGCCTCAGGGAAGGTTTAGATTGGATATTAGGGAAATTTTTTTCTCAGAAAGGGTTCTTATGCACTGGAATGAATTTCCCAGGGAAGTGGTTGAGTCACCATCCCTGGAGATATTTAAGAGATGAGTGGATGTGGTGTTCAGGGACATGGTTTAGTGGTGGATTTTACAGTGTTAGGTTAACAATTCGACTTGACAATCTTATTTTTTTTCCAACCTAAACTATTCGATGATTCTATGAAGAGATGAGAAGAATGTGCCATATCTATTTTGATCCACGGTTGAGTGGTAAAAAAAAAAAAAATAAAACCTAGTACTGTGAGAAATCAAAATCTAAGCCTGGCAACAGGATTTGTCCAGATTGAGGTGTTCACTCTACCTGTATGTTTGGCAGTTATTCTTCATAGTATGAACAACCAAGTGTATATAAGGTTATATGGATATATAAGCATATAAATGTATACATATATATGTATTCTAAATCACCAATCTGTCTGCCAACAAAACTTACCAAATACAAACACTATTACAGCATTATCTATTCCTTCTGCAGGCAGCCCCAAACACCTCCTCTGAATGATGTCTATACCTGCCACTCCTTATTATCCTTGTGACAGTAGCTGTGCTGTTTTTCTGCATTAGGGTAGTTATGATCTGACTTGCTATCATTCACGGTGCCTTGCAGACACAGGGCAAAAACATGGTCCCTGTGCTAAAGAGCATTGAAGGAGTACAAATGCAATCATAGATGTGTGTTTCTTATTTGAGACTCAGAGCTAATAATTGTAAAGCTTAATGTCAAATCTCAAAGATCATATTAATAAAAGCTCTGCTACTGATTGCATTTCCAGGTGAGACAGACGGGGATACTCTGAGAAGTGGGTCAAAAAAACAAAGAGGCAAGGGAATCCAAATCAGATTGCAAAGGAGGAAAAAGTAGGTTGATGTACTGCAGCAAGTGGAGTGTGTTAGAAATCACAAAGATATTTTCACAGTTTACTCCTACAGGAACACTTTATTCTGTCCTTGATTTCTGTGCAAATTTCTGGTTGGCATCAGTGGGACATACTCTTGCTGTCTTTTTCAGCCTGAGGACCATCACCAAAAAGGTCTTTGCCAATCATTTCCCAATGTCAGTCACTATCCAAATCAGCATCACTCTATTCAGAAATTATACTTTCTGTCCATCCACTTTTCCCTTCTTATTGATACATCAACTTAATGATAGCAAATATTGCCAGACCAGCCTTGAAGGCTGCAGCTCTGCTCTTTTAACCCAGAAATACCATGGGCAGCAGTGGTGTAGCTTGTCTCTGTTCTTCTGTTATTATACAGTGCCAGGGACCTGCAGGGAGCAGGAATTGAATTTCTGTCTCCCATGTATTTATGCTGATAATGAAAGATGCTCGTGGACACACTCATTCTGGGACACAGACATCTATTTTTTGAGAAATGGGACTGAGAGCACACCATTCATTCATACAGGTAACTCATCGGTGAAGACAATCACACTTGTGATCGAACCTCCTGACCGCTTGTAGCCTTTCTCTGGGGAGTTTACTGGGAGGGAGGGGAGGGGAAGCTGTGTGACAACATTAATGCAAGAGTCTGTGCATAATTCCCTGTTTGGGAAGGGTACCAGGTGTAACTGGAAATTTCTGAGACAGATGAGCAAGCACTGCAGTTAACCACTATATGTACACTGCATGTAGTATGTACATACAGTTATTGGTTTTTTTCAAGGTCTTTCGGTCACAAAGTGGACAAGTCAGTTTCTATTCCCACATGAGTGTGCTGCATCAACCATGCTAGTGGGAGGGCACAGGGGGACCAGCTAAACCTCCTGAAACCCAGTTCTCCATACCAGGTAAATACTTGTTTGGATCCTTCTTTTCCCCCATGAGCATTACCTTTGCCTTGCTTCATCCCTGTGGTCCTGATGTAGGTCTGAAAGCCAGCTGCATATTGGGAAAGCCAATGCCTACAGTGCTCACAAAGAGCTTTATAAAGGCTCTTTCCTAACAGCACAGGGAGAGCTGTGGCTGTGAACACAAAAAGGAAATAATTTTGTTTTCTGCAAAGAATATCAAGAAGAAAAATTCCACGTTGATATTCCTCAAATATTTTTCCTTCCATCTGCATAGGAAACCATAGGAAATTCTGCTAAGAAAGACATTTGTGAAAAATGTGCTTGAAAACTAAACCACTGCTTAGCGTGCGTGTGACTGGGGTGTAGGATTACTGTCCTTTGCTGTAAATCTGAAGATGGTATTGTACTCTGCATGGCACTGCAGGCTTCTGTGAACAGCCTCTGCCAAAAGCATCCAAGAGTAGTGCCTTTGGAAAACTGCTGGAAACACATACCTGTGATAACCTAACCAGCCACTGAGTGTCATCTTTGCTCCACAAACCCAGCTGAAAAAGTACTTCCGTGACAAAAAGGAGAAAGAATGCTTGACCCTTAAGAAAAGCTCAGGTATAACAACTGTTGGGAGTTGTTACACAATCTTTGTTGTAAACTGGAGAGCTTTAATAACTCACCTGCTTTAATAACACAGCGCTTAGCCTCTGTGATCCGCAGTTTCTCTCTGATGCAAAGTAAGGTATTTGAACTTAAAAGTCACAGCTTGCTTCTAGAAGAGAAAAACTAAATTTCTTTCTGCTGTTGACTCCATTGACAAGAACTACGTTAAACCAGGATGGATTTGACACAGCGACTCCATGAGCTGAGCTAGTGGGCACTAAAGCAATGCTTTTGTATCTTCCTCTTCATTCTTAGTGGCTGGATTTCACAAAGAAGCAATTGTTCTGTTTCCTTCCTCATTAATTAACTGCAGTATATTGTTCTCCTGATTTGGGCTGCGTCTCTTCTGTATTGCAAAGGATAGCCTGACTCTAGCCAATTCGACATCATTTGAACAAAGACTCCCTACTCAGTGACTGTAACTCTCATAATAGACCCAGCCTCCTTCTCAGCTCTTGCTGGATGGGCTTTTGAGGGGCTCCAGGTCAGAGAGGGCTCCAGGCTGCCAACACCTCAGGGACCTGCAACACATTTCATGGCTTGTCAGAAGTCAAGCTGTAGCAGTCCAAGTTACTCCCAGATGACTTGGACTGACCAACCTCCAGCATGTTTCTCCCAGACTCTCTAGTGATGGTTCTACATGGGCAAGGCCATGAGCAAAGCCTTTTCCAGCTGTTCTGAGATGTTCAAAGTAATTTTCATCCACCATTATTCTGCTGACACACCTTTGCCTTTGCTTAGCCACACGACTCTCAGCAACTTGGTTTTTACTTCCTAATTCCTCTCCTTTACCACCTCAAGATGATCCTAGGCAGCAGCTCCTCTATGTCACTGTATCGAGAGGTACAGGTGAGCACCACTGCAGTAATCAAGATGTATTTATTGATTTCTTGCTGCTATATATAGCCTGTTAGGAAATTTGAATCCCTGCTGGGGCCGATCAGGAAATTATTAGACTGAAGTAGAAGAAAATTAAATTCTAGAGGATACTGTTCTTCTTAAACTGTACCATAAGGATGCATAAAAATATGCAGATTCATGCAAGAGGAGAGATCTGGATGACAGAGGAACTTCTGATGGAAGAAGAAACAGAAGCATGGCAGTGTCTGTGGGTATATTTGCCATTTCAGTTTGATGTATGTATTTTCTGTGGTGACGTATAAATAGTTCCTGCGTTGAGACAGAAAATGAACAGTATCTGGTTTCCCCCCGCTTGGCTAATTCAAACCATAAAATCAGAACATCCAATGGGACTGCTGTTCTGCGAGATAACAAATCTTGCTCAACTCTAAACAATGGCACCTGAAGATACCTGAGTTACAGGGCTTTCACTTCAGACAACTGGCCACAGACTAATCATAAGAACATATCGCAGTGTCAGATACATTGGTCCAATCTCATAGGTAGAGCTCTGACCTTAAACTTGCAGGCTGGCTTTAATTTCTAAGTCAGCTATTGGCCCATTGTCTCTCTTCTTGACCATCATCCCTGTAAAACTGAAAAAAAGTCACATTTTTAAGAAATAAGTAACACTATTATGTATGCTGAAGATTTGAGCGTGTCAGATCTGTAGTACATGTCCTCAGGTTTTAGCTGGGATGAAGGCAGTGACCTTGAAGTGTGACTTGAGAGAATTTGTTTCATTGAAATACCAAGAACAACGCTCCTGTCACTCTTTCTTTTATAAATCTTCAGAATGTAAGTTATACAGTGACTGACTTTTAACCAAAGAATATGTGAATGCCTTTTTGCATCCAGTCACTGGGCAGGTTGGGCTGTCTGTATTTCACAAAATCACATAGTAGTTGATGTTGGAAGGCACATCTGGAGCTCGTCTAGTCCAATTCTCTACTCAAAACAGGGTCACCTACAGCAGGTTGCCCAGGGCAACGTCCTATCAGGTTTTTAATATCTCCAAGGATGGAGACTACACAAGCTCTCTGGGAAACACATTCATGTTCAACCACCCTCACAGTACAAAGGTTTCTTCTTATTTTGAGTGGAATTTCCTGCATTTCAATTTGTGCCTATTGCATCTTTTGCTGTCACTGAACACCACTGAGAAGACTCCAGCTCCATCATCTTTATTCCACCTAACAGGTACTTATAGTCATGGACAAGATCGCCCTTATCCTTTTCTGCTTCTGGAGTCCGAGCTCTCTCAGCATCTCTTTGTATGACAGATGCTCCAATCCTCTCATCATTTTCACAGCCCTTCACTGGACTGGCTCCAGTATGTCCATGTCTCTCTTGTACTGGGGAGCCCAGCACTGGACACAGCATGCAGTTGTGTCTCACAGGGCTGAGTAGAAAGGAAGTTTCACCTACCTTGGTCTGCTGGCAATGCTCTGCCTAATGTAGCCCAGGAGACCATTGGTCTTCTTTGCTGCAAGGACACATTCCTGTGTCATGGTCAGCTTGGTATGTCCTTTTCTGCAAAGCTGTTTTCCAGCTACTTGGCACCCAGCATGTATTAGTGCATGAGGTTGTTCCTTGCAGGACTTACCATGTTTTCAGTTTCATGAGGTTCCTGTCAGTCCATGTCTCCAGCCTGTTGAGGTCCCTCTGAATGGCAGCATGACCCACTGGTGTAACGATCACTCCTTCCAGTATTGTATCACCTGAACACCTTCTGAGGCTACACAATCCAATCATCCAGGGCAGTAAAGTAGATAATAATATGTGCCCTAGGATCAACCCTGGGTACACCGCTAGTGACTCGGCTCTGGTTAGACTGCTGCTGCCAACCACCCTTTGAGCCTGTCAGTGGATTGCTTCTGACCTGCTGTGCTGCCCCTCCAGAAGACTCCAGGGTGATTCAAGTCCCCATGTGGGTCAGAGTGTGTGAAGATGAGGCTGCTTCCAGTTGTCTGAAGAAGGCATCATCTACTCCTTTTTTCAGCTCAGGTGGCCTGTAGCAGACACCTTTCACTGTACCACCCATGTTTCTGACCACTAATCCTGACCCAAGAGCACTCAGCTGGCTCATCATCCATCCCTAGGCAGACCTCCATGCATTCCTGACTCTATCATATACACGGCAACTTACTTTTCTTTCCAGCCTGTCCTTCCTGAAGAGCATTTGTCCATCCACCGCAGTTATCCCACCCCAGTGAGACTGTGTTTGACAAGTATTCTGCTAAAGACAGTGTATTTTTATTGCATTAAAGTTAAATGCTCAGGATTAGCAGCCTTCAAATGCGCACTGCCGTGTTCATATCGAAGCTTAATGAATAACCTCAACAAAAAAATCACCTTAAAAGATGAGTTATATTGGTGAAACAGAGAAACATGGGAAAGATGAAGAGGCAGCAGCTCACAAAATTAATTTTCTGCAATAAAACATTAATAGAGTGGGAAAGACTGAAATTTAGACCTCATTAAAGCCAGTGGGATCTCAAATGCCTTTTCAGGGCAGAATAAAGAGTGTAGTAGGAAACCGAGGCAGAGGAAGATTGTTGGCACCTGAGGAGACAGTCCTCATTTTAGGGCTTGGGAAACAAAAGCGTTTGTCTGCTGTGAAGTTCATCAGTAGATGGAAGGGTTTTGTCTTGCTAGGAGAGCTACTTATGCACCAGGGACTGGCTTGTACAAAATATACCAAATAGAGCTATATGGCTATGACTTTTCATGGCTTGGTCAGTGTAGCCAACTTGGTCAGTGAAACTTCTGCCGAGATAAAGTTGCGTCCTCGTTACGATGCTCATCTGTAGGCCTTGCCACAAGGACGTCTGTTGCCAACACCAAGGTCAAAGAAAGTTACTCCCATGCAGTTGTCTCATGTGTTTTGTCTTTCTGCTTTATAGCCATAAATCTGTTCTTGTACAAACTGTAATGCGCCTCCTTCTCCTTTCCCACTCTCTCCATATTTTCACTTTTTTTTTTTTGAAACAGTAGTAATTATTGGAGATTTGTACTAATCACATTTGTGTTAGTTTTTACCCAGGAACCCAAAAATAATGTGTCCCTTTTGTACTCAGGCAAAGCAGTTCCTTTGCTAAAGATCTTCAACAAAAGAGATCCTCTAGGTAGAGGGAGTATATGACATACTAGACAATGCAGTGAGCACACATGGTATGTTAACATTCCCTCTGCTTTCCATTTCTCTGCAAAAATCACGTCCCAAGTCCAGGCATGCAACTCAGAAAAGATAGCAAATAAGAGAAGGGGAGACCTTGAAGAAAAGGAGTGAAGGGTACAGAGAAAGTGCTAAAAATGTAAGAACAGCAAGTAAAGAGTGAAGCTGAGGTGAAGGGAAGGAGAAGGTTTAAGTGAGTCATAGTGAGAAGAAAGCAGTGTCAGACCAGAGCTTTCCAGGGAGCCAGACACTTTGGATGCTCTGGGAAGTGCTCCTATCTGGTGGTCCTCCCCAGACCTGCACAACAAGGATATAAGGTATTATCTGGGATAAGGAAGCACATGATGAGGAGGGGCTGAAGAAATACCCTGTTAATACACCTGTAGTTTTCTTGTCCTTCTGCCTGGAGACGAGAATCCAGAGTGCTGCCATGACCGATGTTTTTATTCAAGGTCTCTGGATATTTGTTACTTCTGATTTTTTCATTTCTCCTAAACCTGGGCACAACACAGTGCTATAGGAGGCACAATGCAACGTGCAGGCCTTCTTCCACTTTGTACACACAGTTTCCTCTCAAATCAAGGAATTCTTGGAAGTATTCATCGCCTTAAGCATAATCAGATAATTTTTTAAGGCAAGACCCAGAGTCATGTCACTGATTCAACAGTTACAAGACAGAGCAATCTAGTGTGGAGTTAAACACAGCTTGCCTGTACACCCAAGTTGTTTCCTCTTGAGCATTTTTTCATTATCTCTGATTACTTAGTCATAAAGATGTAAGGAATAAGGACAAAAATCCTGTCTTGTTGGTATGCCTTAAAATTGGTACAGAGCTTGCAATGCTGATATTAATAAAGGGTTAGAGCAGTTCAGCTATTAATACATTTTCTCTGGCAGACCTCAGCAGAATATGATGAATTCTGGGTACAATATGTTATGCTAATTAGCATAAATATAGGAAAGACCTTTTCCCTTCTGAATATAAGAATATTCAAAATGAATACTTTAGTTAACATATGCACACAGGAATATAAGATTATATGTATCACTGGCAATATCATCTTATTAGCTACGAACATATGTTTTGTACAAGGAGAGACTCTGATTGTTAAGGGAAGGGCAGAATACTGGCAGATGAGATGAAGAGAAGGAAACAAGAGCTGGAACTCTGGATACACTTCACAAAAACAACCTTAGATACTTCTTAGAAAACTGCCTGTTTCTATACAATATATGGAATAGTGTCTTCAGGGTCTTTTGGGGGGGAAAAAACTCCAGTGACCAAGGACCACCCCTCCATTTATGTGAGGAAATTAATGTGGGCTGTTTTTTTCCCCTTCCAATCCTGCAAAGAAAAGGGGGAAAAATCAAACTGGCAAAAAGTATTCACTGCTATGGAAATTAACTGCCTTGTCTGAAATGTTTTCCTGTCTCATTCCCAGGAAAATAATAACTCCATGGGAATAAATGGCTGTGGTTTGTTTTCTTTCTTTTCCTTTAAATATTGTCTTGAAATAAGAAATGGAGAAACTTCCAAAGCTTTTATAATGAACTGACAGAATTGGATACTGTGTATGGAACATTTCTTTTAGAAAGATAACTGGGACCATGTCACAGCGGGAGCTACAGTAGGATAATGAAGCACAATCCTTCTAATTACAAGACCAAAACAAAACAAAATGCTAATGCTTGTCAAATCACATGTAGTGCACAGGCACAGTAGATGTTGTTAAAGTGGAGGTCTTTGTATCTTTCCCCTTGCTTTTAGTGTCCCTTTAAGCCAACAAGAAGCTCTCTGCTTTTGTGGTTGTTCACATAAAGCAGAGTTTGGCTCATGTTTACTGATGTCACTGATATGAAGGGATTTAACCAGCTGACCCAAAAGTGGGGATTTAATGAGCAGTGGGGGTTTTTGATTTGAAGGCATGTGGATTAATGTCAGGGCAAGGATATCTTACAGAAGTCCGTAGGTCTCCACCATGCACTGCTAAAATTTGCTCCTGTTGACACTGCACTGAGTTTACTGTAGGTTTCCTTGAAATTTTTGTCAGGCATCTGATGGAAGAGTCCATTGAGAATGACGGAATTCTTGGGGGGCCTTTGGGTCAGGCCTAAGGAAGAGATCTTTCTAGTTACTTGAGGTTGAACTGTAATTTCTCTGTGAATGCTTATGAGCAATTTTATATCTGAGAGTAACAAGAGGAAGTAGAAACAAAGAGATAGCAGAAGTTCTTTTCATTTTTCATTCAGAAACTTCCAGAAAAGTCTGCTTTAGATTAGAAAATGGCATCAGATGACATGTTTTAAGGACTCTGAGCAAATAATGCTATGAGCATCCCAATCTAACAAAGTTCACAGAAGTCAAAGTTCCCCACTGACTTTCTAGAATTTTCCATGCTGTTTCGACTGAATGTTTCTATTTGACCTGTAATGTGGTGCTGTGCCATAAAAAATTAAGATGATACACAATATCTTCTATTATTCAGTATTACTCTGAAGATGCATCAAATGGAGAATGTTTTCCAAACACAGGATGGTCCTTCTGCTCTTACTTATGTTGCAGTAAATTCTCTGGGGGATACATTGTATGACTCAGAATCAGTTTGAAATAACACAGTCCCACTTGGTTCCTGGTAATCACATTGGATATGCACTTTGCACCACACTATGCACAGAACGTGTTGTCTTATTCAGATCCATCTTTTTAGTCTCTGCTTTCTTTCAAGTACACAAAACACAGGGGTAGGTCAACAAAAGTTCAGGTTTTGGTGAGACAGCATTTGCAATTATATTTCTGCCCAGTGTGTTTGTTTATAGTAAAAGGAATATATGCATATATAGGTACTCTATAAGCCTGACTGGTCCACAATTATCCTTCCTTTTCCAGGTTGAAGGGGGAAGGAAAGGGGCGGCAGAACCAAACCCAGCCATTCAGATACAAAATGCTAGAACTTGGGGGGTTTCCATTAAATCTTAGATACTTTTATTTACAAAATGAGTCTATCACCTACTTGTGACCCTCTCAGTATAGACTTTTACATTTGATACAGTATAAGCGTGATAAGGGAAAAAAAAAATCTCAGAATTGTTGTGTGGATTAAAGTACAATACCAATAATTTGCAAAAGGCTTTGGCTATTAAGACAGATACTTTAGAGAACAAGTATTTCTCCTTCTGTGCCAGCAACAATTTATTGAAGGTCTCTAGAAACACAGAGTGGATGTTTTGAAGAGGACCACAGAAGTCCAACAGTTCCAAACATATTCTGTGTAATTTTGATTATTGGGATCCAAATGTAGGACTTGCAGTGCATGGATGCACTTTTGTGAGCTTCAAGTTGGACTCCTGTAGTCCACTGCTTAACAGCTCTTTTGAATTTAACCGACGAGGTTATAGATATGTCCTGAATATTGTGCTTATTTTTGCTTTACATGTGTTCTCTGTCAACCCAATAAAGTTATATTTCACTCTACCTCACTGGTGCACTGTAAACATTGGTTAAGTGAAGAGTTGAAAGTATTTAATTATTGTGATAATATAAAGCCATTATATCCCATTGATTGTAGATAGCTGGCTCCAGGGAATGCACGGTATAAGCATCTGAAGTGCTTTCCAGATACTAATTATTGCCACATGACTATCATTCCCATTTGAAGGTAGGGAAATTAAGGCATGGATCAGTAAGCACTGGGGCTTTCAGCGACTGCAACTCCCAGTCTAGACACTGAAATCCATACTGAAAATTGCCAACTAATAACAGTGTTTTGCTCTTTCCAAGCTTGCTGGAAAACTGTCAGGGAAACACAGAGGTATCCAAAAGATCTGAATGAGGCTTTTGGGTTTGGCTAAGTCATCCTTGCCCTTAGCTTTCGATCAGTTCTCTTAGTACAGAACTCCTGGTGGTTAATACAGCTTGTGTCCAGGTGATTTAAGGGAAAATGTTGGAAACTGCAGGCCAAGTGGCTTGCTCTCTGATGTGCTGTGAGCTGCTGGGGTGGGGCCTGGGAATGCCATATCCAACCTCATGGACATCCTTCCCTTCCAGCTTTCAGTCTCCAGTTGCAGCAAGTCATGCTTCCTGGTTGAGCACAGCTGTGCCGCAGACCGGAACACCAAAAGGTAGCTGAGGTAGTGAGGAGTAACGCGGGCTCCTCTCCAACGTGCACAAATGTGTAACATCTCACTAATGCATGTAAATTAATGCCCTTGTAGTTTCCTGATAAGAACAAAAATACCTTGTGGTGCAGGCACTTTCCCTTTTAGTGATCAGTGATGCCTCCAAAGAATGAGGTCTTGACAGTCTGAAAGAATTAAGTCTCTTTTCAAGCAGAAAGGTCAGCTACAGGCGAAGGAGCTGCAATGAGAATACCTTCAAATCTCTCTGTCACTTACCTCCCTGATGAATTGCTGGGAGCTCTTTCTCCAAGGCTAGATATATTTAGGCTTTCATTGACAGATCATTCTTTTAAGGCCAGATTGATTTGGTCATGGTATGAGCAGACCAGCTGTAATTTGGCCTGAAAGTAGATAGTGATCTGGCAAAATGGATCCTCATCTGCAGCCCTCCATTAGCTCATTTTCCTGTAGTAAATCTGCCTTTGTTCACTAACTGGGCTGAACTCTGCTACATTCGGAAGTGCCAGCAGGAACAAGGAGCAAGAAAATGTCCAAGAAGGCATTTTTACAAATGTAAATCTCTTAAAGTGGTGGGATTCAAACACAGGCTGCAAGATTCTGCTGAACTGGAGGGTGCAGCATGCTACTCTGCAAGCAACAGCCAAGCCTTGGGATGGGCGCTGGTCCTTGCTCTGTCCAAAGTCTCTGCCCTGCAATGGACTGTAATTTCCAAGACCTCACATTGTGGCATTAAGAAAAACTGTTCCTTTCCAAAGCAACCTGACAGCATATTCCTCCAAATGGACCAAACCTATTATTTTTTTAACCTGGCTTTTTCCCCATGAAATTGAAAAACTGGGCTTGTAGTGCTCTTCTGGAACTACAGAGGGGTGCCTGACCCCTGATCTAGAGAAGAGACCCCACTGTGATCACACATCTGGAGTTGTTAATCTCCATGGCAGAAAAGAGATCATCAGATCCCCCAGGCTTCTAAATTTTCTTGCATGTTTTGCCACCAAAAAAGAACATCTTCTTTACCTTAATAGGGCAATGACCACCTTAGGTAGCCAAAGCTATGGCTACAGCAGAGTCAGGAGTAATTTTCCTGTAGGCAGAATTTATCTTGCTGTGCACTAGAGAGGAAACCACTACAACCTGAACCCCAGCTGCACCACCAATGCCCCACGGTCGTCAGCAGTCCTTGGTGGATGGGACTTTGGGATCTGAGGCTTTTGAAATGATACAACTATGCTGATGGGTTACATTACAAACACAGGGAGAAAGAGATGCCACATTGTAAAGGAACAAAAGCTGGGTTCTGGTTGCTGCTGGGTTGCTGAATGCAGAGCAACGCTGTAAAAAAACTCATGCAAATTCAACTCCTTTGAAGAACCTCATGCATCTTCAACAGGACTGTAAGCAGTCTCAGGGATTGGAAAGGAGAGTGGGAGCAATTCGTTTCTGTCTGTTCAAAATGTTGCATTTTGGCCAAATTTCTAATTTTATTAGTACTTTTTTGAACCTCGAAAAGAGAACAGTGGAACAGTAAAACACACACCTTAAAATGAGAAAATTTGACATTGTCTAATCCTCTGCAAAATAGGTGAAAACCCCTCCACTCAATTTCATCCATATAATTGTTTTCTTGTTAACATATTTTGAGTTTGACCAAAAAAAAAAATGTTTCCCCTCAGCTCAGCTTGAAGCCTTATCCTGAATTCAAGAGACAGAATCCATTCATCTCACGATGCTTTTGTTCTTACAGCTTTCTAGAACAGTCTACAAAAGACTTCAGCATAAAGGTTTGTAATGAACCTGGATATCACAAATGATCTTCTGCCTAACACAGAGGATCAAGTTGGAATTGAGTGCTCTTTGGTTTGGCTTCAGCCTCCTACAAGCCAAACTCTAGTCACAGTCAATGCCTAAGCATCTGCTGCTGTGAAAAAGAGATGGGACAGCTAGATGAACAGACACGTATGCAAGGAAGAAAGATTTTGTTTTCCATCAAAAAGCCAAAGAATAAAACTGCTGTTTAGCTTAGGAGCCCAGGAGGTTATGACAGGCACTTTAAAAGGTGAAACTTTGCAACACTGAGTGTGATTACAGGCTGTCTTAAGATTCAGACATGGGCATATGTGGCCTTGTTACTGAACCTCAGTCAAAAATGCATCAAACCTTCCCAGTTTACAGGGTCCACAGATCAGCAAACAGACATTTGACTGACCGGGAAAAACCTGTTGTGCTCCCGCTGCTCAGTGATGCTGCCCTGGCCAGCCATGCATGTCCTCACTGTCCACCCCAAGGAGAAAGCAGTGCCCTGGTTTAAACCTCCCTGAGACTGAGCATGACGAGCTGCTCAGATATTGAAACTCAATTATTGTTCACTCAGCCTTTTAACAAATTCTTACTGAACTTATCCATTTTGTAGTTTTTATTTTTAAACTGAAAAAATATCACCTTTCAAATTATTTATAATGAACAAGAAGTGGTATTCCTTCTTCTCCCAAAGCTTGTTTCCAAGAAAAAGTAGTAACACAAAAGTTTACCACGTTAATTAAAAAAGAAAAAAAGTATTTTAATCACTTCATACCATTAAAAAGTAAACTCTGAGAAAGTCTTTAACTTAATGCTGAAGAATTTCCATGGATTTGTGTTTCTAGCAGTTTTCAGGTGTTTCAGTAGAAACATCCACTATACTCATATCTGGGATGTGTCCACTCCGCAGCAAGTCCTGAACTAGATTACCGATGAAATAAATGACAGTAACTTCGGGCACTGAAAGGAACCATCTGGTGGAGATGAGACTAACAGATGTGCTTTCACCATTGGTACCTCAGCCCACATACTTAAGAACTGCACTGCTATATACCTCCTTGTTCACCCGCTTATTAATAATGCAGCATTTCTGTTCCTGCGGCGCTGAGGGATCCCATTCATCATGTCAGGCCCTGCCTAGTGCCAGACGTTGCAGTCTTAAAGAACTAAAGCCCTGATACTCCAGTGAACTCTGTGCACTGGCCTTGGAAGAAAACGAAGCACAGGACCGAGTCCTAAGGAGCAAGACAAACAGCTGCTCACTGTATGGGATACAGAGTGATACTCATCACAGCCACACAGGAAATAAGTAATAGTGGGAAGAGAAAGCAAGAAGTGTTACACCTACGTATGAATTGCTAAATCAACTCTCCTCCTGAACAGATGAGAGCAAATCTTATTCCTTGCTGCTGTATCTTGAAGAAACACTGTCTCTGATCACAGTTTCTTTGGTTATTCCCTTTTGGAATCAAGCTAAGCAATAATATGACTTAAGGAGCACATTCGTATTGTCACTGGACAGGGACCCTGGATGCATCCAGCCCCACGTTTGCAATGTGCCAGCAAGTGCGACTTGCTGGGTTGGCAGGGGGTTGCTCCACAGCAGGGCCTTGTGACCTCGTTCTTATGGCTACTTCCTAACCAGTTCTTCTTAAGAACAGCAGAGTCAGGTGTAGTAGAAACAGGGTGCTCTGACGGTGAAGGTTCCCACATCACTCAAGGCAGGAAGTGTGGACATTTGCTGTCCAGGAAATAAATACTCAATTTGAGAGGTGCCTGGTGCATCCCTGGCTCACTAAGCTACAAGCATTATGCTATAGCTGGGAGCTGCAACAAGAGTATAGCCACGCCACAGTTTTTTGCCTGAAGTTGACTTTGGTACTGTGCAGGTTGATCAATAATTATCTTTGTGCAATAAAATACAATTTTCTACAATCAATGTTAATCTGTTTCTCCTATCGAAAACCAGCACACAGAAGGTGCAAATTATGAAATAGAATGGCAACATTCGAGAACAACAGAAATCGTAGATTTGGGAGCATCATTCAAAGGGGACGTGTGTATTATGGTGGGTCTGTTCAGCTGCAAACTAGGTAGAAAATAATTTGTGAGCTCCTGGCATCATGTAGCTTACTGTTGTTTTCAGCATGTAGAGGCCACATGAGCAGGACAGCTGTGTCTGCCTGTGCAGAAGAATGTCTGCACTGACAGAAGCCACCTGGAAACTGAGGTACATATGTGATGTGGACCTGAAGGCTTTTGCTGGTCCTTCAGAGCTGCATTGTTCAGAAAGCCCTTAAGGAGCTGCTTATCAGAGATATTGCTTTTGATGAGAGGGGCAATGATTAAGGTTTTTTTGCTGTTGATGAGAAGTTGACAATGTTTTTTGTGTCTCGTTAGAGACAACTGGGCAAAGAAAAGGGAGGCTGGAAACAGATTTTCACTTTTACATTTGCAAAGACACAAGCTATCCTAACACAGAGCAATTTCTTCCTATACCTGAGGAAGGTGTAAGTGGCTTCATGCTTGGAAGACTGGAGTGAAATCTTGCTGCTGCTAAAGACAGTGGACAGAAACTTTGCTAATAGAATAACTGCTAGCCCACCAGCTCTTTCAGAGGATGTTCTTCTCTCAAGGACTTAGTGTGAACTAGTTTTGTAAACCAGAGTTGGGTTCCACATGTGAAGGGATGATAGCTGTGAATCATAGTGCACTTCTGGGTTAAATTCCTTGAAATTAAAATATATGTCAGGTACTTCAATCAATCCTTTGTGTAACTGAGTGTTCCAAAGACAGAAGGGAGTTAATATTTAACTGTAGATTCTCCAGCCTTGGGTATATTCAAAAGCCTTCTGGACATGGCCCTGGGCAACTGGCTCTAGGTGGTCCTGCTGGAACAGTGGAATTGTACCAGATCACCTCCAGAAGTCCTTTCCAATCTCAACCATTCTGCGATGTTGAGTGTTGTAAAAGAGGCTGTATCATGGTGGCTTGACAGCCAACGTCACCATTTCAGTTTGTGTGGTGCTTTGTACAACCAGTTATGGTCCTACCCAGAGCTGGTGGTGATGTTGTACCAGTATGCAACCATTCTCATGTTTTACCAACACTGATGGACCCCATGTCATGAAGAAACATAATTCTGACATCCAAGACATTCAAAGCAAAGGCCTCTCTTTGTCCATCTTCACTAGAAGGGTCTTGGCTGAGGAATTTGCAGTGAGTCCATTTATAGCAAATATAAACTGATATTCAAAGGTTTCTGCCATATGTGCCCACCCTTCCCCCTTCTTCTATTTTTAATCATGCTTTGTGGTCACAGCTATTCAGCATAAATTTAGAAGCATTGACTAAATATTTCCAGAAAATACCCAAAAGAGATATTGGTATTCTAAACCAGGCTGCTTCCTTGCTTTAAAAGTAGACAGTGTAAAGGAAACCAGCGGGTAGGTTCCCTGAGAGACACATCCTTGCCAACATGACCTATTCAGGTCTGAAGGCAAAGAATTAATTTGGTGGGAGCCCTTTGTAAATGCAGTCACAGGCTGCACCTCCTAGTAACTCTAGAGTGACCTCGTCTGTTGTTGAATCCGTAGCACGATCGGATTTCCAGGGCTGACATTTCAATTCTGACACCTCAGAGCTGCCAGCTGTGTGATGAGAGTTCAAATGTTGGGATTACGGGCTGATCCTGATGTCCCAACACCTGAAAGTGAGAGTCTGACCTTACTTTTATTCACTTACAATCAGGAAGGGAAGTGAGAAATTCCAAGAGGCTCAGAAAAAGTCGTAAAACACGAGATTAGATGAGGGAAAGTGAAAGTCCCATGAAGACCCATCTTTATTTGCTTGGTTCCCTTTCCTGAAGAACAGTGCTGTTTTTTTCAGACAGCCCTTTGACTTTTCATGTTACCGTGCTGCTGTGCCTCATGTGCTAAAGGTGCATGCCTGGAAATGAATCAGAAAGGCAGATCCAAAAGCCTGAAAAGATTAAGCATGCTCTTCACAGTGGTTTGAGGAATAAAAAAGTTTAGGACAAGTATTTTTTTCAAGAACGTCAAGGGCTAGGATGGTCAGAACTCAGCAGAGCCAGGAAGGACCCAGGAATCGGAGGTTTGGAGCTGCTGCTGGATGAAGCCCATACAATGCATAAACCTTGCTGGCTGAAATTTGTTCTCCTGTCTCAAAGGCAAGGACTGTGCAAAACGATGGGACAAGATTATGGATGCACACATGCTTTCTGCACTGTGCCATGGATTCAGTAAGGTGAGCATGAGTGAATTATGGATGGTTTTTTGGTTGGTTTGGAATGATCTTTTAATGGCATTGAGATGGTGTGAAGTTACAGTGTATTGATTTTCTTTTGTCCATGCTGTAATTTGTAGTGGGGGAGATTTATTTTCCTCTCTATGTTTTCCAAAAAGCTAGTAGGCAGTGAGGCCAATGGATTTGGTCTCCAATTCCTATGGATAGCTCAGGCAACCATCCCTTGTACTCAGAGGATCATGGTGTGCCAGGGGACTAGCTTAGGGAAAGGAGAGTTGGCACTGGTGATTTCTGTAGACGCATTTCCACCACTGACAGGCAGTGATTTTGTCTGCTAGGTCAAAGCTGCTGCAGCAGCAATCCAGGGAACATGTGACCTGCCATCTCTCAGACCAGGGCACCTGCCCCAGTATGTCTTTCATTCAAGTGAGTATTATTTTTATGAAGGTATTTTACAGTTGGTGGTTTGGAGTTTTTTTCCTGTTTTGTGTTTCTTGGTTTTTGTTTTTGGTTTTTTTTTTTTTTTCTTTTAATGAGTTTTGCCTAGTTTGGGATCAGCAGTACCATCCCCACAGTTATCCCGGCCCTGAATGGGACCTTATATAGGCTCTGGTTTCCAGCTCCACCTTGTTGCTGCAGAGAAGAGGAAAACAGCAGCTACTTTTCATCAGGCTCATCTGCAGTCTAGGGAAGGAAGAGCTAGCTGTCATAACTATCTTTTATTTTTCTGCACAGCTTAGAGACTTCATGGACATCTCCACCACTTTTCCATCAGCAGATTTAAGGACCAGACACTGATTTCAGTCTCCCCAAGACTTTCATGTGCCTTTCTGCCTGGCCTAGTTTCGTGGAGTTCATGCAAAGATCTGGAAGCCAGAAGGTGACATTTTGATCACTTTGATCATCTGCAGCTCACTGACCATAACTTCAAGTTAAACTGGGCCATAGAATCATAGATTGGTTAGAGTTGGAAGGGACCTTAAAGACCATCCTGTTCCAACCGCCCTGCCATGGGCAGGGACACCCCCGACTACACCAGGTTGCTCCAAGCCTCATCCAGCCTGGCCTTGAAGACAGCCAGGGAGGGGGCATCCACAGCTTCTCTGGGCAACCTGTTCCAGTGCCTCACCACGCTCTCTGGGAAGAATTTCTTCCTGATGTCCAATCTAAATCTCCCCGCTTTCAATTTAAACCCATTATCCCTTGTCCTGTCACTACAGGCCTTTTTAAAACTAAAGATAAAACCTACAACTCTGACTTAAGACCAAGTCTGAATGTTTCATGCTTGACTAGGTCGTTCCGCTGGTAGACTGATTGGCCCCATTTTGTGTTAGTTTAGCAGGCAGGAACAATAGTCACAGCTTAGATCCCCTCAATGCTAAGCCCTAAGAAACAAGCCCGAAAAGCAAAAAAGAGAGCTTGATGTGTAACTATAAGGAAGAAGGAGGACATGGATGCAAAAAAGGAGAAAGGGAATGCTTGAGCATTTCTATGCTGCTGAACACTGAAATCACAGTACATGAGCTGGGTTGGGTGCTTGAACAATGTAGCTGTGGCAGCACAGTGCTTTGTCTGTGATAGCCATCCCTTAAATCAGCTGCCATGGGGCTTCAGGTCTCTCTTATGGCCAGACTGCTCCTACTGCCTGAATCAGCTGGGGTGTCAGAGCTGCACTCTGTACTTACACTGTCTCATTTGGCATTC
Organism: Rhynochetos jubatus; assembly: GCA_027574665.1. Lineage (NCBI taxonomy): Eukaryota > Metazoa > Chordata > Aves > Eurypygiformes > Rhynochetidae > Rhynochetos > Rhynochetos jubatus. Next base: position 10,387,311 of record CM050648.1, on the reverse strand, counting down.
ATCAGTAGGTGCTTCCAGACAGTGCGCAGGCACATTGGTAGATTTTGTGGGCATCCCAGTAGTGAGTTTTAACAATGTGATTGAAAGGGACCATGGGGTACGTTTGTGTGTGGATGGAGTCCTCCTCAAAGCATTTGGAGCTTTGGAGGACAGAGCATGAGGGCACTTGATGGAACTTCTACCAAAGGTTGAGTGGAGTTTGGTGCTAAAGACCAGCTAAAACTGGGATTAGATCTTGTCACCCTAAATGAGAAATGAGAAGCCCTAAAGTACTGAAAAAATTGCTTGATAAGATGGAGGAGCCAGCAGAAGGATAGAAAGAGAAGGGTAACAAAATTCAACACCATTTGTGAGCTTACAGGGAAACTGAGATTCCACTTACTTCTGTAGTTGTAGCTTCACCCTCCATGTGCTCGGTCTTGTTATATATAAGACTCTGAGGTCAAGAGGTCCTCAAGCTTCAAATCTTTCTTCCCAGGAAATGATCCCTGTGCTTCTGCTCTTCAGCACCTTTCTCAAAGCATGCTCCAGTAAAACAGGACACAGCATTTTAATGGCAGTTTCACTCACACTATAGGCTCTGTTGCTTTCCAATTCCTAGATAGCCCCCTGACCATTTTTTCAAGTACCAAATTTCTGTTCCTCTGTCACTGAAGCTCATGAGCAGCTGTTTGTCCATTTTGCTCCTGAAATCTTTTTCAGAGTAACTGGTTTTCTGTTTGCAGTTTTCCTTCTTGTAAACATGATCCAGATGTTCCAGCTGAATGTTCATGTGGCTCTACTAAAGCACACTTTGTGTGTCATTTAAGAAGCACTCCTGTGCTTTGTCATTCTCAAGAATCCAGCTGATCTGTGAATAGGTCAATGTAAAGCTGTATTATTTTGACCAACACATAATCCCTTCCTGTTTTCCTCTGATTTTAGACTATAACCTCTCCAACCGAACGAGTTTTCTGTGTGACAAGGGCCAGCATAACCTGCTGGGAGATGCTTATCGCAGGTCTCTCTGCATCCTCCTAACAAAGCCTGTCACAGCCTCCTGGCTGCAAACACCAGCTCGGCAAAAGCACTTGGTTTTGATTACAGAGATCTCCAGTGTCAGCCAGGGAGGTGCATATCAAACCTGTGTGCGTTGGGTGCTGCCAGAAACACATAATAAATAATAGTAATGGAGCGTAATTGCTCATCAAGCCAAATCATAGCCTGGCGTGCTCCATCTGGCTGAACTCCCTTAGACGTCAGTGGGAGCTTTGCCAGCAGGTGTGCAAGAGGACTGGGGTCCCAAGCAATGATACCTCCAATGTGGTACTGTAGTACCAGGGTCTGATTCAGACCCCCTTTCAACTGCTGGGTGTCTTTGCACTGATTGAGACGGCTTTAATTAACTCCCCTTGCGCCACACTGCTTCCCAATCACTCCGAGTACAACCACACAACAGTTATCCCAGATGGAGCAAGGAAGAGGAGAAATCCTGACACTGAGCAATGGGATTTTAATTTTGTAGAGCAGATGGAAACTCTTTCCTGTTGAGTCTTAAAAGGTGGTTTGTACAGGGGCGGTTTGGGAGTTGAAAATCCTGCCTTTTGGAGGATACATCTGAAAAACAACAGCAAGTAATTGATACTGAAAAGTATTGTGTCCCTGGTGTAAGTGCTATAGAAGCCAAACAAGCTGGTGTGCCTGCCTATCAATCACCTATTGCTATTTGACATTGGTAGAACCCTTTGCAAGTAAAAATAATTTACTACCATACACATCTCCTGTGAAAATTATTTACGGATGGCAAACCATTTCGGTTTGAGTATTTACTGTTGTGGTTCAAAACTGTGATGAATTGGTTAGCTATACATTTTCTTTCCTTCCCCCTTCTCCTCCCACCTCCTCCTATGTAATGCTGGGATGAAGGTTAAGGCATAGGGTGTTCTCTGAAGTAAGTGCTTTGTTCTCACTGCCCCATACATCCTTGCTAATGCTTATAGCTCCCCTGTGGTATTGGGAAGTATCATCGCTATTGTACTGAGGGAGAACAGGAGCTAGAGAGAGATAAATGGCCTAGTTATCAAAACTTCCTAGCCTCCCACAGCCCTCCTTGGGAATACAGCTATAAATGACATTCAAATGATGCTGATAGATGTTAGCCGAGCGGGGAGCAGAACGCGTGCGTTCCTGGAGCCACACTCAGGCCAACCAGTTCTTGCTGATAGTGTCATGGAGATCTCGGCTAACCTGACAGCGGCTGCTGACACGAGAGCTGTGTGGGTGAGATACCGCGCTGTCTGCTCCCATCTGCTTGTGGACAAATCCCTTGGGGTTGCAAAGGTTCAAATCCGGATGGTGACTGATACTAATGCTGGTGCTTTCAGAGCTGAAGGCAGATGTGTTAGCTACAAACTGGGAGGGGAATAGTAGCAGAGGGGAACTCCAGGCTGTGAGAGATTTTTTTTCTTTTTTGTCACTGATTCTACTCAATTCGGGCCTCAGATGTTCCAAATATCAGTGAGGAAACGGCACCCAGCAAGGCACTGGCAGAAGTGACATTTTTGAATGACCTGGGACATCTCCAAGAGTGGCCTATAGTCTGGTTCAAGGTGTGGTCCCTGCAGCCATGTGGTGGGTCCAAAAATCACTTCCAGGAGCTCACTTGCCATCTGTTGCCCTCCCTGGTGTGCAAAACAGGAGAAGGACTGCTCAGATCATAAATCCCTTGGGGAATGGAGTGGGAACAGTTAGAGTAGGTGGCAAATCTGCTTCTCTTCTGCGTCTGGAAGGGCTCTTGGGTGTCTTGGCACCTCTTCAGGAGATATCAGGAAAATTCTCCCATCTGGAGGAGAAGGACTTCTCATGAAAACAACCAGCAATCTGTAACGCTTTGTCTTCTTTTTTATTATTATTTATTATATTATTATTGTTATCTGGCAAGAAAGAAAGTAGCAGACCCTTTGTATTCTCACAAGGTGTAGCTGTGTGAATGCTCGGCCCTGCAGCCAGGGTTTCACTGTAGAGCAGCTCTAAGAGGAGGGAATGTTTCTGGTGTGCTGTGGCAGAGATCGCAGGGCACCCAGGGTGTGGGGCACACTAAAGCTGCCTCTTCCCATCCTCCTTGCAGCCAAGAAACGGAAAGGAAAGGGGTACAGGGCTATCAGTCACATCCCTTCAGTATTTAGGTCTGAGGCTGGAGCGGGGTGCCGGTTACACATGCTAAAGCAGAAGGGGCGGATGGGGCAGTTTTGGGGTCCGAAGGCTCAGGACAGACCCCCCCCGGGACCTGCTGGGCTTGAGCCCGGAACGCTGCTGCCTCGAGGAGCCGCCCGCGATGGGGACCGCAGCATCTGGCTGGGGCCAGAAGCAGCATCTCCCCCAAGGGACCCGTGCAAAAACCTGCTCACCGGTGGGGCTGGGGGCTGCCCGGGCGAGCTGCCCCCCCCCCAAACCCTCCCTCCACGGGCAGAGGCTCCGGATCGGCTCAGAGCGAGCCGCACAGGCAGGCAGCGGCTGCAGCCGCCCACCCGCCGCCTCTCCCGGCATCCTTCCTCCCCATCCTCCGCTCCTTCCTGCTCCGGCGGTGAAAGCATCCCCCGCCGGGGGCCGGGGATGCCCTCCCCCTCCCCTCCCTCCCCTCCAGCCGCAGCGGGGGAGGGGGGGGCTGTGATGCTGCAGGGGGATCCCCGGGTGTCGAGCGGGGTCTCCCCTTCCGCCGGCTGCCGGGATCTCCCCGCTCCGCGCCGGCGGCCCCAGCGGCGGCTGCTGGGGGCTGGCAGCGGCGGGGCCGGGGGGCGGGTGGGGGAGCAGCCCCGTGGCGGAGGGCCGGTGCCCCACGCAGCGTGGATGACTAGACACCCGGGGCTGGGGGAGCGGGGGGCGGGCGCCCGGCTATTTGCTGGCTGCATACAATGGGCCACTCCCTAACGTGAGGGCTCGGGGGGGGGGGGGGGGGGGGGGGAGGGGGGGGGAAGGCAGGAGCTGGGAGGAGGAGGAAGAGGAGGCGGGAGGGGGGGTGGGGGGGGAGGAAGGGGCTCGGGCGTCGGGCTGGTAAATAAACTCCGCGATGATTTCCCTCCCTTGCGCCGGCCCAGGTGCCCGCTGCGCTCCTGCCTCCCCACTGCCCGCCGGCGAGGATGACCTGACGGGGATGTGACTGCCTCCCCCCTCCCCATCTTTTTTTTTTACCCCCCCTCCCTCCATAGATATATATATATATACACATGCATATATATATATAAATATACATAAAGACATCATTTTTTGGGAGGAGGGGCGGGGAGCTCGGATCATGGCCTTGGGGCTCCCGGGGCTGCCGCCGCCGATCTGCAGCTCACCTCCGGGGCCCGGCGGCCACGATGGGGCTGAAGGCGCGGCGCGGCGCGGCGGGCGGTAGCGCGGCCGGCGGGGAGGCGGCGGCGGCGGCGGGGCGGCGGGCGGCGGCGGGCGGCGGCGACCCCGAGCAGGGCTCGCTGGCCCTGGGCACCGGCACCGACCGCGACGGGACGCTGCTGCTGGAGGGCGGCGGGAAGGAGGAGGGCGGCAAGCGGAGCCCGCCGGGGCTGGGGCTGCTGGCGAAGACCCCGTTGAGCCGCCCGGTGAAGCGGAACCACGCCAAGTACCGCCGCATCCAAACTTTGATCTACGACGCCCTGGAGCGACCCCGCGGCTGGGCGCTGCTCTACCACGCCTTCGTGTGAGTACGCGGGCGCGCTGCCCCCGCGGAGCGCGGAGTGGGGCTCCCCCGGGGGGCGCATCCCGGGGCGGCGGGGGGCTGCCCCGGGCGCTGCCAGGGGATACCCGCTCGGCGGCCGCCGTTCTGCTTTATCATTCTCGGCGTAAGGCGCTCTGGGGGGCTCGCTCCAGCAGCGGGCGGGGGGATGGCAGGGATCTTATTATGGGATGTGCTGCCGAGTGGTTCTATTTATTTTTTCTGTTGTCGTGTTTTCCAAAAATGAGCAGCTTCTCTGAGTCTGTGTCTCTCGTACGCACACCCGCGTTGCCGTGGAGCGGCGTGCCCAGCCTGCGCGTCCCAGTCCCTGGATCAGGGATGCCAGAAGGACCCAAGCTCCGAGCAGTTTTAGGGCTCGAAGTGCTTCAGGGAACGCTGCCGGCTTTAGTCCATCCTAGAGCATTGCGTGCGGTTAAACTAGCTGTTATAAACCGACTTTTTCCATAGCTGAAAGTGTCAACTGAAAACCATCAGGGTTTGGTCCAGGGTTTGGTCCAAGCGTCACCCTGCGGTGCATGAAACACGAGCATTGCAGCACTGTCAGCCAGAAAGTTAAACCTGCCACAAGCGAGCTGAGACCAAACCAACTCGTTTTGTGGCCCCAAGGTGATGAGTCAAGTTAATGTTTCGCATTCCCAAAAATCGAGTTCCCTTAAGTTTTCATGAGGAATATAGGAAATCCGTTTATAGCATAGAATGGAGTTGGCAGAGACCTATTAAAGCGTGGTCTTTAGTGTTGTGAATGTGTTTGAAAACCCAACGGATTATCAGTGATCACGGTGTTACTGTTTTTCTTTAATGCTAGAACATGTGAGGAGGATTTAAGCAGTGATTTCTGAAATTGATCTGTTTGCCAAAGACAAAGTGCTCTAGGCTGTATGGGCTGTGAGCCTGGAGCTGGATCTTGGGAAGTCCTGAGCACTGGTGTGGTCCTTGCACTGGTAAACAAACACCTTGGGTGTAGGGCTGTGATTTTACCTTCAGGCAAATTTCTCCTGCAGGGATGTAGCCCTGGGCGAGGAGTAAAAGGCAGCTATCGAGCGCTGCTGTGTACCACTCACTCATTGCTGCTCCTCTCTTTTCAGTGTTTTCATAAAGTGCGTCTTGGGACGTAGGTTGCTGCTTTCCAGTGTAATTTCTGTGAAAATGTGGACACTGAATGCTGTGATACTTTTTCAGTTCTTTCTGCCACGGGAAATCTTGTGCTAGCAGGCAGGGAGCGACAGTGTTTGGGGAGTGTTATGCTGGGAAGACTCTCTGATCCAGAGATTGCTGTTCAATCATGCTGAGCATCCTGTAATGCTGCTCCATGTTGGGGAGATCCATGTCTGGATGGAGGGGCACCCCATTCATCCTGCCTTGGCCAGCCCACACGCAATGCAGGAGTGAGGCTTTAGCACATGCTGAAGTGTTATGGGCAGTTGGCATCATGGACAGCTGTGGTGGCTGGGTCAAATCCATGCTCATGTCTCCATACAAGCAGTGGATGAGTCTAGAGAGGCAAGCCGAGAGGTTCACGTTTATTTGCAATGTGTAAGAATTTCCAAGTTACAACGTTCATTTTCGATAGCTCTCTAGATATGCAGTTAACCTTAAGATCCTTATGCAATATGGACCACAGAATGGGAAAAACTTCAATATATTCATAAGTTTTGATCCTTCCTAGGACCAGAACTGATGCTCCTGACCCGCTCCCACAGACGACAATCACAGTCTTGTTAAGACAATCTGTGCCAAATTCCGCATTAATGAAAAAACACTTTTAGGAGCCCTTTATCCTTAAAGGAAATAAAACACACGAGTCCTGGTCTGCCAGCCCAGCACAGACATCCCGTCCCCTCCTAGGACATCCAGGGGTCTCAGCAGTCCCAGGCTGCCATTGGCCACACTGAGTTCAGTCTCAACTCCTCCTTAACTCCATAGAAGTTGCGGGCTCTTACCTTGCTGTGGGGTTAAACCTTGCAAAAGAAATCTGCCAAAGTGATGGGAGACTGTGCTGACAGGCTTCAGAGAACTGGAGAATGATGACCTGCTCAAGAGCAGTAGCAGTGCCATGGGGAAGCAGCACCTAAGTTGATATCCAGAGTCTTTGTTCTTGCTTTCATATTGTCTTTTAACCTTTTTCCATCTGAAAAGGAGGCTCTCTCATGTTGGAGGTGCTGCTGTGACACCACGTAGTGCCATCCCAGCAGTTTCCCCAATGCTTCTTTTCACACTAGAACAGTTTACACTTTTCCTTGGGTAGGTGAGAGATTGCCAGCTTTTTCATAAAACCTACAAATTCGATGCTCTCTTAATTTTGAAGAAAAGTCCCATTTATCCTAATGGTAAGCTACACAGTCTCAGTCTTCTGAGTAACTTTGCAATGGTAAACTACACAGTCTCAGTCTTCTGAGTAACTGCAATAAATACCATGAACCAAATGAAGAGTAAGAAAGAAGGTTGCTCTTATATACAAAAATTCCCAGAGAATGAACAGCTGAGGGCCAAGAGGAATTGCATCGTGGGTGGATGTGATGGATTCCTTATAGATCCAAGCATTCAGAGGTATTTCAGGAAGAATTAATGCAAAGAACTCCGGTATCTCAGGCTTTAGGAGGTGGGTAGCTGCTGGTGGAAGAGGGTTGCCAACTTTCAGGACACGTTGAGGGTGTTGTGTGAGGGCAGGAAAGGGCTTTGCAAAAGCTTTCGATGCCAGGATTTTTTAAAGGGCAGTACAGATGGGACCTCGTTAAATCGTACAGTGACGCACATATGGCTGCAAAGGGGTCACGATCCTTTGTGTATCTCACTGTTACAATGTACACATAAATAAGGTTTGACACACTCCCTGTTGTAAATGCTCACTTTGGTTTAGGTGGGGGTAGATCTACCAAAATGGTTCAATCTATTGAAATAACTCAATGGGAATACATAAACGTGACCAGGCCCTGCCAAGCCTTAGGGATACAAATGCAAGGGAGAAAGGGAGAAATTCCTGATGCCAGTTTTAGTGTTCGGCTTTGACTGGCAGTGATTTACGGAAAGTGATGTGAACTATTTTTCTAGTGATTCTTCTTCCTCCTTCCTTGTTCTTCACAAATGAGTTGGTCCAAGCCTATAGAATGGTTAGGGTTGGAAGGGACCTTAAAGATCATCTAGTTCCAACCCCCCTGCCCTGGGCAGGGACATCCTGCATGGGCAGGCTATCCTTATAGCAAAGAGAAAGGTGATTTGGAAAGAAGCTGACTGTTTCCTACACCATCTGAAAACATCTACTCTGTCAGTTCTGCTGGACAGGAGATCTATGTAACACCCCTAAAGTTCCCCTCTGCTAGGACACCAGGGTTCACAAACTTCTTGGCAATATGGCAATATCTTAATGGCATAGTTGGTAAGAGAAAATTGTTTTTCCCATGGAAAATCTCACCTGTGTAAAGCTAAACTACTGCTGAACATTTTCAGTAGAAAAAAAATAAATAATAAAAATATCTCATTTAAGCTTTGAGGTTTTTAATTTGAAAATGTCTCCTGGGGGTGGCAGCTCAGACTACAATCTATCCCTGTTCTTTTCTGAGCTAGTCTCCCTCTAGGTACAACTGCTCCTCTTGTGATGTACTGTATTTTCCTTTGCGTTGAGCAGTGCAATATATTGCAGGACATCCCTGCGGCTGTGCCTCATGGGATGTGTACTTTGGCCAGGAAGACTGACTCGAGACCTGTTCACCTCCACGAGCCATCCGAATGCTTTATTTATGCACAGAAGCATAAATTAATCGAATGAAAAATTGAAAACAGGTAAATGTTGTTTTTTTCGGGTTTATTTTTAATTGCAAGCACAAAATATTTGGTGGACGATGGATGGAGTTCAGAAAGGTAACAAAATACACATCAAGTTTGCAGTTGCGATTTGTGGAAAATTTTCAACCTGACTTAAAGAAAGGCTGAAGGAGAAGTAGCTAGGAGATACTCTTATTTTTATACCATCCTTTGAGACAACCACAGCCTTTGCTTTCATGGAAAAATGAGACCAGGAAAAGGCTTGGTATTAGATTTTTTTTCTTGGGAATGTGTGCAATATTGGCGGCACTGCTGGCGTAGATCACCACACCTGCTGATGCGAGAGGGAAACCATGGGGAACACTCGAAAAGCCTTCCCTATTCGCCATGCAATCTTATTTCAATGCCACTTAATACCTGCAATAAAAAGAGGAGGCAGAGTCATGCGATCCATCAAATTGTCAGTATTTCTGGGAAGCACCAGCAAGCACCTCTTGCATGACTGATCGTGGGTGGGTTGTTTGCAGAAAAGAGTGTCGAGGGACTAGGGGAGCGGGTTGAAGGTCTGGGGATTTTCCGTTATTTTCCTTTTCGCCCTTTGGCACGCTCCGTAAAATGTGCTGATCCACCATCCAGGGGCAGCTGTCTGGGGTGAGATGGGATCAGGCTTGGTGTAAGAAGAAGGACAAATATGAGTCCTTCCTTGGCCTGTTTGGCATGGACTTGTCTCTAAGTGAGTCCCCGGCGCAGCAGAGCAAGCCTGGTCCATTAGCAAATGCCCTTTGCTTACGTGTTCACCAATACGAGTTCTGTTTTAATTATTTATGCTAATTCATCGTAATGCATGGATAAATATTCTGCAGTATACTTTGTAAAATATAATGAAGTCTCAGTTATTGTAGACCTCACTGTACACCTCTGCTATTGCATCTCCATTGAGGCTTGCGGAGTTTGCCCTTGGTTTGCATCCAGTTTAGTGGGATGTGACTGTATCTCAGCTGCTGGGATCAGCTGATGTCACAGGCTGTGCTCACCGGCTGCTGAAAGCTGGGGTTTGCTGGTAGGAATGGGAAGGGGCAGCAGAGCTTGGGGAAGCTACAGGCTATATAATGTGAGTAGCATGCGATCCCCAACCATAGGTTTGGAATTGCTTCAGCAGCTCGTAGATGCCCAACAATGTTTTAAGCACCCGAACTATCTCTGAAATTACAGAGCTGGTGCTTTGGTGGGAATAGGTGTGTTTTAACCTACAGCCTCATAACTCCTTGCTAGAGCATCAGTACCAACAGCAAGACCCACTCCTGGAGCGGGTACCTGCAGGTCAGGTCAGTCAGCCCTCATGCTCAGCGTTACCATGACTACGCTGCTAACTTGCCGAGTTTTGGTGCTGCTTCATGCCTGCTCAGTGGGATCGCGGGAGCTGCAGGAGCATGGCTTCCTGTAGCACAGGCATGCACCTCAGTGTCCCCAAAACCCCTGGGAATGCAGGTCCCTGAGCGCCCTTCTGCAAGTGCAATCCCCCGCTCACACCGCGTGATGTGGCCTCATCTGGACAGGTGGTGAGATCCACCCAGCCAGCAATGCAGGAGGGAAGGCACGATGTGCAGGTGAGATCCACTGGGGCTGGTGGAGCGTGAGGAAGGGCATGATGTGCAGGGGAGCATCGGTACTGCCAGTGACAGCAAACACTCGGCATTCAGTCTTTTGATGCCGTCAGCTCAGCCCAGGAATAAGTCCCTCCGAAAAATTTCAGAGCACCTGGTGTAATTTCTGTAAAACCAAACAGTGCCAAACTTCATCATTTGGACCAGAGATGATACGGCAAAGCTCCTCCAGCAGCCAGCAAATCATGGTTTTCTTCTCTTTTGAGAAACTTGGTAGTGAAGGGTAGCACCATTTCAGTGCTGCCCTGGCAGCACCTGGAGGTACCTTCAGCACTAAAGCCCAGTACTGGATTTATTGCAGTATCTATCTCCAGAGCAGCAGCTGGGGGTCTGGCTGGAGGTACCACTTGGCTCGTAAAACCATTTCAGTCTCTTCTGCCTCCTCACAGCAAACATCAGATCCTCATGGGGCACAGCAGGATCTGGACACCTCCGGGTCAGTTGCCTGGCAGAGAGGCCACATGATTTTACTTACTGATTTAATCTGAGATGGAGATGAGGGAGACATTTCAAAAATTATTAGGGAGAGATTTTCCACACCCATTTTGCTGGTTTTGGTGCAGAATGTAGAAACATTCAGAACAAACCTAATGGAAAAAATAGTAACTAAAGGCTATGCATGTGAACAGCTGGATTTAAAAACAGTCACATAAATATAACACCAGTTATATGCCGCTGTGTGCTGGAGTGTGTGCAAGTGAACATGAAGGTGCCCCAGCCCTTCCTACTTTTCCCAAACATCACTCCAAAGGCTACTCACTCAGCATCTTTCTGTTCTTTCTATGGAGCTCTCTGCATTCAAATATCACTTCATTAAATCCTCTTTATTTAAAGCTTAGCTAATGTACAAACTTGTGCACGTACCTGTGTTCAAGACCAGGTTGGATGAGACTTTGAGAAACCTGGTCTAGTGGAGGGTGTCCTGCCCACGGCGCAGGGGTTGTAACTAGGTGATCTTTAAAGTCCCTTCCAACCCAAACCATTCTATGATTCTGTGTATGTTGAGCACAATTCTGCACTTTTTGGTCAGTTTAAAGTCCTTTCCAACATTGAGATATATGTGCAAGGTCAGGTGATGGTGTGCATATTCAAGGTCACGGTCTAGACTTGAGTAATTTGGATTTAACAGCTGTAAGAAGCTTTCCAAACAAAATCAGTCAAGTGAGTGTTAAGATGTATTATATCTTGTTTAGAAACATAAGAGGTCGGTGACCTTAGTTATAGCTGGACAGCTGGGTGCTTGGATACTACCATGGTCGGTCTTGCATGGTATAAGCAAGTAATAATGTTTATTGTTGTATTTAATAATGCTATATTCCCTTATTGTGCATGGAACTTTACAGAAGGAATGGAGCCACAGAGCCATTGCATCTGCTAATGCTTCTGGCAGATACTGCATTAAATGGGATAACTGAAATATTAATAGCTTTACAAGGAATATGGTCCACAAGAGCCGTTAAGTATATTCTGCCTTCTGTCTTACAATGATAGCTGGGAAACAGTATTTTCTGTGGAGAGAGGGACATGCCCAGGGTTATTTGCATTCTTCATGGTAACCTACTTTGGAAAAAGGCACTTTGGGAGAGCTTTCAGGCTGGAAATCTGTAAATTGCCTTCCCCAGCCTTAAGTGAGCAAACTACTTAAGAACATGTTTAACTTGGAGCAAGTGAAAGGTCCCAGTGATGTCAGGAGGAACCTATCCAAGGTGACACTGAGGTCATCCAAAGCAGAAGAGCGTGACTGAGATTTGGTGGAAAGCAGCACTAGGTCTCATCAGCTTCTCCACAACCAGCTTACTGATCTGCTGGGGCCTGGTGAGATCCTCCTAAGCTACAGTTCTCCACACGGAGTGTCAAAGGCCTTCAGCCTTCTGTACCTCAGTAGTCACTTCTGGTTATAGTCAGCAGGATAACACCTTGACCTCCTTTGAGGTGTTGCCTTTTGCTGGTTTGTAGGTGGGTTTTAAAAACCATGCTGAAGTGGGGCTGCATATCTCCAACACTGCTAAATCTCAGTTTGGAGAGATGCTGAGACCCTGACATCAGAATCATTCCATGTTTCTTGAGGTGGCATGTGCTTTCATGCCCTGCATGCATCAATTTTGCCAATACCTTTCCGACTTTACTTTTTCTCGGTTGCTGGTACATGGTGGTGGAGCATTGCAGTTCCATTGTATGTCAGAAACGGTGGAGGAATCCTAATCCTGTCTGGGTCGGCTGTGGTCTTTTGCTTCCTTTGACTTTACAGGCTTTATTTCATTATATGGATACTTGCACCTCACTTGTCCTCCCTGTTTTCAGAGCGGTTTCTGTTTATGGGCATGCTTTGCATTCCTTTGCTCAGCTGTATTAGTTTGTGACTGTCATGTTGACTCTCCAGTAGTGTTTTCTAATCCCAGGTGCTTTTCATCTTTCCTTTCTTCTGTTTTCACTGGTGTTTTGATCACCTTCCAGATTAGTACTTCATAATTTTGTTAACGTTCAATTTAATTCTTTTTATAGATCATTAAGGAAGCACTTAATAAAACCAGAACTAAGAAAATCCATTCAGCATTTCACTAAATAGCAACTTCCCCCATTCCTGGTTAATAGGATATTATTTGTTATGGCTTTATTTGTAGCTCTGAAGCCAGTTTTTCATTTCATGAAGTTTCTCCTGGTCATCCAAATTATTACTAGAACTAAGACTTTATGAGAAATTGCACCTATGTCAAAACAGCAAATATTTCCTCATTTCTTTTTGTTCAAACCTGATTGTTGGGCTGTCTTTATTTATTTAGTTCAGTGATATGCATTTAGTTGTTATTTCCCCATCTCAGATTTTTCATGCATTTGACATGGTCAAGTGTGTATCTTGTATAAGAAAATAATTCAATGTTCCTAGTGCTGTCCACCACTACAATAGAGCTCAAGCAATGCTGAAAGCTTAAATGCCCCGATCCATCCAAGTCCTAGTTCGCACATATTTTATAAGAGCCATTAGATTTGGGTTTTACCTAACTTCAGGTGAAGGGCAGGGATGTTAATCCTAAAACAGACTCTTTACACACCGACTGTAACTACAGAGCCTAACATTGTGTGTTTGCAGTGAGGATGGAGGAGAAGCAAGTGCAGCTGTTGAGGGACTGATAGTAAAATCCCCAAAGCACACCGTGGGGAGCTGCCCACCAGGCTCTCAGCAGTGCAGCATCAGCTCTGCTTATCTTTGTTCCCCTCATGCCTCTCCATGCACCGCTCAGAGGTTTATGAGAAGGGATTACACCCTGAGGAGGGAATGTCAAGAGCAGGTGATTGAAATTGCAGGGGAATTAATTTAGGAAGGTAATTACACGAACTGGAATTTGCTCTTCTACCTTTGCTAACACTGCTGCTCTTGTGAGACGTGCTGGAAGAATTTCAGTGCACACAACTGGCTGTGGCTCCCTGATCAGACCTCAGGCACCATCTGCGCAGTGGCAGCAGATGCACAGGGCTGCGGCTCAGGACCATCCTTGCACTGCAGATAAGGCAGCAGCTTTTCTCATGCCTACGCTACTCATTAACTATGTCTAGACTAATTGGCAAAGCCGTGCTGGGGATGTTCCTGAGCAGTGGCACACACTGGCCAATAACACAACACTGCTGGATGGCCCGTGCCATGGTTTTAGTCTAGGACAGCTAAATGACTGGGCACAGATCAAGTGCTGCTGCAGACCTGGGACCACTCCCAGTAGGAGTCTGTGTGTGGCTCCCTGCTTTGGAGGCAAGTGAGGTCAGTGATATGGACACTGGTCGTGCCAGCTGGCCTCATGGAGAGAGAGCCGGACTGAGTATCTTTGGGTTATTAGTATCGACATAATGTGAGATCTTGCCACTTTGAGGATATCCTCCTGGATCTGTGCAAAAACGCTTTGGGATAAGACCCTTCAATTAGTGAAGGACCCAAGAAATCCTACCCCACTGAAATAATATAGGTTTCACCCTATGTGTGTCCAATAACACATTTTGTTTTCTATATTCTTTTCTCTTCCTGTTCATGGGACCTTGCCAAGACTTTTGCCTTTTCTGTTTCAACGTTTCTTGTGCTGATCAAACTCCCATGGAGATTCAAATACTTCACCCCCATATCTTGGCATATTAACAAAAGAATAATTTTTTGTGGTACTAATCCAAGAGGAAGAGCCCACTGGTCGTTCATTACCAAACTTCTGATTCATGTAAAACACAGAAGATATTGCTAGCTGTGTTGTTGCTGATATTTGGACATTTCTCCTGATTTGTCTCACTCATTATTGTAGATGTTGCTCCATTACCTTGTCAGGTCCTGGGTGCAATGACACGGAGCAGAGGTGGGATCTGGCAAATCAGGCTCATGGCAGTTTCTGCTCTCAGAATATGGCATTATCACATAGCACATTCTCAAACATGTCTTCAGTCCTACGTTACTTAAAATAATTGTGTTTCCTTGCTTATCCTCAGGGCTTGAGAGGCAGTCTCTCAACATTCACAATGGGATCCATCCATCTAATGCCTTATCTGGGGTAGCTGTCCGGACTCCTTTTATAGCTGCTGAAGAAAAACAGGAAATAGAAAATTTTGGAGTGCAATTAATCTCATCCTAAAGTTGATTCTAAAACTGTTGAGATTAATCACCTCTTGCAGTGCCTGGAACTTTCCACTGACTATAAAGGAGACCTCAGGTGATTAACTTGAATTTAGGTATTTACACCAAAAACACCTGAGGGATGGGAAGCCTTTTGCCTGACCAGAGAGGCAGGGCTCAAAGGCACATTAAGATAACTAAATTTAGATATGTCCATGTACGATTCTGTGTGTGCACTAGGTATTTAAGTTCTCTTTATAGTCAGTGGAGATCTAGTCAATAGGGTCAATAGATTTTACAGTGCAATTAATCCAACTAGATGTAGGGGTCTGCTTTACATGGAGATAAATCACAGCTTCAGCTCCATTGAGGAACTCTCCATTGTCTGTAGCAGGAGCTGAAGTGACTTGATCTCTGATAAATGTCTGCAGTAAAAGCCACTTACAGTCAGATGAGTCCTACGTCTAAAGGCAAGAGGAATATGACTTTTATTATTACTTAGGCTTTTATTAATATTAGGCTCAACATAAAATTCTAATTCCCTTTCCTCAAGAGCTGTACATATGTGGCTACTTCTTATCCCAGGCCATGACAGGCATCCTTGAGATTATGCCAAAGAATAATATGATGGTTCAGTTGATATCCTCACTTTTGTCATCCTACTTAGGATGCTGATTTCAGTAGCTTTAAGGTCTTTGCCTGGTTGAGAGTCTTAAGGTTACCTTTCTACCTTCCCTTTGTTGACTAGTGTGCCCTAGGGTCTATCTCTCTGAGCCTTCCCATAAATTTGCTCTTGATCATAGTGGCAGTTGATCTTGAGGTCATGCTCAAACCCAGACTTAACTACCTCATGTACTGAGCTTCAAATCCAAGAGCTGTGATTGTCTCTGCTTTCCCTCCATCTTCCTGTGGCCATTCAGGATTTACCTGGGCACAGGAGTTACTGTGGTGGGAGTTTGCTGGCAGCAGTCCTGCTTCTTCCGAGCCCTGAATTTCTGTCCATTGGCGTTGCTCCTCTTGTCTCCATCACTCAAAATCAGCTCTCCAGATAAATGAACAAACAACACTGCTTTCTAGAAGGTGTCTTTTAGGGATCAGAAAACTCTTTGTGAGTGGCTTGGACATTGTCCTTTTGAAGCCTCTAAGAAGGTCAGTTTGTATGGCCTGGGATGAATGAGGGTGATTGTGAGGGTCTTTCATATGATTAGACTGGTTTTTATGTGCTATAGTTTTCTCTATAAAGCTGGAGACTGTAGATATGTAAGCACCATTCAGTATTTTAGAGGGCATACTCACTTTCATACACCAGCTGAATCAGTAAACTAGCATAATTGAACCTAATACTGAAATCATCAGAGAACTGTACAAAATTTGAATGCATGAAAATGTCCTGACAGGAGGAAATGTTTTTGGGTGGTGGTGTATTCCTTTAACAGCTGCTAGTTTGTGTTTTGCTTGTTTTTACAGAAATACTGAGCCAGCAACCCCTTTTAGTCATGTCAGTGCAAATGTAGAGTAAATCTATTAAAGTTAGAAGAACAAATGGATTTGGCTGCGGCACCACAGGCTTGTTCTGGATCCACTACAAAATCTTTTCATTTGCTTACTGATATTCTGCTACTCCCAGAGGCCAAGGTTAAGGTCTTGCCCCTCTGGCGAAGTACTTCTCTGCCACAAAAAACTGCACCTCCCAGTAAGGAAACACAGCTTGAGGAATGGGGTAAATAGGAGAGATGGAGACCCCCTGGCAAGACAAGAAGCACCAACTCTCCCAGGGTTGCCAGTACTCATGCCATGCCATGGCATTCATGGCTTGTTTCCTTTGCACTGGGAGCTGGGTTATATAAGCATGGAGGTTTTTTTTTTTCCTTCCCTCCCTACTTCCCCAAGTGGAGGGAGGATTTTTCCTCCCTCGTGAGTGTAGTTGTTTAGTTAACAAATACTGTGAAGATAAGCTGGGGAAGTTAAGCAAGCAAAGCACTTTCTGCCCATTTCTTGGTGTAGGTTGTGTCTGATGTTGGGGCTGTAGGAGGGAGTTGACAATTGCAACCATAAATCCATTTCGTTTGGGAGGTTTTCAGTCCAGTCTGCAGAGCAGGGCTAACCTCAAAGTCACATCAGGTTGCTCAGGGCTGTACTCAGTTGTTCTGTGACTCTCCAAGATTTGAACTACTTGATATTGTGAGGAGTGATAAATTTGATTGCACTTCACAGAATATGCTGTTTTATGCATGTCTGATAACGGGCAGACTTCTAAGCCCGGAGTCATTGTCTCCTTCCCTCCTCACTCCATACAATCCTGAATATGCATGGACAGAAGTGAAATGGCAGAGATGCTGGGCAGGGCAGCCCACTGTGGGGGAAACGGAGCTCATTAACCACAAAGAAAGTGGCTTGTTGCTAGGCTAGCTAGCACCAATGTTGTCTGTGTTTGGAGTCCTGACACTGGGAAATGTTAGGGATAATCTCTAGTGTAATCAGTACAGTTATTTGAAAATAGGAAACCTTTCCCAATGACTTCTCAATTTTTTTTTACTGATGATGTCATTTGGCATTCCCACCAATTTTTCATCATTCAGAAGAACCGTTCAGTCTGTTAATTTATCCCTACTCTGCAACTCCTGGCTTTCCCATCTCTTTCTCCCTGTCCCTTACTCACTCAGTCCCATCTTCTCTCCTTCCTTTGGTGGCATTCATCACCTCACTACTGAAGCACAGCACCAGTCATTGGATCATCCGGCTGTGCTTTGTGTGTGACCTCTCAGTCTTTTGTACTTCATGTGACTACGACAGTAGAGTCCAGTCAGACTTAAATTCAGT
Source organism: Rhynochetos jubatus (assembly GCA_027574665.1). Classification (NCBI taxonomy): domain Eukaryota; kingdom Metazoa; phylum Chordata; class Aves; order Eurypygiformes; family Rhynochetidae; genus Rhynochetos; species Rhynochetos jubatus. The sequence continues at coordinate 10,369,775 of CM050648.1, read as the reverse complement.
TGGCCTAAGTGCAGATAGCAGGGTGATGGAGCTGACATGACAGTTTGTCTCTTACCCAGACATAGCTGTATTTACTTTTGGTCTTTTTTAATATATTTTTTTTTAACTTACTGGACTTTGACATTCAGTTCACCTATGTCAGGATTAAAATTGTGCCTGTAATTCCCTCGGAGTAGGTACTCAATAGGAATTACTTTGTCCATATGGTGTGAGGTAGTTTAGATGCAGAAACTATCTCTGAATTACCTTGTGTTTCATCATCATTAGTGTTTCTTTTTCGGTTGCACAGTTCCCTGGTGTTGAATCTGGCATCTGGTGGTAAGATACTCGCGCTGGACTTTGACTTTGGGCACAGCTCAAAGTTAGGGGCCCTGTGCAAACAGCATCACTGTAGGAGAAGCTCTTAGAGTTGTGATTCAGACCCACACAATTCTGAGTCACTGCTCCCGAACACTCTTCGCTCTAAGGGTGATGGTGGTGTTAGGGAAAGAGTGATTTATTGATAACCTGTGTAGGTAACAGATTTCTTGCAGTGACTCAGCTGTTCTCTCCAGAAAGAGGGAACATGAAGTGGAGGTGGACACCCATCTCTCTTCCCAGAAAGGGTACAGACTGAGCTAATATCTGTCCCTTGAGTTTATTCACATTCCTGGTCCCCGTGGTAGGAGGAAGAGGTTTAGGAGCACCACATAGAGGCTAATCCAAAATCTGCATGCTGCTTCATGCTCAGCCTGAATCACTCCTGCAGCTGTTGCTCCCAGCATCGAGATGATAATAGAAGGTCCTGATTTTCAGCCCTGTTGGCTGACAGTGTTGATTACCAAGAAAAATAAAGCATGGGAGCTCCTGGTGTAACAATAAATGGACAGCAACTTTCTGCAGGGAGTGAGCATACAGGCAGGACTGGATGCTGTGTCTCACTGCCTGAATCACCACATTCTCCAGCAAATGGAGACAACATTGCACTCAGGGACCAAAACAGGACATAATCACCGCTAAAACATTTTGCTGGACACTGCAGGAAAGCTTTTCTGTTACAGAGTAATATCTTATAGGTTCTGGAAACAGTAACTCTAAAGAAAACATTATTAGGATGAGTGAAGCAAAGAGATTTTGGTCAGATGGAAATGTGTCAGGGCTCATCTTCATTGGCAGTGCTTGTTTTCACTTATTCTACCCTAACTTAATTTCCAAGCAATTTGAAGTAAATAATGTGTTTATAAGCATTAATCCGAGTGCTCCCTCAGTGTTTGTTACAGGCTATGAAAACTGGGAGCTTGTGTTATACAGAGGGCTTTTTAATTGCACAAATGATGATATAGCAATGGTGGGAAGATGATGCAAGATAAATTCAGGCTACAGATAAGGTCTAATAAGGGAGCAGATATCTGCTGGAAGAATTTGCACAAGAAACTATCCGTTTTCCACTTGTCATTTTTAAACCAAACGCGGAGAATTTTCCAAAAGACAGCTATAGGCTGTAACATAAGCTGCAAAATATGGGCTTAAATCAAATAATTCTGTGTATTCTTGGCTGGAGATTAAGCAAGACTTTGAGTTATAACCAGGAATATGTTGTGCTTTGGGTTTTGTTTTGGTTTTTTTTTTTTTTTTTTGTTAATTTAGCAACAGATAAGCAAACAAGCAATGAAGGAACTCAGGAAAAAGACATTGACTTGTTTCTTTACTGGATTGTTAACATCATAATGTAACATAGCATAATTAGTAACAGTAGTAGTAATTGGGATGGGATTCTTAGGACTAAATGTATGTGTCTTCCCTGTAAACACCTAAACATAGCCAAGTCATTTCAGTCTCCTCAGTTGCCAGTACAGACCACTGCTACAGGAGTATTGTGACTGTTCAGCTCATCCTGAAGTAAATGATGACACTGATAAATCACATCCTGATTACCAGAGATGATGCCAAATAAATATGTATCCCTTGACTATAATGGGAGCTTCAATACATAGCTTAGATGTAGGCACCTGCAAAACACTAACTTTGAGATGAATCTTATCCTAATCACATTGTTGAAAGCCTTGCGGGGATAATAACTTTATAAAATACTCTGGACAAGAGGTTAAAACAGAGACATCATTTTTGTCTTCTAGATAACTGCCCAAATATTAAAATCTCTTATAGTCCTAAGCCTGGAACACCTTTCTCAGAGCAGATAAATGCATGAACCAAGATCACCACATTTTTGCAGTGATAGATTCTGATTCAGTCTTGTACCTAAATCATGTTGTGGTGCCCCTTAGATTCACCTTGTGTACCTGTGGGACTTTACTCCACATGCATGCAGAAATGAAAGCTCATCTAGCATAGCTTTGCAGGACGGAGGTCAGAAGTTGTTGCTGGTCCCTCTGGCAATGTAGTCCATACATTAATAGCCAAATAATAACTACTAGAATGTGGTGGGGGTTTTGTTTGTTTGTTTGTTTGTTTATTTTTTTTTGTTTTTTTTTTTTTTTTTTTGTCTGGAAAGGCCTCCAAGTCAGTGTTATCCTATCATATAACAAATACCTAGCTGTATTGCTACTGTATTTAAAACAGTATTTACAATATGGCCATTCCTTCAGAGCTGTCAGCTCTGTTGAAGAGTGGGATGTAATTTTTAGGTGTCCATGCAGTCTCTTTGCCACTGATCCTGCAAGGAGAACAGATGGACCTGTCTGGTTTCTGCCTTGTCCAGAGGGAAAAAGAATGGTTTTCAGCCCACTTGGTTAAAAAAAAAGAATGTGTGTGTGGGAGCAATGAAGCCAATGTTTTTTAGAGTGAGGTAAGAGCAGCAATAATGCAGGGAAGAAGCCAGCAGCTGTGAATGCAGTTCCAGTGATGATGACAAAACAGCAGCCAAGCTGGAGAAGGAGGCAAGGGAGATGTTGGGAATAAAGCTGCAAAAGGGGGAAGGAGGAGGAGTAACTGTGCTGTGAGAGGTAAAACAGAAGGACGAGGGTAATTAAGGCTGCTCTTGTAGGTGAACATTTTAGGAAACTACTTAATGAAGGTGCTGGTTGTATAGAGCAAACAACTTAATTGCCCTCCTGATGCTTTGGTGCCTATTTCAGGCACATTGCCTATTTTCCTCTAATTGCAAAGTGTCTTCAGTGCAAAACCTGTTGTTGCTGTTGGCCTACATGGGAGACCCTGTCTGCGCTGGGTGGACTGAGGACAAGCCCAATGCCTCATCAGCAGTGAGGTGACTCAGACACATAGTGCTGCCCAAGCTGTTTATTGCTTGAGCTATTCCTGCTCTGCGGGCAGGAAGGGGACCCTGATTTCTGAGGTGTATCCATCTTTGTACATGTCATGGTTGTCATCTCCACTTGGCAGCAGAGCTGTGAGAGCATGCTGGCACCCAAACAGCAGGAGAGTTAAATTCCACTTGTTATTTTACTGTGCACCACAGCCCTCAGAGCTGAAATCCAAGGACAGTGTGCTTTGTGGCAATTTGGGGCTGATCCTGGGACAGTGAACCTCCCCCTCTCCCCTACATGCTCATGGTTTAGCTGCAAAACTTGGGGAAGGTCTAAAGAATAAAGAGAGAGACTAAAGGAGCAGCATATTCAAGGCATGTTAAATGTGATTTCAGTGCAGGGAAAAGAGGGATAATTTCATCTACTCTTGAGCTATAAAAAGGGATGCCAGTGAGACACAAGGCAGGTTGCACTTCTGCTTGAACACTCTTAGGACCAGTCTCCCCATTACCTCAGATAACGACCACTCAGGAGTACCAATAAAGGGAAAGCAAGTGTAGATCTTCAACCCCTTGACCCAGCAGTAAGCCAACGCTGGCATCACAGTTAGCCATCGCTGTGCAGCCTTGCGATGGTTTAGAAAAGGTTAGCAAGCAACTGCCAGTTCATCTCCCTTCTTCCTGATGCTAGAGCTCTAGGGTTCAGGGACGTAGCCCTGGAGAGACAGCGTCTGCCACTGTCTGCGCGTGGGAAAGCAGTCTCATGCTGAATCAGGCCTGAAAACGTGTCTGCTTTAGACATTGCTGGTTGAAATCATCACCTTCGAGACGTGTTTCTTTACCAATGGGATAGTGGTTCTTCAGGCTGGTACCACATCGTCAGATTTTCCAGATTTTCTTTGTAATAGTGAAGCAAAATTTCTACTTTTCTCTTTCTCTGCCTTTTCTTCTTTTTCTTTTTAATGGAAGCTGTGCCTGCCATGACGTATCCCAGCTCTGCCAGCTGGGGATTAAGAGAAACAACAAGAAACCTAAGTGTTTGCAGCCCTGTGAAAGGCACGTAAGTGGGGTGATGATTTTAGCTGTTCTCTTTGTTTTCGTGGCCTGAGATGCCTCTCTTCAGTAAGTTTCCTTACTTGTGTGACTTATGTAATGCCTTACCCTGCAACGTGGTATCAAGGTGCAAGACCTTTTGTAATTTTCTTTTTATGGTTTAATATCATCTACAGGATGTTCGCTGCAGGTTGGTGGTTTTTTGTTTGTTTGCTTTGGGATTTTTTTTTAAGATTAGGCAGAGGAAAGTCACTGGCATCGTTCTGAGTCAGCAAATCTAGCATAAAATCAGGCTTATACCTGGAGTTTAATCTTCATGTCATGGCACCCTTTTTAATCCCCTGAATCATTTTCAGTGGTGATAAGGAAATTATTAGCAATGTGCAGTCATGTGATAAGCTGAAATGAACAGGAGGTGAATGTGATGGCATTGTCTGACATACCTGTGAATGTGTGTTTGAAATAGCATAGTACCACACAGTTACCACAGCTCATAGTCCTATTTGGATGCGTAAGTGCCTTTTTACTAACTCAGAAATTATTTATAATGTATTTATGCACACTGTAGAAGTACCTTTAGGGACAACAGAGATGAAAGCTCTTTGGGCTATGCATCCTTGTACCTCCTACAGTACCTCAGACTCCTTCCAGCAGTTTTAGGTCCCACCACATTGCTTCCATAAAACCTCCAACCTTTTTCTGAGAAGCTGGTGAGATGCAGACACACCTGACCTCCTCAGGGAGATGGAGTCCACCCTGGCCAACTGTGTGTCTTGTGCTGTGCACAGTTTATGCCTAGCAAAGAGGATCCCTGCCCCAAGATGTGTCCAAGCCTGTATGCAAACAGACATGGAAAATGACTATGATTATCACCTGGGTCAGGTGTAATTTAACAAGAAAACAGTTATGATTACTGTAATAATCATTAGTCTCAGTGCTCCAGTATTATTAGTGTTTTGCATGCTTTGCACAGTGAGAAGCCTCTTGCAAGGGAGGACTGGAAGGAGTGTAGCGCTGGATTTGCTGATTCTCACAGACTGCTCCTTCCTTGCTCAGGAGACAGTGAAAAGGAGAGTGTGAAAAAAGTGGGCCAGTAAGTAAGGAAAATTGATATTACTGGTGGAAAAAAGAGTGATGTTACTCCAGGGTAGCAATGGTTCAGTACTAGTAAATTGCCTTCAAGAACTGGGGTTTCAGCCATTCGTGGTGTGTTCTGGGAAGACATTGGGAATTAAAGGTCAGGGACCACTGGAGAGACTGTACCCTCTAACTGGCCTTGCAATGATACAAAAAAGCCATCCCCAAAGCTGACATCCTCACTGGCAGTGTCTTCAGTTATGCCACAGACTAAATGACTTTCCTAGGGCACCTCTGTTTTTTTGCTGTTCCTGCGAGGGTGGACTCCAAGCCCAGGTGGTGCTCATTGGTAGTGAATGGTGTGGGCACACAAACCGTTGTTGATTATGCTATTTTCAGTCCCAGGGAGAGAAGAAAAACCAACAAAGGGCTGTCACATTTCAGGGCTGCTAACTGACCTTCTTTTATATCAGTTCAGCTCTACTGGCTTTGAGACTTGGGGCCTCTTCTGTTCATAGTGCTGGAGGGAGTGGGGGGAAAAAGGTGTTGGTACTCGTTCAAGAACATACATTGGTTTATGGCTGGTGTCTTATACACGGTCATGCCACTGATTGTAGTGCCATGCAGCTGGCTGCTCATAGTCAGCATGGGATGGGGTGGAGCATCTCATACACCTGTTTGCCAGGGCCAGTTGGGTTTGTGCTTCTGACTGGTCTGGAGGTCTCACTCATCTTCATTCTCAAACCATGCTTTTCAGCCACATCTCCATCAGATTGATGTACAAGCTCCAGGTAAACTAGGCAGATTTCTTTAAGTCACTTAACCTGAACTCTGCTGTTCCCTCATGTTTCCCTGTGCTTGACACTGGGGGACTGGAGAATTTAAGAAATGCAGCCTATGTAGATCCTGTGCCTCTACCTGTGGTCTGTGTCGTCTGCCCTTCCTGGGTTGCAGTGACCCATCTTTGATGGAAATGCAGAGGATTAATGAAGGTGACTGAAAATAGAGAATAGTGTAACACTGAGATTTTCTTCCTCTTCTGGGCCACGGTGGGCTGGTGAACATTTAATGTCAGCTGATGCTGCATTTTGGGAGATTGTGCTGGTTTTCTGGGACAGAGTTAATTTTCTTCACAGTAGCCAGTATAGGTCTATGTTTTGGATTTTTTCCTGAAAAAAATATTGCTAACACTGATATTTTAGTTGTTGCTAGGTAATGCTTATATTAAACCAAGGACTTTTTCAGTTTCTCATACTGTCCCTGTTCTCCCAGCTGCTTCTGTACAAGTAGCTGGGAGGAGACACAGCCAGGACAGCTGACCCAGACTGACCAAAAGGATATTTCATGCCATAAGACATCATACTCAGTATGTAAGCTAAGGGGAGTTGGCTAGGGGGGATCGGTGCTCAGGGATGGGCTATTGATCACCGGGAAGTGAGGAATTATTGCATTATACATCCCTTGGTTTTGCATGTTCCTTTATCAGTAGTAGTATTATTATTATTTCCTCTCCCTTTGCTGTCCTGTTAAGCCTTTTTTTATCTCAATCTGTGAGGGTTTTTTACCAGTTCCCTCCCCCATCCCACCTGGGGGCAGAGGAGGCGAACAAGCGGTTGTGTGGTGCTCAGCTGCTGGCTGGGGCTAAACCACGAAAGAGATGTAGAGGCTAAATCCCATGCACAAATCTCAAGGTGTGTTGTGATCCTTCTGATGGCAGGCGCTCAGCTCATCTATGTTGATTTATGCAGATAGGCTGTGGTTGGCTTTGCTTCTGGAAACTCTGGAAAGCAAAGTCTGTTCTCGTATGTCTGGATCCCGTATGTGGGATCAGTAAGCTACAGTGAGGAGAGATGGGACAGAAGGGCTGGAAAGCAGATTTTGTAATTTCAATAGCCAAAACTTGTTACAGTGCGATGACACTAATAATTGGGGTATGGAGGGTCAATGGCTGAACTTTACTAATTTTTCTTTAATTAGGGCAGGGGGAGCAAACAAGGAAAATGGAAGGCCAATTTGTCAGAAGTAAGACTTCACTTAAAATCTTTGTGTTGCAGCAGCAAGAAGGATCTCGTTACAGTCTGTGATCTCGCTGGGCTAAAAGCTGTTCAAACTCCAAATAACAAAACTGGCCTTTGCCCCAGAGACCTTACAATTTCAGCATAATAGAGGAATTAACAGGTGGATCCAGAGGAAGAGGGGTGAAACAAGAACCATTGGCAGTACTCCCAGTTTGCCCTCAGTAGAGACTGTTACTAATGTTGTATATACCAGAAGAATGGATAACTTGAAGAAAGGCTATTAGAAATGTCAGTGAGGTAGCTTCACGCATCTTTGCATCTTCCAGCTTAGGCCAGTGCAACTAATGCACGTGGGGTGTGTGCACTGAAGATCTGACATGTGATCAGTAAAGGCTGGCACAGATCTGGGGGAAACTGCTGTTCCCAGCAAGAGTCAAGAGAAAGCACAGGAGGAGCCATGACTCAGAGGTACATTTCTCAGTCAAGATGGTCTCCTAGCATTTGGACTGTGCTCTGGCATCAGTGCTGAAGCCCAGCCCATAATGGTAAAGCTTTCCTAAGGGCAGCGTGCTCCTGTGCTCCTATGGGGCACCTCCACTCAGCATCTGCTCCTCGGTCTTAGCTGCGGGGAGATCCTGGATGAACCTTGCAGAGCTCTGAAGAACTGGCTTCAGTAGTGTACAAATTAGCACTTTCTGCTGTAAGATGTTTGTTGTGTCTCAGGAAGAAAACTATGAGTCTCAGGACCTCTCTTGATTCAGCTGCAGATGGTTTTTCCAGAAGGATCCTTGTCTAGTCTGTTAACGCATTGGAGGTTATCACCAACAACATGAATGGAAAGAAAAATGAGTTAGCAGCTCTGAACAGCACGCTGAAGGGCTCTCAGAAGAAACAGTGGCATTTCCATGTATCATAAGCCGAGCTGGATGTTGGCTCGATCTTCTGGTGAAGATGAAGTGAACTAAGAAATAAACTTGCTGCAGAGAGACCCATAGTGCATAAATGCCAAAACCATGTTTCTGGCAAAGCCGTAAGACATTGTGCCTGTCAACATCTTTGAATGTTGTGTCCTTTGGCTTCGGAGACTGACTGCCACAGGGAGGAGCAGAGGTTGGAAAGCAGAATTGTAAGTGTGCAACTAATTTTAGAAATGCCGATATGGCACACCACTGCTCACTGGTTGATTTAAATCTCTGGCTAGAAAATTGCTGGTTGTGGAGGAATAAATAAAGAGAGCTTATTCTGCAGGCAACAGTTGAAAAACATTAAAAGTGAGCTGGATAAAATGTCTTTTGGATTTCTATCATTTCTTGTAGGAGTCAGCTATTAAAAAAACCCAAATAACTCCCTTAAAAAATAATCCAAAAGACTTCCAAGGTACAGAAAGCTTTTATGCTACATTTCAGACTTGGCAAACTGAAGAAGTACCAGGAGAAGCTGCTCAGTGTATCTACATATGCCTTTATCTTGGAAGTGTAACCATTTTAAATGTCACCATTGATTTCACTCTATTGGTGTTGAACAATGTGGCTGGATAATACACATATTATAATAAAAAAAAATTGATAAAATTTTTTTATCCCCTCCATTTTGGTATGTTAAGGCAATGTTGTTAAAGCACTCATTATCCTCCACTATTAAACAAGATGTAGGTAAAAGTTTCCAGGACTATATACAATGCTAATATCTCACCATGGATAGTAACTATCAATCAGACTTGTTTCCTGGTGTGTAATGGCTTGTACAAACACTGTCACTGCCAGAAACAGGGACACTCCTGTAAACTCATTGACCTGCAAGGCACAGACTCAGCCTGAGCATCTCAGAAGGGAGAAGTGTTTCCAGGCTGTCATCTCCCCTTACACACTTCTTTTAATCACCTCTGGCTAATCGTATGACTGCAATACGGTCCCCTCTCGGTCCCATTTCTGTCTGTGGCAGGTGTAGGAGACACGATGGCTGAGCCAAGGCAGGGGCATGGACCCTCTGAGCAGTGCCATGTCCGTGGAGCAGCCTTACCTGCCTGCCACGGGCCTGTGATGCAACCCAGGGTAGTGCTTCCTTACCAGCGGTTTCTGTGTGACAGGATGGTTAATTTAGTGACATTGTTGCCATGGCATGAAGAGCTGAATGGGTGGTTATGTTAATGGTGAGGATTTGCTAGCTGTTTCCACCGCAGGTGATGTAAGCTTCCAGTGCAGGGAATATTTTACCCAGAATTTTTATTTTCTGCTTAAATTTGGCAGTGCTTTTTCAAACATATATAAAGCTATAAATCGATTTTTTTGGGGGAAAACTGTTTCCTTGGGCCTGAGGTGTTTTGTTTGAGGGGGGAAATCTTTCCTTGTTGTTTTAGATGGCGTACATCCTTTGCTGTATGAGCACCTAAATTCAGTGTAAGGTAGACTATTGTTAGCAAAAGAGATTAATAATCCAAATTTGCCAGACTACCTGGGGAACAGTGGTGAGTAAAAAATGTGTTTACCAGAGAGAGGGAGAGGAGAGCATGTAATGGAGCACGTATCTTTCACTGTTGTGAACTGAGTGATTACTAGGCAGGTAGAGGCTGGAAACAATCGACTGTAATTGGTCTGTTGGGATTTTAATAAAACCTTTAAAGCAATTAAAATGCTTTTATTGAAAACAGATTTGGGCATCTTTTCTAAGGAGATCTTAACTGTAACTGCTGTTTCAAATGTTAATTATGGTTTTGTGGAATGTCTCTTTGCAGCAAGTGATATTGGTGTAGCGTGCTCTGCAGTCAGGACTGGATCCGCATCAGACAGGAGACCTGGTGTGGTGTGGTCAGCCCTGTTCCCTGTGGAGCACATGGTTCCTCTGTGGTTTTCTTCTTGTCCATACCCATGTCCAGGCCCATGTTCTTCTTGAAATTCCAACAGCTCAGGAACGATTTGTAACCCCCTCCTGCAGACTCCTTGGGGTATCTACAGCGTATAGAGATGTAAGGGATCTGTGGGTATGCTGTGTCATGGGAGGGAGGGCTATTTATAGCCGGGAAAGCTGAAAAGGTAGGTATTGAAAATAAGCAGATTATATAAAGATCAGTCAAATATTTCACTTCTCCTCTAGGTTATAAAACAGCCTTTGTTAAAATAGAAAAGCAGAGTCTTTAACATAGTTCTATATTTTGCTGGTATTTCCTGTATCTTAGTGTTTGTAGAAATCACAGGGATCCTTCTACAAAAATTAGTTTCATAGCTGTTGTTGCTAGCACCTATTTAAGAGTTAAAAGTTTCAAAGCCATTTCCAAACAAATCTTACTTCTGTATATGCTCCTGATTAGAAAAACAAATATAAAATATGCCTTTAGACCTACAGTGTCTCTATTTTATCACCATTAGGCAGGCATTTTAAAAGAAATTTTGATGCATTTGTTTGTTGAATTTTGAATTGCAGATGACGTGGCTATATTTTAAAAAACGTCTCTTAGTGGTGCTGACTCCCAGTTTCAATGCAGATCTCAAGCTGCTTTCAGTGTTCCTTGAAGTCCTAGCCACAAGAGCCCTTTTGTGATAATTATAACAGCTTTTAACATATATGTTAATCTTTTTTATTTTTTCTTTTGCCTTTGGAAGTTTTACGTTTCCAAGCAGTCACAGAGTATATCTATAAGCCTTTAAAGATGCAAAACTGGAAAATGAATACCTTTTTTTGTTATTTTGATTTTTTTAAAACTTTGATAAAAAAGAAATCATAATCTTCTCATTTCCCCTGGGGGCTCAGTTCTGATTTTGCCTGTGAAGGGTTGCCGCTATTGTATCTTTCCAGAAGAGCAAAACTGCAGAAGTTCTTAAAACATAACAGGTTCATAGTCTAAAAAAAATGGTGTGGGTGAGATTATGAGAGCACAGGGAGAAATAGGTGATGTAGTTAAGTGGAAAAAGTGACAAGTCTGTTCAGGAGATATTGTGTGAGACAATATCCCATTTACTTGTGCGATGTTACAGGAGTACCTGGCAAGTGTCCCGGTGAATGAGGACTCCACTGGGCTGCGTGTCGTACAGCCACCGGGTAAAACCGGATCCTTCCCTGAGGTGCTCAGAAAGCTCTCCTTCATTTGGACGTCAGGAGAGCCTTTACAGCTCTTAGACCCCTTGTCAAGCTAATGACCAATATATTGGGATGAAGGAGATTTTAATTTGTTTCTTTGAAAAGAAGCAGCCAGCAATGTCAGAAAGCAGGACAGGAAGGAAATCTTTGCAGGGACTAAGTTTTGTCCTCTTCTATCCGAGGCAAGCACATAATGTGATCTTTTCCTTAAATGAATAAAGTCTTTGTGAAAGCTAATTAGAGGCTGTCTGTACTGGACTCGGAACAGGACTGCAGTGCAGTACTGGACTGGCACTAGTTTTGAATCATGAGCTCAGGTGTCAGTAGCAGCTGAGAATGGAGCTCTACAGGGGCTGTGAAGGAGGCTGAGAAGGAAGCTCAGAGTCTGAAATACTCAGCAAATTAACCTGAACTGAGGTCCATGGTTCTGTAAACCAGGCAGTTCCCAAGAGCGAACAGTGTACAGAGAGCCTGGGTACATCTGCACATCACTGCCAGGTACATGGACCCCACTGGTTTGCTCCCACGGCTGCTATTTGAAGGCTGTTCAAGGTTTTTGCTATTTTAGTGGCTTGAAACCTTTCAGTTCCATATCTATATTTATGCACAGCCTGTGTATATTCATTTCTGTCTTTTGCCAATGCTGGTTTTCAGTTCAAACAGCTCTTCTGCTTCCCCCATTCCTCACTTTCCCAGCATAATTAAAGGGAGCAGTCATCTTCTATCTTAACAGCCTACTGAAAAGATAACATTTGTGGATCTAAGAGGAAAAGACAGAAAAGCCAACCTTGTGACTTTTTTTGGACCTCTTCACAATTTTTGCCTTCTTATTCTATAGTATATGAGCCAGAAGTTAATGCAGACAGACTCTCACTGTCTTGTGATTTATTGACATCAGTGTTATTAAGTCCTCAATCAAGACTAGGCTTCTCGTTTCCCTAGGCACTGCATAAGCACACAGCATAGGGACTCTCCTCCTACCTACCTAGCTTATGATTATAACAAAAGAGAGAGACAACAGAAATATGGGGCATGAGAGACATTGTTAATGTATGTACTTGCTCCTCTTAGATGTTTCTTGAAAATAGTTAAATTTGAACTTGGGTTATTTTTGTTCCCATATGATTTATTATAGTAAAAGGAACATAGGCAGGAAGAGTGCCTAAAAATATACAGACTGCTTTTTTTGTTTTTACTTTATACTTTAGAATATTGGAAATGTCAAAGCTAATCTTTGCTCCTCTGGAGGAGGCTCTGGCATGTGTTGGAGCCCAACAGCTGTAAACTCCGGAGATCTCCATCCAGCTGTTATCTGAATGCCGGGAAGCAGAGCCAGTGGCACTGAAGAGTCCCTGAGTGGACGGTGTCTCACTCACAGCTCAGCTGCATCTCCAGTAAAGCCTACAGGTCTTGGTTCCCTTCCTTTACAAAAGCCACTTACAACATTCATGACCTACCATTCCCTTGAGGTGGTGTCAGTGGGATGCCTCTCTGCTTAGCAGTTCCCTATTAACTCCTTATGAATTCCCATAATATCCACTACAAATTCCCATTATTTCCCTTATGAACACCCCAAACTGTTTGAAGATGCTCAAGGTATAATTCTGGTGATGTTTTGGTGCTTATTCAATTTTTTTTTAACATTTTCACTTTGGATACCTCTGTCCTTGATTTCCACTTCTCCATATTACTTAGAACAGAGTAGTGTTTCCTCTAAGTGATAACCTTAGTGGGACAAATTATCTTTATTTTTTTGTTTAACTTCACATCTGAAGGATTCAATGCATGGGGTTGTTCAGTGAAGCTAAACCCCAGCTTTAGGAAGGGATCAGTCAAACAGGTTATCTTTGCACAGATGGCAGACTGATAGTCTTCCTTTACTGTAAACTGCAGAATCAGTCCCAGACATGAGCTAAGATGCGACTGAGATTCCCTGATGATTCATGGCCAGAGCAATCCGTGTTTGTAGCTCTGCTGCTCTGTCAGTACAGGCAAAGTCGCTGTATGTTTGTGACAAGGCTGGGCACTGATTTTACGGCGTTGGTTTCAGACGGTGGAAATGCAGTAATTACTGCCTCCTCCTTGATTTCTTCTTGCTCTTGTCACAAGGTAGTTGCAGAGGTGGGGAAATTGCATAAATTATTTCGCAGGAGTGCTGAAGACTCCCATCAAAGATTTAACAAGAGAAGTGCGACAGGTGATGAGAGCAATGCACAAAGGGGAAGCATCTGACACTGCCACTTTCTGCTTTTGTTTTTAAAGTGGTGCAGATAAATGATGACAGAGAGATCAGATAGAACTGGCTGTGATTGACTAGTCCCTTTGTGTTAAGATTGGGGCCAATGATTTGATGGAGAGGGAGGAGGAAGAAACCCCAGGTAACTAATAGGCATCCAGGATATTTTAATCTTTTTGATTATTTTTTTTAATAGCTTCTAAAATTTCATTAGAAACCGGTGGATGATTATCCTGTGTTATTAACAAGCTTCACTAGGCGTCATGTGGAGTTTCGAAACATTAAAAAGCCACTGTAGTGAGAGCTGAGGAAAACATATGAAAAGTAACCTTTTCTCTCCTCTGGAGTCCAGTTTTATTAAGCCAGCTTGGAGGGTAATTTTTCTGCTTTGGGAGGACATGGACTCTGGGAGGCACACTGTGTGAAACCCTGAGTATTTTACATTTTTATAGCACCTGCTGGAACTCCTCCCAATCTTTGCATGTTCCTTTGAACACCAGAGGTAGATGTATTCTAGAGAATACATCTATAATACAGAAAGTGTCACCTATGCTCAGCATAACCTCAAAGTATAAGATTAGGTGGGACCTTAGCTGGCTATGTATCCACCCCTAAACCAGAAACCAAAGCAGATCAACATAACTGTGTCATTTGTGACAGGTACTTGTCCAACTTCTTCTTAAAAATCTGAAATCATATTGAGTGAATAATGCTTTATACCATCTATCTCCATTTAATTACCTTTCCCATTGGACAGTTTTCTTCCTTGTCTCTTTGAAATCCATCTCTTCTTACCTTTGCCTCTATATATTCTCAATTCTGTTTGAAATTCTTCTTCTTATAAATCACACATCCCCTTCTCCTTTTTATTACTGCAGCAGGAGTCCATGTTGTGACCATAATCCATGAAGAATTTCTATCTACCTGAATCACCTTATCTGGGTTCATGGTTGGTTTTGTAGCTGTGGCAGTTGATGTATTTTGTAGCAGTGACTTAGTCTCATTACTCTATACCTACCGATCTGTGCATCACTGCAGATGTTACTCGTAAAAGCAATCTATCAGTGACCGTAGTGATAAAAATGGAAGCAGTGCTGGACCAAGGACCAGTTCTTAGGAACTTCTAAAATGTATCTCCCATTAACATCTATTTTTTGAGACCTGTCAGTCAGCCAATTGTAACCCATTTATTGTATCTTACTGCAAGCTTTTAAAGTCAAAATGCCATGTGCCACTAAGCTACATGCTTTTAAACAAAAGCACTTTAATTAATAGATCAATTGTTCTTTAATCCAAAAAAGTGATAGTTTGAAAAACCCAGCTGCCATGAGATCATGCTAAAGGGTATAATGACATTTTTTTCTTCAATATTTTTGTTTGATAGAGTCTAAAATTCAGCATTATATTATTTACCCAGGATCAGCATCAGCTTGGTGGGTTTGTAATTCCCTAGTTCATCCTTTTTATACTTTTCAACATTCAAATGATGCTGATAGTCCTGCATTTCATTTGAAATTTACTTTGTTTTCCAGAATTTGTTGAAATTAACTTTACTGAGCGTTCCTCATCCCTTAAAGGCTCATGGTGCAAGCTATGTGTCTGTTGTTTTTTAAAAATGTTTAATTTTAGCAAATGCTACCTCACATCCCCTTTTCATCACAGATGGCAATCTTTCTGTTCCACCCTCGGTATAAAATTCCTGCTCAGTTTGATATACAGACAAAAATATCTATCCTTTGAAAATGTCTACTTTTTCTACTTGCCTAAGAACAGTTTTGTGCCTCTAGCAATAACTCACATCACTGAAAAATATGCTATAATTATTTCTATCATCTCTATTGGTCATTTCATTGTTCCCTTCATTTCCCCATTATTATGTGTTTTGTAATTGATATTAATTGCCATATCCTTTAAATTTTCTGCCTGACTCTAGAAATATATGAAAATTAATGACTTACTGCCACTTCCATATCCCCTTTCAATATTTAGAAGATGATTATTTTTTTCCAGCAAAGCACTGCCATGACTGAGGGATTCTGGCTTTTGGAGCCTCCAGGAGGAAATCTGAGAAAATTCTCACTACAGTGTTTTATTAGTGTTTCTTGCTTTAAATTTGTGTCACTGCTGATAATCTCACTAGGTTAGCAAAAATTAGCCCTTTTAAAAATTCTTATACTGCTGGTCACTGGTGTGTCCTGTTTGCACACAATGAATGTAATCAGATCATCGTCATAATCATTAGTATCTAAACAACACTCATTTTTAGGTTGTCAATTGATTTTTCTTTGTCCATCAAAATGAGGTCTAGTATTGTTACACTATGCTAGGTTTTCTCTTTCAGGAAATTGCCTATTATTTTTAGAATATCTGGGGAAGTTTGATTACTGATTGCACTCACCCCAAAAAGGGATCTCAAGTGAGATCACCTGTAATTAATGTTTCTCTACAAGCTTATGCCTATGATCAGGTCCCTTTATTCTCCATTTAGATTTAGAAATGGGTAACAGGTAGTATGCAGTTCTTCTTCCCGTGGAAGTGTGTCCAAAGGCGCAAAGTGGCTATTTGTTGTCACTCACTGAGTTGGTGGCAGTTAGGAGAGGTTATTCCTACTCTGCTACCGTGCTACAGCTGTGAAATACCAGAGTACTGAAGCCAGAGGCTGAGGAAAGTATGAAACCCTTTTTTCAGTGGGGTAACCTCCACCCATATCCTTGAGCAGGGCTCACCAGGCGGAAGGACTTTACCCCACATTTCTAAAGATTTTAGGTGCCCATTTCTCATTGCAGCACATAGCTCTTTAGCACTTTCTCAGTGTCGGGAAAGCACAGGAAATCCTGAGAAGGTGAATCCCATAAGCTTCCAGTCTTAAAGTCTTCTTTTCAGCCTCCTGAACAGCAAATGCCTTTTTTAGGCAGCATAGAAGCATTGCGGTAGCGCTTGTTTTCTTTGCAGGGTGCTCCTGCAGCAGCAAATTAGAGCTACTGCAGGCTCTTGAGGGCCTGTTGAGCTATTTCACTCACAGTAGCCTGGATGACTCTTCATATTTGATGCAATTTCTCTTCTGTTAGGTAAATATTCACCTAGGATGTGATTTAGAAGAAGACACTCTTCCTTGTGAGGCAAGACCAAACCAGCAAAGTATTATACACCTTGAACGTTTGAGACCTGAAGTCCAAAGATAAGGGACAGTATATCCATAACAAAATCTGGGACGTGACATGACATAAGGCTCCAGAGCTGTTTTCTGATACATCTTGAGACTGTGTTTGAGGAAAAGAGGAAGGATGGACCTCTAGACCTGACTTCATGTTGATGGCATCAGGAGCACCTAGAAGGAGCTCCTGCTCATCACATGCATTAGATGCTGGGCTGGATTATGCTGTTGAAGCATCAGCCTCTCTGTTGACAACCAAGGCATCCTAGCTGGTTTACCCATGCAAACCCTTTGGTTTTGGGGGCTGGAACTTGATGAGTGGACTGGTGACATCCCAACAGGTAGGTCATGAGACATGTCCAGGGTCACACAGAAATTCACTCCTGAGCTGCAAGTTAAACTTGGGTCTCTTGGTCCAAATTAACACAATAGAAGACTGGAGTCCCTCTTTTCTTGTATGCCTTTTTCTTTGCCCTGTCTGGCTATGCAACTGAAATCGTGCATGCACTTGAATATGACACTCTGTCTTATCCCTGTCACACTGGGAATGGAAAAACAGTTCCAATCCTGAAACTCCAAATGAATATTTAAACACACATTTTTTCATTAGATGCTAATTATTATCATGGATAGGGGATTCTAGGGGATTTTGGGAGGGGAATGGTTTTAAATAGGCAAATTATTTCATTTAGAAGTGCATTTACCATACATAATAATGGATAGCTTTCTTATGCTACTTTGCAACTTCAAAGTGCTTTGCAACTATTAATTAATTAACATGCGCGCTCTTTTGGAGGTAGGAAACTAATTATTAACAGCCCTGTCTTGCACACAGGGAACTGAATGATAAACATTCATGTTATTTAAACAATTTAGCCATTGTATTGCATGCTTAATTTGTCTCTGTGAGCACCGCTTCTTCATACATAATGTAGATTAATGCATATGCAAATGAATAAGCTAAATAGCTGCATTCATGCAATCCATGGCGATTGGTATGCATAATTATGTGCCCAGTGTCTTATATCTCAGGACTCCCATAAAATGAGAATCAGTCATCCTTCCTCATGTTCCCTGGAAGTCATTTGATATTGGTATTTGTCCCCAAATGGGAGATGAAAGATGACATGAGCCAAGAGGTGTCCGGGGAGGTGGTCTCTTGTGCGGTCAGTTCTGGAACAAATCCTGTATCACAGCAGGGAAACAGACTGTCTGAAGCTAGTGCTGCAGCTACTTACATACACTCTTGTGCCAAAAAAACCAACAACCCAACACAGTCCCAACAAAGGCAACTTTTACAAAAAGTAAAAAATTCAGCCTCGTTTTATGGGTGGCAGACCAGGGACACAGTGGCTCAGTCAACCTGCTGTACCTGAGCTCCTGTCACCCTCACCTTGTGCACCTGTTTCTGTTGGCAGCCTAGGCTAACCCTGCGTCCAAATCCTAGCAACCCTGTGGCAGACAAACCTCAGAGTAATTTTAGGGAGCCCTTGTCTCTGCCAAACTTCAGTCAGGGGACGATGCTATAAAGACGGATGGGACAAATAATTCTGCTGGAACAGGAGCTGAGTACCAGGCTTGTGCCTCAGCCAGGGAACAGTGCTCCTGTGGATCGTTTGAGGTGGGTGGACTTATATTTCACCCACCAGCATCACCCAGGAGCATGTGCAAAGTGTGAACAGGCAGCAAATCTAGAGTTGGGTTGCCCCTGGCAAAGCTGGAGAATTGAAGTGCCCTGCTCAATCTCCAGCATTTACACACCTTCACATGTTATTTAAGGCAGGTTCCTAATTTTCCCTCCCAACTGTTGTCCATTTGGGGTTTGAGATGCTGGTGATGGGAGGCGATGTGTGTCACAGACATGAGCAGATACACAGCTCATCCTGTAGTTCAAGCACCCTCCCGCTGCCAGGAGCAGAAGGCAGCGTGTGTAACTTGTAGTGAACTTGCCACCTCTCCGTGATGAGAAGCTGCGCTGTGAGATTTAGGACTTGCTGAACAGAACAGAAAGGACATAAGGAAAGCTGAGGAAAGCATCCTTGGGAGGGCACGAAAGGAGTGTGACAGCTGAGGGAGGAAAAGCAACTGCTAAGTAAGCAGAAACATTACCAGGCTCAGAGACTTGGAGAGCTTTAAAAAGGCAACGGGAATGAAGCACCTGGAGTGTGCAGGAGTCTGTAGATCTTAACAAAAGTGAATGTGTGCAGACCCTCCCCAGGCTCTCAGGACATGCGGTCTGTGGGCTGGTGAGAAATCGCCAACATGATCTTCTGATCTCTGCATGGCTCTGTGTTCCTGTAAAGTTTTCTGTGCTGTAAGGTGGACGGTCCTTATCTCAGCTCCTGACTGTTTGACTATCAGTTCCCTTCAATTTTTCTATTTGCCAGTAATGCCTCTTCCTTCCTTGTGTTCTTTTCTAACTAGCATTGCCCCTCTACCCTTTAGGCTCCCCTTCACCTTTCCAGAAACGTCCATACTCCTTCTGCTTTACCCACCCCATAGCAAAACCCATGATTAGACAATTCACAACACTTGGATGACATTTGCATCTCTCCTTCAAGCTCTCCTGCTACCTTCTGATATTCTCAGCCTGTTCTAGTGTACATTGCCCTATCCTCTATTTATATAGCTCCTGGCATGCTTGAACTGAGCTGATGTCTCTAGATATTGCCTTCATACTATTAACAATAACAACCACATAGCTTTTTAATTTCTTCAAGTGTTTTTAGGAAAACCTATGTTTAGCTCTTAATCCTGGTGTAGACGGTGTGTTCTTATCAATAATTGGCCTATTAAGTTATGGGTACAGCTGAGTAAATTTCATGTTTATAAAAATGTTTGAGCAGGCAGTGCATTTAGCTGACTGCAGACTGGTATTTATGTAGTTCCAGGAGAGTAAATAAAGCCTATTCGGTGGCCATCATTACAGCATTATTTTCTCTCCCTCCTCCCTTCACTCTCAATTTGATGCAAAAGCCCAGCCTCATGCACAGAGTTGTGCCTCTCAGGGGATATTAAATTTCTTCAGCTGCTGCTGAAATGAATGGCAGTGGGGACGTTCCCTGCCCTCCCAAGACCAGGCTCCAATTCCCAAAGTATAAGCCTGAAAGGTTATGAGTTGTTTCTAATGTTCATTCCCATTGCAAATGAGTTCAGTGCAGGACTGATATTACCTTTGCCCATCCAGCCCCTTTTATAGACTGTACTATGACACCCATTATCTGATTCATAAATAGATATATACTCCATGTAGGGGAGCATTTTTGAATGCTGGGCAAAGTTAAGATTACACATTTTTGTCTTCTACCATTTATTTTTGGAATAACTTTTCTGATTCTACTTTCCTTGTCTTGTAACTCATTTACAAAACAGTCTTCTACAGGAAATACTTATTTTGAAGTCATTAAAAAGCCTGCTACACCCCTCTGTAACACCTAGGACAAGTCTACGTGTTTGTTGATAGTAGTGTTTGAATGCCAGCTCTGTAAAGCACTCAGCTTGCACTTTGCTTTCTTTAACAGTTTAAGGTGCATGAGCGGACCTCTTCAAAACTCATAGGTAGGTTTAAAATTAAGCACATCCCTGTAATCGATGTCTTCTAAGTCTGAAACTCCAAAAACTGAACCAAGGTAAAAAGTGAGCAAGAGATGGTTCCCAAGAAAATTAAATCATAGAATCACAGAATGGTTTGGGTTGGAAGGGACCTTATAACCATCTAGTTCCAACCCCCCTGCCATGGGCAGGGACACCCTCCGCTAGACCAGGTTGCTCAAAGCCTCATCCAGCCAATCTGTTTAAAACCCACCAACTTTCATTATTTAGGACTTCATCTATCTTGATGCTCATGAAAGGGATGAAAGCATATATATGTATTAAAATGCATTAAAACAAGATTAATAATGACACTCAATAGCATAAATATAAGAGACTGATACCAAGGTGTGGAGGGTTTGTGAAGCTAACGGGACCCTGGCAGCTGCTGGCAGTTTGGAAGGACCCTTTGCAATTTCCTAGCGTAGATCGATAACTTACATGCTAGCTTATATCAAAGCAGTTGCTCAGTTTAAACTCGCCAAGGACTGAACTGCAGACGTACTGTTTGCTTGGACAAATAAACTGAAATCGGGTGGTTGTTTCATGTAAGGTGCTTGTAAAAGAGTATGTGGAGCTTGAGGAAAAATGAGAGAGTCAATCAATCCCTCTGGAAAGATGAAGACAGCTGTAAGGAGATTGAGGCTACATACATAGCCAACAAACCAGATAAATACATGACAGCACGAACTGTCATGTAGATTACATACTCTTGATTTTATGGCCCCAGCATTTCCCAGCCTAGCACATTTTTTATGAGGGATTCCCTCTGCCTTTTACCACATTGCACCAAAAGTACACCAATGATACTAACTGACCTATAACTTTCTGATTTCCTTCAGTGCCCAAATGTTGTTTTCCTATGCAATTTTTTCCGAAAGTTTTGCTTCTTTCAACAGCTGCTATGTCATCTCTACCCGTTATCAGAGAAGTACCGTGCTGCAGTAGAACTAGGATAGATGAGGGGAGTGAGGCCCTTGTACATAGGGACAGGTGAAGTCATGTCAACACAGTTTGAACTGAAGGAAAGGTCTGAAGTGTGAGTGATTAACTGCTAGGACAGATTAACTGAGTAGGTGCATCCAAATGCTGTCTGCCAGCAACTCTTCTCACTGAGAATAGCTATTTCGCTTAACCAAAAATAACTGAATGAATTCCAGAAAATGGTGTTAATTTCTGTCTTGCACCATGAAATCAGGGCAGATGATCCTAATAGTTCCTCTGAGATTTTCCTGCATTTGCCCATTACGATCAATTAGTCTGACCTCTTACATCATGCAGATGGGGGATTTCATTGCGGAGATTTTCCAGCATCAACCCAGTCCCTTCTGATCTCCAAATCGATGCCTCTGACTCTCCCAGGCTGACACACGGAGACAGTTGGTGCTTGGAACAGAGTAATCCAGATCTCCCCACTCCCACACCCCTGCTGTGGTGCCGCGTTCGCCCTCCCTCATATAGAGCAGAGCTATAGGCGGCAGCGCAAATGCACAGATCAGCTCTTCTGGCTCCAGGGAGCTGGTGGTTCCTCTTTGGCTGCACAGGCTTAGAAAAGTCAGGGTGAATTTTTCATGATGAATAATTTAAAGTAAGCCTTTTTGACCTCATTTTCTGTATGCATCTCCTAGCAGAAAGTTGAAGCTAAAGTCATTTGTCACGGCTGAGTGTAAATCCAAGGGGAGCAGATGGGGGTTTCCCTGCCATGTAGCTGTGCAGGCACTGTGTGCATGAAAATGGACTGCCTGGGAGCTGGCAGGCAAAACCTCCACAAAGGAAAATGTAGCTGCAGCTAATTTTTTCAAAACCAACTCCCTGAGTTTAGTGGTGAGCCTTGGTTCTCCTGTGAACCTAGTCCAGGTTTCAGTCAGCCAGGAGGCAATGTCCTCATCAAATAATTCGACTTTTTACCTGTTTTTTCACTTTGAATGTTTATTGCTGTCCAACAACTGGTTTTTTTCTTTCTGGGGTCTGCTGGTAAGAGCATTGTGGCACACCATTGAAAGGGCTGAGGACACTGCCCAGGATTTTATTAACAGGACGGTACTTACTGTTCCCTCTGTATTTGCATCACTAAAAGGTGCTGAGGAGATCTGGGTGTTTTTTAAGAGGGCAGAGGCTGCAGTGCCACACGCAGCATTGCTGGCCATGTTTGAATGCTCGGTTAAAAACAGGACCAAGGTGGAGAACATCTTTCTTCTGCTTTCATGTGCTCTTTGTGACCTTTGAAATTTTTTTCTTTGACTGCAAATTTAGCCATTTGTAAAATGGGCGCAATGCAGCTGGTCTGGCTGGAAATGTCTGAGGCTTAGTAAGAGTGTGGAAGATTCTCCGTCATTTGAAATCCTTATATCCAGTCTAGTCTTCTCGAAACATGTGTTGTAGCGGCATTTACGGACTCAATGAAGAAATTATTATCATATTGTTAACAACACTTTACCAGTGGGGTCCTAATGGTGATAGAATAGCTTTCTGCTTTCCTGGGAAGCCCCAGTTATCTTCTTTTAGCTTTCATTACAGTGCATAACTGCGTAGCCTGCCAACAAGTCCTATTGATTCCAGCCTATCGAGCAGATCAGGGCTTTGTTTGTTGTGCAAATAGCAATACAGCAGCGGTACTGCAGACAATAGGAGCAAAATGAGACAAGGGTCTGTCTCAGGCATTTGAATTTATTCAGCATGCCTGGTGTTTGCGATGCAGTATGACGAGCTGCCTTAGTCTCAACGCACGTTTTCCACGCGTTAGGTGCTGCGGGAACTTCTGGCTGTTAGCTGCGGGAGGCAGCTCTCGCTGGAGCGTGACCTTGGAAAGGCTGACACGATGAATTATTTAGACAAGATGAATTATTTAGGCAGCCTCACAAGCATCTTCTAGCCAAAGCTAAAGATACATCTGCTTGTTATGGACAGCCATAAATCTGTGACGAGAGCAGAGGGGTTTCCCTGTGCCACAGCCCAGCCTGTTGCTCACTGCTGCAGTGCTGCACAGTGTGAATTACAGGAGCGGTAAGAAAGGGAATGCTCTCCCTATACCAGTGATTTGCTTTAGATCACTGCTACAATAGGATATATCACCACATGAGCTTTAGCTGAATTAAAATCTTACACTGCTGGACCAGGATCTTGCTGAGATTCTGGCTGATCAAGCACAGGACTGTGGTCCAGCGTGGTTCGAAGCGAAAAGGTGTTGGTACTGGGAGCTGTCCCTTGTGCCAACCCCAAGGCAGTTTGCACATACAGATGATGTCTTTCAAGCTAAAAATAGACTCTAGTGTGGTTTGCAGCAGTTTAAGCCCTGCCCTGAGTCAGTGCAGATGACTGCATTATGGATTTTCTACTGATGTGGTCACGTTGGAGGAAGTTTCCTCAATATAAAGATGGCCCTAATGCCGTAGGCAAATCATTTAGCATCCCTATCTCCCTTAGCTGTCAGATGGACGAGGTGCTACCTGTTTCCTTTGGATGAGGTACAGTGCCTCATCATTTTAGCTTCCAAATAACTTGAGGTTAAAAGAAGAATTTCCTTGAGGCTAGATTCCTCTGTTCTGGATTTCTTATATCTTTCTCTGAATTCTCCTGTGGATATGAGATGCTGTAACTACGGAGACCTAGAGGCTGATCTGAACTGGCAGTTCCTCCCCTCCTGCTGGTGTGGGAATTAATTAATATTTTTTGTGCTACGTGCAATCATACAATGGTAAAGCAGAATGTGACAGTTAGATGTTTCATCACTGAGCTTGTTTAAGATATTTCTTAGTGTAAAAGCTCTTTTTGACTGCTCAATGCTGTATTGTTCAGTACTATCAAGCCTGTCTGGAGGACTTCTAGTAGTACTAGGAATAATAATAATAATGATAATAAAAATTTCTAGCTCTTATATAACACTCTTTTGCAAGGTTTCCCAAAGTGCTTTTCAAAGGAGGTTAGTGTGTAACAGAAAGAAAAAATTATTTTCCTTGGGTCCCTCCAAGCTCATGGGATGTAGGTGGGAGTGGAAGTGAATTTTTCAAGCTCTGTATCCTGGCAGACACCACCTCTCAGGACACCAGCTAATGTAGGTTAACTCTGGAAATTGAAACTAGGTATCTGAATTGCATGTACAGCGGGTTTGGGCAGTTTGTGTAGGCTACAGTTTGGAAAAGGGGGAAAAGGGTTATAGATAGATAGACCTGCAGGAGTATGGCTTTTGGGAAAAGAGCAGCAGCTGTTCTTATGTCTCTGTACACATCTCAGTCTCTGTGCCCCAGTTTCCTTCCTTACTGCATGGGCACTTCCATAGCTTGAGTCATTAGCATCCTGGGTGGGAGGCATTAAGGAGAGCAATAATGACTCTGATGCCTGACTCAGTTTGACACTGAGTGTCAGGAAACCGTGTATTTTCATTCGGAAATAATGTATTCTTAGTCAAAGTGAGTCTTAAGTAAGATTAAGGATGAGACCATGTCCCCACCAGTACAAGGACGGTGCAAGGCAGGCTCAGCCCTGCCAGCGCTCCT
This sequence comes from Rhynochetos jubatus, assembly GCA_027574665.1. NCBI lineage: Eukaryota > Metazoa > Chordata > Aves > Eurypygiformes > Rhynochetidae > Rhynochetos > Rhynochetos jubatus. The sequence goes on along the minus strand of CM050648.1, from coordinate 10,344,880 downwards.
GGACCAAAAAGGTCAGTACATTTCAGGAATATTGGCAGACTAAAAAAAATATCAGAGGAAGGATCAGCCCAATCCTCATCCCAGGGATGAAAGCTTTATTCCAGAGACAAAGTACCTTCAAAGCAGAGACCATGAGTGAATGAACTCCTTTCCTTGAGGTCTGAAAAAGGAAATTTGCACAAAACCATTGGGAACCTTGAAACCACAACAATGAGTGAGGCGTTGAGATGCCCCCTGCCAAGGACTTGGATGGTCAACTTTGAGCTGCCAAAATGCACCCCATTTTGTTTTAATTTAAAAAGAGAAATCATCAGTCCTATTTGGGGAGATGGTAGTTTTTCATTCGTCATGACTCAACAGAGACAGGTTGCTGGTGTGGGTTACAGGAAATGAAGGATCCTCGTAGGTGAGAAGAGTGACAACAGGCGAGGGAAGAGGGGGCACATATGGACAAGTGCAAGAGGAGCACTTGGACCCAGACTGGTGGCTCGTACCTCACTTGGACTGTTACAATATCCCAGTGTTTGGCCCAAAAGAGCTTTACCTGAGCTGATGACTCTGTGGAGGAGAATCAGACCTTCTGGACATGAATCAAAGTTAAGCAGGATGTTAGTCTCTTGAAGAAATATATCGCTGAAAAGAAAGAGGTCTGAATTCCCCATGGTTGGACTGTGATACTGAAATTCTTTTAGGAGAATTTTATGCTGGGTACATTTTAAGAAAAACATCTGAATTCCACTTTTAGTCAGACCTTCCATTTTTCCCTTTTATTTTATACACACACTGGTACTTTGAATGTTGCATATTAAATGCTATGAACATGGCTTGTAAATACATCATGAGTCAGCATTACCAACAGATATGTTGCAGAATTCATGTGGAGCTCTCTGTTTTTTAAAAGCTGTTGCTCTTCCTTGAGTAGCACATTCTGGTGAGATACATTTCCTGGTTGTTCACAGAGGAAAGGAAGAGGAATAGATTTGAGGATTCTAATTTATTGGGAAGATAAATAGTTTAGGGCTAGTATCTTAGAGTTTCTTTCCCATTCAATAGCAAAACATATGCCAGCTCTTGCTGTTTAGAAATAAAAATGAAATAGTTTCTGGGAAGACTGAATATATTATTTTAAAATCCATTTGGTTTTGGTCTTCTGAGGAACAGGGAATGTACATTTAAGAATGTTTTAATTTTGTTAAAGAATATTTTCGTTTGTTTGATCTTGCTTTTTTGTATTAGGATATTGCCAATCTTGTGTTATGCATTATTAAAACAGATAATGAGCTACAATTCTTGCTCTAGGGAATTTTCAGTCCTTGCAACTGAAGACTTTACAGCCAAAGAAACTGCAATTAACAAGACAGACAAATGGTGGAAGGAAGGAAAACATTATTGTCTCCATTCTTGAGATGGGCAGTGAGTTGCAAGGATATTAAAGGTTTAGGTTAGCAAAACTCATAAATGCATGTAACTAAGCCTAGATCCAGCCCACAAAGAATATGAGGATGTCTTTAAGTTCTGATGACCTTGGATGGCTTCTTAAAAGGGCCACGGAATCCAAATAGCATAAGCAGTCAGACATGCGTTTGTTAATTAGAGATGCTTTTAGACATTTGAACTTTAGTGCTTTGATAGTAAGTCTGTGTTTAAACACTCACTTGAGCTGGGACTAAATTGGGTCAAATACATTTGGGCAGGGATTAGATGGAAGTCGATGGAAGATTTCAAGTTCTGATGGTGTTTCAGATAGTGACCTTGTGAGTGCTTCTGCTGGTACCTCTTATTTTCCAGGCTCATCTGCCAATAAAACTGAGAAAAGTCCAGCTCATTAATGTTTTTATCTTAACCTAACTCTTCCTGTTACTCTTTTGTCCATAGCAGGATACAGTTTGAGATTTGATTCACCATGACTTTAAAATCTCTACCCATGCAGGTAGTCTGCGATGATACCTTTCTCAGGCATGCAAGAAGCATGGCTGTCCACATCAAAAGGTCCCCTTTTCAGAATGAAATATCCATTTGCAGTCTCTTCTCCAAGCACCCAAAGTGTAGGTCTACCTCACTCATCTTTGCAATTTGTCAGTCCTCGATATATGTTCTGTCTACTTTCCTCTTCCAAAGCCCTAAAATCTCTGTGAAAATGGCTCTAAAAAGGGTGGATTACTGAGGGGTTTTTGCCTCCATCAAATGAAAATTTTTGTCTGGATCCTTTCTGGTACTTCAGTCAGAGTCTGCATCAGGTTTTGCCTTTGTTATTGGGTCTATATGCTTTTATTCTAAGCTTTTATCTGCTGTGCAAAGGATATGTCAGCTGCAGGGTCTCTGCTGTGGGACTGGCTGAGTCATGCCTGCATTCACAAATAGTCTCAGACCTGCTGTGCATTGATAATATCTGTGCTCATTGATGACCATAGCAGGAGCCACTGTATCTCTCTCCTACTGGTGTTCTCCCTCTTCCCTTTCAGACACTGCACAATATGTCTGAATTTTCCTCTCCCTGTGCACTTTGGGGTCTGACTTCTGAAGGATTTTCTTCTTCAGGGGATAAGACTGCAGTGTCCCTCTGTAGGACCCATGTCTAGCCAGATGATGGGGGAGTGTTGACAGTGCTAAAGTGACACTGAAGGGGGGGGAAATGGTCTACCTAGGAGGGATCTTCTTAACATGAGGTCTTGTTACATGCCATACCCCTCTCCTGCCACAAACACCACTTCTCCTGAGGTCTTTTCCCTTACATGCTGGGGACAGGTGGCATGCAAATCTGCAAAGCCCTTTTGCTTGTCCTGTGGGACCTGGGAACAGAAGAGACGTTATAACAGTGCATTGCAAGGGTGTAAGGTACTGACATTGATAGGAGAGGAGGAAGCAGCTGTGTGAGCCCTCTCCTCAGTGTCTGACCTGTAAGGGGTCTGGGGATGCTGTGGGACAAACTTGTTTCATTTTCTGCATGTCCCCTCAGACCCGAGGCATGAAACGACCAATGCAATGAGGCCTGTTCCAGTGTGGCAGTGCTCTGCTGGTGCACGTACCCCTCACAGTCCCCTTTGGGGCTGAGTTTGAGCAATGCAGCTCTTGCTTGAGATCTGTACTGATGATGTCCTTGCTACTGTTACCTCTGCTGCTCTTGAGTTATGCTCCTCCTGACAGTGATGGTTCCCAAATTCTCTTGTTAGCCCAGAGGAAACTGGTCCTCAGCATATTCCCTAGGATATTTCCTCAGGAGCAATGGTCCAGCAATAATTCTAGCTTTGCCATTTTTATATCTACCTTCACCTTTTTTTTTCCACCCCATCATGCAACAGGAGAGCTTCCATCATGGTATGTGGCTTGGGCTTGTGGCCACTCTGTTAGGATCTTCTGTAGCTTTCACATGCTTTTATCTCCTGCCTTCTGGTGTTGTAATTAATTCCTAAAGATAGAGTAAGTAAGTGAAGAAAGTTAATTTCAATGTGTCCTTCCCAATAACCTCATTTGCAAGAAAATAGCTCAAATATTGTCATTAATCATTCTTTTATGCGGTCAGTTAGCCAGATGACTTTCTTCCGTTTTGCCGGTCAACAATTTTATAGCAGAACTATCCATTTCAGCAAGGAGCTATTTTACCACAGACTGCAGTCTGGGTGGTGGGTGTTGCCTTGTCACTCTATCACAAATAGGGATAAGTTGTCCTGATGAACGAAGAACGGGATGGTGGAGGGTGTAGTAAAGCACCAGAGTGAAGCTCCATCCAGTGAATGCCGTTTGCTTGTTAATGAGCATTTCCTACCTGTGGATCAGGCATCTGAGAAAATGTTTAGTAATCAGTCGCAGAGGATTTGCCTCTCCAGTTGGAGCGATGCCATTGCAATTAGTGATATTAAGCTTGGGTAAACCGGGTGTAAAGCGTGAAGAGAGCTGGGCCAGCTCTGGCCAGGGCAGTCCTTGCACAGAGCATTTGAGGCCAGGGGAACTGGCAGTAAACAGGCAGCTTTTTGTTATTTTCCCAAGTGCAAGCACAGAGGTTTGTTTTCTCTCATTATTTACATAATTCCAGTATATGTTTTGAGAAATGTCTTTCTCTCATCCCCTCATTTTAATTAGGTTCTTGGTGGGAAATGCAGAAGATTTCCCAATCTGTTGTCATATGACGTAGGAGAAGGATAACCTCTGTATCTCAGTTCTGTTCGCGTTTGAAGCTGCTCGCTGGTTTCCATTCAGCCATGGATACAATTAATTCTTAGCATCTGGCTGTAAATAGTGTTACGTCTGGCTGTGGCAAGGAGACAGAGAGCCCAATTAACACAGCCTTGAATATCTGCTACTTTGCTTTCCAGATCCATTTCTATTTTGTGCTAGAAGGCTTAAAGCATGGAGGAAAAAGAGGAGCAAAAGAAAATTAAGATGTGGTATTGTCTCATTTAATATTAATTTGGTGAATACAGAATGATAAATACTGCTGAATTTATGAAATGACTCTCCCTTCTCAGTAATATGATGGTGGTAATTACATGTGCAGAATGTAGTAAAATGCATATAGGACTTTCTCCAGTGAATTACTTTCAAAGTCATTCGCTGGGGATTCTTAGTCAATCAGTAAAATAACAGGGAGAATAGGATTCTGGATGTGAGAGTAGAATATCAAGGAGGCAGCTTAATTTGGTGGACACTGTACTGTGTCCAACCTTAAAAAGAGATTGTTGAAAGAAATAGGCTTTGGTGCAGTGTAACAAGACATATCTGAGGTTTTCAAAATGTTCTTTTGAGAAAAAGACCTAAGAAGATGGAAATGATTAACTTATTCAGGGAAAGGTTCTCTTTAGCTCTTAAGTTCGTTTAAGAGGAAATTGTGGAAAACTACACTGGGAAGACATTGCTGAGAATAGATTGCTGTAGCAGAAAGAGAAAAAAAAGAGCCATTGGGTAGAAACTGAGGCATCTACTATTAAAAAATACATGAAAAAGCTATCTTGTCCCTGAAAAAACTTAGTGAATGTGATACTGGTAGGTTTTCCACTTGTTTTAAAGTCAGTTTAAAAGTATTTCTCTTCCACAGTGATACGCAAAAGGTCAAATAGAAGCTGTGTGCCTGAAGCAAGCTTTGTGGGGAGGAGCTGTGGCCTGTGTGATGCAGGTCAGAACACCCTATGTGGCCATGAGGGTTCCCTCAAGGCTTAAAACCTTCATGTATCTAAACCAAGATATTGTTTCTCCCGGAACGCGTGTTATAACAGACCAATGCAGCATTTTTGGTTTTGGTGCCCTCAGGAGAATATCTGTGGAAACATAAACTTCGTTCTTTTCCTTCTTTCCACATTTTCATGTGAATCACATAAGTTTTGGACTACAGTATCTCCCCTTCAACCACTTTATAACCACCATTCTCAGAAAAAGGACATCCTGTATAGCACACTTGTTTTGCACTATGTAAGTTACATTAGCTCCTATTTTCCAAGACAGATGCACAAACATAAGGGTCAAAAAATGAGGATGGGATTCAGTTTAAATTTAAGACACCGGAGATGCCTGAGTTTAAGTGGAGATGCCTACTAGTCTCAGCTCCTATTTTAGTTATTGGCTATCTGGGGCTTAATTGAGATGCTTTTGTGTGGATACCTTGGCCTATGAGACATCCCCATGGAGTGCACAGGTGCAGGTTTTGGGATCGATACAGGATCTGCAGGAAACCCAAAGCCTTCTGGAATGGCAGCTGGAGTCCAGGTGGGATGCAAGGGCAGCTCGAAAGGCATTGATCAGCTGTGAACACAGCATAGTCAGGGAAATCCAAAGCGTGACTCAGCTCACCCCACAGCAGAAGCCTACTGACCTGGAGAAAGGGCAGGGGGTAGTTTTGCTCAATCTGAGACTGTGCTCCTGTGTGTGATTATAAGATTTATGGATTTATATCATTTATTGATGCAGACTTTAAACCTGGGGTTGATGGGTCCAGGGAGAAGGGGGTGGTGGACCCAGGAAACTTGTGGGATCCCTTTCAGCTGTGGTTCATCATTAAAAGTCCTGAAGTTGGAAAGGGCATTTCAGTACTTTGACTTGTTAACTTCCCAACCCCAACATTTTTCAGGGCCCATGACAGAAGAATACAGACAAACATGGTCCACCTTTCAGCCTTTCTCAAACACTTTGCAAATGTTGAAATACACTCAGATAGCATAAAGAAGGCTTTACTCCAGTAGTCCCCCTGACTCTTCTGAGGCTGCTTTTCAGGATCTGGAGCCAAAGGGCTCCAAGAAGATTCCTGCCACTTGAAACAAAGTCCCAGCACAGTAAAATGTGTCAGGACCGTCATAAGGGCCCAGAAGGAACCTCTCAGGCTTTGAGCAGTCAGGTACTGGGTGCACAAGCATCACAAGACTTCCAAAAGTCAGGAGATAACCAATATGTGGTTGTTTTCCAGCAGTGTTTGAGCCATTAGTCTGCACTGGCTTCCTGGTTTCCAGAAGCTGTGGCATTAGCAGCACAGTGCAGATTAACCTCAGAATAAGTCATCCCCATGTACTTTCCTTGCTATCAGAAATTTTAAAAATGCAATGGCAGGTGCTAATGTCAGCTCCTTGGTGTGGGTAAGAAACTGTCTGTGCTGCAGGAGCAGACTCTCCGATTGCAATTTTAAGTGGCAGGGATGTTTTTCCGTTTTCGACATGTATGGCATTTACAGCATGACCCTGAATACTCTCTGTTAAGTTTTGTGACACCGATAGACCTAGTGGAGATATTTTTGAAATGAGCAATTTTCATGCAGCAGAAGGAATGTTTCATGGAGCATTTCATATTGAAGGTCATTCCAGGAATCAAATCTGTTCTGAACCTTTCCCAGCTGTAGGTGAAAACAGCAGCTTTCTGCAACTTGGTTGCACAGAAGTGGTCTGTACAGGAATAAAATAGTCTTGCTCTTACATCTGCCCCACTTCTCCTTCACTGTTTGAAAGCTTCTCGTTAAAGACTGGGAGCAGAGCCTTTTCTGGGTGACTCTTGCTGGGAGAGGGGGTAAAGGTGTTCTTAGTCACAACTGGGTGTTAGCCATAGTTTTATGAGAAAAAAAAGACAATTTGAAAGTCCAAATTGTTTTGTATGTTCTGAGATTGTTAAATTCTCCATCACCTTCTCTGCCAGTTGGTAATTCTTTATCTAGGCTTGTTGGCTATTCCTCAGTCAATTAATAAAGTTCATTTACCGGAGCAGGAAAACTGCATAATCCTCACTGGTCTTATACCAGATGATATCAGCAGCTGAGCTGAAAAAAAAACTAACCCAAAACTTGTTCTCTATGACAAGTTTCAATGCTTTTGTGTATTTGTCCATATTTAACTCACAGTTAAATTTTTTTTTTTTTTTTTTTTTTTTTTTTTTTTTTTTTTAATTTTAGAAAGTGTTCAGGAATGTTTTGAATGTTCAACATCAAAACAAGAAGTATCAAGTTCTTGGACCAAACCAAAAAAGATTATTGACTCATCACTGACCATTTCAGATTCTGCTTTGAAAATGATTTTTAGTTGAAACTGACATTATTGAATTTAAATTTCTTTGGATAACTTGTGGGAAGAACATTTGAGGGAAGAATAAACTGCTACCATATCAATCTTACTTTGCTTGTGTCAGTGTTCCCAAAGCAAAAGTTGTGTCTTAAATTTCCCCTTAAGACCTTAAATACAGGTCACACAGAGTCCCACCAATACCCAGCTGAGATGTCCCAAAGTTAACCCAACCACAGCTGAAGTTAAAGATGCCAGCTGATACATCACCACTGTTACTGGGTTTCAAGCTGCGGTCAAGAGCTCTAAAATCTGATCTTTGGCTGAAAAAAGCAAATTGGAGAAAATAACTGAAACACCTTGGCTGTGAGTTTTGGGTTTTTTTGCTGGCAGGGGAGAAGTTGTCCCAGTGTGAACCAGTTCACCGATGTTGTATAATTTCTGTGTGGCTTGAGAGAGCCTGACAGAGATGTGTAGGCTGGAATGACTGTATTTATGTCAGAGATTTTACTCACATAAACTGTCATATCGATTGCCTATGTCAACAAATATAATATACAACATTTAATATCTCATTTTGGCATCCCCAACTGACTGCAGCTGAGAGAGCAGTACTGAATATTTTTTTTTCTGAGCGAAGAAGGAGCCCACAAACAGGACATAGAGGTTCTGCCCCAGAGAAGCAAAGCCCAAAGAGCTCCTCAGAGACCAAAGTTAAGCCAACCTTAAGGGTTACATCTACACTGCTGTTCAGGTAGGGCTCACCTGGGCATGAAGTGCGATACTAAGCTGTCTGACAGTATAAATGTACTCAAGGTGGCCAACAGAACAAGAATACTGAATTTTCTGGAAGTACAAGCTGCTTTTTGCACATCAGTTGCGTGATAGTAATACCCGTATCTCCCCACTCGGTTCAGCCATGAGTAAGACATTGTGCAGATGCAAACAACTGCCTAGACACACACCCTGCTCAAGATTTACAGTATAAAGCATTAACATATTTTAATAAATCAGCAGATTAGACTTGTCTTTCTACCTCTTCCCAGTGACTGACTCTTAGATCTAACAGTTAGCTCTGAGGTGATGGAGATAAAAACCTTAGTTTACAAAATGGAGGACTAAGTATGGAATGTTACACAGGCACCTTTTTCCTCTTTCTGTTTGAGTACCTTTCTTTCTTCACTGCCTGTGAAAATCCTCAAATCTTGATACAAATTGTTGAGAAGAGTAAACAGAAGGTTCTTGCTGATACCAACCGGAGTACAGTGGAGGCACAGTGAAATCAAATAAAACCAAACCACTCTATATTAAAGGAGCCTCTTTCCACCGTATTATTTATCACTGAATATCTAGAGAATATTTTGCTCTTGTTCCCTGAATATTTCTCCCATTCTTTGCTGGAGCTGCCCCATGCCACTTTTCTCCCCATGTAAAAGATGGACACACAAATGGAGAGGCAAACCTTTGAAAGATGAACATGGGGCAAGTTCTAGTGCAAAGGAATGCACATGGGAATGACTTTTCATTCATGAGAGGTGAGGATGTGCTTTGAAGGTTGAGCACTGAAGAACACTGCACAAATTTGGCATGGGTTCATTCTTACTGAGATAGCCTGCTCAACTGAGTGTTAGTGTTTAAGTACTCATACAGAATAGCCCTTAATGCAAACCCAGAGTTCTTCAGGCAGATCAACAAAAAACCACGGTTAAAAAATATTGCCAGCCAAGGACTGCAATGCTGACATCAGCCTGAGAGAACACCTTGCAACATCTGGCTTTGCCGCTACCCTGCTCACCTGCCCAGAGCATGTCTTGGTTTCCCGAGCGTAGGTGGGATATTCAGCCTTCTGATCTGCAATGCTTCAGATGTGCTGATGAAAAGAGCAGTATGAGAACCCACAGAAGCCTTGACCCACTGCAGGAAGGTGGGAGCTGTTTGCTCAGCCCAAGCTGACTGCGCATCAACCCTTGTTAATGCACCCATCTCAGCAGGCTTCTTGGCTCAGGTTTGGTGCCACGCAAGCTGCTGCTAGTCAGCCTCTGCTTGCCTCAGGGTGAGCAGAACATTGTACTACTGACAAACTCATACCTGCTTTGGGTCACAGTCCTCTCCATGTTGCCTTTGCCTAGCATATTATGAATGCTCATCATCCTGCAAACCACCAAATGCAAGTCTCAACCAAACTCTCAGAGCAGGTAACTTCTATGCAGAGTAATTCAGACCCACAACCAGGTATTTTTAATGTGTCAGCCTTTTTACAGTCCCCTCTGCTACCAGTTTTAAGGTAGATGAAGCCATGCCCTTCCTGACCCAGCCTTGCTTCCTTGCCAAACCGAGAATTGCCTTTGACTGAAGTGGCAGCTGGAAGTGATGCTGCAGCTGTTAATTAATGAGCTGAGTCTTGACTGCCTGAAAAATAAAGTCACATGTAGTATTTTTGGGTGATTGCATCAGCGGTAGCAGCCGGTGGTGTCTGCATGGAGCCGGGCTGCAGTGAGCAGGAGCAGGCGGTGGGAAGGTGGAGCTCACACAGCCCTCAGCCAAGATGCAAAATCCCTCTTAAGTCTCTCGTGCCTTGAAACGTCAAATCTCAGCTGTTCTCCTGCCTCTTAAAAGTTGGGTAATAGGAGAAACAAGAGACTCAGTGAATACAGGAATCTGATTTTTTCCCCAAAAATACTGCTGCATGCCTGTATCCCCTAGTGACAGTAAGTAGGCAGGTCCTTTCATACCAGTTATAGGCACGACTGGCACTGATGTCTGTCATTAATACTAATTAGACAATACTGGCAAAATTTTGACCATTGACCCCAGCTGAATATCTACCACCAGATATTTTTAAATTTTCAACAGAAACAACATGCCGTTTCAGAAAATGAAATTAGGAAATGTTTATTCTGCATGTTAAAAAAGGAGGCTGCATCAGAATCTATGGCATCTTTACGAATGTGGATTTAGTTCTGGTAAGAAACATTGCCTTTATGTCTGGGATATTCCATTTGCTGTTCCTGTGGAAGTGTCCATATATGGAGAAACTGTGAGTTTTGGAAAATTCTAGTCTCTGACAAAAAAATCATTGAAATTTGGCAGCTGACTTCTTCACAGATTCTGACAGCTCTGATTCTGCTCGAGCTGTAGGGTCTCAGCTGGGCTTCCCTGGAGACAACTTCTTCCCAGGAAGTGGCAGGATGCTGGAAGAAAGCAGTCTTGCTTTCCTCCTTGATGCTCCAGGGAGAAGGAGGACTGGCCTTGTCCATGGGAGGAAATGGGACAGCACATCTAACTTGAAGTGCTCATCGCTTCTTGTTGCACCAAAGTCAGTGAGAGCTGTGCTGTGGACTGATAAAAACTCTGAGAATAGGAAAATGAAATATGGTGTCCTTATTCTGAGACATCAAAAATTGAATTGTTCTTTTGATCAAGTTCTCTGGGCCTCAGTTCCCCCCTCAATAAAATGAATCTGGGACCACTCTGATGTCACAGCAGATTTGTGAAAAGAAATTTGTGCATGTCTGTGAAGCTTGCAGGGGTTTGTAGCGCTGGGTGTGAGGAAACTAATAGTCTTATTTTCCAAGCAGGTTTTTGAAGCTTGTAGCAAGGTTATACACAGCGCAGATACAGGGTGCAGACACAAGGAAATACTCTTTAGAGGTTTACCTAGCGTGCCCCATTCTCTCTGTGCATTTGAGTGAGTTGTGAAACCTGCAAAAAATAATAATATATGTTCATTTGTAATTAAAAGCTTCATCATAATGCATGAGCACAGGGGAGGCAGATGAAAGTTTGTGCAAGTGCAATTATTGAATAACTTTCTAAGTTACAGCATCTTGCTGAAGCAGCTGGAGGATCAGGCTAATTTAGTGAGTGATGGAAAAGGTCTGTAATACCATTCTGTGCAGAAGTATTCTTACTCCATACAACATGATTTTCCTTCCTTTACCAAGTCTTGGTGTATTTAATTCATTTTTTTATTTTCTGGATTCAAGAAAGAGAATGTGAAAATAACTCTTAGTTTTTTCTTCAGGGCAGAGAGCACTTGCTGATTTGCATTTGTACGATACCTGACACCAGGGCCACCAGTCTTGGTGGCTATTTGGTCCTACCCTGTCAAACATAATGTTCTGAGCTCCAGATTGTAGTGTGATTGTATGTTTATGCATTTATATGAATAAGTGTGTTTTAAAGAGCCCTATACTACAATTTAATCTGTTAGGCTTGGCCACAGTTAAATGAAAAATATCCTTTTTACTTTTTCTGTGAAAATTTCTAACAAACCTTCTGTCAGGACGTGTGTACCAGATTTAATAGTGAGGCCTTTATAACATCTCAGAAGCTGAAAATATTTCTTTACATCAAATAAGGACCATTTGGATTTAATTTCTACTTTGGCATGAAGAAATAGTTTTGGAGAAAAGAAATAGAGGTGAAATCTTGACTCCACATAAATTGAATTTCTCCATAGCTTTCAATGGAATTGGATTTTTGCCTTAACTGTAGGAAAGAGGATTTAGCAGTAAACATTATGCCTTTGTCTGCTACATTTCATTCACAGATGCAGGTATTTTTAGCCTCACCTGTATATTCTTATCTATGGCTTCTGAAATTGGTGCTGTTATGCAAAAGCCATACCTGCCCCCCACTTTTCATGCATAGAAACCTCTATACGGCTGCGATATGACTGAAAGCATAAATTAAGAAAGTTCATCCAAACACAGGGCAAGGAGCTGGGCACTTAATTCCCTCTAGTTCTTTATAATCCCCATCTGTACACAGCATGCCATAAAATCAGTTACTGCATTCCTGTCTTGTCAGTGGACACTGGAGAAGTCGGTCTGTACTCCCAACATGAGGATGAAATACTACTGTTTTTCTGGACCATTTAAGAGCCCTGGGCAACGTTATATCAGCATAAATAGTTTGGTGTTTGTCTGCAGTGACCTTTCCTGGGCTCTAAGAGGAGATCACTGTGCTGGATTCTGCAGTTCAGTGTAGGTGAATTGGGTGCAAATGCCCTAACCTCACAAAAATACCTCTTCGCTGCTGCAGCAACCCAAATCCAATGATGTGGACAACTTTCCACAGTGCTTTTAGTCTCCAGCATCCACCTGTCAAGTTCTTTTCCAAAACAGCTAAGAGAAACCTGAGAAAACCCTGCTAGGAAAGGGCAGTCATATGAGCAAGTTCTGGTGCACCATGAAGACAGCTTGCAATTCCCAGTACAGAAACAAGGCCCACATACAAAAATATGGAAATTTGGGATCATCTTTCCTCAGTCGTCCTAAGACATGTAAAATGCTTCATACAGGCAATTGTATTAGATTACCCTCTGTTCCTATTTTCACATTAAAGACAGGAACAGCAGCATATGGCGAAGAGGAAAATGACATTTAGGTGCCTGGCACTGCTGCTTAGATTCATTGCAATAGTGCTCAGTAGCCTTTCTCAAGGATAAAGACCTTATCTTTGGTCACTATGCAACCAGTACAAAATATATAACACAGGCTCTGCCCTGGGGATCTCAGAAGCCAAACATGACCAACAGGCAAAGCAGGTACCTGGAAGGTGAGAAGAAATTGAGAAGTTAAGCAGACTTTTCTCTGACTGCTATCCTGGCTTACTCAGGTAGACAGTTCAGTAGAGGTAATTTGAAGTGTTGTTATATCGTTGGATGGTAGGTTTTATTCAGGTGCAGGACTGTCAAAACATTGACTCAAGTTTGTTCCAAAGTACTCCGTTGCTTGGCTTAATAAATCATTAGAACAATAAGAAATATAATAATAACATAATTGTATTTTTTGAGTTCCAGAGGCCCCAGATCTAGTAAGAGAGGAACACTGCATTGCATGTTATTTATTTATATTGGGCCTTTTATCCGAAGTAACTCCAACAAATAAGATCAGTTCACAGCGAAGTAGGCAGACCAGCATAAAAGAAGAAACATCCTGCAGGAAAACAAACTTGTGATTTGGGCACTAATCATATTTGTTAGAATTATTTGGGTTATGGACTTTGAGAGAATACAATATCAAAAGGAAGTTTTCAGCCTGTGCAACTGTGGCTGGCAGACACATTGGAGAGAGCCCGTACTTAAATAATGAAAATGGGCTTGCCACAGATAAGACCCACTTTAAAAGCTAATTAAAAGTATTCATGTTCCAACCATGAGACTGTTCTATAATGACAACTCAGACAGCAGGATCTTTGAATGTCCACACATTCATAGCACTGCTATGTTTATTAGGGAAAGTCCCAGGAGATTATTAGGACATAAGGAATTACATATTCTTGCTCTAATAAAGAGGGCACTGAACTGGAATCAAGAAGCCTGGTTTCTGTCATCAAGTCTTCCATTGATTTGTTGAGTATTATAACTTTATCATTATCTCTTTGGGCCTCAGTCAGGATGCGGAGATTCATGAGAGTAGTTGTGGTCCTGACAAGAGAGACCGTCATCAAAACATCTCAAGTGGAGTGGCTCAGAGCACTCTGTTGTGTGGACAGGACAGCAGGATTCTGACTTCTACCAACCAAAAGAAACATCTTTCTCCAAACCTGAAAATTCTTTAGCCCCAAAGTGCTGGAAATGGAGAAGAAATTGCTCTTTGGCAGACTTGAGTTTTCAGATGAAAAATCAGGTTTTTCTCAAATCTCTTTCTTGGTTGAAAACCCAGTTTGACATCAAAATGAGGTGTTGACAGAGAACTTTCTACCAGCTGTACCTCAGTCTTATTGGAAGAGACAGGTAGTTCCTGTGAACAGATGTAAAGTCAGAAAACAGTAGCAAGAAGACAATCATCTGTGGTTTCATGTGTTATGCTGCCTCAAGGAATTCCTGCCAGCTCTGTGCTCCCCTCCTCCTGGCTAGCAGGAGTATCCTAAAGCATGTACATGTACAGAGACCAGAAAGATAAATTACTTCTGAGGTATCAGAATTTTGCAAATTCCACTGAGCTCAGTCTCTATAGATTTAAAAAAAAAAAATCTGATGAAATTGAAGCATTATTTGTATTATGATATTACACTTTATTAATACATTCAATGAGTTCTTAGATTGTGAGTGTGACTGAGAATGTTTTATTGGTTGTTTTATTTCTGTGAACAAGATCCACTTTAATACGAGCAGAATATTTATTTTCTCACAGAGGTATTAATACAGCATAATATAGCACAGGTTTTGTCACATAGCTACATTCAATGCCACTATAACTTGATTTGGGATAAAATACAGAATTACATTAGGGAACATCTGATTTTATAGCTTCTAAATTCATTGTAATATAAACTCAGCTTTCTCACTGAGAGTTAAAGTCATTGCAGGACAGAAAATGTTTTTTTGCACAAAGAATAAATCCATTATTCAATATGCGGAGTACCAGCTGCGGTGTTTTTCTTTAGATTCCTTGCATTCGTGTAATGCTGCCTCTGTTTGACAAAGTTTGAAGTTTTGTTCATAATAGGAAAATAACTTCTCTGCAGTGGTCGTTTTTATCTAGTTGGTTTTTTTTTTTTTAGCTTCAGGACCACCTAAATATTTTAAAGAGATATATTGACCATGTAATGTGATACTGAGAAAACAGAATAAGGAACAGTAGATCTGAGTCGCAAACTCCTTGCATGTTTGAGACAAATCCCATGTTAGGGAAGGCACTGCAACCTACACAGTAGATACTAATAACCGGTGAACTAACTCATTCTCGAAAAAAGTGAATGCCAAACACATTTTAATCCTGGTTAAAGACAATTTTTTCAAAACGCATCAGAATATCTAAACATTTAGGAGTCAATACTAAATGCGCTAAAACCAACACCACCACTGCTGCCCAAGACTATGGAGCTCAGCGAAAGAAATGGACACAGTTTCTGGAAACTTCAGCACATATTATGCACAAAACGCTTCTGCAAATCAAGGGCTTGGTTTCCTGTCTAAACCTGAATCAAATAATTTTGATAATTGTTGTCCCAACTTTGGTTTTCTCTCTGGACCAAGGCCATGCTGGACTCCAAAGAGAAGCTATGGGCCTTCTTCCCTCCTTAGCCCATCGGTAGCCCATTTAGCTGCAAACAGATGCTAATTTCTCCTCCATTTCACCTAATCTAAACATATATCCTAACTGCTTCCTTTTAAATAGAACATGTTTTCTGTCTGACTCGTCATCCCTTATGTTACAACAGGAAAAATAATGACTGTGAGGAGAAATCTTTGTAAGGGAATGTTGCATTAATTTTTTTTCCTGCACCAACAGATAGCCAACAGCTTTTCTTATGGATTTCTATCTGGGTTTGTGCGACTTGCTAATGTGGCTGTAGCCTCAGTGTTTGTTTTGTCATTTGCTGGTACTCCCGAATTCTTTTTGTATTAGGGCCTTTGTGCATAATGGACCTTTTATATTTTGGTGTATGTTAAGGTATTTTCCCCTTTTAAGTGAATATTGAATTACATAGTGGCCTCTGATCATGTGAATTTGTAGAGAGGCTGAAAACAGAGGCCAAGGTTCAAGACTCCTGGTCTCAGAGGTCGCTGTGGAACCACAGGATGTGTCACCAGGTCCTTGACCTCTGTCACACCCATGTTCCTTTGGATCACAGAGCAGACATTTTGCAATATGCAATGCAATGTGCATTTGCGATATCAAGGCATGGGAGTAGGGAAGCTTATCACTATTTTGGGCCTTACCTGTTGGTGGAAATCTTGATCAATTGCTTGAATTATTTTGGTTTTTGCTATTACTGTTATGTACTTTTAGATGAGTGCAGCTTACTGCTATATCTGTGGTATATCCAAGGATGTGATTGTCCTTGAAGATACCAAAAGGAGGGAGAGAAATCATGGTACTAGACTAGAAAGAGCAACCTGAAGTCAGGAGTGCTTTGTGGACCAGTGGCAGAAAGCTTATAAATGGCCTCTGTGCTGCCATGAATGTGAAGCTTATTATTTGGGAACTATCTATTTAATGGCCATATCCTGTGTGGTTTGTTGTAATGTCCCTAAGTCCTGGTAGCTACATAAAGGGCTTCAGTAGCAAATAGTGCAGCTACCTTTGACTGGAAATCACATTTGGATGGCTGGTGCAGATCAGCTTGTCTGAATGTTGTTTTAGCTGAGTCTGGAAGTAGCTGAAAATGTATTAAAAAATTATTTTCACAAACCAACCAGACAGCTGAAATCACTGCTGTTCAGTGAGGTCTGGAGAGAAACTTCTGTTGTTGTGATTAATCTGAAGAGTTTAGAAAAGCATTTGCTTTCCACAGTTTTCTCCCTCATTTTATCGAGGGATCTATGTTTTGTCCTGTGATTCCAGTTACTGTTTCCTTTTCTGTTTTGGTTCCATTTCATCCCTGAAAAAGAAAGAGCAAGGCAAAGAGAAAAGACATGAAGGGGAAAGAGCGATGTTATTAATTTAACATTTTGTTGGAAACATTTCATTTCTAATGAGGGAGGGGTTTTTGACACCCAAAGGAAATAGTTCATTTTTAACAACCTCTAGTGCACAGAGTATTGCTTTGAACTTTTCCTGTGGAAAATAAATGAAGTGAAGCTAAGGTACCTTAATATGCGAATACATGTAACTAAATTCACAGATGCAGGGGCCCAAACCTCCCAAACAGAAAACTTGTGGATAGTTCTGCAACTGACCTCAATGCTGACTCCACTGACCAAAGATGCTAGTGCACCGTTCTGAGCCATCAGAGCTGTTTTGGGGTATTCAGCTCAGCTTCCAGATGCCTGTCCAGAAGGATGTGGCTCCCTCAAAGGTCCTCAGCCACTTCAGAGCATCTAGATGGCACTAGCAGCCTATATTTAGGCACCTGAACTGAACCCCAGGGATATAATTTAGCTTCAAATTCAGACATTTGGATGTTTACAGTGTCCTCTAGGTGACTACATTCTCATACTGACTAGAGACCCAGGTCTAAATTTGTCACACACAAACATCTAATGTTATCCAATGCCCTTGGATATCGGAGGCATCTCTGTGGGGCTGGCAGATATGTGTGTGGGTGAGCAGAATCACTCCGTAAACTCCCTCAACTGTGCTGGGTTTCCACACGTTTCTCCCAGACAGACACCTCCGCTGCAGACGTTTCCATTGAGGCATCTCAATCTGGAGCTGGCAGCGCCCGGGTGACGTCTGTGCTCTCACATCCCGCATGCTCAGCCAGGAACAGATGGGGAAATACTCATGGTGCTCTTGCTGCAAACCAGACCCTGACTGCCCGAGTGGCAACTCGAGAAAATGGCAATCATCTTGTCTGCTCATGTAACAACTGTTCTTGAAAAATCAGGAAAGAGGAGAGCCATGTGATGGAGTGATGCTCTCACTGTGGTGCAAGGAAGGAACATCACTTTTCCCTTTAACCTGGTGGCTAGTGACAGTAATGGCTAGGTGACTCCCACTAGCTCTGACTACCTTTTAGCACTGCTGCTGCTCTGAGTCTGGCAGACAAACAGTTCATAAAATTGATTTAGAAGGGAAGAGGTCACAGGAAATCCTTCTTATACAACATAGTTCAGATGGCGTATGAACAGGAGGCCAGGGCAAAATTTTGACATCTGCTCCCAGCCTACTTACTGGAATGGTGAGTGGGTAAAATTGCATCATTCTCTGAATTGCACTGAAGGAAGACTGCACTGAGGAATGATCTACTTGTAGAGATACCTGAATCCTTGAACTGTATCAAGGCTCGTAGTTTCAGGATCACTTTTCCTAGATATAAGAAGCCCTTCAGGTGAAAAGTGGAGAAAAGATGATCTTTGTCTCAGAAGCATTTGTCCAAGAAAACAGAGTTATTCTTATATTTGCAAGGAGAAAAAACAAAGCCAACACCTGGACATCCAGGTCTGACAGAAAACCTTGAGAAGCTGTGTAATCCAACCCTAGATCACAGGTTTTTTCTGTTTTTTCTCATGGAACAGGTGGGGAAGCTGAGGCATGGTAGAATTACAGGTTTTCCCTGGAGGCCCACAGTAAGAGATGCTGATGTGAGCCTCACACATATAGCTTAACCCCCATCTGTACTGTCCAGGAATCAGGTTGGAGTGTGTTATGGCACTCTTCTCTAGTAACCCCGAAATGCAGCAGGACAATGTGTGCAGTTAATTGCTGAATCTCAGTTTAAACTTCTCCAACTAAATCTCCTTATTGAGAATACAGGAGCACTCCAGATTAGGAGCCCTAATTAAAACCAAACCAAACCAAACCAAACCAAACCAAACCAAAACATTCCATTACTCAGCGAGTGAAATAAAGTGGACACTAGCTCTCGTATCCACTAAAATCTCAATGAGGAAGAACAAAAAACAACTTCAAGACTAATTTTATAAGTTTCAAACTGTGAAATATTGCACACTTAATATTTTTGTAACATTGTAACCCTCCTGCACAGGGGAGGAATAGATTATGACCCTCCTTTCCACACTATTCCTGATTTATACCCATCTGAGATTAGAGGCTTCAGAGGCTTATCATAAAAGTGCTGACCCAGCCAGTTGTGGGGCTGTGATAAATATTGCATGAGATATCCATACATGCAGAAATCTTTTATGGAACATTAATCACTGCTAACTTAATGCTGTGGGATGTTTTACTATTTTGTAAGTACTAAATGATTCATTAAAAAAGCTGATTTACTCTGAACTTTGACCCAAACTTTTGGTAGGATGAGAATGCAGAGATGCAGGAACAGCAGAACTTCACTTTGAACCTCAGCTCTTTCAAGATAGGGCAGAGATCAGTTTTCCTCACTTTTTTTCTGTCCCTTTTTCTTTCCCATAAACTTTCTCTGGTGTTCCCAACCTAAAGAAGGCCTCATGTACCACTTAGAGCTACAGGGCATGAACATTCAACCCTTTAATTTATAATGTTGGACCTCAGACACTCCAACAACTCTTCTCATTTTCCCTTAGTTGCAAATCTTTATTCTTCCTGGAACTTTTTTCTTGCTCCAGGCTTAGACCAAGCCTTAGGCAATATTCATCTGAGTAAATGCAAATGCACGATTCATCTCGGCAAAGGCAAGCACCTACTTTGACATGTATGACTCCCTAAACTTGCTGGCTATAAGACAGGCCTTTCTTCAGCTAGAAGGGGAGCCTAGAGGTGATCCTTCACCTTTTGTGGCTGTCAGTGGCAAACAATGCTCAGGTGATGTTATGTGAATTTAGATATTCCACTTTTAGTTAGGCCACCCCACATCTGAGTTTCCTATCTAATCAATGAAAGGAAGGTATTTTGGGGAAGATTTTTCTCACCCTAAAATAGGGCAGAGAAGCTGTGAAAACTGTGATCTACATGCACCTGCTTCTCTTCACGATCTGTAAAAAAAGCCAAGGGAATTTGCTCGGATACAGACATTTATAGATGGATGTGGTGATCTCATCCCTTAGCAACAGGTTCAGCAATACGGTCCATGTGAGGTGCCCTAGGGCATTGTGGCTGTCCCCAGTTGCCCACTCTGGAAGACTCCAATCCTGTGCCATATCAGCCAGCCCTGCAGATGTCTTAAGTCCCTTGGACATCTCCAGTGGCACCTGACACCCACATATGGGTAAGTGAATTGAGTCCTTAGTGTCATTAATGTGTACTCCTCCTCACACCTTGCAGAGTTTGTATTTGAAATAGGAAAATAATTCTTCTTGTCAATATTTTAAGAGAGAGGGAACATATTTTTGACATGCTGGAGGGAAGGGATGCCATCCAGAGGGACCTTGACAGACTGGAGAGGTGGGCCACTGCCAACCTCATGAAGTTCAACAAGGCCAAGTGCAAGGTCCTGCACCTGGGCCGGGACAATTGCAAAGTACAAGTACAGGCTGGGTGGAGAAGCGACAGAGAGCAGCTCAGAGGAGAAGAATTTGGGGGTACTAGTGGATGAAAAGCTGACCATGAGCCAGCAGTGTGCGTTGGCAGCCCAGAAAGCCAACCATATCCTGAGCTGTATCAGGAGAAATGTGGCCAGCAGGTTGAGGGAGGGGATTCTCCCCCTCTACTCTGCTCTTGTGAGACCCCACCTGGAGTACTGTGTCCAGCTGTGGAGCCCTCAGCATAAGAAGGATATTGACTGGTTGGAGTGAGTCCAGAGGAGGCCACGAAGATGCTCAGAGGGCTGGAGCACCTCTCCTGTGATGAAAGGCTGAGAGAATTGGGCTTGTTCAGCCTGGAGAAGAGAAGGCTCTGGGGAGACCTCATAGCACCTTCCAGTACCTGAAGGGGCCTACAAGGAAGCTGGGGGGGACTTTTTACAAAGGTCTGTAGTGACAGGACAAGGGGTAATGGGTTTAAATTGAAAGCTGTGAGATTTGGATTGGATATCAGCAAGAAATTCTTCACGGAGAGGATGGTGAGGTACTGGAACAGGTTGCCCAGAGAAGCTGTGGATGCCCCATCCCTGGCTGTCTTCAAGGCCAGACTGGATGAGGCTTTGAGCCGCCTGGTCTAGTGGAGGGTGTCCCTGCCCGTGGCAGGGGGGTGGGAACTGGATGATCTTTAAGGTCCCTTCCAACCCAAACCATTCTGTGATTCTATGATTTTTGCAAAAGCCTTCTGCAAATACAGAAAATTAGTCAAAGCTGAACTTCTGAACTGTGCTCTCCAAAAATAAGTCTTTTTCCTCTTACTTGCACGCAGATCAGCAGCTCATGCAATGCACTTGCAGACCAGTGTCATTTAGGCTAGAGGGGTTTTGGCTGTTCGTTGATGACAGAGCTTGTGCTTGTGCAGACCCCAGACATTTTCAGCATCCTGTGGACCATGGCTGACCTTCATATGTTAGTTTCCTTTCTTTGGCTCACTCTGTTTATTTGCTTCCCACAGTTTCATTTCCTTGGGAAATGTGGTAACTTTCTCCTTCCTTTTACTCCTGCTCCAGCAAGCAACATCTGATGAGCTGTGTGTATCTGCCAGCTGGAGCTGCTGGCACAGATCTTCTCTGTGCAGGTGTCTTCATTGCACTTCATTGTAACAGCTGAATACCTGTGTGGCATTAAGACATTCAAAGATTTATGGAAAGTATTTACAGATTTTATGGAAAACAAGGTTATATTGGTATGGAAAAATGCCTCTGTTTTTGGACTCCTCTAAAGCTGGTTATAATTTTTGGTGGGAGATGTTGAAACAGAGAATGTAGGTGTCTCATGTAGAGTTTGTTTTTCAGCAGGGCTTTTCTTTTCTGCCAGAACACCCTTCCTAGCAAGCTATTTGCATAACTAAAACAACAGGAGTTTGTGATTGCACCGGATAAAGAAAGAAACACACAGACCGGCAGATGAACAGATGGAATTTCTTGTATCTTTTTATAAAGTGGTCAGTATATATCACAAATTAGACTTCATTCTCCATACTGAGTGTAACTTGACCATAGACAACCCATAACACAGAACAGAATGCACTGATGTCCTCCTGTTTGATGCTGGAGAAACAAAATTTAAAGATAGCAATCAAGCCAGGTAAATGAGAACTAAAAATGCACAAAACCTTCCAGCAATGCTGGAAACTCTTTCTATTCCTTTTGTTATGTCTTCTGTTTCCCTGTCAATATCTCTATTTTTAAATTTTTTTAACATATAACTGCATAGAAAAACCCATACATTAGGCTGACTTAAAAGAAAAGTAACCTGGTAAACATCTTGCTGGAAGTTTTAAATGTTAATGAGCCAGAGTGAAGTTCTTGCTGTGGGCAACCCACGCATCTCTGAAAAGTGTAAACAGCAAGGGGGAAGGGGAATTATAGAGGATGGTACAAGGTGGTATAATTATCTGTAACAGGCTGGAATCACTGAAGGGAAGATGTAGGCAGGTTGTAGAGAAATGACTGTGAACACTGAAGCTGTGGAGTAGTCCCCTGGTTTGCTTGGATTAGTGTTATTGCAATGGATGCCAGTGGACCTTGTTAAAGGACAAGAAATTTTCTGTTAAGGAAAAGTTGTGCAGCAACAAAGTCCTATGTTTTTGTATTGGGTCTATACATTTAGCCTTCTTTCTTTGGTCCCATCCCTGCCGTATGATAGGTGTATGTCTAGCAACGTGCAAAAAGGGGAGTAAGGAGCTGATTACCACCATTGGAAAAGTTCATTTCAGCTACTGTTCTCTGCCTCAATCCCTCTCAAATACTCTGAGGAACAAGGTTAACTGTTGATTTTTGCTACTGAGGACAAACCAGAACTACTGTTGCATATACAATGCAAACAATGTTCTCTGACTGTCCAGTAAATTCAGAACTTATAGAAAGCCTTAGATTTACTTAACAGATTCACTATGCTGTCCATACACCAGAGTTCTAAACTTGATGAGTGTCGTAGTTTAGGCCCAGCCAGCAACTCAGCACCACGAGGCTGCTCACTCGCTCCTCCCCCGGTGGGGTGGGGTGGAGAAAATATCAGGAAAGGCTTGTGGGTCTAGACAAGGACAGAGGGGGATCATTCACCAGTTATGGTCACAGACAAAACAGACTTGACTTGAGGGAAAAATATATTTAATTTATTACCAAACATATCAGAGAAGAATAATGAGAAATAAACCCAGATTTTAAAATCACCTTCCCCCCACCCTTCCCTTCTTCCCAGGCTCAGCTTTGCTCCCCATTTCTCTACCTCCTCCCCACCCAGGAGCACAAGGGGACAGGGAATAAGGGTTGTGGTCAGTTCATCACACGTTGTCTCTGCTGCTCCTTCCTCCTCAGGGGAGGATCCTCACACTCTGCCCCTGCTCCAGCGTAGGGTCCCTCCCACGGGAGACAGTCCTCCACCAACTTCTCCAGTGTGAGTCCTTCCCATGGGCTGCAGTTTTTCACGAACTGCTCCAGCGTGGGTCCCTCCCATGGGGTGCTGTCCTTCAGGAGCAGCCTGCTCCAGCCTGGGCTTCCCATGGAGTCACAGGCTCCTTCAGGCACAGCTGCCTGCTCCAGCATGGGGTCCTCCCCAGGCTGCAGGTGGCTCTCTGATCCCCTGGGATCCTCCATGGCTTCAGGGCACTTCCTCATC
This sequence comes from Rhynochetos jubatus, assembly GCA_027574665.1. NCBI lineage: Eukaryota > Metazoa > Chordata > Aves > Eurypygiformes > Rhynochetidae > Rhynochetos > Rhynochetos jubatus. Next base: position 10,321,441 of record CM050648.1, on the reverse strand, counting down.
ATGTGCTGCAGGGGAACCTCTGTTCCAGGCACCTCCTCCCCACCCTCTGTACTGACCTGGGTGTCTGCCTGCTTGTCTCTCTGACATCTCACTCCTCTCTCCATGCTGTTTTGTCCGCACACTGTTTCTGCTTCCATTACTGCTTCTCTTTTTACATTTCCCTCTCTTAAATATGTTAATTCTCAGAGGCGCTGACTGGATTGGCCTCGACCAGAGGTGGATCCGACTTGGAGCCAGGGAAGCTTCTTCAAGCTTCTCACAGGAACCATCCCTGTGGCCCTGCCTCCACTACCAAAACCCCACACCACACAAACTCAACCATTCCCAGAAAAATAGTGAAGCATCATTGGTCAACACTAAGATTTTTTTAAAAGAAGTCCTTCATCCTTGAGATGTTTTGCTGTCATGAGGAGTAAAGAAATCAAGAAACTGTATACATTTAATGAATGTTTGTTAAATAAAGAGAAATTGTAATGGTGGTTACTACAGTAAAACAAGTGGTTGTTCTCATATGAAGTTATAAAATATTGGAAGACATCTTGAATCTGAAGTCAGACTACACTGGAATCTAATTGCTAATGTAACTGTAGAAGAAACTAAGACTGTTACAGAAGTGATTTCCCACTTGGGAAAGTCTGTAGGAAGCCAGACTTCCCTGTCTCTCATCAGAACTAACACAAAACCTTTCAGAGAGGGTGTCTTCTCAGGTGATGGGATAATGATAGGAGAGGGGACCTGAATTCTGCTTTCTGATCTGTCTGATTCAAATCATAGAATCACAGAATCGTTTAGGTTGAAAAAGGCATTTAAGATTATCAGTCCAACCATAAACCTAACACTGCCAAGTCCAGCACTAAACTGAGTTCCTAAGCACCATGTCTACACATCTTCGAAATACCTACAGGGATGGTGACTCAGCCACCTCCCTAGGCAGCATATGGCAATGCCTGGCAACCATTTTGGTAAGAAATTTTCCCTAATATCCAATCTAAATCTCCTCTGGCACAACTTGAAGCTGTTTCCTCCCATCCTATCACTTGCTGCTTGGAAGAAGAGACACTCCCATCTCTCTGCAACCTCCTTTCAGGTAGCTGTATGGAGTGATAAGGTCTCCCCTGAGCCTTCTCTTCTCCAGGCTGAACACCCCCAGCTCCCTCAGCCGTTCCTCACAGGACTTGTGCTCCAGACCCTTCCCCAGCTTTGTTGCCCTTCTCTGGATATGCTACGGCACCTCAATGTCTCTCTTGTAGTGAGGGGTCTAAAACTGAACACAGAATTTGAGGTGTGGCCTCATCAGTGCCCAGTACAGGGGGACAATCACTTCCCTGTTTCTGCTGGCCACACTATTTCTGATTCAGGCCAGGATGCCATTGGCTTTCTTGGCCTCTTGGGCATATTGGTGGCTCATATTCAGCTGACGATCTAACAACACCCCCAGATCTTTTTCCACTAGGCAGCTTTCTAGCCACCCATCCCCAAGCCTGTAGCGTTGCAGGGGTAATGTTTAATTTCTTAGCTAAAACTAAAGAGCCACAAAAGAAGGTGGAAATAAGCCTATGCTAAACATGAGAACTGTGGAACCATGTCATGGGTGAAGGGTATGTGTGTGACAGCACTTGGTGTAGATGGGGAACAAAAGAGGCCATGGCAGTAAATGCACAGCCCCTTTCTCTCTCTTGTTTGGTCAGCAATGATTGTGTATGCAAAGTGGAGCGATTCCCACAGGAAGGTGGAGAAACCAGGGAGAGCTTGGCTGGTGGAGGGGCTTACAGACCAATCTCTTTGGGCTGTCTCTCTCTGCCTTTTTCATTTTAATCAAACGATTTGTTTCTGTTGACATTGGTACAGACATCCCTTAAAAATGGCTCCATTGTAAATGATTCTCTTTTTCCTGCCAAAAGTCATTTTAGTGGGACATGCTGGAAAATGCTTTTGTTTGCTGGCAATCCCTTCTAGTGGAAGACCAGCTGCTCATTTCAGTTAACAAAGCAGGTCTTGGTTCCTCAGGGGAAATACACTGTAGTGGCAAAGCCTACCCAAATGCAAGTGCAAAAGCATAGGAAAGCCACCAGGGAGGAAGGTGAAGATGCAAAGACGACGATTTTTGGCTGCAAGGGTATCTGGCTTTGCCTAGGAAATGACTCACGACCTTGTGGCAGCGTGCATGGCAACACTTCCTCTTGTTAAGGGCATTTTGGGTCATGCTGGGCCCCACCACATCAACCTGTGTTTATTCTTTGGGCTTTTGCTGTTTGTCCTACAAGTCAGGAGTTTCGGAGTGACACCCAATTCACCCATTTCTCTAGAAAGGGCAGTGAGAAACACACCTGGGACAGCCTGGCCTCATGGGCAGAGACAGAGATGGTTGATGCCATCTGTCAGGAATTCAGTCAATTACGTACAGAACTGTGAGTACTGCAAATTTACTGGCAGAACTTTCAAATACAGGCATCATAGAGGCACCAGTAAGCTTATGACACCTAATGAGGTGATTTTCTCACCAAGGACTATTTCATTGGTTTCATCTAGTGTCTGTAGTCCTGTCTGCTCTTCACTTTCCTCTTCCCTCCCTTCTCTTTAGTCAAAATAACCATAATTAATTTCTTTCCTTTAAGTAGATGTTGCTTGTCTTTGGGAAAACCTATTTAATCTGTCTAGATAATGAACCCTCTGTTAAGAGCCATGGTATTTTAGGAGCTGCTTGCATACATAATCATGTTTTGCATTGACAGGTATTTTATAGCACACCAGATTTTGCAGTGTTGTCAAGACTCTCTTTATTTCTTTACGAACAGATAGGCATATATCTCATTCCCAGCAATGATAAGCTTATCTGCAGGAGATACGAAAGTCCAGTGATCTAGTTCTCCATCCTCCTGCTAATGTTGGAAGAGAGGGTCTAGACAGGGGAATTTGAAGAATGTAAGTTCTTGGGAATCTAAAAGGTGTCAGTGGCAGCAGCTACCCTACACTTAAATCAGTGAATGCTGGACTGCTTTGTGTCTTAGAGGAATTAGCTGAATGAATACATAGCTGTCTGCCCCTACGAAAATGAAGTCTAATATGCAATTAAAGTGAAAGATTTTCCTTCTGAGTGTGTGGGGAGCTCTTAGATAAAATTATAGGAGAACCAGATGCAAAATGTACTGTTGTTTCACATACTTAAAAACGAGGATAATTAAAAGAAGTAAAACATATAGAGTGTCTGTAAGAGGGAATGCATTTGTAAGCCCCCATGCTATTATCTGTATCATTAAGGACAATGTAAGGACTGGTTATGGTATGTGGCAGATAGAAGACTAATTAAAGAACATACACTTGGATTTCCTTAATATAATAATGAGAGTTCATTAAACAGTGGCAGGGAACAGCAAGATCAGTGCTGCAATCTTATTATTATTTATTTCTATTACAGTGCTGCTTGTAGGAATCAAATGAAATGGGAACCCCTACTGTGCTAGGTGCTGCATAAGCACAAATTAGGTGATTGACTCCTGCAGTTTAAACATCACCCTCTGTAGCCATTTTCTGTGGGGATTAAATTCCAGGTCTGACGGCGTTGAAGCAGTTAGCTTTTTCACTTGAACTTGTGATAATTAATTTTCCGTTAAGTACGTCAAAGGTTTGACTGGTTGGGCACTAGCAGAGGGATCATGTAAGGCTGAGGCTGTGCATGAAAGTGAAGACGTGGACGCAGCATTGGGTAAGCAGGATAGTAACACAGGCATATAAATTGAACTATTCATAATCCCCATGTGAAGAGGTTGGATTATTGCAAGAACTGCTTGTTTCAGAAGAAAAAAAAGGATATTGATACATTCAAATTTCCTAGAGCTTCCTGTGTGACCGAGCACAGTGTCTGCATGGTGTAACCAGTTTCTAATCCTTTCTCATTTGTAGGAATAGTATTTGTTTGTCTTCCTGGAAAAGAATGGTATTCAAATGAAAATGAGCCATGGATCAGCCAAGTTCGAGGTGTTGGGCAGGAGACTCCCATGATTTTTCCGCAACTCTGCCCTCTACCTTAGAAATACAGTGCCACATTCCCCCTGGTCTGCTGAAAGCCCTGCAGCAGGCTGACTGGTGAAGATATATCAGAGTCGCCCTGGTTAATGCACATACCCAGCTGCAGCCCTGTGCTGTAATCCTTCCACTGTCAGACATGAGATGAGCCAACACGTAGAAACGCAGCTGTGGGGTCAGAAAAATATCAAGGTTTGTCTACAACTGAGACATCTGTCAAGGGAAAGTTTTTATTTGAATGGTGTTTCTTTCCACTAAAATTTCTTAATGTCTTTACTGATTTGCATCCTATGGTGTAGGTGACATAGAATAATAAAGAAGAAAGGAAGGAAATCAAGATGCATTTAGGTCATTTTTGTAACAAGTGTTTCTTTTTCCCAGTGAACACTTGCAGCATTTGTAGCACTTTGGTAATATGAGTCTTCATTATCAGAAAAGATCTACAAGCTCAGGATCCTTTTCCCAGTACTCATCTGAACTGGATGCAGAGAAAGAGATTAAGACTAGGATAACCGTACCCTAATATTTTCCCAGGATACTTTCTCAGTTTTCTGAGACTTCTGGCTTAGAAATTTCTGGAGGAAAAAGTGCCTTCTGGATTCTTTCCTTTGTAATGCCCATCTGGTTTCTCTTCCATTATATAATGACTGCTATCTGCAGTTGCCTATGAACATGGTATGTAATGAACTATGCCTTTTTTAAAAATTTTTAACTGTCACTTCCCGATTTTATGTTATTCCTTCTATTTTATTGGAAAGACAGCTGGCAGTTGTCCCTCCTTTCACTGCCTCCATGCTACTTACGACATCGCACACCTTTTATCATATCGGTAACTTCATCTCCAGGCAAAGAACTGGAGCAGTTCCTCAAATGGAGACTGTAAGTGTACTTTGAGAGATATACCCCTGTACTGGAATGAACTGTGTTTGTTGGGGATGTTATAGATTCCCTTTGCAGTAACTGGAGTATATACATACTTGTTTCTACTTTGAAAAGTTTGTCTGCAGTAATCAATTTCTTTGGTAGGGAACCAGTATTGGCTTTCCAAAGTCTTGAGTTATCAGTGTTGCTTGAAGATGCCGTGTTGTTTGATGGAAATGATTCAGCTAAACATAGGTGTCTAGTATGAGATGTCCTAGGTTATCACAGATAACTAGATAGGGTAGCAGAAATGAGATGGGATCTGAAGGGGACCTAAACTTTCTGGAATCTGATCTGGACTTTCTCAAGGCTGGATCCTAGGAGGTGTCAGGTGATATTCACTGCCTCCTTTTAGCCAAATGATTCTTCTCTACATCGCTGAAAGTTAACCCCTCTTTATGTGGTACCCACATAAGGAATGAGACGCTGACTTCCAGGTACTTCAGTTTAAGAAAGTTATCGCCATGTTTTTCACTTACACACACTGATAATTTTTATCCTAATCTATATGAATAAAAAGGGAGCCTCAGTTGTGCTACAAGCAACTGTTTAATGAATCCACATTTGGTTAACATTACTGTCATTTTTTTGGATGTTCTTGTGTGGCTTTATTTGTATGTTCTAATTAAAAGAACTTAGAAGAACTTGGATGTCTTCATTATTTATGCATTTTTTAATTAGAAAATTCAATAGTTAAGAATTGGGGCATGCAAAGATACAGCCATTTCATCTCCTGCTGTGATCTTGTTATATGTCCCAAATTAATTGATAGCTAGCCAAGTTAGAACTTGCATAAAAATGCCTTTAGGAATTAATTCAGGGTGTATTTGCAGGTCAGGTTGATGATTTAATATGTGTCAGCTCTACAAGACCTACATTTGTTCTTGTCATGTGCTGCCAGACATCCTTGTCCTGGAGATAGATACACAATCACTAAAGATCCCGTGATGTGTTTTCCAAAAGAGGAGGTCCAGTCCATTTCCAAAGGCCTTGTAACCTCTGGAGTTAGTCATACCTGTGTCAGGTGGGTGTGCTCTCATTCATCACTACCAAGGCCAAATCCTCTGGAGCCAAGGGAAATCTTTCAACTGAAATGGACAGACAACCATCCAGTCTAGTTGGGTTCTACAGATCACTTCACAGGGGCCGTACACAACTCCCTGTAAATATGTAAACAAATAGAACAATTGTATCCTTGAGAAAAGTGCATTTAAAAAGCAAATATATGATGTCATTTTCTTACAGAACAGACTGTGTCCCATTTTTGTGGTTGTAGGAATGAGAAGTTGCTTACAGCAGTGATTTGAACACTCCTATTTTTTGGCTTCCATGGTTGAGTGAACATTATGAACAGTTCTCTGAGATGCTGCTGTTTAGCTGGAAAGAACAAAGATATGGACAAACGACTTGGTGGGTTGAGTACCCGTTTAGTCCTGGAAGAGTAAAAAGGGGCAAAGGGCTGGGGACTCCCACAGGTTCCCAGTCTTTTCAGGTTCTCAATCTCTTCCTTCACTTGCAGCTTGTGAAAAGGAAACACACTGATAAATATGAAAGACAGCATAACTTCACAGCAGTTTTCCTACCAAGAGCTGAAATAAAATTTTTCATGTTTTCTTTTGTGCTACATCTGAAAACAAGGACGAAAGACCCATTGTTTTTGGTGAAGCCAAGATTTTCACTTGCATTCTCCTTTCAGTGATTCTGTGTAGCACAAATAAGAAATTATGCAAGAATGCCTTGATACTAGGCTTTTTCTATGTATGCAATACTAAATGAATAAGAAACTATACGCAGATGATTGTAACATGTCAGCACTTAAGAACTGATAGAAGTAAGTGACACCCTTGCTCACAGACACAATGCAGAGGCAAAAACTTGAACATACCAAAAAAATTGGGATGCCCATTTTCCCATAAGGAGAGGAGACTCAGAGTAAAGTCTATTGGAGCAAGTCTTGCATCGTGATTACTACTGCTGTATCTGTTGTAAAGAAATATGCAGAGGAGGACTTGATTGTCAATATTTTTTACTGTCAGATCCTTTTCCTTGGTATAATTCTGCTCAGCATATTCTTCTGAGTTCGGCCTTGGGTCAGCTCTTCATGCCATTAAATAAACAGTAAATCCAAGTAACCACCTCTCTTGTGCAAATACATGTGAAAGTGACAACTGAAATTCATTAGGAATTCATGGTCAGGTTCTGAGCTCTGTCACACCACCGGTTTGCACCAGCTGAGAATTTGACCCTAGGACTGGTTTTCTTTTTTTCTTTTTGTATCCTAGATTTGATTAGAAATCCCTTTCTTAAAGCCTCTGTAAAGATATGTTCTTTAATTCTATTTTAAATTCTCAGTGGAATAAGAATGTGTCTAATTTACCCCTGCTGAACAAGAATGCTTTTCAGTGCTGAAACATATTATAGAGCATCTTTAAAACACTTTATGGAGACACTAATGGAATTTTTCTCCTTTCTACCCAGCATTCCTGTTTCTAAAACTTCCAAAATATACCAGCCAGCATAATGCAGAACATGAATTCCTTGAATTCAGGCATCGTTCCTTCCCTTTCACCATGTAAAGCAATTTTATTTTAAAATGTTTCAAAATTTGCAGCTGTGCTACTGTAACAGGATGTTCTTAGTTATGGGAAGCATATGAGCATCTGTATGCTTTCTGACTCAAATTCTTTTAATTCAATTTTAGTGTACACTTGACATGATGAATTCAAGTCATGTAACTATTGAATAAGCATTGAGGAAGATGGATTGAGATAGGGAAAAGTAATGTGTCATCAAATGACACGGTTTTTTCCACCCTATCTCAGTGACAAGGACACAAAAGAAAGGGGATGAATTAGTCTGAGCAAATATATTTAGAGACTTGTATTCTGGTATCTATTGCATTGCTCCCAATTTTAATTCAGACTGTCAAGGAAGCATTTGGGTACTGAAATGACGATTTACAGGGAAGAGGTAAGAGCACTAGGGGGGAGCTATGAAAAATGGTGCTCTTGGTGACCTTTCTGTAATGTTTTATGCTCATTGGAGTTGGCAGTGTTACTTCTGTCGAGGTTTCCTTTGAGACGATTACAGATGAAGGACAATCCCACAATAAGAATGCTTTCAACAGCCAGGAAAGTCTCATTCTTTTTTCAGCGATGAAATTTGCATATGATCTTGGGCTAAACACATATCAGGGCTTGAGGCACAGTCACAGGCGAGGTGGGGAGTGAATTAGCGCAGCTTAATGAGCACTACAGTGGCCTGGAGATGGCTGGTCATGTTTGCGCTTTTGGCTGCCCCAAAGCTGACATGAACATGTCAGCTCCAGCCCCCAGGAAGCGGTTGGTAGAAGCAAAGTGCCTGTTTAGTGCACTGTCACTGCTGAACAATCATCTGTGATGCTGTGGTAAACAATAGCTATGAATTGTGACAATGCAGATTATAATATATTGTCAAAATAGTTACCCATTGTTTTTAAAATTAAACTGACAGAAATATAGTTAAATTCATTCTGATTTATTAATGACTCAACAGCACACTTCAGTTCCAGTAAGTGGGGAGTCAGACAACCACATATTTCATCCTTTGTGGGACTGGGGTCTGAATTCTGGTTCAAGGAAGAGCCTGGCTATTAAATATTCCTCTTTAGTACCTAGTGCTGCTATAAATCCTTCCTGTGTTGGTTAGTTAAATGGTATTTTATATTCCTGATATATTGATTAAGAGACTAAATTAAATAGCTTCAGTTAGATTAGCATTGTCTTCTGGGAGCAGTTGAGCAGTGAAGGCTGAATGACCTCTTCTGGAGATGCTGAGGACCCCCCATTGGTCTGCAAAGGAGGTTTGTGATGCATATGTCATGAACAAAAGAGCCTGCCCTATGCGCTTCAAAGTTTATATGGAAAAGCTTCATAACAGGGAAAATGTAATAGGGTAAGAGCATGAATCTTCACATAGTTTCTGCTTCCGGAGGCTTCAGGAAATCAGTCATGATATAGAAGATAACTATTGATGGTAATGTATGACCACTGTCAAGAAACTTACTCTCTCAACAGCTTTTTCCACTGTGAATTGCACTGATTGCATTTCTGAATGTGATGAGGCTTCATCTGTGTTTTGCAAAATGCTTTGCAGTCCTTCCCGGAGATGTATGAAGTGTTACTGTATTGTCCTGTTACTTGCAGGACATACTGTTGCTTAGTAAAAATTTGTCCTTTTGCTCACAACAGCTTTCACTCATGGCCTCTATTCACCGACAGCAGAAGTGGCCTGATTCGAATGCGTGCTTGGCTCAGATCATGCTTTCCCAGTGATTTTTTTCTGTACCAGGTCCAGCTATTGTTTTGAACTGGACTTCTCATGCCCTTTTGAATCTGTTGGGCTTTTTGTTTTGTTCTGTTTTAACAGTGACTGATGGGAGGTTTCAACAAAGCTATTCACAGCAATCATTTCCAGTTTTCCTTTGCCTGCTGCTGTTCCTCAGCATATATCCAGGAGACCTTTTTGAGAAAGTACCTCTGCCAAGATGCACATCTACATGCAAACAATATCCGGCTAGAGGGCTACCCCCAGTCAGAGCTTTTCCGTGTAGCTTTCAAGAAACTTATTTTAATGCATGTGAATTGGGATATTACCTGGACTGAACATGTCACAAATTTCTCCCCAACCCTTTGACTGTATCTCAAATCATAGCTCATAAGCCAAATCTATCACTCCACATAGTTATTTTCAAGATATTTACATAGGTCAAACCAAACCAAATTGGTCCCTGTCAAAAACTATTTTTTGTTATTTTTAAAAAAAGGTAAATAACTCAGTATATCTTGTGTACTATCCAGATAACGAAAGTTGTAAGAAAAACTGATTTTTTGTCCAGAAAAGATGCAGAAAAAATTAGACTTGTAACAGTGAAAAGCCACATTCTTGACCAAGAAATAAAAATTAAAATATGACTGGTATGTTCAAAGTTGAATCAGGACTTTAGATATATACTGCATTGAATGGACATGTATCTGAATCTTCAAGATGGCTTTGGAAATTTCATCCTCATAATATATACTGTACCTCTTACCTTTTTATGCATCTCTTTGAGGATGTCATGTCTCAGGTACAGCATGTTGCTGAAATATTAGATGTAAGGGTAGGAGAAAACAGATCTAAATCATTGTCAAGGAAGAGACCACACTAGAAGTATGATGCATTTGCATCCAGTGCAGTGCTCACATCCTTTGTGACCTGCTTTGCCCTAAATTACAACCCTTGCCCTTTGACAAATCACTTAGTGCCATGGGACTAAGGTGAGGATGGAGAATGGCTTTCTGAACACAAATTATTATACAGCAGAGTTATCCTAGAAGCTCACTATTAAGATGCAAATCCATAGGCAAGAGGCCTTTGTTGAGTCCTTAAAATTTCAGTTGTCTGCTAAGGCAAAAAACAGGGATAAAACACACTTGAGGAGAAGTTGTGTTAGTTGAAAGCCATGTGTTGTCAAGTCAAAATGAGTAAACGCCCCCCCACCACCCCCCCCCGCCAACATCTGAAAGTTTAAGAGTGAAAAATGTCATGTACTCATCTAGAAAAACCCTGCACTCTGCAAAAGCTGCATTTAACAGCTGACGAGTGATAACCTCCCTCCCTCCCTCCCTCTCTCTCTCTGGGCTTGTTATGCTATCAGATACTTTTCTGTACCTCCCATGATGATATACATCATCATCTCTTACTTAGGATAGCGATTTTGTCAGAACATATATGGCACTTCAACAGCACCATTGTGCTCTGAAGAAGTTCATAGCACTGTCTTGGATTCTCCCCACCACACGCTGCTTCAGCAGCAGCTGTGAAGTGTAATGGATGAGTTTGTGCTGTGGGGGGACCTGCGCAAGCATTCAGCTGGGCTTGGCTCATCACAGAGGAAAACGTCAGGTCTCGTTCCTCCACCTCAGCCTCTCACCCACCTTTCACACCGAGATGCCTAGTTTGTTCCTTCCCATAGCATCCCTCAGACCTCTATCATCTGTCCCATTTATCTCACTGCACCTGCAGAAATGTATTTCCTTTTTTGTTTGGGTTCACTTTTCATGCAGATGGTTCAGTGTTTACAAACTTTCACAGATGTCTCCGCTGAGGGATTCCCTCTGTTGCCCCACTGTAGTTTTCTAAGCTGGGCGAGGTAGTCTGTATTTGAGTATTTTTTTCTATGTTGAGTTCTGTGTTATCCTAAGGACTGTCCCCAAGACGTTTGAGAAAGCAATGTACCCCTGTGCAGTTTCCATCACGACCAATTGCCCCATGTGTTTCCTGTCCACTATTATGCCGGATCAACTCTCTGAGGACTTTGCTGTTCCTATTAGTGGCAAATGCTGAAAAGTTGCCTGAGTGACATAACTTGATTTGCTGAGGAAGCTGGTAAAAATTGGAGTCATGTCTATTACTGAGACCATCCATCCTCTTTAATTTTATGAGGCAGTGGCGTTTGGTTGTCAGCCTGTTTTATAAGAGTGTTCATGCCAAGGATGCTGGCTTGGTGTAGGCTACAATAATTGATTTAAATACCTCTTGATTTTTGTGGAAATAGAAAACAGACTTCTTGGAAGGCATGTAGTGTCAAGTAAAAATCAGGGACTTCAGAGTTTTTAGCTTTTCAGAGCCCTCTTCTGCTTGCAGGAAGGTTTTGTCACTTTCCTGCTAAGTAGCAATGGAAGTTAATCATAAAGAATACCAGGAAATGATGGGAAAGCCTGCTTTCATGCAGTACCACTAATAGACATGAAGGTCCATCCACACAATGAGACAAAAAAACCCTCCAAGGTGAACTTTTAATTTCTATCAGTAACAAAGTTCACAATAACATGAACAGCACCATATGAGGCTGAAGTGGTCGGTGGGAGGCCCTGGACAGTCACAACAAAGTGCCTGCCACATAGAATGCTTTCAGGGTCCGGGGTTTGTTCCTGCTCTGTCTGTATGGAGGTTGGTTTTCAGAGTTACTGATCCGAGCTTTCACCTGTAGATTTTGGCACCTGCAACCAGTCTGATGGCTTGAGCATTTCGACACCTTTATCTTAAAGCTGTCTTGGGGATTTTGTGCTGGTGGCAAATATTGAACAGTTATTTAACTGCATCATTCCAGTGGAACTAAACCCCCAAATTTTAAAGTATGGTTTTGTTTTGTTTTTTTCACATGAGCCCTCTCTCTCTGATCCTGGTAATGCCCGCATGTATCAGGATTCCCACCCTAGACACCCATTTCGGCTCACCTCCCATGTTTTTTCATTGGGCACGTGGCAGCTGATGTGGCAGGGATGCCCTGTGTAGGGACATGGCGTGCTCTGACCGGTTCGCTTGTGTCATGTGCTGCATGACCAGCTGGTGGCTACATGCCTCTGCAACGCAATTTCAGCAGAAGAATTCCCACTGCAGCTTTTCCTTACTGGAGGCACTCCTTCCTTCTGCAGACTGGCTGTCAGAAAGCGTGTGGGAATGTCTGTCTTTAACAATCTCTTTCCCATCTTTAAATCTGTTGGAAATTGGAAGAAAGTTGAAAATGCATTGGGAGAAAAGGATGGAGGAGTGTCTGGCAGACACCATATAATCTTTGATTTCACATGAAAGCAGGCTAAGAAGTGGGGATGTGCTAATGGCAACAAAGAGGCTGGTTTCATTGTACAAAATATAAAAACAAAGACAAATTTGTTAAGCACAGGTATGGGAATTTTTTTTTTTCTTGTAAAGGTTTGCAGTCATCACAACTTTTTTATATTTATTTTTCTTTCTTTGTGTATTGTTCCTTGGCTCTAGTCCATTTCCTTTTTAAGACAAACAAGTTCATAGTGGCTCAGCTTTGCAGCAGTTATACTGCTCCTTTATTTTAGTAGAAAACAGACACATCATTGCACAAGATGGCTTAGAAAAACAGCACTGGACTTTGCTGTAGACATGAGTACTGCTGCCTCACCAGTCAGAAACTAGAAGCCTGATTCAAACATACTGCAAAAGGAGGTTGCAGTGTGAATGGAGCTGGTGAAAAAATTTCAATCATAAAAAGCATCAATGCAAAACTCTCCTCTAATGCCTTGAGAACCAAAGTTAACAGCATTAACGTGCTCCAGCCTTTGGCTTTGCTTCAGTATCAGCCCAGGCCTACAGTCTCTCTGCTGTCCTGGTGAAAGCAAAGCCGAATGTCACCTTCTGATTTTTCTTGTCTTTCCCTCTTGATAGCTGTCCTTTCAGTGCAGGCCTAACCCAATTCTGCTTAGTTTGTAAAGCTTGACAGGATCACCACTCAAGGTGTTGAGGTTTTAAGGTGCATTCATTTTTCATTTCAAATTCTGCCTCTCAAGCTGTCTATAGTTTGGCATTTAGGCTACATATACTGCTGTAGCTGGTGAGCTGAGCAGAAAAGAAAGAGAAGATGATAAATGAGTTAATACTGAGTTTGTCACAAGGCCATTTGCTGCATGAATTAAAACACAAATTGGCCTATGGGTTTAGAGTTTACCAGCCCTGCTACAAAATACGTTAGTGCAGAAATCTGGTGATAGTGTGTTTGAAGGTCTATTTTTCTTAAAGCTAGGCAACTTGGCTGTCCTCTCTCTCACTCTGGCACAAAGTCAAAAGAACAGAGAAGAAGACTATGCTCGTTTGAGTGATATTTTAAAAGGGGAGTGTCATACATGCATTAAATTAATCTCTTTGGGTCAGGGGAGCTGTCTGCTCAGCAGCGTCTGTCCGTAAAGTATTATGTACTTGTGGTCTCATTTCCTGAGATCTAATTTATTTTTATGCTAAAGGGTGCTCTTAGCTGGCCTCCTCTCATTCTGGTAGTCACAGCTACCACTGCTATTAATTAAAGTAATACCTGACTCCTTGCTAGAGAGCAGGACCGCATGCCATGAGAACAGTACATTCCTACAACTCAAAACATCTCCTATCATGAAAAACTGAGAGCAACACAGACCTGTAGGAGAAAGGATTTAACGTGGAAAAAGACGAGGTCGTGTACTAAATGCCGCATTAACCTCCATTTTCTATCTTAATTTGACGTGGTGTGTTCATGTTGCCTTCAGCTAAGAGGGCAACTTACCTTTCACTCTCTCTCTTGCAGCCTGCAGACATCAGGTCTGGGTTCATGAGGTTTGTGCTCCATCACAGCATCCTTCCCTCTCAGAAACAGAGTCTCTGTAGGGCTGCACTTCTTGGCCGTCATCTATCTCTGGTTGGTGACTATATGTCTTTTTCTTCCTTTGACAGCCTCTTCAAAACAAATCATTATCTTTTCACCCATAGCAAACTGAATAATGAGGAAAGGAGCACAGAACTGTGTGTATATTTGGCTAATGCAAATCATAAATGTCCTAATAAAGTCTCATAAATCCCAGTCAGCCAATTAACCTCCATCTCAGTGCGTGAGACAGTATGTAATGACACATTCTTACCTCTTCTTCTGCATGTCTCCTGGGCTCCATGTGCCTGCACAGCATCCACCAACTTCCCTTCAGGGCAGCTGTGGTAAAGCATTCCCTATGATCCCTGCTGTAAGCATGGGAAGAGCAGACTGTGAAGGGCAGCAAGTAGCTTTCCATGAACTACACCCCCTCCTTATTTCACTGGGGAAACTCATGGCTGTTCATTTAACTTTGCCATGTTACATTTCTTTTATTGTGATTTAAATTTACCCGGCCATCTTGGGCAGTATGCATACAGATAAATTAAAATGCTTGTCGTACTGATAAAAATAGTATGCAGAGCTTCCTTGGTCTCCAGGCTGCCTGTTAAGTTGTGGAGTGTGTTACTAGTCATGGTTCATTTATCTTGCTTACCCTGCCAGAAGGTCAGGGAATACCGCCTTTATCTTACAGACGGGAAACTGAAACAGAGTGGATAAAGCCTTGATCTTCAAAGGTATGTAGGAGAAATGGGATCCAGAGGAAAGTAGGCATTTAAACTGTAAGCAGATTCTTAAATAACCTTGAAGCTCTGGGCCTATGGGATTTCTCAAAGTCATGCGAGGAAGGCTGAGGATGAGCAGGGAGCTGACCCCAAATTTCTATATGCTTTGTAGTGATCCCAGATTTCACTACATCCAGTTATGCATAGGCAAAGGTAAGTGGCTATTCAAGTGCTAAATATTCTTTTCTCCTGAGTGAGCTCATGAGGAGCTTTGCCCTTGTCAGCTGCAAACGTGAAGATTAAGCCCACAGAAAGATGTGGTACTTTTTTATATGTCACCCTGAGAAGTTTCCTAAGAAGTAGATCAGAGAAAGAGGCTCTCCTGTCTTGAAAGGCAGGTTTCAGCTGTGGTTTTTACCTCCTGTTTGGGTGTTTCATCTCTGAAAAATTGCCCAAATCTATCAAAGATACGAGATCTTATTCTCCCACAGTTCTATGTTAAACTTACACCATCCTCTGCTGCTTCTACTGTGTTACAGTGATTTTCATTCAGCCCATTCCCCATGCTACTGAACAAGTGACAAATCAGAGATCCAGAAAGATTTGTCTCCTTGGTTCCTATTTCTTGACACTAGGATTTGTTTGCAAGCACTCAAAAGCAGAAAGACAACTGCTATTGTTCTCAGAGCCTCTCATTTTGGTAACAAGACAGTGTAGAAGATGAAGGAAAGGAGCTCTGTCTCACCCCTGGAAGGGCTGGATATTGGGGCTGTGAATTCTAGCTGTAGAATGAATGAGGCAGGGGACAACAAGATTACATGGTTAACCAGAGGATTGCCCATGCACACACCTGATCCTGATTCAGCCTTAAATCATACCTTCATTTAAGACTGATAGATTGTGCCTTGCCCAAAGCGGTCTTTTTTAATGGGGTGTGCAACACGTGAGGCTTGGGGTTCCTCTGAGGAAAGGTCAAGTGCTGGTATCGTCAGCTGAAGTCTGTGGGACCTGGTGACAAGATTTATGAAGCTGAAGTTACTGGCGAGTTAAATATATGAAAATCAAGTTTTTTTAGTTATAATTGTGGTGTTGCCAGACTGTGCCTGTGTGTGCATACCCACTCTACTTAAGGCATTCATTTCTCCAGCAGTCCAGGAACTTGTCAGCTAGTCATTTGTGAAGATGAGAGAATGAGCTGGTTTAAGACAATGGACTGACTGGAAACTATGTGTTAACTGACCCTTCACCATTAAGTACTGACTGATGGCTACAGGAGCCATCCAGGTGGGAACTTGGGACCGTTATAAAGATTTCCCCAGCAGCTCCTGCTGTGCTTTAATGTGTTGCTTAACATCCTGGTTGGAATGACCAGACGGGAGATTCCCTCAGGCACTGAAATTGTGTTTAGGTAAGACATATGTAAACAGTAAACAGAAACTATTCCTGCAGGTGCAGAATTGGTTACATGGGACAGTCTTTTTAGTGTAGTTATTTAAGAGACGATTTATATGTAGTTATGGATATATCAGTAGCGATAAATTATGTTTGTTGGGGTGGTCACGTAGGAGCACAGGCCAGCTGGAATGTAGGGACTGACCAGAAGAGCTTTTCCCAATCCAGCTGAAGATGTTGCTGCAAGGGTATTCACAACAGATACCCATTGTCACTGGACAGCAAGCAACTGCCCCTGTTTGAGAGATGTGATCCTTCAGCTGAGTGCTACCCTGTGCCAAGATCCCAATAAGCTGGTTCTCCTTTGCAATAAACAGGCTGTCCATGAGTGTCTGTGCAACAAACTGTGGACAGAAGTGCTACAAAAACATCAAGTGTTCAGAACGACCAATCCATAGGCATAACAAACTGAGCTGTCCAATTTAACAATATGTCCAACAGCATCTCTCTCAACCCCAGTTCTTCATATTGAAAATGACGATATTAATATTCTTGAAGTCTTATGAAGATCAGTTCCCTTCGAAGCACACAAGGACAACCATGATGCACTCTGAGAAAAGTGAATAATGAATTCAAACTACGCAGGGTTTGAATGGGTCATGACAAAAATGGTACAGGTACCATTAAACAGTGCCATTAAATTGGTGTTTTGAATAGCTACCTGGTCAGCGTACATTGTGTCCTGTACACAATGAATAAGGTAGGGGCCCAGTGGGAAAACTAGGCCGTGATTATGCAGATGAAGGCTATCATAGTACCCATGAAGAAAGAATATAGAATGAAATGGAATGGAAGGTTCCATTTTTAGTATTTTCTTGACTGCTGAATGCATTTATCCTAAAACTTACTATTGTGTCATATACATTTATGTACACGCGTGGTAATAAAAATCAGTTCATTAGGACTAAAAAGCTCATTTACAATATCCCCTTAGAGCTTCTTGATGAAATAGTTTGTGTCCCATGAGACTAGCTTTATAAGTGGAACATTTCTTTTTCTTTTCATAAAGCTTTACCATGACCCATGCAATAACAAACACTGCACTACACCAGTATGTGTTTGTGTTTACTCTGCTTGAGATTCCCCATCAGCCATCACCACTGTTAATAATTCTGTCATCAAAGTTGAGATTGCCATGGGAAGCATATAGACAAAGTTAAACAAACAAAGTGAAGGACTAAGGAAAAATAAGCAACTTGCATCATGGAAATCTGTGTCCCTGCAGTGTCCTAACAGCATACCAGCATATGGAAAAATTGCCAAGAAAGGAATTAAGGAACTTCAGAGTTCCATGGAGAAGAACCCAGGCAGGCAGACATCACTGAAATGGAGATTTTTTTCCTTGTGGATCCAGATCTTCGCTTTTTCTGAGCTCATTTCTAGCTTTCTTCATTCAGTGTGACTCTTCTCAGTCCTGATGTATTTCCATTTGGGCCATTCCATGCTTCTAGAGTTACTTTGGCAGGATTTTATCTGAGCTGGTATCTCTGTAATAGCTGAGGAAAATGAAACCCAGCACAAAAAGTGATGCTAATGTCAAGCTTGATTTTAGAATCAAGTGGAGATACCCATCTCAAGCAGGCAAGAATCAGGCCCATAGTCTGTAGGTTGCTGTTACTGTGGGAAAATGAGAAAAGGAAGAACCATCCCAGATATATTCAGGAGCACCATGGCATTGCACAGTTCAGGATTAACAATAAGATATTTGTAGGTATCACTGGATTACTGATGAGTTACAGCTTGCCTGTTTTTTTACAGTTAATCCTGAAAGATAAGAAGGGTTGTATTGTCATTTCTCTGTAAATATGCTATGGAGGTCCCGTACAATGGCAGCTGAGGACTCTTTCTCGTGCAATAGGTGCTATATAAAAACAGCAGTGAACCTGCTTTTCAAGTGAAGAACAGGGCACCAACAGGAATGTGCATTCCTGCATGTGCAACACAGAACATCTCAGAGGGAGACACTTTGTTGTATCAGGCTGTTTGTGACTGCTTTGTTCTCTGGTTTACCCCAGAGAAGGAGGCTACAGAGAAAGTATCATAGAATCATAGAATGGTTTGGGTTGGAAGGGACCGTAAAGATCATCTAGTTCCAGCCACCTGCCATGGGCAGGGACACCCTCCGCTTTGTTGCTCAAAGCCTCATCCAGCCTGGCCTTGAAGACAGCCAGGGATGGAGCATCCACAGCTTCTCTGGGCATCCTGTCCCAGTGCCTCACAACCCCCTCCATGAAGAATTTTTTCCTGATGTCTAATCTAAATCTACCCACTTTCAATTTAAACCTGTTACCCCTTGTCCTATCACTACATGCCCTTGTAAAAAGCCACACACACACACACACACCCTAGCTTCCTTGTAGGACCGCTTGTGGGCTCCCAGTAGAAGTAAAGAAGGTCAGATGTGTTACAAGTGACATGTCCTTGCACAAGATATTTCTGAGACTGGTGATGCTCTTTGTCCGTCACCAATCACGTAATGGGAGTGAGAGCCTGGTGCAGGATGGCTTCCAGAGATGTCTGGCTAGAGACATATTCCCCTTTTAAAGCATCATGTCATTGGCTTGATAGTGGCAATCTTCTTGAGTGATGTGTCCAAGATTTATGCTGAAATGCCAGCCAACACATGTAAGTACCTGGCCCTGCGGCAGATAATCCTTGGTCTTTTCCCCTGTCCCCTGAGAATGCCAATGGATTTGGCATCATTATATTGCGTTGATAAAGTCTCTTACACGTTACATTATATGAAGTTAATCTTACATTATATTAATATAAACTTAATTTGCACTTATTCGAATGAGGCTTGCTGAGGAATGGGAGGGCTGTGTGCTAGATGTGAAGAGAAAGACTGGGCAGGTACGGACTTTCAACCCTTCTTTGGTAGGTTGGGTCCTGGTGAGTGCAAGAAAAGGAACAAAGCAGAAGAGAGCGAGCTGTCTGACATTACATTTGCCCATCATCCTTTATCTAAGCAGGCTGAAGCCTGCCAGTTACAGCCAGAAGTCAGAACAAGATTCCTAGCTGGAGCTGTGTATTTAAATTAGCTGCTGCTCACCTGGTGGCTGAGCTGGTGTGTGACATAAAACAAGTTTTTTAGTTGGATTTTTGAAACCTGATATTTTATAGGGAGTAATCTCCTGTTTTAGTAATTTTCTTTGTCTGAGTTCAGGTGCAGGCTGTCTTTAGGTAAATATCTCTTATGACAGGAACATTTAATCTGGTATGTGCCAGATCTGGAGCTACCACACACCAATACTGCTCAGTTGCAGCCATGAATTGTTCTGATTTATTTCAGCAGCAGATACTCACTAACTCAGGAAAAAGGGGGATATAAAAAAAAGAGAACAGAGAAAGTGCAAAATAAAGGTCAAACTGGCAGTTTGTTGGTTTAATTAATGTCAGTTATTAATCCACATTTTGGCCCCACTTACACTGGTGTGGCTGGACTGTGCTAGTTTACAGGCGGTTATTAGAAAATCTTTGGCTAAGCTTAGTGAAGCTGATGGAAAAGCTTGCCTCATTTTAAGTGAGCCTGACAGTAGACACAGCATCACTGAATGGTTTCTAAGAAATACAGACCCTTGTGAATGTTTTCCTCCTGCTGTGCAGGAGACATGTCTCAGGGCTGTTGTTGATGCCTTTGTTCCATCACGAAGCTCCTCTGTCAGCCTCAGTGCTGTCAGAACCTTCTTGCAGGGAGGATTCCAGCTCCGGCAAGTGATTCCCGTTTCTTTTATTTTTAGCATCAAGATGTCTTTTATTCTGGCTGAAGGACAAAATCTCTTTTCACTGGGGCTGCTTGAACAGCAGAAATGAGTGGCTATTAAAAGAAGTATTACTGTAAAATAGGATAATAACCTAGTTATTTTGCATTTCTAAGTCATTTTTTGCATTGATATTTCCTTTCCTACGATGCACACCAATTAAAAGCCAGCGAGCAATAAAAAAAGCAGTCTGTGCAATAATCTGACAAAGAATCATGAGCTGTGAAAGAATTATTTTGTTGCATTAATGTGAAGATCCGTAGCGAATTCTTACAAAGCAGACATTGTCCTGGACTATTACTACAAATGTCCTTTAAGTCTCTGAAATGTCTTGTATATTTTAATGCCTTTTTTGTACAGAAAAACATGGGTGACACATTCAAGGACAGCTACTGTTCTTGCCTGTCCCCTGAATGCTTCTTCAGTGTCCTCCATAGTTCTACTTCCGCATAGGTATGAGAGCTATGTAAGGCTCTCTTATCCCTGATGCGATAGATCACATTATTGACAATACATGAGTATTCCTCCAGAGAGGTAGGGGTTGTTGTCTGGAGGGTGGAAAATTGACTAGGAACAAGGATATAATGATATTCTCTCCTAATTGTTGCAGAATGGTGCATTTCAGTGCCCCGGGGTTACTGGGAAGGTTGGGACAACCCTCAGTCAAGCTGCTTAGGAAATATCATCAGAAACCAGCTGTAGCTGTACTACAGATTTGAATGCAGGAATGGAAGAGGACAGATGAAGCTTGTAAACAGAGAAGGCAGTCATTATGCTAACTTGATTGTAGTTAATTAAAAAGGGATATTAGCTGATTGGATTACAGGGGATGGAGCAGAATGACCCTTTGTTCATGCCTGTGCTTACATCAGTAGGATTCTCTGGTCTGTCCAAGAGCGTTCCTGCATTATCCTCATTCTTGTTTCTTCTCATTTGCTTTCAGGGACAGATGCTCCCATGCAGTCTGCTCACCAGTGTAGCATGCCAAACGCCCCAATAGCAGTTGTGCCAGGCTAGCTAGCGCTCCTGTTGCTCTGCTGTCAGGACGTGGTAGGGAGAAGCTGCCACAGCACAGTGCTGTGCTCCCTGACTGTTCTTAGCGGGTGTGCAGTCTGTTGGCTGCTCTAATTGGAGCTCGGACTACAGAATCAAGAAACCATATTCAGCACTTATCAACAGCGTGCTAAGCAAGGCCTTTATTTCTTCCATGTTGTTTGACATTCTCAGTTTCCATGAACAGAATCTCTGCAAGTTTCTCTTTCAAACTTTAAAGAATAGCTAGCTAGAAGTACTGTGTGCCCACCAGATGTGAGACAATACATACATTTATAGTCATTCAAGTAACAAAGTAGCAATAGCAGAGTATGCCTTTGAGAACTGAACCCAGGAAAGGCTGAAACAAAGCTTTGTATTCCTTCATATAAAACAACAGGATGCCATAACGTAATCTCTTTAGTTCTTGACCTGTGAAAGCACAGCTCTTAGAAATGCAGTCTTAAGTGTGTATTAATTGTTTTGCCTTTGGTGAGACTGAGGTTTTAATGATTTGCCATGGTTACCTCATACTTTAAATTCAGATCGGAGTGGCAGACAGACAAGACTTCCAGAGCAGGTTGCAATATTAGGAAGCCTGGAGAGCTGCATACATGGTGGGCAAGTAGAGAGGAATGTCAAGTCTTTATCTGCAAAGAGATGAGCTAGGTGAGTCTATTTCCAGATTTTCTAGCTGGCCATGCCCCTCTCATTCTGTTAAGCAGGCAGACATCAAATCACAGTGTTTGCACTCGAAGCTGTTCGGTTCAATAGTCATTTGAAAACAGGGTGACCAGTTTCTCAAAGGACAGAGGAGCAATATGAAAAAAACATATGGCTTAACGTATTAATTAAGGAACCGTCTCACAGCATTTCCTGGAGTGGAACCACGCTATGACATCATAAACAATCATTTGTTAAAAGCATTACATTTACCTGATTTGGTGTCCCTGTCCATTAAAGTCACAGAGCATTAGTGCAGATGTCATCTCACCCATCTTCAGGTCTTTGATAGGTAGGTCCCTAATCTGCACTACACATCTTCACCACTCAGGGTGGTGAGGCCCTGGAACAGGTTGCCCAGGGAAGTTGTGGATGCCTCATCCCTGGCTGTTTTCAAGGCCAGGCTGGATGAGGCTTTGAGCAACCTGGTCTTGTGGAAGGTGTCCCTGCGCATGGCAGGGTGTTGGGACCAGATAGGCTTTAAGGTCCCTTCCAGCCCAAACCGTTCTGTGATTCTGATTCTATGATCTGGACTCATGGTATAACCATAGAAAGAGAACAGTGCTTCTGGAAGACTGTGATCTCAAGACAGGTGTCTAACACAGTGGAACAAATTGTCTTATGTGGATGCCTTTCTCCATAAGCTGCAATTAGTGGTGTAAAAGAGGACTTTTAGACACCCAGATGAAATTTGCCTGACAAAATCTTGAGGTATCTGTGATGTGGGACCTGCTTGTAAGATTTAATTGAGGCTTTCTTTATTGTGAATGCAGGTAAGGTGTGCCATTAGATTGTATTACTATAATAATAGTATACAATCTCAGAGTGCATGCACTCTGAGAACCGTTGATAGGCAGAATGGTTCTCAGAGTGCCTGCAAAAATCAAGACTTGAGGATGCAAAACCATGATTTTTTATTTTTAGATCACAAATATATATTCATTACCTCTTAATTTTAAGACGCCTGGTTATCCAGATAAGCCTAGAAAGTTTACTTTTATCCAGGGTTCTGGAAATGCAGAAGAAAAAAAATCCCTTTTAATCACAAAGGATCAGGAGCTGCTACAGAAGGAAAACCTTTGATATAGTAAGAATTCAAATATGGTCTGGTTAAGGGAATCTCAGTCAGTCTCCAGAGGTTCAGCTGGTATTGTGGTTAGAAATGCAAGATGGCTAGTAACATTACTCCTTTGAATTATGGTAGATTAGACTGATAACAGCATACCCTGTTTTCACAAAGTAGGGCAGACACACTGCAAACTAGGACTATTTACCAGTAGATTTTTGGCTGCCCTAGGCCAAGTGAATAGCAGCAGACTTTCTAGTCAGAAAATAGGGCACTCTGGCTGTCGGGAGTCATATGGCCTACTGACAGCCGTTTTGTTTGAAAGGAGATCCCAAGCACTAATAATCGCTGGGCAGAGAATGGATTGAGAGCAGACCTGAGAAGGACTTGGGGTGTTGCTTGATGGGAAGCTGGATATGAGCCAGCAGTGTGTGCTGGCAGCCCAGAAAGCCAACCATATGCAGGTCTGCAACAAAACAAGCATGACCAGCAGGTTGAGGGAGGGAATACTCCCACTCTACTCTGCTCTTTTGAGACCTCACCTGGAGTACTGCGTCCAGATGTGGGGTCCCCAACATAAGAAGGATATTGACCAGTTGGAGCAAGTCCAGAGGAGGCCATGAAGATGATCAGAGGGCTGGAGCACCTCTCCTGTGAAGAAAGGCTGAGAGAGTTGGGGTTGTTCAGCCTGGAGAAGAGAAGGCTCCCGGGACATCTCATAGCAGCCTTCCAGTACCTGAAGGGGGCCTACAAGGAAGCTGGTGGGGGGGGGGGGGACGACACTTTTTACAAGGGTCTGTAGTGAGAGGACAAAGGGTAGCAGGTTTAAATTGAAAGCAGGGAGATTTAGATTAGATATCAGGAAGAAATTCTTCATGGAGAGGGTGGTGAGGCACTGGAACAGGTTGCCCAGAGAAGCTGTGGATGCCCCATCCCTGGGTGTCTTCAAGGCCAGACTGGATGAGGCTTTGAGCAACCTGGTCTAGTGGAGGGTGTCCCTGCCCATGGCAGGGGGGTTGGAACTGGATGATCTTTAAGGTCCCTTCCAACCCAAACTATTTATTGTTCCAGGATTCTGTGTTGATCCAAAGAGCAATACAGACAAGGGAGACTGTGGAAATCTGGATTGAAAATAAGATTTATTTCAAAAGTGTTTTTTCCTTTCTTCTTTTTAATTTGTTGCATTTTGAAGAAGATATCCTCAAACTTTCTGTTTTATATGTATTGGTGCCTATTCAGGTTAAAAACACCATTTAGTTGCAAACCCATTGAGTGAATACTCATTGCTTTGGTGCCTGGAGAGGTTTTTGTCCCATCTGCAAGGTCATATTGAGAATTATTCCAGAAATATCTCTCTCCCTTTGGTGGGAAAGTGAAGATAGTGATGAAAGGATTAATGTACAAAGCCTTGCTGCACTGCTTTCTATTCTACTCAATCTCTCGTGGTCAGTAGTGCCAATAATGCTGCATGCTTTGGTTTCTGCTAGGTCTTCTCCAAGTTTGCCATTGTTTAGGGCTTTTACAGTCTGTCTAAAAGTACATCAGGTTGATGCCATATGTTCTGAAATGGGAAGAAATGAACATGGAAAAACCATTTCCGTAAGAAGATTTAAATTCAATAAATGTGTTGATTTTATATTTTAAAGTTCAGCTGTAGGCAAGGACCTTGGGAGGACAACATTAGAAAAATAAAATCATCTAGTATGAGCAGAATGTTAAGGGTTTCACTTGCAAACCCTACCTCCATAGGAAAGGTTGCTCTTCTTTCACTTGCTTACATTTTGCCAAGAAGCTGACACATCTAAATAATATATTTTACTGGTGAATGCTGTAATTGGAAGTAGATTAGATAAGAGTGGGTTTTGGTGCATGACTGTACACTAGATGACCCCTCAAAGACCTTTCCAGTCCTATTTTTTATGATTTTCCTTGTAGAAGGTATTGGAAAGTGTAAGCAATTTGACTGAAGGCTCTCATAAAAACCTTAGCTTTCTGAAGTTCAATTTCTTGACTGTCCACAGGCATAGAAATTTGGACCAAATGTAGAACCTGAAGGTGGGAGTGAGTGAGGATGGGTATAGACCTGTTTAGCTATCTAAATTCATATATCTGTTTTCCACAAGTATAAGTCATCAAGGATGTGCCCTATGTTACCCCACTAAGTCTTGAAAAAAGAAGTTCCTGCAATTCACTGAGGAGTAGAAAGCAATAATGGATGTCATTATTTAATAATATTCAACTTGAGATTCTTTTGTTTAGGTTATTTGTTGGGGTTTTTTGGTGTTTTTCCTTTTTTTAGCAATTTTTTTTTCTT
This sequence comes from Rhynochetos jubatus, assembly GCA_027574665.1. Classification (NCBI taxonomy): domain Eukaryota; kingdom Metazoa; phylum Chordata; class Aves; order Eurypygiformes; family Rhynochetidae; genus Rhynochetos; species Rhynochetos jubatus. The sequence continues at coordinate 10,296,258 of CM050648.1, read as the reverse complement.
CAGTTGAAATAAGTAAAATTACTTTGTACATTTTATTTTATCCTCATGGCTATGACAACCAACCTGTCTATACTTACCTACCCCCCATCCAAACCTTGTGGTTTATTGCTTTTGAGAAATAGTCTAGGAGTTTTCCCGGGAGTGAAGTTACTGTCATACAAAACTGCGAGGTCAGACATTTGACAGCTCTCAGAATTCAGTCCTTAGGATGTTGTGGCCTATAAATAAGTGCTAGAAACATCTTTTTTGCTTGTGTGATTAGCAATTTCAGGAAGAACTGCAGCTTTCCACCTTCCTTGCAGACGTTGCCTCACAGAGGGGACAGTGGCTGTATTTTCCTTTAATGTTTTGTGAGTTATGTGCCATGCTTCTAGTGACAGAAGAATAATGCCTTCAAATGTCTGTGGCCATGAATCAACCATAGCTTCTCTACATTAATGGATTATTGACTAAAAGAGCCCAGAGTTGCTGTATGATTCATTTTGCCATTCTTGTGAATGCTGAGCTTCAGTGTGTCAGTTGACCTACATACTAACCTGGGAAATTGCTCTATGAAAGACGTTCAAAGTCAGATTTTGCCTAGTTTGTGTTAACAGATTTCCCTATAGATTTTTATCATGCAGTTGATTAATCTATTATTAGAACACATTATAGACAGAACTGAGATCATTCTTTTAATTTACTTGTTGTGACCCATTTTGCCCTCCTTTTATTTCAGTAAATTTTTTTCTCTGTCTCTAATTAGTAGTTTCATCTTAGATTCATGGAGTCAGCATGTGAAGAATACATATTAGGTCATCTAGGACAACTTTTGTCATTACTAAAGCTGCTGTGTAGGTAATAGATGGAAGCATTTCTGTAGCAAGGGTATGTTGGAACATTGGGCAGTGAATTTGCCTAACAGAGCAAGGTTAATCAGGCCGTTGTCCATCTTCAGCGCTTTGCTAGGTCCTTCTGTCTTGAATCTGTCACAGTGTGAAAATTCATCTGAGTCTCTAAGTTGACCCATATTGCCTTTCTGAACTCTCTTGTAGTGGATGTGAACACAAATCAAAGTGGCTGTAAAAATAAAAGAAACCAGAGATCTGGGTAAAAATAGTATTTAGTGAGTCATTAGATCTGGCTTTTCTGTGTGATTCAGACACACTTTTTGTCTGCCACACACTGAATCTGACTTGCAGAGTGAATATGTCTCTACATGAGGAAGGTGATGATATTCGGCCTCATGCGTTACTACCAAAACCCACCCCAAATCAGCTAAATTCTGATCACAAATATCTTTATTCCTGGTAGAAGGGGAAGGAGGCAGAACAGTCTCAATTTGACTTTCAGACCTCCAATTACATCTGCAAGGCTGGCACTTGGTGCATGTATGTTGGGACTATTTCACTTGCAAATTGAGCATATTTATTGATGGGTTTTCTTTATGTCTGCCTCTTTCATACATCTTGTCCATCTCATTCATAAATTTTCAGAATAAGGACAATGTTTATGGACTGTAGGGGTCTAAGACAGTTATCCAAGACCAATTCTAGTGCTACCATTTCATACAACCCCTTACTTGAAGATATCAAGCTCAATCTGAAAAGATTTTAGTTATTTTACTCTCAGAACTCCAAAATGAATGTTAGTTTTGGAGCTTCATTGTTTGTTGCATAATAACGCTTTTCTATTACTCTTTTATTCTCCCTAGATTTTGTCTGTGTTGGTTTATGGTTTGCATGCTATTTACTCTCTTGATGAATCCAAAACTCTTTATTTAGCTAAACTGACCTGATTATTACCTGGTACTCTCTTCTTCGACGGACGTCCATTCTCTTCTGCATCTCATTTATTTTGACTCTCCTTAGGATGGACTCCTTTTTCTTGAGCACCAGTGACCCCACTCAGACATCATAGTATTTCGGAATCAACCATACCGGTTACTTCTCAATTAGTTCGCAATCAGAACAAAAATTGAGAATTAGTGCCTAATATAATATACAGAAACAGCTTTCAGAGCAAGAGTCTATACTCCTGAAAGGCAAAAACAAACAGTGAGAAACCATTTTTTGAGACTCAGTGAAATTCTAGTAATCTGGGGCATATAGTCTGTAGAATTAAGCAGTAATAATGATGTGCCTTGGCACTTCAGTCTTCAATAAACTCTGCTATCAACAGTTCTTCCTCACTGCACATCTGAAAAGTAAATATAGTTGATTTCTTAACACAGACACCCTACCTATAATCTAGATGAGACATTTTTCTAACTAAACTATTTAGAACAGAGAAATTTCAGAAAAATCTGTAGTTACAGAACATGAAAGAAAATGCTGTGCTGGAAAAACACATCCCAGAATAAGAAGAATGGTGACCCTTTCCCTGAATTTTTAATGATTTTCTTAAAACATTATTAAAGAAATCAATAGGATGTATAGCCTTTTGGGGCTCATTTACTTGAAATTATAGTAGACTGGAGGCATATAGAGCAGAAAAGAGTAGAGTCGTTATTCCCTCCATCTGCTGGGCTCTGATAACCATCCTGATGTTGTTAAACTTTCATATAGTCACTTTAAGAGATGCCTGGGCAAGTTGGATATGAAGAAATGGGTTTAGCTTTTTCTTTTTTTTCTTTGTCGATTGGCTTCTGCTAAAGCTTGCACAGCTCAAGGACAGGGGTTATACCATCTCTCTTTATCTTATGTTTCCTTTCCCTTTCTATGCTTACTTTTTCTCATCTCTTCTTGCCATGTGCTTAAAAAAGGGACCATGACAGAGAACATTTGGCTGTGAACTCATCACCAAAAAGGCATCTAAATAGCAATGCCATAAAGAGCACCACTATGACATGTTTGCCAGGTTTCCAGGTGGCCTGGAAGTATGTTGTGTCTGTCTTTCTCCTACAGTGAACATGTTTACAAGAGCTAGCACCAAAATCAGAAATGGCAGGTTTTATCTTTGCTGTTCTTTTCTCTCCCCTTTGTGTATCCTGTTGTTACTCTGTCCAAGAAAACTGCTTAGGATCCAAGTAACAGCAACAGAGCTCATTCCCATCTTCTCTTTTTCTTCCCTAAAGGCAGTTGTAATTCAATGTGAAAGACTATTTTTAGGAATTATCTGCAGAAAAAAGTGAGGGATGCTGTTTTGCAAAGAAATTTCAAAATCTGGCAATACTTTCCCCCTCCCCTTCCTCTCCATCTTTGTTTTTCTCCTGAGAGCCAACATAGCTCTGACTGAAACTATCAGTCCCATGACAGGGCATGTCTGCAAATCAAGTCATGTAGTGGGCACATACTTTGCCTGGTGACAAGAGATCAAGGCTGTGACTGTGGGGAGGAGTAGACACTTCTGTGGAGTTCCCTCCCATTGTAGACCCCAATGCACTGTGGCTTCAGCTGATATGAAACTTCTCTTCTGATTGTCATCCCCCCAGGCTAGCACCAGGAAATCAGCTGGTCACAGTTCTGGACCCCCAGCTGGATGTGGCATAGGTATTTTGGAAACCTGTAAGGTTAACATTGCCTCTTTCTTGCCCTCTTCTACTTGAACAAGAGAAGTAGTGACACAGGAGTCAAGAACATCCAAAAAAAACATTTAGTTTTGGGATGAAGTGCATTGACTTGTCACCATCTCAGCTCTTGTTTCAGTCTTCATCCTGCTGATGCTCTTGTCTGTCAGATCCATTGAAACAGACCTTCCTAAACTTGAGATTTTCCAGCTTCAATCACCAGCTCTCACAAGAAAAACAGGTGCAAACAGAAGCTAACCATGTGAATAAACAAGAGAGATTCGCAGTGTGAAAGGCTGCTGCTACCATAGCAGTAACAAGATTTCAGACTTGCTGTGTGCTATCCCCTGAGTTTTGTGCCAATGGAGGTGTTAATGCTTGACTAATGTGCCACTGCCCAAAGCTTGCATGTCCTAGTTGGACTCTGTACAAGGGTGACTCTGTCTCCCACCTTCTGGGGTGAAAACACAATTTAAAATTGAAAAAAATATGTTCCACTACCTCTAAAAATAGCAAGGTAAAACCAATGTATTTTGCTTCCTGAGGTAACCACCTGTGAAGGATTTTCTCTCTTGTTGCAAGTTGGTGTTTCACAAACCTGATCCAGTGCTACAGAAAGGAAAGAAAAGTCTGTTACTGACTTCACTGCGCTTTGCATCAGGGTCTGTCTAGGTCAGATGTAAATGGTTTCTGACATTACATACATCCGCAGCCTCCATCTGGCTGACACCTTCTGGGGAAGATCAAAATGAAGGAACTGCCATAAAACACAAACCCAGAAAGTGGCTCGAAGATGTCTGAAAATCAGGAGATTTTATGGGGTTGTTTTTAGCACGTCAATTTACCTATTGTATAAATCTGAGAGGCGCAACACGACCGTTCTTCGCGAGCTGTGAATCATGGTGGTTCTCGGAGCTATCTTCTCGCTCAAAGCAGGAATAAAAACCTGATGTGACATCAGAGCTGGGGCTGGAGCATTTCCCCTGGTTAAGCTAGCAGGAACCTCTTTTCTATTGCTTTCTCTTATCTTTTTATGACACATTGTGTATTTTGGTCGTCTCGAGCATTTTTCGCAAGTGTGTGCTGGGAACCTGATCCTCTAACATGAATAAACCCTTAGTAAATTGACTTTAATGCATCATATTGACTCTGTCATTCTCTCTTCATTGTGTTCAAGTTTTGAATGTAGTCCCTCATCTCATTAGCTGCATATGGCCGTATGGTGTTCCCTCTGCCCTTACCCAATGCAAGTACAATAGAAAACGCGTGTTCTCTATTTACACACATGCTCTGAGCCAGTATGGCTAGTCTCTTATTACGTATTAAATGAAGGACTTGCTTGGCAACTTCAGCTGAACAGGAGCTGTCTGCATTTGTGTGTTTGACAGTTGACCTTCATGGAAATTGCTGTTATTTTGGATGCACTCAGTGCATCAGCAGCATTTACAGCAAGGGGAACTTTCAGGAAGAAGATGTTTCCAGGTAAGCCGTTGCAGATCTGAGAAACATCCCTTCAGGGGATGTGAGATTTCTCTCTTGCACACAAACTTCTTGTCTCACCTCAGGTATTTATGGGTAATGTTCATATTTTTACTAACAGTATTGCAAACAGACAGAAGACCCGTTGATCATGAATGCACAGAAAAAATATTCTACTGTTCTGACGAATTTTATTCCAGAGCAACAGAGAAATAAATTTCTCAAATTTAATGACACACAGGATGATGTTTTCAAATACTTATATGTCAGTTTAGCCCCCTAAAAAGCCCCTTGCAGGGCATTCTGTTGAAATAGAAATTCAAAGGAGCATTTCACAGTTATCTGATGTATTCATTTGCATGTCCCATAGTTATTTTTTGTGAGCATATCCACGTGCAGAATTATGTGTTATGCAGGAAATACAAGAATATGTAGACATATTTAAAGCTCACAGTATGTAACCATTTGTCCACTTAGAGCAGATTAATTTTTAAGTAAAACTGTACTTAAACCTTACTCTAGGTGTTAAGTCTGGAGAAAATTGCCCTTAATGGCTTAAGCTGGAATCGGTGATTATCTCTACAGTAATAAACTAAACAGGGCTAAGGCATGAGTGTAAGAATTGTCCTAACTGTCCAGACTGTGGGATTGTTAGCATGCTCCTCGGCATGGAACACGTTCCAACCAGGTCAAGTTCCCCAAAGGTCATGTCTTAGGGAACAGTACAGTCAAGGATGTTTGCCAGTAGGGAGCAGGGATGAAGCCAGCCTGTTTAGGGGGGGAAGAGAGCTGGCCGCATAAGCATGAGCCTAACTATGCCATGCTATGCCAAGGGACAGCTAATAAGTCCTGGTCCTTTTATTTACTAATACAGATGTAGCCAATGGATCCTCAGGAACTTTCTGGAGAAAGTAGGTGTCTGATGGCAGCAGCATCTCTGAGCTTCTACTAATGAAAACCCTGAGAGAGCATCAAAATGACAAAACAGAGAGGGCAGCTAAAGCACAGAGCACAGAGATGAGCGGTGTAAGTTGCTCCTGTAGAGCCAGATACACTAATTAATGCCTCCCAGGTCTTAGAGGGACCCTTCTTTGTGACTGGCAGACAAAAGAGGCCTTCCAAACTCCACAACTTTGCTGCTTTATTCCCTTGAGCAGCAAGGAATAGTTGTTTTGTCAGCTATTCTTATTGGCCACATCTTGTTTCAAAGCAGCTCTGCAACTGCCTGCTAGAGCCTCTGCAAGAAGCTCAGTCTTATGCCGATGCCACAGCAAGGGGTGGCTTCGGATGAGGGATGGAAGTCATGGTACCCTGCACTGGCAACTTAGTAGAGTGTTTCAAAAGTCTTGTTGCTACCAGTGGACAGCATTGAAGTGAGAGGTGTTTCAAATATTTCAGTGACTGGTGTTGGCAGGTTGGACTACTCTTAGACTGATACCCCTTGAAGAGGTGCTGAGCAGCAGAAACAAGGGCTCAGGAGAGTCCCAGGTGCTAGAAATCCGGGGGAGTTCATGCTGTCATTGCTCAGAAGCAAGAATCGAAGGAGTGTTTCTCTGCGAGGAGATTTCTGGCTACATCTGCACACGAATTTGTTTCTGCTGGACCAGCCATATAACTCTGTGATGGCAGATATTTGTGGTATGGAACTCAGTCTGTCTTTTGGTCTTCTTCACTTGCCAAAGTTTTACAAATGCTGATTATGTATCCAGTTGCAATCGTTGAGCTAATGTCATGCTCCCTGAAATGGTGAAATCAGATGCTGGATACATTTCTGACCAAATACAGGTCATGTCTTAAGCAAGAGTGGATGCATACAGCAAATAAAAAAAATTAAATCAAGACCTGGAAGTCGTGGTGGGCAGTAGGCGAAGCAAGCCGTATGCCTTGGCAGGAGGGAAGGTGTGTGGCATACAGGGTTGTGTTAGCAGAAGCATAGCAGGTGGATGAAGGGAAATTTTTGTTTCCCTTTGGCTGGCACTCGTTAGATCCTGTCTAGTGTACGTACTGTGCCAGTTGTTCGTGTTTGGGGCCTGGTACAAGAAAGATGCTGAAAGAAGCCCTGTGGAGAGTCACCAAGAAGACAGAGGTTTGGAGCATGTGCCCTGTGAGGAGAACCTGAGAGAACAGGGCTTGTTCAACCTGGAGAAGGGATGGCTTTAAGGAGACCCTTCTAGTACATAAGAAGAGGTTATCAGGGAGATGATGCAAGGCTCATTCCTGAGGTGCACAGTGGAGAAAGACAGACAGTGGTCGTAAACTGGAGCAAGTGAAGTTCTGTCTGAAGATAGAATGAATGGATTTTTTTTCTGTGAGGATAATTAAGCACTGGAACAGGTTGTACAGAAAGCTTGTGTGATCTCTGTGCTTGGAGGTTTCCAAGACTCAACTGGACAATGTACCTGCTCTGATTTCAGTGCTTTGAGCAGGAAGTTGATCTAAAGACTTCCTGAGGTTCCCTCCAGCTGGGGTGTTTCCATAACACTACGGTTCTGATGAGGTCACCATTTCACCATTTTAACTTGTGATTTAACCAGGTCAGGTAGCTGTTTCCTATGTTACAGCTCTAGTGCCATCTATGTTCCCCATGTTTCCAGTTGTTTATTTTTGCCTCTAAATGCATGTGTAAAATAAAGTAATTTTTTGAAACAGATAATTGGTTAGAAGCATAGAAAATACATGTTTCCCCCCTCTGACATACTTCTCCATTCCCTAGTTTCCAGTTTGTGCAAGTTTTTCTGACTATGTGTACACTCACAGGCATACATACACAGCCACTCCCCACTCACATTGCCCACATCAGAGGCAGCACACCTTCCTATTGCCTCCCACTGTCCTGTGGACTCATGACTAACCCAGCCTGCTCCCTCTGTCCATCCCTCTCTGCCAGTGAGGGATGCATATACATACATAGGGATGTATATGTATACAGCCCTATGCTATGTATAAGTTGCTATGTATACACCAGATGTCTACTCTGACCCAGTTCTCATGCTGGGAGCAACATGGATGAGGGTGTGGTTGTCTTCCTGAGCTGAAGGTGAAGCTCTGGTGTCCCCTGTGCTGTGGAGATGACTCGGCGCACTGTCTGGGCAGCGAGGCTGAGCCAACCTACAGAGAAACAACCAGTACTGAATAGCGCACAAGAAAGACAAGGAAACCAAACCAGATGAAGAAATACTTCAAGCATCTTGGGGGTTTTTTGGGGGTTTTTTGGGTTTTTTTGGTTTTTTTCTGGCTTAGCTTGCCTTCCTTCCTTGACACAGGCTATTCTTGGGCACACATGTGTGCACTAGAGAGCTCAGAAGTAACCCCATTTCAAATGTGAGCAATTTTAGCATTTTTTTCTGTCCAGGCTTTATTGCATTTGGCAGTAGACAGTAGCACACTGGTCCAAGCTCTTCGCTTAGGACTTGATTTGCATTTCTAGTACACAAGCATTAATTTTTAGCCATCATTGGATCCCTCAGGAACCTCTTCCTCTTTATTCAGAAAATGCAGACCACAAGCACTTCCCCAGTACAAATGTAACTCATTCTAAATCTGCTAGTTCTTCAAGACACCAGTTTTACTAATTAGCACCTTGATTAATTAAAGTGGGAATAATTTAAGCTGCTGTTTGCTTCTGATGAGGAAGGTCATTTTAATTTGCTTTTTAACGGATTCTGAAATATAAAACTTTGTCAATCTCTATTAATCAAGCTCATGTTGTCTATTATCAATTTCCCTTCTTGATTATCTTTTCAATAGGTTGATATTGTTGTGTTTGTTATTTCAGCAATGATGGGGACTATCACCTGAGGCCCATCCTCCTTTCTAAAGGCCTCAGCAAAATGAAATTATTATTTTGCCACCTATTAGTGTAGGCTTTCAAAAGGTCACAGTCTCTTCATTCACCAGTTCAGCTCCAATGTGCTTAGCTCTTTGTAAAAAATCTGTCTGAGGGTTTACTCGGGGAGACAAGGACTGTCACCATCACATTGTTGGTGCATAAATGTAGAGATATATTCAGTGATGAGATCAACAATCTACGAGTCTTTTGCAGCTGAAGTCTGAAAAAGTGCAGTTAGGACCTGGGAGTGCTGGTACAGTTTGTCACCATTGCTGACATGTTCTGACTGCTCTGGACGTGTGTGTGAACACATCAACATGCTTAATAGCCAAGAGTAATCTGTCCTTATCAATGGGACTAGTGGCACATACCTTCCTTACAAAAAATTAAAACAAATGGCCCAATCAGGCCATTACCATTCTGATCCAAAGTTCCTTAATATCAACTGGCTAGACTTACAGTGCTGTGTGTGTGGTTTGGGTCTCACCAGTGTGTATTATCAAGAGAAGCTGGTGTGTTAAAGACAGAAGTGCTTCAGTAGTCTCTCCAGTGGTGCATATGAGAGCATTAGGGTAGCAGCAGCATTTTGACAGCAACAGCAGTTCTGTTGAAGTATCTCTTATGTACTTTGATCACAGTGCTCAAAGGGTATGTTGGCTTTGGTCTTATCTCTAACTCTCTTCCACATAGGTCTTAAGTGAAGGGTTTAAATCAGCCACCAGTTTCTGTTTAACAGGAGTATTTTCTGAGCTGAATTTTACAGGATTTAAAAAAATTATTATTAAACACTGGGAATGTTTTATTTGACAGGTCAACAGATTATTGGGTTTGGGATTAAATATCAACAGCCACAATCCTTGGCACGTTTCAGCACGCTGGGACAATGCTGGAAATTCACAGCAAATAAAATATTTAAAAGCCGATTACCTAATGTTCTGCAGGGAAACCAATGGGGAGGCATGCTATAACCTAGCATTGTGGTTTTGATGGATTTGTAGCCTCTCACTTACTGACCATTTTTACAGAACATCTGTGGGAATATTCCAACAATAACTTGGAGACTTCAGCAAACATGAGGATATCTCAGACCCCTCCATCTCTCCATCCTCCTGCTTTCATGGAAATGTCTGCTGATGGGGAAGGCATGCAAAGACTGGTCCACTGTGCTCTGCTGGTCTTACTCTTCCCTTAGTCCAACAGGCCACTACTGTGGCCTCTGCCAGCATCCTCCTGTTAGAAAACATCTGAGTCAACTGAAAAAACAATGGAGGAAGTGGGACAATTCCCTGCTAGTTTCAATTGTTCAAGGTCCACTGACTTCTAGAAGCCTGGGACAATTTACTTCAGCTGAGGATCTGACTTAACATTAGATTTTAACAATAAATCATCTCTGGAAGCCTGTTTCACTGATCTTTATGGGAAGTTTGCCATTGCCTCCTGTCCTTGGCAGCTGAACTGGAGTTCAGGCACATTGGCCAAGATCCACAAAAGCACTCTTGCTCTGGACTCATTAAGTTTAGTGGGACTCAGGCAGTGAAATGTTGTTATGGATCTGGGCCTTCATTCCAAAAATCCTGAAAATTTGTGGAAGTTTACCACACAGTATCATCAGAAACTGTGGGTCTTTCCATTTGTTTATCAAAGCAAATAATTTTTTTTCACACTGCTAATATACAAATTAATGGAATTAATGGGCACATAACTTCCTGCTGATATCGGTCAAAAGAGTCTTTATCTACTATTGCTGACAGAACTTGGCTTTGGGCATGAAGATGGGTCAAACAAAAGAGCAAACCAACGTGAAGTGACAGATGAAGAGCCATCCCTGCAGGAGATCTAGTCTAAAACCCCAAAACCACGTACTTCTGTAGCTGTCTTTTAAACATTTTCCTTTATTTTGTAGCCTGCAGTAAGTCATTTAGCGGAACTGATCAATAGGGTAAGCCTGAAATACAGAGGTTCTTGAAGTTAATGCCTGCACAGCATCATTAGTTACCTTCATGCTAAGAGACATGCTAAGACCAGTGACTTTCAATGAGTGCAGCTTGCAATACAGTCGTAGAGAAGGTTCTTTATGACATATTTGTCAGATAGATAGACATTCCTATTAAATTTGATCATTACTGATTCATGGCGTATACAGAAGGTTTCTCTCTGTAGTTGTCCCTACTGTGTAAAAGTGAAGCAATACCAGTGCACAGCAGGGTGATATCCAAAGGGATACATCAAAAAAGGAAAGCATGCTTCTGGGTAAAGTGCCGATTTAGAAGTTTGGGACCTGGCTGTAACTCAGGGCTTTACCACAGACTTGTTACAGCCATCTTTACAGGGAGAGGTGCAAACAAAGTAGAGACCACTGTTCATCATGGTCATCACTGTATCAGCTCTTCTTGGCTTTCTGTCTCTGAATGAGGGTAGAAATATCACAACTACCATGGAGCAAGGTATCTGTGACAAAAAAATAGACTTTTCTTTTCCTGGTTCATCTAACCCAGCTTAGTTCCTTCAGACCAGAGGAAGAGTGGAGAACTCTTACCTTTATAGGACTGTATGTAAAGGCGTGATGCATGCGCTTGCTGCTATATCAGGCACTCCAAGGAAAAGGAAATGAAAGATACTCTGGATCATTTCAATGGTTAAAGGTCCGTATAGGCAATTGAAATGAGCCCATTGTTTCTGAGGATCCCATTGTTGTCCATGGATATGCAGTCAGCAAAATCAATGCAGTCCAGAGAGTGATTCAGCTTACTCTACCATGGACAGCTAGTGTTTGGATGAGTGAATCACTCCTCAGGCCCCATTGGATATATTGATGGAATGCCTTTGCTGCAGAAAGAGCTGAAGATACCCAGCATTCAGACAGACACCTAGGTGGATATATATGTGTTTCTTTACTCTTGAACTGATTTCCACCCAAGGCAATATTTGCTTTTTCCCAGGATAGCAGGTTGAGTTCAAAACACAGCCAGAATTTCAGCTATGCATCCAAGTCAAAACAAATCCACGCCAAGAACTTACCTTCCTTTGCAGGACAAATATTTATACTGTAGCATCCAATCTATAATGTGAAAAAGAACAAAAGCTCCCTCAAGCAACGAATTTTTGTGCTAGGTTCTCATTTGGGTTTAATACAAACACTTTCCTTAGTTGCAAATTTGCTCTTTTGGAAAGTCAAGTCAAGAAATAAGGACTTTTGGGTAGACTAGATGAAACAGTAACACCAACAAAGAGACACGCTCAGAAGACTTTACAGCTCAGATCAAAGACAAACAACAGAAGGCAAGGAAAGATGGTGCTGGGAAGAGAGTCTGGCAAAACAGGAAACTAAAGGTAGTGTGTCAAGAAGGATCTAGGCAGGGGATGGAGAAACAAGAGAGCCTAAGATGATCCTGGAAGGAAAGAAACGTTGAAGTTTTGATTTTCAAGACAAGGCAAGGCACCTCTCTAAACCTACTGATGCAACAGTATAATGCAGCATCTCGAAATTCCTGGTTTGGTTAAAACTGCTTGAACATGTGTGCATAATAGCCTGGAAAACCACGCGAAGAATGGTTTATTATGAATAAAGGACTTTACTAAGTGGGATTAAAGATTAAAGGCAGTTTGCAGGTGCCACCAAATGGGGACTGACCAAACATGCTGGTCGGTGGGAGTCATTTAAAAGAAGTTGTCATCTGGGAACTTTTTAAGAAAATGATTAAATTACAGTAGAGTAAAAGTTGCCCTTCGGCAGAGAGACTCAACTACACAAATAAAGGTGGGGGGAAACAGATCTGCAGGAGAAGTGCTGGAAATTGTATTGGGTGAGCAGCCGACCTTCACTAAGTAAACAAACTCATGCCCTTACGACAAATGCAGACACAAGAGGACAGTAGTCATCCCACACGGTTTGGTGAGAGTATGACCACAAGTCTGAAGTTTTCTGAGCACCAAATGTCAACAAAATTTGGGCTAGCTGGAAAAAGCCCAGGGGAGAGCAGTAAGATGAATTAGTGACATTGTGCTAATGACATACATTGGAAGATGGACAGGACTGGGGTTGCTCACTCTGGGGAAGACTGACAGGTGAGAAGTAACAGTGTTCAATATATAATACTGCTGCAAAGATAGTCCAATCTCCATGTTCATTCCATGTGGGACATAATGCCATGCAGGAATATCTCAAAGAGAATCTTGGTTTAGAAATTAGGAAGATGTTTTTAGCAGTGAGTCTAGCTGAATAGGTAGAGAATGTGAGAGGCTAGGAAATGCCTCTTCCAGGATGAGCTGTCTGAGAGTCATCTGTCCAAAATAGATGATTCCAGCCTGGGACTGCCAGCTGCCTGCCCCCCTCCAGCCCCATTTCACTCTGATTCTACAGAACTGTGACAGAGGGATGTCAGAACAGCTTCATGCATGTTCATCAGTAGAACGTGACAGCACACTGACAGTGCACAATATCACAGGCTGCCCAAGGATTTGCCTGTATACAGGAAATACAGCAGATAATTCTGGAAAGATCTTGAAGCTTTAAGAAGCTTGCATTTGTTTTCCTTTAAATTTCACTTTCTATTTTCTGTTGGTTTCTCTATATTTTTAGGCACAGTGCTCCACAGAGACCAATTCTGTTGTGGCTCACAGGCTGGTTTTCCACCAGTGAATTGCCTCTCCATTGGTTATGACTGTCATTTCAATCCTTTCCAAGGGAGTTAAAGGTAGACAACTACAGGTATTGCTTGCAAATTGCCTGGACTGAGGAGGACCTTTTCATCTTCAGGGGCAGCACAGAGACTGAATGAGGCTGTATCAGGGGACCATTTTGAACTAGCCTTTTCTTTGTCTCATACAAGGTTAGCTCTGCTGGCTGTTGCAGTAGGATGGCTAAGAGCATGGTCAGGCATCCACTCCCCAGCCACTCTTTACCAGTCTGCATAGGGAGAGAACAGTGAGTTCCTCTGAGGGCTTCCTCCACCATACTGTGACCCAAGATATGAGGACAGGACACTGAAGTGTATGTATTATGTCTTCTCCTTAGGGTGTTATAGGCTTACTTGTGACTATGTAATGACACTGAGTATTGGGATTGTAACCTCTCACAAGGCTGATGTACTGTAACAAGCTCCATGGTCTAGCTCCTCTTTGGAGAGGAGAGTTTGAGCTGATGAACTACTTGGCTTTGGTCTGCTCTGGCTTTCCTTCCTCTCATGCAGTCTGTTCACTTAAAGGATGCAAGAAGGTATTTTGTCCTGTGGCCACAGTGATTTTTAGGGGAAGCACAAATGTATCTGTACTGAACTCATTTGCACTTCCCTTTTTTTATTTCTTGGCTTCTGGGGATAGCTGTTACTAGCACCCTGGTATCTTGGTGCTGTCTTTTGCATGTGCTTGCTTCTTTTACTCCAAAACAGAAACCAGCGATGGTGATCACCTGCTTTGTACTGTTTCCTAACGTACAGTTCTCAGAAGTAGATTTCCTTTATATTTCATGCCAGTTAGCAACATTACAGTCTGTCCCAACAGAGACCAGGGGTGGCTCGGACATACTGAAGACACCCTCTTCTCTTTCAGAAAGCTTGCCCTTGAAGATCATGCACAAGTATAGCCAGAAGAACATGTAAGCAAATACAGAGTGGTGCCTGGGTAGTATCAGTCATGTAGATAGACACAGATTTGCTCCAAAGTGTTGTTACAGCATCCTGTGTATCCTTCATGTTCTCCATGTCATCAAAACTAACTATGAGTGCTCAGTGCTACCTAAACCAAAGTCAAATAACAGTTGTATTTACCTAAACTTCAGTGTCTAAATTCATATTTAGCAAATTGTTAAGTGTTCTAAGTATGTATGTACCAAATGAGGAACTTACTTAATCTACCTTATAAAGGCTGTACTAAGTTAGGTACTAAATTACAAGGGGATATTAGCATCCATTCAGCACATAAGAGCATAAAGTATCTTTTAAATGGCTTAAATATGCCTGAAACACCTAGGTTTGGGTGTCCGGATTTAAAATCTTGGAATGTTAAAAATAAAGTGTTTTCAATTCTTTATTGTCTTTTTACATGGCTGGCTTACATCTCTGTGTCAACGCATATGTGTGTGAACTGCAACGCTGAACGGTGGAAGGAATGACTAGACGTTCCAATGCAGCATTGAGTGATAGTGCCACTGTTGTGCCAAACATGAGGAAAAGAAAGCCAGTACAAACAGAACTCCACATTTTGAAAAGTACTTGTTTACATTTTTTTCAATGTCAGGATGATTTTCTCTAGTTGTTACTTTATATCTCATTCTCCCCAGTATATGCCATTTTTAACTCAGATGCATTTTTAGCTAGTGTAACTCAAGGACAGTCAAGTGTCAGCTTGAACATTTAAAGACAGAGTTAAGGCTAAATTACTACGAAAGTAGAGATCTGAAGAATAGAAAAGAACAAAAAATGGAGATATATATATACTATGGACAGCAGACCACTTTGGTCTAAATATTTAGTATTCTTTAGAGGAAGCTGCAGGTCATTTGCTAGGTGTTTTGTGTTGTTCACATCATGTTAAGGGTTGAATTTTAAGAGATGCAGCTATTATTGAATTCAGAATTAGTGTAAAGAAATATAATTAGGCAGATGAAGTATAAAATCCTTCAGGATCAGGATGGAAGAACAAAACAAAGGACTAAACAGAAAACAAGACCTGGCAATTCAGAGTGCAGCACTCACTAGCGCAGTTGGAATTTTTAAAGTGACTGTATGCAGTGGAGCTAATCCTAGAGGAATATATGCTCTTTGAATTTAAAGATAGGGTAAGGACCATTGAGGAATACCTTGTGCCTGATTTGAGGGGCCTTTATAATTTACCTAAAACTAATGAACTCAAAAGTTTGACTATTGGCCAATTTAACAACCTCAGAAGCATAAGAAGTTTCTGGTTTAGCTCAAGCACAGAGTAGAATTTAATTATTTTGCTATCTCTTGTCACTCCAGCAGTTTCATTAGAAGCTGTGTACATGGATCTGCCTTTCATTCACGTCCTAATGAGATAAGACAGAAAAGCTGAAAAACCAAGTAAGTACCCACAGCTGAACTAACATGAATAATTTCCCCAGATCACCTATATCCTCAGTTTTAACTGTGTTGAACAGACAGTCCCTGACTGGCAAGGATAATACACTCATTATCTTGAGCTCAGACCAGTAACAGAGCTTCTTAATAATAAAACTTTGGTGAGTTCGTTTCTAGCTGGTGTTTGCGTTACCTTTCAACGATCCTTGCCTGGGCCACATTCAACTCATTTTTAAAAAGCTGTGGGTGGTCAAAGTTATCACAGGTCAGGAACTGAATTTGGACAGGTTTCTGAGAGCTCCTGCCATGTGTCTTAAGACTAAATCACCCAAGTGAAACACTATTGAGGTATCTGTGAGTCCATCTATGTTATCTTTGTGGTCGTCACCAGAAGGGCACATGAAGAGAGCCTAAACTGACAATAGGCTTGGTTCAGATGCTGTAGATAAGTGCTTAAAGCTGCCCAGGTTGAGTCTTGGCCCAGATCTGTTCCCTTCCTAATGTACTGGTATGAGTCTTTCTTTCTCCAGAGTGACTGTGTCCTGCAGTGGCCACCTAGGCCCAGGCTGTATGACACTGCTGGGAATGCCACGTGAGTTTGTTGGATCTCAAGGCAGACCAAGTGGGATCCCAAGTCATCCCAAGTGGGATCCTCATGAAATTAGAGTCCTTGAGAGGGAACTGAGGACATCAAACAACCCTGGGTGCAGAGATTTCCCCCATGGAAGGGAGATGGAGTCAGAGGCAGTGAATGTCTGTCCAGACCTTCTCAACAATATTCCAGAAGAACTGGAACAGTTCACCATTTAGGGACATTTCTTCTATGGGATAGAAAAGCTGCTTCCCACATCCATGCAGAGAGAAGGGTTATTGCAGTGCTGTAGAACTGATCCTTGCTCTCCTGCCTATGGGCATCAAAACCAGTGTAGGCATGACTATATAGAATCATAGAATCACAGAATGGTTTGATTTGGAAGGGACCTTAAAGATCATCTAGTTCCAACCCCCCTGCCATGGGCAGGGACACTTTCTATTACAGGTTTTTCTCTTAGTCTCGGTTTTAACTTTTGCCTTTCCTGTACACAGCAGATAACACTGTAGTTTCTCAGAGTAAATACATTTCTTGTGCACCACATACAAGGAATCATACACTAGAATATGAATTGATTAAATTTCCTAACTTATGGTCAGTCATTTGAGCAATTTTCATCCCAACGCAACAGCACAGGGTCTTTAACAAAGCAAAACAGGTCAGTTGCTTCAATTTTTCAGAAAATGATTTGGAAACCCTGTCAAGTCTTGTCTGCAACCTACAAGAGTAAAAGAAACAGACTTATGTTGTGTTTTAAAATGAGCATAGCTGGTGATTCAGCTGGGAGCAAAATAAAATTCACTTCTGTCTCAGTCTTGCAGGACTGTCAGTGGATTTACCAAGGTAAATTTGGAGTCACTCCATAAAGCTCATGCAGCTATGTTAGTGATTAGAGGGAAAGAGAATCATAGAATGGTTTGGGTTGGAAGGGACCTTAAAGATCATCCAGTTCCAACCCCTCTGCCATGGGCAGGGACACCCTCCACTAGACCAGGTTGCTCAAAGCCTCATCCAGCCTGGCCTTGAAGACAGCCAGGGATGGGGCATCCACAGCTTCTCTGGGCAACCTGTTCCAGTGCCTCCCCACCCTCTCCGGGAAGAATTTCTTCCTCATATCTAATCTATATCTCCCTGCTTTCAGGTCAAACCCATTACCCCTTGTCCTGTCACTACACATCCTTATAAAAAGTCCCCCCCCCAGCTTCCTTGTAGGCCCCTTCAGGTACTGGAAGGCTGCTATAAGGTCCCCCTGGAGCCTTCTCTTCTCCAGGCTGAACAAGCCCAATTCTCTCAGCCTTTCTTCATAGGAGAGATGCTACAGAATAACAAATCCTTCTTACTAACCATCTAAAGGAAAGGACTAGCAACTTCATGATTTGCTGATTGAACTTTTGTAGATCAGTTTCTTCCTGTGTAAAGAATTGAATCGTACTGACAATAGCTTGGGTTTTCTCAATTAAGTTTTGTTACTGTGCTGGGTTCAGTCAGGAAAGGGCTAACTCCCTTTACTCTGGTTGCCAGGGAGCTATGTTGCTGGACAGTAAGTTTGTGAGAGCGGCTTCGTGGTATTTTGCTAGCCGGAGTTAAACCACGACAGTTACAACAAGCAGTCAAGTTGCAGAAAAAAAACCAAACCTAAATCTGTGAAAAATCTTTTCTTTGGTAGTTATGGGACTGTGTATAAGACACTTTTCTGTATGAAACCATTCCTCAGTGTGAGGTTTACAAAATGGCAGCATTTTCTACAGTAGAGAGAGATTAAACCCCAGGAGCTGACACAGCCTTTCTAAGCAGACTGAAATTGCAGTGGGAAATCCTTTTCCCTTCCACCGACTGTTAATAAACAGAGTGAAATTCTGTTGGGCAATGTGGTTACCTACAACAGTAACACCCATACCTGAGCAATTGTCCCTCCCTTCCCATTATATTCAGGGGAAAAACTGCTCAGTAAAATCAGTGGAGTTGAAGATGCTATTTGCTTAATCCTAAGCCTCCTACATTTCATCCCTATTAACTCTATTGACTTGTTTTTTGATTCACCAGTGGAGGTTTGGACAATAGCTCAGATGTAACAAAGCTGGGACACCTAAATTATATCAGCTATATCTTTATTTCCCAAAACCATGGTAATAGGTATTTCAAATATATTATTTAGAGAGATGGCATCTGCATCTAGCTGTCCTCAGAAATAAGCCTGGCATTGTCAACCTGTTCTTGGATGGTCTGTAGTTCTCCCAGATTTGGGCAGGTGCTTTTGTGTGTCAGCTCTATTGTACAGTGACCCCCCCAAGATTTGCTGTAAATGCAAAAGCATTTCAGACAATTAGAAAGTCCTGCAGTGGGCTTAGGCGGGTTTATTTCCCTTCACACTAAGAGTTTATTGGCTTTGGAGTGAGCTGTGGGTGTAATTCTGAAAAGGTCAGCAGTGTAGCAGGAAGAGTGAACCATTTTTATAGCCAAATAAAGGCTGACAGTGACCATGGAATGATGCTTCCCATCTGTGAAGGAGTGTGGTGGCCCTAAATGTGTTGCTGTGGTAGGGACTGATTCTGAATCTATCTTTGCAATAGTGGAGGCCGACTGCAACTTTTCAGTGTAAGCAAGGAAGGTAGAATATTCAAGGGGGAGAAAGTGGGCTCTCTTGGACTAACCTAGAGGGACCACAGATGTAAATAGGCAGATGCAAACTGGAAAAGTCGTCAGAGAATAAATAGCCAGTGTCTGCTTCAGCTGCCCTTCTTCTGGGCACACCAGACCAGTACAGTTGCTGGGCTGGACTCTCACCTCCAGACTTTGTCTGTGGATAAATATTCCCTTTCTTTGACCAGAGTTCAAAATCGTTGTATCTTTACAGTCTATCCAACAATTTGGGTTTTTTTGGGGAGGCATATTAGTATTTGGTTCATCCTTATAAACAGTTAAGAAGGTTAAGGAAAAATAAATGGGTGTCAAAAGCACATTGTAAACAGGCGTAGCATGTACTTTATACCTGGTACAATCCCATCACATTAACAAAACTGTCAACCTCTTAGACTCTTAACTGTCATAACCACCAACCAACCATTTATTGATAGTCGTTAAGCATTTATTATCTCTGCCTGAATGGTTTCTAAATGTTCCAGTAAAATAATTGTTCTTTCAAAATTCAATAACGCAGCTGAACTTTACCTGTAGTGCTCTTTTTGTCCAGCTTTTAATATGTTTAAAATCCCCTCTGAGTAAAAATTTCTGTAGAAAGTCATTAGAAGGCAAGTGTTCTTTACCGCAGTAATCTCCCATGCATCTATCTCTGTTAATTGAGCTACTTTTCTAGACAATGAAGTAAGTATAGTTCATTCAAGAGCATCGAAGAACTTAGTTGTTATTTTGCCGTGGCATTTTCTCAATCAGTGTGTGGTCTCACTAGCGTAATAGGGGGCTTCTCCCTTGAATCACAGGGCAGAGATGTAAACTGGGTTGTCATTTCAGTGCTGGGAATCAACATCTTTTGCACAGGATCATTAGGCACGATCCCTTCCCTCCATGTAGGCAGAGCCCAGACAGACCACGCAGGGTGGGGGCCTCATGTGAGGGCCATGGCTGGGACCCTGCTCTGTGGTTGTGTGACACCTGCCCTGAGCAGCACCTCTGTGTGTCAAAATAATAAAATAGGCTCAAAAAATGCTCTATTGTGTGCTTTTCAAGATCTGAGACTTGTAAGTGTATTTACAGGCTGGGACCTGTTACGTTGTGAGACTGAGTGTATAGTTTGGGTTTGCTTTTCATGTAAGACAAATCCAGTCAGCATGAGTTTGTTTCTGCAGAAGGCAGTGTTTGGACCCCTGTCGTTTTGACTGGTGACTGGGCAGGGAATCAGATTTAGCAAGTGCAGCATGTATGGCTTCCTGAGCTTGGAGGTGTTGTCTTTCACAGCTCAAAGATATCACAGATGAACGTTAGCAAAACATGAAAATCAGCTTAGTTGGAGTGCAGAAACAGGATATGAGAACAAGACTTTACGTTATGAGCTTTCTGAAATGTTAAACAAGTGAGTGGGTTTTTGCAGTGATCAGTTTTCCAGGTCTAATAATTTATTTGATCATTAAAGCTGCTTCTCTTCCCAAGTTATGTAATTCCGGATATAACTTCTGGAGAAAACCCATCTGTTTACTTAGGGATAGTCACCTCGTAACCTATCAATAGTGAATACTTCTTAAAGCACTTATTTGAGCAATGTGTATGCATGGAGGGAGGTTTACCAAGTATATAATGAAGGAGAGTTTTGAGGGAGAGAATAGATAAATTCAAGTAGTAACAAAATAATTTTCAGGGTGAATTAGATAGGGGCCACGAAAGTCACTGCTATTTACACACACCACTTCAAAACACATCTCCAGTATCAGTTGCTTTGCTCATTAACAAAAAGCAAAGGCTCCAAAGAGGAACTCAAAACTCCAACTGGGAGCTGAAGCTGACTAAGGCAGGTGATAGCTAAAAGTTATTGTTTCCTGATGGTCTATGTGATGCATGCTGAGCTGGATCCAAAATGCTAAGAGTAAGCTCATGGCACAGTCGTCAGTGTTGGTGAACCATAACTCCAGATGCAAGTCAGGAGGGATGTTTGAATCTGGAGGTTGGCTTGGACCATTGTGAAGGCTGGAAAAGCTCTCTGTAACCTGTCATTCCTGTCAGCAAAGGGTCTGAGTAAGGTCTCCATTAGTGATGATCTTTCTAACACCAGGATTATGCTTAGTATGAAGAAGCTGTGCTGTGACTTCTACTGCTCCCTACATACCCTGCTAGTGCTCATCCCATACCTTTCACTGATGTTTGCGTTGGTAGCATTAACTGCCAACTCCTTGTCCTTGGAGAAATGGTGTGATTCCTCAAAGAACAAGGCAGAGACACAGCTCGGTCCCTGATCCTGTGAAGCTTCAGTTGGTTGTTTTGTGATCAAGTGGGTAAGCTATTTGCTTGCAAGGGAAACTGGAGAAGAAGGAAGGAAGGAAGCTTGCAGAGCTATCATCCTGCCAGATGGGCCACATCTCACACAGCTGCTTTGTTAAGCTGGGATTTTTCAGCCCCATGGTAATTACATATTGCTTGAAATTACTTTGGAGTGTCTCTCAAGATATTGCCAACAAGGTTTTCATCTTAAGGGACAAGCTCAGACATGAGAAAGAAGCTAAAGTGAATCAGGCAGTGGTGGAGGCTGGGTTCATTTCACCAAGCTTTGATAGTCATCCTGACCTCTATACAAGTTCTCCATTTTACCTTCTGTTGCTGAGGAAAAAGCTGTAGCCTTCCACTTTTGAACTTGCTTAAGTGGAGGGAAAGTTGGAAAGACTTTTTTTCCTTTAGCCAGAAACAAGCCAAGCCCATTAATGCTTTGACAATAAAATCACACTTAGCATTTGTTGTTGTTGTTACCTGCCAGGTCGTGAATCAAAGCTCTGCTTGCCACTCATTTCATCACAGAGCTGATGGCTTTTACCTACTCCGCTGTTACTTGTGTGAAGGACAGTGTGCAGATCTCAAATTTACTACTGAAATTTTTAAGGTGAAAGTAGGTATGATTTAATTTATTGCTCTGGCTACTGCCCTTTTAAACTGCATCTGGGACAGGATGCTGTTGACATACCCTTCTGGAACCCACTTGGTAGGTCTTTACCCTTCAACTCTGAACAGTAAGGTGCTTACAAGTGAGATCTGTCAGGAAACTTGTAATGGTTCATAGCAATTTTAAGCAGCCTTTAAAAACATATTTTCTAATCAGACACTAAGAAAAAAGACAAAAACCTGAATCTGTGATGGTCTTTCAATTTAGAAATGAGAAAAAAGCAACTCTAATGAAATCATTTTACTTTATTATATTTGGTAATTTGGCCTTTGCAATTAAAAAATGCATAGTGGTGTGTTTTGTACCTTTCTGGTATGAAATATTAAAGGCTTCATGAACATGTCTGTATGTAGCGTTATAGTGAGTTTTTGCTGACGAGCATCACCCTGTGTTCAGTCTGACAACTGAAAATATAATGGGCTCTGAAACTGCCATTATGTTCCATCATGTCAATGATCCATAGATTAAGAACTGGCACAAGTGCGCTGAAGAGCCCTAAAGGAGCTGTAATAGCCTATCTTGTCAGCAGTCAGACGCCGTGGATTGAAGTGGGAGAGCACTGAACCACATACACTCCCTTCCAGTCCTGTGCTCTTTCACCTTTTTTAAGCTGGGAGGCTTGTCAACTTTTGGAAATATGATGCTCAGCAAGTGTTGGTAAAAGACGGAGCTCTTTGCGTCATAACAACTTCTGCTGTGGGCCAGCAAGGGAGAAGACTCTTGCCAAATGGGGTGGTGGTTTCTCCATTGAAAATGTATTTGGCTGTCATCAGTAAATCATTCTGTTGCCATAATATGGCCAACTCACCCTTCCTTGGTCAGATAACTGGGCTGTTGACTAATGGGGTTGTCGATGCCAGTCCCTGCGTGCTAGGTCCATTACTCAGCCTGCCCTAGAGTTGTTACGCTCCTCGCGGGGTCTGCTGGAGGCACCTGCATATGTGATGAAGCACGAGATAATCGTCAATGTATGATCCAAGCACAAGATCTCCAGTGCATGACCCAGCCTCTGTATAGAGCCACTTCAGGTGTTTCTCTGTGGAGCTGCTGCAGTGAAAATCCTGGCAAGCGCTGAGCAGCAGTGGTCCTTCTAAATGTAAGCTCTCTGCACTCTGCTTCTGGTGTTTTCTCTGGGAAAGTCAGCAGCACAACACTTCAAGACAGCAGGGTCTGTGCATTTGTGTGGTGCATATTCACCTTCACAGTCCTTTGGGACTGCAGGGGAGTGGAGTGGCCAGTGTCTTCACAAGAACTGATCCAAATCTTGCAGGCTGGAGGTGAAAGCTAATGATTCCTGCTGGACCCAGGCTGACTCCATTCAGAGCCAGGTGGATGTCTTTGCCACTTGCAGCCATATCACTGCTTCTTTCTCTTAACCCAGTTACCTGAACCCACCATTATCCTGGATAACAGAGTTGGTCTTTAAGCTAATAACCTCTGTGGTTGGCATTTGCAAGACATTTTTAGACTTAACATAAGAAATTAGGTGGAACAGTAATTGCTCATTTAAAGTTTTTAATGTGATCCATTTTAGACTTTTGTAATGAGATAACGTTTACCTTTGGCCGCTACTGACCTGGAGCAGATCCAGCCCAGTGATCTACATGGGAAAGCATCTATATTTGTTGCTGAGCATGTGAGCCAGACATTCCCTAGTGAGATGGATTTACAGTCCTTAATCCTGCAAATAAATCCAGAAAAGCAGGATTTTATGACCAGGCTGGTGCTCATTGAAGACTTTGAGTTTTCTGTGAGAAGGAGAAGGGGCCACAATCAGGGCTTTCATGAAGAACAGTTTATACATGTTAGGTAAATTCAGAAAGCTGCAGGACACTGTATGATACAAATCTCAAGTATTTCAGGCATACAAACTCAGGAGTATGCACTGCAGTATCAAAGTTTGATCTTTGCCATTTATATATTAATAAAAGCTTAAAGCTGTCCTCTCTGGCCTAGTTTCCAAGCGAATTTTAGTCTCTAGTCACTCCAACTTGCTCCATTTCCTATTATGGATCAGGTAACTGAGCCACAATCTCCTCTCCTCTCCTCTCCTCTCCTCTCCTCTCCTCTCCTCTCCTCTCCTCTCCTCTCCTCTCCTCTCCTCTCCTCTCCTCTCCTCTCCTCTCCTCTCCTCTTCAGTGGGAAAATAATTTCATTCCATATTCACAGCAGTTAGATTTGTAATCCCTTTGCTTTTTTTATTTTCTAATTTATGAGGCACTGTTAAATTAATGCTACCTCCGTTAATCTAGCATCATTTAGACTCTCTATATTCCTTGGAGAAGACAAGAGAAAAATTTTAATTAAGAGTCATTCTATCATTACTATAATTTCCTCATGTGCATGGGCATCAACTTCAAGACCTGAAAGGATACTCTAAAGCCTATTACAGAAAGACACAGAGAGACATCCTTCTGCAGCGGGAATTCCAGTCCATCTATCCTAATCTTCTGTCCAACTTCATGTTAAGATGTCTGCATGTTATTTCCAGTCAAAACTTTCGGACCAGGTTTAGATCTCCTTTCGTATTTTTCTGATAGATTAAAATGGCTTATTTCTGTTTCTTTTCTTTCGTATGGGCCTCAGTTAATTCCAGTAAGCCTTAGAAACCAATACACATTTACTCCCCTTCACTTTTCTCAAACAAAATTATGTAGGAATCAGATAAGAGAGGTAACTGTGGTTATAAAAAGACTCCTTCGCTCTGAAAGAAGGAATCTGACACAGTTTTCAGTACAATAGGATTGAAAGAGACCTTGTTTCTTATATCAAATCATTTGCTGCCACACTTTACAAACTCCACATCATAATCATGCTACACACTTTTGTTTCCATTGGCCCTTCTGTAAGACTATGCCATCTAAGTGTTGCCAATTTTGTAGCCTAAAATATTCATGGGCAATATTCTTTTTTTTATCATTGGTACAGGATACTCTCTTAACCTAGACATTTCCTTTTTATTCTCAGTGTTTGTACCTGAATCATTATTTTCATCTCTCTTGTTCATGGGGATTGATGGTTTCTTGTATCAAATAAAGCAGGTTATATCACGCTGATGTTTAAAGCTTTCTGCAGTAAGACAGAAAGCTTATGTATATTATGCCAGGATTTCACTGTCAATGCCAGGGAATGGTTCTGAAATATTGTGGACTTCTGTACTAGGTACATACCCCTGTCTCTGTGCAGTCTAATAATTCATCGTTTTTAAGTCTTCATCCCCACACAACCCTCACGTCCCTGTAATAGGTGCCAAAGTGTGTTGTCCACACTTTGCAGGTGAGAAAGCAAGGTGAAATCTAGAGTCACAGAGGGAGTCCCCAATGGACCAGGCAGCCTTGGCACAGAAAGACCCTGGCTGCTGCAACATCATCCCTCCTTTCTGAAGCTTTCGTAGTTGCTTAAGGGATTTGATTCTCAGTCCTCATTAAATTAAATGGGATGAGGGCATCCAGACATCTGAAGTTGCTCTGAAAAATCTCAGCTCTAAAAGACAGCTTATTAGGCCATTTCCTCCATATCTTACAAGCAGAAAAAGAAGATCCATTGTGAGTAAAAGAGAGAGACCAGTACATCATAATAAATAAGAGAAATGACTACTACTTTGTAATTCAATTGTAACTTCATATTAAATTTAATAATGCATACACTTTAACTTCATTTTGCTCTTATTAAGAGAAAAGAAATTGGCCTAGGCATGCAAGCAAATAATTAAATAGAAATATTAAAAAAGGCATGAACAGTATGGAGCTTAAATGTGTATCACTTTTATAGTGGCAGACATGATTTAGAAGCTGAGTCCCTGAAAATGAGGCGTTCTTCAAGCTTTGGAAAGCTCACTAGGAATTCTAGCATCAGAAATGAGTTTTCACAGTGCCAGTATCTCTAGAGACCTGAGGTTGCTTATTATTTCATGGTCCCCATCATGTGCTATGTTAAACACAGCAACACAGAGGGAAAGTCCACACTAAGTGATAGAAAAAGCTACAGCATACCACTGGAAATACCTGATCTGCCTTTAAATTAGCTACCTGGCATATCAGCACCCTACTTCTTAGCAGGCTGAGGAAGGACATGTTCTTTTCCAACAGGTATGGGTAGCTGAAGTAGCAAATTTAAAACACAACAAAAATCACTACAGTGCCCTGCAGTGATTGCCAAATGGACCAGCCCTACCCAGGCAGATGAAGCCCAACATTTAGGTTCTGAAAATAGAGATGTCACGAAAACCACTGAGCCAAATTCCAGGGCTCTCTAAGGGCCTCCATGCTACGAGAAATTTGCCTGAAAAGCTTGAAGTGAAGCCAATGGAGCTGATTTCAGCCAGTTTTGTCTTTATAAATACATCCAAACTTGACCTCTTTGAGGCCTCCTCACATTTAGTGCCCAAAGCTTTTCCAAACTCCACAGATCTCTTTTTCCACAGAGATATTCCTTCTTCAGTCAGAAAGTTTTCTGGCCTCACATTGGATGGAGAGAACAGACAAGAAAAAGACTGGGCACATTCAAACACACCTAGATAAATACCTACCTAATTTGACTGACCTCTCACTTGTATGTCTGTTTAAAGCTTTCTTATTCTTTCAACAAAATCCATTTGCAGTAGATACACATTATCTACAAGTTCCAGATCAAATCACTGCAAAAAAATATGTCTTGACATTGAAATGGCCAGAATTATCCTATTAAGGAGAAATGAACATTATTTCTTTAATAAGCCTAAGTCATCTTTTCTATTTAGAGCACAAGAAGTGCTATTGCAAGGCCAGGCAGACAGGAAAGCTACAGAAGAAGAAACCTCTGTTTCTTCAGTGTTATCTCTGCAAGAGCTGTTCACCTTGGTGGCTGAAATAAGCTGTACAGTATCAATATTCCTCTCTATTTCCTTTCCTCTGCTGAGGAACATTACATTGCATACTCACTCTATCTACTGACTTCAAGTCCGTGTGGGAAAGGACATTCTTTTTGAAATTTCCAAAAAACTATGACTTTTTCTGCTTTAGAACAACTTTGGTTCTGCTACCAGTGACCCTACATGGTACACAAGCACTCGGGCATATCTATGTAAGCTTTGGCTTCGAGGCTTGTTTTCCTAAGCGTCATTATTTGTAGACATATCCATTCTCATTTGTACCTGGAGGGATTCCTTTGCCACACAGAAGGGCTAGGTTTTATCTTAATTGCCAGGAAACAGGAGTACTAGAAATGAGAGAAATGAGTAACTACTACTGGCTCTTGGTGTTGCTACTAAATTGGGTAAGATGAAGTGGTTAAAGGCAGCCAGTACAAACACCAAAAGCAAGTGAGGCAAAACAAACATGCACAAAAGCCAAGCCTACATGATGCTTTTAGGGAATCTGCATAGCAGAGAGGAAAGAGTAAATATTGATCAAACTGAATGCTACTCAAAAGAGAAGAAAAACGGCATGAGGTCAGAGCATTGAAGGTCAAACATGACTGTGTGAAAGACTTACTAAGCAAGGAGAGCGAGAAGGCTTGCGAAGTTGTAGAGGTCGTTTAACAAGGGAGCTGAGAAGCTGCAGTGCTGCACAGGCTGATGCAAGAGCCAGGCTGTGCTGTACATGGTACTGTTCGGCTGGAAGATGGATTGGGTCTCAAAAGAAAATGCGCATCATATTTGCTAATGACAGTGACAAGCAGCAGGTGAACCACTGACAAAGGAATGAGTCTAGTTTTGAAGTGCTGAGGCAGAATGACAGCATGGGCCAGAAGAGTGATCTTTGAGAAAGTTGTAACTATGAGTGAAGTTAAAAGAATTCTCCTCTCTTTGTTCTGCCGGGTTGGACGTTATTTCCCTTAGTGACATTGTGCTGTATTGCTGTAGGTTGCCCAGTTTTGACTGGCGATTTGCTACCTAGCACAGAGGTTTTGGGAGTAAAACATAATCCTTGGTTTAGTGCCAATCTCTACAGATTGCTTCAGATTTCCAAACAGGTGAACATTATCCATGGCTATACACAGCCTGAGCCTGAAATGAAGCATGACGTGACTTCATTTCTGACTCATTCCTGCAGTGGGGACAAACAATTTGAGAGGGACACAACTGAAGGCGAAAGAATGAAAACATAAACCCATGGCTCCTGCACTTCACAACCCAGAAAGCAGAACAAGGGAAATCCTTTTCAGCAATCACAGCAGGAAAATTATTCTGCTGTACTTTATCACCCCAGTGAGAAAATCAGGACAACCACTTTATTGGCAAATGCCTTGCCAGCACCTAGGCCTGTGGTTGGCTCAAAATGTTTGAAGTGTTCTGCAGAAAAGCCAATATGTAAATGGACATAGAGTCAGATTCAAACCTTCCTGGAACAAGGGAGAGTCTTATTATATATCTAAGTGGGTTTTGAATTGAGGCAAAGGGAACAAATTTATCCCAGTGCTTTTGGAAACCTGCATTCAGAGGTTTATGGAGGGAGGTTCATTGATAAAAAAGGCCTGGAGAACTGGAATGCTGCTTCTTAAGAGATGCTTCTTGGTCACTCAACAAGAGTTGAGTTGTCAGCTGTTGCTGACCCATGATGTTATTTTTATACTGGACCTAACTTCTGGAATTTATTAAAAGTAACTTTATGTGGCCAAAATGAATAGGGTGTGCTTTTCCAAATGTCCATAGCTCTTCAAACTGTTACCAACAGGGACCAACATGAATAATTTTGGGGGGATTCAGGTACTTCTGCTTTCAAAGTGAAGCAGATGATGAGAATTAAGTAGTTATGGTAACCTCTATAGTTAGCAAAAGTCAGCTAGGTGCATATAAACATAGTGAGCTAAAACTGTATGCTTCAAATGTTTCCTGTCTTTATGGTCTCAGCACTACAGATCCAAAGATACGGCATTTGAATAAGCTGTGCCTGGTCTGTTGACTGATATACTACTTTATATTCTGTGAGGCTGCTGGTAGAACAGTGTCGGGTCTGGCCTTTTGAGCCTACATGTAGATCTTTATTTTCTGAAGAGACTGGCAGGGGTTTTTTTAAGGATGATTTTTTAAATGTAGTTTGTATCCTTATGAATCCAACCCTATCCCTGAATGTTGCACTATACACTTTAAAATAGGACAATATTAGGAAAGATTACACTGTATTAACATTAAAGAATGATGAAACACATACAGATGTCTTCATGAGAGGATTAATGCTATACCAAAATGGAAATTTTCTAAGAGAAAATTATCAATAATCATCTCAGATGGCTTAAAAAATACCTATCTTTCCTTTCCATGATGCACAGAGAAGCCTGTGATGATGTTTTTTCCTTCTGCAGTTCTGGAAGTAGCAAGATATGAAATCAGTATGTGTGGTAGCTATGCCCATTCATAGTGACATAAATCAAAATCTTGCTGATGTCAAAATGGTGCATCACTTAGCCATTTATATGCTTTTTGCAAATTTATTCCTCACCGTATTTTGTCTGGTCTGGACTAACTTTACATGTTCTGAATGTAATGGTTAAATGTGAGTCTGCTTCACAGCCCAGCAGATCTTCTTTCTGGTTGTTTTCCTGGTTTTTATTCAGTATTTTTCATCTCTTAGATATTGCTTTCTTTGGCTTTTCATCCGCTTGCCCTGTTTTGTTTTTTTCCACTGGTAACAAAAAGACAGATACACTTTTGTAAGGTGCAGCTTTATAATTAAATCCTGTCTGGATTTACAATGGATTTCTCCAGCACAAGCCAGGAGCAGGACTGGGAGTCTGACCAACACAGAGATTTAACCCTTCTTCCCACTGAGTCCCTGCCCCACTACGATAAGACAGTAAACAAGAGCTTTTTAACAACAAGCTCTGATCCTCATTATTGAATCTTTCAGTTTGTGCTTCTTCAACTACTACAGACTCTGATTTCCCAAGCAAAATGGCAGAAACAGCCCCCTTCATCCCACAAACACGAGACTGTCATAGTCCTGTTCCTGATTCTCTGCAATGAATGCTGCAGGTGTTCATGTATTTTTTTTTCTTTTCAGCTATTATAGTAATTTACTTGATTTAACACTTATTTATGTTGGGTTTAACACAAGAGCCACATCTGGAGGTCTTAGGTTGTTGCTATAACTCTCCCCCTTCTTCCTATAAGAAGGGGTGAAAAAAGACAGCAGTGCTGATAGCAGCATCCTTAAATAGCATGAAGAATTGTTACAATTTCTGATCTAGATATTAAAGGGAAAGAGCACCATGGAACTAAATGTGATTCTGAAATAACAACTTGCTTTAGCAGTTAATGAGAGACTGAGATTGCAGCATTTACATTTGTGATTTTTCAGGTACACACCCTATCTTCCTCCTGACACATAGTTGGATCCACAGCCCTTTTTCACACCTGTAATGCTAGGTAAGCTTCATTAATTCCCATCATCGCTTCCAAGTAAGATTCCAGTAGAAGCTACCTGGCATTTTAGTCTTTAGAAAAGCAATCCAAGAATTATTCCTATAGCAAACATCTGTATTAAATGTATTTTAAATAAGGGATTTTGTGAGGAAAACTTGGTAATCATAGAAATCCCAAATGTTGCTCCCAGTAGCCATTAAATCTTTCATTGCTTTTCTCTATTTGAGGCAAACTCAGTCAAGGAATTATACTATATGTGAGCAAGTGGATACTGCCTCCTCCTTTCTATCAGGGTGTGGATACCTAGACAAAACAATACAGAGAGGGATCAGTAATGCTGAATATTAGCATCTATGCAGCTTTAGGGAGGTGAAAAGTATTTCAGAGCCAAATGTGAGATACGTGAGGGATGATGTAAAAATTGCAAATGTCACTGTTGTCTTCTGTAGAACAAGAAAAAAACATTCAGAAATGTTTTGCATTCAGCTGTATTAAATGGTTACAACAGTTTCAGCTGTTTACATTTTAAGTTAAAATGCAATGTAGTTTAGATTAAAAAGGAAGTGTTCGACAAGTCATACTAGTACTTGGATGTACAGTGAAATCACTTGTGCCATAAGCATTCCTTCGCGTGTGGTGTGGTCTGGCAGAAATAATCTACACAGAAAGCAGCTGAAACTGGAAATATCTGCATTAAACTGGTAAATGAAATAAGGTTGGACACTGTCATCCAAAAGTATCACATTTTCAGGCTGTGAAATATCCATGTTTCAGGTTGGCATGGAGGGCAGCTTCCTTGGCCATAATTTCTGTTACAGGGTGATTGCTGTGGGAACTGGGCTAATTGTCCTGGATGGGCCTCACAGCTTACATTCAGACCAGTGAGTACTCAAATCCTACATCTCTTGAGAAAAATATTGGAAATCTGAAATACTGGTGGATTACAGTGGATTGGATCAGGAATGTAGGGTCTGCTGAGACTATTTTTCACTGCTTGAGAGTGCAGCACTGAGCAATTAAAGCAAAGTGGCCATTCTATGGGAGTTTGCAGGAGGTCTAGGCTGGAAACGAACACATAAAAAAACACCCACCAAAAAACATCCATGGTGAAAGTTGCAAACATTGACCACTGCACCAGCAATGATCCAAATGAAAATGAAGGCACTTTGAGTAGCCAATAGAGCCCTTTACTTTGATACGATGTAAAATCCCAGCTCCTCACGTGATGAGATTTCTAAGATACATGTTACAGTTCTGATTTCTTAGCAAGTGTTTCTGGAGTTTAAGAGTTGAAGGACAACTGATCTGTGCTTTAAAAACTATTAGCTTGAGCTAACTTGAAAGTAAAAGCATTTTATTTTAAGATATTTTATTATGGAAAATTAAAAATAGAGAAAGAAGGGATGGTGGAGGTCCTCTGCAATTGCCTAAATATATTTCAATAAGTAGTAAATTTAGGTGAAATCTTACAGTCTTGTATCTGTAATTTAAGTGACCTCACTGTCTAATTGGCATCTGGCCAATTTAGTACTGAAACTGTTCTGAAACAGTGAAAGCAGCCATTAGGTAAAAGATGATGAATCATTATTCATTACCTCACAGATTTATTTATAATTGTATTCAGTTTTCCAAATCTTTCACAAATAATTGTTATAACCCAAAAAGATCTCACAACTGAACATCCAAAGTGAGTATTTTTCTTCCATTTCTCAGTTTGCTTCTGCTTTCAATTGCTTTTCATATAAACGTCTTTCTGTCTGGAAAGTACTAACTTAAGGTTTGTAAGCTCAAAGCTCACAGCAAGGACATTTTATTTGAATATAAATTGCTCCCAGTTAATAGCCTTATCCATTCTGTAACCATTTTTGCTGGGGTATCAGAGACATTACAGTATGATGCGTAACATTCAGTCTGCAATACTAATGCGCACTGATATATTGCCCAAGTAATATTTCTCTTTTGCAGCGGGGTTAATAAAGCAACTGTGGAAGCTATAAACTACAAGGGTGGAAGTTACAACTGTGCAATGTTCCAGGGAGGAATTTGAGATGGCCATTACTGTTCCACAACTCATCAGTCATTTCTACAATCAGGAAAGAAAAAGTCCAAATGATGATGATATATACTGGAGATAAACAAACCTTGTATAAGTTTACCTGGTGAGTTTATCTATCTGATGAGGTGACAACTGAGAAAAACAGATTTTTAGGGAAAAGATTTTAGAATATTTTGAATGCTCACTGCTTGTTTGAAAGAGACTTCCTGCTTTTCTAGGGCTGAGAGAGACAAGAATGAGGTTCAGTTTGTGCATTGGAGGCTGCTGAGCTCTGGCTGGCACTGGATCATCCCTGCGAGATAGCATCTGGATAAACGGCAGCTTCTGCCTTTCTCTGTGGTAGTGTTGCTAGGCAGTTGCCAGGCTGCTTTTGCTCCAAGGTAGATGATCTATCTTTTTTCTTCTCTAAACTGTGAGATTTATGGATGGGTTATTCTCTCCAGCCTGAGTAATCAGATCTGACTTCTCCTTGCTGATGTGCAGAAGGCTACCTCGTTGCTGTGCCCCGGTGAAGGTCTGTGTAGTGCTAATACAGAATCAGAGAATGGTTAGGGTTGGAAGGGACCTTAAAGATCATCTAGTTCCAACCTCCTTGCCATGGGCAGGGACACCCTCCACTACACCAGGTTGCTCAAAGCCTCATGGGTCATCCACAGCATCTCTGGGCAATATGTTCCAGTGCCTAACCACCCTCTCCAACAAGAACTTCTTCCTGATATCTAATCTAAATCTCCCCTCTTTCAATTTAAACCCATTACTCCTTGTCCTGTCACTACAGGCCCTTGTAAAAAGTCTTCCCAACCAGCTTCCTTGTAGGCCCCTTCAGGTGTTATAAGATCTCCGTGGAGCCTTCTCTTCTCCAGGCTGAACAAGCCCAATTCTCTCAGCCTTTCTTCACAGCAGAGGTGCTCCAGCCCTCTGAGCATCTTCGTGGCCTCCTCTGGACTCACTCCAGCCAGTTGATATCCTTCTTATGCTGAGGGCCCCAGAGCTGGATGCAGTACTCCAGGTGGGGTCTCACAACAGCTGAGTAGAGGGGGAGAATCACCCACCTCGGCATCTCAGATGGCAGCTTGGATTAGAGCCAGATTGCAGCAGGAGACACACAGGGCCACAGGGAGGGATTTTTCCTGAGAATTTTACTCTTCAGCATGAAGATTGGGACTTCTTCCTGTGACAGCTACTGTCACAGGTCAGTGTCAGAGTCCAAACATCTCTATCACTCCAGCAGAAAGGAATGTTCTGGCTAAGTTTTCCTTGGGGTTATGGCTGGTTTTGTTGCTCTAACCATTTATTTAATTTTTCTAGTTATACCCAAAGTTATTTTCCCTTAAGTAAAGAGAAATATTTTTTTATGTCACGGACAGTAGCTCATATTCCTTTACTGCTTAACAGCAATTTCTGGAAACGATTTGGAGCTGGGCCAGGGTGGTTAGATCTCCTGTGTTCAACCAAATTTCATCTGGTAGATTGGATTTAAGAGATCTGGGATGAATTCTCAGTTTAGCTGTTGCCAGGTCTTTTGGTGGATATCCATCAAATGAGCCTATCATGCGATAGTTCTGTGCACTCTGGGGTAGCTCACTTAATCCACTTTAAGGTTTGTTTCCGCTTAGTAAAATAAGGCTAATACCTTATTACGTACCTCAGTAGAGGAGCCAAATAAACATTACTGAATGTGAACTATTCAGATCTTTGGAGAGCTATGATACATGAAAGAATGTATCTGTATTTTTTTCTTATTAAGTACAGTGATATTTTCTAAGTGAGTGTTCTGTTATCAAATTTTATTCCAGAGGAAATATTTCACATGGCCAAATCATTCTTTATCATGTCAGTTCTTTACAGTCCCTTTCTAGGAAGTCTATTTTACAGAGTTTTCTCTGTCCATCTCTTATTGTAGTTGATGTCTGGCTGGGTGCTTCATCACTTCTACCCATTCCCAAGTTATCAGAATGGCTTTCATTTCCTTAGTGAATTATCATGATCTCTGGTGATAGCTGAGGAAATGCAACAAATCAGAGATGCTTCCTCTGTATCTCCAGCCGTGAATTTGCAGTTTTTCCTTTCTCTGTGCTTGCTACAAAAGCTGATTCACTCAAAGTGTACATAGAGTAAGATCATTGTGAAACGAGGTGAAATGAGGTACCATAAAATTAGTACAGAGGCTTTGACAGATATATGTAGGCTCTCTGCATCTGGGCATTGCCTATTACAGTTTCAAAACGTTTCCTTTACTTAAATCCTTGCAGTTACTTTACTGAGCTGCTTTAGGCTTGTGAAAAGAGCTGCCTGGCAGAGCTCCAGCTTGCAGCTTCCTACCTCCAGAACAGGTATAAGACCAGTCCAGAAGAGTCCTGGAGGGGTTGCCTTGACAGTATTTTGCATGAAGGAAAGCTTAGCATCGCAGAAACTATTTTTGACTGGCCCTTACATGCTTCCAGTGATGGAGACGGTCACTGACTGTGAAAAAGACCACTGCTAGTATATTCCTGGCATTGGACATTCCTGGTGATGTGCAGATGTTGTTTGCTGTTACTCTCTCGGTCATAACGCCATCCACATACCTCCACCAAAATACACATCTCTCTCTGAAGGTGTACCATGTGTATCTGTACCAGATTCCATGCTCACCCTCCAGATGCATTCTTTGCTAATGGGTTGTTTTACGGGGGTTGGGTCTCTGGAATAAACGACTTGTATTGGGATTGCTTTGGAAAGTATAGGCTTATTACAGAAGTTGGCTGAAAAAGAGTTCCTATCATCTTACTCATGTGTGAAATTATGGGGAAGTGAGGAGGAAGCTGTAAAAATGTACATACCTATGTAAAGACTGAAAAAATTGAGTGATTTGAGGTGCAGGACGGGGAAATTCAAGGGTAACCAACTGCCACTGAGAAATAAGGAATTTAAACTGACTGCTGATTACGCCAGAGTAGTTAAACAAAAGAAGCGATGGAAAGTCTGCTAATCACAAGCAGCTCAGATCTAACAAAATATGAGCTAGTGAATTACTTTATCTCCTTGCCTGTTCAGCCAGAATTAATTCTAAGTTAAAGCTTATAAGGTGTGTATGGCAAGAACTATTTTGCTTTAAGCTTCTTACATTAGTCAGGAGAGAGATACAGGCACCTCTAGAGTCTGTGAGAATGGACAAAAAGTAGGCAGGTTTCTCAATAAATGGCAGAATATCCCCTACCAGGCAATTGTCTCACTTCATTCACTGTTAGAAGAGCCTAGGAGAACTAGTCACTTTGGAGGCCACCTAGTGAAATAGGGCCAGTGTACTAGTATGCCCCAGTGCTGTTGTACCTCAAATTCTTACGTATCAAATATGCCTTTTCCTCACAAGAGAGGAAAAATTTGTTAAAGCTCTTTTCCAGCAAGGTGATTTGTGCACGTTAAGGATGATTCAGCAAAGTACTTAATTACATGTCTCATCCCATCCCTAATTAGCAGACCTTAAATTCTTATGCAATACTAAGCATATCCTTGAAGTTAACTCCGACACATTCTTAAACTAATGAGTATGCCTGGTAGAAAGCGGGTAAGTTAAGCAAGTGCTCCAATAGCAGGCCATGTAACTTGCCAAAAGACACGCATGATAAACCAAAAGCCAAACCTACAACTGCAGATTTTCTTCTTTATTTTACAGTCACAAACTGCCTTTCATAACTAAGCTTCACCCACTTCCCTTTTTTAATGTATGGATGTGAGTTTTCTCCATCGCCCCTGATACTGGAGCATTGTTCTCTGCATATTGCTGGCTGTTTTGTGATAAAGAATATTTTGAAATGTAGAAACTTGAAATATCTTTGGGAATCTGTTTCTTTTCACTGAACTCTGTTTAACTTGACTGCCATGTGTTTCACTCTGAGAATGGCTGACTCTCTTTTTCCCAGGCTTTTACAGTTCACTTTTCAAGTGTGGGGAGGTCAGTATCACTGGCTTTTTTCCACCTCTGAATGCCTGAGTTTCTGCAGGAGAGAACACAAATTGTTAATAGTGAAAATTGCTCAATATCCTCTGGTGTTCTGATGGATGGCAGTATCCTTGCCCCATGTCTCTTGGTACAGCAACACACTTCAGCTGAAGAGGTTTTGAAAATCTATTTTGTCTACTTGAATATACAAGTTTTGTAATAATGAACAGCTTTCATACCAGGGTCAAATCAATAGTTGTAACGAAGCAGATTTGTTTGTGAAAATAGGGCTGTATTATTTGAGAAGGGAATACGAATCTGCTTTATCTTGCACTCTTGCTAGTTTTGGTCTTTACTGAGAACTTGGAAGAAACTTGGATGAAAGAAGATTTACTTCTTCTTTTGCCCTTCATATTGCTCAGTGTAAGAGGTACAGTCTGATCTCCTAATGGCAAAGGTTCTGCCATCACCATTATCCAGACATACATACCGCGTAGCTGGGTCGGGACCAGTGCTATGAACAGTCGTCAGGCAGCTGAGTCTCAGTCAGCTTCTACTTTATGTATGACATTTATTTTGTTCCAGACCCCTACACAAGGTGGTTGCCTGTGAGTGATAATAAAGACATCCTCCACCTTTGGCCTCCCAAACCTGGCACATCAGAGAAAAAAGTAGTTGTCACCTTTTTGTGAAACTGCAGCAGAAATGGACTATGACAAGAGATGGGAAGATGGTCAGAGCCATGCCAGTGTTCCCAGAGGTGCTGGATACCTTGTTACAGAGTTCTATTAGTGCAACTTGGG
Organism: Rhynochetos jubatus; assembly: GCA_027574665.1. Lineage (NCBI taxonomy): Eukaryota > Metazoa > Chordata > Aves > Eurypygiformes > Rhynochetidae > Rhynochetos > Rhynochetos jubatus. The sequence continues at coordinate 10,259,116 of CM050648.1, read as the reverse complement.
TTAAACAGACTAGCAACTATATGGTTTGGAGAAATTTTCTCCGTTTTGGATGCTCAAAAGTGGGTTTGGTTTGTTTTTCTCTTTTGTTACTTCTGTAGTTTGGGGTATAATCCACTGCCCAGGAAGAATAGGGTATTTTCACCAGAATGCTTTTGTGATTGAAGGAGTGAAGTCCTAGACCTCTCCTCTTCTGCTACATTGTGTAGTTCTGGTGACTTTTGATCCTTGTACTCTTACATTGTTACAGTGACTTGTGGAGTGGATGTTTTGTGGATACTTCTAGAAGAAGTATCTCCATAGTTACCTGCAATTGCAAAGACTGAGGCTCAGCTGATCTCACCCATCCTGTGTTCCTGGTGTACCTATATATAAAACCCTACAGGCAAGGCAGCATAGGGTTATTTTCAGAAGTTCCCTGAACATACTTGCTTAAACTCTGCCATTCCAGCCTCAACCTTCTTACGTGACTGGAGATGTCATTCTCGCATCCTGTTTTATATAACCGTGTAACACTGTTGTCATTGTCCTTCATGATGTGCTGAACAGTGGAATACCTTATAGATTTTTAAATAGTACAGCCCTCTGACCTGGACAGAAAAATAAGCGGGTAAAATCTTAAAACATCATACAAAGTAATCCTTGGAGTACTTTGCAGTAAGTCACGACATAGTGCCAATTATCACTTACAGCATTAGTTTCCCAGCCAACCATCCAAGGTGGCTTATTTTCATAACAGGGGTTTAAGGCCACAGATGTTTCCCAAGTAGTTTTATTATAAAGTTTAATGAAATGAGACAACTTTCGAGGAAAACAAATGGTGCCACTTCACTGCTCCTGAGATCTGTGTAGCATGAGTGAATTTGCATTTGAAACAGACCCTAATCACCTGGCATGACTGGAAACTGTTTACAACTCTGGGGTTTGGGGTAACAGGTGTGCTAAAGACTTCTTGGTAACTTCACAATGTTTCCTCTTTTTGACCCATATGGCTAGATCCTTTTCTGAGTCCTGCAGGCTGTGCTGGAGGAGAGGCCCATGACTGCTCAGGGACTGTCCACTGGGACATGGCTCCTCATCGGTGACACGGTGAGGCTATGTGTGTTGGCACCTGTGTGCAAACCTATGGCAGTGTAACATACTGGTGATAATCTGTTGTTTCTTTCCTTGAACTGGAGTGAGGCTCAACAGAAGCAAAGCTATCTCAATATACTTCTGTCTTTCCTGCCTTTCCTCCTAGTTTTGATGGTGATTTTTATGCAGGGAAGCATGTCTACCTTACAGAAACCTGTGCTCCTGCCCTTTTGTTTTTCTCCTTTTTTTTTTTTTTTTTTTTGTTTGTTTGGTTTCTTTTTTAATAAAGATAATTCCTCATTGAATCAAAGTATACCAAAATTTGTAGGGATGGGGTAGTGGATTTAGAATTTATCTACAATGAAAGACAGTGAATGAATTTCCATGTCTACCTCAAATGAAATAAATGAACCTCAGAAATATTATGAAAATAATTTACTATCAGATTTCTTCAGGCTTAATCATTATAGCTGTAATTAAAAGGACACTATTTGGCAGATATATTACTCCACTACCCCACAGAAATGTTGGTCTGGAGCTTCTTCAACCTCAATGCCTTCTTCTTCCTCCCTCCCTTCCCTCTCTCCTTCCCTTCCTTTGTCTCTATCAGCAGCCTGGACAGCAAACAAATTCGCTTTATGTTGAATACAGAACTCTGATATCCAACCTGGGGTCTGCCGACCCTCAGGGCTGCTTGTAAAAAGTGAAAAGTATGAAAAGGAACTAGGAAAAACAAATCAAGGTATTAAATCCGTACATGATAGCTATGCCTCTGAAAATAAAATTGGACCTTCAGAAAGCAAAAAGTTGGAAGCTACTGGGAAACGAATTATAACAAGACAAAACATCAGGAGGTTTGGACAGTCATTATGGGCAAAAGCATAGGTGAGGTAAACTTCAGAGGAAATCTGTGCAGTGTTAATATAATTTTAGATCAAAGGAATAACATAGGACCTGAGCTGTAGACAGTGGAATTAAACTGTTGAACCTCTAAGATTTCTATGCTATTTTCTGTAGCCATTAAAAAAAATTGTCCAAGTTCCTTGCTGGAGTAAATCGACAGAAGTGCAGAATATGAACTTGAACATTAAGGCTCTGAAACACCATATCCTTGCTTAAGCAGGATCTTGCATTCTTATGTATCTCAGAATGATTTATAGACGTGCATTTCACAGGGCACAGGTGGCATCAGAAACCACATTTCATACAGCTGTATCTGGCACAGCCATAAATAACTTAGCAAAAACATTTAGGTGGAATTTTTTAAGAGCTTTACAAACAAGTGAGAGATTTGTTTACAAAACACTGCAAAACTGCATGACTATGCCAGGTTTGGGAGTGAAGAATTCTCCATCAGATAAAGGCACAAGGATACAGAATAAAATTATTTGTAATTCAGACACTTAAGGATTATGTAACTAAAGCAGGTTTAAATCAGGAGAATCTTTATGTGGTTGTGCATGCAAAACTGTCCCACGCTGGCTTGGCCGTCCTGGCACTCCAGGCCCCAAATGTCTGAATTTTTTGTCTAAGGTACTGCAATTTCATAGCATCTACGCTTGAGAAAAGGTCTCAGGCTCTTTGCATAGATTAGTTGAAAGGACCACTCTTCCCAACAACAACAACGAAAAGAACCCAATCCAAAACCCAAGGTTGCTTCACCGCAAATTTTGTCTAAACCAGGTGACAGCAGAATCATTGCTTATTGCCTTTTTGCCCTTACCAGTTCGTTAAATGCTAGCTTTAGGAATACAGATTCTAAACCCTGTTGGATTTGCAGCATATCAAAATCATACTCCTTACTGAGGTACATCAGGAGGAAATCTTACCTGACATCACTTTGGTGTCGTCCCATTGACTGAACTGGTTTGCATCGATGCATTTAGGCAATCACTTCCACTTAGAGTCATCACACATTTCACGTCAGTTAAACTTGTTCCCACCCCAGTACTACTTGTTGTTATGATCAAACCTGAGTTATTAAAATAAAAAGCATTGTGACAAAGCTCATGCACAGTTTTATCCATAGTTCAGTTAGATATGTCTCCGACAAGCTTTTTAATCTTAGAGATGAGGTTATATCTCTGGGTCTCTTAGCAAGTGGAATTAAGTACTGGGAAGGGATAGAAAGATGAGGAGGAGCTGAGCAGTGCTTTCCTAGTGTTATCTGCTCTGCAAAGGAGGAGGTGTTGGGAGCACCTGGGAATGGTGATTGCACAGACAAGGAGCACAATTACATTCCTCCATTCACTGATGGATGGTGGGGACCTATTCCAATTTCTTCCCAATCTGCAGCCTGCTAGGGTCCTCAGTGCTCCTCAGGGCAAATTTTATGCCTTCTGCAGTGGTCATATGTTACCTAGCCATGACACAGGCCATGGCTTTTGAAGTGCACTATTCCCATGAGCAAAATGCCAAATGCAGAGCTGCTCCAGGCTTGCAGGCATGCCTCAGTGCGTATCATAGAGGTATAGACGCCTTTGGATTTGTTCTTTTGTTTAGATGAGCACATTTTACGTTCCGAGATTGGTTTTCGGTTTCTGGGATGGAGACGTGCTTTATTCCTGTTATTTAGTGTTTCTCCTGAATGATACTGACACATAAAAGGATACAGTTTTTCATGGGCACTGCAGTGTGAATAACTATAATCTGGTTAGATTCCTGACAGTATCCGTCCACTATCACATTGGTGTTAATGAAGTGATGAGTATGGTCCCCAAAATAATTTAAAATCCAAAATTATAAAATCTAAAACCAAATGAAGTTCTGAAGTTGGAGCTTTCATAGCTGATACTCTCAGACTTTTCTGTATAACTGTCACATCAAGAGGTTAGTATTTTTTTCAGCTTTATTTTGCCAAACCCAGAGATTCTTGTGTAATCATATAACTCAAGGAGCTGGGGCTTTAGAAAAATGCTGAGTATTATGTTGTATGTTACAAATTGTCAGAAAAATTTCTTCTCCAAGCAATTGAGATCTACAAGGAGGTTCAGCTTAAGTTATCCAGAATAAATCCTCCCTAGACTGAGAATCCAAAAGAATAGCTCCATGATTGTTATTTTGAGACAACCGCAAAGTAGGATTTCCCTCCCTTTGCCCTTGCCCCCACCATGCAGGAAGCACTCAGCTCTATTCATCAATCAGTTCATTTCTTTGCAGGGATTTCCCCCAGCCATGAGGTGGGTTTCACAGCTCCCAGGGGCTGCATATGTTCAGTTTCCTGCAGCAATTGAACTGTGAGCAATAAAATAAGAATAGCATTTTCTGGAGCAGATTCGGGAGGGGGCAGTTGTGGGGGCTGTATTTTAGCTACAACTCTGCCGTTGTGGTGACCCATGCCAGGGGACATTATGCAGGACCATTCCCACTCTGTGTCAATGATCTTTTATTCTGACAGAGCAGCTGAAAAGCCCTTCGCGTGATGGAGAATCCACCTCCTTTCATGCACTTCCAGCACTGCTTCCAGCTGCACAGCTAAAGGCTTTGTCCACCCTCCCCACCCAGTTCTCCAGTGGCCACCCAGAGAGGGCCCAGTGGGTCCCTACTGTCAAAGTGGGCAGCCTTGTCAGTCTGCAGACACTCATGGAATTGCCTGACAGGACTTCTGTATTTCCAGAGGGGTAGGATTTAGGATCCAAAGAGGGCTCATGTCGCTGCAGTGAGGAGCCAGGGCTTGTCAAATCTGTTGCCAGCTGCTGGTGATTCACTAGATGCCCAAGACAAGCAGCTTAACTTTCTTTTTCCTGTTTCTGTTTTCAAAGGAACCACTTCTCAGCTGCACACCAGGGGGATGTTGTGAGTTTGAATTAATTTGAGACTTCCAAATTAAAATTGCTGCAATACAGCAATTCATTTCACCCTGTGAGGAATATCTAAGATCCGCTGACTCTTCCTGTGGAGGCACCTGTTTCTCCCCAAAGCTGAGCTCAGCTAACTAGCTTAGACATTCCACAGAATTAGGTACCGACTCTGATGAGCCCTAGCTGAGCGTTAACTCTTCTGATTGCAGGTCTTGGGAGCCCACAGGCAGAAAACAACACCCTAACTTGTGTCACAGTGGAATTTAACTGAGTGTTGTGAACGTATCTTATTTGCAGTAAGCACAGGCATGCTGCTGTTATATTGATGGTCTGACTTAAAAACATTCGTTTCAGGATGTCATTAGCGGGTTAATGGAAGTACTGTACTTAGAAAGTCTCTCTGTAAGCTAGGCTAGCCTCTCTACCTTACTGTGTGATCAGATTCATTATTTTCCAGCTCCTGCTGTGATTGCCAACAGTCAGATTTGAGCAAATGAGCTGAGGATGTATTTACATCAGGACAATAGCATGAGGGGGTTTGCAGAATGGCATGCTATGACAAGCTCAAGAAATAATGTAATTAAATTATTGTTTACAGAAAGAAGACTGGCACTTCAGGGTAGATGATTTTTTAAAGCTTTCTTGCAAAGAAACTAGAGTCTGGAACATCCTTTACAAACAGAAATTAGAGGTCAAATACTGGATAAGAAAGTAAGGATAGAGGAATTTGAGCTCTGGTACTTCATTTACAGCACATACACATGTACACACATGCACACATACATGATTACAGCTCATGCTTGTGCAGACCTTTGAGGGAAAATAAGAGCATCTATACTGTTAAGGCATCACGTGGTTAAAGTGTGAGCAACTACTAAACCCATGATTCCTCAGCTTTCAGGAGACTGAGTTTGCCTCAACTTCACATTAAAAATGGATGCAAGATGCCAACATGCACTCTTCATTTTGTGAATGAAGGAATGTATTGGTCCAGTTTGTTTTGGTTTTCTTTCATTTGGGGGTGAACAGGGATGAGGAAAACAGAGTTATCATTTTGGGCTCAGTTTGTTGTCTACATAGAAGCATCTAGTGCTATTTAAGATGCCCCAAAGTATCAGTGTGGGTTGGTAAATAGGGCACAGAAAAAATCCCCTATGGCAGCTCAACCATGTCTGGAAATAAACCAAGCCCTAGATCTCCACTAATGGTAATGGCAAGTGTAGGTACCTAGTCTACCTGAGCATTGAGGACATCGGTATATACACCCGTATTTAGTCTCAGAATTAACCCTGTCCTGAAAGCTTTTGTTGTGTTTGGGATTATTATTTCAAAGCGATCATTTTCATACTTGTAACTCTCCTTATAGTGCTGAATGACTTTCATGGGCACCTCCTCAGTGCCAGCTCTTCTGTTATAGTGCTCTCATGACATTGAAGTGGTCTGCCATGATCACACATGAACACTGCAAGCGTTCATCTTTGCTAATTTAGCCTGGGTACAACATTGTAGACAATCTCCCAAACCTTGGCTGCTAACCCCAAAAAGCTTGACAGCATTGTCTGATGACATTTAGACTGACTTGAAACATGTGCAGGGCTTGGCCTGTCTCCAGAGCCAAAATAGAGAGCCACCTCCACCACCATACCCTGTTTGTATCCTCTTCCTATTTCAGGAGAAACTTGGAGGCCATAAAAAATACGCTGTCTGCCATGGAATCACCATGCTATAGTTTATGCAGTCCAGACCCTTCAGCCTGGCTGTGCCTGTAGCAGCTGGGATCTCAAGTCCTTGTTTCTTCTTCAATCAGACTTCATCAGGACTATGGCCCAAGTCATGAGTCTCTACTGTAGGTCAGCTCCTGTCTCCCTCGACATTATGGCATTTCCTCTATCTATTGACCTTTCTTTCTTCTCAGTAAATATTTGGATGGGCCATTTTTTTTCTTTCCAGTCTCAGTTTGGTCACCCCTCCAGTTTTCATGCTCAGTTTGTGTTTCATTTATATATAATAACCTCATCCTTGATTGAGCTAGCAAGGCAAACTTTTTGGAAGGATTTCTTAGTAGAGTTGGATTTTAGTTGGATACTGTCAGAATGGAGGGATACAACATTGCTAATACAGCAGCTGTGTATGTTGGAAGAGTGCAGGGAGTAGACTGCAAAATGTGTAACACCCTTAGCATTGCTCCTGTGTAGCGTATCCTACTGCTGTTTCTGGAATGGACCACTGGTCTGAGCAAGCAGGACATTTCTTTGATATCTCTTTTCCAGACTGCTGTTTATTCAGCTAGGCCACCTGAAAAATGGTAAGGGAGAAAGGTTTTGACTTCTCAAATTGTAGACAACATGCCTCGTAAAGAGATATATCAGAGAAAGAGGTTACTGTCTTTTCACACACCTCAACTGAATTCTCACATCCCACCTTGACCTTGAAATTACCACCCACCCAGGTGTGCTAGAAAACATGTGGTATGAACTCTTCCTATCCTGTTTCTGTTGAAATGGCCCACAATAGTGAAGACATTCCAGTTATCCCGAGCAATCTAACACCTTTCAGCTTTCCTTCCCAAAAGGAAGTAGATGTCACCAACTGGATAAAGACAGCTGTAATCGAGAATACTGTGGGCAGGTTCAGTGGTGTGATTTGATCCTCAGATCTGCACAGAAGTCTGTTGCCGTTAAGGAAAGAGGTGGGAAGGGTGACATCATCTCCTGTGATGTGAACACAGGAGAACGTCCTGATGAAATGCTCCTACCTGTGGAAGGTTTACACACTGCATGTCAGAGAAATGTCAATAAGTACAAAGTGCTTGGGTTAAACAAAGAGCCACTGCATTCTTAAACTAGAACAGAGCTGATGTCCTCTATGTACTAGGGAAGGTGCGTAAAAGTCAGCCCTCAAGTGTAGCATATTTTGCTCTTTTTGAACACTATTAAGGAGGTTTCACAGAGTGCTACTGAATATGCCAAAATGGAGTAGTATATTCCATTTGTTGTTTACCCTTCAAGTGGAAACTCATATGTTCTCATACTTGAGCTCCTTAATCTTTAAGTCAAGAAATAATCCTTCTGACCAACTAGTGAAATCAGCTCATACAGTGACCAAGAGACTCACAGTGTCATTCTATATCCATGAAAGAACTCCGTGAATTTTGTTTTTTCAGAGCATCTTTTTTAAAAAGAAATCAGATTTTATTTTTTGCAAAATGCTGGGAAAGAAAATCCAGCATAGTACTCTCAGTATGAAAGAAGAAAGAAGGATATAACACTGTCTGTCCTTTATAATCAAGAACACAGTTAATAATCTGAAAACTTTAGATAATTTATTTTGCTTCTAAATTGATACTTTGGCCTCAGTAAGTTTTCAGAGAACTATGCTTGATTCACTGTCAGAAACTGGAACAGTCTAAAAGTCCTGACTCTAAACCCCATATTAAATCCAAGGGAACCAGAAATGTCCCTGAGGAAAACTTAAATTAAAAGTAATTGCTAATGCACTCTACGGCCACAGCCCTCCCTGTGGCTCTCTTCATCACTGGATTGTTACTGATGATCTGTTCCAATTTGGAATAGAGACAAAATGACAATTATGCTTCCTAACATGTCTCAAAATAATCTGCTAGCTTTGAGGTGACACAAGAAAATTCTCTTTCCAAACATTATTATTGCTGGGACCCCCAGATTCTAGTCCTATTTCTCTGCAGATATCCCCTTGCACCAAACTTTGATTTCTTACTTAACTAATTTCTGAGTACAGAGAAACCAAACCAGAAACTTAAGCTACTTTAGAATATACTCTTCAATAGCCACCAGACCAGCTGAATTCACATCCTGGGAGAGGCCCTGTGACCGCTATATGATATGTGAGAGAGTTAAGTACCCGAGGGTAAGGTGCTTTGTCAGGGGGGTTGGACTAGATGTTCTCTAGAGGTCCCTTCCAACCCCTAACACTCTGTGAAGGACTATCACCACAAGTAGATGAACATCTGAATCACTCAAGAAAAAGTAAAGAGGGTGAGTAAAGGCTGAACTCAGACATGTTCTTGGAGCTGGCTGTTTAGTACTGGACTAGAGATACTGCTTTCATTTGCAGCTCAGCTGTAAATCCTGGGGTGGGGAGAGACTCTTACATAAAATCAGTCCTGCTTTTTCCGTAACACAGGAGGGTTCCTGTGGCCACAGCTCCTTTCACTTAAAAGCCCTAGGTTACAGTTCACATTTGGATCTGGAAGAATTAAGTCAAATCCATCAGGTCCTTTTAAAAGTGACCATTGAATAACTCAGAGCTCTGCAAACCTGTTTGGTCTGAGTTATTCCTGAACATGAAGTGGCACCTGGAGCGTAATGAAGTAAGAGAACACTATGAAAGAGTGAGGTGGAACAGTTGAAAAAACACATTGAAACTCTGTGGACATAGAGGTTAACAGAGGGAAATTTTTAAAGCAACTTCTGAAAGACATGAGAACTAGAAAAAAAGAATCAAATGTAGTTCTGAAACTCACAATACTTTTAAGTAGTTTCCACTTAGTGCGCTGATGTAATAGGCAGGATGTGAAATGGTGTTACAGAAACCTGCACACTTGGTAGGAAAGAAGCACGTGATCAAGTATGTTCTGAACAGATCATACGAGAAGGTGAACTCATAGAGGAGCATGGTATCTCTAAGCCTGAAGACTCAAGTTAGCACAGTGGGAAGAGAGCAGTAGGGGAGGCCAATCCTGTCAGAGACCAGACTGCACTGATAGAGGGATCTAGTGTGTAAATGTCCACAAATCACAGTCAGTCTTTGGAAAAGCAAGTAGAATTTGCCCAGCAGGAGAAATTTTCCATTCCATACTGAACCATACTAAAGATGGCAAAGGCTCTAACAACATAGCTGGGGGGGAGTGGGGGGATGGGGAAACAGGGAAAGAGACCTGAGGCAGAATGCATTTAGAATTTGTGGGCAGAAGGTTTAGAAACATGCCAAACTATCGATTGAGGCAACCAAAACGGTGCTCTCACTTGGGGAAATAAATCAGTAGTGTAGCTTATCGATTGGTTACTCATGAAATGAAACACAACAGAGGCTGAAGCACATAGGACAGCACAGAGGACAAAGCTAATTCTGCTAACATGGATATTTATGCATGGGCCCTGTCAAAAAAGGATGCAACAGATCAATCTTGGTTAGTTACCTGAAAGAAAATGGGCATTTCAAATTGGTCATCGATGTTTCAGGCAAAATAGTGTTACTGACAGGTTGATCCAGAAAGAGTGAGAAGCTGCTGAGGTGTTTGTTCATTAAAGCAAGCAGTAGAAGGTAGACTCCAGAGCTGCTGATGTGGAACAGCAAACCAACAAATGTAAGAATAAAAATGTACTGGAATTTCTGTAATGATTGACATACAGGCACTGAGGTCAATCACCTGTTCAAGGAAGACAGGAGTAAAAATAAAGGTAGTGAGTATTTCTATATAGTAATAAGTCATTAAACCAAGGAATTACACTTCTGTGTAATATTTTTCATCTCCATTCCTTGATTAAAACTATTTGGCTACATGTTCTATTATATAATCCTCAATGTAGTCAACTACTTCATATATAGGCCTATTCAACAGAATCACTTACCTGAGCTGTTCTGTTCCCTATGCTTCTCTTTGTACTTCTCACAGTTCTGCGCACAAAGAAATAATTCAAATCTCCTTTGTCTAACATTATTCTGGGGTTAACTGTATAGAAGATTCACTGAACCAGTAGAAGGTAATGACACTTTAGATTTTATTTTGTAAACAATGAGGTCATTACTGAAGGCTAGTGTTTTGGGTTTGGGGTTTTTTAAATACTATCAAATCAAGTGACTTGCAGTGATTAAATTTAGAATAAATTAAGATATATCTGTCCCTACAGATTTTCCTTGAGAAAAGAGGGGGTCTAGTTACGGAAGCCATTTGAAGTGGAGACCTCAGTGAGCTGAATTTGGTATAAACTTCACATTTCTTTTGTTAAGGGTATAATTTGCTTTCAAGAATTTGAGAAGAGAAGAGAAGAGAAGAGAAGAGAAGAGAAGAGAAGAGAAGAGAAGAGAAGAGAAGAGAAGAGAAGAGAAGAGAAGAGAAGAGAAGAGAAGAGAAGAGGAGAGGAGAGGAGAGGAGAGGAGAGGAGAGGAGAGGAGAGGAGAGGAGAGGAGAGGAGAGGAGAGGAGAGGAGAGGAGAGGAGAGGAGAGGAGAGGAGAGGAGAGGAGAGGAGAGGAGAGGAGAGGAGAGGAGAAGAGAAGAGAAGAGAAGAGAAGAGAAGAGAAGAGAAGAGAAGAGAAGAGAAGAGAAGAGAAGAGAAGAGAAGAGAAGAGAAGAGAAGAGAAGAGAAGAGAAGAGAGAAGAGACTATTTCAGTTGGAAGGAACCTACAAGGATCATGTAGTCAAAGTGCCTGACCACTTCTTGGCTCACCAGAAGTTAAAGCATGTTGTTAAGGTCATTGTCCAAATGCCTCTTAAAAACTGACAAGCTTGGGACATTGATCACCTCTCTAGGAAGCCTATTCCAGTGTTTGACCACCCTCTCAGTGAATAAATGCTTCCTAATGTCCAGTCTAAACCTCCCCTGGTGTTTCTTTGAACCATTCCCATGCATCATAAAATATTTTAGGCTGGAAAATACCTTTAATATCATCAAGTCCAACCATTAACCTAACACTGCCAAATCCACCACTAAACCATGTCCCTAAGCACCATATCTGCACATCTCTTAAATAGCTCCAGGGATGATGAGTCTACCACTTCCCTGAGCAGCCCATTTCAATGCCTTATAACCCTTTCAGTTAAGACTTTTTTCTTAATATCCAATCTAAACTTCCCTTGGTGCAAATTGAGGTCATTTCCTCTTGTCCTATCACTCAAGAGAAGAGACTGACACCCACCCCTCTGCAACCTCTTTTCAGGTAGTTGTAGAGACCATCCTATCACTGGATACCAGGGAGAAGAGATCAGTACCTCCCCTTCTACTTTCCCTCTTCAGGTAGCTGTAGACAGCCAGGAGGTCACCTCTCAGCCCCATTTTCTTCAAACCAGACAAACCCAAAGTCCTTAGCTGCTCCCCATAAGACATTTCTTCCAGCTACTCTTTCATTTGAACCACAGGAAAGTAAAGAACCTAAAAAACAGAGATTAAAAAATTCGAAAGTATTTAAACAATCTATGTTAAAAATATATATTAAAAGTGAGGAAAAAGGAATTGAGCAAGAAAAGCAGTGTCTTTACAACAAACTCAGACATAACATACTAATTGCAAACCCAGCTGATTTAAACCTTTGAAAGAAATTAAAAGCAAGGACAGAGGATCTCTAGCAGTAAAAATAAAAAGACAATAACAACAGAAATGCAGCGGAAATGAGGCCAAGAATAAAATTTATTTAAATACAAGCCAAAAACTACAAAGTAAATATGTGATAGAGGAAGTTGTAACATTCAATATAGAAACATATCTCAAAGAAAATAAGGTTTTTGTAGTGGGAGAATATCACACTCTTTGTCCTAGAATCCTGAAAAACTGGCCTATTGGCTGTCATGTGAGTGTTTTTAGCAAATCTATCAGAGTGACAGCAAATGCATCAGGAACAGTCAGCACATTACCTGTAGTCAAATGCTGAGAAGGTGATTTGTGCAGACACCAGCTGGTAGTCTGGCCTCACTGGCATACAGGGCTGTAAGAGTTTCTTTCTTTTAAAAGAAAGAGGTAAATAGAAAATGTAATGTGACTGTGAAAGGGCAAATGCACTTGTAGGATGCATCAGAAGTTTTTGCCACTGGACAAGGGGAAATACTGAAACAAGATATTGCTAAGATACTAGTATCTAAAATACTGCAAGTCTGTGGTTTTTCATGTGAGGTCCGTGGAGTACTGGGCGGGACTGAACTAATGGCAGATCAGAAAATCATCCTTGTTTGCCAGAGGCCTTCGGCCGTTTGGAAAGGATCCCCAACTCCATTGAAAACTTTCTGGAGACACTGAGAAAGCTACAGCCAATATCTGTGTACAATTCTTGCCATCCATACAGAGAGCAGAGAAGTTCAGACTAGGTCAGTTGCAGAGGTGGGCCACAGGATATTGCAGCAAACAAAAAGGTTATTTTCTTATGAGGAGAGACAAACTGAGTCAGCTTGTTTAACTTCAGCGTAGTGGGGGCTGAGGGAATACATGCTGTGTGTCAATACATCAGTGTGTTATCGTTGAGGAGGCAAAAGCAATTATTAAGCAGACAGGGCAGTGTTGACAGAACCAAATGTGAATATATTGCTCAGTAATATTTTAGACTGAAAAAGAGAAGGGTTCTTACTAGCTGAGGAGTGAGATTCTGGGACAGTGTCCCATTAGAAGCGCCGGAGGAGAGGAGAACGCAGCGATGGAGACGGAGTCTGACGTGCTTTTGCACACGATTATGTGATGTCCCATGATGTCAGGGATGTAAAGACCCAAGGGATCAATTTTCCTCTGATGTTTCATATTCCTGTAATTTGCCTTGCTGCACATTGGTCTTTTAATCCTGTAACCTGTCAGATAGTAAAATCCTAGTACCATCAAGGTTAAGGCAGGGGTTTGTCTGCTACAGGACAAAAAATGTTCCCTGTGTGTTTGTCTAAGTTTCTTACAAAGCTTCAAAGGCTACTTTTATATCTCCACAAAACACTGCACCTCCCTGAGGTCCAGGAGAAAATAAACTTCAACTGGTGCAGTTGGTTGGTTACTAGTAGTTATGATAATGGCTTACTGTAGCCTTACATGACATTGTTCAGCCGAAAGGATTTGATATGGCTTTGAAAATTTATGACCTGATAAATCTAGTCCTAATGAGTGGTGGTTTACCCCACGACTAGACCTATAGAGTGAATGACATGAGCTGGGAAGTAAATTTGTCAGAATTCAGATCTCAACAAAAGGGTATGTGGTGTGGGCACCATCTGTACATGTGAATCCAATCTATCAGCACCCAAATGCAAGCACATGGGGAATGAAATGTGCCATGGATTGGGAAACCAGAAGTTTAAGGCAAAACATCTATTAAAAGGTTCATGATAAGACACCAGAATGAGCAAACTGTGTACTTCCTGGCTGCTGACTGATCACAGCTGATGAGGAATCCTGCTCTTTAGAAAAATGCAACATGTACATCCCAAATATATTGCTGGGAAGTTATTTAATAAACAGGTTAGAAACTGGAAGACAGAGGTAATCCGTGCCAGTCCAGAAGGTCTTGCACATTGGCAGACGGGCTGTGTAGCTGAGACCTCCCAAGCTTGTTGGACCTATTGGACATCCAGACTTCCAGAAATCCTGAAAAGGTGTAGTTGTTCAGCCAGATCCACCAGACCTGCCTCCCAACCCAAAAAAAGAAGATATGGTTGGTGCAACGGGAGAATAAATAGCAGACTAGATGGTAGCCCTGTCACCAGCCTCATTCCAAGAGTTTCTTGGTATTGATGACAGCATCAAGGATCCAAAGTCATGGGTCTAGCAAAATCATAATATAAAGCTAATGCCCACACCAAGTTTTTATTAATGAGATGGGACAACTTAATGCTAGAAAGACAACAATAACAGAAAATATGACTTAGTCGAATATGTAGTTTTTAGAACTTTTTGGCATCTGTTCGCTTGAAAAATGAATTCATTAGAGCTGTCAAATTTTGAAACATTAGTGAAAATCAGCAAGAACTTTACAAACTTGCAGGATAAAAACATGAAGATTTTCTTTGCCACTTTTTGACCTGGTCTGTTAATGAAATGAATCAAGAAGTGTTGCTGTGTGGCACCTTGTAATAAATGAAGAAACGTACTACAGTTCCTCAGACTCCTCGATTGTGTGGGTTGTTTGTTTTTTGGGCTCTGATTTGCAGTGGAGTTAAATGGTGACATAACACTTTTTTCGTAAGATAAGTTTCCTATTTATTACCAGAAGTCAAACTTTTTTGGGATAAAAATAAAGAATTGTCTTGCTTTACTCTTTGTCTAGCCTCATACTTACTTAGGTAGATAACTGTGGGTGAATAACCTGCAGCTTTCCCATCACTTGAGGTCAGCAGTAAAATTTCTAACTGGGGTTTAATTTAAAGCTATTCATTACTACATTTATTTTTCAATTGCCTCCTTTCATATTTTGTTGCCTTGCCCTTTCCCAATGCAGCCTAACATCATGTTTGTGGTTTTGCCCAGCACAGAGCACTGAACAGATGTTTTCCTTGAGCTGTACTCAGTCATATCTAGGCCCTTTCCCTCAGTAATTACCATTAATTCTAGGAATCCTCAGTGAATATTAATAGTGGAGATTGTTCCATCAAATATACATAACATTACAGGGAATGCTCTTTGACAGTGCACTGCTCAATTACGCAGATGCATTACATCATCCTAAAGTTGCATGTAATTTTCTTTATGCCTAATTAGATTGAAAGAGAGTGCCGGGAAGAGTGGGGGAATAGACTGTGGGTTCCAATAAATCCCTAAAGCACACTACATTCCACACTCAAAACTGTCTCTCTTCTTAATGTTCCCCTCTAATTTTGGGTGGTTTCTACATGTTTTGTCATCTAGCACAATGGAATCATTGCCTTAAAAATAATAAAGGTTTTTCCTCATCTACCCTGCTCAGTTTCTCCTGTTTGATCCTGCAGTAAAAATGTGGATCTGCCATAGTTATAGTCAGAACAAAACACTGCCTCTAACTATGTCATTGACTGACATCATCACAGATTTAGCCTGTGACTTCATCTGAGGGCCAGACAGGGGAGGGGAATGGGAAGTAAAAGCGAATGGCCATGATTAAGTACAAATCACCAGAGCAATTAGAGGTCGTGACCAGGCTGTAAAAAGCACAGGGAGACATCTCTCAGCCCAATGGATTCACAGGTTTTTTTCTTGGTTACAAAAACCAGGTTCTGATGTTTGCCATCTTCTTTGTTCCTACTCTATTTAAGGAAGGTTCTCTAGGCATAAAGAAGAGCTACAGAGGCAAATAGCCTGGTCTCTGTAGATGGGCCATGTACCTAGCAGCTGTACTGCTGCAACCCGTGGTGGAGGACAGAGAGACAATTCTCCAAGGCATATGATTTTACCTGAAGGAAACAGGAACATGGCTCACTCTCTGCCCTCTGACTTGGGCAAGCAGCTCTTATATCTCTCTCCCTTTATTGGCTGATGTATTGAAAGAAATCCCTGTCTTGTTTCAGTCGGCTTCAGTTACAAAATCAGGCTCTCAAGATGTGGCTCTCTTGCAGTCATGCAGAAATTTACTCTATAAAGCTGGAATTGTAATGTACATAATTAGCCCTCCAGGTAACGCAATCCAGACCTTGCAGTCAGTCATTACACAGGACTGAATTCCACACAAATTCTTATGAAAACAGGACTCCAGTTAACACACTAAAAATTAGACTAATAGTGTTTCAGTTGAAACAAGCAAAGACTTATTCTGAAGGATGAGAGACAAGCTAAGGATTTATATATTGCAGGGGGCTAAGGTCTTGAAACAGATCAAGGCAGACCATCTGACCATCACCCACAGTCACATTTTTCAAGGGTCTGTTTCCTAGGAGTGAGTCACAGGCCATACAGTTTGTCCCAGCGAGGCTCTCGCTAATGTTGTCATTCCCAAGAGCCATGCACAACTGGAAGCTAAGACATCAGCCTACCTCAGATCCAGGGTACCCTGTCACACAAGAGCAATCCAATATTCTTTCAAGTGACAGGAGTAACCTTGTGTATGGAGAGACATGCTAGATATTTCAAAGTTGTGTTTTGTAACAGAGTTCTCATGGTGTGACAGAGGATGCTCACATGGGGGTCATGGACCAGGTAAAACCCGTATCACATCAAGGGACATCTACCATATGTAGCCAAACTGCAGGCACTTCATTAGAATGTCATCACATTACAGGATATATCAGCTTTGTGGATGTGTATGGACATAAATCATCTGACAGTGAAGGGCTCGAGGTTCAAGGTCTCCAGGTGCCTCTGCAAGGTGTTGCATGCATCAGTTTGGGCAAAATTTGGGTTGCTCTGTGTATCAAGGTCTTTATTTCTTTTTGCAAAACATGCAACTAGTGCTACATATAGTCCTTGTTAAATGACATAACCATTCAAGGATGCTGTTGCAATCATGCTGATCTCAAAAGTGAAGAGAAATAAGCCCAATGACTTACATGTTGTAAAAGTCTGCCCAGCAAAGGGCACATGGCTGTGTACGACTTGCGTGTGTTATGTGATAGGTTTTGCTTTCTCATAAATATTAATAACGATTCTTTACCACCTTTCATCTAAGGATCCCAAAGCAGTTGACAAATACAAATCAACAAAGCTTTACAACACCCAGAAGGGGGGGGGGGGGGTGTGGTAAGCATTTGATGCTTCTAACACTCATGCATAAAGTGGCAAAAGAAGGTTAACTGACCTGTCCAGGGTCAGGAAGTGAGTCAGAATGGGAGCTGGAAAGTGGTACCCAGGAGTTACTGTTCTGCTGCTGCTGCTGAATATACCCAAGAACAGGTAGCTGGGGAGTTGCCTGAACAATGTTTGCTGCAGCTGGTGCTGAGTCTCACAGCCCCTTATCTCTGTGCATGGTGCCCTCAAGAACTGAAGCAGAAACACATTCCCAGCCCATATGCTCAGGTGCTGGGAACATCCCAGAGAGCTTCTACAGGTGCTGTGGAGAGGATTTGTTTGGGTTGATGAATGCAGAGAATGATTTTAAACTGTGTGAGTTCAGTATGAAAGGGGAATAGGCACTGTTGGACTCCTTTTTCTGCATTTCCAACAACTTCTTTAGGGGAGTTTCTCTGTTGCCATGGTCCTTCCACGTAGGAAGACGTGTTAGGAGTTTTTGGAGATACCCTTCATTGGTAACAATAACGGTAATATTTTAATGTTTCTTCTTAGATAGCTGAAATTGCAAACTTTTCATTTGGTATGAAGTGTGGATAAATCATAGGGTTTCTATTTCACAGATGAGTAAACCAAGGCTAAGGAAATGCATCTGTAGCAGAACTAAAAGCAGAAAATCTTTCCCTGACACAGGACAGACTTCCTTTATTGGGTACAGGGAAGTTTTATATATGTATACAATATGCATTTCAAATTCTCTTCACTGATCCATCCAGAAAAAGCTCATCACTGTGCCGCTTCCCTAGATTATGAGCAATTATAAATGAATCTGCTGAGACATTGCCCTGGAGACTGACACTCAAGTCACTGCATAAAAGGCAGCAGAATAAAGATTATTACCATAATTACCAGCCTAGCCAAAGCTATTACCAAAGCCAAAACCACAGCTGAAATCATTGACGGTTCCACAGTTCAGAAGTTCCTGCTCTAAGCTAAGGTGTTTTATTTCACAGCTGTAGGGAGCTGCCGATGCATGCATGGCTGGTTACCATTCTCAGCTGATAGAGAGTAATCTGTTATACAATGATGCATTGATTGCTTTGGCTTAAGGGTTCGCTTAGACTTCTGGCCTGAATTTTGGCTATGTTAAAATATCCTTCATCTACCAGGTTTTTCTCATTTTAAGTGGAGCTTGTTCATGTCCTATATATAGACTAGGCAGTGGCTGCTTTCCTCCTGCTGTTAAATGGGCACTGGGAATGGGTCTTTCCTTCTGTGTGTTGTTCCTAAATAAATCCTGTCTGAGTCAGCCATAAATCAGTAGATGATCTCTGTGCACAGTGGCTCCATGTTGCCCACCCTACACTGATACGGTGCCACAATCCAGCTGTTAAGATATGAATAAACTACGAGGAATAATTTACAGATAAATTTAAATACTGCTGACTGAAGGGAAATAAAATCACTGAAGCACTGAACAATGCTGGCAGGCTTGAAGCCAAAATCACGTTTGCTTTTGTTCTGCTCTGACGTGGGGTGTAATTGGGTTACAGATACAACTTTGAAATAATTTCTATTTTTTAAGGTGAAGAACACAAAAAACATTTCTGACGGTGTCTTGTAGAGTGTGACCAACATTAATTGTTCATCAAGGATCAGATACCTTCCAGACACTCAGATAGGCAGAGGTCGTTAATATAACTCCAGAAACATACTTCAACACAAAACAACTTCTAGAATGAATGCCCCAATAATATTTTCTTCTTTTTTTTTTTTTTTTTAAACTTTGGACTAAGTAATGAGAAACATTAAAACATCCAGAATGTATAAACTGATATTTGGTCCACTGAGGGTAAGGGACTCCAGCAAAGGTTGCCTCAAGTGTCCAGAGAGAAACATGTGGAGTGAAAGCACGTCCCCCCACACTGAGGGGTGCAGGGGGTGGGGATGGGGGGTTCCATCAGTCCATCACAGCCCCTCTCAGCCACTCCTCCCTCCTCACACATCTCCCTGCTCCAGTGCAGGCCCTTCCTTGGGCTGCAGTCCTTCAAGGACAACCTGCTCCCTCCTGGGCTCTCCATGGCCACAGCTCCTGCTGCAGTGCGGGGCCCCCCCAGGCTGCAGGCTGGGTCTCTGCTCCAGCGGGGTTTCTCCAGGGCTGCAGGGGATCCCTGCTCTGGGCCTGCAGCACCACCTGCCCTCCTTCTCCTCCAGCCTCAGGGTCCCTCTGCTGCTGCTCCCTCCTTGGCTTCCTCCTCCTCGGCTTGTGCCGCCTTCAGCCCTTTCTGAAACCTGTTTTCTCCCCTGGCACCCCCAGCTTGGCTGAGGGGCTCAGCTGTGTCCTGTGGTGTGGCCACTGAAGCTGACTGGGACTGGCTGGGACAGGCTGTGTCCGGCATGGGGCAGCCTTCACAGAGTGCCCTGAGGCAGCGCGTCCCCTCAGCCGTGTGCCTCACACCAGAGCGGAGGTGTGCCGTGCAGGGCACAGACGGCTGGCATAGCTCTGCGGAGCTGAAGGCTCCCTGAGGTAAGGGGGAGAGCAACAGATGGCTGAAACAGAAAGTAGAGGTGAGACTGGGAAATTAATTTCTCTGTTTAAAAGGCCTTGGTCTTTGCGGTTTTAGAGGATGGCTTAGAATGGATTTGAGCACAGTTGCAGATGTATTTTGGGTTGTCTCATCTGGGGATTCTTGGTTTTGCCAGGTATCAGGTATCACCTTGCAGTGTCGGAGGGAGCCAGGTCAGCTCCAGCTGTACCGCCTCCTGGAGCCTATCCATCACATAAGTGACAGCTTCGGGGGATTTCACTTTGACATTTACTTGGATCCTGCTGTGTTACCATTAACACACTTCTGGTGCCTCCCTGAGAGAAACATAGGGCATTGAAAATGCCTTTAAATCACCTGTTTCAGCCATAAAATTTCATTAACAAATAATGAATTTCCACCGTCGGGGAACACTAGTCGTCTCTTCACGGCTACACTGTGCCCTTGGTCCTTCAGTCTGACAGACTGAGCGGCTCATCATGGGCTGCCTGGTGGCACTTCTGTTAACCTTGCGAACACTTGCAGAAGGTGTTGAATTCCTACCTTCCCCTGCACGGCTATTATTTATTAATGTATTAGACCTTCATTCCCTATATGTTCTTGGATTTAGCTTGAAATGAGAGCTATAGACATTCAGCCTGTTCATCTAGCCACTGAAAGTCGATAAAACACTGCAACTTGAAGAGGGAGAGAAGTTGCGTATTATAGGGACTGAATCTTAGTCCACCAGGGACCAGCAGACTGTATCTTTCCTAGTAAGATCAGAACAGCCGTTACCCCAATGGAACTGGTGGGTGAAGGTAGACTTCATCCTTTTAAATGTTTAATTTCTCAGAGCCAGAAGGCGGTATTTTGAAATGAAAGGAAAATAAATAAACATTTAAAGCAGACCAGGAAGCACTAATTTTGATGCTTTGAAGGTGGCAAGGCTATTTTGCTAAGATGAGAATGGAGTTGCTGCAAGAGATATCTTGGCTTCCCCCTGCCCCGCCCCCCCTCCCCCTGCCCAGTAAAAATATTTTTTTCGAGGACAAACTTTTTATCTCTCAGTGGTGTAAAGTACTGTGTGTCCTCAGGGTGGGAAGGAGCAAGCAACAATATGAAAAAAAAAGCAGTGGGCAGTTATAAGGTGAGTTTCAAAATCTTTTGAGACTGTCAAGCCCTAGAGCTAAAAACCATTAAGTTGCCTTTTGTGTGTATCCCAGGAGAATATTTTCTCCTTCAGTGTGTTGGATCTGTGTGTTTGCTCATGTATTGGAATTGCTGCTCAGTCTGCAGTGTAAAGATAACATAAAATGAATCCTAAATACCAGATAGAGGTTTACAGCTGGAGATGCTCTCTGGAACTGTCATCACTTCTGGGTTGTGGTTGTGATGGGATGCAATTTTTTATGCTTTCCAGCTTCTGGACAAAGCCATGGCTAAGGGGATTTAGAGAAGCTGACCAACAGCTGTAGGACAGGAGACTGCTGGAGAAACACACAGCAAGTAATGAGGAATTGCCAAGGAAGACAAAAACAGCTCAGAGGGACAAGATTAAAAATATATCACCTTGCAGACTCTATCCTGCCTTGCTGTGTCAAAAGCTCAGCTAGGAACTGGGACTTGGAGAGACCTGGGGACCAACACGAGCAGGTCCCAGGCTCTCATGGAGAAGAGGAAGGGGAGCAAGTCACAGCTCGCAGGCAGACAGAAACTGTGCTCATTCCTTCATCAAGTTCAAATCAAACACTGTGCACTAGAAGTTGCTTTACCACTGTATTCATAGCGCCTGTGACTTGCTCACTTCAGTGGGGTGGAGAGTGGTAAGACTCAAAAAAGAGGTTGCATCCAAGGATGGCTATCTTTGATGTGGTCCTGGATAACCAAGACTAACTTGTCTGCCCTTGTGATGATATGACCTGGGAGATTTTTGCCAGTATCCCCTTTAGATACCCACAGCCTGGGAGCTCACAGCACTGTGGAAATGAACTTTTGCCCAAGCAGAGCAACCTGCATGGTCTGACATGTCATGTTGCATGTACTCGAGATAGTTTTTACCCTATTCCTCAAGAAGGTAAGTACTCCTGAAAGTGGGATTGGGTGTGTTGACAGCAGCTGTGGTCATAAAATGGGCTCTGCTGGCAGGCACAACTTGGGCCGTGTGACATTTGGGAAGGAAGCGGGGATAGAGAGGGATCCTTGCTCTCACTGTAGGTACACCTCCTCCTTATGCTGTAAGCCAGTGGCTGTTTTATTACAGAGCTTCATTTGTGATTAATGAGTATTTATCAGTACTATTAGAAAATACATCACAGTTGAGTGTTGCCAGATAACATTCATCTCCTACCCAATTTCTGCTTTTGGTTGTCAGGTTTTGGCTGAAATCAGACACTGAGGTGAGAATCTCTGGAAATCAATGGATGGTTTCAATTTAGGCTGTATAAAGAGACCAGTTGCACTGTAAAAGCACCTGTGTGTGTTTAGTATTGATAGGATTAGTCCAAGGTAATTCATATTCCAAGACTGTAACCTGCTCCAGATGAAATAATATGTCTTGCAAAAGAAATTGCCAAACCATCGTGTGTTTATAACACTGAACACACTTTTTTTTTTTTAATTAATTTTGCATACCAGTCTCACACTTTAGGTCTGTCTCGACAAGCTATTACACCTCCTTTAATTAAAGTTTTGTTAGCACAGTGCCTTCTTGAAATTTCCAGGAGATGTTGGCCCTGTAGCTTGGATATATTTGTACTTCCTGAAATCTATCTTTCAGCTGAATTCTGGATTTGTGCTGTGTGCTAGGGTTACCTGTGTAACTTGGGGAAAGCAGCATTAGGTATGCTCTGACATCACCCAGGAGAATTATGAAGATATCAGAAATAATTTCTTGTATTATTATTAACAGAGTTCAAATAATAACCTCCTGATAGAAATGTTCACCTTAAGGGAAGCACAAACGTTGCTCCCCCCCTGCAGTTTTGGGTTCTGCTCCATGGAGTGGTTCAAAACCATAGAAATTACAAGAGCACTGCAAGACTACACTATGAGGCTGTACATGAAGTTACATCTCAGCTCCCTGTCTGCAAAAATAAATTACTGAGAAATAGTGCTTTAAGAATGCTTACAGACAGACATCAGACCAATACCAGAAAGGAAAATAATGTCATTTCAAGAAATGTGATGAGAGTCAAGCAGAGTTTTTGAATTATCTTACCTTGAATTGTGTGGACAATCTCTCATGCTCATAAGACAGAAAAGTGTAACTGTAAAGCTTCTGGCATGTATTTGTGTGGGATGACACTTACCTACAATTTCAGTTTCTCCTTTAGGTTTTTCTCTTGTCATCAGTAAGCAAACTTTACAACCTTGGGTATGTTGGCAAGCCTTCTGTCTCATGTTGTCTCAGGCTGTAGAAAGCAGCAGGACATGCACCATACAGAGATTGAGTAGGTCTTCACCAGCGGTAGGATTTAAAATGGTTTGACCATGGGCATGTAGAATAAATGTAATTTTTTTTCATTTTGGCACCAGGCTGTATAGAAACCAGTGGTTCTTTCTGAATGTAGAGATGTCTGCTGGCCATACATCACTATTCTGCATTGTTCTTCCTTTCTTCCATCATTACGTACAAGGCAGTAGAGACCTTCCTCAGCTTAGATGATACCCCTCACCATAAATCTTTGCAATACAGTTAAGAGGATTACAGAGGCACAGTAACACTGAGCATGCACAAAGATGTTTGCCACTTTCTGTCTTTAAATAGTTCTCAGGTCCCCTTAGCAACTGGGTTTTGCATGTGCAACTGTTTTTAATGAGTGATAATCATCAGACATTGATGCCCATACTGAAGAGTTAACATTAATGCCCTCTTCATGCCGCAGCTGTTATTTGTTCACATTATATAAGTGGATTGAATGATCCTCTTACATGTTTCTTTTTAACATATCCATGAGAGTGAATGGGAGGATTTACTTAGGAAATAATTTGTTATTTATTTTTACCCCAGACTGGTTTAGCTTTGAAAACAGCCTCAGTTTCAGATCAGTGCTGCTATTGATGGAAAACTTTACTTCATTATTTTGCGGTGGTGTGCCATCCCACAAACCCATGAAATGATTTCCACTTTTCTTGTTTATTGAATCACCGCATTCTAAATTAAATACAACCTTTTCCAGTCATGAGTAGCTTTGCTCAGCAGTCAGTGACCTCATTCATCTTTAAGTCCTGGTAAAGACCTCCATTCTGTTGCCAGCCAGTTTGATCCAGAGCTTGATTTAGTAAAAAATATCCACAAACCTCCCATTTTCCTAAAACTTTTCTTCCTCCAGTTTAAGGTAAAACATCCTTCCTAGTCTTGATCTGTGAATTGGCTCATAGAACAATTGCAGTCTTTTTTTAAAGAAATAGTTAATGATGGCAGGGAGAAAAGAGAAGGATTCAATTCCTGTTCTACCAAGGGACAATGAGGCATCTAAGGTTTTTAACCTCAACTTTGAATTGGCTTTGTAATTATACCTTCTTAAGATAGTATGTTTGAAAGTCTGCTCATCACTGCTGAGTGGGAGAAGGAATCTTGTCATTCATGATGGCTGATAACTCATTTGCCAGATCAAAATTAAGAATAACCCTTCATCACCAGCTGTAGCACAGCCATCATCCTTTCTGCCTTTTCAGTGCGTACCAATGAGATTGCAGTCAGTTTGCACATGACAAACCAAAAATAACCCCAGCAGTCTGTTAAAATTCAACTCCCCCAAAGGATTACATCCTAACAAGCTCTGCAGCTTAGTGCAGTTCAGCTGATCAATGGGAGGTGAATCATATGCTTTACTTTTTTCCAAGTTTTCAAAAATCTCAATCAGAAAGAATTGTGTTGTGAACAGGGAGTGATGTATGGTGTTGTAATATCCAGCACAGATTGCATAGTAAAGTCTTTGCAGGATTAAAGCCCCAGGCCTTCAAAATTGCCACGGTAAAATTCAAAACTAATTCTTTCTCCTAATAAAACCTTAGCTAAATCCTGTCTGCTTCAAGTCTTTCATTGCTCTAGCAGGTTTCTCCTGTACGTACGTTTGTTGAAAAGCACATGAAACTACAGCATTAGCTAAAGGGCATCTCAATTTGCCATCTGTATTCCAAGTTATTACAAGGTAAAGGTTTAAGATCTCTCTTTAAATTGTTCTTTAAGGCTTCTTTCATTCACCAGAGACATGGGTACTTAGAACTGGTGGGATAAAAATTCTTGAGCTGACAGCAGATAGACTGTGGAAAAAATAAAAAGGAAAAAAGAGAAAACATCAAAGAAAACTAATCAGCACCTTTGAGCATTTTGAGTTCAGTGCATAGTGACAGAACATTTGGGGCCATCTTCCCCAAAGAGGGAAATTACCAGACATCAGAAATGTGTCTGGGTCATTGAAGCATAGAGGTTTTTACATGAAAGTGATTGGCTGTGGGCTTTGCTGTCTGACTCACCATTTCCCTATGCCCACTGTCTTTCATCACAGACCTGTTTCTTCTCTTCCTCTCTTGGGCTCATGCTTTGAGCTCTGATCTTGCACTATTAAAATCACTGAGAGTTTTGCCATTTTGCCATAATTTCTCTAAGCATAGGATCAAGGTCTTCCTCTTTCTTAAGCTTCCCAAATGTTTCTTTCTAGGCTTCATTCCCCAAAGCACAGATGTTCATTCTGTCTCTCTATGTTTTTTCGGTTGGGTTTTTGGTGTGGGTTTTTTCCCCTAAAGCATAGAAACACTTCAGAAAACAGTGAATAATTTGATTTGTCAGATTTCTTCAAGCATTTTGGGAAATCCTCCGTAGGATAAGGGTGATGATCAAGCTAGTTCAGAATTTCCATCTCTCCTAGAAGTAGAAAACCTATGCCTGTAAGATATTTAGTTGCCAGAAAATAAATTCAGATACACATGCACATGCTCACTCCCTTGTACAAACCTGCGTGTAAGTAATTGGGTATTCATGTTTAAAATAATTAAATAATTTCTGGTTGCTTGAGTCTAAGCCCAGTGAACAATTCATGCAGTTAGAGCTGCTAAATTAAACCTTCCTGACTCCATAATGCTGGTATACCAAGCAGATGTATTCCAGAGTACTACCCACTGGCATGCTGTCTACTGACTAGCTGCATGTAAAGTGAGAACACTCATGTAACACTGTCTATAAATGTAGCAACTAACATACGCTTTGGAGATGTTGTAAGGGCTCCAAAGTTAAGTTTACTTTGTGGTTATCATCTTAAATCCGAACTAAAATTGCTGTAAAAGATGTTATAATGATTGAATATACTTTCTAGATTTAACATCTTCACAATCCTATTTAATTTCCTGTAATATTTTTAGATCACATAAAAAGATGTTCTCCCTATTCATCAAAAGCTATTTTAATCCTGACGGTGGAAAATGAAGCTACTGATGTCTGCTCTCTTTATTTAGTACTTTTTGTTTGACGTCCTGTACTCTCACATCAGCTTCTTACCACTGTTCTGGGAACCATGAAGAACAGCTGGGTCAGAGGAAGTGTAAGAAGTGTAGGAAGATGGAGTAAGAATACAGATGTGCATTTTTCTGGGTTCATTTCAATGGCCTGTCCGCTGCATGTACTGGAGTTGCAACCCCTCCTGCACCTCCGTATTGGAGGGGTCAGGCTCCTGACTGTGATGATAGGGTCCTCTGTTTCATTGGTAAAGGCTACAAAGACCATCAGCGTCAGTCACGTGCAGCCACTGAAAATCAGGTGTTTTCTTCAGTTGATATCAGAGACTATCTACTCATGCACTGCATTCACCAGAACAATGACCAAGTAATTTCTGTGACGAGCCTGAAACATTAACAACAACAAAAAAGCGCCTATACTAAAGACCAAGCATCTCAACTGTAAAGTACATGAGGAAGAGTGAGACTGTAATAATTTCCTGCCATAGCAAAATAATTCCCAGATAAGCCTAAGAAATGGGCAATGCCTTACATTCTGGGGAAAAGAAAACATCCAGGCCTAAGCCAATACTCCATGCCAGGGTGACGTGAAGATATATCCCTTCTTGATGCCAAATCTTGTGCTTGGCTTAACTCAGACTGGAAGGAAGATACACAGTGTGTCATCCTGTGCATCAAAGACTTTCTGGATTTTATCACACTTCTGTTCAAGCTGTCATTACTTTTCTTAAATGGTAGCCTTTGTATATGTGCTGCATTTAAGAATCAAAAAATACAACTATGGAACAGGTTTCAGTGGGATGTAGAAATACCTGAGCTAGCTTTAACCAGACCACAACAATAATGGAAGCAGATTAACTGTGACAGCATAGGACTTTGTGCTGTTAGATTAATTCAATGCACTAATTAATTGGTTCTCAGCATGGAAAATTAACCCATTCTGCTTCAGCTATATTTACCTTAGTACCCTAGCTAGTTTGATTAATTCCAACATTTTTGTGGTAGAACATCCTGCAACTAAGTTAGAGGTACTAACAAGAAACATTCACTCTAGCACTCCCCTCCTCAGCTGCGTAGGGGAGAGAAAATATAAGGAAAGACTCATGGGTTGAGATATTCAGCAGTTATCATCATGGGCAAAACAGACTTGACTTGAGCAAATTAATGTATTACCAATCAAATGGGAGACAGTAATGAGAAATAAAACCAAATCATAAAACACCTTCCCCCCCACCCCTCCCTTCTAACCAGGCTCATCATCACACCTGATTTCTCTACCTCCTGCCCCCAAGCAGTTCAGGGGGTCAGGGAATGGGGGTTGCCATCAGTTCATCATGTGTTTTCTCTGCCAGTCCTTCCTCCTCCCTCTTTTCCTCTGCTCCAGCGTGGGGTTCCTCCCATGGGAGACAGTTGTCCACAAACTTCTCCAACATTAGTCCTTCCCATGAGCTGCAGCTCTTCATGAACTGCTCCAGTGTGGGTCCCTTCCAGGGGTTCAGTCTTCCAGAAGAAACCTGCTCCAGCCTGGAATTCTTTTTCCTTGGGACCACAGGTCCTGCCAGGAGCCTGCTCCAGCGTGGGGTGCCCACAGGGTCACAGCCTCCTTCAGGCATCCCTCTGTTCTGGTATGGGGTCCTCCTCCGGCTGGAGGCAGGTTGCTGCTCCACTGTGACCCTCCATGGCTGCAGGGCACAGCCGGCCTCACCATTGTCTGCTGGGGAATCCCTGCTCTGGCACCTGGAGCACTTCCTCCCCCTCCTTCTCAACTGATCTTTGTGTCTGCAGAGTTGTTCCTCGAACATATTCTCACTCCTCTCTCTGGCTGCTCTTGCACAGCAGTTTTATTCCCTTCTTAAACATGTTAACCCAGAGCACTACCACTGCTACTGATGGGCTTGTCCTTGGCCAGCAGTGGATCGTTCTTGGAGCTGGCTGGCATTGGCTCTGTTGGACAACAGGGGAAGCTTCTGGCAGCTTGTAGAAGAAGCCACCCCTGTAGCCTCCCCACTACCAAAACCTTGCCACAAACCCAGTACAGCAGGCAGAAGCATACACACCATGCTGATGTATGTTGACTCTAAAAGGTCATTAAGATATAAGAACTGTTCACTTCCAAAAGGTTTTAGTCTATGTACCTGTGAAATGAAATGTGGCCTGGATTTTAGATGTGCAAATCCTAGAAATCATATCTATACTTAATCTGTTTCTAGCTGGAAGTGGGGAATAAAGGCAAAAGAGCCAATAATCCCTGAATTCAATCTGGTTTTAGATGTTGTTTTTTGTTTCTTCTTTTGTCACCTATCTCATAAAGTTTGAGTCTGTGGGACATCAACAGACTGATAGGGATTGCTACTGAATCAGCCTATGAAGTCATTGCTGGATCTGATACTTGCAATATAAAACCTTCTTTTGAGCTGATAATGGAAAGGTTAATGCTGTAATGAAGGATAGATCGACAGACGTGCAATTTACTCCCTGCTCTGTAAACTAGGTAACTAATAGAAGCTGTGGCAGAAATAAAAAAATTTTAAAAAACCCAAACAACTTTCAGGAACTAAGAAAAAAATGATATATGACAGTATCTTCCACAACAAACAAGTTTCATATATTAAAAAATAAAAGAAAAAATAAAGCTGACATTGTGAGTTTAAGCACTAGAGCAAAGTAGAAAGATGCAACTTTCATAGCAACTCTCCTGTGAAGAAAGGCTAGGAGATTTGGGCTTGTTCAGCCTGGAGAAGAGAGGGCTCCAGGGAGACCTTACAGCACCTTCCAGTACTTGAAGGGGCCTACAAGGAAGCTGTGGGGGCGGGGGGAGC
This sequence comes from Rhynochetos jubatus, assembly GCA_027574665.1. Taxonomy (NCBI): domain Eukaryota; kingdom Metazoa; phylum Chordata; class Aves; order Eurypygiformes; family Rhynochetidae; genus Rhynochetos; species Rhynochetos jubatus. The sequence goes on along the minus strand of CM050648.1, from coordinate 10,230,093 downwards.
TTTTTACCAGGGCCTGTAGTGACAGGACAAGAGGTAATGGGTTTAAATTGAAAGTAAGTACATTTAGATTGGATATCAGGAAGAGATTCTTCCCAGAGAGGGTGGTGAGGCACTGGAACAGGTTGCCCAGAGAAGCTGTGGATGCCCCATCCCTGGAAATGTTCAAGGCCAGGCTGGATGAGGCTTTGAGCAACCTGGTCTAGTGGAGGGTGTCCCTGCCCATGGCAGGGGGGTTGGAACTAGATGATCTTTAAGGTCCCTTCCAGCCCAAACCATTCTATGATTCTATGATACTATGACCTGAAGGTACAGGATGATCGTTGCTTTATTAACTTCTGCTGTCCAGATCCAAGGGAAAAGTTATTCCTGCTTTTGTGCACGGTGTATCATGCATTAGAAGAATGGTTCAAAATTCCTGGCAAAAAATATTTATGTTCAAAAGATTTCACATGCTTTTATGCCCTTCTGTCCTTCTGTGAAGGAAAGAACATAGTGATCTATGCTGGAGGAAGGAGCACAGGTTCCCTCAAGAGTCTAAAGCTTGAAATATTTCTTATCCTGTCCCAAAACTCGAATAATGGTGTGTGCAGAACTTAATTACATGCTTTTTGTTATGGGCATGTTGAATCATTTGTGTTAGATAAACAACATCCATAGCCACATTACAGCTGTTTAGCGCACACTTCAAGTAGGTACCTTGAGATACATCTAATAACCTTGCAAGCAAGCTGAGTGTAAACATGTGCTTATTTATAAAATGTCACAATGACTGAAATAGTGTTAATAATTTAATGTGAAGTATTTGCCATGAAAACTTTTCAAATTTTGTTCTCGTAAGTAATTAACTTTATCATCAGACTTACCACCGCACCCTCAGAACTCAAATCACTTGAAAACTAATAGTTACCAGGTCTGATAATTTTACTCAGTGAGGTGGGATCGCAGTACTTGTTTTTTTCAACTTTCCTCTAACTATAACATTATCTTCATAGAAGAAACTAAGCTTTGGTTTTTAGAAATGATTATTTGAATAGTTGCCTTGGCTGTGGAAAAACACTAGAGCACATGCACCCTCAAGGGTAAAAATGATGGGGGGAGGTATTTCTAAAAACATCACAATATTAATTTTGGCTTCATATCATGGCTTTTTAAATATTCAGTTTGGCAAATATTTGAGTGTCAAATGTGTTATGTGTGTTTACACTGGTAAGACAGAGTAAGAAAATACAACCCTGTTTTTCCTTATTGTTAAAGGTTGTATTTAGAGATTTGTGCCCTGGAGCCCAGTGGAAAGCTTTCTTCCCTTTTACTTCTTTTTTATCATTCCCAGCATTGCCAGAGAATGTTAGGTTTGATTCATGGCTTGTTATATGACTTTGTGAGTGAGATTCATCTGACCTAGTCACCTGGGGCTCTTTTTTCAAGTTGGAGAAGTAGGCACTTCTAATACACAGTTCCTACTAAAGAAGGTACCTAAAATAGAGCAGATGAATCATGTTTTTAAGGTCCCCAGTTTTCCCGACTGCTTTAAAGCAAGCCAGGCATGCTGAGTTGCAGACACTTTCACTGGTAATATATGCAATAAGTTGAGGTGAATCCCAACCTGTATTTCACATGCATCTGGCCTCATTTTTGTGGAATCAAAATGCAGGTGGAAATCTTAACGGACAGAAGGGTAAGGCTGAGATCCAGTGCTCATTGAAGCCAATGAAAAAGTTCTCATTGATTTAAAGACACTTTGAATTAGTCCCTAAGAAAAAAAGTAAAAAGAGAGGGATGTTGAAGGAGCAATTTTGTCTCAATCCTTGATTTCCTGTTTAGAAAAAATATGCACTGAGTATATAACAGATTCTGAGCCTCCATAGGACTATTGTTGCTGGTAAGTAATGGACAAATCAATGTACAATTGGTTCTACATGAGATGAGATTTAACTTGTGATTGAGAAATTCAGTTCAAGCATCCAAATATCTGTGTGTGCAGACGTGAGTTATCCTATCCAACTAATCTCATTGGTTCAGTCGGTGCAGCTCAGACTGCAGTTCACCTCACTGAATGAGCTTTATTGGCTGTCTGGCTGGTCAGATCTGTCATGCCGTACCTGAAAATGGATTTAACTCTCCACTCTTTGTAACAAATTCATTCTAACACAGAGATTCCAGCCCCTTTCTGCATTGATGCCCCAATAGAAAAAAGTGGCATAGCTCAAATTAGGAACAAGAATTCCTGTTTCCATAGATGTTGAATAAGAATATGAAAGTTACGTGAAGGCTGTGTCCCACTGTGCCCAAAGCTCCTCTGTAACAGAGGACCTTCCTGCAGTAAAACCAGCTGTTCCATTCAGGAGAGAAACAAAGATTCATATTCTTTGAGGATACAAACATGTAAGTCCCAACAGAGCTGCTTAGTACAGACTTAACTGCTTTGCTAGTTTGCATTTTGCATGCAGAACTTCTCATTACTGCAAATTGGGTTTTATTTTTCTAGATGTACTTGCGTATGCTGAATTCTGTGATGCTTCAAATTACTTAGTAAATGAAATAGAGCTCTTTCTTCAAAGAAAAATAAAAATATTCCCTTCCACTTTGTCATTATTTCCTGAAGGTTCGATAGAATCATCTTTATTTGAAACTGTCAAGTTAAACAGGGATAAGGTACTCTGAGATATTAATGAGTCAGTTGAGCAAAAGGGCCATCATACATTGTGTTGGGAAGCATTGCAGATGCTGGTGAAACACTTCAGGAATAAAACTGGGCAGGTCTGGAAAAGGCTGATAACCTTCCCCAAAGACTTCAACTTCAGAATTCAAACGAAATATCACATGCTAGCAGATGATCATTCTGAATTTTAAATGCTGATTAATTGCTTTTGGTAATGCAAAACAGCAGAAATACTTTAAAACAGCATCAAATTTACAAAGGTACAAATACCATGTGCTACTGTTCAGTTGTGTAAATCAGAGTTCTGACGATGACCTCTAAAGAGCTTATCCAAAGTTCACCTTCAAGGAGGACATGATTCATTTGCTATGCTAACGCAACTCATAATTTACTAATGAATGTCAACTGGAGGTGAAAAGGAGCACATAGAACTGATCTGTACTGTGTGCTTTATCTGTTCCTGTGTTGGCCTTAGTGGCTGTGTTAGCATCACAGTTTTGCAGCCCACTGAGAGTTGCAGACCCTTCAACACTCTTTCCTGTGGAGGTACAGATCCTATAGAAATTCCACATGGCACAGTCTCTGTAAGCACTTTAAAGTTATTGGCATGCTTTCGTAAGTTTGAAGATGGGACATTGAAAGAAACGTTATTATAAAGGGATTTGTCTCTAAGAAATTGATTATGCACTTCACATTTCTATCCAGACCACATAGCTTCTTGTCTGACATTTTACAGTTGAAAACTACTCTCTGTCCCTCTTCTTTCTTCCCAATAAATTGTTAAAAAAATCTTCCTAAATTTCATATAGAAATAAGAAAGAGAGAAGCCCTTGAATATATTTTGAAATGCAGATATTAAAGGGCATAAGACCTTTAGCAGCAGTTTGATTGATGTGCAGCTGAGTGACAAGGAGTGGTTTCATTTCTGCACTGTGAGAAAGGGCATGGCAGTGAGCATTTGGACAGCAGGGTAAGGTGTGATTAGGAGACCATTCTGCTCAGGTTGACATCCAAAATGCATTTTCATCCATGCGACACTTGTGTTCAGAGCCAGGACTCTGCTGATACGTGGGTATAAAGGAGTCATCTCCTCCAAAAGGCAAAGAACTGGAGCATGGCTCATGTACACCTCGTGCACTGTGAGACACTGGGGGGGATCTTCAGTATCCGTGTAGATCTGGCAAACATGTCACAGAACCTATGAGACGTCTGTGCCTCTATGGAGCTGAAGCCTGAGAGTGAAATTGCACCAGGATGTCCATCATTATCTGATAAAAACCCATCCCTTAGGTGGGTCTCTGACTGAGATAAGACCCTGACATTGATATGTTTAAAAACGGCTACTTTTGTGTGATATGTGAGATAAAGCTGAGAGAATTGGACTTGTTCAGCCTGGAGAAGAGAAGGCTCCGGGGAGACCTTATAGCACCTTCCAGCACCTGAAGGGGCCTACAAGGAAGCTGGAGGGGGGACACTTTTTACAAGGTCCTGTAGTGACAGGACAAGGGGTAGCAGGTTTAAATTGAAAGCGAGGATATTTGGATTAAGTATCAGGAAGAAATTCTTCACAGAAAGGGTGGTGAGGCACTGGAACAGGTTGCCCAGAGAAGCTGAGGGTGCTCCATTCCTGGCTGTCTTCAAGGCCAGGCTGGATGAGGCTTTGAGCAACCTGGTCTAGTGGAGGGTGTCCCTGCCCATGGGAGGGGGGTTGGAAGTAGATGATCTTTAAGGTCCCTTCCAGCCCAAAACATTCTATGATTCTATGATCTGAAGCCTCTGAGATATCCCCAGTTCTTTTGTAAAAAGAGATATTAAAGAATATTCTTCATTCAGCACTCATTGGCTTTACTCTGGCCTCCAGCTAATGCCATCTTACGGGGTATTGGCAGTGGGCTGGTGTGAAGCCTTGTTGCCTGACTGATCATCAATTCCAAACTACAGCCTGCTAATCTGTGGAGCATGAAGGAAAAATTAAGAGTCTGATTTAAGAAAAGATTTATAGGAATAGCATCAAGCCAAACTGGATTCAAAATCTGACTGAACTTGCAGAGAAGTTTGGTCTGTCTATTAACATAGCATTTTTGTCTGTATTAATTTTTGTGTCCCAAGATAAAGCACTCCTCCACACCAGCACTGTTCATTTGATCCTCAGCTGCTGTAACATGAGTTTAGCCCTTATATCTCTTAGTGTACATCCTTTCTCCTCCTCTCCTCTCCTCTCCTCTCCTCTCCTCTCCTCTCCTCTCCTCTCCTCTCCTCTCCTCTCCTCTCCTCTCCTCTCCTCTCCTCTCCTCTCCTCTCCTCTCCTCTCCTCTCCTCTCCCTGTGAATAAAGTGACAGCAGTTCATCTGCTTTGCATTCTACACAGTAAGAAGTCTATTCCTGACTGATTGACGTGCGCTTCTTTTGCAACACAACTGGATTTGTGAATGGGTCATAGGCTACAGATCAGTTTGTTAAGAAAAACTGATGTGAAGTGTTGTCACAGATTAAGATACAGTGATGACTCTGCCCTCTTCACTCTTATGAAAACTGGAAAAAGTTTCCTCCTAGATTAAAAAAAACCCAACCAACAACTGTATAGTTCAAAGCAAGGATCTGACACCTTTGTCTGCTTTTTTCCAGCGTAGGCAATATGTAGAAAAGATCTTTTCCATACTGTTGTAATACTTCATGTTCGTGTTTGTAGAAGTCCTGAGCCAAGTGCCGTGTCACAGCCTAAACTGTGACCATCTCAAGTGCAAAATGATAGAGCGCTCTGTGGAGTTAATGCCAGAAAATTCATGAAGGGACTCTTAAAGTGATACTATTTATCTCCTGTAATCCAGAGGTCCAACGCAGTCTGAGAGAACTGAGACATATATCTGGCTCCACAGGAGCTGCATTATTAGGACGCCCTTCGTTGCCCCACTAAACTGTTACCTGGACTTGCAGTGTACTGGCAATGTTCTTGTGTGCTGCAGGTTGTGTGCACTCATGCACCTTTTCCTTACACAGTTGCAAATCTTTGACCATGTACAAAAAGTCCACTGGGAACGGCACCAGGAAACTTTTCTTCTGAATATCCCAGTCCGTGTGAAAACTGAGATCATTGCATAAAATGCTTATGTTCACACAAAAAGCTAAGTATGTGTTGGAGTTTGAGATGGCACAGGCAAAGAAGATACAGCCCAAATTGGAAATTGCTTTTTCACTTGGCAATCCTACCTGTCTGAAAGTGCTAGATTAGGTCAAAAGTATCGGCATTGTTTTAAAAAGTATGTTCTTTTGCAATGTAGGGTCAAAAACAGAAAAAAATTCCCATACTGCCAGACCTCCAAAATAGGTTGAAGTCTTGGATAAAGAGTAAAGATTCTCTTTTCAGTTCACTTTAAGAATCTGTCTGACTACAAAATTAATGTTTCACTTCCCTATCTAGAAGTCCTGTGTTAGAAACTGCTTAGGCTATTTCTGGACACTGCTGTCTTCCTGATGTTAGAAATTCACTCTCAGCTATATCACCTTTGGAGGATCTAATAAATTTGACATGAGCGCCTGTGAGAAAAAGGAATTTGGTCAGGTGCAGAAAAAGGGTGGATAGGTTGTTTGATTGGTTTCTTCTCCTTCCCCTCCCCACACCCCCCTTCCCTACACTCTTTTCATTTTCATTGATTTCACATGGGAAAGAAGAAAATATCACAACAGTGTGCTCAGTTAAGTCAAAGTCACAATAGTGGATTCAGAAGATTCTCCCCTGTTTCATAATTTGGACCTCCATAAAAGTTCACTCAGAGAACATAACTCATTCCCACCTTTCTAAAGAAATGGGAAGCATTTGTGGGGAGATAGTGTATGTCTGTGTGAAAAAATCCTAATTTTGTGTAGGCTTGAGATTTTTTCATGTTTGGATGTGAAATTGATTTTTCATCTCTCTGGACACAACAGTGTTGGCGATGCTTGGAAAGGTACTTTCCTGGAAATTCCTACTCAGGATGTGTAGATGTCATGGATGATTAATGCTCTTACCTTAGGCTTTTTATATACTGTAAATTCACTTTACTTCTTTAGGGATTTGCTGAAGGATGGGTACTTTTGAATGTCCCACACTTTTATTTCACAAAATTTAGCCGAAACCACTGTATGAATCTTAAAGTTTACCTTCACAGAATCATAAAATGGTTTGGGTTGGAAGGGACCTGAAAGATCATCTAGTACCAACCCCCCTGCCATGGGCAGGGACACCCTCCACCAGACCAGGTTGCTCAAAGCCTCATCCAACCTGGCCTTGAAGACAACCAGGGATGGGGCATCCACAGCTTCTATGGGCAACCTGTTCCAGTACCTCACCATCCTCTCCATGAAGAATTTCTTGCTGATATCCAATCCAAATCTCACAGCTTTCAATTTATACCTGTTACCGCTTGTCCTGTCACTACAAGCCTCTGTAAAAAGACCCCTCCCCAGCTTCCTTTGAGGCCCCCTTCAAGTTGCTATCAGGTCTGCCTGGAGCGTTCTCTTCTCCAGGCTGAACAAGCCCAACTCTCAGCCTTTCTTCAGAGGAGAGGTGCTCCAGCCCTCTGATCATCTTTGTGGCCTCCTCTGGACTCACTCCAACTGGTCAATATCCTTATGCTGAGGGCTCTACAGCTGGACACAGTACTCCAGGTGGGGTCTCACGAGAACAGAGTAGAGGGGGAGAATCCCCTCCCTTGCCCTGCTGGCCACTCTTCTCCTGATACAGCCTAGGATACAGTTGACTTTCTGGACTGCCAGCGCACACTGCCAGCTCATGTTCAGTTTTTCCTCCACCAGTACCATTTGTTAACATCCTTTGGAGAAAGTCCTGTTAGAAGCATTTCTGAACCTCATTTGATTTGTGCTTATGGCAGCTGGGGCTGCTGGGTAAGGCGGTTTGGCTCTGTGCTGTTCCTGCTTTGCTGTGCTGCATGGCCCACTGTGTTTGATAGCCTATGAGTCTCAACTCAATTAGCAACATGCTGCCAGCCAGAGATAAGCCCATGGACAGGCATACTAGTTATGGCAGATAAAAGCCCCAAACAATAGTTTAGTCCAATGTCACTTACTCTATATAAAAATAGAGTTTAAAGCCACTAACAGCAACTCAGAATATTTAGTTGCAACAGGAGGATAAGAGACATCTAACCCCTTGGTAGCTAATGCTGTTACTGCCTCTCCTTCGCTTCTGCAATCTGTCCCTCAGTTGCCCGTGTGATAAGATGCCTAGGCCTCTTCTTATAACCCATGTACTCTGGGCCTTCCAGAGTATCTTTAAAACTTGTCTCAGAGACAAGATGGAAATGATGTCTTTGTAGATGGCTCCTGTCTTCCAAACTGAGAAAGATCAGACAGGGAAATGTAGCAAGAGCTCTGGACTTTCTGTTGTGTACCCTCATGTCGTAAAACCTGGGAAATGCGTCAGGCCATTCTGCTTAGATGTCCCCTACAGCAGGAAATCCAGGATGATGGTGTTCATGCGGTCTGACATTGCTGACCTAAAGTATTTTATACCAGCATGCCAGATGCCCTAAGGAAGCTGACAACAGCAGTACGCAAGGCACTGGAGCAGAAAGTTTTTAGGAGTGGGTCTGAAGAAAAAGCAACAAGAGAAGGAAGCCTGAACGAGGCTCTTGGCTTGTATGGGGAGGACAGGAGAGAGGAACTGTCTAACTTAAAGCTGTTTTGCACCTCAAATACCCTGCTGTGAAGCAGACCTTTCCTGTCCCAGATCTTGCTTTCTAAAAGCTTTCCACATGTAGGGGAACAGCAGTGAAGCCTATTTAGAGGAACTCCTGCCAAGGGGAACCCAAGGTCATAACAAACCTAGCATGAGTAAGAACTTAGGCTTTTCTGGCTCAGCTCCTACAGTCAGAGGGACAATGACTGTCACTGCTGTCACCAATGGACTAGTGTCACTTTGCACTACCGCTTCATCATCTACCAGATCAGCTGGTATGCCAGTGAGACTAAGGATCTTTTGGGGATCTTTTCTTACTTCCTAGGGTTTAATCCAGCATCTTGTGAAGGATCTTGCTCTGTCTCTACCATTGCAGCAGAGCAAGCATGCAATTCATCTTACCGAGTATGGCGTTTCTATCTTGTCCTTGCCCTATGGTGTCATTGGACTAGGGACTCCCGCATGATGTGTGTGGGGGGGTGTGCACTCAGTGGAATCTGTGGATGCAGAGAAAGAAGAACCTTTGAACATCCCTACCTGAAGCACTTGCTGGTTTTTACCCTTCTCCTCCAGGACCTCCACTGAGTTTCTCAGTGCATTTCCCCATACCCCTCTGCACAGTGCACATTTGTAGCCTCACAGAGTTCCTGTCATCCTCATCTCAGTACCAAACTGTGTAAGAGTAACTGGCCGATTGCTTTGAATAGCAGAGCTGCAAGAATCTAAATATTAAAAAGTGAGTATTCCCAAGTCTGTGAAAATCAGGCATACATTCCCTTCTCTCTGAAGAGCTGTTCTCAAATATTTGGTAATGTAATTTTTTTAGTATTAAAAATCCCAACTCAAGCCTCTCATTAGCAATCAAAAAACAATCAGTGCAAGATACTGGAGATGTTCTGTGAAAACTGAAATTTGGATGCAGAGAAAAAGATGGTGGGTAGGAATATAGAGCAACTGAAAGGACTGTGAGAAAAGATGTATTTTTAATCCTTATGGGTAAATGCCAATAGCTGAAGAAAATAAGGTTGTTCCAACAAGAAATCTGGGAAAGTGTGTGGGAACTATGGTTTTAGGACCATATTGCATTGAGAACCATAAACCAAAAACTGAGCAAAACACTGCCAGATTTTCCTAATATAATCTTAGAGAATTCCATTAGCATCTACCAGGTGGCAGAACATAATGAAACTAGAACACAAGTTTTAAGGGAAAACAAGTAAGAACCAAATGGAGCAAAGCAGAAAAATCTCAGATCCATATGAACATTTGGAGACAGAGGAAATTCCAGTGGCTTGCAAGAAATGGTACTGAAGATGTGAGAGCAAACAGAAGTCTATGCACTGTCTCACTGAAGGGGACTTCTTACTAGCAACTGTTTAAGAGACTTTCCTGCCCAGAGCCTGGATTATTACTTTCTAAACAGGATCCTTGACCACATCTAGATGTGATACCTAAACTGACAGCAAGGGATTTCAGAGAAACCTCGTCATGTAAGTGGGCTGCTATGGCTAGTAGGCTAATTCTTTCAGTTGTAAAAATATATAAATGTTATTAAAAGGCAGTGGTTTTATTTATATCCAAAACAGGGCTGAACATAAGGGGTGGCATTCAGCTAATTTTCACAGCAAACATCTCCGTAGAAGCTAGTCACTAGAGTCTTTCCTTAGAGTTATAGAGAAGAAAATGTCTCTCTAGTTGCTTCTGACCAGCTTGAGCTGTCTAGTTTAAAAGAATGAATTGTACACTGGAAGCACATGTTCATCTCTATTAATGGGAAGGCCTCCTTGAGACTTAAAATTTTGTCACACAGGACAAAAATTTGCCAAAATGATGCCAAATGCAAATATGGCCTGGTCTGTCTATGATGTATCTAGACCTCGTGACAGCTTCAAAAGGACTGCTGTGTTTTGGAGCAGATTATAGGCAAATTACTATGTGATCTGCTCCTAAAATTTCAAATCAAGAGATGATGAACAGGGTACATGATAAGCACCTATATGTGGAAAAATATAAAAGTTCTCAGCTAGATCTACATTATAATGGCTACAAATGAAAGCAGATGTAGAAGAAAAACTCAAGAAATGTGAAAAAGGAAATCAAAATTTATCAAAGAAAATAGTCTGTGATGTTCATCCAAGAAACATTACACTCATGATCTAGCATAGTTATAAATTACTACTTCTTTCCTGGAAAAAATATGTATTGGGTTTGGAATATCATCTTTAATACACCAAAATAGTATGATTAGAAAATATGAGAGTTAAACATGTGATTTCCAATAACAAGAACATTTGTTTACTAGAATAGCATACTGGTTGTGACAGTGAAAAAAGAGCACTGCCATTTGGTGGTCTGGAATTTATACATACAACAAACTCATCAGGATGTGAGGCATAATACTGCGAATAGGTACAATGTAATGGACTGTGAAAAATGATAGCCGGGATGATTCTAAAAAACTGAAGAACCCAATTCAGATCCTTATTTGGCATATCTGATTTATAGTCTTGAAGTCTGGACTGCCACCTGCTGAAACACTGTTCAATAGGAAGCTTAAGCTTAATAGGACTCAATTGCTAAACCTTAACTTTTACCCTATTTCTTTCTTCTAACCCTTGGTGTGCTATGTCCCATGGATAGTAATGATATAACTGTGGCTAAACTAGGGACTTTCTCTCTCTCTGCCCCTTGACTCCCCACATTAGTGTTAATCTCCCCTCTGCGGATCCCTGTGATTTCAGCAGTTTCTTTCCCTGCGATTTGCCTGTTAGGATTTTACAGTCAGGCTCTACCACTGGACCCACACTGCTGTTTGTAAGAGATGCAATGAGTCAGTACAAACTCAGCTTTTGCCCTATTTTCATGGGACAATGTAGACTCAGCAACTAAGCATGTTAGAGTCTTTATGTCTGCAAGGCCATATGGACATAGGTGGTACATATGCCCACAGTACGGGCATAAGAAGCAAGGTGAAGATGTACCCTGTTACATTTTTGCTGAGCAAGGGGGGGTTGATGAAAAAAAATCATAATGCCTGTGTAGCATCTTCCATAGAAAGAGAAGGACATGAGAAGACTTGCAGGCTTCAGAAAAAACCCAAGATCCAAACCAATAGAGGCTGCAGAAAAAAAAATCGGCGAGTTACATAACATCAGTGGAGATTAAAATTCACTCAAGTGCTCTGAACACGGATGGCATTTCAGATGCTAAAGAAGGATTGCTGAGATGTGGTTTGATTAACTTGCCATGGGTGTTTATCCTCTGGAAACAGTGTGGTAGGAGGATAGCTGACCCTTTCAAAATGGATTGTGGTTATGTCTTTTCACTCCAGAGTACGTCAGGAAGGAGCAGGAGCCTGGCTTTGTGGGCTGTGTGTCTTTTGGGACTGCAGTTCCTGCTCAGCAGTTGCACCTCTGAGGCACTCGTCTGGACCACGTTTTTGCACTTCCTGCGACGGGGCGTCGGACCACATACCCTGCTCAGTGTTGCCCTCAGAATTAATAATTATGACATGTAATCTCCAGTCTCACCCTTCCACCCCATTTTTACTCTTTTATTTGTCCTGTATGATCTGTTATTTTCATGGGTGGGCTCTTTGAGCCGTGGGGCTTGCGGTATGGGCTGTGGCGCACAGAGCGATCGAGCTGTCAGCATCCCATCCACTAATGCTAACATTTGGGATTTTTAGTGACCAAGGAAAAGCCTTTTCACCTCTGACAAACTCCTTTTCCTGCACATCAAATACATGCGTGTGATCACCTGGGCATCCCTTGCATTGAGATGGGGAGGAAACGGGAGCGAGAACCGTATCCCCTTGCTCCATGGAGCACTGGTACCCTCTAGTGGTAGAACTGCAGAAATCTTTAGGCAAAAGATGATTTCACTGCTGATTTATCTTCTGTCTTCCTCTTATACCAAAATCTGCACATTATCTTTAACTGACAGTGCTGTTCTGTTGAATGATATCATAAATTCACGCCTTTAGTTTAAATAGTTGTTTATGTAATTTCCTTGGACTGTTTTCAGTGTGTTTCTCCTTTCATTAAAACATTTAAATGATACTTGTGAGCCGATGGGCAACCAAATTTTCACATGGTATAAAGAAATAGCTCTAATGGAAAGCATGAAGTAGCAGTAGCTCAAGGCTTTAAATGGAGAATCAGTGATGGTCCTGCTGTAACGTGGCAGATTATAGGTGGTTTATGGATAATCAAGGGAATCATCTTGTGTTGGTTGAGTTCTCAACCATTTGCTCGTGGAGGTGGTGCAGGGCAGCTGGATCGTGAGTCTTGGGAAGCCAGCGAGGTCTTCTGATTTTAAGGTGGGGACAGCAAGGTATGGTGTGACAAAGCAAGCTTGAGGGCATGGCAGGAACATGGAAGAATTGTTAAATTATGCCAAATGCCTTGAGCAGCAGGAGTGTGGTTATAGGTAGATGGCAAAAGACACATTCCGGACCCAAAGGCTGTTTTCTACCAATCACATAACCCTTGTTCTACAGAATGGCTGGTGAGTGGGAGAAGGCAAAGAAATCCAGAATTATGTAGCATGAGCAAACACATTTATTTCTGTTCTAACCTTGCTTGAAAGGCTGATCTGTAATTTTCCTGCATAGGAAACTTCAGTCTCAACTCTAATGGTAGGAAAGCCACAGCAAAGTAAACTGTTGTCTGTTCCTTGCATGGAGGGTGCTAGTTGATGCTGTTTGAAGGGAATTGCCCCCTCAAAGGCAGCGGGAGATATCTGGAGCTCACATCTCTCTTTTACTCCAGCTGAAAACATGTTTCAAGTTCTCAGATCTCTCACATAGCCCTAGGTTTCCCCGTGTGTGAAGGAAACAAAGCCCCAAGACAGGTCAGAGGATGTGTCTCTGAGTTGAGCCCCTTTCCCTGTGGTCCTTGCTCCACGCTGCAGGCTGTGGACTCTGCTCATTTCACCAAGTGAAACAAAGTGGAGATTTATTCAGCAAGAAATGAAATCACACTTTAGGTATCAGATTGAAAATCAAAACAGGTAGTACAGACTAAACACAGTTTGAGTCTTAGCAAGCTTTTTTCCCTCGATGATTTCAGTACCTAATGCCTACTTTTTTGTTTTGTTTTTTTAATGTACCCTAGCTATGAAAGCAGAGGATCCAGAGCTTTTATTGAGACATCCTTTCAATTTATTCACTAAACTCTGAAATATTTCCATGGCCCCCTGCACCTCTGCTCCTGTGGATTCTGTATGGGAGCACATTAAAATGCCCATGATCTGGGTACACGAAGTACCAGAATAGGAGCTTCCCCTACTCTGCTTCACAGTAATCACTTATGAGACTCCTTTGATTTTTCTTTCCTCTTTATGTATAAAAGACTTTGAAGAGCTTGAACCTGGGAATAGTTTTACAAAGCAGATCAATGTGACTTTAGATTGGACTGAATTGGATTTACCAGCAGTGGGAGTTACATTTTCTGTCAAATCTCTGTGTTCTGGAGCCTCACAGACAGGCAATAGCACAGGGGCAGTGATTTATCACACACTGTGTTTACTGGAGAGCAGAACTTAACCCTCCACATTGTTTCTCTTTCAAACCTTTTCATCTTTTCATCTGCATAGAACTGAGTGCAAAAAGAGAAAAAAAAACAGAAATGCGGTGCAGTTCTCAAGGGAGGGTTTGTCTTGGTGCTGTATTATATTGAGGCGTTTACTGTTTCTCAGGTCTCAGGATGTGCCAAATATATTCATTCCACTGTAACTGCAGTGGCATTTTGTGAAGGACAAGGCACATCAGCTTGGAATAGATCACCTGAGCATTACAGTCCTCTGCCATACCGTATAATCCCTTCCCAAAATGCAGCTTCATCTATTTCCTTCTGGAAGAATGCAGTTAATTAATGCATGTCTGTCCCAGGACCATTCTGATTCAGGATCTTGACATGATTTCTTGACTGCCAAGATCCCCTTGTCCAGGTTGAGAGCCCTTGATCTTTGTGAGTGCTCATCTTACTGCTCACAAAGTAGCCATTCCTTGAAGGTCTCTACCCAGGATTTTAAAGGCAATATCTCCAATGCAGATACGAAGAGTGGTAACAATGTTGTGGTTTTTCCTTTTCTTTAATTCCAGGTTTCTGATCGTCTTGGGGTGTTTGATCTTAGCTGTCCTGACAACTTTCAAGGAGTATGAAACTGTTTCAGGAGACTGGCTTCTCTTGCTGGTAAGTAGACTGGCCACTGCATCACCCTGGTAATGTCCTTGAATTGAAATCAGTCCCATCAACAGTGATGGAAACTTACTCCCAGCTCTGCATGCAATAAGATTTCTTCTCTTGGTCCTGGAACAGTGACCGTGCACTTATGTACTGGGGAGTTCCTGATCCACTATAAGCATTGACTGAGTAAAAAGGAAGTAAGGAGAAAGGAAAAATATTACCCCAAGACTTTTAAATAATGGCTTTTCAGAATTCGCTTAACAGTTCTCTCATCAAAGTATCAATGCATTTCCTATTGACTATACCAGACCTGAGCACATTTGAAAACTCTTTTTTTTTGGATCTTCCAACAATTTTGATTCATTCTATAGTACTCTACCAATGCCAGCATCTCTTTCAAGGGAAGTCATCAGAATTGGATTCATGCTTATGCTCAATACCAGCTTAACTGAAATTGTTTCAAGCAGTGCCTCCGATGACTATCCATGAAAGAAAATGCATTTGCAGCAAATATATTCCTTTCTCTGTGTTTCCAGCATGCTTGTTTTATAAATGCTGGAGTTCATGCTCAAGACTGTAGGCCCCCCATTTAGCAGAAGAAGAGAAAAATAAGGAAAAAAACCCTCACTAATTATAAATGTGTGTTAATCATATTATGAAAATTACCCTAACAAAGAACTTCCTCTGCTCCCATAGTTATCATGAAATAGAGAGCATGATCTCTCAATTAACCTGGCCTTGTAGAAAAGCATCCCTAGAGAAACTGCACAGTAAGAGTAGTTCAAGGATCTCAATTTCCATTTCCCCTTGTACCCTCAGAGACATGTAGATCCGATCAAGAGCTAAATGCCAAGAGGTACGAAAGGTGAATTCCCCTTGCATGTTCCTTCTCAAAAAGCATCTGTATGAAAACACCCTTATTCCCTAGGGAATGTGGAACTCGCTTTTGGTCCCCGTTACCCTGCTCAGACCCATCTGTTCACATTTGAGAAAAGTCTGAGATTATTTTTCCTTCTCCTGTGCCTGCTTTTATGTGGCTTTCAGTGGTTTTCAGAAGTGCCTAGCAGCTGTGGGTATCAGCATCAGGAAAAAAACACCTTTCCTCCTTGTCATCTATTCTCAGAGAGGAAAAGTATCTGTGTGTCCCATGCTGCCCTTGGCCCATCTCTGCTGAGTACCTTGGAAAAGCTCACACCTCCCCATGACCCTCCCTGTGCTTAGAAAGCTCTTAAATGCAGTGGAAATCCCATTCTGTACACCAGAAATTTAAGGGGATAATATATGCCTTAAATCTGTCTTATAAATGCCTTTATCATTGCTTTAACTATAACCATCTGAATATTCTGCATCCTGTCCCTGTGTCTCTAGATATGGCTGCATGAATGAGCTGCCATGGGTAACCCGGGTGTGGGTGTACAGTGTACTGGGGACTTTGCAGTCACCACTCGCATATGTCTTCTAATTTAGTGTGAAATAAGACGTCTTTTTGTGAAGTAATTGCCCTTCCATCAAGGCAGGTCAAGCACTTCACAAATCCATAACGGCAGAGGCACATCCTTTCTGCAGAGTACTTAGCATTAAACCTATGACTTTTCCTTGCCTCTTTCATCAACCTATATTCACCTCCCCACTTTTGTCCTCTCCTTCTCTCACACAGACCCCAACGCTTGCACCTCATCTGTTTCCTTCAGCTATATCCTAGTGTCCAGAATTACTGCAAAACTTGATATGAGTCTAAAAATGTAGTTTATGTCTTTGATACAGGAAACTTTCGCCATTTTCATCTTTGGAGCAGAGTTTGCCTTAAGAATCTGGGCTGCTGGGTGTTGCTGTCGCTACAAAGGATGGAGGGGGAGACTCAAATTTGCCAGGAAGCCTTTGTGTATGCTGGGTAAGCACATGTTCTCTACTACCGTTTCCCCTGTTATGTCCTTTTCCTTCTGAACCAGTTGGGGGGGTGTCCAAGAACTAGTGAATGGCAGTGCAAAGAGCGCTGAAATCAGATCTGCCCTTTGTGCTAGGAGCTGTCTTCTGCTTGGAGTAGTTACTTGAAGTACTTAGCAGTGATTCATTCGAGAGACACTTGAGTGGCTGGTCAGTGAGGAAAAAAGGTGGATCCTTCTACTCTTCAAACATAGTTTCCTTGTCCTGAGTCCCACTGCATTTTTCTTAAGCTCATCCCAAAATACACCCTGTCTGACTTCACTTTCAAACCACTTCAGATGCCAACCCTGTACCATCTTCCCCAGCCCTGTTTCATATTCAAATGTTATGTTTTACTTTTGCAGTGTTGGTCTGCATTTGCAAACGAGTATCTTTGTGATTTCACCCATGTTATCTTTCAGGCTTGGAAGGCACTGCCTAGAGCTATCATAAAACTACTCATTATTCATGTTTGAATCCCCTCCTAAAACACCCCATTATGTCCACACACCAACTAGCCAACATCTAGGAGCTCACTCTGTCCTGAGCACCTGTCATGCATATTGGTTCACTGTTTCCAGTATTCCCTCATATATTTTAGTGACCTTCCGGTCAAGCACTAGTTTTTAGTTCCTTATTTGTACAGCACACAGCACTCTGGGGAGCCGCAGTGCTGCAGTTGTATGAATACATGCTACCCTCTTCCCTCTCCCTCCTTTTATTCATTTTATAGGTCTAAATGGTAGACAAAATTGGAACAAATATTCTTTGTGCATCTGTGCTATCTTCAATTTAGTCGTGCTCCTTTGGGTGCTACTGTTATGTAAATACTTCTGATACTTCTAATAGCATTGTGAAGGCAGTAGAGCGTGGTGCGAGCAAGTGGGATTGATACTGTCTCATGCCTTTCCGACAGAAGTGTCATCTCACTTCTGAGAATGAATCTTCATTGATATCTGGGTAAAGAATAGAAAAGATCCCACTGGATTGGTTCATATCATCTCTTGGTTGTCACTGGCACAAGTTTGTTTTGAGAATGATTGAAAGTGAATATATCTGAAACCAATCTGGTGCCACTCTTTTTGATTGGAAATATAATACGACGACAATTTAAAGACTGAGTGCCTGCAGGATGTTTGAAACCCTCTGGTACCACTTTTCACTTGTGTATGTATAGGATCGAACAGTATTGGGGAAAAGGAAAAGAAAAAAAAAAAAACACCACCAAGAAGAAGCAGTAATGTGATTTGCATTTCAATCCTCTTCAGCTGATCAGCAAATTGGCACTGGGAGTACTTACAGAAAATAATACTGGCTTTCAGATTTTTATGGGAAAACTCAGTCAAAAGAAAAACATACTAGATGCACCATCAAAAACTGAATTTCTTATCTTCTGACCTATATGTCTGCCTTCACGATGGTGTTCCTGTGGGACATGATGAATTTCGGGTTGTTTTTCTGTCAGCACTGAGGCTGTTTCTGTGCATCCCTAAGGTAGCTCAGACAGTGTCTCAAGTCCAGTGCATTGATCTGCACACAGATTACGAGTCTCTCCAGTGGGTTCTGTGCACGATGCCGACTGCGTGGCAGGTGCAATATCTGTTTAATTGGCAAGAGAAGGCATTTTCAGGCAGCTTTAACATTTGCTCAGGGACATTTGCAGCACAACCAGATAGGATTAAGAAGCAGGTGATGGGACCCCTTTTGTTGGCAGGCTTTTGTTCTTTTCACCTTGCAGATATCTTTGTGCTGATTGCTTCAGTGCCAGTGGTTGCTGTTGGGAACCAGGGCAATGTTCTGGCCACTTCTCTAAGAAGCCTCCGCTTCCTTCAGATCCTACGGATGCTCCGAATGGACAGGCGGGGTGGTACATGGAAACTTTTGGGATCAGCCATTTGTGCACATAGCAAAGTAAGTGAGGAGCTTGCACAGCTGAGCTGGGGATTGTGGGAGAGATGTGGAAGGGAAAGAGAGGGGGTGCACAGGTACAACGATGCCTTGGGATTATGGCTAGCGATCATTTTGTCCTTTCAGCTTTACTCTTTCTTCCATTCTCTGGACCATTTCTACCCCTTGTTTTACCCTTCTCTACTCAACAGTGTTACTGAGAAGTGATGAGCGTGTTCATTCCCATGCTCATTACAGCAGGAATTTTACCTTTACATTAAATGAGAGCAGGGACATGCCTTTAACGGTGAAGTATGTTGAATCTTTGATCAAAATGCCTCTGTATTTGCAACATGTTCGTAGTAGCTTCTCAGACTTGTCTGATCAACAGATGGAGCAGGACTCTGGAGGGATGGAAAGAGGATGCTTAGCAGAAATGTGGTTTCAGAGGGAGCTACTGGTATAATTTCTCTTTGGAATCATGGCTCTGGCATTACAAAGATGCTCACAGCATGAACCCAGACAGGCTAAATTTCTAAAATAATCTTTGCTCAGTCTAACTTGATGCTATAGTCAGACGCATCCTGTCTCACACCAGACAGATGCGTTGTGTTCTTGCATTTTAACCAAACGTTATTACAAGTTAAAAACTATCTGCATAAAAATCCTCTAGATGAGATTTCTCATCTGCACAGGGTGTAGAAAAATTAGATATACTTTGTGCTACATACTGCTTTTTCTTATCCATGAATGACATTCCTGACATTTTGGGGGTTTTTGAAAATTAGAATGCCAGCTGGCACAGCATAATTAGACTTTGCTTCTTTGTAGTGGCTGATAGGGATACCCACCCTGCTTCATTTCGTACCAACTTCTGTTTCTTCCACATATAAACTTGCTACAAGGCAGGTGGCACATAAACACTTATGTCAAAAATGTTTCTCAGGAAACTGAGATCCTGGAAGAAGTCTATGTGCCAAAGACATTGTTTAGAAATTTTTTAAGGCTTCATTGTGTGGGATTTAATTCAAATGTTCCTTGTTTGATTCCCAACCAGTACACTTTGGACCTCAGCTGGCTATGGGGTATAAGAAGGGGTTGCAAGAACTTGACTTTACTGGCAACACTAAAGAAACATTTTGATAACAAGGTTAGCCAACAAATTTCCTTCTGTAGTTGCACACCAGAAATCAGCCAAGACTTATCTCAAGACTCAATTGAGAATAAATTATGAAATTCTCAGCTGCAATACGAATAGAATCTTGATTTTTTTACCCACTTGTGAAGACCTCCAACAAAAAAGTTTCTGCTTTCTTTTAGACATTGCGGGGAGTTGAACTGGGGTTGCTGCATCTCCCACCTCAGTGAGATTAGCCACACACTCCACTAGTCACTCTAAAACAGGGAAGCTCAGGTTTGTTTTCACACAGATTATTTTCAAGGGCTGTTCTTACTGCATCAATTTATGATGAAATCATACTTCAGAACCTGCTTTCATATCCCTAAAGAGAAGAAACTGCATCCTGCAGCCCTGGATCTATGGAGGTAGGGAGAGGGCACAGCTGTTGATTTGCCTGCCTATACTGACCAAGCCTAGGAACAGCAGGAATGGGATGTGTCAAGGTCAGGGATAGAGCCCTGCAGCACCCCATGTCATGTGTGCAGCTAAGACTTTAACCCAGCTTTATGCAACACTACAGCTGCAGATTGCTCCAAGCTGTTCCCAAGGAACATGCTGTGTAAGGGCTAATTCTTGTAAATCTCTGTATTATTTCCCATTAAATGCTGAGGTGGGCTGGTCAGGGACTGTGACCAAGCCAGCAGTGACAGCTCTCTTGTTATCCTCAGTGCCTCTCTCTTCGCCTGATGTTTCCTCTGCCAAACAGTGGGTATTGAGACTGTTTTCAGCCACTCCATTGTCCACCCGTTTCTTTTGCAGGAACTCATTACTGCTTGGTACATCGGGTTCCTGACACTCATCTTATCCTCGTTTCTTGTTTATCTGGTTGAAAAAGATGTTCCTGAAAAGGATGCTAACGGTGTGGAGATGAAGGAAGAGTTTGAAACCTATGCAGATGCACTGTGGTGGGGGCTGGTAAGTTGTTCCAAAAATACCTTATGCCCTTCTTAAAAATTTTGTATCCAGAAAGAGAAAAAGTATTGATGTTAAGGATTACAGTATAAGTGTTGCTGAATTTGGGTGAGGAGGAGCATGTTACTGGTATAACATCACCGAAGTAGGGATGCCCCTACAACCAATTAACAGAACTTATATCCCTGTTGATTTTCAGTCAAAGGTCCTTAGCTGCTTAAACCCCTTTCAGAAATCAGTCTGTGCTCTTGGCTTCTGGGAAACCTCTCTGTTAGAGGAGTGTCTTTTTGGGTATAACTGCAGAGCCTGTACCTAGCCCTCATGACAGCAGCATCCTGCCTGTGATAGCTACGTCCCTCAGAAAATGGCAAATTGAGAGCTGGCCAAACTGAGAGTTGCTGTTGACTCTGAGGGCCTTGCAGAGGGATCTAGGTAGATAGGAACATTGGGCAATGATTAATGGGATGAAATTTAACAAGTCCAAAAAGTCTCTGGAAAGGATAACTCAACACTTCTTTGTGTCTTGCATGCATTCCCCAAGAATCACTCAGGGAGTGCTGTTGGTGGTTGGATACTGAGAAAGATGGACATATGATACGTCTGTTCTTGTCTTTTCTAATGAAGAGAGGAGTATTGGTTTGTGACACTGCTGATTTGATCACAAAATATTCCTGCCACCTGATAGACAGAATTCATCTTGCTTTGCTACCAATAGTTAGGGGAGGCTATATCAAACTGTGACTAAAATTCAGCAGCGTACTTTTTATTACCTGCAATTCACTCACAAATGGCAAGATCCCTCCCCACCATTAATCAAAAGGTGCCAAGTGCTGCATAGAACACCTGGATATTTTCACACCCTTACATATCCCAGACATTTATGTAGAGTCTCACTGATGAGAAAAGGAACACAGCTGGTAATTAGCAATTGTGCAGAAAAGGACTAAGTTTTCACAGTCATCTTTGGTTTACAGAGACTGAGAGTTCAGGGAGAGTTAGCCCTGATTGTTCGTTGAAGTTTTGCAAGCTGGAAATTGGCAAGTCCCATTCCTAACTGTGCACTGATGGTGGCCAGAAGACTCACTCTGCATGCAATGTCACATGGAGTTCCCTTTCAGCAAGTTCATCCTAGAGAGGCAGCTGCTTTAAGACTAAATCCATTTTCCCTGGTGTAATGCTTCTGGAATATGATGCCGTTTAAAAAAATTGGTTGACCCATTGTCAAAGTCCTATTCTAAGAAACTGTGCATGAGCACCCATAGAGCTGTTGCCTTTGGTTTTCTTATGGGAAGTCCTGGTCATTCTGCCCACAGATCACCCTCGCTACGATTGGGTATGGCGACAAGACGCCCAAAACATGGGAGGGACGGCTGATTGCAGCTACATTCTCTCTCATTGGAGTGTCTTTCTTTGCTCTTCCTGCAGTAAGTACTTTCCTCCTCCTCTATTAGGCACAGCCCAGCACTGTGCACTTGCAAAAAGAAGATGAAGTGATCAAAACTGCCAGTGGAATCCAAATCATTTCCTAAGAAGTGATTCAGACACTTGAGCTGGTTTATATCAGTAAATCAAACGCCTTTCTTCACAACTTTGCATAGAGCTTATTGGAAATAATGTGTCATTCCAATACTCCTCGAACCATGTGTGGGCATTTTCTGAGACAGCACTCATTGGCAGCGGGACAAAATTAATCCAGTAAGTGAACAGTCTAGGAAATCACCAGGCAGTTCATGAGCCTGTATCTTGGCCTGGGTTAGTTACTGGTATTGACAAAGCCACACAACATGTATTTTTAAAGGATTTGGAGCCCATTTTTTTAATAATTAGGGTTGGGCCCATCTTACCCAGCTCTAAACACCTGCAAGCTAGAAATCTACATCTGAGTGACCGTCACAGATCAGTGGTCATCCTTTATAACCAGTGCAGTTTTGCAGAGCATTTAATCTCACCTGTTTACCTACCTTCCCGGAGGAGATCTATGACACCACCACAGAAGTGCTGTTTTTATTCACTGAGATTAAAGGAAATTTAGATACAGGTAGTTTTTATCTATCCAGGTGAATCCTACTCTGGCTGCTTAAGAAACGATTTCTAAATTGCTTTTGAAAGTATATTTGTTCTCTTGTGCCAAATATTTTCTTCGTTTGCAAAGTGCTCGAGTAAGAATGAGACAAGATCAGGTGACATGGGCTGAATAGCAACAGAAAGCATCCCAAGTCCAAATTTTAGGGTATTTTTACTTCAAGACTTGGAAAGAATTTCACAGAGAATGGGGAGTCCCACACACCCAAATCCAGAAAATGGTTAGCATAGCTCTTTTATCAGACAAACACAGTTTCACTCTACCCTGCATGGAAAGTAATACACCACCTGGACACCTCCAGCTTGGAAAGGCAGTAGACATTCAAGAAGCCTGTTGAGGACCTTGAAATTATTTGGTGTGGCCTCTGGCCCTTGAGAGGACCACGGCAAACTCGTGTGTCATGAGCAGAGCAGTGGGAAAGGCATGCTGTATTGCATGAAAATCCCATGTAGCCATCTCCATCTCCACTCACAGAACGGTTTTCTCTCATCATTAATCCATTTTTTCTTAGAAAGAAATGTCTAGAATCTTGCATCACTCTATGCTTTCAGGGCATTTTGGGCTCAGGACTGGCACTGAAGGTCCAGGAGCAACATCGTCAAAAACATTTTGAGAAAAGAAGAAAGCCAGCAGCTGAACTCATTCAGGTTTGCAGCCACTTATTACTTCCTTGAAATAGTGTATGAAGACTGCTACATGATGTTAACAAGGGCCACTGGTTCTCCCCTGCCCAAATTCTCTTTTCCCGTTGCAGGAAGTGAGAGGCTGTGTTTGTAAAGGAGACAGCTTTTTCACATCAAGCTAGATAATGGTTCTTGCACTTTTTGAGGAATCTTTCAATTCCCAGAATATCTTTTGGAAGAAAGGTGTCTTTAGAAGAAAGGCTTTCATCTGCTAGCTTCTGGAAACCAGCAAAGTTCTGCATCAGTGCCACAAAATCACAGAAAACAAGCTGTTCAAAACATATTCTTCCCAAAATCCAGGTTTTCTCAGTTTCCTTGAGAGAGTGCTTTTCTGTGCAAAGTTAAGTTGTTACTGGTGTGAAAACACCAATAGAAGTAACACAATAGACTGTTTCAATCAAGGCAAACAATGTGTGCGGGTTTGTAAAAACTGAAACGTGTCCTGGATCTTTTGTTATGTCACTGGATGATCAGAGGATTCAATAGGAAGACACTCCTTAGCTCACTTGTGGCCTTTGTTATGAATTCAGAAAATCAAGCTTAAAATAACTAGTCTAGAGGCTGACAAATGTGGCAGGAGTTACTCCTAGTAGGTGTGGAGCACACCCAGATGGCAGGGAAGTAAATGGCACCATTTCCACAGAGGGAGAAAGTTTCTGTGATATCAGATGGAAGTATTGGTGCTTAGGACTGCTCAGGATTAAACCAGTCCTCAGGAGAAACAGGCTGAGTGTCGTATTATGCTATTGTCATTAAATACACTCCTTAGCAAAGAGAAAGGGCTGCAGGGATGAGTGGTGAATTGAATTCTGCTTTTAAATGAAAGCATCTCCACTTAGCAGGTAGCTAATTTAGCTACAGTATTTTTAGGTATGGGCTTAGAGAATTTTGACTGGCCCTAAATGCTGAAATAGAAAATTGCTCAGCAAAATTTCCTCTGATGGTACATTAGATAATAAACAACCTTAAGCACTTCCAGAAATACTGGACAAATCCAGCAGTCCTTGAAGCTCCTTTTGACATAAACCATGTTCCTAAACACCACATCTACACATCTCTTAAATACCTTCAAGGATGTTGACTCAGCCACTTCCCTGGACAGCCTGTTCCAGTGCTTGACAATCATTTTGGTGAAGAAATTTTTCCTAATATTCAATCTAATAGCCCTCACAGATCCAATGTCAGTAATTTCACTCTATAGTGACACTCAGTTGGTATGGTTGATAGATAATTAATTTCCAGATGGTCATTCAGGTGCATCGTTATGTTATTTGAAACGATGTGACTGCTGTCAGCCTGGGGAATAGCTTTACCTAACACTAATTATTTCCTCTCCCTTGTAATTCAGGCTGCCTGGAGATACTATGCTACTAACCCCAACAGGATTGATCTAGTTGCTACCTGGAGGTTTTATGAATCAATTGTATCATTTCCATTTTTCAGGTAAGTGCATTGTCCACCTTCCATCGCCATTTGCTGTGAAGTACAACTCAAGACAGGAAACATAGACTTTATATATATCAATAAGGATTGTGTAGGTAACAGAATTGCTACCTAACTTCCTGGCTGAGACTGAAAACTATGCTTTTTTGGCTTCTGGATCCATTTCTTCTCCCTTCCCCTGTTGGGATATATCAGAGATGCATGGATAGCTCCATCAATGGCTCTCATGTTAGCATTAAACAAAGGAGAAGACTGCCTCACCGTCACCTTCCCTTTGTAAGACTCTGGAGTTTATTTCTTGGAAATCTCAATTTCTCCCTCTGTAATTTTGATCCTGATAAATTTCTAGCCCTGGATTTCACAGGCGTCTGTACTTCTTGCAGCCTCCATGGTGCAGTTGTGTATTTTAAGATATGGGCTACTCTGAAAATTCTTACTTTTCCCTCCTTGACTCAACTGGCCTGAGACTTGTGCTGTTCAAAGAGGTGGCCGTGGCATGTGAACATAATTAACGCTTGTTAAATGCTTATCCTTTGTCAATACATGTTGCTCAAGGGGTTAATTCAGTGGAGAACAGCCAAAGCATGTTCGAAACTGTCTCCCACTTAAACTAACCGAAGGTTCACAAGAAAACATTTGGGGGAATTGGGGTCATGGTTATATTTTAATCAGCTTTTGAGTTCAGTGGAAAGCATTCCATACATACAGACATTCAGATTTAATGGACGCTCATATATTTATGGATATGAGTCTGTCTGATCCTCACTTTTATTGCCTGTCAAACAGGCACTTTCTTCACCTTGAATTCTTAACATTTTAAAATGTTGGCCCTATGAAAGCCAAGATTTCTAGCTACAGACTATAAACTGCTAATAATGGACATTACTTATCCAAGTTTAGGCTTTCAACTTTCATTCTGGGCTGGCGGTTATGCCTCACTCAGAAAAAAAAGTGCCCTTAAACTACTGCTCAGCTCAGAGATCTCCACATATAAGTCGTGCTCACTGTGCTAATACTGTAGCTCCAGCTGTTGCTCAAAACTGACTTGAAGAAACATTTCAGGCTCCTGCCTTCACAAAGGTCAAATTACAACTATTAACTATGGTTTTTTGTTCTTTTTATTTGCAACATGTTTCTTTGGGATTGATTTCACATCTATCAGAAAGGAAATCTCTAAGAAAAAACACCACAAGTATTTAATTAAGGCTCAGTACATTTCTGTCCTTTTCTTTATCCCTTCTCACTCTCTATCTATGTCTACATTATCCATTATTTCTAGTTATTTCTAGAAGGTTTCTTGACCTCAGGTTTTGTTCAGTAAATAGTTCTCAGGCTCTCCTGGAGTCTAGACTCTACTGTGACTGCAAGTTGTTCATTGTATGTAGGTTCTTCTGTGATTCAAATAAGACCTGAAATGTAATAGGTCTTTTGCAAATAAGGTCCTGAGAGAGAGGACAAGGGTCTTCTCACTGAAGACTGGATTGTCAGTCTAAGCAGCACAGATTAGTTTCAGGAGCCTGTAACACTTTCTTTGGTTTATGGGTAGTTGAAAATGTAGCTTTTATTCTGCTGTCAGTTATCGTCACAGAACAAAAGAGGTATAAATAATTAGCAACAAATTAGTAGTTTCTGATTTTAAAATTCTGCTGAAATTATTATGTAATTCTTCTCTCCTTGCTTTCTTGTAATGCTTCCTCTCTTCTATAAAAGGAAAGAGCAATTGGACGGTACTGCCAGGTACGTAGCTGCCATTATTATAGCCTTGTTCTAATACGGTTATTGGAGGATGCAGGTTAAATGGTTCCTTGTGGATTCATGAGCTGTTAACCAAAACATGCTACTAACATCACAGGTAGTCATTAAAAATGATTAACCAATCCATTTCCTAACTGCTTGCATTTTCCCCAGTTTAACAACATAGCTAAAATGCTTATTGTACAAATGCAGTGTTGCTTGCTGATTGTCTGTAAACAGCTTTATTGTTCGTTATGATTAATCATGGTCTAGATTTCTCCTGATCCATGCCATAGAGCCAGGATTTAGGATCCTGGTTGTTCTGGGGTGAATTTAAAGTTCTGTTTCATGTTATTGCTCAGTAGTCCTGCGCAGCAATGTTGTGGTGTAAGGGATCAAGTCTGTGTCGATTCATCCTGTGCAAAGATTTCTTGATGATAAGAAAGATGGGTGGCATAAGCAGGATAGTCAATCTCTCTGGTAGTATTATGAAAGCTACATTAGGTTTGAGGCCTTGGTCCTAACCCTGCTGAAACAGATGGGAATGCTCCCAGTCACTTTGGGGAATTTACAAGCAAAGAAAATGATGTAATCATGGATCCTAATATTGATAAGTCGCTGAAGACTACAGCAGATCAATCATTGTCAGTCAATCTGCAAGGTCTTAAATGGAAATTATATGCTTATAACCCTCTCCAGCTAAGTTGCAGATTCAAAAGCACATAAAATAATTCAACCTTTTAGGTCAAAAACATGAAATAGTTATGCTAAACTGCTATCAGTGGATCACCTACAATGAAAGTCCATAGCAATTAAATGATAAATAGTTCCACCGACTTGTGCTGAAGCTATTTCCATTTACATCCCCATTTACAGTGCAGGGAAAAAGAGCAAAAATTGTAGCAAAATTTGAACAATATTTGTCAGAGAACAGGCCTGGGTTGCAATCACTCCCTGCCCTGATGAACAGTTCTCTTTTTCTTTTTTCTTGTTTTTTTTTTCTTTTTATGTTTCGTGCAACACATGACAGTTTCTATAAAGGAAGATAGAAAAGAAAAACCTATCGCGATATTTTGTATAGTATAGGCAAGCGCTGTAGTACTGTATTATTGGGAAAAATTACTTCTCCCTTCTGCCACCATCATCATGAACTAACCTCCTCTCCTTCAAAGACTGCCTGGGTGAGAGTTACCTGGTTTGTGAACACTCAGGGACCTTAAATACTGAACACGCGTAGCACTGCCCAAGCTGAGCAGTCATAAGGAGGCTCGGATGCGTTAACATAGATGTCTGGAGATCTTAGCCATCTCCAGGGTTTGTAACAGCTGAATTTTGGACTTTAATATATAGGAGACAGTTTAGGAGCTGAAATCCTTTTGAGTATGTTACTCCATTCCTTGAGCCAAAACATGTTCTGACTCAGATGCAGCAGCAGATTAAAATTAGGGAAGTAAACGATTGCTGCAGTTTTCTGTCAGTCACAGCCACTCTAGAGAAGCTTCTGCACCTGCAGTGACAGAGCAGTTCATGGAGTAGCTTCTGAGTTACTGTATCCTTCAGGCCAGTAAAAGAAGTCATTTTAAGTTGAAGCACTGGATTAAAAAATGAAAAGTATGACTCGCAGCCCATAATCTTTAAAACCGTAATCCCAAAGCCCCTCATTCTAGCTGTATATATCTTGCTTTTACATCGTTACACATGTAATAACCTTCAGAAAAATCGTCAGTATAGCTGCATTGGAGCCTTCCTGCTAGCAGGAATATGTTTATGGAAATAAGTATTCAGTAAGAGGGATTGGAAATCCTGCAGGTGAACGGAAGAATGATGGTACTTGTGAGAGTATCCATTGACTTCAGCAGACATGGGACTGAGCCATAAAATCTGGTTGTTTTGACAGTCCCACCTCCCTTCTCTCATAAACCTCTTATTTACAGACCAGATAATAATAATTAAAAAAATCCTCTTCCTCCTACAGTGATTTAGTGATTAGTGATTTAGTATTACTTGCACTCCACTGCAGTTTGTGTTTGATGCTGTATTGAAATAAATGAGCAATAAGGGAATGCAGTCCTAGTGGAGACAACAGCCCGTAAGTGCACTCAGTCTCCAGATTCTTGCATCAGTTAAGTGCTTAATGGGAAATCTGTAATAATAAACTGCATTGTCTGAACAGTGATTGATAAAGGAGAGAGAAGAATTCATCCAAATCTTTCCCAGAAGAGTCAGAAAATGTAACTAGTTAATAAACTAAAAATGACGCCTGGCTGTGTGAAAACTTGAGGGTGGGTAGTGCTTTAAGTGGCAGGGTTTCTATTCTGTGGTGCGAAAGTTTTTTAGGAACTCCAATAGTAGTAGTCGCACCCTGTGACAGATCCTTCTAGGATGTCTCCTTGGAAGCAGGAGCTGGCATCATGACAAAGTCTCAGCTAGATGCAGCCCCTTGTTCTTAGACCGTTTGGGAAAAACACAGAGAAGACAACAGAGTTTAAGAGTCTGTTTCAGAAGTTGGATCCCAAAGCAAGGCAGCAGGGAAGGACTTGTGATAGAAGAAAGCCGATTAAAGTTTGATAGCAGCCCAAGGCTTTATTGAAGCTCCCTTTCAGCTACAACTGAGATGTGAGCCATGATGAAGAGCACGTTGGACTACCCTTGAGCTAGACAGTAGGCTGGGTTCTGTAGGCAGTGAAGTGGCACATAATGCTCTCTTAAGAATAGCATTTTCCCTACATACCCTGTATAGTCACCCAAACCAGGAGAAACTGGGGCTGTGCCATTCATTGGTCACTAGTGGGGAGTTTACTGACTATACCAGAGATGCCACTAGCTTTTTCTTCCTTAATCAATGCCTTAAAGTACCAGCACATGAAATCTCAGATAACAATTGCCCTTCTGCATGTATTGCAAACTCTTCTCATCTGTTTAGCTCCCAAGAGGAAGATTTATGAGAAAGATCTATTAATGCCCATTTCTGCTGGAGTGCAGCAAATAGTTCAGCAAGTGTTTGGCTGCTTGACCTGCATTTCCCAGCCTTTAGGATGGGCCTTTGCTTGATGGACATATTGTTTATTTTGAAACAACTTTATGATAGAGGAAGTTTTCTGGGGCCTGGTTTTTCAGCACTGTTATTAGCAGCTGTTCCGTTGATTTCAACTAGTGTAAGAGTTTTGAATTACTTGTATGTACAGACACATCAGTGAACGTTTTTGAACTTTCTTCTAGGGTCTTCCTCCTAATCAGCATTTTCCAACTGTAGAAGCAGACATCAGGAGAGCATGTTCATTCCTAGATCTATTATTAAGGGATTGCAGAAAAGTTATTTATCCCTGTTTCATTACCTCTACCAGAAAAATAACATTTCTCTACCATTAGAAAGTTGGTTTGATTTAAGTGGCAGAATTGGTACTAGTCTTTCCTATTATGTGAGTATGAAAGAATGCAAATAATGTGGTGCATTATTGTATTGCCAGTAGTAACAGCGTAATGAAACTAAAATCATACTTTGCAAGGTGGAAAATTTCACTGTCAGCATTTCTTCTTAATGCATCCACCCAAAACAGGAAGAGGGAAAAAGCCACTCTGATCTGCACACTACGTTAGCTACAAATAAAAGGCTGTTCCCATTCTTTTTCACAGAGCTTTTCATGGGTAATCATTAACGTCTCATCTTAATAACTTTTCTTCACTTTACAGTAATGTCATGTTTAGTAGGGAGTCATTCTTTGGATCAAGCCTCACAAGAAAACTTAGGTATATACATTCAAGTAACAATTGAGCATTACTCTGTTCATATTTCTTGCATGCCATTCTCTGCCTGCACTTTCTGTTTTTACTACAGTAGTTCATCTAACCACCATAAAAAGTAAGGGGAGATAAGACTGAAAAGTTATTTAAGCATAAAAAGGAAGTTGCATGACCTCGCAGATAGTTCATTGTTCTGCTGTTCAGAAAACATGGGATCTAATCCTGGCTCTGCCAATGATCTGCTTAGAAACAAGTGCATTTCTCTGTTTTCATATAATGGGAATGATACTAACCTACTCTGCAAATCATTTAGAAATTTACAGTAAGAAAAATATACTTTAAGAGCTAAATACCTTATGCAGTCCCAACCTTGCCAACATAAATTCATGCAAGTCACTTTGCATTTGAGTTCAGTAGAACAACATTTCTGCATGTGTATTTGCAGGTTCTGGTTTAGCAAATGGAAAGCAAGTGTATGCTTTTGATCATCTGAATAAAGTTAGTGACATGCTTAAATACCTTGCTGAACTGTGA
This sequence comes from Rhynochetos jubatus, assembly GCA_027574665.1. Classification (NCBI taxonomy): domain Eukaryota; kingdom Metazoa; phylum Chordata; class Aves; order Eurypygiformes; family Rhynochetidae; genus Rhynochetos; species Rhynochetos jubatus. Next base: position 10,199,449 of record CM050648.1, on the reverse strand, counting down.
CTTAAGGTGTCAGGCAAGACTTTATGTTCCTGCAAAGAAACATTAAGACAATTTGTACCATTTCAGGACTCTGAAAGACATATCATCAGAAATACTAATATTTTGACTAAATTGTCAAGCATTTTATTCCATCCCACGCAAACATCTTGCTATTATTCAACTTAAGCCCATTGTTCTCATTCCCACTTCATTCCACAAATGTGAAATCATCAATACACAACTCAGCTTTCCTAGCCTAAGCTCTTCAACTTTTATAGAGCTGCTAGTGAAACACTCCATTTTCATACTGGATGATTGGCCCATGCAAAATATCCAAGAGACATTGGGTTTGGAGTTTAGTTGGCTTTCTAGTGGTTTATACATGAAGATATGTTCACTGCAAAGTAGAGTGGCTTAACATCCATATGGTTTCTACCTATGTTGTTGTCTGCATCCGTTGGTGAAAAATATCCATCCTGTTTGCACAAATAATTGGATTATTATTCACATTCTTATTTTTAACCATTTCAAATCACTTTAGAAATTGTGGATGAGAATAGGGGCTGAGAAAAGGCCTTTACTGTGCATGAGGACTCTTTCTTTCTGAAGAGCATCAAAGTTGATCCTATTAGGACTTGTGTTCATGTTTCTGGGCAAATAATCTGGGTGGTAGGTGAGTTTGGATATAGAATCATGCCTACAATGAAATACCATTGAGGACACAGACTACCAAAGAGTGTGGAAATTGCTTGGCTAAAAGGGGGTATTTCCTCCTCAGACATCAGAAACTTTCAAATTTAAACCTCAAGACTCAGGGTGCAAAGTAGTGTTTTAAATAAAGACCTCAGTTGTCAAGAAGTTACAGTCAATTATTTTGAAACGCAACATTTTTTGTGAGTTTCTCTTATAGAAAAGAATCTTACTTGATTTCCTTAAAAGGGAAAACTGATTGACCAGATTTCAGAAGTATGGAATGATCTTTGTTTTATATTAAGAAAACACATGAGCTCTCTGAGATCAGTTGAACGTATTCAGTTCATGGCTGTCCGTGTAAAATTAGTTTTGTGCTAATTTCTACTGGGAATAGGTCAAAAGAAAATACTTCTGGAAACCTCATTCAGAATGTTTGATTTCCCAAAGCTAAGTTCTCCCATATAAGTACAGCTGATAATAGTAAAATATTGATGTAAACATGACTGCCTTTTGTTTCCAGTAACTTGAGACCACCTAAACCTGGTGATTAGCTAAACTGCAAAAAATATGGAAAAAGTTCCTGATTACTGCTCCTTAGGTGAAAGTGATAAATACATGGAAGAGGGCTGTGTTTGATTCACTGTTAGCATTAATTCATTATTTTTCTTCTCATACATGTACCATTTGTTTATGAAACTCCAATTCTAGGCAAAGCACAGAGAGGAGAGTATCTGGCTTGCATGATGGGATGTAACTGCATTATTTCCTTGCATGACTGTTTCTGGAAAAGTATTTCTAGTTCAGTGGTTCCCACTCTATGCTGAGCAAGGGTAAAACATCTGCTGCAGATGTCAGCCATCTCTTTTTTATCTCGCCACCAAATTCATCTCTCAGATGTTCCAAAATAATTCCCACTACTTTTAGGGAGCAAGAATCTGAGAGCTGAATTCTTCTTTAGCTGGGAAGCTTTCAAACCAAACTGTCTGCACTTCTTCTGTCTTTCTCCTTTTATGGTGGTCTGTATCTACCACAGAATTAAGGAGTTCTCATGCTGGGACTCCACAGACAAAGGTTTTGGGAAAATTTTTTATTCCACCACAAGAGAGAGGATGCAATAGCATGCAAGACAAGCAATGGCAACATATCCAAGCTAGTCAGAGAAACTACTCTCCACTCTCCACTTTTATCAGCATGTTTGGAATGCATTTGAATCCCCCCAGTTTCTGGAATACTTCTGGAAGTCAGGAATCACATTGAATGTAAGGAAGCCAAATGAAGCGGGACCACTGTCTCAAGGGTAGCTAATATCAGTAGAAGGAGTCTGAAAGACAAGCAGCAGTACATGAACCTGTGGGTGGGAACCACTGTCCTAGCCACTCTCATGAAGGATGATGTGATCTGCGCATGCTTCATACTCTGAGACTGAGCCATGCGCATGCTGTTTTAATGAAAGAGATTGTGTTGTGAGAACAAGTGTTTCCTAAGTCTTTTTAAGAAGCACAATGAAAATAAAAACCCCAGCAGACCCAGATCTCATCCCTTGGAAATGAGAATAAAGTCAATTTTTCCCCTGACGACAGCTAGTCATTATCTGGAAAGAAGCTTGGGTTTTGTTTTGGGGTTTTTTTGCATACAACATTCTGGTGTATTTTTTCATGTAAAGCTGATGAATTATTTTCTGATGATTCTACTGCTCTGGCTGCCTGGATATGAACACAATTGTCTATATTTATTGCATAAACATACTGTTATGAATCTGAATGTTACTTTAGGGGTTAATCATTAGGATTCAGCTAATGAGAAAGACTTCAGCTCAAGTAACTTTAGCTTAGAATAGAGACCTGCTTTTTAAATGACTTTTCATCTAGATCTTTCTGTAGTTAATAAGAGACAAGTTTCTCCATGTGTAAAGTCATCCCAAAGTGAAATGGAGCTGAACTGCACTCTGTAGTTTGCTAACTTCCCACTGATTATAGAAAGGTGTCTAAAGATTAATCTTAGATATAACATTTAACTTTTTAAACAGCTTAAGGCAGATGAGATGAGTCCTAACTCCTAAACCCAAGATGCTCAAGCAACAGTCTTAGACAACCGTTTGTTTCTGAACTGACACTTATCAATGGGGAAAAGTGAGAAACTCCCTAGAAAGAGAATTTGGGAATGCTTCTGGAGAGGAAGGCTTCAGCTCAGGTAACTTTAGCTTATACTAGAGACCTGCTATTTAAACGGCTTCTCATCTAGATCTTTCTGTAGTCAATAAAACCCACTGCCCCACAAACAAACTAAACAAAAAAAAAACCACAAATGAGTGCTTACATTTGCACTGGAAAACATCACTGCAAATAAGTAACATTTCGTGCTGAATGAAGAGAAATATTTTAGTCTGTTTTATCTATGAAGAGGATATCAAATCTTGATCACTCCTATCCTTGTACAGCTGCATGGCAGAGATTTCTGAATATATTGCCTATATTTACATCCTACCTACATGCTACATCCTTTTCCTGCTGCTCTGAACCCTATAGTTCCTTGCGATGCCCTTTATGTCTCCTTGTCTTGTGGTAAGGAAGGCAGTTATTACAGGAGTTTGAAGGGCCAAACTCTGAGTGATCTGGATATGTATTTTGAAGGACCAAGCAATTTTCTGGAGAGAGAGTCAGAGGCCATATGCAATGACAACTCTCCTCTTCTAATACAGTATTGAACTGCTATTTACAAAAACAACAGGAATCCTCTCTCACCTATTTTCCTGCTTCTTCATCTTTCAGGTTCTCTGCCTTAAACATATTCTTCTCTTGAGAAATTCTCTGTAGTATTACTAAACCAAATATTGTGACATTTTATACATTGATCAAAGTCAATGTGTAACATGTGACCATTTCTTGCTTTTGTGGAAATTGCCTCATCATCTAAAATCATCTGAGTTTCACTGCAAGATTTCATCATTCTAGTAGCTTTCTTCTCATCCTGGAAGGACTTGAACCAAGATTATCAGTCTTCAAATCCTGAAGAATAGGTGGACTATAGTCTCCCATTTAATTTAAGATTTGTCTGTCATTGGTGACCTGTTAATTCCTCCACCATGAAAAGCTGACCTCCACCACAAGCCTATTGTACATGCAATTTTTTCAGACCTAGGAAAATATATCTTCATTTTATTATCACTGAATAGATCCACTCATCCTAAAACTGCTTCAGTTTCTTCATTTTTGTAGTTTATTTCACAGTCTGTCTCCTCTATTTGACAATGATCACCACAATGCCAAGCATGCTTTATTGCTCTGTATGTTTTTTTCACATTGAAGACCTCACAAGCTAACTCCCTCTAACATCTTATCATAGAATAGTTTAGGTTGGAAGGGACCTTAAAGACCATCTAGTTCCAAACCCCCTGCCATGGGAAGGGACACCTTCCCCTAGGTCAGATGGCTCAAAGCCTGATCCAGCCTGGCCTTGAAGACAGCCATGGATGTAGCATCCACAGCTTCTGTGGACAACCTGTTGCAGTGCTGCACCACCCTCTCCATTAAGAATTTCTTCCTTATAACTAATCTAAACCTACTCTCTTTCAATTTAAAGCCATTGCCACTTGTCCTGTTACTACAGGCCCTTGTAAAAAGTCCTTTCCAGCTTACTTGTAGGCCCCTTCAGGTATTGGAAGGCTGTTCTAAGGTATCCCTGGAGCCTTCTTTTCTCCATCTTCATGCCCATCAGTTTATATTGCCCTTCTGACTCATTGTTATCACTCAGTTAGTTTTTTGGTGCGTTTTTTTTTTGCATTAAATCCTTTTCATTGGTGTGCCATGATTCCACACTCTTCTTGACCATTCTTCTCAAAATTAATTCATCCTTCAAACTTTAGTTTTATTACTAGTGAGTCGTGAGAATTTCTTTGTTCTTACTTTATCCCCCCAAACCCACACACAATAACATTCAGTTCTCTTATACTTGCTCACCTTTATTTTCCATGCCCTTCCTCCTGTAGAGAGAAATTACATTTTCCCTGTCATTTCTCCTGTATATATTTTTCCTATATATGTGATTGAAGAATTCAAATTTCACAGAAATGCCAAGGGATTAAGACATTTGTCTCATAAAACACTACTGCTCTCAAATGTGGTCTCTGAAAGAATAGATAGTGATGCAGAAAAGAGACCACAGGATTCTCTGTGTGATAATAAAACAGAAACCAATTGTTGGGAACCTATATTCATCATCAGTTTAACCTTTACAGCACCTTGGTGGATTAATCATACCAAGATTCTAACCCCAAAACAAGCACTACAGAAACCACTTTTTAAACAAGTGCTGAAGTCACTTCAGTCCAAGCCCTACACATTCTGTGATGAGTAATTTGCCACAAATATCAACGTGTAACATCTCATATTTTTCTACAAAGAAGGAAGTAATCCCTGATTTTTGCTCTCTACATTTTTCTGCCATTTGTTTGTCTTTCCCCCATGCCATAAATTGCTCAGGAAACATTAGGAAAAAATCTGGGCAATATTAATAGCATTCACTTAGACTTTTGTAATTTTTCACTCAAATCCATGCTTTTATCTTCTCACATCATTTCTTCAGTCCTGGCGATGCTGAAAGCGCAGTACTAGCTGTGTGTCTCCATACTCACACAAGTCCTTTTTAGTTGCCACTGCCATATTTGCACACACACATACATTTCATACATGCAGTGACAGGCCAAGCATCTGAATTTATTAGGCTGCAGAAATTGCATTCACAAGTATTGTCATGTTGTCAACAAGAAAATTCAGAAGGCCTGAAGAAACATTTTACACAAAGGTTTTGTGCTTCCATCTCTTCTGACAGGGAAACCCATATTTCATTACCTTCTAGATCAAAGGTATAACAATCAGAAATATGCAGTGGAAATGAGAGTACAGTAATTAATATTTTAAAAAAGCCCACCTGCCACAGATGTAATGTTCAATGTTCAGTTCACGTTGGCATTTTGTATGACGGAAACTGCAGTAGTCCTACTGGAGCCTGCACTCTTGTGAAAGCTGCAGTCATCATGTGTGTCTTTAAATTCATCTTGACTTTATCATTTTAAGACAAATGTCCTAAGAACTTCCATCATGGAGGAATACTGCCACAGACAGAGCTCTGAGGTAGATATAGATCCTTCTTTCAAAGAGGTGTACCAATGGCACCAGAAATTCTAGAACACAAACATAATCCATCTGACCAAGATAACTCCTTAAAGACAGAATAAATAGTTCTGTGAGTGAGACCCTTCTCTTGCAAGACCTGCACACAAGTCTCCATCTTTGTCCACTGTGCCCTTGCACAGTGACCCTCAGCAGACTTGCCTCTCCTGCCATCAAGTTTAGTGGCTCCAGCTGAGCATATTGCACAAATACCTCTCTACGTACTTCTTTCTTCTGGTCACCAGTGCTGTTTTTCCTTCAGCTCTGCCTTCATCTGTGGCTCTCAGAAACTTGATAGCTGCAGTGGCTTCTTATCTCCTTCAACTTAACCTGTCTGCCCTTCTTTCCTCCACCTAAGTGCCTCTTGACCGTGCGTGCGCAGTTCACCTCTTCCCAGAGCTGCCACACAGTGCACCATCCAGGAATGGGATAAAAGGCAGGCTTTCTTGCCATGGTTTAGCTCCACACGTATTTTCACAAATGTGCAACAAATATTTAAGCAGCAAAGTGAACAAGCAAATCAAATAATTATACCATCTTTCCCCTATGAAGTGTTCAGAGCATATTTAAGCTCATATGTTCACTAGCAAATTCCTTTTGTGTTACTCTTTTCAGTGGTATTAGTAATTGCCTTTAAGACCACTAGAGTCATCAGGCTGTCAGAAGGGTTACTGATGCTGGTAAGATGGCAAGTACATGCAATTCTAGCTATATGTTGTCACCAAAGGAAAAATGTCTTTGGTCAGTAAATCTGTAAGAGGACAGTGCAAGGAATCATCAGAGGAACAAAATGTGTCACTTTACTACAATTCATCTAGCTCACCTGCATTTCTAGTATAGTGAGAGATGACTGAAAGTGAATGGTGGAGAGAACTGGGTAGCCTGCCTTACCATGTACAGAGTAATTGCTTGGAAATTCCATTCCAGTGTTTTACTGATAATTTATTTGGTTCACAGCACATCTGACTTTTCTTTTACTCCTGGCTATGCATGAGTTATTAATTTAATAGCCTGCCATAGACCCAATAGTTAAAGAAAGCACTGAACAGGAAAAGCCAAGCATCCTCATCATTAGACAATATAACTGCTAAGTAGTGGTGTTTCTCTTTTTAATAATAATTCCAACGCTTCAGACAGGCTACTGGAGTTGAAGCACTGTGACACATTACATAGAGAGGATAGCAAGACCCTCTGGTAACATTTTCAACATTGATACAAAAAATGCTCGTAAAAAGCAATTAATTTTTTGTTGAGCTTAGTTGTTGCTTGCAAAGACATTGATGTATTATGGTAGCCCCAGCAGTGCCCTTGTATACAAAACATTTATGTAGCCCGTTATATACTTAAAGCATCATGACAACAAGCTAAAAGTGTACAAAGGAGGAAAATGATTACTTTTGCTTATTTTGTAGCCAAAAGCTGGGTCTCTTGGATCGGGTTCGTGGTACCAATACTAAAGGAAAGCTATTTACCCCTCTGAATGTAGATGCCATTGAAGAAAGTCCTTCAAAAGAGCCTAAGAATGTTGTCTTGAATAATAAGGAGCGTTTTCGCACTGCATTCCGAATGAAAGCATACGCTTTTTGGCAAAGCTCAGAAGGTAGCCCATCTGTGTTGATTTCTTTCTATCCATCCTCTATCCTCCCCATTTTACTTTCTTCCTCTGCATCTTCTGTTGAAGGTTTTTGACATTCTGGGCCAAGCATGGCCGGTCCCTGGTTTTACATGACACTTCTGGGGAGTCTTCAGGAAATGAATGCTGGAGTCCAGGCAACACAGTGCTTGAGATAAGACAATGGCCCTCCAAAAAGCCAACAATCAATATAAGATATATCCAGTGGTGTAGTAAACCTATTTGACCTGGAACAAGATGGCACACTGGGCACTGATGCTATGCTAAGGTAGCTCCCTCCTAGACTGCATCCAGCCCTGCACTAGCCTGTGTCCAGGCATCTCAAATATCTCCTCACTGCAATCTCTTAAAACCTCTGGTTTTATACAGTGAACATCTGCTTCCCTCCCACTATCCCTAAGACTGTTGCCTCTCAGCAGATTTCCATTTGGGTGTCCATGTAACAGGACATTTTTCCTCTCAGCTTCCCTGGGCACACATTTCCCTCTTATTGTCTGTAGTGCCTAAATGGTCTCCAAATAACAATTTCCCCTTTATTGTGCCAGCTGGCATCAGTGCATGCTGGGCAGACTACCATGGATGTAGTCTGGATGTCCGCATTGGGAAGTTGATTATCCACTTCTGTGAAGCCACGAGCTCCAAGTAGCGCAAGAGGGAGAAGAACTTGGCCTGTAACCTCTACACTTGTTTTAGACTTATGTAACATAATTTTGGGAAAGATTTAAAGCTCCTAAAAATAACCTCTTAAATGTGGGAATTTCTGAATCCGTTAGAAAGGAAGAAAGTTCCCAAATTTCAGAAATGCTGGCACCTGAGAGGAGACCCCTCAAATAATGCATCTTACACCTGCCCCAGCAGAATTATGAAATCCCTTTCAAGAGCTGACCAGAGAAAAAGGAACTGCAAGAGATATTCCTTTATTAAATTACACTTACTTTATGTAGTGCTTTATTAGCCAGACCTCCCTCTAAATATTGTGTGGAACGATGTTCACACAGGGGTTTTTTACCTGCTTTGCAGATGCAGGAACAGGAGAACCCATGGCAGAAGAGAGAGGTGACAGTAACGACTTCCTTATGGAAGATATGATCCCCACATTCAAGACAGCCATCCGAGCTGTCAGGTAAATGTCTCTGATGCTCCTCTATGCTTTGCTTTGACTTTGAATGCTTATGGAAATTACATTACCATATTGCTGTATTCATTGTTGCTGGGTTTTGTTGGGGGTTTTTTAATGCAATAGTTTAGATAATTCTAGATACATTCAAAAGCACAAGACAGACCCTATTTAAAGTTCTCTTTGAAAATATATGGGAAGGAAAATGTTTTTCAGTAACATTGACCATGCCATTTTTGCAAGATACTCCATAGACATATTTATTATAACATAATATTGTATACAATTATTCATTAAAATTTGTTATAGATATAGTATCTTGCTCAATTTAGTGGTTGTAGTATTTATGTGAAATGGGAATTTTCACTTAACAATAAACTCTGAGCTGACTCAACTCTTTTTTATTGACAGTTATATGAGTGTGCAATATACTGTTCAGCTGTCATATTTTAATAGATGCTAACGTCTTCATCTAGCAGTCTTCAGCTTGTGACATGTGTCACTTCTATTTGCGTACCACAAGAGATATTCCCTTGGGTTAAAAAACTCTAGTAAGGCTTCATAATGTGTTTACACATCAAGTGCACAGAATTCATTCCCTGATGCTCTGTTAAACCTCCACTCAGTACTTTTTGCTCTCTGTCTTTGAAAAATGCCCTCATAGGAGAATACTTTCATTGTAATAGCTTTATATTCCAGAAGTTGTTAAGTTTTGGACCAAGGAGTTACAGCTACCTTCCAGGTGAAATACTGGAAGTGTGGAGTGCCCCAAAATTATCTTCTTAGAAAAGCCTCAAGCAAGATGATTATAAATTTGTAAACATATATGTATATTACCACAATATATATTCTCCTGGTTCTTTTCCAATTGGATGCAGGTGAATCAGTCATTAAAAATTTCAAGTTTTCTCAAGCCTGCTGAAAGACATGTCCCACAGGCTTTGCTCATGTTACCCATGACTGGTTCCCTTCCAGTGGAACTTTGGAAGTTTCTTCATCCCTACTTCCTCCACAGTTGCTCGCTCTTTCCCTGATACCTGCATGCTTTCAAATGCAGGATATACATCTGTCCTGTTTTCCAACCCCACCTCCATGAAACATGCTATTATTACTTTTGCAACACTTCCATTCCCACATCCTGTGCAAATCTAATTGATACCTGCAATTTCCTTTTAAACTTAATCATCAGCCAGCTTTTTTTTTTTTTATTTTATTTTATAGTTTACCCAGACCCTGAATGCTAATGGAAAGTAAGTCTTTCAGATAAAACACTTAATGGGTTTTCAGGGTCATGATCAAGGAGATTTTATATTGAAATTACTAACGGTTCGATTCCTTCTTTTAATTTTTTTTAAGTATAGTTTTGCTGTTATCATATATGCTTTGGTTATAAGAAGCATAGGTACAAATTTGAAATCTTGAAAGATTTATAAGCAACAGAGTTAAAAAGTCAACCCCCCTAAAAGGTCTTGATAGAATCATCTTTGCCAAATGAAAGTTCATACAGTTTTTCAAAAGGTGTAAAAACCCAACCAACCTTGAATAAAAACCAGGTCAGAATCTTAGGAAATCCAGTCGTATCCTGGGCTGTATCAGGAGAATTGTGGCCAGCAGGTTGAGGAAGGGGATTCTCCCCCTCTACTCTGCTCTTATAAGACCCCACCTGGAGTACTGTGTCCAGCTGTGGAGCCCTCAGCATAAGAAGGATATTGACCAGTTGGAACGAGGCCAGAGGAGGCCACGGAGATGATCAGAGGGCTGGAGCACCTCTCCTGTGATGAAAGGCTGAGAGCACTGGGCTTGTTCAGCCTGGAGAAGAGAAGGCTTCTGGGAGACCTCATAGCACCTTCCAGTACCTGAAGGAGCCTACAAGGAAGCTGGTGGGGGGGACTTTTTACAAGGGTCTGTAGTGACAGGACAAGGGGTAATGGGTTTAAATTGAAAGCAGGGAGATTTAGATTGGATATCAGGAAGAAATTCTTCCTGGAGAGGGTGGTGAAGCACAGGAACACACCCAGAGAAGCTGTGGATGCCCCGTCCCTGGCAGTCTTCAAGACCAGGCTGGATGAGGCTTTGAGCAACCTGGTCCAGTGCAGGGTGTCCCTGCCCATAGCAGGGGGCTTGGAACTGGATGATCTTTAAGGTCCCTTCCGATCCAAACAATTCTATCATTCTATGGTTATATGTGGAATTTGACTTTGAACACCAACCACAGGAGATTCTGAGACTGTGAAGGTGAACCTGCTTTTTTTGTACTTCAGCCTACTATAAATCTAATTTATTGTATATATAATGCTGAATCATCTTCAGCTTGGTTTTTATTTTGCATCTGGGAAGGTTTTGGATAGGAAATATTAATTAGCTAACAAAGTGGAAGTTAAGAAGACAGCAGCAGTTTTAGTTGTGGAAAAAAAAAAAGTGTTATAACTGCCTGAATTGCCCTTGAAAAAACAGCAGTATAACATTGTTGTTGTGATAACAATTACAACAACAACAACAATAATAATAATTAAAAAATTGCTGTTATTATGGCTATTATAAATATCCTAATAATTAACAATAGAATTCTTATAATAAGGCTGGCCAGAGTATTTGAAAACTGTTTGGCATTCTTTTTAAAATTCTTTTCTGTGTATACAATAGTTCACACTGTTATATCTTGGTAGATTAAACATGTACAAGAAACTGTAGTTTAGGTCCAGCCAGCAACTCTGCACCACGCGGCCACTTGCTCACTCCTCCCCTGCAGTGGGATGCGGAGGAGAAAATATCAGGAAAGGCTCATGGGTCGAGACAAGGAAAGGGAGGGATCATCACCAGTTATGGTCATGGGCAAAAGAGACTCAGCTTGGAGAGAAAATCAATTTAATTTGTTACCAACCAAATCAGAGTAAGATAATGAAATATAAAACCAAATCTTAAAAACACCTTCTTCCCATCCCTCCTTTCTTCCCAGGCTCAGCTTTGCTCTGGATTTCTCCCCCTCAACGGCACAGGGGGATGGGGAATGGGAGTTTTGGTCAGTTCAGCACCCGTTGTCTTTGCTGCTCCTTCCTCCTCAGGGGAAGACTCCTCACACTCTGTCCCTGCTCCAGCATGGTGTCCCTCCCATGGGACACAGCCCTCCACCAATTTCTCCAACAAGGGTCTTTCCCAGAGGCTACAGTCCATCATGAACTGCTCCAGCATGGGTCCCTTCCATGGGGTACAGTCCTTCAGGAGCAGTTTGCTCCAGTCTGGGCTTCCCATGGAGTCACAGGTTCCTCTGGGCACGGGCGCAGCCACCTGCTCTGGCATGGGGTCCTTCACTGCTCCAGGCATCTCCTCCCTGCTTTTCTGCACTGACCTCTGTGTCTGCCCTGTTGTCTCTCTCACATCCCACTCCTCTCTCCACTGCAGGTCCTGCAGCAGGTCTTTTCCCCTCCTAAATATCTTATGACAGAGGCACTGCCACCAGCACTGATTGGCTTGGCCTTGGCCAGAGGCAGGTGCAACTTGGATAGGGGAAGCTTCTTGCAGCTTCTCACAGGAACAACCCTTGTAGTCCCCAGCTCCTGCTATCAAAAACCTCCACATAGACCCAATACAGAAACATATGTAAAGAATGAAAAGCATTTTATTTCTTTAATCCATTTTAGGCCTGGGATCCAAGGGTTTGCTTTCTCAGTAGAGTGTCCATGTTATTATTCAACTGAACTGTGAAATTGCTGTCATCTGTTAATCATAGAATCATAAAATGGTTTGGGTTGGAAGGGACCTTAAAGATCACCTAGTTCCAACCCCCCTGCCATGGGCAGGGACACCCTGCACTGGACCAGGTTGCTCAAAGCCTCATCCAGCCTGGCCTTGAAGACAGCCAGGGATGGGGCATCCACAGCTTCTCTGGGCAACCTGTTCCAGCGCCTCACCACCCTCTCTGGGAAGAACTTCTTCCTGATATCTAATCTAAATCTCCCTGCTTTCAGTTTAAACCCATTACCCCTTGTCCTGTCACTACACATCCTTGTAAAAAGTCCCCCCCACCAGCTTCCTTGTAGGGCCCTTCAGGTACTGGAAGGTGCTATAAGGTCTCCCCGAAGCCTTCTCTTCTCCAGGCTGAACAAGACCAATTCTCTCAGCCTTTCAGCACAGGAGAGGTGCTCCAGCCCTCTGATCGTCTTCGTGGCCTCCTCTGGACTCGCTCCAACTGGTTGATATCCTTCTTATGCTGAGGGCTCCACAGCTGGACACAGTACTCCAGGTGGGGTCTTACGAGAGCAGAGTAGAGGGAGAGAATCACCTCCCTCGACCTGCTGGTTTTGAACCATTTCTACTTATGATGATAGTGCTGAAAAAGATGGGTTTTTTGTACACTTCATTTTAGCTTATTAGTTGTTAAAAGCTGACTATTATTTACAAATGTGGTATGATATTACAGATTCTCTCTTATGTTTTATTGCCTTGTTTTGATGTAACGTTCTCTATTTCCAAACATCCAGAGTATTCATTATTTTTTCTATAAAACTGAAAGTTATTATTTTGGAATTCAATATAAGAAAGTAATTTCTCTGTTTATTATGCAGAATATTACAGTTTCGTCTCTATAAAAAAAAATTCAAGGAGACTTTGAGGCCTTATGATGTAAAGGATGTGATAGAGCAATACTCAGCAGGGCATCTTGATATGCTTTCCAGAATAAAATATCTTCAGACAAGGTAAGAATCCTCTGGTAAATGGGGAAAATGTGTAGTTGTGATGGCAAACTATAAGTGTAGTCCTGGCAAGCCACATGAGATTCCTCTTACAGTTAACAGAGAGCTAGTCAAAATAATAATAATGGCCTTTATGGCACAATTATTCCCTGCCTAAACTAGATGCCTTCATTTGATCACTTGAATCTGCCTTACTGTCCCCCAAATTTTCTTCACTGTGTTGTGTAGATCTCCACTGATTGTAATCAGGCAAAATCAGGGAGGTGAGTGCTACTCATTGTGTCTATGAACAATGAGATGCCGTAGGAGATCGATGAGAAATTGACTGATGGCCCAGCAATGCTTGGGTACCTAGCAAATACATAGCTAGCTTTGTGAGGTTTGCCTAGAGCTTAAGTTCCATTTTCAAAACTCCACGGGCCACCAAGAAGCCATGCAATGTACCTGCATGGATTGTCTGTGTACAGATAACTGCTCTGTGGACTAGTGCTGACTGTCATCTGGTCAGTCTGGGGTGTGGGCTGAATGAACCGAAGCTTGCTTGCACCCAAGTAGTTGGATATGCCTAATGACAGAATATATTGATATAGTAAAAAAGTGTAATTAAATATGCTGGAGCCTGCTAAACAATCCTTTGGGTTTTGTTCCAAATAATCAGGCAGGAGTCCTTGAGAAATTTCATTTACAGTTAGATTTTTCAAGCTAAAAGAATAATTAGTAAAGAAAAAAGAAAAAAATTACTGATAATTAGGCATAATAACTGGTAGGAAGTCACTGATTTATTAAGAGTATCAAGAATTGCCACCGTTGCCAAATTCTGCTTTTCACTCTTCAGCACGAAACCTGAGGAGTCTCTCCTGACATTTTTAGGAATAGCTGTTACTGGAGCTTTTTGACACTCACACTATTTACTTCCTTTGAAGAAAATGAAGGCATGTGTTTCCAAATGTCAAAGTTCAGAAACAGTGAGCTAGATAATTACTTAATTACCATGAAATTACCAGGTAATTACAATTCCATGTATTGTGGACCCAGAATGGAACAAACACATCATGACCCTCAGTATATTGCCAAACTAAAATGTGCTTCCTTGTTGAGTCTTTGGCAGTGTTTGCTGCAGAGATGTACAGCATTTTCTATCATGTATTAGCATTTAGAGATGGACTTATAAGTTGCCCTTTTCTTTTTTTCAGAGTAGATATGATTTTTACACCTGGACCTCCATCTACTCCCAAGCATAAGAAATTCCAAAAAGGAGGAGCTTTTTCTTACCCTTCACAACAGTCTCCCAGGTGAATTTTTATGCCTAGTATTTTGCACAGACCAAACCAGCAAGAAATGTCATTCGTACCAATATGCTCTTCATTCATCCAGCCAGTACACTGTTATAGTGATGATACTGAGAGGACATGTTGCTACGAGATACGTATGTGTAAATGTGGAGCCAGAAAAACGCTATCCTAAGAACAATGTACAATGGAAATCTAAATTTAATGGCTTCTTAATTGTCTAGCTCAGCTTCTCCATAGTTGGTAAATGTGATTTTATATGAAATGCATACATTTGGTTGCTGATGTGTTGAATTTCCAACATTCAGCTAGAAAACCCAGTTAGGATCTCCATTAAAAATCACCAAAAGTTTGAAAGTAAACTAGTTATCTTCCTGAAGTGAAAAAAGTTTCATTATAGCCCCACCAAATGGCAAGCCCAGAGTTTTAATGATGCTGCTTTTAAACCAATGATTGATGAGAATTACTGAAAGTAAATTGCAAGACCAGGTTTCTGGGTGTGAAAGTTACAGCATGTTATTGTATTGCTGCATTTCTGGTAGCAAGAATTCAATAATAAATGACATTTCTTCTGTTATTTAAAACTATCAATCTGTCAATAGATACCCATGAAAAACCATACAAGACCATCAACAATCTGTCCCCAAAGCTGTTGTGGTTGCTCAGAACAAAAGTAATCTGTTAGTTACAGAAAATAACTTAACTTAGTTCTATCTGGTTTAGCCCACCCAGTGAAAAATCTGAAAACATGTAAATGTGAAGACGGAGAGCTACATATATGGAAGAGGCAATGATCATTTGCGAAAGAAAGCAGATTGCGACATTTCAATGAGTCCATATTATCAGCAACCAATGTGCAAAATCTGACATGTTTCAGTCATAGTTTCTGCTTTATTAAGATATATGCATAGGTATAGTTTGAATTTTGTCAGAAAGAGAAGACCTGTACCTGTTAAAACAAAAGTTTTAAGGTGTATTTGTCCAAAGTCATGTTAAAGAACAAGTGCCTAGAAATGGTTTTTCTAGACTTTGACATAGATTAAGGAAAGAGATAGATTCCTTAGAGGTTGGTTTGGAACAGTTTAGATAAATATTGAATTTGATAATAACCATCCCAGGTCCTATGAAGTTATAAATCTAAGTTTTTAGTTAAACAGGTCTTCTTACCTCCTGAAGTTAGTCCATCTGAAGGAAAGGCGATAGGAAATTACATAGATGAAAATTTATTCTGGATTCTACATTAAATAGCCAGACCAGACTGTTCCTTTTCACCATGTCCAGTCTCTGCCACTTACTATTTAGTTTAATGAAGTTGAGAAAAAAAATAACAACCAACTTTGAAACTCAGATTCAGTATTCAAAAACACTAAATAGAAACAATTAGATTTTAAAACACATTTCCATATGTAGACCCACTATCTAGACTGTCTCCACATTTTTCACATACCTGAAATTATTCCACTAAGTCTGAGATTAATTTCACTTTCATTTTGAACTTTTTGTTTGCTTTTGTTTTTTCTTAGTATCTTTTATTAATTTTGAACTAAAATAATTTTAAATTAAAAGTCAGGAATATATTTTTTAGGATTGCATTGGAATCACATAGAATAGACTTTAGCTCCTGTTTGTATGATAAATAATTAAATATAACCTTTTCATAAATGGGTCTCCAAGGAGTTATATGAATATACCATTGAGATGGTACTTTTGTTTTCTGATATAAATTACTTACTGTGATGCAAAGAAAATTTGAACACTAATTGAGTTATTAATTCTTTATAGAAATGATCCATATGTAGCCAAAGCATCTACAGCAGATACTGAAGACCAAAGTATGATGGGCAAATTTGTAAAAGTTGAACGACAGGTATGTAATTTCATGGCAGTGATAGAGGCTGAGGCTCTTGTGTGGGAGTGATAAAACTGACATACATTCTGCTTGAGTCTTTGTCTGACCCAGGCAGATTTCACAGAGTGTTAGATTCACAGAGTGTTAGGGGTTGGAAGATACCTCTAGAGATCATCTAGTCCAACCCCCCGTTGTACAACACCAGATTTGTACTGTTGGTGGTCAAGTCTCACACAGATCTTGTACTAATGATCACAGAACTATGTTGATCATTTTTCATGAAATAACCTAATTGAAGGCAAGTGGCATTGGTTCATATCAATTCCTTTCATGGAATGTAAATGTTCAGACACAAAGCACTATCAAAAGAGAGAGGAAATTAGTCCTGATACTTAACCCTGATGTTGGAGTGAGTCTGTTTAGAGTTAGAGAATAGGTCTGTGTGCCAAGATAATTCCATCTGTTGTATTTTGGTAATTGCTATTTACTGTATGGTATCAAGACTTTGTCTGTAGACTGCTGTTGGGTGCTGGACTGCCAAATATCCAGCAATGCTAAGAGTAATTTTGGCACAGAGTGGCAGCACACCATTGCTGGGGGCAGTGCACCTATGGAAGCATTGACTCTTTCATTGAACAACTTGACGCAAGACAATATTGTAACATTGGTATTTTTCAGGTTAATGACATGGGGAAGAAACTGGATTTTCTTGTTGATATGCATATGCATCATATGGAACAGCTGCAAATACAAGTCGCTGAGATAAGTCCATTGAAAGAAACTGCTTCTCCTGCGAAGGAGAAGAGAGAAGAAAACAAATATTCTGAATTAAAAACAATAATATATAAATACACTGAGCAGTGTGCTCATGAAACTCCTTA
Source organism: Rhynochetos jubatus (assembly GCA_027574665.1). Classification (NCBI taxonomy): domain Eukaryota; kingdom Metazoa; phylum Chordata; class Aves; order Eurypygiformes; family Rhynochetidae; genus Rhynochetos; species Rhynochetos jubatus. Next base: position 10,182,149 of record CM050648.1, on the reverse strand, counting down.
CAGCTTCCAGCAGGTTCCAGTCAACAAAGTCAGTCCTTATGGTTTCTCAGCACATGGTCATATGACTCATTCACAACCTTTATCAATAGGTGGGCAAAGCTCTGGCAAACTGCAAGCCACACCTTCCTCAACTTCATATGCCGAAAGGCCAACAGTTTTGCCTATATTTACATTAATGGACTCCCAGGTTAGCTACCACTCTCAAGGAGACCTACAGAGCCCTTACTCAGACAAGGTGTCTCCAAGACAGAGAAGGAGCTTAACAAGAGACAGTGATACTCCATTATCCCTTCTCTCCGTCAACCATGAGGAACTTGAGCGCTCCCCAAGTGGCTTCAGTATCTCCCAAGACAGAGACGACTTCCCGTTTGGCCCCAATGGGGGATCAGCATGGATGAGAGAGAAACGCTACCTAGCAGAGGGGGAAACGGACACAGACACTGACCCTTTTACACCAAGTGGTTCCATGCCTTTGTCTTCTACAGGAGATGGGATTTCAGATTCAATATGGACCCCTTCAAATAAGCCAGTTTAAAAGTGCGTGTGGGGGCAGTCACTGGTTGACTTCTCCATGTAATGTAAGCATACTTTGTATATCTCACTTACTCTACACCCAAAGCTTACTAGTTCAAAACACCAATGGCTGCATAAGATGCATGTGATATTAGTGGTAGTCATTCTGCACCATTTCATACAATTTACTAATGCAGTTTTTTTCATGCTACCAAAACTAAGGAGCTTAGTTTTGAGCATGGTTTGCATGACTTTGCCCTATATAAATGGTACAGCTGATTTCTATGATACTCTATCTGATACTCTTCAATACAACAATGGTGAATTGGTAACAGGCGAGATATGGTGGTCCTTGCTACGTTTTGTAAACAGAGCAGCAAAGTAAAAATATTTTCAGGAGCAATATCTCTTTGTGGAGACATAACGTCTGAATCCATCTTCCAATGTAAGTAAATAGATCTCTAACCAACCTAGCCAAGAACATCTAATACTCAAAACAGGAAAAAAGCTGAGTCAAAGTGAATGACCTTACTGAAATGGTTTTGTGAACTAAAGGTGTCTCATGTGATCTCTTATACAACTACTCATGAAATACAACATCAAAATGAAACGAGGGGTAGAATTTAAAATTATTAAAGCCACCTCCTGGGATTGATCATCGGTATTTATTTATTTATTGTAAGATGTAAATATAAATCCCTCAAACTACTTTGAATATCTTCACTGGTGTTTATAAAATTGCTCAAAGTGTGACTACAATGCTATTTTTTTAGAAAAACTTTTGCTAAGACCATTTGCTACTTATGGGGCCAAATTTTCTTTCTGTTCCAAAAATAAGGTTACTCAGTGTAGGGAACTTCCAGTTTATACGCTTCACTCTTACTGGCTTATGTGCTACTAATGCTTTCTGTAGTGACTGCTTGTATTACTCTGCAGCTGCACAAGTGAGCATCATCAGCATATCCAATCAGAGCAGAAGAAAGAGAGACACTTTACTGGGCTTCCCATGTGTAACTTGCTATTGCACAGGCCTGGACAGAGTGTACTTCAATGGAGGATACCTTGTTGGGTTTTGCCCACCGTAGTAAACTTGATGTTTGATTCCTCAAGTATCATTGCCATCTCACAACAGCCAATCCATCCAGGGAGCTTCTGTTCTCTTCCAAATGTAGTTTTTGCATTCGCCTTCATTGTTTATTCTCTATTTAAAGAGACATCTAAAGGAGTAGGATCTTACTTCAGCTAAATTATGATACACCCTTCTGGGACAGATCTTCAGGCAGAACAATTTGCAGTAGTTACATGAGTAAATAATGCAGACCAGTTACAGCCTTTGAAGACTGGGCTGAGTCCATGGAGCTGTTCTGAGGCCAGTAACTATGATGACATGAGGCACAATTTTGGTAATTACTTAATTGGCAAAATAGTTACTTACCTGAAAGGTAATCTGTGTTCGGTGCAGTTTCATGGCTAACCTTGAAGAGAATAAAACCAGCTGACAAAAGTATAATTCATTATAATTTGACATATTGAGAAGAATTTCTTGGCCATCAGTAATTCTTGGAAATACCTGTGTTGCACCTGCTGGAGGCCTTCTGATACAGTAATACACTTGTGGCAACTTGTAAGATTTAACCGTCACATGACAAGTGAATGAAAAAGAATGAAAACTGATTTTAACACTACTAGACTTCTGAAATTGGTGTAAGTATATGCTAGACAAGCATGCTTCACTTTTTTTATATGTCAGGTGCCTGGCATTCCTACTCATTTCATTTGAGTTTAGTCCTTCTTAAAAAGCTTTCTAGATCTGAGCAGTCAAAAATCAAGGCAGCAAATACCCAAGTGCAATCTGAGAAATTCGTTTGTGAATGTCTTTGACAGTGGCTATGACATGAAGTTCCCAGCCCAATTCCCCCTCAAATTCTTCAGTTCAGCTTTCTAATCTCTCCCATGCCAGGTCATATCAAAGGAATCTTTTCTTAATATGAAATCTGGCTGAAAATCCATAAATCACCACCTCATTATAAGGGTATGTTCATTCCAAGAGAAAATCCAATCAATGGCTGAGACTTGGATGAGTCTTCATCTTCACACAGAGTGAAGCCCCAGAGAAGGTGGGATTTGGACTGCCCTGCACTGTGTACACTTAGCAGCTGAACTGCCTTCAAGTTAGTATTCCCTGTGGGCTGTGAGCACCAATTCACTATATGCAGCTTAAAAACACCGGGTCCAGTATTTGTAGCCACATTGTCAAATATTTGATGATGTGCTGAGCAGCCAGATAAGGTCTGTCTCTTCTTAAAAGGCAGCAGTGGTAAGCTCAGCAAGACCCTCTGCAGTGGACATCTCTGGATCCTCTGGAAGACACTCAAGAAGAGGATCAAGGAAAGTCTGATTAGCGTATTTTAATATTTTTCTTTTCTAACAAAGAAACCAGTCACAGCTGTATTCAGGCAGGTGTTGTGCTGAGCAGCTCTCTGCCTCTTACCTCCTCTTAATCATCTGGATTATAAACAGGGTGTGCATCAGTTCTGCTGTCTATGCTGGCACCAGATAAGTGTCCAGATGTCACCAGCAAGGTGAGCTCTGGAGACCATCCGTGATCTGGGATGTATACACAAACTTCATCAGGCTCCAGCTCAGGTTGATTCCACGGAGTGCATCAACCCTGATCCCTTCTTCCATCTGTGAGTGACATTTCAGTTTAACAGGTCCCAGTTGGGTTTGGGTCAGATCTTCCCAGCGGCTAGACTGACCCTTTGTTTACATATAGTTAACACTGAAGAGAATTAACCATTGGAATCCACTCTTTGCTGACTCTCAATTCCTATGAGTGACCAAGGATTTGTTTCAGGCCTTGAGGTGTTTTTCATAATCAGAGTGGGGCTTTCCTCTGCTCTCCTCAAAGTCAGTAAGAAGCTTCAAACAGATGCACTGGAAGCAGGATTGTGTCTCAATCTACCTTTATTTATGAATTTCCTCCTGAAAGACAGCACTGATCTGGAGATGTTTTCTTAACTACATTTTTACACTGATTTTTCAGTCACCAACAAATGACGCATCTGGAAGTTTCTGAAAAGGTGACTGCGGTTACATTGTGTACCTCTCTCTGCAGCATTATTGCCAATCAAGCTTTCTCACTTTACATTCATACTGAGAATATTTCATTAAGGCAGAAGTGAATGTTTAGCTAAAGTATGCAGGCACGGAAAATGTGGTTTATGCTGCATTTAAGAAGTCAGTCCTTCTTTAAAAAAAAATCTGGTCAGATAAAGTCTGCTGACCTTGCCTTGGCTTTTCCCTGCACTGAATTAACCAGTCTGGCTCCCAGCAAAACAAAAGGGAACTCAGCAGGTGGGGAGATTGATTGAAAATGCCCTAAACTTACACCGGCTATATTTGCTCTATTCTTATCTGTAACTTTGCTGCGTTGTTACGGTTCAGAGTGGAAACAGTTTTAAATTTTTCTGCTTCAAATTGTGGCCCAGCAGCGCTGCAAACTAATTCCCACCTGAACCCGAGCGTGGCGGGGCTGCTGGCTTGTGGCCTTCAGGCGAGCACCGTGGTCCAATCAGTTTGCAAGATCACAGCCTAAAACAGTCAGAAAATGCAGGTTAAGGAGCAAATTCAGCCCCTGTGTGAGCTCAGTTGTTGCAGCGCTGCCACATCTGCCTGTGTAAGAACTGAATTTGTCCTGCCTACTGCAGAGCACCTGAGAAAGAGCTGGATCTTGATTCCTTGCACCCCACAGCCCCCTCCACTAAGCTTTATGTGTCTAAGAGCTGCAAACCTTGATTTTTCTACAGCACCACATGAATTTGGTGCGATACCGCTTTTTAAGGAGCACAGGTGAATGTGGGTGTTCACTTTTCAAGACCCTTTTCAGAGGTGCAGAGGAAAAAGGGGCCATTTTCAAGTGTTTGTGGCTGGGCACTGCAGGAATGAAGATTCTGCTATCATTATTGCTGCTGATTATTTAGGCTGTAAGATCTGATCCTTCCCAATTCAGCTTTTAGAAGCTTCCCTCTGAGTTTAAGTGAAGCAAAATACTGGAAGTGGGATCCTATTTCCATCCTCAAGAATATGCTGAGACTGAAGGTTACATGGCCAACTGCATTTTGTTTTCTAGTTATGGCATCTTATTATTACTAGTATTCGTGCCTTGCTCACTGAAATTTTCTCCATGCTACAAAGATGCTTTTCAGATTCTGGCTGACAAGGGAACACAACTTTTATACAAGTGGCCTTTAGTGCTCTTTATAATATTATTTATTGTAATTTTTAAACTGTATGTGTAATTTATATTCTGGCACTGTCCAATATTTGAACAACTTTAATATGTTTATTTCAATATATTATGCAAACAATACTTCTTAACTGATTTTTTATGTTCTGTCTTTAAAAACTGCACCACTTATTAATAAATAGAAATTTCAATTATGATGTGGAGGAACTTATTTACATTTAAGTCATGATATCTTCATACATATTCAAGGAAAGCAGTGTCAAATGTCCTCCCAGCAAAGATATTTGAAAGATCCTTTCGACTTCACCCATGCAGCACAGATGTTATAGCTACAAATAGGCTTTACGCAGCTTCCACAGCTGGTCCAGTTCTAACACACAGCAGATCCCATTATTTGTGACTTCTATGATTTAGTGGCCATGTAACTTATACAGCTTTGATCATATGTGTGTGGGGACATGAAAACTAGGGAAAACACATTCAAATAGGAGACATTAATGTGCTAAAAATTTTTGCACACAAAATATATAGCAGACATAGTAAAGGCGCAGGCTGCTCTGAATATCCTCTGCAGGGAATTTAACAGCTTGGTATGGGGTTAGACTCAGTTTCCTGAATTCTGCCCCTGGTTCTGTTGCTGTGTTTCTGTGTGGTGCTGGCCTCGCATCTTCAGCTCTCTGCCCAACTTCCTGATGTGTAATGCCACCTAAAGGCTGCTCACCTGCCTCCCAGCAACATTGTGGGACAATATGAAGAATATAAAATGTCTACAGATGGTTCTGTTTGCAGTTTTGGCTGGGCATAGCATTTTATTTGGTATTACAGTGCATGAATATAGGGTATGTAGGGTTTTTTCTCCTAGCAGTGGGTTTGGAAGTTCATAGAATCACAGAATGGTTTGGGTTGGAAGGGACCTTAAAGATCATCCAGTTCCAAGCCCCCTGCCATGGGCAGGGACACCCTCCACTAGACCAGGTTGCTCAAAGCCTCATCCAGCCTGGCCTTGAAGACAGCCAGGGATGGGGCACCCACAGCTTCTCTGGGCAACCTGTTCCAGTGCCTCACCACCCTCTCCAACATGAACTTCTTCCTGATATCTAACCTAAACCTCCCTGCTTTCAGTTTAAACCCATTACCTCTTGTCCTGTTGCTACAGCCCCTTGTAAAATTTCCCCCTCAGCTTCCTTGTAGGCCCCTGTGTTGCCATGTTTCCTTGAAAAAGGCATGGCTGTGCACAGCTACATTTGCTTGGCTCACAGTATTGCAGGGGGATTGGAGGGAGTGTGTAAGTAGAGAGAGATAGTACAGTCTTTCTGGCTGAGCAGGTCTGGTTTCTCTCAGTGACAACAGCCCGGTAACAGCTCTGTATGAGGTTGAAAATAATGGTTTCTGTTCTTGTTAGACTCCTTCTGCAATGACTGGAGGAAAATCCAAGCTTTTCAGAGCTTGGTGCAGTCAGTCCTGTATTGAACGACCCAGAACACCTCTCTCAGATGACGCCTGTCTCTAACTGCCAGTGTTCCTAACTGTAGAGTTGAAGATGACCACCTTGGACAAAAACATATATTTCAAATATAGATGAGATGAATCCCATCCTATCAGTTTCGACAGAAGGCCAAAGGATAATTGTCCTGAGTTAGACAGGAAAAGCACACATGAAACATCACCTCTTCCCAAAAATACAGCCATAGACAAAGATATTTTTAAGGCATCAGAATCATGATTTTCACCAAGGAGCCAGCTCCGCTCAACACTTGAAATGCAACCTAAAAAATATTTCTTAAATTTTTGTGGTAGGTAAAAATTATTCAGCAGTTATTCCAGTTCTTCTCCTGCTTCTGTATGCCCGTAATTTGGGAATAATTTAAAAAATAATGTAGGACTATAACATCCAGTTGTGGTGGGTTTGTTTTTTTGGAGTTTGGTGTGGGTTTTCTTTGTTTGTTTATTAAATGAATCATTTTACATAGGACAAGTGCCAGTCTCTTACAGCCAAATTCTATCATTTTTTCCGAAGACCAACAGTATTTTTTTAAAGTAATGCACCAGAGTGTGGAATTCTGAATCTCTTGGATTCATCTTTCCACACAGCTCTAAAGTGTATGTACTGCACTAATATTTTCTTTATTCTCTGCATTTCTTTCAAGGCAAACACAAAGGTACTTCAAATGCATTCACGTCCTTTTATAGGCAATATTACCACACATTATCATTACGGACTTGGCAGTGGATGAACAGATTTGAACTAAACAGCAACTGTGCAGCAGAATTCTTTTGCAAAGAAAAGCAGACGGCCACAGCAATGACATTTGAATGAGTACAGAACAATAGGTGAAACACTCAGCTTCTGTTCACCTGAACAGAAATATATTGCATTAAAATTTCCCCTTGGCTGACACCCAAATACATGAGCATGCCAAATCACTGGATATCTCTAAGCTGCAGGGTCTGATCTTTTAAGAAATGGATTCTGAAACTGTGATATCTGTCTGCAGGCAGAGCCCGGTTTGTATTGAGGGAATTTCCCCTCCTGCAGGCTCTGCTTACATCTACACAGGACTGCTGGGGTCGTAAATATTTTTCCTCTGCCTGAGCTGAATAAGACCCAAGACTTAGTTCAGAAAGGGTAAATATCGAGGCATCCAGTATGGCACAAGTAGCAGTGTCAGGAGTGGAAGTTTCTCAGTGTATCCTTCCCTTTCTTCTCAAGATGCTTATAAAGGAGCTTCAATTTTCAAGACTTTCTAGAGTCTTGCAAACTAGACCAGATAAAATGGTCTCTTGATTAACATGGATCATCCTCTTGGATCACAGAGAAGGGAGAGAAAAAGGAAAGCCAAGTCCCGTGGCACAGAGCAGCAGGAGAGCTAGACTGCCTTTAAAGAAATTGCCCCTAAGACAATTTTTTCACGCATACGGTCCTGATGGCTGACAGCCCAGGGGGCTTGAGACGGCTTCTCTCCTGCTTCCTTGTGTCAGACGCAGATGGTCAGTGGAATGCAGACCAGAGCACATGAAAAAAGGAGGTAAGATGTGCTATGAACGTTCTGGCAAGTTTGATGAGACCAGTTGTGTGCCTGACGTGTTACATCAGAAATAACAACACCGGACAAATCATTAAATATTTTCTGCTGGTATGGACAGCTGCAGCTTCTCTACATCTAATGAAAGCTTTGTGAATAGTCTCTAGATTTGCAAATGCAGAGCGCTTGATCACTATCGCCTTTGGAAGCCCCAAAGGAGCTGTGCAAGGTATTGTGCGGGTATGTAAAAATCTCATGGGATGTATGTAACATGCAGAGAAGAAAGCAAACCCATCAGCAGTGCACCAGAAATGAAACGGGTTTGAGATTCAGTACCTTCCCCGCAGTTCCTGTTTTGTTTCGTAGATGGGTAAAGAGAGCTATGCAGTCACCAGGAGAGCAACTGTGCTCACTGCTCCTCTGGAGAAATATTGACACTATGTTTTCTGGAGAAAAACTGACACTATGGGTGGACATTTGGTGGCACAGCTCTGCAGAAAGATCATTGCAATGGCTTTGCTCTCTTCAAGACCGTCCAATGAGTGTATCTCAGTAAATATATTTAGCTCTACCAGCGCAGGCAGCTCATCTACCTCTGCTCTAGTTTTTCTTGTCATGGTACGCCAACAACTTTGTTGAGGAATGGAGTAGCACCCAGCTACTCAGTTCTTACACACTTCATGCATCATCCATGGGGCAATCTTCAGCTGAAATTCTGGGTGTCCTGGTGTGGAAACTTTGGTCCACTTAAACAAGTAAATCTAAGGTCTGATGGCAGGAAAAGAAGTGTTTCTGAGAAGCATCATCTTTCTAATGCTCCAGCTGAGGTGAGTTGCTGACAAGCAATATGGCAAGAGCAACTCATAGTCCTTTTCCACATCAGCTGTGAGAACTTCATGCCTATTGTCACCACATGTTTTCCCAATTTCCGTGCTTCCTTTTTTTCCTGTCTCTCCCTTTTCCTCCCTTCCTTAAGAATATGCTTGGATTCACAACCTTTACAATGTCAGACACTTTAAAGAAAAGTGTTTGTTATTTTAGACCAATAAACATACAAAACGTTCTTATTGGAAACAGCCAGACTGAACGGCTGTAGATTTAGTGCTCGTTCTTTTCAGGAGGGTTTGTGACATTAGTACCAATTTTAGCAAAATATTAGTAAAATGGGCTAAAGAAAAAAGTTATAAAGGACCAGACCATTTGTAATTATAAATAAATTTCTGGAAATGGGAAAGAAGTTTTAGGAATAGGAATAAATAAATGGTTTAATATATATACCATATATATATATAAAATTGTCCCCTTAAGAGTTGAATATTTTTAATTCTTCTGAAATAACAAAGAAACGCTATTACATTCAGAGAATTGTCCTTGATGAAATTTGTGCAAAAAAACCTAAAATCTAATTAGAAGTATATTGCTGACATCTGAAATGAAAATTCAGATGAAAGGAAACTTTATAGAGCTAGTCTATTAATAAAATAAACTATCTTGTAAACTTGCAGTGGCAGAGGACTAAAGGAGAAGTGTTGAATTATAATCAGGACTTTTCAGAAAAAAAGAAGTAGTTTATACTGTTAGTACTTTTCTAAACAAAGTTTATGAAACAGTTGCTCAAAAATGCTTTCATGGAAGCATTTACCACAGTATAATAAAGTGTAGCTGAAGATAAAACTTCAGTCCTCTGGAGCGAGCTTGGATTAAATTTGCTTGTTCTTTTTCAGGAAACTGCCTCATTCCCTGTTGCACAGTAACATGTGATGGGGGGAGGTACAGCTGGATGTGTGTTTCCCTACTAGGCATGGGAGGCATGTTTGCGAGATGCTTAGGTAGCACAGTACCCCATGTGCCGCCGCTCACCTTCCGGGGCAGCGATGGCTTGTACCCGGCGGGTAGCCATACCTGGGGACACAGGCAGGCTGGGACAGAGCGGGTGGGGAGGGGATGCTGGTGGCTGACTCTGGCTCAGGTCACAAGAACATATAGCTGGAGCCCTCGCTCATGCATCTTGGAACTGCTGCGTAGAAGCACGTGTTGCAAATGTCTAAGAAACAAGCCACAAGGAAGCCACAGTGCATTGGTTCCACACTGTGTTCTCAGCCCACAGAGAGATCAACCACCAACATCCAGACTTCGCTTTCTCCCTCCTTACCAGAATTTCACACCGCACTGTCCTCTCTCTTGCAGATAAATCACAGGCACTTGGCTTGAATGTCTGTTTATTTCAATTGCATTAGGAGGGGTGTAACCTTCAGCAAATGAATGCAGTTACTCAGTAATTCATATTAATTATGTGCCTCTACGGTGTTAAAAATTGCTTCTTTTCTTGCTCTGGATTTTGGGATGCTAGTTAAGGACACAGTGCTGTCATACAAAGAGACACTGGGAAAAGGAGACGCGTAAAGACTATACTCCTGGGAAAGCAACCTGCACAGAATGATGCTCTGAGTGAGAACACCCAGGAGTCAAAGTTGGGGCTGAACAATAGCCCCCTCCCTGGTCACCTGAGCATCGTTCTGCAGCTGAGGAAAGTTAAAATTACAGAGTCCCAGGGTAAAACGCAGCATGAGGTGAAGCCTGCTGAAAGTCAAATTATCCTCAGAGCCAAACATCAAACGGTTGGAACCGATCCCAGCGCACACATTTTCCTCGCTATACCTGGTTTTGTCAGCTGTTACAGAGAGGACTTTCATCCCAGCCTTCTTGATGAGCAACTGGTAATTAAATCAGTAAAAGTAAGTCTTGTCAAAGGAAAGGTGTTTCCATATTCCTCAAGCTGCAGCATTTAGTCACGAATCACAAATATTTTTTTTTTATCACACCAGTGACTTCCATATAGAATTAGGTAATTTTAGGTGTAATGACATGCCAGCGGATAATGTTTTTTCATGAAGGGCAGAGCGAAAGAAAACAACGGTAAGAATGTACATGTGTGTGGGTGCACACGTGTAAGCATCGTATTTACCAGCTGTAGCTCTGTTAAATGTGGCTGCAATTGCCTTCCAGTTCTTGGTGAAGGCAGGATTGCGAGACAGACACACAGCCCTACCGCACGCTTAACATGATTCCATAAACATCCTTTCTGTGGGAAGCCAGGACCCTCAAAACATATGATTAAATCTGAAACGAGAAAAATCTCTTTCTTATATCTAACACTCTGGCAGGTTGCAGTGCTGTAACTGTTGCAGTGAGTCTTCCTTCTTTGGGAAGGAAGCTCCCTTTGCCTTAACTGGCACAGTGCAAGACAGGGACAGTACAGTTAAACAAGGACAAGCGACAGCAAAACAAGCCCGATGACACACTACTTTCCCAGGCAATATCTACAAGAATAAATTAAGTAGTGCTGGGGAGCCTTGCAACCCAAATGTCCATAGGACCATGACATAGAAAATGCAAGCCCAGAGTGGTCCTGAGCAGAACCTCCAGTGTTTCCTAAGCCACGTTTGGAAACTGGGGAGAGGCTGGGGACCGTTCCCGAAAGTTTGTATGCAGCTGTCCTGTGCATCTCATCTGCCTCCTCCTCCTTATCCTCTCCCTTTCTAACAGCGGTCAGAATATCCCTCTGTTGAGGTTTTGAGCAGATCCTTAAAGTACTTTTTATTCCATGGAGTGACTATGAATTCTTTTAGATCGTCTTTCTCTAACTACAAGGTTCTGCATGAATTCGCACGTTGAGCTTTTATGATAAAACTACTGAATGGATGATTATCTGCTTTTAACAGCGTTGCATCTAAACTCACTGATTTCAGAGGAACCACTTGCAGTCCATGTGAGTAAATGGCAGCAGAATTTTGCCCACTGCTTCCAACAGTAACCCTCTCTTGGGAAATACTAATCATCTCTCATCACCACCGAAATTGCCCTACATCACCGTTGTGACCAGATCTCTCTGCCTTCCTCACCACTTAACACCAATGACAAGCAATTTTCTGTTATAACTGTCAATTTGTTTCTTTTGATTTTCTACGTTTAAGATACACCTCAGGTTTCTTCTTCATTCTCTTGGCAATGCCCCTTGTTTAAATCACTTCTCCAAGGATGGCTAAAACTTTACCAAGGGGGCTTTACCTGGCCCACCTCTCACCTTCAAAGGTGGCATTGGCCTAATTGCAGTAAGATGAGCTGTCCCTTTAAAAGGGGAAAAGAATCTTTTCTGCTCTGCAGTTCCAGTCATTACTGCCAAAAGGAACTTCTAAGCCTCAGCTGGCCAGCCACAGAGCCCTTCCATGCCGGATTCAACAGGCACTTTGTGTGCTGATGATCGTGTTGCCTCTAGTTAGTCCTTCTGGGATTAGGATAACAAATCCCACAGGATTTTAAAGAAAGATTATCAAGCCTGTCTACTCAAAGTCTTTCACAAAGTGATTATTAAGACCTGACGATAGCCTCCAGATTTATATACACTCTGACGATCATCATCTTCGTCACGAGAAATCAGGTAAGTTGATATTAGCTATTCCACATCTCGGTGGTTTCACGTGTACCTGGAGGGAATCTTTCCAACTGTACTATTAACGCTCTGTGGGAATGTAGCAAATGGAATGTATTTTTATTACATGATTGCTTAAATTCTCATACAAAAAATCTGAACTTCTAGATGTAGCAGCGTAATGAAGTGTGTAATTGTAACACGGGCATGTTTTCATAGTGACGTGGAATATTTCTTTAGACCTGGTGTATCATGGTGTGCTTAAAATGAGAGATGGGCTTCAGACATTGGAACTGAATGAAAGTAAGTAAATTAATACTCAAGGACTTTTCTTATTTCTTTGGTCTCTTAATTTCTGTTCTGCTCTGTTTAGCATGAAGACACAGGAAAACTGCTTGATATCTGATTGCACTCTGTACAGGAAAAATGAAAACAATTCAAACTTCATGATTAACTGCCACTTTAAAATTAGTTCAGATGAAGCATAGCTAATGAACACTTGGGTTTAAGACTGCTGTTAATCCAGAATAACAAAGACCGTTTTAATAAGAGGTTTTCATAAGTGTATTAAGGTAATCTGAACTGGATTTAAATCTCCAGATCAACAGTTCAGAGAACTCTGGATCAACAGTTCTGAGTAAAATGAATTCTACTACTGTTGTTCAGCTTAAAATAAACACAAGAGGGGGATTATCATATCCAATGGGGGTGAAGAAGGGTTTGTAACTAAAAGCTTGACCTGCAGCTGTATCAGATAAATGCTTGGAAGGAAAATATTCACTGAGGGTCACTTGAGGGGATGGTTGTGTGGCACCTGTATCTTTTGTGCCTGTGAATCGCACTATGTTCTGAAACGGAAATTTTTAGTGATTTTGACCCGGAGTACAATGAGGGTTTGGTATTTGCAATCTGGACGTGTATTTTAGTCATCACAGTAGTTCACTTATGCTGGCAAAGAAAAGAGATACAGTTACAAAGTAATAAACACTTGTCTCTGAAACATAAAAGTTAGAGATCAGTTAACCAGAGTAATGCAAACACAACGTGTATCATAAGAGTTAGTATTACTGATATCCACATTGTTGACAGATAGGATATTTCAGGCAGCAGTTCTGGGAATATTTGTCACAGATGGCTTTGAAATTTAATTGGATAGCATAAACACTCATCAAGGTAATGCTGGGAAAAGGTGTTGAAAAGCAGCTAACATCTAATGCTTCAAATCTGTCAATCTCCTATCTATTGAGGAGTAAGGGCAGGCCTTTCCAGAATGATGTTATCTGTACTAAAGTTTCTCTGAAACTTCTTTTTAAGCCTCTTGTACTGGCCAGAAGACACCACAGTGCTAGATCAGGCAAAACAAGCCCTCCCATGAACAGAGGATTTTCTGTCATTTTATACCAACAATATTTAACATTTATTTGCTAGAAGTAGAACAAGATTTGTCTTATTATGATACATCCTTCCAGGTTATGTTTGCATGTTGTCCCAATCATCAGATGTTTTGCTTGATTGAGTCTGTAGCATGTAGCCACACCTCAGTTAAATGTGGGATGTTACGGCCATGCTAATGACTGCTCTGAATCCCTGCTCCAAATCAGCATTGTACACGCAGAAAATTGTGTGCGTTGGTTAGCGTGGAGGAGCAGCTCAGCAGGGAGCTGCAAATTCAGGTGAAAGAGAAAGCATTTCTGAATGTGCATAGGATGCTTCCAAGCACAACTTCGCATCTCTCTTTTTTTGCTTCTGCTTTTACAGCTTTTTCTCTTCTCTCTCTCTCTCCTCTAAGGTGCTTTGGTAAGACAGCTCCTTCGTTTGTCAATCTTACTGCACCTTCCCTCCCTATTAGGAATGTGCTCCCTCCAACCCCTGCCCCAGAGTGCTGCACCAAGTCCTCTGTCAGATGATTTTCCCCATCCTGCCACAATGAACAGCTCTGGGCCAGTGTAAATAAATCAGTAATGAGGTTAGATCCCTGATAGCAAATTACCTGCAGTCTATCAACCCTTTTACTTGTGAACCTTTGTAGAACGTCTGTGTTTGCACATCAGTCTGTGAAATACCCTTGCAGACACCAAAAATTTTGGTCACCATTCACTAGTGACGCAGGAGAAACCATGTTCCTCAAAGCAGGTCCTGGAAATCAAGTCTCCCCACTCTGACATGAGCACTGACCATCAATCTGGGGGGGCAGACTGAAAATGGGACAGAGGATGTTTTTTAATGCCACCTCCTAGGTCTAGGTCTCTCACTTGCCATGCAGACAAAATCCTTGTGAAGGGCAGAGTTTTGGGCTCTTTTGCCATCTGGGCTGCGAAGTCCCTTGATCCAATCAGCCTTATGCCACAGTGACATTACGGTGGAAGCACTGCTGTTGGCCATGTTTCATGTAGATGTCCCTGGGGCCAGTGTACACAGAGACAGCACTGGCTGTGAAGTCTCATCACACCCTGTGTGCACTCAGGGGGAGATCTGTGGCCCGTAAGCACTGGACAGTCATCACGAAGCACAGCACACCATAACATAGAACTTCCAGAGCTAAGGAAGCAATCACTCCTCATAGTACAGCAACAAAAATTCATGAAGTTCTATTAAAAAAAAACCAGCAAATCACCTCACAGCTGAGCTCAGCCGAACACACAACCCAGGAGTTCCCCTTGATGTAGCACTTAATTGACTAGGTGCACCAGCCACTATAGCCTTCCTGCTCCAAAATATACATCGTTACAAACCTCTCCTTGACATGGTCTCCCCATTTCACAACCTCAACTGACCCCACAGCATGCTCTCCCCAACAGCTGCCTCCTCGCGCCTTTGCAAAGCACCCACTCTTCAAATTCAGCACCACTGAGTATCTCTCTCTAATTCCACTCCGTTACATACAGTCAAACCAAAGAGGAAAAAAACTAACTACGCTGAAGCTAACTAGAGTCCACAGATCCCTAGAAAAAGCTGTTACGAGTCCCAGTAAGCTTCATAATACTGGACAGAGGAAGGAGGGATAGCCTTACCTGGGTGCCAGGCCCTGTGATTCCCATGCCAGCAATACATTCATGGTCTGCCAGTCTAGCTGTTGGTCAGATCCCAAATATTGTTGCAAGGAGAGCCAAGCTTTGGATTTTTGATGCTAGGCAGGTCCACAGGACACTGGACTCTGTCCATGCATAGTTAGTCCAGCTCACAGAAAGGTGATGGACTATGAAGCCTGGGGAGTGAGATTTGGCCATGGCTTTCTCTCTGCCTCAGTCCTGCTCTTCTGCACATGCTTGCAGAAACCATAGATGAGTATAGTCTTGGGGTCACGTAAAAAGGATTAGGCAGATGAACAGAATAGTTAGGATGTACTACCTAAAAAGCTTCTCAGAACTTTGTTTGAATTAGCAGATCTGGTACTTAAATGCTCATCAGAGGAGCAAACACAGAAATTCTTGGTATTGTTCCATCATCCCAAGGAAGAGGCTCTTTAGAACTGTTAAGTACAAACTAGCTATTTTCAGAATGTGTTAATTCTCTAGTAAATTAAATATTAGAAAGATTTTAAACATGATGCTAATAGTTTTTTAACCAAACAGTATTATTTTCAAGATAATGGTTTACTCCATACTCACAAGATTAACTACTCCGAGAGGATATGAAAAGAAATTTTTGGACATTGTTGATAATTTGCATACTCTCCTTCATTTTCTGACAACTACCAAGTTATTTGGCCTGTTCCAATAAACAAAAACAGGGGGGAAACACTTAAAGAAGCAAGGACTTTCCTTCTTTTTTTCTAACCACCTGTAAATCTTTAAAACCTGAAAAGCAGGTCATTGTCTGAGGCAATCGGATGAAGGCAGAGCACCATTGACCCCTCCCAAGAAACTAGGCAAGGCAGCAGAGGACACAGCTTGGTGACAATAACCAACTATAGAAATACAAGACTAGGGATGACCAGGCAAGCAACACTTCTGCAGAAAAGGAGTTCAGTTGCTACCTGGTCTGAAATTGAAAGTAAATAATTTTTATCTTATTTCAAGAGAAAGGGTTTAGGTTTCTGATGTGTCAGTGTCATTCTGCCAGAGAAGAGGATTGTGTAGATGACCTTACCAAGTCCTACCAAAGCCACAGTTATGTAGGACTCAAATATCAAGAGTTACATATTAAACTCATGACACAGACAGAAAATATTAATTATGTGATTTCTGATTCTTTGCCATTTACACTATCAATCTTTTCTCCACATCCCAGAGACCTAATATTTCTCTTGTGGTCACATCATGCTGGAACAAGGGTTGGACAAAATCACACATTACCACAAACTTTAAGACCACCAAAATAGTATCTCTTTCTCCTAGAGCAGCCTGAACTGCTGGAAGTCCGAGTCCACAATGCAGTGGTTCTGCTGGCATGTGCCAGCAAAGATGAGCCTGGGATTTCTGTGTCTCTTTCTCGTTTGCAACACAGGTAAGGACAATGGTTTGGTGCTCCCTGCGGACTAAGTCAAGTATCTTTTTTTCCAGTTGCTCCATTAGCCCCATTCTCATGTCTGTGTCAGGCTTGTTTCTTTCACCCTGCGTACCCAAGGCTTATGGGTTGGGGCTCCATAGCTGGTGCCAGGGCAGACCAGATGATAGCAAAGGTCTACTCTTGACTCCCATGCCATGAATCTTGAGCCGGGAGGTTTTATATGGAAAGAGGGAGCAGGGTTGGAAGAGCTCCTGACATCTAGATTGTCAGTCCAAATTCAGCTCATACTAAGTGAGAGTTGCTAATACAGCTGACTAGCTCTGTATGAGTGTGGTGGGTTGACACTGGCTTGATGACAGGTGCCTACCAAAACCACTCTGTCACTCCCCTCCTCAGCTGGGCAGGGGAGAGAAAATATGAGGAAAGGCTTACGAGTTAAGTACAGAGAGAGATCATACAGCAATTATCATCACAGGCAAAACAGACTCAGCATGGAAAAAATAAATTTATTACCAACCAAATCAGTGTAGAATAATGAGAACTAAAACAAAATATGAAAATCCTAACCCCCACCCCTCCCTTCTTCCCAGGCTCAGCTTCACTGTCAATTTTCTCTACCACCTCCCCAAGCAGCACAGAGGGATGGGAAACTGGGGTTGTGGTTCGTTCATCACACGCTGTCTCTGCTACTCTTTCCTCCTCGGGGGTGGAGAACTCCTCACACTCTTCCCCTGCTCCAGCGTGGGGTCCCTCCCATGGGAGACAGTCATCCATGAACTTCTCCAACATGAGTCCTTCCCACGGGTTGCAGTTCTTCCCGAACTGCTCCAGCGTGAATCTCCCCAATGGGGTGCCGTCCTTCAGGAACAGCCTGCTCCAGCCTGGGTCCCCCGTGGGGTCACAAGTCCTGCCAGGAAACTTGCTCCATCCTGGGCTCCTCTCTCCACGGGACCAAGCTACTTCCAGGAGCCTGCTTCAGCATGGGCTTCCCATAGGATAACAGACTCCTTCAGGCATCCCCATGCTCTGGCGTGGGGTTCTCCCTGGGTTGCAGGTGGGTCTCTGCTCCCTCGTGACCCTCCATGGTTGCAGGGCACTGCCAGCCTCACCATGGTCTGCCCCACGAGCAGCCAGGGAATCTCTGCTCCGGCACCTGGAGCACCTCCTCCCCCTCCTTCTCCACTGTTCTTCGTGTCTGCAGAGTTGTCTTTCTCACATCTCACTCTCTGCTGCAAATTGTCTCTCCATTTTCCCCCCCCTTCTTAGTTATCCCAGAATTGCTACCATCACCATCGCTGATGGGTTCAGTTTTGGCCTTCAGCAGGTCTGTCTTGGATTGGCTGGATGGTATTAGCTCTGTTGGACACAGGGGAGGCTTCTAGTAGCTCCTCACAGGAGCTACCCTGTAGCCCGCCCCCGCTGCCAAAATCTGGCCACACAAACCCAACAGGAGTCACGATTTACAGGCCTTGTACCATGGATTGTCTATAGAGAATTTTTAATATGTATACATATAAAGAGCAGGAGAAAGAGAAATGTATCCAGGGATTGTCTTCTGTACAAGACACAGATTTTTGTATGAATAAGAACAAGCACTCAGCTTTCACCAATTTAGGTACAAATAACCAGATCAGTGACAGCTCCTCTTCCTTCTGCTGCTTCCAATCCTACAGATTTCCTCTTGAGAGCAAATTGAACCCACGTTTCCTACTCCCTGGTGAGAGCTCTGCCCATTGGGTTATAACACGGAGAGGGGTATTAACACCACAGAGGTAGGCTCTCCTCCCCACCAGCTCCCAGCAAGGAGGAGAGGACTTCTTCTGGTGAGCAAGGATGGACCCAGAAGCTGAAGCTTCAGAGAGATATGAGAGTTCAGCATTTGCTATCACTGACTCATTTGGACTACTCTTTCTAGGCACTCAGCTTTTCACTGGTGGGATAGGAAGCCTAAACACCAAACCCCTGCACTTCAACTTGTCCAGTGATGTCTAAATCACTGATCTGCACCTTGCCCTTGCTGGTCAGCAAGGGAATCCCAGGTAGCAAACCCTGACGCCTGAGCTCAGCTCCAATTCATTCCCTCCACAACACAGCTCTTGAGAACAGTACTCAGTTGTGTGACTGCTCTGAATGACAAACATACGCAGTCCTTGAAGATTTGGTTAGATTTGGCCTTATTATATATATGCTATATTATTCATAATCAGTGTTGTATGTGAGCCTAGTGCAGACCACTGCTAGAACTTGCTACTATTATTTTTCTTTTGATTTTTGAGTTAAGGGGGCAAGCTCTGATATTTAATCTGTTTTTTCTTTAGCTGGCAGCTAAAGGATCTGTCAAGTCCTTCAGGACATCCTTATTCTTAGGTGTTTGATTAGCTGCTGTTGTGAATACCCAGTGATCTGCTTTGCAGTGCTAACATCCATGAGTTTCTAAGCGAAAATGAATGAGGGCAGCAAAGTAACCCAGGTGGCAAGCTCAGGAGACAGTTGCTTGGTAGCTCAACAGGGAAAACTGTTTCTCAATCTCTTTCTTCACTTCACAGCTTCATGCATAAGAAGCGAAAATAAGAAGGAGAAGCAAGTGGCAGTGCTGGCTACTGCAGGTAAGGAGCAACACATCAGGGAACCCTCTGTGGGGATGCTGATGGAAGTGGGAGGTATCGTGCTGGACATGGAGGTGGTGGCACATGGAACCCCTCTCCTTCTCTCTGTAAGCACCAACCCACTGCTGCTGCAAGGTCTCCTCACCCAACACAGGGCATACCCAGGTCCCTGACCATTAACCTCCATCCTTCCAGGAATCTAAGATGTTGTATTCTCTTTTTCCTTTCTCCTCTTCCCAGCTCTCCATTCCCTTTTGTTTTCCCTTTTCTGTCTTCTATGCTATGGACAAGCCCTGCTGCCAGCCCTGGAGTGCAGCTTGGTTTCAAATTGGTTAAAAATAATACTGATGTCATTGGAAAATTGTATTTCTTCCCAAATTCAATTTTGTTCTCAACTCGACTTTCTGTGCTTCTTTTTCCATCCTGCTCTGTTTTTTCTCTCTCCATCATGCACACACAGACCTTCCTCCTCACACACAGAGAGATAACACACTGCTCTGCTTCTGCATGGCTTTGTGGGAGGAAAGCAAAAGAACATCTTTGAAAATTTTGACTTGGGGGGAAAGCAAATAAGCAAGAACAACAGAAAGAAAACATGTTTAAATAAAGTGTGATTCAGCCACAGTCAGTTTGTTCTGTCATAGCAGTATGGCCATCAAGGTAGTTGAAAAAAAATATGCATTTTTCATCCCAGTTTTATATAGCACTGTGGAAGGGGGCATTTCCCAGGTACTTTGTCCTCTGTGATCCGCGCAGAGCTGTTTGCTACAGTTTTGGCAGTTAATACCCACTGCCCAGCACGAGGGGGCACCAACTCGCCAGGCCTGGTTCGGGATCCCTGGCTGGGCCCTGCCCCTGGCACGCTCCAGGGAACAGCCAACGTAGAGCCCGACCTCAATTTTGGCCAACCATTGCACTGCCCACTTCATCTTGTTGTTTTCCAGGCTCCTCTCTGCACCCCTGGCATCTTTATTTCCTCACCACAAGTTTTTTAGTGCACCCTGATATGTAACCTTCACGTTTTGGTTTTTTCCCGTTCTGGAAGATTTTTGCCGTATACAACCAAGGGATTAACGGCTATTTCGTTAAACCCTCGTGCAGCCAACCGCCCAGAGACCCCTTCTTTTGCAGAGCTGCCTGCGAAATCCGTGGATCTGGCTGCTATTAACCTGACAGAGCTGGTGAACGGTATGC
Source organism: Rhynochetos jubatus (assembly GCA_027574665.1). Classification (NCBI taxonomy): domain Eukaryota; kingdom Metazoa; phylum Chordata; class Aves; order Eurypygiformes; family Rhynochetidae; genus Rhynochetos; species Rhynochetos jubatus. The sequence continues at coordinate 10,161,686 of CM050648.1, read as the reverse complement.
TGAACACAGCGCTCAGAGGTAAGGTGACAAGGCCGGGCGGGTCCCGGCGGTGAATGAGGTCAAGGACTAATGGCGTTAGCGGGACAAGCCATAAATACGAGCCGTCTGCCTCCAGATTGATTCTAGCAGCAAGTTACCCTTGCGCATTTGTAATGCAGGTAGCTGTCTGCCCCAAAGAATTTAGAAATTAGTGTGTGTTTATATATAGACACAGCATAATTACTTACGGGATGCCTCTAGAAAGCAATTTATCATTCAGTGTAAGTTTGAATTAAAAAAAAAAAAACACAAAAACCAGAAGTAACACAAATGATCCATTCCTCAGTGGAAATGAGAAAGAATTGAGTGTCAGGCAGCTGTATAGTATCAGCATCTCAGGAGTCTTTTAGAAATTAAATAAGCAGAGTCAAAACATGCTGTTTTCATAATTTGTTCCAACCACTAATAGCACGGGCATGTGTTTCTGCAGGTACCAAAAAACTCTTCTCTCTGCTGAGCGTCACGTCTTACAGCTCATTTGCCTTCCACAAAGTGTCACTCACCATTTATAACAGTGAGTGTCTCAGCGCTTTGCTCCACACAGGAGCATTTTCCTTCACACAGCTTGAGCCTCAAGACACTGATTTTTCTCCATCTCTCCTTACAGTTTCTAACGTGAAAAATGTTGACCCTGGCAAGTTCCCTATGCATTACTGCTACTGTCTGAACAATGTGACAAATGACATGACGGGTGGGTACTCAAGAGAGTTTGGCAATTGTATGTGCTTAAGTTGAATTATTTCCTTTGGAGCTGAAAGCTTAAGCCTGAATTCTGGAGACTTCATCCTTATGAGCAGCATTGTCATACTGAGGTCAATAGCCATTACTCATGATGAGTGGCTGCTCTGAACACTGGGAGAGACACGATGAACTCAGTCTCAGATGGCGGCACCCAGCCAGCCAGTCTGGGATGGAGCCATCCGCCAAGTGACTGGCGTGGTTTACCCAGCAGGTTTACCTCCTTTTCCTCAGAGTACAAAGAGCAGCAGAGGAGAGACAACCCAGCAAATGTATGACACTTTACCTTAGCCACTTTCACTCTCCTGAGATAACCCACAGGAGGTGAACAGGGGCTTCTCTGCACCAATAGACTCCAATAACTGCAATGAGCCCAACAGGAGTGAAAAGCAAGGATTAACATTTTCAGAGAGATGTTTAATGGAGCATAAAATGCTGTTGAGCAAATCCTTCACCTGTAATCCTCATTCACATCCCTGACCTCACACTATTTAACATTCCAGGATGGGTCTGAGCACTCTAGTTCTACGGCTGGTTAATGTCAGACGTCAAGAGTAGCTCAGCAGCAAGGGACCAGAACACATACCCTCAAAGCTTCATGTGGTGACCACATACATGAGCCACAGCGGCTTTCATGGCTTCTTCTGGACCCACACAAGCCTTATTGCATAATGACCCAGTCTGCCTTGGAGGATAATGGAGAAACTTCAATCTTTCTGCTACAAAACCAGAATATTTTGACAGTTTTTACTACTCCCAAGTAGTAAAAATTGAGGGCCCAAGACAGGGCTTATGTCTGTCACTCCCTGAGAACCTGACCTGTTACTGCTAGAACCTGCTATAGAAAATCAAACAACCACCAGCCATTGTTTTGAGCTAACATCCTCATTGGTATGTCTGAAGTAGACCTCAAAGGAGACCATCAGATGCCTCCTGGAAGGTCTTCTATGGCACATAGGCAGTTAGTACAGGCAAAGCCTACAGACTGTGGTTCTTCCTCTACGTCTAAGCAGACTAAGTACAGTGTTACTTTAAATTGTTCTCTTGAACAGACAAATTCCATTCAACTTTACTTTTAGGCACATTGGTGCTATGCTGGCTATTGTCTTTGAGATATAGTTCTGCAGAGAATCCCCTTGGCTTCCTAAGTCCACTTGTTAGTTCAGAAACATTTTGAGCTTTAAAATGTTTTAAACATTTTCATGTACAACCATGTATCCGAAATATGATCACACATAAAAGTGGATTTTCTGGTTTAACATTGACCATAGAATATGTGTTTTCATTCGTAACATTCCTTTATTTTGTTGTCTAGATTTTACAGCTTTACTTGTGGATATCATAGGAAACTCCACCAGTTATCTCACAGAAATTTTCAAATCCACTTCTATTCTCTCAGGTTTGCATTTCCTTTTAACATTTGTCATTGTCTTATCTGTCTGGTTTACTCCTGGCGTGGAAACAGGCAGAGAAATATGTATAGAAACCTATTGCTCTTACTCAGCAGCATTTTTCTTGCAAAGCATGGACTGCAGTTGTAAACAGTCTCCTTAGAGACAGAACATAAATATATAACATATATATGTATAACATAGACATACGTGTTTCTAAGAGCAGCTATGTTTTGTTTGAAAGTCTAATGAATTATTATTAGATACTGGTATTTTGGGGAATTATGATTCTCAAAGAATAATTATAGGCTATATTATTTGAAGATTGTTTTTTTCTATGTAAAAATACTTGGAATTTAAAATTTCAATTAGATAGAAATATTTCTCCTAAAAATATTAGCATTTGGATTTTGTGCTGCTTCCAAGACTTTGTCAAAAATCAGATCAGAAAGAAAATATTTGGCCGCTTGTAGTAGCCACATACCATTTTGTGTTTGTGTTTTCAACTGTTTAAGACAATATCTTGTAATAAAAACTGGAACAATGATCCGTTTTACTTTTTTTTTGCCTTTCAGTGCGTCAGAGTAATGATTCAGATTGTATCTACATCTGTGTGATGACAGGGCAGACAGGTAAACGTTACAACCATTCTGCTCCAAAACATTGCCCTATTTATTCTCAGGGATGACCTATACTAGAAACAAACTTTTCTTGATATTTGTAAGCATTTCTATTTGCAGGGAGAAATCTGTCTGACTTTTGGGAAATGCTGGAAAAGACTCCTGTTATTAATTACACATTTTCCAGTAACACATCTTCTGACCTGGGTAAGTACATCCTGGGGAATAAAAGGAAAGAGCAACAACAATGAAAACCATGTCCAGGTAGCACTTCCAATGAAGGAAACTTCATCTTCATAATGTGAAAGTAACTTTAAAAAATATTATTTTATCTTTATATTATTAATTGTATATATGTACGCATTATGATATATTATTAAATAGAATAACAGTTTATGTTATTATAAGTGTAATATGATATTTACTCTATAAATATAAGTCAAATGTACAAACTTTTAATTTATCAACTATGAGGTGTTTTAGTGGAGGAGTGAACAAAACCTCCTGGGATGGTAGTTTTTACAGAATCCAGCACTGGACTGAGGAGGTTCCCTGATGCTCTTAATCTAAATTTTAGTTCTCAGCACAAACTGTCTCCTACCTTTATAAGAGTTACCTTCAGAAAGGAGTTGAATATATTCAGCCAGTGTGCTGCATGGCCCTTCCATCCAAAATTGCTTTGCCAGGTGGAGCTGTACTTCAGACACTCAGCTCTCACTGCAGCTCATGAATACTTCTCATTTTCAATGCTTCATTAAAAAAGGCAGACAGTGAAATCAGTGTCAAGTTTACCTGTGCTGAAAGTTGTAGGATGTTTGAGTCCTTTAAAAAAATATAATAATCGGACACTTTGATAAAAATTACTTTTATTTAAATAGACAATAGCTGTTTCTTTTATACCAGAACCTGATTTCTTTCCTTTTTATCACGCAATATGTGATGGATAGTAGGTGTACTAATTCTATCTTCTCACCCCTCAAAGATCTAGACTCCATTTTTTCAAGTTTCATGAAATTACAAGAAGATCCAAACAAAACAGTGGATCCATCAGCAGAACATGTGTGGACATTTAAAAGTGAGCAAGTATTGTCAGACTCAAATTACATTCTTGATTAGCACCTTGATAAGTGATCATATGTTTGCTGTACAGTGCTGTGATGTTGCACTACGATCACACAGTAGGATAAAATTTTGCCCTAGGCAGCAGAAGGTCAGGTCAGTAACACACTGAATATTTGGGGAATAGAAAAAATGTTGTAAAAAAAACCCCTCTTTTTTTGCCATCTTTTTAGAAAAAGAAGTTTTCTAAGGAGGCAGAGAAATTGGGGAAAAAAAAAAAAAAAAGGCTGTTTTTAAACCACAGAAAAAATAGTTAAAACCATTTCCTCTCTTATTGTAAATTTTTCATATTTTTCCTCTATCTTTGACTTTATATGGCACTCAGTTTGTGTATTTGGACATTTCATTACCTTCAGTGCATTTAGCTTTGCCACAAGGCTACAAGACAGAAAAGTGCTAGTCTGCCTCCTTTTGAAAGCAGAGAAGCAAACCTTCACAGGTGCTTCCACACAGTAGGAGCAAAGAGAAATTCCAAAGTTTGCTTCATTCCTTCCCATCGCTGCAACTGCAGCTGTCTATAACAACATTTCAACACTTTCCCTGGTCACTCTGCTGTCTTTTTATAAGCTCTTTCATTTTGCTCAACAACATACTGACCTTTGTTATTTTTTCCAGCCCTGAGTGTAACTCCTGCACAAAGTGTAATCAGTTCTCAAATTCCCGTATCTGCCCTCCAGTACCTGCCTGCTCACCTTCAAATAGACAAGAGCTTTCCTCTCTTTCCTTGTAGAGAAGCAGTTTAGGAAATTAAAAAATCATTTATGTGAATAAAAAAGATACCCCACGCACTTTGCAGGAACATTTCAGTTTCTTTTTTTTCTTTATGAAAACTTGCACCTTAAAATGTTCTCAGTTAAGACTTCAAACATTATTGGCAGTCCCCATGCTTGCATATTTAAAATGAAATGGAGAGGTGGCCGCTCATCCGCCAGGGGAAGCACTCAAGGAGTAGACGGGATTTTGTGGGTGTATTTTAGATATTATTATCCCCCAGAGTGTTACACTTGCTGCTGCCGTGGGGCACCAACGTCCACAGCACGTTGCTAGTGCTCTTCCTCTGTCTCTCCTGCTTCTCCAGCTACCAGGATCCCTTTTGCGCTGAAAGGGGAGGAAATCCCCACCACGAGGTTCCCACCATGGCCAAAGACGGTTGGAATGAAAGGATCAGGAATTCCATCACCGCATATGGATGCTTCCAGAGAACAAGGCACAGCCGGACCCCCCCCAGCTGCTGGGGGGAGCTCAGCCCCATTGCCAGCCTTGCAGCCCAGCCCCAGTGAGTACTGCACAGAGGACTGACCCACGCTTTGCCTTGCTAGTGGTGGGGTTTGGCCAAAAACTGAAACCATATCTCTGAGGTTGAGGTTGGGATGCGTTACAGGGAGATACACTGGGTCACTAGAGAGTAGATTTCTTTGTTATAAAAGGGCTAAAATCAGTTATAGGGGCCAGCTGTAGTTTTGTATCCTTTGGGGAAAACCTAAGCCTTGCTCCTCACAGACACCTCTGCCACCCAGGCCTTCACTCACATTTTGCTCCAAATAGGGTGAGCAGACTGGTGAAAAAGCAGTATAGAGCAGCTTCTCTTGGTCTCCACTAAACATACCTTCTTCAAACCCTACATTGCCCTAGCCCATGGACCTTTCAAGATCTACAGCTTTTGTCCTTCCTTTCTCATCCTGACATTTTTACATGTCCCTGGGATTACTGGGTGAAGGACTCTGGCTGTCGAGCTGGCTCATGTACAGCCGATCTCAGTAGACAGATAAATAACAGTTATCCTGAATGATGTAAAGCATGTCTTTCTGTTCCCATAGCTGACATGGATGCTTTCTGGATGCAGATGGTGAGCCATCAAGAAACCAGCGAAGTGACACAAACAGAGCCAGGTGAGATTGATCTGGGGTAATAACCAAGCATCTCAGGTGGCACATTTATGAAATAGAAAATAATATATCTAGAAATAGATGACTGCAAATGCATTTATACTTCAATGTCTGTGTAACTATTTATTAGCAGTCTGTGACTTCAGGTTTGGTTTGGGTTTTTTTTCTGTTACTCTTTCAATCAACCCTCCTTTAATTTTTTTCCTGTTCAGATGTCAAGGCAACTTATATTCATTTCCCTCCTTCAGATCTGCCTTCCTCAGTGCTACCTATGCCACCCCACAGGCCTGGTGTGACACTGAAACTTTACTCAGCTACCAGTAAGTAGCTGCACCTCATGCAGCAAAAAATATAACATGTTTCAAAGTATACCAATACGCAAATTTTCCATGTGGAAATAACATGCATGTTTAATTTATGTGGTATCTAATCTATGTCAAACACCCAAAATGTATAAGGGACTGCTTCCATAGTTGTTTGCGAATCATTCACAGTTGCACATTCAAACCAAAAATTATACTGTGATGATAGAATTGATATATGTACTCCTTGTGTCCATTTTAACACGGATTGGTTATTGGAAAATCTGAAAATCCACTTATCCCAAAAGAAATTATCATGTTTTAAGTGTCCCTATTGGTAAAAATAAAATGATTATGTCCATCCATGCCATGTGAAATCTCCAGAATTTTGAAAACTCTCCCTGAATTTACAATACTGCAAAGTACTTCTTCAGCTAAAGAAGGATCATTATCAACTAGATTTTCAGGAAAGCTCAGTTCTTCTGCTCTTAAGCACCAGAATGGTTAGAATTTAAGAGCTCAGCGTGGTAAATATAAGATGATGTGCCAGTCCACTTGTCAGTGTTGTATACTCATGTTGGCAACATAATGATATTTACATGCAAAATAAAGAGTAAGAAGCTATATGCTTTGAAAAACTGGACCTCATTCAGTCAGGAGAAGAGTCTGAAATCTGGGTGAGTCCAGAACCTACTTCAGATGCTGAGCATGTGCGTGGCTGAGTCTAGGCCACCTACTCCCAAATTTGCAAAGTAGAAGCTGAGCTCAGGAGTAAATGGGAATAAATCTCATCTGCAAATCCCATTCTTGAGGGGCTGAAGATGACTAGTTCAGCTCTAGGTTCCAGCATCTTGGACACTTAAAACTAAGTAAAACACACCCCATCTGGTAGTTAAGGAAACAGATTTGAGGGATTTGTTGGTGTTTATGTTCCAGCGTTGATACTAACATGGAAAGAACACCAGTATTATTATGAATTCATATTGCTGTTGTATTTGGAGGGAAAATCCAGACTGCTTGTTCTGGTATCCATACAAAACCTATGTGCCTGTAGTCCAGACTGACTGTGATTATCTGCTGTTCAGTGCAGCATAATCTTTTTAAGGAGAGGAAATAAATTTGGTAGCTACCCCTGAGGCCAGTCTGAAAACTCTGATGGTGCAGGAAGCCAGAGCAATACCTGTGCTCAAGATTAGAAAGAAAAAAATGGTGCCCACTTTTTCCAGAATAAACAGGTGGCTGAATTCCAAGGTTTCCTGGCATTAAGACCATGTCCTGCCAGTTTGATTGCTTAGAGCTGTGATAGAGGTATGAGCTTATGGGACCTTGGGAAGAGACTGTCCTTGGTCCCCCTGTCGAAGCTGACTCCGCTGCTACCACAAGTGAGTGGGAACATGAGCCTTTCTGGGTGGTGCGGACTGCTGGAGAGAATTTTGGAAATCTGACTGTGTTTCTGCATGGCAACTGTCTAAGAGAAGCATAAATGCTGGGCAGTGCAAAGATAACACATCGGGCTAAATTGCAGGGCTCTGCAGTATCATTTGGGCGTGATATTATAGATAAAACCAGAGGAGTCAAAAAATCTGAAATACCAGTAAAATAATACTTCTTCAAATGTCTGTTTGGACAGCTAGAAAATAGAACAAAAAAAAAAAATGGTAACATGAGCAAATAAAGGCCTGCAATTTCTGAAGGATGGTAGGCAAGGATAGCAAAGATAAATGCTGATTATATGGTCTGTGATGGATTAGTAGGAAACCGCCCCATTCTGGTCTTGTCAAAGGAAATCGTAGGTCTGAGATGGATTCCTAATAAATCTAAAATGCTGCTGATAGCTAGCCTGTCAAAACAGGAGAGGTAAAGTAAAAAAATGAGCATCACCAGCAGGCTTTTGCACAAAGGGAAACAGCAGCCTTGTGGTCTTTCTCTCCTAGTGGAGCCGACCCAGAGAATCAGGGATGCAGCCAGCTCCCTGGCTCCACACAGGCAATCCTCAGGTCTTTGTTTGGGGATTACTTGGAGGTTTAAAATGCAAATTCTGGCCTGGATTCGCTGCTAATCTCACCGTTTCTAATGATATTTTGAGTACTGGCTTCTGTCAGCTCATTGCTGAATTCCAACACAACTTTACTTGTGTGTAAAGGTGGGCTTTTTTTAGGAGGGTAAACATTTTTGAGCCAGAGAGAAAGGTTCTTTCACAAATCATCAATTTTTCTATCAATGTGAATAGTAGGTGAGCAGTAGTGTCTTACACTTTTGTGTCATTTGCTTTTTCCCTGGGTTTTGCTGTTGTTATTTATTGCAGCAAGCCAAGACCAGGATCCCGTGCTGTTACTTTTTGGAGCTTTTGCTGATTCTAATCAGGTTTTTCATAGTTCCCAGCTCAGTTCTGGTTGGCTGAGTTTATCAGCATATGTTGGGTTGCTTGTCTTCTATCTTTTCATTTTTTTTTCTCGTTTTTTACTCATGCTATTAGAAAAGAAAGCATTCGTGAATACAGAACGCAGTGGGGCATCCATTTTCACAAGTAAATAATGTTATCAGAGTTAACCATGAAAAATAACGTTTGACAACAGCACCAGGAGATCATACAAACAAGTCCTGCACCTCTCTGTCAGAAACCATGATGACTGAGGCTGTCTACCTGCATACACCTCGCATGGACGAGGTTCTTAGGGACATGGTTTAGTGATGGTATTAGCAGTGTTAGGTTAATGGTTGGACTTCATGATCTTAAAGGTCTTTTCCAACCTCAACAATTCTATGATTCTATGATCAATCATGCATTTGGGAAAATAAATTGAACAGGGAGATTTCAAAGCAGTGAAGGGCATCTACAATTCTCTGGAGACTGAGACATTATTTCAAGAAGTTTTTTCTTAAACAACAAGAGCGGATGCCAAGTGATAAATATGCAAGTTTGCATTAGAGCCTGCAGAGTCTGAATTATTCACAATAGCCATAACATTGCTTTTCACTGGCAGCAAAACTTAATCTCAGTGTCAGAGAGATGTGATATTGAGTTAATAATGGAAAAGTCTGTTTACTGCAGCAAGAATTGGTCACTTATCTTCCTGTGACAGTAATGTGGTAATTTCAAATAGACAAGAGCAAAATTCTGCACAGGAAGCTGCAGTTCCTGCATTTTCTGGCCTCTTTGACCGACTCGATTTCTTAGGAAAGAAAACAGAAAGTTCTGAAATAAATTCTTGCTTGTAACTATTTTTTAAATTTCAGTCTAAATCTGTAGGAACTTATGAATTGAATAAAAAAATTACATTTCACAACAGAAACTTATTGCAGAAGAGATACAAAACATTACTATGAAGCACTGTAAATTTTAATATCAACAGTATGATGTGAGTATACTATCCAATACAGATAAAATTAAATATGACATTAATTAAAAGAGAATTTAAGCATTAAATAAATATAGTACTATAAATGCAGCATTAATTGAAAATTTAACGATTGTCAAAAATTAAAACCAAAGTAACTTGTTAAACTTGCAGCTTTTTATTTTACTTCTCTTTCCTGCATAGATGAATCGAAGTTGAAATTACAGTCATTCAACTTACATTTAGCTAAAGCTGAATTTCTGCTGACAAAACACATAGCTTGGGTAAAGCATTTAACACCTGTTAGGCAGGATAGTGAGAACCCACTTTGGTGGAGGCTGAGATTTGTTGGACAGTGGCCTTTGCCAAGCTTTATTTAGTCACAGCAACTATAACATTATTTTTCATGGGCAAGTTACATTAAAACCTCATTATCTCATGCTCTGATGTTTGGTTATTAACATGAAGAATGTTCATTAAAGCAAGAAATCATTAATTTTTAATCACCTTTGAATGGAAAGAATTCAAGTTGTGCCAAGTGCTGTTAAGAGGACAAGGCCTGATGACATTTATGCAAAGCTGCTGAGATTAAGAGAAATGGGACTCCCTCCTGCCCATCCCTGATCAATTCCATCTGATATTTGTGTGCTGCCCTTGATACAGAACCCGTTTTCAGGGTGAGTTTGGGAGCTGCAACTGTCTGCCCATTACTCCTCCATGACTCCTGCTACCTTGGGCAAGCGCTGGCAGAAGAGAAGTAGTTTGATAGCAATCTCTTTCAGGTTGGCAGAGTCTTTATTTTCCTCCTGCCCGTGAATGCCATTTTATATTAAACTTCTTGTCAGCACTAGGAGACTCAAGCTTATTTCAACAGAACTTCATTAGTCCAAATTTAACCTCCATAACCTCTCCTCTCACATAACATAAGATGGCCCGAAGCTATAAAGCATGTGAGACGTGAACCTGGAAATGCAATTACACTGTCTAAGGGGATTATACTCTGCAGGTAAGGCAGTTTATCTACACATGGCCAAAGCCAGCTGCTGGTTACAGAAATGGAAAAACCAGCTGGAAATCACACTGCAGCTGCCTTTGCTCTGCACATTCGGGCCCTTCCGCCCCAATGGGTGCATGTGATGGGGACACCCACATCAAGCAAAATGTGCCCTCTCACAGCCTGGTCCCTGGTTATCTTCCCAGAGCCCCAGAGTGGCATTTTTAGGGATGTACCTTATTTTTTGGAGTGCTGGTGTAAGGGAGACATCCCTCTGGAAGGGTGGCTGTATGCAGGGGACAATGCGATGTGCATGCACGCAGATCTCCAGGTCAGATGTGATGCCTTGCAGGGCAGGCTGCTTCACTGCAGCGACCCAAAGTGTGCCCTCACACACAGCATCTCCTCTTCAGAGCACAGTTATTAAATACACAAAGGAGAGGCCATTACACACCTATTTTAGCCATGCCCCAGTAGCCTTTTAGCATACTGTAAATACTATTGGTTTTTTTTTTCTAGCAAGTCTTTCATTTTGACGCATCATAACACAACTGTTAGCTAAGACGCAAGATGATGTGTGGCAGGGAATGGTTTGGAGAAGACAAGACATAGTGTGATGAAGAAATGCCTTAAGAAACTGAAAACAGCTTCAGTTTTACCTCACCTTTTCTCAATTTCCCCCATTTTCACCTTGCCTTCTTTCTTCTTTTCTATAAGAGAAATGGAATCTGAAGACAGATTTTATTTGACACTGAAAAACCACATAGCAATTCAGGGTTTTGTTATAAGCTGCCATTGCCTGTTCTGTAGTATTGCTTTTTCTGCAGTCTGGCACAGCTGCATTTGCTGGTGGGATGAAATGTTTGGTGTGCAAATGTTTATCTCTGGCTGCTGACTGCAGAAGGTTCAATGAATAAACTGAATATTTTCCTTTTAGTTGTCTCAAAAGAGGGGAAGAGAGAATCTATCCCCATGTACACCACTTCTCTGCATTTTTCTTAAGTTAAAATAATAGAATGGTGCTCACTTGAAGGAAAAAAACCACTGATTAACCAGCTGGCTCCTGGCAAACAAATAGCAAACCAGAGAAATTATTCCTACCTTACTCACAGTGAAGACAAAAATTGACCTTTTCTCCTTCAGTTGCTTGTCAGTTTTCATGAAACCTGTAGGAATGTATTTATCCAGAGGATCTCTACCCGTCCCTAAAAATTGGGCTGAAATTAGCTGATTATTCAAGTCACTAGAAACAAGAAGGAGAAAACTGACAGATGGAGAGATGGACAGAGAGAAAGCCATAACCTCTGCATAAATCATGTTTAGTTTGTTATTAAGGAAAAAAAAAACCCAAAAGTGATAGAGCAGTGAGAGTCTGTTTATTTCCTCAGTCATATTTAATCTAGGATTCAGGTTTTGAAGGTGTGAGTAGGGAAGCATGCAGAACTGGAAGTGAATTTTTCGTTAAGGTAGCATACGCATACAGAAAATACCAAATGTAAGTGCGCAGTGCTGTTCTTTCTCTTGCTGCTTTGCACTGTAGAAAACTGATGCTTCAGTGGCAACTGAACCTCCACCTAAACAGGTAACAATAAATAATTTACATCTTTAGAGTTGTTCCTTACACACGGTTTTAAGCAACTAACCAATAATGATAAATAATTGTAAGTTGAAGAGAATAATTGTGCTTTCACCCCTGCCGGGCTGTGTGTTGTTTTCTTTTCCATTATCTGTCTCACTCAGATTTGTGTTTAAGATACATAAATGATCTTATTAATCTGCATGTTTCTCATAGCCCAGATGAGGCATTGCAAGAAATTTAACGGGACAAGTATTCAAACTAGTTCAGAGCTGTATTTTTTCCTAGGGTGTCCACAGGCGATCCTCAAAGAGTCCCATGTGACTTCACCTCCTGTCACTCTTATCATGCAGAAGATCAATCCCTGTGTGATGGAACTGTGTAGGTTTTTTCAGCTGTGCCTCTGTGTTGGTCAGAGAAAATATTCCAGAAAGGAAGCCATGAGGTAAAACCTTGCACTAGTTCCTCTTTCTGCTTAAAATACTCCATTGGGTTTTTTAAAAATGACAATGTTCAATCATAAGTGCTTATTTTTGAGAGTCTGTGGCTACTGGTAAGAGTCCCAGCTGGGTACCCAGTGCACCGATCAGTACCTGATCTGGCTTCCAGTAGGTATTCACCCAGCTCACACCAGCTCTTTGTGTTTTCAAACAAAGTGAACAAAGCTCAGCTGAATTTTTCCAAATGTCTAATGGCAACACTGAGTCCAGACCAATTTATTTCATCATTGAGGTCAAATCCTTCGTTTCCATATTCAATATCAGCAGTATGACATGCATACTGTTGTGCTTGTGAAAGATAACAAGCTACTACTCTCCTAACTTTAACTACACCTTTAGGTACTGTGTTGAATACTATTCCTGGTTCTTGAAAAATGCAAGTTATGTCTGTGAAAGAGTCAAAAGAGTCACTTACTCCCACAGTAAGTATATTTTCTCTTTATATCTCTACGTATCTTATTACAAAGGTAGAACAAAAAGTCTTAGATATCCACAGAGTATTTGCTGTCTTTCATCAGAAAACTATTTTATCTGATAATAATTTTTTAAGGAGATAAAGAAAAAGATTATTTAACTTTCATGTATGTTTTTAATATTTTCCTCGTAAAACCTCTTCTGATGAGTTTTCTTATGTTGTTCCAGCACTGAAACAAAAATGCCTTAAGAACATCTGTACGTCGGTCTAGATGACTGGAAGACTGGTGGCAGCTTTAGTTGTCTCTTTCGTTTCTCAGTGTAAAAATCAAGATTCAACATGTGTTTTGTAAATATTGGTAACAAGACAAGCTATTAACCAGATGTTAACCTAGAAATGTGTCTTCCTCTGAGGCATTGTAAAAACGATGTGTAAAAACAGATGTATGTTATACTAGTGATGTAATTGCAATAAAAGTATTGAAAGCCTTTTAAAAGTTGTATTTTATAAAGGACATTTATATGGTTACCTAGTGAATGCAAATCATTTTTCTAGTTTTATTTACAATTAAGATAAAGTTATGAAAAATGAACAAATACAAAATAATTCAAAAGCAACATGAAATACCAAAGACAAGAAGGATTTTTCATGGCGTTAAACACATGCGGATTATCCATTACTGCAAATCAAGGGTCTTCCATGACTTCAGCAACTCATCTAGTGCAGAGCTCGACCAAGGAAATGTTCACACCTCTTGTACTCTCATTCTGTAATATATTTGTGTGAGTTCACCAAGGTTTATTTCCTTCCTTAGATCCACCTCTGGTGAACTAAAAGCCAGTTCTATAAAAGGAAAGAATAACCAAACAAATTGCACGATTCTGTATTTTGTTACACTGCAACAATATGTTGCTACTATCAACCCAAAGTACATCATCAAGCTATTGATATTTTTTTTTTTAATATTATTTGCACTAACAGCTGGTGCAAATTGATGTTTCCCTGCAGAAATATGTGTTCAAAGTCATATAAATCCAAAGCGAAAGGTGGCACTGTATGGAATGTTGCCCCCAGGGAGACGTGGGATGCAGCAGCCCTCTTCCAAAACACATTTCACTGTGGCGCCCAGCAGCATGATGGAAGCATTGTTGTCATATCAAAGAGCAGGATAGATTGGAGTAGTACCGTTTACAGTTGATACTGAAAGTCAGGTCAGTGGAAGAAACAGGAAAGTTGATACAGTGAATGTATAAACTGAGAATAATAACATGACCATGGGACTGCAGTGATGTGGGGAGACCTCGCTCTGCAGCACCTCTCCTCACAGGATCAGTTCTGCTGTGAAGAGCTGGGTGAATTACACCTTTGTGCAACTGTTGCTTTTCTGTCTCACAAAAACATCTTAAAGCCTAAAGATGTGATTAAAAAAAAAAATTTTTTTTTTTTTTACATTTTTATCATTAAGCTTTCTGAGAACTCAGGAAGGAGATGAAAACAAGAATTTAACAGGAGGAAACAATTATTAAAGTCAGTTTGATTTTCCTGGATTTTTTTAGGTTTGAATAAAAAGATGCTATCAAATAAAAATATTTTTTGCAAAAGGCTTCCCTTTTAAAAGATTGGGTTTTTTATTATTTTAATGAATTTATTCAGCTCTGAAATGCAGCCCTGATCTCCGTGCTAAAGTACACTTTTTGTGTTTATATGAAATCATTTTGTGTTTTTCCTGCAGGAATACAAGTCCTTGAACAGAGTGCTAACCTCTCTATAGCGCAATAGGGTATGCCTGAGCCATATTTGGCACCAGAGATAGGTCACAGCCAACTCCACGCTAAGGCCTTGAAAAAGGCTCAGGGCTACTGCCCGGGTGTGTTCATGGACAGAGGATTAGAAGACACTACAAAGGTATTTGTCACTGGGCACGACCGAAAAGAGGCTTTCCTCTTTGTGCCCTCCATTCAGGTATTTATGGGCATTAAGATCCCACTGAGCCTTCTCTAGGTTGACAAGGCTCCGCTGTTTCATATGAGAGATACTGTAGTCCCTTAATCATCTTTTGGTCCTTCTTTGGACTGTCTCAAGTTTGGCCATGTCTGCCTCATACTGAGAAGTCCAAAACTGGACACAGTACTCCAGGTGTGGCCTTAGCAATACTGAGTAGAGGGAAAGGATACACTCCCTCCATCTGCTGGCAACACTTTCTCTAAAGAAGCCAAGGATACTCGTAGCCTTTCCTGCAAAGTCCCACTGCTTGCTCAAGTTCAACTTGGTGTCCACCATGACCCCCAGGTCCTTTTCTGCCAAGTTACTTTCCAGCTGCGTGTCCCCCAGCACATATTGGTGCATGGGGTTGTACCTCCCCAGGTGCAGGACCTTCCACTTCTTGTTGAACTTCATGAAGTTCCTGTTGGCCCATTTCTCCAGCCTGTCAAGGTCCCTTTGTTGGTAGCGTGACCCTCTGGTGTATCAGTCACTCACAGTTCGGTGTCACCTGAAAACTTGCCGAGGGTACACTCTGCCCCAGCATCCAGAAATTAATGATGGCAAGCAAGACTGGACCCAGTACTGACTGCTGGTGTGCACCGCTAGCCACTGGCCAGAACACCACCCTCTGGGCCCAGCCCTTCATCCAGGTTTCAACCCACCTCACTGGACTCAACCAGCCCATATATCAACAGTTTCTCTACGAGGTCTTATGGGAGACAGTGTCAAAGGCCTTTCTGAAGACAATGCGGTTCACAGGTCCTTGGAGGAGCTAAGCCTTTTGTTCACATAAGTATTTTTAAGTTCCAAATGTGTCAGACTTCTCCATGCTAAAACTCAGACAGTTTGCCTTTGTTGATGGCATCTTTGAAGGGCAGCTGTGTCTGACCGTGGCAGAAACCACACCTTTCCTATGTGGAGAATCCTTCCCAAAGCTCATTGACTCAGCCTTCTCCTGGATTTCAATCAGCTTTGGATCAGAGCCACCGTGGATAGACAAAAGCAGAATTTTCAGCCCTGAGGAATGCCAGTGTTTAAAGCTGTCTAAATTTTCACTCATCTTTCGTCACTGAACACTACCTCTTGCTAAGCCATTAAAGCCATATTCACATTCTCCAGAGATTTTGTGAGTGATTAATAACAATGAGATGATTGTTATTTGATTACAGCCAAGAGTATTAGGGAACGTTACTATACGGTGAATGCACCTGCAGAACAGACTTCTCAGTATAGATACTTTACATGGCTGGAACTACAATACTGAGATACACTGTGGGCATAATGACTCTAAGGAATCTCATGGAAGAATTAATTAATAAATGTTGAAGTGGGTTTGATAAAGGAAGTGATCACATGGGTGAGGTATATATCCAAGTGGGTATAAATAACTTAGTACTGACTTTGTTGAAATCCATTTATCCTCCATCCAACTGCTTTGAGATAATATCCCTCGAGGTAAGCCTTTCTAGATGTACTTTATAATGCAGGAATCAGGAAGACAACAATGTAGAGTAAGATATTTGGGACTCTGGAGTTGCAGACTGAAGTGTAGGTAAGAGATTTTGGGATAATAGACCATAAATATTTAGAGCGGTTAGATTTATAACCTCACTTCCTGACGAAATATTATGATTTTTAAATGGAAATGAATACAATATTTGACCTTAGGGAGCAGATAATCAGCGATACATATTTGAAAACAGATATAGATAAATGTTTGTTTATCTGGCTGCAAAAAACTCCATGCCTGACTTTTAGAAATCATTCTAAATTTAGGGTAAACTGTGACTGTTGTTCAAAATCAATCTATGATCTGTCATTTAATGAATACTAGTGCAAGGCTTTTAGCTTCAGAAGAATCCTTTATGCACATTTCTGTAAGGACAAGCACACCCAGAACTGAATTGCATGGAGCAGAAATATAGCCAGGCTACAAAGGAATGGTTTTCTAAACTGGTGTCTTCCCACTCCCAGTTTCAAGAGATAACATTCTGCCTACTGTTTTACTTAACTCACCAGGTACATCAGTCTGCTGTGTGACTTTCTTGTCTCTGGATTAAAGAAAAAATGATTGTAATTCTGCTGGTGTCTATGTCAATGATGGTGTACAGTGGTAAGTGGCAATGTATTTTTATGATTATTTGACATCTATGCCTAAGTATTATTTTAAGTATGTGCATTTGGAAATAACCCTTTAGAAGCACACCTTCTGTTCCCTCAAACATAGTTGTTCAACACTCAAATGCACTTAAATAATTTTATCTATGGAGTACTTATAAAACATATTTTTCTCTGGACTTGTAGTGAAGCAAGAAACATTCAATCAGCCTACAAAGTTATAACCAAAAAATTGCAAATTCTCTTTTGCTAGCATTCAGCCAATATTTAAGTCCTTTAGACTCAAAAAAAAAAAAAAAAACCAAAAACAGGTTAAATATAAAAATATTCTATTCATTAAATCCACATGTATTGTTTAAATTCTCCAAAGCAGTCAGTGCATCCTGAAATATAACTCATGTTCAGCTAAAGCTCCTCCTTTGAATTTTACTATGAATAGCTACTTTTCCTCATATAACTCTTTAGGTTTTATTGTCATGGATGAATGACCTTCCCAGTGACAGGAATCGGCAAACCCTTCAAATTTCTGCGGTCCCTGCACTGTGTAGGAATGCTCTTAAGAGTAGCTTTGTGCAGGTGAAGAACAAGACTCTTAGAAGGTCTGACACCATTTCTGGTCACTCCATGGGGTTATTTCTAAAGGGTAGCAAAAGCTCAGCATCTTGCTATAGACAAAACTCTGCACTGACCTACTTCAACTTCTGCCTCCCTTCTAAGGGGCTGCGTGCAATAGAAGTCAGTAAAAAATGGGTCTTTAAGGTTAAGATTCCTACTATAGGAATAGAAATCAGTAAGAATAGTAACATTTCCCACCGCAGTGATAGAGAATGACAAGATACCCACGTAATTTATTCACAAGACTAGTCCCCGGGTGTAAAGGAGTCTATACATATTGATAATACCTAGCGCACTCAGAAATACCTGGACACGCAGAAATTCTTCTGGAGTAACATTTGACACAGATGTCCACCCAAACCTCACAAGACTGTGCTGCAAGTTTTAAATTCATTTCCCCAAGCTAAGCACAATCTGAGCACAAAGATTTTAAATGTTGCCATTTTTAGATTTGGAGAGGATTATTCATTTATATTTATGTGGCATCTATTCTGTTGATCTCTGAGACTGAAGCAAATACCTGTGCATGACTAGCATCTGTGTGAGGAGCTAATGTGATTTACCTTGAATAAATCAAATGCATTCGGTTTGCTGCACCCTGTATTTTTCCAAGCACAATCATCTTTCTGCTCCCTGGGGATTATGACTTCATCCGTGCCCTATATCATGACATTTTAATTAACCACGATGGCGAAAAAACAACTGGAGGATCAATGATGGGTTTTTTGATGGGTTTTTTTCAGCTGACACTTCAGAAAAGCATTGCCAGAGTAGCAACATCAGAGACACAGTCCAGAAACATTTTTACATGTTATCTGAATGTTGACAGAAATTCTGTGGATAAGGTATACAAATGGAAACCCCAAGAGCTGATATATCTTCCAAGCCTTCTTAGGACATCTGCCAAGTCATTTCACAGGTTTTAGAGAGAGAGAGGAGAGAGAAGTTGATCTCCCCAGGGTCTTCTGAGGTTTAAATGATTTATTTTTGTAGTGCAATCTTTCACAGGGAATGACATAGGACCAAGAGCCCCGAAAGACATGATAGCAAAAGAAGAAAAGAGAATTCAGAATGTATTTTCTCTTTGTCACTCCCCCCCCCAGTTTAAACAAAATTAATCATAGAATCATAGAATGGTTTGGATTGGAAGGGACCTTAAAGATCATCTAGTTCCAACCCCCCTGCCATGGGCAGGGACACCCTCCACTAGACCAGGTTGCTCAAAGCCTCATCCAGCCTGGCCTTGAAGACAGCCAGGGATGGGGCATCCACAGCTTCTCTGGGCAACCTGTTCCAGTGCCTCACCACCCTCTCTGTGAAGAATTTCTTCCTGATATCCAATCTAAATCTCCCTGCTTTCAGTTTAAACCCATTACCCCTTGTCCTATCACTACAGGCCCTTGTAAAAAGATCCCGCCCCCCACCCCCCCACCCCCAGCTTCCTTGTAGTCCCCCTTCAGGTACTGGAAGGCTGCAATAAGGTCTCCCCTAATCCTTCTCTTCTCCAGGCTGAACAAGCCCAATGCTCTCAGCCTTTCTTCATAGCAGAGGTGCTCCAGCCCTCTGAGCATCTTCGTGGCCTCCTCTGGACTCACTCCAACTGGTCGATATCCTTCTTAAGCTGAGGGCTCCACAGCTGGACACAGTATTCCAGGAGGCGTCTCACAAGAGCAGAGCAGAGGGAGAGAATCCCACCCCTAGACCTGCTGGCCACGCTTCTCCTGATACAGCCCAGGATACGGTTGGCTTTCTGGGCTGCCAACGCACACTGCCAGCTCATGTCCAGCTTTTCATCCACCAGTACCCCAAGTCCTTCTCCTCAGGGCTGCTCTCTATCCATTCTCCACCCAGCCTGTACGTGTATTTGGGAATCTTATTAAGCAATATCTTGTTAGCAAACATATTGGTTTATTTATCTTGACTAAGTGACGCTTAGAAATAACATCACTCTTCGTAATAAAAGGATTAGAACAGCCAAAGGTTTACCAAGCTTGGGGGAAGGATGTTTGTGACTGATGTGGAAATACAGGCTTTAAGCCAGACAATAAAAGGCAGGTTTTCTTCAGCAAGCATGAGTACAGATATATAGCATCCAGTGCTATTTAGTTTGCAAGGCACACCATTATTTTGTTTGCATCTGAATTCCTCATGGCCATGAAGCTTTCATCAGATTTGTTCTAGTTCTGTGAAAAGTCCAACCTTTATCACGAGACCTTTTCTTGTTTGTGGAAAGGAGTCTCTTCCCCTCAGACCTGCTGCAAGGGAGGCTTCTGATGGATTGCTGTTCATCTACAAGGTTTTTGTTGTAACCAACACTTTCAGGAAGGGAATAACATAAGAGGAAACACCTCTTCTGACCTTCCTCAATCCTATATCCATATTCTGCCACTAAACAAGAGAAATGAATTGCTGGAGGCATATGACTGTTACCATGAACATCTTGTTCACTCCACAGAAGTTGTAGACATCCTGAGAAGGCCCTTATATGCAACTTTTAAAAAGTCCTACTTTTTACTAATCCTTTGCTAAATATAGAGCTAAGCCATATGTCTAAAAATCCCACTATTCCGCTTTACCCTCTTACACCCATATTTATTGCAGGAAAATGCAACAGATTAACAGATAACTGTCAGCATTTTTGCAGAATCTTTCATAGAGAAAACGGATAGCTTTCCTAATGTCAGTTATTCTGAGACATAAGCTATGCCACGAATTTAACATTACTTATTTTCTTCAGTTTTTAGATCCTCAAGCCAATAAATACCCTTGACTTAAAATACTAAAAAAAAAAAAAAAAGTGTGAAGTTTAAATAAATCCAAAGTAACACATTCTCTCCTAAAATCGTGCAGAAGATGATAAGAACAAAGAAAAAAAAGGGATTTAATCCTAATTCAAGACACGGCAAACAGAAAAAAAAAAAAAAGTGTGGAAAATATACTACAGCATCTGCAAAACCAAAAAGAGATGATTCGTTTAAGGAATAGTAACAGGATGAGAGGCAGTAAGGCAATAGGCAATAAGGACTCAGAAAGATCAAACCCCTTGAATTCAAATAAGTGAAAAGCACAGGGTTACAGAATAGAAACATATGGGACAACGTAAGCAATTGGGCAACTAAAACAGTATTATACAATTCTACTGATTTATCCCAGCAAGTGGTACTTCCCAGAAGAGCACAGGAATGCAAATGTTAGCACATCCTCACCAGCAACGCCTCAGTTGAACAGAGCACTGATTTTTAAGCTGAAGTCAACGTGACTTACCAGTAGGCTTCTGGGCTGTCCTGGAGCTAAGCAAGTGTTTCATGGCTTTGATAAATCAGCTTGCTAGGGTAGGAAGGTGTTCAAAATGCCTGCAGTGTATGTGTCATAATGAAACATATGTTGTTGGCTTGGTGAGGTTTTTTATTATTTTTAAATCTTTGTCTTCTCAATTTTTTTTTTTTTTTTTTTTGCGGAGGTAGGTGGCCAGGAACTGGAGCCACCAGCATTCCTGCCAGAGCTTCTTAACACACCGGACGGAATCTTGAGTAAGAACAGTTTATGCTTTACTTTCTACAATATTGCATGGCAGTGGGGAATCACTCGTACTCCAGAAGCATTGCAGGGAAGTGTGCCGTTAGCAAATGGCTAGTAACTCATCTCAAAATGGTTTAACAAATGAAGCAAGACCAGGGACAGTCAGGGGACAGTTCTCTGCTATTTACTTTTTTAAAAAGAAGTGTGGTTTGTTTATTTTTTCATTTAGACAATGCCACATTCTTCAATGGAGTCTTTCGAAATGTGGAAAGTGTTGCATTGTTTTTTGGTAAGTATGTGTTAAAGTTGTACTTGAGCACTGAATAGAAATCCCCCGGAGCTTTCTTTTACGTATACTGGAAAGGAATAGGGATTTTTGAGGCTGTAGATTTCCCCAAAGACTAGTATAATACTAAATCCAAGTCCAAGTTTAGGCTCTCAGTTCACGTGAACATTACCCATGTGTGACACATACCTGCCTCATCCATTTACCATGCATTTTATGGCTGTTCTCATTACAGACTGCCTGGGCTCTCACTTCACCTGGTTACAGTCCATCTTCACTAACTTCCCTGCCCTGCTCAGCTTTGTGAACAAAATGAAGTGTGTGACTGGGTTTTGTCCCAGGGATTTTGAAGACTATGGTTGCTCTTGCCGGTTTGAGATGGAAGGACTCCCTGTGGATGAAGCTGATGAGTAAGTCTTATCCATTATCTGTCCTCTCCTGTCCTGACTGGCTGTCTGTGCCCTCATGCTCTGATGACATGAAGCATAATACTTGCCTAAAGGATTTAAGGTCAGTTTAAAAAAATAGAAGATTTATTCAGAGGGTAAGTCCCACACTATCTGGCTCAGTTTAATCTAGTCATCACTCACTTACTTACAACTTAAATATCTTACATGACCTACAGACGATAGCTCTGGTTTATCAATCAGCTCTGTCCCATGTTATTCTTACCTGCTGGTGAGCATTATGTTTTTGCTGTGCCAACAGCCCATACCAGTGGCCTTATAGCATGACCTGGAAACAGATAAAGTTGGGGTGGTCATAATCTATAGCATGTGATGATCCACTTGCTTCTTTTTTCTCATAGCTTGGAGTCTCTCTTCATTTCCCTACACTTGGATGTGCAGGAATACTCATGTCCTACAGATAAAAGCAGAGTTCCCCCACCTCCATTTAATTTCACTAGTGCAACTCTGGTGGCACAACTGGTTTTAACTGGTTGCAAAGAGTGGCCAATAATCCAATAGAAGTAGTAAACACTATACCCATCATCTAGACATATCTTACCTGGGGAATTGTGTCTCACCTTTAAAATGATGCCAAAAACTGGAGGGCCTGTTAATAAGGTGAGTAGGAAAGCATTAATCTGAGCAGTTTAGTGGGTTTACAGTCTTACCAAACTGTTGGTACTGGGAGCTGTGTAATAAACCAGCAATGTAAGCTCATAGTGGACTATAATGAAAATGTTGGCATCTGAGGGGGATTTAAGTAGCAGCAACATCAGGTTACAGCTAAGAATGACTTCAAGTCATAACTGGATACCTGTGTACAAGAGGTTGTAAGATGCTGGAGCACCCCAGGCACAGAGAATAACAATGTAGCTCAAAGGCTCTTCCCAATACCATGCACCTGGAACAAAACCATCCAAATGCCACTCTGCTGTGGAAGGATACTGCCCCAGACCCTGACTGGGCTAGTGAGAAAGAATCTCAAGCCTTTACAATCAAATGGCTGTTCACTTATGCCAGCAGGAGGTGTGAAAAGAAATTCAAAGAGAACCAAGATCCATCCATGCCTAACTAGAAAAAATGTTTTTCCAACAATATAATGGAATGTATTCATTCCCTGAGTGAAGACAACAATGGCTTAGAAAAGACTAATGCCTATAGCTAGATGGAAATTAATCCATCCGCTTTCCATTGCGGGATGGCTGGATCTAACTCTGCTACTGGAAAAAAGCCATGGGAGCTCTTATGAAAGGCTTTCTGAACAATCATGATGACATGCTGAAAGGAGAGCTGAGTCAGGTCAATGGATTGATAGCCAAAGAGCTGAGCACCTGGGCTTTCACTTCACTCAGCTCCATTTTAATGCAAAGCAGCATAAACAGAGAAACAGCAGAACAAACTATTAACAGATCTGTCCTGAGAAATGTCCAGAGTCCCTTTTTGTTTACAGATTGGTTTGCAGTCCTGTGGTGAGTTTTCCTTAGCAACATGGAAACTCGCCTGCAGTTTGCAGTAAATGGAGACTTATTGCTGTTTTGCCACTGACACAGATATGCCCCTGGTTCAAACGGGTGGCTGCTATGTGGTGTTCTCAGACACAGTTCCCACAGTGCTGCAATTTTTTCAGTAATTTTATTTCTTAGAAACTGGTTTTGCAAACCCTGGGTTTTGCCACTGCCATTTCTGTTCCATAAAAGAAGGCTGAGCATTGCACTGTAGGTTTTTAAGGCACTGGAAAATGTTTGTGCCCATAAACCCAACCTTTTCCCATTTCCCAGAGCAGCTAATTGTAGTATCTAAATTAAGACCATAATCTGCCTCCATATTCCCTGGGGAAAGGGAAGCATGCCCAGAGGAAAATCCATCTCTTACAAAGGGAAGTGTGCTGGTTTTGGTAAGTAAATTTTCCAATTAACTTGCCTTAAGTGGTGATGTAATTGCGATGCTCTAAACAAAGAAGAACTGCAGGGAGCTTGTATTAGACTAATTATGCAGTTAGAGGAGCTTTCAGGCGCTGATACCTCACTAGACTTTAGGCAGAGACAGGAGTGGGTTGTGGAACATTTCATCAGCTGTATGTTTAAAACCCTGTTCCTGATGGAGTTTACAAACTTCAGCCTCACCTCTGAGGCAAAGCACAGTAGCATCTGTGGTGTGGAGGAGCCATCAGGGCCTCTCTGCTGAATACTATTTGCCCTCACCTTAGTTCAGTACATTCCTGTCATCTCCTAGACCAGATTAAAACCATTAACAGGCAGCCGAGACACTGGAATACAAGAAACTGGGCTTGGAAACTTCATCAGCTGTGATAACGCTGTTCATGAGCTCTGATCTGCTGCTGGCAACCTGAGCAAACATCATCACTGATGTCTTTCACCAAGTCAAAAGTTTAGTTGCTGTTAGACCTTGGACAGGTTCCCTGGTTGTGAGGACATATTAAATATTTTAATAACTATTTACTGATATAGTAAGCGATTAAATATTAAATGTTTCCTAAATATAGGAAGTGAGAAAGTGAATTCAAAGCCTAGAAGGGAACCTACGAGGGGCAGGTGTTCGCTCGCTGCTCTGATCAGTGCAGGAGAGCTCATGTCCACCAGGGTGTTCAGTGTGTATGCAGGGCTGTGGGTGAGGTGTAATAACATGTTCACTGTGTCTTTAACAAAAATCCCACATGAGCTTAATTAAAGTTAACTGCTTACATCATGATCGCAAGTTCCTGGCAGCGATGCCGGTTTTGAGTGTTAATGTTGTCTTTACATTCAGCATGGCCAAGACCAACGGCAATTCAACAACAGATCCGTGTTCTGAGTCCATTTCTCTGAAATGAGGACATTTCAGTCTAAATCTAACAGCAAGCCCCTGCTTAATTTAAGTCACAACCTTATATGGGGTAAATGGTGACTGAGCGTTCTACTGGTGCTTCATTTACAGCTGACATCCATGCACACAGATGTTTCTATACTATAGATGTCTCGTCTGCTTGAAAACAGCTGAAGAGAGGATTGATGAAGAGATGCTTGTTTTAGTTGACTTTTCACAGCTATTCACAGCTAAAGTGGTCATGAAGGCATTTGGGGTTTGTGTGACAGCGGTGATGTAGGAAAATGCAAGGTTTCTAACTGCCTTTGTCGCGTGGTGGTTTGAGAAATCTGCTTTACTCCAGTGTGAGAAAAATACGTCGTGGCTCCTTCAGTGGTTAAATGGTACATTTAAATTCTGATAGTCGCACAGAAGAGAAAGTACAAGAAACAGAGGATAACACTGCATGTATGTACTTAGTGTCAAAGAGACACAGGGATTCACAAGGCGTTAACACTCCATGAGTGCCTGGTTCTGCGTAGTTTTCCAAATCTGCAGTGAGAAAGGTTTTGGCAGGGCTGGAGCCAAGACTTCTAGAGCTGAGCTGTAAGAACTCAAGTACTGCAGAAGGAGAGAAACGTGAGTGTGGTCTCCCACAGCATGCAGACCTGCTCCTGCCACTGAGTTTTGCATCCAGCTGTACTTATCTTACTGGACTGACTCAGGGAAAAGCAATACTCAGTCTTTCTTGTGTCCAGGGCCCAGACTGAGGACCTCTTTTTCCCTTTTGGCATCTTTTGCATTCTTGTGTAAGAGTGACATTGCAAACTAAGTTGTCTGAACTTTGTGTTATTTCATTTTTTAAGATGCTGTTTCCAGCACCGCAAATGCTATGACGAAGCAATGGAGATAGAGTGCACATGGGATCCATCAAAGATTTCAACAGACATCAGCTGTTCTACTGAAAACTTGACCTGTGGTAGGACTAACCTGTTGCAAGAGTGTAATTTCTCACCATGACTGAGAAATTAGTTCTGGTTTATCTAATAAAAAGTCATATAAATTAAGCAGAAACCAGCTCCGCCTGTGGGTTTTTAAGAGCTTAAGTCTTCTGCTCAGAGTGAATGGAAATAGGAATACACAGAGGCATCAGAGTCCAACTAGGCAGAAAAATTGTAGTCCAATAGCTAAAAACTTGCCAGGGCTTCTATTATTAGGAGGAGCCTATTCTTATTACAGGCAGCCTCTGCCTGAGGTTTCCCTGGCTTTGCAGGACCGCTAAGCATTGCTTGAGATATCTCCACACAACAGAAATGCAGCATATACTGGGGAAAGACCTGAAAACCGTTCCTTTCTGAAGCTTCAAGGCCTGATTTTTCTATGCTTTGAGAGATCAAGTTCTTTGTTCACAGGGTCATGTCGACTCCTGGGATACAACAGTATCACCAACGAGAGCAGAGACCGTGCCGTTATAATAGAAGCTGCTCCATGCAATACTAATACTCTGGTTAGCGTAGAGTGGGGCTCTTTAATGCCTAATCAATTTTAATATAATTTTTCAGCAAGGATTGACTCTTAGAAAAGACTATACGCTAGACCATGATTCGAGGATACCAGCAAAAAGGAGCAGAATCCCCAAACCAATATCCTTACAGCTTGTCTAAACAACAATATCTGATCCATTTTCCTTTTCCTGTTTGAAAATAAAACTATTTTTGCTATTTAGTACAACCTGTAAAGGTCCAAGTGCATTTAAACATGAATAGTGCTTTTTTAGCACTATTTAATAATCAGAAAACATTTTGTTCAAACTAAATTAAAAAGGAAAAAAAAAAAAGAATAATCCTCATCACAACTGTGAAATGTAAGTGTGACAGCTCTGAAAGGTCAATGGGTTTTTTTTGAAACCCTGAAAGGTAGAAGGTTTTGAAGTGGGAAAATAGTACTTCCTGGGAAACAGTTTCATATCCTTTATAAGGACAAAATTACCCATCTTAGATGAAAGGCTTCCCCTGTGGACTATGACTTCTTCAGGTTAGGAGGAATATTTTAATGAAATCTGTGAAATATAAAACTTGGCATGAGTTAATTTTTCCATGGAAAAACTAGAGGGAGCAAAGCACTGCTCTGTAGTCCCCGCTACTCTGCAGAATGAACCGGCAGAGGCAAGAAGTCCATCGCCAGCCCTGCCAGGTTCCACTGGATGGTGTTTGAAAACAAACTGTGTTGGACTATGAAACTTGACTGTGTTTGATGTGCAGAAGCACAGTGTAAATCGGTTTGCACTAATGAATATGGACACAAACCTTACAGGAAAGAAAAAGCAAGAGGTGGAAAAAATATTTCAACAGCACCTTGTTCGGATTTTTATTTTGTTTCCAGAGTCCGGGGATCCCTGTGAACAGCTTCTCTGCAACTGCGACAAAGATGCCATTGAATGCTTTGTGAATGCACATATTAACTCTTCCCTGAACGGGCTGGACGTCTCCTTCTGTCCGTCTCTGGTTACAGGTATTAAGGATCAGATCTACTGCCTTCTCCTGCCAGTTTCTCTGCTGGCATCAAATTTGATCCAACAGGAATGAAGCAGTAGCCGGGTGCTTCCTTGCACTAAATCTGGCAGTCTGTCCTGTTCTCCATTTCATGTGTCCTTTCCATTTACTGCTACTCAAGTGAATACCAGGAGAGAAGAACAAGGTGGACTAATTGCCATCCTGGAGCGTGTCCAGGAGAGGTTACCGAGCTGACGAGGGAAATGGAGCACATGATGAAAGAGGAGGTGGCTCATGGGAGGTCTTTTTGCTCTTCTGAATACCAAGTGGGGGTGGAGAGATGGAGACTCTTCCTGGAGGTGCACAGGGACAGGACAAAAGGCAAAAGAGACAACTGCAACAAGGAAATTCCAGTTAGATATGAAGACATTTATTTTTCAGGAGGCTCCTGCCAACCCTGTGAGGTTCTTGCCAACCTGAATGAATAGGTGATAGTTGGGGTGATTAGTGACCCACTGGTCACTAGCAGGAATGCCAAAATAAAAATACTGCTAGCTCAAATCTCCCCTTAAATCATGCAAAAACTAGCTGGAAAGTCAAAAATAATAGACCCACTCTGCTCTGTTACTTAGTTTCCATCTTGGAAGGAAAACTAATCTCTAAAGATGAAGGGGATATTGATCTCCATTGTCATACACTGATCTGTGCTCTGTAGCTGAAATTACAGCCTGGTAAAACTGAATACCTGTCCTGTGGGAAGAGGATGGATTAAAAACTTAATTCATATGGATTGCAATCAAAGCACAGCAGGGGGAGAACCTTTGAACTCCCAGTCTGAGACAGATGTGAAAAAGCAGTGCTAGTTTTTCTAATCCATTTGCTCATATTCACACCCCCCAGTGCTAAGGACAGATATACACATCTGTATCATGCTCTGGATGCCCACATCCCCTTGTGAATAGGTCAAGGGGGAAGAGAACGCTACAGGAAAGTTTGCATCAAAGCCAGAAAATTGTTTCGTGTAAGCCAGTAATCCTTCACTGGGATCAGATGGCTCTCACATAAAGCATGGCAGTTCCAACACATTACAAAAAAAGGGGAAATTGTTAGGTGCTAACAGGAAAATCATGCTGGTTTTACCACTGCTGATAAAGATAGATTCAACTCTAGCTCACTGAATACCTCCGCTAATTTTAGACTCCTGATTATATTTCTTAATGGAAAAAAAAATTATATCCTTTGAATGACACAATTTATTGTTCACTCATGTCATTATCTTTCTGTGCAGCTGTTCTCTCTAGGTCAGGCTGTGGGGAAAAAAAATCTTACCTGACAGATTTCTAGGAAAAGGATTTTTGTAGATTCTCTATTATGAAGGAAAATGTGAATGAAATGGGGATATATTTGCTTAAACCTTTGCTTTAACAGGCATAAATTCAATAAACTCCTGATTTGTTGTACTATTCCAAGTAGACAGTAACAAAACTCCTTCTCACACTGTAGTCTGAGAAACCTCTCTCCTTTTCAGAAACCACTAGCAAAAGAGAGATGACAACACCTCACACAGAGGGTAGGTTCTTATCTCTGTAATTCCTTAACTGGAATATATTAAATCAAGATAAATTTATACTCAGAAAAATAACATGAGCATTTTGGAAGCTATGAATTCCTTTCTGAGAAGCAAAGCCAAGTTTTAGCAAGACATCAAAATATGAAAAGAAGAGAAAAAAAGCCTAATAAACTAAAGCACCATTTTTGTGACAAGCTTTTACGCAGGTGTTCAGGAAAATTTCAGCCAAATGACTCCTTTTTCTGAGAAGGAATTCAGAAAAGAACCCTGAATCTCATTTAGAAATACACTAAAAGCAACAAAAATACTTCTCAGATGGGTCCTTTTCTATTTGCACACACGTTTAATGCCCTGCTTCAGCAAGGTTTCCAGCTGAGTGCTTGGGTTTAAATATTTAAGTTTTCAGTTCAAATCTTCAATTCTTGTCTTCATATCATCACTGTATGCCACATATTTAAGTACCTGCCAAAATGGGAACTTAATGAATGCTGATTGATAGCCAATTTCTCTTGTTTAGGCTGAAACTCTTTATGAGAGAGACTGAGGGATTCTTTTTTTACTATACTGTATGTTGCTGAGTAGAATTTAGTATCAGGAGTGTATAAATATTAAGGCAGGATTTTAATATTGCTACCATAATTATCAATGATTTAGGTTTGTATTTGCTATATTTATATCACATAACAACTGTTAAAAGAGCACTGTCATAGTAATATTTAGAATTAAGTCCCACCCTGATGGCTCTGATCCTGTTATACCAAGTCCCTGTCTAATAGCATCCTAAGGCATGACTCCCTGGGGTAAGAATGCTTTTATTTTTGCAGAGATCCTTCATCATGGGACTGAGAAAACACAGCCTGCGACTGCATCCATGGAAGAAGGTTTGCAATGTACAGTGCAAGAAGCACTGTTCTCAAAAGCTGAATGAGTAAAATACAAGGATAAGCTGTTTGCTTTCTTTCTGCCCTTCTAAAAGGACTGGTATAAAAGCAGATACAATGTTTTGGTGTTCGATTTCAAGACTGAATGAGAAAGTGAAATTTTTCAATTTGCATTTGATGTGCTTAACCGGTGTTTACAGTAAATTTTCCAAGGGCTGAGAATGAGCACTCTACAACAAAAGCTGTTTTCACCCAAACAGACCTTTTTTTCCCTGGGAACAGAGGCTGCAGCAGGTGAGCTGTTTGGCAGAGACGGGCTGTGGGGGTGCCAACCGCTGGACCCAGAGCCAATTGCGTATTTGTTGTCTTTAAAGAGTTATTTAATCATACACCAACAAGCAGTGGCATGAGGAAAAGTTGAGCACAGTCTGTTGCAAATGAGCCAGCAGTCTGTTGGTTTATTTACTTGCAACGTAGAGATCCAGGTTGAAGTCCCTCTCACTCTGGTCCCTCTCGGGTGAGTTCCTAACCCACAAGGCCAAGTGGTTCTTCTGACAAACTTCATTTTTTCTGCTAAAATCAATAGCTACCTTTTTCAGGAAAGGATGCTTGCAAAAATCTTATTGCTGCAGGATGAAAAAACTATTCTCTTCCTACCGGCATGGTGTGCACCACAACATACGAGCCTGTGGAGAGGTCACCCAAAGCCCTGGGAGGCTGTTGGGGGGCACACCTAGTAAGTGAGGGCTGACTCATACAGTAGTGAAGTATAGAAGGAGAGGAGACCAGTCTTAGGCCATCCACTGCCTGATTTAGTTGACGCACTGTTGTAACGTGGCCCCATCACCAGCAAAGCCATGTACAGAGACCCCGTCACGTACAGAGACCCCGTACCCCCCAAGCACACAGGCAGTGTGCACTGGATGGGTGCACCAAGCCACTGTTCAACACAGGGAAACTGAGGAGTTATTTTGTGGGAGTGGGGAGAGGTGGAAAGTTGCCCTTCTTGAGAACTTAAGAAGCTGGTTTCAATCTGTAGAGTGCTCTTCTGTGTTTCTCAAAGCAAGTCATTGCCCTAAGTGAGAACCTGGAATAAGGAAAAACCATATGGAAAACCTTTTCTTCTTTCTTTTAATTTTTTTTTTTATTTTTTTTTTTTAGAAAAAATGTTTCAGACTCTAACAGGGTTTTTATTTTAGTTTTAAAAAAGTGCCTCATACATAGGGGCACCTATCTGAAAAGGCTTTATGCCAAGTTTAAGTGCTGGTTGTTCCTTCACACCTCTCCTGTATTATCAAGGTTGGTTTTTACCAGAAATTTCTTCTCACCTGAAAAGAGCTCCAGTCTCAGTTCATGTTTTTCTAACTGCTTCTGGGAGGCTTGGTAAAAGAAAACTGTGAACTCCGGAAGGAGTGAGTGCACCTGTATTTGCACAACTGTAGCAATTTTTTACTTCCCAAAAAAATGATTACTTGTGCTCTCTAAAGAGGTATTGTTTGTCCTAAGGCTCAAAATATTGCCAAGGGATAAAAACCTGTACTAGGAATTTTAGAAAGCTGAAAATGTATCACAGATAACTTATCTAGTCAGACTTCCAAGGAACTATTTGGAGAAGCCCTTACCATTTAACTAGCTGTCTCCCCTTTGAAGTCCACAGGAGCTTCACCACTGACAACTGCGTGAACAGCATTAAGCTGTTAACTGCATTAAGCTAAGTACTGCTCAGAACCTTGTTCAAGGCAAAGACATCCTTCCTCACACCACAACATCCTAACAGACAAAAAGATGCAGAGTTTATAATTTACCAAAATGTAGCTGATGATGAATGAAAAATGTTTGTAAATCAATTAGAGGCTAGGGAAGTGTTTGGGCTTGTAGCTGCCCGTCCGCACTTGACTTTTAAAGCAGGTAGACACGAGGTGTTCACGAGGAGTGTGGCATCCTTCTGTGCACAACGCTGAGACTTTAGATCTAATTCTCTTTAGTGTATTTGTCTGGCAAATGTATGTAATATCGAATTTGCCACTTCAGTCATACTTATGCTGCTTCTTTGTTAGTGTAAAGCACATTATTTGAGCACAGAATGAGATTATTTTATTGGTATCACTTTCTCTACAACAATCAATGCACTGCAGAGAAAAATAGGCAAATCTCTATACATGAAATGCGTGGGTCTTTCTGCTTTGCTGAAAAAGCTGTTCTCAGCAGCTGACGTCTCCTAAGAGTCTGTGCTGGCAACTTGTCTTCTGAGTTTTCATTTTCTGTCTTCAACAGTGATTTCTTTTGAGCCCAGTGAGACGGTAATGGGGACTTCCAGAGCTGGAGGTAAGGGTCTGATTATACTTCTGTTGATGAATCAGTCACTCCTGACTCCAGGTGAAAACAGATTTTGGGTTAAGAAGCTCTATGGTGTCACAGGCAAAAACCTGCAGCTTGGGATTTCTGGATTATACCTCTAGTTCTGCTGAGTTGCACATCCCTGAGCAAACCACTTCATATCTCTTAATTACCTTTTCCTAAAACAAGACTTATAACGATGTCCGGTTAAGCTTTGTGTTTTCAGTAGAAGTCACTCCAGACATGCACTGCAGAAATAGAGCAGGTCGGTCACCACCACGATGCCTCTGCTTTTTGTACAGTTACCACAAGGGACCACAGAGGTACAGCTCCTGCTCCCTCCGTCTCCTCAATACAAGGTCAGTGACTTTCAGTTTTCCTTTTCCTTTGGCTGACAGAGCAATACTTCCTCCAAAAGCATCACAGTTAAAATTCCATGCATGGTGACGACAGGGCTGCTAGAAAATCAAATTTAGATCAGGGTCAGATAACAGACAGACAATAAAACCAGACTGAGAAGTGTTTGCTGCCTGTTGCCCCCAGCCATTCATTCACACTCCTCAGACAAGTATTTGT
This sequence comes from Rhynochetos jubatus, assembly GCA_027574665.1. Classification (NCBI taxonomy): domain Eukaryota; kingdom Metazoa; phylum Chordata; class Aves; order Eurypygiformes; family Rhynochetidae; genus Rhynochetos; species Rhynochetos jubatus. The sequence goes on along the minus strand of CM050648.1, from coordinate 10,129,140 downwards.
GAAAAATTCTTCTTATAAGGGTTCATTTTGATTTTGCCTCCTCCTTTATTATATGGAATTTAATGGAATTCTTTCCCAGTCTAAAAGCCGCTTCAGCTTCTGCAGTTGTTTTTACTGTGAGCACAGGCACACCAGTAGCTACAGCTAGAAGTGGGGAACCTTGGTAGACTTGGAAGTTTTCAGTGGCCCTTTTTTTTATAGAAAGGATTGTTCAGGCAGACTGAACTATCCAGAAACATGCCAAAGAACAGTGAACCCGGAGAGCAGAAAGTAGCATTTTTTGCCTCTGGTTCTACTGGAGCATGTCTACCTCCCCAGTACAGAAATATGGCATTGCTGTACAGAGCACTGGTCAAAATGTTCTCCTCCATTAACTTGAGACTACCAGAAAACCTGCCGTGTTGTGTTGGAGGTCTGCGTGGCTGCTGGAAGATGGTTTGCAATATCTATTCTTATCTAAGTGCAGAATTTCCCAAACTCCAGTTTTACTTTCTGCATCTAGCAGGAATCGCTTACATTTTAACACATCGCTGTCAAACAAAGCGGCATAAAATGTGCACCTTGCTAGCTGTTAAAAATGGTGTGTTGCTGTTGCTCCCTTTCTGCAGCCTTTCACGGCTTTCCTTTAGTTCTTTGCAGTACTTTCATTTTTTTTAATGTATTCTCTTATCCTATGACAGGTTATTTCCAATTCATACTAAAAACAGAACCTCAGAGAAACTAATCTAATGAACTTGAGTTTAATCCAATTAATAAGTTCAGCCAAGGAGTTTAAAAGGAAAGGGTTTAAAAATGTGGAAACACATTCACTAGTATTTTGAAAGTATTTTGTTTGCGAAATGTCACATTTTTCATATTGACATTTAGAAAAAATGAAACCATTTCATTTCCATTTGATAACAATATTTTCATTATCAAATTAGATTATATAAAAAGTGAAAGCAAAAAAAAAAAAAAGGAAGAAAAACAAATGTTAAGTAATCCCCAAATTAAATCAAGCATTCCTGGTCAAAAATAAAGCTTCAGATTATCTAAAAATAAATACCAATTTAATCTTCAGGATAAAGAATCCCCTTAAAATTGTGTTTCTATTAATCCTCAACTTATTTTCTCCTTGATAATTTGCTTGTGGTTGCAATGAAGCAAAGCCTTTGGTTGCCCAGCTCTGCATCAGTCAAGTTGTTTCCTACCTGCCCTAATGCTGTCATCAGTTTTGGTACCCTCATATAAATGGACACTTTTATTGGAGCAATTTCCTCAGAAAATGACATCTCACCTGCATTTCATCTCTCAGCACGGCTGACTAATCAGCAACCCATATGAGTTTCAGCAACTGGCACAGCTTTTTACCTCAGTATGCAACTTATGAAATTAAAAAACATAAAAAAAACCCCACAAAACAAAACAAAAAACCCCAGAACAGTAGTTATACTGGTCGTGTTTAACCAGCAACCTGTATTCTGAAAGGCAAGAAGCGAGAAGAAATGACCAGTGTGGGTACCCTTTGCTTTTCCAATCTTGGTTTTCAAATGGTTCTCTATGACCCTCAGCTCACACGAGTTCTGCCTGAGGACATTACTCTGACCTCCTATCTAAAATGAAAATCTTGCTGTTTATGGCTCCATGTCTTCTTCCATTTTCCTCTTTCTGCTTATTCAGAAAAGGATGGGTTTATGGAAGCTGTGGTCCCAGCGGAAGAGATAACCACCTCCCCAACCTCATTCCCAGGAGATATTGACTCAATGCAAGTCAAAATTGTCCCCACACAGAAGATTCCTGCTGGCACATCTACAAGGACAAAAGAAAAAGGTGAGTAAAAACAGAATTACACCTGTTCTAATTTACAGCACTCCCTTATTCCTGTTCCCAGCTATCTGAGGGTTCAGCATTTGTCATGGACATGTAGAATAACACTATTTTCTTCCTAAATCTGTGTAGATCACATAGAACACACGGGTGCACAACACTGACCGCACTGGAAAGGGCAGTTCACTGTCAAACGCTGACCAGGAAAGCTTAACCAACCACTAATGATCAGTCTTCCAGCTATGAATGTAACAAAAGTTAGCTGACAGCCAATTATGCTTCAGAACATGCATTTTTGGACACATTACTGAAAGAAGAGTTTACCTTGCAAGTCTAATCTATGTGTATGTCGTCTCCAGAGCCAAGCCCTGCAAGGGGTGGCCAGAGCACAGCTTCCTCTGGAATAGTTCTGGAACAGGGGCTGCCAGACACAGGACCCTACGAAACTGCCGGAAAAGGTAAATGAAGGGTTTTTTCCTGATTGCATCTAATGAAATATTCAGCTACCTCTGTATTAAAAGGTAGGTGTAGATTACGTATAAAACTATACATTACGTATAAAATTATAGTTATTCTAAACCAGTTAGACAAGCACATACGTATTGGTATTTGTAAGAACAGGAGATGCAGTCATCTCCGAAACTTCCAACAGTTTAAGCTCTTCCACCAATGTGCTATCATTCACACTTACAAAAACTATGATCAGGGTGTGAGTACATTTTTCATACGGCACAAGATCTAAGATGAGCTTAGTGAATGCTTCCCCGTGCTTTTGTTTTTAGGCTTAATTTAGTCACATCTTTTACTTACTTTATTTCACAAACAGCAGAAGCAATAATAGCAACTGCTCCTCACTCTGACCTCTTGCCAAAGCCTTTTTCTCACCATTGCTGATTCTGTTCCAGTTCCTGCCCAGAGTTCACAGAGATCCCGAGACCTTTCAGACCTGTCACTGCTGCAAACCCTCACTCACAGACCCTCCCATCCATCATGTTAGGCTTGCCAATGGAGAGAAGTGATGCCAGGGCTGTAGTAAGGCAGACATGAAGAATCAACCCAGCCTTCCATCAGACTGGAAAGTTTGATAGGATATATCAGCTTGTACAGAGTGTACAACAGTGCACGAAGCTGGGGCTCGTTCCTGGTGAATTATCATGACTGAGCAAACACCCAAGCAGGCACACAGGCAGAATTTCCTACTGGGGTAAGTAATCCAGGGCTGTCCCTGGAAGAAGCAGGGAGGGTCAGTCTACAACTGCAGAAGAGAAGATGGGATTATGCATGGGAGCAAGAAGGATGCACAGGGAACAGCAGCCCACCCTCTCTCTTCCCTAATGCAGCCACCAGCCCCTTCTAGTCCTTTCCCTGGCAAAGTCCCTCTACATTGTTTTCCCAGACATGGAATACACTCTTCTCTCAAACCTTAGGGATAATTCCCAATATAGGGAAGGTGTTTTAAGATGTGGTTTTAGTTGTCTTTTACTCTGTTTTGATTGGTGATAAGTTTTTTCCCCAAGTCAGTCTCTTTTGCCTGTGATCAGTAACTGCTGAGTGATCTCTTCCTGTCCTTACCTCAATCCACAGGCTCTTTGTTGTATTTTCTCTCCCCTGTCCAGCTGACGAGTGGGAGTGATAGAGTGAATTGGTGGGCACCTGCCTTTCCCTTCTTAAACATGCTATCACAACCCACCAAGCTTTATCAGGACAATTTTTGTAAACACAGCACGAAGGAATCATGCCCATCCTAGTCCTGGTACACCTTTAATGCTAGGTGGAAGGTATTTCAAATGAAATAAAAAAGCGTGTTTCCTCCAGCATAACACAGTCATTGCCCAGCTACCACTGTGCCAGCACAAGAGGTCAGGATTCTTTTCTGAAGTAGCCAAGACCGAATACTCTGAATAAGCTACTGAATAGTCAGCTTGTTTTGAATATTTTAGAAGACAAAAATTAACTATGAAGGATTACGAAGGACTGCAAAGTACTCTCATTGCAATACAATTTGACTTCTAATTCTTTATAGGGATTCCTTCTCCCCTTGAAATATTTTCCCCCCACTTCTGTAGTCTTGCTCAGTGGTATTCCAAGAGTCATAGTTCATGGACTGGAGCAATGACTTAGAAATAGTAAAATGTTCTCTTTAGACATTTCTGATAGCTCTGAAAATACTTCTATCATCACAAGAGAGCCCACAGCCAGAGAAAACATAATGTGTCAAATAACATTCTTTTGCTTTATAGTATGTGAGCGATTAACATTTCTGCAAGAGAGAGGAAATGGAAGAGTGAAGAGGGAGCTGCCCCAGCTAGGAGAAATGCTGTTCTGTTTAACTGAGCGATGCCCAGAGGAATTTGAGTCTTACGGTTGCTACTGTGGCCAAGAAGGAAGAGGTTATCCTACTGATGCACTGGACAGGTGTGGGCTCTTCTATGACCTGGCATTAACTAGGGGTATTATTGGGGTGCCTATGGAAGAACAAAGAGCAGTATACCCTCTGTTGGGGCTTGTATAGCTACGTATCAGGAGTTCGACCACATTGGGGAAAAAAAAAGTACCCTCTTAAATACATAAAACATAAAATGTCGCTAAGACACATTCTATGATTGCATCAATGTTTTGGAGAGGACTTACTAACTCAAAATAGGAAAGGAGAATGATGGGAGGTAAGTAGAGTAGAAGGAAAACTACAGCGAAAGAGATGAGGATGAGGGTGGCTTGGCTAAGAGATGGTTTGGAAAGCAATTTATGAATGGAGAGTTAACATACATCTGCGCTGCACCGTCCTTCAGAAGAGAGCACAGCTGGAGAGACCTGCCGCAGCCAACCCTCTGCTCTCGTGGTACAACTGACAAAGCGCAGTAATTTTAAAGTAATGAAGAGAATTCAAGCAAAGTAGTGCTGCATTTACAACTAAAATTCTCTCCCTGTGTGGAAGTCCCTAAGCTGGGACCACGTCAGGTCTAAGTATAGCACTTAGTGTACCTCACACACAGGCTTTGCCTACACTTGCTCACAAATAACACTGCCTACGGATGACCAGGCAGACTACATGAAGGCTAGTCAAGGCTCTGGCTATCATGAAGCAGTTTTCAGATTTACAGCCAACAATATTTAAACACTTGAAGACACTTCTGATAGAGCACTATGTCACAGTTACAACTGTAATTATGTGTCTAAAATTAAAACAAAAAACAACAGCACTGTTAAGCAAATGACACTGAAATAAGTAGGACGGGAGTTGTGAAAGTAGAAACAGGTATAGGAGGAGAGTAGGAAGAGGTTTGGTGGGGTTTTTTTATTTCCTTATGAAAAGATTTTTCCATTATAGGAAAAATGAATGTCTCAGTATTAATGGGCATTGAAAATAAACAGATAAAATAATCATGAGTAGTCTGTGATGCTGGAAGAGTAAGTATCTTTCAATTAACACCTACTGTTTATTTTAGGTGCTGCTTCTCCCATCACTGTTGCATAGAACAAGTTAAGAAATTTGGATGTCATGCAGAAAGAAGTTCAAGATCTGAAGTTTTATGTTTTGATCATAAGCCAAAATGTAAGTTCTAGATAGAGGAAATTTCTTAAGTCCCGATGACAGTGTATCAGGACTGAATGCCACCATGCCTGTGAGAGCTGCTAGGGTATGGAAACAGAAAAATGTGGCTCACAAAACATGAGCAATGCTTAACCATAAAACCGAGCTTTTTTCCTAGTTGAGATAAAGGTTATTACACCACTGTGTGTGATCTGACCAGGTCAGGTTGAGAAAATCACATTTAGATATTTTATGACTGGAGACAGAAGTCAGTTGTTGGTGTCTTTACATTCACAAATTCAACTAAGGCCAGTCAGACCTTCAGCTGCCCAGCACCTTGGTGTCAGACTCGTATTTAGAAGATTAAAGGTGAATTGGGAGACTAAAATTCAAGGCTGATTTGAATATTTTATTTTCCAAAGCTCACTACCCATGGCAAATTACACATTGACTAATTGTAACTGCTTTCAAACGTTAACTCTGAAAACTCTTTTTAAGGTATCGGTTGGAGCATGTGTGAGAAACTACTATGTGCTTGCGATCAGACAGCAGCTGAGTGCATGGCTTCTGCCTTCTTCAATGAAAGCCTTAAGTTTCCACACAGGCAAGAGTGCCAAGAGGAGAAAGTCTTATGTCAAAGAGCCCCCTACGAAAGGCCTTCAGTCAGCACAGGAATAGGCACCGGGATTTCCAGCTCCGAGGAGAGCAGTGAGGAGGAAGGTCCCCTGCGGAGCGTATTAAGCAGAGCAAAGAGAGAGACACACCATCGCATTGGAAACTCCAAAACGGTGCAACACGAAGGCGAATAACCAACACCCACCACGTGTTCAGACACAGCACGGAGACTTTCAGAGTGGGCATCACGTTCCTTACGCTTTCCTATCACTCTACGCGCTGCCTTACACTTTCCAGCACACAAATGATGTAATCATAGACTAGGTACTAAATGTGTAACTCCTTACTGTAGTGAAGCCAGCACTATGGACCATCTATTTAGCTCAGATACTACCTTAAATAATTATCTGACAGTATTCTGTATAATTTCATTTGATTTCTATGTAAAAACAGTTCTGATCAAAGACTGACTTTCGTTAACTGTGTAGTTGGTTCAGACTGGATTTTGCTGACACTGGCTAAGAATTTCAGGATTTTAATTAAACCAATCTGCAACTACTCCAACTCCTTTTTGCAGACATTCCTCCTTTATTGAGCTTAGCACAAAACACTCCAAAGAAAGGCTAAGGTAAATACATGAAAATGAGTTCCTTCTTTCCTTTCTCACCTAATAGCAATTTTCAACCCGCAGAGTTTCTCCTGGTCAATCAGATCATGACAGTAAAAGACACATTCCTTGCCCCAAAGCTCTGTACATGGTTATCTCCAGTTTTAAAAGATTTCAGGATGCTAAAGAGAATAAATTTAAAGGTTCTGCTTCCTGGAATCAGCTAAAATTAATGTACTCTGAAGTATTTAATGTAAAGCTGGAATAATGCTTTTTGCTTTTTACTGAACCTATGTTTGTTTACCTTTTATTTGAAATTCACCACCCATAAGGTTCACTAGTTATCAGACAACAGCTGTACAAAAGGATATGTACATCCTTTTACTTGATAAAGTACTAAGTTTGACCATGCTTTGATTATAGAATATTGCCACAAGAAATAAAATTACTAGAACAAGACTACTAACAAAAATGTTAAACGAGAAGAAACTTCTGCTAGGATCAACATCACTAGCAATCTTGCTATTTTGATATGAAAGATGCACATAAAGGTATAATGCTGAAATGACTTTTTCGTTAGATTTCAGTTGTATAGCACACAACGATGACAATATAGAGCTTAAGCCCAGAATGTCATTCGCCCAAAATGGCATATAACATTTCATTCAATGGGATTACTGATAATTCCATACTTTCGCTGAGCATGTATTTGCAAAATCAAAGCCATACTAAAGAGGTACTTCCTCTGTAAGCACACCTAATTGTAAGAATGAAGGTTTGACTTCTTGATCAAAAGCAATCACAGAATTTAAACTTGATTGCCCATTCATCTGTTGACCTGCCACAACTGACCTTGTGCTGTGTTTGCATCACTCAGGTTGACGGCTAGACTGGCGATTCCCACTCTCTTATTCAGTTGAATAATATTGGTGTTCCTTTGTTTTATTCTCTCCAACTGCTTCCTTGAACCCTAGGGTCATATTTCACCTCCTTGAATGTGTCTAGAGGAGGGCAACAAAGCTGGTGACAGGGCTGGAAGGCATGTCCTGTGAGGAGCAGCTGACGACTTTGGGCTTACCTAGTTTGGAGAAAAGGGGATTAAGGGGTGACCTCATTGCTCTCTACAGCTTGCTGAGGAGGGGAACTGGGAAGGGAAGTGCTCACCTCTTCTCCCTGGCATTCAGTGACAGGACATGCGGAAATGGTTCAAACCTGCATCAGTGGAGGTTCAGACTGGACATTAGGAAGAATTTCTTTACCGAGAAGGTGGTCAAACACTGGTTCCAGTGTTTGCAGTGCCCCAAGCCTGTCAAGAGTTTATCAGGCATTTGGACAATGCCCTTAACAACATGCTCTAACGTTGGTCATCCCTGAAGTGGTCAAGAGTTGGACTAGATGACTATTGTAGGTCCCTTCCCTGAAATTTCTATTCTATTCTATTCTATTCTATTCTATTCTAATTCCAAGGGCCCCAGGCTCATGTCTGTAAGAGTGTTCCAGTGTACCCAGCAAGTCATTGAGGAGCAGGCTGAGGGCCCTTGCCAGCCTGTCATAGAATCATAGAATGGTTTGGCTTGGAAGGGACCTTAAAGATCATCCAGTTCTAACCCCCCTGCCATGCGGGTTAAGTAAAATAAACACCTTCTACTAGACCAGGTTGCTCCAAGCCTCATCCAGCCTGGCCTTGAACACTTCCAGGGATGGGGCATCCACAGCTTCTCTGGGCAACCTGTTCCAGTGCCTCACCACTCTCTCTGTGAAGAACTTCTTCCTCATATCTAATCTAAATCTCCCCAAATAATATCCCATGGCTTGTCACAGGCAAGCCTGATATTAACCCAACTGTACCAACAGTTCCAAAGCCCTGAAGTCTCTTTTGGTTGCTCTTGGACTATGTGTTGCAGCTTCATCACCACCCACATCAAAGAGCAATAATGGGGAATAGTCCAAGGGCCATACCAGGATAGGAAGTTTTCCAGTGATGTCCTTAACCCCGACTCCAGGGAAGCAGCAGACTTCTGTAAGAGGAGGGTCCATCTGGCATATTGGACCCGCTGGTCCCCTCAGAAGGCAATCACTCACAGCTATCACCCATGATGCATCATGCCCTGTTTGCCTGCTCTGTTGGCAGAGCTCCTGGTTGCTCGTGCTCCGCTGGCTGCTTTTTTTATAGCTGTGGGGGTGGCCATGACCGCTCTGGCAACACCCAGGCCTTGTCAGCACCTCTCACGAGAGCTGCAGGCTCCTGGCAGGTCTCTGCTGCCCTGCACGTCCCTGACTCAGGAAATCCTCTGCGTACCAACATCTGCCGCACCGCGGCAAACCAGGCCAATTCTCTAAATTGGAAAGATGCGGATTTGGTGGGTGGACTGTTTGGTGACTAAGGAATGGGTTGCATGGTCACATCCTGAGGGTAGCAGTCAATGGCTCAATGCCCAGATGGAGATCAGTGGTGTCCCTCATGGCTCCATACTGGGACCAGGACTGTTTAATATCTTCATCAATGACACAGACAGTGGGATCGAGTGCACCCTCAGTAACTGTGCACATGACGCCAAGCTGAGTGGTGTGGCTGACATGCCTGAGGGATGGATGCCACCCAGGGGGACCTGCACAAGCTTGAGAAGTGGGCCCATGTGAGCCTCACACAGTTCAACAAGGCCAAGTGCAAGGTCCTGCACATGGGTTGGGGCAATCCCAAGCACAAGAAGAGACAGAGTGGAGAATGGAACGAGAGCAGCCCTGAGGAGAAGGACATGGGGGTACTGGTGGATGAGAAGCTGAACATGAGCCAGCAGTGTGCGCTAGCAGCCCAGAAAGCAACCTGGGCTGTATCAGGAGAAGCGTGGCCAGCAGGGAGGGGATTCTCCCCCTCTACTCTGTTCTCGTAAGACCCCACCTGGAGTCCAGCTCCAGGGCCCTCAGTCAGGAAAGACATGGAGCTGTCCTCCCCCAGAGGAGGGACAGAAAAACTATCAGAGGACTGGAGCACCTCTCCTGTGAAGAAAGGCTGAGAGAATTGGGCTTGTTCAGCCTGGAGAAGAGAAGGCTCCAGGGAGACATTATAGCACCTTCCAGTACCTGAAGGGGCCTACGAGAAAGCTGGGGGGAACTTTTTACAAGGGCCTGTAGTGACAGGACAAGGGGTAATGGGTTTAAACTAAAATAGAGTAAATTCAGAGTAACTAGAAGGAAGAAACATTTTACAATGAGGGTGGACACTGGAACACGTTTCTCAGAGATGTGGTGAATGTTCCATCCCTGGAAACACTCAAGGTCAGGTTGGCCTGGGCTCTGAGCAACCTGATTCAGCTGGAAATGTCCCTGCCAATGGCAGGGGGGTTGGACTAGGTGACCTTTAAAGGTCCCTTCCAACTCAAACAGTTCTGTGATGTACTAACATGTCTTCGGTCAAAAAGTGTCACTACAAACTTTCTAGCAATTCAGCTGAAAGGTTCTTCTCTATAATCTTGTTCTACAGGGTTGAATCTTTGCACAAAAGTATTCCTTACAGATCAATGACTGCATCCTAATGCTGGATCCAGAAATGCTACGCGTGTTCTTCCAGATCATGAAGCACTTAACTAAACTGCATCATTTATGTCCTTGTCCAAAGTGAACACTGTGAAAACAGCATGAGAAAATGCCAGGGAAAGTTCTTAGATATCCAGTTAATATTCTATAAACTCCTGGCTGGTGGTGTATTCCCTCTCTCTATTTTTCCTACATTAAAATTGCAAAGGAATAGAGTAGCACAGAAAAAAACCAAACAAACAAAAACCCACCCCAAATCGTAAACAGCCCCAAAAGGTATTTACCACATGAACCCCACTGCCTACAGTAGCCACACCATTAGCGCTAGTGAATATAAGAGAACCTAAAGGCTTTTTCTTTAAGGGATGGCGGAGAGGATAGCTAAGTGACAGGAGAAATTCTATCTGCAGACAAGATTTGAATTAACTTGCCCCCCGCCCCGGCATCATGCTGTATAGAAAAAGGGCATTTCAGTACTTAAGTAAAATGCTACAAATCTGCAAACTGCCCATTTCTGTCCAGTGCTGAGGATGAGATCTGCATTACACCAACATGTTTGCCTGTTTCAGAACTGGAACATTTATCAGCTTCTTATCACAGTGATGACAAACCATTTTATATTTCACAGCATTTATATAGAAAAACAATAATGAAAAGGTCATAGCTGAGCAGCTGAAATGGGAAAAACTGGCCTTTAAGCAAGTGAATTAAATGCATTGCTGCTTAATAACACACAAGCTCATTTCTCTGATTGATGATAGAAGTGCTCCTGCTCTGCGGCCTGCATTTAAAATACATGCTTCAGATAAAAAAAAAAAAATCCCTTTCTGCTAATTATTAGAAACTAGTATTACATTCATGGTTATGTAAATAACGTGTATATATTCACTCAGAGATAGGCTGAGTCTTCTGACTACAGAGATAGAGATGGATCAAGTAACAGGGGAATTACAGTATAAATAACCCATTATTCAGGCCATGTTTTGATTACTCTCTTTGGGTTTTTTTTCCAGTGTCTCTTATTTCAGGAAGCATCTAACACTGAAGTTGTTCCACAGATTAATTAGTACCATATGAATTGTGTTGATGAAGAGAAGTCCTAAATAATCTTGCTATGATTAGCTAAATTTATGCAGAAATCAGTGCTAAAATACTAGCAAAATGGTAAGCAGGACATTTACCACAGTTTTTTTCTTTTTTCTCTCCTTCTTGCAGCAGCTTTACACTCTATTTTTCAAAGATTTGGGTCATAGCTGGCCAAAACCTAGTTATTCCCACAGTGAAAAACTAATTACCAACCTGTAATCTAAAAAGATTTCCTACCTCATTAGACACTGATTTACTTATTTTAACTTCTTAAGCATTTTTTTTTCCTGGTACCTGATAATGTATTAATGATTTAGGAATATGATTTGATAAACAACTTGACATAATTCAGGAAGACACAAACTCTGAAAACCAGATGCAGGTGTACTGGTCATCTTGATCACAGTATCGTTAAACCTGTGAGCAACGCATGAGTCACGTCTTTCAAATAAAGGTAACACTGTGAAGAAGCAAAAACCTTCAAACTCCTCCAGTACCCACAAAACAGCTCTTAACAGGTCACCTTTGTTTTGTCTTATAATTGCAGCGGCTGCCACTGCTGTTCCTGCTTGGTTGGTCTCATATGATAGGGTGAGAGAATCTCTTACGATGTGGTTTGAAATAATCTCCCAAGTGTGGCTACTATTCTCTCCTGGAGTTGCCAAAATCCTATTCAGACAAACCTGAGCAACAAAAAAGGCTGATCACAACACATTTTAATAGCAGGTTCTGAGATCCATGATAAGGACAGAAAGACTACTCCTATTGCCTAAAATTTCCTAAATATACATGAAGTTTTAATGTCTGCAAAAATTAGGAACAGAGGAGCAAGGGAAAAAACAATGACAGTATAATCCTCTGTACATTAGGATATACCTCATATGAGCTAGAGAAGGTCCCAACTTCCTCAAAACAGAAAAGAATTGTTCTTCCTGCTTCTCTCCGTTTGTACTCTGAAACGCATTTAAATAAGCAAATTCTACCAAAAAAAGAGAGTAGCAAACAACAGTATAACGCTCAGCCCCATCAGACAGCACCACTGTTTGAAAAACTACCTGTGGCTGAACTGAATACAGATCTTCACGCACACCGACAACTTTATTCCTTGAAATTGGTACTACCAAACCCAATACATTCCTTAACCAGGGAGGCAGGCCTGAAAAGCACTGCTTATTCACCTTCCTGAAACTTGTTTGCCATTAAAAAATGATTTTTGTACTGTTGTGTTCTCAACTTTTGGCGGTCTTGGTAATACTAGTACTTTAATCATAAATAAAAGTAGTAGTTTAATAACGCTGTAATTCTATAACGTGCAAGATAAAAAAAAAAACGTAAAATAAGGTCTATTTTAAATGCAAAAATATGTCACTGACATTTCGCTTGTGAGCAATAAAAATTAACTGACACCTTACAAAAGATTAATTTTTATTTTTGGTGTATTTTATTGCTTAAATATAGATTGCACAGTGTGTCCTTATACTTACTGAAACTGGTTCATTACGTACAGTACAGAATAAATGACCATCAGAACAATGGACAAATTAGCCTTACTCTGATTTTGGACAACAGGCTATTTCTCTCTTTTGAAATTAAAAAGAATTTCATTTAATGACCCACTACCAAAAGCTGTAATTTTTCAAATTGACACAATGGGAAAGAGAACCCAAAGCAAAAGCTAGAATACATTTATACAGCTGGATATCCATTTATAAACACTGTGACAGTACTCAAGGTGTTGCAGGAACACAGGGCCAGTATGCATATAGAGCTTTTAAGTACTGCAACGTGCCTGAGAACATAAAGAAATAAGTGAAACAAAGCAGCTTCATACCGTACAACAGCATTCTTATTTCATTTGGTTTCATTCATTAGCTACGTAGTACAATAGCTACCAAAACAATACTTTTTAACAGTCATTCCCATCTCCCAGCTGGCTAGAAAAGCCAGAGTGAACCAATTATCAACTTACAGACTCCCTGAATTTCCAGGAAGAAATTAAGTATCATGTGAACAGAGAGTGATGCAAGCTCTTCATTACCTGCACAATACCTGCACAACACCTGCATTTCCCAAACAAAGCTCATTTGAACACCAAAAACGGAGAAACCTATCATTAGCATAAATGAAAAATACTTCATGAACAGAACAGAAAATGAAATGCTGAATCTAGTTCTTTTCACATGCAGCATTCATGCAACATAATTCCATCACAGAAACAATCCTGTATTTACAGCACAGTCTCCATACTGCAAGAGTGCAAACAGAAATACATTCTTTATTCCTTAGACTCTTTACTTTCTTTTTGTACAAAAGTGCACAGTGTTATTCTTAAAAAATGACAGAGTGGACAAGTGGTTTACATTGTAACCCTGGGTTCAATTTACTATTTAAAAAATTACACTCTTTATATAGGCCAAAAACCTATTACGTCTTACCTTAAAAAAACCCCAAAGTGAAAACTAAAAGCTAGAGTCCTATTTATGTGTAGACTGTGGTCTGATCAGGCTGATACGCTGCAGCAGTAAAAATCACAACGGAATGCTGTAGATAAGGGGCTGTTTCGTCATCCACTAACAGCTGTGATTGCACTGTTAAACTGAAAAGAAGGTCTCAATTACCTTTTGAGCTTTGTGAATGCTTTCTGAAAGTCTCAGCATGTTATCTCATAGGTTTAAGTAACTGATATTTCTCTGATGTTATGTCACATCAGGCTTTTAAAAGTAGTCCAGTGGAATACCAGTCTGCAGTTCAAAAAACTTAGTATCTGTTTCACAGTGGGTTTGCAAATGCTCAAAAGTCTGCAAATTAACTGGCCTGATAACCATACAGATCATGCAATTAATGCAATCGTAGATTAATTTAGGTTGGGATTTCTAACAGTCATCTGAACCAAGCTCCTGCTCAAAGCAGAGCTAACTGAGGTTAGAACACTTTGTCCATGGCATGACCACTGTTTATCTAAACTGCAGGCTAACTTAATGTCTTACATTTATTATAGATATTTGAGAACATTCATTCACGTTTATGCTGCTTCAGTCAGATTAAGGGACTTCAAACTTGCTACTCATGGCATCAATGAAAGCTGCTTTTTCTTTTTGCTTGCAGAATTTAATGAGTCATAAAGACAGCCTTGACAATTATCATCAAAAGCTCAGTGATTTACTCTATCAGTTTTTCTTTATCTGAATAGTATACTCAGATACATAAACCTATGAAAGTTACCACATTTTCCTTATTTCTAGAAAGGTTTGAGGAATGAAACAGAAACAAACACATAGATGCAACTCTGAAAATGCTTTTGCTTGAACACGTATGTATGAAATTCATCATCGTTTAATGGTTTCATTCAGTTTTCCTTCAATTTCTAAAATACCATTTAAAAGCTGTAATAAACTACAGAGAAATACCTCATAGAATATATTTATAATTTCTGCATTTATGATTTAAAATGCCCTCAGTTTATTTTCTGCTATACTAAATATATCTCTCACATATTTATACTAAAGCAGACAGTAGAATACTACTGCATTTTCAAAAGTACAGTTTGTAAACCATATACCTTAAGACATGAAAAATATTGCACAGTTCAGTGCTTCACGAGGAGATTTCTCCTCTCTTAGGCAAAGCAGTTAACTTTTAGCAAGAAACACAGGACATATACTGGGTGTATATATCTAAAAAGCATGGGAGGTGATGCATCAAAAAGATACTTAACAAGTGTCCATTAATTCATTTACTGTACTTGAACACATGTAAGGTATTGTTTTTTTCCTTATATTCCAAAATAAACAAGTGGACTAGCTATGACATCATGAAGAAAAGGGAGCCGAGGTAGTGCTCCGCTGCTTACATTTATCAAGATGAAGCAAGCCAAAAGCATTCTATTTAGATATATAATGGAGGTGGAGAGGAGAATGAAATAAACACACCAATAAACAAAACAAAGCAAAAAACTTTAACAAGTTCTTCCATTACAGTGCCTCAAACTAAGGGAATTTACAGAAATACAAGTTCCTAGAGTAACTGAAATATTCATCTATGTGGCAAGACAAGTTTTAAATCTGACTTTCACATGTACTCGAAGATGAAAATGAAGAAACATGACATGAAAAACCTAGCTTCAAACACATTACAGAAGAAAACAACTCAGGACAGTCTCGTGGGTTTGGCTAAAGTAATCTGGGTTTGGCTCATGTCCGTCATTATTTTGAAGTTAGATGAAATAAACAATAAAATTTGAAAACTCATCTTGTTCTTTCTATTGTACTCTACTCTAAATAATGTCCAGCAGACTTCAGAAGACACTTAATACACACAAAGATCTGGAAACTTCATCTCATAGACCGGAACAGATTGGTAATGAGCATGTCCAGCAGTAATGGTCATAGTTCCTGAGGGGCTGGGTGGAGGACTGTGTGAGAAGAACAATCAATATATGTAATTTGTTATTATATGGATTGCTTTCTTTTTTATAACTTTATACATTAACTTGAGGAGCAAGAGTAAACTTCAGCCACCCCACACCCCCCATTGATATTTTATCTTAATCTTGAAATTTTAATGAATTTATTATGTGTCAGGGTTTGCTTTGTACTCTGGTCTAAATCATCAATTTCACTAATGTTAAAGAATTAAGAAAATGCATTTGATTACTAACAAATGTTATCTATACTGCGCAACAGACACGCACAACTCCATAACAATGTCATGTACTACTCTGACTGTTCAGTATCTACTTTCTCAAACATACAACAATGGGAAATCAACAGCATTCTTCAATACCAGTGACATACACGGAAACAATGTAAGAATAAAGTATACAATCACATGGTTTCTGGATATTCTCCATTATCTAAATATTCAAAATAATAACAAGAAAATCAAAGTCACTGTTTTAGATAAGTCTACCCTTTTCCAATGTGCTGGTTTTGGCTGGGATAGAGTTAATTTTCGTCCCAGTAGCTAGCATCGGGCTGTGTTTTGGATTTGTGCTGGAAACAGTGCTGATAACACACGGATGTTTTCTTATTGCTGAGCAGTGCTTACACTGAGTCAAGGCCTTTTCTGCTCCTCACCCCATCCCACCAGCGAGTAGGCTGGGGGTGCACAAGAAGCTGGGAGGGGACACAGCCAGGACAGCTGACCCCAACCCACCACAGGGATATTCCATACCATATCATGTCATGCTCACTGTATAAAGCTGGGGGAAGAAGGAAGAGGGGTACATTTGGAGTGATGTTGTTTGTCTTCCCAAGTAACTGCTACGTGTGATGGAGCCCTGCTTTCCTGGAGATGGCTGAACACCTGCCTGCCCATGTGAACTGGTGAATGGATCCCTTGTTTTGCTTTGCTTGTGTGTGTCTTTTGCTTTACCTATTAAACCGCCTTTGTCTCACCCCATGGGCTTTCTCATTTTTATCCTTACAATTTTCGTCTCCATCCCACTGGGGTGGAGTGAGCAAGCAGCTGCATGGGGCTTAAATGCCTACCAGGGTTAAACCACAATATTCAGTTCAGTCAATTTTCTGCCTATCATACGAATGCCACAACTGCTTTATAACTCATGTTTCGTTCATCATATTCTTCTTGCACAAAGCCTTACCGAATGGTGAGTTCCAGTATCTGTGCAAGTCTATCATGAAGCAAGTTTGCCTAGGAAAAAAGATTAAGATTGAATTATTAACTACTATAAATGAAGCCAAGCTAAAATGAATGAGCCAGGCCATACTCAGTGTGTTCCACATCACCACATGGTAAATCTATAGTATTCCTTATCTCAATGTCTTTTATCACTACTGTGAAGATTCTAAGCCCTGAAGAGGCATGTGAGATTGAGTGAGCCTGTCTTGGGGTGCAAGGAATTATACGGCAGATTTTGCTGTTGCGGATAGTTTAACAAACCTGAAATACATTTAGTTATGCAAAATTCATAATGGGGTAAATACTGCTTCAGTTATCCCAGGTTGAAATACGAATGGACTGTGAATCTAGGTTTCAAAGAAGGTAAGGAAAACACTCAGATGAAGAGTGTATGAGATTTCCACTCCTTTTCAAATGCTCTGGGAACAATCAAAAGCACACATTAAATAACTGGAATTTCCCAACATTGATAATAGTGTGGACAATAGCTGAAGACAAAGAACTGAACACTTTAGAAGTAACAGCCAGCACACCTCCATTAATGCTTACACTAATATATTCCATGCTGTAAAACATTTTTCAGAAACTCACTTTGGTTTCACATTGTGCTGCGATTTCTTCAAATGGTGCTTTTTGGAACTTCTCAATCACAAGGCGCCTTTTTTCTTTTTCCTGTTCTTCAAGTCCATTGTTATCTTAAGAAAAAAGGCAAATGTAATCTTTGTGTATCAATATACGTGCACTGCAGAAGCAAAGCAGCACTGTATTTGAAGTGATGCAACCATACTCAAGCAAGTGGCCATCTGTCATTGATTCTAAAGTGAAATGCAGATATAATTTCAGGGAGCTGGTTTGAGGACCCCAGTTTTGGCCCTTTCTTACTAATGTGTTTTAATTAATGTCTAAATCCAGGCTTCCTTTTTCTTTATTGTATGGATCCAAGATTGTACTTCTCACTCACCGCACACAAGTTCAGCTTCAAGAAAAAGAAGGGAGTATCTTCCCTCCCAGTATCATGCAGACAGATGGGCAGAATTTTCTATTAGAATTTGGGAAAAGTGGGTTCAACCTCCATAGGCTGAGTGAACCTACGAGCAGCTCGAACTTTCCAGTATCTAACAAATGTAAGTACCTCAGTGATTAGACAAGTATAGAAAACTGTCAGATTGAATTACTGCTTAAAATGTCAGTGTCTTTTGTTTAAACCATTGATGTCTAATCCGTATTTTTGACAGGATTTTGGTGGATTGGAGAGCATTGATTAGGAATTACTTACAGTGATATGAAATAAGAAAACTGGATAATTCTGAGTCGTCGTATCTGAGTCGCTTGTTGGAAAAATATTCTTTTAAAAAAACTGAGTGTTTCTGAAGTCCACAATGTGTACCTTACAATCTATTTTCTGAATGCACTGAAGACCACAAGGTCTTAATACTTAAAAAATATTTAATAAATAACCACTCAATGGAACTTGAAAATCTCAAGGTATTTATAGCTTGGCCCACTAGGGCAAATTCAATAGATGAAAGGCATTTCCAGATGCTTCTCATGCAGTCACATTAGCTTCAGAAAATGAATTACTAAAATTATCAAGATATCAGATCAGAATTTCATAAATAAATAACTCAAGTTTTAAATAAATTTACTAGCGTAAGAGGAAAAAAAAATTAATATTTTAATTATGTTATTCTGGCAACACCTTTTTCTCTAGTGATTCCATAGTTGTCTATAACTATGCTGCATAAACACAACTGTATTAAGGCTTACCAATGGCTTTCTTCAAAGCTTCAAAGGTGATTTCTTCAGTATTATCAACCTAAACATGAAGAAACAAAACCCCTTAAACCTCACAGGTAACAAGCCTCCAAAAAATAAGAAATGTGATAAATACAGAAGAACAAAACGGCCACAGAACTCTTCTGCCTTACCAGATTCTAATAGCTTTATCTGGAGTTTCTATGACAGCTGACAGATGAATAATTCACATTTCTTACTCCCTGCAATTAGTGAGGAAATTTTTATCAAAGAAAACTTTCCAAATTCTGGTCAAGACACTCTCCAGCAACAATATTTTGGAAAAGGACTTGAGTTTTGGCAGAACACTCCTTTGGGTGAGGAATATGCTGTGGTGTTTCTATACTATTAAGCCTCAGCACTGATTCTTAGACAGCTGTTGCGAATAATAGCAACTGTTTCCAGAGACTAGTTGAGCTACAGGCAATGTGATACTAAAACAGGAGATGGTAGTGAAGGGTGGAGTGGAAAATGGTTATTGCTTCAGGCTAACTTCATACCAGTGTGGGCTTCAAACAATCTGGTGCTTATGTCATAAATGTTGGAGCTAAAGGGCTCTTCATAAGAAGCTGTGTCTGACGCACTGAGAAAATGTGTTCATTTAGCAATATGAATATCCCTTTGCTGCTGCAGATGTACTTCATTAGGAATCGCTTGGGGCTGCAAAATTACCAGAGACGCATGAACATTCCTCTGAAGATCTGCAGCTCATGGATCATTGTGTTTCAATTCTTTATTCTTTATAGAAACCTACAGTTTCTGTATCAATGTATTTACAGTGCAACCACAGTGACAGTGTTAGGGGAGAATGCTTAGATGGCAGAACAGTGTTTACCTGAATATACCAGGGTTTCTTGGCTTGGTCTCGCTTACTTTAATCCTTCAAAACTAACACATGTAAACAGCAACACTTCTATTTTTCCTTATAAATACTAATTGTTTAGAATGGTCTAATATGATTTAAGATAAAAGAACTGTAAGGGAGCAAAAAGTTATTTCACCAAATTCAGAAGACCCTGAAATCTTGCAATTTTTAAATTCATTACTTGGCCTACTGTAAATGGAAAAGTGTGCTGTTTCTGGCTGGGGTAGAGTTAATTTTCCTCATAGCAGCTAGTATAGGGCTCCATTTTACATTTGTGTTGAAAAGAGTGTTGATAACACAGGGATGTTTTCGTTATTGCTGAGCAGTGCTTATACAGAGTCAAGGCCTTTTCTGCTTCTCACACTGCTGGGGGTGCACAAGAAATTGGGAGGGGACACAGCCAGGACAGCTGACCCCAACTGACAAAAGGCATATTCCATCACATATGACATCATCCTCAGCATATACAGCTGGGGGTAGAAGAAGGAAGGGAAGGATGTTTGGAGCGATGGCGTGTGTCTTCCCAAGCAACCGCTACACATGATGGGGCCCTGTCTTCCTGGAGATGGCTGAACACCTGCTTGCCCATGGGAAGTGGTGAATGGATTCCTTTTTTTGCTTTGCTTGTGTGTGTGGCTTTTGCTTTACCTATTAAACTTTATTTCACCCCATGGGATTTCTCACTTTTATCCTTACAATTTTCTTCTCCATCCCACTGGGGTGGAGTGAGCATGTGCCTGGTTAGGGGCTGAGCTGCATTTTGAGGTTAAACCACAACAAAAAGCCTGAAGAAGCAGGTGTTTCCTTTTTACACCAGTGTTACTTAAGGAGATGGAGCTGTAATTACTTTTCTAACAGATTTTACTACTTAGCATTGTATTCTCTAACTCTGAATATATTAAAGGTTTATAACAGCAAAACAACCTGTTAATTATTTGTGGATATGGATAGAGATAAGTATTTAGATTTTGAAATAATAAACTTTTATACGATTCAGATTTGGTAAATACTACTTGTTTATGACAGACTTTCAGATCTCTAATTAACATGTATCGTAGTTGCTGGTATTAGCCAGCATTATATTTGGTTATTAATATCACAGAAGCACTATCTGCTTTTAAAAGTGTTTTCATCTTGTAAATGGAGATATCTATGGAATAAACCATCTTCATTAAGAGGATTCACTAACAGACTTGCCACAACAAACAACTTTGACTGTGTTGATAAAAGAATTGCATTTTTATTGTTTACAATAATAGCCTTCTACATCTGACAGTGTAAAAATGATACCACGTATCATTAATCCTAAAACTTCCATTAATTAACTAGTTTATCCTCTCAATCATAAAGCCTTATGCTTGTTTTTTTCCAGTTTAAATCTGCTGACAGTTATGGATTATGTTATATTTACTAATCTATATGGCAAGAGAACCAGATTTAATACCCTCATGGACTTTTTCTTTTTTTCCCCTTCTCTTGAATTACATCCAGTGTTGCTTCAAGTTGCCAAGCATGCATTATGAGGGAAGACGAATTAGCAAAAATTACAGAGAACCATTATTGAAGGAACAGACAGCCCAGGGAAGTAGTTGAGTCAACATTGCTGGAGGTATTTAAAAGATATGTAGATGTAGCGCTTAGGGACACAGTTCAGTGGTTGACTTTGTCCTGTTAGGTTTATGGTTGGAGACCACGATCTTAAGGATCTTTTCTAACGTAAATAATTCTATGAGTCAATCATTCTGTAGAAGTTTTTCAGATGTTTATTATTTCAGTACCAAGACCAATTTGCAGTCATCAAATTGGAAAATATTGGTTTTCCTTTTGCATTGTCAACAAACATTGTAAAGTAAGTGAAGGAGGAATATTTTGTTTTTGTTACAAACACCTCAATTTCAACAGCTAATTCCCATTGCAGGCAGCAGCAATCTGGTTAATAAAAATCTGCAGAACCTTGAAAAAGATTCAGCAGAACTGGAAATTTATTTTAAGAAATTCTTCAAATGAAGCGTCAAAAGATGTAGGATAATTTTAATTATAGCACAGTCTTCCCAAGGGATAATTAGCATCAGCTCTCATACCCTAAATATGAACTGCTGTTGCTATCATATCCTTCCCGTGTCTTTAAAGCACTGTGCACTGTACCACCCTGGTGTGTGTAGCCCGACCAGTCTTTACGTGCCCCTCTCAAAGACAGCAGGTCTCCCACTAGTCCTGTATCATTCATCCCCATGTTGATGAACAAGACTCTCAGATACTTCAAATGATGCAGGGATACAGATGCACGACTTTTATTTGATCCCTCAAAATGTAATGAAAGTATTTTAGTAGATTTACTCATAAAATATTAGTTGTATATATGTATTGCTACCCCATATCCTGCAGTACTATCTGCAAAAACTGTAGTGACAAAATACATTTTTACACGGCAAGATCACTATCAGTATCTTTGACAACACATTTCTACAAATACAGGATTAAAAAAAGAATCAAAACCCCAAAGTATTTAACACTGCTAGAATAATTAGATATTGGACTTACTGACCAAACTTCATTTGTAATTCCTTCCTGCCTGCCCCCCACCCCCGAGATGCTGCTTTAAAATACCCTGTGATTTTCATACCTTATCCTCTGTGCTGTTGCCAGGCAGAATATCCACTTGAAGAGATACCGTGTCCACAATGCTCTTTCTTCTGGAGAGTCTGTCCTCATCTAGGAGAAAAATAACTTATCTCACTTTCTGTATAACAGTTGAAACACGACCAAATTTCTACACACCAGATGCAGGTTTGCTCCTATATGCCTATTTAAGCCAAGATCATGTAGTTTATCATTTGGATTGTTGTGAAACGTGACCAGTTACTGCTTCACAAAGATGACCAGAGGGCTGGAGCACCTCTGCTATGAAGAAAGGCTGAGAGAATTGGGATTGTTCAGCCTGGAGAAGAGAAGGCTCCAGGGAGAACTTATAGCACCTTCCAGTACCTGAAGGGGCCTACAAGGAAGCTGGGGGGGGACTTTTTACAAGGGCCTGTAGTGACAGGATGAGGGTTAATGGGTTTAAACTGAAAGCAGGGAGGTTTAGGTTAGATATCAGGAAGAAGTTCTTCACAGAGAGGGTGGTGAGGCACTGGAACAGGTTGCCCAGAGAAGCTGTGGATGCCCCATCCCTGGCTGTCTTCAAGGCCAGGGTGGATGAGGCTTTGAGCAACCTAGTCTAGTGGAGGGTGTCCCTGCCCACGGCAGGGGGGTTGGAACTAGGTGATCTTTAAGGATCCTTTCAAGCCAAACCATTCTGTGATTCTAAATAATTAAATATGAAGGAAAATAACCTTTTTATTGTCCTTTCCCCATCTCACCCCACATCTTGCCAACTTTTCCTTGAAAGTCCAGAATTGTAAAAAATGAGGTGAGATCTCATTCAAATGCATAATAAATAACATAGCATATGATGATATATTGCTGCAGAGTAAGTTACAAAAGCCTGGACTTATTTTTTTGGTTGTGAAATTGAAATATTAAGGTCTTCATTTGAAGGTATTCTGAAACAGAGCAGGGCTTCTTGGAAGATCACTCGTTGACAGAAGAAATAAAGATTTCTGAATGGAAGTAAACAACAACCTTCCTTTATTCTTGTGGCTACAAGTACCATACTCATTGAGTCTAAACATCTACCTGGTGAAAAAATACCTTCTCAATTTCTAACTTCCTACAAACGTTTTAGTCCAGCTGGCCTAAAAAGCTGTCACAGTAAGACTGACTGTGCTGACACTAAAAGGAGCACCACGATTTCATTAACGTATAAGAAAATCATGATCAAATGATCCATCAGTTGATGTATTTTCCTTTTGTGGCTACACAAAATACATTTACAGACGTGTCCTGAGGACCTTCTGAGAAACAGAGACTTGAGTGACTTTCATGTATCTCATTTACAAACCCATGAATTGCAGTGTCACATTTCAGATTTTAGCCAAGATCAAGCCCTTTGGTCCTGGCCATTATTGTTTGATGACTTGCACTGCACACAGTTAGAAGCACTAAGGTAAGGAGAATGACTGCAAAACTCCCCCACCACAAGGTAATCTATGTTGGTTCTTCTGCAACCTTCGTTTAAACCACTTCTAGCAAAGCGCTTTTTGCAGTGCAAATACTGAGCGTCAACAAACAGAATTCATTTCAGCAGAGCTGAACACAGTTTTTAAAAAACAAGAAATAACTTTCAGAATTCATATAAATGAGATGGCATTTGAAGATCAAGAGGCAATGAAGAACAAGATTAGTGAAAAACACCTGAATTCTAGCTATCTTTGCCAGGTTCCCAGAGTCCCTGAGCATTTAAAGTGGCACTTTGAAGGACTGACTTAATTTTTAATCCCCGACAGCTTACTGGTACACAACCCAGTACATAGAGAGCCTGGGGAAAGGACCTTATCCCTCAAGAGTAAACACAAGACAAAACTGCATCTTTGCTGCCATCTTGCTGATCTCTCTGTAACTGACAGGCAAACACCAGAAGATACATTTTTGGGACTACTTTGGATAAAATTAATTATGTAACGATGCCTCACTATACATGCCTAATAAAAATGCCCATTTGTCTCCACTTTCAACACATTAAGTGGGTAAAAAATTGTGAAAAGGGCATTTTTTTCTGTTTTATGGTATAAAGCTCATCTCCCCGCACACAAAGGAGTCCAGCAGCATGAAGGCAGTGCTACAGCCCCAACACCCACTGCCCCAGTCCCTGCCAGGGCTGTCCCAGGAGTCTTGGTCCCGCAGCTGAGGATGGCACCCACCCCATGGGGCAATGGGAGCACTCTCTGGGTCACCTCACTGACCAAGGTGGGATCATTGACTGGGGAATGGGACTTATTATGGGATACAGGGGATATCAGCATCTTGTATCACATTATGGGATACAGGGATACAGCATCTTGGGATTGCACAATGCTTAGTATGGGATGATTAGAGGAGGAAATCAAGGGTGGGGAAATGGAGGATTGAGACTGTTTGAGAAGGAGGAAACAAGGAAAATAGAGGGATAAGGGGATAACGGCATCAGTCTCATGTAAACCGGCTGCTGATCAGTCCATGCATCTGGCCATGTCCTGAGCCTTGTCAGTACGGCCGGTCCTGTTTTCCCATTAAAGTCCATTTCTCTTTTCTTGGGCGAGGGACTCTATTTTGTCCAGGTGTGTGCAGCAAGTGAGGGCACAGCACCAGTGCATGGCAACAAGGGAGTATCAATCTGGACCAGCAGGCAAGGAGGTCAAGTAGCCTGGGAGCTAGGGTGTCCATGTGTGTTTGTCTGTCAATCTGTCTTAGAGGGGGATGAACCTGGAGGGACCAGGAGGCCCAGGCCAACTGTCAGAAAGAGCAGGGAGCCCAGCGGTTGACCAAGACCCAAGTGTGCACGTGCGTGTGCACTACTGTGCACATGGAGATCTGCACCAGCGGCTGGACTGGGGCTGTGGGCCTTGGGGACTCACATACCTGTGACTGGGGAGACTGGGAACCTGGAGACAGCTGGTGGGTAGACAGTGTCTAAGCCCAGCTACTGCAGGGATGCAGACAGAACACATGCACATATACATGTCCCCGTATACTAACGGACCTTTATCCTCAACCGCCAGCGAGTAAGATGAAACACTGTTCTGTGAAGGGCTGTGTTCAACTTTCTACCAAGTTCTTGTAGTTTCACTCAAAGAGGTCATTAGTACTATCACAAAAATTGATAACTCTAGCCCTACTACCCACTCAGAAAGAGAAAATAGGAAGCTACGATATTGTAGAGATTCAAATCAAGAGTAAACACAAATGCAAACCTTGCAGCAGCTAACATTGCTACAGGTACATCAAGGAGAAAAAAAAAAAAAGTGGAAGGAAACACTAAGTACAACACAATTTCTGGCCTAAAGGTCATCTAAAAGCATTTTTTTTTTTTTTTGGACTGTGCACATGCTATACACACGCCACAGCTAGCAGGAGAGCAGGCTGACCTACAACTCATTTTTACCTTTTGACTTGTGTCTGCATTTATGAGGTTTTTTGCCTAATGGAAACATAACTAAATTAAAAATAATTATATATGTACAGACAAAAAATGTTTAATGTACATTTAAATTGTCAGCTTTCCTCCTACCCCAATAAGGAAGAGAACAAGGTTGCAAATATGAATGTCTTTCAAACTGATAAGAAGTACTAAAAACTGAAACAGAGACAGGATGATGATTTTATATCTCTGAGTCATTGTTAAGCATTACATCATTCATGTTCAGATATACTAGAAATAATTAGGATAAAATCTTTACTGGCTTTTTGGGTTTAACCATTACTTTCACAACAATGCACAAAAAAATGGATCCATCCTTTACTAAAAGTATTGATATATTTTGAAACACTATATTCTAGCATTGTAATATAATTGTATAAATGAAACATTTAAGTCAAAATGAAAACCTTTAGAATTCCAAAATACTTACTTTGGCCCTGATTTAGTTAAATGAACACCTCAGAAGCTCAGTGTCTCACAGGACCAGAGTCATGATCCTAGTCAGATATGGTAACGGACATAAACCCAGTTCTGGTTACTGCTCTTTGAAAAGACCACAACACAAAAACTCCCCACCCATCTGATTCACATACTCCAAGATTTAACATTAAATACGGCCATTTCTCATCACCTGAAGAGGCAGTTCTTCACATAGCTGCAGCTAAACTTGCTCAACCTTGTCAGAACTTACATATCTTCCCGTGTAGGAATGCATTTTTATACAAGTACCCAAGAAAACCCTGGTAAGGTCATTTGGGTATAAATGCATGTCATTTTCTAGAAAGGGTTAACAAACTTCAAACCAGGCTTTCTTTCTCATTTCATTCTCATTCACTCACTCAAAGACAGTAAAAATTGAAAACATAACACTTCCTTACTTGTTACCTTTCTCTTCTGACAATACCAAAATATAAGGAAGCTGAGGTGGGGTGGGGGGGTGGGTGTGCTTTTTATAAGGGCCTGCGGTGACAGGACAAGGGGTAATGGGTTTAAATTGAAAGCAGGGAGATTTAGATAAGATATCAGGAAGAAATTCTTCACAGAGAGGGTGGTGAAGCACTGGAACAGGTTGCCCAGAGAAGCTGTGGGTGCCCCATCCCTGGCTGTCTTCAAGGCCAGGCTGGATGAGGCTTTGAGCAACCTGGTCTAGTGGAGGGTGTCCCTGCCCATGGCAGGGGGGTTGGAACTAGATGGTCTTTAAGGTCCCTTCCAACTCAAATCATTCTTTGATTCTATAATGTTAACCATTGTTTGGATGTCAGAAGAAACAACCTGTCAAGTATAGCAACATTTTCCTTTTTAGAAAATGACAACCAGCAACAGAGAACACAGACATTACAGCTCTGCCTCAGAATGTATCACCAGTTTGCCTGCTAGCACATGGGACAAACCCACATCTGCTGCTCTGAAGAACTCCTTCCCTCCCACAGCAGCTACCCAAAAAGGCTTATTCAAGAGCAGACAGCAATGTCTCTGAAGTGTACTCGAAGTGTGACAGACCTGGCATTTGCTGTCCATATGTACTATGCTTTTTTCTACGTGTGAGCTACAAAACACAGGAATCATATACTAAGCTAGTCATTCACACACTGTTCATGCATCTTGGGTAGCACAAAGTCTTACAGATCTCCCTCAGGCATACTTTATTTTCATTGTGTGACCTGGCACTAAGCTACCATAGGCTTCTAATGGAGGAAAACATAATATCTGCTTATTGATAGGGCCAATATCTGCTCACTGACTAGGGCCAATAACTCTAGTCAGCATAAGGCCAGATGGCAAAAGGATGGGTATGTTCCATCCAGTGTTTACATAGCAAGGATAAATTATGCTAACTTGTATAATGCTTCCTCACCTGCTAACTCAAATTAATATAAAAAAACAGTAATAATCACTATTATCATCTTAGGTATTCTTACAAAAGTGAAGACTTCATTGAAAAGAGGCCAAGTGTTCAAGAACTTTCTGACTCACCTCTTGAATTCAAGGAAAAGCAAAAAATCTTAAAAGAACACAAAATTGAAACTTCTTAGCCATTATACTGTAGCTAATAAGAAAAAAAACTTGAGAAAACAAAATTATACTACGACTTCAGTTTTGTTGCCTAGTAGTCACATTACATTTCACTGGCCCACAACACATTAAGCAAACATTAGTAATAACTGGTACTTAGCAGTTTTGCCACTTAATCGCCACTTACCTGTTACCTGGGGTACATACGGAACTGACAATCTTTCCACGCTGTATCCGCTGCCTCCTAATGATTCTGCAATCTTGTTTGTCAGGAAAAATAAATTTTTTTCATGCTTCTCTAAGGATTTTGGAAGACTGTGAAAATATATATTTGAAGTTATTAACTACCAATAGAGTTGTTCATTAAGTAAAATACTTTAATAATGTCTGCAAGCAACCAAAAAGGGCCAATGGAAGTGATGTGACAGAAATAAAACTCGCTCAGTCATTCAGGAATGAATATACACTCCAAAAGGAGTCTACTGAACACCTCTGCAATATTTTAAATTACCTTAACACGTCTTGGTTATCTAAAATATGTTCGTCACCTATTCTGCTATGTCTTGAGACAATATAGTCTCTGTTAAATGGAACAAAATGCAGTCTTATAGTATTTGTCATTTGGCAGTAATGTGCCCTTGCAACAAAAATGGATAACAGTACCCTGGGCTGCATTAGGAAGAGTGTTGCCAGCAGGGGAGGTGATCCTTCCCCTCTACTCAGGACTGGAAAGGCCATACATGGAGTACTGTGTCAAGTGCTGGGCTCCCCAGGACAGGAGAGACACAGACTTACTGCCAAGAGTCCAGCAAAGGGCCACTAAGGCGGATTAAGGGACTGGAGCATCTCTCCAATGAAAAAGTGTAAGAGAGCTGAGACGGTTCATCATGGAGAAAAAGAAGGTGGATCTTATCAACGTGTAAAACTACTTTAAGGGAGGAAGGGTAGAAAGACGATACAACCAGGTTCTTTCAGTGGTGTCTAGTGACAGGGACAGAAGCAATGGGCACAAACTGACACACAGAAGGTTCTGTTTGAACATCAGGAAACACTTCTTTTATTGCGAGAGCGACCAAGCACTGGCACAGGTTGCCCAGAGAGGCTGTGGAGTCTCCATCCTCAGCGATATTCCAAAGCCATCTGGATGTGTCCTGGACAGTCTGCGCTAGGTGACCCAGCTTGAGCAGGGGAGGTGGGCTAGATGGTCTCCAGAGGTCCCTCCCACCCATTCTGTGATTCAGTGAAAAGGCATTTTGTTGCATTAGTGCCTACATCAAACATCATTTTGTGCAGATGTAAGGATCTCAGGCTACAACAGAGTAAGTATGAAAAGCACACTTTTCATATATGCTTTTCATGCTTGTTTTTCTTCTGCCTATCCTGTACACTATTAAACCTCTGAATTATTTTTCACATGCAACATATTTCAGTGATGTGCGATTTTTTAATAGTAAAATAGGTCCTTCACTGTTCATTAATTCACACTCTGTATCTACTTACTTGCATTTGTCTTTGAAAATTGTTTCTGGTAGAAAATAAGATGCTTCCAGACTTCTAGTTTCAATGACCTGAAAAGAAAGACAAGTAGTACAAATGGAGTAGTTCCACAGCTGTTTTCTCCAATGACTGAGTTACTTAAAGAGGTTCTGTTGTAGGAGATTACCAATCTTTCACTAACATCTACCTCAGCACAAATGAAGTCTTTAGAATTTCTTTTAACCAGAGAAAAAGATTGTGGCACTCACCCTTTAGACTGAAAATTTGGTTCTCATGGTCTTATTCATGTTTGTACTGTTTTACTAAAGGCAGTGAGGTTGTAAAGTTTTATACCAGGTGGGGATTTAGCCCATTATATATGGTAGCATAAAGAAAATGAAAAAGCTATATCTTGAGAGAACAGTCTGTGCATAAATTTATGAGTCAGCAAGTAATGTCTTGAGACACCAAAGATAAAGAGCAGTGTTGATGGACATAAATATGGGAGATTACCACCACAAGCAAATTCTTCACAGATGTACCCATTTTACAGGAGCATGTGCACTGTTCTAAATGACTTAAATTGCTTATGTGTTACCTTGCTGACATGCTGACAAAAGGCAGGAACTGCAATCATCTGACTCAGGAAGTTTAGATACGCTGCAACCAATGCCATGACACCACAACGATTAAACATTGGCAGATTATCCTCATTGATGATGGCAATGTCCTGAAATACAGAGGACAGGATTATATTCTCCAAAGTTAACAGGCTGTTTCAAATACAGGGAAGTCAAAATTATTAGTAGTAACACTAGCTGACACATGATGACAACCTAGTATTATTTAGCATCTAATACCTCTCATCTTAAAATCAAAGTATTAAAATCCTAGTATTTTAGCTCACTCCTAAATCAGGTATATATTGATCTGTAGTTAGAGACCTTGAAAGACTGAACCCCTATAAAAAGAAATCAATCTCAACTCAAACTTCCCTTTCTCAGAAAGTGAGTACAGGTTAATTGCTGGTAGTCTCTGGTCCTTACCACCTGTCGATAACAACTTTTTTCAGGAAAATTAGACACAGTAGTTTAATAATAAAAATCACTTTCCTGAGTCACAGATACAGTAGCATAAAAGGACTAATTTAATGCTTCTTAGTATTTCTATGTTTATTTAGACTGCAACATTCTTGTTCTAGTAAACACATAATGACATTTTCATCAAGTAAGGATTTGATTCAGAGGCATATTTTAAAATTAAGAAGGCATTCTGCATTTCAGAGGTTTCCTAATGAAGGTGTACATTAGGGAATAAGGCTAATAATGACAGAGTGAACTGGAAGTACAGGACAATTTCATCAAATTACCACAGCACATGCTAGCACTGTATTTTTTTTTTTTTTTTTGAATGCTTAAATTTCAACACAGATACACCTATTAAGTCATACAGTTCTACTAAGGGTTGTATGCAAGTATGAAACGATGCTTGATCCTGTAAAGGAAATGTTAAGGATCAAAGTTTGTCAACACACTGATCAAATTTTACTCTAAACTAATATTAAATAGCCTGGTTTGACAAATCTTTCCAACCAACCAATTAACCAAAAGCTTGCTTTCAAGGTAAGGACAGTCCATATATTTAATACAGAACACTGACACAAGACCGCAGGTTGTAAGAATACCTTGTCAGTCTGCTAATGAGCAATCAGTGATTCTAGGGAATGTTTCACAGATTCCCACATCTGCTATATTTCCTGAAGAGAACATGCTGTAGAAGTTTGTAACAAATCTGATTAGTTGGAGCTTCCTTATAATACGTGTTACGTATAAAGTGCACTTCCTTAATGGACTGATCAAATTAGGACTGAATGACATGATTTCCAATGCGAAGATCAATAAGGAAACAAAAAAAGTCATCCACATCTCCAGATACAAATCTAAATCATCAATCAGTGAACACAACACTGATTCAGACTCATACCTGCAAAGCAATAGCTAATCGAATGAGGTCAATAACCACTTCTTCATTGGCTAGCTCAATTGTGGTAAGAGCTAGAGATGTAAACAGCAGTTCAAAGTTTTTCTGGACATTGTCTTCTTCTTTACAGCCTAAATAGATGTGTCTGTACAACTGCTGACCGTGCTAAAAACAACAAAAAATGGAAAATTAGTATTAAAATCACGGAATAATTTATGTTAGAAAGGATATTTAAAGCTTCTCTACTCAACTTCCTACTCCAAGCAGGACCAATGTACACGTTACATCATTTTAGAGTTAAAAAACTGAGGAAGGATAAAATCCATGTATACACAGCACACACATACACAAACAAGTACTTGCTTAGTCAAGAACACTAGTTTATTACCATAACAGCAACTTCTTTATAAAAACAGTGTTGTTCTATTTTATGTGTAAGTGTACAGATGGGGAAGATGATACAGAGAACTGCACATGAATACTGCACTGTCAGGCATCCGCATTCATTTCCTACTGAAACACTCAGAAAAAAACCCTGCCTATTTGTGAAAAGGAGAAAATAAAAAGTATATCTTGAAACACTCTCAAGAACATGCAAGGGAAATGAGGAGCTTCAAGGGTTATCCTTGTGAAGATATCAAATTTGTCTTTAAGCAAGTCTCCTTGAATAGCAAACTGAAAAACAATTCTTCTAGAGGGTGTTTCAGAAGATAATCAGGGCTCACACTGTGCACAAGGAGAATCTAGCTCTAGTGAAGAACACCGGTGGCCTAATGAAAGACCCTCAATTTAGAAGGAGACTTTCCTTTCCTTGTAACACTGCTTAACCATTTCTTTGTAAAGGTACTATTATCTCAACACAAAAAAACAAAACCACAAAAAGGCAGGGTAAGAAGCAGGTTTTGCATTCAACACATGACTCAGTACAACCCCAGCATTCCTAATCTGTACAGGATACAGGTCTGTATCAGTGACACAGTTAATTTTCAAGATCCAAGGACTGGTGC
Organism: Rhynochetos jubatus; assembly: GCA_027574665.1. Taxonomy (NCBI): domain Eukaryota; kingdom Metazoa; phylum Chordata; class Aves; order Eurypygiformes; family Rhynochetidae; genus Rhynochetos; species Rhynochetos jubatus. The sequence goes on along the minus strand of CM050648.1, from coordinate 10,097,130 downwards.
TTTACCTCTAGAAGTACTAGTTCAGCTTCAAAAGGAGAAATAAAATTAATTTTAACATCTCTTTTTCAAGGACATATTCACTTAAACAATAAAGTTGCTGTTAGTCATCATCTTAATTCTGAAATCAAATATATAGTTATTAAAATCTGTGTTAGAAAAGAGGGATGCCGAGCTATTAGCAAAGCACAGAAGCTCCAAAACACGCACAGCGAAGGTCAGATGTTTAAAGACGCAGTGAATTTGGAAAATAAAGGCAATGACATTATTCATCCCACTGATAATGAATTACACCCAGATATAAAAATAAATTATTATGTGGATTTTCTCAACACATCGTATCTTTCAGGAAGACTGTAAAATGAAAGAAGTTCAACATTTCCCTTTAAAGAAAGGACAGAAATAAACCTCCTGGCTTTGAGAAGGTGGATGGAGATAAGAGTTTTGTGCCTATATCTAGTTTAATTCCACCTACTTTTATGTACTGAAATTCCTAAGTATGATACACAACAGCCTTAGGACCCCCATCTAAGATCAAAGCAGCATAGATGGTCATTCAGATCTTCATGGACTTCTGGAGGTGCTTCACTCCTCTCCTTTGACTATGCAAGGAATCTAGGAAGCATAGGCTGCTAGCATATACACACCTAATCTAGGTGAGTAACATTAGGCTTATGACACACACCTGAACGGTATCACATAGATTATTATTGAATGACTTCATCCCACGGGGTTATTACACTTTTTAGAAGGCTATATAATCTTTTCTTGAACAGTTAAAAGTCTGTTTTCCTCTCCTGCCCTCTTTTTCAGATGAGTGTTAACAATACAAATATTTAGCCTGACGATTAAAATTTTCATCTAACAAAATCTGTAAATAAAGCTATCCAAACTGTTTTAAATCCTTGATATTAAAATGCTGAATTAAAAATTAATTCAGTTTTTACAAAGATACATTACTAGTAATTGCCAAAGCTGGAGTATTCTTTATATTTGTATTATTCCAGTATTAATCAAAACAGGTGTAAATATACCACAGGGAATACCAACTGTACAAACTTAGCAAGAACATGTATCTCCAATGGTACGTGCAAGCCGCACAACTCTATTTTGCGTATTATTATACATGTAGTACTTTTGCCTCCAGACAAGTTAAACTGCAATTCTTCTGATTTCTATAATTAGAAGATTAAGTCAGCTCTCTGAAGACATGCATTTTTTATTTCACAGCTAATAGGAAACCAAACCAAAGCAGTAAGAAATTAGTATCTTTCCTCAGACAGGTAACAGTGGTAAGCATTGTTTAGAGCCTGCTTGAGCTGACTTCAGTAATTGGTAGTTTTGTTTACAAACATACCTACCCAGATAAACTATAGTCAGGAATGAGCACACCAATAACAACACGCATTTTTCCCATGTACAAAATAAGGCGTTTATTGTAAAGAATGATTCACTCCACCTGAGCATTATCTACAAAAGTCTGTTTTTCTTTAGCACCAAACATACTCGGATGTCAACTGGCATGATGCCCTGTAAAAACAATTTTGAAAGGAGGCGCATTTTTTCTTCCAAGTTAATTTCCTTTGACATCTTTACTTAAAAATAAGACACAAGACCCTGTACCAAGGTTTTTGAAAAAGATTTTTGAATAAAAGCATGTCTAAAAACACATCAAAAGCCATACAAATGAAAAACTGCTACCAAACATAAATGAAATGCTGCACTGGGATCTAACGACGGGGAGGTCTTTTCAGAATCACGGTTTATGTATACACTGCTCTAATTTCATACTTGCAATGACTTTCACAGGAGACATAAATTCAAATCTTATTCCACTGAACCACCTCTCAAATATCTAGAGCATCTCAATACTGAAGTCACTGTAATTTGAATTAAAATTACCTAACACTGATCTTTGCAACTTGTTGCAAAATCACATTTGTAGAACAAAAAGTAAAACAACTGGTTTGGTTACTTTATGTTCTTCCTAGATAGAAAAGTAAACTTTTTAATTCTATTACCTTTTTCATGAAGCTCACGTCTTGCCTTGAAATTTTGTCTCGTTTTATCTTTAGATCAGAAACATCTGGTATTATTCTACAAAGGAAACGAAGATGTCGTTTTAGCAAAAAGAAGTTGAAAGGGGAAAAGGATGTGAAGTGTATGAAATATTGAAACAACCCTGAAGCAATTTCCATTTTAATTATATCCATGTTTAACAATGACCTTCAAATTTCAGCTGAAGATTAAGAACCATAAACAGAATTATGACAAACACATATCTTTTTTCTCTAAAAAAAGGTTATTCTGTCTTCCACTGTTAAACTAGCAGATATTTGGAATGGTCATTTAAGGTATCATGCACTGAAGCTTAGATGTAATGAGCACTGTGCACTTATCGAAACACTACATTAACATTTCACATCAGGAAAATATTTAAAAATCAGCATTTGTTATCATTCAGATATTAAATCAGAATTGCAAATAGGCCAAAGCGAATAAAAAGATGTACCGTATCCCTCTGAGTTTTGCTCTGTTGTCATGCCGATCAATGAGATTATGCAGGATTTCCAAGACCAGCTGCCTTAGCTCAGAGTCTTCCATGAGTGAAGGAGACAATAAGGGGTCCAGAAACGGGGGAGGAAGTGCATTAGTTATTGTTGTTGCTTTGTATCCTGACGTCACCTGTTCATTGTTGAAAGTAAAATGAATGTGAGTCATTATTGCATTGCAAGAACTAATTGCAGCTGTGACTCCCTGGGTTTGCTTTGGCATTTGGAAGGTGGATTCAAGTGCAAGTGTTGTATTAGGTTTGAAAATCGCTAACCTCCCAATGAATCTGGAAGGATTTCAATAGCCATGTTCAAATGAACTCCCTCATCTGTTTTAAAGTGGTATTTCTCAGGAACTCTCCTCTACCAACACACCCAAAAGAAAAAATAAATGTAGCATTTATGATTTTATTTTTTTTTAAAGGTCTATGAAAAGCTGCTGGGCATAAAATGAAGATGGGAATAATTCCAATAGAGACTTCTCCATTTCATGCTCTGAGCTGCTTGTATCGAGTGTGAAGAAAAAGAAAGAAATCAGGGCCTGTATGTACATCTTAAACATGTAAGGATACTACTTCACTGCAGAAAAGAAAGCAAGCAGCAAACATCACTTTCTTAGAAAGCTGGTACCACGGTGTTTTTCCTTTTTAAGTAAGACTGCTGCTGAATTGACTCACTCAACTACTTTTATTTAAAGCAAGCTCCATAGGCACATCAGGAAAAGTTAACTTCAATCTAACATTTTAAACATTAATCAGCTGAACAGCTACATCAGTCAGAAATGTTTAGTAAGTTACTGACCCTTACAGTGGCAGTTATCAGACTACTACAATCTCAGAAACAACAGGATACAGAAATGGCATAAGCTGTTGAGGATGAGAGGTACAAAATAATCCAAAATTTAATTATAACAAAAGCAACCATATGTTTATCTAAGATTTTGCATAATAATTGTATTTCATTATGCATAGTCCATACCATTACAGCTTTTACATGTGAATTGTGTTGTATGGGTTTGGGCTGGGGTAGAGTTAATTTTCTTCTAACGGCATATGTGGTGCTGTTTTTGGGATTTGTGAGCAAACCAGTGTTGCTAACACAGGGATGTTTTAGTTATGGCTGAGCACTGCTTACAGAGTGAAGGCCTTTTCTGTTCCTCACCCCACCCCACCAGCAAGTAGGCTGGGGGTGCACAAAAAGCTGGGAGGGGTTTCAGCTGGGACAGCTGACCCCAGCTGACCAAAGGGATATCCCATACCATATGACATCATGCTCAGCATGTACAGCTAAGGGCACTTCGGGCTGCTGTTGCTCTGGGGCTGGCTGGGTATCAGTTGGCTGGTGGTGATCAATGGTGTTTTGGGGGGAGATGGTTGCATGGGGGAGGTTGTTTGGTTTTGTTTCATTTTTTTATCAGTTATTTTTCTTTTTTTCTTGGTTTTGTTTTTCTTTGTTTCCTTTTTTAACTTATTCAACTGTCTTCATCTCAAACCACCTTTCTCACTTCTGCCCTCCTGATTCCCTCCCCCATCCCACTGAGGAAGAGTGAGCAAGTGACTGGGTGCTGCTTTGCTGCCTGCCAGGGTTAAACCGCAACATGTGAGCAAACACTATTCCTACAGCATGACTGAACAGGTTAAAGGAAAGCGGTTGGCAGAGGAACATGAGGGTACACGAAGGTACAAAATTAATCATTTTGTAAGTCAAAAATTACTAATATTACAAGCAGTAAGGCTGCAAATAAAAGTGCATACTTTTAATTAAGTGCCAGAATTTAGTTGTCTATACAACATTAAGTTGTCAGCCTGTGTGTATGCACAATGACCTACTAATTATTTCATGAAGTATTATTCTTTTGTAAAGAATACAGGATGTACAATGCCCTGTTCAGTACACAGAAGAAGGTTCAGTAGTTTCTAGTTCCTTATCGTGTGTGCAGAATAAACCTTATAAACCACAACCAAGGTTTTGCTCTGAACACCAATTCCTTCCCACAATTATTCCACAATATTTATCAATGTCTGAGTAATTCATTAAGCATCAAAACATTCACATTTTTGCGCCATGATGGGATTTTACTTCCATATTCTAAAAGAGGATCCAAAACCAAATTCAGTGTCAAAAATGTTAAATTCCTTCCACATGCACCATTTGAATCCCTTAAAGCATACTTAGGGCTATGAAGCACCACAAATAATTAGAACAACTCTTACAACTTCAGTGGAAATTTTTAAGACTAGCGAGATGAATATTGTCAGGAAGAGTTTAGGCATAGCTGAGTCTATCTTTAATGAATAAAATGTGCAAAATAGTCCCCTGAGGTCCTTTCTAACATGTTTTCTAGCCTTAAATTGTAATTGTGAATGCTCAGCTCTTCTGCAAGCCAGAATCTAGGATGTCTTATTCTGACGAGCAAAGAATGGTTTAACTGATTTGCCTAATAGCACACACAAATTTCATGTCAAAGCAGGGACAGAAACTCATTTTCCAGGGTGGCATTCTAGCTTAGTCATTAAAATAATTGTTTAAGTTATTTCCCCTACTTCAGTCACTACACAGTTTTCAGCTTATGCAAACCCGGCCAGGATTCTACAGCAAGACCCTCCTTTATGACCCACTTCTGATTCTTACCATCACGCTGTATGTCCAGAAATACTCTTCGAAGGTTTACAGATGAAAAATGTATTTGTGATAAAATATTTAATCATACCTTACAAGAAACTTGAGAAATACTAGGAAGGAAAGAACAATGGCTCTAAGGGCTTGGAGACAGGCATCTATTCCTACAGTTATAAAAATATTCACCATTCCACTAATTACAGCTTTTCTGGTGTCAGAGACAGAAGTGATTTCACTTTGATGTTGCTGGCACTGCTGGCAGTACTAGTCAACTAAACCTAATCTATGATGTCCTTCTGGATCTGCAGACCCAATTGTAACTGATATTCACTAAAGTGCTCTAACAGAACATTTCTTGAGCTGCTTGCAATGTAAGTTGGGAAAACGCTGTCACGATTTTACCCAACAGAATTACAGATCTATGTAATACGAATGTATGTTTAATTTCATAACACAGAGTTGTAATACTGTAAGTATAAAGGTACGCATAGAGTGAAACATTGTCTGCTTATAACATAAGACACTGATCACAGAAGGCTTACCATAAGTAAAGATCTCAATAACATGATTTGAATCCTCCTAGTTCCCAAATCTCTACAATTGGAAAAAAAGTTGTAAATTAGTTTCTTTGCATATCTTCAAAATATTATTCTATGCCAGACATCATTCTAACAACAAGTGAATAGAGCAGTCTTGGAAGGGATGCTGGATGACCACAAATAAGGGGCAAGCATCTCCAAATGAGGTGCAGTAACTAAATGTTTTTGAAATGGACATTTATAGGAAGGCTTAAAAAATGAAGCTTGTACAACCGACAAAACAGTAAATCATATGTGTGACACAGATTTAAGTTTTCATGTTTCATTCAGAAATTTTTTGTATCTGAAATGTGCAACTGCTACATGATTGACTTAATTTTCACAAGCATCAGCGCTCAGAACTTGTTCTGAAGTAATATGTAATTGAATCTTTTAAGAAACCAGGACACTTCTTGTTTTAAGTCAAACCCCAAAACTTAGAGACTGAAAAAAAATTATCTGCAAAATCAGCAGGAAAAGCTGAAAGAAACCTCAGTTTTCAGATCACAAGATGGTACACAGAACACACTAAACCTGTTTTTCATCTGTTCTCATTTTCCATCTGCTGGTACTAAAAGAAGTTAAATACCTGTCGGTATATACTCATATAGGCATTGCTCCTGCAAGATCTCACAAGATAAAAGTGCACTTGGAATATTGCTCCATTCAAAAAGACTCTTTCAAGAAAGTAATAAGAGGTACAAACCCTTTTATTCATCAAATAGTGTAAGGAAAGAGCAAGTCTCTTCACAAAAGTTGCCCCCCTACATAACCATGGAAACTTCCACCTGGACTGGCTATAATCCTGGCTATATCCAGTTGGCAGTATCATTCAAACACCTTGTGTAGCAGAGACCAACTTTTCAGGTGGCTAATGCAAGCCTGCATCAGCAGTCAGAAAGCTTGCTTTACCCAGAATGACACATGCACAGCATACTGACCTACGATGCACTTCCATGTTTACAAAGAATTCCATAAAGGAAAAGTGTACAGTTAAAAACCAAACAAATAACACCACCACCACCCCGCCCCCCCACCCACTGGTAATCCAAGTACAGAATTCTAAATGGATCTGTATTTCAAATACCTTCTTAATGAGTGGTAACTGCCTGGCACAGACAGATTTCTATCTTCCATGGAGTAGTGCCCCATGCTGCAGGGACAGGACAGTGTCTGAAAAGCTACCAAGAAGCCAGGAGAATGACAGTGACTTCCTACTTAACCAGCAGGTGACAGACATCTGTGGTACAAAGTATCCATGCCCACCTGGACAGAAGAGCTGCGACCTTTCCAGTGACTCTCCCCATAATGAGAAAAGCAGTTTTTCAACATAATTATTCATGTTACAGGGAAAAATATTACTTCAGCATAGTGCAGCTTTTTAGTTATGAGTTTATTACAGGAGTTTGAATACGTAAATAAACAGGGGAAAGCTAAATCAAACCAAATCCACTGGGATTTTTGCAGTTTACTTCTTAACCTGAAGTCGGCTCGTACAGAATGAAGAAAAAAAACAAAAACCATTTGTAAATTATACAACTATTTGAAAAAAATGTAGGCATAGTTCAATTTCTCTCATTCACAGAACACACATAGAAGCAGTTATGGAATTAACCACCGTTAAGTAGATAATTTCAGAAATACTTGTACAGATGTGGAGAGAAGAAATGTTTTAGTGCAAAATAAATTGCATTCCAAACAGGTATTTTCCATGACTAATGTGTTTGGAGATTGATTTCATACTGCTTACTGTGTACCTGCCTCAATTCTGCACGGCATTTAATACAGCCCCTAATGAGTGAGAATTTGCATTTCACTTTATTTTTTCACTTCGTATCTGGATTCTAAAATCTAAATTTTTAATCATTACAAAATGCAGGATATACAAACCCAAGGTAACCGGTATCCAGTGCTTGTGAATTAGTCCCGAAAACAGGTACTTTTCCCATAATGAACATCATAATCTCTGATCTCTGGTAATCTGGGAGATTGCTTCCAAAAAATCCTAAATGAAAATGGAATGAAATCACAGAAGGAAAGAGATACAGGGCCCTTCTCTTCATAGGAAAAGTCTTACAAATAAATACAAGGAATAGATCTACAAGGTTAAAATAGATGAAGAATAAAACTATGATTGTTTCAGGGCATAATACTTCCATGTTCATTGTGCTGAATGACTTTACAGAGACTTTTCATGACACACACTTTCTTTGAATCCTAAAACTTTTAAATATTTAAAGGAAGATAAAATTAGGAAGTTAAATATGTGACATCTGTTAATTTGTAACTGTTGAGGAATTGGAAGGGTTTCTCATGAAACACAGTGCTGTTACTTTTGTCAGTTCTCAAGTAACCATGAAATAAAATATTAGAGGTGTGCAAACAGAAATCTCAGCTGTATACAAGTATTAAATGACCAACACTTTACATAGAGACTGCCTAGGTGAGCAGCCCAGTGCCAGCAGGATTCGCAGTGGAGCACTCTAACATAGTATACAAAGGGTTTTCCTGAACTGTGGGAACCTCAGGGGAACAGAGAGACCCACCAGGAGCCCAGAGCGACCTGTGCAGGGCCAGGAGCAATGGTGGCCATGCCGCCCATGTATAAGAGACACCCTGGGTGGGGTGTTGGTGTGCAGGAAAGGCACATAAGCTCTGCCTGCTCGAGCAAGGGAATCCACCTGGCAGAAGGCCACAGCCTCGCTAAGCTCTGCAACCACTGTGACTGACACAGGTTCACAGACAGAGCTCAGATGGGAACACACTGCTACTCCCATGTCCAGCCACAGGCTGAGCCCTGCTCATGCCAGTACTGGGTGGCAGCAGTGAGCACAGCTGTTGGGAGGTGCACCCAGGGAGAGGAGCTCCTCAGCTTAGGGACAGAGCTCAGGGAGGAGGTGAGTAGGCTGAGAAGTATCAGGGAGTGAGAGAGAGAGAGACAGACCACTGGAATTGCACCCTACCTTCCCTGGGACAGGCCTGCCAGACACTCAGGACACATGACACAGAGGATTCCCTATCCCCTCTCCACCCAGCAGAATGCAGTGACTTAAGGGATAGGGGGCAATGGTGGCAAGTTCCTGCCTGGCGCAGCATGAACATCTCCTCCGTGACTCCCCCACCTTCCCAGATGCCCTTGCACAATAGGTATGAGACTCTGCAAGTAGAACTGAACAGTGATGAGGACAAGAGTTCATCCAGCTTGGAGGTGTTGCCAAGGTTAACTACGTCAGCCTACGCCCTGTGTCAAAAACTGCTGCCGTTAAGAGAAACAGATGGGTCATTGTCATAGGAGACTCTTCTGGGGGAATTGAAGGCCTAATATGCCTTCTGGACCCACATCTAGGGAAATCTGCTGCCTTCCTGAGACCCGGGTTAAAGATGTGATAAGAAATCTTCCTACCCTGCCACAGGCCTCAGATTAATTATTGATTTTTCAGCCATGAAGTTGCAATAAGAAGTCCAAGGGTGGTCAAGAGACTTCAGGGCCTTGGGACGACTGGAGAAGGGATCAGGAGCACAAGTAGTGTTCTCCTCTATCCTTCCAGTTGCAGGGAATGGTGAGGGAAGAAACAGGAAGAGCTGGCAGATCAATACTTGGCTCCAAGAATTCTGGGTGTTTTGGTCATGGGTCAGGGTACACCTGTCTCAAAAGGAGAAAAGGATCTTTGGGCAGGAGCTAACAGGGATCTTTGAAAGAGCTTTACTCTAGATTTGAAGGGGGAAAGGGATAAAACCAGGCTCACTAGAGATAAGCCTGGGGGCGGCACACCAATGTTTGAGGGATGGTGTGCTAGGGAGGTCCTTCAGTCTGCTCCACACTGTGCTGAGGACACTGGAGCACATTTGAAATGTCTCTGTACTAATGTGTGCAGCATGAGCAACAAGCAGGAGGAGCTAGAAGCTTTGGCCCAGACCCAGAGCTATGACATCATTAGCATAAGTGAAACCTGGTGGGATGATGGATGGGTCTAAGCCGTTCAGGCAAGCAGGGGTGGTGCTGTATGTAAGGGAGGGGTTGGACTGTATGGTGCTTACAGTTGGTGATGACAGGATTGAGACCCTCTGGGTAAGGATGAAGGGGAAAGCAAATAAAGTGGATGCTGTTGCGTGAGTCTACCTCATCGACGCAGCCAGGATGATGACACTGATGAATTCTTCTAAAAGGAATTAAGGGCTATGTCTAGAAGAGCTGTCCTTGCCCTTATGGGTGATTTTAACTTCCCAGACATCAACGGGGAATATCATACTGTGGACACAAACAGGTCCAGGAAATTTCTGAAGCGTGCTGAATATAATTTCTTGATGCAAGTACTAAGGGATTCAACTAGAAAAGATACTCTCCTAGATTTGTTGTTTGTAAACAGAGAGGGACTTGTGGGCAAAGTGGTGGTTGGTGGCTGTCTTGGTCACAGTGACCACCAAGTAGCTCAGTTTCAAATCGCTGGCACTCAGAGAAAAAGCACCAGCACAACTTCGACCCTGGACACGGGGAGAGCAGATTTTGGGATGCTGAAGGAGCTAGTTAGTAAGGTCCTCTGGGAATCTGCTTTTGAAGGTACTGGGGTCTATGTATGCTGACTGCTTTTGAAGAGCCATTTCTTAAGAGTGCAGGAGCAGGCAATTCCAAAGTGTTGGAAGTCAAGCAAGTGGGGCAGAAGGACGGCTTGGCTAAGCAGGAATCTTCTAGAACTCACGCAGAAAAGGAAAGTGTATGGACATTGGAACCAAGGACAAGCAATACGGGAGGACTACAGAGATGCTGTGTGCCACTATAGGGAAAAACCTTTCATAAATGATCTGGATGCAGGAATCAAACATACATTAAGTAAGCTTGCTGACGATATCAAACCAGGAGGACAGTAGAGAGGCTATACAGAAAGATCTGAACAGACTAGAGACTGGGCAATTACCTACCGTATGAAATTTAACAAGAGCAAATGCCATATTCTCCATCTGGGACAGGGCAATCCCAGTTAAACATACAAACTGGGGGACGAGAGGCTGGAGAGCAGCCTCATGGAAAGAGATGTGGGGGTTTGGGTGGATGGCAAGTAAATATAAGTCAACAGTGTGCCCTGGCAGCCAAAAGGGCCAATCATATCCTGGCAGCCAATCAAAGAAGGTGACTGTCCTGCTCTACACCGCACTGGTGTGGCCCCACCTCGAGTACTGTGTGCACTTTTGGGTGCCTCAGTGTAAGAACTGGAGTGTGTTCAGAGAAGGGTGACCAAAATGGTGACAGGTCTCAAGGACAAGACTTAAAAGGAGTGGCTAAGGTCACTTGGCTTGTTCAGGCTGGAGAAGAGAAAGCTGAGGGATGACCCCATCACAGTCTACACTTTCCTCAGGGGGGCAGCGGAGGTAGAGGTGCTGATCTCTTCTCTCTGTTGACCAGAGACAGGACACGAGGGAACAAAGTGAAGCAAGGGCAAGTTCAAGTTGGACATTAGGAGAAGGTTCTTCACCGAGAGGGTGGTCTGTCACCAGGACAAGCTCCCCAGGAAAGGGGTCATGGCACCAAGACTGTCAGAGTTCAAGAAGCATCTGGAAGACGCTCTTAGTCATATGGTTTAGTTTCAGGTAGTGCTATGAGGAGCAGGGAGTTGGACTTGATGATCCTTACATCTCCAGCTTGAGATATTCTATTCTATTGCAACAGTAGAAATGTAACTTTGCTAGAAAGGAGCTTTCCTTTAAAGGGTTGGGTTGTGCAAAGGTACAGATCAGTAAACAACATTTAAGTGGCATTCCTCCTTGTTCTTTAAGTAAAGGAATACACATCATAAATGCACTGCAATATATAGAATATCAATACAATAAAGAGAAAACCTTTAGAAAAGGGAAAGGCTATTTTAATGAAATTGTTTACAGAAATGGTTGCTCTCATTTTCAGTATTGTGCTCAAAAGTACTTCAGTAAAGCCGTGGTAGCATAACCAGCCATTAGGTGTCATTGTTGCCACTATTTTTAACATCAGTTTCTACACATTTTCAAGTAGCACCTACTGAATATATTACTGTGTATGATTGCTTGCAATATGATTTTCATAAACAGACTCATATTAGTTCTGTCCCAAAGGTACAGAATGATTTCTATATTTCAAGGACCATGTAACAATATAATCAACAATTTTAAGTTCACTAGCATTTTTAATTTTCATTGAGCTTCTTGGTTATCTGCTCAGATAACAATTAAAAGAACAGTCTTTCAGAAGTCAAATCTGCAAAGTGAGACTGAGATTTAGAAGCAAGTACAATCACAGATACTACCTTTGCCATTATTCCTTTTTGATTCAAGCTGTTTTAATAGCCTCTCATTGAGGAAGGGGGAGACAGGGAGGAATTTTAAGTGAGCCTGTGCTACTGTCATTACTCACCAATTGTTTGGATAATAGCATTCTGGACAATCCTCTCATCACTCTCCTTGGAGCTTGTGCTGAAAGTGGCACTTCCTGCTGAACTGCGCCTATCACCCAGCTCAAAGTCCACGCTGATGCGCAAGTGCTTCAACAAGGTATTAAAAACCTCCAGAACTGTTGGGCCTGGAAACAACACATAATCATGATTAGACCTGTCAAGGGAAAGACGCCTCAAGAAAATGAAAGCTAACCTTTTCAATCCCTTTTCAGGATAAATCAGATTAAGCTCAAAAGAACAAATGAAATGCCTGGGGATAAAACTTTTAAATGTGCCTACACCCTGGTATTTTAGAAATTAATTAGGAATCAGGAAATGCAATCAGGTATACATGTGTAAGCCATTACTATCAAGTTGTACAGGGTCAGGCTGGGATGGGTTAGATTTCTTCTTAGCAGCCCAGGTGGTGCTGTGCTTTGGATTTGTGACTAAAATAATGATGACAGGCCAGTGTATTGGTTGTTGCTGAAAGGTGCTAGCAATTTTCAAGGCTTTTTTTTTTTCCCCACTCTGTCCCAACAGAAAGTAGGTGGGGGTGTGCAAGAAACTGGGGGTACACAGACAAGGACAGATGATCCAAACTGAACAAAGGCATATTCCATGCCATGTAATGTCATGCTCAGCAATAAAAGTTCAAGGAAAGGAGAAGGAAGGGGGAGACATGATCATATGGCATTTGTCTTCCCAAGTAACCATCATGCACGTTGAGGACCTACTTTCCAGAAAGCAGCAAAACATCTGCCCCTCAGTGGGAAGTACCGAATAAACTCCTTGGCTTTCCTTGTGCTCACAGCTTTTGCTTCACTCCTTAATCTGTCTTCACCTTAATCCACGAGACTTCTCACCCTTCTACCTTTTCCCTGTCCTATGGTAAGGACGCGTGTGTACACTTCTTCATAACTACTCTCATTTTAAGGAACTATGCTACCTTAAATTCACCTTATTTCAGCTGCTTCACAGTTATTAAGGTACAGTTTCTCATTCTACTCTAGACTCCATATGACCACTCATCTCACAGCAGCTGTATCACAAAGAAACAGTCCTCTTGACTTTCTGTAGTCACACACAGCCCTTTCAGACTTTGTGACTTCTTACTGAACAGAAATCCCTCCCTTTCACAAGGCTATAAAAATACATCTACTCACTTTTTTCAGGATTATAAAACAGTCAAATGACCAAGGAAGAACATCTGAGTAACTATAAAACAAGTAAGATTCCAAGCATTTTATAAGCACAAAGGAGAAAAATTAATAAATACAAAACCTTCTCAAAATACATGTTTACACTCAGTCTGAAGATAAAGCACAAATAAGCACCACTCTTCAAAATCTCTCCTTTGACCTGATGTCTTTAATTTCTTACCAATTGATCCTTTAGCTGCTATTGCAACTGCTTCCAAAAGAACCTGAATAATGCCAGCACGAACTCGTGGTGAGTCCCTTTTGCGAACATCAAGGTGCCCAAGAATTTCTTGTATGACATGATGGGAATATTGTGCCTATTAAAAAACAAATAGAAAAAACCCTTCATCTGTGACTTTAATATGCATAAATACCTATACCATTCAGCTACAGTCATGACCATGTTCCTATTCTGCAGCACTCTTACACACAAATTTATCTAAATTTCAATTTACAATTAAATAAGAATTTAAAAAAACTGTCATGACAGAGGAAGCCGCACAGGTCCATCCAGCTCAGTATACAGAAGCTTACAGTGTTAAAATATCCAGTAACATTTACAAGAACAGAGGAAGTGAGAAGCAGTACTTCATTCAGCCAACTGCAGTTCAAGGACTTCAGCTGGTCTTACAAAAAAGCGTCCTTGATGCAAACTCTGAGAAAACTCAGCTTTCTTCCACAGATTTTATGATTTTATCTTTTGGTGTCTGAGCTTGGCACAATCCAAGAATCAGACTTGGATCACGTTTACAACAGACAATACAGGATGCCCACCAGTAAAAATCAATGAGCACAACACAGGTCCATGTGAAGTTGGTTTCCTGGGTTGTAAGAGCAGTACAGCTGTATTGGCATGGAGACATGACCATTAAACGAGATTTATTTATCAGGCACAATGCCAGATCAGTATGACTATACTGCTCCTTGTTCTGGAACTTGCTGAGAGACCTCTGCACTACCTTCCATTGAGAATTCCTTAATATCTGTTTCTTCTTCTGCAAGTGTACACTTCTGCAAGTGTCCTGGAGACTTTCCAAAGCCACCTGGACTTGTTCCTGTGTGATCTACTCTAGGTGATCCTGCTCTGGCAGGGGGGTTGGACTAGATGATCTCTAGAGGTCCCTTCCAACCCCTAACACTCTGTGAAACTGTGCATTAACTGAAAGTAAATCAGATAACCTCTGCTCACAAACCATGATTAGGTTATTATTTGAAAAGTTTAAAGAATAAGGCTAAGGAGTTATGGAAAGGCATTTTCTGGATTCTGTCCCTAAATGCTCATGGGGCAGTGAGCATTTAATTGTCTTATGTGCTGAAAACATTTATGCAAGGAAAACAAACCCTGGAGAAAATCCTACCTGTATAGAATACATGATGATTTTGAAGCAGGAAACAGCAAATTCATTGGGATCCCATAGCCTGTGATGGTCTAAGTGTCTGTAAACAAAAGTTAAGGGATCTGAAATAATTACATTCCACACACAGAAAAAATGGAGTTTTAGAGTTTTCTCAAAATTCACCTCAAATGGATCATTCCCTTACATTAAGCTTCTAAACAGTGACTTATTACCTCAGATCAGGAAACTAGAACTTCAGAAAAACATTTGTTTTCAAGGTTTAGGATGCGATCACGAAACATTTGGTGTAGCAGAGATTCCCAATCTTCCAATTTCAGGAATTTAATGAATCTAGTCATACTGAAGATACAGTTTTTCCATACAAAGTCATGCACAAAAATGGCTGTGATATTACATGCTCATTTACATAAAAGAGACACTGAAGCGGATGGGTATAATACCTTGACAGACTTTTACTCTAAATAAGACAAAGAATTTATTTTGAATCAGGAGCTACAAAATAATTATGGCTGAATTTATCCAGAATAGGGATTCTAAGAACCATTTTTGTTTTCACAGTGGTTCGATTAATAATATATACAGAAAACAAAAGAGTTACTCTTCGTGTATGTACTCCTATATGACTCTGAAACATTTCAACACTTTCTGCAAGAAATATCAAAACAGAATCAAAGCAATCAATATTGCATTTCTCTTGAAATGGGATAGGAACCATGGGTGAAAAACTGTCAGTTTCAAGGAAAGACAAGAAATTCTGCTTCAGCACTATTTTGAAAGCTGTGAATAGGGCACACATCAAATTTTCCAATAAAGAGATCTGAGTATCTGGAAACGCATGACAAAAATAAATGCATTTTTGCATCTATAATACTGATACTGAAATACATAATTTGGGATGCCTTTTAATTGGAATGATTTAGGTAAAAGAGAAAAAAATCCACAAAAAAACCTCAAAACCCATAAAAAACCTTCTTACCAAAACTGAATTTAGGTGGTGTTTCTAAATAGGTATCTCAGCTACAGAATTGCTATTGGTCTGCTCTTTCCCAAAGAGTGTAGTAAACATATAAAGATGCTTCAAATAACAAATTTGAAGGCATACCGGTAAAAGAATTCAGTACTCTGCATACAAGAGGACTGTCTGGATTCTTAAGCTTACTTCGCCTAGGATCTGGAGGTCTCAGTTAACTCACAGGCCAGCTGCTACCAGCCCATGACCCAGGTGAGTACAGGTCTCCTTCAAGGTTGATTAAACCAGCTGGCATAAAGCTACGCCCACCCCGTGCCCTACATTATCTTGCAGGCCATTGCAACGCTAAGAAAATGTACTGCCATTTTGAAACTTCACATACATTTAATAGAAATCCCTACAGGAAAGAATTTCAGGAATTTTCAAAGTGTCTGTCTGCCACGATAACAGCATATTTGCACTGCTAAATATTAAACTGGACTACCTGTTGGGGATAGCTGCCTTTCTTGTGCACATTCCAAACATACAGGTATATTTAATCCTGCCTTGGGGTACAAAGACAAATAAAATTACTTCTTTAAATCAGGTAGTAGCAGTTCATAATGTATTTATTCATGTCTAATTTCTCCCTAATATGATTCCAGTACAATCTATAATTTTGTGTACATGGTAGCTTATTTTAGCAAACCTATTTTTGTCTCATCAAATATAGGATCATTCTCTCTACTACCTTCTGATTGAAACTGATCCTTTATAATCTTTCAGGTTACCCCTGACAATTTTCTTTACCTGCCTCAAAGATGTATTCAGGCAAATTATGGTCAACTACACCTTATATCAAGTTTTTTTAAAAAACTTTTCCTCTCAAAACAAGACATAGAGGTTTCTTTTTCCAAAAAAATACAAAGCATTAGCTGCTTCAGGTAGCTGAACTGATGGGAAGGCAGCAGGGGGAAGTTGACAGTCTAGGTTAATGTTCTGTGTAATAGCTCAATGGGCAGCATACTCTCCTCCTAAGAAAAAGAACGTAGATTACTGTAGGTGATACATTTTACTTGTCATACTGCAGATAGTGTATTCAATGTAGTTTTGTTATTCTAAAAGACTGTAAATGGTATTTTCAGCATGGTGCATTGAGTTTAATTAAAATCAAGACATCTTGCTTTTTTTTTTTCCAATTACATTTCTTTTAATAAAGAATATCTAAGTAATATTGCAAAACATTTCATCGCTGGATTAACAAACACCAAATTCTGCCTTCCATTAAGATCTGCTGCATATATGGAAGAAATGTGTACAATTAGGTTCATCAAATTAAAAGGAACAGCAGACCCAATGGTACAAATTACTACTTTATGGAGCGAGAGCCACTAATGGTCACAGAATTCACTCCCACTGTCACAACAGCAAGCGATCCGTACAGTACAAAATGATAAACTGATAATGATGATTAGAAAGCAGAACTGAGGCAAGTATGGGAATATTTAAAATAATCTTCTCATGCATCGTGTTTGCTGAAAGAATACTAAACACCAGTCTTTTGATATTCAAAACCCCTGCACAGATGATGTGATAACTCACAAGAATGGAAATACAGTGAGCTGAATAGGGTGTAACTTGTTATACCTGGGAAGTTCTTTTATAGTCACTAAATTTCTGTATCCCTCTGGATATGCCTAATCTGTTCACCACTGAAAATTCATACTAAGTAGTCTAAATAGATTGTGACTGTTGACAAAAAATACATATTTTTTCATATCACATGAATATAAAAATTTTTGACTTCCATTAAGCAGTTTGCCAGATTGATCTGTCAAAATTCATTAAAAATGAGAAATTGAGAGTTTCTAGCTATTAAATGTAGACACTTATAACCATGGAGATATTCTGCCAAAAGCAAGGAGAATTAAGGTCAATCCAAACCTACACCAAGAGACTGACTTCAGATTTCAACTATCTTCATTATATTTAAATCCCTCAGTTGTTGAATGTACTCAGCCTCATGATGAAAGCACAATTCTCTCAGTTTTGCAAGGAAGTGGTAGCACATTGACTGATATTCCAGTGCCACATGAAGCAAGCCTTCAAATGGAGAACTGCACCTGCATCTTCAGCACATATACATTCTCATTAAACACCTTTCCCATCCTACACAGACATCATTCACGTAGTCTATCGACCATCTCAAACTATAAATAATTCACCCTTATATTGCCAGTCCAGATCCACCTGAGCTACTTCAACATCAGCAGCCTGATGTCTCGACAGTTTCATATTCAAAAGATAGGTCAGATGCATCCAAATCATTATATTGCATTTCTAAAATCCTCAGCTCTTGTGAGACCCCACCTGGAGTACTGCATCCAGCTCTGGGGCTCCCAACATAAGAAGGATATAGACCGACTGGAGCAAGTCCAGACGAGGCCATGAAGACGAGCAGAGGGCTGGAGCTCCTCTGCTATAGGGACAGGCTGAGAGAACTGGTGTTCAGCCTGGAGAAGAAAAGGCTTCGGGGAGACCTTATTGCAGCCTTCCAGTACTTGAAGGGGGCCTACAAGGAAGACTGTGGGGGGATGGACTTTGTGCAAAGGCCTGTAGTGACAGGACAAGGGGTAATGGGTTTAAACTGAAAGTGGGCAGATTTAGATTAGATATCAGGAAAAAATTCTTCACAGAGAGGGTGGTGAGGCACCACCCAGAGAAGCTGTGGATGCCCCATCTCTGGAAATGTTCAAGGCCAGGCTGGATGAAGCTTTGAGCAACCTGGTCTAGTGAAGGGTGTCCCTGCCCATGTCAGGGGGGTTGGAACTAGACGATCTTTAAGGTCCCTTCCAACCCTAACCATTCTCTGACTTTTAGAGAACCTGGTTGTCCCTCTTCTCCACTGTAATAAGTAGCTTTATCTTTATGTCTAGAGCTTTTTTAAGTTTCTCTTAAAACAGAGAAACTGTTTTCTTATCACATGCACTCAACTTCATAGTTAATCATCAGCTGTAATTTGTACTGTGTGCATTCGCACATAATGTGCAAACCATGTGTACATCTGCCATACACAACTAAATGAGCTGTTAAAGATAGTCCTCACAGAATACCAAAAAAAGGTATTGGTAAGTAGAAATCTTAACTGTAATCTGGGCACAGTATTCCTTTGTGCTACTGTATTATACTTGGCTTATCTCTTCACTAACTGCAACAGTCATCTATGGGACACCAACATCTTGAGCAAACAGTTTCACACTCCAAAGAAAGGTCAGATCCATCCAAATCATTATATTGCATTGCTAAAATCAGTTAAATGGGATAAGTTTCTCCATAACTATCCTAAAGTTAACAGACAGGCAAGAAATAGATGAGATTAAAAGCGGGGCAATTTTTTGAAGAAACACAAATAACTTAGTAGAATCTTTTGGGTTGAAAAGGAGGAAGGAATTTAATGCAACAAAATCAGAAGATGGAATAAAAAGAATTCTTAAGATAAGACCTTCCATGAATTTTCAACTTACGCGAAAACTGGTCTGACAGCATTATTCATATTTCCATAGGTTGCTCGTCCCAGCAGTTCCCTGAAACAATTCTCAGCCAGCAAAGCAGGATTCTCCTCTTTCTCTCCTCCTGTAGGAGAGGATGGAGGGCCTATTCTGCTGAAATAACACATAACCACATTGATTTTACTACTGATTATTATTCATCTTCCTTACTGTACACACACTTGGTTCTACAATTTTCATTAGTCCCACTCTTGATTGAGGCAAGAATTTTATCTCAAATATGCATCAAACCAGAAATGCGAATAAAATGTTTTATTCTCTTATAGTAGGCCTATAGATATCCATCTGCTTTCTCAGTACTGACCACTGCATATATGTATGTGGCCGAAACAATGGCTGTCAATACGGATTTGACTTGTTAACCACTGCATTTTGACAAACTATTGCCCGTTATTAGCAACGAAGGCCATGAAACCATGTGAAAAGTTGGGCAGAATGTTAGTCATTTTGTTCAGACTAATGATCTCATTCACCTGCCCACTACTGAATCCACACTGTGTAGGTGAGTGTTAAATAAAACTCCAATACTTCTGCAGAAACAGATGGCTTGTGAGTTGAAAAAAAGTCTGATTGAACTACTTAGAACATTATCACCCACACAGTTACCTCTAGATAGTGTACAAGTTAGTCACCTTCCAACTGACTGTCCCCCAACATTATCATGGCAAGGGCTGTACAGAAAGGCTGGGGCTGCCCCACTGCAGGTCACAGCTGAGCCCCTCAGCCAAGCTGCGGGTGCCAGGGGAGAAAACAGGTTTCAGAAAGGGCTGAAGGTGGCACAGGCCAAGAAGAAGGAAGCCAAGGAGGGAGCAGCAGCAGAGGGACCCCAAGGTTGGAGGAGGAGGAGGGCAGGTGGTGCTGCAGGCCTGGAGCAGGGATCCCCTGCAGCCCTGGAGAGACCCCGCTGGAGCAGAGACCCAGCCTGCAGCCCAGGGTGAGGCCCCACGCTGCAGCAGGAGCTGTGGCCATGGAGAGCCCAGGTGTGTAGAGGTTGTCCCTGAAGGACTGCAGCCTGTGGAAGGGCCCGTGGTGCAGCAGGGAGATGTGTGAGGAGGAAGGAGCAGCCAGGAGGGGCTGTCATAGACTGACTGCAGCCCCCGTCCCCAGCCCCTGTGCCCCTTGAGGGGAGAGGAGTTAGGAGTGAAGGGGTGAAGCTGGGCATGGGAAAGGGGGGGTGTGTTAGGGGGAAGGTATTGTTTTAATAGTTGGTGTTGCTTCTCACCACTCAAATGTATTTGATTGGCAATAAAATAAATTATTACCAAGGGTCATGGGTCTGTTTTACCCATGATGGTAGTGGGTAAGTGTTCTCCCTATCTTTAAATAAAATAAATTATTACCAAGGGTCATGGGTCTGTTTTACCCATGATGGTAGTGGGTAAGTGTTCTCCCTATCTTTAAATAAAATAAATTATTACCAAGGGTCATGGGTCTGTTTTACCCATGATGGTAGTGGGTAAGTGTTCTCCCTATCTTTAAATAAAATAAATTATTACCAAGGGTCATGGGTCTGTTTTACCCATGATGGTAGTGGGTAAGTGTTCTCCCTATCTTTATGACCATGAGTTTTTCCATCCTATTTTCTGCCCCATCCTGTTGGGGTGGAGGGCAGTGAAAGAACAACTGGGTGGCAGTCTGGCTTTTAGCCAGAGCTAACCCACCACAAGGACCCAGAAGATACACATCTATTATAATGTCTGCATCAGTACATAGGAACCTCTAATTTTAACCTTATTGAAATATAACACATTGTCAAATTGGTTTTTCTCATGTAATATTCTTCACCTCTAAACCATTGGGCAACTGGACCCCCATATTTATCTCATAGTATGTTACTAATAATTTAGAGGGGAAAAAAAACCCTAACACCTTTCACATTTGGAAATTCATTTTTAAGATGTAGATACTGATGTTAATTTCCCCATATTAAACTTAGAAAGGTGGCTCTTGTTCAAGGAGGATTCTTCTTTACCTAAAAGCATTACTCTGGAAAAGAAACACAGCAACTGATTTTTTCAGTCAGAACATAGTAACAACGAAAAAAATACACTCTCTACCTTTGCATCAGATAAATACACCATGAAGAGTGTTAAACTTCATAAGTTTTGCTGAGAAATTTGTCCTTTAACAAGATGACTACAGTTATTTCAAGCACAGAAATGTACTACTGATAGTACAGAACAATAAAACATGACACGATGGGAGAGGAAAAAAGCAATGGGTGGGTGAAGAATTTATTATTACCACAGATACTATTTCTTCAGATGTTAAAATAAGCCAATGAATCACAAGGGAAATAAAAAAATATTTTACATTAAGAAGGAATTGAAATCAGCATTTAATTATCAATTTTATTTCCTATGGAAATTTTAACTTGTGATGTAATAAATCTTGCAAGGCCTTCCTTTTTTACGCTACTGACCAAACTTTTGTAAAGTTCCAGTACTGTCATTTTCTTTTGTTTTTTTCTCTTGGTGACTGGGAATTAGACTATTTAAAATCAACATGGTAAAAAAAGAGAGTAAGAGTAATGAATTAAACACAGAATCCAAATGTAAGAGAAGCGTAACTACAG
Source organism: Rhynochetos jubatus (assembly GCA_027574665.1). NCBI lineage: Eukaryota > Metazoa > Chordata > Aves > Eurypygiformes > Rhynochetidae > Rhynochetos > Rhynochetos jubatus. The sequence goes on along the minus strand of CM050648.1, from coordinate 10,075,333 downwards.
AAACCACACACTGTTTTGGACCAACTAAAACCTACTGAGGTCTGAATTCTACCACTGAGCTTTTAAGGGAACGGCCTGTCCTCACCTTGGAATAACTAAAATCAGCACCTGAACTGGAAACAGTGAAAGGTAGAGCCTTTCTAGAAGAGTTTCCAGTTTCCCAGTTCTCATTTTTGATGCAGGCCTTTGTAACTTTTTTTGGTTCATTTTTTGGGTTGTGGGTTTGGTTTTGTTGTTTGTTTTTTGTTTTTGTTTTTTTTTTCTCCTTTGCCCATAGCACATTCTTTTCAGCATACTCTGGCCTCAATTACTACTGCAAATTCAAAGCAGTTGAAATGCATTTCTGAATTTAAGTGCTTCACACATAATATCATTAAGCTGTTACTAATATTTCATTTGAATTGAGCAGTTGAGATGGGAGACTGAGGAAGAGAGACAGAAAACAGTTCCACCTAAGGTGTGATATTACTTACGTATTGAGATGTACTGTACCTATAAGTGGTGGCAACTATTTTTTTGCCCAAAATATACTGCAGAAATTTAAGTGAGGATTCATTCCCCTACACTGACATTATGCAACCATGCATTAGGAGATTTGTTTTGGACTGCAGAAATCAGTACATTAAAACCTTAATCATACTTTCAGTCCTGCAGTGCGAGCTTGTGCATTAAATATGTTGAAAAGTGATCACTAAGAGCATCAGCTTTAGTTCATGTTCACTCTTCAGCCTCATAAAACCATAGCTTCAGAGCATTATAAAAAACAAATACTGAAATGTCAGAAGTCAAATGAACACGTTAACATCGTAGTTCTAATATCTTCTGATGGTAAAAAAGATCTTTTTGTGTTTCAAGACTACTGTGATCTAAAAGTTGCAACATCAAAATCCTGTTGCCTCTGGTAACATCAGTGTTTCAGAAGTTACCATAACATTGCTAGCTTGTCAGATTTTAATAATAAAAAAGCCTCAGGCACACTGTTAGATTAGTAAGGAGAAATAGTTTTACAAATGCACCATAATTAGAATTTGAAAAGGCATGACAATTTGTATATAATCCATCAGGAGTACCACTAAACTGCAGCTTCATCCCACCTGTGCCCCTCAATCTCACTATTTTTTTTTTCCTGTACTGCCTAGACTCTGATCTAGACAGATGGGCATCCTTCTCAGCGCAGAGAAGGTACAAATGACAGTGCAGGACTGTCATTCCCTCTGCTATTTCCACACATATTGCACACAGCTGAAAAGACTTTAAGACATGAAACATTACGAACCGTTAAGCAGAGCTGTGCCACCAGTTTCAAGAAGACTCTGCTAGTAAATGTCAGTAGGTCTTTTACAATAAAAAGAAAAGCAAAAGTATCTATCATAAAAACCAAGCCAAAAGATTACTTAAAAAAACATACCAGCAACGAGGAATCAAAATACCTGTCAATATCTTCTATTTTCTGCATATTAAACAGCAATGATGGTACTATCTTGTCCATGTGCTGAGGTTCCCATATAGTTGCTCGAAGTTCATCATTTACTGTTTTTCGAACCACTCCCTGAATGCCCCTGATTCCAGCAATTCGGATCCTAAGGAAGGAAAAAATGAATTACTGATAAGGAGAAACACAGCACTTCCCTGTATGGCTGTTTACCTATTAGGCAGTAGTCATAGTATGGAATTCCATTAGGTTCTCACAAGCGGTAATTTGGATCATTCATTAAGGTTGCCCTTATTGCCTTCAAACACCTTTATAGTTGGTAAGGAAGCCGACAAAACGAAGAACTGAACAAAAGATGGTCTGTAAGGGTAACGCTGACACCCATCAATGAATACTCTGTGTATACGACCTCTGAAAGGAAGTCACACAGGTAAAAACCCACCACCTCTACGCAACTTAGTACCCATCAGTTTAAACTGTGTGCCATCTCAACCTATTCCACTTCTCAAGAAAAATGTTGCTATCACAGCAAAGCCAAAGTGATATTTACCACGGTTATGTGATCATGCCCTTAAAAGTTGTAATTAAGGCTGTGGATTAATCATAACAAATCTTTATGAAGATTCATGCAAGATTCACAGAGGGAAAGCAAAGGATAATTCAATCAACTTAAGCCTGAGGCACAAAGGGAACAGCTACTTTTATCCTAAAACCATTTGAACCAAATGAACTGAGAACTGATCAAAAACAACAGTAAAACAATCAAAAGGAAAATTAATATAAATTTTAAAAAAGACTTAGTTTAGCTGTTAGCTATTTTCATTATTTTGTTGAACAAAAACAGTTTGCAGGAGAATCTGTACAACTGAATGAATGGCAAAATATTATTTTTTGAAGTGGCAACAGCAAATTAAATATTATAATAAATGGCAGGAATAGAATTTTACATACTGAAAACAATAGAAGAAAGGGTGATACTGTCATCAAGTGAAATAAGAACAAGCTTTGCTAAAATTTGACACTATTTCTATTAAAATCCATCCCTCATTTTTAAATCTTAATTCCAGTATGGACAACACATAAGTAGTCTTTCTTCCGTCAAATTCACTGCATTAAAACATATTGAATGCTAGATGAACTACAGAGCTAACCAAGCTCATTAATACATTTGTTTAGATCTCAATCTGTAAACACTCAGACTAACATTAAGAGACAGAGCTTCCAAAATTCCATCACAAACTTTTTTTGTTGTTGGTTTTTTTTATTATTAGTTCTTTAGGTAACCAATTTTTGCTGATACAGTGTCTTTAGATACCTTAAATACTAGCACTAACCTCCCCTGCTGAAAGGGAAATCTCCCCAGGTGAGATTCAGTTTCACACTCATTCATGAGCTGAATTAGTCCCCAGCCCCGATAAATGGTATCAACTACTGGTGGTATCTGCTTTTAGAACTGTAATCCATAGTCATAGCTCATCTGTTTTGTTCAGTTACCTCAGTAACTACAGCACATCTGGTTTGCCAACTCCAAGAATGATTGCCGTTCATAAAGATCTCTTTCAAAAGAGATCCATCCTAACAGTCTAGGATGATGTGGAAAAAGTCATACTGCTATACATTTGGTTAACCTGAGTGAAAAACTGACTGTCACAGGAAGAAAAGGACACACTTTTGTGTACTGGAGTGCCACTAGCACTAATTTAATGTTCTTACTATTGTACAGGAGGTTGAAAAATGAGGGGTGAAATGCTGAGAAGAGGTGTAGCATCAAATTTCACCATATGAAAGAAAGGCTTCGTTTCTCTAAAGAAGGTTCAGATGGGTATTAAAGTGGAGATTACATTTAAATCAAGGTCATGGACAGTCTGATGCCACTGAGATGAAATTCCTCCCTGTGTAAGGGTACATCAACACTGCAGACTGAAGCACACATAACAGTGCAGGCTGACAATTTGAAAAGCAAAAGATTAGCAGAACCTAAAGCAGACTGAAAGATCAGGTTCTGTTACTCCTGCAGCAATCACAGGTTTGAGGTATTTTTCTTTGACATATCCTTATGAGTGGCAGATCATACTTGACAGATGAATCAGAGATGTACTACTCTCTTCATTAATTCATTGTTCTAGTTCATTACCTCTCATTTGCAAGGGGCAAAGAAGGTGAAAAGCACTACTAAAAATCCTGAGTTGAGCTTCACATCCTGACCTCTTAGCAAATGTTTTACAGTAAGTAAGCAGTGTAACATCTCTGTTATAGTTTTACTAAGCCTAAAATGGCAAAAATCACAAAAAGCTCATCAAAACATTTATGAATATTATTTGCAACCATCAGCTTCAGCTAAATACAGTATACCTGACAGCAGCCTCAGCTGAGGCAGTTGCATGACACACTGGCTTCACTAGTGACAAACTGTGTAAGCAGTTTCACGCCCCTTTGGCCCCTGAGCACAATTTACCATCCCTTGAGTTCTTCCCCAGACAATTCACGGTGTCATCCATCCTATAAAACCATTCACTGGAATAATATTCCTAAAGGGAAAGGCAGTGGGGGCAGGAGGAAAAGTAGAGGAGAAGCAGCAGATTGAATCCTAACCATTTTACAGTTTATATCAGAACCCTACGTACAGCAATATGGCAACAATTAAATGGCAGCAGATTAGAAAAAATAAAGAATGAACCAGAAGATTAATGGAAGAATTAATTTGTTTTGCTTTGCTTTGGATTTTTTTCCTAAGTGATATACATAGTATTCATTCTCTTTGAAAATACAGTTCACAGATTCTTGAAACTGCAAACTTTTAAGATAAATCCTGATGCATTGCAGCTGATGTAACAGTAGTGCACCCAAAGGGGTGAATAAATGCTCAACACATGGATTTTTCGTAGTTGGTTAATCAATTTCATGAATGGAAATAGAAAAAATGAGTACAACAGAGATGCAAACCATGTAAACTGAAAAGCCTTAAGTTGTCTAAGATGCTGAGGAGTTGAGTGATTAACAGTTCATATAAGGAACGCAGCGCTAGGGGGAGCTGGAGGAAAAGAATTGTGTCCTTACATAATAATACAAAAATTTGCAATACTAATTCATGAAGGCATTTCAGTTTCACACAAGATATCATACAGCAGACATCTAAGAAAATTCAATTTTAATGAGTAATTCTCAAATAGCAGACTCAAAATACGCTTTTGCTATTCATATAAGTAGCCCCATTAATTTCTCAAATGAGTTATGCAACTCCCACACATTTACAGTAATAAGTAGTGACTTTCTAGAGAATCCATGCAATCTGGCAGGCATTCTTCAGGTAAATTCCACTTAAATATTCTAGGAGTTCTAGCCACCTAAGATTGTGCTATTTAAAAAGTCAGACTTTCATTTTCTTCCCATGGAATAGTGAATTGTTCCACTAAATATAATAAAAGCTGTATTACAGACTATATTAACATGATAATATAGTTTTCTTTAATACGTACAGAATGGCACTTACTCAGTTTGTATTTCTGGATCGTGGTCACATGAATGACACATGGCACTGAACCGAGACACAAAGAAGTCATAGCGTCTGTGATACGAAGGTGTATCTTCCTCAATGTTGGCAAATTTGACAAACTGGGAAATGAAATATGTTAAAAAGCTTTTGACACCAATTTCCCAAAAGAGAATAATGAATACTAAGCTTTATTTAAGAAGTAACATAAAACATTGCATGAGGAAATAATCCAGATTTGACAATATTTAAATTCAGAAGAGAAAAAGTTAAATTGGAGAGTTTTCTTCTTAAAGCCTTTCCACTAGAACTTCATTTAGATCATTATGAAAGGCAGCAACTGCATGACATATAACATACTATGCACTATGGAAACATCCAACACTTGAATAGTCAGCTTCATCAATTCACAAGACCTTTAAGATCACTGAGTCCAACCATCAACCCAGCACTGCCAAGTCCACCACTAAACCATGTCCCTATGCACCACATCTACACGTCTCTTAAATACCTCCAGGGATGGTGACTCAACCACTTCCCTGGGCAGCCCATTTCAATGCCTGAGAACCCTTTCAGTGAAGAAATATTTCCTAATACCCAGTCTAAACCTCTCCTGGCCCAACCTGAGGCCATTCCCTCTTGCTGCTTGTGTGAACAGACTGACATTCACCTCGATACAACCTCCTTTCAGGCAGTTGTAGAGGGCAGTCCAGCAATCAAATGGTACACTGTCACAAGCAGGTTAACTGGAAAGATTCTGACAGCACAATTCAAAGGAAATATACTTGGAGGCGTTGTGTCAATTCAGTCTATCTTTACAAAAGGGAAAAAGGAGGAGTCAGGGAATTATAAGCCAGTCAACTTTAATTCCATTCACAGAAAGACACTGGAAAAAAATTCCAATTTGCAAACATCTCCAAAGTAACGAAGGAGTAAGGAAAAGTTGACGTGGACTTGTCAGAAACAAATCACATCAACCCAACCTAAATTATTCCTGTGACAAGGAAATAAATTTTGTGAATCCAGATGAAGCATCATCTGTCATATCTTAACTTCAGCAATGCTGTTGACAAAAAAATACACAAAACTCTCAGAGGGAAGCTAGAAAAACACTGTCAAAAGAACACTCCCGGAAGATAGACGCAAAAGGGTTTGGAAAAAAAAGAAATACTTGTAAATCACCAAACTACAATAATGTATTTAGTGAACTTCTGAAGGGCCTGTCTGGAGTACAGAGGTATTTCCTTTTCATTAAAGACTTAGATGACAGAGTGGACTTATCAAATTTGCAAAGAACACTAAGCTGGCCAGAGCTGTAGGCATACTAGATGCCTAGCTCTTGACAAAGTGGAAATCGGACCTGAAAAATGAAAGAAGCAATTTTACCATCTTAAGACAGCTGTACAAATACAAGCCAGACAGAGCTGAGTGCAGAAAAAGAAATTTTGTATAACAAACTTTTTTATAATAAACTTCATATTCTAGAAAGGTCAATGCTGTTAGACTGGCGTGAGAAGTATCACAATATGTTGTGTTCTATCTGTATTACTCATGACACCTATGAAGACATTTTTGCTATCTAATTGGCATTAGTAAGCCCTTAGATGAAGGACTGCACCCAGTTGAAGCACCACAGCTGAAGATGATGATTAACGGACACAGTCGTTCAATTATTTAAGGGATGAACAAAGCTTTAGATAAACACCTGTTAAACAAGACTGAAAGACATTAAATTATCAAGTCTAGGTCTGCCTACAAGACAGTAGTGTTACAATATACAGAAGACAGCTATAAAAAGAAAATAAATAAATAGTTTGTGCAATGGCAATAGGAAAAGCAATAATGGGCTTACACTGAAACAAAGGCTGCTGAAGTTAGACATTAAAGAAAACCCCTTTCTAAAGCCAGTATACTGCCTGAAGAGATTTTGGATTCTCCATCACTGACAGTTTACAAACAGACTGCAGAGGAAAGACAAAAATTAAAGGAAAGGTTGTCAGGAAAGGTTTAACATAGTGCTGGTTCTGCCCTGAAACAAAGAGATGTCCCATTAAGATCCCTCCACCTTTTTTCTCACTCCAGAATTCTTCTTACCAATTGCTAAAAGCACAGGCAGAGGCATTTCTTGCATACTTAATGAGATGTAGAACCTGTTTCTACCAGCACATTACCCACACACATCCAGACAAGCCTAAAGCACTTTAGCATAGTCTACATCATAATGGTTTGTGGAGGTTTGGAGATAGTTTTCAAGCCGAAAGTGAAAGCTGTGTATTTCAGAAAAAAAAACCCGCTACTACTTCTGCTTTTGTTTTTTTTATTCTTTCTCTGTTTCACCTAGAACACTTATCCCTTTCAACACACTATCAGTTCACCCACTGAAAGCTACAGGCACAGCTGAAAATGATAGTTTGTAAAACTGTTCTCAGCCACTATTGAAAATGAAACAAAATTGTACAATACTAGCTCATTTACATGTCCTCTTGAAGAGAATATCCTGTATAGTCAGGTGATAAGAAAGTGACATACAGTCAAAAAACTAATTCTGTATTTTCTACAGCCACAGTTTGAAAGACAATCCACAAACACCAACCATACTTCTTTTTTCAATACAGTGAGTTATAAGAATTATTATTATTTCCTTCCCAACAGACCCTCGAAAATGCTTTATATGTCTTACGTCACACTGGTTTGCTTCATCAAATTGTTAATTTCAAAACAGAAATAGATTTTCTAAAGTTTTTTGAAGACAGGAACCTACTTAGTCCTTACAATTTAATAAAGCATAAAGTCCAGGGATAAAATAAATTAAAAAAAAATATCAATAACAACTTAGTATTTTCCAGACACTCATGTTCAGGTCTACAATTGATTCACCTAGCAAACTTCCATAAAAGCATGTAAAAGAATGGAAGCAAAAAGTTGAACAACACAAAACACTATGGCAGTGGCCAAAAGACAATTAACTCATCAAGCATTTAATATTAGCATATTACTATTATCTAAAATACAAAATTATTTGATTGACAGAATCTTCCAACATTAAAGCTTAAAATAACTAATAATTGTTTTGCTAGAGAAAAGATTTATTGCACCAAAAAAACTGCTCTGTAAAAATGAATGATGAGTTTAGGCCAAGAAAGTACCAGGGGCTCAGTCTCTCGCTCTGGACATTTCTCCTACACCATGATGTAGCTTTGCAGCAAGGAAGCAAGTACCAGAAGCTATACGTCTCAAAATGGGACAGAAAGGGCATCATCTTTTTATTTCCTCATGTGTATAACAGAGCAATTTCACCCACTGAACATAAAGCGTTTCTGAAGCATATTCCAGGATTAGCATTCAGATGACTGAACATTTAGGCCACAGGAAATCTAACTGTGATACACTGATTTGCACTGCCCTTCCTTTCAGTTAAGCATACAACTCCATTTCATTACAGAAATTTTTAGTTTTTACAGTACATATTAGTCTATACTTTCTCCTTACTTAGCAGTGGGTCTCTTAAGGTCTTAGAGTTGTTAAATAAAGAATATTTTACTCTAAAACATCAAGATATTTTCAAACATACTTCAAATATAAAAATTATTCTACGTAAAAAAGGACAAAACTGTTATAAAAGTCCAAGCACTTGCCTGGGATATACCTACAAAGCTTTTATAGATGTAAACATGTCATTTGGTCATAGTAAATGCTTGCAATCACCTATTGGTAATTTATGGAAGCTTTAGCAGTACAAACATCTTCTGTATTTGTACTATACAGAAGGTACAAACAAAGTTATTGGTAATAACTTATTTACATTAATTTTGAAACCAATAAAATTCAAGCAGTATAAACACATATAAATCTGTCATGATATAAAGAAAGAACATACTATCTATTCAGAAGAAGTTTGTTCCAGACTGAGTCAAGAACGTTGGATCATATTACCACAGAGAGAAAGACTGTGTGAGTCGTGTAAGCAAATCATGCAAGCCCTCAAATTCCTATGGACATCATTTCATATATATGTTTATGCTGTCTTATCACTCTTAGGTAGCCAGTAGAGGAAAAATCATAACTTTCAATGCACCCTGGATGTCTAAAAGTTAGGTTTTAGCAGCAATTCAAGAACAGACAATCAGCGTGCATCATATTTAAGCTGTTATTCAAAGTATCTCCCTGCAAAAACTGTAGGCTGGATCGGAGCAGTATTTTTTTCTATATCTGAGCTCAGCAGTCTGTCTTCTGCAGCCTGAAATTTTCTCATATTTCAGATGGGGGAAAGGGAATGCTGGTTCTGAAAGTTATATAGAGAAAGCTACTGTGATTCATTATTAGGAAAGTATCGCATAGGAAGATATGATATCCTATAAACATATAGTTTATAAACTACACAGTACAGCATTAATGAAGTGTGAATGTATGTACTCCACCAAATGCATGCAAGGTCAAACACTTCAATTTCCTAAATAGAAAACACTGGATTCATACATCAACGTCACAAACACAGGATTAAAATTATCACAATAAATATGAGATATGGTTCTCAGCAACAGAAATTGATTTAGTTTAGTTCTTAATAGTTAAGGTCATCTGACAAATCGTCATGTTGGTTTACAGGGCCACATTAGTGTGGCTATGAAACTGCAAGACCAGAGAGGGTGAATATAGGGTGGAGGAAGCAGTATTAACTGTGAATAAACCTAAAAGGACTACCTAAAGCAATTTATCCAGCATCACTCAAATTCTAGTAGACATAGATGTAGAATTTAGAAGATAATTTAATAACCTACAGGATGAGAAAAAGTGCTTTGTGTAATTCTGTCTCTCTGTACCTTTAACTCCTATTAAAAAAGACAGCAGAGATCCTAGAGAAGAAATAATTCTTGGTATATGAAATCACTACTAGCACATAATACCATACTGGTGCATGGAATGAAAGCAGCATCTTGTAATAAAGGTAACTTTCCATCACATACTTCCAGATGAGCATGCTGCACACAAGACAGACAAACAAGCGAGTACTCTACTGGGAATACTAATTCTGACATTCTTTAATTTCACAGTCTGGACATTTTAAACTATTTTTACCTATACAAGCATTTAAACTCTGCCCAAACCAACTGCTGTTAAAAGCCAACACTAACAAATATGAAAACATTCTTGTTATATCAGGCACTCTCTGGTCTCCTTTCTACTTGGGATACTGCCTGTCTTCTTTTAAAGAACAAATGATGACAACCAGCAATAACAGTCACCTTCTCGTGCACGTGAAGCACAACACTGTCACTGATGGTATCATTATTTTCCTGCTCCTAAGGAAAAACTGCCCTTCTAAAATGAAGCATCCTATCAACTAAAGAAAGCATTTGTGGCAAATAATTTAAAATGTGGTAATACTGGGTTCTGCATATTTTTCAGATAAAAAAAATGTTTTGCTATCAAAATACAAAGAAGAATTCTTTGAAACTCAGTCACTCTACCATCACTAGTCTTTTGGGGTTTTGTTTGTTTATTTACCTTGTTCAGGAGATGAAAAATTAAAAAAGGCTGTATGTGATGGTAAACTTTCTCCATGTCTGACAATTTACTTAAGAACATAGTAGGTCAGCATCCTTGGTAACAGAGAAGTGGTCAGTGCCAATACATTTTGTTCCTCTTGAGTCAACACAAAAAGACTATCATTTACATAGATTCACAGAGCGTTAGGGGTTGGAAGGGACCTCTAGAGACCATCTAGTCCAAACCCCCTGCCAGAGCAGGATCACACAGAGCAGATCACAAAGGAACAAGTTTTCTCTACATTGACTATAGCAGGCACCTAGGAAAATTAGCATAATTAGGCTAAAATTTGGAATAATAATAATTAGCTTTTGGAATACAGCTGAAAAACCATATAGGTTCACTCTCCTCACAAAATTTGACATCTTCGTTAGGACAACGTAATTATTTTTGGTTACTGAGCTTTACAACAGACAAACATAAATTATCTCCAAATGTAGGAAGTCCATTAATCTGCTTTGCTCATGAAAGACTTCATTAGGAACTGACAGGGATATCACACATACGACCACAAGGTAGAGTTCTGTTCCATAACATTTGTTTAGAAGCGACATGTTCTGTACATCAAAGCGGAGGTTGGCAGTAACTGTGTGACACCAATGGTTTTAAACAACTGGAGACTGAGGCATATCTTGCCATTTGGCAGCCCAGGAAATAAGTTCCAAATCTATTTCCCTAAGAGGTCCCACCTAGGCGTTATTATAGAAACAAATCAAAAGAAGCAGATGGGGTAATCTGGCTCAAAGATATTAAAATAAATATATCTATCTTATATATCTTACACAGGTTGCCCAGAGAAGTTGTGGATGCCCCATCCCTGGCTGTCTTCAAGGCCAGGCTGGATGAGGCTTTGAGCAACCTGGTCTAGTGGAGGGTGTCCCTGCCCATGGCAGGGGGATTGGAACTAGATGATCTTCAAGGCCCCTTCCAGCCCAAACCATTCTATGATTCTATGATTTTATATGTGTACTTACACACACACATATATACGTGTTTAATTACCCTCAGTAAAGCTGCCCCGTTACTTTGGGACACAAGGGGATGCTCCTCCCCTACATCAGAGCAAGAACTCTGCATTCTACCATAAAAAGAAATTGTACTACAGAGTAGCATTACTCTACTACATCCTCCTGTCTCCCTGAACTGCAACTCTGTCTAACTACATCAGCTGGGAATCATGTCCAGAGAAAAGCCCAACAACTTTAAAAAATCCACAAAGAACACTCACACTGCTAACGATGTCAACGTACACAACATGCAAGCATTACTTCTTTGCTCATGTAAAAGTAGTCTCTAAGTAAAACCAGTCGACATTACAATCCTCTAATCTACAAGATTCCTATTGTACCAGCTGAAAATTACAAGGGTTAGAAGGCAAGTATGACAGAACTACAATGCCAATTTCACCCATCACTATTTGGAAAACCAGACCTCCCAGTCTTCATTCTGACACTCGATTATGCCCTTCAAGATGGGATCTGAATCCTGAAACAGTGAAGCTAATAAGATGGTTGCAATACTGAACGTGTTTGGCTGCTTTTCAGCTAACAGGAACCTTTCTGTACAGTGTCAGTGCTGCGGAGAAGGATGCTATTTCCTCCTGCTCACATCATCGCTTTCATCGCTGGAGAGCAGGAAAGCACTGCCTTACCTAAACAATAGCTCCAGGAGGTCTGTTTAAAGATTCAAAATGTGAACTAACTCACAGCACAGATTTCCTGTTCCTTCCAGAAGAAGTTATTTCTGCAGGGGATGAGCCCAGCCATCAAAAGCATTTCTGGGACAAAGGAAACAGTTTTTCTGCCTCCAGCTGGTATTTGCTCTGTGTTTAGGCCCAAATGTTATACCCTGCCACAGAAAGAATCTTCTCAATTCCTGTTAACTGGCAGATACTTCGTGACTTTTGGAACTACTTTACTGCAGCAAATAAGCAAAGATTTATTCCGATTTAGAAAATTCTATGATTCTATGATTTGACTTAGCATCTGAGTTTACTCACTGAGTTAGTTCCAAGCACTTGCAGCTTTGGTTCGCCTGATTCCAGAAGCTTGGCCACCATATGAAGGAAACTTTCCACAAACGGTTTTATGCTTTGAGAATGGCAAGCCATTAGAAGTTGGTCCAATGCCTCCATGGCAATTAAAACATACCTGAAAATTAATAAGAGAGACTCACATAAGGATGTGGGTTTATGATTATGGTTATGAGTGCCTCTATTATTCCAATTTAGGTTCTTGTTACTACAAAAATTAGAAAAGCACGGATGAAAGGCACATATTCCTCACTGTTTAAAAATGGAAATATACGGAATGTCAATAAATTCTTTTTTTTTCTTTTTTTGGGGGGCGGGGGGAGAGTGTTTTTAGAAGGGATATCATAATACTTGGTAACAGAGTAAATACAGTTGGGTTTTCTTTCCTAGCACATCTTATTTCAATTTTAAATCCCAGCTTTCTAGTCTACAAATCGTCTGTCTATCCAAATCCCAGTATGGAAAGCCAGTAACTTATCCATGCTCCTGCAGAGTCAGACAACATGCTAAATTAGTGAGAAAACCTAAAGAAAAACAGTGAACACAATTAACTACCCTAAAGAATGGCCATTTACCCATTCTATAAAGTTATAAAAATAGCTTTTAACATCAAAAAGGCCAAAAATGATGGCCTGTGATGGATGATGCCTTTGTTTTCCAACTCCTGCTACTTCTTAGACTCAGTATTTTCCTACTCCATTTCCATATTCTTTAAAATCTTCTCCCTCTTTTGACTTCATATTCTTCAAAATAACTAGCTCAAATAGGACTTAGAGTATGATGGAGTTTTAAAGTTCTCATTTAAATACAATTTAGTCAAAAGGACTGAAAAGAAAGATATTCGCACTTCCCAATACCCTGAATGACATTCCAGGGTGTATTGGGTTTACATGGCAAGGTTTTGGTAGTAAGAGGGCTGCAGGGGTGGCATCTGTGAGAAGACACCAGGCACTGCCCCCATGCTGGACAGAATCAGCTCTATCCGGCTCAAAGACAGACACACAACTTCCCAAAGCTGAGCCCCTCATCAACACTGGTAGCACCCATAGAGGAAGAGATATCCACGCTGCAGACCACGGAGAACCCCACGCTGGAGCACGTGGAAGTCCCCTGAAGGAAGCTGCAGCCCATGGAGAGGCTCTGCTGCAGCAGGCTCTTGGCAGGAGCTGCAGCCCAGTGGAGAGAAGCCCATTCAAGAGCAGTTTTGTTGGCAGGACCTGCGAACTGTGGGGGGCCCACGCTGGAGCAGTCCAGTCCATTCCTGAAGGACTGCACCCTGTGGAAAGGACCCATGCTGTAGCAGTTGGGAGGGACCCAACGTTGGAGCAGTGGAAAAGCATGAGTAGGAAGGAGCTGCAGAGCCAAGATGATATGACCTGACCACAACCCCCATTCACCCATCCCCATGGCTGCTCGGGGGGAGGAGGTAGAGGAGTCAGGAGGAGTGAAGATGAGCCTGGGAAGAAGTGCGCTGGAGGGTAGGTGGTTTTAGCTGTCTTTTATCTCTCACTATCCTGCTTTGTTATTAACTGGCACTAAATTAAATTAATCTTCCCCAAGTTGAGTCTTTTTTGCCCATGATGGTAATTGCTGAGTGATCTCCCTGTCCTTATCTTCACCCATGACCTTCTCATCTTATTTTCTCTCCTGTCCAGCCCTGGCAGCCAGACCAGGTTAAGTCCCCACAAAGGGCCTGGGTCTGTCTTGTCTCCTAAACTTGATTAGAACAAACATGATGAAATGCAGCTACACGTTAGCATTTATTTCTAATGCTGTGACTTGTTTCCTTACCCATAGCGATGTCTGACAACATCTCTGCTCAGTCTCTCTGCTAGGTAAGCACCAATTCGATCCAGCTTTTCTGGTGCAGAAACCGCATAGAAAGTCAGCTTCTCCATATCGGCTTTAACAAGACCATCCTAAAAACAGGCACACAAAATATAAAAGAAGTTCATAGAAAGTATAAAGCTTTTGAAGTGTTTTTTGCTTTGTCTACTCAATATTTCAAGATCTAAGCCATACAGATGGGAATAAACTGCTAAAAAAACCCCAACCAACCAACCAAAAAACTCAAAACAAAAAAACACTTTAAGCAAAACTGTCCGTAGCTCAGCTGCAAAAATCAGACACATGGAAAATATTTAAAGAAACGAAGCAACTATCTTCCCCCATCTTTTTTTGGGGGGGACTGAGGGGGAGGTGGGAACAAGTATTCCAAAAGAAGGTATTTAGTGAGATATGTCATCAGTTATAAGACACATTTTTTCCCTACTGGTACAGTGTAATTTTTTCTTTTCCAATTTCCCTCCAAAAAGTATATTTGATGCATAATTTTGACCCTATATACAAATACATTTTATTTATTCAGTGTCATGTCTCGGAGAAGATTGACATACAGGGTACCTGAAGGCTAATTGTTAGAATGAGATCAAAGATTCACATCTTAGTCTAAAGTGAATTGTGATATGGAACTCCTCAGGTGAGGTTATAATTGTAACTATCAGGTAAGAAGGATAAGGCTTTTTATCTTCTTTTTCCTCTGGAAGTTTATAAAAACATTATCTTTTTCAAATACATTCCTTTGAAGCTTTTAACACACTCATCATTAATTAATGTTATCAAGCAAGTCCTTGTATTTTAGGAAAGGCCTGTAACTCAGTGAAACATCACAGACTGGCCTGTCCCCTGCACTGAGCCAGTGACCATTACCCAGAGCAGACTAAGGAGTGCCAGTTCAGAGCTACTGAGTGAGACTAAAGCTGTAAGACTACAACTGTAGCAATTCTGGGTATTTCTATGTCTGTATCAAACAAGTAGATTAAACTAAATAAATCTATAAAATCATACTGTTCCATGCTTTCAACACACTGTATACACTGGAACCATGTTCTTTGAAGCCAGTAACACACACTTACATAGTAACAAGCACTCAGTAACAACACATTTTAAAAGCTCAGGTGCTTTATAGGATATAAGCCAAACCTTATACAAATGCTGACAGTTCTGCTTACTTCTACTGTCATAAAAGTTAATAAAATCTGGTAGTACATTTACAAAAAATACAGCAGCAGAAATATAAGCTCTCAATTAGTCTGACCCACCGCGTGATAGTGTATAGATACAGCCATCACTGAATGATAACACATAAGTTAGTTATTTTCACAGAAAGCAAGACCTGGGCTGTAATATAGCTCAATTGTTCAACTGAAATGAAAAAACTGTATATGAATAACTAGAAAAATTAAAATCAAAACCAGAAAACCTCTTTGGAGCACAACAGAACTAAAAACACTTACACAGCCAATACAACAAGTTAGAAAATTAAAATCTTGTAGAAAAATGGAAAACATTCACAGCTGCAAACATAACAAAACAAATGTTTGAGGTTCTAAGTATTTATGAGGTTAAGTGCTACCTCTGCGGCAGAACACCTTGTTTAATTAAATCTCTATTTCTTTGAATATAACATAATAATTTCACTCTTTAATATGCACAGCCATGCTTTGAAAAGGGAATTAGACCAGATGATCTGTAAAGGTCCCTTTCCAGCTAAATTATTACACTAAACACTATTAAAGCTATGAAGCTTTAAAGCAGAATTTACTGTAAAATGTGAAAATAGACAAGAAAAAAAAATTAAAAATTGCTAAAGCATTAGCTACTAGCCAAAAGCTTTAAAATAACTATCCCTTAAAATGCTGAAGTCATGACTCACTTTTGGATCTTCAGGAAATATGTTATCTACCAGTCGCTTATAGCGAGGTCGCAAAGCAGCACAGCAACAGCACACTCCTGCAGAGAGATTTACCCAACACAATTCAGAATTAAGTTTTAGGAACTCTGGTATTTTCATTTTAAGTGAGGAAGTGACAAGCAAGGAGGAAAAAAAAATACAGTGAATTCAGCTGCTTGTGACTATCAGTAACAAAGCAAAATTAAGGTAATTGAAATTAGAAGTCAAATAAGCAAAATTACTATTATAATGTAATACATGAGAAAACACACAAGCATGTCAAGTAGAAAAATGCACCTGTCACCCAGACACACTTTAAAACATGCAGAAAAACACATTTCAAAATGTAGTAATATTTAAAACAAGGCTATTTCATTAGCTGTTTTATCTTTGTTCGGAATGATCATTTAAAAACATAACTAAACATGCATTATGTTCAGTCCTCTACATCAAAATTCAACCATGAAATCTTCTGTTTTACAGGCAACCATATAAAGCAATCTAAAGCACAACATACGAAACAAGCTCTCCCTTCATTATCTTACGATATTACTGGGCATCAGACAACAGACAGTCACCTGAAATGAAGGTGTTTTTCTGACTCATTTCTACTCTACTACTAATACTGTACTCCTATGAAGATAATCAGAACAACACGTGTAACTTCCCATTTCATTACTTTTAAGAGTCATACTGCCTGCTCTAACAAGATAAAAACGTACAAAGTATGGTTAGTTGTTTCTAGAATTCAGGAATACTCATACTTTGAAATAATTGCAGTTTACGTGAAGTAAGAACTCAGCATAAAAAAAAAAAAACCCTAAAAAAATGTTTCTACATATCTATGCAATTGTTTTTTCAGTGAAGATTTATTCCCAAGGTATTTAAATGTTTTGACAAACCAGCTTTTAGCTGTTTCAGTGTACATATTATCAGACTAACTCACTGGTCAGGCCTTACATTAGCATTAAAGCAGCTCTGCATCTGGCTCAACACTCTTTGTACCTCTGTGTTCCTACCTGATGTTCTACCTTATGGACCACTAACACTGATTCAGAGTAAACAGCATGTTTATCTACAGCTAAATCTAAAACATAAGAACAGAAGATACTGTAAAATATTGCATGCAAGGCAGAAGGAATTAAAAATACTTTTAGAGATAGTTTCTCCCTCTTTAAGTGACAGGAGAAGAAAATCTTTGCAAAGAACCACAATTTAAATCTACAAATGGTGTTTCAGAACTGTGGTAATTACACAAATGTAATATCAAGCCTCGATACAGTTACTTCCTTCAGAAGGATAAATAATATTGGATAACAGTACCAAATCATTCAGACAGCCTTACCAGAGGGTTTCAGTTAAGGGAAACTCAATAGCGTTCAAATACTGCTCTTCAAATTTACGGCATACAGTGAATTTTGACATTAAAAAAAGATTTAACAATAAGTATATAATAAAGCTTTGAATTTTGCCTCTTCTCCCATCCTGGATTTTCAGTAGTATATTTACATTGCTATATATTTAATTATAGCACAATTTACATTAAAAAAAAATCCCAAAACACTACCTTTTTGAACAACTATCATAAAAAATGACATTAAAATTCATATTAATTTTAAAATAATTTTCTCAAGCAGAAAATTCATTAGAAATCTAGAGTTAATCTATCAGAGCTTTCAGCCTCCAAAGATATTTTGAGTAATGAAAGTTTAAGCAAAAGACTATCAGAAAACAATTAAGTGACAGGCTCTCCAAAGAACAGAGGAAAAAAGAAAACCAAAGCAAAACCCAAAACAATTAACAGTCATGAGACACACTTTGTGGGAATATTATTTTTCATCGCTCTGTGTTTTCATATAACTAGGAAAGATTAATAAAAAGATTGGGATAGATTTAAAAAAGAAGTATGAATATAAGAAAACCACACAAAAATCAGCCCTTAACAACACACACTGAAATAGATTGAACTTTAAAAAAAAAAAAAACACCAAAAAAAAACCAACACAACCAAAATCTAGGACATTTAACTACACACACTCAAGAAGACGAATGTTTTAAAAGATGGAGAGAAGCTGAGTAATTGAAAATGGATTCTCTAATTCTTGGATAAAAATTTAACGCAGATAAAGTTGATCCAAATAAACAGATTTGTTTCACACAAATAAGCTGTATTGT
Source organism: Rhynochetos jubatus (assembly GCA_027574665.1). Taxonomy (NCBI): domain Eukaryota; kingdom Metazoa; phylum Chordata; class Aves; order Eurypygiformes; family Rhynochetidae; genus Rhynochetos; species Rhynochetos jubatus. Next base: position 10,056,924 of record CM050648.1, on the reverse strand, counting down.
AGTCTACAGAATACAGTCACTAAGCCAGGTAAAAAGAACCTGTTCCATTTTATGCAGGTTTATTGCCACAACATCCTATGCCAATTGCTTTCAGTGTCAGGCAAAATTTGCATTTTAAAGGTCTCCCCCTTGAAGACATCTTTGTCATTTTATATGAGTAAATACAAAGGTTAAAGTGGCATAGTGCCAGTGAACATAAAAGGTTTAAAACAATACCTATTATTTACTTGTGCATTAGCAGATATTCCACATTTAAACATGCATGTTCTCTTCTTAAAGGAAACTTGTAACCTGCTTTTTACACACTAAGACTGTACATATTTCCCACCTGTACAGGTACTTCTTTTACACACATTTATTCTACACAAAAGCAGCAAGAAGAAACAGTCCATGTTATTAGAAAATGGTAATTTCACCTACCCAAACACATACACGGTCTTGATTCAAAAGCAAAATTATAATCATAGGCTTTTTCTTGCTCAACAGTTGGAACTTGAACATACTGCCTCATCCCGTATATGATTTCACTCCCCGGGTACTCTCTCCTTTTTCAGAAACTCACTCTCTCACACTAGCACAGAAGCAGTTCCTTCATGTGAGGGCTCTGCAATACTGTAAGCTTATCTGATGAGCTCTGTGACATCTACATAAAGCCACCAAACACGTGAAAAACTTCAGTATCAAATTCTGTTAACAAGGCCAGCCACAAGAACAGAGAAAAGAATAAAAGATACGTCGTCAAGGTGCGATTCACAGCTCATCGAATTAAACTGCACAGCCAGTTTCATTACTTCTACTTCTCCGGAACACAGAGTTCCATTCTGTCTGTGACTGGAAGCAAAAAATCAGTATAGTTTCAGAAAAAAACTCCAGTCAGCTGCCACATATCACTGTGGAGTGATAAATATTTTAGTAAAACATACTCCCTTGATCTTGCTGAAGAATGGTGAGGAAAAAAAATATTTAAAGAAGACTGCTGACCAAAAAGGCTTTTTAAACAGAAAGATTTATCTCTAAGATTAGAGAAGCACTTTATAAATTAATACTAATGTTTAATAATACCTCAGAATTTAAGAAGCAAGGATTAGAGAATTTAAATCCTTAACATCCTTACTCACAAACATTATGATACATCAAGTAGGAAATAAATTCTGAGTTCAGCAATTCTGAAGTTACTTTCTGGCTTCCCGTTACTTCTCATCGTTTCACCATTTTACTTCCTACAATATATCCACTCAGGTAACAGAAATAGAGGATTTTCATATAGGTGCTTTTATAAACCCTGGCTATTACAATGTACTGTTTTTAATAAAGTTACAAATAATACTAAGCTCGTGTTTACTGCAAATAATTCACAGAAACCATCACCACATAATTTACTAAAGAAACCCTATGCTGTGAATTAGAAAATATACACCACAAGGAAGTTTTATTTCAAAGGAGTTTGAATATTCATTGCTACATCTTGCTCATACAAAACCACAGAAAAACAAAACCTTCAAGCTGACTTTAAACTTAAAACACCGAGTTCCACCCATCAAGTTTAAATCTGCCAGACTAGTTTCCTCTTCATTAAAACCCAGCAAAACAGAAAACAAGGTTTCTATTATTTATCTAATGTCAGTATTTCTTAAAAAAAAATTTTAATGCTGCTTAACATGCTTTCTACTATTTGCAGAATATTAACAACCTGAACCAACATTTCATGTTCACGCACTGAATATTTTTATTACATCCCAAGTTTGAAGTCATCCATATCTTTATTGTCTATCTTCCAAGACTGATTAGAAAACAATCCTATCCTATAAAAAAATTGTATAATTAAAATAAAAGTTTGAATCTACAGATAAATGCATGTTTTGCTACTATCAGGAAAGAATATTAAAATTATAACTATGTAAAAATTAGGTACTTCACTTCTATACATTAAACTTTTTTTTTACGTCTTCCTTATATATGAGAAATATAAACAAAGTGTGTTTCAAATATCCAGAGGAAAGTGAGTAAAATAACACTTCAACCACTACACTAAATATACCTGGTTAGTTTTGAAGTGTTAATATCAGTTGATGCATTCACTTCAGAACTGAAACTATTTTCAAGGGCATTCCCCTTCCACTATTAAAAACAGATCAAATATTTTAGAACAAGGCAATTAGTCTGGCCATATAAGGGAGTTAATTAAAAATATTCTTCAACCTGCTATAAAAAGAACAACTGCTGTAAGGATGTGCTCATCAGTCATTGCAATGTCCCTGTGATGCACTCCCAGAGAGGATGTATCATTTAGACAGTATGAAGTCCCATCCCCCAGATAATCCTCTCCTCCACCTTTCACCCTACTGTTATTTGACTTCTAAACAGCTGGTTTCTAGTCTCTCTCCACCAAAACACAGCAAAGAAAATGCCCAACACGCAGATGAAATTTCTGTCTTGAGAACACGATATTCATCTTCATGTGAACTTCTGACCCCCATGACAGCAAAATCTCAGTAACAGCCAACGTGAAACATTCCATCTGCTACCAAGGTTTGGCAATTATACATTTATTTTAAAAATTATTTTGGTGCTCAGTTAATTTGAAATGAATGACAAAAAAACAACTTTCTCCCAAGAATTTATTCTTACAGTAGAGCTGTAAAGCTAACTCTAAAGCTCATTCTGGTGCTGTCTGACTTTAAGGTGTGCTCATCTATACCTGAATCAACACAGAGGGATGCTCAGCATGCTACAGTGAAAAGCATGCAAAAATAATTTTAATATCAGCTTTTTATGACAATGAAAAATCACAATGCGTGTCAAGCTACTAGTAAGAAGTAAGAGAAAAAAAACCCAACAAGCTAGTCAAATAACGCTTACCCCTAAGCTCCTTCAATGAAACATTCTTTTCAGAACCATTAGCAATTAAAACAAATCCCCAGGGAAGATATTATCTTTGGGAAGATGCCCTTTAAAGACTTCTAATCCATTAAAAGGAAGTTTTCCATTACATCAAATTCTCCGGTTGCATCCTTTTTCACAAGTTCTACCGCCTGCAGTGTTTCCATACTGTCTCTTCTTTCTCCCACCTTTGTTGTTTTCACAGGGTAACTTTGTTTTACTTGCTCATTTCTGTTCTCTCCAACACCGCCTCCTCCTTTCCTACTCAGAGATAGTAACAGCGCTCTCTATTTTAATGCAGTATAGAAAATATCTAAAATTAATCTGGTTCCAGTGAAAAACTCCACAGCTTACTATGCATTTTGCATCCTAGTTCTTGTCCTCATCTTCCTATTGGGCTGCCCATAACAAGGTCATTTACTTCTCAGCAGTAAAGCAATACACAAAGGAAAATTTGTCACTCTGACTTCAGAAAAGCTACCTGGAAAGTCACACCTACATAAAACTCCTGGACTGGTCCCCATCGCAGCTGCCACTGATAACCTGTTCACAGCAAAAAAAGTGGGTGAAGTCCAACCTTCATTCCTGCTTTCAATACTGGGTTTGAAGTCAGGAAATTCTAGGTGATAAATCCAAAGAGGGGGAAAAAAAAGAGGATTTGTGTCATGATACTGATAATTCTAAGCAAACTGTGATTGCATAGCAAAGTGTTTCACAGATCAGTGAAAAATGGGGACGTAAGCAAAATACTGGACCACAGGAGAAGGGGAGGGAAAAGAAGGCTCATACGCTCTGTGTAATCTCTGAAGCACGTGAACTGGCGTTATTCCTCCATCCAGACACAGAGTAGGGCATGGAGCAGTTTCATAACAAACAATGAAAACATATCTGCTGTACTCAACAGCCTCATCCAGTTATGCACTGGGTCAGCAGGATATCCTTTACTTACTATTTAATTCAGAATACAAAAAGGATTGACACAATCACAGCAGTCTCCTTCCACTCACTACTTAACACAAATATTTTGATCTGTCTTCCCATCCAAATGCCTGACTCCTCTCAAGACCAGTAGGCACAGGAGAACGGAGTCTCACCAGCACAGTGATGATCCTGGTACAGAAGTAAGCTCCCAGCAGCGGACAGACTATCCTGTTCAAAGTGTGGCTTCACCTTGGCCCTAGCCTATTCTCTAACCCAGATGAGCAATTTTCACAATACTGCATCCTCGAACGGTTCACAGCTGCAGAAGATAGCTGCAGGTGACAGATCAGCATGCCGTAACCTTTGCAGGCACTTGAAGGCCAAAAAACTTGCTTTACACTCCTGCATGGGATCCACTGGGTAGAGGGGTGCAACACCTGCACCTCCCCTACCACCGTGTTCCCGCTTAGTGTGCTTGAAGGAGAGGAAGGACACTGAGGAAGGCATGGTTGAATGGTAACAGGACAAGAAGCAACTTAGCCTATCACCAGGTTGGGCCAGGGGTCAGTAACAATCATTTCTCGAGGGGTGCCAGGGGCAAAACAATTCCAGAAGGATAATCATCTCCCTCTGGAGCCTTCAAACCATACTTCTGGTCAGCAGGATGGCTAACTACAGGTAAATACATACACTTGGCTAAATGCCTCAGTAAGCTCTGGTGACTGCTACTTTAGCCCAGGCTACAGAATCCTTCCCAGTTGCTCAAACCTTTTCTTCCAGTCCCAACTTCAGGGAGCAAGGCAGACAGCTGCCAGGGACTTTCTCCATGCCACTCTTACACTCAGTTCTAGTTTTAAAAGTTCTAAACTAGATTTTCCACACTCCATTGCCCATTGCATTTCCTCACAGATTACAGTCTTCATTCCCAGTAAGGAAGACAGTTATTTTGTTGTTTGAACAGCTGCTGCTCACTTCTGTTTTGCTACAGGAATTTATGTGGATTAAGCCATTGCTTTTAAAGCAACACCCTCTGTATATGCATGTATTTTGAGGAGAAGAGAGGAGGGGAAGAAAAGGGAATCAACAAGATTCCATACCGTCTCTTCTTTCTCCCACCTTTGTTGTTTTCACAGGGTAACTTTGTTTTACTTGCTCATTTCTGTTCTCTCCAACACCGCCTCCTCCTTTCCTACTCAGAGATAGTAACAGCGCTCTCTATTTTAATGCAGTATAGAAAATATCTAAAATTAATCTGGTTCCAGTGAAAAACTCCACAGCTTACTATGCATTTTGCATCCTAGTTCTTGTCCTCATCTTCCTATTGGGCTGCCCATAACAAGGTCATTTACTTCTCAGCAGTAAAGCAACACACAAAGGAAATTTTGTCACTCTGACTTCAGAAAAGACATCTGGAAAGCCACACCTACATAAAACTCCTTGCTGCACACATTTTTTTCAATGCGATATCACCATACTGTGGTATCTACAAGAGCATGGTTCTGCATACAACTCTAAGCAGAGCATGATGTTGATAGTCTATTAAGCAGGGACTAAAGCAAAGCCAACCATCTAGCAGTGATGCCGCAAATTGCGCAAGGTCCCATTGTAAAAGTGGCAGTGTTACAACTGATGGTACATTTAAAGTCTCAGGCTTATGGCAGTAGCACATATGGATTACTCAGCATCTCTCAGAACACAAATGGTCACTGAAACACCATGAACCATTCCGCATTTCAGCAGATGCCTTCATTCCCAGGTCAGTCACGAAACAGGAACGACTCCTGACACATGGGAAAGTTGCCCAAATATCTAAAGATCTACCTTGTTGAAATCCGTGTGATCATAGTAGTCTCTTCTGGTTTTGAAGCTGTGGCTTCCCTGCACCTAGCAACACATGCAAGAGTGCCCAGAGTTATAAGTCTTCTCAGGGTGATAAACACCTGAAACTTTGTGCATTAAAAAATCTGAATGTAGAGAAGCATGAAGTTTCCTGACTACTGCTACTTTTTCCATTTTTTCTAAATTTGTGTAGCTCTTCTTGCTTCAATCCACAGGGAACTCAGCTGCAGTGCTAAAGAACTCTCAGAATCTTATGTTGCTGCCCATCTTTTTCCTCAGAAAAAAGGATGCTTTGAACAGCTGTGTCACTTCTTTATCACAGCTATCCTATGACTAATACCTAGGCTGGCAGGATTAAACCCTCCACTCCTGCCCAATGGTGTCTGCCAGCAGACACTGCCCAAATGCACAGTGCTGAAATAGATGATGGAGTAGGTACCACACTGCCACCTGACTTGCTTGAAGAAATATATTGCGTGAGAAGATTTACGTGAGTGAAAACAGCATGTGTCTCATGACCGAAAGTCATTATGACAAGGAAAAAAGGTTCACAGGCCTTCTGAGTTGGGTTTGTGTGGTGGGGTTTTGGTAGGGGCCACAGGGATGGGAGAAGCTTCCCTAGCTCCTAGCTGGACCCACCTCTGGGCAAGGCCAAGCCAGTCAGAGCCTCTGTGATTAACATACTTAGGGGAAAACAGAGACCAGCAGAAGGAAACAGGAGTTCAAGGTGAGAGAGACAACACCAAAAGTCAGTGCAGAAGACAGGGAGGGGATACCCAGCGCAGAGGTTCCCCTGCAGCCCATGGTGAGAGGGCTGTGCCCCTGCAGCTACTGAGGGTCACAGGGGAGCAGAGACCCACCTGCAGCCCAGTGAGGACCCCACGCCAGAGCAGGGGGATGCCTGAAGGAGCCTCTGACTCTGTGGGAAGCCCACCCTGGAGCAGGCTACTCCTGTAGGACTGCACCCCATGGAAGGGACCCACAGTGGAGGAGCTAGTGAAGAAAACTGCAGACAATGGGAAGGATTCATGTTAGAGAAGTTTGTGGAGGACTGTCTCCGATGGGAGGGACCCCACGCTGGAGCAGATGCAGAGTGTGAGGAGTCCTCCCTCCGAGGAGGAAGCAGCAGCATAGACAATGTGTGGTGAACTGAATGAAAACCCCCATTCCCCTTCCCCCTGTGCCGCTGGCAGGAAGTAGGTAGAGAAATGGGGAGCAAATCTGAGCACAGGAAGGAGGGAGGAGTGGGGGGCAGGTTTTAAGATCCGGTTTATCCTACTTTGATTTATTTGGTAACCAATTAAATTGATTTTTCTTCCCCAAATCAAGTCTGTTTTGCCCACGACCATAACGGGTAAGTGATCCCTCCCTGTCCTTGTCTCAGCTCAAGAGCCTTTCCGTGTATTTTCTCCTTCTGATCCCACCGGGGTTAGGAGAAAGCAAGCCACCACGTGGTTCTGAGTTGCTGGCTGGACAGCAACACCTTCTTCCTGGAAGCCTTAAAGCTAATGCAGTGGGAAGGTTTAGCTCAGGGAACTAGTTTTTAACTAGTTCAGAGTAAACCACTGGAAAGTGTATAGGACACCTAAGAGTGTGTCGGTTTATATCTCCTTTTTCCTATTAAAACATCCCAAAAGCAAACAGAAGCATGGCAAGAGCTTCAGAAACAAGTTTTACCCTCACTTGAGCACACCCAGCTACAGAAGTCACTATATATACGCAAATCTTGAAAAACATTTCCTGATTAAAGAGAAAACTTCCTGTATACAAGTAGTTCAATCCCACATTATGTAAATTTGATTCACACACACGTTGTACGTAGAAAGCAACATAAGAAAATGGATGAAAACTTTTTTGTGAATCTAGAACCTTACTCTGACACCTACACTGAGAAAACTGAGTGCAGCAATTCTTCTGAGGTACACACACAGAGCTCAAAATACAACAAAACATCTGTTCCTGTTCAGTTACAAAGTGTTTAAATTGTATTGACCTTGAGAAACAAGAAACCACTCGACAAAAAAGTTGTAAGGTTACTTTGAAAAACAGAGTCACAGAAAACACATAAGCTTAAGAATTCAAATTCTTGTTCAAGTCTAACCAATCTTCAATTATATACCCTGTTTGTGTCTTTACCTAGCCATTTGATTGTCCCAGAAAGTATTTACAATATGGAATACTGCAGCCTTCCAGTACCTGAAGGGGCCTACAAGGAAGCTGGGGCAGGGGGCTTTTTACAAGGGCCTGCAGTGACAGGACAAGGGGTAACGGGTTTAAATTGAATGCAGGGAGATTTAGATTAGATATCAGGAAGAAATTATTCATGGAGAGGGTGGTGAGGCACTGGAACAGGTTGCCCAAAGAAGATGTGGGTGCCCCATCCCTGGCTGTCTTCAAGGCCAGGCTGGATGAGGCTTTGAGCAACCTGGTCTAGTGGAGGGTGTCCCTGCCCATGGCAGGGGGGTTGGAACTGGATGATCTTTAAGGTCCCTTCCAACCCAAATCATTCTGTAATTTTATGAATTTGGATATGTAATCATACACACAGGAGAACATTAAAATAATTCAGAATCAAAAATTTGCAAAAATCTCTTTACGTATTATCAAGAACAGGTCCTCAAAGCTGCCCATACACTTTATTTAACACTCTTTCCTCTGCAGACAGCTTTACCTAGTTTATCATGCCCTCATAGAAAAGAGGCTTATTAGTACTACAAACAATCACATAGAAGTTCATGCAACAACTTTTTAGTATAAACAGGTTTGAACACAGGCATGAAAGACAGAAGTTACATTAAGCATACCTCCCTTCTAGGTTAATGTGAATTATAAAAATATCCTTTTAGTTGTTACCTTTCCCATTAGTCCTCAAAAGTGCTCCAGCTTGGACTCAGGTTTCCCAAAATAATTGAAAAGCAGCTATTAAAAGGTTCTGAGTTAACTTGTCTTCTCCAAAACAGTGAGATTTAAAGGTAGTGTTAGTAGATTTAAAGCAGTTTTCCCCCTCCTATAATTTCTAGTCAGGCACAGGGTACACAAGGAACATATATGCAGGTGATTGCTCTTCTGTGCATCTTCAGTGCCTGAAGGCTACATCCCTTTACCACCACCATGCTGTTTGACACCAAACTAAAGTGGTCAGTCTAGGAGACAGACAGCTTTGTACTTATACACAAAACCTAGTAATATATACACATAATGTTAATCAGCAAGCCTTAGGTGTCTCAGCTTCCTGTAAAAACCAGACAGGACATCTGCAGGCACACACACTCACTGGTTTCCACAGCAATCCAAGCATTCTTCCCCACAACCAGCCCTTCTCACCACATTGCAATTCCAACATCAATTTGCAAAAAACAGCATTCTGTCAGTTCCAATGAACTTTAAGCTTGTGTCTGAATTAACGTCAATAACAGATCACAAACTTACTTAACAATAAAAAACACTTGCATATGGAAAAAGCCTTGGATCCAGCTAGCACTGCATTTATTACAAGACAAGAGAATTCTCCTAGCTCAATCATATCAGACGCAGAACAATTATAATTTAGTAACTATTCATATTTGATTACCTATGAATTTCAGAAGTAGGGTATCATCGGCACCTTAGAGTGCTTTTCTAATCATTAAGCAGTTATCTTCTAGTTTAATGAAAACGGCAGAATCTAGTTTAAATGCATAAATTATTCTGTATTTGTTGGCACTACAGAAGGAGACCAACAAATGTCTGTGAAGATCTATCTTCACGTATTTCCTCAGACATTAACAGGTTTACAAAAGTATCGGGAAGAAGTACTGATTTAGTATAACGATACAGCTAAGCATTAGGTTGAAATTCCTTACTTATTCTCTTACTAAGGAATGAGTAGGTATTTTCAAGCCACAATTAAAGGCTTAGGGTGCCTATTTCAAGCCAAAGTACAGACCTTAATCAGCAAAATACTGTAACATGTCCAAGTGCGATCCAGAATCACAAGACCGAGAGTTTCAACACATCTCAAGTAGGATATGAAAAGGAAGGCTGAGTTATACAGGTGACTGGGGTCCAGAATTCTACTTAGACATTACATGGTAGAAATCTCTTTTTTAAAAAGCCATGGAATTTAAAAAGAAAAATGATTATTTTGAAACTAAATTAGTTGCTTTTTTTTCACATAGTTGTTGGGGATTTTGCACAACTTTACAAAAGATTAATTTATTGCCATGTTTCTAGTTTAGAAAAACAATTCAATATGAGAAAGACCACCAAAGTTCTTCAGCACAAAATACCAGTACTTCACTAGCATTCATTTCATGAGCTGTTATTTGCACATGTAAACTATCAAAGGCTCGAGAGTTGCTTACCTACAATTAAACCTTTTTGCTCTGAATTAAAAGCATGCAAGTCAGACTACTGCAATATACGCTCTACACAAATATATTTACAGATTTAAACTTCCATTCAAGAAAACAGCAAGTACTGCACAAACAGATTTAACTAGTTTGCTTTTTATATGTGATACTTAGGCAAATTAAGAAGTTTCCTAGTTTCCAAATGACTTGAGAGTCTTAAGTTTCTTAAATATACCTGTGTAAGACAAGGATTCTTTAATTGTTTTAACTTTTGTAAACAATTATGACACATCCCTTATGTGAGAAAATTTCATACTGACCTCTACCTGGGTACCAAAAGGCTTGTATTCTCTGGGCCAGCTGGGTTACCAGGAAGAGCCATAGACCATTCCCTTGAACACACCAGCTATAAACAGAATTTGCTAGTACACTTCGTAGACATGAACTCCAGAATATGGAATTAATCAGAACTTTGGCTGTTCAGCTAAGCACCTTCGCGACAGCAAAACACGGAACTGTTCATCTTTGGACATGACCATTAGCTGAAATCTACAAGTTAGTAGATGAGAGTCTCGTTCATCCACCTGCCCCAAGATTCTACTCTTTCCTAATTCCTGCATAAATTAATCTTGAATGATGTAACTTTCTAGAAATGAAATAGCACTCTGAAACCCAAGAGTCACACACAGAGCTAACTTCCATCTTCAACAGTTCGCAAGGTACCTGATTGTCTAGAGAGCCATTAGGGATTCTAGAGGTCGAGGATGGGAAAGAAAGTCCACATATCATGAAAAGGGAAGGTCAAAATTTTTTTTAAAGCAGGTTACCCTAGTCTTTCCACACAGACATGCATTTAATCACATAGTGGAAAACTTACTCCCTCTCCCAAAAATCAATTTCTCTTTGTTGTCATGCATAAAAAAATAGGACACTCGCATGCATAATCAGTATGAGCCTTCTTACCCTTTCGTCCCATGATTGAGAAATCAATAGGAAACAACGCTGCCCATGAAGGTTAATCGACTGATAGGAAAACCAGTTGCAAAGTGATTTCTGTAAATAACAATGATATCCATATTTTAATAACATCTGAAAAGACTATTAAGCTACATTTTAACATTCGGTGAACCGTCCATGTATAGTTTAAAAGCATATAAGGGCCTTGATAGGGACAGAATGAAAATCATCTCTAATGCATTTGATTTTCTGTGCCCAGACTGCTCACATATAAATGACAACAGCTAAAAACCAAATTCTTCAGGTTTTGACAAGGAATGAATGATACAAAATTGTTCATTTCTTGGCTGTACTGAAGCGTGTTCCAAAACAAATGGAAGGAGTGAAAGGAGGAATGATGTCAATGATGTTGCTACACATTATTTGCAATGTGTTAATGCGAGTGATTTTCACTGTCTATGGAACGGCTCCTAAACATTAACTTTCCCAAATGGGGTTAGGGTGATGTGTGCACAGCAAGAATTAACAGCTAGCAGAAAACAACAAAATGAACCCTTGTTCAAAATTAACAAGGCTTACAGAAATCCATGCAAATTCATTAAGTATGGAAGCAACCACCCCACTGGCACACAAAGTTGCTTAGGGTATCATGAGTGAAACAAATAGATGTACAAAGAGCTACAGTTTTCCAGCTACAAATTCCTGGAGTTATTTCATAGCTTAATCAAAGAATGTATTTGGAGAAATTACTACCTTTTCTTTTCAGTGTAAAAAAGGCCATCACCCAAAAATCAGCTGGGGAAAAAAAAAAGTCTGTACCGAAGCGTTTACAGACTGAAAGCATTTACTGTATATTATTATGTAAAGAGTCCATTATATATTTTGTAACCACAGTATTATAATAGTTACAGATATCCTGAAACCCAGTTATTTTCCTTTCCTGGCCCAGGTCTAGTGAACAGCAAGCTGCCAAAGGAAGCCCACACCTTGACATAACTTTGGCAGCTGTTTTCAAGTTCCTGTGCTGGTTAGATCAGGAGTTAAACGATGGGCTCGATACAGGGCTGCTTGTGTTTCTCATCCTCTGAGGTACAAGAATCAAGCTGCAGGCAATGATCTGAGATACTCCCCATGTAATTCTTCCATAATAGCAGAAATATGAAAATTTAGTAGGATTATAATGTACTTATTTTAACACTATTCTAAGTAATCAACACAACTGTCAGAAAACTAATAGTGTTTCTACTGCCTATAAAATACATTAATTATGAAAAATGCTTCATTAAGTGGAAGGTACCATTTAGGGGTTTAAAGTATCAAGGGTACATTAGAAACATAATCCAGATGAGGTAAAAAGTAGGATAGAAAGAGAGGAGAAAGTTATTAATTAAAACTGTGGCTTAATTTTCACTGAAAATATTAGAATGCTTAGTCCATGAAATATTTATATAAACAGATTTAGGAATACATCTCCCGCCACCATGGGTATTTTAGACCTGTATTTCATCGGAAAAAAAAATCTTCCCTTCTCATTAACAATCTTTTTATTATATACAGAATAAAAACTAGAACTGAAAAAGACAAATTAATTTCCCAAAACTGTTGTGAGGCAAGAAACACAAAATGAGATTATCTACCTTTTTAAAAGTGTTAAGAATGTTAAATAGGAGTTAAGAATTCACTCATTGCAAATTCCATTTCAAGTGCTCTTTTCCTTCCTACATTTGGCAAGGAAACTCTACTCAAAAAGAAAATTATGCTTGTAAAAGGTTGTTGGGGTTGGGGGGGGGGGGGGGAGGTTGCTTGTTTGTTTCAAGACCATGAAGTAACTTAACTGAAAGCAGTAACATCCAAGAACAAAGAAAAAAACAATCACTATTCCGTTGTTCTATCTTCTACCAACTTTAATCTCACACAAACCAGGGAAGCCACCAGTACACACAAACTGCAAACCAGCTGGCTCTGCAAAGACAACAGGCAAAAAGCCACACGGTGTTCAATGGAAAGCTGAGGAAACAAAACGTTACACGGTTGAATGAGAAGCAACAAACGCACTGAGCAATTCCTGGAGAAGCAAACAGTCCCTTCACTGTAACCAACAAGCCAAATCCTGGAAGATTTTCCACACAACTGCTACATGTATCTCTTAGGTCATCTTTCTAACTGCCAAATATTTGACAGAATAGCATAGAAGATGTTCATATTACTGAATTTCACTGCAGTAATTCAAGGGAAGAATGTGTGAAAATTACATGCGTCAATATCCTTATTTATTTGCTCTCTTAATTTCCACCTTACAGTCAGTCATACCAGGACTTCAATCAGCAGTTAAAATCAGTTTAATGTAACACTCATTATTAACAAAACTTTGAAAAGCAAAGATATAATTAAATATGTTAATGGTACAAGTAAGAGCTGGAGAAAAGACTAAGAAAACAGACAAAAAAAAAAAATCACACACACCTTTACCACAATTAAAATACATTCTTATAGCCAGCAGGTGTTCTCACCTGTGGCACACAATTTTTCTAGTCGAAGCAAATCCATTTTAGTATAAAACCTGTCTATACGTTAAATATTTAAATGAAGTCAGGGAATACAGCCAGTGAGTTAGCAGTTTCTGAAGAAAACTCATTATCTACCAAGCCGTGTTTCAAGCATCTGATTAAGTGTGAATAAGTGTGATTAAGTGAGCATAATGTCCAAAAAGAAAAGTCTTAAACAAACATCTTGAAAAAAGCATGGCTAAATCATATATCCTTAACAGAAGCATTTGTAACATTTCAACCCATATGCAGCCAACAAAAAGCCTACCAAAACCACCCAAGTTCCGTAACAGAAGTGTGTTAAATGAAATTATTTGCACAAATTATTGAATATTGAAATTGAGAGCACGCTTGTGACGAAGGAAAAAAACACACTAGCTAGCTGGCTACCAGTTCTTTGGTTTCGTTTTTAAATAAAAGGACTAATACATATTTTGATCTTTCTTTGTGATAAGGCACAGCTAAATCAGTTAAGAAAACAACTGTATCTCAAACTGACCTACTCCTACTATACTATAATAGCAACTAGAAACACCTTTGCTTTCTCAGCATTTCAGAATTTGCATTTCAACTTCAGATGAAGACCCCCTGTTTTTAAGCACATCTTGCACCAATGCCCACGTTATTTGCACAAGAGCAACTATACTTAGAGTTATAGCTACAAAGAATACAGGGAGAAGAATGCTTTGGCAAGGTTGCTATGAGTGCTGCAGCAATCAGACAGCGTTACACCTCCACAACAGACTAGGTGTCAAGACAAAGGCCACGTTAGTCAAAACCAAGCACTGTCACATTTAAGATTAGGAGAGCAGATTGAAATTTTTTTACATATGGGCTATTACTGTACTGAGACTAAAACCTTAATATTATTTCATTAAGGACTCAATGCAACACTGTATCTCCGTATTCTTGAACGAGGTCACTAACAGCAACTTCAGTAGAAAATTTCATAGTCGAATATGTAACAACTACCGCAGAGACCTGCGCGCACGACTGAGACTTGCTCAGATAAGAGAAACATTACCTTTGACTAACTGCCTATGGTCATCTCGCTCTATCACAATACCACATTCCAGTTGTGCCTACATGCCTGTTTTCTGCACAGATAATATCAAGGGACATAAGTTTATTGTCCTGTTAATGTTTCAGCTGCAATAACTTCAAGACTGTCACCTAAAGTGTCTCTACGAACAGCTAAAGTCCACAGAAAGACTAGTTTCTCCTTGTCTAGTCTTCCCATAATACCAGTATCTTGGCCTCTCCTGACTTTAGAAACCTCCACTTTTAGACCTCGATATTCCCTGACTACTTGGGGGAGGGGGGTGGTAAAAATATTACCAGGAACTGATACAGATTCAGGAAAGCAACAGGACAACACTGGAAAAGGGAGTTGGTCAGTATGACCCAAGAACTCCATCAAGCTTTCTAGACTAGATATTATTATTCTATTTCACCTACAAAGGACTCGCTCTAGCATGACAGAAAACATTTGTGGAAAATATTTCACTCTAACAGCCTCTTCCACATTTTATTCCAAAAGATGCTCAACACTCTTCTTCATGTGTAGGATGAAAGAAAAAAACCCAACATCCCAGCCTTTACAAACAACAGAGATGTTCAGATTTCAAGGACAAGTACTTTAAGACTTCAAAGTAACACTAAATAGCAGCAATCTGTTTCGTCAATATGCTCTGAAAAGAATCCTGTGGAGTCTCTAAAGAAGCCTAAATTAGCCGCAGAAGCTTTCTCTTTCACATGCAACGAAGTTGAAGTCCTGAAGGCTGTCTCTATGCTCATTAATAAAAAGTACAACTCGCCAAAAAGTGATGCTTACTTGCATTAAAATCTAATCACTTCTTCATCACCACAATTTTTGGAAGTAAATATTAAGAAATTACTGCTGCTTCATAAGAATTGCAATGTGTAGGCATCTGTTAGGTTACCTTCCCTCCACCCACACATTTAAACTCATCTAGTGTGCACAGAAGAGAAATAAATGGCTCCATAGTTCTGAGGGTCTCATTAGAGATAAACACTGTAACCAGTTGTTTTGGTCTCCTTTAAATTCTATCTGACTCTGTAGTAATGCAGACTCTCCCTGCATAAGGGTAAATCACGTTAATAATGACCCTGAACATAAGCATATCTGGTTTAGAAAAAATATATTACTTTTCCAATTAAATTGTTTATAAAAAAACCTGCCACACTCATTCACAGGAAAAACAAGTAGTATGACAGAGGCCTTAACAGCACAAGACATGCAATGGTAGCACAGCAGTTCACTGTAGAACTGGTTGAACCACAGTACAGTCAGGATAATTCATGCCAGCTGCTTCTCCTGGAAACATACAGTATCATGCATACAGATTTGCCACTGTTTTGTTACAAAAACTCTTGTCCATGTAGAGAAATAATTTCAACTATTTACCACAAAAGCAGAAAACACCTAATGCCTACAGTATTTTACACAGCAGTGGTTAAACCAACACAAAGTATTTTCACAGCTATGGAACAGTCATTGCTAGAAGTGTGACCATGTAACACATAACCTAGAATTACCGTAAGACATTAAGTGCTCAGTAGTCACAGATTACAAGAAATCTTAAATCACCTCAAATTAAAAAAAAAAAAAAAAGAATGCTCAAATGTTCCCTCATGAAATTACACATTTGTGAAACTCATTACAGATCTATCATTAAAGAGCACTCAATATGACTGGTACTGTAACTCTATGAAGACTCCTTTATCCTCTGCTTTATCCAGAGACTGATGTTAGCAATTTTACTAGAGACCATGCGGGATTTTCCTAAACAGAAAATATATTTTAAAAAAAAAGTTGTAATTAAAACTATTATAACACTTTTCATAATTTCAGCCTCTGTGTTAAGAGAAATTTGCTACTCTTCAAGGGAAATAATTACGTGATTCTTACCAACACCTGCCTCAAAATCTCATTTAACTTTGAATATTAAAAATAATGTTTCATCCCTTTATATCCTAAATAGTAATTCTATCTTCTATAAGCAATATTTGTAATTTTCCAAAGCTAGGATTACAGCTAAATTGGAATATTTTTTTATTATCTGAATACAATTATTTCAGAAAATACTTTAAATCACAAAATTCACTGTTAAGCCCTGACCTTCTTATTGAAAAGGAAAATGTAGAGCTCATACTATGTTCCTTTGAAAAAATATACGGAGATGTACAAGGGTAGTGGCTAGATAACACCAAGAACTTAAATAGCTCAGGAATTACAGCAAGAATCATAATTTGGGGTTATTTCCATTTTAATTTTGGTGGAATTTTTAACCCCCAAAGAAAGTACCTTAATAGTAAACACCTCTAATATTGTCTTAACTTAGGTAAGGTAACAATACTTACTGCCAGGCATTGTTAATCAGGAATGTGTCTTCAACTTTGCAAAAACATAATCAGCTATAAAGAAAACAAAAAATTAAAGTCAAGACAATAGCTTTAGACAATTTACATCCAAACATGTAGAAACTTATGCAGAATGAGCCAAAGTCACATTCCTGAGCTCCAACATCAAGTGGGTTTTTACCACAGAAACCCAATTGATATTTTATCTGACCATCTGATATGTAGGTTTGCCCAATTCTTGAAATTTATTCATTCTGTTCCTGCATTTGATGCCCGAGTAAACATTTTTCTCTGTATTTATTGGGATGACATTCTGAAGTGCCACTGTTTACGATGCCAAATGTTGTACAGCCTTACAGGATACTTCCACTTCCAATGTAAATCACAGCACCTCCATTAAAACGCCTGTGAAAGGTTTCTGTTCTACACAAAGAAAAACGATGCTGAAAAAAATCTGTGCGTGGCACTTTCTAGGATATTTTTCTCCCAGTATCAAAAAATGCAGATTTTTAGATCAGAGAGCAAACTACTATAAACAACAGCTGACCAAAGAATTTTTAATGCAATTATATATTTACATACCATTAACTCAACTGAAGTTAGAAGAACCTATTTTGGGGGATAAAAAATAGCCTAAACTAGCATTTAATTAATTAGTATTAATAAGTAAATCATTTGAAGATTTTTCTATATTACACCAGTGCATTTGGGTTTTACTCACTGCCAAATGCAACCTCCCTGCAAATGTACCTTTTCATAAATAAGAAAAAAAATTCTCCGTTAAAGAGATTGAGTGCCGCTGTTTCCAAAGATAAAATTAAAAAATTAAAATAATGCAGCCAATAGCTGTTTATATATGCACACCAAAAAACTATAAACCCAGACACTGATAGTGTGAGAATAAATATTTTATTTGGTCACAAAATAGGTTTCAATGTTCACATACTAAAACAATGTTCACAGTTGCTAAAAATAAACTTCATTCTCATTGTATATGATCTCAATCAAAGGTTCCAATGTGCTGATAGCAATTGTGAGTAAAAACAGTGCTTCAAAGTAATTTACTTAAAATATCCTATCATAGTAGAAGGCTGTATGTCCCTCTTCAAGGATAGTTAGAAGCAGCCTTATTTTATAAAACGAAACATGTGCTGTTGATTGTGATGTTCAAACACACGGACAAGTGAAAGCTCTGATCTACAGAGTAGTTAAAAACTTAGCTGAGAGATTGCAGAAGACAGATTTACCAACATGTTAGAACACAAAAACGCAAAGAGCCCGATGAGAGGTTCAAGGGAGTCAAGTGCCTGAGACTCAGAGTGTTTTACTGACCATCCTAGCAGTCAGGAATTCAGTACGTTTTGATAGAACATTATCCCTATTGCTGCTAGCAAAGTCAACCAAATTTAGACAATACTAATACAGAAATTACTTGAAATGTTGTATAAGCAACTAAGGCATTTAAGCTGAAGGGTTTTGGGTTTGTTTTTAAATAGTTCGCTGGATTTCTAATCATTTTATGATCTGCAAAAGGACAAAAAATTCAATTTGGAAGTGGCCTGGCTTCTACATGCAGAACAGACTACGCCATTTCCTCTCCACAAAGTGCTCACTCACAGGCTCATTGTACCTAGGGCAAAGCTTAGTCAGGTGCTGATATCTGTTACAGCAGAAGTAAGATCAGAAACACCACACCATGATGCTCTGCTGTTTGTCACTGAATTAACTTTTACATATCAAGAGAGAGGAGGAAAAAGCCCTTGAAGAAGTAGAACTTGGCTACAATTAAAAAAAGAGACATGGCAAACTATGACACATAATTTAGTTTTCCTAAATAGTCTAACATTAACTTTAATATATTCCATGTCATTTTGTGATATTTGACAGATCACCAGCAGCAGGTTAAGGATGTTATGTACCTACACAATGTCTCCTGCACCAAAGCAACTGACTCGGGAATTTTAAAGCGGTAAATAAGCATCAAGTCTCTACTTTTCTGCAGAGGGCTGAAAGTTATTTTGTTTTCCTAAGGGTGTAATAGTAACTCTAAACACAATTATAATCAAACTACAACAATAACAAATGCAACTTAAAAGGTAGAACAACATTTGTATGACACATAAGGGTAATTTTTCTTAACAAAAACTTTCAGTAGAGTTTTAAGGAGACTCTACACAATTTGGCTGGGATAAAGAAATCCAAGGTCAATTTATTGGTCCATCAGATGCAAGCAGCACTAACACAGGAAAAGAAATACACTTAGTTCTACTTGCTGGTTCTGATCATCTTCCTCCAGTTATATGCCTACATGTGATCTTTTGTCACTACATTAAATAACCTGGAGTCTGAAATTAAAGGCTAGTTTATAAGCAGAAACTATTTCTTATTATCACAAGATTCCATAAACGGCCCTGACAGAGCAGACATCTTTTTGCCATTTGTCCTAAACCAACCGAAGTCTGCAAAAGATCTAAAATGGAAACACGTATATATCCTTGTGCTACCAGTGAAGAAATAAAAGCTAGCATACCTAAGGTTTTGTGTTCTATTTTAATAAGCCTACCATTACCTTATTCTATTCTGCAACACTATGAATTACTAACTTGATTTTGAGTAATCAAAATGAAATTGCCAGCTGGGCACCTATCCATTCCTCCAAATTAAATACAAGGAGAGGACAGGTTTAAGGATCAATGACAGTCAGGCAACCCAGGCTGGGCAGGCATGAGCTGAAAAATAAAAAATATCCTGCACATTAAACTTTTACATCACTTGGTTCCCCACTCATACTCCTATTTAAAAAATTAATCAGTGCCTTTAGTTTTGAAGGCAGGCAAATGGCGAATGCAATGCAAGATTAATAAGCCACATGCTCATTCCTAAATATAGGCAGTTGGGTTCTAACTACAATTCCCAAAATAAAAAAAAAATGCAATATAAGATGGATTTACATAGCAGAGGAGTGCAATTCTGTGTAAGCACTTGACTTTATTTTGAATTAGTTTTCTCAGGTAGAGAAGCAATGTCACCACACATGAGCCTGGCGGTATTAATGAGCCTACCCTGTCCTCTCAACCAACACAGCTGATCTAAACAGGCACATCTAAAAGGACATTTGTTCTGCCTCACCTTAGAGAATTCTAAAACCACATGGTTTTAGGACAAGAAAAACCCTGCACATTAGTGCTCCTTAGAAACCCTTCCCACCATATAAAAGGCTAGTATAACCCAATTCCCATTTCACTGGTAAAATTAAAAGCAATGTTCTTATGTTTAGGTCCATAAGTTGCCAGTGGTGGGTTAAAAAACCATCAGGTAACGTTTTGTATACTTATAATAGAGCAAAAAGTACTCGTTTACTTTTAAAAATATGCTCCAAGTTGTTTAAAAATAACACAGTAATTTTACAAGAATTACTTCATTAGAGGTAGGCTGGGCTGTTAAGTCACTGAAACCAACCAAAGCTGTTACTGACCTGTACATTTTACAATTTAGATTTCAGAATTAGAAGTGAAATCCCCTTTCATTATATTTGAAGTTCAAGTTTGACTAGATTCTAGCCTCCTTCCACGCAAAACAAAATACATTTATTCCTTTCTCCTGCACAAGTTTGGATCAGAAGTAGAAATTAAAGTTCATAATTAATTGCAGATATTTTCATAACATGATACTAAACTTAAATGATTAAAAGTTATTTAATTACAAACTATATTCTAATTCCCGGTTTTGTAAGCTTTTTAGCTTTTTCCTGAACCAGAAATTAATTCCATTCTAGCAGTATTTTTTTTTTATACAAATATTAAAGTGTTATTAAAAGACTTCAATAAGACTTTTGCACAAGTCTTTACACATATCAGGGCATTACAATCAAGATTTCAACCCCAAACCACTAATTTCTCAGGGAAATTTTAGCACAGGTTTAAGAGCATCCATGAGTCTTCCAGCAAGACACGCTAAATACTAAATTTACTCAAAAAAACATTTTAAATTATTTTGAATGCACTACAAAGGCTTCAGGAAGTACAAGATTATGCATATCGTCCCAAAGCCTCGGCTGTTACTCTGGTTTTAGCTTACCTACTCAATTTGTACAAGAAATATCTGATGTAGCTTTACCAAGTGTAAAATCTGGGCTAGCGAACTTGATTTCGGTAGAGGAATTAAACCTTTGGTTCCAAGTCACAAGCTTTTCTACAAGTTCTCCAACAGACCACAAAGATTTCTCAATCCACAGCAGGATCCTTTTTCTTCCTAGTATCTCAGCTCGCAGTACTATGGGAAAACTCCCCTGATGTATTCAGCTTAACGAAAGAGAAGTTGTACTATAATTAGTTCTCAGTAACAGGATTTGTGAACCTACACCTCAATTATCTAAAGTACGGCTCTGTGCTGCGCAATTAACTTGAAAGTGAAAGATGAAGCTCACAGTGTTGTCCTTTTGTAAATTTGCATCGTGTTCGGTTAATGCTCGGCAAGACCTCGCTGTCTTACGATCCACTTGACGAAAACCATCTTCCCCAAAGCCACAGTCCTCCACCGCTTCCAGACCGATGCCACAGGGATGTCTGGCCACATCAGACACGGACTGACTACTGACAACAAGGTTTGGGCTTAAGATTGCTTCATGCAGGCCTCCCACCGCCGAAGGAGCGTCACGCAAGCACCGCTCGACGGTGGCAGGACCTCAGGCCCCCTCCTGGGAAAGGCAACGGGGGTCCCGCTCCCCTCTACGCGCCTCCCGGGGCGGCTTTTGCGGCCAGCAGCCCGCCGGGGCGCACGGCGGGGCGCCTGCCGCCGGCACCAGCGCTCAGCAGCGCCCGCAGAGGCTCCCGGGGCCGGCCGCCCTGCCGACAGCGTGCGGGGCGCCGCGTTACGGGCTAAAGGCGATGCCCTGCGGCTTCTTCTCCCGCCGCCCCACGGGGTCCCGCCGCGGCAGGTCGGCCCGCGCCTCCCGCCATCCCCCCCCCCCCGTAGCCTCTCCTCAATGCCCGCTCATCTGGCGCGGCCTTCAGGCTCCCAGACGCGGAAAACAGGGACAGGAGCAGAAAGAGCGGGGAAAGGAGATAGCTGCGAAGGGAAAGACAAATAGCGACCTTCTTCCTGCCTGCCTGCCCCCAACTCACCTCAGCCACCTCCCCGGCTCGGTTGAGCAGCCGCCATCTTCCCCCACGCCCCCCTCCCCCCGGCGCAGTGCACGCCGGGAGCTGTAGTTCTGCGAGGAGCCGGGCATTGCACCCATCCTTTCTCCGCCCTCCCCTCCCCACACGCAGGCAACGACAGAAGGGTGACGGCGGAAGAAGGAGCAGCCCTGACGCGGCTCGGCAGCCCCGGGGGCACGGGATCGCTGAGGCAGGGCGGACCGCGATCGAGGAGGGCGAAGGGCGCCGCGGGCGGACACGACTCCCAGCACCCTTTGCGGCGCAGACCCGCAGAGGCCCGTAGCCGGAGGGGGGGGCCAGATCGCTCCGCCTACCCCGCCCCCTGACTCCGCCCCCGACCCCGCCCTCCCCGCCCATCTCACCCCCTTGGCCCCGCCTTGCGGCCCCTTCCCGCTCTTGCTGGGTCACGTGACCAGCGCCCCTCGGCGGCCCGGCCTCCGCGGGCAGGGTGCCCGGGTGAGCTGGGGCCCTGAGGGGGAGGTTCTGTCGGAGCGGGAGGTTCTGCCTGAGGGGGAGGTTCTGTCTGAAGGGGGAGGTTCTGTCTGAGGGGGAGGTTCTGTCTGAGGGGGAGGTTCTGCCTGAGGGGGAGGTTCTGTCTGAGGGGGAGGTTCTGCCTGAGGGCGCGTCGGCTGTGGAGCCGCCACGTCCTTCATGTTACTGTGGTGGCGACCCTGGCCGGGGACACGCTCTCTCTGAAGCACAGCAGGACCGCCTGAGAGGGCATTTCTTCTTTCAAACACTGTGAAGTCAAAGTTGGACCCTAAAACAGTGTGTTGGCAAAAGATCTTTGGCCTGGCTGTGTGTTTCTGCCATTATCAGTTGGAACTGGGCAGCAGGAGGGAGCTGAGGTGGTCAGCTCCGGTGACCAGGGGTGGAAGGAGCAGGCCGGGCTGGACAAGCTGTGCTCGGTGGCTTCAGGCACTTTGGCACTGCCCAAATGGCAATCACATGGAACTGCTGCTGATCCAAGGCAGCATAATCTCTTGATCCATTCGCCTTGAAGTATTATTATCAGCTCCAAAATCTGATGTATTTGATGTCTGATTTTCTAGACAGGCAAGGGAAAACGTGAAAAGTTTGTCTTCTGTTGCAAATAGCGCCTTCTGAAGGAAGATGTGCCAGTTCAAGTTAAGTCTAAGCTATTCTCCACATTTGAGTCTATATATTCCACTGACTTCATGTCTGCTTATGTTGAAAAGATGGCATTTCATTTTCTTCTGCTTTTTAAATCTTATTTTCCTTCCTTTCACCAACAGTAGAATCAAGCTCACTGTTTTTGACTCGTAGTCCTTGAAAATAATCCGCAAAAATGTGAAACCGGGGAGGTGCGATGTCTCCGTGTCTCGCAGTTTTCAGCAGTATCCAAAACATGTTAACTTGGGAAAATTGGCAAGACTATCACATGTGGGTGCAACAGGGGGAGTTAAAAGAGTAAACTAAAGCCCTTCTTATTTGTTTATATGATTTCTGAAATGCAGCTTATGGCTTTGAAATCTTGGGGCCAAACATAAAGAGAGAACAGCCTGCCTTCCATAGATAGGCATATTGAGTCAGTGCCTATAAAGCATCACCTGTTGGGATTAGAGTGCAGTTTATTATTGTTTCAGCCCACAACGGTCAGCACTGAGATACTCCATAGAGCTAGTTTTGTCCTTCAAGTATAGCTGGTGATAAACCCCTCTTAGTTCTCTGCACTGTAGGAGAAAGTTTTCATAAATTTTTCAGCATTCAAAAATACAAATGAGTTATCATGGTCTCAACTCATCATGTCAGATACAGCTTCAAGTTCAAAGATCATTCTTCCAACAATCTCTTTATTGAAGGGTTTCACTCCAGTGATTTGTCACATTTTTCTATTAGCGGTGCATCAGGGAGTGCAGACTGCGATGTACTGGCCATGCCATATGGTTTCAGGAAGACGCTGGCAAATAGTGCAGTCACTGGTTCCCACTAGTTGTCTGAATGAGACGAGCAGCAAGCCAGGTTGGTGTTCATTCAGCTGCTACTCATGGATTTAAATGTAACACCATGAGTAGCATGTCCTTATTACTCTATTTTTCTTTTGGTTAAAGAAACACCAAAATGGTTTAAAACCAAAGTTTCCTTTGTCCAGCATTTCAGCTTCTCTGTCGCTGATGAATACCTTTTGTTCTCTAAGGGTCTTAAAATGTGTTCCTCCATATTTATTGTGTTACAGACATCTGTGAATATGGAGTAGAATTAGAAAGCTCAAATCATAGGATAAATACAATGCCGGGATTGAGGTTTGTTTGAAGAGAGTTGATATGTTTTAAAGCAGACTTCTTTTATGACGTTAGTGTGCAAACCATGTAGTATCTAATATTCAATAAAGATCAGTACAGCCCTTAGCATAATTGTAGTGCTGTTGTTTAAAACAACTGTTTTCCTAATTCAATTTCGAAACAGAGCAAACAGCTGTAGTCTATGAATATGAATGTGTTAATTTCTGAACTTCCTTTTGTGTTGTGTAATGGGTAGAAAATTCAGTTGTGGAATACAGGAATTTTTTTAGTGAGCGCATAGGAAGAGTATCCAGCCACCTTTCTGTCCAACACCAATTTTTCATTTACTGTCAATGAAAGATGGACCTGATCCTTTCACCACACCTAATTTGACAATCAAACTGCCCTGTAAGATTAAGAGAAGGTTTTATTACGCACATATGAAGTTGCTGCATGACTGATTTGCAGCCAAACTGTCTGGTTTAAGTTCCCCTCATCCCAAGCCCATCTAAGTGGACTGACCTTTTTGCTGGAACACCTAAATCTTTGGAACAACAGTTCATAGCAGTGTTGATCCACACGTGCACAAACCATGTGACCTGCATTTAAAGTTTTTTAAAAGTGATAATTACTACATAGGCAAAGCTTTTAGATATTTCACTCTAGAAGTACCAGAAGTGCGAGACAGAAACGTTCTGTTCTGTGGCCAATAATAAAATGTGAATTGCATTAGTAATTTGGCAGTAGCAGTTCTATTTTTTCTAATTAGATTACTAAATCACAGAAAAGTACAATCAAACGATTAGTGTCTGCAGCAAGCAGCAAAAAGTACCTTAGTTTGGAATGCTAGGGGAGGTTCAAAAGGTAGCAGGAATGATTATTTAGCCTTAGGGAGTCTAAGCGTATAGGCTCTTTTCAAGGAGTTTTAAAGAAACAGTAAAAGAATCCCAAAGGAATTAATGTACCCCAAGAACAGTATAACGCAGGAATGGCAGAATGTTAATGTTACTCTCATACTTGTGTCAGAAAGGTACAGTTAAGTTTAAAATGGTGTAGGTAGAGAAAAATAGATCAGGAAATGTACAGTATGCATCAACAGAAATGAGTAAAGGCTGGACTGGTGAGTGTTTTACAGCTGCTCACCACCAAGTTGTAAAAAACCACTATAGCAATTAATTTTGGCTTTCAGTAGTGTGAAACCAGTATTTTTCATAGCAATGACTCTGTGGCTTGGTGAGCCACGGAGTCATTGCTATGAAAATGAATGGTAATTACAATATTTTGTGAACATCCAAATGTTGTTGATGATAGAAGGTGATTCTACCAAGCGCGGTTAGACTGCAGAGATCAGATCCTCAGGGCCTGTGTTAAGACATTTCCTCCGTCACTGTTCATTTTGGCAGGAGGCACAGTGGATGCAAACTGACGATATTAACCAACCCTGAAAGCAGAGCGGAGAGCTCATGCCAGTTCAGCCCCCCAAACCACCCAGTAGTTCCTGGTAGATAGCGCTTTTTTTCCCAGTCTCTTCTCAAGCGAGAGTTCTCAGTGACAGCTATGCTCACCAGGAAGACAGCTGTCAGGGGGACAGCAAAAATAGATTGGAATGATTATATTTTTTCAGAAATTTTCAGAAGTGCTGAGCAGCCACTGTCAGAAAAGTTAGTGCCTTGCAGATGTCTCAGAGCAAGAATCTTAAAATTGCATGCAAAATCCCCAAATAATTTCCAGAACTGTGGCCATATATAGTTGGAGAATAAATTCCACCTCAAAATTAAAGATGTTTGTATTACAGAATCCTCACGTGTGTAAGAAATGTTCTCATATGACGTACAGATACACACACATAGGCATCTGGAGACAAACACTTGTTTATAGCTTAAATGATTCACAGATGCTTTATTCTTAAGTCAGTAATTGTCCTAAAGTCAAAGAGACTTTACAATGAGCTTATTCAAACAGAGGAGGAGACATGCTTATTCCATTGGATTACATACTTTTCATCCCTTCCTCTGGCATCAGGAGTGTCTGCAGTTATAATTTTTCTGGCAGATTGGAGCAGTTTTGATAGATTTTATTTTTAGGGTTGGCAGTGTTTCTGTAACTGGGTTTATAATACCGTGTTTAAATGAGATCTGTCTTACTGAAATTTAACTTGTCCAGCTGGGGGTAGGAGCGGAGTGAGGTACAGAACTTTCACCAATACAGAGTGGGTGGCAATGTCATGTCTCAAATCCTGTATGTGAAACTCAGATTTCCTGAAGTGTCGTCTGTAAAGCGGGCTGGCTATGTCTGCAGGTCCAAATGATCACACTGCAGGTTTTCAATTAAAACCCTCTAGAAAAGAACGAATATGCCCCAGTTTTGCTGCAAATAATATTTATTCTGTGTCATTTAAAGATCTGAGAAGAAATACTGCACATTCTGTTCCCTGCAATTTATTTTGGTTTCTTTTCCTTGTTTTCTAAGGCTTTTGCAATCACACTGCTCAGTCCCTAACAACTTGGGAACCAACAGGTCAATTCCCGCCACAAATAAACACCAATATAGTCTCACAGCTAAAAGAGTTGAGGAAGATCTGTGAAAATCTGCAAAAGATTAGTCAAAGCAAACTGAATTTGTGGCCTCACTGAGAGAAAAAGGCACCACATGAACTGAGCAGCGCTTTTGCTGCTCAGGCATGCTGTGCATACGAGCTGCAGGTACAACCAACGACAGCACAGATACACCACCAAGCCAGGCCTGACATGTGCTTCCTTCTTCCCAGATGGTAGTGAGGGGGAGGGGGCGGGGGGAAGTGTACTAAAAGCATTAGGGGATGAATGAGGTCATGATGAAAATGAGAGAGGAGTTGGGATTATTGCAGTGGAGGTACAGGCATGTGGGATGCAAACCCATGGGAAATCAGGTTTCACCAGTTCCACAGGTCACAGAAAAGAAATTATGTATGATTTTCCTGCTAATACCTTTTGGAGAAGGACATGTCACATCCCTTAAAATAACCCAGTTTCTAAAAGGCCTGTGGGTGAGAGCCTCCACTGAGAAAAAAAGACTTAATTTCCTATCACAGTGGGCCAAATTCTCAGCTTGTGTGAATTGCTGGACTGTGTTAACAGTTGGACTTGATCTTATAGGTCTTTTCCAACTTTTTTCCAATCATGATTCTATGATTCTGTAACTGGCAGGATTAATCTGAAATTAATTGAGTTGTGCTGACTTAATGCCAATTGGCCTACTGTTTTAGGATGTTAAAAATACTTCCAAGCAAATGCAGAGAAGAAATAAAAAATGTAGGCAGGAATATGTTTAGGGAAAACGGACATAAAATTTACAATATGAAAAGCTGTTACACTGTAATATGAAAATACAAGAATATTAGGGAGCTAAAATGTTAACTATTTTAAAATCTAGTATCAAAACTAAATAGGAGATTCATCCATTTCTATCCCAAAGCATTTCTTGGTTTTCTTTAACCTGTTACAGGAAGCAGTATCAGTTTAAACGAAGTATCAGTTTGGCAAGAATACGTGGGCTGGAATAAAAGCCTGAAGCGTGGATACAAACAGGAGGTTGTGACTATGAGAAAGAGTCGGTGGCACAGTGAAACATGATGTGGCATTAGGAGACATGAGCCTGGGAATCACTCTTGATTGAAATGAACCGGGTCATCTATGCTCACTAACAGCACCTCCTCTCCTGTGCTCAGGACACACACTAACACACAGGAATCCCCCCACCCCTCTGCTGTTAGCTGATCTTTGTAAGAAGTTCTGGTTAGCTGGAAATACTGGGGGTAGATGTAGCTAAAAAATGACTTGGACTAATTCACATCGTTTCATTTCATTTAAGAAATAAATCCTCCCTCCACCAGACTGCAGCTAAGTCCAGAACTTTTTGTTCAGGTGGTTTATAACGTTTTAACCCTTTCTGTCTTGTTAGGTCAATTTTGAAATAATGCCATATGGAGCAAAACCCTTGGTAGGTTTCACTTGGAAAATAACAATGCAAGAGTTTTTCTATTCTTTTCCAGTCACCATTATATGGCATGTATGTCACACTTGCATTGTCCTGCAAATGTAAAATGTGGGAAACGCATAAATAAATAATCGAGTTCTATTTAAGAATTTCCAGGAGGTGGCGTGTGCCCCCTTAATTTACTACCTCAAATTGAAGCGCAGTTTTGCTGTGCAGGTACCTGAGCGTATGCATTTGCTTCCACTTGGATTTATGCCACGTTTTAGGTACACACCAATTAGTGTTTACCAAATGAGAACCTGTTATCTAATTTGTTCGCTTATTGCTGTTCAATATGTATCCCAGTGGAGCATTTGTTACCCCTTCAGATTTGCTTTTGTAACTTAATTTTATTGTGGACTTTTGCCTTAGTGCTCATCGATAGTTATCTGAGTTCCTCACAAAATGTAACATGTTAATTTGCTTTACACAGCACCTTTTTGAGATTAGTGGATAAGGCACTTTTACCTCATTTGAACTGAGGCACAGAGAGGTTTGGGATACCTCTCTGGGATACAGAGAGTGCAATGCAGAAAATTTGTTTCTTTCTGGAATATTTGTCTAGAAGGGCGATTGCTGCTGCTATACACAAAATATAATACAGCAATATACACTGCCAATACCTACCCACTCACTTCCAGTATCTCCAGTGGTTTCTCACTCCAGTTCTGTGTTCTAGGTCAGAAGTCCATTTTTTCCTTTCTTAATCCCTCTGCAGTAACGTGAGTGGAGGGGAGTGGATTGTTGTTTCTTCCCCAGAAAAATGCAAAAAAATGTAAGCAGTTGCTAAGCAAGGTAGGGTTTCTGGGTTATAGGAGAGGTGGGGAGTCCCGAGGTCCAGGAGAACTAAAGCAAGAGAAGGGAGACTCAGTATGGGAGATGGAGAGAAAGGAGAAGGGTAGGTGGAGGCAAGGACCCTGTGCCCTTGTGTATCCCAGAGCCTTCCAGAGCCATGCTGACGTCACTCAGTGTCCCTCACCGAAAGCCCACCCAAATTCACCTGCTTGCCTCACAACCCCTTGGTCTTCCCAGCCCCTGCATGTATTTCTCATGCTTTTCTTCAGTCATCTCTTGCCAGCTTTCCTCTTACCCATTTGCTACCCAAATTACCACTGCCACCAAGCTGAATTTTCCCTACAGGGCTGAAAAGCTGAATAAAAACTACTATCAACAGACATACATTAGAAAGTATTTCCCACACTTTCCCTTTCCCCCATTTATTTATGCCAATATGCCAAGTTTGTAACTACAAAACTGCAATGAAGGTATTGCTTTATTTGGTTTGTGTTGGATTCAGCAGCCTGGGCAGAGGTCGTGTCCTGGTACGACATCTGTGACTATCAAGTCTGCAACTAGTTTCAGATTTGCTCTCAAGTATGCCAGCTGGTCCTGCGTGCTTACTGTCTGATTCTGTAAGGCGTGTGTCCTTCATTAAAAAGGATTCACATGAGGTGTCACGCTGAAGACAAAGTTCCTTAGGGCCAAAACTGGTCAAAAAGGTGGCAGCCAGTAAGGCCAGCATTTCCAAAGCTAGGTTACGGCTGTCAGTAAAGTAGTCTGATGCTGTCTGTCATTCATATTATTTTTCTTTAGGCACTGGAATTTATTAATTTTGCCTGAAATTATCTAGAACTTTCACAGCCAAGTGCCATGTTCTGCCACATACTTCTTAACCCCTGAATGTTATCTCTGCTCTCTGGTAGCAGGTGGGATTCCTAAATTCATCTGACTTTTCCAAGCTAGTTGGGATGCCCACTGATAGAATGAAGGAGTGAGTATGTATTTAAATAGTATGTAATCTGACTCAAAAAAAAGAGCAAAACACAGAGAAAAGGTAAAAAAGAATGTGGTGTTACAATACAGCTTTTCAACATTGCTGGCTTGTAAATCCACTTCAAGAAACGTTATTCAGAAAATCACTGACCGGGTCGATTTCTGACGTAGCCTTGCCTCATGGAAGTTCTCTGGAGTAAACAGGATTGTGCACATGTGAATGAACAAGATTTAGCTCAGTTGTTCATCTCCTATGCCTGCTACATAGAAAATATTATCTGTTGCATGACTGTATTCTGTCCTTTATCTTGGTGATTTTGACAGAAGAACAGATATGATATTTATAGTGTGTTTAGCACATCTGGGGAAAGTCTTTACATTTTAAATAGAAAAATATCTATAGCCCTTTTTAACCAATCCCATCTCTACTGAATAGTTAATTACTGAGATTAAACAAGTGTCTCTAAATTGCTTATGTATTCCAGTTGCTTCTATTTTCTGCTGGTTTTATGAATGTCCTCCTCAAGAAAGCATGAAAGAGATATTTGCTTTTTTTTTTTTTAAATAGCCTGCAGAAGAAATGACTCTCATTTCAGGAATAACAACAAGTTGTTGTTTCTGAGGAATAAAAACTTTCTTTTGCTATGCTTGAACTGGTTTCCGCTTCAAAGTTTCTCAAGCAAGAGCACTTGGATGTATTTTTAATCTTCTGAATTCAAATCGCCATAGTATTGAAGAAGATAAACAAGCAAAACATTCTGAGCTAAAATAATAATGTCACTTTTTTCTCCCAGCTAAAAGTCATTGATGAAAGGAATTGTTGTACCTGAGCCTCAAACCTGGTTTCCAATTCCTGCAGCAATAACAGCGGTTAATTTTTTCCATCCTCAATATCACAGTGTTGGAGATGCTCTTCACATAATCTAAGACTGTAAATAAGAAAACATGATCCTGCTAGAAGTTAATCCTTTGACTCAGCAGGGCCACAATTTCATTCGCAAGCTGCTGCAGCACAAATGTGAACAGGGCTAAGCATAGGCCTTAGGTTTGCTAATTTCTGTTTCTTATTGAGTTGTCCAAGAGAACATAATTAATTTTCTTCATGGTCTTTCATTCATTAACTACAAAATGTTGCAAAAGTACTACACTGTACTGGTAGTACTCAGGCATAAATTGTGAGTACCTTTTTAAATGCCTTTTATTCAAAGCAGCTGGACAGATTTTACAAATACAAACTCTGCAAGGGTGGCTTCCCCACTACTTGCCTTGCAGTCATTCCTAGGGTGCCTTGCACAGGCTTAGCTAGTTATGTAAATTGGTAAATTATGTAAATTGGGTCTCTTCAGCTTGGAGAAGAGGAGGCTGATGGGGGATGTTATCAGTGCTTATAAATATCTAAAGGGTGGGTGTCAGGAGGATGGACTTAGGCTATTCTCAGTGGTGTTCAGTGACAGGACTAGGGGCAATGGCCATAAATGGGAAAACAGAAGGTTCAAACTGAACACAAGGAAACATTTCTTCACTGTGAGGGTGTCAGAGCACTGGCACAGGCTGCCCAGAGAGGTGGGGGAGTTTCCTTCTCTGGAGACTTTCCAAAGCCACCTGGACTTGTTCCTGTGTGATCTGCTCTAGGTGATCCTGCTCTGGCAGGGGGGTTGGACTAGATGGTCTCTAGAGGTCCCTTCCAACCCATAACACTCTGTGAAACTGTGTAAATGGATCAGTGAGTAAAAGGTAGCTGACATCATGCTCTGAAAGCATCTGAATCTTCTGTTACCTTGTTTAGAAGCTATTATGGTGGGTTTACATGGAGGACAGAAAAAGAGGAATAACTCATTACTTCCTTTAGAGTATTGTTTACAACCTGCTGGTATATGAAGAGGAAATCAAATAGGTGTAGCAAGTGGAAGCACTGGTCCAGGAATGCGTTTTGAAGGCAGGTTTTTTTTTTTTAAATTACAGACTTTATATGTAATATCTTGAATCTTCAGAAGGATGGAACTGGGTTACTCTAATAGCATTCATCTATTTCCTCCCACTAAAATGGTTTTATTGTTCAGATAATTGTATAGAATTGGCTGATGAAAATGATGTCTAACTGGGAAATCTTTTACTGTGTGCTGTATTCTGCTACAGGTATGCACAGGCTAAAATGTGTGGTTCCAAGGCAAAATAGACTCTAATACCAAACATACTGTGGCAAAAATCTGTGAAGAAAAATGCAGGTCATCTGGAGGTAAATGCTTTTCTTCAGGACCTTATTAGTCTTTCATAATGTTATGAAAAGGCCTGTTTAAAATGCTACTGTGGCATCAAGATACAGGAGTGGGATTCTAATATACCACATAATCAGTCTCTTGGTGATTGTGAATACTAAAGCTGAAGTGAGATGCATCCGATTTTTCATTTTGTTTTCCTTTTACAAATATTAAGGAAATCTTCAGAACTTCAGATCGGTTCTGTAGATGGATCTGTCAGAGTCACCTCTTTGCCTCCCTCCCTCATTCCTTTCCTCCTTCCCTCTTCTGTCTATCAGGATAGCTTCTTCAATAGCTGTGATGATATTCCCTCTGCATTTGGAGAATAATTCTATCATATGTTGCATCAATATGACTAGTCATGGATGATAGTACTATCTCTTATGGGTTTTGAAAACAGTAAAGCTGATTTCACAAGGAGTAAGGCTTGACAGAATGGAGGTTCTGTCTTGCACTCATCTGGTCTTTCCTGTTATGATTAATGGATCTTGTTATCTATATTCTAGTGTAAAAGGAGAAAACTGCTCACTTTGGCCTAATACTAAAACTTTCTTTGTTTATAATATGCAAATAATAATAAAACCAGTCATTTAAAACAAACCACAGCTATTAACATGTTTACTGTAGAGAAACTCATGACTACAAATTAAAAATACCATGCCAGGATGTAGTTCAGACCCATTTCAGTCATTTTCTGACCATCTTTGGAAGTCTTGCAACTATAGATACACTTGCAAATAAATCAGTCCAGGTTTAGCCTCTATAGGGATAAGATGAAGTGGTTGGTTGTTACTGCTTATAGTTGATCTGCCTAACCCACCAGATTTATTAACATAGCATTTACAGTTTAAGCTATCTTTGATATGATTTACAAAGGCAATACTCTTATCTCCAAATGCAGGAGCTCATTTTGGATAGTATCCAAAGAATTCATTGCTTTGAATGTCTGATCTGACTTCTGTCAGGGAAGCTAAACATGTTTCAATCCCACACAAGTGGGAAGTAGTCTCAGTCATCATCCTTCTACGGTCTCAACGTTGTTCTCTTTCTATTTACAGAACCTGCAGAGAGAGCAGTCCTTAGCTTTCAACTGGTACTTCCATACCTGATTGTTAGGTGAAAGGCAACTGTGTGAAACGCATTTTTATTGCATTAACAATCCAATGTTTAAAGGCATGATTAAATGAAAACTATGTACTTTTTTCCAGTATTGTATAAAATGCAAAAGACCAACCAGTCCTGCAACTTCTCCTGCTACCTTTGAGCAGATATTTGTCATTGATTACAAAGTTCTGATGTGATCACTCAGTCACTTTTCTATGTTGTATCTACTTATTATTGGCTCAGAAGATACTTCAATATTCCCTGTATTCTTGTACACTCTTTCAAAGGGTACTTAGAAAGCATTGCTGTCACATAATCAAAGCCATCTTGAAGCAAAGACTTTGCCTCCTTATTTGACCTTTTAAGAGGAACAGGCTTGCATAAACCTCTTTCCTCCCAGCTATGGTGTTGTACCTGAACAAGAAATGTTCTGCTTCCTACCTCATCAGTCCCATTCTAGAGGGAAGTGGCCCATAAAATTATGCCTTTCCACTTGGCTTGCAAGAGATTATCTTTTTGCACCCTTGCATAAGGCAAAAGTTCTTTAAAGAAAAAGAAAGAATCAAATGAAGCAAGAGTTTTTGGTAGATACTCTGTAGTGACAAGAAGCAGCTTTGCTTAAAAGTCAGAATAATGAGAGGCAGTAATCTGAAATTGAAGGAAGTGGAATTGAGGAAAAAACAATTGTTTGACAATTATCTTGACTTCATCCCTAATTTTACTTTTTCCCAAAGAAGACTGAGAAATTGAAGGATTCCATCAGCCTCCCACCTTCAGCCTCTCAGGCTTGTGTTAGGGAGTGTCAAAATGTCTCTCCAAAGCAGGTGGAAATGGTAGGCTTTCATGGTTTCTTCATATGAGGTTGGTTTTATTCTCCCATAGCATTCATTAGGAATGGATTTATGTGATTGCATGTCCAACTTGAGCTTGAAGAATATTTGCCCAGAACACTCCTTGTCTTTGAAATGCTTGACAGAAAAGATTTCTGATCAGAATAACTTAATAAGGTGCTTGCTTCAATTCTGAGAACAGATGACCGTGACATCAGTAACTAAAATGGAGCTTGTTGAAGTTATGGCAGGGTCAAGGAAGGGGACAGGAGATGAGATAAAGGTTGGTGGAGAACCTCAGTACTAGAAATAATCTCTCAGTGCTATCTGAGCCTCAGCATCTCCTCCCAGCTATGTCCTCAGTTGTGATGCTGTCTGGAAAAGTAACCTTGCTGAGGAAGAACACTCAACAGATTAGGAGACACCCATAGGAAGTGAAAATCTCAGCTGGACAGTCACACCGTTCAGTTGATGTGATGGTGGATTTCCTGTGTGGCTGTCAGTCTAGCAAGGAGGGAATTGAGATCAGTGACTGATGTCACCCAGGCTGTTATATTGTGACTTCCAATTCAAAATGATGAACAGCTCAAAAAGGCCACCTATTACACAGCTTTTCCCCTAACGTATGAAGTCCCCTTAAGGTTCAAGCTGATTCAGCATAATGAGGGATGTGCTAAAAATGCCATATTGTAGAATGGTAAATTCATAAAATATATTCTTGTAGACCCATTGTTGCTTCTGCTGAAGTGAATGGGCCATTTGAATACAGATGATAAGTGTTATATGATTCCTCATTTGTAATACACTACCTCACAGTTCAATGCTACATGAAGTATCCTGGCACTGCAGAAGATCCCTGTATGCTGGTAACTTCTGTCTCAGGAGATGACCCAAATAAGATGAAGCTGAGCTGAGAGGAACATAAAGGAGGAAGGGAATGTTAGTACCGTTGTTTTATCACCCACTTTTACCAAGCCTCTCTTTATCTCCATCAGCAGGTTTCAGGCACCAGGGAGTCTGCAAGGCCATTCTCCTCAATACTTCTTCCACCCTTCAGGGACTCCCATTTGATGGGAGTAAGTACAGGAAGGGACAGCGGAGACTGTGCCCACAGGCTTTGAGGTACATTTAGAACTAGGAGACAAAAAGCAAGAAAGAGTCACTGGTCTTTGAATATTTGCATTTCACAGAATGACTCCCTAGCGTTTTGCTGATAAGGAAGAAAACTGAAATTTCAAAAATTATAAGGGATGACACCAGCCCTCTCCCTGACATAGATTCTGCCGTTGGTAGGGCTGACCCAGTTCTGTTCTTCCTTTAGCAAGACAGTATCTCACTAGAATAACAGTATGCTTCAGCTCATACCCAATCTCCCTTGCCACTGCTAAGATTCAGAACATAATTCAGTTATAGCTATTAATTTCAGGATCTCTAAGGATATGCTGAGACACTGTTGCCTAGGTCCTATATTACTTTACGATGTATCTTGCGCAGTCAGATTGCTGAAACATTTTTAAACTCCAGTTCTGATTAATAAATGCATCTGCAGGAAATAAAGTTTATATCAGAACATTTTGTTGCAAATTTACCTTTCCTGTTAAACTTGTTGGCTGGCTGAAAAATACAGTTTGTGTAAACCACTGGTCATAAATAAATGCATTCTTCATGAGCAGGGACTCGGGACTCAGACCGTGCCCAGCCCTACTATATACTTAGGGGCAAGACACTTCATCTGGTCTCCTGTTGCCCTTATTCGAAATGGGGTTGATAATTGTTACACCCTCTAGAAAGAACATTCACTTCCAGAGATGCAAAGCACTTGTACTGGAGCAAGATGTTCTGATAATAGTGCAAACCGGCCATCCTCCCACCTGCTATCTTAGCCTCTTGCGGCACACACAGTATCAGCGATCCAAGCTAATACTAAAAATGTATTAATTTGCTCCACTTCTCTTCCTGCTTCTGCCAAACCATAAGGCTGGCTTAACTATCATAAGATTTAGGCAATAATAACAAGAATTAGATTTTTCTTATTCCCTTCAGACATTTGAGGCATGAGGTTATACTTTTGTCCTATTTCAAGCTTTTATTTGTGGCAGTCAGAGACTTATCTTCTTATGTGAAACTCTGTTCCTAAAATCCAGTAGTCAGGGCTTGGACACACAAAATACCACAAGTTGTCTAAAACACAGCACTTGGTGCACAGCCTGCTTTTCACCACAGTGTAATTTTATTTTACATAATTTCTAGTTTAATATTTAACATAGAATTTTTGTTCTTGGAAGTTCACCCCTCCTCACTTCAGCTGAATTCTGGTTTTCTGAATCGCTGTGTTCCTTTTGTAACCTGAGCTCAGCTCCCATTAGGAGGACCAAGGAGTCAGAGAGCGGCTATATAGGCAGCTGGCATCCAGCCAAGGTCAGCCTGCCACACACCTGAAGGAATTTTCCTTCATAGAATTCGATCCTGAACATTTATTTTAATACCTAGAGTAATTCACATATGAATTGTGGCATCTCAAACAGGCTTAATATAGCAAAACAACCCACTTTTCCAGAAACAGCATGTATTGTGAAACTAAGCTAGTTACAACCTGCAGAAAACATATTTTGTAGTACATTGCTCAGGACTGTGTCCATTCAGGCTTTGAATATTTCCAAGGACGAAGACTCCACAATGTCTCTAGGAAACATATTCCACAGTTTGACCACCTTCACAGCGAGTAAGGTTTCTTATGTTTAAATGGAAAACTTCTGATTTCAACTTGTGTCAGTTTCTTCTCATACTGTCAGTGGGCAGCACTGAGAAGATTCTAGTTCTGACTTTTGTCCCCCCATCAGCTATTTACACACATTGATAACACCCTCCCGAGTCTTTTCTGCTCCAGGTTGAACAGTCCCAGCTCTCTTGACCTCTCCTCCTATGGAAAATGCCCTTAATCACCTTTGTGGCTCTTTGCTGGACTCACTTCGGTGTCACTTTTGACTGGAGAGATGAGAAATGGACCTAGATCTTCCAGTGTGTCTCACGAGGGCTGAGTAGGGGGGAAGGATCATCTCCCTCGACCAATCTCAGCAGCCGTCTTTGTAACGCAACCCAGGAGGCTGTTCACCTTATTTGCTGTAGGGGCTCCTTTCCAAGTCACGGTCAACCTGGTGGTGTTCACCAGGATCTCCAGGGCCTTTCCTGCCAAGCTGCTTTCCAGCCATTTGGCTACTAGCCTGTACTGATGTATGGGGTTATTCCTACCCAGGTGCAGGGCTTTCCATTTTCATTTCTTCATGAGATTTCTGTCAGCCCATTTCTGCAGCCTCCTGAGGTCTCTGAACAGCAGCACACAGATCTCATGTATCAGCCACTCCAGTTTTGTATCATCTGCAAACTCGCTGAGGGTGCTATCTGTTCCATCATCCAGATCATGAATGGAGGTGTTAAACAGTGTTGACCCTTGGGGTACACCACTGGGCACTTGCCTCCTGCTAGACTTCATGCTGCTGATGACAACTCTGAGCCCACCAATTCAACCAGGTTTCATTCCGCCTCACTGTCCATTACCTAGTCAATATTTCATCAATTTTCAATGAAGAGACAATCTCAGAAGCATTGCTGAAGTCAAGATAAACAATATCCACTGCTTTCACCTTGTCCACCATGCTAGTTGTTTTGTCATAGGAAGCATAGGATGGTCAGGCATGATTTCCTTTTCGTAAATCCATTCTGACTATTCCCAGTCGCCTTCTTGTCCTTCATATGTTTAGAGGTGATTTTGAGGATTATTTGCTCCCTTGCTTTCACAGGGATTGAAGTGAGGCTGGCCAGCCCATAGCTCCCACTTCATTTCTCCAGACTGCTTAATGTTTTTACCAGTCCTATGAACCTGACTTCAGCAAAATAGGACAGAAGCAAACCTACTGCTCCTCATCACAGTTCAAATGCTGGTTTGTGTTTTCTTGGCCAAATGACATATCCACCATGTTTTAACAATAACTTCCAGTGTTCATAGTGACTTAATTCCCTAAAGACCAACCTTTCGTCTACAAGTTTTGTTGTAGAACAATTACCTATAATGCTTGGCTGAGCCAAGATGCTTATGGAATATGTTTGCAATAACAGGATCAATTTTTGCATTGCTGGCAGTAAAAACAACTGCCACTAAATCTGTAGAACACTTCAAGTGAAAAGAAGGGTTCAGAGGTCATCTTGAATTTATAACCACAACTGATGTGAAGTACAAGTGAAAATCAGCTGATGCACACGCTGTATACCACACAAATCTCTCTGAGAGTGGATATAAATCCTGTCGGCAGCAATAGGGCAAAAAGTATTGTAATGCTTTTGTAAAGAAGTCAGTGGTTTGATTGTAACCATCGTGTTGTAGATGGACAGGGCTTGCTTCCCAGCTCTTCCTTCACCAGCACTGAGCATTAGGTAAAACTTCACTCTAAAATGAACATGCAGCACCACCTCTCGATGGGATTGCTCTCTGCAATGTGATCGTTGCCAAGTTTGTCTCCTCCCTCGTACCAGCTCCCTTGATGAATATGATGAGAATTTGGGACGTGTAACAGTGTTTTGTTATTATGAATCTGTAAAGGTACAATTATTCTGCCAACTCTGTAGGCTGCAGGATCAACCAGCCCACATAGGTCCTGTAAAGTGTTGCCATTTACAACCCTCAGCCTAGACCTATCCACTTTGGGCAAACTGCCTGCTGGAGACCTCCACATGTGGACATTCCAGGAGTACTCCAGGAATGCCAGCACATCTATAATAGTTTAACCCTGGCCAGCAACTAATCCCCACACAACCCCTCACTCACTCCCCCCACAGTGGGATGGGGGAGAGGTAAAAGTGAGAAAAACCATGGGTTGAGATAAAGAGATTAATAAGTAAAGAGAAAGCTGCGCACACAAGGATATCAAAACAAGGAATTCACAGAATCATAGAATCACAGAATGGTTTGGATTCGAAGGGACCTTAAAGATCAGCTAGTTCCAACCCCCCTGCCATGGGCAGGGACACCCTCCACTAGACCAGGTTGCTCAAAGCCTCATCCAGCCTGGCCTTGAAGACAGCCAGGGATGGGGCATCCACAGCTCCTCTGGCAACCTGTTCCAGTGCCACACCACCCTCTCCTTCATTCCTCACTTCCCATTGGCAGGCCGGTGTTCAGCCATCCCCAGGAAAGCAGGGCTCCATCACGCATAACCTTAACTTGGGAAGACAAATGCCATCACTCTGAACATCCCCCCCTTCCTTCTTCTTCCCCCAGCTTTAAATACTGAGCATGATGTCATACGGCATGGGATATCCCTTTGGTCAGTTGGGGTCAGCTGTCCCAGCTGTGCCCCCTCTCAGCTTCTTGTGCACCCCCAGCGGTGAGAGAAGCAGAAAAGGCCTTGACTCTGTGTAAGCACAGTTCAGCAGTAGCTAAAACATTCCTGTGTTATCAGCACTGATCCAAAGCACAGCTGTAATGGTCCCAGCCAAAATCAGTACAGCATCTTAAATGAAACTTGGACTGGGCAACTAAGTCAATGCCTCTACTGAGAGGTAGGAACCCACATTTCTATGCTTTAACAAGGAGGTAGTTGGAGCAGGGGTAGGAATCTCTTAAATTTGATCTGCTACCATTAAAAAAGTAATATGGCTGTCAGCCTTTATGGAACTGAATTTTTAATATAATTCAGTCATCCTGATGATGTTAGCCCACTTCATTTTTATACGACTTTCTTTTTTCATGAGTTTCACTATTTTGGTATAAAAATTGGTCCTTGTTTTGGGCTGGACTTTTCCTCCTCGATAAAGGAGTTAAAACTCCTCTCAACTCCTTACAGTCTATTAACATTGAAAAAATAAAACAAACCCAGCATGGATCCATGACCATTCAGGAACCTACAGCTATAAATAACCTAAAAAGCCTAGAATAATTCAGAAGTTTATAGAGACCATGTGATAATCTCTTGTAACTCTTGTCTATTTTTGTATGATTTTGTCAAGGACTAGTTCTCTTTTAGCAGCGAAGGTTAACAGGTATCATCACGGACTGACTGGCATAAATATGTATTTTCAGGCAATTTACTGCTCTCTCATACTTTCAAATTAGTTAGCCATCTTGGACAAAATAAATAAAAACCACCACCAGTGATGAGGCAGTATCTATAAATAATACAAAATGTGCAGATTCAGAAGAAAATTGATTCATGTATGGCTCATTTCTTTCAAAAAGAAACATGAGCTCAGACCTTTAAGGCCCTGATGCTTAAACTAATCAACCTGCTGGCTGACTAGATCCTCATAATAACATTTTTTCTAAGAAAGTCCTACTGGCAACAGATTTTTGAGCGCACTGAATTCTGTGCTGAAATTCATTTAAAGAACAGAATAAAAGAATATTTTCTGTCAGTACAGAGCCTGCCATGGGGAAAACATAAACGCATGCTTTTAGTTAGCATGAAATCCAGGGTATAATCATAATTTTGTTTTGTTACCAAAGCATATGACACTGCAGGAATTCCAAATTCTATGCGAGTTATCCATCACATTACAGTCCTGTGCAGATAATAAAGTGCCGCAGGGTGATTTATGCTTTAAAGGCAAACAGTGGTTTAGAGGATATGTACCAAACTTCTGGTCATTGTCTCTGAAAAATAAATCACTTTGTCATTTTTATTTTGTAGGCTATTAAAAAATGTGATGGCTAATTAGAATGAAAAAATGTAGCTTCATTATTCATTGAACTGAGCTGCATAACAACGTGCTATCAAAAGGATCCGGAGAAGAAAAGTTGCATTAAATTAGTAACACCAAACTTGAAAGTTTCTGAAAAGTGCACATAAATAATTAATCTCAGGGAGGAATATAAAAAATTAAAAGTAACTCGAATCTTGTGAACATGTGCAGTCCTTATGCAATCAAAACTCCCACAGAAACAAGGACTTTGCCTGTGAAAGAAGAGAAGACTTCAGGGCTTAGGAGATGAGATCAGCTGAAGGAAGAATGACCATTTTATTAAAAATGATCCAATCTGAATAACTGATTCTTGAATTGAAGCAGTCATCTAATCCTCCATAATACACACAATTATTTTCTAATCCTGTTTTTTCCACCTTTTCCTTTGAAACAAATCCAAGAACAGTTATTTACAAAGGAAGAGGATGCCATAAGAGCTTGCTATTTTTACTCCTGTAAACTCATTTGACTCTCTTAAAATGGATCCATGCCCATAACTTTAGCTGTAATCTTTTGTCTGCATAAACCAAAGGGGTGGGATGGAAGTAGGAACTGTGCAGGGACTTCTGTTCCGCTGCCCAGCTCCAGGGAATAGAGGAATGCACGGCTGTCCAGAGGTGACGGGCTAAGCACTCACTGCCAGTGTTTTGTGGGGCAGTTAACTGCAGAGAGCTTATGTGCTCGAAAGGTGACACAGACTCCTGCTACTCACTGACTGCTAGCTATTCTCCCTTTCTGTTCCAGCACATGTTTCTGCACTTACATTACAGGCATCTTCTGTTTTCCCAGGATGGCTCCAGCAAGTCCAGTAGAAGTTAAAACTCAATTGGAGGAGGGAAGCTCAAAGTGCTGAAGATAAACCTGGTTGGCTGAGAGCGAGGACTACAAGATCTGTGATGCCCACCATCAATAGCAGCTTGCAGCTGGGCTTGAAACAGGAATCTGTCAACAGCTGCTACGTTAACTTCCCACAACTGCTGAAGTCCTCAGCTCCTCTTGAATCCCCTGCCACTGCTGCGCTCTTTCTCAGTCTCAGAGAAAACAAATAGTGGTTTTTTTATTTACAGGCTTGAAAATTTCTCAGTGGCTTTCTTGCTGAAAAGCCATATCATGAAGGATTCTGTCAGCTCTGCTCTCTCCCTTGTTCTCCCTCAGGTGAGGAAAATACCAGCCTCTGGAGCAACCAGGTCCAAACTAGTCACTAGAAAATGCTGAAAGGAATGAATGATCTTAAAAAAAACCCCACCCTACTCTTGTACATACATAGGACTGTATTAGTAGATGGTATATTTTTTTAATTGTATTACACATATTCATTGCCTTAGCAAAAAGCCATTCTTGATCATGTCCAGCTGTTGCAGACCTCCTGAGAGAGTTTCCTGAGATGAGCAGGATGATGGAGTGTAGCTGATGCGGAACAAGGTCATGCTCAGGTGTGCACACAGGAGCAACAATTCTTACCCACTCCCGTAGCCACATTTCCATTAGACTCCTGTGCCCCTCATTTTTCTCTTGGACCCTTTCCAGCATGCTTTCCATTTGTTTGCTGTGAGGATAGATGAGCATATGCTCACTGACTCTTCAGAAATCCTCCAGGTCTAAATTACTGAAGGATGCACAAAAGAAACCTGAGTAAAGTTCAGTTTAAGTAAAGATCACAAGAGTTGCTAAAGAGGGATACTAAAATTATTTCCCTTTATTGTTTTAGGTGGTAACGTAGAGATCTATACAACCTTAAATATCAGTTGAAAACCACCTAGTTATTGTCTCTTACAATATGCTGTTCTTCATTAGTGCTTGAGTTTTTAGAGAACCTGTAAAGGCTTTTGTGTTTGTAAGTGCAAGATAAATTGAATTGCATACAGTGTCAGCAGTCTTAGGCAAAAGGAAGCTCTTAGGGAGGCATAATGGCAGAGAACATAATGGTATTTAAATCGCTCAGCCATAAAGGATGTAACTATCAACAAGTGAACAAAAAACATGAAGAAGATTCCCAGAGCAAAGTACGGTTGTTTCATCCTATTAAGGGATTCAACTTCTTTTCTAATTTTTGAAACAGATGGTATGACAAAATTGGCAATGCTCTACAACATGAGCACAATCTAACTCATTCAAAGTTGAGCTGAAAATAACAAAGTGAAACTCAGCATGGAAAAAAACTCCAGCTAACACATACTTGGGCAAAGCAATTCAAAACAAAGATATGCAGACAGAAAAGGAAACCTGGAAAGCAAGTGTACTAGAGGAGGCCAAGAAAAGGGTGGCATGCAGATGATGTCCACCTAACCAGGAGAGGGGGGTTAGCTATGCAGACTGGAACATGCATGTGACTAAATGGCTTTTGACGATGAGAAGCCACAGGAGTTTCTGTGCCTTTTCTAAAATTTTCCATACCTTCGTGACCTTCCTCATGGCAGACATGATGCACAATATCCTACGGTTCAGAAAATGCATAAATGTTGTTGTCAGAGTTGCAAATTGGTCTTTATCCTCAGCCCCGCCGGGAAGATGTGATTCAGCTCCACAGTGCCACCTTGTGAAACACCAGGACTGAGTGCTGCCTATTGGGATACTTGTCATGAACAAATATCCACCGGGTCCACCTGTGTGCAGCGAGATGGGACAGGCTAACAGAGCCACCCTTCCTTGACCAAAGTGCTGGGGGGGGACGACCTGTGTCCTTCCTGATAATACATTCCGTTACAACTGGTTATGTATAATAGTTCAACACGTCCCATATTTATTTTCATGGGGGTGTAAAAGGAAGTTAATTATAACTCATTCAGAGATTTGATGGCTGTGAGCAATTCCAATTCATAATTTTCAGGACTTGTGGTTTTTGTCCTTTAATTATTTGCTTCTGTAACACTTTCAATACTTTTCATAATGGTCTCTTTCTTGTGAAGATTAATGTATAGATTAAAAAAATATTCTGGATTCAATTATCTCTTAAAAAGAGTCAGAGAGATGCTTCATGTGATGTTTAATTCTCCCTGGATGCCTCATTTCTTTCTTTTGAATCAATAGTCTTGCTCTCCTAGCCTAAATTTAACATGCATTATTTGGAAATAAAGACAAACTGATCCAGTTTT
The DNA here is from genome assembly GCA_027574665.1 of Rhynochetos jubatus. Taxonomy (NCBI): domain Eukaryota; kingdom Metazoa; phylum Chordata; class Aves; order Eurypygiformes; family Rhynochetidae; genus Rhynochetos; species Rhynochetos jubatus. The sequence continues at coordinate 10,012,861 of CM050648.1, read as the reverse complement.
TCATTAGAATACATTCATTGAAAGCAATTCAGAAGCACTTCAGAGTGCAGAGTAGTTTCCTGATAGGTTAGGAGGGAATCCTGACCCTTGTTCCCATCTGCTTTCTACACAAATAAGTAAATTGTTTTCCTTACATCCTTCTGTAACGTGTATTGTCTTACTTGAGCTGTTAAAAATGTTCATAATGTAAAAAAATGTTAATAATGTAAATTGAAAAACCAGGATTTTTTCCAAGCTGGTTTTAATTTTATCAAATAGTGATGCCTGGTCCAGTACACAAAGAGAAAAATACAGCCATTTTGTGAAATTCTGTGCTTTGTTTCCTTACAGGCTGGCTGGATATCTGTCTAGCTGTTGTGGTCTAACCCCAGATGGCAACTGATATCCACATAGCAAATGGCTCACTCCCCCAGGGTGGGATGAGGGAGAGTATCAGAAGGATAAAAGTAAGAAAATTCCCGGGTTGAGATAAAGACAGTTTAATAGATAAAGCAAAATCTGCACACAGAAGCAAAGCAAAACAAACTCATTTACCACTACCCATGGGCAAGCAAGTGTTCAGCCATCTCCAGGAAAGCAGGGCTCCATCATGCCTAATGGTTACTTGGGAAGACACATGCCATCACTCTGACTAGCCCCCCCTTCCTTATTCTTCCCTCAGCTTTATACGATGAGCATGATGTCATATGATATGGAATATCCCTTTGGTGAGCTGGATTCAACTGTACTGGCTGTGTCTCCTCCCAACTTCTTGTGCACCTGTAGCCTCCTCACTTGTGGGGTGGGGTGAGGAGCAGAACAGGCCTCAACTCCCTGTAAGCACTGCTCAGCAATAATGAAAACATCCCTGTGTTATCAACACTGTTTCCAGCACAAATCCAAACCATAGCCCATACCAGCTACTAGGAAGGAAATTAACTCTACCCCAGCCAAAACCAGCACACTGGCTCTGGGCACCTCCAGTTTGGGCCAGCAAAACTACAGATGAAAGGCTAAACAAGTAGTTGCATAGTTGTAATGGATTTTTGTATCATGCAATTTTATGCATTTATCTTTTGTTTCCTTAAGCTAAAAGGCTTCTTTTATTAGGTTTGCTACAGAAGATTTGGAAAGACACAGTTACATCCAAATGGGTGCCTCAGAACATGTATACTGCATTCATTTTTTAATCTGACTTTTCCCTTGGGAAAGCTTCTTCCTGCTTACTGACTCCCTCTGCTACCTCAGCCTGGAGAAGGTCCCTGTTGTACAAAACATGTCCTCTGGTCTCAGTAATTGATTACTGGGACAACTCCCAGTAAGGTAGGTGGTTATAGAATCATAGAATCCTAGAATGGTTTGGGTTGGAAGAGACCTTAAAGACCATCTAGTTCCACCCCCCTTCCACTAGATCAGGTTGCCTAAAGCCTCATCCAGTCTGGCCTTGCACACTTCCAGGGATGGGGCATCCACAGCTTCTCTGGGCAACCTGTTCCAGTGCCTCACCACCCTTTATGTGAAGAATTTCTTCCTGATATCTAATCTAAATCTCCCTGCTTTCAATTTAAACCCGTTACCCCTTGTCGTGTCATTACCCCCTACCCCTTGTACCCCTTATATCTTTTCATTTCCTTCTCCTCAGTCCTTATGATGCATTATGTTGCTTTTTTGCACATCTTTTCCTGCCTGCTTGGCTTTTCCTCTTATCCACGTGCTTACCTTGTAGAAAACATCCAATTTGACGAAATAATTTTATAATAAACTCACTAAATTCATGACATTCATTCTGTCATGAGCTTCATATGGAGACCAGGCATGGGATAACCAATGATGAACTGAAGAAAAGGTCCTTAAGCGCAGCAGCACCAGCCCATGAGCACTGTCAGATTTTAGGATATTTGTTCTGGACATTTAGAAATTTTTGTTTGTTTGTTTGGAAAGAGTCTAAACATACATGGTAAAGAATCAGAGTGAAAATTATTTCCCGTTGTAATTCAGAATATAAGAGTAACAATGATTTTCTTGGGCCAGGGTTTATGTTTTCCATTAACGCAGCAGTTACCTAGGAAATGTTTTGCATTATTTTGAAAAAAATCATTACATGAGCAACAGATATTTGATATTTCCTGAATAGTATCTCACATTCTCAATTACAAGTAGCCTTTTACACTAAGTATCTTTTTCGGACTTGATTTTAAGTCATTAGAGTGGCTCATTAAAGTATAGTTTCTGAAAACTCCTTGGGGCAACAAGTGAAATGTCATTCAGACAGACCGGCATCAGTAAGGCACTGCTTTACAATTAATGTGACTTTTAGAACACAACTCAATCTTTTTTTTAACTGATGTGTCCTGAACTTCTTTTTTTTTTTTACAGCATTACAGGCTGCTTTGAAGTGCTGGGAATCACTTTGGGTATGCACAGAGAGGGATGATCATGGGGATACATCCTGTCATTGCCTCTCAGTATGTAAATACTGCATGTCTGCACTTGTAAGGGCAAAGTCTCACCATGGGGCTCTGTATACAAATGTAAGAGACTGTCTGCAAACCCTCATGGTGAATATCACATAACTGTAGCATATGTCACAGACTGGCTGACTGCACAGATCCTTGATGGGATAAATGGCCTGTCCTGTGGGGAAGGGCTTGAGCAAAGACATCACAAAGTTGCAATGGTGTAAGCACTAGCAGTAGAGAGTGGAGAGAAAGACCAGGCTGAGTTTTACCCAGCACCTGAGGGAACTGTGGTCCAGCTGTGTCCCACTCAGGAATATGCCCTTCTACCCTCTTAGAAAGGCTGGAGCCCTTCATTCTCTCCTCTTCATGCCATAAAATACTCAATATATCCCTGGACATGGACCTAGGTTAGTGTACCAGCCACAGTCGCAGGGTAATATTTCATAAAGTGCGAAGTGTAAAAAGGTCAAACTGAAATCCTGCTAAATAAGTATATTAGGAATATTTACCACAGCCAAACTTAGCATTTGTCTGACAAATCCAAAACTGTTCAAATCCCTCTATCGTGCAGATCATTTTATTAAGAAAAAAAGGGATGGGTTTGGTTTTCCAAATTGAGGTGTTTTCTTGATCTGTTTATTCAGCTAATAAGCTGCAGTATCTGATGGGGAATTCACCAAGGATGAATCAAGCTGTCGGTGGTGAGGATGGGTCCTCCAGATGCTCTGGAGGATGGAACTGCCTTCTGGGAATGCTGCTTTCCCCCTACCTCGGTACCCAGCCTGGGGAGATCAGCCTGCTGGTGCAGGGCTCAAGGCAGGCAGGGTAGCAGGCTGCACGCTGCCTTCCCTTGCTACAGGTTCATGGCCTGGTAGGGCTGGAATCCCCAAGGAACTAAATCTGCCTCCAACTAGGGAAATAATACATTGATGCTTTGCTCAGGCACATACTATCTCCTCTCTCGTTAATAGCTGGGCTGTCTGAAGCCCTGCTAGCACTACTGCTAGCAGAGGGGGACTTGTTTCTATGCTTGGCTGGCTAAGAAGTTAGTGGCTTGAACTTTTTACCCCTGCTGCTTTGAAAATCTGTATGTTGTGACATCATTACTGAGCAGTGATGAAATACCCTCAATAAACAAGATGGTGTTGGGACAGAAGGGATATCACATCATGGTGGCTGAACTGATGTGGGCTGCTTTCCCCTTCTTGCTAGCTGGCTGGCTGCTTTCTTCCTCTGCCCTCCTTCCCTCTCACTCCCCAACTCCCCTTTCTTCCCTTCTTTCCCTTCTGAAAGGATGAATGTTCCCTTTCCAATTCTTTTTAAACTAATGGGAGGTATTGCATCTCCCAGTTCTATTTAGTTCTTTGGCTCTAATTTAACCAAAACACACCCAAGGAGGGTTTTATCATGCTCTGGAGATCTTTATGTGGCTCTAGGGACTAATGATGAATATTCAGCAGCTCAGTTATATAGTATAAAAACAGAGATGGATAACCCAGGGGAAAGAGAAGTAAAAGGCCTAATCAAAAGAAAGAGATAACTTGAAGATAAAATGTGATGGAACCACGAACCAGAGAAATACAAAAGGCTCTTCCAGATTGCAGAGGTTGTGGAGGAGAAAGCTGTATGCTGTAAAAGATAAAACACTGCATGAAGAAAAGTCACTGATCTCAGGAAAAAATATTCCTGCTGTCACAGTTATGGCCCTCCGATTAAATGTTAGCTTTACTTGACATGTGTCCCATTAAAATGGAGAGGTCTGGCTGCTGACCTGCTGTCTAGATCTGGCTCACCCATCCCACCTAGAGCGGCTATTTAGGCAGCAAGAGCTACCCTAATCCCTGGGGGCCTCCATTCAAGCCCAGGGTGCTGTACAGAGCATGTCGTGAACTGGTCCTGCCTCTGCTGCCCAGTGAGGGTGAAACGGGGGGCAGATATCTGCTTGCACAGTCAAGCCTCATCTAACCGAAATGGCTGGTGCTATCACAGCCATGCACCTTGCAAGGAAAAGGAATATGCTTCCCACCCCAAATCTGCCCCCCTCCTCTCCCCCCCAGTAACATATTTGACCCACTTTTTAAAGCCGTTGAGCTAGATTAAACAGATTGTCTATAACAAAACCAGGAACAATGAGTAAAAAGCCTTCCCAGCTGAAAAACAAGTCTGCTAATTCCCTTTCATTGCTCTTTGTTGTTCCATAAGGTGTCTGATTTTAATTCTATGTCCTTAACACATTGATAACAGGACAGAGCCCCAGGCAGTAACTCTTTACTGCTGGAAATTAAAGTGGAAGTATCTGATCCTCCAGTGCCTGTGAAGGGTTTACTTGCTGGGTCGTGGGGACTGCACTGAAATTACTTTGCAAGTTTTTCTTCCTTGGTTTGGAATTTATGAATGAGCAGCAAGTGGGTTTCCGCCATCCATCAGGAGCTGTATTTGATCTGAATTATTTAGAGACGAGACCCAAATTCTGGTCTCGATTCTCTTAAGCAAAAGCTGTAAAGGTAAAAACTGCTTTCAGATTAAAATACTACGTTTCATGTTTTGGGACTGAACCTGGCAGGCCTTGCAACATACATTCCCCAATCAGTTACACATCTAGGGAGCATCCCCCCTAAAGCCTCTCTGGCTTTAGGCATTAAAAAGCAGAATCCATTTACTCAAGTCCCTAAGTAAAGCAATTTGGACTTTGATTTCCTGTAGCATCTTCTGGCTGATTTATGCTATGATTAAAATTTTGTTGCTGATGATGCATTATGCATGCAATATCTGATGAAGTAAGATCACAGTAAAATCTAAAAATAGGGTCATTCAAGTATCTTTAAAAGAAAACCTGACATGAATACGAGCTCGCACATCAATGAAACTGAGCTGCAGCGGCACACTCCTCTTATCCGCACTTCACGCAGAATTTAAAGCAGAGACAGAGCTCTGTTGTGCACATTTTTACCATCTAGACCTCAGAGGTGATTTGATTTAATTTAGTTTAATCTAATGAGACAGCAGACCGCACGGTGTACACTGAGTTCTTCCATAGAGCAGAGGTTGATAGTTTTGCCCATTTTGCCTTACCCAGTAAATGTATTGCAGTTGGCTGGTCGCAACTACTTACTCCTCAGCAGCCAGTGGGTGCCACTGCAGGTCTGGGGTAGCATTTCAAAACAGATTTTATTTTCTCTCAAATAAGAGAATGAAACAACTCAACCTTATTGACATGAACAAAGGAAAACATCTTCTCTTTCTAACTAAGCAGCCACAGCCTGAACATCTGCTCTCTGCCTGAATCATTTATTCTCTCCTTGATTTGAAACTGTGCTCAGGAGAGTTCAGGGCTTAAGGCTGATACCCATAACCTGCTTGTTGGCTGCCTTCTTGAGTCTCTGGGAACCCTAAACCCTGTTGCTCTGTCCCCTTCCCTTGGAATGGACACCTCTAAGAGTGGGAACATCATTCAGCTTCCTCCAGGGTGATGGGGACGGTAATGAGTGAGTGTTTAGGCAGGGACACAGAGATGTGCATGGCTTAGTCTGTATATTCACTGAGTGAACATGTCTCTGTGGGTAAGATACATGACAGGGGATCCACATGACAAGGCTCATGACAGGGGATCCACTCGTTCACCGGCAGAGCAACACTTCAATTTTGCCCTCTTCACATAGCTTGAAAGGGAAGAAGTGGGTAAAGAGAGCCTAAAAAGTGACGGTAAGGGATTCTTTCAGATTAGGCATGGAAGCACAAGATGAGATGTCCAGAAAACATGAATGACAGCTACAGAAATGGGGCTTGTTTAGGAACAGAAGAGTGATGGAAAAAGCAGTATGACTTCTGGACTCTTCCTCTCCCAGAGCCCAAGTGATCTTCAAAGCTTCTCCAGTGTGTGTTTTAATGTTCACCTCCATGCTGACATCACTTTCCTCTTCTCTAGAGTTAACCCTGAAGGATACAAATCTCCCTTTGAAGAATGCTTGGTGCAATTTATTATTTTGGTCTCAGTGTGATGTATCGGCTGTCAGCACGTGGGAATCGAGCGGGCTTTGGTTTTGAACACAGCAGTTATAAACAGACCTGCCTGTAGAGAGCATGGAGTTGACCTTGCGAACACTGTGTACAGTATTGACGTTGGCTCGCTCCTTAGTGAAGGGATTTATTTGTTTTACCTCTGTATCTTCAGCAGTGGAAGGCGCTGACAGAATATCAATGCAATAGGTTATTTGTCAGGCATTTCAAGACAGCCTTCCCCTGAAATCAAGATTTCATCACTTTGAGACTTGAGAAAGAAGCACTCTTTTCTTTCCCCACTGCAGCACATAGCGTCTCTAGCTGGATCATTTGAGGTACATTTGCAGTATTTGAGTAAGCTTTCATTACTTCCCACACACACAAAACACAGGCTTTCGGTAAGCGCATGTAGAACAATTAGCCTCTTAACATTCAGCAAAAGAGAGGTGAGTTTAATTATTTCATTTGCAATTGCTACTTGGAGTCTGTTTTGTTTTGAGTAACACAGCTATGGTAGTTAATGACCGTGGCGCAGCCAGAGACATCAACAGTGAGGTAGACATGCTTGCAAGCAAAGCTACGTGCAACCTGTCTTAATGCCCTGCTTGATTCTCACCCTTTAAAATTGATCCAGTGAAGGCTCTACATTGTGTGCTAGCCCCTCCATATTCAGGATTATAAAGGATATATTAAAAAATATATGTTTAATGCATGCAGATTCTCCCTCCCTATGATGCGTAACAGTGACTATAGCAGCCTGTTACTTAATAGGATGTGACACGATTGCTGCTTTTGCTCAAATTGTGGGGATTTGTCCTTTCACAGCCGAAAGCTTCAGGTTTATTCCCAGTGAGTGACAGCAGCACTAGTGCCTGCACACATGTATTATTTACATGGAAACAAAATTAAAATTTTGACAGAGGAGAATATTTTAAGTAGATTGTTTCTGCTTTCATGAAGCAGTGGGAAGTAGTGAGGCCATATCTGAGAGAATAACAGAGAATAACATCTTTGATACAGCCAGAAGTGACAATGCAATTTTGACAAGGGTTAAATTATTCTAGAACCATTCCTAACTAATGAACTATCTCCCCATCAAATAAGGTACTTACACACCATGAAATTTTGAAAATTACATCAAATTCATACAACATAACTGAATCCTGAGAATTCTTTTCAAATTATCCAGATCTATAGGAAAGAGAAATCCAGCAGCCAGAATGTCACTGATTTTTCTGTGAATCTGACAGTCTAAACAGTATGCAGTTGAGACTGCAGTAAGTTGGATTGCTTGCTGGTTTTGTCCTAAATTTATAAAAGTCAGATGAAAGCTCCTTTGTATCCACAAAAAAAGTTTTTCCCCTGATCTACATTCTTAAACATTAGAGGAAAATATTTCATTTAAGTCAGCCAAGACAAGAATAACAAAAATCTATTGGGGAAATAAGTAGTTTGGGCTCCTGAAATGTTAATAGAGATATGAATCCCTCTAGTATCAAACTCATATAAAATTTTCAATAGTTTTAGAAGTATAACTTATGAGCATGCTTACTGAAAAGTCTAGTCTATGATTCTAAAGGTAAAAAATTATTTTATTCACCCATGCTCACGTAGTCTGCAGATTTGTTTTTATATTTAGACTCGTCTCTTAAAAAGAAAGCTGTTTACAAAGGTTTAAAGTGAAACCCCGTTTCTGCTTAATTTCTTTCCACCCCTCCCAGAAAATGGGTTTTTCAAAGCAAATATTTTTTTAATCCTTATATTTTTAAGGCTATTTCAGGAAAGATGGCATTTCCACCCAGTTACATGAGACCAGTTCTGCAGCAGTCCTCGGTGATATGACAACCTAAAGATTATTCTTAAACATACCTGATCCTCGCTACTACCCTATGTTCTGAGTGTTTCTCTTATATTTCCCCATCTTCATTCCTTGGAAAAAAATCTTGGCTTTATTATGATATAAATTCATACAGTTTTTTGGGTTTTAAAATGAAACATTTTGAAACCGTTTTGATTTTACAGATTAAATCCTGAACTACCAAGGTCAACCAAAATTTTGCTATAGTTTTAAAATACGTCCTGCAGCACTGTAACCAAGTAGCAGACATATGATGTCCAGTTCTTTTTAAGGTGTTAAGTTTGTGCTCCAGCCTCATTCCACTTAAAGGATCCTTGTAATGAATACTCCACCAATTCTGGCTAACTAAAAAGAAGAGGCATAATTTGCTGTTTAAAGCCAAAATATTTGGACTATTGGAGACACACCTGGTGAGTGGAATCTGATGCCAGCTGGTCCCCAAGGGTGGGCAATGATCCCTTCCACTGGAGCCCAGAATCTGCACCTCTGAGGACCTCACCTCTGGCAGAAGGGCGTGCACGGCAAGACAGTTCCCTCAGTGTGTTTCGATACATGGAGGGGTCTAAACATCAAATCCAACACTTCACATCCCAACCTGCAACTCCCTGACACCCAGGGCACAGAACCGTGGCTTGGTACAGTCCTGGTTAGACTCTTTACCAAACTTTTATTTTTTGATATGGTTATAATATGTGAAATGCACAGAGAAAGAGGGTGGGAAACACTATCCTGCATTAGGGTCTGAACGATTTAACTAAAACCAGCCTGAAATTAGCCTGAGCCTGTAAGGTGTTTTAGCACTGTGGAAACACACTTCTTTGACTAGAATAGAATGAAAGGGAACATTTCCAAAGCTGATCTGGCCAAAAGAGTGAAGATCACTTGGGTATGGACATATTTAGCTGTTTCCAGGTCAGGAAAGCACCTGTATGTGTGATTACACAATACCAGGTGCTTGGGAGTTGCCTGAAATAGGGACAGCGCTGCAGATCTAAGGTCTCTATGGGCAACTGGGCTCCGACACAATGCTTATCTCAGTGTTTGTGCACAAAACCCAATCAGATATGACAAGTATTAACAAATTATGTTTATCATGGAAAAGGAGATAAATTCACACTTTTCCAAATCATACTTCAGTTTTACCGTGTGCTTAGCACAAGTGAGAATCACACTGGAGGGCAGAAGTCTGCTGCTGCTGGATCAACAAAGCCTCTCTAAATCTGATAGCTGAATAATTAAGAAAGACAGTGCTTCCGTCAATCCTCTCTTAACCATGAATTGCTTCAGCGCTATATTTACAGCTTTTACATAATCTTAAAAGTTGCTTATGATATAGTGAAGAAACCCAGCAGGTTGCCAGCTTAAATAATATTTCATGTGCATTAAAATGAGTGATCCATCCCTATTAATTTATATCGCTACAGTCCTGGGTCTTGGGCAATCTTCATTTTGGTTTATCTACAGTATAATAATAAATTTTTCTGCAGTATAGAGCTGAGTTATTTAAAAATAATGATGCAGATTGGATTATTACTCAAAAGTAGAACAAAAAATCAACAGATGTAACAGATATATTTAAACTAATTACCAACACATCACAGCAGAAACAGGCACATGGTGTGTGGATTCTTTTTCCTGTACCAACCATCTGATCCATGCCTGTCATCATTAATTTAGCACGTGTTGAATTATATTTTCAAATGCATCTGAAAAAAAAAAAATCAACACGCTCTTCAGTTTTCAGATTCCAATAATTCTGTTGTGGAAACCCTTAATTTAAAGGCTCTCTGGACCTTGATAGTCAACGGCATTATTTATCAATTAAGTGTCTAATGGCCCAGTTCTGCTGATGTTGAAGTTATTACATGATGGTTGCCTCTTGGCACCAATCACTGAATATCCAGAATGAATTTTATCTGCTCCCACTGATAAATTGAACTCAAACTAACATTTTATAGTAAGAGGTAGGTGTGGGAAAGGGAATGGGGGTCATAGCACACCCTTGCTAACTGGTTTCATTAGCAATAATTTATGAGTTGTCTTTCAATCTCCTACCAGCTGGACTTCTAGCAAGTCCCCAGTAAAATTATAACAAATGCAGATTGAACTGGGACTTGCACAGCTAAAAGCTGTGCTAGAGCTTCAGTTCAAAACATGAAATTCTGAAGAAACAGACAATGACAAATCCCAAACAGTGAGAAAGAAAGCAAGTAAAACATAACAAACTGCACTTCCATGACCTCTCTGCTTCACATTAGTGAGATGGCTCTCGTGGATTGTTACTTGCATTAACAAAGTGCTGCAATTTTTGCACCCTTTGTAGAAAGGAAAACCGTCTCTCTTTCACACGCAGAAATGGCATGTTTTTACAGTTATTCAAGGTCCTTGCAGAGGAGGTTTCTGAGTCATGCAGCTTTATATTTCATTAGCAACAATATTACCACAATGAGTGATATTAAACCTGCACGAAGAATGGCACAAATATTTGAGACATTTGCATTGGCAGAAAAGATAGCAAACCTGTTGCTGTCTAATGCCTGTTCTAGAGCCTGAAAACAGAGGCTAGGAGGCTGGTGCTGAGGGAGACACTGATATTTATATAGACAGTAGTTAGTGTTGGGCAGGAATGATGGACTTTTCTAGCAATAGCAGATGCTGTCCTGTCTCTTAAACTTCTGTGATGCTCTAAACTGGGTTCTCCAATGAAACCCAGCTCTCTATCTTCATTTCTTTTGCCACCGCTCAGCTTTTCAGTAGGTGGCAAAAGAATGGGACAAAATTTGGTATCGCAGAGATCAGTGAGATTTTCTAAAGGTTCCTAATGCACCTGTAGTCAATGGCAGCACTGACAGGTGAAAGGCAAAGTAACATCCATATTAACCCAAACACATATGCTTGATCTGTATCTGTCTGGTTTTTAATACCTATGGCTGCAGTACTGTAGAACCCAGCAGCTTAGACTTTAACAAGTTGACCTTCATAATGAAGGAAGGAGAGAAGAAATAATTATTCCTGATTTATATATGGAAAGTTGAGATATGTAAAGATTACACTGGAAAATTTGATGCATAAATAATTAAATAAACAACTCAGGGAATAAAAACCAGATTACAAGAAGTTCAGGCTGTTGTACAGAGCTGAAGAGATCTTTACACAGGTATTGTCTTACTGCCTGGCAGAAATGCGGCTTCTTCCCTTCCCATATGACAACTTTCAAAGAGGCTTTTGCCCCAGTAGACAACCGTGAACTCAGCTTGGGTGGACATTCTGGAGCATGTTGGAAATGAGAAGGATCTGTGTGTTTGTCAACAAAGTTGGGAATTTTTCCTCAATCAAACAGCACCACAGTATGAAATTTCTTTCTTCAGATCACCAGTTACCCATCCTAACTCTTCCCTTGGTCGCTTTTGTGAGGCCATGTCATGACCTGATCCTTATGGAAGCACAAACCTCAGTTTCCCCAAACCCTCAGCTTCCCTTATCCCCAGGCAGCTGCCATTTCCACAGCTATCCTTCATCTGATGCCTCCTGGTTCCTCCCCTCCCTCACTGCTTGAGGTAAGCTTAGCAGAAGAGACAGAGGAGGGAAGGGTCTGTGTAAGGGGCACGATGTCAGGTACCTCCATCTGATCATAATGATACACGCTTTGAGTCAGGGTGAACAGCCACGCAGCTGTTCTCCTGGTCAGGAGAAACTCTCAGTGTGGCCGTTCATGCCCCTGGGAATGGGAGCCGATGCTCTTGCTGACTGCTCTTCAGGAACACTCAGTTCCACCTGTGAGAGGCACGTGTTGGTCTCTTCTCCCAAGTGACAAGTAATAGGACAAGAGGAAATGGCCTCAGTTTGCAGCAGGAGAGGTTTAGATTGGATATTAGGAAAAATGTCTTCACTGAAAGGGTTCTCAGGCACAGGAACGGGCTGCCCAGGGATGTGGTTGTGTCGCCATCCCTGGAGGTATTTAAGAGACATGTAGATGTGGTGCTTAGAGACATGGTTTAGTGGTGGACTTGGCAGTGCTGGGTTAACGGTTGGACTTGATGCTCTTAAAGGACTTTTCCAACCTAAATGATTCTATGATTCTATGAAATCCCCCTGCCTCAGACTGGCACACAGGGCTCAATCCATGCCCTGAAGTTCTACAGCCCACATGCATTGGGTACCAAAGGGTGAGGGCTGCAGGAGTGGGTTACTGCAGACCATCCACAGAGCTCTCCCTTCCCCTTCTGAAGCCAACACAGCACCAAAGTGCCGTAGGAGTGATCTTGTTCAGCCCTTGCCGCCACAGGCTCTTCTCAGCCTCTGCCCCTATTAATAAAGACCATTTTGAGAACAGCAGGCAGGGAGGTGGGTGGTAGCTAGGGGGAAGATTAAGAAATAGCAAGCTGAGGTTGTAAGAACAGTAAGAGAAGCAAGTGTGAGGTCTTTGATATTTTAAAGCACGTTTCACAAGGAACCTACAAAAGCATAGTTTCCCAGGCAGATGGAACAGACCATAATCTTCTACAAACACTCTAGCCCTTCTGCATCCCAGAGATAATTTAGAAGGAAGGTATATTAAGTGTCCCAGCATTGCTTTTTTAACAGCTGTGAAAGCCTCTTTACATCTCTTCAAATAAGAGCTTCTTATATGGGAAAACTGAATAAGCTGACTTGTTTTCAGGCAAGCTCTACAGCAGAGAGCCTGTGGAGGATCAAGCTGTGAGGCAAACAACAACCACCACCTCCACATGGCTAGGTGACAAACGTGCTAATATGTCAGTATATCCATCTTCAAAAATTGGTGATAGCTGGTAGGATAATGGCTACTATCCCCTTGCCTGTAGATTGCTAGGATGTGACCGCTAAGAACCATTATGTTTTTCAGTGCCAGAGTCCACAGCTTTCCACTAACAGCCTTAAACATAAAATCCCTTCCCTTCCTTGCATGCCCTGCAGACTGACTGTTGGCCAGGTCTCATCCCACTGCACAGAGGACTTAAGCTCCAGGCACCAAGAACTCAGTGTTCAGAGAAATTATAACAGGTGAAGGAAATTTATAACGAGACATGGGAAGGTCTGGGGTGACAAGAGTAATTACATTACATTACAAGCATTAACATGAATTGATTGTGCTCTTAATTCCCAGTCAACAGGTTTGGTGTCAATGCACCAGCAGTTCAGCTGGTTTCTCATGGCATCTGCTGCTTTAAGCCAAAGTGGGTTTTGAGGTGTGGCTGAGGTGCAGACAGGCTGACAGACTTAAAACTTTTAAAATCATGTTTATCTCACACAAGAAATATGGCAGAAAGGAACTTGGTGCAGGGAGGAGGATTCAAATCAACAATACAGCCACCTAAACAGCAAAGGAAGGAATCAACCTAGCTGCTGACAGCTGAGAAGGACAGGTAAAGCAGAAGTAACTGGAGACTGTTGAAGATAAGGAGGATAAACTGGGACTTGCTTTATGGAAGTAGGATGTGAGAAGAATTGGCAGACCCAGAGTAGCAAAGCAGGATGATAATTGCAGCAGTAATTGTATTTAAGGCAATACTGGACATATTCACAAGATCTGGACAAAAAGCAGCAGTCCCACAGCAAATCATCAGCCATGCACAGCTCCCCACTTGCTGTTCCCTCTCACACCGTTCGCATTGCTGCCACCAGTGATGCAACCAGAGCTGACAACGTCCTGCTCGTGCACTTACACCTGGGACAGTGTTTGTACTAACTGCATCTGCTGCTGAAAGCCTCTTCAGCAAAGACACCATCTCAATGCCAAGACAGGCATGAGAATGATGAATCTCTGGGCCTACTCATCTCTTCCTGCACTTTTGGTTTGACACAAGGCTGTGATTTTAGAAGCAGGCTTCAGGCAGCTGTGTTTAAGGTAAGAGTAAATAATTTAATAAAGCTTTTTTTTCCATAACTTGTGTAAAAAAGGCTCTAAGGAATTGTTAGTTTAGCACTTAAGGGACTTTTTCTCTACACACATCCCCCCAGCCTCTTCTCTTAACAGTGTCTATACCCTCATGTATTATTAGAGAATGAAATTCTGACTTCACTGGGGCTTTGGTTTGTTTGGCTTTTTTGTTTGGTTTTTTATTGTTGTTGGTTGGTTTGGGGTTTTTTTTGTTGTTGTTTTTTACTGCCTGGTGAGGACAGAGAGCAGTATGTTCTGTATAAAAGAAGAAAATACATGTTCTTCTTAACTATGTATGAGGAAGGAGAACCTCCCCCCTTGCAGCACTCCTTAGCACTTGCTAAGGGAGTAGACAGCTGATGCTGGGAGGTAATATTGCTGATTCGTTTTCAGGGTTGTTTTACTGATGTGGGAGTTATACAAGAAAGAATAAATTAAAAAAAATGCTTGTTTTGCCATTTACTCTTGGAGACTTTGCACATTGTGCTGTTTTTCTTGCTTATGTGGACTGTGCTCCTACCATCTTCCCATTTGAAAGAGTAAAATCTTCAAAGGTGCTCTGAGTAACATGTTAAGTAACACTTTGCTTTAGGCAGGTGTCTTTGAACCTGTCTAGTTATTACTGGGTTTACTAAGAAAAGACTAATAGCCCCTTTCAGACCTTGAAACCTCATAATTTCAGCAGTGTAACTTAATGGCTTATTAGGAGGAAACTCTATAGTCATTCAGTGAATGAGTAAAGGTCCCTCAGCCCATCAAGGTTTGTCCAGCCCTCATACTCCACTTCCCCTAGGGCAGCCTCTAATCTGTTTTCAACGATCCCAGTGCTTTTTGACTCAACCATGTTGCTTTGGAAGCAATGTGCACATTTATGGGTCTGTTTACCAGCCTCCCACTGCAGCTTGTTTTCCTTTGTTTTGTTTGCCTTTCTCTTAGAAAGAAAATCCCAGGGCATAAGCCTTCCTACAAAGCACACCCTGAGCTCCGAGGGTGATCTTTGTCTTTCCCTTTGCTGGCAGTTTTTGAACTCATGCAGAGTCATCGCATCACCTCTCTTGCCTCCTTTTTTTTTTTGGGGGGGGGGGGGGGGGGCACAGAGGAAACAAGTTGCATATTCTCTTTTCTTTCTCTTGTGTCTCAATATGGTCTGCTCATGTACTGGAAATCTTATAGCACTGAGACCTAAGCCAGTACCCAAGGTCAGAACTGGGTGAACATGTCCACAGGGTAGATTTAAAAAAACCCCAAAACACTAGTATTGAGCTCTGAAGAAGTAAAATGCATATTTTCTGGGATTTGCTATTGTCTGAAATAAGACATTTTACACTGAGCATTTTTGGTTAGATACTCTTTTCTTCTTTACCTTTCAGGAGACTTCTTTCAGAGGGAAGATTTTCTAGAAACACTTTAATTAAGAAACAAATAGAAACCAAAGTCTTATTTTTATTTTTTTTTTAATATGGCAGGTCCACAACCTGTAATGTGATAAAACCCAGACGTCTTACAAGAGAGGACTGGCAGTCTCTGTCTTCCAGAGGCTTTAATGAGGTCTCCAATTGTTTCTTGCACCAAAACACATCCCGTCTCATCTCCTTCAAGCCGAACTTTACTGTGGTCCAGTTTTTTTCATATTAAAAATACTCACCTGAGAAGCTTCCTTCAGCTGAAAGTCTGTTAAAAGCTGCTTCTCCCATGACAGGGCATAGTCCACAGTTAAGAAGCAACCAGACTGTATGGGGAAAACAAACAAAAACCCTGATCTTATTTAGGATAAGGAATCTCCAGTTACATTAGAAGTGTGTGGTTGGTTTGTTTGTTTGGGGTTTTTTAATCCTGGTAAGAAAACAGAATGAAAGAAGCAGTGAAAAGAAAGGGTTTTGGGATGCTGTGTGTTACTGATAAAATGATCCTTAGTTAATAGAACCATTCAGTGATGGAGTTGTACTGTTTACCTTATCTTGACGTATGCTTAAGTGCTTTTAGCATGATTGCTAAATAAAAAAAAGAGTAGTTTGACATTCCTTGAATGTCAAACTGCAATGTCCAAGGGAAGTACAGAAGCAATTTCTCAGTCTGGAAGCATCCAAAGCATTGTAACTAGGAGCTGGAAAGGACGAGGGTTTAGCTCCATAGTGGCATGTCCTCTCCGTAATGTGGTGTAGAGTGTGTGTCCCAGGTGATGTTAATGGGGAAGGCTACAACTTCCTTACACACTTCTGTCAACCCATTCTTTTTATGGTTTCAGAGGTTAGAACAAATGAAACTTCACCTTGAAACTGAATGCAGCCTGTGTGCATCACAGAAAGCTACTGGCAGATACTTACGCTCAGGTACAACATACTTGGCTGCCACGTTTAGCATAAATTCAAACCTTGTCCTGCTGCGGAGTCCTCACTCTGCAATGCAGAATGGTTGGGCACAGACCTGATGACCAAACTGATGAAATACAACAAACTTCTCCCTGGTTTTTCCTGCACCCATTTATAAGGTTGGTTTATAGGCTCTCACTTCTGCTTTGTCCATTCACAAATCAGGCCGTGAACACTGCTGTCATGTCCTGTGTCCATTCACACCCTTAGCCTTGAACTGTGGTAATCAGGAATGGTACTTTGTAGAGCATTGCTGTTTTCACCCTTAGCTTTGCGAGTACTTGGAGGGAACCTAGTGGATTAAAACTGGCTATATAAAACTAGCAATATTTATACAAAAATGAGAATGGCAAAAATGTTTTCATTAGAAAAAGGTGGCAAATCCTATTTTCTGAAGTTGGACCACATTTGCACTCAATGTATCACCATGAAAAAGCATTGGACTTATATCAGTGAGTTTAATTGTGCCTTTACCATGGCCCAATATGTTTCTGTTTTGTCCTTTCTTCATCATTCCCTTGTTCAACATGATTGCTAGTTTTCAATACGCTGCACCCCAGCTGAGCTATTTGCATTTATTAACCTTTCAACCTGCATTTTGGATTTCAGTTTGACTTTTCAGCTTTGTTTTTACTCTTTCTTTTCTCTTTCTCTACTAGATTCCTTCCCTTACTCCCACCCCTTCTTCCTGAACTAAAGGGAGTCAGAGATACACTTTGGATAAAAAAAAAGCACAAGTTTAAAAATGTAATTCTCTGCAAAGGACTCCTCCAGATAAACCTACCAGTGGTTTTTAGTTCATTTATTTCTTGGATGTTGTCAAGAAAGTCTTTGCACTGTTGCACTTTCCCTCAGTCCTTTCCCTTACATCCCATATTTTTCTTTTCCCACTGATCCCATATTTGACTACCAACTACAGAAGAATAACCTGCTTTTTATACCACTGCAGGGTTTTTCAGACCAATACAAAATGATGCTTCTCATTGTAGCTTTGACTTAATCTCTCAGTCTTGTTTCCTCCTCCAATAGTTGCTATCAGCTCTGTCTGTTCAAGAAAGTCTTTGCTGCGTAGTCGAATGGCTCACATCAATCATAGCTGCAGGGACATAATTGTCCTTGCCATCCTGTTTGACTCTAAATGCTTCATTGGCAATGGGGAAAATCCACTGAGATTGCACTTGGACTTCATGCAGGTACTTAATGATGCCCATGATCCTGGTCCTCCCAGTTGTACCCCTCTTCCCATTCACACTGCACATTCAGATTTTTTTCCTTCTCAGGTGTTTCTCACTTCCTATGTCCAGACAAAATCTTAATCATCTTTGTTGTAGCTTCCCTTCTGACAAAGGACTTGATGCGAATCTCAGCTCAGCAGAGGGGACCTGACTCATGAATTTAGGATAAATACCTCAGAGCCGATAACAGGCACCAAGCGCAGCTACACTAGTTCTGGCAACTGAGCTAGTTCAGGGCACCTCTCCTCTAAAAGGCAGTGTGCCATGAGGAAGTGCCATGGGCTTACCCCAGGTGAGTAACCCCATCAAGCAAATCACCTCAATCCTCTAAGAAATTTCCCCAAACATCTGAGGTTCCTCCTTCAATATTTTGTGCTGTTTTCCTGTGTTCCCTGGTGTACAAGGTCAAGGTGCTGACTGGATACTGATGCTTGTGATGATGACTTGTCCCTGGATTGTTCCTTACAGATGGGGAAGAGGAGGGTTTGTGTGGGCAAGAAGTAGATTGGTTGTGAGAGGATATCTGTTAAAATCTAGTTGGCACTTTGAAAAAAAAAAAATCCATCCACAAACAACAAAACCCCACAAAGAACCTTTGGCAACCTGAGGGAGATGTGAAGATCAAGCAGTATGGACTGATTGCAAGTTTCCAATCTGTAGAAACACATTCATACTGAGTTTGTTATTTCTGCACTGGAATTTCCCTCTGGCTGTCCTGTTCGGCCTACAATAGTTTAGCTCCATTGCAACAAGCCATTCCTTGATCTTCCTGAGATCACATTTTACTTTTTCTTCCCTTCTAACAAAACATGTCTCTGCTGTCCTGTAACAATCCTCCTATCACCTCCTGTGTGCCCTTTGCTGTTATGGCATTCACAAGCCAATGGTATATATTTGTTTATAGCAACTTGGCACTCCTCTGAGCAAGATGCTACCCTTGGAGTAAAATTCCAAGCCAGAGCAAGTGTTTAGAGATATATGTTAAACAGGGGTAGAAAAACTTGGTTACTCCGGGTTATGTTTTCATTAAAAAGACCTTTTTGAATTGTCTTCTGTGATGGTAACAGGAGAAGGTATGATCCTACCTCCAGTACATCTGGATTTCACACAGGATCACAGCAAATCTGAAAACCCTTTGATGTACAGTAACAGGTAGTTTCCTTATCTGGAAAATCACCTCCTCCAGAAAACGGCATGGCACAGGAAACCTGTATCAGAACTGAGCAGTGTCCCTGTTGTTTCCTTTTAGCAGTGAAGCAGACGGAAATGAGGATGCTGAAGGTTCTAAGGAGCCTGAGAAGTGCAACATTTCTTACCCAGTAAGGAGGAAACCAATTTAAGATGATGAGACTGGAATAAATAGCTTTGCTTTCCTCCCCCCCACTCCTTTTCTCTTTTTAATTTTACAAATGAATAAATTTATTTTTAAAGAGCTACTTAAATTCTCACCTAATCACACAGAGCTGGCACTTTAGAAGGAATGATTTAAGTAGCAGGAGGCTGAGGATAGGGCTCTGGGTGTCATCGCCAGGATACAGCCAGACTGTTGTGGTGCCCAGGACCAGAACCACAGGAACAAAGAAGCCCTATCACTACTGTTTGTGCAAGGAGCCATTCTGCCTCTTTGCTTCTTGGTTTTCTCTTACTCCTGGAGAAGATGGCACCTACTGGCTGGGACTGGGATGCATGCTCTGGGACTCTTGAGCTCTTCTCACCTTGAGAGTGTTTACTGTCTAGTAAGTGAAGATGCTGTAGGGAGATAAAAACTCTGAATAACCAAGGATAAAGAAGCAAGTGCCTCATATTTCAGACTTTTGTTATAGATTGCTCAGAACAGGAACTGCGGCCTGTCAGCACAGCCCTGAGCACAGGCTGTTACAGATGAGCTACTTTTGGTTGTTTTTGCGGCTGAGTTGAGTAAAATGAGCAAACTCCTCCTGAGACACTTTGGATGGGTGTTGGTTTTGTTGTTTATTTTTTTGATTGTTGGTTTTAGGGAGAGAAGCATAGTCTTTTTAAACTAAAAGAAAATTTGCCTTTCTGCCTGAGGGTGTCAGCAGATATTTGGAGTTCTCCTGGGGAAAAAAAAAAAAAAAAAGAGATGTCTCGTTTGCCTTAAAAACAATCTGCGCTTTCTGCAGTCTTCTGAAAGAAAGAACATTTCTGCACCAGCAAGTGTTTATCAGCTTCTTTAAAATATTTGGCTGTGAGACCTGAAGGAACATAAGGTTTCTTGAAGGCTTTTGCCACCTAGACCCACATTTTCTGACTACCAGTAGTCCCCACTTGACCTAAAATCCTTTCACACTGCCTTTACTGATAGCTGATTTTTGCCATCAGTCTCCAGCAGCCCAAGTTAAGTTTGAAATTTGAACTCGATGTGTTATCTGTCTTCAGATGGCTTTCGCCTTGAAAAGCTTCTGTCCTGGAAGATGATGTGATGGCAGTGGCCAGACAGATCAAGGCTGAGCTTTTCAGGCGCACTGGGCTCCCACCAGGAATTTGGGGCATGTCTTTTCTTGATGAGAACTAGTCCTGGTCACAGCTGATGCATGGCTATCACTTTGAGATCAGTATGTAGCATTTGTGAACTCTGTGACTGCTGTGGGACTTCTGGCTCAGCTGTTGAAGTAAAAGGGCCAGAAGACACCCTTGTTCCCCATGTGGTGTGAGTGATGGCTGTGATTTCAAGACTGATACTCCCACATCAAAGTACATCTGAGAGCAAAGGCTTTAGTTTCCAAAGGAGGTAGTAGTCCCAACAACTTTAAGTAGTCAGGTAGGTCCTCTTGTAATGGGGCAGGGAACTATGCAACCTGCTCGACCGTACGATTTAGCATAGGGATTACTCATCCTGAGGCTGTTAAGGCTTTGCCCCGAGTCTTGCACAAAGGCAGCCAAATCGCAGTGGACAACTGCTGGGTGCAATCCCTTACTCAGGAAGAATTACCTTACACTAGAGATGGAGTTGCTCAAACAGCTGCTTGGACCTCCCCATCCTGCCAGTAGATAGCATATTGACAAAATAGAGCTGAAGGCTGTGAGCCACCATCCCTCGTGGGGCAGTAACAGGGAGTATTGCTTTTCTCACGTGCCTGTATTGCAGCACTTGGTACTGATCCTCACCTCTGCTTTCCACAAGAGTGAGCTGCCACTTTCCCCTAGTGAGTGGGTTTTGAGCACAATCATCCTCTTTGGTCTACTCATTCCTACCTGCAGAAGGAAACTGCCATTCCTGTTGGCAGAAGGAAAAACACTGATGTTAGCTGAAACATATGTCCATATTTTTTTCCTCACATTTATTTTATATCCTGAGTAGGATGCTACTGTTAGTTTAGATTTTTGTTGAGGAGGCTTGGTGTATTACAGTATTTAGTAATGAACTGTTAGATACACATGCAATTTCTCCCTCGCACTGATTCTGCTCTTAGTGATCCATTATTAGCTTTCAAACCTGTGGTGATTCTTTCAAGACACCACCCAAACAACAAAAAAAACTTACCTGTATGCCATTTCAGTTAGATGTGCCTTGAAAACTTATAAAGAATCATTGACAAAATGTCTAATTTCACTGTAATTTCTGTAGAAAATCTGAAATATCTTGTTTGCATATATTCTGATTCACAGCACTTAACACTGTGAGAAATTGAGCTTCCTGAATCTCATAAGAGATTTTTCACCACTGTTGTGCTTTCATTTATTTTGCAATGGCAGTAATGGACCCATTTTTATATGTGTGTAATTTATGCACTTTTAATCCGAATTTTTCTATATTCCCAACTGTACCTAATATCCTTCTTTCTAAACTAATACGCTTATTTCTTCTCCAACAAAGCATTTCATTCTTCCCCAGAAATGTGGTATTTGACTAGATACAGAAATAATTGCCACTTACATCGAGGTTCAAATTGATTCTTTGAGTTAAAGTCGCAGTGTCCAGTATTGGATATTTATTCTACAGATGGCTATCTTCAATTCATGTAAAATATTTCATAAGGTGCTCTTTCTCATCTTTTTTCCAGTCAAATGCATAAGGAAAATGGAAATAGTGCACCAGGTATACGGTCATAGTTTATTTTTCATGTTCAATTACTGGGATTGGTTCCCAGAAGATAGCTCGGCTGCTTCCAGAAATAGTTCTTTAAAATCAGACTGAAGCCTCAAATCCCAAAGTGAAATCTGAGAGATGCTAAATGAAATGAGAGCAGAAGGAGGTTTTCACACACCTCTCTGAATCTAGCCCATTGCATTTCAGACAGCTATTATTGATACTTTTCCCTATGTTTCCACATCTTATTTATATTCAATATATATAGGTTTTGCTCTTTGGTAGACATTTTAATTCACTCTGAAGCAATTCAGCTGGATGTTGAAGAGAATTTTCTCTCTCCTTCGTCCCTGTAAAACATTCATTTGGGGGTAGCAGGATAAATTTCTGTTCTAAACCTATATTGAACTGTTGAGCTCCTCTCTAAACAACTGTAAACAGAGTCACATACTTAAAATGTGAAGCTTCTCAAACAGAAAATCCTACACCTTATTATTTTTATGTGTACTGCAGCTGCTGCACTGTAGCATAGCACATTATGGTGATGGTCTGGGCTGTTCTAGACATGGAAAAGCGGGAAGAGCAAAAATATTAAAAAAACCTAGCCAGCAGTTGCTGTGTGGAGTTGGTGTTCTTGGTCACCTTTAGCCACTGTGCCTGCTGCTGCTCAGACATTCCCAATCTTTCCCACTCAGCTGTGTTCCTTGAAAGAAGTGCATGTGGGGAATACCAGTATGGAGCTACAGCTGCACCAGTAAAATTGAGGGACAGCAAAGGGCCAAGAGATCTTTTGGAATGTACCAGCAGGGCAATGAAGGCAGGACTTATTTGTACAAAATGGAATGTCTTACTGTGTTAAAAAAACACTGTAGGTGAATCATCATCAGCTTTGAAGATTGGGAGCATCCTTATTATAATTCCTGTATATGTGAATATAGCATTACTTTAACAATGAGCATATATTTGATATTAATCAGGTGCTGTAACTTGCCATAACAACAGGCAGGAAAAGGTGACAGGCTTGTCGCTGCAGGTGAAATCGTTTGTCTGCTTAGTTCATAGGGACAGAACAGGGGCTTGTGTTTGTCCATCACTATAGGGGCATCTAACATAGAGCAATTCCATCAGAGGAGCTTGGAGGTAGGATGGAAAGTCAACACGTGAAGCATGAAACATAAATAGCAGGATGTGCAATAAATGTTCCTGGGCGTTGCTAAGCAATATGCCAGGCGTGGGCAAAAGCGATGCCATCCTGGGAGCACTCCAAATTGCCAGCCCTTAATGGAATATTCTTTTTCCCAAGATGCCCAAAAGGCAAAATGCATTTGAGAAGTAGGGGAAGTGCAGTGGAGAGCACATTAGGAAACTACTGAGGAAAAATAACAGCTTTTGAAGTGCACATCCATTAATAAAACATGTGACATGACGTAGGCTCAAAAGGCCGTGGTGGAGGCGTTTCCAAAGGCACCAGTGAAGTTTATCGGCCTGTTCCTTAGCTTAACTAGGAATTGTTTCCATGTCTTCTGTCCTTCAGACAATTTCCTATTTAATTCCAAAACATGGCACAGAAACTACTGTATCTTCTGTCCAGGGCCTGGAAAACATGGAGCAAGATCCCCCAGTGTTCTGAAATTCCACAGGAAGCTGTGGGCAGGAGGAACTGACACAGCTTTTTCAGCATTTATCTTGTATCTTCTGGATGAAGATCTGGTGTGAAAAATGAAACACCCTGCTAGGTGTTTCTCCTCTAGGGAATAGAGGGTATTTGGAGAAACATGATGAAAGAACACCTGTGTGAAGGATATTCATCAGGAAAATTCGCAAAGTGAGTGTGAAAAAGGCTGATCATTATTTTCCATGGCCAGTTTGAATGGTATTTCTCTTAATGACGGATTTTAAAAGTGTGGAGGCAACCCATATTTCTGATCTCTTCAGCCAAGATTAATGTACTAGCCACATCCCAGCTGCTTGTAAGGACAGGACTGTCTCCCTTGCTTCCCTCAGTGCTGTGGTGGGTTAGCCCCGGAGAACAGCTAAACACCCATCCATCTGCTCGCTCCCACATTCCACTTAATGAGAGAAATTCAGATAAAAAGGTCATGGATCAAGATGAAGAGACTTACCTGTTACCATTACAGGCAAAATAGACTTGAAGAAGACTAATTCACTGTCAATTAAAAAAAAAAAAAAAAAGAAAAAACAACTCTACAATTTATTTGGGAGTGGGAAACAAAAAGACAAACATTAAAACACCACATTTATTCCTCCTTTCCCATGCCCAACTTTCACCCCTTCACTCCTGACTTCTCTCCCCTCAAGGGGCAGAGGGGCTGGGGACGGGGGCTGCAGTCAGTCCATGACAGCCCCTCCTGGCTGCTCCTCCCTCCTCACACATCTCCCTGCTGCAGTGTGGGCCATTCCTCGGACTGCAGTCCTGGAGGGACCACCTGCTCCCTCCTGGGCTCTCCACGGCCACAGCTCCTGGAGGAAATACCCCCCTACTCCGGTGTGGGGCCTCCCCTGGGCTGCAGGCTGGGTCTCTGCTCCAGCGGGGTCTCTCCAGGGCTGCAGGGGATCCCTGCTCTGGGCCTGCAGCACCACCTGCCCTCCTCCACTTCCAGCCTCTGGATCACACTGCTGCTGCTCCTCCCTCCTTGACTTCCTCCTCTTTGGCCTGTGCCACCTTTGGCCCTTTCTGAACTTGTTTTCCCCCTGGCACCCCCAGTTTGGCTGTGGGGCTCAGCAGTGTCCTGTGGTGGGGACAATGGAACTGACCAGGATCTGTTGTGTTGGGCACAGGGCAGCTGCGGCCTCTCCTCACAGAGGCTGCCTTGCAGCCTCCTGGCAGTGCCTGGACATGGACACCTGATGCAGTACCATACCTACTTCTCCTCTGTCCCTGTGCAAATGCAAATACACTCTAAATTGCTCAGATTGTTCCAAATTTAGGTCAAAGCCCAAGAGGCTGAAAAACCTGCACTCCCACTGACTGTCCCTGGCAAGAGGCATTAATGGGTATGGAACGTGTCAAGAGGAGCCTAAGTGACAAGATCCTTCCTTCACCCCACTTCTTAATTAAATACTGAGAAATAAGTTAACTTGCCAACAGTGTATGGAGTTAAATAGAATGGAATGCAGATCAACCCTGTCTGTAACTTGCTGTGTCCAGCACGGGGCAGCCCCAGCCTCTACACTGAGGCCACCCCTGCAGTCCCCCTTGTTGACGCCTTCACGTGGACACCCTGAACGTATTCCCCATTTCTGTGGAAAAGAGTCTGGAAAACAAGGCTGAAACAAAGCCAGAGCATAATTTTGATGGTGTCCTTGGACTGGACAGTTGGGGCCGGGACCCAGACCACTGTGTGGAGCCCACCTCCTGTGCGTCAGAGACTTTCAGAGCTCAGTCGGGTGTTCAGAAGATGTCCTGGTTACCCACAGTGAAGAGAAAGAACCTGTACACATATGATCCATCTGAGGGACAAACCCTCTAGTAGGGGATGCCTTCAGTAATTTGCACCTCTACCTGGCGCCCTAAAATGTGGAGCAATCTTTTCTGTGAAATAGCTCCAAGTCCATGGAAGAATCACACACCTGCTTTTCTGCAAAATCAGGAAATTCCCAATTACTTCCTTCCTCCTTTACTGAGGATCTGCTTTATCAGGAAGATCGATTCTGCAATAGAATCTGACACCCAAGAGGTTAAATGGGCAGAAAGGGCTTATAGGATTTCCTTCTGTCCATCAACAGAGTTTATATAGAAACAGGTCATTCCTGTTAGCTTTTGTTGTCAAAGTAACTGTACAGGATCAGAGTAACAGTAGTGACTTCCCCAAAAGTCTCATTTATTAACATGTTTCCTGTATTGAAAGGGGTTTTCTTCACCAAAGAAAGGATGTTTTCATGTCTTGGGTATTTTAAACTTGTGTACTACACAGAAAATTGTAACAATAAAAAAAAAAATTGCAGTGAAATGGAGGGTGGAATTCCTAGCTAGTCCTAGCTATGAGCTAGCAGCTGTTAGTAGTCCTAGCTACTAGCTAGGTAGCTAGTTCTAGCTACTGTATGTGAATTTTACAGTAGTTACAGGTTAAAAAAAAAAAAAAGAAAAGAAAAAAAATTCGTATATAAACACACACCAATCCCTCAGGATTTTCTTTATTATAACAAAATTGTCTAAACATTATCCTCTTGACTAAAGCTTCTATCTGGGCTGTCTCTTTCTTGTTCATTAAATTCTGCCATCATCACTGGATGAAGAGTTTAGTCAGAATGGTCAGATACTCTCCAGCAGCAACTTACTCACTTGATAGTTTACTCACATATTCCCAGAGAATATAGGTTTGAATCGCCTGAGGTTGAGAAGAGGCCTTAATGCTGGAGTTTCCAGCTGAGTATGTGAAGCCATTGGCTAGCCTTGGCTCTATGGGCAGAAGGAAACATTTCTTAAGAGGTAAAAGTCAGGAGAGGAAACGAAACTCAGGGAATGGTCCTTTTGAGTAGCTCAGGAGCTTGGACCCACAGGAGGGTGTCATGGCTGTGAGCACACCACAGTGTTCATCAACCTCTTCCCCTCTGGGTTTCGCTGCTAGTGCTCAAGGGCAGCTCTGATGTGATAAGGTTGGATCAGGCTGCCATGGAAGGGGCCTCCTCAGCATCTGTCAGGAGTTCCAGCTCTGGATTTTGGATCGTATTCTGAGGGACAAGTGCCTGAAATGAAAGTGTTGTGGTATCTACCCCAGAGGAATCTCAACCAAGGTTTCTATATGCTAATTGGCGTGAAATATCTGCTGCTGAGAATTTAATGTCTTCTAGTTGATTTTAAGAACAATCAGATGAGATTTTTCAGTATGACTGTAACTCTACTAGACTTGCATTTGTTTCACTGAAATACAGGATTTTTTAATAAGTGGAAGTACTCAAAGAATTCTTGGAGAAACATTAAGGTAATTTTTCATAAATTGGAAACTATGACCCAAAAGCTGTCTGAGCTGGATGGAGTTGCATATATCCAAGAAAATTAATATATATCCACAGACATTTCACATTCTTAAAAAAAAAAATCTCTGCAAGCTAAGTTTACTCATATACTTTTGGCCCTGTAGTAGAGATTTACCTCTTCTTCAAATATAAAATGAGACCACATGCTTTTCTTCTCCAGAGAGAACTGGAAGAAGATCTGTGCCTCTACCAGTTTGTGGAAATATCTAAGGCTTGTGTTGTCTCTTGACAGTTGATCCTCAGTAAGGGATTCAGCATAGTTCAGTTTATTGTTTCTTGCTTTCTTTTGTGAGGGAGAAATCAGAGCACTGTGAGGCTGGAAGGCATGATAAGGCACAGCTTATTTTCTGTTTGGGCTGTCCTCACCATTTACTCCTTTGTACATTCAACAGTCAGCACTGCAGTACAAAGGTCACACTAGGTCTATAATCTGGATACTGAGCAAGGGTAAAGGACATAAACATAAGGTAAAGGACAGTTTTGTTCCCAGAGCAGATTCAACTCTTTGTAGTTATTTTTATTACAGAGTAGCACAAGACATAAACTTTACTGGTTTTTAATGTACCAAGGTTATTTGGGTGAGATCTTTTAAGTGTGGAATGGTTCATTGATCTCATATTTATTCTGGGCCTGTGGTTACCTCTGCTTTTCTTTCTATTTATGCACTCTTATTATATAATCTAAGACTATGGCAAAGCAGACTAGCTCTCCTGTCTGGCACATACTGCCTTTTTCCAGTTCAGGCTGTCAAAAGCTATTCTATTCATTTGACTTGTTGCCACAGTTGCTTGGGTTTAGCTTCTAGTCTCCTCTCCATGTTGATCTATGTTCCTTGATCCGTAGATGTTCATGTGATCCCTTTAGCAGGAGGTTAATTGGTTGTATTTTGTTCTCAAAAGAAAAATAAAAGGAAAGAAAGAGGGAGGGTGTGAAGTTTCACAATGGTGACCCAATTTAGCTTCATTTTTAGATGGCTAAATTCCTATGATGTTGAACAAAATTTGGTTACTGAGATGTGATCTCTCAAAGCTCCTGGTGTTAATACGAATGCAGTTCTGCTCTGAATTCTAAGCAGGCTCAGCCCATCCAGCTTCTCTGCATGAGTTCTATAGCAATCTTTTCCTTTTTCCCTACCTCCTACAGATGATTTATCACAGATATTAAACTCTCCCTAGCCCCAACAAAATACTTCACTTTTCTGCTAAGAAGCAGATGCTTGCCAGCTCAGATTTGTTATACGGTAATGACATTCTGGAGCAAACTGAAAATGGCATTCTGCAAAACCAAAGTTTTTTCTTTCCATGCCTGTTTGCTCTTTCAGTAAGAATGATTATGGAGAAACTCTACTGTGTTTTGCCATCATGTTGTCCCATGAATGACATCTGTGTTGGATTTATTCATCAAGGCATTGAGAATATAGTAATAAAATCGCCAGTCAGTCTGTTTTCTCACTCAACAGAACATACGATAAAAGGTGGATTTTTACGTCTTGAGCATCGGTGTAAATCAAGTCTTCTGTTGACATGGGATTATTGCAAACCAGGTCACAATTAAGCCTTTGTAAGAAGGGAACAGCACTTACAAAGTTGAATATTGTGACAGTTCTGGGCAATGGCAGAAGTCACCTCCTGCTCCAAAAGCTGAAGGGCTACTCTGCTGTCTGAAGGCTCTGGACCCTTGTTTTGAAAAAAACCTGAGCACACAGGTGCTGGGGGCTACAATGTTGTCTACACTGCACATGCGGTACTAAACTTTCCAAAGGGAAATCAACACCCAAACCTTTGCTACCTTGGCTGTAGGCTCCTCTACAATCCATCTCACTGTCTCCTGCATGGCAGGGGCTTGTCAGAGCAGCTCACCATCACTCACAGGGAAAAGATGTGTTGTAATTCCCTGTGGTTTCCAAGTGACATTCCAGTATCTATTGCCCGCTCCATCTCCCCACTTGGAGTTTTTCTAATATGCATTGCAAGGTGCTATATGGGAGTAACGGAAATCCTGTGTCTCCAGCAACAGGACACACTCATTAATGAATGATCAAAGAAAGGAGCCCCCCTCGCCCCAGGCCCTGCAGTCTCTGAGAAGGAAGATGGGCAGAATGACTCTCTGGGCATCCTTACCATCACAACTGCTTTGCCTGTGGTCAGCCTGACACTCTGGGCCTGGGACCTGAGCATGAGGGGTCTGCAGCATCCTCAGGATGTAAGGTGTCAAACTCTGAGTGGATGCAAAAGTTCTGGTAGAGGGGCAGCATCTAAGGCTCTCTGCCATGAGCTGCTCCAAGCTTCTCATCCTCACGTAAAATGTTCTGAGCCCACTGCCATGCTTGAAAGTCTGGCTATATCATCTGGCGGTACCTCATAGCCCCGGTTGGCTAGTTAGTAGGTTAGCTAGTGAACCAGACGATAGCTAGTTAGTCAGATAGTCACATGCACTCCAGGCCAAGTGGTCATGGAGATGCGTGGGGTCATACTCCCACCCTTCACCTTTGTGCACTGCGTATCACTGATTAATTGTCCAGCATTTTAGTCTCTATGTTCTGCTGAGCTGTGAGGACACTGCTGACAGGGTTCATATTCTCATCTGGTGTCCTGATTATAGTAGCTATAGATGTATAAGCAGCATACTCCACTGTGGGGTCATGCAGACTTTACATCTTTCATATTCAAGTCAAAAATCAACAGTAAGGATCTGGAATGCACTTAGAGGCACAATTAAATCTATCCTCATAATTAGTACTTCCAAGAACTGAGAGAGACATTCAGAACTAAATACGAGAGAAGAATGCAACTGTTATTTTGTATTGTGTGTAAGTCACAGTCACAGAGATTAGCTTTCTCCATATTCAGATGAATTTCAACCATGGTGTTTATTTACAGCCTTCCCTGGCAGAAGGCAACAGCTTTTTCCCTGTGAAGCCATTTGGTTCAGATCCAAATGACAGCATTTCTCAGAACAAAGCACGAAGCCATGCACTTAGTTGAGGCCACACAGTACATGCTCATTTCTACAGTACAATCTTGACAATTAAGCAGTATCTAAACAAACCCTTTAGATAGCAAGAAGAAATTCTTCACAGAGAGGGTGGTGAGGCACTGGAACAGGTTGCCCGGAGAAGCTGTGGGTGCCCCATCCCTGGCTGTCTTCAAGGCCAGGCTGGATGAGGCTTTGAGCAACCTGGTCTAGTGGAGGGTGTCCCTGCCCATGGCAGGGGGGTTGGAACTAGATGATCTTTAAGGTCCCTTCCAACCCAAACCATTCTGTGATTCTATGATGACTGTGAACAAATTCAAGCAAACTTTTTACTTATCCACAGCCATATTTTGGAAAGAAATGCAGTTCTTATTTATTTAGTTTTATTCTTACCTGCCAGGAAAAGCCTCAAAAAACCCTTCAAACCCTACAGAAACATTCCTGGGAAGTCTCGTGTCTATACTTACGGGAAGAAGTAATGTAACATTTCCTATCAACCAAGATCCCCAGGACAACAGTTAGTGCCACAAATAAAAAGAATATTTACATTCTCTTTAAGAACATAAATGTGTATAAATAGGCATATCTTTAACTAGTGCACATCAAAGAAAGTCAGAGAGAGAGAAGATGGAGGTAACTCCTCTGTGTTCTCTATCGTACTGCTATATTTATGGCTGAACTGCAGGTAGCTGTACTGTAGTCAGCAAATGGTACAATTTCAGTGGGTTTGTTTCAGTTCATTTGGACAGTCTCAAAGCCATCAGGGGCTTTACTGAGTTAGGTGCTGTACAACACATACCAACCTGCATTGCCTCACTTTGGTTGTATTTAAATACAAAGGCTTATGTTTTCAGTGTCTGGAGAAACAAATTCTCCTGTTACTGATGCTGGAGGAAGTGAGCAGGAAAATGGAGAAGAGCACAGGTCTCCCACATGGCTGTCATGTTCCTGATCCCTCAGTTACTGTAGTGCTGAACTTCAGTTCCCTTCCTGTTAGACAGAATTGCCTCTATCTTCTGCTGGAATCAACTGCAACATACCATACCACACTAAAGACCAAACTATCTCATTAACTCCATAACGACTATTTCTACCTGGAAAGATAAAATGAATGATGGTGATTGCTGCAGAGGAAAACTGCTCAATTCATGTGTGTCATGGTTTAACTCTGGCTAGCAAAATACCACGAAGCCGCTCTCACAGACCCCCCCTCCTCTAGCAGAGGGGGAGAATCAGAGGAAAAAACAAGGAAGCTCGTAAAATTGAGATAAGACCTATTTACTAATTGAATCTAAATTAATATATACAAATACTACTAATAATAAATAATTAAAATAATAGAAAATAAAACATATGATACAATATGATACAATTATGATACAGTTGCTCACCACCCACTGGCCAATGCACAACCAGGTGCTGAGTAGTGAGAGTCAGAGCCAGACAGCCTGAGAGCCACAGCCCAAGAGCTGGTGCCTGAGGGCCGCAGCCCAAGAGCTGACGCAGCAGATTCTGAACAAACCCTATCAGCAATAGCACAGCTGGGAAAACTAAACAAACCCACCAACTCCCTCACGGATGAGCCAGCACGGGAGTTAGCAAAGCAGCTAATGCAGGAGTCAGGGAGAGTGTTAGTAAGTGTACGGGAGTAAATGAGCAAGAGAGTAAGGGAGAGAGTAATGGCTCCTGGACCCCCTCCTCGGCTAAGCCCAGAGCATGACGTACTGTGGAGTGAAATACTTCCTTGGTCACTGTGGGTCAGCCCTCTGAACTGTGTGTCCCCTCCACTGCCTGAAGCGAGACAGCGAGAGCTGGGAACACAGCTGCAGGATCAGAAGTGGAGAAAGACCTTGAATTCAGTGCAGGCATTCCCCAGCGCCAGCTAAGACCTTATCAGTGCTGCTCTCTGCATCCAGGAACACAGCTTCCTAGCAGCCACGGTAACGAGAGTTAACTCTTTCCGGACTGAACCTAGCACAGTGTGGTTTATTTCAAATGAGGATCAAGGCTATTTATAGATATATGAACCACAGGTAATTAAGAGGCAGACAACTGCATATTCAGCATCAAGATTAGCAATACAACAGATAAAGCACAGTACTAGACAACTGCAAAATATTTAGAGAAATAAACTAAACACCGCACTGTAAACAGTCAAAAGGCTACTTTTGACAGTGCCAAACCAGAGTCTGTCTGCAGGTGTGTTACGCTCATTTCTCTCCCCACTGCTACATATTTTCATACTATTTTGCTATATCAAGCAGGCATTGTGTGAGGATTCACTGATGTAAGGTTTCTACTTGTGATAATGGGTCAGAATAGTACATAACACAGTGAAAGCAGTCAGTTTTGTCAAAGCCTAAAGCTCTTACTCAATTTTAGTACTGCACTCAGGCTTCCTAGTCAAAGAATATATATTTCCAGCTCACCTCATGATTAGTTAGTGTTTATATATCAAAGTGACAAATATTATGTGCCTCCCATTTGTGAATTCTGCAGATTAATTTATAGTTGCTGCAGAAGAGAATACAGTAAATAAATTACATAGTGTCAGCTGTTATACATTGTGGAGCCTAGAGAGTGCTGTGTGCGGGACAAAAGATTATGGATGTGGAAGAAGCGGGTTTTTTTCAGTCCTGACTTTCTTTTGGAACTTAGCATGAACATGATGTCAGAAATTGGCTTAGTCTTATGGATTTTAGAAATTGGAAGCTAAGAATAGCACAAGATTTATGGACAAATTGTCAGGTCCTTCGGGTTTCTCTTCATGCTTTGCATTCACATATTTCCCTCTGACAATAGAAGAACCCCGACAAGTCCTGACATAGTAGCAGATTCCTGACCTCAGCAGACAGCAGGGTCTCAGAAGCAGAAAATTCCACAAGTTTTCCAAAAGAATTTCCAGTGGAAAAACCCCACATAAAAATATGTATGCTTAACACTGTAGTAATCTGGACTGCAGAGGAAAAAGTAAAGGAAACCAAGTACCTCTGATATTTGTTGTATTGCCAAGGAATAACTGCTATTTGATAAGGACAGACATGACAAATAGCAGTGCTTGCCTGAGGAGGCTGAATTGTACCAGGACACAAAGATACTGGAAAAGCTAGCGACCAAGTTCACACCAAGAAGCAAAGCATAAGAGGAAAAGACTCAAAGATATTAATTCTGCCGAGTAGAAGAATTACAGACAAAAATAGAATATTTATTAGGTTAGCCAAGTGTAATTAGGATATAAACTAGTTTTTGTGGAATATATTGTTCCATCTGGAAATCATCCTACAAATTTACATATCTGTGTGTGTGAAAGCAGCTTTGCAGAGACACTTTTCTTTGATGACAACAACGTTAAGTTACTACAGACCTTTACTGGACATATCTCTGAAAGATAGGCTGAAAAGAATGCCCCTGGACTATTCAATTTTTCCCACAGTGGTTTTTATGGTTGTTAGATTTTGTACCATTGTGCCTGGAGAAATGTTCTGGAAAGGAAAACTTAATGAGTATGTAACAGATAGCTGCTATGGACAGTGACTACTGTTATAAGCTCCATAACTCTTGGGCAATTTATGATCTTTCCTGGTGGTCAGAACATAGGAACAGCCACAGGTGGAAAATGGAACTAGAGAATTTTATCTTTAATCTTTCTGACTTTGTAAAGGAAAAAGGGAAAGTTAAAAAAAAAAAAAAAAGCCTTCTCTTTGCTCATTTTGTTCTGTCGTTGGTAAAAAATAGGTTTTGTCATCAAAAGAATGGCACCATTTAGGAAGGCAGCAGAGAACCCAAAGAAATACAAAGGTTAAGAAGAAAGATAAAAGTGTTGTTAGAGAAAAAATTGTAAGTAGAGACATGGAGAGAGCTAAATTTGTGTAGTCTATTACAGTGAAGATTCAGGAAGGATGTGATCATAGTTTACATATATCTGTAGTGTAACAATAAATACGAAGATTATAATTCTTAGCGGGTGATATGATAAGAAGCAAGGGCCTGAAACTGTGCACAGAAAACTTTAGGACAGACAGTAAGAGATATTAATAAGAAGGATAATCAAGTGGAGTGGCTGAAACAGCATCTCTACCTGGTAAGGTGAGATCTTGTCCTTATGAACCTTCTCATAGATTTGAAATACCAGGCTGATATTAAATTGATTGATATTGAATTGAGTCTGACTTTCCATAATTTCCATTTTTCTTGGGGACAGTAATGAATTTCTTCTTTTCTAGAATGAGCTTCACATCACTGAGGCTTATTATAAATTGCCTGATTTTCTCATGAGAAGTTACAAAAATCTGAACATTGTAGATCAACTTCATCAAGCAGGTCATGTATTTTTTTTTTTACTATTTACACTTCTTTTTGCCCTGAGCGGGACTTATTATAAGACATAGGCAGTGTGCCAGTTCCCAGCTCCCAGGACCAATTGATGTCTGAGGAACTGTCTTAAAGCACATGAAAGTAGTGATGAAATTCCCTTGCCGTGTGTCAGAATTCAGGAAAATAAGTCATATCACACAATGGTACTGTTTCTTCAAAGGCTTAACACTGCACTAAGAAAACAAATATGAACACCATCTTGTTATTGCTGCCAAAACAGTAGCTGAAAATACCTGAGTCAGCAAAGTGGGGGATACAAAGGTGCAGAGGTAGGGATGAAGACAGTGATTACTATCAGGTGGGAGAAAGCACTTTCTAATGGATACTGTGGCATGGCAGCATTCAAAGCACCTTATCACTGAAGTTTGCAAGAGCTTGTAATTATAGTCTCTCAGGGGGGATAAAAGGAAATCCTTGACAGAACATTCCAGATCTTGAAAACCACGTTCACTTCCTAGGTGCCTTGTGCCAGGCTCTGGGTGGATGGGCTGGGCTGGATTCGGATGAATGCATGAGAAATTGTTCAACACAGAAGAAGTGAGGCAATCCTGTGTCACCTCCAGGCATACCCTGTGCCTCATGTATCACAATAGCAATGTCATATAAAATACTTAGTAGTGTTTTGAACCCCAAAAGGGTGTGCTTCCTCTGAGTCTTCCTTAGGAATATATATCCCCTCACTGAAGCTATGAAGACGTGAAAACTAATTCCAGCACCGACTTACTCCTCATGGTTTCACTAAGACAGGACAAAATCCCATGGCTGTTTTACATGCAGGCTTTATTCTAATCCTGGCATCTCTCTGGCATCTTGCTATTTGGTAGAACTAAAAAATGGCATAGACTTCTAATTTTTTCTATTTTTCAATGAATTGAGATTATTCTTCATTATCTTCATAAACTTTAGCCCACACAAATGTTAAAATATCTGTTCAGTGATATCAGAAGATGAAAACTACTATGAATCCATTTTGAAAGGAATGTTTAAACCCCTGAATGATGAATACCTCAAGTTTTCACACCCCTTTTCCTCCCCACAAATGTCAATCACAGAGCATTTCAGAAGGTGGGGTTAAGGCTCTCCCTAGGAGGGAAGCGGAATTTCAAAAATCATAAAACCCCACAGAAAAAGATGAATTTTTTTGCCAGTTGTTGAAGCTTAATCACAGTCATCTTTTCCCTCCTCCTTTGCTTGTCCCAGGGCTACAGTGAGCTCTGAGCATGGTGGTGTCACAGCGCTGCTGTAGCCCTAAGTAACAGTACAGTCATACGATGCAAAGGACCAAGTTTTCCAAAGCAGACCACAGTTTTGCACAGGCACACACAGACAGCTTGAAAACATCTATTATTAACCATGGGTACCAATAATAAAATACCTGTGACTAATAACCTAAGCTGGAGGCACAGGAATCCAAACTACATCTACGGTTATCAGTTGCAGGTCAGAGATGAATCTGCATCATCGGACGTGTTTTAGACCTGTTCAGGCCCTTGGCGGCACATGCTCTGAAGGATTTGATTTTATCTGTACAAACTAAGTCTTAGAGACATTCTGCAAAGTGCAGATGACCGGGAGACAGGCCCAGATGAGCACTGACGCTAGCTAGGTGATGGGGGAGTGGCTCTTATACTGATGCTTCAGGCATATTAAAAAACCAAAGGTGATATATTACACTTTAAGGAAAGACTTGGGAATTAGTTAAAGGCACATGGGGTTTTTTTGAATTGGCATTATTTTTTGGTAACTTTTCTCACTCAGGCTATCAGCAGAATTTTATTTTGGGCCTTTAAAACCCTGAGATCTTGCATTTGAGCTAAGGAACAAGGTTTCTCCACTGGAGTTTGTATTGAAGTAATTCATCTTTCATGTGTATCAGCCTCCAGATGGAAAATAGAATATATACATTTTTTCTCTGATAAAAATGACAACGCTGAGAACTGATTTTGTTGATGATAGATTGTAGGCCATATTTTTTTTTTTTTTTTTTTAAGATCTGATATATGCCGGTTGAAAGAAAGTTGTTCTTTCTTACGGAGACTGGAACACTGTGGTCTGAAAAGCAAAGAAGCAGCACAGTCCCATACTGTGGAAGGTGGATCTTTAGAAATACATAGACAAAAATCTCTGTACACAAATTTGAGCTAGGGGGTCTCCAAATGGATATGGAAATGGCTTGTCATAAAAGTTAGAAAATTATTACAGAATGCCAGTTTAGTGGGAAAATTTAAGAACATACCACTGGGAGGGTTTTGGTTTTGATTTTTTTAAAATTTAAATTGGAAACAGAGGCAACTAATATTGATACCCTCTGTTTGCAATTTATAGTGATTTAATGGATCAGGAATGATCCAGGACAGTAGCAAAAGGAGCACTCCCTCGTAACCTGGCAGCTGAGCCTTTCAAAAAATGTGGAATAAAGACTTCGTGTGAAAGCACTGTGAATGTTGTGTTTAGTGCTACACAGCCACCTAGGGTTATGCAGCTTGCTGTTAAAAGAAAGCATATGGTGGGCTTGCATCAGCAATGCATTAGCTGGAACACTTGTTTATGTGTTTCAAATGCTAAATTTATAGAAAGCTACATAATTTTCTTAAGATCAACAATTTCCATTGAGGATTGCCAAAGTTTTGAATGTGACAGGAGAGAGAAGCCAAGGAGCGATAGTAGGAATTAGTGTGTCTTGTGGCATATGGTGTCTGCCCGTGTGGAATTTCCTGAATGATCCATCAATTACCCATACCTGTCAAGCAGTCAGTGAAGAAGCTCATTCCATGAAGGTGAATAGCTAAAGGGTTTTTAACCACTGTAAGAAACACATCTGTTACTGTTTCGTACAGTGCTTTTATCTGAGGAGGAAATAACTTGCTAAATCATAGCAAAATTTTGGCTGTGTTCTATCTGTAACATCTTTGTTATAAGTAAGTATTGAAACTGTCCTCTGATTATTTTCTGTTCTTTGGATATTGTTAGAATTTTGTAGCCAATCTGGAGATTTTTGTTAATTTTTTTCCAAAATGTTTCTAAAGCTTACAAAAACTATTTCAGCTACGATGTGAAGTGTGTCAAATCTCCTGTAGTTTACTCTGCTAGCTTGCACGATAAGTTTCAGCCACTACGATGTTTTCTCTCATAAAGAGCTATTCTGGATTTCCTGTTGCTTTTGGTTTACACACTTCTGCCAGGATGACTCATTTCACAATCTAACTTGTGTTTCCATTTTTACTCTGGTGATACTCATCCTAATTTTTTTCTGCATTCCTAATCAAAGAATGACTTCATATAATCATGAAGACTAGCCTGCAAAAGAATTTCTTGCAGCTAAATTTAACTAAGCTGCAAACTTCTGCAGGGGGTGAGGAGAGTGAGTGGGCTTGGAAAATTGATTTAGTTGGAGTATGCTGCTAGTCTTTTAAGTCGTGTAACAAGCAATTTTGACCTTCTGGTTCAGCCATGTTTTGATAGATGTTTTACCTTTTATCTTCTTTTCCTTCCTTCCTTCAAATTATAGAGGGGGATATTTCAGTTCAAGTGCTATGAAACATTTTACTGATCTAAAAGTGCTACACAGAAGTAAAATATGATGCACTCCTTGATAGCCTAGGCTAGACCTGAAGGTCTTACCAGCTACATCTAAGTCTATACATTAATCGGAGACTGGGATTAGCTGAAGTCATTGCCAGGAGTTGTTCATGGTGTTTAATAACTACCACGTACTGTGGTGTGGTCTGTACCAGCTAGCTGTCTCATGAGCACTGCCTGGGCATGGTTCTGTCATGTCCCCACCAGGAATCCATGTCACTTGGCACTTCAGTGAAGCCACCTTCTTTTTCTCCTGGTGATGATGGGGAGTTTATCCACATGGATGACAGCAGTGCTGTGCTGCTTGGCCTTAGGGTCAAAGCATGAGCATTGGCTTGTTCTGTTTATTACTGCATATACAGAAACTGGGATCTACTTTGTGCATAGCTAGAATAGAAAGGGAGAAAGTGCTCAAGTAGGTTACACCACTTCTTCTGAATGATGGTACTGTAAAGCAGGATTTCACTGCCTGCTCCTTTCTGCGGGATGAATCCATGAAGAACATTGAAACCAGCTTTGAGGCTTCTCTGAACTGTTAGAGATGTAAAAATAAGAATTTTAGGGTCACTTGTAGATGAACACAGAACTGTGCAAGAAACCTCAATAAATTACTCAACATTTCTTGCAATTTACATAAAACCTCCTGCCAGCTATGAAAGGAAGATACCTACACCTTTGCCTGCACTGTTACAGCACAGAAATTGTCTGATAGCAGCATCACATCCTTGGTTCATTGCTTCAGCCTGGGAAAGAAATCCACAAGTCTCCTGAAACATAGCCACATCATGTCTACATCTCATGTAACTTTGTTGATGCAGTCTGTCCTACTGAGCAAATGTGTCTGAAGTGAGGGAGAAGTAGCCAAGAGGGGGAAGATGTACAATTATGGGCTGCACAAATTAAATGCTTAGATGTATGAGGAGGAGCAAACATCCAGATATGGTTTCATCAAGAGATAGTGCGGGAGAGCAGGGAAGCATAGATGCATTCTGAAAACTCATCTGCTTCAGAGAAGACTAATGTTAGATAGAGGGACCTTGCAGAAGTGTCTGTGAAACACATCAAAACATAGAGGTGTTCAGCTTCAGTGAGAAAGTGAGTATATTGCCTGGGAATGGACAAGGAAGATTATCCTGAATTATAGTAAGATATCTTTAGATTAGTCTTTAGGAGAAATATTAAAAGTAGGATAGTTAAAATCACCAAAAAGTTTTAGGACGAGACAATAAGTTTCTTCCATCTGTACCAAACAATGTCAGCATTACAAGACTGCCAGCTACATGGCAGAGGACTAGATGACTTCTTCAAGTTGCTTCTAGACCATTTATTCAGTGATTTTTCTGTGGATGGAGGTGGTAGTGGCAAATTTTGTTCAGCACTCATCCTGAAGTTATTGCACTAATGGTCATGGTGCTTTACAAAACTAGAATCAAGAACAGTTAGTCTTATACAAAAAGCAGTGCCATTGTGAAGTCCAAATGGGAACTGAAGCAACTGTAGCTACATGGAAATCAAAATGGTTTGGAAAGGCAAACAGATGTTAAAGAAAATCTTCTTTTACTTATAACCATCTAATACTAAGATATAGCATTGTCTTCCTTTGATCATTCATTTCAAGGCTCACTGCTTACAGAAATCAAAGAATTATGATTGCTGCTGACGTATTAATCAATGACAGGGAATAGAGACATGTCAGAGAGCAACTGGTAATGTGGTTAAACCAAAATTTATATCAAGCTGCCAAAGGGATGTAAAGGCCAATGAGTAGAATAGATGCTTCCTGCAGAAAGCAGCTTAGAGACGTTGTTCTGTTAACAGCCTCAAAACAGAAGCTTTTTAGCAAAAGGCATCTGATTCTGGACCAAGGTCAGTGGAGAATGACAGGGATGATTATCAGAAGCCTACCAGATGCAAGGATGACCTACAGTGACAAAAAGGGAAGAATTAATTGTGGATCCATCTCAATCAGACTCAGAAAGGAGAACTTTTCAAGGAGGTTTTGGCTTGTCATGCAAGGCCCAGGCAGGCAGAGAGAAGATTCACATATTTCAACGATGGTTTTCAGGAAGGCTTAGACCTGGAATCTCAGTGCTTCTGGAAACGTAAATATGGTAACAGACAAAATGAGAGTGGTCAGTATATTATATGGCCCTCTCTGAACGCTACTCCTTAATGAGTCTACACAGAAGTAAAAACTGTTAAGTAGTGCTTGTGGAGAGGTTGGTTCTTTGGCGTGGTTACCTACGCAATGGGCTGATTCAGTTAAAAAATAGCGACTACTCACAGCTGTTTGATGTCATATTTTAGAATGAAAACAAATCCCATAAGAAAAGATAACAACTTTAAATAAACTATAACTAAAAACTTAATTGTTACCAAGCTTGCATACAGACAGAGATCACCTTCCAACCAGTTCATTGCCATAATATTGTGAATCTGTCAGGATGTCCAGTGGACATATCTAGTGAGCCATTTTCTTCTCCGCTGCATCTTCAGTTAGCCACTTCCAATCACTTACATGGAAAGTACCTCTATTCATACAGTCTGAGCAAGTCAGAGGAAACACAGCAAGTACAGACTGTCAGCCTGGGAGGGGAGGGCAGGCTCTTCCATGGCAAAAAAAGGAGGTGTCCATAGAGTTAGCTCTGATCATAGGCCAGACAGGTTGAATATTGGAAGTCCATCAGTTGGATTGTCCTAACTACTCCAGCCTCAATGTACAGCAAGGAAAAATCTGAAATAATATCTGAAAATCACTGTCTAATTAGATGAGTATTTATAATAAGAGTCATGTGAATACCTTACAAAACCCCTTTAGGAAACCCTGGAGCAGGTGTCATGGCAGGTGTGTTTAAAGTCTACAACTTGGCCCAGAGGATTGATGGGTTCTATTGCCACATCTTGGCAAAGCTCACAGGACTTGCTGGGCTCTGTGATCCATGCTGGGGCCTGTTCAAGTTGAAAGTGAAGGCACAAAGGGGATGAAAAGCCAGTGTGCCTTTCTTGGGTCTACACTGTGTGCTGCCCATGTCCAGGCAGACAGGGTGGATAACTGCAGCTAGATGTGTCCTCTCTCACCTGGGGTAGTTACACAGTGCCTTGATTGTGGTGAAGGAGAGGGGTGGAGGAACAGTTAACCCCCAGCTGACTATATCAGAAAGCTTCCAGCCTATTGTTTATTTCCTGAACTATGCAAAGCTGCCAGAGACAGGAATCACATATGTGGGACATCTCTTGCCTGGATCAATCAGCGATGTCCAGCCCTCCAGCAATTTTAATAGGAGTTGGGGCTGCTGCAATAAACTGAGCTGATACAGGATTCAGAAAATTGCAGCTCTGGGGATTCCCGCTTAGATGCTACACAAGGACCTGCATCCAATAAATATTGTGCATAGCATCTTCCAGCAGTTTACCAGTGTCAGAGATGGAAAAGCCACAAGGTGGTGTCCCTCCTGTGTGGCACTGGCAGGACCAATCATGACCCTGCTGCCCAAATCCCCCAGACCCTGACGAGAGGGAGTCAGCATGACGGCACGCTCTTCCCGAGAGCTGTTTTCACAAAGAAACTGGTGGTACTCACTACAGCTGTTTTCATCCTGGCATGACTCACTCTTAGTTAAAACGTTCTGATTCATGGAGGAGTTTTAGCTCCATGATTCATTTAAGTCCACTTTTCACTGCTGCCCAAAAACTTGTAATCCGTAGGTGACTTGCCTTAGCCAAGAAAAACTAAAAAATGAGCCAAAGTAACAGTTCATCCGAGAAAATTAAAGCCCTTCTTTTTCAGAGGGACACAGCTAGCACCAGGGCAAAATTAGACACACCAAAGCTTGGGATATTCACAAAGCAAATGCATTCCAGCCTAAACAGATTCATGAATAAATGTTTCTATTATTGATGAACATTAAACTGGCATGAGTTGCCAATTCTCTCTGATCTCCTGCAGATAATGCAGACATAATCCTTCTGTCCCGGATGTTTTTCCCTGGAGTTTCCACAGTTTTCCCTCATAAATGTATAGGATAAAAGTTGTTTATTATGTCTGTAATAATAATCTAGGAGAAGCCAAGGGAATAGGTTCCTGGTCATTCAGTCTCTTCCTTTCCTGAAGACTTCGCGCTCTCATTTGTGCTGAATGCTGGATCAATTATTTGTGTACTTCTACTGAGAGGGAAGAAAACTTCAGCATGAAAGAGAGAACAGGATGAGGCAGACAAGAGACAGAAATATTATGAATTGGTGAAAACAAAGAAAACAATATTCATACGGGACATTACCTATAGATTGGATTGTCAGCTATAAGATTTCCTTGGGAAAAGGACAGAGATTACCATATTCACTCCATCATAGATATGCCATTTATTGTGAGAACTGCTGGGAATTCTACAGAGCTGGTTTCTATACTTAGCGTTAAAAAAGTGCCCAAACCCTGGTCCCATATGAACAATCATTTTGTGTACTTCAAATAGTGTACATTTGAATTGGACAGGGTCCAGAGACTCCAGCCAGAGATCTGAGCATCAACATTCTTGCGAGTATGTTGAGTTTGCTGAGAATGTAAACCCATTCTTTTGATACTTGCAGATGCAAATTGCAGTTTGGTGTAAAGCATTAACCACTAGCAAACATTTAGGGTCAAAACGTGTATTGGATTACATGGGCTTGACCAAAAGGATTACACCAAGAGAAAATCTGACCCTTTTGTTTGGTAATAAAGAAATCATAACCATGTGGGATTTTAGGGATCACCAGGGTGATGAACTCATGTCCAGTCAACAGCTTGTAATGAACCAATTTTATGTGTGTGACCAAAAAACCTCACTAATGCCTCCCTAGTGCTCTGCAGCCACAGGCTTACTATGTGAAAATCCCTCAGCTCCAGCCCTCTGGGTTCTTGGGGAGGGAAGGGTCACTGTGTTGTTGAGGTTTACAGAGGTTCATTTGTGGTTCGGCACAACATGGGTTAATTCTAAGCCAGGGGCCTTGGCTCCTAGCACTGAGGAAGCTGTCTCTATTTCAGCTCTCGTTACAGTTTTACTCAACGCATCCTCAGTGGGGACCTCCTGACTGTGTGTGTGCCTGGAGTGAACCCTAAATCAAATCCAGATATGAATTTGATTGTTTCAGTGGGTTAGAGCTCCAGGAAAAGAAATGAGGTGCCTGAAGCCATTGAAGGTAGCATGCACTCACAATTTTCATTTGGAGCAGGAGCAGTCACGGTCAAGCTGCTAAAGAGAAATTAAAAGTCAGTTTGATATCCTTTTCCAGAATAAGTAACAAGGATAAATTTCCTTTTATACAAAATTTGTACAAGTGAGCCAGAAAACAAGAGGTCTCACTGACTCGTCCCTCTGGAAAGAACAAGTGTTCAACAACAGTAGCATCTCTCCTTATATAAGTTGAGCTTGGCTGGCAGCCAGATGGAGAAGTGTAGAGGCGTATTTAAAGCTAATTCAGCTGTGGCCAGAGCTGAGCCTGGGCTTAACTGGGACTGGACAAGTTAGGAAAAAATCTGGTGGCAAAGAACTGTTAAATATTGCCAAGCTTTGTACGTGGTATTAATTTGAATGTCCTGCCTCTTATAAAACCCATACACATAATTGTCATAAAACAGAATGAGATTCCTTCAAGACACTTGAAAAACAAGCTAAAAAAATGCAATATAATTTGAATTTCTTATACAGACAATTGTGATCC
This sequence comes from Rhynochetos jubatus, assembly GCA_027574665.1. Taxonomy (NCBI): domain Eukaryota; kingdom Metazoa; phylum Chordata; class Aves; order Eurypygiformes; family Rhynochetidae; genus Rhynochetos; species Rhynochetos jubatus. The sequence continues at coordinate 9,969,394 of CM050648.1, read as the reverse complement.
TCCAAGAAATCAATTAGATGCCCAGATCATGTAGTCAGGTCTCTGTCCATAAGGATCTCTGTGTCAGTCAAGGATACCCTACTCATAGTGCATAGACTAATGTCTTGAGCTTTCTGTTTTCATGTTTCATGAAAATGTGTTGTGGTTTAACCCCAATAAGTAACCAAGTACCGCATATAATATGGTGTCTGATGCTAGCACAATGTGACAAATAGCTCTGTTAAGTTCTTCTCTTTCTTAACTGTCAGTTTATTTTTTTTCTGAACATGTAAATTTGTGAAAATTATCTTCATGAATTAAAAAAAAATGATGCAAAATTCAAGGAAAAACCTTGATGTCATAGATGTAAAATAATCCTTAAATGTCACAGGTACCTGTATAATATAGCATCCACATCAGGAAAAGGAACAGTTTGTGATATCCCTACTGTATTTAGGTCTGACAGTTGATGAACAAGACCCGTGACTTTCTCACAGGCAGGTGTATTCATGGTTGTGCATATGCCTGGCACCTGCATCCCATGAAGAAAAAGCTATTTCTGATACACTTGTGAGGCAGCACAGGATGGAAGTGTCTCTTGTTCTCTTTCCTCTGCTACAAGAGGGCCCATGGAAAAGCACTGTTGTGCCCTATGTGCTTAAACCCTCACTTTCTTTAAGTGTAGACCATGAGCCATTGCATTGGCCAGTTCCCAATTCCAAGGGTCTAATTGTTTTATATCTCTGAGGAGATAAACCTTTAGGTTTTCCCTGTACTCACCAGGTGACAGTCATGTTAAATTTCCTCATTTAATTAAAACCCAGTCAAAACTGGAAGAAAAAAATAATGCTAGTAAATTATCACAATTGTTATCATTTGGTAAGGAGACCTTAGGGTAGGAATTTCCAAAATCTGGTAAAAAGTTATTACAAATAACAGGTCTCAAATGGTGGTATGGAGATAGTAATCTGAAACGACATGACAGTCATGAGTTTGCTCTTTGTGGTTGCCTACATTCAGTTCATCCAGGTCGTGAGACTGAGCCCTGCTCTACCTCTGACTGATGCTGGTGTAAAACCAACAGGACACATTATTTTAATCCAGAGGTGGAGGTAGTGATTATGTTGAGTTCAATTTACTACAAATTTGGAGTAGTATATTGTCTTAATATTTACTTCACATTTGCCTCTTCCCACAGTTTCTAAACTGGGAAAACATCTGAGAGTGGAAAGTTAGGCCAACTTCAGTTCAAGTCTGAGAAAGATAAACAATAAAACTGAGTCATGGGCACAGGGTCCTTGAAAACTTCCTCATCAATATAATCTGTTAGCCTGTTGTTTTAGTTCTGATTAGTTGTACTGATCATCAGGAAGACTGCAGAGCATAGAGCTGTCCACATGTGGAGAAAAGCAAACTTGGGAGCAACAGGTGGTCTGCCTGAGGGTGGAGGGAAGGAGCCAAGCTCTCCAAGGAGCCATTTGGTAGATACTTGGGGTTTCAGAATAGCCTGTACTGATACTGTGTTGTGACTTTTAGCCAACCTTCTGAGGAAACCTATCTTAAAATGATTCTAAGCAGATGAGGGTATCAAACCACCACCAGGTGTTTTCAGTGCTTAATGCTCTTTATTTTTGTAGTATTTTAATTACATTCTCCTGTTGTCTTTCCTCTTTTAACTGTGGCTGTTACAATCTCTGGTACTGTCCTTCTCCCTCCCCCTCAAATTTCACTATAGAAAACAGCCAGTGTCAGGTAGTTTCTCTCCATGAGCTGATTTCTGTTATCACTCTAATGAGACTGTTTTCCCAGGACCATGACAGAGTTGGTTTTCCCTGTTCAGGTGACAGCATGCTTCTGGGTTTTCTAATACATGAATGATGTGATGGCAGGGTCCTTGAAGACCATCCAATAGCAGTAAGCTCACCAGGGGTAGGGATGTGCAGTGTCACCCACTGGGATGCTGCACAGGGGTGTGTAATGAGGAGACTGTCAAAAAAGGAGGATTGAAGCTCTTTTTAGTAAACTAACCCTGCTTCATTCACGTTTGATGCTACAGTAATAAGCTCTTGGTGGATTCATTTTTTATTTCAGGTATAAACAAGCTGTCAGGTACTATGACAATAGAAACAATGGAATGGGTGTACACAAAGGGGGATTTTTGTGTTCAGAAGTACATGTAACTGCTGCATTTCTTTGCCTTTGTTTCTCTGTTCTTGTTAGGTATTCAGTATTTTTGGGAATGCTTCTTATGCACATTAGGGCAAAGGTATGCAGGTGTGAATTCAATGAGACGGGGGTATTCAGAACTCATAACTGAATATGCAAGTGACATTTACAGGTTCTGACACCCAATTTAGCAAATACATGCACAAGTTAAATTTGTAATTCTATACTTATGTGATATTATAATTGTGCCTTTTAAAGGCAGGTGTTTGTTGAAGTTATTTATGGGTTCATCTGACTTTTTTTTTTTTTTATAAACAAAACAATATTTTCTTACTCCTCTAATCCAGCTGGAAAATGACTTGAGCAAATCTTGTTTAACTTAATAATGAAATAATCAGCTGATTTAAATCAATCTTAAAATCCTGTAGGTGAGTTTGACTTAATTTTCAAGTGCTGCACAAATGTAACAGAGGTGCAAGCAGTTTCAGATTAATGGTTTCACAATGAACTGTACATACCTAATTCAGTGGAAGTATTTGTAGGGAAAAGATAAGAGAATCCAAAGGTATAGAATGAAATTTGTAATCTTAACGACACCTATAGTTATTGCAGTTCCCCGTAGAATCACCATGGCAACCCATGGATACCACAAAGCTCCAAACCCTACTATTTCAGTTACACTCACAAGAGCTATTGTTTCTCTTTTGTTTGTGTAGGTTTCAGTCAATCTCTGGAGCTAAGTAGGTCAAACTGTGCTCCACATACTCACAGTTGCCCAATCGTTGAGCTCTGTTTGGGTGAGAGACAGAGTGAGGCACATGCCAGGGTTTTTTTTGCTTATTACACTCTGGGCCAGTTTTTTACACATAATTGGGCATGAAAGATGCCAATACCCGTGTTGTTGCATATTCAGAAGTCCAAATTTTCCTCTAGAGTATCTTGATGTTTCTGAAATTTCACCAGGATCATCAACCTCAAATACCCAATTCCCACAGAAATCTGCCATTGAAGGCACTTAAATAAATTACATAACAACTCTGCCCATTCCTACCTATTCATCTTACAACCATGCAAAATTTTGTATTTGTCTTCTAAACTTATATTTATAGAGGCAAATAAATCATATTTATGCCATCCTTTGAAGAGAAGGATAAATTACTGATTTGGCTGGGAAGGGGTTGCTGTTGCTGCTCCAGGGTGCACTGAGGTGAATACAGATAGGAAAAAACCCATCCTAAACCAGAAGGAATTCATTGTCCCACAGGGTCCTCTCTATCTTTGCTAGAAACCTAAACAAGGAAATAACACTGGTTGCTGGATTAGTAGAGGATTGAAGTAAGGTGAGATACGCCTCACTTTAGGCCTAATAGTATAGACTAGGTTAGAGTCACATGATCCAGACTGAAACACAACTCCATAGTTCGTATCACTAGGAGTCCTAAATGGAAAGGTGCTGTGGTCAGAAAACAAAGCTTTGTGACACAATTTTCTGTCCCTGCTGTTAGAAAGGGAGTCATGGAACTTTGCTTCATATGCTGTCTAATGGGTGCAAAATATTTGTCTGTGGGGATGCCTTCATGCTATTCCAGCTTTGATGGGCACTTACATGATTGAAAAAAGATGTCAGGGATGGGGCTGAATGCTTTCAGGCTTGTAATAATCTTTATAGTTTGCCTTCTTACCAGCCAGCTACATAATCTATTGCAATGCGAAGTATTTGTCCAAATATTTATTTAAAGGACCACTTAAACGCTTTGATTTATATTCATGAGTAATTAAACAGATACACTGGGTGCTTCACATGCATTTTTCCTTGATAGGGCGGTTAATCTGAGTTTCAGCACAGATCCGGAAGGTAGCTGTCTGGTCGCTCCCTTCTCCCCTCGCCAGCACGCCCTGAATCTCAGGGGACTAACTATTACCCAGTGCGTGACAGTGGATGGATAATTGCAGCAGCGTTTTACGCTTCCTGCTGGCATTTTTGTTATCTTGCTGAAGCAGACTATGCAATGGATTCGGTAACCAGAGGACCTGAATCTGTCTTGTCAGCAGGGGATAAATATGTGGCAGTGACAGCTTTTTGTGATGCTGATTAAGGATGTCTGACTGTCACGGTGCATTTGCATTGGTTGGTGTGACTATGCAGGTCCAGAAAAGAGTGTAGCATCTCTTTTTGTCCTTAGAGGCAGTTCAGTTGAAGTGCTACTGGGCCTGTTTGGTAAAACATGCATTTCAGTTTATTCCTCTATTGTATAGGTCACTAAGAAGCATTTCTTTGTAATGGCTTTGTTAGGGAGGAATTACAATTTAGAAAGTCCATAAAATTACTCCTGTCCTGTGTCAGGTCACAGAGCTTGCTTCTTGCTAACATCATGCCTTGTCCATCATGAGTGTTTTCCTGTCTTCGGAAGAATTTGTAACCAGAAGTATTGAGGGCAGTTTCTCTTTCTCTGCAATGTACTGAACTAGCTCAGCAATGTCATATGTGGGAAAGAAATGTCTTCCAGGCTCTAAGGCTGCTCAGCAATCACCCTTAAGCTTTTTTTGCTTCCCTGGAGGTAGCACCAGGCTGTTTACAACATCCACTGTTTCTGCTTCCATCACTGGAGACTGCGAATGGGGAATAGCTCATGTGTCCCTACGAGTAACTGAAGGCAACTGTGCACACTGCATCACGGCTGGTTTCTCCAAAGCCCAGTTAGAAACTTGGGAAGGGCTTCAGCCCATGACTAATGAATTCCGATGCCTATATTCACGTGTCCATGTCAGGCAGACATTTCAGGTCCCATTACCGTCAGTGAAGACCTAAGGCTTTATACAGATGTCTGCACTACTGCATGTGAGGTGATGACATGGGGCTGGTGGATCTATGGCAGACCTGTGACCTTCTGGACCAGCAGCTGGAGTCCAGGCAGGATGTCCTGGGACATCTCAAATGGCACTAGCCTCTGCTGAAGCCACTGAATCACCTCTGGAGGTGGACACCTAAATAAAGATGTGTCTGTGCTGGGGCTGAATCCCTTTACCCGGAACATTAATGACCACGGTTCACACTGAATGCTGGAAGCAAGCTGGAAAGTTCTCAGGTTTGCACCAAACTTTGCAGACGTCAATGCAGATTCATTAATGGCTTTGGGAACATGTCCTTAAAGAAAAGTCATGCCTTAAGGTGTGATTCATGGAAAACAGCTTTTTTTTTTTTTTTTTTTTCCTTCACATTATCAAATGTACCTAGTTTACAGGGGAGAAAAACTAATGATGTTTCTTTTAATTAGCGGTGATATCTGACTCTGGGAAGCATTCTTTGTTCTTCGCTTCCCACCTTATCACATTTTTCCACTCAGTATAGCACATCCAAATGAGTACACAATGTGGGTTTTTTTTTTCTTTACCAAAAGTAGACTGATGTGGTGGAAGTGACTAAAAAATACCACAGATTTTTAGGTGGAAATGGAACAATACAGCCAACCAGGCTGACCTCAAACATAGCAAAGGTCTGAGAATTTTACTAATGATGCCTTCAGGGAAGGAAACTGTTCTCTCTCTGGGAAGGATTCTCTAGCTGATCAGAAAAGGTGAGCAGGTAACTTGCTCATCACCTTGTCTGCTTACAGCAGGTGAATGGATACACATTTATGATGACCCAAAGAACAGGGTAAGATGCTGAATTTTACTAGCAATCATAAATTCTCTTTAATAGCAAATGATTATTGTTTAATGAAATGAGAACTTCAGATTAAAAATAAATGAATGGCTGCAGCTATGGGTAAAAACCACATATATATCCATTGTACCTGTTTATCATCCACATATTTTTTTATAAAAAGCAATGAACAGCTCACTATTATTTTCCCTCTACATCTTTTTTTATTGATCCCATGTACAGAAGTTGACGTCCAGGCCATTCTGTGCAGGTACTGATCTTTTCATGGCTGTAACAGGGACGCTAGCTTAAAATTTATTTTCCATTGGGACCTTTTAGGTACCTTGGTGAGAATTTTTTGAAACATCATTGAATTGCTCACTGAAAATTCACCTTGACGTTTCAGAGCAGACTACCCCAAAACTGTCACTGAACTTTAAAATGTAGCAGTACCAGAATTCTGTGCTCTAAAAATAGAGGAAAGGCTTAAAGAGGAATTAAACTTACTTAGACAAGTTTAATTAATCACTACGCTCTGGAAAAACAGTAATGTGCTTTTCTGTTGAAGTAGAGACCCAATTCAGACGGAGATTGGTTTGTGCAGAGGCATTATCGGAAGACATGAATGAACCAAGCAAGCGCAAGCCCTGTTCTTTTCAGCTCCTGCTTTTGGAAAACAAGACAGAAGCCATTTCAATACATCCCATGTGATCTCAGCCTACTTGTTTGCACTACTGGGGCCTCATTCAAATCCACTAGCAGCAAACTTCTTGGCTCAGTGGATTGAATCCATGCTCTAGCATGCTCTCAGCATCTTCATGCACACACTTGCCTTCCACTGTCTGACCAAAGAGAAGAGCAGAAGAGGTAACCTGGGACAGGAGGGAAAGGAGAAGGTTGTCCTTGGCCATGTTATGATGTATTTCTCGGTTAATAGGTGAGACTGGTGGCATTGATGGGGCAGAAGGAAACAGGAGATGAAGCTGTTTGTTGCCTGCGTCACGTCCTGCTATTCCTGACTGAGCTCTGGTGGACCCTGGACCTGAGTCATCACCTCATTTTGTATCGGGATGTCGGCAGAGCTGGACATTGTCACCAGCCCACTGCCACCCTGATGCTGTGGGACTGTGCTGTGTTGCTGAGGGCATGGTCTCTGCCTGTGCATGATCTCCTGGCTTGTGTCCTTACTGCAGCAGCCCCGCTCCCACTGCTCCCTGACATTAGGTAATGTCAACCCATCTGTCATTTAACACCATGGATACCTGAGGAGTCAAGAGCTTATCCACTCACTGTTCTCAGTGTTGGCAAGAAGCTGTTTTTTTGGAGTTGGTTCACAGCTGCCTTCCCGAAAGGAGGCAGCAATGAGTTTCATGAGTCCCTTCTTGGGTCTACCCTCCAGCTGTCACTCAGACATGGAGAGTCCTCCTTAGCTATGCCCCATTTCAAGCCCCTTTGGAGTACACAGACCCATCTTTTGGCATTTTTCAAATGAACCCCAAAGCACCGAGAACCATTTTTTTTTTCTCCTGAACTATTGCATCTCACCTGACTGTCAAATTCAGCATGGTGGTGAAATGTGTGCAAGTGGCTCAGCTACACTGTGGATACCACAATGTTCCTCTGTGAAGGGACTGTTAATATCAGCATACTTTTTTCCCAAAGCAGAAATAAACAATGTGATCATCCCCCTTCTATCTCATATGAATAAAGACAGGCAGGCACAGTGAAACAGCTTCTGCAACCAGGGTGCCTTAGCGGGACCCTTTCCCCATTTGGTTAGAGGGGTCTCACCCTGGGTAATTCACTCAGCCCTACGTGGATGTTGCTAGCTTGTGCAGGAGCAGGTTCAGGTGCCTCTGCTCTGTGGTCTACCAGATGATAGAGCCCTACGCTTAAGCGCTTCAGCTGCCCAAGTGCTTTGGGTAAGGCTGCCTGTATAAGCTGTGTGCAGCAAGGATTTGCACGAGCTCTTTGCCAGGCCAGGGCTAGCAACCTAATCACAATCTCATCCTCCCTTTCCTAAGATCATGCAGAGAAGCTAAACTCAGAGTATATTCTCCTAGCTGAACTGTAATCCTTTGAAAACCAGAATTTCTAATGGGAAAACTGATAACCCCTCAAGCCTGCCAGTGCTGTTGAGTGCTACTGTAATAAGGTAGTGTATATTCTGTGTAAGGATAATGGATAATGTGGGATTTATAACAAAGCCATAACTCAATAGAGGGAGCTCAGATGATACCGTGAATTGCAGCCATGAAGTATGATTGATCGATGAGATCATTAGAAAGCTGAGATTGAATTACAGGTCTGGTAATTTATCACCCTCTGGCCTCAGCATTTTTTATGATATTTGAGGAACACTTACAAGTTTTCCTGCACTGTTTCTTTCAGGTCCCTAATTATAAATAAGGTGCTTGCAGATGCTTTTAAATCAGTGGGCAGCCTGGTGTCACTGTCTTTCACTGTAATCAGAGTTACAGGCATACAGTGAACTTCCCTTTTGAATTATTTAAGACGTAGATCATTGCAGAATTACAACGTGGCTTTTCATTCTCAGTGTTCAACACGGCAGTGGAAAATTCCAGTGTAATAAGAGTGGAAGATAAATTTCTTTCATAGTTAACATTTTATTGTGCTAATTAAGAAGCAAAACAGAAAAAGATTCTACATCCTATGTAATTGTTAATCATACTTCATATTAATTAATAAACATACACCAGTTAGTCTGAGGCATGACATTTTTAAACATTTTTTTTCAGCTGGTGTAGTAGATTATAGTTGCATCTCTGTGCATGATATCTAGCCCATGGCTTGGATATGTTTTGTATATACATATAAGCTGTCTTGAGCCGTAACAGTTTGACAAAGTAACAAGGCATTTGCTTTCTTGGGGATGAAAATTAACAGCCCTAGGCAGACCTGAAAAATTGGTGGATTCTAGTTCTTTTTCCAGCTCTGACAGCTACTAACCCATAGCATTATACAGTAAAATGTCCAGGATGGCTGACATATTTGAAAGTAGTCTCCACAGTCTGTGGGAATGGTGAGCAAATTGTGAATCCACATGGCTGATGTTTCTGGACCCGACTTTAAGAAAATGAAAAAGAGAGATGCCACTTACATTTGTGTCTAATGAATCTGACACTCTCCCTATAACAGCTGGAGGACAGGGACATTCTGTCTTGCCTCTTCCTTGCTTCTTCCCACATGTCTCACTAGCCATAGTCTCTCTGCAGTTCTGGCACATATATCTGTTTTCCACTCCCTTGCTTCCAGCACTGTGGCTTCTGTGAAGCACAATCTGTGCATGCCCATGGCTCCCCAGCTTTCTCAATTCTTTCAAGAGGGTCCTGTGGAGTCATTGCAGGTCTCCATCCTCCACTGATGTTTTGAACACTGGTGATGATCTTTTCTCATGTTGCAGGATGAGAGTGATGTGATTCCCTCGGGCTTTCCTGCTGTCCTGCCGCAAAAGAAGAAAATGGTCCTTTTTTTGTTTTGTTTTGTTTTTGTTTTTTGTTTTTTAATTTCCCTAGTGCTGTCTGGCAGAACTGGTAGTCAAGCAGCCTTTCCAGTTCTTGGGAAATTTCACCTATCAAATGTGTTCAGTCTGACTTAGGATGGGGTGGACAGGAATATTCAGAATTTCCTGTGAACTGAATTCCAAGGAAAATCTCATGTCTGACACACTAGATTATAGTGTTTACAAAACAAAAGTTTCTCCTTGCAGCTATGGTGAAAAATTGACATTCTTGACAGTTGTCCATCTTGTGGAGCTGCAAAGAGGATGACTGGAATGGTAATGTCACCATGGGTTGGGCAGGATGCTCAGGATCTGTGATCCACTCATGCTGTCCTGTGCTGCTCATCTGAGTATGTCCAGGATACAAATGCTCACCTCCACAGAAGGGAGTCTGTAAGTCTGCAAATACTTGGAGACATTTGAGAGTTAACACATTTCCCTTGTTCTGCTGAAGAACCAGGTGGTGATTCCTTACTCAGAGCTCTGAAACTCTGTTTAATCAAATCTGACTGCATGGCAAAAGCATGAGAAGCAACAGAGACAGTAGTGGATTCTGCCTGCAAGCTAAGAAATCCTTGCAAATTTACTTTCAGTGGTGCGAACTTGTACATTACATAGTCAGCAGTTTTATACATATTAATTTATCCCCCAATATAAAACTCATCTCTTGGCCAGCATCCTGTAAAAAGACTATTCTGTTCTGTCACTGACATAAATCGGCATCATTGATAGACCTGTCTCAAATGGGCTGGTCTGTGTTAGGGTCCACTGTGGCTGCATTGCTATAGTGCCTTATATGCCTTCATTAATGTAGCACTGATTTAATACTCTGCATTGGTCATATTCTTAAGCGGCTGGTGTCCAACTTGTGGAACAAATATCTGTCAAAACCTGCATGACTTTTAGTCTTTTTCGTGATATTTCTGTAGCTCTTTGTCTAGGTTGCATGGGCATTTCACAAATATTAATGACAGTATTCATACACCTTGCTGAGATATTAAGACACAATTCTCTCTATCTGACAGTGGGAAGCACTGAGAATTACAGGGAAAGAAACACAGGCTAACTTGGGGATACCCAGAACGACATGGCTGATGGTTGTGTTTTCAGACTTTGTGCCTTTGCCTGCCTCCCTGTCTCTCAGCAGCATGGTTCCCACTGACGTAAAATGCAGCTCTGAGTTTTCAGGTAAGCTGCAAGTCATCCAGTGCCTCCCAAAGCATCATCTAGGGGAAATATGTACACCTTCCTATGCCACGGCAGAGACTGAGGTCAAATCCAGCTCTCTGGGGCAGCTTTCAGCTTCCTCCCCACCTTCCCTCATCTACAAACCTGCAATCCCTTCTCCCCATCCTGCCCTCTCTCAACGGAGGCCATGCTGACAACAAATCGCTCCAGCACACTCTGTCTATGAGACCAAGTTCCTGCCGAGACGTGACCCCTGCACTGGAGAGTGCATTGCAATGCATGTGTCAGCACGGTGGGAGGTTGCGTGGGGCAGCCTTCCTTCTGTTTTTCCCAGCCTTTTACACATAGGTCTTAGCAACCTCAACGTTCTGTTTGTGCATGAATGAGTTAGGGAGAGACCTGGTGCTGCTGAGCAGATGATGATGCTGTTCCCTGGTGAAACAAGGGCCATACCTGCCCATGGAGAGCCAGGCAACCTTGCTCACTTACAAACCATGTTTTTCTATTGCAGTCTATTTATTTACTTATTAAATGAACCATATGATATTAATCCAGAGATGAAATAGAAAAGCAAAGGAGAAGCCTCTCTAAAACATTCCTTATTTATCCTGGGGAGGTTGTGTTGCAGAGCTTTCCAGTTTTAGGGCTAAATTATTGGTTATACTCTATTCCCATCTCAAAACTGCAGAGATTTAGATAGTGCTTATGTTACAGGCAGAGTGTTACAAGACAGCTGCTGGGAGAGTTTCAGTGTTGGTGAATGCTGCTCCTGGATTTCCATGATGTTGATAGCTGGATTAACGCAGGGCTGTGTCCACACTTGTGCTACGTTAGCACAGTAATGCCCCGCCAAGACCAAAGCCTTGATGTCCCCAACCCTATACAGAGACACAGAGACAGACAGCCTTCCTTTCCTGAGGTAATTGCTTCTTTTAACAAGGCAGGTAAAGGGGAGAGGGCAAATCCAGGCTGAACTGAGAAATGAAGCTTTTTTGCTTTCTGGTAGCTCACCCTGCTTTTTCACTGAAGGTGAGGTATGTGTAGGCTGAGCTGAGCACTGGATTCTCACCATAGCTCCTCAAAATAGCTCCCAGAAAGAGTAGGACCTCTCCAGTGTCCTCTCTGTGGTAGGTGAAAAGGCCAGAAAGGATACTGCAATAACCTCAGCGTGGCTCCAGCCCACCACTGCCCAGAGAATTGCCACAGTTTTTCTTTCCCAAATACAATCATAATTTTCATGGGAAATACAAAATCAAATTTCACATGAACATTGCTTATTGGTGGAGAAACCTCTCTGGTGCTTCCCGGGTTGTTCCGGTGGTTAATTGCCCTAGGTGTTGAACCACCTGGAAGGTCTGATTTCCTCAGCACAAATGGGTATTAGGATCCTTGCCGTCAGCGCCCCTCCCGAATGTTTAAAGGCTCTCCAGAGTGTCTGTGTTCAAGATCTTCCTATGCAGGAAATACTTCATAATCTCTCTAGAGAGAGAAGATTTCACTGCAGAAAGTTTAGAGAAAATGCCATTCTCAGCATTATTATAAGCTTTACAACAGAAATTTCTCAATATCCAGACCTCTACAAATACCTCTGTCTGAATAGATGGTAATAGCTTTAATAATTTATTCGGAAATTTTCACACGTTCATATTTTCGGTAAGGAGTGAGGTTTCTAATAGCAACCTAACGGAGCTTGCAGCTTTTTTTTTATTTTATTTTTTCACACAAATAAGTCCATCCTTTATTAGAAGTGTTTGGTATAATTACTTCTTGTCTATGCTTCCTTTGCGTGCTTTGTTTGCAGACCTATTTGCAGCTTTGGGCATTTCTAATAAGGTTTTAGTGCAGTTTCTTTCTTGATGTATTCTATTTTTCTCCCAAAGTGGAAAAACTAGAAATACAAATACATTTGGGGGAGCATAAACAAGAACACTGTAGGAAGAGAGATTCAATTTCAGATGTTATGTCATACCAGATCATGTGATGTGATTTTGAAGTACACATCTTTCCCAGAGCAATTTATGAACTTCAGAGGAAATAAAAGAATTTGGGAACAGGGAAAAACCACTTGCTTTTCCTCACTAATTAATCAGATGGCATTAATAAGATCCAACAATATCATGCTGTTACAACAACAACAACCAAACCCAACAACAAACCAACAAAAACTCCCTCACCAACTAAAAAACACCAGCAAAGAAATACTGTTCTGTTACTGTGTTAGACACATGAAATTAATTACCTGGGCCACATATTCTGGAGTTCAAGGTCTGAGTTTCAGCAGCACAGCTCAAGAAAGACAGAGACTAACTTGGAGTAGATGATGACAACCAGATAGGATGTTCAGACCTCTAGAAACCATGACTTACAAGGAGTAAGTGAATGAATAACAGCTGCTTGGTCTTGAAAGAGCAAGACTGACTGGACACACTAGAACAGTTTTCAAATGCGCCAAAGGCCACCATGAAGAATAGGTAACAATCTGCTTGCGGCCATGACTGGGATCTACAAAAGACTTACTGGATTTAAACTCCAAACAAAGGAAATTTCCACTATTTAAGATTAGACACTGTTTTAAACTTTATAATGGTGCAAAAAGTGAATCACAAAGTAGAAAACAGGTTGTTTAAAGAGTTCTGGTGTCTCAATCACTGGATGCTTCTAGGAAAAAAAATGACATATGTCTCTTGATTTATATATAATTACATATAATTAACCCTAGTTTGAAGTAAGACGATGGGTAAATTACCTCTTTCCCCATTTCATCTTTTAGGACTGAGATCAGAAGCAAGAGATTAATACCGTTTGGGTTTTCACAGAGGTTTTTAATGCTGGGCTTTTAAGCATGAGTTGAGAAGGAGACACTTTCTGAATCATTCTGATAAACAGTATATTGCAAAGAGGACTGCAAGTACAAAGGAGATAAGAAAACTGAGCAAACAGTTCATCACAGGCAGGAACTTCAGCCAGTTTGGATATCATCAACAGAAGCAATTTATCATTAGAAAACGACTTTGTATTGAAATGTTTTGGAGAAATACATTTGTGTGGAGAAAGTCACTGTCTTCCAGATGAATGCATTTTCATAATCTTGTATGTTCTGTCCTGATGCTTTCAGAACAGAATAGTTTGTTTTTTTTTTTTTCCCCACCTAAAAATAACTGATTTCAAATATGTACAGTTCATTAAAATATAAGAAATCATGATTGGAGCAAAGTATTTTGATATTTTGGAAGAAAACATTTATTGGTTCTAAATAAAGCATTTAGAAGAAGAAAATTAAAAGTGAACCTGTTAGCTTTGAGTTCTCCCTCAGAAAGAAGATAAACGTCAGAATCATTCAACGTCCTGTGGAATGAGCCTTCTGCCTTCTACTTTCCTTTGAACTTCAATAAAAATGTTCCTAGATATTTAGTAAAATTAGACATTACTTAAATATACATTTGGGGAGTCCCTCTGAGTTTTGGAAAGTATATATGCATAAAAGGAACTGAACAGTGGCTGTGTCTCCATGTTCAGTCTATAGTTACAATATTTTTGCTTTGCTTCGTTTTTATTATGATTCAGGCATTATTATATTTTATAGGCCTTATAATAATATCACTCAAATATAGCTTATGATGTAACTTAGAATGAGACAGGAATGCTGGGTACTCTCTATCCCCTGAAAAACATAAAATATTTGAGAAAAGGCAGTTTTTATTTGAAGTACTAAAGTACTCAGAATATTTAATTTCTTTTTAGAGAGTTGTCTCATAAAATATTAATATTCTCTTCTTCCCACTCAAACAAGGATGGATTTTTTTAATAATAATGAGATATTAACTGAAACCCTTTACTTCCTTTTTTTTCAGGAATGCCTGTCATCACTGTGATATTATTTGACTGTCCTGTTCTATGTGGAATAGCCAGGTAGAGCAGCCTATTTACCTTTACCTTCTCTTTATTTAAAACACTTTGGCATAAATTCCCTGTTCTTTTCATGTTAGTAGTGAAATAAGCTTTCAAAAAAAAATAAAAAAAAAAAGGGTCTGGTGAAATTTGGAAAAAATAATAAATCAAGAAATTGCCATCTACAGAAACTTCAACAAATAATCTGCCAACGTAAACTTGAACCAGTCAGTTTTGTGAAAATTTAAAGGCTTAAAATCCAAAGATATCTCTGAAAAATAATAGGAATCTGTATGTCCTACTTTCTCCTCTTGTTTGGATTTGGCCAGGGATAGTGCATTACTTTTTCAGATTCCTCTGAACCTATTTCAGGTTCCTCTGCAGTCCGCTGATGTAAGTTAAGATGGAAGGCTCACACACTCCTCCTCCCAACCCCCATCCTTTAATTACTCTCATTTTTGATGTTGGTCTGACTTTCTATGCAACCACTGCGGGCAAGAATGGGTACCAGGGCATTGAGAAATAACAGAAGGAATGCGGTGGCTGGATTGTATGCCAAGGCAGCAGGCTAGAGAGATGTGCATATCAAATACCATGGAGTGGAAAATACAAACATTTTTGGGGGGTGATGCCAAGCCTGGAAATACAAGGTAAGCTCCTTGCTGTAGGGCATCCCCATCCAGCTAAATCCAAACTTCTAATCAGAGACCCCTTATCAAAATGCAGTGTCTTTACTGGTTTCCAAATAGCCTGAACTGAGACCGTGAATCATCCTCAAAACCAGCTTTTGGTAGCTGGCTCAGAATTGAACATTCACAAATATTCAGTGTTAGAGAAAGAAGACTGCTGCCAGGTCACAGGGTCTGGCATCATTGCTAGAGTGGAAAAAAACTCCTTTATTTGAGCCAGGATACAGGTACAGCATGCATTCCCAGGCGATTCTTTTTTCAATGGCCTTACAATTTCTTCTTGGGCAGCAACTGAGATTTATGTCCTTGGAAATGTGTGAATTACAAGTTTCTGGCCTGTGCAACCTTCTTGATAGTAAGCTGTGGTGAGTAATGCAGAGAGTGAGACTGTAACCACTGGAGGCTTACAGGACGTTCTGGAAACAGATCTGCTCTCTGTGGGAAGGGGCATGCCATGCTCTATTACTGGTCTCTCGAAACATCCTCATAGACAAACTGATGGGTATAGGCTGGATAAGTGGACTGTAAGGGGCACTAAAAATTGGCTGAACTGGTCAAAGGGTTGTGATCAGCTGAGTTGTGCAAAAGGCTGAGACAGTAGTTTAACCCCTTCATTAATGCCCTGCATGCAATCAGAACCATTTAGGTTAGAAAAGACCCTTAAGATCATCAAGCCCAACCATTAACCTAATACTGCCAAGTCCAACACTAAACCATGTCCCTAAGCACCACATCTACATGTCTTTTAAACACCACCACAGATGGTGACTCTGTCACTTCCCTGGGCAGCCTGTTCCAAGGCTGGACAACCCAGTGAAGAAATTTTTCCTAATATCCAATCTAATCCTCCCCTGGCACAACTTGAAGGCATTTCCTCTCATCCTATCACTTGTTACATGGGAGAAGAGATGAACACCCATCTCACTAAAACATCCTTTCAGGTAGTTGTAGAAAACAATAACATTTCCCTTGAACTTCCTCTTCTCCAGGCTAAACAACCCCAGTTCCCTCGGTTGTTCCTCACAGGATTTGTGCTCTAAACCCACTCCCAGCTCCATTGCCCTTCCCTGGACACACTCCAGCCCCTCAGTGTCTTTCTTGCAGTGAGGGGCCCAAAACTGAAGACAGGATTTGAGGCATGGCCTCACCAGTGCCAAGTACAGTGGGACAATCCCTGCCTTGGTCCTGCTCGCCACACTGTTCAGCAGTGAGATGCAGCACTCAGAAGCAAATATGAACTCTGCTACTTAGATGATGACTTTCTGAACTTTCTAAGAACTGAACAAAAGGAAAAAGTATTTTTTTCTTTATCAGGTTGCTTATAAAATTAAATCCAAGCTTAACATGTCTTATTTTAATTGGTGAAACAAAACTGGAGTTGGGAAGATCACAAGTTTCCATATAAGCATGCAGAAGAAGTATTGATTAGCTAAGTAGATCAGATCAGCGCTCCTCAGCCTTGTTTAGTGAATGCCGCTGAAATAAAAGCAGTTACTACCTTCAACTCTATTTATCGCAAAACAAAACTGAGACACTTCAATGGTAGACTGCATATGTGTGCTTGTGTATCCTTGGGAGAGTGCCAGAAGTACTTGATTTTCTAAAGATGTCAGTGAAGCAAGATTTTATTTCCTCAAAGCATAAAAAAAAAACCACTGAATGCCCATTTTAAGTTCCAGGAAGGCTATACTCACTACTTTAATTAATTTTCAATGTTTATTTGTAATGAATAAGTAGACAGTCTAGAGCTCTACTTATGGAGACAAAGCCCTCCACTTCTATTACAAACCAGCTGTCGCCTTCTAACTTAGCCCTGGTCCCGAGATAAAAGCCTTCAGAAGAGTGAACGTGCTGCACTGCATTTAACCAGTGACAGCTGTGCACAACCTGCCTTTGGACTGTTGTCCTCATGGTAGAGCTTTGAAGCAACGTCATCCTACCAAAAGCAAACACCAGAAGTTGGATGCAGAGAACCCAAGAAACACAAATGAGATATGATCAAGAGGGAGACTGACTCTGGCAAAGACACATTGTGTAACATTTGTTTTTCCTTGGAAAGCTTTGTGTTTCTCTTACTCAGCCACCATTACGGTAATGGTCTTGTGGGGCATTTTCTGACAAAAGATATTATTTGTGATGCAAGTGCTACTATTTCAAATAAAAATAATAATTTGGTGATTTCCAAATCCTGACCCATGAGTCAATCTTCATGGTACTGAGCCCAATTCAACAAAATCATTAACCATGTGTATGCTCATTATGAGCTTTTGTCTAAAAACATAGATGCATGTATGTGCTTAAAGATGTTTATGTGCTCGTCTTCTATGTGAGCTCTACTTCCTGAGTTTGTGGGGAAAGTAAAGAAAGCATTTTCTTGTTTTGGTCATGTTGTTTCTTGAAAGTTAAACAGGACTATTCAGGGAAGGGAGAAAAGAATGTAGCAGGCAGTTGAAAAAAGCTTATTCCCTTCATCCAGGTCAGTGGCTGGTGGGAGAAGAGATATTTTCTGAGGGTCTGCCCGTGTGCTGATCCAGAGCTTTCTTAGCAGGAGTAGGCTGAACCAGTGCAGACTCCTCAGTCTGGATCTGTTTATTCAGCTGATTAATTTTTTCAAGCCCCTTCTGTGAAGAGGTATTTATGGAACCTGGAAAAAAGCTCAGAGATAGACCTCAGTAATTGATGATAGTGTGTTGTCTTTCATCCCAGAGCCCTTTATAAATCGTATACAGGAATAACTTAATCCACTACCAAAGCAAAATGCCTGTCTTGCTGGCATGAGCACGGTGGCTGTTAACAGAGACCAGGTCACCAAATGGCAGGGCTTGTGCAGGAGATGAGAAGGAGGTGATGTGAGACAGAAGCAGTAATTGCTTAGCCTGGAAGGGAAAGGTAAACCAGTACTAATATAATGAGTACAGTAAGGCTGTCTGTCATGGTTTAACTCTACCCACCAACTAATCACCACACAGCCGCTTGCTCACTCCCGCATGGCAGGATGAGGGAGAGAATCGAAAGAGTAAAAGTGAGAAAACTTGTGAGTAAAGCAAAAGCTGCACACGTAAGCAAAGCAAAAGAAGGAATTTATTCATGACTTCCCATGGGCAGGCAGATGTTCAGCCATCCCCAGGAAAGCAGGGCTCCATCATGACTAACCATTACTTGGGGAGACAAATGCCATTACTCTGAATGTTCCTCCCCTTTCTTCTTCTTCCCCATGAGCATGACGTCATATGGTATGGAATATCCCTTTGGTCAGCTGAAGTCAGCTGTTTTGGATGTGTCTCCTTCCAACTTGTGCATCCCCAGTCTACTGACTGATGGCATGGGGTGAGGAGCAGAAAAGGCCTTGACTCTGTGTAAGCACTGCTCAGCAATAATGAAAACATCTTTGTGTTATCAATACTGTTTTCAGCACAAATCCAAAACATAGCTCCATACAAGCTACTATGAAGAAAATTAACTCTTCCCTAGCCAGAACCAGCACACTGTATATATGGTTTGCAGTGCAAGGTTTGCACTCTGTGAGTTTAGCTTCTTTGACTGTGTCTAAGATAATAAGGTTGGCCTGGTGCCCAGAGCCAACAACTATCCTGTTTATAAATGTCCCTGCCTCATCTGCTGAGGCCCATCTAGTTCGACCCTGCAAGTTCTGCTGAACTCCCAGTCCTGAGTCTGGCTCCATCCTTCACCTTCCAGACCTAATTTTTATTGTCACTTCTGCGAACTTTGGAGGTGCTACATGCACCAAGCTCGGGCAGTTTGCCAATAACAATTTTACAATTCCCTCCTGTAGAGCTGGCTTTTTTTACCCACAAATATAGACAGCTCAGAAACAGGGAGAAATCTTTAGACTAGCGTCTAAGAGGTCCCCATTGACAGCTGTGACAGGAACATTAAGGTATGACAGAGACAGGAAAAGGTGGCTCCAGGCTGAATGCAAGCAGCACTATGCATATATTTGTCACAGGCGGTATATTCGTGCAGAGATTCCTGGGATAGCCTGAAGAACAGTCCTATAGTCACAGAGCTATTGGAGTTCAGAAGCAGGATGGCCACTGGAGTTCTTGTGTCCATAACAACGTGTTACTGCTCTCTTCCAAATATTCCTCTCTCACCCTACCAACCTACCAGTAGAAAAACTCAAAAATGCAGTGCAGTAAAATAACAAGGAATTCCTAACTTCTAGGAAAACACAGAGGGAAGGTGTTCAGTACACTGTGTTCAGTACAGAGGTGAGCTGAGTACTCATTGCAATCCTAACTCCTAAGGAAGGCTTGACTGATCACATTGGCAGGTTTCTAGCGAATAGTTTAATCAGCAGGCTGAAGAATAGTGGTGACAGGGAGACAGCCAACAGCTGACCAGTGTGAATTGCGTAAACAATCCATGAAAGAGGGACATGACCCTGACACCCACTCAGCTGAGTACCCCACCTCCTGTGATCTAGCCACAGTGACCCAGCTTCAATTGAGGCATGGCAGTACTTTTATCCTGGTGGTTAAATATGTGGAAAATATGGCCATGAATCCACTTTAAGGAGAGACCAGTCTAAGACATTGTTGGGTGAATGCTGTAAGCACCAAGTTGTATTAAGGAGATGGGTGATGGCAAAAGCAGTATGAGTCCTGCTCAGTAAGCTGTGCTTAGGACAAAAGTAAACATACAAGCTCCTTGAAGGGTGCAATTTCAGTTTTCCTTGATTAGTGTTGCTCTGTGATAAGCTGTGTCTCATTTCAGCCATTTCTACGTGCCTCCTTGGTCGCTCTTTGGAGCCTGTGTTAGCTGAATAAAGTACCTGACTCCATTGTGCTGCTTCATTTGGCTATGATGCAGCAGCTGCTCTTCAGATACCATATCAAATCAATTGGTTCTCCAGCATAAGAAGTTCAAGATTAGGTCCTCATTAAATAGTTTTGAATCTGTTACTGACACAATCCTGAGATAATTATCTAACATGCTTATGATTCCCACCTGTCCTTTGGCTTTCTTAGTGGCTTGTTAAGGATGGGATGTCCCATTCTCTCCAGGCTGACTAGAATGCAAAGAATTTTCTAAGGGAGGACAGAAAAGTAGGTAAGAAAAGAAACAGACCCAGGAAAGACTATTAAGGAAAAGGTGTTTCAAGGGAAAGAGTCCTTTCTTCCTCCCCATTCCCAAATATTAAAGAATAGGAGAAAATGTCCTTAAAAGAGAGAATAGATAATACTCCAGTATTCTATGGGAAAGAGTTAAGAACCTGATGAATTACAAGTTTCAGCAAAGCACTGTAAGGGAGAAACAGTGAATGAATAAAAGAGGTCTTCACTTGGCACAATAATTCCTTCTTCACTGTGTTTTTTTTTTTTTCCCTGTGTGTGAGCAAGTACCTGGCTTAGAAGACCTCTCCAATTGTATGCATTTTGGAGAGCCCTTTGTTCTGGAGAGGTGTCGCTTTGAGTGTTTGTTTAATTCTTCTTTCATTTTTTTAATTAAAAAAAATTGCAAATGTAAAATGTAGTGGGGTGATCTACGATGAAAAAGACTTCATTTGAAAAGGGATGGGAAATGAGGGCTTGGAAGATGCATTTGGTAGTTAAACTTCAATACGCTTTTTTCTGTCTATCCTGACCAATTTTATTTGCTGATGCAAAAACCAGTGTAGACTCATGAGTCATCTGTTATAATTATTTTTAATCACTACATTGTTTTTTGTTCACAGGAAGTTTGCAGTTCACTTTTTACCAAAGGGGGGAAAAAAATTTGTACTTAAATTTTTTTCATGATACAAATTTAGAAGTAGAAAATGGTGGAAAACATCTCTGAAGTCAGTCTTTCTGCTGGCATTTGATCTGTGATAGAGATCCTAGGTGTTCTGGGTAAAAAGCAGATCCGGCTTCAGGCATAAGAAGAAGCAGCAGCTACTCGCATAAGAAGTCTTCTGGGAGCAGCTAACCAGTCCCACTGGTAAGTAACTGTGGTCCCAATTTTGATGGAACCAGTCCCACTTGGTGCCTTGACCCTTCCTCCCTGCTTCTGGTCAGTGTGGGACTGTAGGAAAGAAGGAGTTGCCTCTTCCTAGTGGAGCAAGAAGGAACCTACTGCTTGCGAGGGCTGGTAGAAGGACAAATGAGTTGACAGATTTTGGCAGCCTGCTTTGGGATATAGGTTCATTGTTCTTGGGAAATAAAAAGTCGATTCACTCACAGCCGTAAGAGATGTGTGGGTGAAGTGGTGATGAATGTGGATTTCGTCTAGACAGGGACAAAAAATCCCCCATGCTGGGCACTCTGGTTTTCAAAATTCAGGTTATTGGTCATCTGGACTTTGTTTTTATTTCTTTAGACTTGCAGCTTGCTTGAAGTCTGAGCTGCTAGACAGCAGTAGGAAGGAAAAGAACGCTTGGACTGTGACGGTAAGCCCTTTGGTGAGGGAGCCCGTTGGGCAAAGGGCCCATCAGTGTGTGGGAGGGCTGCAGAACCCCCTGTCTCAGGATGCTGTGGGTGCTAAAGGTTCACATGCAGTGCTGGGCAACTTCATGGTGTCCAGATCTACTGGAGGTTGTTAAAAGCAAAGACAACTCTCCAACCAATCTGTGAGTCATAAATGATTTGTAGCCTGGCTGAACACCCTGGAGAGGCATCATTGCTGGCCTACGTTTTTCTTATGCTCCTTCCTTCATATCTGCTGGCTGGTCCTTGCTGGAGACAGGATACTCTGCCAGATAATCTGACCCCAAATAGCCTGGCCTAAGATACAGCCTGTCTCATACTTTGAGTGATGATTGCAGTTGTGCAATTATGTAATGTCCTTAGCACACAGTGAGCCACCAAAAGCCAGAATTATTAGCCTCACATACAGGGGTGGCTCTTACCTCAGTGATAGCAGGGCTCACCCTCACCAGAACTTTATAACCCTCACAAAAATATTTCCTTGTTTTCTTCTTTAACAGTGGCAAGCAGCAGTGGCAAAGCATAGCAAAGGTTTAGGACACCAGCAACAGTAGATGCTATTCATTGTCAAGATAATACTAACAAGTTGAGAATATTTAGTTGTTATATGTTAGGGGGAAAAAAGGGATCCACTGCCTATTAAGGGACTTTGCAACTTCATCCTACACGCCCTTTCTTGAGCTCAGTCTGCTGCTACATTTACACCTTCTGTGAGCTTGGTCAGAGTCAGCAAAATCCCCAAGTGAAGACATACAACAACTTGTTACGTGTGACAAATGTCCATACACCTACATACCAATTTATCTTTAATTAAGGCTTTAATATGGTGCAGAGTTCTTGAGCATTGCTGTGCCACCACAATAACCCTCAGAGGAGATTATGACAGCTATCCTGAGGTGCACAGAGATGGGCTGGGCACAAAAGTGGTTTGCAGCAGAAAGTTATAAAGTCCTTCATAGGTAATACTCATTTCTCCATTTTCCAGTCTGTAAGAAATAAATATTCTTGTCTTGCTAGCTGTATCTTGCCAAAGGTTAACCTCTACTGCTTTGCTTTGTAGGGTATCATTCACTTAAGCCTACATTTTTGTTATACACATGCACACAGGCTCCTTGTTTTATTGAGATCTCCACCAACCAGAAGGAGTCAGAGCTGTCAGTAGTCACATGGATGTCCTAAATAGGTTTCAGGCCTGAGCTGGTACCTTGCCTTTTGGTACTGCATGGTATGGACAAGTGAGCTGGGACGGCGTGAAGTGAGATACCGCTTCATCTTTTCATGGCATGAATGTGGCTATGAAGAAGTTGTGTGGTTTGACCTAATTCTGTCATCATATAATTGTTAACATAAGTGTATTGCCACTACTCCATTGCTCATGAGGACAGCACAACCTTTGTGCATCTCATGTTGTGTTTATCTAGTAATCTCTTCATATCTTGCCTTCTCTTTTTCACGGATGGGTTACCGTGTGCCTTTTCAGAGCAGCACAGCAGAGACTGGTGAAATTTATACAGCGGAGAAACCATTGCTCTGTCTGAAATGCTTCTTGTTGGAGTATAAAATGCAGCTGACACATTGTGTCAAAGACTAAAAAAATTCTATTGGGGTCATGCTTACGGCAGGGCAAAGAATTTTTGTTGTTTTTCATCTGAACATTAGAATACAAGGGGGAGGAAGTATTCTTAGAGTAGGTATTTTTTCTTGAGAAAGAAAAAAATTGGAAAATATTTGTGTTTGGAATTGACTGTTTTACCTGAGCAAACCCACTTTTTGTTCCTTTTTTGTGTCACAAAGAGAAAAGGGTGATCACAAAGAAAAGGTATCATTTTGATTTGGGTGTAGTTAGCCTTTTCAAGTCACTTGCTCACTTTTGAAACAAACAGCCATTGAGAGAAATAAAAGAATCAGTGCATAATGTTATGTCATCTCCACCAAAGGATATGTGACCAAACTGTCCCCTGAGTTTCTGAAGAGGGTCAGTCCTCACAGCTGTATTGCTCAGTGATGACAAACTCTTTGCCAGAACATTTTTCCAAGTTCTTCTATGTAGAGTGTAATTATCTTCAGCTTTAACATTGCCCTGATTTATTACTGGTAAACTTCATTGTTTTTCTATAACTTCATATACAGAATTATATGTGAAGGCAGGAAACATGTCTTATTACTTCTTAATCATTTTAGATATGAACTGTCTGGATGTCTTTCAGATAATGTGTCTAATTATCTCACTCTTTGAAAGGGTCCTACCAAAATATGGGCACACCTAATAGTAGATAATTCATTATATTAATCATGGCTCATAATTTTAGATGGCTGTCTGATTCTGACACATACTTATGCATCTGGTAAAAAGATGACAAGCCCCTGTTCTGGGGTCTGGTAGAAGATAGGTCGTCTACATTTTCACTTACACTTCTGAGTATAAATTATGTAGGTCACTAATTTCTTAATGACAAAATTGTAATGACATTCCCTGAGCAATAATATCCTTCTAGAATTAATTTCTCTTTTCCTCTTTTTTTTTTAGCATGTGTGGGTAAACTACTGTCCAGGGAATTCAGTATTCAGTGAGGCGAATGAACTTCAAAGGAACTGCCAGGCCATATAACTTGGTGAAAACAGGTGAGACGAGCAGAAGAAGTGACATATTGAAATGGCTCACATGTAACTGGTGCATAGCTCCTGCATAGCCCTTGTCAATCCATAGTGCCTCTCTCCCTTGAGACCAAGGAAGTGTGATATTGGATGTGATATTGGATGTGATCTGACTTGCCCCTCTCAGAAATGCCACTGCACTTTACATGAATCCTTATCTAGAGCACATTTCTCTCCAAAACTCACTGTGCCTTTGATAGCCGTGCATGGGAAAATGTCATTGAAGTGTTGTCCCAAACTGAATGAAGTAACAAGAGCCCATAAAATTTAATCTGCCACCTCTTTCTGCACTCAAGGAAGTGGAATCTGAAACCATGTAGTCATTCCCCCAAGAGCGTATTATTTATTCATAGTCATTAGACCCTCCTGCATATAAAAGACATGTAAAGAGAGCAGCAATTAGATCTGAAGAGAAGGGCACATTAATAATATGTCAATTTAACCACTTTTTCTGATTTTAGAATAGTGAAAAACAGATTCTCACTTTGTCAAATGAACTCACTATGAGAACTTAATCAATGACTATTTTTACCAATATTTAGCTTTACAGATTGATTTAATATATTCAAAGTCTGAGTTGTGCTGCTGACTCAGGTAACTCTCATCTCTTTCTCAAGCTGCTCCTAAACTGACACAGTCACTGCCAGCACATGTGAAAACTGCAGCTCTAAATTCAGTTTCCATGGACAGCAAAAAGCAATTACTTGCAAGTTTGCAGAAAGTAGACTGAAACTTCCATAAGCACAGATGAAATGAATTAATTTCAAACTCATATGACATATTTACTGGTAATTTGTTCTGTTATTCACCAGGGTCTTCATGCAAAACAGAGAAACAACATGAATCACCTAGCAATGTTTTGCGATTGCTTTTTATATATGCGTGTTAAATGAAGACAGTCCTGATTATAAATAAACATCCTCAGAGTATTAACAGCTGTCTGCAAGTGGACTAACTACTTAACAAGTCAAACAGTGATTTTAGAGAAGGTATTTTATACAGCAGGTGAGATCATCTATGGAAATAAATATCAAAAGTTTCTGTGATTTGACAGGTGTCTGGGAGCTCATTAAATTGCTCTAACACAGTTACTTGTGATCCCGCAGTCTTTCCCTAATTAGAGTGTTACCCCGGGAGCAATCCTTTTTTTGGCTTAGGCCATGAAGAGTTGTGGATATCTTGTTTTCCGTTGTTTTGGTTTGGTTTCGTTTGGTTTTTTGTTTGTTTGTTTGTTTGTTTGTTTTAATACTATAAACCTGCAAATTTTAGACTCACTTGAGAATTCATGGGAATAGAAAAATTAATTATGTATGTTAAGTTAATGATATTGCTAGAAAAATCTAGACTGTAGGTTACTTGGCACCCTATGGATAACTGAAGGGAAGGTCTCTGATGAGAACGTTTGCAGAAGAGGGGATGACAGAAAGTAGAAGGTGGAGAAAATGGAGGAGTGGGTGGGGATGACAGGTAGTCACATAGAGGTAAGTTTAGCAGAAAAAAAAAATTATTTTCTTGTTTCTTTGCCAAAATTAAAGTAGAAACAATTGTATGATTTGGTTTGGATGTACAAATTGTGCAAAATGCAAATCAGTCTTTCTTCCTAGCAAAGCAGTTGCTTTATTTCAGCAGACATTTTCCTCTGTGTGTTTGGCTGCTTACTGCCTGGACATTAACATATTCCCCAGTTAGCCTGGGCAAGATGAATGGTGTCTGACGAGCTCCGTGTTTCTGTGAGACAGTAAGTGCTCTGTGTGCGCTGTGTCCTCTGTGCCCAACTCCAACACAGGACCTGTACGTTGCTTATTGCTGACCCAGTGCAGACAGCAAGACCCACTGCCCTCTGTCACATCACAAGAGCAGATGAAAGTGGACTTCAGTCTGTTGCTCACTGGTAATGGGAGACGTAGCTGGAGACGAGCAGAGGAAATGCAGCTGTGGCAGAGTTTATTGCCAGGCGACCATAGAGGCCTCTGACAAGGCTCAGTGCACAGGACTTGTCCCCATAATCTGGCTTGGGGCCATATCAGTATGGTAAGAGATGTTCCTTGGCAAACAGATCTTTATCAAGGTCATGGAAACAGTAGGCAAAAGACAATAGCGTGTAAGAAGAGTGCAGACCATTTTCTAAAGGTTTACTCTTCCAGCAGGCATTCAGGTGCTTTTTCTGTGGAGAAATGAAGTCAACAAGATGTTTTCCTTTCTCTTCTGGGCACAGGCATCTTCCTTTTGTTTCCTGCCTCAATGCACTTGTAACTTCTACCATGTCTCTTCCATATAGTTTCGCGGAAGAACTTTGGACAGCTATGTCGAGCAGGCATGAGTGTGTGCAGCTGCTCCATCCTAAAACACAGGGTTATGACTGATAGGCTGTCTTCCTATTCAGCACTTGTATTTGTAACCTACTTAATGAGGCTGGTTTTCTCAATTTCATCACAGACTACTGAAATCCATAGGAAGTTTCTTGTTTACATCAACAGGCTGCAGGTTATGGTGTGGTTTTCTTCCTTGGTTTCATTTAAACCAGGATTTCACCCCTATGGTCTGAACTAGTTTGGAGTCACTCTGCTGATTTCCCCATGAAGACTTTTGGTCCTGAGATGAGGAGTTTGCTCAGGCAGGGGTATTTATTTACTTCATGCTTGTGTATCAGGGGAGGAGACTGAGTTAGCGTGTGCTATTGCAGAATGTGTGATTATGCAATGTGGAGGTGCTCCTTAGAGATTTCTTGCTCCTTGTAAGGTCTTTACATAACAATACCCTGCAAGAGAAAACAGTGTTCAAGGAAAGTGCATCCTGATCTGGCAGCTGCTGCTGATTATGTTAGGAGAAATGCCCACAGTCTGTCTTGATTAGGACAATCATTCTTTTAATCTTAATTAGAGGGCCTTTTAAAAGTTTCTGTCTGAGATCTGCAACTGTCTTACCACTGAGTTAATGAAATAAGGCCTTGCTTGGTGATTAAACCTTAGCCAGCCATGGAAAGTTGTAACTTGAAGTCACAAAAGCACTGCGTAACTTCGAGCAGATCTCTTGCCCAGGCTATTTAATGATGTTCATTGCTTTAGGCAAAGGGGAAACTTAATTAGTTAGAGTGTGAAGCACTCTGAATTCCTCAGCTAGGAATGAAAACTAAAATTATGTATCTACTGCACTAGTCTTCAACAGAAAAGCAGTAAATACTTTATAAAACAAGTAGTTGGGTCTGATAGGGGTCTGATACCACATACATGCAGCAGATAAGCTAATTGGAAGGAGTTTGTTAAGTCGGCCACTTGAGATCTGTCAGTATGGTAGTCCATTCTTGGGCTATTAGAGAGGGATGAAATTACTGAACTTCAGAAAACGTGTCAAAAATGGACTTTGATGCCTGTTTTTATTCATAAAACCTGTCTTCCACAGGCTTTTACATTGTGTATTTCCACACGTCCTTCCAAAACATATCTCCAGCTTCCTCAAGGAGCTGCCAGTGAACATAATAGCAGTTTTTTTCTATTCTCCTAAGGAAATGAGGCAGGATTTTACTGCATCCAGTCTGGTTTTTACTACTTCTAATTCATGTATTCAGTTTGATAGCAGTGTTTTTTGAAGTTTGAAAGGTATTTTCCTCAAGAAAAGTATGCTCTATTTCAGGTGAAAGCATGCTAGAATGTAGACTGGGCTTGCCTTTTATTACACATGCGGAGGGTTGACCCTGGCTGGAGACCAGGTGCCCACCAAGCTACTCTGTCACTCCCCTCCTCAGCCAGACAAGGGAGAGGAAATACGATGAAAGGCTCGTGGGTTGAGATAAAGACAGGGACAGATAATCCATCAATTATCATCATGGGCACTCTTACCCTGCTCCAGCGTGGGGTCCCTCCCATGGGAGACCTCCATGAATTTATCCAACCTGAGTCCTTCCCATGGGCTGCAGCTCTTCACAAACTGCTCCAGCGTGGGTCCCTCCCACAGGGTGTCATCCTTCAGGAGCGGTTGGCATCCCCCCAGGGTCACAAGTCCTGCCAGCAAACCTGCTCCAGCCTGGGGTCCTCAATCCACGGGGCCACAGCTCCTGCCAGGAGCCTGCTCCAGCGTGGGCTTCCCACGGGGTCACAGGCTACTTTGGGCATCCCCCTGCTCTGGTGTGGGGTCATCGCCGGGCTGCAGGTGGGTCTCTGCTCCCCAGTGACCCTCCATGGCTGCAGGGCACAGCCGGCCTCACCATGGTCTGCCCCACAGGCTGCCAGGGAATCTCTTCACCGGCGCATGAAGCACCTCCTCCCCCTCCTTCTCCACTTACCTGGGTGGCTGCAGAGTTGTTTCTCTCACATCTTGCTCTCTCTCTGTCTGTCTGCAAAATCTACCCTATTTTTTTTTCCCCTTCTCAAGCATGTTATCACAGGGTGTTATGACTCCAATTGTCTTCGCCTTGGGCAGTGGTGGGTCTGTCTTGGAGCTGACTGACGATGGCTCTGTTAGACATATGGAGGCTTCTAACAGCTTCTCACAGAAGCTTCCCCTGTAGCCCTACTTACTACCAAAACCTTGTCACTCAAACCCAATACAACACACCGTAAGGGGTTTAATATAATTTATTTAAATGTTCAGATACAGTCTACCAGGAAATACATGGGAATAGATTTTCTTAGCGTTTTTAGGTGGAAGGCAGTATATGTGGAAAATTAAGAACAGCCATCTGCATGGATGAGGGAGGAAGAGATATTGGTTTTAATACTCTGTGTTCTTCTGTCCAATTAACCGTACTCACAGTTGGTTTGTCCTGATGCATCTACTGCACAAAACCCACAAAAGAAAATATTGTGTCACAAAGGAAGCAACCCCAAAAGAAGTAACATTGTTAAAATTCAGCATAAATAATACAGGATTAACAAATACTTTTAGCAGGGAGGCAAACAGAGACTGACCTCATTCCGATGAGAGGCTTGAAAGCAAAATAACTTCTGGGCAACGCTGCACTTAATGAACATGTAGCTAAATAAATAACCTCGAGGGCCTCACACTTTTTCTAAAGAAACGTTATTTTGCACTCTCCTTCCTGTGCTGTCCAAGTGGGGTTTTTGTAACTGCTGACATACCCAAATAGCCCTTAGCTGAATCACAGTTGCTTTTCCTCAATGCCATTCAAGTCCAGCAAGATGCCATGTGCAATTAGCTACTTCCACATCCCTGGTTTCTGGAGGCTGGAAGTCAGCAAGAGAAGGATAGCTGTGTTTGTGTTTGGGCTTAAAGGCAGTGAAGTGGCCTGAAAGAGAGGTGGACTAGGGAAGTGATGAGCAGGAATGGGCTAAGGTGAGGAGGGTGCTGCACCAGGCTCAGGAATCTATTAATAGATGGCGTCTTGCAGAAGCTTCCCAGGTGATGCCAGGAGGCAGATACAGGCTCGGAGATACAGCAGAATGCTTGGAGAAGAACCTGGGGCTGACATGTTAGCTGAACATATACCTTCTCCAGCGGCCTTTGATTAAAGCAAGATAAATATATTCCCATGACAAATCACCAAGTTCCACTGGAAATTAATGTCAACTAGGTGTCAGGTTTACACGAATGCTTATGAAAACCCACCTTTACAAAAATGTCAGAACAAGCAATGTCTTCAGTTGATTACTCCTACTTATAGGCAGAATGCACTCACAGTACTTGTTCTCTGTGCTATAAGAAAATCCTCTGGATGGCAATTGAAGGGATGCTCCAAACCCAGGCTGAACCAGCCTTTCTTTGTTAATGCCTTTCACATGGTAATGCTATCTTTGATGACTTCCACATTAGGTCCCCTATGAATGTGGCACCAAGAGTGCTTTGAAAATGGTCCATTGGTATAACTCAGATCATCTGTATAGGATCTAGTTATAGCTTCTCATGAGCACAGCCCATCTGTTAGCCCTTGCCCTCTCTCCTTTCTCCACACAAAATAGTGAGAATATATTTGGGGAACAGAACTGTAACCGTCTAGGTCTTGAGTGATTGTTTAGACAGTCTCCATGTTTAGATATGCTGACCTTGTCTGATCATTTTTAGAGCCATCCAGCGAATGAGAGTCTGCAGCATACTTTGTCACTCTATGTCACCATCCTTGTACATGGCATTCTGTAGCTGAAGTCATATTTGCTAGAAATTATTACTCATTTCCTCTTGTTCTTTTCACAGAGGACATGAAATACAACTTTTTTTTCCTATTTGAAGGCTGTTGTCATACTTTCCTCTAATCTCTCTTCTTTCTGACTTTTTCACAGGTCATGCTTACTACATTGCTTGTTATACCTTTTTTTCTTTGCCTTCTGAACTTCTCAGATTTGTAGTTCATTTGTAATGTGTGGTGCCAAGAGCTGGTTACTGGATTCTAGGCCTCTGTACTACTAAGTATAGTGAAATAATTATGACTGGTATTTTACATATGTTATACATGGAAGATAATTTCAAAATTAAATTTGCTTTTTGTATCAGGAATCAATGTTAAAATCACAGAATGGTTTGGGTTGGAAGGGTCCTTCACAGATCATCTAGTTCCAATCCCCCTTGACACAGGCATCTTTCACTAGATCATGTTGCTCAAAGACCCTCCAACCTGACCTTGAATACTTCCAATATTGGGGCATCCACAGCTTTCTGGACAACCTTTTGCGGTGTCTCACCATTCTCATAATAAAAAATGTTTTCCTTATGTCCAATCTAAACAACCCTCTTCCAGTTTACAACCAGTACACCTTTTATAACGTCTCTCTCCATTTTTTTTATAAGCCCCCTTTTTTATTGACAGGCCACAATAAGAGGAGGCTTCCTGAAGCCTTCTCTCCAGGTGGAGCAACTCCAACTCTATCAGTCTTTACAGGAGGGGTGCTCCAGCCTTCTGACCAACTTTGTAGCCCTCCTCTAGACCCACTCCAACAGGTCCATGTTTTTCCTCTACTGAGGGCCCCAGAGCTGGATGTAGTACTGCCAGTGGGGTCTCACCAGAGCAGAGGAGAGGGGCAGAATCACCACCCTTGCCCTGCTGGCCATGCTTTATTTTATGCTTTTTGGCATACAGTTGGTTTTCTGGGTTGGGAGCCCACATCATTGCCAGCTCATGTCCAATTTTTCATCCACCAGTATCCCTAAGTCCTTCTCCTCAGGGCTGCTTTAAATCCATTCATCATCCGGTCTGTATTAATGTTGGGGATTGCTCTGACCCATGTGCAGGACCTTACACTTGGCCTTGTTGATCTGGGTGATGTTCAGATGGTCCCACCTCTTAAGCCTGTCAAGGTGACTCTGGAAGGCATCCCTTCCTCATTAACTGCACCGGTCAGGTTGGTGTTGTCTGTAAACTTGCTGAGGATGCACTCAATCCCACTGTCTATGTCATTGATGAAAATATTAAATAATATTAGTCCCAATACAGACCCTTGAGGGACACCATTACTGGGTCTTGAATATACCATTATGCTGAAAACACTTAGTTTCATGAAATAATCCTTAACCTGTTCTTTGCTACTCTCTCATCCTCTTCTTAGAAAAGGATAGATGTAATACTCCAATTATTTCATTTAACTAATACTTGAAGATTGAAGATTAATTTTACTTCCTTATTATTAGTTCCTTTCCAGCTAAGAAACAGACTTACATTTCCCTTTGTCTTTTTGTTGGTGCTGGGTTTTTTCATTCTTGGTAAGTTTATACACTGTATCTTAGTTGCCTTTGTCTAATCCATGAGAGCTGTATGTGGTTGTGCTGTTTAGACTTTCTGACTGTATTTTCACAATTACTTTGGGGAAGAGAAGGGCAAATCAGACGTTTAGTGAATAGATTTAACCTACATTGGTAGTGTTACTCTCCTAAAAGGATTATCCTGTCCAGTCATCTTTTATATACATGGCTATAATGAAAAGTTTTATCATTTGGCTTTATCACCTCAGAGATTATCTCATAGCTACAGTATCTTACCCCACCTCTAAGGACATGGCAATTTATCTGCTGTTTAAAATTTTGTCAGGGAAAATAAGTGAACAATTTTGGTGGCTTGATACCACAAATTTCAACAGTTTCTGCAGACACTGATTTATCATACTCAGTTGCCTTGATGAAATACTATAGCCAAGATTTGTTTTAAGATGTTTGTATAATATATAGATGATAGCAATAATTCTGTTCTGAGCTACGCTTTTAACAGCCGTAATCAATTATTCCTTCTGACACAGGAAAGCCATAAAACATCAGCTGAAGACTGATGAGTTATGAAACACCCTGACTCATTAGACACATGAACACTGAAGAAATTCTGGAACAAATTACCTGACTTGCAATGATAATTAATAATATTTATCTAGCTCTTTTCATCCTGAAAGATTTGAAGACATTTCTTAGACATTCAATAGCCAATGCAGAAAATGAGACATAAAAATCAGCTGTATTCCCTCAGGAATAAATGAAGGAATCACACGTTGCTCAAGCAGACTTGCATTGTAGCTGACAATTAGCAATTGTCACAGGAGCTATACACAAGAATTCACTATCCCAGCTCAGCTGCTAACTTTCTGCTTTATTCTAGGCAGGTTTTCCAGCATATCTGCCCTAACATTGCTATTAACAAAATACCTGATTTTGAAAGTGTGTAGAGACCCTGAAGGGCTGCTAGCAAAATCAGAGCTTATGGCTCTCTTGTTGTCTAGATGTAAACAGTATGTCTTCATCAGTATGGGTTAAGATTATACCATGAAGGCACAGCTTGTTGGATTTAATATTTCCTTAGCCGTCTGCAAGCATGAACTCATTATCTTCATCTCTCACAAACTGGGTGGCTGATTGTATGATCTCTCTTTCACATGTCAAGAAACTAAGGTGGGAGGCAAAGCACACTAATTAAACAAACATATGAGATGATGTAAGGTGGCATCAGCATCTTTATAAGTTGCCCTTGGGTTCCTAGATAATCAATAAAGCATAGGGTGTGATTCATGTCATCCTAAAGTAGATACCTACGTTTGGTTAAATGACTCAGCCTATGGTTCATTGACTGTGGACTTGTTTTCTGTTAACCGTAACAGGAACACAAGAAACTTGCTCAGATGTCAATGATTACATTTCTGGGTACCAAGTTTATTCAGGGAAGTTTTGAGAAGTTAGGAAACATGTGCCCTGCCCTAAAAACCACAAAGGAGTGCAAGTAACACATACTTACTGATCCCCATTAAACTCACTAAAACCAGGCTGCCCCAATCCTTCTGTTAGAATCAATCTAATATCCGTAAAACTTGGATAAAATTGCCTTCCCCTCTACCATGACAAGCTGTCCTTTCCTTCTAAGAATGATCTGTAGTCACAAACCACAGAAATAATCTTTCTACCATGACTGTAACCTCTTTGCTTTGAGAGAGTACAGGGAGTACTGTGGCGAGACCATGGGGCAGTGCTACTTAAGACTGCCAGATGGAAGCTGGCTGCATGAATGGTAGAGGGGCATAACTAGGATGGCATATTTTGTCATTTACTATGGATCACAGATTTCAGGGATGCAACTGCTTCTCTTCATTGACTGCACAGAGAGTCCGTGTGTGACAGTCTGCATCCTGCATTGCGTTCATAAACGTCTAAGGGGAGTCTTAGGTGTCTTAGGGGATTGAACAATAAAAGTGACTCCAACTATTGTTTGGTCATATTGATAATGCTTCTGGTGTTTGGATAAAAATAAATGCATACCGTAACCACAGTTTTAGAGACTGTGAAGCTTACAGACCAATAAACAGGTGAACTGACAGCTCTTCATTAAAAAGCAGTTGGGGGAAGAAAGAGGAATACAAACACAGGAGAGAAACCAGTTCAGTTTCTTTCCAGGGGACATATTTCCTCTTTACAAAGAAAAAGTATTTATGTTTAAAAATCTTTCAGTTTCTAAGGTGCATTGCAGATATATTTTGGGGAACCATGTGAAATGTCCCCCTGTTTTCAAGGTTTCCTTGGGAGCATATGGTTAATTAAAAAACAAACTCAACAAATGATGACACAGAATACCAGTGGCTAACACTTACCCCAACTATCAGACACATGCTGGAGCATAAACATGGGGGTATATTAGCAGCTATTGATGCCATCTGGTCTTTTTCCTATTCTGATTGTATAACAGTTTCTGCATTTTAACAGAGCCGTGTTGGAGGGAATTGATAGTGAGAAATAACAGCCGTCCAAGCACAGGAAATTTAAACAGTTAATGATGCAGAAAATGCATGAGAGAGATGAGGTTGGAACATTGGCATCCCAGCTCATAAACAAAAGGTAACAGCAACCACAACAGCAACAAACAACACATTGTTGATTTAAGCACTGAAGTTTTTCCACCTAGGAAAAGAAATCAGCATCTAGGGATTGGAAACAATATAAACTGCCATGACCCAGGAGCACATTCAAGAGGAAGGTAAATTTATCTAAGCTTTTAGCTCCTCAGAGCTTTCTGCAGGAGCAGTAAAGATGCACAGGCACAATTCGCTGAGGGCTGGGTAGTCAGAAGCTGTGCACAGCAAGTACATCTGCAAAATGTGCTGCCCAATGTGTGCAAGGCATAGACATTTTCACTGTGTGTTGACAGGGCTTGTTTGTAACTTGCAGTAGGTTGAACTTGTAAAATCATGCACACTTTTTGTGCCCAATATACCTTTTCTCACGTACGACTCTAAACATGTTGTTAACACTAAACCTGGGTAGCAAATGTAGGATGCAGCTGTCTCTGACTGGGGAATTTTTTAAAAGTTGAAAATATGAAACTTCTGTGGTAATTCAGGATGACAATATTCTTTCCTATTTAAAGAAAAGTATTAAACCAAAACTATAAAAAAATCCAACTAACTGATCAGCTACAGCAACCAACAAAAGCCCTTCAGGACAGTCTCTAGCTGGTGGCTAAGGGCAAGAACCTGTGATATGAAAATATGCACTCCTACTTAATATCCTACCCTCCAGGCTGTCTTAGGCTCTCCTCTTACAGCTGTCTCATCCTTCGTAAGTTGTGGAATATTAATTGAATTAGGGATTTGGTCTGATTTCCTGTATCTTAAGGCATAGCGAGACTAGGACAGTGGCTCACTGCTGTTTCATACTCTGGTTCTGATTAGAATTTCCATCTTGGATCTGAAGAATCTCTTCTTGAGGAAGTTTCATCAAAACTCTTGTAGTCACATGAAAACTTACAACAAATCATAATTTTCCAGTAAATAATATTTGCCAGAACATTTCCAAACAGGTCTGTGGAGTATCCTGCTTGGATGTATAACACTTCTGCACTGATGTGGACAGGACAGAACTTGGGGACCCTACAGC
Organism: Rhynochetos jubatus; assembly: GCA_027574665.1. NCBI lineage: Eukaryota > Metazoa > Chordata > Aves > Eurypygiformes > Rhynochetidae > Rhynochetos > Rhynochetos jubatus. The sequence continues at coordinate 9,933,952 of CM050648.1, read as the reverse complement.
ATCTCTGCCAGATTTCCTAAGTGATGTTGCATGAGTCACTTAAACTTTTGTGCTTTGCTTTTATCCCCTCTCTTATCTAGGATTTCTGTCGTTCTTTCTCAGTTGTAAGGTGAACAGCAGAATCGTTTTGGGAAGGTGGTGGGTGATGATATTTACTGCAGTTAAAGAGCATGAAAGAAAAGCTTTTTCTCTTTTTAACTGCTCTGTAAACTTTGTTTGCTCTGAAAGTTTCGATGCTTCCGTTGCTCTTCATCAGCTTATCACAAGTTAGCTGTGTCATGTCCAAAGAATTTATCTTTTCATTATTTTCTCATTCTTTCAACACATATTTCTTCCTAAATGATACAGCAGCAGAAGGAAAAAAAAATAAACACCTGCTGTTCTTGTCTATGTTCTGCAGCTAGAGAAAATGAGTCATTAGTTCAGCGGCAGTTTCCAGCCCACTTACAAAATCTCTGAATGCTAGCCTAACATTTGCCACCCTATTGTGTTTTAAGAAAATGACCAGCCACAGAGAGCTCTCTAGTAAAAGAAGTAACACAGTTTTCATTAAAGGGAGCGACTTACCCTCATTTCTGCTGTAACTAAAGGTGGGAATGTTTACAGAGCATGTTATCACTTATTCTTCTCTCGTATCATCCTGAAAGTGTTTCAGCACAAACCTCTTGCATTGGGTTTGCATGGCAAGGTTGTGGCAGCAAGGGGGAGGGAGGGGTGCAGGGTGTGGCTCCTGTGAGAAGCTGCTGGAAGCCTCCCCTGTGTCCGACAGAGCCAATGCCAGCCAGCTCCAAGACAGACCTGCTGCTGGCCAAGGCTGAGCCCATCAGTGACAGTGGTAGCACCCCTGGGATAACATGTTTAAAAAGGGAAAAACATTGAAGAGATTAAAATTTACAGCAGAGATAGTGAGATGTGAGAGTGACAACTCTGCAGACACCCAGGTCGGTGGAGAAGGAGGGGGAGGAGGTGCTGCAGTCGCTGGAGCAGAGATTCCCCGGCAGCCTGTGGGACAGTCCATGGTGAGTCCAGCTGTGCCCTGCAACCATGGCAGGTCACAGGGGAGCAGAGACTCACCTGCAGCCCAGGGAGGACCCCACGCTGGAACAGGGGGATGCCCGAAGGAGGCTGTGACTCCGTGGGAAGCCCACACTGAAGCAGGCTCCTGGCAGGAGCTGTGGAGAAAGGAGCCCAGGCTGGAGCAGGTTTGCTGGCAGAACTTACGACCCCGGGGGGACCCAGGCTGGGGCAGTTTGTGAAGAGGTGTACCCCATGAAAAGGATTAATGTTGAAGAAGTTCATGAAGAACTGTCTCCTGTGGGAGGGAGCCCACACTATAGCAGGGGCTATAGTGTGAGGATACTCCCCTGAGAAGGAAGGAGTGGCAGAGACAGCGTGTGATGGACTGACCACAACCCCCATTCCCTGTCCCCCTGTGCTGCGCCTGGGGGAAGAGGTAGAGAAATCAGGAGTAAATTTGAGCCCAGGAAGAGGGAAGGGCAGGGGGAGAGTGTATTAAGATTTAGTTTTTCTTTCTCATTGTCTGACTCTGTTTTGATTGGTAATAAATGAAACTAATTTCCCAAGTTGTGTTGGGTTTGATGTGATGGTAATTGGTGAATGATCTCACTCTGCTCTTATGTTGACCCACAAGACCTTTGTATGTATTTTTTCTCCCCTGTCCAGTTGAGGAGGGGAATGATAGCATGGCTTTGGTGGGCACCTGGCCTCCAGCCACACCTCTGCATAGGGAATTTTATCCAAATGACAATAAACTTGCTTTTCTCAGTAATTTTACACGGTGCCTTGTGAAAGCATATCATGTGGTGTTGTCTCTCCAGTCCCCTTATAGCAAGAGCTTGGGAATCACACAGTTATAGTCACTGGTGCTGAAGAGGATTAGTAAGGAAGAGAGCCTTTGCTTTGTGAACACAAAAAGCCGTGGACATGGGTGTTCCTGCATACTTACCATCTTCTTGCTGCCCAAGCTCGAACAGTCCCACGTTCAGCCATGTAACCCTACTGCTCAATGATGTCAAACCTGCATAAAGACTATCAGGCAGATCAGGGTAATTAAATGCTTAGTACCAGTCTCTTCACGAGCAAAAGCACTCTGGGATGAATATCCTGAAGCCTTCTACACCCCCAGTGGCTAAAGTGTCATTGTTTGTCGGTGTGGTATTAGTGTCTTTGGTCTTGCTCACAGTTGACCACTCTCTGTATCAGATTTTTCTCTTTCAGCATCTTTTCTTGTTTTCTGTGAAGAAAGGCCAAGCATTACCTGGACGTTAACCCTGAAATAGCTCTGGAAACAGATACTGGGCACTACAGCCAATGCTGTATATGACCTCGTGCTAAAAAGCTGGACCAAAGCCCACTAAAGCCAGTGAAACCTTGCAGCAGTTTGCTTCAGGCCTTGAGTAGAAAGTGGCCCAGGGAGGTGGGCAAAACTGGGAAGCTTCATTTATTCATGGCACAAAATGGAGGAGGAGAAACAAACACAGTAATTTCCACTTAATCATTTCACAGTATGTCATTACATTGTGAAATCCAACGCAGCAATGTGTCAGCACCAAAGCAACAAACTGCCACTGTCTTTCCTGAATTTTAAGAAGGCACAGCACACCTGTTTGCCGAGGAGAAAAGCTGTAATTAGTGCGAAGTGACTGTTCCTGTAGCTGAGTGGAGGAGACAGACCCCAGCGCTTGCCTGCCGCAGTTGGTAAATGTCTGCATCTTTCACAAACTGCAGGTTTGTTCACACTTAACATGCTTTTCATATGACTCCTCTGAGACTTTGACTGTAGCAGAAAAAATACTTTGCAGTTTTAAGGCATGTCACCCCACAGTAGTTCAGAGTCCTCCACAGACACAAATTAATTCAGCTTCACGGAGCTCCTGCTTTAAGGCCTTATTCCACTGGTTAAATGGAAGGGAAAATGTCTTTTAGATTAAAAAAAAAAGAGAGAACAGGTTTAGGACCCTGGAGACTCATGGACACAGGACAGTATGATACTTCAAATAGTAAAAATTGCAGGAGCCATCTGTAGCACAAGACACAGATTGAGTTCCCTGCCTGCCCATGCCTGTATCTGCTGGGATTCATTCAGCTGCTCCTCACACAGATGGGGTTCTTTCATACATTAAAATCAGGTGGGAAAATTACTATAAGGATCCTTTTTCAACTACTTACTTTGTTTCTCAGTTATCTCTGCTTGTTTTCTATTAGTGTCAGCGCTAGAGTCCCTTCAGCTCTCCTAATCATGAGAGTTTTATGCTTTTCCTTTTTTTTGTCCAAATGTTTTAATCCATCTTAGAAATTTCAGTGGAGTCCTTATTCCCACTGAATGAAATCTCTCAGGTAAACAGGCACCACATTTTTTTAGAAGAATGATCTGGCAAAAATTCGTTAAGGATTTCTGGATGTGTCCTACAGCTGCACAGGTTTCAGCTAAGCTGTGATATATGTTGATCATCATCTGAGATGTGACTTACTAACTGGATATGCACAAATTCTATAGCAGTAAGTCAGAAGTTTTGTTTTAAACCACCACTGCAAGAGACTGAGGCAAAACCATGGCATAGAATCGTACAGAAGGCCAGGCTGGAAGGGACCTTGAAACACCATCTGGTCCTACCTTTCCTGGGAAAGGGAACCCAAATGAGATTATTTAGCATCCTGTATAGTCAAACCTTGAAAACCTCCAGTGATGCGGACTCTACTACATTCCTGGGGAGGTTGTTCCAGTGATTGATTGCTCTCACTGTAAAACATTTATTTCTTATGTCAAGATGAAACCTCTCTCAATGCAGTTTCTACCTGTTGCCCCTTTTCCCCTCTATGCCTTTGGTAAATCTGTGGTGGCTAATCATCCTGTACTGCAATAGACTAGAAGTGTGTAGGCAACCATGGTGGAATTCATCTCACATGGTATGAAATCAGAACAAAATTGTTCATATCACTGAAGCTTTTCCTCCATGTGATTCCGTGTGGACAGTTATTTCCATCCTTCTTTAGGTGGATGGCCATAAAAGGTATATTTTCACCTTTCCAGAGATAACTGAACCAGTAGATGAGTAAGTAGAACATGGTGTGAGAATGCTATCTTCCTATTAGATGGGAATTGTAAGAAAATGGTTTCTACAGTGATTTATTGGATGAAATTTTTAAGCACAAATTCTAAATGTCTTTTAGAAAAAAATAAAGTAACGTCCTTTGGTTTAGAGTGCTAAAGGTTATGAAATTCAGTGGACAGAATAATCTCTCATTATTCAGACAATGTAAGGCAAACACCTTTTGTTTTTAAATCTACTCATATCTGTCACTTTTTAATAAGGATGAATAAAAGGTGACACCTTTGATTACAGGCTGAATAAATGCAGACAGCTGGACAAATCCAGGCAAATAATGACTTGTGATTATCTCAATATGACCAGTCAAAAATCAGGAACAGATGCATTGTATATCTCTCAGGTACTTACAAGAAATAGAGAAATCCTAGTGCTTGCACCAAAACTTTTAATCTTACTTTGTCTACACCAAAATGATGATTTTTCTGAACTCCTAAACGAAGTCAGCACAACAGCTGAACTAAAACAACTTTCAGAATCCTGGTATAATTGCTCAGTTATGAGTGCAAAGAGTGTCTGAATAACTTATTAGTTTAATAACAAAATCCTGTTAATGGAACTAGAGTATTTTTCATTCTTTGATAATATAAAAAACCTTTTCTTTTTCCTTTCCCTAGAACATGCCTAGTCATTGGGACCTTCCTGATAAAAATATGCAGATGACTTCCAAGGAACACAAGGTGGAATGGTGGTCCTAAGAGAATATCAACAAATGTTTCTCAGGTGTTGTACTGGTATCTCAGCCTCTCTAGGACAGTGTGTAACACATACTGTTCAGATCAGCACTTCTTCCTTTAGAAGATACTATAGTTTAAAGACTAACCATCAGTAAAATGAGATAGAAGGGAAATTAGGTAATAAAAAGTTGGCATGTATGATTATTTTACTATGCCACAAGGAAAGAATAGATCAGTGAAAGCTGTAAGGGCAAGATATTAAGAAGTCAAGAAATACAGGGAACTCATAATGAAGGGAATTAATTCCTGGCTCAGTCATAAAGTGGAGGTATTGTGCTTTATAGATGTTTGCTAATGTTTTCTTGTGCTGTATTGTGGATGAAGTAAAATCAATATTGTTTTTCTGTTTGCACAACTGGAACAATAACCGTAAGATGAAATGTACACTCGAGGGTTTGAAGTGGGAATTCCCTAATCAATTAGACATATCCCCCTCACAGCCTTCCAGTATCTGAAGGGGCCTACAAAAAGGCTGGAAGGAGACTTTTTACAAGGGCCTGTAGTGACAGGACAAGGGGCAATGCTTTTAAACTGACAGAGGGTAGATTTAGATTAGATATCAGCAAGAAGTTCTTCATGGAGAGGGTGGTGAGGCTCTGGAACAGGTTGCCCAGAGAAGCTGTGGATGCCCCATCCCTGTCTGTCTTCAAGGCCAGGCTGGATGAGGTTTGGAGCAACCTGGTCTAGTGGAGGGTGTCCCTGCCCATGGCAGGGGGGTTGGAACTGGATGATCTTTAAGGTCCCTTCCAACCTAAACCATTCTGTGATTCTATTATATGTTTCCACTGAGTTGTCCTTATATTCTTTAATATACAGGACAACTGCCTATTTCATTTGGATTTTCCTGAAAATCGGCATAGGATAACTACTCCTCTCTTACTTAGGAGTCATGTAAGGGCACCTGCAACAAACTTAAGGTTATCAGCAGGACAATTACAAAATAAAGGAAAATTTGTCAGTACTGCCATAAATATATTTTAAAATATGGTTCTGCTTTGTAGTTTAGCTAATATCAACTTGTTTATTTTTCCTCACAAGACATATATCCTGCTGTATATACTTACAAAACCCCTCCCTAACTACTATAGGTTTTCTGACAGATTTAACTGGGGTTGAATTTTACTGATGGAGAACATTTACCACAGAAAGATAAAGCTACCTTATGCTGGCAGAAGTACTCCCTCCTGGACTCTTCCATCTGCTCAGGTTTCAGGGAGCAGATGCCAGGATGAATTTCAGACCTGAGAACTGCAGCTGAGTGAAAGAATGGCTTGTGGCAGTAGCAGCTTCCAAATTAAGAAAAGACCTCCTTAAAAAAGGAGAGAAAAATAACCCTTAAACCCAGATTTAGTGAAGTACACTGGAAACAGAATGATGGGCAGATAATTAATTTGTAAAAAAGCCTCTTGCAAAGGCAAAGGAAGAGGATGTTACCAGGCAGGGGGAATGACATCTCTCCTGATAATGGCTTGTAGTTACTTTGGAGAAAATAATATAATGAAAGGAAACATTTTACAAAAGAAAGAAATACTCAAAGCAGAACTGAATTTTGAAAATTAAGCTTTTCTTTTTAGTTAGAAAATCATTGCAAGGTTAAAACGCTGAAAGCCAACTCAGGGCTGGATATATTTTGATAACAGTCCTCACAGTCTTAAAATAGCAGGTTGTTTCTTCCCTTAATAAGCCAGCTCTGTGTATCACATACGAGACGTTCATGCAATGAAGCTTCGAGGCTGGAAATACTTTAAAGCTAACCACTTTTTTAAATAGCATCCTGTTCTTCCACCAGATTTTTAAGCAGATTCCTTTAAGGGTAATAAATCATCTATTTTTAGCTCATACTATGAGTCCCAGTGGATCTTGCCTCACAGCCTGTAGCAGTAGAGTTTGCCTGAAAACTCATGGAAGTCAATGGATTATTTCCTCACACTTCAAGTCAAGTTCTGTGGTGGGTTTTTTGGGGTTTTTTTTTGTGTTTTTATTAAGCCTTGAAATAATAATGGAGTTATGCAGTAATATTATAATGACAGTTTCACTAGATTTAAATTTATAATCAGCAAATGTAATTAGGTACTTATCTAAGATAGTTGTTATTTACTTAACATAGCATAATTACTCGATTACATTAAAATAAGAAGAGCTTTTTGAATAACTTGATTCAAATATTTTTTTATTATTTTTACTTTCATTAATGAGTTTGTGGGTGATTTTTTCTTAATAATTTTTACCAGTCAGCATTGATAGTGTATTAAATGCATTAGATGGGAAGTATGGGAAAAATAGTTTATAACATAGAAAATATAAATCATTTCAGGGAAAGCACTTAAGACTGAAGCATTAAAAAGTCATGCATCCGTGACTCTCTGGTTATAAAAAATATTTGACTATCATCATGGAATAGATTAATTCTACATTGTTAAGAGAACTTCCACATGTGGCATCATGGACCATTGACTATCTAATGTGAATGTCATAGTGTTTTATTACTTGAACGTTGTGGACTTAATCCATAGCTTACTGAAACACATTGAAAGACTTTTATTGACTTCAGTGAGCTTTGAATTGAACTCAGTAGTTTTACTTTTGTTTTCCTTCCTCTTAATGAGGCTCCAGGTCAGTAGGAGGCAATGAATGTTTATCTATCAGGAAGCACAGCTTTCCCAATGGACAGAAGTGATATTGCTTTCACCGGATTGAAGATGGAAAAACACAGTAAGGAAGAGGACAGAGCAGTTGTAGGGTAGTAGGATAGTATATATGTATAATGAGAGTTGTAGCAGTATAGGCTCCAAGAGACTGCAATCAAATCTCTGCTCTGCCTCAATCTTACAGTGTAACCTTAAGCAAACTCTTGTCACATATACAGGTCACTTATTACCCCTTTTAAACTTCCTATGGCATGAAACCTAGGCAGGAAAACTTATCAAGCCTGCTTAGGTGCCGGGTTGACAAAAATGTCCAAGGTTACACACACACACACCCACACACACACCCCCATCTGAAGTTGGTAGCTAAATTATCTCTTTTCAAGAACAAAAAATAGAGAATTCTTTAAATCCTAATCTCTAGATAAAATAGTATCTCATTATCTTTTGAATGGCTACAGGGAAAATAATTATACAGTAACTCTATGAGGGTAGTGTTTGGGAGCCTTTCATTATGCTTGGTGGAGATACTGTGAGTACAGTCGGTGAAGGATGTAAGTTCTTTGACCAACTGTATACACCTGCTTTAAGAGAAAATATCCACCCTGTAATGACATTTAATGGGAGTTTAAAGTGATTTTGTCAGGTGTAGATGCCTGAACTGGAAACATACCTGTTTAATTGGAAGAAAATTTCTAAGATATTCTAACGTTACGTTGCAACAGGTACTTGAAAAGAGTTCTTTGCTGTGCTTATCTGGGTCTCTGTTTCACAACCAGAAAATAGGAGTCTCAATGCCTCAGACACTCAAGAGTGCCAGCTTTTGATACCCATAACTGTCACAGACTGCATTTTATCCATTTAAGAGCAGGTGGCCGTTATGCTGTACCTGTTTTACTTGCCTTCACAATGCTCAGCAGAAAAACATAGAAAACAAGGATTGAACGTACAGAATCATAAAATCTTCTAGGTTGGAAAAGACCTTTAAGATCATCAAGTCCCACTGTTAACCTAAAACTGCTAATAGTGCCACTAAACCATGTCCCTGAGCACTGTGTCCACACTATCTTAAATATCTCCAGGGATGGTGACTCCACCAGCTCCAGCGTTCCAGTTGCTGACTCATATTGAGCCAGCTGTCAACCAACACTCCCAGGTCCTTTTCAGCCAGGCAGCTTTCCAGCCACTCATCCTCAAGCCTGTAGCGTTGCAGAGGGTTGATGTGACCCAAGTGCAGGGCCCAGCACTTGGCCTTGTTGAACCTCATACAGTTGGCCTTGGTCCATAGATCCAGCCTGTCCAGATCCCTCTGAAGACCTTTCTTACCCTCAGACAGATCAACATTCCGACCCAATTTGGTGTCCTCTGCAAGTTTACTGAGGGTGCACTCAATCCCCTCATTCAGATAATTAATATATTAAACAGAACTGGCCCCAGTACTGAGCCCGGGCGACACCACTTGTGACCAGACATCAACTAGATTTAACTCCGTTCACCACCACTCTTTTGGCCCAGCCATCCAGACAGTGTTTTATCCAGCAAAGAGTATACCCAACCAAGCCATGAGCAACCAGTTTCTCCAGGAGAATGCCAAGGGAAACGGTGTCAAAGGTCAGTGTTATCTAGGACAGAGGAGTGTTTTCAGAAGTGCTTTTATTTACTGTTCAGTACAACAGAATGAATCGATAAACTTCTTGAGTTCAAAGGGAGCACAAAATCAGACCTTTTGTGAATGGGTGAACCTCAGGAGTGGGACATTGCAGGATTTTTTTACTGAGTGCTCAGGAGAGTTGTGCTTATGACATTCCACATGCCAGGAGGCACTGTATTAGCTCATGGATGCTGGTGTCTGAGGCACAAGGCTGAGGCTAGAAGATGGTAGGTCTGCTGCTGGACCATCATGTTGGACATGAAGCTTGAAGTCATGAAGCTTGACACCCTAGTCCATAGGGTATTTAGACAACAACTCCTCAGTCAAGGATCTTGTCCCTTGGTTTCAGGGGAGCATGAACATTAACAGATAAAATCCAGTGCTGCAAGACGATAATTGACAAAAGTTGATTTTTTAAACTGACTTCTGTACCCCCTTTATGTTTTCTAGGTAGTTCAATATGTAAAATAAGTACCGGCAAAATGAGGTACAGTATACTTTAGAGGAAATAACACAGCAAACAGATCAGTGTTGTAAGACCTTTAAAAGGAAGCCACAATTATTAGAACTGCCAGATACATTTATTACTGGATATAAAGTAATAGAGGAGAATGTTTTGTTATATGGCATGCATTTAGGTCATCCTCTGTCCTTCTTTTGCCCCTTCGAGTAGTCAGCAGCCACAGAGTTGTCCATTATAGTCTTACTTTTAAAATATCATCCCTCATTTCCTCTGGACCTGCAAGAAGATTTCTCCAGCAGCCTAGCTGAACTACAGCGGGGCAGCAGCATCCTTTAACCCTGACAACATAATCACACTAAGCCCTGTCAAGGTTTATTTATTGCTGATTATTATTCTGTCTTCCCCTCTTCTTTCACCTCACATGCCGTTCACTCCTGGTTGCCATGGAGATGCTACACAGTATTAGTCTAACTTTAGATTAGCCTTGTAACCTTGCATACTTTAAAATTCTTTAGGTTTCTTAGCAACTCAGCTGAATATCTAGATCTTTCAGCTATTCTCCTAGACACTGGAAGAATGAGATTACTATCCCTGAGCACAGGCAATGTCTGTTAGCTTGTGACAAGGGAGAGGATGATGCCTTGCCTACATGTGAGTAATCCATACCCTTTCTCATACATCTGCTGATGTTCGCTGAAGTCACCTGACTATGGAGAGAGTTCTTGCATAAATGTCTTTCCAGGCTGAAGTCCTCTCAGGGTTTGCATTGCAACATACTATCTTTTGCAGCAGGATCAAAAGTAGAAGCTGGGGAAAAGATAAATAAATTAAATTTTAAGAAAGTTGCAAAGAAAATCTTGAAAAAAATGGAGGTTTGACAAAAAAATGACATGTGTATCCATTCCTGTATCAAAGTAGTGTAGTAGGACTGAACCTCAAAGAAGCTTTCAGCTATTAATTATCTAATCAAGAAACCTGAAAAAGTTGTTAGATCGTTTAGGACACTGTAAACTGTCCCTGGTACAACTCCATAGTAGTCTGCAACTGCAGAATCAACTGTAGTGATTCAGCGTCACAGCAGAAGTTCCCCGTGCAAAGGGAAGAAAGCAAGGCAAATCCCTAGTCATCAGCATTCATTCATTCATTCATCTCCAGCTGATGCAAACCCCAGCACTCCTGAGTGTTACAAATTTGTAATGAACAAAACTATGTCAGGAAAATCTGACTAAGTCCACCACAGAAAATATACCTATACCAGCGATCCTGGAGACCAACATTCTCCATCTATTTTCTAACTACCCATTTACAGGAGACGGGAATGAGGCTATGTTCATTTACTTAATTCTCTGTAGGGCCTTTTTACCTATTTTAACTTTTTATGTTGTGCAGACCTTCCTAAGGCTGACTCAATATAGCTTAAGCAGCTCTGGGAAATATCAGAGCTTCTAAAACAATTCAGACAAAGTATTCCTAAAGGGAACCAAGTAGAAATAAGCTTTGTTCATCCACATCTAGTGCATGCCCTATCTGTCATGTCTCATTTAGCTTTGTATTAGTCCAATAATTTTCTTCTCCTCTCTAACCTGTGCTCTGTGTTGTAATGTGAAAAAAGGCAACAAAATGCTGAGAGGGCAACTGCCTTGTTTGTCGCTCCAGACCTCTGTCTGATAGAAGATACCACGCTGGAGGATGCCTCAGGGAACAGAAGTGGGCAGCAGTTCTGCTGCTCTCCGCCTCCCTTTCTGAGAATACTTGGGACAATTTCTTTGGTACCACCTCTATAGTGAACCTTCTGTGAGCTTATCTGGGTTTCGCATTCATCACAAGGGTGGAATTAGGCCAGTTTTAGCTTCTTCTCATAGAGTCTTATATAGCAATTGATGGGAAGAAACTCTAATGAGAGATTGAAAAACACGGTCCTAAATGTCATACCACACTTCTCACTCTTTTGGGGTAAATAATTTCATATAACTCCAACCTCTGACCCTCCTCTTTGGACTACAGCAAGACCCTTATGTCTACCTACCCCTTCTTCCCCACTAAAAAGTCAACGCTGAGCATTCTGGCAATCAACTAATTGTAAATGTCATCAGAAATGGTGAAATTGCGAAACACATTTCCTCTGACTAGAAGAAAGTTCAGAAAAAACAAGTTATTATCAGGGCAGCTGTACAGAACTCAGATGAGTTGCACCACTTACAGGATTGCTCTGTATTTTTTGGAGACAGAGGTGTCCATTTATCAGAATCAGTGTTTTTGAAAGAAAACCGCTAAACGGTTTTAGTATCTCAGTTATTAGACTGAGTGGCCTGGGGAAGCACATGCGCATCAATGGGATTCCAAGAAATGGGCCAAACTTATTAACAATTTAGGATGACATTAGATTTCAGTTCATTGTACCTAATGTGAAGAGAGTTAACTCATTTCTAAAATTATCACTACTCTTTATACCCTCAATTGAAATAATCCTGATGAAATCAGTGGGAGTTTTAGTTGAAAGTCTAGATTAATGAAAAGAGGAGAATGGGATATAAAAAATGTAGAAGAGGAGAAAATTTGCTGATTAAATATCCAGACTTCCCATACCTTATTCTCACTGAGATCCAAATTTCTCTAATATCAGTAAAGAACACATTTTTGATTGTCAGTCATATTGCATATGGCATGTAAAAAAACTTAGCTTTGTTCACTTAATACCAGTCAAGCAAAATTCTTATTCTTAAAAGACATGTTCCAGGAAAGTGTGCAAGTGAAGTAATAAAAAATTTACCTAAAATACTATTTAATATCATTTCCATAGTTGAGCTTGCTAATGCGGTCTCCTCTTGTAAACAAGATTCAATTTACCGTTTTAGTTGAGTAATTGCACCATATTCATATTTACTGAAAGTTGCTGAAATTCCCCTGAGCTAGATGAGATTGTAATTGCTAATACCAAATCTGAATATTGAGCAATATATCCATACAGAAAATACGTAGAAGACCAAAATTATTCTTCCTCTCATTTCACTGATTTCCATGGAGTGAAGCCCAGGGTAAATATACCTTTGAGTTATATTCCTGAAATACAGGCAAAAAAAGACAAAGCAAAGGATCGATTAACCATTTATATGTTATATGTTTATCTAATTGAGAATCCATCTCAGATGTGTGAGAGAACTATACCTCAGAATAGCAAAATTTTGTATGTTTGTCTTATAATTCAAAGCTCAGACAAATGATTGTCAATAGGTTGACCCAAGTGCAATACTGTTCAGTCAAGCTTGAAACAAATTTGAATGCTGCTGTCTTTGATCTTATCTAAATCCTTTTTCAGCTGAGACTGCTGTTAGTATAACCTCAGCTGGTTTAAGTTAAATTCTGGTCTGTGCTAGTCTCTGCCTCTGAGAGATTTAGAGCATCCATGTATTCAGGCAGGTTTTGTTGGTCCTGAAAACTTTAGACAAAGAAGAGAAAGAAAAACCAAGCCAAGACAGACTTGTTTAATGTCTGGGCTGTTTAATATTCAGTACTAAGCCTCCATCAGCTCTAATGCTACAGGGAGGATCATTAGAACTGGTGAAAATAAAGAGCAAGCCCATGCAAATCACTACAAATAGGTGCACTGCATCACAAGAAGTGAATTGGGTCCTACATGTTTGGAAGCTCTGTGGAGCCAAGTTTTGCAATGCAAATTAGCATCCTCTGGGCCATTGTCCATTTTAGAATTTTATTTCCAAATGGATTAGACCAAAGTAGACAGACAGCAGTTCAGAAAACAGCTTTCCATGGTAATACTTCCTCTCTGGTTTAAGTGAAATAAATGAAAGTGCTGTCCTCTGAATTGTATTCCTACTGTCAGGAACACAACCAGCTATTTATCATCCCAGGAGACCACCTCTTTTGTACTGACTGCCATTCTATTTATATAAAGAGTCTGCTTGGTAAATGAAACAAAAGGGTCAGCACTTCTCCTAGGCATAAATTCCATCTGCTGTCAGGTCCGTTATATCAACTAATAGTTAAAGACAGATGGGGAATCATTTTCTTCAGAAAACCATGTCTGTTTCACTACAGAAGAAAAGAATAGTTTGTTAATGTCCAGGAGAATTAGCAGATTGTTTCAGATCTTTCTTGAAGGCTGCTAATTCCTAGAGGGGATTTGTCTTGTAATATTTTTAGTTTGCAGTGTATTTCATGTTTTGATTCTGCAAGTCATGATTCTTCAGGAGTCCTTGGCTTGTTACATCAGGTAATACTGGAGGGGTGAAGCAGCTTGGATTTCTTTACAAACTGAAAATACACCCAAGAATTTGGGTAAATGCTATAGCCCCTTGCTATGGAGCCACTGGGGATCCACAGACCCTTAAGTACTCTGCTGTCAACTCCTAAGTTGCAGGTCAGGTAAGCTGTCTTCATGCCACAGTCACAACTACCATAGTGTAGATGTGCTCGGGTGCTGCTGCCTGACTCCCAGAGCTGCTAGTGGTGAACTGAAGCTCAGGTGATTCTGGCTGATGTGCTGGGATGCAATGGGATGCAGCACCACACATATAGATGGACACTGGTTTCATCCATTTTCTCTGGCTGTAAATCTAACCTCTTCCTGAGAGTTCCTGGCATTTTCTGGTGTGAACGCCCTTACTTAAGCTAGTTTACCTTGAGTGGAATCACAGGAGGCAATGTCTTCTCTGTGCGACGGAAAATGATGCAGGGATGTCAGGACTACCTTGAGGTTATATAAACTAATCAGCCTGTCTCTGTGTCTGAAATAATTAGTTCTGATGAAGGGCAAGATCTGCTTCTTTGTGTGTATCACCACACTGCACTGACCTGCTCTTAGACTTGAGACAGTGTTTCCTGTACTGCTTTTATTTACCTTACTTTTGTAAGATAATACCTTTTATTAGCAGCTGCCATGATGACAAACCCAATACCTGACTGTAACTTGAGCTGTAACAAGTGACTGTCAAGCTGCATTGCCTCTCTGCCGTTGCAGTAATTTAGAGCAAGGATTCACATTGGACTGGTGCTGTGAGGCACCAGCTTTAAGCAGCCTTGAGTGAGGGGTGAGAGAATTTAGTGTTTCATCAGGCAGTCTTAGTCAGAGGCATGCATGCACACAGGCACACACCAATGTGCCACACTCATATGAACACAGAGGAGACTCTTCTCTGACAGAGTGGCTGTACTCTAGTCCTGTCACCTGCGTTAATTAGTCTCAATCAAACTTACAGTACATTTCTTATTAGGATGCCAGTATATTTGTCTCATGTTGTTTTGGATGTCACATCCACTGCAATCTTCACTGCACTCCATAAATGCTTTGTTTGTTCTTGCCAAAGGTCAGGATACCTTAATTGGATGCAATTTTCAACCATTCATTCCAACTTCCTTGAAATCCTTCCGTTCAGCTAAGTGTCAAATTCCATGTATGTGTTTACCAAATACTAATGCAGAAAAAGTAATGTCAAGCTTCTCAGCTTTTGTCAACATTTTCATGTTTTACCCATTTTAGCCCATTAAATTGTTGTTATTAATTTTTGTATCACAGTGCTTGACTTCTGTTTTGTTCTTAATACTGTTCTTAATACTCTGGTATTTACCCTTTGTTTTAGTGCTGCTGATTTAAAATATGCCACTTCACTTTTAATTGCTGGTTTCTGCACATAGTCATGAAGATTCTAAGGGAAAACACCTGATCTGTAATGCCAGCCTGTGTTCTGAGATTGATGTTTTGGTTTTGGATAGAATTTTTTGCCATCTGATAAGTCCTACAGAACTTGTGTTGTTATACAAGGTAGATGATTGTTCCTGAACCATGGCTGACCATTGGAGTCTGATCCAGTGTGTCCTTGAAACGTATTTCAAAGATTTATGGTACATATAGATAAGTTATTTCGGCAAGGCATGTTGTGGCTGACACTGGCCAGACAGTATCTTTTTCTTGTGATGGATACCTCTGAAATAGACCAAAAAAATTCATAATGAGCCTATGAATATAAACGTGTGACCTGGCCCTTGCACTTTGTGTGCTTTTTTGGTAGTAACAGTAGCTAACACAGCGATAGCAGCTGCAGTTCTTGGTGCTCTTTTTTCGCCTTAGTTGCTGGTACAGATATATATCATGCATATTTTATGAAAAGAGTAAAATTAAATCTCTAATGCCAACAGTCTACCCAAAGTCACTGGAGCAGCCATTTAAAAAAGTTAGTAAAAACACTTTTTACAGCTCCCTTTACGTGTTTCCACTTCAAAATCACAGATGCATTAAAAAGAAACACGGAGATTTTGGAAGTGTTCATACAACACTTCATCACTTAATGGAATGATTCGATATGGATGGAATAGGTGAAACAATAGTGGGAAAGACTCTAAGTATCACTGTAAATTAAAAGAGGAAAAAACCCCTTGTCTAGGAGATAAAAGAGACGTTGTCACTAGTAATTTATTTTTTCTTTTATTTTTCTTTTATATTTCTATATTGTAGAGTAGAGCTATAATATCTCATTGCTACAGTCAGGACAATAACGGAGGACCATTGTGGGAATTGTTACTAGTTTCCAAATAAGATATGAAAAAGCTAAATATATTTAAGGCCTCAAGACTAACAACTACCTCCTTGGTAATGGAATATATGGAATTGTCATAAAACTTTCTAAACATTAATGATTTAACTTCTATCTCATCTTCTTCATCTAAGTCTGAGAAGGATTACTATTGCCCCTTGTAAATTGGGAAATGAAAAAATAGAAATTAAAACCATTTGAAGTTTTACAGGGTTTCTGTAATACAGCTGGAAACAACACAGCTGTGTACACTGAAACATCTCTTTGTACGTGATCATATGGAGAGGTTCAGCTGAGTTGCCTAAATATTAGCTGCTTGTGTTCTTTGAGATTCTCTAGGCTGACCCAGCTCCAAGAAAGCATGAGTCACATAGGTCTTGGGAAGATCTAAGTAAGCTCTGTGTGGATGTCTTGGCTATCTGAGAGTGTCTTACATGTCACTTGGTCTTTATTGTTTGGCAATAAAATTGAGCTGTATCTGCCAGTCTGTGATCTAGGGTCTACGCTCCAGAGTAGATCCAGTCCTTACAGCTGGTGGAGCTTAGAGAGCTGTTCAGGTCACCTTCAGGTAGGCACTTGGTGCAGAGTCCACCTACCGTGGCATATGTCTGCTGACATCTGGGATGCCTGAGGGTGCCAGGCACATCCGTAGGGAGAAGGCAGATACGACACTGGATCTGCAGGAGATCTGTGCTTTTCTGGAGCAACGATTGGAGGCCAGCCAGGCCAGCCTGCAGCATCTCCAAGGGCACTAGAAGTTTATGCGCTGACACCTTAACTGAACTCTTCATCTCCACTGACCAAAGTCATGTAGAAGACAGATAAATACCTGCGAGCAGATTCCTAAAGTCAGTTATGTTATTCTCAAACCGAATCCCATCCATACTTTGTGTCAGCTGCAGACAGAACAGAAAATCATGACTCTGGCTCAGTTGTAGTGTGGAATTGACAAAAGCCCAATATTAATGTTGTTGAAAAAAAAAAAAATTAAAGGTGGAAAGAATTTCATCAACACGGGCATAAGTTTTGGATGCCAGTGCTCCTTGGTGCTGTGTTTGGTTTGTAGAGTGGAGTTATCTTCCTAGGATAACATGAGTAATGACTTGTTCTGAAGGGGACCCACAGAGCCTCAGTCTTTCCCAGATTCTGTTTGTATGAGCTAACACCTTGGGTTTAGTATTTCTGCACTCAATTATATGGCACAGTTCCAAATCTTATAGCCTGCAGCAGAAAAACAGCTCAAATCGGAGATTGCACTTCAGTGCACTTGTGTACTTTCTATTCTTGAACAGCTCTTGATGCATCAAGAAGTGTGTACTCTGTAACTAAAATCTTATTTGACAGAATGAAGAATGAATCTTTTAGGCTTTACTTTGCCTTTTATTGGGAATAGACAGTCAATCTCCTACTTTCCCTTGTCTACTTTTTTGTTCCCACAGAAAATCAAACTGTTTTAAAAAAACAATCTGCTGAAATCAGGACAATTTTTTCCCTGATAAAGTTAATTAAATTGCACCACAGTTCAGTTCTGCTCATTGCACTGGGTTCTGCTCAGAATTTCTGTGTAACTTTGTGCAAGTTCTTGCACCCAGCAGATTGCTTGGACATTGGATGTTGGGATACTTAATCTGTCCTCCATCCTCTTCATGGTATCTCTCAGTCTTTGTTAATGGAAAGCACCCCAGGTGACCCTGACTGAGGAAACAAGGCAGACACGCAGGGTATGGGCAGAAGAGAGCTTCAGTTCCCTTCTCCACTGCACAGGTCAGATGCTACTCTGCTCAGCAAGGACTCCTCAAAGAGCCATGACCACATCATTTGCTCTACCTTATATTCTATGTTCCCCCCTTTTCCTCCCAAATGAATAACACACTCCTGCATAACTGTTTTCCTCTGGGCCCCGTTTTTGCTGATTTAATGCTCTTATCTGATAATCTTGGCTCTTGCAAGGGACTGCTGGTAAGTCAGTACCCTCATTTCACTAGCTTTGATTTTATTCATCCACTTGAGTTCCTGATACTGATTTCATACTTATTATCTCCTAATTTCTCATTATTATTGTATTAGTTTAACTACAGGTTAATGCAGGTGGTGTTGAATAACTGCTTTTCCCCTTCCATTGCTTGCAGTGGTGAACAATTTCTCACACTTTTACCACACTGGATTAACCTCAGGCCATGTCTGGCTTTAACTTTATTTTTATATGTGCTTCAGTTTCTTTCTTTGGAAATAATTAGGTGGAAAATAAGTAAGGCAGAGGGAAATGATGCTATGTTTAACTGAGAAATCTACTGTCATGTCAATAGAATTGATAATAATACAAATTCACAAATTAGATTTAAGTGCCAGAATGAATCAGAAGTTTCTGCTTCTGGTTTCTGCTTCTGGCTTCCTTAAGAGGGCTTTTTTGTCTTTTGTGAACCTTTGCAACTTGTTGAACTTTTCAGCTGCTGTGACAACACATATGTTTCCTTTTCCTTCTGCTGTCAGATGAGCAACTTGCATTGAGATTGTTGATAATGAGGTTTCTTGCTTTGGCTTCAGGTGAATTTGCTGGCATTGGGACCTCATCAAAGGTGGGCTGGGCTAGGAAGCTGTAAATCCAACCTCGTTCCTGGCTGATTTCTATATGCCCTGTAGCCTCCTGTTGAATGTTAATAATTTAGCATGCTTACTGGTCCTGTTTGCATTGGTCTCTGTGACCAAGACCTTTTGAATTATTTTCATGACTGTAAAATGGCATTGCAAAGACTGATGGGGTTCTTGGAGTTGACCAGAACAAGCCCAACAAGAGGCAACAAAGACAGAAAACACTGTCCCTCTGAGCCCTGGTTGACATGCCCAGTTTGAAGCAGTGCACAGCTGGATACATGGTCTCTGTAGTAAATCGTGTCTGCAGAGGACACCCTATAGCAACATTTGCACTTAGTGCTGAATGTGCTTAGGAATATTTCTAGGCACTGAAGCCAACTGGCATGTGTTTTAACAAATTCTCTTAGCCTCCAGAACAGAATGGCTCCATACATACTGCATATTAAGAATCGTCTCCAGACTACTCTAACTCGCAGACAATGCTCTGGAGCTTTTGGGAAAATGTTAATAGGCACAGGCTAAAATTGCACAAGAGTCTGTTCAAACCTTTTCATAGTGTAGTCTGTCACATTTCCATGACCAACAACATTCCCCAGTTCTATCTAATTTACTAGAATAATCATTGCCTATAAAGCTTGTGCAGTAAAGCTGGCCTCCTGCAGTACAAAGCGTTTTCTGTATACATATATGCCTGTGACAAGGCATCCGTGGAGATGGATCCATGAAAGACAGAGCTTGAGAGGTGCAACATGGCCAGTGAGCATGCTTTGACTTGCATGCGGGTCTGAATTAATGTTTGATGTACAATGTAGGCATTGCTCTCATAGACTGGAAATAGGGAGCAAAAACTTAGCCCTCAGTACTGAGTAAAGTAGGCACCCTGTCATTAGTCCCAGTCCTGGAACACATTCTTGGCACTATATAGAATTGGGAGATTTCTGTCAGAATCATGGAACACTTAAAAGGTATCAGATTGTCATGGTACTGCATGTATTTTTAAAAACTTAGGTTCAAACTAGGAGGGAGAAGTCTAGTAGGTCAGTGGTGAAGAAATAATCTAGCAGAGTTGCCCATGCTATTAAATAAATGAAGTACCTGCGTATTATTTTGTCAGTGATACTTAGTCTGTTCAAAATATTGTAACTTTTGTGATTTGTGAATCCCAAACAGCTTGATTCTGAGATATGAAAATAATATATTCATCCAGGTCTGAGGGAGTTAAGGTGGCATCAGAAGTGGTAAAGACATGTAACTCAGCTTTACTACTGTAAAGGGAAAGATATTTGTAGCTGAAAAAAACCACCCTCCTGCAGGAGGGGTTAAATGGCCTCCATGGATCACAAAGCTTCGCATTCACTGGATTTAAATAGTATATGAGAAGAAGCAATAACAGGTGTTGCCAAGCTCAGTGACCTGTTAACAACAGATATTTAGCATGAAATTCTCTGTGACCAACAGAGAGAAGCTTGTGAAAATACAGTTTACCTTTCAATTTATTGTGTCCAGCTTCTTTTTCCATCCATACAGCTCCCAGGCTAAATCTTTGCTGACAACACTAAGTCCCAAAAAAGCATTCCTGCAGACTCTCCTTGCCCTGCTGCCACCCACATAGCAACCTGCTGTGTTCTGGTGAAAACACAGAAACTTTGATTACAGTCATTGCTCAGTTTATACTACAATGTTGTCAACACCAAGCAGGAACTTAAAGCAGGTCTACAACAGAGAAATCATCAGAGAATTGGTCTCTCAAAAATCTGAAATGTATTAAAGAGATGCTGGAATTTTATGATCAATCAAAAATTTTGGGGTTTGCAGGAATTTTTGGCTTCACAGAGAGTACCACATAAAATTAAACTTTCTGAAATGCTCCACGGGAAATCTGTTTTCGTTAACAAAACACCATGATAGATATATCAAAATATCTGTCATTCTTAAGGAGGAAAAATAGTTACAACAAACATGACTGCTAGAAGGAGGAAAGAAATTGCTTAACAGCACTGCCATAATTTCAGCCATGGGTCCATGAACGTGTCCTTATTAAACAAAAATAAACATGGGGTCAGAAAGATATCTAGACATAGTAAAGATTTGTAACAGATCCCATGTTTCTCCCTCACTTTTTTTTTTTTTTTTTTTTGTCATTGCCATTTGTTTGCCTTTTTGTTTCAGATTAGATGACTGACTTTAGGCACCTAATTCTGTTCTGAAATACCAGTACAACAGCTGGTAGTCCTCATGCAGAACCCATGAACCCCTCTCTCAAATTCTGAATCACCAGTGCATTCAATAGGAGCTGAATGTATGTAAAAATCTGCTAACAGCCTGTGAACATGGCTGTTTTTTAGGGCCCATGAAGGTATCTGGTGACTCCTGCACACTACTGAGATACAAAAGCATTCATAATTCTTATTTAAACTGGAAATGAAAGGTATTTTTGTGAATCTTAATTCCAGGGTGAGGGCATTACCAGGACATAGATCCACTATTCCTCTCTTCTCTATGGTTAGAAGACATACAGTGACATAGAGAACTCCAGCAAGTAAACCACAATGACTCTGCAATTAGCAGGTTTCTCTTTCCAGAATTTATATCCCCAGTTCATAGACCAGCTCCTTCATGGACAAGTAAAGTGGAAGTCCAAGAGGATGACTTTTTAACTATTTCTATTTCTCTTACCATCCAGCACTGACAGTCCCAGAAGTCAGGATAACAGATTATCCTGCCTCAGTGCATCCAGCAAATCAAAGGACAGTCATACTAGGAGACACTGGACCAAGATGGAGCAGCCCTGGATCCCATTGAGCTCTGTCCCACATTTTCCTTCTGAGCATGGGCAAATCATTTATCTCTGTGGTGCTTGTAAATACTCACAACCTTCTCTTCCTTGCCTTACCTCATGACTCTGTTGGTTCTCTGGGCTAGGACTCTCAGCAGCAGCTCATATTAGACTCAGCTCAGAGGGGCTCTGCCATCACCATCAAACTCTGGAGACAGGTGAAACAATCCCAGTTGAGGAGCCCGGGGACCTGGAAGAGAACATTTGCATTTCTCCTCCTCCTATTTCTTGCTCAACAAGGGTCAACCTTTCATATGTGCACATTTCTCAGAAGCATGTGAGAAGTTCTAGACACCACTGAGCACCCAGAAGAGTTGTGATTAGCAAGGGACACAAAATGCTGCTCCCATGACAGAAATCTTCAGCTCCCACCGGTCACTGACTGGAAGGGATGCAGTTTTCAGGGGCTGCCTGATCTCATTCTTCATGTCATGTTGGAAAGGCACATGGAGGGGCCCACTAATACTTGATCTCTCCTCTCCAAGAGGTCCCAATAGAGGCTACCAGTATATGCTGGCTAATCAAAACACAGTCTGCATCAGCCTTTCTTTCCAGCTGATTGTCCTATCTCTACAGCTATCAGTCCTTCTTTACATAGCAACTTATATGACAAAATGCAATGTCATAATAGCAGTGTGCACATCTTCGCTGAGTCGTGAAGTAGCGGCTCACAAGGTGGATGGGCAGTCAGTCTTCACAATGCCTAACAGACAGAGGAAGAGCTGCAAAGAAATGTTTTATGATTTCATCCTAGCTGGGAGACTAGCTCTTCAGCTGCTGCCCTTGTACTTCCTGGACTGTGCTGTGTTATAATTCGAACGGTATGCAAAGGAATAGAGGTGACACAAAGAAGACACAAAGCCTAATAAACATAGCCTTGGATTGCACAGAATGGCCAGACAGGGCTTCCTTTTGGCTTTGATTTATAACGAGCAGAGAAGCAGTGACCTGACCAAATATCCATCTCTTTGCTGTGCTGTGCTCTTTCTGCCACAGTGATCTTTTTGCTAGAAGACACACAGTTATTTTTACATTGCCATTTTTATTTAGTGAGAGTCTTGCAATCTCTGCTGTGATGGGTTAAGCAGACAGCTGTGCCTTCCAGCAAAGCTGGCAACTATGACTTGCAAATATTTTTATCTGTGCAGTTAAGCTGCACTCATAAGGCTTCGATGCAAATTTCTTGTGGGTTTTTTTCTATGGTGCCTATTGGGATTTGACAGAATCCAAGTCATCAGAGATATCCAGGGCAGAACTGAAGAGAACTCTGAGTTTTTAAGATACTCCTAGATATCTTAGGTTATTCATAGACTGGAGAGATGATTGTTCTATCTGTAGTACAGGAGTCCTAATAGATAAATGTTCTTCTTGTCCTTGCAGACAATAGAAAAAAAACCATCAGTATCCAAGCTGATTACTTTAGTTATGAATGTACAACTGTTTGTTCTAGACACTTTAGACACTAGACTCACAAACCTAAGGTTAATGCTTGATAATATTCTAAGCACACTTGTGTGCCATTGAGCAGTGCTTGCATACATGGGAAATGCAAATCCCACCATCCAATTAAGCCATGCACTGTGTTAGGTCTCACCTCACTGATGTCAACAGTAATTATGCTCATTGATGCCCAGGCTGAATTGGGTCTGTAAAATTGTAAGGTAATCCCAGATGCCCTTACACAAGCAAGACTCCCACAGACAATAGCATGGCATTTACTCTAAAAGATACCAGTGTTTGGCATTAGGGAAAAGAAAAAGAACTAATTGATCCCTTATTCTTGAAATACAGGGTGGTTTTTCACAGTGCCATGATTTCATCCCTTCCTCTTTTCACCAGGTTTTGTGCTGCAACTTCCCCTATTCCCTCATTATTTATCCACAGCTCCCTACTCACCCTCATTGATGGGGTGAATTCCCTGGTAGTCAGTTTTGGTTTAATTTCGCTTGGTTTCCTTACCTCACTTCCAGTCAACTTTAACGTTGTACTGAATGCAGCTATAGTTTTCCTGATTTTAAGGAAAAGCAGAAACCAGCATCTACAAAATATAGGTTATTAATTAATATAATTAATCAATCAAATTAATAATTATTATCAATTAAGGAATTAATGAATCTTTGGTACATTTTTAAGAAAAACTTTGACATGTCTAGATGATATGGGATTGTTCTAAAAATACAAAGTTTTGATAAGCTTGCAAAAAATGAGGTGTTGAAAGATACTGATACAAAATGATAATGCAGACATTTTGCTTTGACCATTCTAAATACAACCTGCGTTTAATCTCTGCACTGCAAAAAAATATACTAGAGAAAAAAAAAAAAGTAATTTGCTGAAGAAACAACTCAGAAACCTAGCATTATATGTGTGACCTGTGCCTGTAATGTGTCTGAATATTGAAAATCCTCTCAGCCTTTTTTCTTAAATTGTGAGGCAAGAATGAATTGCTTTTCTTACATGTGTATTGGGTAAATGAGTGCATTTTGCTACACTGAAGAAAATAGAGACAAAAGCTGAAGACTGCAAAAGCAATGCCTCCTAGGATCACAATGATGTGCCCACCAATGGCTGATTCTGGAAGAAAGATCGTGAGTTACACACAACTAAATATTCTTGCCATCACTTAGCTGCTTCACAGATTTATTTAGAACTCTGATAATTGAAATATGCATAAAAGTAAGGGAAGGCTTTACTTTTATTTCTTTACAAGCCTGAAAATTGGATCTCAGTGTAACTAATTGCCTAATACCCTAGCTCAAATACCTAAGTAGACACTTCAGTGTTTAAAAAAAGGGAACGATTAAATGCAATTTTACCTCTGAATTATAATTTATGTTACCTATTGAATAAAACCCAGTTCTTTTTGAGAATGTTTTAATCACTTAGGTTAGGCTTGCAATTTTGCAAATGTATACAAAATTGACAGAAATATAAGAAATGAGCATCATATTGATAAATATTAGCCTATAGTGGTAGTAACATAGTGTACCAAACATACATTTATTTTATCATTGGATTCCAGTAAAAATTACTGTTGAATTCAACCAGTCTGAAGATATGGAAATAATAATTATGAAAAGCTGTTAGATTATATAAATGTGTTGTTCTTTTCATATTACAACGTTCTCTCTTTCTGCTCCCAAATTCTTTCTCATAAAACAATTTGAACTCACCTGGTGTGTAAAAACTTGCTTACTTCAGGACCGTGTCTGAACTTTAGGCTTTGAGGATATTCAGGTCCAACGTTGGTTTGGATGTTGCTGCTAGCTGTCAAGAATAAAGAAGATCTGGTAATAGGAGCAATGCAAAACGTATTTGGCTCATTAGGTGAAAATATGAGTAATAGATCTGTTATCAATTAGCTGGTTTAATGAACTACTCCTTATGTCAAGGAACTGAAGAGTTTTATATATTTTCATCTGTACATCTCTA
Source organism: Rhynochetos jubatus (assembly GCA_027574665.1). NCBI lineage: Eukaryota > Metazoa > Chordata > Aves > Eurypygiformes > Rhynochetidae > Rhynochetos > Rhynochetos jubatus. The sequence goes on along the minus strand of CM050648.1, from coordinate 9,908,921 downwards.
TGTCTAGATACATGTCTAGGGTCAGGACATGTAGCTAGACTTTTCTCTTCCCATTGGTCAACCTCTCAGAAATGATACATTTTTGAATTAACAATAGAGCAATAATTCTTCAGAATGCCAAAGGGCATGGAGATGTTTAAATGCTATGGAGGAAGTTAATTTTTAGTGGGAGCCTGAGGCCTTGAAAAAAAATGGCAGTCACTTTTGATAACACAGGAGTCATAAAAATCTAAAATACTGTTTAAATTCTAGGACACTTACGTTTAGCAAATGTGGAAATGAGATACTGAGAGACTGAGATCATGAAGTCTACTGAAATTAAAGAAATTCAGTGAAGGGTTAACTGTTTTGGGGAGAATTAGCTTCAGAGCGTGAAAACAATCTTTCTAATAATAAAATTAAAATTGGACAAATTACTTATAGCCTCAATTCATCAAGGAAAACCCAACTATTTTTAAGAGGCATTGTCTCAAATACCTCCTTTAGGTGGCAGAATTCTTTAACAAAATATATCAGAGCTGAAGCAACACACTGCATGGATCTGGGGCAGCAGGGAGGAAGAGACTTCATTGGTATAGTGTGCACAAGCAATGATTTAGGGACTAAGAAATGAGTAAATAAAGCACTGCTTTCTGTTATTGTATCACATCTTTTAAACTTCATTTGTGGATTTGATATCTACTCAATACCTTTTATTTGTTTTTATTAATAAACTGAATCTGAGAGGAAAACTTATTTCTTTCTACAGCTACCTAACGGGTTGTTACACTGAAGATGGAGCCATACTCTTGGAGGTGCACAGTGATGGACACAAGAGGCAAAGCACAGAAATTGCATTTTTCATTAGATATGAGGAAAAAAAAGTCCTGAAGAGAGTGCTTGGACTCTGTTTACAGTGCTGGCCAGAGTGCTGGGGAGCTTCCATCTCTGGATGCTCCAGGCCCATATAGACTGCCTGAAAATACCATTTTCTTTTTAATTTTTATGGACTTCCCAAAAGGAGTCAGTGAATTTTCAGGGAAATGAAGATTGCCATTGAAAACAACTGCAATAGACTGAAAAAGTCTGGTCTTTCTGTTCTGTACTGTAGTTCGTTCAACTGTAGCTGCTTTTCTCTGGATAACATGGCTATAAAGGCAGATCTCTTCTGAAATAGTATATTTAATTTACTGTGAAATATTTAGGAAACCAGTCCCTAAAGAGGATGCAGAAATTATCTTTTCTGCCATCAATAACACATGAATTCTACAGAGGCATACACAGAGCGAAGTTACTTACAGCTTTATCTTTATTACTCTATAAAGAATGTGTTAAAGAATTTCTGTCCTCAACAGACTCCATTGCCGGCACATTGCTTCGTGGAGTCTGATTCAAAAATGCCTCCCTTGCTCTGCTCACCCTCTGCTGCTGGTGGGAGCTGTGGATACACAAGCCTTCAGCCACTGTGACCATCCACGAGATCTCCAGCTTTTGTTCAGATGAATTTCCCCCACAGCTGCTTTGCTAGATACTAAAGAGCGTATGTATCAGAGAAGAAATGGTTATGGTAAAATGTCTGACTTTTACCATGTTTTGGCTAAGTTTAAAATCTGTTTAAAATCTTCCTGGCTGAAAGTTTTGCTTTAAATTTAATGATGAATATTTTCAGAAGGAGGGAAAGTTCTTTCCAGCTGTGTGTGTCATAGGATCCTAAGGGCATTCATGTGCTGGATGTATAAAAATGCTCACGGGAACTTGTTCATCCTGTTTGTACCGATTTCTGCAACTTATGCAAAATATGGCAATATTTGAAAACCAAGTCTGAACTGACAAATTTTGCCACTTATTCTTCTCAAGTAGGATCAAGATCTTACCTGTGGAAATCCCTCCTCTTCAGTTGACCATATCCATCAGTCTGACACTTCTCTAAGCACACTTAGCATATTACTGCTGCCTCCCTTCCTTCCTGCTCTTCAGCCTCTTCGTAAGAAGAAGGGTAGGAAGGTCCATGGGCACTGAGAAAAAACTGCATTACTTAGGGCAGCTCTGGCAATCAGTGTGATCACTGTTACTGGAAGAGACTCATAAAGCCTTTCTGGTTTGTGTCTGAAAGATGGTACTAGCAAAGAAACCACAGATTTCTTTAAACATGGTTTCCTGTCATGCTTGAAGGTAAATTTCTTTTCGTAGACAACCGGATTAAAAGGAAGTGTCCTCTATTCTGTTCTCAAGAAACCATCTTTTTTGCCAGTACAGTTCTTAATAAGTCAAGATCTGATCCAGCATATTAAAGATTAAGATGGATGATGGAACATCTTGATAAAAAACCTTTCTATGCAACAGTACTGTCTTCCCCATGCTGCTCAAGACAGTGAAAAAGATGGGGCAATCAGCTGCCAGGTGGAAGCATCATCAACTTGTGGAGGTCAGATCTATCCCTGAATATATTTGAAATATGCTGCAGAAAACAATTTTGGGGAATCTTACTGAAAGCCATAAGTCTTTCATAAAGCTCCATCTAAAGCATGTCCTCTATCTGCCCTTTTGTTTGACTGATAGCTCACTGTGATCCGAATGTTTAGTAGGTCTACTCTCTAACACTCTCTAACTGAAAGACTTGAAGGCTTTTTCGGTTTCATAGAATTCCATGCTCTGGACTGTGTGACCTGTGATGAAACACAGATATTGGAGATCTAGATATAGACAAAATGTGAAAAAAATCACATGTTGAGTCTGCTGCTACAAAATACATTTTAATTTTTTTTCTTTTTGGTAGTTTTCAACTAACCTTTTTTAGCTCATAGCTGCAGATTTAATTGTCCTCAAGTTCCTGATCTTGCATTTGTTACTGTCAAACCTGATCTAATTCTAGTCCTGAAGTAGAATTTGGTCATTTGATTCATATCCACTGCACTATTACTCTAGATCATCTCATTTTATGAAATTCTCAACTTCACTCTGTTGACAGTGTCTCTGAGCTTGACCTCCTCAGAAACTTTCGTTGCATACTCTCTTCTATTTGCTAAATTATAAATGAAGATGTTGTGGAGGTACTCCACAGTAGTGTTGATTCTGTGTTCAGATTCCCTTTACCCTCTTGCTTCCAACATGATTCCTTACCACCTTCCTGTAAGTTCTTAAAAGATCTAGCTTTTAGACCCTCCTCCTTTCCATCTTAGCTAATTGTTGTGATGCTACATTCAATGCTTTTTTACAGAAGTTGCAGCTACCCCAAAGAGTACTTATAATTTCATGAATATTTGAGATTTCCTTTGTAAGTTCTCCAGAAATCCTGAAATGGGTCTGTTCTGTTACAAATGCAGAATACCAATGTGGCTCTTTCCTCACCTAGCTTAAGATGCTGCCATCTCCCTACAGTCAATAGATTGACAGTGGATATGGATCAAATGACCAATTTCTACTTCAGGACTAAACAAATAGATCTCAGCTTCTAAGAAGGGACTCTGTGTTGATTTAGGTTCCTACTCTTACAGATTCAAACTTAATCTGGTGAGTCTCATCACAGATTCCCAAAGAATAAACCTTAAGATTTATTTTGTAATTAATATTTTAGAAATAATCTAGATTCAAATCTTATTGGCCCTTGTTGCCAGAAGAGAAGCAATGCACATCCCACCAGTCCACAACCAATGCATTGCATAGATCACTTATTAATCTGTTTTTCCCTTGCTTGGTTTTGCAGTCACTAGTGGCTTAGACTGTAGGGGTATTAGATTGCAACAGCATGGAAAGAAAGAACAGTGATCAGCTTGATTCTGCCAGCAGCATTTGGTGTTAGGTATTTTGGGTGTTGTAGAGGGGTTAGTTGCGTAAATCAGAGTGGTAATAGTGCAAGAGTATATAAGCATTTATGGATCTTTCTCCAGAGATCAACAGACAGATACAATCCCCACCACAGCTGTGCCTGCCAATCGATTTCCTAAATAGGGTTAATAATGCTTACAGAGTCCAAGCTGAGAGAAAGAGACTGAGTGATGAAGGCTCTAACAAAATGGGAGCTGGAGCCAGTCCCCAGGTACCTGTAGGTGAGGAAGATACTGTCATTATTTGAAAAATAAAACTAATAGGAACTGTAGAAAAGTGGAGGGATGCACACTGAAAAGAAAACATTCTTTGCATAACACGCATACCTCACCTGCTTTCTGCTGTCTGTGTTGAAATCTGACAGCCAGAAGTTTTGCTAAACTTAGAAAGACGTCTTGGCTTTGGGCCGAAGTTTAGAATGGTCCTTTGTATTGTAACTGCCAGGTCATGATGATTTTGTACGTGATTGCAAGGATTTCCAGGCTTGGAGTCTGCAAATCCCCTAAGACACAACTAATTGTCATGTGAAGAAAAGAATCTTTATGGTAGGCAAAATCCTCTCCTAGGCAAGTCTGAGTGTCTCAGTTCTGACATATGACTGCTTTGGAGACTGGAAACTATTTAATGTTAAGTCTTTATTAATAAAGCTGTTCTACCTCAATAATACAGATCTCCAATTTGCATCATAAAAGTCAAAAAGTGCCATATTAACCAACATTCACTTGTTGCTCACAACTACATTCAATGATGTTATTTCCATGTAAAGAACTGATGATGATGATTTACAATAAATTATCTCCAAGTGCTTCTCAATCCCAAGGTTAAATGTTTCTCTTCTAGAAAACATGAATTCTACTACACTTGCCTTATCTTTTGAAGGAACTGTATACCGGTGCAGAAAATTAACACACAAGACACTTGAAAAATTTATACACAGAACAAAACCTGTTGGACTAATTCTGACAACGATTTCAGTGGAAGACAGAAGCTTTGTTTTTTTCTCTCAAGTGTTTATCAAAATTCTTACATTTCTTTTCTCTACCATATGAAAAGTGAAGGAAAAATTGTTGGTTATCTTTTGTTTCTGTTACATGTAATTGTAGCTGTCTGTCCCAGTAGCACCATTTTTCATGTTTCAGAAGAACATGGCAGTCTGTGTCTAGGATCAGGAAAGTACTGCATGGGATAAACAACCCAAAACAATTCTTAATTTATTGGTCTTTGTTCAACAAGACATTTTGAAGTATTCAGAACCCATCCACTTCAAATGCCATCCTGAATCAGGATCCAAATCAGTTACTAGTATCTTTAGTTTTATGTACAAACATGTGTAACATTTCAGTTGGGCTAGAAGCATCCCAGCTAAAATGTTGTGTGTCACTGCAATTACACAAGTGAAGAATCTCATTTTAATGTAGTGATTATCCAAACAAATGTAAATTTAGGACTTTCACTTTATATTAAGTGTCATAAAAACATTTAATTTAAAATTATTTAGTAGAATGCCTCAAAGATGACACCAAATTGAAAGGTTAGTTGAATCCAGAAATGATTGAAGGAAACTTTAGAAAAATCCACATCAGCTGCTTTAGGAATCAAGAAAAGGATGAATGTAACCAACTGTTAGTAAATGAGAAGTAGTGCATAAAATAGGAATACAATTGAGCTAGTTATATACTAAATTGACATGAAAATGCTGTAGTAAGCCTTCACTTTGTCAGTGAAGGAGAAAAACATCTTTGGTCATAGACTTGCCAATCTGGTGAAAAGCGCTTTGAACTAAAGTTGCTGAGGGAAACATAGAATCACAGAACGGTTTGGGTTGGAAGGGACCTGAAAGATCATCTAGTTCCAACCCCCCTGCCATGGACAGGGACACCCTCCACTAGACCAGGTTGCTCAAAACCTCATCCACCCTGGCTTTGAAGACAGCCAGGGATGGGGCATCCACAGCTTCTCTGGGAAACCTGTTCTGTGCTTCACCACCCTCTCTGTGAAGAATTTCTTCCTGATATCCAAATCTAAATCTCCCTGCTTTCAGTTTAAACCCATTACCCCTCATCCTGTCACTACAGGCCATTGTATAAAGTCCCCCTCCACCCTCCTTGTTGGCCTCTTCAGGTATTGGAAAGCTGCTATAAGGTCTTAGTGGAGCCTTTTCTTCTCCAGGCTGAACAAGTCCAATTCTCTCAGTCTGTCCCCATAGGAAAGGTGCTCCACTCCTCTGATCATCTTCGTGGCCCTCCTCTGGACTTGTTCCAACTGGTCGATATCCTTCTTGTGTTGAGGGCTCCACAGCTGGACACAGCACTCCAGGTGGGGTCTCACTAAAGCAGTGTAGAGGGGGAGAATCACCTCCCTCACTCTGCTGGCCACACTTCTCTGGTTACAGCCCAGGATATGATTGGCTTTCTGGGCTTCCAGTGCACACTGCTGGCTCATGTTCAGCTTTTCATACACCAGTACCCCCAAGTCCTTCTCCTTAGGACTTCTCTCAATCCCTTCTCTGCTCAGCCTGTACTTGTATTTGGGATTGCCCTGACCCATGTGCAGGACCTTGCATTTGGCCTTGTTGAACTTCATGTGGTTGGCAGAGGCCCACCTCTCCAGCCTGATAAGGTCCCTCTGGATGGCATCCCTTCCCTCCAGCGTGTCGACTGCACCACACATCTCGGTGTCATCGTCAAATTTGCTGAGGTTGCACTCGATCCCACTGTCCATGTTGCTGACAAAGATGTTAAACAGGACCGGTCCCAGTACCAATCCCTGAGGAATGCCACTTGTCACTAGTCTCCACTCAGACATCGAGCCACTGACCACAATTTTCTGAGTGCAACCATCCAGCCAGTTTCTTATCCACCGAGCAGTCTATCTGCCAAATCCATATGTCTCCAGTTTAGAGACAAGGATGTCATATGGGACAGTATCAAAGGCTTTGCACAAGTCCAGGTAGATGACATCAGTTGCCCGTCCACCAAGGTCATGACCCCATTGTAGGAGGTTACTATATTCGTCAGGCATGATCTGCCCTTGGTGAAGCCATGTTGGCTGTCACCAATCACCTCCTTATTCTCCATGTGCCTTATAACCTTCAATAACCTGAAGTTACTATCAAACTAAATATGAAATGAGAACAATAGAATTGTTTACTATGGAAGAGAAATAAGTAAATTAAGTAATGAGAAAAAAAATGTACGTATATTGAATAATCTGGAAAAGGTCAGACAAGAATTTCTGTTTCCACTGTTTCATAGCAAATGAATGGGAGGATGTTAAATGAAGTTGAAATATGCTGAACTGAAAATTGCAAAGAGGGAATAAGTGCACTTTCCTACTGTAATTATCTGATAGAACCCTTTGCTTCAGGAAGCAATTGTAGGCTGGAAGTGAAGAGGATTTAGAAGAGAAGTGGTAACAAAAATCATCATTCATTACAATTACAGAAAAGATTGAGAAGGATGTAAATCTCTTACATGCAGCCGTTGAATGGTATTCTGGTCTCTAGGTGTCTATGGCATACATTCAGCTACTGCAAGTTTCTTACAATATTCCCCAAACTTGTGCAGTTGGAAACAAGATACCAGAGCAATACAATCTACCTGTAATTCAGTATGGTGCTTCTGTGCTTTTAATACCACTAATGTCTAGTGACTCTGAAAACTGAATCCAGGAAATAAGTAGGCTCTTTCATTACAATTCTTAGGAAAGCAAATTTTTTACACCAAGTTTATAACCATTTTGGTAGCACAGTACCCCAGTGTCCCTGTCTAGTTTCTGAAGTGTTCGCTCTGTTTTAGCAAATCTAGCAATCACATTTGATGAACATCGTAGATTTATGGTTATCTAGGTCAACAGTGCATATTTTGTTACTGGCTCTAGACACACCACCCCCCCCATCCCCCACCCCCCCAAAAGTCTTTCTAACTGAGAGCTGGAGGTTACACCCAGACTTTTCAGTTTTAATCCAGAAGAGGACACTGTGAGTAGCACCCAAGCAGAAGATAACAAGGTCTCCCTATGTGTCCTGGGCACTGCTGGGAAACAAAACTGAGGTGGACTTGCATTTGGATGATGCAGTGTCCTAGATGATCCAGCAATGTCAGCCTCAGCACGTCCTCCTGGTTCGTTTCTGTACACATGGGAGTATTTGCAAATGCTCTCTCTTCTATATCCCCATTGTATGAAATGGAGAGTTGCACTTCAAATATTGAAAGGCTTATCCATCTCTAACAGGGGCCATAGTACTTCCCATTAAGACCTCTGTGTAAAGGCTGCTGTTTTCATTTAGACTTTATATGCTGTTTTCATGTGGACTCTAGTCTACATCATCTACATCCAATCTACAGCTGTTCAGCTGTTCAAAATCAAAACTTTGCTTTAAAGCTCAGGATATGTAGTGAATTCTGTTATGTCATAAAAATATATGACTTGTTCCTTGAGTGCATTTAATTTTAACACAGCAGAACCCAGTATAAATAGAATCACATATATAATAAGAATGTTTTTCTAGGTGGGTTTGATGGACTGTGCTGTTTCAACAGTCAAGTGTGTTTGGCAAAGCATTTTTCAGTTCCTTCCCACTACTTAACAAAACTTTTCTTACGGTATGAAACTTATTAGAATATAGATCTTGTCATCTTAATGTCTTTTAAAATTAACAGATCAGATGCTTTTCATCACCCTTGCCCTCGATGAAGACAATCTCAATTAACAAATTTCTACGAAGTGGTGGCTATTTTGAACTAGTTTGGCTTCCTATTGTTGTGGAGATGGCCATTCAAACAAGCACCCATCTGTGCTGTGCTTTGTCTCTAGAGATTTTGGAATGATGTGTGTGCCAACGTACAAAACCACAAGTGTGTATGTGCCTGAACTCCTCCTGAAGCTGATCTATTATACTCTAAGTATGACCCTGATCACCTGTAGCATATAACTGAGATCCCGGCTTGGCCTGTGTGTTGCAGATGATGCCAGTGAATAGTTTATTCTATATCAAGACTTTTCCAGTATACAGGTCTATCTCAACAGCTTTTGTTTTAGGGAACACTTCATCTCAGAGGCTTTTGAAGTGCATTTTCAGTCTTTAGGACCTGAAGAGCACCTCACTGATATTTTATCTCCTACTGTCTGCTGAACAGCCTATAAAATGAAAACATAAAATGCTGTGTCTGAATTGGTGGTCAATCAGCAGTGCACTCCTGTGTTCTGCCTTGCAGATCCAAGTCAGCAGATGGATTGAAGTCTCTCCAAGCCTGTGCGCTGCAAGGGCCTGGATTGAATATCTGCATTCAGCATCTTCAGGCAGCTCTTCATTCGCTTATGAAATAATTAAAGAAGAAATTCTTTTTGTCATTCAGTTCAGTTATTGGTCTTTCAATTTGTTTGTTTGTTTTTTAAATGAATGAAAATTGTGTTTGCCTTATGCTTTGGAAAATACCAATCCATATTTACCCACCAGCACTGAGAATTAGCAGCCTCCTGTCAATTGGGGTAGAGTTGAATTAGACAATCATTGATCCAGGTGGTTGACTTACAATGGAAATGAATAGGAACATTTCCCTGAATCAAATTATTTTCTGATAAGACTGCTTAGTCAATAGGTGACTCCTGCAATATAATTCTGTAATGACATAAACATAGCACTCACTTTTTCTTAATCCCATACCTGACAGCCAATAACAGACACACCATCTCTCACATAGTGTTAAGTTTCAGTGTAAATAGTTTTGGTTTAGGATTTAAAATGCTCCTTTGAAGTGGAGGTCTAGTCTGACAAGTCAGCTTGTGAAAGAGACATTTAATGACCTGACTCAGCAGGTTCCAGGTTAAGTGTGTTCATTTCATCACTAAACTTTTCCCTGTGACTTTTCCCTATGCAAGTGGGATACATTACAGGTCACACAATGCTGTCTTACATGATGTTGCAGCTGGAGATGGCCAGCCAGTCAGGGGAGTTTTCTTACACAGGGAGGTTTCTTGTTATGGTTCAAGCTCATAAATATGAACCTCTGATTCCTATTGAAGAATATCCCTCCAGGACCTACCTACAAATTTTCCCAGCCATTCTCTCCTTCTCTGGTGTCAGAAAATGTGACATGTCTTAAGCAAATGCATCCATAAGTTGTCTGAATTCAGGTGACCTCTGACGCTCATACAGTGCTAGGTTCATTAAAGCAGGGATAACCTCACTGTTACAGTAGGTCTTGTCATAAAATCAAAGGAATCCTAAATTAGATTAATTCTAGCAGAACCTGCACTTGCTGAGGCATTCAGAAAATAGGGCAAGTCTGAAATCTATTTTTTTTTTTTTATCTTGTGATAAACACAGTTGCCCTATTAATGCATTCAATATATTCAATATATTTATCAATCAATGGCCTGGAGGAAGGGATAGAATGTCCTCTCAGCAAGTTTGCTGGTGATACCAAGCTCGGCGGAGTGGCTGCCATGCCAGAAGGCCGTGCTGCCTTCCAGTGTGACCTGGACAGGCTGGAGAGCTGGGCGGAGAGACGTCAAATGCAATTCAATAAGGGCAAGTGTAAAGTGCTGCATCTGGGGAAGAACAACCCCATGTTCCAGTACAGGCTGGGGGCTGTTCTCTTGGAGGGCAGCTCTGGGGAAAAGGACCTTGGAGTCCTCGTGGACAACAGGATGACCATGAGGCAACAGTGTGCCCTCGTGGCCCAGAAGGCCAATGGCATCCTGGGATGCATTAAGAAGAGCGTGGCCAGCAGGTCGAGGGAAGTTATCCTCCCCCTCTACTCTGCCCTGCTGAGGCCTCCCCTGGAGTGCTGTGTCCAGTTCTGGGCTCCTCAGTTCCAGAAGGACAAGGAACTACTGGAGATGGTCCAGCACAGGGCCACTAAGGTGATTAAGGGCCTGGAGCATATGAGGAAAGGCTGAGAGAGCTGGGTCTGTTTAGCCTAGAGAAGAGGAGGCTGAGGGGGGATCTTATCAATATCTAAAGGGTGGGTGTCAGGAGGATGGGGCCAGGATCTTCTCAGTGGTGTCCAGTGACAGGACTAGGGACAATGGCCATCAACTGGAAAAGAGAAGGTTCAAACTCAACGTGAGGAAACACTTCTTCACTGTGAGGGTGTCAGAGCACTGGAACAGGCTGCCCAGAGAGGTGGGGGAGTCTCCTACCCTGGGGACTTTCAAAAGTCACCTGGACTTGTTCCTGTGTGATCTGCTCTAGGTGATCCTGCTCTGGCAGGGGGGTTGGAGTAGATGATCTCTAGAGGTCCCTTCCAACCCCTAACACTCTGTGAATCTGTGAATCTGTGTAGGTGTGGTAGGATCTAGGAAATTTGGTTCTTTTTTCTTAAAATTACAGAAATCACACAAGTTAGCTCACTTTTTCAACTAGCTTCAGGTCCATAGTGATGTAGATTTTCCAGATGGAAGTAAATAATTGTTTCCATGACAACTGATCCAGACAACACTTTAACTCATTGTCTTAGAGCTGTAGCGGGACCAAATTCAAGACTATTGAAAACCACTTGTTTTTATAAAGTAAGATTATATGATTTTGAATATACACTAAAAATGGATTTTTGAATGCATTTCTAGCCTGCTTTGTTACTTTTTGCCATGTTTAACATGTTTCCTTAAATGCTGTGTAACCACAGCATAAAAACTCTGCTTTCAGACTTAAGCGAATCTCCTTCATTTATGCTGTGTATTTGCTATTGTTTAATTTTGACATTTCCATTCATATACTATCAACCATTCCTTATACTCAATTTTCCTTGCACATAGTCCAAATACCTTGTTATGTATTCGTGGACCAATTGTTTTGCTTAGTGATACGCTAGTTTTAATAATTTCACTCTAATGCACATCGTTTATTGATGCTGTATTTTAAATTGCTGGCAGTTCGGATTCTACACCTGCTACTCATTGCAGGAGTCTTGGTTAAACCATGGTACTGTCACTTTTTGAATGCTAGTCAGCTATATCTGTGCATCGTCCATCAAAATATAAAGTATGAATACCTGAGGAATACAACCTTGCTAACACATAATACTTTGTTCTATAAGATAACTTTTTGCTTAGTTAGGAGAAGGTTGTCCCATTTTTTAACGTTAAAGAGCTAATCTGGACTACTGAGAAGAGTAACTATTGGTTATAAAGAATATGGATAGGGCATAAACAAGATATTGAAATGGGTTTAAATTTAAAGAGAAATCTCAATTTAAATAAGAGAATCAAACATACCCATGTTTATGGAAAGAAGAGAGAGATTTTAATTGTTTTCATTACAAATTCCTTATGAGGGGACAAAGTGAGTCTGTTGTTTTTCCAAGATTTCTTTATTATATAAGAGAATTTTTAGTCAAAGGAGGGTCCTATGCTAATGACCTTGTAGGACAAAGTAAGAAGTTCACATTATTTGACTGCAAGATAAAACTACTGCTTCAAGTTTTTGGAAAGAGAATTTCTATTGAAAAAAAAATGGAAGAGGAAAATATAATAGAAATTATACTATTCCATGTTGTGCACGCAGAGAAGATCTGTATTATCTGAATTTTGCAATGCTATGACCTGACCAATGGCACTTGTTACAAAACCAAGAGGATGGTGAGATGAAGGTTAGGAAAGAATTGTCAATGAATAGGAACAGTCAATTCTTAACAGAACTTGAGCACAAGAAGCTGGTATCTGGAAAGACTTAGGTACCTTTAACACAGTTTTTGTTAGTGAAAGGAAAAGCCGGTTTTGTCTCCAAAATACAAAAAGAACTGCCATAATAAATTGGGAATTTATACTTCGTGAATTTTCTGAAAAAAAAAAAAAAAAAAATTTGTATCCACATATGAGTAACTCACCTGTTTTTCCAAACCTGTTTTGTACTTAGCCATCTTATGGGAAGTGCTAAAACTGAATCTGAGAAAGAGAAGCTTTTACCTACTTGCTTTGTTTATTGTCTTTCTTGGCCACATCAGAGCTTGTATTGTGCTGCAGTGTGGAAAAGTGCCTCTTGAATAGACAGCAAAATTTTTCACTGGCAGAGGTGAGGAACAGAGGGTTTGTGCTTATAAATTTCAGGTAAGTATGACTTAAGGAAGTGATGTGTTTCCCCAGTTCTTAATTTATTGAAGATACACAGGCTTTTCATACCAAGACAAATATTTGTTTTAGTTGGCAGGTTAATGTTACAGCTTACAATGGAAAACAAACTCTCTCTGATTCTTTAATACTTAGACTGAAAGAGGAAGAACCTGAAGAAAAATTTACTGATTTTTGCAGTAACCTGTTTTAGTTTTATTCGTCATTTCTTTTTTGCTTTGAAGGATAACACAAGGGAGATCAGTTGCCGTTTTCCTAGGCACAGAAAGTCACTTTTGGAACCTTGACACTACAAACAATTGCTTTAATCCAGACATTTTATTTGGGTAAGCCACAGTTTGGAGAACTGAAACCAATTACTGCCTGTATAGCTACCCTGTAAAGAAGAGGAAACACATACCAAGGACATGTGAAGCTGTTGTTCACTTGTTTGAAGACACTGCAAAAGATATACTAGAAACAAACAGTTGACCAGGAGAAGATGGCATTTAATATCTTAATACAAAATATATTTGACTATTTCACTCCAAGCCTTTGGAGTAAATACTTGTAAAATTCAGCATGGAAGTTCAGAACAGAATTTCCTTACTATAAAACATGTATTACTTATATTTTGTGTGATAAAACACACTTGAAATGCTGTTAATTCCATTTATTCAGTCTGTGTTTACTAGAAGAGCAGCCTGTATAGCTATGACAGAGATATCAGCACTGGAGACACATTAAGTAAGATGAGATTAATCCCTCTTTGAATGCAACATGGTAAATGATTACTGTATTTCGTATCTAAACTGCAAATGTAATAATAATAATAGGGGGAAAAATAAAATTAATGATGAATATTAGATAGGGTAAAGAGCTGTTGACTCAAGTTATCCAACTATTTTGCTAAAACAGGAGACCTCTTTAAATTTACCTTGTGGTTTTTTTTTTTTTTTTTTTTTTTTTTTATGCCAGTGGTGGTGTTATAACATCACTTAGGATATTGGCTCAGGATTTAACAATCTCCTTGCTGTGATTTCTGATGAATGTTAGAATAGGGAAAAATTACAGAATCTCGCTCTAATCTGTAATAAACTGAATTTTAAGCATATCCATTGCTACCATACACATTCAATTTTATAATCTGCACTTTAGTTCTTCATTATCTTTGCATTTTCTGGGTTTGATGAGCTGTTGTGGGTTGGGTCTTGTTTTCTGCCTTTCTGTTTGTTTGTTTGTTTGTTTTGCTCCACTCTTAAATAGTTACAGGAGAACAGAGATGGAAATAGACACCTTCTAGAGAAGAATCAGTTCATTGAAAGTTTATCCCAGAATGACTCCTTATTTTCTTTTTTCTTTTTTTTTTTTCCTGCTGTGAAATATATTAGTCAACAGCTTACGTCATAAAAATGCTACCTTTCAAAGTTGACTTGCACATCTGCAAGGGAATAAAATCAAGAGGGGTATCTACAGGGAAATAACAATGCATTTGGTTTTTTTTTTTTTTTTCTTTCACTGTAATTCTGGCTAGATTTCAGTCCCAAAACAAACACTACACATCAACTAACATCTTTGAGGTTTGTCAATTATTACCGAAAAGGAAAGGGAGAGTGAGTGATGAGAGCATCCAAAATGGTGAAATCATGGGTGGTTTACATGATTAATGCTAATAGGATAACTACCAAATCTGCGGGTGCCAGCAGTATATCTGCTGTTTCTTCAATATTCCAGTTTTCATTAGCTGTTGTGGTGGGTTGACCCTGACCAGCTGCCAGTGCCTCCCCCCAACTGCTCCCCAGGTCTCATGCCCAGATTCACCCCTTCACTCCCATCTCCTCTCCCCTGGAGGGGTGCAGGGGGTGGGTATGGGGGTTGCGGTCAGTCCATCACAGCCCCTCTTGGCCACTCCTCCCTCCTCACATATCTCCCTGCTCCAGCACGGGCCCTTCCCTGGGCTACAGTCCTTCAGGGACAACCTGCTCCCTCCTGGGCTCTCCACAGCCACAGCTCCAGCAGTAAATACCCTGCTGCTGTGGTGTGGGGCCCCCCAGGCTGCAGGCTGGGTCTCAGGGTGTCTGTCAGAGGCTGCACACAAATTTCATAACTACTTTCATAGTGTGTTTAATGTCAGCTTAATCATTTCCTGGCTCAAAAAAGAAAAAAAAAAAAGTCTGTATGAGAAGTGGATGATGATAAAGAGAATCAGCTGGTTTGAGTAATTTTGGTGGTTTTTTTTTTTATGCTATTCTTTTGTATGAGAAAATAAATGCGAGCTTCCAGTAAAACCACCAGGAACATTTTGCACCTCCACCTTCATTTCTTCATTCCCACATGGATTTTAAACCTCAGATATGGATAAAAATAATCTCTTTCACATAGAATAAGCTCCTATCAGTTGCATGTGACTGCAAGCATAGGTTTACAACAGCATCTTTTTCTATGATTATATAAGAGTAAATATTCTGTGGGTTTTTAACTAAACTTGGCCAGTTAGCTCTGGAAACCCTCTCTGTCCATTGCTCTTCTCAAGCTTTGTGTTGCCTCTTTTCTGAAACCACATATCTTTGATGGCCAGTCCTACACTCCACAGCGGGCTGAAATCAAACTGTTGCCTCAGTATTGCTGCATAAAGAGG
The DNA here is from genome assembly GCA_027574665.1 of Rhynochetos jubatus. Lineage (NCBI taxonomy): Eukaryota > Metazoa > Chordata > Aves > Eurypygiformes > Rhynochetidae > Rhynochetos > Rhynochetos jubatus. The sequence goes on along the minus strand of CM050648.1, from coordinate 9,893,428 downwards.
GAACATTTTACATTTGTATTTCCTAAGTAAACCTGAGCTGCTTGGACACAAGAGTCCTGAGAATGTATGAACACCTGAGGTTTCTTCTGGGGCTGCCCTTGGACACCTGCCATCTGAACAGCAACCTTGTCTCTGAACAGATCTCGAAGGAAACTGCAAAACTGTCTTTTTAACCCAATAGTCAGCCTGACTAACCGTCATGGCCCATTACTGCACATCGTATTTCCTATAGCCTGTTGCAGTGAGACTTCTTACCTGTAATTTCTTTTTTAACCTTGTCTTTCTTGCTTTGAGACTGGTGTTTTTATTGATTTCTGTTGATTTTATCAATCTCTCAGGAATTTCTCTTTGTCCTTTATGTTTATAGCATCTTTTAGTTTGGTAAAACCTTCAAAATGCAATTTGATGTCCTTTAGCCTCTCCATCAAATCCAATAAACTTAGTTTTATCTAAACTAATATTAATTATACTAATAATATCTGCTGTGACACTTTATGAAGACTATATTAATTGTTAGTACTCACTGTAAGGATCACATTCTACAAAAATTTGCACCCAATTTGTGATGATATTTTTGATCCCTCTTGAAATGTTCATCATCTATTATACTGCATCAGGTCACTTCAAGTTATCTATAACAGGGATGAGATGGGCTATATTAGCAAAGAGGCAATAAGTACATTCAGTTAATATTTGGTTTTTCATCATATTGATTGATTTGGAATAGTCTGGAAACTTCATTTCCAAATAGTATACTGAGCACGGCTTGCTGTAGAACTACTGAATTCAAGCAAGATATAATATGAAAAAATGAAATTACATAAATAAAACATCAGCAGTGAAGAAATTCAGAAAGAAATTTCCATTCAATATCTACACAGCTGTCTTCTATTCAGAGAGAAAGGGGAGGAAAGGAAGAACAGTTAAAGTGAGATGCGTTTTGATTTAAATCATTCTGCACTGTTTACTGCAAATGCCATGTATATTAACTGAAATATGTAAAAATGCTTGTAGTTGATTTTATTTTATTTCATCTACCTGTGATTCCAACTAAGAGAGCTCTAAGTTATCTATTTGTTTCATTAGTGGAAATCACAGCCTGAATTTATAAATGCAAATATTTATTGTTTCTGCATAAATACCTTGTATTTCAAGCAACAGATGCATTCAAGATCACAGTCTAGTCAGAGCTATTCAGTAAACAGGAAAGAAATACCATGTTCACCCTGATACTTTTCTTTGTCACATCATTATTTGTTGATTTTTATTCAGGACAGTACTTGAACTATTTCTACACCAATGTTAAGAGGTATTGTCCCCAGAAGCCTTCTCGGACCTTCTTGGTATACACAAAGCCACCAGCTGTGTTTGAATATGGCATGTCAGTATTGCTTTGGAGAGCCTCCACAATCATCAGGGATCTTTATGCTTTATTATTCCAATATTCTGACCAAAGAAATATGGTACATGGCTATAGAGACTACCTGCTGAAGTAATACAGCTACCACAAGCTGTAATGCAAGTTTGCACATACTTTTACAGCCAGTGAGTGTCTATGCTAAGGGATTAGAAAACAAATGCTTTCTCAGTGTCATATACATGTATATGGATATTAAATGATGCATTCTTATTTGGAGAAAACTTGCATATTTCATTTTTCAAGAATTGTGCCATGCACGGTGAGAGTCTGTAACAATTTCCATTGTCAGAGTTAGCAGTTCTCAGTCACATAGGGAGGTCAGGATGGTCAGGGTGGTCTAATTTTGTCTTTTTTTGTTGATGTTCAACTCTGAAATCAGAGTAGTTTTAAATTACACGCTTGCTCATTTCTTAAAAAAAAAAAAAAAAAAAAACACCCAACAAAAGAAACCAACAAAAAAACAACAAAGTAACAAAACCCCCCTGAACAAACAGAAACATCCTTACCTGATTTGACAACAACCACTTCATTTACTTTGTCAGGGTTACTTTTAACCAAAGGCTTCTCTATAACTCTCAGAGCACATTTCCACAAATCATACCATTTCCCAGATGTGTCTGGAGAAAATGAGACAGGTGTCTGAAACCATGTCTTCCTAGTAAGCACAGAAAACAACATTAACATTCAATTTAGTGCACACATTATTCCATGTAATCAACAAGATGATTCAAATGTTGGCTCTGAAAACCAAAAGGTTGGATAGAAAAATAGATGTACATTGAGAACCCAATGATTTGGCCCTGATTTGTGTGAACATACTTTAAAATATTTTGCAGCTCTTAGGAAATAAGATTGGATTTCTCCTATTCGGTATTCTCCAAAGGATCCCTAGCTAAGTAATAATTAAAAAACCCTCTTTTCAGGTGGTTATAGCCAATGTATTTAACAACGTCTGTCCCTACGAGTCCTGTTAATGAGTAGCTTCCTGATGATGGGTTTCATTCCTATGGAAGAATGCCCTTTGGAACCTTGCAGTAAAATTAGATAAATGCTGCTGAAGTCAAATTTGATATTCTACAACCAAGTTGTATATAGTGTATCATTGTTGTATTGGGTTTGCGTGGCAAGGTTTTGGTAGCAGGTGGCTACAGGGGTGGCTGCTGTGAAAAGCTGCCAGAAGCCACCCTTACGTCTGATAGAGCCAATGCCAGTCGGCTCCAAGATGGACCCACCACTGTGACAGCATGCTTAAGAAGGGAAGAAAATCCAGAAGAGAGTAGAATTTCTCAGGCAGAGAGAGAGCAAGATGCGAGAGACCCCAAGGTCAGTGGAGGAGGAGGAGAAGGAGGTGCTCCAAAGGCGCTTGAAGAGAGATTCCCTGGCAGCCTGTGAGGCAGACCGTGGTGAGGCTGGCTTTGCCCTTCAGTCATGGAGAGTCACAGTGGAGCAGAGACACACCTGTAGCTCAGGGAGGACCCCACAGTGGAGCAGGGGGATGCCTGAAGGAGGCTGTGACCCCATGGAGAAGACTTCTGGCAGGAGCTGTGGCCCCATGGAGAGAGGAGCCCAGGCTGGAGCAGGTTTGCTGGCAGGACTTGTGACCCTGGGGGGGACCCAGGCTGGAGCAGGATGCTCCTGAAGGTCTGCACCCTGTGGGAGGGACCATGCTAGAACAGTTTGGGAAGAGCTGCAGCTCATGGGAAGGACTCATGTTGGAGAAGTTCATGGGGAACTGTCTCCCATGGGAGGGACCCCATGCTGGAGCGGGGGCAGAGTGTGAGGAGTCCTCCCCCTGAGGAGGAAGGAGCAGCAGAGACAACCTGTGATGGACTGACCACAACCCCCATTCCCCATCCCCCTGTGCTATGCTGGGGAGAGGAAGTAGAGAAAATGGGAGTGAATTTGAGCCTGGAAAGAAGGGAGGGGTGGGGGAAGGTCTTTAAAGGTTTGAGTTTATTTCTCTTTTTACTCTGATTTTGATTGATAAGTTAATTTTTTTCCCAATCTGAGTCTGTTTTGCCCATGACAGTAATTGCTGAATGAACTCTCCCTGTCCTTATCACGAGCCGTGAGCTTTTAATCGTATTTTCTCTCCCCTGCCCAGCTGAGGAGGGCAGTGATAGAGCAACTTGGGTGGGCACCTGGGCTCCAACCAGGGTCAACCCACCACAATTGTACATTAGTACGTTACTACATCTTACAGATGTCCATACCATGTCCTCATATACTTGTATGCTGTCGTGGTTTAACTCCGGCTAACAAAATACCACGAAGCTGCTCTCACAAATCCCCCTCCCCTCCTCCAGTGGAGGGGCAGAATCGGAGGAAAAAGAAATAAGGATGCTCGTAAAATTGAGATAAGAACTATTTACTAATTAAATCTAAATCAATATATACAGATACTACTAATAATAAATAATTAAAATAGTAGAAAATGAAACATATGGTACAATATATAAAATATGATACAATTTCCCACCATCCACTGACCAATGCACACCCAGATGTTGAGTGATGAAAATCAGACCCCGAGAGCCCGAGAACCATAGGCTGAGAGCGATCGCAGCCCGAGAGCTGTGGCCTGAAGGCAGCAGCCCGGGAGCCTATGCAGCAGATTCCGAGCAAACCTTATCACTGATAACACGGCCAGGAAACTCTGAACAATCCACCAGCTCCCACACGAAAGAGCCAGCACAGGAGCTGGCAAAGCAGCTAATGCAGGAGGGTTAGCAAGTGCCAGGGAGTAAATGAGCAAGGGAGTAAGGGAGAGAGAGAAGGGAAGAGTAATGGCTACCGGACCCTCTTCCCCACCCAAGAGACCGGAACATGACGGACTATGGGATGAAATACTTACTTGGTCAGTCTGGGTCAGCTACAGTATCCGAAGCAGACAAAAGACCTTGAGTTCAGTACAAGCCATCCCCAGCACCAGCTGAGGCCTTATCAATGTTTTCACTTACTGTCCAGCAACACAGTTCCCTGGCAACCAGAGTAAAGGGAGTTAACCCTTTCCTGACTGAACCCAGCACATATGCCTATATTATATATGCCTATACATTACTGCCTGAGAAAGGCGACGTACAAAAAAATGTGAAGAACCAAAGGCCTAAAGATGTCAGTCATGAAGGATCATGTTTCAGAGGCAAATTGTCATGGCTTCAGCAGTTCTGGAACAACAGTCACTAGCTGAAGGTATAGCTTCTGCCTAGTAACCATAATTCAGTTCATTATGGTTTCCATCCCAAATGCCAAAGGTTTGTTAATAACAGGGTAGAGAGCTTCATTCTGTAGATAAGCAAATAAAAGCAAACAAATATTTTAAATGTTACTAAAAGAAAGGTTTGACAGTCTAATGTTTTTGGTTGCCTTTTGGATTTTGCGCTCTGCAGTAGTGATTTCAGTCTGAAATTCCATCTGATGGTAAGGACTTGCATCAAAGGGTTTGAGGAAAAAAGGCTAAGAAAAACAGACCAGTTTTCAGCCAAATTAAATAAGCTAACAGGCTTCTACTCCTTTAATGGATAAATTACTATGAATCCAGAAGCTGAAAAAAACAGTCACCCTTTACAATTCATGCTGACTTTGCATCTAGTCCTAAATATTTTGTTATCTCCATATTCTTACTATAGAAATTGTGGGAGGAAAAGGGGCATCAAGTAAACTGAGAAGTCCTTTTCTAATCCTGCCATAATACACTGACACATATTTGCTACCTGTGCCGCTGGGAGTATACAAAAGAAGAGCAATGGGGCTCCATTTCTAACCATGGTATATGTACACAACTGTCTTTAAACTTCTTTATTTCAGGTCTTTGAACTTCTTTTCCCAATATATGAAAAATGAAATTCTGAATATGCCAGAAACCACTTTTTCAGCCATTATACTTAAACGATAAAGTTTGAGAGGTTTGAATTTTATATTCAAATACAATGCTGATCTTGCCCTCTAGAGTTATTAATAACAGCAGAATGTTCTTTTATTTCAGATTTCTGTGAAGACTTCAGCCTTCTGCTGAATGTACTGGTTATATAATGAGCCCAAACTCAATCAGAATCTTGTGAATAGTCTAAGGAACATTTTATTTGGTGTATTGACATTTCATATTTTCATTATTGCCCTTTGTGAAATCTCTTTATCACAACAATGAAATCTCTTTTGTATGTTAAAGGTTTCTTTGGTTTGGTTTGGTTTGGTTTGGTTTTTTTTATGCTGAAGAGGCAACATCTTCTGGTTTTAGGCAGGCTACTTACTTTTTGAGGTGGCATGACACGAAGCAATTCATTATATATATATTTACATCACTTTCAAATGATCTCCGAGAAATTTGTGTACCTCTGCGTTCATATCTCACAACAATATGAATCTTTTCTATACATCTAGATGACTGCCAACAGATGTTTATGTAACCATTCTTTTAAACCTCTCAGTGAAGGATATTTCACAAAATACATATTCCACAAAAGTGTATTCCACTGACTAGAAAGTGGGAAACATACGTCCGTTTTTAAAAAGGGAAAAAAAGGGAGACCCAGGGAACTACAGGCAAGATCCTGGAGCAGACCATCCTGGAAACCAGGCTAAGGAACATAGAAAACAAGGAGGTGATTGGTGACAGACAACATGGCTTCACTAATGGCAAATTTTGCCTGACAAATTTTGGGGTCTTCTACTATGGGGTTATGGTGTTGGTGAATAAAGGAAGAGCAACTGGGGCCCCCAACATAAGAATGATATTGACCAGTTGGAGCAAGTCCAGAGGAGGCCACAAAGATGATCAGAGGGCTGGAGCACCTCAGCTATAAAGAAAGGACTCCCCATCACCGGATGCCTTCAAGGCCAGGCAGGACAAGGCTTTGAGCAACCCGGTCTAGTGGAGGGTGTCCCTGCCCATGGCAGGGGGGTTGGAACTAGATGATCTTTAAGGTGCCTTCCAACCCAAACCATTCTATGATTCTATGGTATTTTTGCAGAGTTGTCCTCGTATTCTTAAATGTACAGGACAACCACCTATTTTACTTGTATTTTCTGTGCTATAATTCTACAATTCTGTGAAAATCCATGTCTATGTTTCACCTATCTTAGAGTCAGGAACCTTTGCTAATGTGTATAGTGTCTCGCTGAAAAAGTGGTCCAAATATTTCTTGTCCTCCTTTACTGAATACATAGAATAATTTATCATTTTCCTCCTCTGATTGGAAGATGGCTGACACTTCTGCTTCTTCAAGCCCTGGATGATTTCTTGTTAAGTTTTTAGTTGAAATGAAATATGTGATGTGGATGAAGGACAAGAAGAAAGCAAGGACAGGTATGGTTTGCTAAAACTTGGAGAGAAGTTTCCAAATGGCTTGTGTTGAAAACTGTAGTCATGTAGTACTGTAGACATGTATAGATATGAGAAGTTCAAAGGGTAAATAAAAGAAAATGTTACTCAGACTGACAGCCCAGAAACTAAGGAAAAATGGAGACATTAACTTTTTTCACAGTCATTTTCATCTAAGCTAAAGGCTGTTGCAAATATTTCCATATATTTACTTGTTTTAGGAGCCACATATTCTTATGATCTGATCACATTGTTACATATTCAGAAGTACAGAATAGAAGTGTAGTGGACTAGAATTGCAGAACCTTTCTGAGTAATAAAGAAGGAGAACGTTGTAGCTGTTGCAGGGGGAATCTTGTACAGGACATCAAACGTAGAAATCCAGATGGCTCAAACTCCAACAGAGAAACTGGTGAAGTTCTCAAGAAAATAGGGCTTAATCTGATTAAAACTCCCAAACTTTAACTCTTTAGAGGACTTCTGGAAGAAGGCGGCAGTCCATCCAATACTTGGAATGGACTGGGAAGTTGCTTTTTTTGGTTTCTTGGTAGGAAAACTTAAAATAGCAAATCATTTGAGGTTTTAGCAGATCTATTTCTAATAAAGAAGTAATAATGATTTAAGAATGGAAAGATTAAGGGATTTAGTAAAAAGACAGGTTTCACAACCCTTAGACTATAAAGAAGAAACAATAAAAAGAGATAAAACAATATAGTGCATGAGAGCAGACTTCAGTACATTCAGAGAATTGACAGATTATGGTTTATGAGGGGCCAGTCTACACCAGAAGTGCTAAAGAGAACTAGTTGTTTCTTAGAAGAGATATATTAAGGAGGTTAACCAGGACTGGGCAATGTGCCTAGCAAAGTTGCACCAAACTCATAGAAGAGCAAAGTAAATGATCAGAGATCTAAAAAAGCCTACAAAAGAAAAGAGGGAAAATAGTGTTTAACCTAAAGATAAGGGAGCTAAAAGAAAATGCAATGTTAAAAGTAATGGAAAGCTGGAATAAATGTCTTGGGAAAACAGCGGTATCTTTATTGATTTTAATCTTTAAGAAACAAAAGGATAGATATAGTCTGCTTAGATAAAGCAAGGAGAGAGGATTCAGCACTGTAGCTCTGCATTTGCTTCCTTTTCCCCTTAATTAACAGGCCCAGGTTTGTTAGTCTTTCCTCAAAAATCATACTTGTGTTGCCTTTTTGACACTGAGGTTTCCCAGTACTACAGATGGGGCCTCATAGGGATTGAGTCAAAGAGAATATTTATCCCTTTTCTTTTTTTCACATGCAACACAGCTGCTAATGCCACACAGAAATATGCTCGCCCTTTCTGCACCAGTGTAACCTTATTGGCTCACGCCAGGTTTGCAGTGTGAGGTGTCATGTGCAGTTTAACCTTCATTTCACTGCATGATCATCCCAATATTTCATCATGCCATGGTTTAACTACGTACTTAATTCCAACATTTACTAATAAAGATGCCACACAGAGAAACAAATAAAGTACCTTCTCAGTCTGCTGTATCTTTACACTAGAATACAAGAGTTTTTCACCAACCACTTGTGCAAATATGATGATTCTATCTAGAACATTTTTCCCCTGGCTGATTTATAGGAATATAAAGGAAGACGTGTCAAACCCTTAAAAATTTGTTTAAAAGTTATCTGCAATACAAATTATCTAGACTGTCTGTGTCTCCTTCACCTTCCTCCCACAATAACAAGTTAGAATTGTTTGATTTGATTTGTTTTGAAAACTCTGTGCTGGCTGGTTCTTACCACATTATTGTTATTATTAATGCTTATGTAACAGCAACGTGTTAGAGTCTCATTCCAACAGCCCAAGAGAGTCTGAGTCACCTGAATTTCTCTGAGATCGTTCTCTTTTTAAAGATGGATCAGATATTTGCCTCTCTTCAGTTCTCACTACCACGTGTCCTTCATGTGGTACGAAGACACCAACAAATGATGTGGTGACTAGCTAGCTACTCCCATAAGTACTGCAGGGTGAATTTCACCTGAACTGCTGAGTTAAATATTCCTTATGTGCTTTTTCTGTATTTCTTCACTCTATCTTTGTTCAACCTCAATCTGACTTCAGGTCATATGTCACCTTTGTAATGAGGCCTTACAGAGAAGGCAAACACCACTCTAGCCTTCTGTGTGTGACTAGCCTTTTGCCAGGACTTTCTCTCCTGACTGGTAACGAACTTCTATTTGCCTTGTTGTTTTTATCTTACTTCAAAAGAATTTATACAGATTTTTCTTTCCCTTAATAGAAATAACTTATTTTATATATTTTCCTTTTTTTTTTCTTTTCACGATGTGCTATTCATTTATATTCATTCTTAGGCATCTGGTCCTATTTTTATATTTTGTACAATTTTTTAATACTGTTATTGTTGAACCTTTTAAGAGGTCTTCATTCAGCCATTACCACCTCCCACTATGTTTTCTTCCTACCTGTTCTTTGCATTACGGGAATTTACTTCTCAGTATGTGATACAATCTGTAACAGATCACCTGTCTGCTTTGAATTAGATTATCTTCCCCAGAGATCCTACCTACCTCCTTGCCTAACAAGTGAACAAATTCCTTCCTAGCCATACTCTACTGATGCTTTTCACCAGTTCTTTAGAGTAGTGAATGTTATTCTTCACAGTAATTTTGTCCCAAATTACCATTTACCTTTGGATCCTCAGTTAATTCCTCCTAATGAGCTGGAAAGAAAGCTGTAGTAGTCATTCTAGTTGAATTTTCTAGCTCCTGAAGGAAAAAAAAAAAAAGTTTTGGTACATTTCAAAATTTGATGGGTGCTATAAAATTTTCTTAGAGAAAGCTGAAGTTCTCCATCACTAACAGATATGGTCTTTTTCACACTTCTGGTGATCAAAACCCACTCTAATTAAGCTGATGAATATGCCATCTCACATGTTGTGCAAAAGGGCTTTTATTCTCCCGTGGGTCTTGCTTTTATACATGTTGTACAAATCTGATTCTTTATAATCATACTTATACGAATACATGATCTGCTTTCTCAGTAATGCTCAGGTTCACGGGTTTTTTTGTGCAACAATTCTCTCTGCTAGTCAAAAAATGTGGTTGTTGACTGACTGTATTTGCCAGAGCCCAATTAGATGTTGAGATAATAGGGCTCCGTGACTTTGTGAGGAGACAGGTCTGAACTCCTACTGACTAAGTTACCAAACTAGGACAGGAGAAGTCAGCAGTCTCACCTCTGCTGAGAAGAACTTCTGGATATTTTACATTAGACAGTGGAATAAATAAATAAATAAATAAATAAAATATTCCAACGCTGGTTATCTTCACAGCAAAAATCAGAGCCCAGCATTTATAATCTGGGTTATCATCCCCTGTCAGGACATCTCAGCAGTTCTGGGCTTTGTTAAACTACTCTCTTATCTTCTCCTGAGACACCTGCGTTATTCCTGCAACTGTATAGGGACCTGATGTACCCAATCACTGCCATGAATCCCACTAGGCAGCTTAGGCAGAATTTGTCACCCCTAACCATAAAATGCCTGCATTTTGTTTTGGAGCTAGGCCAACATCCATGTTACATCTTTTTCAAAGCTCTTAGTCAGCTGAGATATATTGTTCAGAGCTTGTGTCAGTGCATGTGAGAGAGTGAAAGGGGAAAAAAAAAGATGAAGATGATTTCTTTGTTCGGTGGTTTTGTTCTGGATCTCTCAGGCTTTTCCACTTGGGGCACATGTCACATTAATTTTGGTTGAAAGAATTCTCTTAGTTTCAGACCTAACATCTGCCCTTTCTTGACTGAAGACCTACTCATTGACTAGACAACAGTTTTCTTGCTGTGTAAGACAGAAGGTAAAGTTGTCCTTTACTTACACTACAGGGAAGCTTTTTGCCCTGCTTCTTTCAACTACTATAGTTGTGACAGATGATAGGACTTTTCTGTGTTAAAAAGCAAAAGCTTCTCCTTTTCCAAGCCAAAGACCATGGAAGTGACACCCATATTATTCATGTTTTCAACAGCCACATTATTCTAGATATTGCCCCAGAAGATTAAAAAAACAGAATGCTGGTTTAAAGATGAAATCAGGAAGCAATTTTCAGAGTCCTCTAAGGTCATGCCTTGAATTTTAATTCCTACAAAGGGAAAATGAATAAGATCTGAGATTTTTTAGTCTAAAGATCTTATGACTGGAAAGGAACACGGTTTAAAAGGAAGAATGTAAAGCATTTCTGAAAAGTTAGGATTCAGGCACAGTAAGGAAATGCAGTTAATTTTAGAGTATTTATGATGCTTCATATGTCATTAATAAATTTGACTGGAGGTTTATTTTTTGGCAGGAATAGTAATAGTTGTAAGTAATTCAGGTTTATAGTACAGCAGTGTATTTTAGAGAAATAAGAAAGAGACTGTAAATTGCAGTGAGTGAATGTTGGTGCATGTGGATTAGGAAGCATATATTGTAGTGTATAGGCTTTATCGTGAGATGCCATAGATCCCTTTAAGCAATTGTTCCTTGCTTTGGGTGGCATGTACAGCTGCACAACATCAGAAAAGCCCAGGAGCTGTCAGTTTTAGACAATGCCATTCATTCACATCCTGCATTCCTGCACCCCCAGCTTTCAACGTGGTCATACAAAGGAAAGGATCTTAGGGACAAAAAAAGTGTTAGGTGAAGAATTATTGCCAAAGACCTAAGGTCAAAGGGGTGAGAACTGTAGTTTCAGCAGAGAAAAAAAAAAAAAAAAAAAAAAATCCTTGCAATGCAGAAGCTGGTGAGAAGGAAAGCAGCAGGTTGCCTGCAATCTTGGTTACAGTATCAGCTCCATGTAAGCAGGAAGGGATCAGATGCCTGTGGAGCAAATAGCAGATTGTTCAAACTCGAGTAACAGGCAATGAAAAAGAGAGGAATATCTGTGAATAGGCCAGCTGGTTCTTTTAAGAGCCCATTGAGCTGACCAGCACTGTTATTAAACCTGATTCACAGAGGAGGAACAGGAGTTTAAGTAATGGCAGTGTCTGTCCTGAATGCTGCACCACTGACCATCACTCATCTCTGGTTAGATCAGGAAGCAACATTGCTAGTGCTTGTTGTTGGGCTGTGGTTTCTTGATATGTATATACCCAGATGGAAACTGAGTCAGAAGCGGTGGAGAATTACCTCCTCCAATACTCACAGTGAGTCACCGAGCTCTGAACTCACCCCAGCATTCAGTCACAGATTCACAGATTCACAGAGTGTTAGGGGTTGGAAGGGACCTCTAGAGATCATCTACTCCAACCCCCCTGCCAGAGCAGGATCACCTAGAGCAGATCACACAGGAACAAGTCCAGGTGGCTTTTGAAAGTCTCCAGGGAAGGAGACTCCCCCACCTCTCTGGGCAGCCTGTTCCAGTGCTCTGACACCCTCACAGGGAAGAAGTGTTTCCTCACGTTGAGTTTAAACCTTCTGCTTTCCAGTTGACGGCCATTGTCCCTAGTCCTGTCACTGGACACCACTGAGAAGAGCCTGGCTCCATCCTCCTGACACCCACCCTTTAGATATTGATAAGCATTGATAAGATCCCCCCTCAGCCTCCTCTTCTCCAGGCTAAACAGACCCAGCTTTCTCAGCCTTTCCTCGGATGGAAGGTGCTCCAGGCCCTTAATCACCTTAGTGGCCCTGTGCTGGACCATCTCCAGTAGCTCCTTGTCCTTCTGGAACTGAGGAGCCCAGAACTGGACACAGTACTCCAGGGGAGGCCTCAGCAGCGCAGAGTAGAGGGGGAGGATAACTTCCCTTGACCTGCTGGCCACGCTCTTCTTAATGCCTCCCAGGACGCCATTGGCCTTCTTGGCCGTGAGGGCACACTGTTGGCTTATGGTCATCCTGTTGTCCACTAGGACTCCAAGGTCCTTTTCCCCAGAGCTGCCCTCCAAGAGAACAGCCCCCAGCCTGTACTGGAACATGGGGTTGTTCTTCCCCAGATGCAGCACTTTACACTTGCCCTTATTGAATTGCATTAGATTTCTCCCCACCCAGCTCTCCAGCCTGTCCAGGTCACGCTGGATGGCAGCACAGCCTTCTGGCATGGCAGCCACTCCTCCCAGCTTGGTATCATCAGTAAGGTTGCTGAGAGGACATTCTGTCCCTTCGTCCAGGCCATTGATGAATATATTGAATAGTGCTGGACCCAGCACTGACCCCTGGGGGATGCCACTAGCCACAGGCCTCCAACTAGACTCTGCCCTATTTACCACAACTCTCTGAGCTCTTTTCTCCAGCCCATTCCCAATCCACCTCACCACCCTATGGTCCAGTCCATACTTCCTAAGCTTGTCTATGAGAATGCCATGGGAGACCATGTCAAAAGCTTTGCTCAAGTCGAGTCCCTGCTAACAGCACTATCTGCAAGGCCAGGTGACACCTGGGCTTCTTCCTTTCTCCATCCCCACCTCCCTGCTTCTTTGGGCAGCATGGACTTGCAGTCTTCCACTCCTGGGTAGGCACGCAGCAATAGCTAGCAGTGCCAAGACATATCTGCCCTGTTGGCTAGCAGGCAGATGGGGATGCTCTCCATCTGACCCACCTCTGTCCCAGCTAAGTGCTTCCAAAAGCATGTGGCTGTATTCAGCACCCACCCGGCGTTCCAGTTTAACACATCTTGAGGCCTGATCGTTAAGAGTCTACTTTTCCTGAAAAGTGAAGGGCAACTTGATTTCTCCTGCAACTACTTTTCCTAGAAGTGGAGTGCTCAGTAAACAAGGCCTCCAAAATCACTTTGGATTTTTGGAGATCTTTGGATTACATGGACTTGTGAATTCTTAACCATGTTTTATCTTCCTAGTGATGCAGATGGTGTCTTGTCCATCTCTCAGTCATCAAGTTAGTACAATTTGCTGTTTAGTTTACTTTTATTCAGTACAAACATGAATGACATTTAACTATGTTAAAACAAACTGCCATCCAGAAAAAGTTTTCATTGCTCTATGTCAAATTTTGAAGCTACTTACACCAGCGTATTTTCTGATTCAGTTGAGCTACTGTAGTTATACTCTTGGTGAGACTTAATTTTCATAAACATCTCCAAGAATTGTAAATTATTCATTATCAAGACCTTTTCATTAACCACGGGCATATTATCAGTTCCTCTCTCTGCTCTGCTGAGAGAAAAATAGGAGTCTATTAAACCAAGAACAAAAAAAGAATAGCTGTTTGGCACCTAAGTTCATTTAATTCTATAAATACTAAGAAACATTTCTAATCTATGATTAGAAACTTTAGCTCAAGGTACGTTCATCTCTAGTGATTTAAAGTTCCTCTCCTGTTTTTAGCCATAATAGCAACTGTTAATTTTACCTAAATGAACTGTATTAAAAACAATGAAAAAAGGTCAAAACAGAACAAAATATGACTGTTCTTTCTCTATAAACTATTGTAATTTAGGAATAATCTGCTAAAAGCACTAGATTTGCCATCATCTGTATTAGAACTCCTTCCCAAAAATCTGTAATCAAGGTGGAAACATGTAACATTGTCCCGTGCAGAACATGATACTCGTGACTAAGAGGTCAATTTGTCAGGTGAACTGAAGAAGCTGAGAAAAAAAACCCAAAAACCTCATTGCTTCAAAATTAAATATTCTTGCTTTCCCTCTTTTAATTAATAAATCCTCCCGAGCAATCAATTTTGGACAAACTTTTAGGAAAAATGTCTTCACTTGAAAGAGTGGTCAGGCATTGGAACAGGCTGCCCAGGGAAGTGGTGGAGTCACCATCCCTGGAGGTGTTCAAGAAACTTGTAGATGTGGCGCTTGAGGGCATGGTCTACTGGGTATAGTAGTGTTGGGCTGGTGGTTGGACTGGATGATCTTATACGTCTTTTCCAACCTTAGTGATTCTCTGATTCTGTGATTAAAGAATGTCTTAATTTTTAAGCTTTTAAAATACACTTTAAAAGATAAAACCAAGCTGGATTTTAAAAATATATGCTGTTTTTCAAAATGAGAAATCAAAGTGTTTTCACCAAGGCATGTAGAAACAAAATTAAATAAAATAAGAAAAAAAAGGTTTATTTTGGTCAGAATTCTCTGCCCAATTTCCCAATTTGATTCGAATGCCACTTTCTTCTGTGTAATTCTAAAACTGCCTTTTTCAGCACACATGCTATTCTTGATAAAAAAATCAAACAACATTTTTCCTTCCTGGTCTCCTGCTTCAGATGGAAGGATGTTTTGTTGACATCATCTTAATAGTCTAGATGTAAAATTCCTAATTTCTGTCAAAATGAATGATCATATCCTACTTTTTTATGCCCTCACTCCTGATTTATGAGCCTTTTCTAATGAGCTGATCTGATTCATACCAGGATGATGATCAGCAGCTTGGGGCATAACATCATCAGAAATCCCTTGGGAGTTTGCAAATTGTGAGACAGATGAAGATGGCTGGTTGTAGGTTGTGTTTATGACTCCTGTATTATTTTTAGGAACTGTCACTGGATAACCCTCAAAGTCATTATGTCTCTTCCATGTTTGTCTTTACACAGGAATGTAATTACCACTTCATACATGTGTGTTCTGTTATGGAATCTCATATTAAAATTCTCCTATGCATTTTCAATACTCATCTCTTTGCACCCTAGTTATTCTTTCCTTCAGCAAAAGCTGTTTTTCCCCTCAAGGCAATATCCACTGTGTGAATAATAATAATTTTCTGTAGATTATGGGCCCATTTCATTAAAAAAAATAAATAATTTGCATAAACCAGCCAAGTGTTTGGAAACCCTGATAAAATATGAAGTCTCTAAGACTAAGAATGGCAAGAAAGATTAACTGTCCAAATGTTACTTTACAGATTGTTTTTTTTCTGAATAATCTTTCCTTGTTATTGTCAGTAAAAAATTCACCAAACAACCCCCCCACCCCCCCAAATAACGGACTAGGTATTTTAGATTCAGATTGATCCAGAAGTTTTAGCTGCATTCACTTCATTTGAAGATTGGAATGTGAATGAGACCCCTAAACATCTTTGCTGAGCAAGGTTTTTTCATTAAAGGTAAGAGGTTGGGCTTCTAAGGACTGATATTCAAATACATCAAAAGGTGGAAAATTCTAGCTTGATTTTCAAAAGTGGGAACTGCTTAGCTACTCCTGATCTTGTATGATGGGTTAAGGTAAAGACCTCTAAAATTGGAATTATCTTCCTGCCATACTTACATGACTGAAAACTAGTAACAAAATTAAAAATCATCCTCCTAAATAAAAGTAGCATGAAAGTCATCTGACACATGCAATCTCCATCCCATGGTTAGCAGAGCTGCTAATGGCAATTTTACTGCATTCTGGAGAATACACAAAAAGTATTTCAAACAACATAGCCTAATTAGTGCTCTCACTAGGGTCTCTGAGCAAGAACACCTACTGATTGTGTCTTTTCTTTGGATCAGATCTCGAACAGATGCTTGTATCAGCCAAAAGAAAAAAAAATGTTTTCAATGTAATAAAGAGAGGTTTAATATTTTCCTTTCAGTGACAAGAAAACACCACAGAAACCATATTCAGCTGATGTTCTTTATGCACACAGAAAAAGAGATTTGATGCACCCTGTCTGTACTGAAAGGCAAATGACTTTCATCTACTGATAAGCCTTAATGTGTCATCCTGTTACCATTCATTGACTTGCCTTTGCAAATATGCAGATATAAATCAATGAATATACACTGGCCATCTGGATTTTCTGAGGTCATATACTGTTTATTTCTTTTACTTCAGGTATTTGTTTTGTTTTGGTTTGGTTTTTTGTTAATTTTCCAGGAATATTAATGATGATTTTCTTTTTTTGTTGTAGTTTATTCTTGTTTGTTTGCCAGGTATAGCTCTTTAAAAACAAATGGCTACAGTAAGAACTAATATCCTTCTGAAAAGTATTCTAAAGTATTTGACTATTCTCAAAATAGACTGGCAATAATTCAGTTCCAAAGGATTTATAATACCCTGAAATCCGGTTTAGTCAAGGAGACTTCAAAATACGTGTTCATTATAACTGTGGCAAGAGTACAGCTTACTAAATGAAGGAAACAGAGAAGGTTAATAAAATCTCTTAAATGTTAGTGAAACATTCAAATATTTATAGGAGTGTCACGTTTTGAATGTTATTGGCAGGCCAGCTTTGTGCTTTTGAAGTTCAAACAATGACTGCAATAAAATCTTCATTATTTTATAGACTGACAGGCCTCTGCAAATAATTTCTGCTGATTAAGTCTATTTTCTCTGACACTTGTACCAGAAATCTTTATATACTCAAGAGGTTCCCAAAATGTTATTTCTGGCTTGAAATTGAGATTAAATATGTCACTCAACAGCAGCAACAACAGAAGTTATTGCATAGTCTGGATGGTACAGATGTTTGCTAATGGAATACAGCACGCAAACTTTCACAGTAAGATGACTGCATTATGTGTGGTGGAAATGAAAAACAACGCTACTGTTCAATAGCTATTCTTTTGGAAAGACTTGTGTGTTTATGAAGTGGAAAATTGCCAAGTAGAAATACAAGTAACAGTGAGTAGATGTCTTTGAAAGCTTTATTCCATACATTTTTCCAGATCTTATCACACTTAAAAGTATACTCTTAGAACAGAAACATAATTGTCTTCACTACAGAAAATACTACTCTTTTTGCTAAACGGTGAGGAACAGGTATGATCATTGGTCACTCAGCTGGCAACTTCATGACTGAACAACACATATGCTGCTTTCTTGGCCCTTCCATCAGGAAAACCTTGCCACACAAACCCAATACACTCCTCCTATATGTAAGTGCCATGTGGCTATTTTTATATCTCACCAGATGAAGAGGAAATATAGTCTTCAGTCTCATTATCCCAGTTATTGTGGTTTCTTTGCTCTTTGACTTTGCTTTTAATGTGTAAATGTTCCGTATCTCTAATCTTTCAATTCTTCATTATCTTCTAGTTCTAGCTGCTTGTGATTAACATCAAAAGAAGAAAAGAAGACAGAGAATGGCTAAGGGAGTATAACAGACTTTTAAACTTCATAGGAAAGTGCTGTTTCCAGTTTCTTTGGTAATGAATACAATAATAAAATAATGAGAGATTATTTTTATTTCTTTCTGTGCCTTTAACCTTTGAAGTTCCAAATGTGTAACAAAAACAGGAAAATAATTAACAAAATACCAGAAACAGCCAGTTTCACATACTTGACATACCACTGCGCCATATGAGTTTTCTGTTTGATTGGTTACACTCCCTGAAACCTACCTACACCCCCTTAAAATCAAGACCAAGTGGCAAACAACATGGATTCACAATATCAGTAGAAGTTGGACTGTAGAAAATGTCTTTATTGGTGTCAGCTAAATTGTTACATACCATGACCAAGTTCATTCCTGCTTTACACTAGCAAGAAAAGAAGATCAGATCTACAAAAGGTCTCACAAAGAAACTTTATGTTGATATGTAGAAGGTCCAAGAGAGTTGTGTTTCCATAGTAACCATAAATATTTTTTTTCTGGCTTTTAAGCCATTCCTCCCTTTCCTTGTGAGTCTGTTTGTCATATCCACCTGCATACCCCCAGTACTAGGATACAGTACACCAAGATCTAGAGATAACAGATATGAAAATCAGATGAATTGAAATTATTCTCGTCTTGCTCATGACTAATTTGCAAGCCACCAATGGCCTTGCAATCTGGCAGTGACAAAGCCTGACCCTTAGGGGATGTTTACAATAAAGGCAATAGACATCAGCAAAAGGAAGAGCGTGCAGAGGCAGCCACAGAAATTGGATGACCCAATGAAATGACTGAGGGCTTTTCCCTTCATGGACAAGGGATATGAAAATCAACCCTTCTCAGACTAAAAATTATAATAAAATAAAATCACCAGCACCATGGAGAACTTGGAAAATAAAGTTTCATACTGTGCATTCAAGAAAGGCAGGATTCAGTCATTTGGAATATTGTTAATTTATGTGCTTGCTTTAAAAAGCACATAGCCTGTAAAGGTGTTAATTCAATATAACGCATTCTGTCTTATGAGATTTATCTAAGTGAAAATGTCATGCTGGTTACATTTTAAACAAGAGTTAATTATAACTTCTGGTTTTTTAAATTTGTTAGATCACTGTGAGTTTATCTCAGCTACAAGCCACTGTAAAATATGCTCTTATATATCTCTATTTTTAAGTGTCAAGGCCCATTAGGGCATTTGAGTATATGCAGACCTACCTTCTTATTATCCCATAGAGAAAAGAGGTGTGCACTACAGCTAAAGAGTGAATGCAACCACCATCCATGAATGTTTTGAATTTTGAAATTAAGAATATTTGTGCTTTGACTCAAAATGAAAGGTGATATTATGATCACAGAAAAAAATCCTACTGGATCTCTTCTGGTCACCACCAGAAACCCAAAAGGATAACATTTGTTTCCCCTGACTAGTTCATACTGTTCAGATAGAAGATACAGGGAGCTGATGAAGACTGACAGCCTACAGCTCAAATTTTGGGCATTCAATGAGAAATCTCACCATTCAGGAATACTGACCTTTCAATCCCCACATGGTAGAGAAGATGGCAATTCAGCCATCCTAAATTATGTCTGAGTGTGTCTACCTTAAGCTGAAAATACATCAAAAATCTCTGATTTCCTCATTGTGGGTAGTCTGGACATTCTGGTAAGTCATAGGAGAGGAAGGACTTTGCATCTGACAAATTAGTCATGCATTCTGTTTTGCTTTAATTTTATCTCCTATATCAAGGATGCAAAAGCAAGCTAAAAGTATTTTGTCCCTGCAAATTCAATACTGTGGTCAGTGGAAAAGAGAGAAGAATCCAAGTATTCTTGTACAAGAGAATTCATATTTGCTATTGCAAACCAGCTGGAAGAGAAGAAAAATATCTACTTCCCTTATTATTTTCTTGTTATTATTAGATACATCAAAGAGAGGATAACAATTTTTTAATGACAAGGAGAACATGTTATAACTGATTTCAGGAGAATTTTTTTGAAATAAGAGAGTAGAAGAAAAAAACCACAATAAACCCAACACAAAACCCCCCAAACTCCCACAGACTCACCACTTGTCCTCATCGGAAGATGAAGGCGGCTCCTACCTTTTGTCCTGTACATGTCTCATCAAGGTCCAACTTTGCTACAATGGAAAAAATAGACAAAGACATTTTTGTACAAAATACAAATAAGTCTTTGCAGGATCTGTGCACATTATCTGTTTAAGTTCTGGTCCTGAGCCCTCATCCTGAATGAACTTGTACAGGTGAATAACTTTGAACCACAGATCTGGGTGAGACCATGAAGGATCCTGACACCCCCTCACACAGCTGCAAGTACCGTGCAATAGCCAGTAAGTTTCGGGAGGTCCACATGGACTAGCCCCAACCTCTGCCTACCATGAAGTACAGATTATTTCTCCACTCCCACAGCAAACCTGGGACCCAAAGTCTACTACACTCTGTGCCTGAGGGAAAGAACAGAATAATCAGCAATATCCCAGGTCTCTGCAGCTGCATAAGAGATGCAAATAGCAGATAATCTCAGAAAGTGGATCATACACTGAGTACAGAGGAAAGAAAAAAAACGTAAGGTTCTTGCCATTCTGGTTAGAGGAAAGCTTTTTCCAACCTCAAGCTCAGAGGTCAGTTTAACTAGGAACATGTGAGTGAGACAACATTAACAGGGTATTGAAAAGGCTCTGGCTGTCACTGAGGCACCAAAATACTCTGCCCAGGGAAAGTTTTCCAGCTGTAGCTAATCTCTGATATTTCAGAAGAAAACCAATTTTCTCTGTTTCCCAGAAACAAAGTTAGAATCAAGCAAGAAAATATTTCTTCCCATTGCCTGCAGCCAACAGTAGACCCCAGGAAGGATTCAGTGAACTAATTAAATACTGTCATGAACAGACCGTAACAAACTCACTGTGATCTGTCTCCTTTCATCCTCTTTTTGGGAAGCCAAACAAATTATCTTATCCTGATATCATACAATTTAATTTCAAGCTACTATCTCATCCTTTTCCTGTCCTACAATCTCCTCTTGAAAAAATAACACTCCAAATTTCTATGATTTAATCACTTCCACTGAAATTGAAGTTTCTCATCTCTGTGACTGTCAGGGACCTCCTTATGGAACTTCCTTTGCTGTTAGAGTCCTTCTTCTGATTTTCATTTTAGAAAGATTTATTCCCAGATCATAGTTCTTTGAGTTTGTACTACTCCATATTATTAACCCCCAAATGTAAGCTTCTCCCACTCAGTCCTCATTTTTCCAGGTTGCCCAAACTATCCTTTTTTTATCTGTTTTAAAATAAATACTTTATTTCTCTATCTATTCTTCACTGTTCAAATTGTCAATCTTTTTTTACTATAGGTGAGAAAACCCACACCTTTAAAAAAAACAGAAAAGCTTTTGGCTAACTTAATTTATGGAATTAATTTAACCCTGGATGAGAGGCCAGAATAAATGAAAGAGTTGATGGTTCCACATAGATTTAAACTTCAAGATATTATGGTCTGTGCTATCTGTGAATCCCTAGAAAAGAACGATTTCAGCAAGGCTTGTCTGAAGATTTTCTCCTAGGAAACACATTCGAAGGGGACAGAAATATTGATGAATTTCAACAGTAAATTATAGTGACATCCCACAGTGCTCTGTGGTTGTGCCAAGTGTCAGCCAGCCTTCAAGGAACCTTGGCCCCTGTGGATTATGATATAAGAGCTGAAGCTGCTGATATTTATCACTTTCAGTTATTTTTTGCCATTAAGCTACCTCTGTTTCTGTTAGACCCTGAAAAACAAGAGTGAATTAGCTACAGCTGGTGCAACTACCATGATTATCTTTACATTCGCAGATTTGAACATGTCCTGCAGTACAAGTAGGTTTCCAGCCTAACATGTTCACCATTTTGAGATAGCCTAGGCAATAAGGGTGTTTAAGAGCTGCACTTTGACTACCTGTTGCAACAGATAGCAAAAAGATAGTTGCTGTCAGCTAAACAGGTAAATTATTACAATTTAATATTAATTAAACAGGAAAAATGTTTGCTATTACAAATGCATTTCTAAAGGACCATTTGGAGAGGGACTGTCAGTTCTCCTATTAACTCCTATTAACCAAACCCAGAAGTTTATTTGCCAGACAAATCCACCACTGAAGCCCAAAATGCAGCACATTATAGTGTACCTGTTGATTCTGTGCTGCGCGAGGTAACATGTTCCAGAACACATGCCCACTCTCTGCTGTCTTCAATGGGGACAGATTGTCTTCTCCATTGCGTGTACCTATAAATTTCCCCTACAAATTTTAACAGATCATTTCTAGTGACATCAAGCAAGCACTGAAAGAAGGTTTCTTGAACATCCGTGTTACAGCAGATTCACTTTCTGCTCATTATCCCATTGAGAGGCCAGTGTTGGCAAAAACACTTTCAGAGAAGAGAGTTCAAAGGCGCACAGTTTTGCTGTTTTGGTCAATGCAGCAAAAGAAATTCCTAAGACAGTGCCAGTACTTTTTACTCTAAGGATCTCTCATGCTTGTCTTCATACCACTGATGGCCATATTGACAAAGACAATGAGGAAGGCACATGGTGTTGGGGAAAGCATTTTAAGGAAAAATGCCCAACCACCTACTTTTGCCCTTGCACTGCTGAGGACAGTGCAGCTGACTAAAGTACTTCTAAAAGTTGCCAATTCACGCCCTGATTTCCTTGCCTATATAATTAAGCTGGTGCATATGGCAGCAATATTATGTACCTTTGCTGCACAGGAAGTTAGTCTGACCCATCTTGGCTCAAGGAAGTTAGCTTCTCCTAAAGACACCTATGGTAATTGCGACAGCTTTGCACACTTGTTTCACACAGTTTTTACCAAATAGTTCCTTCTCTTACAGGCTATTATTCTGCTCAACTTCTGTAGAATAGAAAGTGCTGCTCTAGCCATTAGTGAAGAAAAGGCCATGGAGTGGGTAACAGCTCCCTCTGGAAGTCTGAAGTCTGAAGTCTGACTGCAAAGAAAGCCAGTTTTCAATTATTTGTGAAAATGCCACAAACCTGGAGGGTTACCATTCAATGAAATAAAGGAAATGGGAGACTTCCCCAACACAAACTGCAGGGGAATACTCTGTGCATCAAAAATTAGCTGAAATAAAGGTGACTGCCCACTTGCACTGAAGGACGAATAATAGTTAGCATTCCCAGTGCATCCTTCACAAATTCCTTGCAAATTACTGAGCAGAACTACTATACAGTCAAGAGTTAACTGCCACAGAAGAGTGTAGCTGTGATCTGCTATATTTTCTATCTCGAGAAAGATTTTTTAATGTAAAAATCTGAATGTTGCAGGTGGTAGTCAGGGGCTGCTTCCTGTTGTCAAGAAATAAATTTCTATTACGAAAGCTCACAGTGAATCTCTTTTATATGAAATCAGATGAAGAAAGAAACATGGCATTTGATGATAGGCTAAAAGCAACTACTCCAAATAACTCAGCGGGTTTGCCTCAATAAACCCCAAGTTTTTAAAAAATGCTCTCCATACTTGGCCCCACATTTACACCCTCACATTATCATATGCTTTCTGTGCATATTATTGGGAGGGGTTTTTTGGTGTATCTAGCAATTTATCTTGCATAAACTGCTCTGTAGCATGATGGAGGATCTCTGCCCAGCAGCTACTCCGAAACACAACAAATCAAACAGCAGTTTGTTATTTCTGTGCATAAAGACAGGTCAGAGCAGTAGGGAATGCTCAGTATGGGATGCAATGGAGGAGTAACCAGTGATAAATGTGTGACACAAAGCAGTCTAGCATTAGTGGCAAGGGAGAGAATGAGAGAAACAGAGAAAACGCTCCTATCAGAGTGGACCAGAGCCATAATCTGTAATGCTAGATCATCTTTTCACTACTCCTTCTCCTCTGAACGTAGATAATTTTCTCAGATGACAGGGACACAAAGTCTTTTATGATTAATTAGATACATTGACAGCAGTAGCCCCATTCCTCAGCCGTACGGCTTATCAAGCTCATTACTGGTTTCTATCTGTGCCAAGCTGAGAGTCACAGTAATAATTTCAGCCCAAGAGCTGATGCTGAGACTTTCCCATTCAGACTACCTGACTGGTATAGTAGTTAGAGGAATGACAGGTTTTGCAAACAAGATGAAAAGCTTTGTAGTTGTCAGTCCATTTCACAGTTTATATCTCTGTGGTTGATAGTCATATATGGTCAGATGGTTCATTCTGTTTGCTGAATAGATGGTTGAATAAGTATGTCTCCACAGGTCTGATGTAAAGACTACTGAAAGCAAAAAGATTCTCCTCTTGGACCAGTAGCTATTTGGGTCAAGCATTTCTATCATAAACAGATCCTCAAAAATATCTTTATTAAAAAAAAAAAAAAAAAAAAGAACCGTTTCTCATATAGAAAGAAGCCACTTGAGAAATCTGTTACTATTTTTAAGGAAGTTCAGGTTATTTATTTTTCATTGGAGTTCAAAAGGAATTTAGATTTTCATGTAAAATTTTGGTTGCAGCATCTGCAGTGGATGCAGATTTGGATGCCCACCTGTGTCCATGTGTGCCCTGTTTGTGAACCTTACATGGACACAGGTAGGAGACAGGCTCCAAGGGGACCACGGAAGGAGTGATGTGGCCTTGGATTTTTTTTTTTTTTTTGTGGCTAACGCTTGGTGCCTCTGTGTGTTGGCAGAATCACAGGCAATCACAGCTGCAGTGATCAGAGAGATCAACAGGCCTATCTCCAGGCAGCATAGGCACCTGACTGTACCTGTCGGCTGCCAGGTACATCCCTGCAGAGCAGGGGGGAACATGGATTCAGGTCCTTTCAGGAGTGTAGCAGAAAGTACCTTCAGATTAAAAAAATAAATAAATAGAATAGGAAGAAAACTGCAACAGAGAAAAGCCCGTTATTGCTGCCTCCTAATCTGTTGCTGTCCCATTCATCCTTGGAGAGAAACCCTAATGTCCAACCCCTTCAGATATTTTCAGAGAAAGATCTGCTTTCTGAAGTCTGGAGATAAAAGAAATGACATGCAAGTCTTCTTGTGATTACCTAGGCCTGAGAAATATTTGTTTGCTGTTTGTGTTACATTTTGCAGTGAATACTGTTTTTCTCTCACCCTCCTGTTCCTTACAGGTTTGTTGCTATTGCCTGAATCACAACCAGCAAATCCTTGTAGAATTAAATTTCATCCTCAGAGAGGAATGTGAGGCTAAATTCCTTTATATTTCTAAAGGACTTTCAAGTCCCCAGTATGAAAGTTCCGGTAAAGAATAACATTATCTTCTCCTTGGGGCAAGGTAAAGTTTGGGGTCATCTGCAGCTGAGGGAGAATCTGGCAGCTCTGAAATACAGAAAAAATATCAGCAGCGAGGAAAAAATAAATATACAGGTATGCAAAGTCATCATTCAGCTCCTACATCTCCCTGGGTTATATCAAGTGGAATAAATCCATGTGACGAAGTTTGTTCTGGGCCACCATTGTTCTGTGTGGAAACCAATGGTGCAGCCTGTGCAAAGGCTATTGCAGTCGCACCATAAACTGAGGCTTTGGACTCTGCTTTGCAACAAATCTTAGATCTCTTTCAAAGGTGTGATCTGCATCCTCTGCAGCTATTTATCTTCATGTTTTAGCACTTTCAGTTGAGACAGAGAAATGGCCTAACAGACTGACACTAGAAGCAGTGTCAGAAGTTTATATTGTATCTTATATCTGCTTATATTAAATAAAACTTGGATACCCTTACATTAAGTGTTTCTACAGCTTCTAGAAGTGTTCAGGTTGTTTGGTGGAAGCACGTTAGCATGTTTCTAGTGGTTTCATGTGAGGAATATGAGCCTTATGCACATCATAGAATCATTTAGGTTGGAAAAGACCTGCAAGATCATTAAGTCCAACCATCAACCTAACTGCCAAGTCCACCACTAAACCATTTCCTTAAGCATTAAGTCTACATGTCTTATAAATACCTCCAGGGATGGTGACTCCAAACACCTACCTGGGCAGCCTGTTCCAGTGCCTGAGAACCCTTTTGGTGAAAAAATGTTTCCTAATATCCCGTCTAAAACTTCCCTGGCAAACTGAGGCCATTTCCTCTTGTACTATCACTTGCTACTTAGGAAAAGAGACCAACACCCACCTCACTACAACCTTCTTTCAGGTAGTTGTAGAGAGCGAGGGCTCAGACCAGTTAATTGCTAGTGCTTGTCCTGCTTTCCTCCATCTGTCTGCTGCTGTTCTAGTAGTTCCAGTTAGTTAAAACATATTTTCATGATCTCATATTCAGAAAAGAAAAGAAAAAAAACCAACAACTTGCTTGTGGGAGTTCTTATGAGGAGTTCTGGAAAACCTTGGTTCAATTAAGTCTCTGTGGTTTAGACTCAAGTTCCCCTTGCTGTATAATTGATATAATTTTGCTTTAAGGCTCTATTGTTAACTTTATGATTCACTTTTAGAGTCTAGGCTGTAATAGAAAATTTAATGCTATACACATTATAAAATGTTTTAAACAATAACAGAAAAGAACACATCTTAAACCATTACTTTTAAACTACAAGATCCCTCTTTTTCATTTATACTAAAGTCTTTTTATACCCTTCCAGCTGTGGCAGCAAGACATGAATTGTGTATGAATTACATTTATATCAATTTTAGTACGAATAATACCAGTGCTCAAGTTTTCCTTCTTCCTTGGGCTTTGAGGTGGAGACATTCATGCTGTTATTGGTGAGTTTTCCTTTTCTAGACAGGAATAAAGATAGCCAGACTCTTTTATTTATGTACCTTTTAATCTTAAAAACTCATCAGCACACACAGTCAGTAGAACACAATACAGTGTGATATGCCCACCACATCACTACCGACTAATTTTTTCTTGAACTTCCAGTCCCAGGCCCATTCAGAAGTGAACAGATATGTAAAAATTAGCCAGTCTTATTATGAATCTCAGGTACGGTTCCTCTTTGTTAGAAAAGAGAGGGAAGGTGGATATATCTTTATATAAGTATTACCTCTCTGTTTCAGTAGCTTTATATCTGTTGCAACTTCATAAGTCCCTGTCAGAGTTCAGGAGTGGGTCTATGTGAAATAGTGAAATTGATGATTTACCATATGTTTTTCTTACTTTCATAAAGGAAGGTGGACTGTTTTGAGAGGGTGCTTATCTTCTTATTGAAAATTAGCAGAGTTACAATGACTCTGATAAGCCCTTCCACAGGTTCACCTCATTCATTGTAGACCTAAGGTGGCCTGCTGGTGGTGGCTGTCCATCTCAGTGGGTTCTAAAGGGAAAATACTCAGAGTTTAGACTTGATACCCTACATATAGGTTTAAAAGTAAGATGAATTCTGCACAGCCGCAATAATCAGCTCATCTCCCTGGGAAGCTTTCCTTCTAGACAAACTTAGTAGGACATGGGATCCAGGGAACTGGCTCCCTTCACAATAATGTACTGGGCACAGCTTGGCCAGACTGTGGCACACACATCAAGACATTTATCGAGGCAGGATTGAAGTTTCTGGTCATAAGAAAACAAACAATTGAAGACTGTAGTCTTCAATATTTTTGGCTCTGGACACTTTTATTGAAAGGAATCTCTCTTAGTGCATCTGTACTAGTGCTGGAGTTTACAGGGATATTCAGCCGAGCTGCCTCTGTGCTTACAGACGGCCTTTCTCAGATCACTGCACTTAGAGAACGTAGTCCTTCCCCTTGGTCTGGTACAGTATAAATGTGACAACTTTCATCTGCCACTGAGGAAGCCATTTTGGGTGCTTTGGAATTGTGGCTGATCCCTCAGCCATTGCTGATAAGCAACATTAAAGAGATTAACTGTAGACCAAATAATTTGTCGTTCTGTACTGTTATAGATTTAATGAACATTTTAGCAATATCCTCATGATGCATTCCTTTTAATGCACAACAATTTTGGAGTAAAGTATGTAATAAATATTCACCATTTTGGGTGACTGATCCATACTTTAGCAATCCTTTTCCTATGCAGTATGTACTTACTGTATATCATCTTTCTTCAGATGGCTGGAAAAAAGAGAATAAGGAAAACTATTGCATCTGTCAGTGTAAGCAGATTAGAGTTCTCCTTAAATTTTAATGAAAAAAGTATTAAGCTTTCATCTATTAATTGTTTCCGTTCTTAAGTACTCTACAAGTAACTTATGTTCTTTAATTGTACTTTTCAGCAAAACTGTGCTTACAGCCAAATAGGACTTATTATTTTCAGTAGTTACAAAAAGAAGAATCATGATTAATAATATAAAATATATTCTTCAGTACAAATGCATTTTCTTAGAGAAATACATTCA
Source organism: Rhynochetos jubatus (assembly GCA_027574665.1). Taxonomy (NCBI): domain Eukaryota; kingdom Metazoa; phylum Chordata; class Aves; order Eurypygiformes; family Rhynochetidae; genus Rhynochetos; species Rhynochetos jubatus. Next base: position 9,865,337 of record CM050648.1, on the reverse strand, counting down.
CAATCAGGTTTTATGTCCTGATGGTGTAGTTAACATTTTAAAAATGTTTCATAAAGCAAGATTTAGATACTTCAGTGTTGTGGTTTAATCCCAGCCAGCAAGTAAGTACCAACAAGGGCCACTTGCTCACCTTGCTCTTACTCCAGTGGAGGAGGAGCATCAGAGAAAAAGGCAAGGAAAATCCTGGGTTAAGAACAATTTAATAATTGAAAGGAATTAAAATAACATAACGATACCAATAATACTAACAATTCTAATAATAGTTATATACATAATGAAAATAATACTACCGCTACTACTAATTATATGTAATGAAAATGATAGAAAATAAAACAAATTATACAATTGCTCACCAGCTGCTGACCAATACACAGCCAGGTCCCAAGCAGTCAGTTCCAGAGCCTGAGAGAGATCACACCAGAGCCGGAGCAAGCCCCAGCGAGCAAGAATGAGGGCGAATGCGAAAGACAAACATGGACCCCAGCCCACGCCCAGCTTATATATTGAGCATGGTGTGTTACTGAATGAAATAGTTTGGGTTAGATGTCTGGACTGTGTCCCCTCTCAGCCTTGTGTAGTGCAAAAGTTGGGAACACAGGTGCAGTATCAGAAACAAAAGAAGTCCTTGAATTTGTACAAACAGCCCTCGGCAATGACTAAAAATGCCAGTGTTATCAATATTCTTCTCAACACAAATCCAAAACAGCCTCATACCAGACACTGTGAAGAAAATTTACTCTGTCACAACTAAAACCAGCACAGGCAGTAATGGGTATATCACCACAATTTTTTCCTACTATGCAATTCCTGGTGAAGTAGTTGGGCATCTTTACAAACCATGGTCAAATAAAAGACAAATAATTTGATGGAGAATATAATGACTTTTGGCTGGTAGGTGGCATTATGAAATAAGAGTGAATTAACTTTAACAAACATATTAAAATATTAGTGCAAAGTTATTGGAACAACCGGAATAACAAAACCTACATATTTTTATTTCCAATAAGTGCTTCCCCTTTTAGCTATTTTCCTCAGTGGTACATTTACTGTCATTCTATTCTTGGACCATTGGAAGGTCATTTGCACTGCTATAATTCCAGAAGATCATTTAAACATGCAAATTAAATCTGGAATTGTGTGAAAAGGATGTTCATTTCTCTTTCATATTCAAACAATAACATCTAAACATTAATCATCTCTCTGTGCTTTTATTACCAAAACTAATTACATGATACTGAATTTAAAAGTCCTGAAAAGAAATTTAGATAGCTTTCAATGAACATACCCTGTAATAGTAGTATGTTAGCATTATTATTTAAAATCATAGTATTCCAGCTGTTGTTGTACAGTGTTATATCCAATTTATCTAAAGTTTGCCTGTTCTTATAAGAAGAAATTTTTATGGGAACAATACCATAAGGGCTGGCGTGTTGGAAATGTCCTTTTAAGAGTTTCTATTGAAAATGCATGAACTTTAAACAGGCATGTGTTGTTTTGGGTTTTTTTTTGTACTACGAGGTCGGGAAGTGGGTGGACAGTTCTACTGTGATATTTTTAATTTGTAAGTAAAAATTATGTAAACGGTTTATGGTGTATGGTCATTTAGTTTGGGAGCTAGCAAAAAGTGCATCTTGGCTAAATAAATAAATAAATAAAAAGCAGACAAAAACCAGACTCCTGTTTTATATACCATCTTCTGAGGTGTCAATCCCAAAGCCAATGAAGGTTATGGGAGGCTTTTTGCTAATTGTCATAGAAGATGGACTAGCAGATACGTGGAATGTATCAGATTATCAGTTCTCATTCTACTTCCAAATAAACCCCCTTAATGTAAAACTAATCTCCTCCAGAACCCTTCTTATCTGTGTAGTGCTGAAGTGAGACCATTAACAAAAATATTAAGTGTAAATGAATCTCCTATGAGATGTTATTACTTTCATGTCACAGTAAACAAAATTATACAATAACACTAAACCCAGAATTAAGCAGAGTATGAACATATAATTGAAATGTATAGTGCAAAAAATATAGTTAGGTAAGGAGAAAACTTACCCCAGACTCGACCCATGAGGTGTCTTGGAATCAGCTTCTGTGTCCACATCCAGTAAATCAGAGTTATTTAACAACCCATTCTGGACCAAGACTTGGACACCCTGTGTCCCCTCTGAAAAACACCAGAAAAGGCTAAATAGCTCTGTGTGTGCTGGAACTTATGAGCCAATATGAAATGTATGTCTCATGGTTCATTTCAAGGTCCGTTTGAAGTTTTCTTGGTAGCTGGAATATTTATAAAGTCTTTGCTCTCCCCCACGCTAAGTCTCTGGGGCCTAATATTGATGCAGAACTTCTCTGAGGTAAAGCATTTAACAAGGGTCTGTCCTCAGCCTGGTGGCCTATTTTCATAAAAGTCACAAGAACTTAATTTTCTTTGTGATTTTTATATCTGTCTCAACTTTGCTGAAGTTGGCTAAGTAGTTCAAATGTTATTTGGGGATAACAGATAGGCATTCACATACACAGAGACTGAGAAATTCAGTCTAATTTACTAGAAAAAAAACCCAACAGACTAAAGGTGATCCCCAAAGAACTTAAAAATTAATAGAGAAGAGTAATTTTATCATGAGTAAGATCTTTCTTAGTGTTACGGTATAAGTCCCTTTTTAAGGGCATTTTTGCATCAAACTTTGCCATCGGCTTCCACCACACTAATGGCTTGCAGCGTGTAACATCATTATTTACTGTTTGGCTTAGCTTTTACATTAAGAAACTGCAAGCAAAGCTTTTGCAGTCCTGCTCTGTTTACACACTTGAGTAGGTCAGCCTGATTGTTTAATAATTTTTCAACTCACCAGTTTCAGTTCCATCGAATTTCAATAGAAGACTGGTATCTCAAAGGCAGTAACCAATTCTGGTTCCTATAACCAAGCTACTGTCTAGACATCTCTATTCCAATGTGTGGCATCAGCTTTGGAAGAGCCATTTTTTTATTGCTTCGTCGGTAACCTGTGCTTTTCATGAGTCAGCTGGAATAGATCCCACTAGAGGATGAAGGATTTCCCTTATTTTAAAAACTTTCAGAACTCCTAGCAGTCTTTGATTCTGTGCATACCCTGGTAATCCCCTGAGGCTTGTAAATCCCAGCCTACCCACCATCCAGAGGAAAGTAGGCTACCAGAAAAATATCCATCTCAGTGATTTTAGTCTATCATGTTTAACTGCTCTGACAGACATGAGTTAGCAGAAGACATAAAAATAAACATGATGGTGGAGGAAAACCCCAAATACCTGTTTTTTAACCAAACAGGTAGTTCAGCCTGCCTCTTCTTTGTTTCAAGAATGGGAGTGGTGCCTCTTGGTTTCTGAGTCCTTGATTTATTTCTTCTCCTCTCATTGCTGTGTCCTACATCATTAGCTCACAGGGGCTCTTCTAAACCTGACAAATTGCCAGATCATACCAGATTAAACTTTGCATCGATTTCACACTCCAGCAGGGAAGCATTTAGTGACCTTTATCAATCAGTCTTCCCTGGCTGAAAAACAGTTTTATTTATAGGATTTGTTAGTCTGTAGCCATTACAACTACCCAGAGCCAAGGCACTTTGAGATGTGCCTTGCTTGGCTGGTACAAATTTTCTCTATTGAGTAGTATGGGGGAAGGATAAATGCCCACACAGACCAAGGAGGAACCAACTTCTGCCACTGCAAACAAACCAAGCTTAATCCCATTTTTTGTGTTTCAACCAAACAAAGACTTCTAAATCCCATGGTACAGATATAAAATTCAGCTCTATAACAAGTTTTGTCATGACAAAAACTAGCTCTGAACTCTAAAGTCTATTTCAGGGGAAACCAAGGTGACACTTTATTATGTTCACCTAGTTTTGGCCAACCTGTGTACTTTCAGCAGTTGTGAAGAATAGCATTTTGTCTTCCAATGGCCTTAATAGGTTTGTCAAAATACTTAGACACAGGTGGCAAGGAGGACAGCTGTGACAGCAGCAAATGTCCATGCAGACATGTCATCAGGCTCCTCAAGAAATAGCAGAGTCACAGAAGTGTGATTCTGACCTGGAGTCCTCAAATCAAAGAGCTGGCAAGGAGGAAGTGTGATGTCTGTAGTGATGGAGCACTCTAAGAGAATGAGGTAATGGGTAATCTGGATTTGGTCTTACTAAATTAACAAGAAACCAAATGGCAACGTGATGAAGATATGTCCCCACATACACTGGCACAAATTCCATTGACTACAGGTTCCTTCCACTGACTACAAAGTGGTCCCTGCATGTAACACAGGTCCCACTAGCTCAGGTGGGCCTGCATTACAAACTGTTGCAATCAGGCAAAATGAGTCTGATGTCAAACACCTCACTGCAAGCATCTATAACAATCACAGATGATACTTCCTGTATTTACAGAATTCCCTAAAGCTGCTTGGGTAGTATCTGAGGTGCACATCAAAAGAAGGAATAAAGTTACAACTTGAGCGAGATCTTGGCTAATTGTCCACTTTAATACTCTATGATTGTCATTTGTCAGGACATTCATCTCTGCTGAAGCAATCTATCAGCTGAAATGCTACATTGTCACATGAAACTCAGAGGACAAAAGTAAGGCAAGCATCACTGATGTTAGGCTGTATTAGAGAAAGAATATTCTCATTTTCACATCTGGAAAGAAAGAAAGAAACAAAACCCACTAATCCAGAGAATGTATGGTTTATTTTCCAAAGACTCTTACTTCCAAACAAGTTGATGATAGCTATAGGTGGATTCCACATGGCAGATTTTCTCCTATAAGAATATGGTAAACTTCTTTTTGAAGGGTCTGAAGGTCAAACCTTACCTTTGCTTTATGCAAAGCTATTGTTTTGCTTTCTTTGATTCTTCCCTGCAGTGTTCCAAATAAAATGTTTTCTGACACTGAGGATGTCTTTGGCGCTTTTTATTTGCAACAAATCAATCTTAGGTGGTTGCTTGGCTGTCATCTTACGTAAGTGGTTCTGCTCACATGTGCTGGCAGTTTGAGACAGGGAATACAGGGGACTGTGGCAATGGCAGACTTTGGCAAGTTTCCTGATTTATTCAGAATGAAAGAGAGAATTATTTCACCTCTAAATAGTGGTGTTATATAAACCTAAGTGAGTTATATCTTGAATTTGCCTTTAAGAAGAACCATGAGAAAAGAGAAGTGTGTACATACTTTGGAAAGCACTGTAAAAGGTAAAATAATGTCTATAGATATGGAAATAATGCCTTTTGGGACAATGCAAGCAATTCAGTCCATTATTTACTTGGAAAGATGATGAAGAGGTCACATGAGTACTGGACATAAGTACCGCAGAGTGAAGAGATTTCTGATGTTACACAACTGTCATTCAAAAATGGCAAGAGGAAAATCCCAAGCCTGGAAGCCAAAGTGAGGTGAAATGAGGCAAGAAATCAAGCATACAGTTTTGTGGGGCTTTTTCTTTTGTTTTTGTGGTTTTGTGGGGGTTTTTTTTGTGTGTGTGTGTGTGTTTGATTGGTTGGTTTTTGCAATTAACCTTGGGAAATGTTTATTTGGGAAAAGGGTGAGCTCTCTATAATTCTGTATTTCTTTAAACCAAGATTGGATATCTGCCTATAAGAAACACCAAAAAGTAATGCTACTGTGTAGACATTTTATTGAGAGAAAATATTCAGTCTGTATTATGCAGAAAGTCAGACTAAAATATATTAGTAAGAAGGAGGACAAAAACCCCACAAACACTGAAAATATTAAACACTTCTCACCTGTTTGTGAACGAGACTGTAAAACTTCATGAACTACAACACTGGATCCCACTCTGAACTGGCCTGGGAGGGGCACCTATTAGTGATTGATGAGGTTGTTTCCAGTGCAGACTCTGAATATATAGTCTTATCTGGTTTCAGAAATTGAATATCCATGAAACTGGAAACATCGCTTTCTCTTGGTTCAGTCAAATAGTTGATAGCAAACATCCTTGAACAAGTTAAGATGTTGTTGAAAAACAAATGGGACTTTTTGTCCATACTTATCCCTGACCATGTCCTGCCTCCCAAAGTCCAGTTATATCTTTTAAAGAAGCTGTTTTTAATTCCAGTTCCTCTCTTTCGAAGCTGGGAAACCCAAACTCTTATCAGGCTTGCAGAAGTATTTTATAATGCTAGAGGACTTTATATCACCTGTTTTGATGCAGTTACCTTAGCTCTGTGAATGACCCTCTGTTATTTCTCTTCTCCACTGATTCTCCCACTAAGAGCAGGAGGCTGTTGCAGTGTAGCAGTCCACCCTCTCCAGGTCATTAAGCAGGTTCCATTGTGGCATCATCTCAAATTGGCAGAAAGCAAGAGATTAAACAATTGCAATACAATTGTAACCAAAAATGAGATAAATTACTAATTCATGCCCAACATCTAAAAGCTACCATGTCCTGTTTTCTTAAAAATTGTGATTGTAAAATTATATAAAAATGTACATTTGCCTTTTCTGCAACAGAAGATGACAGATATTCTGAAAAGAAATGCCACATAGTTACAGAAGCAAGGCAGTTCACCTCCAAAATTCTCATAGTGCATGTGGTCCCCCTCTAACAGAACTGGTAAGGATGTTTCCTATTGTTTTTGCAGTATTGAAAATATGCACCTGTGTTCTCAGGGTGCATTTGAAACCTTTCATTAATGTAATGGATACCTATGGCTACAAAATAAACTTGTCAAAACACAAAAAAAAGGCAAGAAGTCCTTGTTCAGTTTTATAGTCCTTGCAGGTAAAATGGCCAGTCTTTGAATATTGCTCAATCTTAAGTTTATTTTTTCATAAGGGAGCTGACCACTGGGTCCTTGAGCAGAGATATGATGCAGCATCAAAGCACTCTCAACCCCTGTTACAATGCCCACTTTTGCCATGATATTTTGGAGCAACTGAGACATATCATTCATCAGGTCGGCTTATCTGTCAGTGGGGAGAATGTTGCCTCTCTAAGAGAGCCATTATGAAATCAAATTAGTTGAGGTGTATGGAGTGTGTGTATATCCATATATTCTGACTAGACATTGTGCAGAGGCTTAATTTAAGTGGGTGTGAGAATGAGACCTTTAAACTCCTTAAAATAAACAATTGATCCTCTTTCTCTCTGCTGTGGATACCACCACAGTAACCTCTGCTTTGTGACTCTCAAGATTAAGATTACGATAATATATAAACTATATGAAACACTCAAGAGAGTTTGGTGTCTGAGATGGAGGTGATGCAACTGGAATTTTATTAGCCAAAGTTATCCAGGGGAACAGAGTACACTCCTAAGAAATTGCTTTCTGAGACAAATTGGAGATTCAAGAAGATTCAGTTACAAGATTCTAGTTGTTTGGAACTCACTTTTACTTAGGGGACTGACAATTAACATCAGCTGGTAATAACCTGTTAAGCTTTCCTCAGTTTGGATGCTGAAGGTTAGACCAAACACACTGGATACCACTGTTTGAATCCCACACCAGGCTGAGTGAAATGTAAGTATTTTTACATGACTTGTCCATAGGGTTTGAAGCTGACAGCAGGCAAAAGAACCTTAGAGGAAAATAGGAAATCAAGCAATTGGGAGGGGATCATCTACTCTCTGAAGTAGAATTGCCATTAACCTCACTGATACTGGTTTGGTTTGCTTGAATTTTTTCTGGGACAGTTCGGTTGGTCTTGAACAGCAAATAATAATAAAAAAAAAGTTAAGTACTGGCTGTTCTTCCTTGAAATGGGAGGATTTTTTCAGTGTTTTCTAGTTTCAAATCTGGTTTAAAAATTGCTCCCTTAAAAATACACACAGACCTTTTCCCCCACAAGCCTCCTCTCCCCAGTGTTTCTTTCATCATGGTGCTAAATTCTTCTCTCTGATCTAAGCACCTGACTCTACCTGACATTTAAGTCAGATGCACACCCACATCTGAAGGCGGGTTTTGGCTATTTGAGTCCAGATTTGTCTTTGTTTTATTTCCAGAGAAGAGAGTGGATGGAAGACAACATATTTCAAAGGAATGATTTATGGATGTTTTCTGCTTACAAAACTATAAAGTTTTTCTCTGACACAGGTAAAACTTACATAAAATGAAGTTTGCTTACAGAAAATAGTCCACACAAACCTGCTTTTCTGGAAGGAGTTTTTATTTTTATTTTTTGAAACCTTCTTAATTTTGTTCTTTTAAGTGGTTCCATTAATTTCTGGTGAAGTGTGTTATGCAAAACATATTTGAAGATAGCAGTTTAAATTAAGAGATTATCATGGGTTTACTGAAGATTGTATTTCATCAAGTGCAAAGCTAGTTTTTTAAGTTAACCAAGTTATTTATAAGATGCCTTACTGATTGATGTATAAACACACCTGGAAGACTACTCTTAGTGTTGATTTTTAACTTAAAACTCCTGTTTTGTTAATGAAATCTAATTTTGGACATCCATGTAATAATATACTAAATCCATTCTTACTGCAACAATCTCCCACTAAGCTCACTGGGTATACTGATTTAATAATAGCATAGTTTGAACACTTATTTTACGCATTTATTTTTGAAGTGTGTGGATGCATTCTCATCTAATTTCCTTGAAGGAGTTCCAACATTTTTTCTTATCACATAAATATTTATAATAGATGCACTGAAATAGTCTCCAGAAAATACAAAGCCAGACGTTAATAGAAAAATTTTACACAGATGAAGGAAAAAATTGCTGTTTTATTTTAAGTGCAGGAGAATAGCTTCTAATGTTTTATTCATAAGCAGAATTTCTGAGAACTTCTTGTTTAACCCTCTTCCTGTTAATGATAAACTGTAGAATTGGGGGCCAGTACTGCAAACTGCTAAGCACAGGCTGCAGGAAGTTGGGAGCTCTGAACTCTGGCTGACTTAGTGGGAATAAGTTTTAGAAATGGAAAGCACTCATTCTGCCCTCAGGTGGATGCTCCAAAAGCCCTTTGAAATCACTGCAGTCAGTCAGACTCCAGACATTAATACTGCAAGAATGCTCTTCCTTCAAATGATATTTTGCATAACATGAAATAAATCAAGAGACCAAAGACTGATGTCTAAGCAAAATCTGTACTTTGATGAAAGGAGTACTTGATGAAGACTGTCATCAGCTGCTAATTACATAATGCTCTTAATATTTGTGAACCTCAGTGTTATGGAGGGGAAGGATAGAAAGAAGTGCAGCATGGTTAGGGGATCAGCCCTTTCTTTGAAAGACTATAATTCAGAAAACCTCCCTTCACAAAGAAAGAGCTACACAAAGACTACAGCATCCAACTTCTCTCAGCTCAGTCCATACCTCAGAGGCAGAGGAGACTGTCTGTGACAAATGCACATTTTGCCTTGTTGCTAAGCTGTAGAAAAGCAAGGAAAGTCATGCTTCATCCTTCATCTGTAGTCTGGGAATAACCAACTTCACACATCTATTTCTTTATTATAAAGCAACACCATAGGTCTGGGTGCCATCTCCCAAAATCTGGTATCAGACAAGGCTCTTACCAGGAGAAAAAACACAGTGCAAGGTGCAGGGAAGGCACATTACTTTCTGGTAACTGTGAAGGCAGCTGTGAGCATCCCTGTCAGAACCTATTACTTTCTACCTGGCTTGTCCACCAGTCACCTTTGTTTTCCCGGATTAATTTTTAACAGTTCTACTCCCACTGCCCTGATTGATGGTGAAATGCTCATGACAGCAGCCATAGCTGAGTGCCACTGTTTCTGAAAGACGCAACCAGAAACATTGCATGAATGAATACATGGATGGAATGAATACAGGGGTTTTGATGGTGGTTGGATTTTTTTTCTTTCTCCAACTCTGTAAGAGCTAAAGCTCTCAGTGATCCAGAAAATATCCATCTCTTTGCTACTGGTTTGCTCACTTGCACATGTTTCTGACACAATGGTCAAGCCTGCCTTGTTGCTAGCAGTATTATACCTACACATTTTTAAAGCATCCTGCTCCATGTGTTCATTTCAAGATATGCTGGTAGAGGGATCTGGGAAACACTTATCTGCTATATGAAAAAATATTTTTGCTCTGTATTATATATATAAGGTACTTACAGCTCTGACACATCTAGTTATAATATTTTATGTGTAATCTTAACCTTATTTGCATAAAGTATATATAGATATCAATACATACAATTGGAATAAAATTTATATACAAGTTGTATATACATATATACAACATATATGTGTGTATGTTTGTAGATGTACACACAGATCTATCTATACAATTATATCTAGAGCATTTGCTCCTCAGAGTCTGGGTAGGTTTCCCACTTGCAATGACATTGCTGAATTCTCAAAGCCAGACCTTCTCCCCCAGGGAGGCACAGCAGTCAACACGATGAGCATTTTTGTATGAGATCAAGAAAGTCATTGAACAATTGAGTATTATTTCTGAGGAGGCCATTTCCACTAAGGAAATTGTATACTAAAGTGGCAATGCCAAGTAAGGAGCCTGCAGAGAACAAAAGGCAGAAAATTATAAACTCCCAGCCCCCATCCAAATGCTGTGTCTCCTCCTGGGTAGCCTGGCCCAGTTTCAGGATCCAAAACACCAAAAACTGAGGATTTAATTGTAGTTTAGGATCTGAATATCAAGGCAGAAGCTCGGTTGACAACACATCACAGGTCTATAATCAAAGTCAGCTTTGAAAACAGGTTAAATCTCTACTGCTGTCTAGCCATGTTGGCTTCAAAACATATCCCTTTCCCACGATGTGGTTGTGTATACTGGGCAAATAATGACAGCAAAATAAAAAGTCAATTAACCTCTCCACCCTAAGCTTGGCTGTCTCTACAATTTCCTCCTGGACTTGCACTGTCCTCCCTTTCCTGCTCCAGTGAGTCAGCAGAAGTCCTTAAGAGGGATGGGAGCCTTGCCTCTGTTGATACAGTGGATCAGCAGAATATGCTGACCTCTTGTTCAGTGAAAATTAAGGAAAAAACCCACCAAACTTCAGTAGGAAGAGCAACATCTTAAAATAGAGGGTTTATCCTCGACAACTCAGTTAAGACAATTCCTAGCACTGGGAGGTCACCAGTCAACAAACGTGAATCCTCATATTTATAAACCCTTCCACATACAAAATCCCTTTTATATCAGATCTGCCCCTGGCACACTTAGCTGGGAGGAGGAGGTGCTGTCATACTGCCTTGTAGTTTCTAAAGGTCAATGGGCTTGCAGCTCCTTTTGAGGCTCAGTGAACTGATGTCTTTTGGGGAAGTCGTGACTGAATCACTGCGATCAGTTCAGTAGGGACAAGGGCTAAATGGAGGGAATCCAGAATTGCATGGAGAGCACTACACAGGAAAATAGCTGAACACAGAGTGTTCATTACTACCGATGTTTGGCAAAACATGTCAAGCATCACAATGGTATTGCTGAAAATGGAAAGCCTTGAATGTAGACTGGAGCTTTTGTGCTTTAAAGGACTACAAAAAGTCTCTAAAGCACAGAGAAAATTTAACTTTAAAAATGGTTTTGATGTACAGCACTGAATCAAACCAGCATCCCAGTGTCATGAGGACAGTTACCTTTCTGCTTGTTTAGCTTCTAATACTTATGGTTTCAGTTATCAGCCATGCTTTTAGGAATATTTAAAGGTGCCCCTATCCCATCTTATACAATTCCTTCGTGTAGTCTTTGCAGAAGGGGATGAATGGTAGACTTCAGCCTGGGTCTGGAGTTTGACTATTTTGTCATGATTTTGACATGCAGAAGACAAATCCCTGCATTAAGAAATGCATCATGTAGGGCCAGCACAGAATTGTTTTGGTGCAATCCTGACAAGGGGATGGGGTAATCTTTTCCCCCTAGGATGAAAACTAAAAGCCTCCAAATTTCTTGGGAAAAAGTACCAGACAACAGATGGTAAGGAAATGGGCTGGTCTCAGCCTACTGATTACCTTTGTCAGCCACTATGGGGTTGCTGATATTCAGTCAAAAATGTCCTCCATAAAAATAAAAAAAACCCAAAACACTATAATTCCTATGCATCACTCCTGGTTTTCTCTGTATACTCATGAGGAAAGCTTCTAAGACATAGTCCTAAGACTATAAACTAAACTTAAACTGCAGCTTTCCCAGTAGAACTTCCATAGTTTATTTCCACTGGACACATGCCCATGATATCCAAGCACATCCACTCAGGTGCTAAATCACTGACAGCTCAGTTTTTACTGCAGTTCCTGAAGATGTCTTTTCATTTGTTAGATCTTGGCTTCCAATACTACTGCATTCAATTACTTTTTTGTGCAAGCATCACTTATCCCCATCTGTTACCTACCTCCCCTGTCTTCACAGAACCCTTAATATGATAGACGTTGTCCAAACATGTATGAATACCAGGATTTTGTACTTTAGAGTTTCATCAAGCAAAATGACAAATAGTAATAAATTCAGATTTTGGAGACTAAGGATTCTTTTCGCCCATTTCAAAGTTACTGCCTCCCACACTTAGAGGTTTGATACAGAACTTTTCAGCAGGGAGCAGAGAGAAATAACCTGGCAAGCATGTACTTTTGTACAGAAACATCATCAGTATGGAGGTTTCTCTCCTGAAGGACCGCAAAATCCCAAACCATACCAAAGGCAGAGTGTCAATGCTGCAGTGTCACCACTTTTGCTGAAGTTGGCATCAGCACCCACATGTAGATCTGAAGGAAAACTTTCTGTTCGACTCCCAAGATCAGTGAGGGCTTAGAGACACAGATTGCAATTTCCAAGGTGGCTCTGAGTTGGAAAAGTAAGGCTTAAACTCTCATCTTAAGAAAAGTTTGGTTCAGAGCTGACATACAGAGGAACAGAGGATCTAATCTCTTACTCTAAGGCACAACCCATGCTCCAAAGATGTGCATTTACCTTCTCTCTTGTTGGGCGGGGGACTCTACATCTGCGTACCTCTGGCAATCAGGCTCTGAAGAAGCATGACAATTAGCTGACAGTGGAATTATCCATGTGTGTATTTCACCCTCTTATTTCCCCAATCTCCTTATCTCTCTTTCTCCTGGGCAGCGATTTCAGGACAGTCTCTGTATACCCAAAAATTGGCACTGTGTCTCTGGCCTGCCTTTTGCCTTTGCAAGTCTCATTACCCTTTGGAAACAGCTTGCTCTCAATTTGCTTTGTTCCAGTGCAATCAACGCAGCCAGATGGAAACAGCTCTGAAATTTACCTTTTCAGATCTCAGCTTCATATTTCTCCTTTGATGTTTCTTGTCGGGTTTTCCAGTTGTCCTCACCTCTCTCGGTTTGCCACGGCTCCTACTCTCCAGGCTGTGCTTTCCCCAGGGTCTCTGAGCATCCTAACTTGCAAAGGCATTTCTGTCACAGGGTGACTGTCACTGGAGCACTAATTCGCACTGCTGCCAACAACAATGTGTGTCACGCTTAGGGGCCCTGTCAGAGCTTGACAGTGACTGAAGAAAAATCCACAGAAATGTTCTGACAAAGAAGGCTTTGAGGCTGCAGGAACTTGTGGTTGTTTGAACAGAGCAAGGCTGAGGAACACACGATGAGCAGTGTCCATAGAGCAACAGCCGGGACAATCTGCACACTCTTGTGTGGTTCAAGTAGATCTGAAAGTCACACTGGGCCTCCAGCTCTAGCCAAACGTGGCAACTGATCCTGATTCAGACTTTTTGCTTTCTCTCTGTCTTCAGTATGCATTGGTTAGGGGAACAGTTCTCAAACAATCAGTTCTTTTTGTTACTTCATTATTAAATTGGATCCACAGTCAGAAGATTCCACACAGACATTTGAAGGAAAGCGATGCAAAAGCATATGAATGGTACTCCAACCTGGTTTTAACACATCAAGCAAGGCCCTGATGCCCCCTCACTCATAAACAGTTGCTAGATACAGAGTGTTGCATAAACCATCCACAAGACTGTTGTCCAAAACCCAAAAATATATATACATAAAATTTTATATTATGTATTTATATAATATACTTGTTAGTGACAGTGTTTCCACAGTGTGGCATGTGGTTCTTGCTTTACCCTATCTTTTCCTGCACAGTCAGCTACCACAGTTCATGTTTAAAAGGCAGCTCTCCAGGACTGGGGAAGGCAAGGAAGATGTCTCCAGAATACGACCTTAATCAAGCCCAGCAAATGTTCTGGGATACCTAAAAATGAATGTTAATAAATTATTAACCTTGCTGTTGCAAATCAGTGCTACATACCTTGAAAGCTGCTCCAGAATTGGTTGCATAGTCTAACAACTATGTCAAGATATATAAGCAGCCCAGGTAAAATAAACCAAATCCCCATTCAAAAACAGAACTAGAATCTTAAACAGCAAAAGTGGCTTAACTAGCTTCTACGACAGCTCAAAATTAAAAGCTTCCAAAATTTTCTGGTCCTCCACCTACATACACCTAATATCACCAAGCAGAAAGTGCGAACCTGCTAAAACAGAATCCCGTGATGCTGAACTCACTGGAGTAAAGTGCTGAAAGCACAAACATGAGCAAATTCCTATTTATCAAAGTCTAGCTTCCCTCTCTTGCATGGTCTTGGTGACAGATTTTTTTCCTCTTAGGTATGTCATTCTGTGCTACAACTTACGCGGTAAAGAGTAGTTTTGAAACTGAAATCTGGGTTGTCAAAATGAAAACATGAAGAAGGGAAATTATTATTTTTTCCCTACCTCCCCACTCAGGTTCTCCTCCCTGTGCTGAGTACAATCTATGGCATTTGAATCTGGGACTGAACATGTGGGCTGGGAATATCTTGAATTTCTTTATACGGTTCCAGTTCTTTATTATTTTTTAGTTCCAACTGGATTGCCACTGAGGCTGCAGCAGTAGTGCCAGCAGAGTTGCCAAATCCTTCCCACCTCTTTTGTTTGTTTCTATGCCTCCCTGTGAAGGCCCTGGTGAAAAAATATGTGCTATTATTGATAAAAGACCTTTCTGGAGAACATAAAGATCTTCATCATCTTCACTAGGTTTTGGGCATGAATGATATCACCGTATTTGTCATATGTTGAAGAGACCCAGCTAAGTGTATGAAACTTCATGACATGAAGCACTAATTGATCTGTCTGCAAAGTAGGACTGAATCTTCTTCTAATATTTCTTGACTCCACTGCTTAGGATTGCTCCACTTAGGATTGCTAAACATAACCATCTCCTGGTGAATATGATAGCATTATGTTCTCCAAGGATTCTTATCCGTCAAAGAAATTATTTGGATTGCAGGTTTTTGCCTTTGTAGCATAAAAAAAGGTAAAGGTTTTATCTTTCCCAGGTTTGATTCACTTCTTACTAACCTTGGTAGAAATCACATGGAACCACAAACACCGTTTAAAAAGTTGCTGTGGGAGAGGAATCAGTTCCTACACTTTAAATGGAAGGGGTTAGAAGGGACAAGAAGCAAAAACTGTGACCTTTTCTAGTTCTGGTTTCTGTTATATGTGTTATTCATACTGAAATATTGAAATATTCCCTTCTAATCTGTCCTGGTGAGGCCACATCTGGAGTACTGTGTCAGATCTGGCTTTCCCAGTTCAAGAAAAATAGGTGACTACTGGAGAGAGTCCAGTGGAGGACTACGACTATGATCAAGGGAATGGAGCACCTTCCATATGAGGAAAAGCTGAGAGCACTGGTCCTGTTTAGCTTGGAGAAGAGGAGAACGAGAGAGGATCTCATCAATGCTTATAAATATTTAAAGGGCGGGTGTCAAGAAGATGGGGTCAGAGTCTTTTCAATGGTGCCCTGTAACAAGACAAGGGGTAACAGGCACAAAGTGGAACGCAGGAAATTCCATCTCAACATGAGCAAAAACTCTGAGTGTGCCAGAGCACCGGAACAGGCTGCCCAGGGAGTTTGTGGAGTCTCCTTCTCTGGAGATATTCCAAGCGAACCTGGACGCGTTCCAGTCCAACCTGCTCTAGGTGAACCTGCTTTGTGAGGGGGCTTGGACTAGATGATCTCCAAAGGTCCTTTCCAACCCCTGACATTCTGTGATTCTGTGAAATTTAACATGAAACCCGGTGTTCTGAAAAAAAATGCAGCCCAAAGTGATATGGTACATACACAAAAAAATCTCCACTCTGTATAATCGAGTGTCAGGTAATCATCATGGGAATACTTCATACTGCCACTTAGGGGATAGGAATGCTTGGCTGTGTTAAAATAAATGCTGAGTTCGTTCCTGCTGTCTCCTTTCAGGTCCCCTAAAGTAATCTCTGCTCAAACACACTTGAGGCAAATAGATTATACAGTAAGCTTTCTCCTTTTAAAGTCTAACACTGCAAATAACATAGTCCACTCCAATTAACTTTTGTAAACATACATCCAGCAGGCAAGTAAGCAACAGAAATAACCAGTGAGCAATGTAGCAATCCACTGCTTCAGGCAAAACATTTGGAAGTATTTGCTGGAATGATGTCATTACAGTAATCCTGCACAATATAAACTGCAATCGCCCCTTTCCTCCATACTCTAACCAAATGACAAATCCTCCAGGTGACTAACTGTCAGCAAGATGCACACTCATGCACCAAGTCTGCTTTTGAATAGAGAGACTCAGAGTGTGGACTTTCCAGCACAACATTATCAAGCTGTGAAAATATTTCCGAGCAAATATTTGGACTTCCTTGTTGATGATCAGCCCGATGTTTCTCAGGCAGAAATATACTTCCTCTGTCCTTTTTCTTTCCAGGGATCTTCATCCTGTACATCTGATCCAAAAGTACTTTTATGTTAAAACTATTAATTTTTAGCTTTGCCACTGAGGTAGGTAGTCATCAAGCTGGGCTTCAAGCTGAGACAATTCCCTTGCCCAGGTTTTTGAGTATTTGGTTGGAGAGGAAAAGCTGCAGATAATTCTAATTTATGAGCATTTAAATTTCCACAATGCAAAATCTTCTAAAATTATTTTAGACATACTGAGGAATGAGAAATCAAGTTTTCCAGTTATGAAATATTTCAGAAAAAAACCCAACCTTCCTATTTGGGGAGATACATGAGGATCTGATAGAGAATTTCTTCCCTTCTAAAGTTAACTACATTTTTAAGAACAAATTGAACAAAACTCTCTTACAACTTCAAAAGTTTTCATGTTTTCCCCCTTTCACAGCATGTAGCGCTCTCCGAAACAGAACTGATACCCAAAGCACTTTGCTGGAAGGGAACAATCCCAGCCAAAGGCCAAAAAGGACTGCAGTTAGTCCCTGGTTCAGTGACGATGAAAATTATTCTTATAGCTAAGATTGTAAGAGTCTACTCCAAATAAACTGAACTGAGGGAAGAAGGATAGGGAGGCAAAACCCAGGAGATCAGTAAAACAGAAGATATATGTAAGAAGAAAACACATTTAGTTTGCATCAGCTAAAAATACCCAGAAATTCTAACTGCTGTTTAGGTCCTTCTTGGAGCCCTTCCCTTATTATGTCAAAGACTAAGGAAAAAAAATCTCAGTGTGCTCATTACTAAAACTGACTCTGTTTCTGAAAAGACATCCTTTAGCCTAGTTCGCTAATAACCAGAAATATTGTCTTCTCTTAATTTTCAGACATGTTAATATTTTAGGGAAATTCTTATTCCAGTTTCTAAGGTAACCACATTTCCAGCTCCCTTACTATATCCCAGCTTGTCAGCTTCCTTGAGGCAGGATCCCATAGTACAGCATCTGTTAATTGGGCCTTAGATAAACCCCCCTGCAGCTCTTAGCAAGTCTGACACAAAGTAGCTGCTCCACCACCTTTTTCCAAGCTCACCAGCTCCCTTGAAGTTATGAATTATTTAACCAGAAAAAATTATTTAATAGGAAATGTATCTTAAGACAACAGCCACCCTATACAGCAACTTAGTGGTCATCCATCTTCCAGCACCATTGATTCAGGTTGTACATACTTTTAGGCCTCTGAAACATTTGTTCTTGTAGTCCTAGTGAGTTTAGCTGGCATCTCTGTCCCCAGTCAGGACTATCATTTTTGTAAATAGTTGAAGTTGCCTTTGTTTTGCCTTTGGACCTTAGCAGTCTCTGACTAGGAGAATAATCTTCAAATGTCTTCCACTTAAAGGTGTTTCAAAGTTGAAAATGATATTAATTACCTCTCTACATCTTTTCGTCTTGCAGGAAACATCTCATATCTTATTTATCTGGGAACAGAGCTGCTGACAAAAAACTTGAAGTTGGTTAGGCAACATTTCTAACATTATAAAGTTAATGCTATCTTCTTTAAATACTCCATAGCTTGAGAGCATCTGTCACAAGTCTTTTTTGGCTTCTTTCATTCTTTCAACATCAACAGAGTCTGCCACACCCCCGAAGCCATCTGTGTATCTCGTGTAAAACTTCTACAAGGGCTTTTGTTTCCCTTGACCACCTACATCCCACAAATCGAAAACATCACTTTTATATTTCTCTCTTAAGCCCACACAGTATCACCCCCACTGTGAGGGAAGAAAGTCAACAAACCCATTTGGTCGCAGTCTGCAGATAAGGCGTGCCCTTCCCCTCACCACATACCCTCAGTGGAAATGCACTCCATGGAAATGCTGAAGGGTGGGTAGCTGAAGGGCATCCATGTCTGAGATTTAAGAGTGTGTGGGCAGCATGTGGGAGAAGTGGGGTCATACCACTGTCCAGAACTCACTGCCTAGGAGTCACAACCACCTCACCTTATCAGGATGCTATTCCATGTCTCCAGCATTAAACTGAAGTAACCCCGAAAAGCAAAACTATTGTCTCCTTAAGATGGTAGCTTACTTTGTTTCTGCTAGAGGTATGATCAAAAGGGTGATTCATTTGGTTTTGCTGAATCTTGGTTTTATTCTACTGCATTATTTTTTTGGATTCAGAAAATAATTCTGATCTGCATTGTCACTCAGACCTTGAACTAAACATTTCTCCAAGGTTTTTAAAGATTTCAGTTACGATTTCCTAATAAAGTTTTGTGGATTACTTCTGTACTTCGAGGACCCACTCCCCAGCAAATCTATAATTCTAAAAATCTGTACCTGGGAGGGCTGCATACCAGTTAAAAATTGTTTATTATATCAGTTTATAAATTTAGTGCTAGTGAGAACTGTAAGTATGTATGTTTGGCCTCATGGTTCAGAGCCCACAGATGTCAGCCAGGCCTTTCCCACTAACCTCAACAGTTCTTTTCGCTGCAGTTTTTAGGTAAGGTTGAGGTAAGTAATGAAAAAATAGATTCGTTAACAGTTTTTTGTCAGTTTGACCATTATTGATTCTGGATTACAAGTGATGGGAATATAGCCAGGAAGAAAAGAGATGGTGTTATTAAAAAAAAAAAAAAAAAAAAAAATTGCCATGGAAATATTTATTCTCTGATTCTTTGAGGGGTGAGGTTAAGACATGGTTTAGGAGTGACTAGATCCAAGCTGGAACAACTGTCCCAGTTTTCCCCACCTTTTGTGCTTTGGGCCGCATAGGCTTGCGGCATCACTGCTGCTCTAGAGCTGCCCTCCCTGGAGCATGGCAGCTGCTCAGCAGAGAAGCAGCCACTAGAGAGCATGACGAGACCACTAACCTCCCTGTGTTTGATCTAGAGTAGGACGGGAACCAGGTCTCCTGAGATAGAAGCCTGGTGCTCTAATACATCTTTACGACTGAGCCCCATGTGCAAAGACAAAAAGCCAAGAGAAATACCAATTTTCAAAGGCAAAATAAAAGACCATTTACCTTCAAGCTCGGTGTATTAAATAAAAGACAACATGAACCTGTCACATCTCTACTGGGCCTTTCATCTGAAAATCATATATAAAAGTCTGCCTTATACATGTATTTGGACTCAAGGGAAAGCCTTTTGCATGAAGTGCATATATATTTATGTGTTGTTGGTAAACTTGTGAACATCACAGCTTTATGGTTGTTTCTTCTGTGTAAAGCAGCCTACAAAACTGTAAGAAGAATTATATAAATGGAAGAAGTGAGGCACGTTTAGTATATTTGGAGGACAAAAGCAAAGCTAAATAATGAGTAAGCTATGCAAACAATTTATTTAAATCATTCTATAGATATTCACCATAGCAAAAGGAGAAATGTGAGACGTTTGAAATGACATAAAGAATTCCAGATTTTTAACTTGTATTTCTCTGTGATCATCTATAAATCAATATTGGGAAGGTATCTGAAATGTGTTGGGGCTTGTGATTTACTTCACATCACATTTCCTATTGAAAATTTGGCACGTTATTCAAGGGTGGAACAGAGTAGGAAGAAAAGAAAGAAATTTCCTTCACACTGTGAGAAGAGCTCTTTTCTAGCAGTGAGGATACGGGCTGTATGTTGCTGATACACTGAGGTTTTCTATGAGATAAAATCTTGACTGTTTTTATTAAAGGAAAAGATAGCTCCAAGGACAGCTCTGTACTGAGCCTGGCACCACATAGCACCCACCAGTGGGCACTGGAATGGCCCCAGATCTGTCTCTCATCTGAGCTGGTGTCTCCACAGTGTATCAATATTTCATGTTCCAACAGCATCAAGTGGAAAATGAAGAATTAGGAAAGATGCAAAAACAAACAACAAAAAACCCCTCAAAAACTCAACCCTACCCTCATCCCCTCAATCTAGAAATGAATGAAATTGAATCGAAGTTAAAATAAATAGTTCATGGTGGTGAAAGTGGTGCATTTCCAAAGAAAAGCAAAACTATTGTTGTGGTCAAACTGTGTAGTTGACACCAGGAGAACATGGTATTGTCCTCCTGTAAAAAACTGTGTGGGTATTTAAATGTTCTTGCCTAGCAACTGATTTTCCCTGTGAGCTCTCACCTATTCCAAATACCCGTGTATTGTTGCTGTACAATATTAAGTTTAAAACCTATTGGCTCTCTATGTACAACAAACCCCCTACTCCATCCCAGAATTTGGAGATCAGGGCACAGTGGCATGCTTTGTAAACTTTCCCAGTTATTTCCCTGGCAGAGCTCATCTTCTCCACTGAAGGAAGTTTTAGGCTATTCCCCAAATCACCAAAGCTCTCCAGCATCCAAGCTAAAAAGGAGCAATCACTTGGTTTGTATGTATTTGTATTAAAGGAGAAAGGTTGGAATTTGATGAAGTCAAAGGATATTGAGTCAGGAGAGAAGGTTCTTATTGACAAGTACACTGAACTTAATTTCTGTTGAGCACAATCAATTATAATCCAGTATAAAGCAGTTTTAACCATTAAACACAAAGCCCAGAGCAGGACCTCCAGAACCAATCAAAGAAAAGGTAAAACCAAAGTACTCCCATGGCCTCACGCCACAGGATATTCCAGAAATCACTTTTGGAAGGTTCATAGGGGATTAAATTTCTAGCATGATTAAATTTGTAGTCTTCAGCAGCAAGTACTAAAGCCACAATACCCAAGTCGCAATAGGTAAAGGCTGGGTCTGCAATAATGAATAACCACCCAGTGTAGGAGAAGAACAGGTTCAGAATCTGAAAGTGCACAAGTGAAGATCATAGAATCACAGAATGGTTTGGGTTGGAAGGGACCTTAAAGATCATCCAGTTCCAACCCCCCTGCCATGGGCAGGGACACCCTCCACTAGACGAGGTTTCTCAAAGGCTCATCCAGCCTGGCCTTGAAGACAGCCAGGGATGGGGCATCCACAGCTTCTCTGGGCAACCTGTTCCAGTGTCTCACCACCCTTACAGGGAAGAATTTCTTCCTTCTGTTTAATCTAGATGTCCCTGCTTTCAAGTTAAAGACATTGCCCCTTGTCCTGTCACTACAGGCCCTTGTAAAGAGTCCCTCCCCAGCTTCCAGGTAGGACCCCTTCAGGTACTGGAAGGGGCTATTAGGGGAAAGAGAGATTAAAAAAAAAAAAATGTACAGAAGCTTTACTCTATGTAGAGAATTGTGTGTGTGCACATTCACCCATGTATGTGAACCTGTGCTTGAAAGGGTGAGGCTGGAGACTGCACAAGAGAGTGTCCAAATGCAAAGGTGGGATTGTAAGTGCATGTGAATATATGTGTTAGTAAGAGAGAGTGAGGAATCTAGGAAAGGAGAAAAATATCAGGGAAACATATAAACATTCACAAGCTAGGAAGTTTAATTCTACTACTTTTGCAAGATTGGTTCAAGGTTTTAAAGGCTCACTGATCTGGGCTGTTTGCTGACTTTTTCTGCCAGCTGTCCAGAAATAATGGAATTGAAAATCTGAAAAAGCAATGTCTGAGAAACCATTGTATTTGTAAATAGTGGTGTGGGAGAATTCTGTGGTGATTGTTTGGTTGCTTTTGGATAGAAAATGTTGTCCACTCCATTGAAAAGGTGACTTTTGGGTTTTTTTCCCCTGTCTCTGTTTTGAGTTATATGAACTTGAATTGACACGTTTGGCTTGTCACCCCGAGCTGCAATATTCTGTGTTGAGTCAGTATTAATCTGCAGCCCTCTGGACGTCCACCTTCATGTAAGTTGAACATCATTGCCCCTTATCCTCAATTTCTACTGTAAGTCAGAGTCTTGGCCTGAATCAAATTCGCAGTATGCTACAGTACACTGACCTGCTTTATTCGAACCCTGGAGCAAAAAGATTATAGCACGTCCTGGAATTGTTGTCCATCTGGAAAACCAAATCCACAAGAGAGATTAGGAGCCTGAAGCATTCAAAGTGAAACTACTGCAAGGCTCTACAGCTGCCAGGGAAACTGAAGAATGTTGGACCATGCTGGAACAACATGTTTTGACATTTCCAAAGCATATTTTAATTGCATGTTCTTTAGCACACACACACTCATTCACATACAAGTGTATATTAGTTACTTTTGGCTCAATTGAGGGTGAAAACAAGTATGTAAGTATTTATATGTATCTTCTAGCCAGTTCTAGTTGGGTTGGATAATGTGAAATGTACTATCATCATACTGTTCACTCTGCTTATGTATAGGTTTTGATAAGTTCCAGGAAGACCCGGATAGGCTGGAAGAGTGGAGTAACAAGAGCAGTATGAAGTTTGATAGACAAATGCAAAGTCTCGTACCTAGAAAAACATAATCCAGGAGTGCAGAACAGACTGGGATCTATCTGGCTGAGGAGCAGCTTTGTGGAAAGGGACCTGGGGATCCTGGTAGACAAGCAGGTCAGTATGAGTGAACAGTGTGCTGCTGCTGCAAAGGAAGCCAGCAGGATGTTTGGTTTCATGAACAAGGACATCACCAGCCGAGATAAAGAAATGCTTGTCAGGCCACACTTGAAATACTGTGTTCAGTTTTGGTCCCTGCTATACAAAAAGATATGGACAGGATGGAGAGGGTCCAGAGAAGGGCCACAAAGATGATCAAAGGACTGGGAAGCTTGACATATGAGGAAAGGCTGAGAGATTTGGGGTTGTTCAACCTTGAGAAAAGAAGTCTTAGGGAAGACCCTATCACCATGTTCCAGTATTTAAAGGGTGGCTACACGGAAGATCGAGAGTCCCTTTTTACAAGGAGTCAGATGGAAAAGATGAGGGGTAATGGGTACAAGTTATTCTTGTGGAGGTTCTGATTGGACGCAAGACGAAAATTTTTCACAATAAGAACAATAAGCCATTGGAATAATCTCCGCAGGGAAGTGGTGGATTCCCCAACACTGGACACTTCTAAGATTCAGCTGGACAGTGTGCTGGGCCATCTTATCTGAACTGTGCTTTTGCCAAGAAAGGTTGGACCAGGTGTTCTCTGAGGTATTCCATGATTCTCTGAACTGGGGCTATTAAAAATATCACGTGAGTGTATACAGGAGTCCTGACAACACTGATGATCGATTTCTGGATTAGTGCACTTCAGGTGACAAACTCTTCTTTCTGCTCACTGTCTGGAAGGGACTTTGCAAATAAAGTGGTATTTCAAACAAGAAGGTTGAGAGGAATATGGCAATAAGTAGCAATTCAATATAGCTTCAAGGCCCTTGAAATTTTAACGCTTTTCCTTGTTATGAAGCTTTACCAGACAGTCAAAATCACAAGAGAAGTCTAGAATCTTTCATAAATCTTTAATAAATCTTTAATTAATGCTAACTGTGTATACTTAGAGGCTCATCAGTAGTTTCTAAGCAAACTGGAACATTACAGTCTATTTGTTGAGAAGTCTTATGAAGATATACTGTTGATCTACTTAGATACTCATTAATTCAGGATGCAATAGAGTCTTCCTCCATCTTCCATCATTAACATTGCTTTACTTCTTCACACTGTCACATTATGGTGTTTCAAACCTGGCAGTGTGATTAAGAGGTAGGAGTGTATACCTTGTAGCTAATATTTTATTATAGTTCTCCTTTCATTTAGTCTCTGCATTAATTAAATTGTAAGCCTGACTCAACAGCTTTCCAAATATATCTTCTGTAGAGGCATGTGGGCTGTTTCTGTAGCATAATGAGGAGAACACAATGTGTGTCTGTTTTGCTGCTCCTTTTATTTCAGTTGTTCCAAGCAGAGGTATCACCTGTGTGGATATTTTACCTTTTATAGGGGACATTGTCCCTGATTTTCCACTCAGTGGAAGATCACATGCAGTGCAAGCCCAGGTCCAATGAAAAGGTGATAGTTTTCTATGCTCCATCACCTTTATGCCATGGCATGGTAAATGGGTTTGGTTTATGTCACATGCTTGTGGCTGAGGGAAAACAGGGTAATAGAGTGAAATAAAGCTATACTTTGTAATGGCCTGGCCTCCACACACTTACTGGTCCCCTGGCTTCTCCTGGATCTCCTGGCAAACCTTGGAGACTCCTGGTAAACCTTGGAGACTCCTGGTTTGGACTCCTCTTACTCGACTCTGCAGACCTATCTGTATCATAGCTAGCTGTTGAGGCTCCCCTTGAAGCTGATGACGACGCAGTCACACTGCCAAAGGAATTTAGGAATCAGATGATCTGACTGCTTGCTAACATCTACCTTAAGATTAGATGAATTAAGACACACCTTTTCTTTTTTTTTTTTTTTAATGAAAATAAGTTGTCTATTGATTGAAAAGACTGATTAGTGAGGCCCTGCTAAGAGGTCCATGCTGATATTGTTGACACCTACATTTTACCAGATAAGTCCCACCGGAAATGAAGGAGTCTTCAAGTTGTGTGGCATAGCTAGCAGTGGAAGCCATTAAGTAACAATCACTGCCTCCCTCATTCCCCTTCACCTCTTCACATGTCCACCTTCATTATCCCACCACCAAATTATTGGTCCATTAGTCAAACCTCAAGAATCACTTGGCATGGTCCACTCTAGGCCAATTTAACTTTTCTCTCAGGGAACTTCTGTCTGGAAACAAAAATGAACTATCAAAGATGTAACAGGAGTCAGTAGCTAACAGCATGGTTGCAATAAACCCTCTCTCTCAGGAGCACATACATTGACAAATATACATTCTCTTACTAATTCTCTTTGTAATGATACAAAAAAAATTCTAATGTAAAGTATACCTCCTGCTTTTTTCAATAACACACCAAAACATCCTGATTTACTGTCATTTCAGTGATGTCAAGACTAGACAATGTAGAATATTTGATTGATAACAAAAAATTGAACAGTACATCAGAGTTACAATACTCCAATCCACAGTTTCTCTCATCCCAGTCAATACAGTACACACTGTGAATGTATAAAGAAAACCAAATGCATAGATCATTGTCAGTTTGACAAAGAAACTTCATAATGTTGATATTAAAGTAAATTGCAGATACTGTAAGATTATAATTATTAGAAAATTAATTTTGGACTTTCTATTCCAAAATATTACAAACTCCATGTCTTATTACTTGCTGTTTTGCATTATTATTTAAACAGTAACCAGTAAACAACCACTTTTCATTTGACCTTTTGAAGTCAATTTGTAATGATAACCAAATGCAATAGCACCTTGTAGATGCACACTAAAACATTGTACATCCTCATGGTGTTTTGTTCAAACTGTAATCCAGAATGCCCTGGATTCAGTAAACATATTGCACGTGTTGACACAGGACAAAGCAGTGTTAATCTGTGTTTCTTGAGATGCACAAATGCCTATTAAATAAATATCTCTTTGTAAGTATTAAGTGATCGGCTTCTATAGGGTTGAGGGTTGACTGGGGCAGGGGTGGAGGAAAAGGGAAAGAGGTACAGAACCTTCATGATCTTTTTACATAGCTGTCTGCCCCAAAGAGATTGTGATAGAATCATCATAGAATCATAGAATCATATTGGGTTGGAAGGGAATTCAGGGATCCAACGTTTAATGGCAAAATTATGGTCTAGACAAGATGGCCCAGCACACTGTCCAGATGAATCTTAGAAGCGTCCAGTGTTGGGAAACCCACCATTGCCCTGGATAGATTATTCCAATGGCTGATTGGTCTCATGAAAAATTTTCCTCGTGTCCAGTCAGAATCTCTTGTACCCATTACCCCATGTCTTTTCCATGTGCAGGAAACAGGACAACATGTTTAATTAAAAAAAAAAAAAAAAAAATTATATTCCACAAAAATTAAAGCTATGTCTCTTGTACACTTACGGTAACTCTCAGATAATGTTGAATCTACTACCTATGTGAAGAAATCAGGTTACAAATCACACTTTCTACCACTCAAATTATAATCCTGCATAAAAGTAGGATATAAAGATATATTCAAATTTTTTGCATGTTTTACATGTTTCTTTTCTAGGTGTATCTTTCATAGCCACTTTTCAGTTGAAGGAATTTCTCCACTGCAAGCCAATGATTTACCTCGAAGAATTCAAGTACCATTATTAAAAGCAGTAGTCAATCCTAATGAGTGTATCCAATGTGCCAAAAAATGTAGCAACTAATTTAATTTTTTCATGGACCTGACTGATCCCATATCTCTGCACAGCAATTTTACTGAAATTAATTTAGTCAGAATGGCAGATTATGATTTATTGCTTTGTCATTCATGTAGGTCTCTTATTTTTGTAAACATATACCCTGGATCATAAAAATAAAATGCTGTTAGAACATTTAAAAAACTCACCTGGCCTTCAGGTATTTTGCTTTCTTTACCAAAGTTGCTACACCACTTTATTCTGTTCCAGTGATGTTTTGTATTCAAATCTTTACTTGTTCAGCTACACACACAGGGTTTAAATGAAGCAGGGCCAACTATGTTAGACAGGTGGCTGTTTAAAAGGCATTTTGAAAACCTACTTGTGAAAAAAAGGACAATGTCCTATATAAATAATTTTTGTCCCTGAAAAATATTTAACATTAAGAAATAAATCCTAGCTGTATTGAAAATCTAATAAGGGAAGAAACAAAATATGGAAAAAGTTAAATAAATCTTAGAAACCATAGTAGAACTTCAAACACAAGGCAAAAAACCAATTTAGTCAGAAAGTAAAGCAAGCAAGGAGACAAAAGAGCATTAACTACTATTGCTGAAAAGGAAAAGCGGAAGAGATCTGACGTGGCGCAGAACAACAGTGATCCTTATGTAGCTGCTGGTAGCTGGAAGCACTTTGGCAAATTGTGTGACCTGTCTGTTTATTGTTTCCCTTCACGTTTTCATCTTGCATTTTCCATAAACTGGTCACGTACTTTTGCTACTTTCGGCTGATGTGTTTATCTTTCTTCCTTTGTTCATTTGAAGATATAACAGCAGATTCATAAGGAGATGTTGATTGAAAGTCTGTGACAGGAAAACTCATGTTTGTGAATTGGGGAATAATCAAGCAACTACCCAAAAGAATAAGATCCCCTACCAGAATTTCTATGCAGCATAAGACATTTTATGCATCTTTCTTCCATACACCTTTCCTATTGGTTTAGGTATACACACAACTCTATACCTCAAAACTCAGCCATATTTATATGAGAGAAGAAGACAGATCACCAATGTCATACTTTTTTCTTTTTGTCATTTACAGTCTTATTTGCATTTAACAAAGCAGTAAATTTTCATGTGTAAGGTAAGTTTCACAGTACTGTAATTCATCTATCTATAAACTTTATAAAAGGTCCTATTTTAAGATCTCTTCTGTTTACTGCAGACACTGTAAAATTAGAAAGGATCTGGTGAGGCTGGGAGAACTAGGGCTTTCCATTGATCTAGAAAAGTCACAAGTAACTATTTTCATGAACTTGAGATTTTTGACACACATTTTATAGGGTGCCATGGTGCTTCTCCTTGATAATCACTATCTCAAATGGATTAATTTGATGATTTTTTTCTCATTAGGCATTCTTATTAGGCAAAATTTTCCTCAAAGAATTGCTGTGTTATAACCTCTTTTGTCACACTTATTTCCAAGGACAAATGGGCACTTAGACATCCACTGGCTATGAAAAACGGTTTATGGTGACGCACCAAACTCATTTTCTTTCACAGAGAGCACTTCCTGCAGAAAATATATTTTATTTTGCTGCCCATATTAATAGATAATAATTTCTTAAACAATTTCATTTTTTATTAACAGGTTCATTTGAGTAACAAACATTACACTGTACTGTTGCATCACAGAAACAGATGTGATATGCGATAAAATAAAAATTCCAAAAAACAGGCAAGCCCAAAATGCACACGAACTTAGTAAGGCTACACACAATATTGCTGAAAATAGGTAATTGAAAAGTAACATTCATGCCTAACGTTAATTACCCAAAATAAGTTTCAGTAATGGCATCAGAAAGAGTGCATGAAATCACATCAGCTATGGACATAACATCCTTGCAGATTCAAGCTTTACTAGACATCTTATTTTCACCACTACCTACAGAAAACAGGCATCACAATATTATAGCTGGTTCTTTCAGGTCAGATGTCTCTTCTTACATTAAAAATCTGCCTCACTAAGACTGGAGTGTTAGGATTACCAGTTGTCTGGCCAGTGAGACTAATGTGGCATGGCAGTGTCACAGCATATCTTAATGGACTGATATTTCATACATATGGAGCAATCTAGCCATCATGACACTTAAACAAATGCAGGGCAGTCCCCTTTCCTGTGAACCTCAGTATGATGCAGACACCTTATTCCCAAAGGAAAATTATGTTTCAGGACTTTGAACCTGAGACCAGAAAAGAAGGAAAGCTCTGATGCTGCTCCTAGAAATTCTGCAGCAAGGGTGAACGCACTGAACCTCAGAGAACTACAAATAATCACCTTAATGCAACTATAAGGAACACCGGCAGGTGAATTTTAGTTCACAGGCTAACGCAACAATTTGGGAACTGGTGCCATTTGCTAACTGCTGTAACACTGTGTTCAAATCCCATGTAATATGCAAGTTTATTATTTAAATATTTCTCTGTAATAATTAAAAATTGTTAACAAGCATAAAACCTCAGTTTCTCTTCAGCACTTTACGTGTACACATTAGTTGATAAACTCAACAGCATCTGCTGAAGTAGGTGTTATTTTGTACGTTTTGTAGAGGGGAATCAAAACCAAAATGTTGTGTCATGATTTTCATCCTGAATTTTGTGTTGCTCTGGCAACACAAAGAGACTCCATCAGTTTAACCACCTGACTCTGTCACGTTTGTCGCTCATGGGTAGGATGCAATACCAGTGAAAAATTTGTTCACCGCAGTGCAGTGGCTGAATCAGTCTCAAAGTCGGAAGTGTGTCTTAATGGTCTGGGCTCAAGATTTCATGATTGGGCCTCAAAACACATCTGCTCTACTTCTTTTACCTCCTGTTGACTTTAACCTAAGATGACAGTGGTAGGCTTTTGTAAAGTAGCCCTCAGCACCATAAAGGACTTGATCGTTTCCAGTATAGCTTTTTCTTGTACCAAAAGTGCATGAAAATCCCAGCATGAATATCTGATGTGGCAGCAGATCACTGAGTAGTGCTAGGAGCCAAGGGTGGACTCTCTGTTCTGAAAGAGTAAACATTTACAAATGAAACTCTGTGTTCTCTTCTTCCCATTAAAATAAAACAAAACTGATAACATTTTTTCCACTAACATCTTAGTGTCAGCTTCCAAGAAACATCTGTGTTAATGAATTTCTATTAACTTAAAGTCTTTGTTCTACACTATATTGTTGGCATACCTGTAGACACATTTTTTAGGCCTAAAAAAATTGGGGAAAATGGTATTTTGAATCTTGACAGTAGCAAACATTTCCTAAAACAAAATGCCAGTAAAAACTTCTGTTCAAAAACACTGACAAATGGTAAAAAATGCCAACAAGAATTTGCTTGCTTGTGGTCCCTATTGCTCTAGGTCTGATTATCCACTCACATTATGCATTCCTTAGGAATGACATATTTGTGATCTGTGTCTGGGCAATGTGTTGCCCAAGGGACGCCAAGGCAAAAAAATAGTTTCCTAGGCTTTGTGATAGTACATTAAGTAATATTAGGAGCAGAGTCAAGAACAGAAGTATGTCTCCAGGCTCGTTTGATCATAGAATCATATGGTGGGACGCACAGTGGAACCCAGGGATGCACACTTACTTCTGATAGACACTGACCTGTCTTTCCCTTGCTCCAGAGGGTGTTGTCTCCCTTCTTTTTTCTGGAAGGCAGATTTGCCTAGCTCAACACATAGAATCATAGAATAGTTTAGGATGGAAGGGATCATCTAGTTCCAACCCCTCTGCCATGGGCAGGGACACGCTTTAATAGACCAGGTTACTCAAAACCTCGTCCAGCCTGACCTTAAACACTTCCAGGGATGCGGCATCCACAACCTCCCTTGGCAACCTGTTCCAGTGCCTCACCACTCTCTCTGTGAAGAACTTCTTCCTCATATCCAATCTAAATCTCCCTGCTTTCAATTTAAACCCATTACCCCTTGTCCTTTCACTACAGGCCCTTGTAAAAAGTCCCTCCCCAACTTCCTTGTAGGCCCCCTGCTGGTACTGGAAGTTGCTGTAAGGTCTCCGTGGAGCCTTCCCTTCTCCAGGCTGAACAAGCCCACTACTCTCAACCCTCCTTCACAGGAGAGGTGCTCCAGCCCCCTGATCATCTTCATGGCCTCCTCTGGACTCATTCCAACCGGTTGATATCCTCCTCATGTTGAGGGCTCCAGAGCTGGATGTAGTACTCCAGCGTGGAGTACTCACAAGAGCAGAGCAGAAGGGGAGAATCACCTCCCTTGACCTGCTAGTCACACTTGTTTTGATGCAGCCCCAGATATGGTTGTCTTTCTGGGCTGCAAGCACACATTGCCAGATCATGCTGAGATTTGATATGCAATTGATATGCAGGCACAGTTAGGAAATAGCCATAGTTCAATTTGTTCCTGGCACAGGCTATTCTTACGGGATTTTTTGGTACCCTTTGTGTGGGTTATGGGCATTACCAAAGAAGTAAGGCTTTTACAATGGCTCCCCTTGTGAAGCCACTGTGATAACCTTTGCAAGTTATCACTCTATCTAGCTCTTACCATCTGAATAGCTTGATTTCCACACACTCCCACTCACCTTATAATCGGAATGTGCTAGTTATTCTGCCACAAAAATTAGAAGTTTGAGAAAATATTTTTGGCTTTTGAACTGTTTCAAATATGTTAACATAAATTTAGAGCAAAGTGGAATGAGAAACTGTTTATCTTCAGATTGTCCAGGTTTGGTTAACTTGCTATCCTTCCTTATTGAAAGAACCACAAAAGATGCAGTTGACAGTTTATTTCTGAAGGGCACTTTATCATGGAAAAGAAACAGTGAAATGATTGCAATTAGTAAATCAAATCAGCATGCCAGAGTGAGTAGTCATATGAATGAACACACAGACAGCAAGCCATTTATTCATATACTCATATGTCACTTTTATAAAAATTGTAGTGGAAAGGAACCTTTCTAATAAAATCAGGTTGGGTTGCTTTTTTTTTAAATAATCTTACTGGATGGGGAATCATTTGCTGTAAGTGCTATTACTGTTAATGAGAGAAAGAGGGCAGTTAATTTCATGCATATTTTGATAGGAATTCACTCCATCCATGAAATAATTTTACATAACAGTAGGTAGAACACAAGCAGGCTAAATTGACAGTATGTGCATGGTGAAGAAGACCATTTAAAACCAGAAGGGAGTATTTTATAAAAATAATACTTTGACAGCATAATAGAAGTCTTCCTGTTCCAATTCAAGTGGAAACACATGCAATCTAGACCATATTAGCTAATCAGAAAGCCTAGTCCTTATGGTAAATATACACAGCAGGTTGTGCTCTGCAGTCCTTTCTATTAATTTTGTAATGATATTAAAAACAAGGAAACAGCTCTGCACCTGGTGGTTGTTTGGAGATACCCCTGCCTGCTGTTGCCTTGGAATCCTATGCATGCTGAGAACAACCTAGCTTCAGGAAAACACCACTGGTGCATTCACATCAGCCAGCTGTGAAACCCATCTTATCATTTTAAGGAGTACCTGACTCTGTTGTCTATAATAACCAGCCATGGTAAGGATAAAAGACTCACTAGAAATTTCTTACAGGTCCCACGTATGTATAATCTAGGTAATATCTGTACAAACCCCACAGCATGCAATGTCTTGGGTTCTCAGCCATGAAAGGCATATTCTGAACTGATCGTGGAGATCAGTTGTGGGAGGAAAGCTCATCGAACCTTGAGGTTTGCAGCTTTGAAGAGGGTAGTGACATGTAACTCTCAGTTCGGAAGTTCTGAAGTCAGATGATAGTGTGGTTTGTCACCTGCCTCTTATTCTGGTGCACCTTTTTCATCTTGCCTCTGCAGGAATGTGCTGGTAAAACATTTATAAATATTTTGTGATGCCTGATAAACCTACTCTCTTATTTCTTAATATCAATTTCCCTGCCTCTAAAAATTATTGCCTGGAGATATTAGACTCAAAATGCTACATACCAGTTAAAGCAAGTTGATATTGTAAACAATTTGTATGTTCACAGGTCTCGCAAAGCAGAGGCTTAATTTCTTTAGGGCATTACTTTTTGCTCTGAAAGGGAGAAGACACAGACGTGTCGGAGGTTCTATATATTCCTTGTGACATTGTTATACACTTCCTATTCCATTATAGTCATTTCTTCAGGTCAGTAACATTCCCTTCCTTTCACATGGACATGATAGATTCATTGTGCTATAGTCCATATAATCTGGAAATGTAATTCAAACCCAGTTCTTTGTATGTCTTATGCCCAGAAAGTGTTTTAGTACTTCTTAATGAGCCTTTCTAATACACTTATTTCTGTGACCAGTTAAAACATGTCAGCCTAAAGGAAGAAGTATGTTTAAAGGAAGACTTTGAAGAATAAAACTAGCAGACTGTTGCACAAAGAGAAAAAGCTTACAGAGGTACAGGCATACTGCACAACCATAGAAACATTATGTTAAGAAATTTTGCTAAAAGGATACTAGGCTCCTCAAGAAAAGAGAATAGAAAGGTTTGTCCAAACAAACAGACATGAAAGGGGGTGGCGTGGGGAGGGTGGTGGGAGCGGGTCGGGGAGAAAGAAAAATGAGCAATAGCATCTGGTGACAAGTAAAGGAAAAAAGATATTCCTTCCAACCAGAAGGACTGGGGAATTATCCTCCTATATTTGGCACTGGTGAGGCTGCACCTCGAATCCTGTGTTCAGTTTTGGGCCCCTCACTACAAGACAGACATTCACAGAATCATAAAATGGTTTGGGTTGGAAGGGACCTTAAAGATCATCTAGTTCCAACCTCCCTGCCATGGGCAGGGACACTCTGCACTGGACCAGGTTGCTCTAAGCCTCATCCAGCCTGGCCTTGAAGACAGCCAGTGATGGGTTATCCACAACTTCCCTCGGCAACCTGTTCCAGTGCCTCACCACCCTCTCTGTGAAGAACTTCTTCCTCATATCCAATCTAAATCTCCCTGTTTTCAATTTAAACCCATTACCCTTTGTCTTTTCACTATAGGCCTTTGTAAAAACTCCCCTCCCAGCTTCCTTGTAGGCCCCCTTCAGGTACTGGAAGGCTGTGATAAGATCTCCCCAGAGTCTTCCCTTCTCCAGGCTGAACAAGCCCAATTCTCTCAACCCTTTCTTCATAGGAAAGGTGCTCCAGCCCTCTGAGTATCTTTGTGGTCCTCCTCTGGACTCATTCCAACTGGTTGATATCCTTCTTATGCTGAGGGCTCCACAGCTGGACACAGCGGCTGAGGGAACTGGGGCTGTTTAGCCTGGAGAAGAGGAACCTCAGGGGAGTTCTTAGGAAAGGAAAACAGTGATTTTGCCAACTCTTGATGTTTTATTGCTATAATAACAACATGTGGTGGGATTTAAAATTTTTTTTTGGTAATTTGATAGAAATCCCAAATCTCATTAAGAAAATAAAATAAATTCTTACCTTCCTGATGATGGAAAGGCTTGAAAATATGATTCAAATAATTATCATCTCATGACTCAATAAAGTGAAAACAAATGTTAAGAATGCCAGTTTCTTGTACCTTTGAAAATTCTTGTAATGATGAGAGCCTTGTTCAGTTAGCAAATACTTAGACTGGCCAAGGCTGTATTCATTTTGTTCCACAGCTACAAGAAAAAAACACCTAAAGAAACCAGGCTTAAGGTGACTTATTACAGGTCACATAAGGCATAAATAGTAAATGAAAATTTAAAATATCTGTGCTTTTCCTTAGAGACATTGACAGAATCATTTCCCTTGAGTTCTCCATTAAGCAACAGTGGAAATAAACTCTGAGTTTTGTACGGCAAAGTAAGGTATGTAGTCACTATATGGAAACCAACTACTAAATTGACATAATGGGCATTTTTTAAAATAAACTCATAACAGACTGAAGGATCTTTCACCATTTTTATCCTGTGTTGTTAATGGAAAACCTTCCTACACAACTTTCCCCAATGAGGATGCTAAAGGTAACAAATCTCAGTCTGAAATAAGTCTACTGGGTGACTTGTATCTTTTCCAGTGAATAGAAGGATGTCCACACTCAGGAACAAACCAATGGATTTCTAGTGACAGAGCTGATTGAATAGTCTGAGTTTTTCGGAATAGAGTTTTTTCTGGGGAATCATATTTTGAAAGTCATATAAAGCAAATAAATCCAATTTCATTAGCATGTTCCATGAAGCAGATAACTTGGAGCATTTCATTCCACTAAGTTATTGAAGCTTCACAAAAATAGAAACTAGTCACAGGTGCTATATTGAGTTTTTTCTTGACATAAGAAAATCTGCAGGGGGCATATGATTACATACCTGGCACACTACTGATAGATTTTGGAGAGATGCACAGACAGAAGGAAGTCGTATGTGAGACCCCCAGCAGGAATACTGTCTTCAGTGTTGTAGAGATACACAATGCAGTGGTTTATAATAGAGAAGCTGAAACTTGCCATGGAGAGGAAAAGCGAGAGTCATATTTGATTGTCAGTTCTAATCACCTCCTTTTCCCTTCTCCAGAACAGTACCAGAACAGTACCATTTCAGAAAGGAACTTTTGTTTGCTGGGAGGTACTCTAAAGTCAGGGTCAGCAGCCTCCTACCCTGGTATTTTGAGGAACCAAATGTCCTGAGAGAAAATGGCATAGGGAGTACTCAACACTTCCTCCTTCAAGGCCACTGATAACTAGACTAGACATCAAGAGGAAGAATCAGCTGAAATCTAGATGGATCTTTGTAAGTGCAAGCAAAACAAAGGGATGAAGTTACAGACAGTTGTCTCTGTTTTTCCCTGTAATGCTAAGGATGACTCAACTACTTTCTTTAAAAAAAACCTGTCTACCTCTCAGCAGTTCTCTTATCAACCATCTTTTCTTACTAGGTAGAAAACCAAAGTCAAGTGAAATCCATTGCAAGTAAATTTTCACTGTTTGTCCAGTCTCCTGGTAGATCCAACAGTCAGTTGCATTCATGGACAGCTTATGTGACTTGTAGATTAGCTGTCCTGGCAGAGCAGGGCTTCAGAGACAACTAAGGACAGTACTCTCTGCTCCCCACACTTTCCCACTTGTCATAGCATCCAAGTAGTCTGTTAGATGACATAATAGAGAGTTCATTTTCTTGTTTTCATGCCATCATTTTAATCATTACTGAGCTGACCATTCCACATGTCCTATGGGGAGAACTTACTGTCTATGAACTGAATTCACAAAATAAATGCTTATTTCAGTGTTCAACCTTACTCCCTGAAGAAGTTATGCCTGACTCTTTCTCTGACTCATCATATTATTAGATAGCTGTGTTCAAATTATAACCTCTCCCTTATTTGGTCTATCTTCAAAATCAGGACTATCTAAAAAGCACCCAGAACTTGCAGGTATAATTTCATACCCACTCAAAAGCACATTCTTATGTGTGGCAGGTTAGTTGCAAAAAGCACATGTTCTGGTTGTCCACAGAGTGCCTGCTAGGAATGAAAGATGGACACCAAGACTACAGTTTCTAGTTTGCTAAACATAAGAGTTTGCTTATTCTAGGCCACACAGGCTGCAGTCACCTGTGTTGTAGTGGCACAGTTCCAGGATGTAAAAATATTAACAATTTTCAAGGCTTAATTTGCCAGAGAGATGAGTTTATTGGTGATTAAGTTCATTTTCATAACTTCTGTTTTTGATTCATTAGTATTAAGATGTGTTTCCTTGGCAGTATTTACGAGACCATCTGTACTTTTTTGAATGTCTTTCATTGAAGACTGAAGTTGTCTGTACAGTCAAATTCCTAGCTCTCCTCCAATGCCATCTGAACTGATGGTATCTTTTATAATCAAAACAATAACTATTCTAAACAAGATGAGGAACCAAAGTACGTCCACAGCCTTTGATAACCAACACTGTTAACTTTTACTTCCTGTACACTGTGTGCCTTCATCAATAACTGTCTGTGAAATTATTTGAAGAATTACAGAGATTTGTAGAACATCCCTCTCACATTACAAATTTACACTCTGAAATTCATGTGAAATTTGGGAACATTGGTGGGAGAAACCCTTACCTAATATAAGTTGTACTTTTAAGCCAAGACTCATCATTCAAGTATCTTTTGTCCTTGTCAAAAGTCTAAGCACTCTTCTATTGTGCCTTTGTTTTGTTAACAAAAGAAAGGATGTCTGTTTATTTTTAAAAATGATTATTTTTCACTTGTGAGGTCTAGGTTTATGAAATTTGCCATTCCTAGCCAGAAAAAGACATTGATCAATGTGTGTTTCCTACAGCTACCTTTCAGTTATCATATCCAACCACAGTATTCCTTGTGGTATATGTTTTTGATGAGTTTGACATTAGGATTTTGCATAGCGGTTGGAGAGCAAAAGAAAAACCGTTTTATATGTTTACTGAGGGTCCATGCTCGTATGGTGGCTTACTGCAGTCTACTCTGTGAACTTCTGCTGTTATACTAGAAACCTTGTTATGAGAAAAAACCAACACATCTTATATGCAAAGCTGGGAATTCATTGGTGGCTTAATAATAATCTTAACGATCTAATAAAAATAGAAAAATACTTGTTATTGGTGCAATGATGCTGACAGTAGCAGACCATAATCCAGGAAAGTCAGTATAATATCATTAGAATTATTATATACATTTTCCTAACACTTAACCTTTTTCTGTGAAGTTTTGTTCAACTTTTCAGTGTTCTTCTGTGTCATAAAGTCAATGTCAGCATTTTTTTTTCTCAGAAAAAGGGAAATAGGTTGGGTTGCATCAAATCCTCAGCACTGAAAGTTCTGTGCCAGAGGACTGCAATGCAGATGCTGGGAGTTTATTTACTATCATCCTTGGGTTCAATTAAGGCAATTTTTTTAGTTCTAGCATACTCTGCACCCTATCTTTCTATGTCCGCATTTACATTAAATTACATATTCTATGTATATTGAATAATTGATTATTATTAATTTTATTATCTCTAAAAGCTTTTCATATTCATCTCCTGAAGTCTTGTTCCTTGAACATTCTGTAACTGGACATTGCTGGCTTTTTATAACTAGAGGCTCTGGTATAATCCATTGCTTATACTTTCAAAGCCTCTGTTATCTCTTCACACTTGCACTCTGCACCACACCATTATTCTAGAGTCACAGTTCATTCTAAAGAGATTAAGTATTTGTTAACACTACCTGTCACTTACAGATAATATATCCAAATTATTTTAGTGATAGGCTTTACACTGCACAGTTATAAAAAGCAAAGCAAAACAAGACAGGCTAGACAATAGTTACCAGCTCACCAGGCAACTGCTGTAATGTAACCCAGAACTCAAGGTGTAGCCTAGACAAGCCCAGACACAACAAGTCTAACAAACCGCAGTACAGAGGCCTTGCAGCATTAGTTTGAAGCAGGTAACCTTTTTGTTATAAGCAGTAGTAACACTGGAGGTACTGGGTTACACAACATTATGAAGAGATTCCTCATAAATTAATGAGACTAGGGGCCCCTCAGCAGAGATCTGAGTGCTGTTTCAATGTGGGAGGAGAGGCAGCCTATATTGCAGGTGGCTACATCTCCAGCATCCTGAAAGGATGGCTGCCTCTTAGTATGATAATGAACGTGAACTGCCATGTGCAGACAAACAGTGGCTCCAACCATTCCTGCCTGCACTGTATAAGGTCTTATCGCTCCTCTTACCCTTTTCAAAAAGACCCTATTTCATTTTTCTGTCAACTGCCAGTCACATAAGGTCATCAAAAGAGGAGATATATGATGTGTTAGGAAGAGGAGAGAGAGATCCACATCTTCACACGGTTTCTATTCAACATGGGCTGATCTCGGTGTTCAGGGTATATAAGGGCTTTACTCCAACAGGATTGTGGTTCCTAAATATGCCAGTGTCTCTGTGTGAGTCTACGTATTTCACCTATACACTATCTAAACTTAGCAGGTGGGTCTGCAGGCATCCACCAGGTAGGCGTTTTGGGCACGGCTCCAGGGCATGCTCAGGCGAGCAGTATTTGAAGAAATAGCCTCTTGTTGCATGTGCTTATAGGCTTATTGGCTTCCTCCCTCCGTGAACAGAGACAACAGTTTAAAACCTGTTGTGAGGATGGCCCTCCAAGTTAATGAAGGCAACTTCTGGGCTGTGAAGTTCTGACAATGAACATAATGTTT
Organism: Rhynochetos jubatus; assembly: GCA_027574665.1. Lineage (NCBI taxonomy): Eukaryota > Metazoa > Chordata > Aves > Eurypygiformes > Rhynochetidae > Rhynochetos > Rhynochetos jubatus. The sequence goes on along the minus strand of CM050648.1, from coordinate 9,826,398 downwards.
AGCAGTGGTGTGGTTCTGTGACAGCAACAGAAACCAAATAAGCAGATAACGAAATGTTTTTCCAACCAGCACTGCTCCACATGGCCTGGGTGGTTTATTGTGTAAAAAAATGTGGCCTTGTAAAGGTTAGGGAGAACTTTGCTGTTGACTACATTTTCATCATGCTGGCCAAGGACATATATGGGTAAAAATGACTGTTTAATCTGAACCTAAGAGCCAAATTTCTTTCCTATTATTAAAAAAAAAGATAGAGCCACTCGAAATAGGAAGAACAGAAGAGAGTTCTCTTTTGCCTGCAATTCCAGCTGGTAATGGTTGCAAGCTAAAATATCTTTGAATATAACACTTCTGTTTTTCTTTTCCTGCCCCCCCCCCCCCCCCCTCAAATGGCTAGCCTTTTAATCACTGACTTTTTAAAATTGTTCAAAAAATTTCTAAAATTGTGTAGGAGTTGAAGTATATTTTCTCATTAAAAATCTCTTCTACATGAGCTTCAGTGATCTCTGTTTATCACTCATGCTCAGGAGTTTCTGATTCTGAGCATGAAAGCCACAGAAAAAACAATTTACTCCTTTCTTCCTTATGTCATTCATATTATAAAAGGGCAATTATAGTCATCATTATTACTTGGACTAAATATATATCTGTACCTTGTAAATCTACATCTGAGGATTTTTCAATACACAGTAATTGAATTCACATTTTCTGGCATCTGTTAATAACCTTTACTGTTCTTAGTATTACAGTGAAGTGAAATGCTCGTAAGGGGATGCAGAATACAGCAAAGTGACAGTCTCCTCTGCCTCCTGTTATACACATATTTCAGGCAGTCTAGATGCTTCAGCAGACATTTAGGGCTCAGTAGCTGTGGCTGCTGTAACACAATCCAAGCATATCTTGTTTTTCCAAGACTTCTACTGAGTTTCACTCTCCAGGATGTCACTGTGTTTCTGTGAGAGAATCCATCTGATTTCCCAGGGATTTCGGAGGGAACAGGTTTAATTTGGAAAGTAATACAAGTTCAGTGAAAAGTTGATTCACAAGGGCTTCCAAGGTCAGGCTTGCCCAAGAGACACTGGTGACTCTGCCTAACACAAACATCCATTCAATTGTCCAAAGATTCAGGGAGACAATCAAAAGACAAGCTGTTCTCACAGTTTATATACCACCACTTTCATATGCAACAGCTACACAACAAAAACTGGTGTGCCTGAATTGCCTTTTCCCCAGTTGGGGTACCTACATCACACCAACTGCTAAGTATCAGAGCTCTTTTCAAAATTAAAAAAAAAGGTAACAGAGTGATTTCACTAATAGCTACAGGGGATTCATGGGCTGCAAGATGGTTAATAACAACTATAAACTCAATTTTTACTGTTTTAATACAAGTTCCATGGTCAACTGGGAAAAAAATTCAAGAGTTTGGAAAGTTTCACAGAAGGCTTTACTTGCAAAGTGAAGAAGAAGGAATTATGAAGGCAGTGCCCAGTTCTTAACACAACATCTCTAATAACCTCCTTTATTCGTTGTACTTAACTCCCATTCAGCAACTTGTTTCATATACTTGTCCTCTCTCATTCTATTTGAAGATTAAGCACCTTGAAAAAAGAAGATTTGAAGATTAAGCCCCTTTCAAACATTTTTCTCATTATGAAACCACCACCAATTCATACTTGGAATCTTTCCTCTTCTCAGAAAATTTGTCTGTCATTTAGGAAGATGAAAATATAGCAGGTGATGAATATTTATGTAATTTCTCCTGATTTGTTTTCAATTTTTTCTATTGCACCCATTCAGGGTAATGGTAACAGTTGAGAAACCCGCATCTTTACCACTCTTGCAACTATTTCTCACATGAGTTTCAAATTTCAATTCCTGTAAATAGCCCTGTGATCATATTTTCCTGTCAACCCCACCCCCCACCACTGGAGCCAATGCTGGACTTAATTATTTCATTTCCCAACATTTTCAATATTAAGACTTCTATAGACGAAAATAAAACAACAACAAAATGTACAAAAGGCTGCAGGGCTGTTCACACTGGTGTGTGGCTCAGAAGAAGAAAGAATGCACACAAAGAAGCTGTTCATGCCTCTTACTTCCCAACCTTATGTAAGGTAAAAATGCAGGCGTGAAGAGAAGTTGTGTCTATTTTCTACTTTTATCAGATTTATTTGATAAATAAATCTCTGAATCTGCTTTTATCTTCAGCTGTATCACTGCATGTTATTTGATACTCTTGGTCTCTGCATTAGTATCTTTATTGGACATACATTTAACAATGTTCTTGTACTGGTTTAATTTGAGCTGTTTTGTTCAAAACAAAGCAAAATTGAGCAATATGAGAAGTCACAGTATTGTAAGAATTTAGAAGTCATCTCCTAGGCAGGACTAAAGCCCTGCAAGTCATCACCTTGACCAAGAAAGGGTCAGACTGGAAACAGCATTTCTTAGTAAGAGCAATGGCTGTAAAATATAGAATTTAATCCCCTACATTCAGTTCTGGTAAAATCGTATTTATTATACCTATCTACAAAGGTTACATGGGTTCCATTGGGCATCAGAACAATATCAGATGTGATATTATGGCTAAGAGTATTTCCCAGAAGGCAAATGTTGTGACAATGAACTGTGAAAGGCCAAACTGTAAATGCTGATAGAAAAGGTTAACAGCATGCTGAAGAATGTAATACAACAGAAACACCCTACACTCTACAAATTTGACATAGAAAATAGGTAAGGACCAGTTCCAGAGACAATGAATATCAAGAGAAAAAAGGAAGCCCACATCATTAAACAGCAAAAATGAGCACATTTGCTGAGGCTAAAGAAGCCTTCTTAAAAAACATATGGGAATCTTGTGTAAATAACACAATGTAAGACAGATCTTGTCCAAATAAGACAGATGCCAGGTCTGGTGTAAATCGGAAATGAGGAAAGCCAAGGCAGGCTAGGAAAAGTGGCAAAGTAAATGATAATAATAACACTGAGATGTTATCCATAATGGAAGGGGGGGGGGGGGGGGGCGGGGAATAAAGAATGAACATAGAGGAGCACAGAACGCAAGAAACAGCAAGGACAAGAGAAGAGCCATCACTGAGATTAAAGAAAAAGCGAAGGAATTTGATGTTCTTTTTAACAAAACTTTATAGCAGATAAAGGACAGGGGAATTTTTACACCAAAGTAGTTTTTGTATCCTTCTTCCATGACTTTAAAGTCTAAAGATGGGAAAACTTAAAAGAACTTGCAAGGTCTCAAGTGCAGGAGTGAATAACCTGTCATAGCTGCATTTCATAGAATCATAGAGTGGTTTGGGTTGGAAGGGACCTTAAAGACCATCTAGTTCTACCTGGGATTAAGATGAAATGAATTGACAAATAGGTGACATAACTATGGACCTGGAACATTTCTCCTGCAAAGGAACAGCTCTCCAATGCAGGAGAAAGAGGATTTTATGTCCTTTGTTCCCCACTTTTTCCTGGAGTCTCTTCTTTTATCCTGTTGGCATTTTTTCACATCTTTCTGGGACTTTAAGCAAACCCTTTTGCTTCTAGAAATGTGTAAGGTATTAATGACTCCTGATCTCTGACTCCTCCCATTCCTATTTCTCTTGTCCATCTTGTCAATCCAGTACTTTCTACAAGCTTCAAGTCTTTCTAATAAACTTCTTCATTTGTAAACTCTCAACAAGAAACCTGTGGTTGCTTCCTGTCCTTCTGCTAGAAATCTGCATTGGCTGTTTAGATGTGGAAACTCTGAAGGATGGGGACTATAACTCTTCTTAGGGATGCTGCCTCGCAAAAGGAAGGATAGAGGGTGAGACTTTAGGAAAGCAAGAAACACTATGAATATTTAAAAAAAAATTAAAGGTGCTGAGGATGCAGTTGCTTTCACATACATTTTCATATTTTAGATAGATGTGAATTACATTCCAGCTTTAGTCATACGCAAGTTGAGCATCCAACTTTATGTTTTTCAGTAGTCAACAGAGAGAGGTTACTTCCAAAGATAGTGGACCATGTCCCAGAAGAGGTAACTGGTAAAGCTGTTTTGTCAAGTAAGGTTGGTTTTGCTTGTGTTGTGGTGTCAATGCATAGTGCAGAGGCTTATGGGCATAAATTGTAAAGTCAAGAGAGTTCTTTATGTTGCTTTTTAATGAATCTATTAAAAAATAATTACGTAACTGGTTTGAGGTATCACTAAAATAAGAATAACTCCAAAGGAAAAGCAAAGCTTTTTGAGTTTGGAGAAGATTTATTTTCTGAGGTTGAACCATTAACTTTATTACTAATTTAAAACAAGCAAGAAAAAAATAAGTATATGCTTTTTATCCTACCTTTTCCTTAATTTCTGTCATGGTTTAATCCCAGCCACCAACTAAGCACCATACAACCGTTCATTCGCTCTCTTCTGTCAGGATGGGGAAGAGAATCAGAAAAGTAGAAGTGAGAAAATGTGGGTTGAGATAAAGGCAGTTTGACAGGTAAAGCAAAAGCTGTGCACGCAAGCAAAGCAAAACTGCAGTTTAATAGGTAAAGTAAAAGTTGTGCACACAAACAAAGCAACACTTTCATTCACCACTTCCCATCAGCAGGCAGGTGATGTTCAGCCATCTCAAAGAACACATGTAACCATTATTTGGGAAGACAAATGCCATCACTCCAAACATCCCCCTTCTTTCTTTTTCCCCCAGTTTTATATGCTTAGCATGACATCATATGGTATGGAATATCCCTTTTGTCAGCTGGAGTCAGCTGTCATTGTGTCCCCTCACAGCTTCTTGTGCACCCCCTGCCTACTCACTGGTGGACTGAAGAGCAGAAAAGTTCTTGACTCTGTGTAAGTACTGCTCAGCAATAACTAAAATATCTCTCTATTATCAACACTGTTCCCAGCACAAATCCAAAACAGAGCCCCATGCTAGCTGCTATGAAGAAAATTAACTCTACCCTGTCCGAACCCAGCACAATTTCATAGCTATCAGGGATCTAATTCAGAGCTGAGAAGTACCCTTGCGGGAAACAAATGAAGTGACAGTAGAGTGGGAGTTATAAGAGTTGTTATCCAAAATGTTCCTGACACCATCACACCCCTTCAAGTGTTTGTTAAATAATATATTAATAGCACACAAAGCCTGGGAAAACGTCATTCCGAACAGATGCTGTAGAGAACAAATGTTGTGATCACTGTGGTAATGTGACAGGTTGGTCTAACAACCGGCCTGGCAACAAAAGCTGCTCAGTCCCAATTGATGTTAGAAATAATTTAGCATTACTTTCTGTTTGCAGCCCCAGTATCTTTAAGGTTTCAAGTGCAGCTTTATGAGAAGAACTAATTCAGCAAAGGCTACTGATGCGACATGTAACAGTCATCAGCGTATTCTCCTGCCATCTTTCTTTTGCTCTGGCAGTCTGTCATGTTATCTTTCAAAATGGCCAAAACCTTAAACACCCAAAGTCCTTGATGACCTTAATATCTGGTCTCAGTCAAATACCAGTAATGGTATTTGAGGCAGCATTTAGCTCGTGTGTCTGCCTCCATAAAAACTGTTGCTCTAGGTGTTGTATGTGAAATATTAGAGTTGACTCTGAAAAGCCATCAGCCTGAGGTATGAGATTTTCCCTCTCACTAGGAAAGGGCACCATGTTTCACTGTGCAATAAAGACTTACTAGAAGTTTAGACAAGAACAAAGATTGTTCTTAACTCTCTGGCAACACCGGTAAAATTGTCTCTGCCAGATCTACAGATATCAGCATCTTCAAGTAAGTGAGAATGAGAAGAATGGCCAGTTCCCTTCCTGCTTGGATCAGAGACATGGTATATAGGAAATGTGAATGATCCCAAAAGATAGATGAGAACTATAAAAATGGTATGTCCTAAATATTTGGACTGGCTTTCTGCAGGCAATCTTAGAGTTCACTTGTTGGTAAGAGCTGGAATTTTCACCAGCAAAGAGGAAGAGAGCTTGTCAGTTTATCCACCACGTCATACAGGGTGAGAGAAATGGTTAGAGGCTATCTCTACACAGGTGCATTTATTTTTTCTTCTTTTCACTTCTATAAAGCTTTACACCTCTGTCTGGTTTGGGTTTAGTAACTGTGTCCTTCTTTTCCCTTCCTCAGGCTTGAATTAATTATGATTTTCAGAGTGGTTGTAATTGGCTACACTCAGGGCACTTCATATCTCCAGGTGTGGTGTTTAGCGTCTTGGAGGTATCCAGATTCTGTGTCTGTCACTGCTACAGATCCAGAGGGCATACATTTAAACTGCACAAGCTATTTTGGGAAATAGAAATATGGTGGCCTTGGGGAGTTTCTTCCAGTGAACACTGACAACCAGACGACTATTTTGACACTCAGCAAGACAATGGGAAGCATACCTCAACCAGTGGTTACAAGGAAGGCTGTGCTGTCAATTAATTTATAGTTTTAGACTTCTTGAGTAAACGGAGGCTGGGAAAGACTATGCAGTCAATAATGGACCTGTTTTTTAAAAACAGGTATCCAGTCTAAACAGATGGTTTGCTGCATGGATTTCAATGTAAGATTTCATAAATTGCTTCAGGAAATCTTCATTAGAATTTTCCAATCTGATTGTGGTAGGTCAGCCCTGGTAAAGGGCTTTTCTCAGGATGGGGGCAGAAAATAGGATGGAAAAACTCATGGGCTGCGATAAAGACAGGGAGATCACTTACTAGTTACTGTCACAGGCAAAACACACTAGACTTGGGGAAAAGTAGTTGAACTTAATGCCAGTTAAAAACAGAGCTTAGTGGACAGAAGGAAAGATAAAAGCTAAAACGCCTTTCCTCTCTGCCCCTCACTCCTTGTTCCCATGCCCACTTTCACTCTGTCACTCCCGACTCCTCTCCCCAAGAGGGACACAGGGGGTGGGGACTAGGATTGTTGTCAGTCTATCACAGCCCCTCTTGGCCACTCCTCCCTTCTCACAAGTCTCCCTGCTGCAGTGTGGGCCCTTCCCTAGGCTACAGTCCTTCAGGGACAACCTGCTCCCTCCTGGGCTCTCCACAGCCACAGGTCCTGCAGGAAATAGCCTCCTGCTGTGGCATGGGGCCCTCCTGGGCTGCAGGCTGGGTCTCTGCTCCAGCGGGGTCTCTCCACAGCTGCAGGGGAACCCTGCTCTGGGCCTGCAGCACCGCTTGCCCTCCTTCTCCTCCGGCCTCAGGGTCCCTCTGCTGCTACCTCCTTAACTTTCTCCTCGTCGACTTTCTCGTCCTCATCCTGTGCCACCTTCAGCCCTTTCTGAAACCTGGTTCCCCCCCCCGGCACCCCCAGCTTGGCTGAGGGTCAGCCATGTCCTGCGGTGGTGGAGCTGTGTCCTGTTGGTGTCAGCCTCCCTGCAGGAGGACATGCTGCCAACAGCTGGACACGGACCCTCAGTACACAGGTGACTCTCAGTATCTGTATCAGATACCCTTCCACTCACTGATCATCATAGTGTTGTTAATCCTGTTTTAATCATGAAGTACCAGGGAATTTAAGGTCATTATCATCTTCAGAAGCTGCACCTACCTATGTCAGCTAAAGATGGGATTTCTTTTCTTTGACCAACACCAGCATATTAGTGACAACCTTACTGTAGATCTTGAAAAATGCTTTACATTAGCATTTTAGTATTTTTTGTTACTATTACATATGGCGTGATTATTTGTGACAGCTCCTGAAACAGAACGTACTGATAGCGACATTCTTGCTAGTGTTGCCAGTGAAACAATTGCATCACTCCCCACCTCAGATCTACCCTAGTCCCTGACAGTCCTTCTCCATCCAAGTAGGTCCCAGCATGGTACCTCCTTTTGAACTAATGCTTCTACAACACTAGCTCCAATTTTTAACCTCCTCTTGAAAGCAGACCTCAAGCCAGACCTCTTTTCCCTTAGGTGTGAAAGAGTGAAGTCCCATGTTGGCTAGATGTTCATAGAATCATACAATTGTTCTGCTTGGAAAAGATCTTTGAGATCATCGAGTTCAACCGCCAACTAGTTTAACTAGTGCTAGGGATAATGCAGCAAAGGAAATGCTTAGCACTTGTGTTTAGTCACATTTTTTTAACAGATCAAATGCTTATGTCCTTAAGAGCATTTTCATTTCTTCCCATTCCTTCCCTTGTGTAACAAACAAACACCTTAAGGCAGAAAATGCTTTTAGCTCCACTTGACAATAATAGAGATTTTATCTCCATAGAAAGAATGAAATGTCAGTAGATAGATTGGAGAGAAAAATATTATTTAATAGCTTAAATCAAAGCTTAGTGATGCCAGTGAAAACATCCCTACGGAAAGACTGCAAGAGAAAACGCAAGTAGATATGAAGACCATCAAATCAAAGGTTCCAGATATCAAATTTAGGTGATTTCTGTGTAAAGAGCTTAGCATGAAGTTAAATACACCTCCACACATAAACAAACACCCCCACGGTCTTATGCAACCTTTTTTTAGATCCAAAACCAGAGAAAAATAAGAGAATCTCAAAATGGAACTTTCAGCTTTTGTTAGAATTTTTAGCTATCTTCTTTTTTTACATCTCTGCTTCTCCCTCATATGTAAGGTTTTCCTTTTTATTGCTCATTGATGTGCAATTTTTCTGAGATCATTCACATAGTGAACAAAAAAGAAGGATTTATTTTTTTTTTTGATCCTGACTTCACAGAAAAATTCAGCAATGTATTGAGGAAGGGAGTTAAACATTACATGAACAGAAGGGAGAAAGCTGTACGGCACTTATGCTCTGCACAGTGACCATCCTCTCTGAACTATATTCCTTGGACATGGTAGAAACAAGGAACAATTCAGTCATGCATTGGAAGTAGCTCTGCTTTCTGCTAACTTATGTGACAATATAATAATACAATGTGGAGGAACACATGCTGCTAAGAGATACTTAGAATTAACAGTAAGGTTTAGGTCATTTTCCCACTGCAAAGTACAATGTAGTGTATTCTACAATCACTTGTCAGGGTTGTCAGTTACCCTGTCACTTTTGATTGCCTCTCTGTGAGTCCCAGAGTTGCTTGACGTGGCTCCAGTCAAGGAAGTCTGGTGACAAAAACATCAACGGCCTCACTAGGAACCTGGTATGCCAGCCACAATGTGACACGTATTCTTTATAATCTCAGATTAAAAGACATAAACAGAAAACCATTTCAAAATGAGCCTATGTACCTCTAATAATATAAGAAGTCATTAGCGTTTAAAGCACAGTCATTAAAATATTGATTTTTTTTCCCCAAATGTTTAGTCACTTTAATGGTAATTGCCACTAATGGAAATATTTTGCATTCCATCTGCTTGGTATTCAAGCTGAGAGTGGAAACAAGACTGCCAAGACAGTGCAGCATTCAACCTTTACCTTCAAAATACTGTCATAATACACTTCTCTGCATCCCTCTCTGTAATTGCAATTTGCCTTCCAATGCATCAGAAAACTCTATCCCAATGCATTGTTCTTCATATGCACTTCAGATAATGCAGTTTGTAGTGTGTGTGTATATTACCAACCATTAGCACCAACTCTTATTTGTATTACTTCACTTTTAAATTTCTTGGCAGCTAGGAAAGTTCCTGGGAAGGCTGTCCCTTCACACCTCAGTACTGCTTTTCGTTATAGTGGCGGCAGTTTGATGTCATACTTGGTGCTAAGGAGAGCCTTTCTGATTCTGAGGCGACTCCTGCCTTTGTCCTAATGTAAATTAAATATTTTAAGTGCCTTCTCATATGTATCATCATCCTCTCATGTTTTTGCTCTTATCCTGTAACTGAAGTTTAATGGGGCGCCTATTTTAGCATCTCCACAGCTGTCTTCTAGTGGCATTTGCAATAGTGAGGAGCTGAGTGAACTAAATGCTCATTCACAGCCTTGTTACAGAATTCTCTTGAATGTGTGCATTCTCCTCTAATAGTCTGTTCTTGAGATCCTCCAGAGTGTACAGCTGAAAGGTCTTTAGCTTGTCTCTGTGTATCTTCCTTTTGTCCTGCACTTTTCCCATTGTAATTATGGTTACGGATGGAATTGTGGCTCCAGTATGTAGCAGCATCTTGACATCAGCTATTGTACAAAGTTGCTAATTAATACCTTTTGTGACAGTACTTCTACATCCAAGTATAGGCTGCCATAGTTTTTATTTGATGCTTGCAGCTTTCTTTAACAGCGTCTTAACCATTTCAACTGCTAATTCAGTGATGACATTTGACTAGCTGTGGAGAAGTGGTGATGTGTGTGAGGGGATTCTCACTGCTGGGTAAATTGTACAAACTGCATACCAGTAAACTGCAGCTTGCTTTCTGAAACAAAACAGCCTGGGATAGCAGGCCTGGCAGAAAAGCCCCACTGCTTTGTCTGTGATGGTTGTTCTGACACTGTCAGACAAATTGCTTACTTTGCAGAAACCAGAGTAACACCTTGCAGTACTGAAGCAGTGAAAGACGTAATCAGTCAAAATATTTGCTTCTGCTTTGTTGCGTGGTCTGTGGGGTGAACGCTACCTGGATATTCTCTCTTCTCTCTGCCTTCTCTGCTTTTCATAGCTTTTAGGAAAACTGGAGTTAATCATGAAAGTTACTGGAGGAGCTAGAGTTTGCAAAACTCTGCACTGGTAAAGCCTCACCTGGAGTACTGTGTCCAGTTCTGGGCTCCTCAGTTCCAGAAGGTCAAGGAGCTACTGGAGAGGGTCCAGTGCAGGGCCACTGAGATGATGAAGGGCCTGGAGCACCTTCCCTGCGAGGAAAGGCTGAGAGAGCTGGGGCTGTTTAGCTTGGAGAAGAGGAGGCTGAGGGGGGTCTTATCAATGCTTATCAGTATCTAAAGGGTGGGTATCAGGAGGATGGGGCCAGGCTCTTCTCAGTGGTGTCCAGTGACAGGACTAGGGGCAATGGCCATAAACGGGAAAAGAGAAAGTTCAAACTCAACGTGAGGAAACCCTTCTTCCCTGTAAGGGTGTCAGAGCACTGGAACAGGCTGCCCAGGGAGGTGGGGGAGTCTCCTTTTCTGGAGACTTTTCAAAAGCTGCCTGAACTTGTTCCTGTGTGATCTGCTCTAGGTGATCCTGCTGTGGCAGGGGGTTAGACTAGATGATCTCTAGAGGTCCCTTCCAACCCTTAACACTCTGTGAATCTGTGAATCAAATGTAAAATTTACCTTACTATGAAGAAAATTAACTCTACCCTGTCCAAACCCAGCACATCAGAGACTCAAAGATATATAATTCCAGAAATATGCTTTCATTCTCAAATATAAAGACTTTTCATTGCAGTTGCTTACATATTTATAATGTGTTGAATAGTTTTATGTGCACAGTCCTGTCCATTATAATGAATAAAATACCTTTCTCTTCTTGTTTGGTTGGGGTTTTTTTTCCCCTTTTTTTCCAAGGGATTTAAGTTTAACACTGAGAAAATCTGCTTGATATTCCTTTCAACTGCAACTCATTATACAGTATCACGTATATGGATACATATCATATATATGGATACACATTTTTCTCAGGAACATCTTTTCTTCTTTCATGAATTATGTCTGGAGTTGGATAAAACTTCTAGCCATAAAGATCACTCTTTCCTTTCTTCTCACTCTTGTCCACTCCATATATCACTGTCTGTCTTTCTCATCTTTTTGAAGTCTTACTACCTTCCTTTTGAAGTTGTTTTTGTTCTTTGAACAATACAGGAATACACTGGTAGTGATACCTTTTTTTGAAACTATTCTGTAAATTAGATTGTTTTCAGCAGGTATTTCACATGAAATAATAGCACACAACTAAACTAATATCAGATCAAGAAAATGGCCTTCGCTGTGGATGGTTTTTACCTATTTTCTTTTGTCTTCTTTGCTCCTTATTCCAATCATTCTTATAATCAATGATTATCAGTTTTGGTATTGGCAAATCTCTCTCCTTCAGCCAGGCACATTGTATTAACCACTTGTCCTTACAGTTATTCTGTTCTTGATTGTTACTTGTGGGGTATTATTTATTCAATGTCATCTTCTCTCTCCCTAGGTAGCTAAGTTGAATGAGGAGTTTACTTGTTGCGTTTGATATAATTCTGATCCAGCTATCAAAATATAACATTGACATCTTTGTACTTGCCAGTTGTGATGAGGAAGAATTACAATGTAAAAATTGCCTCTTCCAGCTCCTTCTTCCACTCCTTTTTTTCCTGGTTGTCTTTCCTTCTTGCTTCAGACGTTGTGTTCCTGCTTCTGCTGCCGTCACTTATACTGCTAATTAGCTTCTCCAGGTCTCACACATGTCCCTTCTGCACTTTATTCAGTGTCCTATTCCAATGTTATCTGCATTTCAACACTAATATTATCTTTAGTGACTATGCATCATCATCTCTTTACCTGTGACTCCCTCCTGATCCCGGTGAAAGTCAATGAATGAAGTGAACTTTTTGGAGCCAGTGCGTTCAAGTGGTTTTCCAAAGACTGTAGCTTGCAAGCCGCCTTCTATATGGATTTCTTCAGGAAATTCTCTGAACATACAAGGAAATAAAGAAAGGCCACTTCATTACCCAGCAACTCTCTGAATGGCAGGTAGATATGAATAAACTTCTCAAGGGTGTTTGTCGGTCAGGAAAGAGGGCTGACCCTGGAAGAAGGTGGCAATGTGATTAGCATGTCATCTTACATTGGTCAAAAGTTGCTGGAAAAGATGAGGGAGTTGAGGCTGAGGTCAAAATTGGGGGAATTGCTACCAAAGTTCAATTATCAATCTGAGATACACATCAATGGCTGTGGATCTTCGAGACAAACACTACATCACTCTCTAACTGCCACTATTCACAACCATGGGTTTTACCCATCAGTGGGTTCAGCTCTCATGTATGCTATGGCACGCACCTGCGTTATTCATACATAATTCCCTGCTACATGGACCTGCACACTATCCGCCAAAGTTTGACTTAACACCTAATTTTAAATCTGATATGTCATCTGCCAGTTCTTGTAAAAAAATATTTGCATACAGCAAGCGATAGCAAGTGGCATTAAGCAATGGAAAGTTCAAGTATGATTCTTACTTTTAATATTGATTTCCTTCATTTTTCTCTATGGCATTCCCATAGCTTTACTAAGGAATATGGCTTTTCCTAGACTAGACCTAACCTTTAATCAATAATAACCTTTTAAAAGAGGTAATTTTAAGACAGAACTGTAAGTGTTATGCTTCCCCACTTCCACATAAGGAGTACAAGGCATAGGAACAAACAGGAATACAGATGGTTCATTGAGATCAAATTACAGTTCATAAGTTGTGTGCAGGCAGATGTCCCAAAACACAGCAATGCCACTATGGGGAGCTTGGCGTCTGTGCATTTCAGACACTACAGAGCAGCTGTCACTATCCTGGTAAGACAGATTCTCTTACCGATGGGTTCTTTCAGAGAAGATGTAAATCAGATTCTGAGTGACTCAGAGATTCGTTTAAGCACCAAAAGGTGTTCTTTCTACTTTGAGTGAGAGTGACAGACTCAGTTGTGATGTCATGATGGCAGAGTTGCCAGTAGCAACCAGTGACTTTTGTGCAATTCAGTGAGAAAAAAGAATCCCTGGTCAGGAAGCTTTTTTTTTTTTTTTTGCCCCTGAAAAGATTGGCTCCCCTAGAAGGCAACACAAAGCATGGCCTAGTTTGTATGCCCCAATCAACCTATGGAGGTGCTTTTCTCAATATTGTTTATATAGGGAAACTTGTGAGCTTAGTCCTAACTAGGGCAGCCTGCTAGATATATACACTAAACCAGTGTGAGTAATCTCATACAGGAACATAGTCCTCTCAGCTACAGGTGACTCTAAGGAACTATTCCTAGCCATAGTCCAGTCCAGTGCTCTAAGAAGTCAGGACATCATAGAACCCCCTAGGCACATGTTATTAGGATCTGAGTTCTCTAAAATTGTGTCTATGCCAGTGTATTAAACAGTGCCAGAGCACTGACAGAAAATCATCTACACTGCTACGCCTTTGGAGGGGTCACTGGCACCATTTTGACCTTCACCAACCACTTACATTTCAACAATTCTCAAGCATGAAGAAGGAGCTATCACAGGCCACATCTTCCCCAACAGCCAGTTTGTATGCAGCCACTCATTTTGAAAATAAAATACACTAGAATTAGGGACATGGCATGACCATAGACACATCTTGATACAGTAGAGGTAGCCTTAACATTCCCATGGGCAGTGCTTAGGTATCCAAATAGAACTCCCTTGAGAAATTAACAGCTTGTTTACAATGAAAATTTAATTTTGGGTAAGACTAACGTTCACTTATGATGGCACATTCATTCTAGATTATACCAAGCTGTTCTTATTCAGACCTAGTACAAACTGTTTTCACCATTTTGTTATGGTCATACCAGAAAAAGATCTTTGTTATGGAAACAAAGCATATACATGTGCATTAATTTAGAAAAGCTGATCTAGAATATTTTAGTAAAGAATAGACCTTTTTTTTCCTTCCTAGAATAAACACAAGTATAGACAAACCCCATACTCCCCATCTGTCACCAATTGTTAAAAGCTTTCACCATGACAGTTTTCCATTGATTTAAGATATGAAGAGACAGGGATAATTTCTGGGGGACATCCTGGAAGCCTTAGAAAGTTATCTGAAAAACTGTGGGAAAATGAGATTCAGAAGCTGAAAGTGCTCATGTATCACTGATGTTGCTCAACAACACAACTCTGTTGCTCCTATTAGCAGAGAAACAGTTATAACTTGTACTGAGATGAGGCTAAACTGCTAAGTCTGCTCCTTTTCCTATCACAGTTCCCATGCAGCTCTTCTCATCTTCCAAATCTCCTACTCTATTGTCACTTTCCCAGTTCTGGACTATTTTCAAGAGATAGGGCTTTTCCATCTCCCTGGTTCCACTGACTGAGCAAGAGATTCTACTTCAAAACACTGTGACAAAGGTTTGAAGACTTTAACTCCTGTAACAGCTATCAGACCTTGATCAAACCTTTAGTCATACCTCAAAATTTCCATCTGAGAGTTGTTCTCCAAGAAGACTTGGCATCACTTTGTGAAGTTAATAGTTTTATACACTTTAGTGTTATTGAATATGTTACTGGTCATATGTATTTAAAAAACAAAACAAAACAAAACAAAACAAAACAAATAAAATAAATTTTGCTTAATGCTCATTGTGAGAAGAATTGTGTATCCTGTCGTGTTTAACTAAAAGTGCAAAATTATCTTGAAAAATCTATGGAAAGTAAACTCTGTATATATTGTGAGTCAGTGGAAGACTTTGCCTTTTTTCCCCAAGATCTGTTCTCTGATCTTAACCACATGGCTGCACAAAGAATTATATATGAAGAATTAAAATCCCTACAGAGAAGTTCAGGGATCTCCCTTCTCAGGAAAAAATAAGTTTCTGAACAGTGCAGTATTAAGCACAACTTATGGTATTAAAAAGGGCAAGTAATTCATCCTGAAGTAATAAAAGTGTGACTTCCAAAAGCACAAAAATATGATTGCTTCCACCTGCTCAAACCTGACAATGTTCACTTGATTTGGTTGTACAATGGAAAAGCAGAAATGGTACTCTGGAAAGGTCTGAAATTCATAAGCATGTCCTCTTTTAGCAGCAGCATTCTCACTTCATATGCCTGTTCCTCCCTTCACCACATTCAACCAGTGGTTGAATATTTCTTGAAGCTCATGACCTTTCCTTTCTTACTGCTATGTGTGAGATTGACCAGACTGAGACACTGTCTTTCTTCTACTGTCTCTCTCTCAGATTTATCTTGAAGATCTCTTTTTTCCCCTAGAGTCAGTTCTTAATCATGGGGCTTCAACCCACAGAATAGAAGTTGATCCTTCCTGCACCAAGCAGGCTAACATATTTCTAAAGGTTTATTTAAAATCTTAGTTAACCAAAGTCTTAGTATAGGAAAAGTCCTTTTCTCCAGAGCAGAACAACCAACCTGAAAAGCACAAGTAATGGGGAGTAAGTCATGATTTTAAGTACCACTGTTCAAATAAAGGAGAGAAACAGATACGCACATTGGAAGCAAATCAAATGGAAGGAAAATTGGCTGTTAATAAATGTAAGATACAGACTGGAAGAAAATCTTCATCTTCACATTCCTCACCTAGATATTGAAGACACAAAGGCATCAGACTTAACTGCATAAGTTGTCCCATGCATCACTTCCAATGTTGTTTTCTATTATTCATAACATATATTTAATACTTGGGAAGTACTAATGTCTGTAGCAAGTACACCCACCCCGACAAAGACATGATAAAGACCCAACAAAAGCCCATGAGAAACTTCCCACCACTGTCCTTGACACATCCCTCATGGTGAGTCTTGTCATGTCCCTCATGGTGGCTGTTGTCACATACACCCCTGAAAGGTAGAATCCTCAGCCAGGGGGGAGGTTACATGATCACAGGTCAGATTCGACTAAGTATAAATGGAGCCACACTGGAGAACCTGTTGAGAAACAGAGGGTCAGTCCTCCTCAGAGCAGTGGGTCTGCAGTTGGGGTCCCTCCCCTTAGGCTGGGATATCACCCAAGGAGACTCTTCAAAGT
The DNA here is from genome assembly GCA_027574665.1 of Rhynochetos jubatus. Taxonomy (NCBI): domain Eukaryota; kingdom Metazoa; phylum Chordata; class Aves; order Eurypygiformes; family Rhynochetidae; genus Rhynochetos; species Rhynochetos jubatus. The sequence goes on along the minus strand of CM050648.1, from coordinate 9,809,837 downwards.
TGAAAGCCATCCCCATTATTACGTGACTGATTTTGCATTCTGGGTCATCAGCCATAAAGTTTAACAATTCTTAAGTTGGGTGAGTAGTATTAATTCTAGACCAGCATTCTGAACCTGTGGATTGTTGCCAGTAACAACAATAGTCAGTCTGGCTCAGTCTTGTGAGGTTCCGTGGCAATATAGAGTATGATATAGAAACAGGAGCTTAGATTTCCAGAACAGAAACATCTACACTCTCAATTATAAATTGATGCAAACCCATTAAATTCTGGAGAAAATCTAACGAAATTGGTATAAATAACTTAAAAAGTGGAATTTGCCTGAATTTTTATTTTTTCAGTGTATTTCTGGAAAAAAATCAAGTGCTTAAAAATTAAGTTGATCACTTAGGTTTCCTCTTTCATCACTGAAACGAGATTTTTTACCTCTGAAGACTGAACCGTATTTTTGTTAGACACCTAGCTTAGCATAGGGTGAGCCCCTCCAGAACGCTGACGTTAGGTAAGCTGTACTCCCATGCATGGGCATTGTTTCTAGAATGCAGACTGAAACAAAATTAAATGATCAGTTATGTTTGTTGAAGTATGTAGTGGTGAAGTTTAGAAATATTTAACCAATAATTTTATGCCAAGGAAAAACCTTTGTTTGATAAAAAGCCTACAGTAAATGGTTTCAAATGTCTTATGTTTTAAGGCTGGAGTACATATTTAAGATTTTTTTAATGAAGTTGTACTTAAATTATAGCCTACAGATGAAGCATAACCTTCAACTCTTCCTTTACAAGTTCTGTGTTGTGAAACACTTGTCAAATTAGTATGTCTCTGGTTAATTAAAATTAAACAGAAGCAGACCAAAATATTTTCTAATTTGTAGTTCTGGTCCTTAAATCAGTATTTTTGAACAATATGAATTGTGTAGTTTAATTAACAGGGAATAGGGCTCTTCAGTCTGGCCCTGTATCACATCTTGTATAAAATAATATTTCTAATCCTGAATTAATTTACTCCCCACGATGACTAGCACTGTTCAAAGACAAAAATTAATATTTTCAGGGCTTAGCTATGCACAGTTATCTAGATTCCTATCTTTTAATCTTGATTTCCACCCACGCCACAGCTCCACAAGCAAGAGGATTAAGAAAATAGGACAGTGAATGTATTACTATCCCTGTACTCTAGTACATATGTAAGTTATTGGAGAATAATACAGTACTTTGTCTAACCTCAACCTACTCCAAAGTATGCTCTTCAAGTCACATTTAAATGTCCCACTGTGTATGCTACCATTTGTCTTTGCACAGTCCTTGCCAGCAACAGGAAATGGCTTGTGAAGCGCTCCTCTCAGATCAGTCTTCAGGTGAGTCATGCCAGCTGCTTGTGGTATGAGTATGGGGCTAGAAAAATGTCACTTTGGTTGCAGATGTCAGTGTAAACATTGGTTCTAATTTTCACGTTACTTCTCATTGGGAAGATACTGATCCCCCTGCACATGCAGATGCTGTGTTGGCAGCAAAACCGGTGTGCCTCCTTAAATGACTGGCAACTCTATTTAGTGTCCAATCACAATTTTAGGAAAAAGGAAGTGAAATTCAATTGGATTGGCAATGTAGTGATAACAGATTTCCATCATATCTCCACTAGACCAATTAAAACACGTGGTGTATGTGAGGCAGAAAGGTAAGATACCCAGCAACAAGTTCCTCTCAGAATTTTCTCTCTGAAACACTTCCATTCAGAAGGTTCGTCCTTGACTGGGGAAATATGTCACCTCCATGTCCAGGCCTTCAATGTTCTTAACATGTTGACATGTAACCTCACAATGCTTTATTGGAGGAGGTAGTGGGGCGGGGATAGGGGAAAGAAGACAATAACATTTGGTTCACTTCAGAAGAATAATGACTGTGTTCTATTTTCACACCTTTATTGTTGACCGTGACACAGTAGCATCTTGCTGCTGCCACCTGGATGGAGCAGAGTTCAGACACTCAGTCTCATCAAATATAATTATGGCTCCCTAAGATTCTTCTTCCTACTATTCCATGTAGTGAAATGCTTAATTAAGGACAACTTCTCATTATTGTTTGATTTTTTGAAGTTGGTTTTCTACAGAGAAATATCTCTATTAGCAAATAAAAAAATAATGTTTGTGCCTGTATACTTCATTAAAGAACTGATACAGAACTATCATCCCTTTGCCTGAAAACAAATTGTGCACATTCTATCACATTACAGAAATAGTATCAGATGGTATTTAGAAAAAAAAAAAGAAAAAGGAAGAGGGACAAAGTTGTTGGTAATGGACAATAAGCCTGGACTACATTTTGTGGTTTTCTTTATTTGGACATATGTCCAATGTGGCAGCTTAAAAGAAATAGAGAAAACAGAACATAAGTGACTGTCCATTTGCATGTTCTGGACTCATGAAGTAAAAAGGGAGATAAAGTTGTTTCACTGATCTAGTGTACCTGTACCTTCCTATTCATGGAATACAAGGACAGGGACTTTGAGAATGGAGAGGCACCCATGGTCAGTGAGGATCAGGTTCAGGAAAGTGAGGATCAGGTTCAGGAACACCTGAGGAACCTGAAAGTGCACAAGTCCATGGCACCTGATGGAATACATCCACGGGTCCTGAAAAGAACTGGTGGATGGGGTTGCGAAACCTCTATCCATCACACTCAAGAAGTCGTGGAGGTCTGGTGAAATTCCCGCTGACTGGAAAAGAGGAAACATAAGCCCCATCTTCAAAAATGGAAAAAAGGAGGATCTGGGAAACTACAGGCTAGTGAGTATCGCCTCTGTGCCTGGCAACAGCAGATCCTCCTGGAAATCATGCTAAGGCATACGGAGAATGAGGAGGTGATTGATGACAGCCAGCATGGCTTCACCAAGGGCAGATCGTGCCTGACTAATATGGTGGCCTTCTACAATGGGGTCACGATCTTGGTGGACAGCCAACTGATGTCATCTACCTGGACTTGTGCAAAGCCTTTGATACTGTCCCACAAGACATCCTTGTCTGTAAATTGGAGAGGCATGGATTTGACGGATGGACCACTCAATGGATAAAGAACTGGCTGGCTGGTCACGCTTACAGAGTTGTGGTCAGTGGCTCAATGTCTGAGTAGAGACTAGTAACGATCAGCATTCCACAGGGGTCGGTGTTGGGACCGGTCCTGTTTAACATCTTCGTCAGTGACGTGGATGACGGCATCAAGTGCACCCTCAGCAAGTTTGCTGATGACACCAAGCTGTGTGGTGCAGTCTACATGCTGGAAGGAAGGGATGCCATCCAGAGGGACCTTGTCAGGCTGGAGACATGGGCCTGTGCCAACCACATGAAGTTCAACAAGGCCAAATGCAAGGTCCTGTACATGGGTTGGGGCAATCCTTACTACAAGTACAGGCTGGGTGGAGAGTGGATCGAGAGCAGCCCTGAGGAGAAGGACTTGGGGGTACTGGTGGATGAAAAGCGGGACATGAGCTGGCAGTGTGCGTTGGCAGCCCAGAAAGCCAATCGGATCCTGGGCTGTACCAGGAGAAGGTGGTCAGGAGGTCAAGGGAGGTGATTCTCCCCCTCTACTCTGCTCTCGTGAGACCCCACCTGGAGTACTGTGTCCAGCTGTGGAGCCCTCAGCATAACAAGAATATCGACCAGTTGGAGTGAGTCCAGAGGAGGCCACAAAGATGCTCAGAGTGCTGGAGCACCTCTGCTATGAAGAAAGGCTGAGAGAATTGGGCTTGTTCAGCCTGGAGAAGAGAAGGCTTTGGGGAGACCTTATTGCAGCCTTCCAGTACCTGAAGGGGGACTACAAGGAAGCTGGGAGGGGACTTTTTACAAGGACCTATAGTGAAAGGACAAGGGGTAACGGGTTTAAATTGAAAACAGGGAGATTTAGATTGGATATGAGGAAGAAGTTCTTCCCAGAGAGGGTGGTGAGGCACTGGAACAGGTTGCCCAGAGAAGTTGTGGGAGTCCTATCCCTGGCTGTCTTCAAGGTCAGGCTGGATGAGGCTTGGAGCAACCTGGTCTAGTGGAGGGTGTCCCTGCCCATGGCAGGGGGCTGAAACTAGATGACCTTTAAGGTCCCTTCCAACCCAAACCATTCCATGATTCTACAATTCTATGATTCTATGATCTTTTGGGCTAAGTCACAGCAGCTCACGAAGGATGACTTAGGTGCAGGTATAGAGTTACTTTGCTGTTAAATGTTGGTATCTAGTGCTGTTTGGTGTGCCACAGTCTTTGATTTCAAGCTTCTACTCCAGAAGGGACTGGGTTAGCTTTAGTGTTCTATCTGTCAGACCCTCTATCATGTCTCAGATATCATGAGCCATTTCAAATAACACTAAGTACTTACATTCAGGTGGCTGAATTGTGTCCTTACCAACAACTGCAGAAGCACAATTGGCTTGCAGTAACTTAATGCACCAAACCTTATTCACTTCAGAGAACATTGGAGAAACCTGTTTCATTTATATGGATGTGTCATTATTTCCAGAACTTCTATTTGTTAAGTAACAGATTCTTTTTTATGAATGGGAAGAAAATACTGCAAAGAAAGCTTAATCATTTAACACTCTCAAAACATATTGGCAATTTTTGAAGCTTCTCAATGTATTCTAAAGTTTTGTCAAGTAAGCTTCTTGGATACTTCATCTATTAGTAAATCACTCCAATGTATTGTCTCCAAAGAAAGAATGACCTCTTTGTGCTCTACACAACTACAGCATGCAGGAGTTTGGATCTGATTATAATCATATAAAAATATGCATATCCTCTCAGAACTGGGATACGGTTATTCCACTATTCTGTCTCTGACAGTGACCAACAGTGAATATCTGGGCGGGGGTATCAGGCAACAAATAATAATATTACCCAAAAATAATCTCCTTGCCTCCAGCAGTTTATGACCCAGTGACTTCCAGAAACAGCTGCCCCTGTAAAGAGTAGCCTGGGCAGATTCCTCATTCTGTATGAAAGCTTCTCTTTTTAATTTCTTTCCAATTTGCTACTTGTTAGTTTATTTTATGTTGATTTCTATTAAGTGGTTTAGATTTGTAGTGGAAAAGACAGCAAACAGCTGATTGCCATCCATTTTCTTTAGGACACTTGTGTTTTTTAGGTCTTATTAATATCCTCCTGGACTGTTTGTGTGAAGGTTGAAAAAGCCTACCCTACTTATGAGTGCAGAACCTTTTTCTTGTCACCATTTTTGCTGTTCTGAAACACTCTATTTCTACTTTTTTTATAAGCTTTTTTTTTTTTTGAGATAAAAACCAAGGAAGGATAATAACATCATACACTACGGAAGATGTGGACACACTGTGGACCTGTACAATGGCATAATGGCTGTTTTTTTTTTTTTTTTTCCTGTAATTCTGAATATACAATTTGCTTTGTTGACACTGCTTATCATTAAGCTAATTTTTTTCACAAAATTATATACTGTAACCCCAGGTCTTTTTTTTATGGGTGATAGCAATAACTTTTCTATGTGAAGTTTGGACTGCATTGCTGTTTGAGAATCACTTTAAATTTGCCTACACTGAATGTCATCTGTCATTTTATTGCTTAGTTATTCAGTGTTGTAATATCTTCCGGAAGCCACCAGCTGCCCTGTTTTTCCTACCATAAATTACTTAGTATCATCAGCAAACTCTGTTGACATATTATTCACAACCCTTTCCCAAGACAGACACTGGGGAACTCCACCTATACTGTATGATTTTTTGCTGCTATCTCCCTTTTCCTAGCAATTAATAAATTATTCTATCATACAAGGGACTTGGATTTTATACCACAGCAGCTTAATTTTGGTAAGAGTATTTGGTGAGTTTCCTCAATGCCTTTCTTTATTTCTTTATTGAATACCTTTTGGAAATCCAAATAAATATATGAATAAATCCACATATTTATTGATTCTTCAAAGTACCCCAGTAGAATAACAGAATAGAATCATAGAATTGTTTACATTGGAAAAGACCATTAAGACCATCAAGTCCAACTGTAAACCTACCACTGCCAAGTCCACCACTAAACCACGTCCCTAAGCAGTACATCTACATGACTTCTAAATACCTTCTAAATACTTCCCTGTTCTAATGCTTGACAACCCTTTCAGTGAAGAAATTTTCTCAAACATCGACCTAAACCTCCCCTGGTGCAACTTGAGGCCGTTGTCTCTTGTCCTGTCACTTCTCACTTCTCACTTGGGAGAAGAGACCAACACACAGCTCTCTGCAACCTCCTTTCAGGTAGCTGTAGAGAGTGATAAGGTCTCCCCTGAGCCTCCACTTCTCCAGGCTAAACAACCCCAGGTCCCTCAGCCGCTCGTCACAGGACTTGTGCTCCAGACCCTTCCCCAGCTCTGTTGCCCTTCCCTGGACATGCTCCAGCACCTCAACGTCTGAAGCAGTGAGTGGCCCAAAACTGAACACATGATTCAAGGTGAGGCCTTAACAGTGCCCAGTACAGGGGGACAATCAATTCCCAAGTCCTAATGGCCACACTGTTCCTGATAGAAACCAGGATGCTTTTGGACGCCTTGGCTACCTTGGCACACTGCTGGCTCGCATTCACCCAGGTCCTTTCCTGCTGGGCAACTTTCCAGCTACTCTTCCTCAAGCCCAAGTAGGTGTGAATTCTTTTCGAAAGGCTACTTTGGTGCACACCCACTATTTGTCTATGTGTCCATTAATTCTGCTCTTTATTAGAGGTTCTACTGTACATTGCATTATTAGTCTATAGTTCCTGGAGTCTCTCTTGGAAGATCCGTTGGCTTCACATTAACCATGTTCTCTGTAACTTTTCTACTTCAAGTTTATTGATCATATCTATCTTATTCATTTTGCTTTATAATAATCACATCAGTCTTCTTATACATGAAAATTCATGTAATCTTTTTCTTTATGAAAACACTAATAATTTATACAAGATAGGACCAAGCATTAGATTATGTTTATTGTTTCACTTTTAAAGTAATAATGGTATTTCCACAATTCATTATTTTAAATGAAAATCTTCATTAACATAATCTCTGTGAGACTTGATTTTCAGTAGTTTTAAGTTGTTTCTAGCTCATGCACTACTTTAAAAATCAATTAGCATACTGTAACACTTTTTCCTGTCATTCATTGTTCAGTGTTTTGCACTGTCTGTCTCTTAATCAGAGAAAAAAAATGGCAAAGGATCCAATAAATAATGTTTACTACAGAAGTATAAAAAGCTATTACAAAAATCCATATTCAAATATGTCTTAATTTGACTACTCGAACATTATCTTCATCTGGTACACTAGCACATAGCTTACTTAACAAACAAATGACAATTTCACAACTAGGAAAAACGTGTTTTATTTGAGGCTATGAAATCCGGCCTTCATTGAATCTCAGTTAGCGTTGTATTTGTATTGGGAAACAATGCCAGAAAGAATGAAAACAACCGCATTTTTCAAATTAGGGTAAACAACTTACTATTTTTACAGCATAAGTATGCTATGTTTTTGAAGATCAGTATTTTCCCAATATAACAGTTTTACACTGAATGAGCTGATACTGGCTCTTCATTCAATTCGGTACTCTTAAAATATGAAGTTAATATCAATACTATGGTCCTCCATCAGTGTGGAAATTTGACAAAATCTGGCTCTCAAACACACAAAATACAATTTAAAAAATCAAACCAGCTTCTATCTTTAGCAACATTTGCTAAGGAGTTTGTTTTTTAGAAAGAAATGAGAAATTAAAGTGAAATTGGAAGCCACCTAGGATCACAGGACGTTTTTTCAATTAGTCTTACCCATGTCGTCTGGGTGTGATTTGGCCTCTGAGTATTTAGCCAATAGTCTGCATTTTTAGTCTGGCATTACAGTCTTTGACTATTGAATAAGCCATGCTTTGTTGAAGGGATATTGCATTTCATGCCAGAAACAGATATTTCTTATTGAGAAATTAGGTGATTGTTTCATATAGAATCTGTAAAACACGCTGGGAAAAGTAATGTAGATGTATATTGTTAGGTTATGTCATACAAGTATCATCTGCACACAGTCAGAGGAGCTCAGAAGCACAGTGACCAACAATTGGAATGGGACCATCACAGGCCCGTATTTCTGGGCACCAGCATCTTGAGAAACTGAAGCATGTGCATACAGTGTGGATATGTATGTCAGTGTGTGACTGACAGTATTAAACGGACTTAATAATAGGTAAGAAGCTTAGGAAGCATGTGTTGAAGTGGGCATCAGTGTGTGGTCCTGCATTTATTTGTATTATATGCGCAAGCGACTGGGGTGGGGCAGGAGCACCACCAGCTCCTACGCTCAAGTGTCAGCAACTGGGCAGACTGGGATCCAGGGGCAGCTGCTGGCTAGAATGAGCATCTGATCACAGTTGGGAGCATCCACATTGAACATATGCATAGGTTTCCCACTGTCAGACCTTCATCTTTGTCAGCTGGAGAAGAGAACAGGATGAGACCAGTGGTGCTGTTTGTGTTGGAGTGCTGAATTGATGTTTCTGTATTGATCTATGTGGTCAGTCATATATAGATGTGTCATATATACATGCATTGTGTATGTATGCTTACTGGAAACACATGCTCAGTCTTGGTCCTGGGTGGCCCTGGGGCCATGGAGCTGCAGTAAGCTCATCTCTATCAGGCTATCATATTTGGCACTCCTAACATATATTGCATGGGTTTTCTTAGTTTCAATGTACTTTAAGAAAATTCTCTCCAAAATGTTCACTTAATTGGAAGAATTTTTTACGTCAATCTTCTACTCATCAGAGAAGTCAAAAAAATGCAGAGATGTAAAAGAAATAGGTGAAAAACACAGTATGGACTGGTTTATGTCAAGTGGAAAAAGCGAGCATCTAGTGTAAACTATTCCTTTAGGTTCTTCTATTATTTGTAGATCAACAGGCACATCCTAAAAAAAAATTACTGATGCCATCCTACAATGGATTTGAGAGAGAGGAGGTGAATTGTCATCTGATGTTTCTCTCTTGCAAAGATTCTATTCTTCAAAGAGCCTGGACACCTAACTGATAGGTAATTAAACTTAGGTAAAATTAATTCTACCCAGAGAAGCAGAAAAGATTCACAATCCATAAAAGAATTTCCTTTGTGCTTCAATTTCCCAAACCACTGGTTTTAATAATGTGTAAGACCAGACTGGTACCAAAAGGTATTCCTGTAGTGATATGCTGCTGCAAAAAAGATGCTTTAACCTGTTGTCTCTTCCAGACCAATGAACTGTCATAATGCCTAAATGTCTATTTAAGGTCCATATCAGGTAAGAAAGAATCCCACAGGCCTGAGCTGTCAGAGCGAATAATATATAAAAAGCCGTTTAATACTCACAAGTAGAGTGTTTTGATAAAACCATCTTTCTTACATAAATAGTAATTTTGTGAATACAAACCGCAGTTTTACATTATTAATGGATAAGAAACTAAATTGTCAGGGAAAGGTTTTTGTTTTGGTTTGGTGTTTGGGTTTTTTTTTAAGAAGAATAAATGTTTTATTTTTAAAAAAGAGGTAACTATTTCAGTTTTGACCCTGCAGAAACCTTGAGTCTCTGGTTAACAGTTTAAACAACCTTTCACAAATAACTTTGTGAATGTACTACAACCCTGAATTAATCCAGAAGACTACAGTCACTGCTCTTTGATATTACAAAGATAGATTTTTTCAGGCCTCAGTCAAGACAGTAGACTCCTTCTCTACTGCATCCAGCATTACAGCAACATGATATTTACCAGATGGAGATTCGCCAAAGTAAGAAGGTTGTCTGTACTTTGATCTCCTCTCCTTTTTCTAGCACTGTGTTATGATGTGCATGTTCCGGAATCACACAAGTTGAGGTGAGTCTTGTTGCTGTGATGAACTCTCGTCCCCCATTTCAAATGTGGCTTTCTCTGTGCAACCCTTGGCAGCCTTACTCCCAAAATATGTATATCAATGTAGATGACAGAGAAAAAATGTGTGCAAGGGGAAGCATCATAGAAATAGGAAGGTGACCTAAGTGAATTTCTGGTCACATAAGAAGCCTATTGGTAACAGTAGATCTGGACCGTGAGATCTGGACCATCAAATCTGTTGTCACAAAAGGAATTATCTCTGACCAATTACTGGTTTCATCCTGATTAGTCTCTCTTTCATTAATTTCCTCAATACCTACATCCACCACAGGAAGTTGCTAGCTAATATACTATCAGAGAAAGGTATAAGGAGAGGGAGTAGTAAGAAACAAAAAAAGACGTGTGTGTTGGGTTTCTGTGGTGGTGGGTTTTGGTAGTGGAGGAAGGCCACAGGGATGGCTGTTGTGAGAAGATGCTAAAACCTTCCCTGGCTCCATGTGAGATCTGTCTCTGCCTATGACTGAACTGGTCAGCACATCTAAGAACTAACATAGTTAAGAGGGGAAAACACAAAAAGAGGACTATCAGCAGAAGTGGAAACTAGAGTGGAGAGAATCAGTGTGGAGTGGCATGTGAGAGAGACAACCAGGCAGACACCCTGGTCAGTGCAGAAATGTGGGAAGGAAGTGCCTGGAGCAGAGGTTTCGCTGCAGCACGTGGTGAGAGGGCAGGCTGTGCCCTGCAGCCGTGGAGGGTCACAGAGGAGCAGAGACCCACCTGCAGCCTGAGGAGGACCCCACACTGGAGCAGGTAGGTGCCCAAAGGAGACTGTGACCCTGTGGGAAGTCCACGCTGGAGCAGGCTGCTCCTGAAGGTCCACACGCTGCAGAAGTGACCCATGCTGGAGAAGGAGTTGGCAGATGACTGTCTCCCGTGGGAGGGACCCCACACTGGAGCAGCGGCAGAGTATGAGGAGTCCTCCCCCCGAGGAGGAAGGAGCAGCTGAGACAATGCAAGATGAACTGACCACAACACCTATTCCCTGTCACCCTGCACTGCTGGGGAAGGAGGTAGAGAAACTGGGAGCAAAGCTGAGCCCAGGAAGAAGGGAGGGATGTGGGGAAGGTCTTTTAAGATGTGATTTTTGTGTCTCATTGCCTTACTCTGATTTGATTGGTAACTACTTAAATGGATTTTTCTTCCCCAGGTCAAGACTGTTTTGCCTGCTACCGTACCTGATGAGTGATCCCTCCCTGTCCTTGTCTTGACCCACAGCTTTTCCTTATATTTTCTCCGCTACATCCCACCAAGGGAAGAGTGAGTGGCTGTGTGTTTTTTTGTTGCCAGATGGGCCTAAACTACGACAACATACAAGACCATCCAGACAGTAAAGATGTCAGGATCTAAAAGAAATTCAAGGGCTCCCATAGATGATTGCATTTTTCTGAAGTTTAGCATCCTGTTTATCTTACCAGAACCAAGATGCCAAAGAGCCACAGCATTAGAGTAAGAGGTGAAAAGTACTTCGTGTGAAATGGTGTCAGCAAAGAAGGTAGCTTCCCTTATCCTGCCAATTTGTCTCTCCAGGAGATCTTCACTTCTACTATTAAACTATACTAGCACAAACCCCCAGTTATAAACATCTTTTGTTACAGCACATCCCAAAACAAGCTAATGCTGTGTCCCAGTCTCAGGGTTGTCCCAGATGGAAAGGGAGGCACCCTGTCTGTGGCCTGTAAGCGGAGCTGCGTGTGCATGGCCTGGTGAAGCAGAACGGTGACATGTTGCCTATTAATTCCTACACAGGTTCAAGCCAGTTCCTAATGGTACGTTGGTCCTCTTTCATGCTGAATTCAGTTCTTAAACCAACTTACCATGGTAAAACACCACCTGATCCTGCACAGCAATATGTTGTCATGGAAACTTGAATTGATCTAGTCAATAATAACTTCACATGGGAACTTGAGTGTAATATATTTCCAGATTGAATAGTTACAAGTTATCCATCTGACAGAGACATCAAAGGAATTTATGAAAATATGCTTCATTAGTAGTTTATTAATATCATTTAATAAACACATCAAATTAAACAATTATCTAATTTGAAATCCATTAGCTATTATAAGAATTACATAGTTATGTATATTTATCAATATGTACAACTGTATTATATAACATCCATCTATACTACATGTGTTATAAAACATAATTATAGTATAATATATATTTTTAGATTTATATTAAATGTATAATTTTATATAATAATAGAAGGACTTGACAATTAAAAGAGTTTGCTCACAGTGATATCCTGATTTGAAACATGTCAGTGAATTTACATGGAACAGGAAGTATCCTCCATTCTTAAACTAAATTATGCAGAAAATTTTAATGGAAGTTTCTTTTAATTATCTATTTGTTCATCCTGGTCTTGTTATGGTGGCTAATAAAAATGCTAGGAAAAGAAACAATATTTTCAAAGCAAATAGGTAGCTAGTGGTGTTCAAAGATAAAAATATGATTTTTTAATGAGTCTTCTTGTAATGAAAATATGCCCATCAAAATTATTCAAACACGTCTCAGATAAACATCTGGGCTTTTGGATGATAACTCACTGAAATTATGATTCTTTATTACTGCTGCCTGTCATCAGAACAGCTGATTGAATTTTTTTCTGTTAAAAATGAAGAAAGGAATTTTTTTGTCACTTTCATACATTTTTAAATATCTACCCTGTATGGATTTTTTTTAAAATGACAATTAATGAATGAACTTATTTAGAAGAAATTTGAATATTACTGGGTGGAAGCCAAAGATTTTGATTAAACCTTGCAAAGTAGCTCCCTGATGTCATAGTTTATTTGCATTCCTTTATTCTGCTTCTATATCCAGGCTCACTGACCCATACACATCTTCCACATGGTACCTCTGGCTGTGGGACTCTCCTGCCATACTTAAGTAGCTCAATAAGAATGGGAGAACAAATGCGCAGGGGGAAAAGTAAGCACCCTGAACAGGAAAAAAAATACATCCCTAAGGGCACAGGGACTGCAAACTGCAAATCCCATGATATCAGAACTTTCGAGTTTCAGCCAGAGCTTTTAAAATAGTCTTCAGGTGTCTGCTTGCTATTTCTAAAAAATCAATGGTTTTAAAAAAAGAAAAACACTTTTCTGACAAGCCCTGGTTACTATAATAGCAACTTCCATGGCTAAACAAATATAGAAACACACTGAGAATCAGGTAGCCTGGTTTTACTTTTGGTTTTGCCACCCACGGTTTGACTTGGGGTACATCACTCTCCATTTCCACTTCCATTTTTGGCCATGCCTCCTGAGTAGGGCTTCTCTTTTCCTCTGGGTGTATACCAAAGGATCTAAGCCTCATATCATACAGTTGTGAATTTTAAGGACAAAACACTGATCTGAACTGATCTCCTGGCCAACACAAGCAGTAGCTTTTCACTATGAAATTTCTGTATCTGGACCATCATTTTCCAAGCAAAGAATCGGTTTAGAGACTTAATGAATGGAAAAGATCTTTTTTTCTTCTAATCATTTCCTGCTCAAGGTTAACAGTTAAGGTTTGTATCTAAAATTATTTTGTCTGGTATCAGCTTCTAACCACTGGTTCTCATGAACTTTTCTTTCCCAGATTAAGGAGAACCATAGCATCAGAATTATTCATACTCATTGGGCTTTGATTATATCTGCTGCTAACTTCTTTCCTTTTAACATGCTGAATTCAGCTTTCTAAATCCTCCACTGTAAACAAAAACAAATTCTCAGACCTCTAGTAATCCTTTCAGCCTCTTTCTGAGTTTTCCAGTCTAGCGTCATTTTTTTGCAGGCTGGTAGTCAGTGCTGCACACTGTATCCATAATCTCTCTTTCAGGTAACAGTTCAACTCATGAGTAATGAAAAGAACTGGATGTCCATTTGTTACAGGCAATTTACATTTAAATAAGCCACAAGACACCAAAGTTGGTCAAATATAGATATGGTTCAATAAAGTGCACCACAATGAGCTCTAATCCCAGTTACAAAGAGCAGAAGTAATAAGTGTTATGGAAAGACCTGATTGTCCACAGAGCTGTGTGTACCTGGAAACTAAGAAGGGGAGGAAAATGAAGCTGCAAGATCAATCCTTATCATTCTCCCACTTAATCCTTCCGTGCTAATAGGCAGGCTTATGGTGTAGCAATTAGAGGAAGAAACCAAGAGATAGAAACAATTTTTGCTGTGTTACTGACAGATGCCTTGCATACCTTAGCTGTAAATTAAACATTGGGATACACATTTAGCAAAAGCCACCTGGTTGATCTACATTAGGGGATCTGCCAATCAAGCTGTCTCTGAGTAATCAGAAGTTTTTGTACTGCAGAACGGGATAATGTCCCTGGAATGCACATAAAAATTTGTTGTGGAAGACAGTAGGTTATTCCCGCCTCAGGCAAAGGCAAATACATTTGTGGGATTACTTTTGCCCAAGGACCTGTGTGCACTTGGTGGGTCATGCGGAAGGATGGGGAATTCTGATGTGTTCCTTAAGGGGATTTGATTTCGCGTGAGAATAGCCAATTATTTTAATTGTATTACGTTAATTGTTAGGTAGCAATGTACGTTATCAATACTGTAGTTGCTACATGGCATATCAATGGTATGACAATAAGAATCACCCAGATTGATGGGGAATGAACTTTAATGAAACTGAGCAAAGTGCAGCATTGATGGAAACAGAACTTCTTGTTCTGGGAACATTCTTGTGACGGAAACACAACTTGTGTCCTGCAACGTCTTTGAGGTCAGCTCTTCAACCTGCAGACTATAGGCATGGACCACCAGCTGCAAGCTCCAGATGTATCATGCAACAATCCACCACCACACAACATTGTTCCTGTCCTGAGAGACTGGTATGACAGATGGAACCCAAAGTTGTAGACTAAATGAACTCAACAGACATTTTAGAGGGGTGGCCCACAGACTACAGGAGTGACATCTGTGGGTATATATCAACAGACAAGAAAAGTGGTGGTGATGAATTGGAATGTATTGGAAAATGTAAGACCTGGGCATTACATAGATGGTATGGAATTAGGGGTAGATATTGTCCTAGTTTTGGCTGGGATAGAGTTAATTTTCTTCTTAATGATTGGAATAATGTTGTGTTTTGGATTTAGTATGAGAACAATGTTGATAACACACTGATGTTTTCAGTTATTGTTAAGTAGTTGTAGTACTTATACTGTCAAGGACTTTTCAGCTTCCTGCTCTGCCAGTCTACCTATCCATTTATTTAATTATTTATTTAGTGAGTGTGTTAGATACACTAAGTGTATAACAATTATTTTGCCATTTCTCCTACCTTAAGTTGAAAATAGTTTTCGTACAAATCAGTATCTCAAGATATCACTAAAAAGTGATATTTGATTCTCTTTTAAGCTCTTTCTCTGAATATGTCTAGTGGTCTACGTGAAATCTATGGTCTTGCTGATCTGCTTTGGGATACACAGACTACAAGTATGGCTCAGAGGAGCCTTGTACCAGACTACAGCTCATTTACAGGCCAGAAAGAATTGCTGTCCCTCCACCCAGAGGTTATGGAGATTCGAAGTTGTTCTAGGAACACCAAGTCCCTCCAAAAGAAAGAGGAGATAGTAGAGACAGAGGTCTCAGAACATTGATTTCCAGTGGGACATTTGGACTCTAATACCTTTAACTACAACTTACAAGTTCCCCAGAGAAGCTGTGGATGCCCCATCCCTGGCTGTCTTCAAGGCCAGGCTGGATGAGGCTTGGAGCAACCTGGTCTAGTGGAGGGTGTCCCTGCCCATGGCAGAGGGGGTTAGAACTAGATGGTCTTTAAGGTCCCTTCCAACACAAACCATTCTATGATTCTACCTGTTAGAGCAGCAACATTCATAAAGGAACGGTGGTGGTTATCCTGAAAACCACAATGCTTTCCTAGGCTCTAGTGAGAAAATAGACTTCTTTATTAAGCTTTCCCCTGAGCTGTGTTGAAAAAGCATATTCTAATTATTCCCACTAAAGCAAGCTTGAAATCAATAAAAGATTCTTGGTAACTAATACATTGTATATAAATCATAGAATCATAGAGTTGTAGAATGGTTAAGGTTGGAAGTGACCCTAAGGATCATCTAGTTCTTGACAGCTAGGACTTTATAACTGTAAGTAGCAATGGTTTCCCTACTCAGCTGCTGTGAGTTCCTGTAATTTTTGTTCAGGAGAGGTATTAGTGCCTCCAGTACTAAGTGTAGACCTCCATCATGATTGTCTAAAGGACTGTTAACAACTGGTAGAGAACTATTAAGTGACTGGAAATTATCAAATGCTTTCACTGTAGATGATGTAATAGCTTCTGAGGATGGTTAATATTCAACTTTGTAGTATCTAAGATTTTATCTCCTGTATGACTGACTGTTTTAAAAATGGAAAGGGCTTGAAATTATGAAACTAGAGGGAAGAAATCCTTCCTATTCAAGCCACACAATATTAATGGTTAGAATAATAATGAGTTTTGACCAGACCACATTGTCTGTCTCATAGATTAAAACAGAGGAAATCTCCAGGCTGTTTGAAGAGTAATAAAGATCCAAACAGATTAGCCAACATCAGGAAGATCTTAGTGGTTTTTTCCAGCTTTCAAATTCTTTAGCGGCCCAAGCAGAACTGTATATTAGAACAGCAAAGTTCTCATGGTTTGTACACAGCTCTACGAGCAATGTTGCAAATAGCACAAAGCATCTTCATCAGGAAGGCAAGCTACACCAGTAATTGCCCTTTTTAGCACATGGATGATATGTCCTTATAAACCTGTCTTTGACAGATTTCAACGGGTTGATATTCATGGGGTTGGCCTAGCCTTAGGTGGAAGCAATGCGATACCCTAAATAACATACTCCAGTATTTACCTTGCAATTGCATAAATTAGAACTGCTTACTTCTTATCTCCTCACAGTCTCTGTATATCAGCTCTTTTCCATTCAATCTGTTGTAGCAAACCCAGGCTCTCATTAGACACACAGGAAAGATAGGACGGTCATGGTCCCACAACACCTGCTATCTTGGAGTAATCTCTGGCACACTGTCACAGTAATTTTTCAGTTCATTTATAAACCTCAGGTCATATGTTGAATTTATTAAATTTATTAATCCATGGTAGTCTGTTAAATCCTGGCTAGACTAAGTGGGCTAAATTAGCCCCAAAGAGGGTAAATAATAAGATTTTGAGACAGGTGAAAAGTTTTGGCTGAAATAGATATTCTGGTTTGGGTCTGAGGGATGTGGTTACTCACTGAAAGAGCTATGCCAATGAAAGTTCCTATGTGTATCTATAATTTAATCCTAATTCTTTCAATAGGCTTAAGTAGTAGTAATATGTGTACTATGTGTAGAATGGTATGGGAAAGAGTATTATAACAACTGTGGCAGACAGGCCAGGTAAGAGCATGAGATTAGCATAGATCAGTATCACCTGAGGTGGTACAGGCCATCTACTTAGACTAAGAGTCTATTAGACTATTGTCTACAATCAGACAATATTAGCTGCATGAGAAAGTGCTGAGTCAAGTTTTTAAAAGTTAGAAGAAACCATTTAATTGTCAAATAGACATAAACATAATCTTTGTTTTATTTATATTGCAAGAAAACAGTGTAATCATATCCAATTACATTTTTATAGATTTAAATGCTTCACAGTATTGATTGGATCAATAAAAGATGGTTCTGGCACCTCAGATATATTATTCTGTCCTTGAAGAATGGAACTTTAAAGCTGATATTCAGATACTTCTTGAAACTCTGTGGTCGGGTAAATTAGGTAAGATTTCTGCACTAAAATAAGTAATTTCCTTCTCAAGAACTTTTCATTTTGTATCCATATTCCTTTGTACACATTTCATATAAGTCACAGCCGCACATGCATTTGTTATATTATATGTGCATAGAATGATTTTTATTTATTCATTATTATTTTAAGTAAAATAATTTTCATCTTGTTTTCACAGAAACACAATCTCTGTGTGGATTTTTTAAACTTGTGTGTTTTCCCAGCTAATATCAGAGGGTCAACAAACCTAAACACAATTATACAGACAAAACCAGACCTTTGCCTTTCTTGTGTATTATCTTCTTTTACTAGAAATAAACTGAACATTTCCAGTACAGCTCCAGCCATACAATGGATGTTTTGTTGCTATTTTATTACCAGTAAAGTGCTTCTGCCATCTGTATCTCCCTAGTGTTGAAAGCATATATTTCACTGCCTTGCTTTAACTCCTTAGATGTCCTTTATTTAAAGGAAAAAGAAAAAAAAAGAACAAAAGAAAAATAGAAAAAACATTCTCTGGTTCTTGTTGAGCAAAATACAGAACAGGAAATCCCCATGAGGAAAGAAAAAATAGCTGAATTATTGAATTCAATAATTTAAGGATGGAATAAATTTAAGGACAAAACAAGCAAAGGAACATTGCTGAGGCGGTATAAAGCAATTCTTACTCTGTTTCAGAGGTTACTAAAATTCAGCATAAGAGTGTGGAACAAAAGAAGACAGAAACCAAAGAAAAAGGCTGAAAGAAAAACCCTGGCATAAAGTGCAGAATAAGAGTAGCATAGTCTTGTGGTCTGAGACACAGTAATGAGCAGGGAACTCCTACGATCTCATGACAGCTCTAAGTGAAACATCCTTCACTTCCTGTTCCCCAAGTGGCAATGATAACTATCTGGTCCAAAGCACAAGAACTTCCTCCACTGTCTTCCCTGTATTGCTCAGGTACACAGATAATGAACTCACCAAGGAACTGGTCACTCTAATTGACAGGAAGACATCTGCAAGCTGGATGCGAACAATTGCTTTGTAGGAATAGAGAAATTCCTCATCCAGACTGTGCTTTTGGCAAAGTTCATAAATTCTGCTTCAGAAGTTCTTCTCTGGCATCTCATATGTGAGTAAAAGTATTCTTATGTTCTAAAATCACAGAACATTGATCACACATTATCCTTTTCTAAATCACTGAAAGCCGGGTCGCACAGTCAGACATCTCACTTGCATGTAATAGCCGTGCTCACATGTGGACTCCATGTGACCGAGGAATGCGATCCCAACCTAACCACACTTTGATTAAACACGTGTGAAAGTGCCTCAGCAACCATCTTTGACAGATGACTTCAGGCTCTCCTGGTAACTCAGAGCTCTTCCACTGAGGACACTACAGCTATGTAGACTTTGGAGAACAGTGACACACCAATGCCAGACATCCCCTCAATTAAAGTAAACCAGCTGCAGTATATGGAGGTAGATTTTCAGAGTCATTAAGCTCTTTTCTTCAGTACTCTAATTGGGCAAAAGTCCTTAAAATCAATAAAAATATAAAGCATTAAGTCCCCTTTATAGAGTCAATGAACTGTAAAGGGGCTTTATAGTTAAAAGAATCAGATTTGAGGAATACATGAAGGTAGGTAAATTAAATTGCACAAAACCAAATTACATAAGCAATAGGGTGGAGAAGAATTTGAGTAGGTCAAGTACCTCACCAGCAGAAAGGAACCTGTCAAACATCTCCTGGTATCTTTGTTGCTCCTCCTACAACAACCGAAAGTCAGCTCATAAAAGCAGTTTTCCTGGTCTCTCCATTTTCTTCCCAGAGTTCACTCTCTTCCTCTGCTTTCTATTTCCTGTCTTCTGCCACAATAAAATGTGCTACTATTATGAAACAGTTGGTGTTTCTGTTTGCTCTTCTTGAGCAGAGGTGGATGAAACAGAAGAGAGGGCTGGGGAGAGAGCAGGGCCTATTTTGCAGGTTGCATTTTTGATGCAGGAAAAGCTGAACACCCACAGAGCCCTGTTTTGCTTTACAGGCTAGCCAAGTCTGATTTCTACTGCTTCCTTCTCCTCATGTTTGCCTTTTTCAAAGGCTCTTTTTACTCTTTTATGTATAAGATACCAAGTCTGTATTGCATAAAGTGGGAATAAGCTCCTCCACCCTCCCCAGGTTTTGTTTTTTTCTGTTGGAACTTGATTTTCATTTCAATGGTGTTTAATGGTCTTTAGCTCTTTCAGAAAGGGGAAAAAAAAAAAAAAAGGAATGCTTCTGTCAATCTGAAACAGAATAAAAGTAAAGCAGAAAAAAGTCTTCTCATGTAAATGGAAAAATATAGCAAAGCTTGTAAACAATGGAGGGCAAGATTTCTTTGTGTCTACCTAATTCAGAGGAACTAAACTGAAGGCAGATTTATTTATTTAGTAATAAGCGTGCTCTGTATCTACTCCTGTCTACAGCCAAATTCTTGTTTTCACCTCTGTAAATCTAATACAACTCTGAAGAAGGGAATGGCATGACTCCTAGGTTACATCAGCATGAATGACACAGAATAGGTGAATTTGGATAACAGGTGAACCAAAATGATTTTATTTCTACAGCTGGAAATATATTTGGAAGGAGTGAGTAAGTGAACAGATCTTCCTAAAATATTATGCCCTGGGGAAACTAAGGGCTGTGTTGTGGTTTAACTCTGGCCAGCAAAATACCACAAAGCCACAAAATACCACCAGCACAGGTGGTCAAACATAGGTCAAACACTGTCTCACCATCTGTAATGCTCTTTGGGTCATGCTCTAGTAACATTTACAACACATGAACTTCATGCCCATCATTCACTAAACATCTTTTCACCCTTGACAGATAGAACCAGACTATAACATCTGCCGATATCACTACAAACCTATGCACCAGCCATGCAACACCTGTAATAATAAAATCCATTTTCCGTTTCTTCACATAACAAAGCAAGCCCTGTTTCAGAGAATATTTCAGTTTAAGAAAGATGCTGAGATGGACTTTTCATGGTTAAATAAGCCAAAAATTTTCCTGCCTCTCTCTAGAGAGATATTCTTAGCTGTGTTTCAAAAGAAACAAAAGAAACTCCAGTTATACAAAAATGCTGGAAGTTAGACATGAAAAAGGTGCTGTCTGTGTTTAGCTCATTTTCAAAATAATCGGTGAAGTCATTAAGGATAAAAGGAGCATTTACATTCATTTTTATTGGGGATTTATTTCACCATTTTGGGTTCAGTAGCTGTTATGTATCCCAGTGGAACAGAAGCTCCTCTGGTCTGTGTTGCAGCATAGATTAGGATGTTAAAACAAGCTAGCACTGCAAATATCCCATGCAATAGGGAGAACAAAAAAATAAACGGATGGTATGAGCAGAGTTGTGCTGACTTTAGAGAGGAGCTGCAAATGAAATCTCAAGCCTGAGCTCATTTGAAATTTGAGAAACTGGGATGAGGATCTGAGTGTGCCCTTGTGCCAGTTTTTGCCACATTG
The DNA here is from genome assembly GCA_027574665.1 of Rhynochetos jubatus. Taxonomy (NCBI): domain Eukaryota; kingdom Metazoa; phylum Chordata; class Aves; order Eurypygiformes; family Rhynochetidae; genus Rhynochetos; species Rhynochetos jubatus. The sequence continues at coordinate 9,788,630 of CM050648.1, read as the reverse complement.
TGCTGTTTCCCATATTGGGAACACTTACAAAACTTTTGAAATAAAAAATGATCATCATAAAAGTATACAGTACTGCAAGAATAGTCTGGCACAAGAAAAGTAAACAGATCTTTGACTTCTGGTCACAAGTACATTTTCTGCTACTTTTATGATGTCTATCATTTTTTCTTCATTACTGGTACCCTGTCAGAATGTTTAAAATAAATCTGCTATCCATTTAGCCCTTTTATTTTCTTTTGGCTGAGGTTGTCACCTTTCCATTCTCACTTTCTGCACACAGCATAACTCATCATTGCTAGGCTGTTTGTTTGCTTTTTCATAAGCACTGACATTACAGTCAACTTCAAGCTTTGCACAGAATTTGCTTGGAAGAGATCTGTGCCTATTGGCACAAGGAAGATAGTAACATTCTGATCAAATCTGTCCCCCCCCCCAGATTCATGAACGATGTTTGGAAATGTCAGTGCCTGAAAGACCCTTACAGGAAATACAGCATGACCATCAATGTTTTCTTCTTTTATTTCCACCATAAAAATGATAGATTCAAACCAGAATCAGGATGCAGATATTTGGTTTTATCTTATACATTTTCTGTCGCCTGAATGAGATTCACTATACTACTGCTTTTACCTGTTAATTTTCTCAGTCATGTGCAAGACAGAAGAAACAGTAGTTTTGCCCAGAGGTTCTCACAATCAAATCAGTTCAGCTATGTTGGTATGCAAAGAAGAATAATACTGTAATGTCAAGTATAAACTGTGGTTAATTATTGAAGCTGTAGGTAAATTTTAAGAAACAAAAGAGTATATTAAGCACAGACAGTAAAACTACTGCAAGACATTTCCTGCTAGAATGAGTCTGCTTTATAACAGATTTAACTGTAGCCTCAAACTACCTGATAATTCAGCTTGAACGTTTCCAGTTTGTCAAATTTTAATATTAAATGACTGTGAAATTTCAGCCAGAGGTAAAACAAAGTTTCAGGACTAGAAAGTTGCTGCTAGCTAAGGAAAAAAAAAAAAAAGGAAAAGATTTATGGAAACTATAATAGCTTCTGGATGTACTCAGTGTTTGTATTTTAACCATAAGCCAAAAGAAAAAAAAAAAAGAAAAAAAGAAGTGTGACTAGTGATAATCAAGGAATTTATAGGTCAATTATTTAACCCTGTTTCAGGTCAGGGGCAGAAAAATGCACAATGATCAGTTGAGTATATGCACATAAATGAGTATTTGCAAGATTTCTAACTTAAAATGGTGTAGGATGAAATTCTGGCTTCATTGAATCCACTCTCATCTACAGCATTTATATCACACTTCAATAATATCTGTCCTCCTTAGAATAGCTTATGACTTTGCCCTCCCATCAGTCCAGTATGAGTGTTTTACGATAGGAATTTAATATCTCTGAACAGATAACTTCACTTTTTTCTGGTTGAGGTCTTCCAAGGTATTCTTGTATGCCAATAACACGCTGGAACTTTAAAGTCATAGAACCATCGAATCATAGAATGGTTTGGGTCAGAAGGGACCTTAAAGATCATCGAGTTCCAACCCCCCTGTCAGTCATCTGCAGGTTTCAGCCAAAGGTGTAACACCAACACATACATCTAAACAGCTACTGTCATTTAAAAAGCTCCAGGAAGGTTTAATCATTTAAAAATCCAACCAGAAAAGGGAGGGTGGAAACAGGCTAGGTATTTTCTCTATTAAGCAATGAACTGGTGTTTAGAGCACTTATGCCCAACATCCTCTACCTGAGAGAGCTTAAATTCATGCCCCATACCTCCAAGCTAGCACCTTAAACTTTATAGGGAACTTAAAGACCCCTTAACCTCTCACTTCTTCCTTTAATATCTGATCTAGTTTATGTATAATATTTAAATATTCATTAGAACAAGGAGAGGAACCCCAGTAACCCCTTTTCTAGCAATGTGTCTTGACCTTGTTCATTCGCTGCCCTATGCAAACTGCACTCTGTGCCTAGGCACCAGGGAGTGAACACTGTCAGAGGTCTATCAAGATTTTGTAGTGTTGATGCTACCCAAATATTAATATTAAATACTTTCAAGCATCTCTGTGATTCTACACCACCAGCACATTGTGGTAGATGAGTATATACAGCATCCGGATAAAGATGGTGTTTTTAGAAATCATCTGGAGTGACAAATTTGAGATCACAAAGGCAATCTTGGCCCAGTAAAGAATTCAATTTGTGATTTATCAGCGCAAGGTTTGAAACTTGAATGCTGCAAAGTCCCTTCATTCTCAATACTGACAAACATTAAAATCACTGAACAGAGCAAGCTGCTTTATCTGTCTGTTATATCCCTCTGTTGGGCCTTGTGGAAGTTTCAACTGGCCAGCTCCTGATGCCTGTTTTTATATGATATGCAAATCAAACTCTCACTGTCTAGTTCATGCTCTTTCTCTACTTAATGTCAGAGACAAAGTACCCACCTTTATTTTAAAAAATTTATTATTAACCTTTGAAACTATTGATTACAAATAAGTGCTAAGTGGCCTTCAAAACTTTGAGATTGAAAACTTCATTATTTTCAGGTAGGGCACCACACAAGAAAGCTGATTATTACAAAAAATGTTCTTGTTCACAAGTTTCCATCTTACTCGGTACCTAGATGAAGCCACAGAGAAGACCAAATAACAACTGGGACTTCATTGCCCTCCATATCCTGCAGATAGAATTCACCATGACACCCAAGGCCACATTTTGGCTGTGCTTTATTCCTAGTGCCTGGCAGGCACCTGGCTGTAGATGGAAGTGAGCACAGCATGAGTCATCTTGGAGGAGAGGGAAGTGCTGTGTTGTGAGTGGGAGGAAGCATTTGGATGAGCTGGCAGAAACTGTGACTGCCGCAGGACGCAATGATCAGTTATTACTCCTGAACTCAATAGCATCAGTGGCCGGAAATAATTCTTGACTTCCTTTGCCTGGTGACTGTACACTCCCTGGTAAATGTGGATGTTATGATGGTCTTCTCTGAGCTAGTTAACTCTGACTGCAACTTCGGATTGCAAATAGTTTAGGGCCACCTCTGCTGTGACAGGTGTTAGGGGATCCACCTAAGTCCTGTGATGAGACAAGGACTCTTCAAATGGCTAAGGGGATATCTGCTGAGATCCACTAGGTGGACTTCAGCTCTTTTCTTTAGCTCTGTTTGAGGGTGGGCTGTAACCAGGATATCTGTGAGGACAGGGAAAGAACTGACAATTTCTGATGGTGTCTATCAGAAATGTTTTCTCTGCAGGTGTGTCAACAGGTCAGCACACTGTGATAACGTTTCTTGCCTTATTAGATGAGAGCCTTCAACACAGCACGAGGGGGACAAGAATCCCTTTAAAACATCCTAGCTGCAAGTCTGTCCCAGTACTTGTACGCCCATCACACACCTACCTTAAGAAATGGAGAAGTGCATATTGAGAGCAGCCCTGAGGAGAAGGACTTGGGGGTACTGGTGGATGAGAAGCTGAACATGAGCCAGCAGTGTGTGCTGGCAGCCCAAAAAGCCAACCATATCCTGGGCTGTATACACAGAGAAGCATGGCCAGCAGGTCAAAGGAGGTGATTCTCCCGCTCTGCTCAGCTCTGGTGAGACCCCACCTGGACTACTGTGTCCAGCTGTGGAGCCCTCAACATAACAAGAATATCAACCCATTGGAGGGATTCCAGAGGAGGCTACAAAGATGCTCAGAGGGCTGGAGCACCTCTGCTGTGAAGAAAGGCTGAGAGAATTGGGCTTGTTCAGCCTGGAGAAGAGAAGGCTTTGGGGAGACCTTATTGCAGCCTTCCAATACCTGAAGGGGCCTACAGGGAAGCTGGGGGGGGTGCTTTTTACAAGGGTCTGTAGCGACAGGACAAGGGGTAGTGGGTTTAAACTGAAAGTGAGGAGATCTAGATTGGACATCAGGAAGAAATTCTTGATGGAGAGGGTGGTGAGGCACTGGAACAGGTTGCCGAGGGAAGTTGTGGATGCCCCATCCCTGGAAGTGTTCAAGGCCAGGCTGGATGAGGGTTTGAGCCACCTAGTCTAGTGGAAGGTGTCCCTGCCCATGGCAGGGGGGTTGGAATTAGATGATCTTTAAGGTCCCTTCCAACTCAAACCGTTCTATGATCGTCAATATTTACCTGGCAATTCTGATGCTGAAGAGATGTTAGTGGACCCGCCACTGAGGAATCTTGGCTCAATGACTAGGGCATAAGTTGGGGGCTCCGGCCTACACCTATTTCCCTGCTGTGCCACATTTTTCCTTCTTCTGTTGCACCTTCCCATCACAAATGGTCTGCAAAATCTCCCTCAAACGTGATGAAACCAGGGTCCATGGAAGCACCAGAAATAAACACTTCCCTCAGCTCAGGCTTTTTGCTTTAGAAAAGCTGTTTTCATCCCTTGTGGCAGCCTGTCAGAATTAGAATCAAGTGACCTTAAATGTGTTTATCTTTTATTATGCAATTAGCCACATTGCAGGGTCCTGTGATGTCTTTTTGTGACTTAATCCTTGCAACTGAATTGCAGAGCTATCCTAGAAATAAACCCAATAGAAAATTGAGAATAGTAATAATTACAAACCTCCTGAGCTTTCCAGTCTCCCAAATTAATGTATGTTTTAATTAGCTATTGGTATTTAATTCACTCCTAGATGCAGTTAATATAAAACACTATATTTAAGTGGTTTAAAAGTTCTTTCCATTTTTGCATCAGAATATAAAATTAATGCTTAAAATATCTAGAAAGCTCATGCTTTTCAGTCACATTTTCACAATGGGTTTCGGGGGAAAAAGGAAGAGAAAAACAGTTTTCAATTTACCTACAGTTTTTCAGTACAGGAACAAATAAATTCAGTGCTTAACAGCCCCACCTCCTGGTGAAAAAGCAACGATGAAACAAAAGATTGGGGTTTTTTGCTGGGAACGTGCGTTCCCTGGCAATTCTTTCTAGCTCCAGCTTACATAATGGAAACACTTTTCTTCTTTACCTTTGTATGACTGCTCTGGAGCATGTTTAGATCTTCTTCTTTTTCTTTTTTTTTTTTTACTTTTATGCTGTATTCCCTCATTTTTTCTCACTTCACAGAGAATATATATTTTAATCATTGCTTCTTTCCTTAATGTCTCCTTTAAAATAGGTGGAAAATCCATTCTCTGTCCTTTTATACTTCCCCATAGACAATTCTAAAGCCAGAAATCAGGAAAAACCCAGCAGTATATAGGAACTTCTGAAGATGTTCTTGTATATAGTGCCTCCAGGATTTAAAACATTAGATAGTGAGGAATTCCAGCATAGAGTAAATCTTGGATAATAAATCATTGGGTGTCAGAAAGCCATTATCCAGTAGCATGGATCAGGCTGCACCTTCCCTTAGGAAGATTTCCTTTAGGAAGACACACATTTCCTGTGTGGTTCTCTTTCCTGTGCAGAAATCTAGGTTTTCGGTTCATTTTGCTTCATAGTAACCTCCTAATATCAACTTCTGATACCTTTTATCCTCTTCCACTGATTTCTTGCCTTCAGAAGTGGACTTACAAAGTGGATATAAGCCCAGAACAGTTAATACCGAGGACTGCCAGCTTTGGGGAGAGGAAAACAACTTCCATTCAACCCCTGGAAGCATCATGAGGACAACGAAAAGGTCAGTGACTTCATTGCCAAACAGAACATGCAGGAAAGGAGCATGGCATGTGCATGAAGAGGGGTGGATGCTTCACAGTGAGAGACACCTTCAGTATAAATCATGGGCAAGCTTGTTTAAGATCTGCCACTTTTACTTTTCTGATTCAGTCTCTCCTTTAGTGTCTGTGCCATCCTTAGTCTTGCCAGTGCTGCTCTCCCCAGCTACCTGTCAGCCCACATCTTCCACAACCTCAGGATTCCCATCATCACAGCTGGCCCTGAAGCATCTTGCAGAGGCAAGACTCTGTTTTTCAGTGAGCTGCCTTTTGAGCAAGCCTTCTGAAGAGCAGGAGAGGTGTTGAAACTTCAATATCTACCTCATATAGTCTGCTGAGCAGTTGGGGTCTGGTTGGGGTGGTCAGTGACTACAAGGTAATTCTTTCCTAGAATTAAATGAACATTATTTTTTATATTAATTAATGCATTTTAAAACAGCACACAGACAGGGAATGATGTGCTTTTACAGGTATTATCTAGTGCATTTCTGATGGAAGCTGGCCAGCAAATATATGTTTTAATTTCTTCATTGTCTGCAGGGTTAAAATGCCTCAGTTAGTTAGTTAATACTTCCCAGCAATATATTTTTAAATACTAATCAAGGTCCAGCCTGAAGCAATTGACCCCTGTTGCAACACCACACATTAACCTGTGAGGGGAATCTTTTCCGTCCATGTCTGAAAGAGGCAAACCAGCCCTGGGCCCAGAATTTGGCCCCACGTAATCGTTTCTCCATTTGCAAGCTTAATGAGGTGCTGCATTAGATTTCAGGAACTATTGATTGCTCTCAAGGTGGTTATACAAAATCAATCGTGAGGGTTTGTTTTAGGGAGAGGTGTAAGAGAGGAAAAAGCAGTACACACCAGGATTTAAGAGAAAATGCACGTGGTTGAGAGACTTAGGAATGTCATGGGGTCACAACTTCAAAGATGGAAGCCCCATCCAGTCAGGTCCTTTCTGTTGCTCAGATACCTCATCACAGGTATTTGAGGCTGACTCAAAGAGTCCTCTAGCTTTGTTTAGCTCCTTTCCATTGTATAGACAGCTCTGGTTTGCAGTTTATTCTGGTTTAAAAAATAAATTAAGTCACTCAGGAGGAAGAGGAAGGGGAGAGAGAATACCTGTGCACATTCCTTTTAAGGTTGAATTGAACCTTTTATCTTGTTTAAAAGGTTGCAATGTAGGAGGGAATAAATAGGAATGTTACAGAGATGTGAGTATCAGTTTCGCCAGCTTCTAAACACATAAGCACAGAAAACATTTTGGTGCTGAAATACGTTGCCAAAATGGGCTAAATTGATTCACAGAAGCAAACCCCAAGGGTATCCCACCTCATCTACTTTACGTACAACATTTACCGCCAGTGCAAGAACCAAAATGAGGTCCATGGATACAATTCAGCCCACATTGGTGGAGAACAAAAGCCTTTTAGGACTGAAATAACTGGTAATGTTGACTCACCTCCCAGTGACCATAACACGAAAAAACTCTCTATCAAGTACAGAACTCCCTGAAAGTGTTTTCGAAGATATTTAGGAAAAGCCACTGAAAATGAAGGATGTATCTTCTCTTCTCTTGCTGGACTGGCTATTCATGGAGATTGTAGCATCATCTTCCATGCTGTACTTAGCCATATGTATAACAAGGACGGGATTTTTTTCCCAGGTTGTCGGGGAAAAGCCTCTCAGGGAGCACTAAATTCACACAAAACCACTCTGTCTGTGCCTGGGGAGGGCACAGGGGTAATAGTGGCATGACTCAGGATTTTAAAGAATAAGGTTGAAAGCTGTATATAACTGACTGAAAAGAAAATGTGAAAGGGAAAATGCAATTACTAGTATGGCTCGTGTTTTAGAGCTTCTAGAACACAACCAGGAGAACAATCTATAACTGATAAACTAAGAAATATAAATTTTGTTTTGCTCTAAAGAATTTGTATAATCTCTCCAAGTGATCAATTAATAAATTGTTAATGAGCAGCACATTGCAGTGTGAGACCTTTGAGCTGTGTTGGATTCCTACATGAGAAACATTGGGATTGCTATGTGGACACAACCAAAATAAAAATTTAATCAAATGAATTTCTGTATGAACGAATTCTGTAACAATTCGGTGATTTAAGAAGTTTACGATTCCATGCTAAATAATTTTTAATAGTTGCTTCCTCATACTCACTTCTTTGGACTTACTATTTTATTTACAAACGTTTTTTGTCATGTGTTCAAGAGTGAATGTTGATCTACTGTTACTTTTCACTGAGAAAGTACAATTAATAAATTAAGCATTAACAATAATGAACATATATAAATAATATATAAGTGTTAATAAATTAAGAACAATATTAGTGCCTAAGAATTGAAAGCAAATACAAAGCCAATTCATTCAAAGTGGAGAAAGTATTAGGAAGGATTAGGAGACCAGTGACACCAGCAATGTTTTCTATGACTATGAGGAAAACTTTGGGTCGTATTTATTTCCCCTTTTGATTCCTTATTTACTTTGTCATGGAGCACACTACTGCCAGCAGTGCCTGGCATGTTGTCAGTCTTATCCCAGCAATGTCCCCTGGTTTCGACTGATATCTCAGTAGTCATATATAATCACAGTTTGTCATAGATAAATGTTTCTCAGTGTGTAACTCTCTTAATGGTCAATGTTTTTTTTCAGCAGTCACCCACTTCTATTCTTGAAATTTTACAGGGCTTTTTAGAGGATTCCCAAATATCCAAGTTTCCTTGTAAATCTATTGGTAGAAAAACTAATCAGCTTTCATCACAGGGAATGGACCTGGGGTTTCGTTGTGACTTCCCACAAATGCATGATTAAGGCCTGAGTTCTGATGACTTTCTTTTTAATGGTTCTGGGTTGTTATTTTTCAGTTTTAAGATTCCTTAAAAATCCCTCCAAACTTTCACATTGTAAGAGATAGCACCAGGATAAATTAAACAATATATTGATGTCTTTAAGAAATCTGGATATACTGGGTGAAAATTTCACCCTCCTGTCCAAACTGGAATAGACTTTTTGCTTGAGTTTGAGGAGCACATGATTTAGATTCTTCGAACTGCTGTGTGTCAGACAAGATAACTCTGAAGTTGCAAGAACTGACAGTCTCAGTATGCAGTTGCTTTCCTCACTGTCTCTGATGGAAAGAAACTTTTCATGCAGGAATTCCATAAGCATTTTTCCATCATGTTTCTTTCTATTAGGCAGCTGATTCACTATTATGGATGTTGTGGTTTAACCCTGGCCAGCAAGTGTGCATCACACAGCTGCTAGCTCACTCCCCCCAGGTGGGATGGGAGAGAGATTTGGAAAAGTAAAAGTGAGAAAACTCATGGGTTGAGACAGACAGTTGAATAGTAAATCAAAAGGTGTGCACATAAGAAATGCAAAACAAGGAATTCCTTCACTACTTCCCATCGACAAGCAAGTGTTCAGCCATCTCCAGGAAAGCAGGGCTCCATCACACATAACCTTTACTTGGGAAGACAAACACCAGCACTCTGAATGTCACCCCCTTCCTTCTTCTTCCCCCAGCTGTACATGCTGAGCATGACATCATATGGTACGGAATATCCCTGTGGCCAGTTGGGGTCAGCTGTCCTGGCTGTGTCCCCTCCCAGCTTCTTGTGCACCCCCAGCCCCCTTACTGGTGAGGTGGGGTGAGGAGCAGAAAAGGCCTTGACTCTATGTAAGCACTGCTCAGTAATAACAAAAACATCCCGGTGTTATCAACACTGGTTTTGCCACAAATCCAAAACAGAGCACCGTATGAGCTACTAAGAAGGAAATTATCTCTATTCCAGCCAAAACCAGTACAGTTATTTAATAGTACTAAAAAGAATAATCTTTCTTAATATGATTCTTCTCTAGAACAAAATATAGAGAGAGTCTGGCTTCAGACTAAGTAGACAGACAAGAAGGGCAGGACATTGTAGAGAGAAAAGTAGCCCTGGGAAGGGCTGTTTGCAGCCCCATGTCCAGTACACATGTAAGGACCTTGTTATTCAAGCACCACATCTCCTGACAGAACAACCAGCCTGAAACCTTCTGCTGTCACACTTGCACCCAGGTTTGTGGTGGGTGAAGGTGTAGCAACAGTTACCACCTGCTTCTCACCCCAGCCTGACAGCATTAACTATGGCAAAGGCAGGGTTAACAAGATCAGCTCTCCTACATCTCTCCTTCATCCCAGGTCATATTCCAAGTGCTGTTTTAATTTCACCTACCTGTGAGGGCTCAAAAATACAGTAGAGCTCTGGGGCAGAGAAGCGTGGATATAGCCCGGTGCATCCTCTGACATACAGTCAGTGACTGAAACAAAAGAAACACACACAATGAATACAAACCAGCATTCATGTGTCTTCATAAGCACAGCATTTCTATGCCCCATTGTGCATGTAGATGGAAAAAGTAATAAAAGTGTTCTACTAATGCACTGCTACACAGGTTTTTCATAGCTACCTACATTAAGGCTCATGAGCAACCTGCGAAGATGAGCTGTGTGGGTCTAAAGAGATAGAAGTACTAAATTCCACTGCAAAACAAGTTGTTTTAGGTTATGAAGTCAACCAGCAACTTCTGAAAGTTGATCTATGAATCCTTGCATTAGAAAATAAGAGCAACAGAACTTAGGTGTATCTAATAACGTTTTGAACTGTTAACAAATATGTGAAGAGCAGTAAACTGAATTTAATTTCAAATAAATTAAAAGAACTCAAGTTGAAAATAAACAAAAGGTAGTTCTTCAAGTTACAGGTAATAGATTTGTGGAACTCCTTGCCAAAGGTGAGAGAGACTGGAGAAGGCTGGAAGAGATGTGTATAAAGTATTCCTAGTTGGAAAACCGTGACAGCCTCAGAAAATGCCCTAAGATAAAAATAGTTTCAGGCTGCAAGGATCATAATTAATAGGTCTGGATTTATGCTTTTATGGTCTGAAAGAGGGAGATGACTGTAGGAGGTAAAAGAAATTAAGTCATGCAGCAACATGGAAAGAAGGGAAAAAGACTGTTTTCAGTAGAATCACACCTGTGTAAATACAGTCATGCCCTCTGTCAGTTTTCTCCTTCACCCTTTGGCATTTTGAAGGCTCTAGACCATTTTTTTTCCCCCAGGTCTTATATTTGCTTTGATGGGATGTGTGGTGTGCCTTGTAGGCTGCATGAGTGAACACATTACTTCTTGCGGGCTGTTTTATACAAAGCATCTGTTATATATTTGCTTGCGATTGCCATAGATGAGATTCACCGGTGTGGGTGGCCAGTGCTCCTGCACCAGCTCAGGCTGTAACCAGCAGGTAAGGGATCTAGCCAATCCAGTTACTGACAAGAGTCTGTGGGAGCGTAGGAGGAAGATTTCAACCCAGATGAGACAATTCCCCAGATTATGTTTTTCCCTTGATGCATGTGTGTTTTAAATCTTGGATCTCACCTTCTGTTTTTAGAGCTTACTCAAGGTAATTTCAAGCTTTTGTTCCTTTTTTGTTGAACTCTGAAGGAACTTTCCTTTCATAAACACAGTCCATTAGAGAAAGTTGTGCTCCAATGATTTGGCTACAGTTGTGTGAGGCAATATAAATATATGCATGTATACATGTATAAATGTATAAATATGTAGATATTTAAATATTTAAATTTATAAATGTATAGATAATTGTGAGGCAATATAAATACATTTTGCAAGGCTGCTGTTGTTGATAAACGGGCATGCCAACTTCCTTACCTCTTGCTTGTATTTTGATTCATTATTCATATGGAGAGAAAAGAATTTAATCTAATCAAAATATTAAGACTCTGACTGTGCTTTTTACTGCCTTTTTTTCAATTTTGCAGAAAAGCTATTACTGTTTTATAACATATCTGTCACTATTGGTAATGACACTCAAAAATGAGGGAAGGTGACACATGTTCCTGCTCTGTTCTCAAGGGAATTCTCTGCTATGCTTTTTCCTTTCTACTAACTTAGAAGAGTAAACATGAAGCTAGGTGCTAGTGTATTGGGTGTATGTGGCAAGGTCTTGGTAAAAGGGCAGCTACAGGGGTGATTTCTGTGAAAAGCTGCTAGAACCTCTACCTAGGTCTGATAAAGCAAATGTCAGCTGTCTCCAAGATGGACCTGTTGCTGGCCAAGGCTGAGCCCATCAGCAACAGTTATAACAGTTCTGTGACAATACCTCTCTACATCAGGTAATATTATTTTTATTTCATTTGTGTATACTGTTCAAACTCATAATACAAGGACGACACATGTCTTGAAGAATTTGAAGGTTATTTATACTGGTACAATCATTATGGCCCAAGTAAAAAACCAAGATGATCCTGAATCTGTTCTCCACTCTACTGCTGACATCATGCTCAAACACTGTGATACAGTACTTAGAAAAGAAGTAGACAGATGAGCAAACTGGGATTAGCAAGAGATTTCTGAGCAATCACTAAGGATATGAGTAGTGTTCAACAGGGTGAAAACTCAGTCTAGAAGTGGGACTATTAGTATTAGCCTTAGTAATACTATAGTAAGTAATATTCATGGTAAAATATGACCAACACCTTTCGAGTGTTTCAAGGTCCTTATGGCACCTGAAAGCCATATCCAAATTTATCTATAGATATTTATTCTACAGTATTAGTTGTTATTTGCTGGAGGGTGATGTTATTACTGGAGAGCTTGTGCGTTGAACATGGTTTGACTTATCTAGCACCATAAAAGCATCCTGTGTTTCAGTCACACAGAAAGTGAGCAATACTTCCTAATAGAACTAAGTAGATATTTCTGATTCATTCTACTGATCTGGGAAATGAACACTTTTCTTTAGCTAGAGATTATTTTTCTTTATGGCTTCTTTACAAGATCACGATCATTTGCCCAACAAGCTCTGCAGAGGTCAAGGACCTCCGTTGAGTTCCTCTGTGACACGGTCTCCAGGAAGGTGGAGGTCAGTCCGTCTGATATTGGTGCAAGTCAAGTCTTTCATTACCCATTCACCTCCTGCATCTTACAGCAGCTTTCCAAGGTCACTCAGGAGATGTGAAGCAAAAGCACGGATGTAATGAAAAACTAATTCTTAGCCCTGTTTCAAGCTCTGAACCAGAAAACAAACATTTCTTTTCTTGGCCTGCTTCAAAACTGCAAGTCAATAGCTTGAGTTATTTCACAAGCACAAAAAATGCAACAGGAAGTAGGAATTAAATACAGGAATTAGCATTCTTTCTGCTTCTTTTTATTTCCTTTATTTGTCTTCTAGATGAAAAGAAACAAAATTCAACTATTACTGTATAGTAACAGCGAAACATTTATTGCAGGTAGAAAAGTTAGGGGTAAATTAAAGTGAACCTGAACAGACAGCATTAAACCTAACTAGACGCGCTTTCAAGGAGATTGTTAGCCAGTTTATGTAATTCTACACAAGTTTTCTGGTGATTCTAGTCTGCACAAAACATCTTGCAAGCAACTTTTGGACCATTATTATTTTTATAACCTTCAGTCAGCTACACTTTTTGAAGCACCCTATAGCTTTTGTGGCATGAGTATAAGAGCAGTTCTGTCATATGAAACATGGATGAAAAGCTGGCAAAAATCAGAGGTGTTAAACGATGGAGCAAATTCACTAGGGAGAAACTGCTGATCATGCTGTTCTTTTGTCTAAAGGTGGACATAAGAGAGCCAAGGTTTGCAAGAATACAAGGTATCTTTGATTATGCCAGGTAGTACAGATGGAAAAAATACCAAACTGTTTAGTCCACAACAATTTTTTGTATCAGCACTTCATGTTATGTCAGTAACTTCCACGTCATCATGGCAGTGTTGTCACAGCCAAACTGGCCTAAGGATAGTACATGGCCAAGGTTAATTATTGGCACTGTACAGCCTGCTTTGGCTGGGCAAGGGTAGGAGGTCTTACAAGCAGAATTATTCTGCTCTTGGTACTCTGGGACCAGCTGGATTTCATGTCAGTGACACAAGTAACTACTAGCATAAAGCAAAGAAAAGATTTGAAGATGTATGCATTGAGGAAACAAGAGCGCTAAGGAGATCTAATTTCCTTCTTTCTTTCCTCTCTCTTGAAAGCAAACAGACCTAGTAAAACATTGAAGATCTATCATAAATCTGTGTAAGCAAACTTTGGTCTACATAGAAAACTATTTGTATTTGTGAATGCACTTGTGTGAGTCTACTCTCTGCCTATAAAGCTTATTACATAATTGTTTGCAGCTGAACTGGTTTAACTATTCCATTACTCAATTGTACCATTTAAATATTTGGGTGGATATGTTCTAGAAAACCTTTTGAATTTGTTTTTCTCAAAACGGGGGCACTGGAGCATTATGTTCTTCAAGGGATGTGACAAAATTAGGTTTAGTCTTTTGAGCTTGTTTGCTTTGAATAAAATTCTGCTGTAAATACAAGAGTCAAATGTTGTTGGGAGGGTGTTTTTGCTGCAGATTGGACCTGTTTTGTATTTGTTGCTGAACACACATATGCAGGAGAACTCATGCTGCACTGCAGTAAATCCTAAAATGCCATTATAATATATTTGTGACAACATGAGAAGGAAGCATCAAACACCAGGATTTCCCCCTGAAAATTAAGAACATGAAAATGAAATAAATGACCTTTGGTTTGTACTTATTTATTTGGTTTTGGATTTTGCATAGAATCCAAGAAAGCCATTGTTTTCATTCACATATTCTCATAAAGATGCATTCCAGTGGTGCCTTATAGCCTTTTTAATGAATACCTTCTTCTGTCATGACAAGAGCTGAATCTGTCAAAGATTTTCTATTCAATTGTACATTAAAAATCCTAGTTTCATCCACCGCTTCTTTTCCTTTTCCTGTGAACCACATTATTGACTATGACCAACACAGTGACTTATTTCCTTGCTATTAATCAGACTTTTGCAAGACACGGTAAAACTCTGGAGATGGGGAAAGAGGCAGAAGAATGCTTCCTGAAGGGAGGTTGTTATTATTGGGAAAACTATGGAGAAACCTGGGGTGACCGTTATGCCTCAGTCTTTCCCAGCTCTCAGTCATGCACAGATGTACACACTCTAATGAAGCAGAACAGGGAAAAGATATGTTCCATTGTCCTTCCCACTCACTCCTGCATAATTCCTCTTACCGTTGTTAACTGTCTTTTTTTCAAATGACAGTATAGTTTGCAGGTGCCCTAAAGCTTGCCTGAATTATATATTACAGTGAGGCTGAGGCTGTCATATGCAGCAATCTATAAATCTAGCTTACCTGCACCCATCCAAACAGACAAAAAGAAATCTCACTACATCCAAATGCCAACCCAGGAAAATGAATGAAAGCCAGAGCATAGAAGGGTAGAATTATAACCTGAAAAGTCACTGATTCTGACAAGCATTTAGGCATTGGAATGCAGAAGTCACTCAGCAGCAACTCCAAACTGGACTCCCAAGATAATATATGTTACTAGGATTTTGAATGAGCTAGTGATGGAGGAGGAACTGAAAGACCCTTTATTTATTTGTTTGCTTGTTTGTTACTTCTGTATACATCACAGGAAAACCCAAGAGAGGAACACTATATCCAGATGTGGTAACTAAACTGGGGAAAACTGGAACAGATACAAAAAGTTGTTACAAAAATTATTAGAAGGCTGGACTACATGCCCTCCTGTGGGAGACCTGGAGGACTGAATCTATTCTGCTTATGAAAAGATGACCGAGAGGAGAATTGATTACAAAATGTTTGTGTTAATGAGGAGAAAATAGAGCTCTTTCATCTAATACAGAAAAGCATAACAAGAATTAATGATGGCAAGCTTCAGCAACACAAACTGAAATTCGAAAATTGGCACATATTTTAAAAATCTGGGATGATTAGCCAGTAATTTAAAAATCCTAAAGGAGATACTGCACACTTTGGTTATGATTGAGTGATATGATAAAACTCTCTGTAGGGCTACTAGTTGCAGATCATAGAATCGTAACACCCATGCCATGTGTGAGCACTGAGCCAGGACGATTGTTCTGCTTGTTTGTGTCTATTTCAGTGTCCAACTATACCACTGCCTTCTTAATCTCTCTCTGCTCATTTTTCCTGACAGTCCCTGTCCGGGGATGTCACTAGCATTGTTTAAAATACAAATATGGAAGTCTACACTTGAGATTTCTCTTCAAGAAAGGACTGTAGTCAAGACTTTTTGAACTTTAAGCTTCACTTTGCAGCTTATGTGGCATAAGACCACGTTTTATGGAATTTTCCCTTTGCATTAGACTTTTCATTCAAATTTTGCTTTTGATGTGAAAGCAAGGCCATGGCTTGGGATAATCATAATATCCAATCTGCAAGCCAGTGTCATGGATGTTTCTTTTGTCCCCCCATTACCATTGACATTGAGCCAGATAAGGAAGGAAATATTTCACCTCAGGCATAAAGGAAAGTTGCTATAGAAATTCTCCACCGGCAATGTGCACAGTGACAGGTCCACTATGCCAGGAATTTTGAAGTCCACTGTCAAATATCCTACCATGTTCAATCCCAAGGCCTGTTTTCTTGTGCTTCAACACTTAATAACCAGTGGTAGGCTCTCCTTTAGAGTGAACCAACAAAATCCTCTGAAACAAAACACACTGTGTGGTCTAGAGCACTTCTCCAAATAAACCTATCTATCTTAATGGGTAGTAAGGATGAGATTGGGATTTGTGTCACTGAACACATAGTCCTCTAACACTATCTGATCAGGTTTTCCATCATCAACCATCACTACATGTTCATACTCCAGGGAGAAAAAGAGACCAGTTTTGGTTTTATCTTGTAACTACACAATTCTCACAGGATTTAGCACAGGTCCAATTTCTTTCTTTTTTTTTTTAATTTAACATTTTGAATTGAAGAAAAAATAACCATAACAAGTCATAATGATGTCTTAGGACCATAGAGACCTATGGATCCTGGAGCTGTCCCTTGAGTTATCGAGTGAAGACATGGAAATTTCAGTCTAGAGGGGCCGGTCCCAAACTGTGAGCTGCAACTACTCTGTAGTACTTGCCCTGGCAGCCGGGGATTATTCCCCAGAGTGGGCACATTTAACAACATATGTATAGCCATCTGTCCTTTGTTGTGAACACCAAAAGGACTTAAAACAGACCATACTCATGAATGGTGCTGCAAAGAGAGTCTGCAAGAAAGACAAGGTTGTTAATGGACACTGTGGTGCTGTAGGGACTGTCAAGCCAATACTACAGTGAGTGCATCTTGAATGGAAAAAATTATACTGAATCTGAACACCCCAATCCTTTTGCTGAGGCCAGTTTCTTTCTTACAGGAAATGAATATCATCTGTATCTTCATGGAAAAGAAGACCACCAAGAAGCTCACCTGATTTATCACCAGTGAGGACTACAGTGACATGATTAGGATGTATGACACTCTTTTTTTTTTTTTTTTTTTTTTATTATTATTATTTCAACCTCTTGTTGGCTTTTACATATTTCTGGGCACTCAGCCAGATCCCGTATATTTTGCCATCCTTCACTAGTACTTCAGGGTTAATAAAACTGAATGAGGAATCAGATAGCAATGCTGCATTCCTGGGCAGGTCCCAAGATGCTAAGCTTTTATGCTGATTCTCTTTCAGATGCTTTCATTTCTAAGAATTCAGCATTTCTCATGGATTCATGGATTTTATGTAACTGTGACAGTACTTACTTACTGAGTTTCTCTTCATATAACAAAATCCTGGACAGAAAATGGTTGACAGTGTTGTGAAGTCAGCAAGCCTTTCTTCCTGTTGACAAGGACCTCAACTTGAATTGATGAACAGAGAATATGTATCCTGCCAACTACACAGTGCGTGATCACAAGCAAAGCAAGCCTGTTTCTGACCTTCCGTGTGCCCAGTGACCAGAGAAAGTACAGGCTAAGATTTACACCTGTGAAATTCTGCAGTTATCATCTCAGAACTTCTAACTGACACAACAGAGGGAGTTAGAGGTTGCCAGGTTCCAAATAACAAAAGCAATCCTCTCTATTCTCAGCTATATTTTCATGTTGGTTGTCTAACACATCACATAAGCCAGCAAAGGATGTCCATGAATGTTACTTTTATCTTTCTTCACCATCAGACCTTCCTCATTTGTGGCACAGATCCAGCTATGATGTCATGTTTTGATATCTTCAAATCAAGTTTGTATGCCTTTTAGAAAGAAACATTTTTGCTGGACACAGGTTATTGGACTCAGTGCAGAGACAGCTAGATGAAACACTATGACTGAAATAAAAAGGATTATCCTACTCACATTTTTTAGCCTTATAAAAAGTGCACCTTTTGCTTTTATTGTAGACTATGCAATAGTTCATATGTTCATCTAAAATTACAAAGAAAAAACCTAGAACGGTGATTTGACTGCACCCAATAGCACAGTCCCCCTCCCAGTGTACTAGTATATCCCCAATGACAGTATTTTAAAGAAAAACTCCCATTCAGCGTATGGTTTTCTTTTTAATGACTGGCCTGGTGAAACAGCTCTGCCCAGGACTACACCCTCACAGAGCTGAGAAGTGACAAGATAATGGTGCTGAGAAAACAAAACCTGTTAAGTGAAAAAAAGCCAACAGTGAGATCTATTCAACGACTCACTGTATTATGTTCATCAAGTAGAAAGCTGAACAGAGGAAACCAATACGCAATAAGAAGTTTTACTGGAAATAGAAAAATTCCTTCTACTGGCACCTCACCGTTTGGCCAATACTACCTTGCCATACTGAAGTGAGTGTTCCCTCATCCACACAGTGAATCTCATGTCAGGGCAGACAATGGATATTGGAATTAGATATAATCCTCACCCAGAGTATCCACTTGCTTCAGTATGTACGGTGACTGCCTATGGTTTCAGGCCTATATTTGTAATTTACAACTCTCTTGGAAATATTTCCATGATTTCAGAGTCACTGGCATGACCTTGCAGAGTTTGTACTATTAACGAAATCATTAGTCTCATCATATCACCTGATCCTTACAGACATTTCAGTTTCCAAAGTCCAAAGCCATCCATGTAAATGACAGCATAACACAGTGACTGTTCATTCAAGAAAAAATATAACACCCTTAATTTCAAAGAGAGGAAGAAAGCTCTCATTTTGACACTGCTCCAAATATAAAGATTTTCACTTTCTTCTTTTCATTATTAAAGCAATACATCATGGCATTGAAATGACTGATGAAAGGATATATTTTACTTTTATTTTTTATTATTGTGGGTTAATATATGTGATGAACTTGGAGACATATGTACTGAACTCTCCTATTCTTGTGAATAGAAAAAGCAGTCTCACTGCAAGTGGGAAAAGCTTTCTGCGCATTGTCTGAAGAATATTTTTGTTTATTATTTTCATAAATTAGCATGTTTTGTAGGAAGGGCAAAAGTGCCGAGAAATGGAAATGAAACACAGACACGATAGGGTGGTGAGAGGAAAATTAAGTGGACACTGAATGAATATGTTTTGTGCCCTGACCTGACTGCCTCTGGGAGGCGAATGTTATCACAGGGGGCTCCTGATCAGATCTGTGCCTGTGATTTGTTCCCTGACGTTAGAGAATCTGGTTCACCCAGATGGACAGGCTCTTTGGGTATCTATAATGATTGGGTATACAAAAAAGGCATTCAGAAGTTTTTTCATAACTGTCTGGCTCCTCCTTTCTGAAAAAGTAATCCCCCAGCCTGGTTATGTGGAAATTATCTTTAAAGTCTCAGCCTCTTCTGTAAAACACACACATTTAAATACTTAAATACAACTGAATTTGCAAATTCACTGTTGCAAGATTAGGTTTTATGCACAGACAATGCAGCTGGATCCCTCTATCCACAGAGAATCAGCCATAAGCCCGGCTTCCTCCAGAGTTTGCAGTGCATTTCTGTGGCCCTTTCTTCTTCGGGCTGTGTGGTTATTTATAGAGCAGTGGCTGTGACTGGAGATCGAGTCACTGTGAAAAGGCATAGCAAGGCCTGCTGGCTGAATGGGTAACATTTAAGCTGTTTGGTTGGAAGGGCTGATGGAAAATTGGATTTCTGGGGGGGGGAAGTAGTATCTGTTTTCCAATGAAACTTTAACACTGAAGCACAAATATTGCCCAAAGATGCAATAATTGAAAGCTCTGTATTCCAAAATGGTGCCAGAGTACCTCATGATAACTACAATCCAGTTGCATCATGCCGCCCTTCTCTGCCAAACGACATCTCCCATGATTCACTGAAGCTGAGAACACCCAGAACATGCTGTCCCTTTTTCTGATAAAGACCATGTGATCCATCAGTGAAGACATAAAATAGCTGCTAGTGTACAGAAAGGAGATAGACATATATCAGATCTATACTTTCTGTGAAATACCAACTGAAATATTGCAGAGCTCCACTATGTTTTTGATATTTTAATTTTTACAATCAAAACAATCAGCAAACAACACAAAATAAAAAAACCTGCTGGTGTTGCAATAGGCAAAAGGTCAAAAAGAAAACAGATGTACAGAAAGGTGAAGGGGTCTGCCCCAGAGATTGACTTTGTTTTCAGGAACTCTGCATTGCTTAGCATACTGTTGTGCTTCACAATCTCCAAGACTGGAAGCAACGTCAAGGCAGGTACCAGAGCAGTCTGTAAGGATGCAACATTAGTCATATCATCAGTCTATGCTTAAATAATTCCCATGTGTGCTGTTACACTAAGTTAAATATACTTTCAGCTCTGTTACCCTTGCATAAAACCACTGAAATTAAGGACTTGCAATAACATGCTTTAGAAGAGAATAAAGCCTATTTTCCTTATTAAAAAACTGGTTTTTATTGGTAACTCTGTACCTCTAAACACATGAAT
This sequence comes from Rhynochetos jubatus, assembly GCA_027574665.1. Classification (NCBI taxonomy): domain Eukaryota; kingdom Metazoa; phylum Chordata; class Aves; order Eurypygiformes; family Rhynochetidae; genus Rhynochetos; species Rhynochetos jubatus. The sequence continues at coordinate 9,768,101 of CM050648.1, read as the reverse complement.
CAACCTTTGTCTTTTCCTTGGGGAAAATAAAAACCAGTGTTTTCTTCTAAGTGTCTGCAGTCATTTTAGAGGGAGAATCAGAGATCAGCTGCCACTGCAGAGAACATCAGAGGCGTTTGTGGCAGCAAGCCATAGTGAGGAGGTTAAAAAAACCCTCTGTCATGCAAATATTTTGTTCACATTGTTGGGAGAGATTAATGTTAAAATTAGTGGGTCATTATGATCCTTGGGGAAAAGGTGTAAAATTTACACTGATAAAAGTACCTCCTGTAGCATCACATACACAGCTGACCTGGCACAGAAAAATAATCAGATTGTAGAGGGGAAAAAGGGCTCATGATGCAGTCAGGGTTATATCATGATCCAGTCCCTCCTTGGCTGTACCCCACACCTGCTTCCAGGATGAGAACAACAAGAATTTTGTGGGAAGAGTATAATCTGCTACTCTCCCAGCCAAGTAAGCGGGGGAACATAGGGGTCAACGGGATGAGCCAGCAGCAACAAGAGGGTGAAGGACTCCAGTATCTCACCAGTGCCACCCTCACATCAGCTGTGGTTTCTGTCTGCCAACTGACTTTCTTCTCACTTAACAGTAATGTTAAATTGCTTACCCCATGCCCTTTTCCTTCACTCAGCCTTTAACATCCACATTCACATTTTTATTTTTGTCCACTTATTCCTGCTCCAACAAAACCCTGTCCTAAAATGTTAAAAATGACAGTCAAATGATAAAATAAAAGGTCATCTGTGGTGTAAACAAGGTGTTTTGCCAAACTTCTCTCAGATCATAATGTTTATCTGTTACACTACCTTTCCCGGCTCTGTTTCCATCTTGACCAGTCAGATAATAAAACCCCTGTAAAACAGGCCCTCTCTCCTGTTGGTATAGAACGCTAGATTGGGCTTGGAACCTCAGATGCAAGTCTTTACGAGAATGGAGTTGCTAAGCTACGAAGTTTAGCTGGTTCCTCAAATTTCAGTAGTCTTTTAGGAAAATAACTGCTTAGTATAGCTACAACGTGGAGTTATGCTCCCACTCAACTTTATAAGTGTCCAGGCACAGGACACCCCACAAAACAGCAAACCACTGCAGCATCTTTTATGTTGTGAGAAAAGGTGACATTTTATAAATAAACACAAGACCCTCAGGTGTCTCCTTTTAAAGGTATCAGGGGCAAAAGCCTGTATAATTATTTCCCTTATTTTCCCCCCACGATATGCTGTTTCAATGTGCAATACATTTCTACTGGAAGTGTTCAAGACCAAGAACATAGCGAGAGGTAAGAAGGGAGTGTATGTTCTGTAAATAATAAGACACAAAATGGCTAATGTAAAGAAAACAGCTAAGATGAAGAAAGGCAGATGAATCCTCATGGTACAAAGCTCAAGACAAACAGTAATTATTAAGATTTAGGATAAGAGCATTACTCAGGCAGATTATCATATATGTGTCTCCTGTGAGAGCTATTTCATCTTATTCTGAAGTATTTGGCACTGGCCCTAGTCTGTGAGTGGATAAATGAGTTGACAAATGTTATTTCTGACATTGTGGTAAATCTTATGTTTCACAGGCAGGGCAGCTGACTGGTTTTCAGACAGTCCTCTACATTAGACTTTATTCACACAAATCACTGCAAAAAGGCTGCATTATAAAGTATTGCTATGTCACACCTCTACTGTTATGCCAAGCTTACTGAACTGTTTTGGGATTTTTTTTTCCATCAAAGGACAGAATTCTGAACTCCAATGAATTTTGATTAAATTGAGTGTGGGCATGGTCTAGGCTATAAGGCAGATTTCTTGACTGAAAACATGGTGGAATAATTTGCTCAGATCTTAGCATCCCATTCCTGCTAGGGCACGAGTGAGATGCATGATAAAGAATAGCGCCTGCACTGAGTAATCTTGCAGTAAATTATGAGCAGTTTTCGGGCCAATGAACAGTGTCTTTTATTGTAAAAATTTAATTCAGCTATTTCCCATACCTGAACTTCTGCATGTCATTTTTCATAACCGAGGGTCTTTCTCCTCTTTATTTTGTTTTCCAAACTTTTTTTTTTTAAGCTTCCTGCACTGGATTTTCTCTTGAAATCTGTTTTATTGTGTGTCAACCCTCTTTGCTGTTACATATTTTTAGATTTTCCTCATCACTGCAGAGTCCGTTGCTAGTTTCCAATTCTGTGCTTGAAAAGACATTTGAAGATTCTTCCTTTCTTTCCACACTTGGTATAAAAGCTAAAAAGCACAGGGTCTGATCAGGAAGAAAGGTCAGTTGCTAATAGGAAAGGTTGCATTACAAATACACTTCTACACAGTACCATCGCACCAATCACAGCAAAGGACATGCCAGCGTGTTGAGCACCTCTTTTGTTCTGAAGGAATGTTCCCTCCTGTTATCAAATCTTCCTATGCAAATAAGACTTCTCATATGGTACAAAATAATTTCAAACCAACTCAGGGTCTGATAAGTATTCAAAAACATATAATTTAAAAAAATATTTGGAAAACAGCTGGAGGAGGATTAAAGTTTAAATGTCTTGCTGTAGAGTGCAGATACATGAGAGGCAATTTAGGGTGCATGATCACTTTCTGTTGTATACAGCAGGGGATGGGGAGATAACATCTGGGCTTTTTAGTTTGTCTTGCTTTATTCTTTCACCCAGTCCCAAGTGGCCTTGGTCTATTTGGGTAACTTGCTGTGCCGTGGTTTCCCCATCCAAATTACTGTTGTCCAGTGAATTACGTAGAGCTATGCCATTTCCAATGAAAAATTAAAGAATGGGAAATGGCACTTTGAATTCAGTGTATGTTGTTAAAGCTCTATTAGTTACTGTGAGCATCTCATGTTCTGTTCGGGGCTGGAAAGGCTTCAGAACAACTAAAGGAAAACTCAGTTGAAATTAAATATTTTTCTCCAGACATTCAACTGAAACTTCACCCCTCTTCAACCAAAGTTCAGGCTAGCTGAATTTTCATCACAGGACAACCTGACAAAGAAATCTCTGAATTCAACATAAAAAGTTACATTATTAACAATATTTCGAGGAGTGGGAATAGGAAGGAGTTAGCTAGGGTGGTTGTAGTTCCAGTTCTCCTTCCATTGCTATGGTGTAATGTGCTGAGAGACATGATTTATGAGCAGCTAAGGTACTCTGCAGCCCTGCTACAATTTCATGCTTCAAAGTTCTCTCTGTTTTCTTCTTGGACTACAAGATGTTCTCATTACTGATATATCAGCAACCTCCTCATAAATTTTGTGGTACTTGATATTTACTGGGTGTTCTTGAAGAATACAGAGTGATGGATGGATGATGAATGAAAGGAAGAAAGGGTGGGAGGGAAACAAGGAAGGGACAAAAGATGGAAAAAAAGAAAGAAGGCAAGCAGGAAAGAAGGAAGGAAGGCAGGAGAGAAAATAGATAACTAAAAAACACCAGCAGTCAAAAACAGTTTCTGCAAAACACCTGATGTTTATGTGTGAATTTTCTGTCATTCCAGTAGCACTAGGTACAGGCTCAAGTCCCTCATGTGTGTGGCCCTTTACAAGGTGGCAAGGTAAGAGGTATGCAGGGATTCTCCAGCAGTTATCTTCACTGTTTTACAATCTTTCTGACAAATTATATGAAAGCACAGGTGTTAACCCAAGTGCCTGAAATTATGTGACAGTAGTGATCACTTCCACATCTAGAACATTTCTGACCATCCATAGATGCACATGTTTAAATTTCAGCACACATGAACTAGCTCTGACAAGTACACAAGAGCATCGGTGAGAGCTGACAGCATGCATAAGTGACGGCTCATGTAGGGCGGCACATAAAGAGTGCATGCTGGTTTGGCTAAGTGAGCGTCTGGCTGATGCATATTTATTTAATTTGGTTTTAGATCACTCTCCTCCATTCCTTTGCTTCAGTGTTGAAAAATTACTATGGAAAAGGCATTCTGCAGGGGCATTTGCAGTTATAGTAAACATATTTTGCTAATTTGTAGCAATATTAAAACCAGTCCTGTCCAATAGTAAGTGAAATATTATCTTTATGGAAATTAGGCATTGTTACTGAGCTTCTTACTGAAGGATTGGAAAGGAAAACTGTAACTATCCTCGATTTCTTAGGTGTACAGGGATTTAATGTTTTGTTATTTACTTATTTTGATTTATGTTGGAATAATAACTGCACTATTTCTCTTTTAAAATGTATTTTTAACCAAGGATGTGCATTTTCCAAAGGTTAGGTAAATAGACCATGAAAAAATAGTTTATTTGTAAATGTAAGGTTTATTTTCTGGTTTGTCTTTTATCTATTTCTTTATTCATTTTTATTTTGAAATAAAACTTAATTCTCACAGCAGTCTATTACCAGAAAAAATGCAATACCTTTCCCTGAGTAATAATTTTTTTTTCCCAATTAAACTCAGAGTATAAAGACATCCCTTATGTGCTTTTTAAAATCACATGGAAATTAAACTGTGGGAAAATGAAATGTGGGAAAGACTAATGCACACTTTCAAGATATTTATTTTTTAATTATTTCCATAACACTAATCTGAGTGTCTTGGCTTACTGCTGAGGGAAAAAAATCCAAGGTCTTGACTCACTCTAAAACAGCCCTGGAAAAGACAGTTGTCCCACAGACACAGATCTTTATTATGTTTCTTTTATGGGCACAAAGATATGGTACACTTCTCTCTTAAAGATGCACGGATTTCACTTTTTGAGTCTGGTCAGCTGTGAACAGCGGTGTGTGCAGACCTGTATCTTCCTGATATTGCTTATTCTCTTTCACATTCCTACTTAGCACACCACGATGAACCTGCCTGTGTCCTTGGTGCAATATGCACCGATTTCTAAAGAGCAGGCTGTGTTTTCCTGTTCTCATTTACAGGTGTTGGTGATCAGGAGGGCAGGATCTGCACTGCAGTAGGCAAAAAGGGTAAGTCTCATTGGATCAGATACACAGAAAGGTCTCCCTCATTTCCATTTTCTATCTGTTATCCTGGGTAAGATAAGGATCACTATAATTTTTAATGTAGCTAGCAGCAGTTCACAAGATGTGGCAGAAATAAATTGTCTTACTCATATGCACAAGTGCCTTTTATCTGTCTGCACCTAAGAACAGAAATGCTACCAGTCTCTTTGATCATTTAAAAAATGATCCAATGTGTTGTACTGAATATCTGCTTAGTACAGGTCATGGGCTTTCACCCAGAGGTTCCTGCATTGAGCCGTAAGCTTCTGGATTAGCAATACAGGGAGAACTAAACCTATCCACCTCTCCTCATTTCATCCAGCATCCTCACTGTTTTTTGTGGGTCACAACAAGAGCTTCACAAAGCACACTGTGGTGTGGTCACATCTCCATGGATAGACTCCACATCCCTGTGGCCTTGGAACCACTGTTCAGAATGACTGAGCTATCACATACCTTTCAACACATGATATCTTTTGTACCTTATTTAAAAACACAAAACAAAACAAGATAGCCTAATTTTAGCTGATCACAGACAGAAACAGAATTTAAGATCTTCCTTGTTCTGTCTACAGTCTTTTCTGGGAATTGTCTATCTACATGTCAGTGCCAACATCATCTGGGGGACTCAGTTAAGAGTCTTGAGAATGAAAGCAGTGCTGAATGGATACTGAAATCCTAGCAAAAGTCCAAAAATATCAATAACCTGTTATGTGGGTAGATATGAAATTAAATGGGAAGGACAGAGACTGTGAAGAAAGAGACGAGTCTGAAAGTAATGATAAAAAGCCTTTGGGTAATGTTTTAATTATACTTCTACTATGCATAATTTATGATAGCTTTTCTAAGATAGTGAATATATTCAGTCAGGACTATTGATGCTTCCTCATGGAAAGCTTACAATTATAATCATGTTCATATTTCATTATTAGAATTAGCATGCAACAAAATTGTTTCTGGCTGTTTCTTTAGACCATCAGAAAGATTGTCATTCAAGATTAAAAAGGTAATGATATGCAATAGGAAAAATAATAATGTTCATGTCACTGAAAATACACTGAATTCATACATTTCACAGCTCCTTCTTTTTATTGTTCCTGTTCAGGTGAAAAAAAAAAAAAAAAGAAAAAGAAACAACCAAGGAATTTTAACCAAGGAAGTTGCTAAGTTCGTGATACATTGGCTGTATATAGATAAAACTGCATGAAATAGAAATGCTGTCTTTACTAACACCACCACCACCCCCAAAAAAAAACAAAACAAAAAAATCTTATTGTTTGCAGTACCTGTCAAATTACATTTACCACCTGCATTTGGAAATGTAGTCTACACGTAGTCTGTGTAAAAATAATAAGTGAAGGACTGAAAATCAATAACTTTCTAGACACATGTTGGGTTTATAATAATAAAGTTCCATGCACGACTGACTTCTGTCTTCTGTTCTACATATGACATAATCAACTAAGAATACTTTCCCCTTATGGTAGTGAAACATACCTTTGGAGATAAATGATGTGAGACTGAAAAATAAAGTAGGACTGAGAGAGAGGAGTGGGTAAGTGAGGAAATTTGTTAAGAGTGAAACGAACCGATGTTCTTCACACACCAGGCAAAATTACTGTGTAAGACAAATACACAGTGATGAAGGTGAGGCTAGAGATGTGCTGCTTCTACGTCTGAATGGAAGGAGATTGCTTTATTAGCTTAAGGTTAGCCTTCTCTACAGCAATTCACATTAGCTTTCTATGAGACCAAGCAGATACAAAGCGTTTACCTTGTGTGACACTGGTTCACAACTGGTCAACTACCTGTAAGTAATGACAGATAAGTTTGCAGACAGCCTGCAGCATGGTTCTAAGAAACATGAATTCTCCATTTATTTCAGCTGTCCAGGGAAATGTGTCAACACTGGGAATAATTTCATTTTCTGTAGAGAAAAGTGGATTTCCAATTTGCACAAACTACTGTAAGCAAACAAGTCATTCTGAATGACCATCAGGAGAACCTATCACGGCACACTTTTCCTTTTCAAAATCGAAGGGAAAAAGACCATTAACTTATTCAAGTTCAAGAAAGAAGCATTGTTTTAAGAATTCAGTGGATGGAAACAGTAATGTCGTCATAATTAAACTAACCATAAAGTCATTGGCAAGGAGCGTATTGCTTAAGCGACCCATGAGGTCAGAAATTATTTTTTTAATTTATCTTGGGAAATGGCACCTTCTGGTTTCCACCAAACCTCTGTGCCTCGAAATGGAGACGTAGACTTGCTCAGTGAAATACACAGACTGTGTCATCACAGTCTTGGTATTATACATGTAATGTCCACATTACAGTTAAGAACTGTTGGGGCAGCAGGTAGAGAGTCTATTTGAAATCTGGACTGACAGAATGGAATGTGGAATATGCAGACCTGCAAGTGGCATCCTCATTCTTCTAGGTTTTGTTCTTCATCTAAGGCAGTATATAGAAAATACTTCAAGAAGTGCCAGTATGAGAGGACTTTGAGAGATCACCTCCAGTAATCTAAGATGTTATCTCTTACCAACCTGCCTCATCCCTATAGAAGGATAATGCTAACAGCATCATTCCAGTTCACAGTTCAGTAGCCAAAAGATGTAGCTTAAATCACCAAAGAAGGTGAATTTTTACTGAAACTTCAGACAGTGAACTGCAGTAGCTGGAACTAAGGATTCTCTCAACTGCTCCAAATTTGGGGTTAGATGGTGTCCTTCTTCAGAAAGGCAGGCTATGCAGCTGAGAGGAGTCACTTATGGGGGACACTGCCTTAGGCACATGACTCAGAGTCCCGAACATCTAAACTGCCAACACAGCATAGTACTTCTCCACTCAAGTGCACAGGAAGAGTCCCAAAAGAAGCAATATTATGCAAAACTTAACAAGGAAGATTAAAAAAACCTGGAAAATTAGACACAATATTCCACAGTTAAAAATAAAGCAACTTGCAAAGTCAGTTATGAAAAAAACATTCTACAAATAAAGTCTGGAAAGGAATTAGGAGGCACAAACAAAAAGAGAAAGGAGGAATAAAAGGGAGGCCAGAAGTTATATGACATAATTAAATGGGAGCTTCCAAATAGCAAAATGAGTCAAACAAGCCCCCTTTATTATCTCACCATAATGAATCCAATAAACAGGAAGATAAATTAGGTAAACAGTTATTAAGTAAAAAGAAAATTAGGAAGGCCAAGATGGATTTCAAAGAATAAATAGCTAATGATGTGAAAACAAATGAAAATCAGAAAGTCTGCAAGAGATCAATAATTCCACTGAATCATCAGGGTCTAAAGGGATCTATGAAGGAATACAAGTACATTGAAGAGAGGTTTCGCAGCCTTTTTTGTATAAGTTTCATGAAAGAGACTGCTGGGTATATACTTACCTTGAACTTGTTTTTCCTGGCATGGAAAAGGAAATATTTTGGGATATTGAAATGTCAGGAGAAGAAATAATAACTTAGAGTGATAAAATTCATCAGACCCAAATGACACACCTGGGAGTTCTGAGGGAGTGTAAGTATGTGAAAAAAAATCTACAAAAATATGCAATCTGTCTTCAAAATACACACTCTTACAAAGCAGAATAAGGTAGTAAATGTCATATGTAAACAACCGAAGCCAGAATAACAAATGTCTGGAAGTTTATCTCAAGAGAGGGACCAGTCAACCTGACCCTTGCAGAAGAAAATTACATCACCCTAGTTCCTTGGACTTTTCTATATGTCATTAGTGTAGCGGATAAAGGAAATATCTCTATGGCAACATATATATTAAGACTTCACACTTAGCATTTTGAAAGGTCTTTTATAAATATTTTGAGAGTAGTAACAGGCTAAACACCAGAATCCACAAGGGAAGAACGGAGTTGAGTGCTACTCCAGTTAATGTCAGAGTGAATATTTAGGATTCATAGAATTGTAGAATGGTTTGGGTTGGAACGGACCTTAAAGATCACCTAGTTCCAACCCCCTTGCCATGGGCAAGGACATCTTCTACTAGACCTGTTCTAGGATCTTGCTGGACTTACAGAGGTGCGACTGACTTGCCTTTAGTTCCCTGGGTCTTGCTTTTTTCCCTGTTTAAAAATGGGGATTATGTTTCCGCTTTTCCAGTTAAAGGGAACTTGATCATGATGACTTCTCAAATATGATGGAGAGTAGCTTAACAATTTAATTTGCTGGTTACCTCAGGACCCATAGATGCATCTCATCAGGTCCCATGGATTGTCTGATTGTCAAGTTTGCTGTTCTTTCTTATTCTGCCTTGACGCATGGTCTGCAGTCCAGCTTTGATGCTGACAGGGTTCTGCCTAGATTTCCAGGTGAGGTAGCACGGAGCTGAAATTCTAGGGAGAAGCAAAAGTGTTTGGTATGGGTTGTTGAACATTATCCCCTTCCTTCTGTCAAAATTGAATGGAAAACAAACAACCAAACCAAACAAAAAACAGTTGAAATATAAACAAGAGCTACAAGTGAAATGTATTTCTGAGGAGCTGGCACAGTGGCACCAATGGACTTTTATGCAGAGACTTCCAAAGGTTCCTGAAACCCACTGAGCAATCTGCTTTAGCAGCAAAACCATGATACCTCCAGGTAAGCCATATCAAAAAAGGTGAGCCATAGAACACAAAAGACTTCCTCAGAATTTTGTCATCTCAGAGTGCAATGTCCAGCTTGTATAAGGCTTTCTGCAGTTTCACTGTGTATTAAAGGACTTTTGTAGGGGACCACTGACATGAGTCTTTAGAAAGTAGAGTTACTTCAGTACTATTAATTTAAAAGGACCAAGTCTGTTCTTTGCTGCTGTGGCATCAGATGCATTTTGATTTGCACCCCTGCTGAACAGGCTGCCATTAGAATAGTCATATTGAACCTAAAGTAGACAAATGTGGGTAAAGACACAGAAAACTGTGTTTTTTCACAAGAATGGTGAAAGAAAAGGGAAGATCAATTGAGAGTGAGGTATGATGATATGTAGTAAGATGATGTACCTTCTGAAGGCTAGAGGAGAAGGATGAAGAAAAAAGGAGAAACCTGAAGATGTTGTAAGAACTAAGGCAGTGGGAGAAGCAGATCGAGGGGAAAGGATGAAATATCTGAGTAACCTCAGAAATAAGGGAGATTTTACTTCTCTCTTGCCTGTAAATTAGGTTACGTACTTTAATGCATGTTGCATATCCCCACCAGGCATAAATCAAGTTATTTGAAAAGTGATATAAAGCTGCAGTGATATAAAATGTGGTTACTGAGAGATGGTTAACCAAGGATCCAACTCTTTATAATCTATGGTAAATTATCATTCCTGTCACTACTTAGCAACTAGTAACCACACAAATGACTGAAAAGATAGTGTTTTCTTTGTAATTCCCAAGTCTAAACTACTTCATAATATGATTGTATGCTGTGAAATAATTATTGCTCTATACTATAGCAACAGCAGTAGCACTATTTCCATACGAAATTTTTCCTTTTAGTAAAGTGTCTCAAGACCTTCATGGTGTGGTGAGAGATGATAGAGGTAAATGACATATTCCTGATAGCCAAGTGCAGTGCAGTGCTCTAACTGCAATCTTTTTTTCCATTACCTCTAAAAAAACCTTTAATTGATCTCACTTGCCTGCTACGTGTGCTATGTTTGTTCATTCTTTGGCCTGTTTATGCATAATTGCAATCCCACAGAGACTGGATGTTTTACTAAAGATGTTAACTGTTACCAGCAACGTCTGTTAGTGTAAGAGACCACACAGAGCTCCAAAGTGCCTTACATTAAGACATTAAATGCATTACTCCAGTAGGTGAGGTTAAAGTTTTCCGACTTTGTTGCTTACAGCATGGCCTCTACAGAGATGGATGTGATATCCACATCGTATCTGAAAATCCTCCACTGTTCTGTGTTGCCTCTCTGGGCCTGGGTCAGTTCCCCAACTTAGGACTGGGAGGATTCATTTCCAGTATCCAGTGGGGAGAGCAGAGCTTTTCATAGACCTTGTGGTATATGCACTGAGGTCATGTTGATGTCTTCATAGTGCTTCTCAAATGGCACTACATGTCTGTGTTTATGCAGCTGGATCAGGCTTCACGAAAATTCAAACACCAGAATTTGTGAAGCACTTCAATAAATTATTTAGGTATCTGAATATGGGTGTTACATCTCCATTTAAGTATCCAGATTTGAAAATTTTACTTTACAGAATCCATGGATTACTCTAGGTTTTTTTAGCTTTCTGTTTGGGCAGGTCAATGAAGCTCTCATACAGTTATTTTAGAAATTACCTTATATTGTTTTCAGGTTACATATAATTATCTAACACAAGGCCACTATATATTGATCACTGAGCTCTTAACAGATTTGCAGTTTTTAAATCTTGTTCTCACAATGGAAGTATAAAAGGTTAACCCATGTCATTTAACAAAGACTTTGTTAATATTGAAAAGATCATAGTTGATAAATAACTGTTTGGGGAACTATGTTTCTGATTAAATCAGAGCCTGTCTATAAATGAGCTAACAAAAGTTTGATAAGATTCGTTGGGGAATTTAATGCCAGAAATGCAGCATAGACTTCCTCTCATTTACATTTAGCTGTGCACACCATAAAAAAATACCTCTCATTTTAAAATAACTTCAATTTCTGATTTAGTCAGTACAGAGACAAAGAACTTTTGGAGCAACATTTCTGTGTTCACTTTCAGACTCCTCCTTTTTGAGTGAGGTGTGTGGTACCATGTTTCTCTCACCGACTGTGGAAGCCATAGAGATGACCAGGCCATGCTTGCAGTAGGTCAGATGAGCCCCATCCCTGCAAAAAAGTGTATTTGCACCACCTCGCATTAGACATTGAACCCAGTGATCCACACCAGGAAGCAAAATCCCGTGCTTTCCCTCTGTATGTACAAAGAGACAAAAGTCAACTATTCTAACAAGTTATGCAGAGCTAAAGCCTAACACATATGTATTGACCAGCACCAAAGAGTCAGTTCATCTCCACAGGTCTATTCAGACCTGAGAAAGGATGTTGTAATTTGGCATCTAGATACAGATGCCTACACTTGCAAAGTTGGAAATTTCAAAGCAAGGATCATGTCTTCCTTATTTTTCTCCCTGTAGATGAGAACTCATTTTTTTGAGTACTAGATGAAGTTTTCCTGGGATGTTTGATCCTGATGTTTACAAAATATTTTAACCTATTTGGTTTTAGGTAATTTGAAATGTTAAAGTAGAACTTGATATATGCATGGAGATTTATTTTAGTGGTGTTATCTCAATTTTTTAATTTTTATTTTCCTGTCTCTTTTCTAATGTGCAGTCTGAAGAAATATGAAACTAACACTAGAAACAGCTCAAAACTTAGATTAGGAAAGAAATCTGCAGTACATGCACGTTGCACTGATATTTTTTTGCTTGCAGCAGTAATTGTTTTCCAAAGTACATTTCCTGTCTTGCAAGTTTCTTACCTGCAGTAGAAAATAAATAGTAATTCAGAAAAAAAACCCGAAACAACTACAAATCTCATTTGTTTGGTTCTGACAATCTCATCTGCTTAGGTCCCACACTGCCACTGGCCATTGTTGTTCACGTCCTTGTTATATCATTGGAACACAAGTCTGAATGTTGTGTAATATTGCCTCTGCTGGAAAAACTCATTTAGAACATTGAAGGGGTGAGTTCTTCTCTGCAGTAAAGGTGTAAGCAGCAGTTATAGATGTGAGAAGGTTCAGGGAATGAATGTATATGGCACAAGTCCAAAATCTCATTCGATATAAAATAACAAGTTTTGAATACAGTAAAATAAACCATTTCTGGATGGTTTTATTTTCTAAGGAGTGTGCGACAGGTCAATGGTCTACTGAATTTACTTAGTCTCTCCAAAGACAGAGTTTATGTCTGCAATAAGCCACTAGATAAACTGATTTAATTTTTTTATTTTTTATTTTTTATTTTTGTGTTTGTCATTGCTTAAATTCTTATTCTGCAAGTAGCATTTTGGTAGAAAAAAATACAGATACACTTTGGCTGAAAGGTTTGCAAAGAACACTGCCAACATCATGTGCCCTTCACTGCAGACACATAACAAAAAGCAAACAGAGATGTTATATAGATTCTAGGTCTGTTGTGTACATATATAATCACATTTCCTACCTTTTTTTTTATTATTGTTTAATTCTGTTTTTAATATTTGCTGCCAGGATTAAAATGAGGTCACTTTCTCCCAGATTGGAAATTTCATCCTTTTTGTACACTGCTATTAGATTTCACAGATTTCATTACAGTTTTCATTAAAGAACATGTAATAATGAAAATGTGAAGGATTCAGATGATCAGCTCAGTGGACTCTCTAGGGGTTGATTGGAACCTTGGAAATTTCACTTTGGGAAGTGCAATTTGTTCCCCTGGATAAGTGATGACATAGAGAGTGTCAACAATGGGAACTAACTGGGGGATGATCATTTCAACAAAACTGAGAAGTTTTCTACAAACCTCTGGTCACAAATAATGTTCCTTAGGGTGTGATAATGGGGCCAATACTGTTTTGCTGGTTCTTAAAAAACAAACAAACAACAAAAAACAAACAAACAAACAAAAAACCCCACCAAGTTGGGGAGATGAAATGCATTCCTTGCAAGCTGGTGGATGACACTAAACCAGAGGGAGCCCACTTTGGCCTCCCCAGACATTGACAAAGGTTAGCAGGTTGAACAGAAGGGCATCAAGTTAGTCAGGAGACTGGAGAACCCCCAACATACTGTCCTTTCCAACCTAAATTATTCTGTTACTCTGCAATTCTAAGTAACCTGAAAATGGCATTTCTCTTTCTGCTACTGTAAAAAACCAACAACTTTCTGCCTGACGAATCTTTGCTTTCATCATTTCTCTTTATCAATAATGAAAGAAAAGGAATTAAGTGGGAAAGAATGAAGGCCATGTGGGAAGAAGAAACATAAATCCTATGTAAGGAGATTATTCTTATGAGGGAGGCATATAGGCCAACACAGTAAATATACCTGCCATAACCTGTTAATTTATCATTCATATTCTTGACTATTAGTGTAGCAGAGCTGTGTGCATTTGAGCTCTCCCTCCTTCAAGACATTCAGGAACTTGGGCAGGCGGAGTCTCCTAAGGCTGACTTGAAAATTTACACTGTGCCATGGCACTGAGATGCTAGACCTGAGAGAGCCTAACCAATACGGTTGACATATGACATGTTGCCTGGCTCTATTAGCTACTCAGTGTCTTCTCCGGCATCATGTCCATGAGGTCAAGAAAGCATGACTTAATTGTGCCTAACTTCAAGACAGGATGAAGGGTCACTTTCACAGTGCTGTTGCAGTATTTATTGGCATTTTCTACAGAGAGAAGTGTGGTTAAATCCGTTCTCTTAAACAAAACTGAAATTTAGCCCTGCAGAAAGGTGAAGCTGTGCTTTTTATACTCTTTGCTATATTGAGTTGTATCCGTATGTACATTTTTATATAGATCCAGTTTTATATAGTAGCATCCTCTGAAAAGTACATAACAGTGTATTACAGAAACTCGTGATCATTGGACAAGCAGACAGAAAAAGTAAAACTGGTTTCCAGGCTCAAAGATTTTTTAGCAGTTCAAGTTTCTAAATTAAGAATGAAAACACAATCATTTTTTATGTATCTCAATCCAAACTTGTGCACAGCTGTTGTTCATTTTGCTTAGGCATTAATATTTTTACATGATGTGGAGCATTAGAGCACCAAGCCCAAGAAGTCTGTGCCCTGCACTACATGTAGACTTTTTCTGGCAGAAGTTTTCCCTTGATATAGTTTATACCTATCAGTCCTTAAGGTAGAAGTGATTAAACTAGGATAACTTGGTCCCTTCCTTGTCTGTACAGACATAACTCCAATGCAGATTGGTAAATGCTTAAGGATACAAAGTAAATCACTCCAAAATAAGGAAACATCACAGTCAATATGGCACTGGGAACGGTGATTTCTGTATAAGCATTACAATACCCTATTTAAACACCTGATCATGTATTATTTTCTTGTCTTTGGATTGAGCCAAACTCATACAGGAGAGGAATGATTATTGCAAGAACCTCCTTTGCCAGTTGCAACAGAGAGGCAGTTTTAACAGGATGACAGCCTTGAACTGAAGAACTGGATCTTCCTCTTCCTTCTGCTCTAGATTTCATGTGATACTGGACAAGACCACCGCAGAAGTTACTGTTCTTCAAGCTTCTCTTTTACTGGGAAGATGCCAAACAGCACACCACAGGGTCTAATTTACTCAAATGCTGAATGCTCACAGCTGCTACTAAAATCACTTCAGGCTATGCTTTTAGCAGAGAAACAAGGAAAATAATGTGAAGATCTCAGACAAAGGAGGTATTAAATGTCTCCACTGAGCTAATAGTCAGAAGGCAGATGAGTCAAGATTGTGCTTCTTGCTTTTCCAGTCCCTTTGAACTACAAACACTGGTTCACAGCACAGTAGGGGTGTGTCCAGGATCCAGGCACTTCAGATGACCTGTGATAGGCAGAAGAGCTTCAACAGAACCAGCAAGAAGTCTTGTGTGGGTCTCTCCTCTTTCCATAACATCTTTCTTTTGGATGATAGTAACTGAGTCCTGCCCTTTGGCTCTGCTCATATGAATGACTACTTGATACCAGTCAGTAGCAAGCTGGCCTTCAGATGTGATGACTGACCCTCTTGCATCAGGATGAGGAAATAAATCTTCATGAGGGCTACCACATTGCTCTGAGGTCATCTGAACTCCTCAGCACTGTGATGTAGCCTGCAAAAACAGGCATTTAAGACTGCAGAGAGGTATTTGAATACTCCAGAGCTGTGAACTACTCTACTGTACTGGTCCCTGTTGGGGATAATTTAAAACAGTGTGAGCAAGACAGAACTCAGGGTTAGAATAAATGCCTGGAAGCAGTAAAATCATATCTTTCTGCTGAAAAAGTATCTCTCCAGTAGGATTCTTCTTAAAGCCCTGTCGGCATAAAAATAAAGAGTAATTGTTATATTTTCTCTTTTTTTTCCCCCTGTGTTAAGTTTCTGTGGTGTGGGATTTTTGTAGTGAGGGAAGGGTCACAGGGATGACTCCTGTGAGAAGCTGCTAAAAGCTTCCTGTGCTCCAAGTCGGATCTGTCTCTAGCCACAGCTGAGACAACAAGAACCTCAGTGATTAACATATACGATAGGGGAAAACACAGAAAGAGAAGCAGCAGCAAAAGCAGAGTGGAGAGAATCAGCATGGAGAGAGGAGGGGGATGTGAGAGAGACAACAGGGCAGACACCAAGAACAGTGCAGAAAGGCAGGGAGAAGGTGGGCTGGAGCAGAGGTTCCCCTGCAGCCTGTGGTGAGAGGGCAGGATGTGCCCTGCAGCCATGGAGGGTCCTGGGGGAGCAGCGACATCCCCTGCAGCCTGTGGATGACCCCACACCAGAGCAGATGTCTGAGCCCAAAAAAGCTCATGACATCGTGGGAAGCCCACACTGGAGCAGTCCATTCCTGATGGACTGCACCCTGTGGAAGGGACCCACACTGGAGCAGTTCATGAAGAACCACAGTTATGGGAAGGACTCCTGTTGGCCTGTCTCCTATTGGAAGTACCCCACACTGGAGCAGGGAAACGGTGTGAGTCCTCCCACTGAGGAGAAAGGAGCAGCAATGTGTGGTGAACTGACTGAAAACCCTCATTCCCTGTCTCCATGTGCCACTGATGAAGAGGAGGTAGAGAAAGTGGGAGCAAAGGAGCCCAGGAAGAAGGGAGGAATGGGGAAAGATTTTTAAGATCTGTTTTGTTTTGTTTCTTACTGTCATACTCTGATTATTTTTTTCCAAATTGGTAACAAATTAGATGGATTTTTCTTCCCCAAGTCGAGTCTGTTTTGCCTGTGACCATAAGTGGTAAGTGATCCCTCCCTGTCCTTGTCTTGATCCATGACCCTTTCATTATATTTTCTCCTCCTTATCCCACTGGTGTGTAGAGGAGTGAGCAAGCAGCCATGTTGTCTTTTGTTGCCAGATGGGGCTAGACCAGGACATCCCCATGTTCTGATTTTCCATCAGAATTATGTATAGTCTGTTTAGAATTTAACAGTCTTATCCAAGTGTTTAATTGAAAAATAATCATTAAAAGCTCAGCAATAATTTGTGCATAAGTCCTCTCTGACCTTATGGGGTCTGTCAGACAATAGAGTTACAGAATTTAGATTTTTATCCTTATCTTTGGTGTTTTTTATTTGCTTTTTCATGGGTTTGCTTCACTTCTCTCCTTCAAATGTAAAAATCAAGTTGATCTCTCCAGAAATCAGTGAGGCCATACTGCTATTACCTTGTTAATAGTGAAGCGACATGCTTTCAGCTTTGCTGTAGTCTTTTGACACTTGTAACACAGTCCACCCTCTTGAGGTGCTCAGTCACAACTGTATAGCTTTAGGAATCCATGAATGCATAGCAGAGGGAGTGTATAAAAATGACACTTTGCAGTAAGTTTTGAATGATCACATTCATTTGATGATCAACACAGTGCTGTGAAAAAAATCAGGGATTCGTCATCTAGATTTTGAGGAGAAGTTCCACATTGGAGTTAATGCGGTCCAATTCTGTCACCAATACCGAGGCACCCTTTTTCCCATGCATCCCAGGTGTGAACACTTATAGTCCTTGTTGCCTTCAATCTGTTGATCATGCCATCTCATTGATTTACAAGAAAAATAATTGAAAAAAAAGTTTTAATTTTCCTTCAGGTCAACAAATATATCAGGGTCAGTCTGGAGACAAAGAGTAGATTTAATACAGGGGAAGAGGTGGGAGATCTGCATTTTGGCAGCAACTTGCCTTTAAATTAGGTGAAGTACTACATGAAATTGCACATGTACGTTCAGCGCAATGGCCTAAAGAGGTAAAAGTTGCATGGCCAGGGGAAGAGAGTTTATAAAGGCTCTTTTTGTTTCAGTGAATGAATCTTGTAGCTGTTTGTAGGCGTGGATAGAAAAATAGTTACCGGAAAACAACAGGCCATAAAGAGGAAAACAGTGTACTTTGAAGAGTTTTGCATGAAAGCTTGCAATGGTCTGACAGGTTCTGTACACTAGCAGTCTTCTGTTGAATTTGCAATAGCTGATGAATTCACAGCACCAAAAAACTGGTGAATCTCTACAAGGACATGAGCACACGCTAGTATAAACCACAGGTTGTGTAACTGAGGTCGCATCCAAGAGGTGGTGGCACCCATATATGCATGAAGGCTACAGGAGTATTGTCGTGGTTTACTCCAGGTAGCAAAATACCATGAAGCCGCTCTCACAAATCCCCCTCCCCTCTTCCAATGGAGGGGAAGAATCGGAGGAAAAAAAAGAAATAAGGAAGTTCATAAAATTGAGATAAGAACTATTACTAATTAAAACTAAATCAATATATACAGATACTACTAATAGTAAATAATTAAAATGGTAGAAAATAAAACATATGATACAATTTCTCACCATCCACTGACCAATGCACAACCAGATGCTGAGTAGTCAAAGTCAGACCCAGAGAGCCTGAGAGTGATTGCAGCCCGAGGGCCAGAGCCCGGGAGATAATGCAACAGATTCCAAACAAACCCTAACAGCAATAGCACGGCCAGGAACTCCAAACAATCCACCAACTCCCTCATGAATGAGCCACCACAGAAGTTAGCAAAGCAGCTAACGCAGGAATTGGGGAGTGCTAACAAGCGTCCAGGAGTAAGTGAGCAAGGGAGAGAGCAAAAGGCAAGAGTAATGGCTACCGGACCCCCTCCTTATCCAAGACCAGAACATGACGTACTATGGAATGAAATATTTCCTTAGCCAGTTTGGGTCAGCTATCTGGACTGTGTCCCCTACGCTGCTCACGAGACAGCGAGAGCTGGGAATGCAGCTGCAATATCAGAAGCGGAGAAAGACCTTGAATTTAATACAGACTCAGCACCAGTTAAGAACTTATCAGAAACCAGAAACACAGCTTCCTAGCAACCACAGTAAAGGGAGTTAACTTTTTTTCCTGATTGAACCTAGTACAAGTATATATATACACCTGGCGAAGAAAAGGACCTCCTGAAGGAATTGAACGCTTATTGAGAAGATAACTTTACTTCTGAGTGAGGGGCTGGGGTTATTTCCCCAGCTATTGCTCCACCTGAGTAACTGCATGTGCGTAAGCTGAGTGAATATGTTTTATGAATAGCCATCTCTACCATTAATAACAGCTTAACAGGTATTGTAAAAAATATTTTGATCCCTGCTTTGCTCCCACACACATGCAAACATACACTTGACTCCTTATAAGGAAAAAAGGAATTTACCAGAGAGGTAGACAATGACTCCATTTTGTATTACCTTACCTACAGTGACAAAAATAAGCTAGATTCAAGACCCAAGTACCCAGGAAGACAAAAATAATGATCACTTTAGAAAAGGCAGAATTTTTTCTAGGATATGTGGTAGGTAAGTCATAGAAGTAGGAATAGAATTCAGACTTTTTAATTCAATGCCTCTTGCTTATCTCATCATAATAGGGAAACATGAAAAGCAAGGGAGCTAACTAGATTTCATAAGGGAAAAGTATACCCTGCCAACAGCTACCCTCAAAAATCTCTCATGGGAAAGTTTTGCAGCTTCTAATATCCATTGCTACATCCCTGAATTGCTGATGTATCAAACTGTTGTTGCTCACATGGGTCACAAGAATTAAAATTTCATTTTTCTGTCTTCTGCTGGTCCCCACAAAGTGGAGTTCAAGTGTAAGGACAATTCTTACAGAAGAGTTTGAGAAAGGATTCAGTGGCCATGGCTCCTAGAAAGAGCATCCAAACATATAGATGCATATAATTAATGACTATGAGCTACAAATGAAGGAAAATTTTGAATTTGAGAACAGAGAGAATCCTCTTAGGATAAAACAGTTTTTAGTAATTGGAAAATGCAGCTGGGACTCCAACAAAAGCATTAATAAAGAGCAGGGAAGGAAACTTGGCATATAATTGTGGTGAGATCTAGATTTGTTGCCACAGATGGGACTAAAGTGCATGTTTATGAACCCATCTGAGCAAGCTTCTCCTGTGTTATGGCCAAAAGAGACCCTCTCTTGTACATGGTCCCACGGACCACTTCATCACTCTCCAGCCTCCCTACCATTATATAATGGGAAGAGCAGCTGTTATCTCCCTGGCACTTATCTAGGACCACTTAAGAAGCTCCATCCTGAATAACCTGTCTTCCTTACAGCTGAGGATGACTTTGACCCGCTTTTTTCATATTTACTTTCCCAGGATCTTTCTTCAGATACCCACAGCTGCCTAATCAGCCTTGAAATTAAAAGTTCTAATGTCCTTTTCTACCAAAGGAAAACAAACAACCAGCTACTCCCTGATTCATAGGTCAAGCATCAGAGACTTCAGCTTACCTAATTTTCAGGTAATGCTTCTCCACTTATCTGATGCCCCACATCTCCCAGACAGCAGCAGAGCTCTCCAGCCTTGAGGATACAAGTATTTTATAGTAAAACCAGACATAATATCTGTTCCTAATTAGTTCCAAACTCAGGTCATGGAAAAGCCCACCTAAAGTGCAGAAGCACAGTGGTTCTGAAAAACACTGTAACAGTCAATACCTTTTAAGCTCCCACTTCTTCTCCTCTGCTCCCCAAAAGTTCAGATGTTTGAATATAAAACTGAAATAGAAAATTGGAGATGGGATAATGCAACAGTGTCCTAGTGAGTACTCACAGAGGTTGTCCCTCAGCTTTTTTTAATCAATTAACTGAACCAATTTCAGCTGCACTCAACCGATTTCTACCAACTGGGGGCAGGACATGGTGCTCGTCTGCTCTGTTCTTCCATTGTTGAATAAGTGAATAACTGTGCAAGCAAATGGAACTCATGGCTTTGAAGTTCACCCAGGATCAGTAGCTGGATGCTAGGAAAGTACCACCTCTGGATTTAAAAATTAATTAGGTATTGGTATTTATTGACATTTTTCAAGAACAGATACCAGTGAATTTCATAAAACAATGGTCAGATACATTTATAAGTGATCAAAGGCCTAACTACAGTTCACTCTCCTACAGTGATAGACTCTGGTGGCACAAGCAGAAGTTTACTCAGTGCTGGCACATAGAGGAGAAAGATGGAAGGGAAAAGGTCAAATCCAAGCTACTTAAACTGAGGAGAAAGAAGAACTAAGAAAATTACTGTTATAAAGAGGTGTACAGACAGCGTCACTGAGCACTTACATATTACTTTTTAAAAGCAACTGCAGGTATCAAAGTGCAGCCCTCATGGTCAGAAGACCTTGCTAATCCTTTCATATCCTTTTGCTCACCATTGGGTTAAAGGTGCAATGGAGCTGAAAGGGGCACAGCTGGAGCACATGGTCAAAAATAAGAACTGCCTACAAGGTGCCAAGGGTGAGGTGGTGGCACATACAGCCACATGCCCTCAGCCAGTGCGGCTGAGATGTGCTTTGGGCACAGGCAGAGGACAGGCTCCTCTCAGCGCTTCTGCTGTGCTGCACTGACGTGCAGTCTGCAGCATGGTGGTTTGCTCATGGAGGAGGAACCTGGAGGTGGGTAACCTGTGAGAAAGCACAGATCTGTGTGGGTGAGAGAGGAAGTGCAGGTATCAACTTCTCTCTGCCACAAATGACCTGGAACAACCTTGCCTAGATAAAGAGGTCATTCTCCCAACTCCAGACATTCATAAACAGTGACCAGTCTAAGCTGATGCAAAGGTTCACAAGCAAAGATGGGTCACTGCTAGGATGTATGTCTCCCTTGCTGTGCCTTCCACAGTGACTGCATGGACTGCATGCACTCATCCTAGAGGTGACCATATCTTTCATCATACTCTTCCTCCAAACCTCTGCTTCTGCCTTTGCAGAATGAATAGCTGCTTAGCTCAGTGGGTTGTAATGAAGCTATGTTCATCAGAACCTATCAAAGCATCCTCTGATTCTTAGCAGGCAGGTGTTAAAATGATGCCTACAACAAAAACCCAACCAAACAACAACAACAACTAAGCAAACAAACCATAGGAAGGCCTGGAGAAACTGTGCTGAGATATCAGGAGCTGAGCTTTCTCTGTACCAGGAACTATCTCTTAAACTATGCCTGCTGAGAGCTTCTGTCTCAGGAGTTTTGTTCTTTGCACAGCACAGGCTTCACCTCTGGTGACAAATAAACAGGTTTCAGGGGGCTGGAGAATGCCTCAGCATCTGTTTTTGGAGCCATGAACTAACTTCTTGATGGTGCTGTTGACAGGCTTGGCACATTGACATACTAGAAACAAAGCAATGGCTACTGGCAACAGCATGTACACTCATTTATCCTGGATTTTCCCAGCTGTAAATGGACATCTGGTCATTCAGCCTGTGAGACCAATATCCCTGTTACTCTCCCCTGTGGCACTGGATGCAGGAAACAGACACACTTTCAGTCTGTTTGGGCTGTCTGGCCACCAAGTCTCAGACTGCCATTTACTATGGAGGTATGAACTTTTGAGGACTGTTTTTGTGCTAAACCAGTACAAGGACAAGGCAAATGACAGTTTTCACATACAAATGGATGAGGCAAACAATTCAGAGACAGCTGAGAAAATAAAGATATTTTTAGCTGCTGGTGAAGCACTATTGCACCTAACTTGCTGTATGGCTGTAAGCCTATCAGACAAGATTTACAGTGATATCTAGACCTCTAAAGATAAAGAGGTGTCAAGGGAGAGCTATTATAGCATTCAAATAAGTTTCCCCTTTACCTTCTGTGAGATTTAACGTCTTACCAGGATGGAGATTTTTTGCAAATCATCCAGATATCTTTAAGACACTTAAAAAAATCCAGAGTCTTGCAGGAAGGTCCCATTTTAATACCAGATGAAGTGTCCAGAGCCTGTGCACAGCCCTGGGTTTCTTCTTTCAGCAGTACTGATACCCACAGGCATTTTCTGCATATCCCTCTATGTAGCTGGCAGCTAACAGAGGTCTTTGAAAATACCCTTTGTGGGAACCTGTGTGCTGGCTATATGTAATTCTCATACTGGTCCCCAGCATTGTATCAAAAATAGCCAGATAGCATTTTTTTACAACAACAAACAATAGAGTACTGCCCTCCATCCAACCAAAATGTTTACCTTGTTATCTTTACTGATAATGGTGGGACCTAAGGGTAGGATACATCACATTTAACTTCAGCCAACTAAAAACCATATAGCCTTTTTAAAGTTCGTCTGACTTTCCTCTGAACAGATAGGAAAAAGAAAATTCAAAGAAGTAATGCATCCCTGCTATAATATACCACTTTTAAGATGGCCTGGGTCACGCATCAGAGAGAGTTGTCTTCAACAAGTAAGGAGGAGGCAAGATGTTGATCTCAGACACTGAGTCAGGCTTTGTGGAAGATCTTGATTTTCTTTTATTCAAGCATTAGATACTGTTAGAAAATGAACAAGCTTATAGACACACACCCTTGACCTGAAGAAAGGTTGGTGTACCCACAAACTTGTCTGAGTTCTCTTTTGTTTATTTTTCCAGTTTTACTGCTTAATCTAATAAAAGATATAATACTTTGGCCATGGTTGTGTCTATACACTGTAATGGCTATAATATACTAAGAATTTTAAATAGATAGATAGCTAAGAGATGAACAAGAACTTGTACAGAACAAACCTCTTGTTTTGAATCACAGCTGACTTCATCTTACAACAGAAGGGCTTCAGTTGTGGTGGGTTGACCTTGGCCAGCTACCAGATGCCCACCCAGCTGCTTTCTCACTCCCCCTCCTCAACAGGACAGAGGGTCAAAATAGCATGGAAAAGCACATAGGTCAAGAAGAAGACAGGGAATCACTTACCAGTTATTATCAAAGGCAAAACAGACTTGACTTGGCAAACATCCCTCATCACACATCTTCCTGCCCCAGCACAGGCCCTTACCTGGGTTACAGTCCTTCAGGGACAACATGCTGCCTCCTGGGCTCTCCACAGACACAGCTCCTGCAGGAAATACTCCCCTGCTATGGTGTGGGCCCCTCCTGGGCTGCAGGCTGAGTTTCTGCTCCAGCAGGGTCTCTCCACAGCTTCAGGGGAACCCTGCTCTGGGCCTGCAGCACCACCTGCCCTCCTCCCCCTCCTCTCTTTCTGAAGCCTGTTTTCCCTCAGCACCACTAGCTTGGCTGAGGGGCTCAGCTGTGTCCTGTGATGGGTCCGCTGGCACCAGCTGGGACCAGTTGTGTCTGGCACAGGGCAGCACCAGTCTATCCTCGCAGAGGCTGTGCTGCAGCCCTCTGCCAGTGCTTGGGCACAGTCACCCAAAACAGGGGTGCAGACCACTTAAAGCATTGCTCACAGCCATGTGGAGATAAGACCATACCCCCACTCCCTGGGGCACTTGTCCCTGGCCCAGCCACGGGGATGCAGTAGGAAAGGTGAACAGCTCATTAAGGCAGAGTTCTTTGAAAACATTGACACCTGATGTACCTTCACTCCAGCCTGGAGCTCATCTGTTTGCAGGGAATTAACTGTTCAAGCTATCTCTCTCTGAAATGGCATCTCTCCCTGTAGCAGTGTCAGCAGGGGTTTTCTTCCCTTCTTGTCTTGGTAACCCAACACAGAAATCCCCAAACTCCACTGAGAACAGTGGATGTTCCTTCCTTTTTGTACGTTGTACAAGGGCCACAGGTAAACATAGTCAGTGGTACAGGCAACGTTTGAAAAAAAACAGGTTGAAAGACATGTGGAAGGCAGTTGTCCACATAGGTAGGATGTCCCTGACAATTCTGTATTACTCCTGGACCACTCAGCTCTGCAGTTGTGTGACCCGTGGAAAGTCATTTCCCCCACCACACCTTCCTCCAAGCTGGCCCTGACTTAAGTCCTGTTCGATAAGAGAGCAATGTACATGAATGCCTACAATTACTCCAGCTTTCCAGTGTACATCCCTCCTGAAGTAGTTATCCTCTGTCTGAGCCTTTCTTATCACTATTCCACAGCAATCAGTTAAGAGGTGACTAACAAGCAATTAGGACTTCAGGAGAGTGGATAAACACTCCAGACACTAAGATCTGGCTTCATGCAAGTATACTTTGCAATCAAGAATGAAATCAAAGAACAACAAAGTGTTCCAAAACCAGAATTAGTCTTCAAATAGAGCAGTACAAGATAGATGAACGTGGCCTTTTGCCGGCACACAGGAAGGTGTCATCTCTTCCCAGAGGCTCTTTCCAGGAATGTCAGTAATTTACTGAAAGAGAAAAGTTGCTTGTGGAGTGGTACCCAATGTGGCTTTAAAACCAGGAGATTCTCAGCCCAGTAGAAACAACAAGAGAGAAGCCAGTTTAACCTGGGTCCAGCACAGGCCAGGCTCCACTGCTATTTTAAAGGTGACCCAGGTACATCTATCTAAACAAGTTTCATTTAGTACATCCCTAATGCCATAAGATACAACTTTTTGGCTTTCCTGGGTTGTGTCAGGTCAACACATCCATCAGACCTTTGACTGTATGATGGAGGTGAAGGTCATGTTCCTCCTCAGAGACAGACAACAGGGCTTAGCTGGGTACTTTACCTGACACACACCAAAAAAACCCAAAAAAAAAAAAAAAAAAAAACCCAAAAACCAGCAGCAGTGACGTTTCAAGACACAATGAACTTACCTTTATTTGGGAAAAAAACTTATGAGAGAAAAAAAAAATCCATGCAATCTTTGTAATTATGATTATTGTGTTGGTTTGATGAGTGAATCAATATAGACTAACTTGCATATTACTATCTTTTTCATCTTTCTCTCTCTGGTTCTTTTTAGGATAATGTGTATCCTTTGAGACTGCAGGAAATGGACTGTCCTTGGGGCAGAGTTCCCAGCTGTCCTGTGTGTGAGATGTGCTTTGGGTGGCGCAAGTGACCTCTGTGCACAGCTGGGTAAGTACCAATCCATCTGACCCTTATTTCACTGCAGTACACAATAAAGGATCAGGCCCAGAAGTGAGGACCTTAGAAATGAAAAGCTTCATCAGGCCTTTGTGAGAGACAGCTCACTGAATAAATTTTTGGGATGTGTCCTTTAGTGACATCCTGAGGTTGTCAGGGCTGTGGAAGAATCTGTCCCTACAGGGATCCTTCTTCTCTCAGAGAGCTTTCCTCTTAAATTAACAGATGGGGATACATAATAAAGCTGGAATAAAAGTTCAGCTATGTGTAAATTGTGAGCTTGTTTTCATTTTGTTTTCTCTTGTTTTGTTTTATTATTTTAGTGGATGAACCAAAACACTGGCCCTTCTGGCAGCAAATCATCTACTGAGAACAAATAGCATGGGAAAGATAGATGTAAAGCAAGCATCAGGTAGGTTTAAGGCAATGTGTCAGCCAGAGGAATGGAGAGTTTGTTTCAAGCATGAGAAAAGGTCTGGCACAGAGAAGGTCCAGGTGGAAGAGAGAGAAAAAATTGCTGTGAGAAGAACTCTTTTTTCCAAACTCTCTAAAGAGATAAAACAGGTACAATACTGGATTTGATATTGTAATGAAATGGAAATTATCTCTACATGCAATGTGTTAGGAAAGTACAGGTAGTACTGGATTTTCTCTAACAATTTCTCTTCTAACCTGTGGTAAATGTAGACTAAACCTTGTTTGTATCAATAATTTTACAATAAACAGACTCGGTGCTTGGAGTTTTCATCTTCACTTATTATTAGAAGAAGAGATTTACCAAAACCCCCACAGAAAATTGCAAAAGGATACTGCTAATGGAGAATCTCAGTTTAGTTGGTTCAGAAGACCCAGAGCCATGTCAGCAGGGCTTTACGAAGGGATATTCTGTTTGATCACTCATTGAAGAAAACAGAAGTCTGAAAACCAAGACTTTAGATTCAATAGGAGGATTAATGGGTAGCAGCGACTTCATCCCTAGATTTCACTGTAGAAGAAGCAGGGTCTTAGCCTCCACAAATCAGAAAGACGTACAAGGTCATGGGTTTTATATCTGCCTTAGTGAACGTGGCTGAACTGCAGGTGTTTTTCCTCAAACAGCATAGGCAACAAACCTTCAGCGTGGGTGCAAGGTTAAAAACTGCACTGGTTAACTGCCAGCCTCATGACATCTTGTATCTCCTGAAGCCCTAATTCCTAGAACTATATTTTTTTCTCTTTTCTTTTTTCTTCTTCTTCTCTTTCTTTCTTCTGAATGTAGAAGGGTGCTGTATATTTCTAAAAACGATGAATTAAAATCTTAATACTAGTGGTTTTCCTTCCATTTCAAAATACCTGGCTGATTAAAGCAGTCTTATATTTTCCCATTATTTCCTGACTCCTGGATGCCAGGCAGGAGGACAAGAAAAGTCTCAGCCATCACACAGGGTGTCTACAGAGCACTAAAATTAGAGTAGGCTACTCCAGTGCTTGCCCCACTCCTACTCCTCACCTCTCTCCTCCAAGTGTCAGGCAGCACTTAATTCTGCTCCTGCCTGCCCTCTTCTCTAGCCTTCTTCTCTAAACCAAAGTCACTTTGATAGCAGAGGAATTAAGGGATTTAATCTTCTACACTGGCTGCAGCTAACAGGGGGCTCTGACAGTCCAGATATTTTTCTCATTGGAAAAGGCACTTAATCTTGCCCTGTGTCTCTTCACCCACCTAGAAGATGAAAGCAGTGGATTCCAGCATGAGCAGTGATTGCATTGGTACTATTATTATCAGTATTTTCCTGTCAGAATATCAGACAGATGTCTCTTCTCTCCATTACTTTTTGGTCCTAAAACACATTGGCCACTTGAACTAGAAGAACTAAAATGATTGCTAAAACAAAGAAGAGTAAACCAAAAGTCAAGAAGTTATTGTTAGCTTTGGTACAGTTTTATGCTATTGCAGTCTTGCTCCTTTTTGTTCACTCAAAATACAGGACAAAACTTGTTTGCCCAGATGTGAACTGTGACATTAAGATATTCCTGAGCTTTATGGGCTAGTAAATTGAAGTTATAATATTTTCTGCTGCTGATTACATGCACAGAATAGCTAGGCACTTCTAATTGTACTAAACCACTGGGTTATCCACCTTAAACTGGGTCAGATGGAAGTAGCCTCTTAGACAAATTTGGAGACTTACCAGAAATAGTGTGTATCTAGCAAGAGTCACGTAAATGTAAATCTGACTTGGCTTTCAGCTTTTTCTATGCATTTCATGCAATGTTGATAATAAACTCCAGTTAATAAGTCAGCAGTTTGTATGAATACTCAATTTTCTCTGCCTGTGTGAAGCTAGATTGATCCTGCTGCCAGTCTGGACGGTGTCTGGGTTTGTGTCTTATTTTTAGATTAAAAATGTATACTTTAAAATTGAGTCTGATGATAGCAAAAATGTTGAATGGTGAATACTTCCACTAAGTGCACCTAGTTTAACTATTTTTAGGCATTAAAAATATACTAGACCATGACCTCCTGATCATCAAACTTCACCGAGTCCGTACATTTGTGTAAAGCATTCAACAGCATCCCACATGACATCCTTGTCTCTAAATTGGAGAGACATGGATTTGACGGATGGATCACTTGGTGGATAAAGAACTGGCCTGATGGTCGCACTCGGAGAGTGGTGGTCAATGGCTCGATGTCTGAGTGAAGACCAGTGACAAGCAGCGTTCCACAGGGGTTGGTGTTGGGACCAGTCCTGTTTGTTTAACATCTTCATCAGTGACATGGATGATGGGATCAAGTGCACCCTCAACAAGTTTGCTGATGACAGCAAGCTGTGTGGTGCGGTCGACACGCTGGAGGGAAGGGATGCCATCCAGTGGGACCTTGTCAGGCTGGAGAGGTGGGCCTGTGCCAACCTCATGAAATTCAACAAGGTCAAGTGCAAGGTCCTGCACCTGGGTCAGGGCAATCCCAAGCACAAGTACAGACTGGGCAGAGAATAAATTGAGAGCAGCCCTGAGGAGAAGGACTTGGGGGTACTGGTGGATGAAAAGCTGGACATGAGCTGGCAGTGTGCACTGGCAGCCCAGAAAGACAATCATATCCTGGGCTGTATCCAGAGGAGCATGGCCAGTAGGTCGAGGGAGGTGATTCTCTACGTCTACTCTGCTCTTGTGAGACCCTACCTGCACTTCTGCGTCCAGGTCTGGAACCCTCAACATAAAGGATATTGACTGGCTGGAACAAGTCCAGAGGAGGCCACAAAGATGATCAGAGGACTGGAGCACCTCTCCTGTGAATAAAGGCTGAGAGAATTGGGCTTGTTCAGCCTGGAGAAGAGAAGGCTCCAAGAAGACCTTATAGCACCTTCCAGTACCTGAAGGAGGTCTACAAGGAAGCTGGGGTGGGCTTTGTAAAAGGACCTGTAGTGACAGGACAAGGGGCAAAGGGTTTAAATTGAAAGCGGGGAGATTTAGATTAGATATCAGGAAGAAGTTCTTCACAGAGAGGGTGGTGAGGCACTGGAACAGGTTGCCCAGAGAAATTGTGGATGTCCCACGCCTGGAAGTGTTCAAGGCCAGGGTGGATGAGGCTTGGAGCAACCTGGTCTAGTGGAGGGTGTCCCTGCCCGTGGCAGGGGGGTTGGAACTAGATGATCTTTAAGGTTCCTTCCAACCCAAACTGTTCTATGATTATTTCCCTACTCCTATGGGAAAGAAAGGAAACACAGAGCCCCATTTTCATCCTGGTTTAGAGTAGGCACCAGTCAGAGATGTCCACATCAGGGAGCTGTCACTCTAAATCTCCAGTGTATTCTGGAGTGAGTGACAGCTATTTCCAAGAAAGCAGTGTTGTCTATCTACCTTGTATATGTGTACAAGATAATCTACTTCATCTCTCTCCATGAGGGAAAATGGGGCTGTCTCAACTCCTGCCTTACATTAAATCACTTGGTTAAGTGGCTATTAGCTGTAATGAATCTGAACAAAGACAAGTGGAGTTTGTTGGAAACAGCAAGAAACACTCAAAGGCTATAGATAATTTCCTAATAAATTAAGCAGAATTAAGGGAATCAATGGGTACCAGACCCAGACTGTAGGTATCACTGTATTCTTCAGGCCAACACAGTTTTGGTCTGGGACATCTAGCACTTTCCCTAGGACCTAGCAGAGGGCAGAAACTACTCTCAGTAACCAGTCTGTGCACAGTTACCCTTTAGAGAACAAGAAAAGTTAACAACATGGACATAGGCTGTTCTGTGCCAGGCATCCAGAGTACCAAAGGATGATTTTGGATATGGGTAGTTTACTAGGGTAGATGTATCTGGGGCTTGGATAAGTCCCAGCTACCTCTAGACATCCTCTAACCAATGCCAGATGCAGATATTTTCTTTTGTTAAATATCACTGCCCATAAATCAACATTATAACAGCATCTTACTTGAAAAATGTGGGCAGCACTTTGAGATATTTCCATTGTCATGTCACTGGGTTATGATCTGCTTGTGATTTAAATGTTATGATTGTTTTTATTCAAACCAAACAACTTACATCTCTCTCTGTGACCTTGTCAACGTAAACATGTCAGGGATGAGGAAGGGTCACAGTTTGACAGACCTGCTTGCATGGGCATAAAAAATGACTCTCAACCAGACAAACCTGACTTAGAGAATCATTTGGTTTTAATCAAATGGAAGCCTGCACTGGAAAAACAGAGCTTGGTCCTTAATAAAATATCTGTATTAGAAAGGAAAATAATAAAGTATGTCCTGGGCTATTTTTCAGGGAATAGTATCACTAATCCATCATCATCAAAGGATCACCAGGTGTCCTGAGAACTTCTGACACTATCACTGAATGGAAAATGTAAACTAACAATGAATGAAATTGAGTGTATTTTTTTCTGGGGCATTTTTTGTGGTTTTTTGTTTGTTTGTTTGTTTGGGTTTTTTTTTCTGGTGTGTATGTGTATGTATGTGTGAATGCATTTAAAGAAAACAATCTTATTTTCCCAAATATTATAAAAGTACAAATGAAATTCTACCATGCCTCTGTACCATATACAAGTCAATGTATGAATGTAAGGCTAAATTAATATTGCCACTGAGCTCAGTGGGAGTATGGCCATGAGCATTCTGAACTTTCAAGAAAATGAAGAAAGGTCATGGATCAAACATTCAAGACCGTTTTGAGTTTTCTTATTATTTCTGATGCCACAGTGTCTGTGATCTACAGTTTAGACATGCAAGGTCAAATTCCAAGACTATTCAAGCACTTACATAAGATAGGGTCTTTAATTGTGAAAATTGTGTCTTCAATCTTCAAGTATTGTGTCTGTCTTCAAAAATCACTTGAAACATAGGCATCCAACATTATAGAACATTATTTAAATTAATGGCTTTACTTTTTCCAATTATCCCATGTAAAATGATGATCCTACAATGAAAATTAGCAAAATCCTGTTCTGTTACTCATATATCTATATTTTATCTCTTTCTGCACATCACATTTTGTATCTCTATCTCATATTCAGATTGCTGGATTAGTTTGTGTTTACTCTCAAGATTATTCAGTAACGTTCACTAGAGTCACCTCTTAAAAAACAAACCAAACAACAGAAAGTCTCCTCTAATTTCTGAAACTGTACAAGGTTCTCTGACACTTCAAAAGGAAAATAAAGAAATCAAAATTGTAATGAATTTTTTTATATGGAAAAATTCAGCCAGGTTGTAGCTCTTCATTTATTTTTCCCCAAAATAATCAGTTGACATTTTCAGGCTATTACAATTAAAACTTCATTATGAGTAATGTTCTTGTAGCCATAACCATCTACAGTTCTGCAGAAGGGGCTTTTTGCCTTAGAACCTGTTTGTTTTTTCCAAGATTATTAGTTGAAATAACAAAAAGATACTCCTTTTTCTTCTGTAAGCCTTGCTTATTTTGTTGTTTTTGTAATGAACTATCTCATCAGTAGCTCAAATATCAGAAAATTACAAGTAGACTTCATTTTATATGTAAATTAATTTGTCTGATCGTTTTTAAATAAAAATCTTGGGAAGAACTAAAGCAGAATCTTAATATCTCATCTCCAGGCTTCACATAGCTTTTAATTTATACCTTTCAAGCAGCCTACAGACTGAGTAAAGTATATTCGTGTGCTTTATTTGCATTCTGAATTGCATAACATTCTTTCTTACTACTCTGGTAGACTTTCCTGTATTTTACATAATGATTGTAACATAAATAATAGAACACAGAAGTAGGTTTTGTGAATTTGGAGCAGAACCAAGATTTTCCCCCTCCCCAGTAACATCCTGAAACCACAGTAATAAATTATGTCCTCAATTGTGTGTTTTTTCTGGACCCGAAGGCCCCTCTTTAAAAGAATGGGGAGAATGCCCTTACTTTTAACAAGTTTGACTGTCTAGTCACTTCCAAGTCTTTAAGGTGGAGGAGACAATGCAAGCTGAAGTTCCTTGGTTCTATGCTGAATCCTCTAATCTTTAGACTTCTACATAAAGGGAGAATGACAGTGGCTCCTGAGGAAAGGAAAAGCTCTTTCTCTTTCCCAGCAACATGCAGTTAAATATATACTGTGCTGAGGCAGCACCAGCTCAGTTCATGCCCAAGAGCTGCATACACTTCAGGGTGATAAGGGTTTAAGGTGTGCCCCCATCTGGACTGGAAATGTTTTCCACCCACTTTATAAAACCTTTGTACAAATGTAAAGGGATATAGGCCTCAAAAACCAGCTTCTAAATGTACAAAGAGGTGTCTGATGCCTGAATTTCGTCTTGGACTCAGTTCAGGAATTCCTAGCTTCCGTTTTTCAAACTCTGCAAGGATTCAGATTAAATGATTGAATGAGTTTTTCTGAATTTCAGTA
Organism: Rhynochetos jubatus; assembly: GCA_027574665.1. NCBI lineage: Eukaryota > Metazoa > Chordata > Aves > Eurypygiformes > Rhynochetidae > Rhynochetos > Rhynochetos jubatus. Next base: position 9,735,321 of record CM050648.1, on the reverse strand, counting down.
CTAAAGGTAAAAAACACTCTAGGATAAGAATACAGTCATAGAAAACTTGAGGTTAGAAGAGAATCCTGGAAATATCAAGACCCCTTTCCTCGCTCAAAGCAAGACTAGCTTCAATTTTGGGTGAGGCAGCTCAGAGCCTGACTTAGGGTTCAGTCATGGTCTGAATATTCCCAAGGACGGAGCTTCCACCATCTCTGTGGGCCCTTATTCCAATGGTTAACTACTCTCATGGTGAATATTTTTTGCTTTATGTTCTCATGTACCTTATATCCAAACTGAAGGACATAAAGTTCCCAATGACCAGGACAACAGGTGGAGTTCATGAGAACAGGCTGATTAGAAAAATCAGGTAAATGGGGTGCAGAGAGCAGGCTTGAAGTGCCACTTGCCCAGGAAAGCAGTCATTCATATCAGAACTCTGGGATCCTGAAAGGCCTGTCAAAAGAAGAATGAGGCAGGGGAATAATCCTGCCCATCAGCAGGACCTGAGCCAAGTTTTTCAGATGAAAAGCTTGATCACAAGGTGAGCTTTTCAAAGTTTTCATGCTTCTCACTCATAATAATGCTCCAATTATCAGAATCTTAATTACCAAAACAAACTACAGGGGGAAAAAAAAAAAATATCCAGCATTCCATTTTTAGCTGCAACCAGCTGCAGCTGGGCATGAGTATAATAGCAATGATTAGTTGCCCATGGAAATTACAATGATGTTTGTGAATAAACTTCCCCAAGTTTACATTTGGAGATTATTAAAAACAATATGGTCAGTCGCTTAGTGGGACCAAGCATTTAGAGGTTCCCCACAGGTGGCTTCCCAGACTCTCAGCCATGATTTTAAAAAGCAATAATTTCATTGTTTCTCATCATCTGTCTGCTAATACTGTGGGTTCACATGAGCTCTTCAGACATAGCCAAATGATCTTCAGTTTTCTACTTATTCTCTTTATGGCACATGGTTTTCATTTGGTATTTCAGAGACAGTATTTCCAGCAGACATCCAAACACAGCTGAAATGTTATTGAAATCTTTCCCTCCTGCAGTATAGAGAATAACTATCAACCCAGCACGTCAGTGTCATTTAGATTGCTGGTGACACACTTCAAACTGCTAGCTCTGTGGAGAAACTCACATTAATCTGTTATGCAGAGGACTTCAGGGAGACTATTTTAACGTGGCACGACCTATTAATTAACAACAGAATGACCTTAACAATTCACATTACACCGGGATAATTGAGTGCATGAAATCATGCCTCTGAAGTGGTATAAAAGCATAGCTTGGATGTACTGACTGACAGCAGAAATGCAGAGACATTTCTACAAATTAATCTACAGGTGAAAGTTGCATCAGAACAGCTGCTAATGTGGAGTCACACCTGGACCATTAAAGTAATCCCAAAGGCTGTGTGAGTACATATTTCAGCAGCAAAATTGCTTACTTTAGACTATCTTGTGACCGAGTTTAAAAGGCATAAGCTGTTTGCCAGAGCTATTTTTGGAAGAGCTTTTGCATTATATCTATCCCAAAATAAAAATCTCCATCATGATACAAACCAAACTCTGCATCACACCCCTTTAGGGTGACACCTTTTAAACACTGGTGTCAGGCAATCAGCACTCTTTCTTTCACTTCTGTCAAGGTACATCTGCTTGGGAACTCAGTCTCTCTCACTCAGCCATGCTTACACCTCTGAGAAACGCCTTCGGGAAGCTTTTGACCAGCTGCCGAGGAAGGTAATGTAAAAGAGCTTTGTCAAAATGAAGGATTGCATATTTACTCAAACAGCTGCCAGAGGAGAGGGTTAGCCCAAGAGCAAGGCTTCATCAAGTCTAACTAAAGTTCACAATGTCCTCACAAATTTAGGATGCTCCTGTTTAACTCAAACAGCCAGGCTCACTGCCTGGATCTTGGAGGTCCTCCTGTGCCTCTCTTGGTCTCAATCCTGCAACACCTTTGTCAAATACCCCCTTTTTTTACCTCACTCTGCTATGCCAGCTCCTGCTTCCCCCAAAACTGTTTATAGAAATGGTTTCTGAGTTCACTGATTTTTTGATCTTAGGCCCCAACATTGGGGAAAAACCCCTCGTGCTTGTGTACTTGGCTGCAGTCAGATAAATAGGCACTTCCCCTATGCCTCCTTCATTCTTTTAAGGCCTTCGGATATTTTCTTTGAAGATATTTTATCTCTGACTTTGTTTCATTTCTGACTACTCTTACCAACAGCCCTTTATCTGTAGTTCCTTCTGGCAATATAAACAATACCAAGTAGGTACACTGAAGGATGTACACAATAGTTAAAAATTAAACAGACACCATCATCTATGAACTATTCAAAAAACTGGTTCTGGGCTGAAATAATTATGGTACTTTCAAAACAAGTAATTATTTCCAATTAAATCACTTTTGTTGTGCAATTAGAGTGCCATATGGAAGAGCCTGTGTCTTCAGAACATCTAGAAGTCATCTGAAGGTTTGTAAAGAGGGTGGTACATTCACCCTATGGAGGCAAGGGGAAAGTTCCTCAGGAACAAGCCTAACTCATCTGCTCACTGACTTCTGCAGCCTCCGGTAAGCGGTTCAACTGTGATGAATTAAAATCTGGTTCAGTACATTAGCAGTGCCTTTAAGCTCCTCTGGGAGAAAAGGCACAACTCCTTATTACGACGTTTCTAACTTCCACACTGCTTTAAGACGCTAATTACAGAAAACAACTTGACGTATACTTCTGACTGGTAAAGGGTGAGCAGGAGTCTGACAATTTATTCATTCTACAGTTAGAGAGGTTAAAAATGGAAATCCTGAGAAAAAAACGTGTTGGCATGTACAGAATTAATAAGTTTTACTGTCCATTTCTAAGAAGAATGGGAAAAAACAGCACCAGTTTTGCCACAAATAGGTAAGGGTGAAGGCAGGAGATATAATGAAAAATCACCCCCAGATTAGCAAATTTCATTGCTAACTGTTCCCAGGCTTTGAGCTAGCGCTTTGCCACAGATGTTGACTGTGCAAGGGGATCAGAGCAGCAAGCTCTGGTGCGGCTGTTCAGATGGCTGTGAACATTAGGGGCTGGTCCATGATGGGAAGGAGCTATCTCACATCAAAGCAGCTGTGTCCTGCCGTGAAGCTTTCAGTCCAATTAGTCTGCTGTTCCTTGCATTTACTAGATAAATATCTGAGGATCTTCTAGACTTATTTTTATCCTGCAGGGTCTCAGCTAAAGAGACCATTAAAACTAATGACCTAAAATCTGGACTACATCTGCTTCCACATCTTATTAGATGTGTAAAGGTAGAAATTACAAAGGGTTTTTCCTGCCTTTGGGCAGACATTTGGGTGAAACCTTGTTAGCTATGCCAGTGTACATCTTACACATTGCATAGTGTAAATGCAATTTGTTTGTAGTCACCTATGATGAACACGTGCAGCAGACAAGAGGAACTGGGAGTATAGCTTCATCAAAAGCAAGACCCAAAATCTGTGAACAATTTTTATCCCTTCCCCAGTGCTGTCAACTGTTTATAACTGCTTTTTGACATTTTCCAGCCTTGGTCCACAAAAGCCAACAAGTTATAGTCCATACTTCCAATTCATTATTGCAGACAATTTTTTTTTTTCATACATGTTCATCTTTCAAGCATTTTTAGAAGGCATTCTAAAATTCTAGGCTTCATTAACACTGTTCAGTTGGTATACTGGTATACTTTATAGTTCTTAACAAGAGACTTTGTTCTTTTTCCCTGTGTCTCAAATAGGATTTAACAAAGAGGCACCAAAACCAGTCATGATCTACAAAAACATTCCTCAAAGAAAGACTAAATGCAACCTTTGAGTGGATTTTTTTTAAGTGTTTAGCTTTCACATAATTATGTTTCCACTGATTAGACAGGGGGGGTTTAATCACATCTTTACCTTTTCCTGATGTTGAAATTTTGAAAGAATCATGTCTTAAGATTATTCCAAGTGCTAACTGAAAAATTTACATCAAAACTACCTAGTAAAAGAAAATTTGGACTACCAAGGAAATTATTGTTTTTTATAGTGTCTGATTTCTTCAGAACATTCTGGCTTTCTGCTGAAACTGGAGCACAAGTCAAAATACTTCTTTAGGTTCTAAAAAGCTGCTCTAGTGACTCATGATGATTATAGTTTTAAGTGTAGTGCTGTCCTTTCTGGACAAGTTTATTTGTCAGCATCCCAGTTTCCATAGTTAAGGATGTGCCACCAATGTAACACAACCTGATTTTGAAGATGAGGATTAGGGCTATAGCATGGAGCTTGAGTGTATATAACTGAGGACAAAGGAGGAGGATTGGATCAAAGAGTTTCCAGGACAAACATAATCTTCTCTCCCCCCCACCCCATTCATCTTTCTGTAAAATTGCTGTCCTAGATTGAGTTCAGTGGATGGATTGTCCATGTAGTGAAAGGAGAGAGAAAAGTAAGAACATGAGTCATCTGCCAACATCATTACGAGATACGAACTTCCAGAGCTGAGCACCAAAAGATTAAAAAAACAAAAAGGTAAGGCTTTTATATCAGCCTGGAAAGTCCTCACCTCCATATTGAGTTTGTCAGACAACTCATCCATGGTGTCTAAAATGAGCTTAGCTACAGGCTATAGGCATCTGAGTTGAATGCTATGAACTGTTCAAGTCAGTATGTCTGCAACAGCTATGACAACATGACTGTCTGCAAGGATGCTTGGGGCCAGCTGAATTGCCCTAAGGATTCCCACCTGGCCTCCAGCATTTCAGAGGTGTGCACGTGGTCTCCAGTCAACTTTCTGTAGATGTTTCAGATTTGCTTGTGTGTGGCCAATGACCTATGGCCTATGTTTAGGCAGATTTGTTAAGTCCTAGGTGCATATCAGTTCCAGTGGAGCTTGGACAACTATCACATGTGCACACAGATAAGAAGGTTTAGGTGCCTTAACCTTCAAGTAATTGCTATCCTGGATAGATGAATGTCAGAGCCTTGAGGGCATTAATAGGCCTAAATGTCATTGACCAGTCTTGACTGGGGCCTCCACCTGTGCCTTCTGTCCATGGGCCCAGGATGCCCATTTCAGCTCAGCTCTGGACCTTCAGTCCCTGCTTGCTCTCTGTTCTAGGAGTATCTAGCCTGTCTCTAGCCCTGATGCCTAGCTGGACCAAACCTCTCAGATGTATGCTGTATCTTGTCCCTTACCCTATCTTTAGTGATGACTACTGGATGGGCTAGGGAACACAGTCTTCTTGTAGCCCAGTCTCCAGTCCTTCCCCTTGCTCAATCACTGTCTACTCGTGACTGAAACCCCTGCATGGACCCTGGCTCTGGTTCAACATTTGACACATCTGGAGCTGTCAGAGGACACTGTTACCTGTGCCCAACTCTGTCCACCATGTAAGGACCCTGAGGGATTCCGTCCCAGTAGTGATGACACTGCCTGCACAAGGATCAACATCTGGTCCTGTCTCTCTCTCCCTTACAGAACAGTCAGTCGTCACCATTTTTTGACAGTGAATCACATCTGATTGTGTTCCATATTTATAAATTGGAATACATAGTGGGATCACAGACACCAATGAAGGTATCTTACTCTTATAAAACAGCACAAACAGGGTGTAAATAGTGTGTAAGAATCTTTATAATTGTTCTCCAAAATCCTGCTTTCTGAAAGTTTACACTGAAAACTTTCAAAAGAGGCAGAAAATACTCAATCTGTCTGAGCCTACAGAAAGCCAGGAACAATATATCTGAAGGAAGATTGTGATTTAGCACCTGTGGGCCAGCATATCATTACAACTACTCAGTGCCAACATGTGCTATTCTGCTGTTCATGTGACATGAGAAGAGAAAAAATTTTCATAACACAACAATACATCAAGGTTAACTAAAGTTTTCCAATATGGAAAGAAGGAATTGCTTTAGAAGACTACCTGGCAGGAAGAGACATGGAAAGTTAAACTGTTATTAACATGCAACACAACTATGAGGAGTCATCCTCAGTTTTCCTGGCATACATGAACCAAGATTTCCAATGTCAAGAAACCACTGCCCACCAGGAAGGAAAACAAACAACATGCCTTGTTCTTGCATTTGTTAAATCCTAAATTAAACAATAACAGAACATGTGGATGAAAAATTTGGAGCAACAACCTCCACACACGGCAGGAGGCTGACAGACTGCTGAAGTATAGCACTGATGGTTACCACAGTGATAGGGTTCCTGTCACCCTCAGTGAGGTAGAAGTTTTCAATTACATGCCAGGAAAAAATGGTATCTGAACCTGGACACCCTCATGAGCTACTAAAACTTCATATTTTGGAACTGCACATTGCCTCAGCTACAGGAAGCATTCATGGAGTTGTCCTGAAGTGAGCTGTCCTGGTCTGTTACTACTGGACCTACTGTGACTTACTCTACAAAGAAACAGAGCCACAAGAGTGGGATAAAGATATAGTATGTCTTTGATAAAATGCTTCCTCCAACTATCGACTTTTTCTCTTTCTAGATGCTGCCAATGCATCAGAGAGACAATCTTCAGTTCAAAACATTATAGATTTTAATAAGATGTATTCAGCTTTCATCCTTATCCTTGCAATTATGAGAGGTATAGTTATCCCAAGAAATGTCTCTTTTAGAGGAAGTAGAATTATAAATATAATATTGTGTACACACAAGCTGTTCTTTGCCCAGCCTTGAAACTCGTTCCACCTGCTCTACTGCATACTGAGAAAACTGTTGCAATGATTAAGAGTGTCTTTAAATTGGAGGGTCTTTTTGGTAACCCTGTCAGGGAAATAATTAAATCTATCCTGTGTAATCTAATGCTCATAGGATTTGCTCTTTAATATAGTTTTAAGATCTTGAAGAATATATGAGGCTCAAAGCCAGGAATACGTCAAACAAAAAGGTGGGGGTTGTAATATTTGAAATAAACAAACAAACAAGCAAATAACAAAACTGAAGACATTGTGTTTTACGTGGTCAAAGATAGGTAAATACCCAGCAGACAAAAGTACCTGTTATTTAGTTCTGGAGACGGAAGAACAAGAGTTATTTTACAATGGAATAAGAAAAATAGAAGGTATAGAATGACACTGAGCAAAAATGCCTGCAGACTGACCTCTAAGAAATAGACTAATCATAATGTCTGTCAGCCTGAGAGAAACATGCCCATTGTAGGCAGCACTTCATTTTAGTTACTGAAAACTGGGCAAAACGGAACAAGGAGTCAATCTGGTATAAACAGAGAGATGGAGGAGGTTACTGAATAACAAAACTTTCCCTTCAGTCTTATCTCTGACTTGAAAATATGACAGGCAGTCATGAATGAAGCTGTAGAACAATATGTGATAAGTCTCATTGTCTTCATGAGGATGTGTGTGGGATTGATTTTGTATTTGGAAACTGGAAACAGAAACTCTTTTATTCAAAGAGAGGAAATAAAGACCATGGATGATTTTTTGATTGCAGCTGAGTCAGGAAGGTCTCTAGATCTCAGTCAAAACAGACCTGTTCAAGGCACAGCAGTATCTGTTGTCACAGTTGGTGAAAGCCTGGTGACATATTCAGCCCATCTCATTGTACTAGATATACTAGTTGGACTCTTTTTCCAGTTTAATTATGCAGGCTCATAATAAGGACTTCAGGACTTATCCTTGTGAGCTCAGGCTGCACATCATTACTAAAGAAGAAGGAAAACTTCCCATCAGCAGCTGCGGGGAAATGTTTGGATAGTTTGAGCTGACCTAGTGTTTCTGCCAATTGAAATGCAATCATCATGTCATCCTTAATCCTTCACAATAGTGAACTTTGTGATTGCTGAACTGCTCCTTGTTTTGTCTGGGTCTCTCTGTCCCTGCCCACTAGGCATCCTGACAGGGGTAGATGAAGGAGATTGCTCCAGCCTTGCAAAGGGAGTTGGAAGCTGTGCTGAGGGAGGCCCTGATGGTGTTCCTGCCATGGTGGGTGGCATGACATCATGCTAGCAGACGTCAGCTGCCATCAGCCAGACACCCAGGAAAAGGCAGAGTCAAGTAAAGGATGTTTCAGACTAAACAGCCCTTTCACAAGCACAGCTCCAGGCAGCTCTGACAGAGCCCTGGAGAGAGACGACCAAACAATTGTTTCTTAGAAAAACAAATTTATCCTCCTACCTATTTGTCATGGATCATTCATCCAAGATGTTACCTTTTGCTCCTGCCTGCTTGTGCAGCACTTCACTCAGACACTTCCCACTCTTCTTCCATGTTCCCAGGTCTTCATAAGGGCAGGTAACCTTCCTCCTCTAATTGCTCATCTTAACACACAGGGGCCTTTTACCCTATTGGCTGTCTCATCTCTCTGAACTGAGAAACATAACACATTTTTTCCTTAAAAGTATAAGGCAAAAAATGCAAGAAACTCATTCCATTCTCCCTGGACACTCAATTAATCCTCATAGCCCACTTCCCAGCACTTAAGTGTAGCTTTCACCTCCAACTCATCCAGCTATGAAGGAGCTATATAAGTTCAGATCTGATTTAGCCCAAGTGTCTTTAGAGTGTGTCCTCTGCCTTGACAGTTGAGATCCTAGACACCAGCCCTCCTCAAATAAGTGGGATAATTTAGCTGTGACATAGATAATGATCTTTTCTTTTTCTAATCTGCTGATTTGAAACTCTGCCTGGTGATTTTTAGATCCCACGGCTCTGCTGAAACCACCTGCTTTCAGCCTAGATCATTCTGCACATTTACTGCTCATCCAACTAAAGTGATTATTATTCTGCATTAGAAATATTCATTTGTATTTCACCCTTTTCATTGCAGTGAAATCAAAGGCGTAGTACAATACAGCCTTCCAAATTGTTATGGGGGCAGCAAACACCTCTGATGTCCAAGTATATATTTCAGGGAAGAAATTGCAGGTATATATCATCCCTGTTGTTTTTACAAAGTTTAATGGCATGAACCATACAAATTGTACTATATCAAGCCCATCCAGCATTCCTTTGGCTGCACTGTACTTTTAGGGGGAAAAAAGGCATAAAGGTCAGACTCTTTTTCTGAGGAAGCTATTCAAGTATAAATGAAAAATTTGTGAGGGTTCCCAGTATGTTTTCCTACATCCAAAGGATTCAGAGAGCAAAGTAGTTTCAAATAAGACATTATCAAAATCATCTTGGTAATCGCGATTAAATGTATGATGTAAATCAAGTGCTTGGGTGAATGAAGCCTGCGTGCCAAGGGGCAGTGAATGACATTGTGGAATAGCCCTACAAGTCCTGTGTGAGGCACAGTCACAGGTAGTTGGGAAAGAATGGGGTCACTGTGTGGGTCCATTTCATGCTCCTGTTCAAGCAGTTGTCCTTTGTATAAATGGCTCCACACTCTGTGGGTCAAAGATTGTATCAGCCCCCGTGTGATGAGGGACCCACAAGACATCTGAAGATGTAGCTTCAAATCCTGCTCTGCATCACATGGAATAGGAGTTGGAAGATTAATTCCCCTTTTTTTCAGAAGAGTTCCTAAACCACTAGAATTCTACTAGAAATAGCTTTGAAAGCCTTTCTCATTTTGCCAACATACACCAACAAAACTTTTCTTGGTAGGGTTTAATGGGAAAATAAGTCTTTGGTCAAACATGCCTGGCTCTGCTATGACTAGCACTGAGTAAAACACCAGCACTGTTCCTTGGTGCTATCGCAGACTCCTGCCTTGGGCCATAACTGTCATATACTTCTCTGCTATTTCCTTACTTAGGATTTACTTCTCCTTTCAGTGGTTTGAATGAGACCTTCCTCAAGTTTCTCTCGTAGAAAAAGGACAGTAGGATCTGGAGTCATTTCTTTGGGCTTTTTTCTTCGCTTCATGTAATGTGGTACAAATAATGCTGACCTCCTTTTCTCCTGAATCTCTTAACACTGACACCTCCTCAGAGACAAAGATCTTCCAAAACTGGCAGGACCCGCATCTTCCCAGGTCCTCTAACTGCTGTTCTTTTTCTCTCTTTTTCTGGACTCATACTAAAATCATTGCATGACTCAGAAGACCGTTGGAGTTAGAATTTCCTCGTGTGCTGTGGTCTCATCACACCATCAGCTTCTGAAAAGCCATGACAGAGGAAAATAACATCTACCACATGATCCTGTGGTGTTCTAAGTATATTAGGAATCCACCTCCTCGATATACCTCCCCTATGGGAAACTTCCTTCTACATTAAAAAGGAAACAAAATGAAAGTTCTATCCTAGATTAAAATTTACCTCAATGGGTCATTCCCTGAGTGTCTTCAACTGGTGCGTAGCCAAGAGTTAGGCTGAAACACAGATACACAAGTTGTAGGCATTCCCTGATGTCACACTCCAGACTATGTGGAAAAATTGACTGTTTTCTACTTTGCAAAGGGGCAGCAAAATCACTGCAATGACCTGTCTTTGAAGTGTACTTTTATTTGGTTACAGGCACTGCCTACATGGAAGTGCCATTCCACAATGTCCAAGTAAATTAATTTCAGAACATAGATTGTCAGTAATAGCATCAATCATTCAATGATATCAATGTCAGAATTTTATAGCTTCAGGCATCTGGAGTTCATCATAGCACTGATACCCCGTGGCTATATAAAAATAAATTGGGAGACAGGCTTGCAAGGTGGAATATAGATTTACTCTTTCGGTGAAAATAGTGCTTCCCAGGAGAGTGCTGCAAAGTAAGATGCTTGCAAACATTTCTGTACTGAGAAGACCAGAACAGGTGTCAGTGAAGCTGACTAGGGAACAAATGAGTTCAGAATGGCTAAAGGATCCAGAGCTTCCATTCAACAGCCTTCATTCTGCCATTCCAGAGGAAGACTTAGAGCAAATCAGAGGTAGTAAAGGTATCCAGATGAATAATCATTCAGTCTGCTCTAGGATACACTAAGAAATAAAATACATATAGACACCCACTGCACCCCAAAGGGTGAATCCTGCCTTCTGGGGATTAGTATCTTACCAGGGTTGGGTGACTATGTTGGATCTGGCTCTGTGCCAAATGCAGAACTGAAGAGAAGTAGTTGGACTTCTGCCAGCCTTTCTCTTTGCTGAGTCAAGAGAGTCTCAATGGAATGAGAACGTGGCCTCGTATGTTCGGCTCATCTAAAATACTGAGGTCTGCAAAACCACGAAACATTATGAGCGTAAATGTACAAGCATCTATGACTGGGCTATTAAAATAATGAGAGACGAATAGCTACATTTCAACAGTTAATAGCCCATCAAGGATAAAAAAGAATTTTTCCTGGTGCTACAAAAATTGTTAAAATTGAACTGCTAGAAGATGACATTTCTTTAAAAAGAAATTTTTAACTTGCCCCTTCCCATATGTCTGTATGTACAATTTAAATTAACACAGAGTAAATGAGGTTTTGAAACGCAAAGGTGAATATGAGTCAAGAATACATTATGCATAAAGTTTACCTACAGTGGTGACAAGTGTCATCATATCTAAGTAACATCCACCGCACTCTTCAGAAAATTACTAATGCAGTTGGAATATGTTCTTTCTTTCGTCAATATATCTCAATCAGACAGAAATACCTAAATAGCAATATCCTCAAGAGTTATAGAACATTAATACTTGCTTTGTGTTACTTCTTTACTATTCTTATAATACTGTTCTTTAATTTTGTTAGGAAACAGCGTTTGCAGACAACACCTGAACACAGCCAAACAAGTGTTCCTTTCAAACTTTCCTGCTGGTTACATTTCCTGCATCTCAGAACATGCTTCTCTTAATTGTTTCTGGAAGGTCCAATATTTCTTAAGGTGCACTTCCCAAAACTGGTGTCTGGACCCTGAGGGTATCAACAGCTCTTTATTGGCTCTGATCTACCTCACCCAGGGCCTCTGTCATTAACACCAGCTGTGAGCTAAGCCCCACATAGCCACTCACTCTCTCCCCCCAGGTGGGATGGAAGAGAGATTTGGAAGGGTGAAAGTGAGAAAATTCATGGGTTGAGATAAAGACAGTTTAACAGGTAAAGAAAAGCCAGGCATGAAAACGAAGCAAAACAAGGAATTCATTCACCATTTCCCATGGGCAGGCAGGTGTTCAGCCACATCCAGGAATACAGGGCTCCATCACACATAACGGTTATTTGGGAAGACAAATACCATCCTTCTGAACTTCATAGAATGGTATAGGTTGGAAGGGACCTTAAAGATCATCTAGTTACATCCTCCTCTTCCGTCTTCTTCCCCCAGCTGTATATGCTGAACATGTTATCATATAATATGGAATACCCATTTAGTCAGTTGGGGTAAGCTGTCCCAGTTGTGTCTCCTCCCAACTTCTTAGGCACCCCCAGCCTCCTCTCTGGTAGGGTGGGGTGAGCAGAAAAGACCTTGACTCAGTGTAAGCACTGCTCAGCAATAACTAAAACAACCCTGTATTACAAAACTCTTTTCAACACAAATTCAAAACAGAGCCCCATACTATCTGTTATGAAGAAAATTAACTCTATCCCAGCCAAAACCAGCACAGCTTACCCTCCCTCCACCCCAGCCCATGGCCCAGGACCCCATCACAGCCCATTCCAGGGCCATTAGTCCCTGGCCCAGCGATGCCATAAGATGGATCCCCCAGCTCTGCTGGCTGATGTCTTAGCTTATCTCTATTCCCATAGAGGTACCTGATGACCTGGGCTGGGGCTGCACAGCCTCTCCAGGGAAACATCCCTGGTACCCAACCCCAGATTGTCTCTTACCCATGCTGTACTCTTACAGCTGGACAGGGTCCAACTACGACCTTACCAGTATTGAATAAAGTGGAAGGATTATTTCACAAGCATTAAAAGACTACCTTTCTGCTTGTGCACCACAATGTTTGTTTTTCCTGCAACAGCATGACATTGTTGGCTCAATTTCAACAACCCCCAGATCATTTCTTGCAGAACTGCTATTTAAGCAGCTGTTCCCCATCATGTGCTAGTGTAACCAATTATTTCTACCTATATACAGTACCTTCCATTTGCCCCTAGTGAATTGCATCTTCTGTGCTTTTCTTTGTCTTTCTAGACCATATCTTCAATTAGCCAAAATTATTTTTAAATCTGGTTGTGCCCTTCAACTTCTGGTACTCCTTCATGATCTGGTACTTAGTAAGAAAAGCACTTATTCCATCATCCAGGCTTTTACCCCTAGTAGATATTTCAAAGTGTAAATAATGCAATGCTACTGCAGTTAAAAACAGTCAATGATCTATGATAACAGACCAAATGGTCCACTAGGATGTTTCTGAAGAGTTCCCAATTTTAGCTGGCAAAAATACACAAGCTGAATGATCAGGAGTACATTTACTTCTGGAGTAGTTTTTAGACAACTCTCAGTTCAAATCTGGAGAAAGACTTGAATTTTCCATTCAGAATTTGTGGCATTAAAGCTTCACCACATTACCACACTTTTGCTAAGCTCCGTCAGCCTCTGTAAAAATGGGGAAAGCTATCGTCTTGCCCACTGAATATTTAAATACTTCCCTGCCATAATTCCAGCAGAAATCTCAGAGGTCAATTGCTATGTAAAGGCCATTGCTTACCCCAGTGGTCACAACTGCTCCCACACATACTTCTTTTGTTATCTATAATTCCATATGGTCCTTCACTACATCTAAGTGCTGTGTCCCATCTTGGACTGCATATCCATTGGAACCAGGAACGACTTGTTGCTATACATTTGTAGAGAGGGTTATACCATGGGGTTGTACTCACAAGTTGAGATTGTAACTCCAATTAAAAAATACATACAAAAGCTTAGAGCAATCAAAAACACACTGGGCTTTCATTTCAGGGGCATCTTTCGTATATTATGATGTGAACCGTATTGGAGTAACACTGGGAATCAACAAGCAGTAATACAGTAGTGTTCTTTTACTGCTGAAACAAAATGTCTGAGTTTGCTGCATGCTGAAAAAAACTACTGGAAATGTCTTGATTAGAGTGATGCCAAAAAACATACAGCAGTGTAGTGTAATGTGGAGCTTCCTCCTTACAAAACACTGGAATTTATGATATTTTGTCTCCCATGATGATTCCAGGAAAAACAATTTTGTTTGCTTCCCTGTACAACAGAGAGCAGCTACAATCATTCTCTGTAAATTATTTGTATTGCCATTATAAATATTATTAATCACAATAACTCTACCTGTGGTTTGATCCTCATATGAAGCTACTTAACCTGGCTTTAGAGCCCTATAGGTGTCACGGGCATTCTCCATGCCTGTTTCCTGGAAAAAAGCTTTTGGATGTTCTGTAGATCCCTGTTTTACCTGGCAATGATACGATATTCTCCTTGGCTCTTAGTAACCTCACAATGTTGAAAACAGAGTAGGTTCAGCCTTTAAGGCTGACATTGCCTTTCCTAGTAATGTAAGAGAAATCAAATTAATCTCGTGTGTAGGGTAGACCACCTACAGGCCAGTTTTAAGTCTTCATCTGGAGCACCAACAACCTGCCATTGCTATCAAAAGGAGATGAGGTTTGATCTGCTACAGTAAATCCTGCAACACTAGAAAATGACAGGTTTTTGTGATTTAGAGAAATGCCATATCAAATATATCTCTCAACATGAATCTGTTATCCTCCCCCTATGCTAAGGAAGATGTTACTGAATGTAAAAACAAGATAATAGAAAGGAGAAACAAGTATTCTGCTGGTCCCATACACATTACTAGTATCATTTCAGAGAATGACTAAAGATTGCCATGAGTCAATGATTCCTCCTAAACATTTTGTCTAGGAACACCTACCATCCCCAGCTTGACTGGCAACGAGCAGATTAACATGCTTCAGATATGATGGGAGCTCAGTTTGAAATAAATCACTGTTAATATCAGCAGACCAGGCATCAGTGCTCTCTCTGTGATATGGCAGGTCACTTAAAGGGTTATTTTACATACTCTCAATTTTCTAATGCAAGAACAGTCATATAGAAGATAAGGGGGGGGGGGGGGGGGGCCCAAGAATTTGTTGCTGGGGAACAGTACTGCTTAGGAACCGGGCTGAATTAAACCTTGTGCTTATCTGCAGGCCAGGAAAACACAGAGCCCTACACATTCACATATTCAAAGTATCTGATGAAGCAGTGTTTCAGAAACATAAGCCAGGTTTTTTCAAAAACCTGCCTGGCATCCTGTCAGCTCCATAAAGAGCTGTTTGAGAACTCAACTCAGTGGCTCTGCAGCTATGATGATAAACTGCAAGTCTTTTTCAGCCCAGACTCACTGTATTTCTGTAGCTTTTACTAACCTTGGAAGCCCAGCATCCCTGGAATCAAGCAAGTCCAGCCCAAGCCACAGTCCCAGGGCATTCAGGTTCCCTGGTTTGTGAAAGAGAAAGGGCTGCAAAGAAAGGAGTTCCCAGGAGTCAGAAAGTTGGCTTTGTACTTTATTTTAAAATTTAGCAGAATTATTTTCCCCCAGACAGAAGAAGGAGAAGAAGCAAAAAGGTATTTCCTTTCCCTTGGAAACATGAACATAGGGTTTGTTCCTGTTCCAAGGTTTAATACGCACACATAAACACATGCATACACAACCCTACCAGACTTTCCCCCCTTTGATCTGGCTGACAGGGGGATTTCCTCTTAGGATATGTCTTATACTGCAGTAACTGCAGGATACTGATCTAGATAGATTTAAAATCTCATACAATATAACAGCTCCCTATTTGCAGCCTAATTAGATTTATTGTATACATCCACAGGAAACATCTCCATCCTGTAACAAGAAAAACACTTTGTGATCTGCTTGTGAAAACCTCTACATAGATCTAAGAATTATTATTCTAAGTGAAAAAGTTATACAGAATAACCTTACGTGTGCTTTTTTAGATTGTTAGTTTCTTTTGAATGTCTCAAATTCAAGTCTCCTTTCTATTAATTTCAACTGTAGATTTTCCCATCAGGCTATCGCTCCTACCACTTGCTGCTTCAGACAGCAAATCAAGACTAAAATGTTTGTGAATGGTTGTTGCGGTTTAACACCTGGACAGCAAAATACTACAAAGCCGCTCTCGCACCTCTCCCTCCTTTCTCCAGCAGAGGGGAAGAATTGTAGGAAAATGACCAGAAAGCTCATAAAAATTGAAACAAGAACTATTTAGTAATTGTATATAATTGAATTATATATATACATATAAATGAATATATAACAATACAACTAATAATATGTAATTAAAATAACAGAAAATAACATATATGATACAATTGCTCACCACCTGCCAACTGATACACAGCCATAGTTGTGCACAGGTACCGATAAGTGAGAGTCAGACCCAGAGAGCCAGAACCCGAGAGCCGGAGCCCAAGAGCGACAGCAGCAGAATCCAAGCGAGCTCCCCAGATGACAACACAACCGGGAAAAGATAACTGACCCACCAACTCATTCATGAGCCAGTAAGGAAAGGAATTAGCAAGAGAGTTAGCAAAGGAGTTGAAGAGCCAACATAGGAGTCAGCAAAGGACCAAAAGGAGTTATAGCCCCTGAGCCCACTCCCTGCTTATGTATCAAGCGTGATGTGCTATGGAATGAAATACCCCTTCCGTCAGTTTGAGTCAGCTGTCTGAACTTGTGTGTCCACCAAAGTGCCTGTAGCAAGAAAGCTGGGAACACAGCTGCAGTATCAGAAGCTGAGAAAAACCTTGAATTTGGTGCAAGCACTCTCCAGCACCAGCTAAAAAGACACCTTATCAGTACTTTTCTCAGGGTAAATCCAGAAACCTACCTTCATACAGCCACTGTGAAGAAAGTTAACTCTTTCCTAACTAAAACCAGCACAATGGTCTGTCTGCTGTACATTGTAGAGATTTGACTTGTAGTACATTGAGAGGTGAATTTAATAGTTCATTTCCTTTTAACTTCCGTTGCAATTAACATGCAATTCAAAGGTCTTTTGTATTAAAAGAAAAAAAATCTCTTCTTCAAAGGAATCTCATAAAGCATCAAGAACTGTCTACTGCTTTGTAAAAAGTATTATTCGTTCAGAAGTGCAGGTGTCCCAGGGATTCACCATTCTTACAGGAGGGTGATGGTATGCATAAAGGAGAGAGAAGAGCAAAGAAAAAACTATTCTCTGAAACCTGGTTGGAGGAGGGTGGAGGAATACTTCTTGGTAGCCCAGAGAGAAATGCGAAGGCCAGCAGTTCTGTTTTGGTAGGTTTTTTCAGATTATTGAAACTGCACTTGATTTTGAATTAGGATAAAGACTCTCCTTTCCCAAGGAAGAAGAATGGTCTTCTTTTCTAATTCATTTTGTCTACTTTAAGAAATCCACCACATTTAATCTCTGATTCTGAAAAATAAGAATTCATCATCCACAAAAATATGTGCAAGAATTATTTGAAAATGAAAAAAAATCAGTGTTTAAAAAACATTATAAAACTCCTTTTTCCAAGAGTTGAAAATTTTCATCATGTTAATGCCTTTCTGAAGGTTAATTTTCAGGGAAACTGCAACCATTACATGAATCAACAGACTGATATTTTTCAGTACAAAGCAGCCTGGCTAATATATTCCTGGTCAGCCCCAGTGACCACAAAGTCAAAAGGGAAAGACTTGCAATGGTCACAGATGTTAATCAATTTTAAAAATTGAAGTAATATCTGGGTGGGTGAGGAAGGTGTAGACCTGGAAGAGAGGAGGAAAACACACCTCCATCCACTGTTAAAAGGTGAATTATTCATCTCCATCCCCTATTCCCTCCATAAAATCCACATGCTCAGACCATCTTCTGACCCTTACATGTGGGTATGTGAAGCTGTGAAGGGAGCGAGAAGAAAAAATTTATTTGCATATGAGGTAACTGTTGCTTCACATCATAAAGAAGCTGGAACATCCACAGGGAAAAAAAAAGAAAGAAGAAAAGTAAAAAGTTAAAAAACTTAAATAACTTTTAAAACGTAAACATTAAAATTGACATTTCTTGCTACCTCTTTATTCTCTTAATGACCTAAAAATATTTTTTTTCTTTCTTTTTTCTTTCCTTTTTCTTTTTCTTCTTGTTTTCCCTGTCCTGTGGTATCATTGGGGCCTACAGTAATTTACCTGCATTGCCTGCAAACTCTAAAATATTTCACTGATATTTTCACTGTACTGAGCAAAATCATCTGCAGACTCCAGCAAACGTTGATTGTTTCCATCTTCTGTTAAACTTCTTTCTCTCTGATCTCTCAGTCCATGAAGCCTTGCTTTTCTTTTCCCATGGCTTTCATTAATCAGTCTGAGTGATTTTACTAGCTAGTGTTACAATTTTTAGTCCATTCCCTTATGCCCTTTGCTTGCATTCATAGAGATATCATATCGAGATAGGCATTCATTTGAGAAAAATGTTAGACAAGTTTCGAAAAAGGAGACTCAGTCAACACCAGAAGTTCTTTTTTATTTTTTTACTTATTATTAGAGAGTCTAAATTGTTACCAGGGAGAAAAAAAAAAAAAAAAGGTGGGTGGGGGGTGGTGGTGGTGGTGGTGGAGAATTTTAAGAAAAAAACCCAGACAGATATGGAAGAAATGAAAGCTAGTTTGCTCATATTCTGTCATTTCCATCATTATTAAAGTTCCACATTTCAAGTATGCCTGTAGGGATAAATAGGCTTTATATTTATTGTCCACTTTTCCTTTTTTAATTATTCTGCAAAATCTGTATTTAAATAAAGAAGATATATAGTATTAGAAGGGTTCCTTCATAATGTGTTAGATACTGAGACTACCTTTACTGGAGAACCCTGAAGTGCTTTGCAGAGCACAGTGACAGGCTTGCAATGCTGAGGACATAAATAGTCCCACTCAAGTGAATGAGATCATTATTTGCATGATTAAATATCATAACATAAAGCTCTACATAAATGTTACCACTGTGGGTAGAAAGGGGGGAAGGAGGAGGGGAGGGTGACACAAACTTTCAGGTGACAGAAGAGGAATGAATTCTGCCTGATTTCATCCTTCAAAAGCCTTCTAGTGACAGTATTATTTTTAAATGGCTTTTAGTGATTTTGTGACACTGCCAAGTCATTTAGCTCTATTAAAAAAAAAAAAAAATCCAATAGCAACAAAGATTCAGTAATGCATGGTATTTTAGGGCCAACGGAGCCCTGTCAGGACTTACAGAACTCAGGAGGTAAGTGTGAAATTATCTTGTTGGACTCCCAGCTTGCACACCCTTCGGTGAATTTGGCAGCCTCATCCCTCTCCGCACCCCAAGATGGTTGGCCTTCCTTCCTGCTCTGCAGAGCCCAGAGCATTGCTACAGTGACTCCTTATGCTCAGAAAGATCTTGACCCCTCTTGGTAGCCTTGCACAAAGATGTCCGGTACTTCTGAGGTGGAGATTCAGAAACACATGCAAGAAATATGCTCACTGACTGTTACCTAAATGCACTGCACTACTTTACCATCACCACTGAAGAGAGAGTAGGCTCACCAAATGCACAGATGGCACAGAGCTGGGGAGGACTGCTGGCATGGAGGAGGGCAGGTTTAATAGTCAACATGTTCTAAGCGAATTGGGCATACAAGATAGAAATACTACAATGCATTTTAGCAAGGGCAAATGCAAAATATTTCATGTAGGCTGTTACGCACATATGGAGCAAGTAACACCTGCTCAGGCCTTGAGAACAACAAAGAAGTTTCAGTAGGTCATCAGTTTTGGATAAGCCTGTGATGGGAGGAAAGCAGAGGTCTCACAGGGTGTATAAATAAGAGTTCAGATCATAAGACACCCTTTCACTGTAAAACCAAGTTGAGTTGTAGGCATCTCACAGAGGGGAAAAAAAATAAAATAATGAAAAAAGTGTACAGAATCTAGAACAAAACAAAAGGAATAATCAGAGGCATAGAAAATGTCGCCCATGGGGGAAAAAAATGACAGAAATTAGGTTGTTTAGCCTAAGAAATGTGAAGAGGAGGAGGGAATGGATGGAAGAGACATTCATTAAATATGTATAGACTACTGCCAGGATAATCTGTTCTCTCTGTCCATGGTGGACAGAAAAGAAGTTATGTGCTTACTGAAATCTGCAAGGAAAATTCAGGTTAGATAAGAAAATTATAAGGATGAAGCATAGAAACAGACTTTTTGGGGAGGTACAGGGCCTATGATGATAGGGACAATGGTGAGGGTAGAACTTACTCTGCCATGGGGCCCAAGGACACTTTCAGCACTGTCATTCAGTGATTACAGCAACATCGGAGAACTGAGAGATCCCTATCTTGGCTTCATTGTATCTTTTGAATCGTTCTCTCTTTAAATGGCATTACATATTTGTCTCCTTCTCCTTTGACTTATAATTATTTAGGTTGAGTAATTTGAACAAGATGCTTTCTTGTTGTGCTCTGGGGCAATACCACTAATAGTTACAATATTTTTTTAATAAAAGAAATATATATATTTACTCAAGACTTCCCCACTTACAGTAACATTTTCATCTTCAAGTAGTGTTGTGATTTCCATGGGATTTATCTAGGAGTAAGAATGTATGTCTCTATTATTATTGTGAAATGAGCATTAACCCTTTCCAGGTTAGCAGAATCATGCTGAACCACAGGAAAGACCCATCCCTGTTCACAAAAGCACCACTCATTCCTTATCTGAGCTCTCAAGAACAAGAATTTCCTCTGCTTAATATCTGTACAAAACCTGCCTCACACGTGGGACACAGATTTGGCTGAAGTCCCCAGATCCATTGTAGTGCAAATACAGAAGAAATCAGTGAAATCCTTCCTAGATCTCCTTGCCTTCCTTACAATAATAAAAAAAGGTGAATTAAATAATGACAGTCGGAAGGCTGTTCATGGAGGCTCAGGCCCACTGTAAGTCAAGCATCACATGCCACATTCAAGCACCAGAGCTCCTAACCGAAGCCAGGACTCCAAGTGGGATAGCACAGCTCCCTTCCCAGCAATGCCTCTGTCCTCATTGCTGACAGAAGACAGCTGTGCATTTATCTCAAAGAATTCAGTAGGCATCACACTTGTCTTTTGAAACACAACAAACTCCACCTCTCCCTTAATTTAATGTGTAGATTATTTCTGTTTCAGCTGCTTCTAGTGGCAGTTTCAGCTCCAAAACTGCCTTTCCCCCACTACAGGGCTCAGCCACTTTAATAAGTTTCTTCTGAGCAGAGAAGGGATGGAAGAGATAAAGACAGAAACCTCCTACCCCTCCTCTCCAGACTGTGCCACCATGCACAAAACATTCAGGTTTGCTGGCACATACAGAGCCCACAGCAGAGGATCAGGGACAATTTCCTCTGCCAGCATGGGGGAGTGAGGGGTAGCTCTAACTCCAGCCCCTGTGCCTGGGACAGTTTCTGCTCTTTATCCTATGGCTTAAATATGAATGCTGACAGGATGGGAGCCGTTGAACATACAAACACACTGTCTTGCCCCAGCGTGGTTAGTGACAGTCTTGGCAGCAGCAACACCTTTCTCAGAGGGTCTGAGGATGCCAGGACAGAGGTGGAGTTGGCTCCCACGGGTCTCCCATCTTGGGCAAGAGGGCTAACTCCCAAGCAAGGCCCGAGGTGGCTCTCCCCTGTATCTAAGCAGAGGGTTGCCCGACTTCAGCATCAGGTCTCACTTAGCATAACAGACGGACGAATTTGCTAGGCACTGCGGGACACTCCGGAGCATGCACAGGAGTGCAGCTTGGAGAAACAGAAGTGACAAGCGGAGGAGCATCCTTGGGACCAGGGACCCTGCCCCGGACACCCTCCCGCCCAGAGCAGTCGCCGCTCTCCTCCTCTGGAGCCGCGGCTACGGCTGCTTTAACCGGGAAGGGGGGGTGCGGGCAGCCCCGTCGACGTCGTGGGCATCAGCTGACCGCGCCGGGCTCTGCCTCCTCCCGGGCCGCCCGCCCGCAGCACCACTCCGGCGGCGGCGGCTGGCGGCTCCGCCGTGCCGGTCCCCGCGGCTCCCGGGGCAGCACCCGCCGCCGGCTCCCCTCAGCCGCCGCGCTGCCTACGCGTCTTCCGCTCGCCCCTTCCCCCTTCTCCTCCTTCCTGCTGCCGGGGGAAAACCCAGAGCCGGAGCCCTCCCAGCCCTGACCCGCGGAGAAGTTGGGATGCTCCCGGCCGTCTTCCCAGAGCTCTGAGTTTAGGGCGGGATTTTCGTTCCCCTCTCCTTCGCTTTTTTTAGTCTTGGGTTTTGGCGTTTGCTTTCTCCCCCCCCTCCCACCCCCTACCCCCCACCCCCCACCCCCCACACCCCTCCCGCCTTTTCTTTCTTTCTTTCTTTCCTTCCTTTCTCGTTACCAAGCAAGCAGAGCGTCTAGGATGGATAGCAGCCCCGAGCCCCCCCCGGGCAGAGGCGCCCCTTGAGCCAAGGCGGCTCGCCCGGTGGGGCATGCCCCGCCGCCGGGTCGATGCGGGCGGGCAGCCCCCGGCCAGCGGCTCCGGCGCCGTGACCGAGGATGCCCACGACCCGGCCGCCTCTCCCCTCCTGCCCGCGCTCACAGGGCTCCCGCTGACCGCAGCCGCGGGGATTACAGCGGCTCCCGGGAACCAGATCTCGGAGCGGAGCCCCGGGACCCCCGGGGAGAGGAGCTGCCCGCTGTGAACAGCTCTCTGCAAGGCGGCTACCCCCCACCCCTCCGCGCCTTCAGCCTCCGGATGGGGCCAAGGATCGCCCGCCGGGCAGCTGGGCTGCGCCCCTAGATGCTCCGCTCCTCCCTCTTCTCCTCCGGACCCGCAGCTCGGCTCTCTTCCTGCTCACCGCCCCGAGGAGGGCGCGCACCCAGCCCGCCGGGGCGCCGGGGCTGCGCCGCAGCCGGGCTCGGCGGGATGCTGCTCCGCGGGGCGCCGCGGGAGCGGGCGCGGGGCGAGGACCGCCTGCGCTGAGCCGGCGCAGCCGCTCCGCGGACCCCGGCAGCAAACCAGCCCCGCCGCCAGCCGAACCGCCGGACCCAGGGACCTGCCTATAAATGTGATCCCCCGCCGCCGCCAACCGCCCTGCTTCATCCCCTCCCTCCTCTCCCGCTGCTCCATCCCTCCCTCCACTCCCCTCCCCAAAGACGGTGTCCCGTCCCCCCCCCCGGCCCCGCCGGTGCTCTGCCCCCCGCCAGTCACCGCCATGGAGCTCTCGGAGGTGCGGTGCCTGAGCGACAGCGATGAACTTTACACCATCAACAGGACCCCTCCCGGCAGCGGCAGACCCCACCGCCTGCTGTGGCAGACGGCCGTGCGCCACATCACCGAGCAGCGCTTCATCCAAGAGCACAGCAGCAGCAGCGGCGGCAGCAGCAGCGGTGGGGGCAAGGGCTTCAGCTCCGAGGAGACCTGCTGCCCCAACCACCACCCCCACCCGCCGCACCACCACCACCTCCGGCGACAGTCGGCTGGACGGAGTTTGGGTGGCGAGCGCCACAACAACGGGGGCACCAAAGTCTTCCCGGAGCGCACGAGCAGCAGCGGGGACCTGGGCTTCCTGCCCCTGGACTGTGCCCCCAGCAACTCCGACTTCTTCCTCAACTGGGGCTATACCTATCGTGGGGTGATCTTCCCAACTCTCCGCAACTCCTTCAAGTCCCGGGACTTGGAACGCCTCTACCAGCGCTACTTCTTGGGACAGCGGCGCAAATCCGAGGTGGTCATGAACATCCTGGACGTGCTGACCAAGTTGACCCTGCTGTTCCTCCACCTGACCCTGGCCTCTGCTCCTATGGACCCCATTAAGGGCATCCTCCTGGGCTTCTTCACCGGCATCGAGGTGGTGATCTGTGCCTTAGTGGTGGTCAGGAAGGACACGACCTCATACACCTACCTGCAGTACAGCGGTGTGGTCACTTGGGTGGCCATGGCCACGCAGATCCTGGCAGCCGGCCTGGGCTGTGGCCTCCTTGGGGACGGCATTGGCTACGTGCTCTTCACGCTTTTTGCAACCTACAGCATGCTCCCGCTGCCACTCACCTGGGCCATCCTGGCTGGGCTGGTCACCTCTGTCCTGCAGCTCATCATGCAGCTGGTTATCCCCAGGTTGGCCGTGACTTCCCTCAATCAGGTACAGTGGTGAGGAAAGGGTGGGAACCTTCCTCTTTCCCAATTGCTCTGGGTGACAGGAGGTGTGCGATGTCCTAAGAGATCCTCTCCCCTTTAATGCCTTTTGAGTGTTGAGAGGTTCGTTACCTGGAGGGGAGACTGTAAGCAAAATGCAACCTTCTCCTGTCCCCTTCCTCACTCCACCAATGTTTATCCTTTGGTTTCACCCAAGCTGGGGTGGGTGTCACTTCATAACCACTCTGTCCCCTCTCCTTGCACAGTCACTTCACTGTTGTCCCTTGAAATAGCTTTGGGGAGGGATCTCCTGGGGCAAGTGGGAAGGATGGGTCATTTATCATGTCCCTTCCTTAATTCCAGCAGTGGTCCACAGCACAAGAAGACTTTGTCTTGACCAAACTCTCCCACTGCTTATGTTCCATTTTACTTGCTTGTGCCTTTTAACTCCGGGTCTGCTGGGAGGACTGGTACTTTCATATGTGCAGAGCAGCTTGACCTGTGCTATGGGAAAATGAACAAAGCATGCTGCTCTTTTGCCAGGAGAGCAGAGCAATGCCTCAGTGAAATCAGGGGAAAGCTCTCCTTTGAGGTTTGGTGTGAGATCCTAGGCTGTCTCTGGAGGGCACCAAGAAGCCTTTTCTGATGATGATCATGGGGCAAATGTGGTGTTAAATACTACTTAAAAGTGACATCTAGGACAGAGTATGGGTTACATGAGGGAGAGGTGCTGCACTGCAAACCACTGAGAGGCACCAGGCAAGACAGGGGTCTGAGGAGCTAAAATCAGGACTAATCTGACTTCACACTCAGCTGGCTTCTTCCACATGAATGTGAGAATGCACTCTGGACATCCCTGCAACACAAGGGAACACTGGCTTTTTAGAGCAACTTAATCCTGGAGTTTCTTGCCGCTCTCCAGCCCCCTTCCCCCACCCCTTTCCCCTTCCCAGACAGTCACAGCTCTGTGCTACCAATATTTCACAGCAGATTATCATCTCCATTTGGCTAGCTCCAGGGAGTCCGTAAGAAGGGAGTGGAGATACTGGTAGATAATCCCCAAAGGAGGGAGGGTGCAGAGGAATGTGTTGTTGATGGCATGTTGTTTACATGAATGTTGGGATGTGCAGCTGGGAAGTGGCTGATCTTGTGCCTAGAAGTTTTGATGATGTCTTTGGGACACACCTACCTCCCTCAGATCCTGGTCCTCCTGAAACCCCTGCCCACCCCTGTCCATCCCCTTCATGCACTTGTTAGCTGTGAGCTGCCTGACTTGAATTCCCAGTAGCCAGGCTCACTCTGTTTTGGGAAAAGCTGCCCCAGTGTGTTGTGCCTGTCTGAGATGTACCGTTGCAAGACAATCAGACTATGCAGAGTTGTTGCCCAGCTCTTGGTAACATGATGATGAATGAACTGCAGCCACGTGCCGTGTCTCACTCCCATGCACTGCTGGTATATTAGTGCTGGGTCAAAAGCAGTGTGAGATATGCTGATTTCTTAATTTACTTCCTTGTCTTATCCTAGAACCGTGAGTAATGTGCTGCTATCTCATTATGCACAGGTATCACAGCTGTTTAGCCTGTCCACACACGTGCACATTTCCCACAGACATTCCTAACACCGACATTCCCTAGGAGAGATACTAATATCTTCATTTTGCAGCCCAACACCTTGCCAGTTGTGTGAACGAACTGCCTTTGAGCGGTGCACAGTGAGAGATTACCAGCCAGATGATTGCCTTCATGAGCTACATATATAAATCTCCTTAACGGGATCCGCACAGCTTGCCACACGTCGGTGTTGATTTACACCGCCTCCCGCCTTCCCAGAACCCCCTTAACGTCGTCTAATCAGGCTCCGCTTCGGCCCTTTACCTCCAGCGCCCTACGGGAGAGACCGGATGCTTCCCCGCCCCCCACTCCGATGCAAGAGGGAGCAGAGGGGGGACGGGGACGCTCTTCCTCCCGCACAGCCGCAGCAAACCCACCGCGGGCAGCGTTGCTCCCCGACCCGGCGCGGCCAGATGCGCGGTCGGCCGGGCGCTGTCCGCTGGCGCGGTGCTGAAACCGCCGCGGCCAGATGGGCGGCCGGCCGGGCACTGTCCTCCGGCGCGGTGCTGAAACCGCCGCGGCCAGATGCGCGGCGCTGCGCGGCCCGGGGGCTCCCTCCAGCGGATCTGGCGGGAGTCTGCCCGCCGCCTCCCGCCTCTGGCCGCGGTCCCCGCCGGCTGCGCTCCCGCGCACGGAGCTGCGCTCCCGCTGCTCCTCCCTGAGTCAGGCTGTGCGTCCTCACTGTTCGGCCTAGGGGCTCTGCGGGAGTCCGACCTGGCGCCCAGGGAGAGGCGCAGCCCTGCTCAGTTACTTTGTAGTGTTGCACCATTTTTTGGTTCTTTTCCAGAGAATTGCAGAGCGCTTTCAAGTGTTAGAGAATGAGGGCTTTTACTGCTGATGAAGGGTATATAATTCTTACTTTACAGGTGAGCACACAGAATTTAAATGACTGTGTCATCAAGGTTATATAGGAAATCTTTGGGACAACAGAGATTTCTTGATCTTGTAGGCAAAACACTCTCTTTTATCACAGGGCTTATTTTCCCAGGTAAAATACTGCATGTTCCCTTCAGACAAACCTTACAAGACTATTGATTACATAGCAATACCCGATCTTTCTATGCCTCAGGATGCAGAGAATTGTTTGCACTGGACCAAATCCAGGTCTTAAAGTATACAATGAAAGAAAAAACCCAGAGCAAAACTCTCATTGTGGTACAGAGAATGTCTTTGCCACTGATTTTGATGAGACCAGGGTTTCATTCATGCAAAATACTGAAAATAATTCTGAACAGGAAAAATTTGTCTATCCTGGAACCAGTTTATTACTCCACCCAATAGCATCCACAGGGACAATGGTACTAATCTTCTCAGTCATATGGGTGTAAATCAGTTATAGGTCTATCTAAACTCATGAAGTTGTACCAGTTTATGTAACAGGAAAATCAAGTGGTGTGGTCTGTTTTCCCTTAAGCTCTTAGTTTTCATTGACAGATATCTTCATAAGCAGTTTAAATCATTAGCAGTGCTGAACACAAGTATGCAGTACTACTGCCTGATTCAGCTTTTTATTGAAGTTAATGAAGTATGTTTTATCATGAATACAAATAATGCCCACTATTCATCTTTTCTTCTTGCAGTAACACTTAAGAGGTTATCTGATTTTTCTCCCTTTGCAGCTCCAAAATTAATTTGAACCAGCATCCTAGGTAAAGGTGAAGGAGAAAGACTGCCTTGACATGAGATTAAAAAAAAAAAACAAACAAACCCAAAAAAACCCAACCCAACCAACAATAAAAAACCAAAACCAAAACCAAACAAACCCAAACACAATAAAACAGAAGTAGACTCACTGGTGTCAAACCTGCCAAAAGCTCAATGCTTCTGGGTAGATATGACTATCCTTAAACCCAACTGACCCCAGCCTGAAATTCTGAGCAATATGCTGCTGGTCAACCAAGAAAAAAAGAGCCTGATAACACGTTTTAGGTAAAGGCAACACTGATACTGACCTGACTAAAGATTCAGTAAGGAAACAAGGGAGAAATGCAAGATCTTACTGCTAAACAAGTAAAGTACATTGACTTGTGTGCCTGGTCAGCATCACTGTGCTGGGGGTGGTGTTTGCCTCTGGCATTGCCCAAAATGAAAGTTTATTCTGTATTGCATTCATTCTTACCTTTTTCTTGGTGATAATGTGGTACACAATCCCAAATTTATAACACCATAAATTTGTTTCAGGCATATGGGGAAGAACAAAAAACTCAGAGCTCCTTACTCTTATGTAACATAGGCAGATGATAATATAGATATGAATTTTGACAGGCTTGGAATTACATAAGCTGCAAACGTAGTCTGGATTTTAGTCCTCTGCCTGTACATGCTTCACTCACATGAGTAAATTCCACTGGCGTCGGTAAGCCTACTCTTGTGAGTAAGTCACCTGCATAAAGGATGCCTTGAAGGATCAAGTCCTAAATTACACATATTAAAACAAATTTGAAAAATAATTTTAGAAATAACCTTGAACTAGGTAATACCAAGACTGGAGAAACTCATTCTTTCCCCTCTGTTAGCATCTGTCTTTCCAAGTCTAGGCAGTTCTGTGAATTAATACAGCAATTTTTGCTTGCTTGTTTTTTTTTTTTTTCCCAAAACCCTGAGGGTTATTAATAGAGGCAAAGGCAGAATTCGCAAAGTCACAAGGAGTCCTATAGAGATAAATCAGCATAATTATACAGTAGCATCAGACAGGTTTTCTCTGCATATTTCACCTATATTTTCCAAAATCTGATCATTGATATCAGTATATGAGTATGTACAAAACACACTCATCTCTTCATAATTTCTGCCAAATGCTTGTGGTGTATCTGTTAAATCTGTAAGGTATAAGGATATTTCAAAGTTGGCTACCATTTGAGAATCAGAATCAAAACACTCCACCTTTATCCGTATTGTTACTTTCATAACATTTTTTACTATTCGCTTCTCTGCCATAGTCCATTGAGGGTGACTTCTAACCTGATTGTGTGATTTTAGACTGGATTATGATCTGGTTTCCTTTTATATCCTGTAATATCACCTGACCAGTATCAGTGGGTCACAGCATAATTAGATTAGAATTGGATACACTTTTCTCTGAAGCAGCTGCATCATTGTTGTGCTAAGTAGGGCAGATGCATTAGTTATATTTACAATTTGATGATTAATTGCCTTCAGAGAGTTCCTCCAAAATGGAAGAACTCGGGCAGAAACATGAATGAAACCTGCTTTCATCAGTGAATTTCAGCCTACAACAGCTAGTATACTTGTTCTCAGTGAAAGTTACTTTGCTAGATTTGATGTGATATTTTTTCAGCTATAAGAACACTTCTGGTTTGTTTTTAAGGTTTTGTTTATTGCTTGTTTGTTGTTTCTCATAGCCTAGAAAGAGGCATATGCTCTAAAATAGCAGCACCTAATGCAAAATAATCACACGCTGGAGCAGTGCACTTACAGCTTACAGTTAACAACAGATCATGCTGGAATGATCCTTATTAGCCTGTACAGAAAACTGAAGGGGATAAACATCTCTAGTCCATCCTCCACTGCACTTCTCAACCCTCCCTGTCAATGATGTGATCTGAACAGGAAATAGAATAGGGTGTAACTAAAACTCTTCAATGGATTCTTCTCTTTCCAGAAGACAGAGAAGGTGGAGAGTGGAAGGACTCCTTCCTCCATTTTCCTTATTTCCACAGTATCTGACTAAGCACAAGAAAAAAACCAGTGTTTCATTTAAAAGGTGAATTTTACTAAACAGGAAGGAATTAAGCTTTTAAAGTGATATTTAGGCCGATGGAAACTCCTAACCTGAAAACCTTTACTGAGCTGCTGCCTAGCACCCCATCCCTGCAGGCACCTTGTTAACATCACATTTCTTTAGGGGCAGTCTTCTTGCACTTAACTGCACTTCTGTTTCTGAGCATCGTGTTACGTGTCTTCATGACTCAATGTTAAAGTTACCATTCAGCCTAGCTAGAAATCCAAACACTGTTCTAGTGGGAACATATTTTGTAGTTGTATGACACACAAAGTGCCTGTCAGATGTCGAAGCCAGATGAGAAGGGTATTGTGTTCTTCTTCTGTGTAACAAATGCAGTGATGAAGATGTTTCTGGGATGCGGCAGACCAAGGTTTAAATCCCTTTTTCCCCTAGAGGGGACTGAAATCCACCTCTCTTACCACACCGAAGAGTTTCCAAAGCAAACCTTCCTCCGTTCTTAGCACAGCTGTTCTCCTGGGAAGATAAAAGGTTAAGATCCAGTGGGCTGAAAAAAAAGAGAAAGAACAAACAATCCTCACTCTATAATCAGCTGATTAAGGAATTCATCTCTAGTGGTGTTCTTGCTGAACATTTTAGTGTTTTAGATATTGCTATTAAATCATTCCCTGAAGCATATGTCCCAACCAGCAGACTGTATGTTCTTGTCCCCTCTTTCTGACCCAAATGAAACTTGAATCTCTCTTGCAGAGTGGTGCAGCTTCCCCAAAGAATCTCTCTCCCACATTATCTCCTGCCCCTCCAGCTCCTCAATAGCAAATACAGCCTACAGGGAGGCAGGAGACACTGAATGAGGGGTGAGCCTCCAGTGACTGAGCTGTTATGCAGGAGACATACAGCTATTTTAAAAGACAACTGTAGTCCCTGTTCAGGGTTCGAACAAAAAGACATAGGCAGTGCTCTTGGGGTGGGGGTGAGGGGGGTGAGGAGGAGGGTGGAGTGGAAGGGAGTTTGGGGCTGAGAAGCACAAATATAGGGAAAAATCTTCACAGTGAATCTCTAAGTCTGTGGGATAAGGTTTAAGACAAGTTCCCTGCCTTTCATGGTTCCCCTCTAGCTAGCCATCCTCCCATTCATCATTCTGGCTATTTTATATTCAATCTGAGACATTAGGTTCTTTTTGTTTGTTGTATAAGGACTCTTAAAGGCATGGTGGCATTCAACACAGGCTTCAGGTTTAAACTCTAGTAGTCATGTGTCTACAAATGAGGTGCACAAGGACCTTGCTTTGTGGCTTCTGAGACTTTCTTATTTCATCCAGCCCTTCCTTCAAAGACAAACTCTATTTCTCTTGCTCTGTTCTTGGTGCAGTGCAGCTTGTACCCATCCCCAGAGCAGAAGGGACTGTAGAGTTGCAATCTATCCCAAGGAAGGAGACAAATGCAAATTGCTGAGTTAGTGGTGCATTGAATCTTGAGCATATTTGTACCAGCCTCACACATTCAAACCAGCAATAAAAGAGACCTGGCTGGTCAAAAGCACAAAAGGTACTGAGTACTTAGCATTTCTTGGAACTAAGAATCTTACTAAGGAATGTTCTTAGGGCCTGACTGACTCAGAAACTCCCAACAGCTTCATTTAGGGACCTTATTTAAAGCCCACAGAGTGTAATATAAGGAATCCCAAGACATTGGGATTTTTAGATGAACCAAGGGGATCCTTCTCAGGACTCTCTTTAGGGAAGGTGTTTCTTTTGAATCTGCATTTCTTCTGAAAGAGAACACAAATGTGGCTATCCAGCTCCTCCAGGAATCGCTTGGAGTAGGCTTTGTCACTCTTATCTCTCCAAACACCCAGGTCTGCAGGCAGAGATACCACGGTGGTGCTACCTAATCTAGAACAAAAAGGTATCAGGAAATGTGCACAGGGTGAACTGCAAAGCCAGGCAGCCATTGGCTGACAGACTAATATTTCATCATGCGAGTTTTGTTTATTAGCAACTATTTTAAGAAGTGCCGCTATTTCATTTGCCAGCTTCTGCTGCTGCAAGGTTTCACGCAGTTAGCCCTAGAGGAGAGAGGAAGGCTGCTGAGTTCATTAATTAACCATTGCTGCAGTCTGAGAAACAGCTGAAGCATATCAGTGCAAAAAATAAAGCAAAACTAACCCAAGCCAAGTTGTTTTTTTTTTTTCTTTTTCACAGCCCCAATTGTACTTCCCCCAAACAGACTGCTGTTGGTGTTATAATTTCATATGATGCTTTTGGTTTAATCTAGAGAACAGGTGGCCACAGTATGAAGAACCATTTGAATTAGTTTAATGATTTAATTATTTCACCTATTTATTTTTTTTTCCTTCTTTGATTTAATAATTATTTACAGTTTTGGATTTTTGATAACTTCAATTTCCTTATTTTTTAGCAGAACAGTCCCTTAAAAATAAAATGCAGAAATCCTTATTTACTGAAATAATTGGAAGTATCAACAGTGGCAAAATCCTAATTAGGAAAAACAGTTTGTTACTTTGGAGGGATTTGATCTCCAGACATTTTAATATTTCTCCTTTGTTCAAACTCTCCTGCTTCGTTTACCTGCAAGCTCATCAGGGATGGAGCTATGCATTCTGTACTGCTTATTTTAGGTCTATCACAGTAGGAGCCTCATCCGTCAATGCAGAAGTACCATCACAATTCAAACGAGAAATAATAATAACCAAGAAAATGAATCAGCATAGAAGTACATGACATTATACTCTGTACCAGGTGTGTTGTAACTCTGGAATAAGGATCTTAGGTAAAGAAATTACTTAGATCTCATGGCAGTTATTCAAATAACTGTACAAGATCTAGATATACACATTCTTTTATCCTATGATGCTCTGTCATATGTGAAAGTACTTCTAACGCCTAGTAGTATTAATAATCTTCATAAGCATACTAGATAGGATTATAATTGACACAGAAATCATCCCACCTGTGCTCTGTATGGATCTAATTTAATGTGCCAGATATGCATATTCTCTTAGAGGAAGGAGTGATATTCACCACAGATTTCAGCTAGGGACTGGCAATGAGGATGCTTCCCATTTCATCACTAAATTTATCATTGGCCTGTTGACCCACACACATCACTTTATGTTTCTGTGCTTCATTTGATTTGAAAATTTGCCTTTCTCAGTTGCTGTAATATGTGACTAATGCATTCAATTGCTTTGAGATTTTTGTGCAAAACATGCCTATCTTCTTCCATGACGCATCAAAAGAGGAATACTGTGTTGATTTCTGTCAGCCACACATATTTTTTGTTAAAAACTGAATATATTGAATGCAGTGGGAATGTTTGTATATAACTTTACTCTTTCTTAGAAGATTTGGTTCCATGTAAGTCTCTTAAGGGCTGGAAGGTACATCCTATGAGGAGCAGATAAGGATTCTGGTTTTGTCTCGTTTAGAGAAAAGGAGGCTGAGGAGTGACCTCACTGCTCTCTACAGCTTTCTGAGGAGGAGAAGTGGACAGGGATGTGCTGGTCTCTTTTCCCTGACATCCAGTGACAGGACTCATAGGAATGGTTCAAAGGTGCATCAGGGTAAATTCAGAAGTAACATTAGGAAGCATTTCTTTACAGAGGGTGGTCAAACACTGAAACAGGCTTCCTAGAGAGGTGGTTGATGCCCCATGCCTGTCAGAGTGTACCAGGTATTTGGACAATGTCCTTAATGATATCCTTTAACTTCTGGCCAGCCCTGAAGTGGTCAGGTGGTTGGATTATACTATTCTATTCTATTCTATTCTATTCTATTCTATTCTATTCTATTCTATTCTATTCTATTCTATTCTATTCTATTCTATTCCATTCCATTCCATTCCATTCCATTCCATTCCATTCCTTTACATTAAGAGCTGAAGAAAAAAAGCCTTTTAATGCAAAAGCCTTTATGTTATTTCATATGCACTGAGGGGACTCTGAAGTAGATGACTTATAATGTATACAAGGCTGTGCTTGCAGGTCTGGGCTACAGAGCCAGACACCTCCTCAGATGGCCTCCTTGTGACCCCACGCATCTTGCTTTCCGATCCATATAGTGGACCAGTTTCAAAGAGAAGAATGGAGAAGATTCCTACCTTGATTAATCTGTTGTCTTAATAGGTCTCCTTCCCTGGATTTGGATCCATAGATTCAAACTGCCTCACCTATAACCGAGGGAAAACTAGAAATCAAGTCCTCATGCTTGTGAAAATGCTGTAAGCTCCTGAGCAAGATGAAATTGCCTCCTTTCTGGGAACTGAGTGAAATTGTCCGAAGATTGTAGGTTTCAGGTTAAGCTTTGTGATGCTCAAAGAGTTAAGCAAAGGACACTTTTCAGAATTGCCTCTTCAGAGGGATCTGGACAGGGTGTATTGATGAGCCAAGGCCAATTGTATGAGATTTAACAAGGCTCAGTCCCGGGTCCTGCATTTGGGTCACAACAATCCCCTGCAATGCTACAGGCTTGGGGAAGAGTGGCTGAAAAGCTGCCTGGCAGAAAAGGACCTGAGGGTGTTGCCGCTGGTGGCTGCTGATATATGAGCCAGCAGTGTGCCCATGTGCCTAAGAAGGCCAACAGCAGCCTGGTTTCCATCAGGAACAGTGTGGCCAACAGAGTAAATGTCCTCCTCTACTCAGCACTGGTGAGGCAGCACCTCAAATCCTGTATTCAGTTTTGGGCCCCTCGTTGCCTCAGACATTGAGGTGCTGGAACGTGTCCAGAGAAGAGCAACAAAGCTGGGGAAGGCTTTAGAGCACAAGTCCTGTGAGGAGCAGCTGAGGGAACCAGGGTTGTTCAGCCTGGAGAAGAGAAGGCTCAGGGGAGATCATATCACTCTCTACAGCTACCTGAAAGGAGGTTGCAGAGAGCTGTGTGTTGGTCTCCTCTCCCAAGTGACAAGTGACAGGACAAGAGGAAACAGCCTCAGGTTGCACCAGGGAAGGTTTAGATTGGATATTAGGAAAAATTTCTTCACTGAAAGTATTGCCAAACATAGAACAGGGAAGTGGTAGAGTCACCATCCGTGGAGGTATTTAAAAATCATGTAGATGTGGTGCTTGGGATATGGTTTAGTGGTAGACTTGGAAGTGATAGGTTTACAGTTGATGGTCTTAAAGGTATTTTTCAAGTCTATGATTCTATATAGTAGCCTATACTTGAAGCATTAAGGGAACAGTATATCCCAAAATGGATGGACAGTTTTATAGTAGATTAGTCCAAGATCTGAAGGTCCTTGATAGTAGCCAGTGAAAATTGTTCTTTGAAACTTAGGCAGAACATTAGTCATATAAATCTTGCCCAAGAACATTGCTGTAATTTTTTTTTTTTTTTTTTTTTTTTTTTTTTACATTTCCAGAATGTAGTTAAATGCCACTCTGACTATGAAACGATGATAGTTTCCATGTTCTCCCCAATCCCGAGAGTGATAGAAGCTTGTCGACAATGGGAAGAGAAGAAGAATTTATTATATGTATTTCATTTGTGCTAATGTAATTGCTTTTGCCTGCTATGTTTCATTAGCCACCTGAGAGGCTACAAGAAATGGTAGCAGAACACATGAAGTGTTCCCATTTTCTGTGTGATGATACAGGATGGTAGGATCTTCTTATAATCTTAATAACTCTTCATGCTTAGAAATTATTTTTCCAATGACTTATCACTTTCTTTCCTGTAAAAATGTACTTGTATCCACTTAATCTTAAGGGATAATCATGTACATTATCCAATGACAGCCACTCTTCTTTGCTACTCCTCCATAGTAGAATATCTAACATAAGCATTCGGTTACTCCAAATACTATCAACAATCAAAACAGTACAATCTAAAAGCTTTAAAGAGAGGAATCTCAGGGAAAATGTGACTGGAGAAGTGTAAAGAATCCATCTTAATGTTATGCCAATTATTTTAAAGTCAAGAAAAGCACTGATATGCATGTAGATAGGTATAAGTGTTTGGTGGCTGGAGGCTATGAAACTTGGTACGAAGATTGTTAAGGTAGCTGTTCTTTCCTCTTCAAGAAGCTAACAAAGCTTTTGCTGGCCAGTCTGCTTTCCATTGCACCAGATCATGCTAACTTCCTTATTGAATTTACAAATGATGTATTCAAGTGCCATTTATTAAAGAACTATTCTGATGATGCACAAGAAGAAAGAATATTTGAAATCACTTCTGGTTTTCTTCTGCAACACAGGACTTCTGTAATTAAACTTGACATAGTTGGTTTTCTAAAATCCAAAAGAAACTAATATATCTAATAAAATTGAATAACATCCTATATTTACATTTCTAAAGGTTCAAACCATTTCATAGATCTACATATATTTGTATCATATAGCTACAAATACTCAGTAAAGCCAATGCTATGGCATTTCATGCTTTATTTTTCTTTTTTGTAACTTGCTTTCCATTTCAGTAATTACATTTGCAAGTCAAAATAATATTTACTATGTTCCTAAAGTTTGTGTATATCTAAAGAGGGTTTATAGGTGCAATTTAAAAATGGAAAATATACACACCATTAATTAAGAGACATTTTTTCTAATTACTATCATTAAAAACTTAAACTACAATCTGGAAATCAAATTGTCATCTGCTGGCTAACAGCAATATGAATTCAACAGTTGAAGATTTGCAGAGAACTTGAAAGGTGCTTAGTCAGACCTTAGTGGCCTTTACCATATAATGACAATTTCAGGAATCTCAGACAAAAAAAGGAAATGCTAGAGCATCACACAGATAAGGAAAAGATTAAAACCCCAAATCATAAACACACACACAGACAAATTCTCCCAGACTCTGTATGAACCCTGTGGTCTACAAGACATGGAAGGATAGGCAGTCATAGCAATTATTCCCAGGATAGTCATCTAGTCTAGAACCCATTTTTCAGTGTGATCTACAGACGTAAATGTACAGGGAGGTAGCAAGTGAGACTTTCAACACAAGCTAAGGGACTCCTTAAATCACTGAAGTGGTTATAAGAGTATCTCACGGTAGTCCTTAAGTCACACTAACTCCTACCAAACTCAACAGAGTTTAAACAGCTTCAAATGGTACAGACAATAAAAAACTGGGAGGAGCGGCTGATTAACTGGACTATTGCATTGCTATTCAGAGGCATCTTGGTGGGCTGGAGAAATGGGGGGACAGGTACACCATGGAGTTCAACAGAAAGGAAGTATTCTGTACCTGGGGAGAATAACCACAGGCACCAGTACAGACTGGCAGCTGGAAAGCAGCTTTGTAGAGAAGGCCCTGGGTGTCCTGGTGGATACCAAGTTGACCATGAACCAGCAATGTGAAGGCCAATGACCTCCTGGGCTGCATTAGGCAGAACATTCTCATCAGGTTGAGGAAGGTGATCCTTCTCCTCTGCTCAGCCCTACTGAAACACATCTAGAGTGCTGTGCCCAGTGCTGGACTACCTAGTACACAAGAGATATGGACATACTGCTGTGAGCCCAGAGAAGGGCTATGAAGGGCCATTTGTGGATGAGGAAAGGCTGAGACAATTGGGACTGTTCATACTGGAGATGAGAAGGTTCAGGGTGAGGGGGTTAAATCTAATCTGATTAATATGTTCTGATTAATATGTATTACTATGTTACTGGGGGTAGTAAAGAAGACAGAGCTAAACTCTTCTCAGCGATGCCCAGTGACAGGTTAAGAATCAGTGGGCACAAACTGAAATGCAGTAAGTTCCACCTAAACATAAAAAAACCCTTTCTACTGAAGGGTGATTGAACACTGTAACAGGTTACCTAGAGATGTTGTGGAGTCTTCATCCCTGGAAATATTCAACGTCAGACTGGACAAGACCCCAGGCAACTTGTTCTAGTTGACCACACTTCGAGGAAGTAGATCTGACTGTGCAATATCCAGAAGTCCCTACCAAACTCATTTATTATGTGATTCTGTGATACCAGTACAGTTATTGTTTCAAGCAGACAGATCCTAAGATCAGCTGAAGATCTAGAGGGCAAAACTAACATCTCTGAATCCAGTCTGAAGCAAAACCATATTCAGCTTCTGTGATCGCAGTGTGAGACCTGGTTTAATATATGTGCCATGCCTTTTGTACTCACTTCAGTCCATTCCAGCCTTACATTAGAGATAGTAGGGGAAACCTTGTAACAATAACCTAATAACAATAACTTAAATAACCTCATTTGGCTTGGGAGGTTTTACCCTGAGGTATGATTAAGCAGTTTAGAGAGGCATTTTTTTAAGAGTGATTCAGGTAATATCCAGAACCTAGAGCATGGGTTAAATGGCCTGTCAGGGTCCTCTCATGTCCTACTTTCTATAATTAAATGACACTTGATCCTAATTCCAGCTATGATGCAAAGTGTTCTCATCCCCCAGTTTCCAAAGAAGCAAGTTATTTTGTATTTCTAATGATTGCTACACTGAGACTGATGGATTGGTCTGAACTAGCTTCATTTAGGTAGTCTGAGATGCCACAGCTTCAAGGATTTATATTTGTGGTTTCCTAAGGACACGTTGGATCAAGCATTAACCATAATACTGCTAATGGTGCAAGAAAATGACAGAATCTAACTGTCTCTTCTGGGAGGCTAACAACTGGTGACAGGACTGTATTGTCAATAAAGTCCTGTTGAAGACAAATAAACAGCAAAGAGTGAATCTCTTAAATAAGGAGGGTCCATTTTTACCCTGTGAAAATATTTTTTAGGTCGTCATCATCTCATTCTACTTGACCTTCAATGTTCCTCCTTTTATTTAATAAACCTGTTCTGATTTGTTTTATTTATTAATATATTTAAAAGTATATATGTATTAAATATATATAAATATATATTGTCTCTGAAATCTGTGGGACTATAGCTGACTTTAGAACTACTCTTAAATACATAGTACACATGAAAATAATGGAAAAAATATGGGCATACAAGGCAATAGGTAATTGTAGTGATTAGTTCACGCTAGCTGAGTATGAACTAATTCTGGAGCATTGTTAGGAGGTGGAAGGATCCTGACTCTTTGCATCTACATCAACCCTACACACTGGAAAGCCTCGTGGTATATAGTCTGTCGCTTGCAAAGTTTCTCCATACGTAACACCCACAACGGGCCCATTAGACCAGAGGCTGTTTGGCATTACTGGAGTAGCATAGCACCTTTCCTAGGGCTGAGCATCCCGCTCTGCTGGAAAGCAGGGAATTGGGCTTTCACTTCTGAACAGACACAAAATGTTCCTTTCCTTGTCCAATAAAGAAAAAGGCCTTAGTAGCACACAATTGTAATTCAGAGAACATGGTGGCTAATGTTCTCTTCAAGGGCAATAAACTCTGACCTTGCCAGGATATTTTAATCACATTTTTCATGTTGTGAAGGGCAACTCAGTCTTTCAGCAAAATTACTTTATTTTCACAGACTACAAAATCAGTATCAGCAGTTGTGGTGGGTTGACCCTGGCTGGACACCTTCCTCAACTGAACAGGGGAGAGAAAACAACAAAAAGCTTGTGGGTTGAGATAAGTCCAGGGACATCACTCAGCAATTACCATCACATGCAAAACAGACTTGACTTGAGTAAATTAGTTTAATTTATTACCAACCAAATCAGAGAAGGATAATTAAAAATAAAATGAAATTTTAAAAACAGCTTCCCCCAACTCCTCCCTTCCTCCCAGGCTCAAACTCGCTCCCCATTTCTCTACCTCTTCCCTGCCAGCAGCGCAGGGGGATGGGGAATGGGGGTTGTGGTCAGTTCAACACCCGTTGTCTCTGCTGCTTTTTCCTCCTCAGGGGAAGGACTCCTCAATCTCTGCCCCTGCTCCAGCATGGGGTCCCTCCCATGGGATGTCACAGTTCTCCACAAACTTCTCCTTCTCATGTCCTACAGTTCTTCAGGAACTGGTCCAGTGTGGGTCCCTCCCACAGGGTCCAGTCCTTCAGGAGCAGCCTGCTCCAGTCTGAGCCCTCCCCGGGGTCACAGGTCCTGCCAGCAAACCTGCTCCAGCCTGGGATCCTCTCTCCATGGGGCTACAGCTCCTGCCAGGAGCCTACTCTAGCATGGGTTGCCCACGGGGTCACAGCCTCCTTCAAGCATCCTCCTACTCTGGTGTGGGGTCCTCCCTGAGCTGCAGGTGGGTCTCTGCTCCCCCTTGACCCTCCATGGCTGCAGGGCAAAGCCAGCCTCACCATGGTCTGCCCCACAGGTTGCCGGAGAATCTCTGCTCTGGTGACTGAAGCACCTCCTCCCATTCTTCTCCACCGAGTTTAGTGTCTGCAGAGTTATTCCTCTCATATATTCTCATTCTCTCCAGCTACACTTGTGCAGGTTTTTTTCCACTTCTTAAACATGTTATTGCTGAGGTGCTACCATCATTGCTGATGGGCTCGACCTTGGCCAGTTGTGGGTCCATCTTGGAGCCAGCTGTCATTGGATCTAACAGGCATGGGGGAAGGTTCTAGCAGCATCTCACAGAAGCCACCCCTGTATCAACCCCAGTACAAAAATTTTTCCAGCAGTTCAGAGCAACTATACAGAAACTTTTAATGAAAGATATTTAGACAATCATTTCCACTCCTGCTTGATACAGGAATCTCTTCATAAAGATGAATACTTTGCATATTCATGCTGGGTTTTCTGTTCAGAGTACAGGACGGCATAAAACACACATGTGGAATACAGGTGGTCTTGTTCTTCTTAGCGAAAGTAGAGTGGTAGACAGAGGTAGTCATCCTGGTTATTTTATGGTTATCATCTTTTTGAAGATAGTCATATCATCAGTTTATGGATTAGGACACATTTTTCCAGAGTGTCTGGATGATCTCATCCAAATTCAGGGCTGCATTTCTGCAAGCCCTGGACAGAGCTGACTCCTGAGCTACCACCTCTCACAATCACACATCCTGCAGAACAGCAATGTCTGCCCTTGTGATTCAGCAGAGTTTTTATTGGATACTGAGGTCAGCAGGAGCCTCCATCTCCCAGGGGAGGGATTTTGGAGCTCTGAGTGGTAATGACTCTTCTCTTTCAGTTGACAGTTGAACTCAGTGGAAACTGGGAGCTGAATGCTACTGTATGCTGCCCACATACTCTAGGTGTCTCCTGAATCTTAAATATCTCTAAGTAGTCACAATTTCCCTTCTGGTTGCCACCAGACTTGTGCCAGTCTAAGAAAGGCGCTTGCACACGTACAGGTTTGAGTTGCCTAGAAATGCAGTAGTTGAACCTCTTTGCTACTAATTAGAGAAAGAGAAAAAAAAAAGGAGGATTGGGTCGTTACACAATCTGTCAGGGACTGAAAATTTTAAAACACACAGAAAAACACGTACACAGAAACTTTTTGATTTTCGTTCAAGAATTTTTTTTTAAAATAGACCTTCATAAAACTTTTCTGGTTCTCCAAATTTGTCTTGCCTGTCTCCATATATT
The DNA here is from genome assembly GCA_027574665.1 of Rhynochetos jubatus. NCBI lineage: Eukaryota > Metazoa > Chordata > Aves > Eurypygiformes > Rhynochetidae > Rhynochetos > Rhynochetos jubatus. The sequence continues at coordinate 9,694,593 of CM050648.1, read as the reverse complement.
TTTCCCAAATTTATTAATGTTTTAATATCATCTTTTGAGGTATTTAGTCTGACTAGTTCGACTTTTTAAAAAATATTTTACTCCTAAAAAGAATAATTGACATGACTTAGAGGTTTTCTCTTTTTTATAAACTCTTTGTGTAAATAATACATAGGAACATGTCAGAAGGCAAGAAAAAAGGCCAGAATGCATGACAAGTTATTTATGATACAGCTACATTGTGTGTTTATTGCAAGGATTTATTAGTTTTTTGCTCACATAATGATTAATTGAGCTGACTTTACAACTGGATTGGAATGTTCATGAAGAAGGGAACTTGAAAAAGTCATTTGAGCTTGTTCTTGTTTTTACCCAGAATTTAATATAGGTTAGACATGTGGTTACAGTACAGTTTTGGCCATCAAGCATCAGCTGTATATCAACAACTATATATCTGTATATCAACAACTATATAACTGTATATCAAACAACATGTTTGTGGTGCTGCCTATATACATGGTTCTAGTTGCTTTCAGCACTGCACTATCTAATCAAAAAGATCTTGAACACTGGGGCCTGGCTGGGGCCTTATTTTCTTTAAGAACAGAAATTCTAATTATTTTTCGGTTTGAAATATTTGTATGTACCTTGGAAAGGGTGTGTCTGGCCAATGTTGACTGGCTGGGTGGCAGAACATATGCTCTAAGAGCTGATTTAATTCTTCATGGGGAAAAAAATATCAAATTGTTATCAAGAAGGAGACATAAGCTATTCCCTAGGATATCTCAGATGCTTAATTTCATTTGTATTCTGATAGCTAAGAAACCAAGACTGTTAGAAGAAACTGCTTAAAAAGCCATCAGAGCCAGCAGGCATATCTCCATCAAACAGTGCAGTCTTTAGATCAAGCATTAAACAGTAGAAAATGTCTCACCCTGTCTTTATCTGTGTCCTTTCTCCTTGAGCCTTTTCACAGATTTAACAATCAGCATTGGCCTCCAAAAACCATCAACCAATCAGGCAGGTTAGTTTCTAAAACTGATTGTGTTTGGTTTTCCTTTTAAGGTTCAGGAGTAGTGTTCTCTCCACTGCCTGAAATGCTCATAAGAAATCCACTTAATTTCTGACTTAAATACTGGGATGGTTTTTGTGTCATGAAGCAGCATTGTCAGCCTTGGCATTCATACTACAGCATGTCCAAGGCCACACACAATTTATTTTCAAGCACTCAACTGCTGAGTGCTCCTAAGAGCACAATGTTTATGTATCATGGCTGCTGCTACATTGATCTAAGCAGTAGATACATGAGTTAAATACTAAGAACAAACACTGCTTTGCCGCAGCAAATTTCCTTTTGAACACAATGGGCTTCTATGGGAAGAGGTTAAGACTTACCTTGCTCCTGAGTGGGTGTCTTTAAACAACCTGAACTACAAAAATGTGGACAGCATTCATGGCTGTGCATTGGATCAAACCATGTATGAACTTATAAATTGCTATTCTCATATAAAACATCTGGGGGGTTTCTCTTGTTCGTTTATGTCCATCAAGATTTAATACTCACCAGCAGGTCTCACTGGTATCAGCAGGATTCATTATTCAGGATCAAAGACAGCAGGGTTTTTTTGTCTTGTGTCGTCTATTTAATATTCCATGAACAGTCCAGTTTCTGTTTCTCATGCTTACACAAGCAGTGAAAACAAAGACGTGACTTGTATTGTCAGGCAAGGAGAATTTGGCCAACAGTAAATATCAGGGTTTGATGTTAATCCAATCCTTGTATTATAACAGAATAAGGCATTGCCTTCAAAGGAATTAGTCCTAGGTCACACCAGTGTCAATGCAGAATGAATCCTGAGCTATAGGTCTCCTCTGCTAGCAAAGTGGCAGAGGAAACCTAATCCTTCATTATTTGTCTGTGGCATATTCTGCCAACCAAAGGACTGAGTCAACTTTTTCCCACAGCACTCTCTGTACTGTTGATGTCAGTCTGACTTCTTCTAGCTAACCACACTGAAGCATTCACCGTGACTAATAGCAAAACAACACCCACAGGTTTCACAAAGGAAAATGTTTGTCCTCGCCTAACTCTCTGAGATAAAGTTTTAATCCAGCTAGTCTGGAATGCTGTAATCTCTCATGGCTTTTGTCTAGTACATTTCCATTTGCTCGCATATCTCTTCCCTATTTTCTCCCCAGGACAGTTCCTAATTGAGAGTTAAAAAACCTGGGATAAAGCAGAATTCAAGAGAATATTGAGTAACTTTAGTTAGTTATCACTACATTTCAATTCAGCCTTGGAAAAGAGTGATTCATGTCTTCCGCTCTGCCTAAGACATGTTCAGCGCAGCTCTGGAGGACAAAGGCTTCTGGACCCTATTACCCCATCCCCAAACCTATTAAGTGGGAACTAAATGTAGCAGGCTGCAATCCATCACCTCTATGCTACCCAAGATTTCTGCAAGGTAAGGGCAGGCCTCAGGTGCTATGATCTGCCAAGTTGACAGCACAATGGTAGCATCAGGGGTAACTGAGAAAGTAGGTGTTCAGGGATTTTGTTGATTAAAAAAAAAAAGAAAAGACTCTAAAAATGTCATTGCTGAGTTCTGTCTTTTCTTGATTTTCAGAGGATCATCATAGTCAATAACAAAAAGAGATACTGAGGGAAAAAATAAACACAGGGAATATGAAATTGCTTTCATTGGGGTTTTCAGGTCACTTTTCCAGAAATAACTTAAAATGGAAGCAGAACAGCCGTAAGGGGAAATTTGGAGAAAGGAGACATTTTCTTTATTCTGGGCTAGCAAACCTACAGTCTCATCTGAGATCTGTAAGTCTACTCCTGTGGTCTCACATATCAATCAGCTGTAGATTCAATGGGCAAACTGTTTCTAATGACACTTGTTGAAAATGGCAGCCAATTGCAGGTGCAACTGTGGGAAAAATTTAGCCTTACCATAAGCATTTAGTTAAAAATGCTGATAATAAAGCGTAAAGAGCCTTTGTTTCCAGAACTGTTTTGGCCTTCTGTGTGTGTGTGTGAATAGTTTTAAAAAACCCCAGCTGTGGGGGGTGGTTTGTTTGCCAGCAGGTATAACTGATTAACACAAAGACCTGACCAGCAGAGCTTCTCATCAGAGCAGAAGCAGGCTTTGAAGGACAAGGGTTATTTGGAAAAGGACACTCAATGCTATGATATCCCTCATCTATTTTTCATTACCAGTATTTTCAGTATTGTTTCAGTTAAACCAATTTACTTTCTAATAGGTATTAGTCTCACTCTCCTCCAGACTGGAGTGGCTTTCATAAGGCTCTCTTTATTTCTTGATAAAGACTCCAAGAGTAATTTAAGATCATTACAATTTGCTATTACTTTCTTTTTCCATTGCAATACAAATGGGGAGAAAAAGAGTTGCAAAATCTTGCTTCTTTCCTCCACCTGTGGCCACAGCTTGGTAATTCAGAGAACACACATGAGCAGACCTAACATAGCTGGGAAATAAAACAAAAATCTTCCCTTGTGAAGGCTGTTTTAACTCCATAGAAGTCACTGAAACAAGGTCACCTGTACACAAATCATGACAATTGCCAGTTCCTTTGGGAAGAGACATGAAGTACACACTGCAGGTAATCGCTGGGATATGCATACATTTGATCAGATGAAAACAGCAATGAAGTGTGTCAGAAAAGATGAGCTGCTGTCAGCCCTACAAACATAGCTCGCTCAGTTTTGACATCCTACTTCGCATAAGAGCCATTATCTAGAGCAATAAAAACAGCTGTGCAGAACACCATCCCAAACTCATTTAGGAGAAATGCAGACTACCTAATTCTGTTTCCCTTAAAATGTAGTTAAACTCTTTCCAATGCGGCTAAGCAGTTTTGATGATTTTTTTTTTTCTTACCATTATTCCTAATCAGTTGTATCATCCATTAAGAGAAGAACTAGGAGTTCTTCTGCTTTGGCTATCCTGCATTGACTTAGACAGAAATACTGAAATAATTTGAGGAAAATGTCCAAAAGTGAATTTCACTTTAGAGTTTCTAGGTTTAGGGTGTCCAGGCTAAACTTTATGCTCAGTGATACTCTCAGATATTTCCAGACTGTGGGTCAGATGGAATTTTTTGTCACTAAGAAGTTATCTATGATGTCTGTTGCCTGATCACGAGTTACCGGTATGTTTGAATTGGGAGACAGTTATTTAAAATTCGAGTATCCATATATGTAAAGTAGGGGGAAGATTAGCATTTGGTAAGGGTTGCTTCAAAAAAAAACCTTAGGACTTATTTTTAATTCTTAATAACTAGGATGTTGTGAGTGTTCTTCCCCATTTCAGATTATTTTCTTATAAAATTTAATTTAGATGTTGTAAGTTTTATTAGTAGTAATTTATTTCTCTATTGGTTTTAAATAGAATGTAAATTCTATTGAACATAATTACTTTGGTATTTGTTCTGAACAGTAAATGTGCAGCTTGTGAGATCAACTTCCACATAAAAAGAAATGTAGGGAAAATTTAGGTGTCAGACTGAGATTCATGATCCTGAAATAGGGAAGTGCAGAAAGGGAAACCCCACAGTTCCTTTACATTCTCTTCTGGACAGTGAACAGGGTAATACCATCACTTCAGCAGTTTCCTAACCTACCCTGGTTGCCATGGGCTGCTTCTAGTGTGATCTCTGTTGTGCAGGCATTAGTGTAATGCCTTGGTTCTTGCTAGGTTTTGTGTCTTGTTACAGGATCTACTCCTGGTTAGACAACACAGGTAATTTATAATAATTCTGTAGTATATGCAGTATGGTTTCGAGGTTGTGTATATTTGGAGAAGAAACCAGAAATTCTTGCATGAGCCTTTTACATTTACCTAAAGGTAGCAAATGAGGTGAATTTTTTAGACAATAAAATTATGACATATGGAAGGTTTGCCTTTAGATTTCTTCTTTTAATTACCTTGCAATGCAGCTGTCTCAGAGTAGAGGCAGAATGTACCTAACCAGCACACAGGAAACACTAAATGGGGAAGGTTATTCACGTCAAAAGATACCTTCAAAATAGGAACATTTCAGATATCTGTAATACCATTCAGTGTGCAAAATTATGACAAAAGAATGCTGTGAACAGGAGACCTGATCACCAAATTTCATTGTGTAGTTCAGGATCAGTTCCTAGATGAGGGTTGTCGAGTTCAGCAGAATACCCTGTAGCCATGGACAACAGTTACTAAAAATTGACGTTCACTTACCCATGTCAGTCCATTCGTCTGTATGCATGGGCTGTGACCCTACTACTGACACTGTCCCAGACATGTCTAGTCACTTTAACATCTATAAAAAGAAAAGCACCCAAAAAAGCTTATCTGAAGTCCCCGAACAAATTTTTCTTATTAAGATTATTCCTGAATTCTAAATTATAGGCAAACTCAAGGAGAGTTAGAGGATATGTGCTGAAAATTGTTTGCCATTTGGGACTGCTCAATGGCACTATCAGGGATATGTTTGTTTGACTGTCTCTGTGCATCACTCAAGTTATGTCAGCCCTTATGGATATGATATGATATGATATGATATGATATGATATGATATGATATGATATGATATGATTTTCCTGAAAGGTCTCTTGTACCACACTATGTTGCAAAAGTCTTGCCATAGCTGATAGCTGTCTTACCAAAGTGTATGGTTTGAGCTACCTGTGAACAACTTAGACATTCAATTTTCAACATTTCTAATGGATTCAATGAGATGAAGAGCAAAAAAGAAGTAGCTATTTTTCTAACAGCTAAATTAAGATATCCTTCTGAATATTGAAGATATATACTTCTGAATTCTGTCTTGAAAGAGAACTATTGATTTTATGTAATTGTGTCATTGTTCAGTGGGAAAATGGTCTTTGTTTTCTAAATCATTAACAGTGCAGGAACAATAGCCATGTTAGGATATTCTGCAATAGGATGGAGAAACCCATGTCTGATACTAGTTATTCTCATTGAGGGTAATCTAATAATTCCTTGGGGTACACTCTGTGTTTTGATAGGGCCAACCTGCCTTGCAGACTACAGTTTTCTTGCACATTCTAGCGCAGACTGTGTTGCTAAGTCAAGTCCTCTAATGCCTGGCCTGGAAGCAAAAAGACCAGGCTTCTGAAAAGGTCTCAGCTCTCCTAGAAGCATAAATAAGATCAGAGTTTTCGAAGATTCAGCCAATGTTCACATGGGAGCTGTGCACAGCTGTGCACCAAAAAAATTGGTTCTAAACACAAAACCAGGAGGTGACACTGAAAAAAACAGTTCTTTCCACATTTAGCCGATTTGGGGTGAGTGGAGTAAAGCACTGTTCTTAACCATCGCAGTCTGCTTGACTAAATTTATCATGAATAAACAATACACCTTTCTCCATCCCTGTCTTCTCAGATGTAGAGTATATTCCTGTGTTTCACTAAAATGTATTTATATAGATCAGATAAAAGAGCACTCACTCCAGCTGTGAGTAGGAGCTGTACTTAGGTATATACTGAGGTACTTAAATAGTTTTGTACTTATGCATTGGACAATATAAAGGATCAGGGAAAGATGAGCTTTCTGGAAAGTCATGGCAGCAGTTTGGGCACCTTTGTGGAACAGGTCAGTTTCCAATAAATATTGATGAAGAGGCATCCACAATCTAAAACAGCCAAAAAACCCTTTATCATCCCTTTATCATGGCATTTACCAGTTAGACCCAGGAGAAGTCAGAAGGAGTGAACCTGGGGAATAAAAAACTCCTTACAAGGTGATTTAACAATAAGGACGCAATGATTTCAGTTTAATGAGTTGGCAGCAGATCCGACCATGAATGTTCATGTGCTTCCTCTCCCTGTGGAGGCTGTGCTGGGAACTCAATCAGACAACTGCTCTAGAAAGGAAAATCACTGCCAACGCCAAATGTTTGTTTTTTTAAGTTGGCCAGGTTCCCTGATATAGTTCACAGTATGGTCCTGCAAATAATTGATCTGGCACGACCAAGGGAAGCTGTGCTGAGGGATCAAGGTGGGCAAGAGGCAGTACAGAGATACAGGTACTTACTAGTTTTGCTGCCAGGAGCTTTGATTCATAAAATCATGGTGTCAGCTGGAGATCAAGGCTTGCTGCAGCCCAGCAGTGAGAGAGTGGTAGAGTCTTTGCTGCCAGATGTTCCTATTTTATACAAAGTAGAGCATTTTGGTCTCAAATCCCACACTTTTCATGCAACCCTCCGTTCATTTCTGGTGATCGGTTCTTATAAGAGCGTAAGTTATATATTCTCCCTCAAAGTAACTTAGCAAAGTGGTGAATGGAGGAGGAAGAGAGGGCAATGGGGTTTCTGAGACATTTTAGTTACAAAAACCAACCTTGTGGCAAGCTGCTATTTTTAGTTAAACAACTAATGATGAATCAAAATGCTTCTCCAAATCTAATTAACAAATAATAATTACCATGGCAACCAGTTCTTTAGGTGGCACATGCTGAAAACACTCTTAAAGAAGCACAACAGCTTTACTTTCCCAGTTTTCCCAAACAGACAAGAACTACTCTAATCCATTATTGAAGCCAATTTAAAATTAGAAAGCAAAACAGGAAAGGAAATAAATTATTTCCCATAGGCTCGTTTCAGGAATTAATGAAATTCCTGCTCTTTGGGACTGATCTGTCTTGAGAATGTCCAACTGGAGATTATATTAGAAACCATTTCTTCACTTTTCATGTAGGTTTTGGTGAGATCAGCCCCTGCAATGCTCTGTTTCTATGCAGAAGAACAAAATTACCTGCTGAAGAGATTAATAAGAAGTTTATTTCTATAGAGCACGCTAGTGTTTCTTTCTGCACTTGAGGTAGTAACACACAAATTCAGTGTCCTCCTGGATTTCAGAATTGTTTCTAAACGTTTTCAGCTTTCTCTCCTCCACCATGTTTTCCATGTGAACGTATTCTACCGTTGGTTCAATTATTCATGATGAAGAGTGTCTGTGGCAATTATTATTTTTTAGGGCTAGTTATCAATCAACTTATTTCTAATCTGTTAGGTTTGTTGAATGTTCCTAAGTATTCACTTCTCCTCAGGTTATAGGCTCTTTGGAAGTGTTGAACTCAGTCCATCACTATACATGCCATGTCTATTAATGGCAGGTCTTAAAACACTGAATTAGGAGAGACTACAGCTGGCTTTATATTCCCTGATGGACAATTGCACCTTTTCAAACAGCAGAAATGCCTACAAATGGTTTCTATGCTTAGCCCAACTCTGCACTCAGTAACTCACCTGTACCCTTTCTGAATTTCCTGTTTCCTGAACTACATTCCATTCTGTCTTTGAAAGCTGTCTGTGGCTGATTCACCTACCGCTTTGCAACAGCCCTGTGTACTACTTTACTGTCTTATCAATGAATTTTCCTGTTTTCTTACATTAATATACTGTACCTACTTTGATTGATACTTCTTCCTGACCAGCTGTGCCCCTCGCCTTTTAATTGTTCCTTTGCCTGAGATCTGGTGGTTCCCAAATCCATTCAAATGTTTTCTTGGTTTCAGATGTCTTGGTAAAGTCCTTTTAATTCAATGAGTAACAGATAAAAATGAAATTATTTGAATCAATGTGCACTGTCAATTTTAAACTAAGCTTTCTTTTCACACCTGCCTCCTCTCCTTTCATTGCCTTTCGTTCTGAGTAGTTTTCATATCGATTGTGCAGAGGGATCTGAGGTGACTCTATGAAGGACCCTTCATAAACGTAAAATATTTGACAAGTGATTTCTCTGTGAAGTAAGCACTTAATCACCTCCTATGAGAAATATGGGACTCAGAGTATTGGAGTAAAAATTTTAATAGCGGGTTTTAACTACCAGGATCTCGTCAAGTAACTTTCTTTAGGTCTGTTCATCCTCTTATGTGATTATGTGCGACTGCAGGTTCATCAGGGACAGTGCTGATCCTGTTACACAGATATTCCCAAACAGCATGGTGATGGGTACCTTCTTGTTTGCATTTTTAAAATATTTGAGAGGCAGGCCTCCCTGGAGCCCTGTTTAACATCAAAATGTATCACTCATGACTTTTTAAGATCACTTGCTGTCTCTGCTACTGTTGCTTATTTGAGTGTTGTGCAAGGTACAAATGGACTAAAGAGCTTATAAATGTTGTGAAAAGATTTTCTTTTGTTCACATTATACCTCAGATTTCCTGCTGGGTGAGGATTGATTATTTTCAGGTCAGTCAGAAAGGTATGAAACTGTGTACATATAAAATCAGAGTCTGCCCTGACTTGTGGCCCTGATAGGTGCTAGAAAATTCTGCAAGACTTCTGGAATTGGCCAAAGTAATCTGTAGGAAAAAGGAGTAGCAATGAGAGACTCAAGACTTACATGTCTTATTTATTCTTTAATTATGAAGAACCACAGGGTAGTATCTTTGTAATGCATAGTGCTTTACTCTTTAGATTGGTTTCAATCAAACGACTGTGTGTAAGAAAAGCAGATTCTGACTCTGAGTAAGCTGTCATTCTACCTGTAACAGGTTTTCCATAATTCCCTTTGTCCAAAATCAAATTATGTGCTCATGAAATCTAATTGAAGACCAGATTCTACTGCATTTGCTCTAAGGAGATCTGCTGAAGTAAGTGGCACTAGTCCTGAGTATTAGCAGAGAGGGGCGATTGTACTGGACTCATGAGGAACTTGCAATTGAATTTGCAGGTAAACGAGAGCACCCTGCCACTGCTTTCACTGTTGACATGCACATTTCAAATGTTTTAAAAGGCTTTTTTTTTTTTTAGTGTATGAGCATTGTTTATCTTCAAGAAGTCATGAAATGGTTACCAGAAGGTATAGAATGTTGATTCCTCCAGCCACCCACAGCTAATTTCTGTTGTCCTGCTGAACAATGTAATTCTGAACTGGTCTTATCTCATGTCAGCTCATCATATGACTTTTAATAGCCTGGATCAGAAAGGAGGTATCTCATGGGCTGAAATACTGCATTCTCTGTTTTATCTTCGAGCTAAGGTGGAAAGTGTCTGGGGAAAGATGGCTAGTTCGAGGCACCCTGTCTCCAGTAAAACAGATAACAGGGAAAAAGCAGTAAGAATAGAAATGGAATAGTGACAAATGCAGTGAGACAGAATAGTCTCAGATTCCTCCCTTTCAAAAAATAAAAGGCAGAAAGGGGTAATGCTATAACCCAGTAAAATCAGGAATGGTGAGAAGATGATGAGTTGGGAATGATCAGTCACTGTTTCTCATACTATAAGCAGGATGCGACACTCAAAAAATGATAAGGCTGCAAATTAAAGCATACAAAAGGAAACATTTTTATCATAAAGTGTCTAATTACATTGTAGAAATCTTTGTCATTGAATTCCATAGGGGCCAAAGGTACAATTAACTTCAGAAAGGTATCTGAAAAAATTAAGCAGATGGATAGAGTGTGCCAGCTCTAGCTCAGAGGTACTGTAAACCACAGGATCCTGGAAGCCAGGAAGATGCAAGGATCATGCTAAACATGCCCTATTTCTCACAAGCTTTACCTAGACATCTACTGCTGGCTAAACAAAATTAATTCCCTGTACTGTCATAGAACGATACTCCACATTCAGAAATACGGGAATATATGAAGTGGAAGTTTCTGTCAGATGCATTTGGTTTGATATCAAATCTGACTTTCAAACCCCCGTGAATGTGAGGAGTGAGACCTGCAGATCTGAAGCATAGCATCGCAATGAGATTACGGAGTTTTCTAAATGTTTTCTCTGTTCTATTAGAACAAGCAACACTTTGATTTTAGGGAAACTGATTATCAGAAAATATGACAAAAATGCAACCTCTAGCCCACAGTGTTCCACAAAAACAGATTGCTGGAGTGTTCAAGACTGTTTTGACAAAACACCCCTATATGCTTGCTTTATTCTTGTACTCCTATCTACTGTTTTATCATTGTACTCCTACCTGGCCACTCTCTATTGTTGTAGGTATCACCCACAACATTGTGGTCCACAGCTGTCCGAGCCCGGGCAGCAATGCTGGGCAGGCAGTGCTGGCCACAAGGTCGTGTAGGCCGTGCCTGCTCCACAGGTGGTCTGCCACTGGGAGAGGGGTGCGACCCTGCAAGACAGGGTACACTCAGTGGGACCTCATCAACACCGTGACTGTGACTGGACCTTGGCAGGAAGATGGGGAGCTGCAGTTTGCAGATTTTCAGCTGTTAACTATGCCCTGATGGCTTCTGTAGCTAAGGTAGTCAGAGAAGTTTGGCCCTACATACTATATTTGTAGAATATTACTGGACTTATTTTTCACTCTTGACCCTCTCACAAGATAGAAAGGCAGGATATAGTGGGAACTGAGAGGAGTTCACATGAATTTGCAGCCTGTAACAGGGATGAGGTATTGCATAAAGCTGCTGAAACTGAGGGTCTGTGTTTTAATGCATGTAAATATTATAACTTTCTTACTCAGTTTTTCAAACAATCTTCAAGTCAATGGTGTTGATGTGTCCTGCTTTACAAACATACAGAGCATAAAGAGGTATCAGTGAAAGACAAATAGGACAATGAAATTTACACTATCCAAAGATCCACTCCCATTTAGCTCTTTTAAGTTCATGTTGCAAAGGAAGAAGCTGTGACGCACCCTCTACAAGGAAAAAGATTGCGGCTCATACGTAAGCCTTGTTGAAGAAAAGGTCTGTGTACACAGGCACAGGCTCTGCAAGCATTTGGTTATCCTTTCAGCTTCCCCTGCTGAATGGTTCAGGATTCAGATTGTGCAAGCTTGTGCTTTGGCATCAGCTGAAAACGAATTTATTTAATTTGGTCAATAATAACAGAATAACTGTTATCACTGATATTAATTCTTAGCTAACAGACACTCTTTGTTTTCATTAATATGCCTTTCTTCTCAAACTAAGCCATGGAAAAAAATTTTAAAAAAATGCTTTTACAGAAGAGGCAGTGCAAAAACAAATTGTTAATTATGTTTGTAATCATTCCTGACTATAGCTCTGTGAGTCAGTTCTTGGAAACATAATTTGTGGTTCAACTAGAGTTTAATGCCCCCAAATACTGCATATTTCTTTCTCAAGGCAGAGAGAATTTTACACATTTGATGCCTCTAATTAAGATCCAAGAGATTCTTTTATGCAAACTTTCCTAACCGTTATTTTTACAGCCTACATGACTGCAGAGCAGCCATGGTTTCTCTCTGTCTCTCTCATTTTCTTTCTCTTTTTAAACAGATATTTTTGCTTCTCCTGTCTGATCCAATCCTATCTGTTGTTCGTTGCAGATAGCAGCTCAGGCAGTGTTATTTATGTGTATGAACACTGCAGGAATCTTCATTAGCTACCTATCAGACAGAGCTCAACGTCAAGCCTTTCTGGAGACCAGAAGATGTGTAGAAGCCAGACTGAGACTAGAGACAGAAAATCAGCGACAGGTATTGGCAAAACAATCTTATTTTTATATTAACTGGAATTTATAATTGAGCAAGACCAGGCTCTTGTAGCCTCGCTGACTCCAATGTGATGCCACCTGATACGTGCAGGTTAAGTGAGTTTCATGCTGTTATTTTGCTGGTGTGTATCGATCTGATATGACATCTTAAAGATTTTTTCTGGGAAACAGGATGAATAGAGAATGGCTATTCATTGTCCTTTCCTGTCCAAGAAGAGGCCGTCAAATGAAACAGGAACTGGCAGGTGTTTTGTTGCCAGTTAAGAGGGGTTGAGCTGGGGAACCTAATGTTTCAGGGTGTTGTGGGTACTAAAACTTGTATCAGTCAAGAGAAAGCTAAGCAAGTTCATGGAAGTGAACTCTGTCTAGGCAGTGAATATCATCATCTGGCTCACATGAATTTTTGGAGGAGGGAGGTCACTTCAGGGAAGTATCACTATTTGCTTTCTCTGTTTTTAACAAAAACAGAAAAATCTTCCTTAAAAATCTCCTTTATGCCACTGTGCACAGTAGTGTACTGGGTTAGGTGAACTTTTGATCCGAGCAGGTATAGTTGCTCTCGAATACATCATCTTTTCCAATCCAGAATAACAGGCATTGAATAAAAAGAAGCTTGCTGCTTATTATTTTGTACTAAGGGAGCAGAAATGAGATGTAGCATGCTATACATACTGTGCATTCCCACTGAAATATCAGAAGGATCACCTGCTCTTTAAAAACTTGCATTAAGATAAAAATGTAACCTGTATATATATATATGTATATGACTTCTACTATTTCATGCTATTTCATTCTCAAATGAACTTCATTTTGTCCTGTTGTATAGATAAGTATATTGCTTCTCAATTTTATTTTGTTTACGTCTTGAAAGCAATGCTCTTATACAGAGATCTAGGAAGATTTCATATTCTAGACTTTACTGACTAATGACTCTGTGTGAAGGCATGGCTGTGCTGAGTAATGCAGGTCACCTGTGCCAGAACATCTTTCCAGCCAGTGCTGACTAAAGAGCATTGGAGGGATGCTATCTAGGATGCTCTGTTCTCATTTTAACTCTAAGACCAAATTTGTATAGCTTTTGGGGGTTTTTTATGAGCTTAGATTGGTTTTTGCATTTTTCTTCTTGTTTAATAACTACTATTTTTTTACTTTGATCATTGTGTTATACAGTTTGTTGTAAAAATATTTATAAAACAATAGTAAACGATTTCCCTCTTCCATATGATCTTGAGGATTTTCCATTAGAACTATTGTGTTTTATCTTCAAAAATCAAATTTCTACAAAGACAACTTCTTTTAAAAGAAATTCAAGTTTGCAGAAATTTTATTTGCTATCAGAAAAATGAAGACAGATTGTTTCCATTTGGGTGGGGTTTAAAGCATGGGATTTTTTTGTTTGTTTGTTTGGGTTTTTTGGTGGGGTTTTTTTTGTGTGGTTGTTTTTTTTTTTTGTGAAGGGGGAAGTAAGGGATGGATCTGAAATATTTGTTTTTAATTAGTCAATATTGAACTGTGCATTTTGTCTTGGCACAGTGCCTCACAAGGCTTCAGGGCTGTGCTTTCCCCTGAAGGCAGAACTTCCTGGAGAGTTACCTCACTGCAGTTGAGACTCACCTGCCACCAAACAGAGTATTGTGTCATAAGCATCACATGACATAAAACGCATAAGGGAAGATATACTTGGGCCAAGGAAAATGCCCACAAGATAAAAATACAAACATCAGGACACCAAACGAAAGACCACTTCTAAAACTCAATCTGATGATAAACTAACCTAAAATTTAGGAACAGAGTATTTTGAAATATTTCTGATTAATTTTTTTTTGATCTTTGAAACTTTGAAACTGTGTTACTATGCACACTTATAAATATATATAAATATAAAAACAAGTAATATGCTTTTCAGCTTGAGGATGGAGAGCCTGTTTCCCTCAACCTTCTATTCTTTCCCCTTGCTTCTGAAGGAGTGACTCATTTAGCAATTTCTAAACATACCTTCTTTAAGAAGACTGACAGTGGCACATTTTAGGTGTCTGCTTCTCTTGAGGAGCTTGTTCATGCTCACTTGATCAGTATCTGCAGGCAGCAATTCAGTGACTGCTTGCATTTTTTATCTTGAAGACATATATTTTCATCATATAGGTGATCTGCAGTTCACACAAATGTAAAAATCGTATTGCCTGTTAGTGCATATCACATTTTTAAAAGGACTAAATCCTGATGAAATTTAATAAATTCATTCTATGACTTTCTAGAAAATAGCTCTGATATATGAAGGGGGGAAAAAGGAGGAAAAGGTATGTGTAGGACAGTAATTGTGATGTAGCTTCATTTCTAAAAATATGGCTGAAGAGTTAACAATGTGCAGAGAAAATAGAGGAATAATTATTTGTGTAGTTCTTCCAGATAATAATTCCAGGAATTCCAAATCCTGTTCCACTTCAATTTATTTCTCCTCCACTTCTCATAAACTGTCTGAACTCAAGGTTTCCTCCAGCAGGGGCAAGATTTTTGTGGCCTCAGTGGTGGTACTGCTATTTTTTATAGTAATAGGTGACATAATTAAAACCTCTCAAGGTTTGTTACCACCCCACATACCTTCCACTTCTTAAACTAAAATAATAGTTAATTGCAATATGTAATTGTACTGTCATGTCATGCATATGAAGTATGACAACTGGCAAAGTAGGTCCCATAGGATCTGGTTTTGTCCTTGTTTAAATCAGACCACCATTAAAATTAAAGTAGGAAAAAAACAACAACAGTAAAAAATGACACAAGGAATGGTATGCTCTCCCATAAATAACTGCAGAATAAGACTCCAATTTTTTATAATTATAAAAGTTATATAAATGCTTCAGATATACATCTGTTCGTTACTGTCCATTGTTAAAACTACAAAATCAAGTTTCTGCACTCTCAAAATGGCCCTTCCAATCTCTCAGTATCCCTTAGATTTGTCATCTCTAATCATCCGTCATTCTAATAGCTATAAATGCTATTGCTATCATTATTCAGTATTGTGTAATACCTAAAAAAGCCAGTCATGCAAAGTCACCCAATTGTGAGTCAAACATTCTATGTTCTATGTTTTAGAGACAAGCAAGAGGCCGCATCAGACATGTGGGGCTGTACAAGGAAACATTAATACTATTAAGTAAGGTTCTGTTTGGGTTTCGGAGATTTTTAAGGATCCCCTAATAAGTATTTGTAGGTCTTCTGGAATAGGCATATAAAGTTTCTACCATATCAGCTTCTGTTTTGTGGTGAAAGGCAGGAAATGGTTCTGTATTTCCTGATAAATTTCATGTAGATAAGCTGAAACTTTTTTCAGTGAAAGCAATTTCATTCATTTGACATCATACTTTTTTGTAAAGTGCAATGAAAATAGAAGGTGAAACTACCAAAATCCCACTGGGGGCAAAAAGTTCTTTGTTGTTGCTGTTGTTTGTACTACTCTGAGCTGAAATTTGGATAGTCAGATGTAAGTTTATTTCCCAAATGTTATTACTTCCAGCAGTCTCTTCCTTTTTTTGGAAAATTAAGGGTTTAAGGACTCCTTTCTCCATTTCAGTATTGCTGTGAGGTTTTCCAGTTTGACAGTCAAAGCTATTTTGCTCTGTAGAAATGTCTTGTGTGTCATGTATGGTCTCTGTAAGCCTGAATTAGTTCCATTGATTCATTATCCACGGAAAATATCTTCAGGTGCAAGTTCAGCTTTTACGCTAATTGCAATTCATTCACTTTCTGCACAGGAAGGAAGAGGGCAAAGCGCAGGGCTGTATGATAGAAAAGACTTTAAGGAGTCTGGCCAGTTTTTCAAAGCTTTTAAGTGACTTGATTTCCAGTTTCTGTGTTTCTAGAACTCTGTACAAATAAGCTCCTACACCTTTTGTCATACTTCCTCCCTCACCACCATTTACTCTCAACAGGACTTTTGAGTAAAATTTTCAGAATTATTTAAGAAAGTTAGGAATTTTAGTAATATTTTCAAAAGTGACTAATTCATCAAGGATTCAGATTATTTATTTTTAAGCACCTGGGGTTGTTAACAAGTACATATTAGCATTTTCAATTACAATGAGTTTTCTAACTCTAATTACTCTATTAATAAAATGAACAGTACCGTGGATACAAAATTACTCCAGCAGTCATTGCTAATGGTATTTATGCACTTAACTGTACTGTATTATCTCTGCGACACAATTTGGAAGCCCCAGCACTCTGTGACACTGAGGGAACATCTGTGTCTGCTTCTTTCATTATAAAATTAGAATTTTGGTGAAGATATAAAATATCTCAGTGCTTGGCTTATTTAAATGTGACTCCACTGGTGATGACTGACAGAAAAATTGTATCGTAGACAGAAATATCAGAGAAACAAGCTAGACAAGGTAGTACAGATAAAATATGTTGTAAAAACAGTCTCAGTTTACCAGTTATTGAGCAAATAATTCATTTATATATTTTATAATGAAATTTATTTAGTTACTTGTGTTTAAGATATGTAGTTATACCAACCAAAAATAATAAGCTAAAAAGGCAGCCATAAAGTATCCTCCAGTTTTGTTTGCAACACATCGTAATTATAAATAAACAACAAACACGAGGTTCTCAGTTTTCTGAAGTCTATTTTTTCCAACAATTCCATCGATTCCCACTACCTGTTTGAAATTTTGGGTCAGTATTTTGATTTGACATCTATTTGTTTCTAAAAGCTTGACACCTGTTGCTGTACTTTGTTAATAACACTGTCTTGCTTTTTACATTGCTTTTATTGTAAGGACACAGCAGGTAATTCTGCTTTCATCATACCTAGGAAATGAAAATAGAAAGTATAAGTTACTTCCTTGATTAGGTACTGCAAAACTTTCAAAAACAATGAGTATGTAATTTCCTTCATTGTGAAAATGCTGTGAAATTGCCTTAATGAAGAGCAGGAACCTGCATTAAATTTCATTTTAATTCCATTTGTCATCATACAAAATCCCTAAGCTTTAAATGAATGACATATTAAATCCAGACATAAATTGAAATTATATCTTTATCAAGACCTGAATTTATAACATATCTTTTGTATCCTTACCTGCTCTTTCTCCAGCAGTTCATCTTTACTTGAAATTTGTCTAACATTTTATAATAAAATGGTAGTATTTGTGAATTTAAAGAGTTTCTCAGGCAACCTTGTCACTCTGCCTCTTCCTCCACCACACGTACATGTTACAATATTTCTTATGTCTGAAGCTGGAAATGGAGGTTTAAAATTACTAGGAAGGGAACATCACAGAAGTTGAGCCGCTAAATGTCTTTAAAAATCAGTCCAGCACTTACCTCTTATCTTGTAATAAGATCATGGCATTACAGGACTACTATTCATAAAAAAAGTCACTTTACTCATAATTAAGAGACTTCTCCTATGTCATGGCCACCCTTTTAGTCTGTGTTAAAGACTTCTCTAGACCAGTGAGACTAATGAAGCCCAGATAGAGCAATAAGGAAGCATGGGTGGGAGGCTGCTTTCAACCTAAGCAAAGTTATTAGACTGTATCCTACCAACATGAATAACCTGTGGATTGGATTAGTGTTCAAAAAAAATCCACCATAAAGCCTTTCTGAATAATTTTATTTACATTATTTCTGGTAGATCTAAAGCACCTGATGGTATCTTAAGAAGGATCTTCTCTTCAGCTGATTGAGATGACAGGTGAAATAAATCCAGATCTGTGTGATGCTTATATTCATCCTCTGGTGAGGTATTTGTTCTCAGTATAGGAGGTTTTGTATCATTCATGAAAAGAAAACTGCCTAGCTGGTATGCAGAGCTCCCTAGCAAAGCTGCACTGCCACTGCTGTGCTAAGCTATTGGGAGGAACTAAACTCAAATCAGAAAGAAATGCTCCAGTTTTTAAGCCCTGAGAAGCCAAATAGAGAAAATTATTCTGCTTTAGCAATATGTTTGGGCAGTTTCCATGGACTTACCTAGTTCTACAAGTTGTTAAAGCTACAATGCATTAATCTTTTTAGCTGCATTGTTTACATCCCCCTCCAACACTGTCTTTAGCAAGCAGACCCCTTTCTCTGCAGGCATCCTGTGAAATTCCATGAAGAGAAGGTCCTTTCATATGGAAATACAACTGCTTCTCAATGCCTTCCTTAGGCTTTATGAATATTTTCTTGCATGTCTAGAACACTGGCAGAGGAAATAGAGGTGAAAGCTAGAAGAGGAGCAACTAAAAGAGTTGGTGAGGAACAACCATGGTCTGCCTCTGTTCTTGCAAGGAGTACTTAGGTGGGAAGGCCCAGGCTGGCATCATACTTGATCCACCAGACTCTGGGGATGCTTCCTATCAGGTGGGATGAAGACAGGCATCTGTAGGCATGATCAGGGGTTTGGTCAGATTAGTGGGGAACAAGAAGAAAAACCTTTTCTTCATTAAATGGTCTAGTGAGAAGAGTTCTCTATGAGAACAACCTAACACACATTTCTTCCCTGAAAGTCCTGCCACTGGCTTTCTGGTCACCTATTTTTCAGAGAATCTCTTTCCCATAGAAGATTCAACAAATTCAGTTAAAGCTCATTTTGTAAATTGAAACACTTTGGAGATTATTTCATTCTATCTCCACAAAGGATTTGAACTCAACCACCCTGAAGAACCATTTCTCCATGTGCGAAGAGGATTGGTTTTCTGGGTATGAACACACATTCTTTTTTTCCAGTGTGGGTATGAGGGTGGTGGAAGGAGAATAAACCCTTAGTCTTCCAAACAGTCTGCTGTTGGCATATTTTGTCTCTCCTGCCTGTGGAAAAACTGTAATCCTGTCTTAATCTCTTTTTCCATTAGAAAACAGTACTTTCTAACCTTTTTTTTTCCCTTCTACATCTACTTTCAGAGGATTTTTTTCACACTTTCCTCTGCGACAATCTCTATTTCCCACAGCTTTAAGAAACTTTCTGCAGATTGATGAACTCTTGTTTGTCTGTCTGTTTTTTTTTAAAAAAAAAAGCAGCTTACATGTTGTGTAGGTTTTATCAAGCTCTTACAGATCTAGATTTTAATCAACCATCAGTACTTTGCAACCTCTAAAGTAAGAGCAGATTGAACTGGGATTGGAAAGGACGCTTTAAGAAGGTTAAACACTATAAAGTCATCTTTTTCTTTTTTTTTTATATTGGTGCTAAGAATATGAAAATCCCTCTAAATTGGTATGAGGATAAAGTTTAGTTTAAAAAAGAGTAATCTGAAATTTAGAGATCACATGACCTTCCTTTTTAATTGTAAAAATAGTTCTAAATACTTCATAAATAAAAACTATGACCACAATAATTGAGGTTTTTGTTTTAAAGTGCAAATAATATTACAATTAAGAATTCTGTGTCAACCTCTGATTAGATATTATATTTTAGTTAGGGTTTTTTTCTTTATAGGAAACAACCTGTTTAATGTGAGATGCTCAGAAAGGTTTCACAGTTATCCAGATTTTCTTTCCTCTTGGTGCCTTTCCCTGAAGATTCCATAAAAATTTGTTCTTAACATTGCTCTTTCGCTACTTAGAGGATCAAACTCAAAGTATAATGGTTAATACAACAAGTGAAGGAATAAGGAAACTTTATGCTGTCCTTCACAATCTATGCCTATAATGTGATTCAGGAGATGACCTATTTCTGAAGTCCAGTGACAGACTTCTCCTCCTTACCGGAGTGGGGGAAAGCAATATGTACATGTACTTATGCTTTTGTAGGTACCAGTGAACATACCACAGGACCAGCATGTACGTTTTCTACATCTTCACATTTCAAAACATCCCATCTGCTCAACCCACTTGCAGTACAAAACATAACATTTTTCATGTCAGATTTTAAATGTTGTTCCTTCATTTCTGCAGCGGAAGTTTGTTTCTTATCATCAGAGAATAACACTCAAATTTTGCTTTCAAGTAGAAATCTATGGTAAAATAAAGTTAAAATCATCCTGCCTTCTTTCCCATTCCTTGCAAATCTGGAGTAGTCAGATGGACTCAAAGAGAATAATGAGATTTACAGCCAATACTAGAGAGATGGGAATCAGACCCAAAACTGTAATTTATACAGGGGAAAAATAATCCCAGAGTGTCAGGACTTCAGGCATGGGAGCTTTCCATAGAAGAAATTGGTCAGAAGGAAACCTCTTCTTCCTCTCCTTAGTAGATGGCTTTTGGATTCAGTAGTGATAAAACTAATTTCTGAAAACCTGTGTGATTTTTGAAATCTCTAAACCAGGCTTTTCAAATGCTGTGCTGGTAGATAGTGAGTGGGAATGATAGCTCTTTGATCAGGTTTTGGTGGCCTGTGCCTCCCATGTTCTCAGCTCCTTGTTAAAGAGAGTGTTGTCTAATAAAAAGAAAGCCATTATCTCAGCTGCCACTGACTGCCGACCCTTGCTGATTGTCTCAGGGAAGTGGACAAAGGTGAAATGAGTAAGGGGAACAAAATAGCTTCAGCCCCCCCTACAGCAACGAGACACCTCTGCCAGCTAGTCTGCAGTACAGTCATCTCTGTTTAAATAAAGAACTCCAGGCTCCAAATTCATCAGGCTAGTACCTTTCCTGAGCTCTGGATATACTTAGTCATTCTAAGGTCATTTTTCTTTCTTATTCAGGTTCCTAAATTTTAGGGTAGTAAGTTAGTAGTGTATAAACTTTTCTTAGTACCCTGAAATGACTGTAGGAGGACTCTAAAAATGTCTCTAGAAGCTTCACAATTATTAGAGAGACACTGTGCTCTGGATAATGGTTTTAAATTATCTGAACATGAGCAGTATCAATTCTAGACTTGCCAGAGTCAAGCCACTGATGCCATTGCTGAGATAATTTAGGGTAAAATGAGGTTTTTGGATTAACGTTTATGAATGGACTGAAGGTCTTTCACACCATCAGTATTTAAGTACCTATCTACAAGCCTATTAAAAGGGATTTGATTTTCAGAAAAATGACCGTTAGTCCCACCTATAGAAACTTCCCAGAAGAAGTTTCATCCAGCTTCTGCTGGATGTATTGGAGTCTTGTAAGTCACTGACAAGCTGTTTTCATTGTTTTGACCAGAATAGATGATATTCAAGCCCTTTTCCATTTTTTTGTTCTGCAATGATTTAGTCATATAGAGCTGAAAAATAAATAGCATGTAAGCTTGGTTTCAGAAATTTTCCATGTCATTAACTGCAATAACTACTACTGTTGAGAAATGTATATTTTGCTAAAGTTGCCTAGTAATTTCTTAACCAGAAAAAAAGTAACAAAAATGTAACAAAATGGAAGAAGAAACATCTAAATACATAGAAAATAGAAACCTTGCAGTATAATTACAAGATTCAGTGGCAGACAAGGCAAAGCAATCGCAAAGAAGTAGAAGTGTACCGGGGCATAACACCAGAGACATTATAGTCATATGGGGCTGTTCTGATATTTTAGAGTAAAATTAAATTGCAGGAGCTTTTTTGTTCTCATTTTCTATTCTGTTAAAATTAGGAATAGCTTAAAATTATGCCATTATCTAATCAGTCTCCAATAGGTGTGTCTATCTTTCTTCTGTTCTTAAGGCATGACTGTCCTTCTTGTCCAAACAAAATGAAATTTATGTAAGCCAATACACTAGAAGACATTTCAATGGTTTTTGTTGAGATATGTGTCTTGTTTCCATACAAATGTTTTTCTTTTGGATATTTTTCTTCTCTACAATTATTTAATAAATAAGAAAGAAAGAAAAATGATCGTCATGAGATTTGGAAAAAACAAAATTACACAACTATAAAAAATTCCTTTCCATGTATTCGATATGTCAAATGGATTATTGTGGAGTTGGACAGCATAACTTGTGAGCATAAATCTTCATCAACAAGATGGGATGGTAATAGAAATTGTAACTTTTGCATTTCATCACATGTCTTTGTCACATGGTTTGCTTTCACAATGGAATGTAAGTCTAACGTTCTTAATTCAGGAGGTTAAAAGTCATGTGTTAGGATCCAGAGGATGTAGAATTATTAACCATTGCTCATACTCAGTATGGAGAAGGGCATTGAATTTGGGATCAGTAGATCCTATTACCTAAGTTAAAAAACAGCTCAAATGACAAAGCAGTTTCAGGAGATTGTTTATGACGTAGCCAAGCAGATCTAAAAGTTGGCCACTACCATCAAGGAATGCAGACTTGCTCCCTGCAGCTCTTATCCCTAGACACGTGCTCCCACCCACTCCTGTGCAAGTTAGTGATACCTTACAGTGAGCTGATTCATTGCACCCATGCCATACAGTGTAAACACAGGCTGAGCTTAGTTTCATGATTAATAGTGTTACTTTTAAAAATAATTTTATTTTATTTTTTGAAGTATTTTAGGGAGGAATACAATTTTTCACTTAAAAGACACCCGCAGCAGTAGTAACAGATACCATGCCAAAAAAAAAAATCAACAGAGAAGGTGGTTTCACCACTTCCCAGCGTGCTACAGAATGAGCTAAGTGTTTATGAAGCCAAAATGTTACTGGGAAGGCATGAAAATATAAACTGGCAGCCCTGGGATTAGCCTTCTACGGCTTGGGGAGCACAGGGCAAGCAGACACGAAGATTGCAATATTCTTACATAGCCAGCTGGCTGATGAGAAAGGCACCTCCTTTGACACCTGGCAATAGACTGTTAATCACGAAGCTCTGCCAAGATTTTGTAATGTAGCTTCAGGAACTTACATCTTCAATTCATTCACCATCCAACCAAAGCAAAGGACCAGCAGTATCTTGCAGTCCTTCCCTTCAGCATGTGTTGTACATATTGTTTCATGCTGTTCTGGACAATATGATTGAGGAAACAATTGGATAAGATGTCCTTCCTACAAGAAGTGTGTGGGAAAAGCTTATTCCTTCTTATATCATCACAATTTAGTAACGCTTCTCAACAACTAATTAGACACTGTTATAAAAAGTCATGACCCTCATAAACACTGGTTTATCAGTTTGGATGTGATTCTAACTATGTTTCATAGCCAATAGCTAAACAAAAGGAGACTCCAAAACCGCCTGTGTGATCTGGCCTTGTTTCTCTTTGAGAACAGCAGATGCCTAAATGGAACAAGCAGCCAAGGATGGGATGAGTATGAAGGGTAACTGCTTGAATTTAACTAAAAGTTGATATATCTCATACCACATATTGCAGCAGTAAGTAGTAAAAGCTAACAAGCAACCTCATAACCCCACAAGTCTGAATGTATTATATATTGCAGTTCCTTCTCTATTTTTAATTACTTCCCATTGTCTCAATAATGCACAAGAAAGAACAGCTGCAAATAGGCTGTCCATTGTGCACAAAGTAAGAATGAAGGAATTTCTCTTTAGAGCTGTTCTTCATAATGAGGGGTGTTAATTCTCATTTTCTAGAGTGGCATCTACAGTAATTACATCTATTCTGAACACTGTCAGTTTTTCAGTAGAAAACAATACCATTTTTATCTAATTTCCTCAAAACATAACAAAAGCTTATGTACTCCAGAAAGGCTAAAATCACTGCTCTGAACAGCCCTTTTATCATGCTATTAAGTTCAGTGTTTAAGACAATAAAACATCTATGATATCAGTTGTGAATGTTGTTAAAGCCAAGCTTGATGGTTTTGGCAAAATGATTCTTATAAATTCAGATGAAATGTGTGGAGCAGTTTCTCTGGTGTCTCCATCAATTTAAACATTGCTGGGGTACGTTCAGCCCAGTTTTACGGAAGTGTGTTGGGAACAGCCATAGGCAACTTGTTCTACAATCCAAAGACTTCCTCCTTTAAGATATATGTAATTTCACCCATCTGAAAGCAAGTGTAGATGAGGAAGAACAAAACCTGAACTGAACTGTCATTCAAGAGGGTCTTTTCATCCCTTGACAAAGCCAACCCTGATTGATAAATATGTTGAGTAACAAAGGAAAATCCCAGAGCAGTACAGGCAACATTTCCTCATTTGCCGTGTACTGTCTCAAGGGGAGTCAGTGCAGGGAGCTTACGCAGGCAGCAGACCGGGCAGGGGTGATGCTCTCACATAATCTGCAGGGAAACCTTGGGGAGTTTGACTTCCTGCAGGCCCCAGATTGCTTGTTGATGTTTTGTGCTTGTTGGTGTTTTGTTTTCTTTGATCAGCACCAGTGGAAAGGTCCCCAGTTTAGTTCCTATCCACAAGACTGAGATTTTGTGCACCAGAGGGTTAATTGTCTCTTCTCAAAAATTGTTCCAAAGGTTATTATTTACTCAGGAGGGACATGTCCCACTTTTCCATTCATGTACCTAGCTACATTTGTGTAGTTGTAAGCACTGTGATACCCCCTGATTTCAGTATGAGGGACACAAGGGATCAGCGCACACAGAACACGGAGAAGTTGTTCAACAAAGAATGACTATTGCAGATGCATAAAACAAGAAATGGGCATTAGAGGAAGTATCCGTGTTACAGTCTTGGGACTTTAAACAGACACCTGTGAATCAGGAAGTTAATTTTCTTTATCATTGCGGGATTTATTGCAGTGTTCCTAAATTTTCCTGAAGGAGTAGATGTGTCGGGAGTCAGGTCCATATTTAGACACCTCCTAAACTCGGTGACTACTTGCTCTTTACACCTCTGAGCTCCCACTACAGTCAGCTGAGATCTAGTCAATACAGACAATGGAGCCCAGAGAAACCTGTAGTGGCACTAAAGTAGACGTTGACATCTGATCTGTTGAGCATGTCTCCAAACTCACTGGATAAAGTGCAAACTTACCTACACTGTAGTTACCAAAATTCAGGTGTCTGAATCCAGACCTGAATTTTACCATCAGTTTGTTGCATTTAGTGATTTTTACTCATCTTTTTTCTTTCACTTGGTTATTCTTTCGGTTAAAGGTTCTTTTTTCATTTATTTACTCTAAACTCCTACTGCTCTATCTCAAAGACGAGGGCTGATTCATGTCATGAATCATAAAAATAAGAGAATAGATCAGTAGCTCTTTTATGACATTCCTTTGTTTCTGTCTTCTTTCTTCTATGTCTTTTCTCTTGAACAAATATATCTCTGTTTCTTTTCAAACCACTTACCCTTACTGCTGCTCATCTTTGAGTTGTCTCCAGTTAGCCAATTGCTCAACTAGCAATCTTTCAACCAAGCTGGATAATGTAGTTTCCTTCACCCTAGAGTTCATGACACTTCCCTATTAGACCTTTCTCTGAAAAAGAGATACTACTTTTTCTCATGTCTTTCCCACCCTCTCTGAATATGTCTCCTAGGACAGATATGAGGACTCTTATGAAACTATAAAAAATTTGCAATTTTCTTCTCTGTGACCTGCTACTACCCTTTTGCCCAAGATCTCCACCTATTTGTGCTGTTTTTCCCTGCCACAGTATCTGAATCTGTAAAATGAGAATAATAATATTTAACTTGTAAAAAGGGGAGTTGTGTGGCAAGGATCCTTATATGAAGGGGACAGTTCATATGACCTACCATGCATTCTTGGATAACTGAGTATAATTTTGAACTGCTGGACAGAAGTGATATGAAAAACCTGTCAAGAGGGATGCATCCTGGTCCATAGAACATTAGCATCAGCTGAAGGAAAAGAAAGGATGGACGTGATCTACACCAGAGTGCATCTTTCAGTGTCTAATTTCTGGAAGGGGCCTGATTCAACATCCTGCCAGACTGGCATGGTGTAAGAGCAGCTTGGAAAAACAAAGAAGAGCTAATGCCTGTAGAGGAAATAATTTTCTGTCCTTTGAATGCTTCAGTACCAGAGAATTGCCTGGTGGCTGGAGTGTGTCATAAAAGTGTATATAAACACACAAACACTCACACAAATACACACTTATACATTATTTTTCTTGTAGTGTTCCTCCGAAGCATGACATGCATAATACAGAATAGTGACATGAGATCCATATGCACTTTCAGTTGTGATCTTGACAAGAGCTCATCACATGCTACAGTATTAATAGATGAAGACTGTAGCAGAGGCATATTAATTAACTTCCGCTTTTATGGGTCATTGCCAGCTCTTATGTGCAGCCAAGAACGTTTAACTTACCTTAATGAGTAGCATGAAGGTTAAGATACCAAATATGCTGGGCACATTTTTCTTGTCTTAGTGAACGTGTGCTTAGTGAACAAGTGAACTATGTTTTATTTTAGATAAACATTCTAAGCTATTACTTGCTACCTTCTGAAGTGAATGAAAGCAAGGAGTGTAAGTTTTTCCTGTTGTGAAAAAATACAGTCTCCATTTTAACCATATGTGTAGGAAGAAATGGCCTTTTTTTACATTCTCTTACGGCCAATTTCATAAGCATTTCAATAATAACCAGGATTTCTGTTTGCTTCCTTGCTTTTATCATCTTTTCTTTTTGAATTTGTATTCCTATTTGTCTTCCTACAAGGTAAAGGTAGGAAAAAACCATATTTCTTTTTACAGTGAAAAGATTTTGTGCTATCGTGAAAGTATCTTCACAGGAACTCATTGAACACTTTAATCATCTGACTCCCTGAAAAACTGATCTGATTTATTCAAAGGATAGATTTATTATATGGCCATGTCTTAACAGTGAAGGAATAAGAGAATATATAGCCTAAGTGCCTTCTGTTATAGTCGACTAATGGACACAGAATATCAAAAATATTTCTGGTTCCTGAAATACCAATCAAGAGTGGCTCCCAAACATGTCATCTTAAGGTGCCATGGGACATTTGCTTGAAATTGGAGCTACCATATTGGAGCTAGACATTCCTGTGAGAACCTGGGTTTACAGGAGTGTAAAGGACCTCCTGAGGGACTGTTCTTATTCTTGCTATCACAGGCACCACACCCACTGTTTACACATTAGAAGAGTGGAGGATAGTGGAATTCCCAGGTAGGAAGGATAGAAGAAAGTCAAGCATTGCAGATGTGCAAAGTATAGTACAATCTTGTCATGGTTTAATCCCAGATGGCCACTAAACACTACACAGCCACTTGCTCACTTGCTCCCACAGTGTGATGGGGGAGAGAATAGGAAAGGTAAAAGTGGCAAAACTACTGGCTTGAGATAAAGACGGTTTAACAGGTAAAGAAAAGCCATACATGCAAGCAAAGCAAAACAAGGAATTCATTCACCACTTCCCATGGGCAGGCAGGTGTTCAGTCATTTCCAGGAAAGCCGACCTTCATCACACATACTTGGGAAGACAAATGCCGTCCCTCCAGATGTTACACCTCTCCTTCTTCTTTCTACAGCTTTATATGCTGAGCGTGATGTCATATGGTATGGAATATCATTGTGGTTGGTTGGGGTCAGCTGTCCCAGCTGTGTCCCCTCCCAACTTCTTGTGCACCCCCAGCCTACTCACTGGTAGGGGGTGTGAGGAGCAGAAAAGGTCTTAACTCTGTGTAAGCACTGCTCAGCAATAACTAAAACAGAATCATAGAATTGAAACATCCAGATATTCAAACACATAATGCAAAATATTATCAACAGGTTTCAGCACAAATCCAGAACATCCCATACTATCTACTATGAAGAAAATTAACTCTATCCAGACCAAACCAGCACAAACCTATATGGAGAAACAGATCTTAGCTGGGCTTTTTACCAGAATAAAGGATGAGCTCACAGCTTGATAGCTCTCTGCCCTCTCTATATCAGCTATCACTCCTTCTCATCATATTTTTTCTCTCCCTCACAAATGCAGCCCTTGATTTAGTAAAGGTTTTTTAGGATAGGTGTTTTAAAGATTAGTAGAGCCTTGGTTCTCTCATCTTCCATGTTATTATGTTATGCAGAAGGAGCCCAGGAGAAAGCTGCTGTCTCAGAGTGGAGCATTACACTCCTCCACTCCAGCAGAAGATACTATCAGCATGTGTTTTGGCTTCTCAAGTAAACAGACAGCTCACCTCAGCTGGGGCTGCCACCTAGATAAATGATGGTGTTTACATTATGTTTTCAATGTAGCTGAGGGTCATTTAATAACTACTAAGAGTGCTCAGAGTGGGAATTCTTCATGATCTTCATTGCAAAAGTTGTAAGGTAGAAATGACATTGTTTCTTACAAATGCTTAGGAGGGGTTCTTTCATGTTTTCAGTTGTTTCTTCCATGGCTAAATTCATCCACAACATCTAATCCTGCTGGCATCAAAACCAGTATTTTCATTATTGCTTTCCCTTTCTCTCTCACTCCACTCATCATTCCTCTTTGCTCTGTCTTGTTCTCTCTGAACAACTTTTGCCCCTCAAAAAGGGACATATCTCACAGCCTGGATAATATTAGTTTATGTTATATCTTCCTGATACCCTGTTGCCTCACAACAACCTCAACATCAGTTTCTCTGGCAGAAAACAGAAAGTGCATACAATGTTTAATCTTCCACAAGAAATCTGATAGTATAAGGAAGAAAGCTAAGCAGTGCTGAGCGAAATGACAAGATACCATTATGGGGATAGGAGAACTTGAAAGCTCAGAATCAAACCCCTTACCTTTTGTAAGATTTAGGATTTCAATACCAAGAAGTGTTGTAATGCTCACGGAGGAGTGCATTTTCACGTGTATATACTCTATGATACTCAGTAGGGTTGGTGCTCTCCTTACAGCTGGGGCAAGAATTAATCATATCCTTCTAAACCAACCTAAAAATTCCTTTTATCCTTATATTTCTCCTGAGTGTGACCAAAATAGACCTTTAGGAGACCAAAACTCTTCTGAGGTCTGAGAGATGAGGCTTTGAGCAACCTGGTCTAGTGGAAGGTGTCCCTGCCCATGGCAGGGAGGTTGGAACTAGATGATCTTTAAGGTCCCTTCCAACCCAAACCATTCTATGATTCTATGATTCTAAACAGAAGAAAAGACTGCAAAAGAATGATATTAGAATTTCTGAACACCTTAAAACTTATAGGGCTATTTTCAGGACCTATGCTTTTTTCATCAAATATTTATATATCATGAATTTGAAATACTTATTTTATTCCATATTAGTATTTTCAGTAAAGACATTTTGAAACCTTTGTATATTTCTTTTTCTGAGACTGATTTCTTGATATCTCTTTGCTCCTACTTCTTGTCTGGATTCAACACTGATCTCAATTCCCAAACTTGCAAAGGGTCTTTCTTAAAGTGTGATGGGTGGGGTGGACTGGAATGGAGAAAGGGTTTATGGAAATAACTGCCTTTCTTAAGTATGAAAGGGTCTGGAAACCACCTCTTCCCTCCATATGGCTCAGCACTGTATAAGTGCTTTCTCTACTCTCATGTCACTGAAGTGGTTTGTAAATACAGGAAGAGATTCACACCGCACTGTACTTCCTCTGTGGGCATTGCCTGGGGGGACTTTCTTCATCAGTGTCTTCCACCTCTTTACAGCCTCCTTATGAGCCTTTTTTGCAGGTTCACATCTGGCTTTCCCTAGACCTACCCTGTTCCCCAAAATGTAAACTGAAATTTGGTGTTAAGTAGCTTACAGAACTGACATTCTTTTCTTTAGTTCAATAAGATTTCACTCTTTACAATCCTGTAAAGAAAAAGATTGTTAATAATTTGGAGCCAGTTCAGTGAAAATCTGCTAGCTTTGCCTTTGAGTGATTCTTAGTGATAGAGTCCAATACTGGACAAATTTTGTTAATCTAGAAAAGAAAGACTGAGAGCAAGAGGACACAGTAACAGTATTTCTCTACAGAAAGATTGTTAAAGGGAAGAAGGCAATCAGTTATTATCCATATTCACTTTGAAAAGCTAAAAAGAAAGCTTAATTTACAGAGAAGCAGATTTGGGTGGGATACTTGCAAAATCTGCCAGAGATGTCAAACTGATGAGCCACTGAAACAGGGACACAGAAATCTCTAAGGGGATAATCTAGGGCTTGCATGAAAGAACTCAAAAATCTTTTGAGGGCTTGCCTGGCCCTACTTAAATTTGGTTAGTGGTTATGACAAGGGCTGGAAAGCATCACTTTTGTGTAAATTTATATGTATACTTATATAAAAAACCTAAATGTATATGTACACTAATATATACAGATATACTGTATATACACAGTAATAACAAACTAATACGTACTCATACTCTACTACTATACATGTATAATATACATTATTAATAAATATGTGGATGTATATAATTATATGTGACTTCAACTTGTCTAAAATGCTCACTCTTCCTGAAAGTTCCTGAGACACAAAGCACAGCAGAAATATGTTCTCCAGTCTGTCTTATAGAGAGGGCCAGTTTGAACGGTTTTGTTTAAATTAATTTGCATTCTTTCTTACCTACACCAGTCAGTCAAGAGACATGTTAAGCCTAAGTCCTGGATGAAAAATGTGCAAGTGGCAGCTCAGGGCGTTCTTGCGCCTTTCTCCACTAGCAGAGAATGGGCCTGAGCCAACTTCACATGACTGGACCTTTTGCACATAAGCAGTAGAGTCAACCCTTCTGAGAACTGTGTAACACATAGAATCATAGCATGGTTTGGGTTAGAAGGGACCTTAAAGATCATCTAGTTCCAACTCCCCTGCCATGGGCAGTTACACCTTCCATTAGACCAGGTTGCCCAAAACCTCATCCAGCCTGGCCTTGGACACTTCCAGGGATGTGGCATCCACACCTTCTCTGGGCAACCTGTTCCAGTGCCTCACCACACTCTCTGTGAAGAATTTCTTCCTGATATCTAATCTAAATCTCCCTGCTTTCAATTTAAACTTGTTAGCTCTTGTCCTGTCACTACAGGCCTTTTTAAGAACTCTTCCTCCAGTTTTCTTTTAGCCCCCCCTTCAGGTACTGGAAGGCTGCTATAAGGTCTCCCCAGAGCCTTCACTTCTCCAGGCTGAACAAGCACAACTCTCTCAGCCTTTCTTTACAGTAGAGGTGCTCCAGCCCTCTGATCTACATGTGTGGAAAGAGCTGAGGCATTTGAATTACAAATATAACAGAAGAATTTATTTTCATAATTGTGGTCTAGTACCAGAGTGGTGCGTGTGTGCTCACACGGTAGATTTACATTTCCAGTCCTCTGTTTGATCCAACAGCTTCTTGGCTAGTCCTCTGTATAGATGAGAAAACAGACTGGTTGGACACAATGGACCAACATGAAACCACCCTGAAAGCAGCAGATCTACTGAACCTTCCTATTTCAACACTGACAGATTCCTACAGGAGCTGGGAATTTTGAGCAGTTCTAGAAATTCCCAGATGCAACTCCTGTGTCTAGTCCCATCTATATGTTTAAGTGTGTAAATTAATATTCTGGGTGGAGTGTCCCATCCAGGATATTTTCTAGCTGATTCCTGTTGCTGAAGTGATTAAATTGTGCATAGATAAGACATTTGTAAATGCCCAATAGAAAACGCCCTTGCAGAAATGGTCTATGTAACTAGTCCTTTGTAGGTAGTTTAGATATTTAAGAATTGTTTAGTATGTGGTTAAAGTATACCTACAGTGATAAATTATGTAGGACTGGGGTTGTCACACAGGATCAAGTTATAAGAACTAAGCAAAACAGTCATGTGAGGAGCCTCTGTTGACCTAGATGAAGACACAAGGACCCTTGAAATGGAGACTCCTGCCACCACTAATATCCAACTGTCGCTTTCGGGAGATTTGAGACCATATGTGAGCATCACCCTATGCAAACATCCTAATAAATTAGATTCTTTTTTTTTTTTTTTTTTTGACAGGCAGTCTGCCATAAATGTCCATATAATGAATAAGTGAAAGCCTATCTGCTCCCTTAAGACCTAAAAGAGGGCCAGGAGCAGGTCATCCTCTGCAGAAGAACCCACTCTCCCCATTCCTACATGCCTTTGTGTGTGGGAGAGGCTATATATTCCATGAACTGGTGGCTGCTGTTGTACAGCCCTTACTGTCTGATGTAAAAAGATGTGAATCCATTATGGGACATGGATGTTATACAAAGCCTTTGGAAAAAGAACGGTCAGCTCTGGGTCAGCAGAACAGCTCAGCTCACAATCTGTCCTGGGGGGATCTTCAAAAAAGAGGTGAAGTGGGCCACAAGCCAAATGAGTCATCCTGGAAACCTGCTACTGACACATATAAATGTTTATTTCTGAGATTACATACAGAGTTTTCAAGGAACTCTGAAACCCAGTCCCATTTGTCAAAATGCCCCTACTTCAATGCCCCAGACTGTTGAAAAGTATCTGAGATTCCTGTTACTTTAAAACTTAGTTCATGTTATCAATTTTAACCCTATTAATATACAAACTAGTCTATGGCTAAATCTTTCCCATAAAAAGTTTCTTAGGTGTGCATTAGTTTATATCATCCTTGTCTTTAATCTCTGACAATACAAC
Organism: Rhynochetos jubatus; assembly: GCA_027574665.1. Taxonomy (NCBI): domain Eukaryota; kingdom Metazoa; phylum Chordata; class Aves; order Eurypygiformes; family Rhynochetidae; genus Rhynochetos; species Rhynochetos jubatus. The sequence continues at coordinate 9,661,857 of CM050648.1, read as the reverse complement.
TAAGGTTTGTCTAAATGCCGTCCTTTTCACTAAGTGGGGTAAGGTTCCTCTTCATGCCTTTTCCCTTTTTTATTCTCCAATTTTATTATTAATTATACAGTTTATGAACTGTACATATCTGATCACAACTGGTGTTCCCAGGGTTCAGTATTGGAGCCAGTGCTGTTTAATATCTTTATCATTTAATACCTTTATCAGTGACCTGGATGGACGGATCAAGTGCACCCTCAGTACGTTTGCAGATGGCACCAAGTTGGGCAGGAGTGTTGATCTGCCTGAGGGTAGGAAGTTATTCAGAAGGATTTGGACAGGCTGGATCAATGGTCCGAGGCCAACAGTATGATGGCCAGGTCCTTCACTTGGGTCACAACAACCCCATGCAACGCTACAGTCTTGGGGACAAGTGGCTGGAAAGTTACCTGGTGGAAAAGGCCCTGGGGGTGTTGGTTGACAGCTGGATGAATTTGAGCCAGCAGTATGCACAGGTGGCCAAGAAGGCAAACAGCTTCCTGTCTTGTATCAGAAATAGTGTGGTCACCAGAACTAGGGGTGTGATTATCACTCTGTACTTGGCACTGGTGAGGCTACACCTTGAATCCTGTGTTCGCTTTTAGACCCCTCACTGCAAAAAAGGTATTGAGGTGTTGGAGCATGTCCAGAGAAGGGCAACTGAGCTGCGGAAGGGTCTAGAGCACAAGTCCTGCAAGAAGTGGCTGAGAGAACTGAGGTGGCTTAGCCTGGAAAAGGGAAGGCTCAAGGGAGACCTTACCACTATCGACAACTACCTGAAAGGAGGTTGCAGAGAGGTGTGAGTTGGTCTCTTCTCCCAAGTAAAAAGCAAGAGGACAAAAGGAAATGGCCTCAAGTTACAGCAACGGAGGTTTAGATTGGATGTTAGGAACAATTTCTTCACTGATAGGGCATTGGAACAGGCTGCTCAGTGAAGTGGTTGAGATCATCCCTGGAGGTGATATGTAGATGTGATGTTTAGGGATGTGGTTTAGTGGTGGATTTGGCAGTGTTAGGTTACTGGCTGGACTTGATCTTAAAGGTCTTTTCCAATCTCAATGATTCTATAAATACTAAACACACAGTCTGTAAGTTCTGATAAATAAACAACAGCAAAAAACTGATCCTACTTGCTGCTGAGGACTTCCAAATTCCTCTAGCTTATATCTGTTCATCAAGCTGCCACTGCCTGAAATGCAGTGCTGGATATGTTGGTAAGTGATGTTTAGTGAGAAGCTTGTAATGGATATAATAATAGGATGGATCTTTAAATAAATGTGTAACCTTTAAACATTAGAGGGAAGAACTTATGGGAAGGGAAGGACAGAGAAGGGCCCATATTCTGGACTCAGACTGGTTATGTGAATTATCACAAATGGTCTGAGCTGGAGTTTTAGAGGAGAGGGTCACATCCTAAATTGCTAGTTATCAAGCTCTTTAAATAGGGCAGAGCTCAATCAGTTTCCTGTGGAGTACTAATTCAGACTGATGGTGACACTTTGGTTTCCTCTTTATTTTAGGAACGGCTGGTTCTCTCTGTCTTACCACGGTTTGTGGTCCTGGAAATGATAAATGATATGACCAACGTAGAAGATGAACATTTGCAACACCAGTTTCATAAGATCTACATTCATCGTTATGAAAATGTCAGGTGGGTGGGTGAAGGAGACTTTCTTTAATGTTTAAGGTCACAGATGCTGCTAAGTGTCTTTTGTTTGAGAGTTTCCCTTCTGTTTCTTTATTCATTCATAAATCAAAAGATCAGTGTACCCTTGTTTAATCCCTGAGTAGATAAATACTTTGGTGTCTTCTTTTACTCAGTAGGATGGCTGGATGCCTTTGCCATGGCAAGACCCATTTGAACTGAACACTGGGGGATGGGCTATTTGTGTATTTTTTCACTTTAATTATGTGCTCAGGGTTGCACAGAAAAGGGAGCCCTGCCTGCACTTGGATGCAAATTCTGCCACAACTTTCTGGTTGACACCACATGTTGAGAAATGTGATGAAGACTTGTAAGATGCTCTCAAAGATATAGACATGTCACGTGTCTCCTATGTTTAGCAGCCATTTTCATTGTCATTCTTTCTTTCATATTCCTAATTCCATTTCCGCTCTCTAAATTTTTACTCCCCTGAATTTAGGTAGTGGGAAAGTGATAGGTGATACCCTATGAGGTGCTACTCAAAGTAAATAAGACTTCATTGTATTGCACCAGAATTATCAACTTCCACTCCATGATGTTACAGAATCTATTATTTTATTGTGGTTCCTGACCGTCAGGATATTTAGCCAATAGTCCAATAACATTTGCCATAAGTTTGTACCAAACCACAAGGGCAAATAATTGAGTGCCCATCACTGAAGGAAGTGAAAAATAAGCATGCTTGAATATGGTGGGACATGGTTTGCTAGGAAAGCATGTAGTTTGCCTTTTAATGAAACTCAGATATAACTTTATCTGGATGAGTTCGATCAACATAATTTGAACTTCTGCAGAAGATTAAATTGATTATCTGCTCCTTCTGTGGCCTTGCAGTAGCTCAGATATTTTATTAAATCTGGTGGAAAATATCAGGGACCTTTATAAAAGGTTTTAATTTCTCTAAATTAAAATATCTTCCCTTACCCTTTTTCATTCTCAGATTAAGTATTGCTGTAGAAGAATCAAAATAGGGAGAAGACAGACTTTCTGATTGAATGGAAGAGAGTTGTAGTCAGGGATGAAAAGTTGAGCCATAATTTATGTTTGAAAGAGATTCGGAATTAAAAATCTGTGTGCTGTAGAGTACAGAAGACAGGGACTTTTGATGACAGATCTTTTCCAAATTGAGTTTCACCCTATTTTTTCCTAAAAGTTGAACATTGAACACTACATAAATCAATGGAATACGAATACCTAAAATGAGAATCCAGTTAGGGGGGTTTGTTTTGATAGTGAAAACTGTAGAAATTAGTTGTTTAGAAATCTTATTTTTATCAAGTTAATCTATTATTAATATTCATTACTCTTCAGGTCGTTTGGTGTTTTCCCTTTAAACTTTGTTTTTTTCTCAGAAGTAAAAGTCTTATCCAGTTTGTGAGCCACTTATTCAATCCCCACCCATACCCTTAACAGCCCATGTATTTGAAGGTGATTTGAATTATTAGACATATTTTATTGTCCACCTCATCATTACTATATTTATTATTGGTTACATTAATGATTCTTGGACACTGTCAAATTGTGATCTCTTACAAGACAAATGAAAAATCGCTAGCTTCTCAGATTGTAACACCAGCCATTGGTTGACTCTGAAGTGTTAACAAGGTTCATTTGGGTTATTTCCAGACTGTGTTGACATGATCTGTGTCTTTTTAAATGTTACTACTTTTTAAAGTAGGCCATACTTTCCTTTCTTCAGCTGCTAAGTACTGAGCTGTTACATGCTTTGGTCTGGGCAACAGCTTGCACACACAGACTTTATGTGTGTGTGTGTGATTGTATTTCTCTATATTCACATGTGCTCATTGTAGGCATAATGAACAGGCAAAGTCGCACAGCTAGAAAATTCACTGGCTGCTGAAATACAGATTAGAGCTCTGTTTGCAACTAGTTTGTTGACTGAAATCCTATACTAGCTTTAGGCACACAATTTGGTGTACCTAAATTCAAAGTATAATAACACTGAGCTCCCTGTGAAGTCAATGGAAAGGAAAAGGAATTGGACAAATAAAGATTCATACCTTAAATAGAGTGTATTATATTTCTAACTCAGGTACTTATGCAAGTCTCTAAAATTAGACGCAATAAAGCTGGCCTGAGCCTGGAATATATCAAGAATGCCATGAATCTGTCTGTTGTCTTAGGATTTGAGTCTTGTATGACACAAATAAGTAAAGCCTGGAAATCACACTAAAATTGAATTTGATGAGACCAAACCCATCGTAAAAAACAGCTATAAATAAACCCACCTCTAAGAACACTGTCAGATACTAACAGACAGCTGGGTGCCAAGCCTATCTTTTATGTAACCCTCTACATTATAGGTACACTGTGCCTCAGTATTCTCACATAAATGGGGGCAACTGTGTTTATTAAGGCTTAACTATATCTTCCTGAATCATCCGAAATTCCAAAACTGCATAACACATTTTTGGCAAAACACTTTCTCATACTTGGTAGTATTTCTTAATAGTGGAGGGAGTCCCTGCCCATGGCAGAGGCATTAGAACTAGATGATCTTTAAGTCCCTTCCAACCTAAACCATTCTATGATTCTGTGATTCTTTAGTCCCTTCAATATTTGTATTCAATACTCCAGAATCTCCAAAAGTCTAGAGCAAAGATAGCATGACTTTAAAATTGTCCTTCACATGTAAATTACTAGAAAGTAACTTAGCATATATCAAAGGAAACAGACTGTAATATTAATATCTCTTCTTTTTTTAGCATTCTTTTTGCAGATGTTAAAGGATTCACCAACCTCTCCACAACTCTGTCAGCCCAGGAATTGGTCCGAATGCTGAATGAACTCTTTGCCAGATTTGATCGACTAGCACATGTGAGTTAAACACAGTTTATTTGAAAAAGGACATGAAGTCAACTCTGAATTTGGGAGCTTTGGGAAATACGCTATGATCACTTTGAGCAATATTAATTCAGATTTTGCCCACCGGGGTTTTATACAGCCACTGAGGTTAAAAGAAACTGACAAGTTTTATCAAGGGTGATGGGTGAAAAGTGAAAGCTCAAAGAGTCATCAGAACTTCATGTTTCTGTAATGCTGGACCAAGAATGGCATGAGAGCAGATATCCTACCATGGTTTCTAAGGAATATTTGTAATTCTGGTCCTTGCTGGAAAATTAATATTTTAAGACCATAGCTTTATTTTGACTTTTTTTTTTTTCTAAGAACTGAAGAATATTAAAAGGATATTCATTTAAAGGACATAATCAACCACCACAGTCACTAGCAGTGACTGGTCAGTCACCAGCAGATTTTAAAATCTTTAGGTTGAATTCTATCAACTCAACAATGAAATTAATCAAACACAGTAATGGAATTTATTACATTAGGCAAATTAGTTGTTACTTAATTAGTAATGCTTCGTAAAAAAAGCAAAGTACAAAAATACAAGCAGAACACATTCAATTTTGTTAGGCTTGCATTTTCTTTTCTTCTTTTTTGTGTTTCTTTGGCCAAAGTTTTGTTTCATATGACTATCTCTAGGTGTCAACATCTGAGCTGGATAATAAGGCTGCTAGTGTAGGCAATTAAGTACATTTAATGGAGTTTAGTTTATAATTTATCCAACCATTTGTAGACACCTACTATGGGAAAACAAATAGTATATTCTGAATAACATTGATCATGCTCTGTATTTCCTATGAAGAGATCCTAGAGTGACTTGCTCTGATGGACACATCTACATCCCTTACCAATTGTTATACACTTCTGGTTCAGGGTTATGATGTATTTGTGCACATGTTGCATAGTAAGACTCTAGTGTTGTCTCTTAGCTTGCAAATTAAAGTCAAGAAAGGCAAGACTTTCGTACTTATTCAAAGCTCTTTTGAGTCAGCTATTTTTATCTCAAACAGCCATGTGTTTTCTCATGTGCAGAATGATGCCATAGCCCACTGCCTGTAAACTGGCAAACTGGTAAATGCAATCTACAGTATTTGTTTTGCCAACAAAAAAACCCCATCAACTCTGATCCACATTAAAACCAAACACAGTGAAAGAAGTTATCTCAGTCTTGTTATTTAAAAAGCTTGTAGGAGTAATATCAGCTTCTGTATGGCTTGACAAAAATAGCTACCTTAACTGAAGAAACATTTTAAACCAGATTAAACGTATGTTTGTCACAGAAGTATTTTAGGAAGAATATGTACACAATATGATTTATTGCCTTGTTTTACAATTCAATTTTGCCTAACATTCTTGGTAGAACAGAGTCTTCTTTCCTAATCACTAACCATATTTGCTAATCATTACATACACTGCATTTAACCAATAGAGATATTGTATATCAGGACTAGATCTAATAAATTAGTTGAGAACAAGAAACGAATTTACATCTAAAAGTGTAATCCAGAAAATGCTCCCTTGCTTTCTGCTTAACTCTGAGGACACTTCCCTGCTTGGTTTTAATATTTTATAGGACATGGTTTTTTCTTTAAGTGCTCAAAGGTGTTCCCCTTCTCTGTGGTTTATGGTAGTTCTCCTACTTAAACCTCTAGAAATCTTTCTGTTGCAGTCCTAAACTGATAAAACTTCATGGAGTACTCACATAGCAGTGGGTATCCCAAAAATGTAGGTGAGTTTATTTTAAAGAGACAATGATAAATATACTCGTTTGTCTAACATAGCCAAGAAGTTATTTCTTCCCCAGAAATTTGCACTGTTTGGGATGACAGGACTTCTCTGTCTGCAAAACTCAGGACATCATCAGGACACTCATCTCTCAGGTGAATGTCCCAGTCACTAAGTTTGAGACAAGGCTCCATCATGCATTTTCTTTTCTGGTCTGTGAATTTGCTTTTCTCTTCTACACATTGCTGACTAGACTAATCCATTTGTCTAGACCAATCCTCTCAAAGGCGGAAGGTGCAGGAAGAGTCACTGCAGAAATTGAACCAATCTGACTACAAAGATTAGAGTGATCTAACCATGACTAATTGAAATCTATTACAAGGAAAGACATTTTGATTGTGTTCCTTGGCTGTGGCTTCTGAGACCTGGATGCCATGATACCTGCCTGACATCCTGACAATACAGATACCCAACAGCCTTAGAGAGAAACAGAAGCTCTACATGAGTTTTGGTGTTCCTGTCCAACCCAAGGAGATGTACTGTCCATCAGGACTTTATAGGAAACCAAGACTGCTCACTCAGGGTTCTGGACTCTTACTGAGGAGTCAGCTGCCTGAAATACATGGGCCTAAATGTTCTGTTAGACGTAACCTTTGCCTTTAGAAAATATTGGAAGTGCACACTGTCTGATTCATGACCCAGTTTTAAGGACTTGTGATTTACATGGAACTATCAACCTACTCAACAGATACTGTATGAAACTTTCATGCCTGGCAATGGTGTAAGTTTTAAAAAAGTTCCCAGTTTTCACCTGAAGATGCCAGGAGATGTAGAAATACTTGTGTAACTAGTGAGTCTATTCCAGTGCCTTAACACTCTTACTGTTAATTCAGTATGGCTTGTTTCTAATTTGATTTTTTCTGACTTTGAATTACATCCATTGATTCTTGTTATGACCTAATTTTCCTAGACAAAAGAGCCATCTTGTAGCCACTGATTTTCTCTGGGAATACATTTGTGTGCTTTGATCAAGTCACTTTGCAGGTTTCCTTTTGATAAAAGAAACTAAACTCATTGTGAGGATTTTTTTCTCTGTCAGATTTATTCCTTCAAATAATTTTTGGGCTGTTTTTTTGGAACATCTTTGATTTTTCAGAATCTCTTTTAAGGCATAGGTACTAGCACTGAAAGCAGTGTTCCTGGACTAACTTTCACTAGTGTGGTGGAGGCAGATCATCACTATGCCTCCTATTCTCTCTTTCCTTGACTACTGTCCAAAGATCACATGGTTTTGAACATACCATGATGACATTATTGCACTGAAACATATTCTTTTGGGGTTTTTTATGGCCTTGCTGTCTGATTATAACCATCATGCCTGCATGGGAATTGGTCATTTTACCAGTCTTACTCCTTCTGCAAATGTTATTAGTAATGGTTTCATACTTCCTTGTAAATCCTTGACAGGCCTTTTGGAAAGGGTTCCTTTCAAAACCACCCTAGAAGGATCTTTCACTAATGAGGATTACACATTCACATCTGCATTTCAGATTTATCACTTAACTAGCTCTTAGTCAGCTTACCTACCATCATCATAACTCTTTAAAATAGACAATGTTACTCAAATTCTTGGGTTTTGCTAAGAATTATCATCAAAGCAAAGAGGTTAGTTGTAGGAAGCTTGAGGCAGTTTCTTTAGCTTTTATAGAAAATCATCATAAATGCTTATTTACTTATAAATAAAAGTGGTATTTTATAATCCCATATAAAGGACTGTTTGACTTGCTCTATCGTCTTGTATAAATCATATGTTAAAGAAAACACTATTTCACAGATTACTGAGGAATGTATTCTAGCTTTGTTGTTTCTCTTATTCAGCCTTCCTATTTCTTGTGCAACACAGAAGCAATGAGAGCTCTGAGATGGTTGTTTTAATCTTCAACCACTTACATCAACCATTATGTCATGTCGATGAATATAATTAATGACAACAAAATCCATAGTATTTGTATCATTACCATACAACACTTAGAATAAAAATTAGAACTCAGTTCAATATTTCTTAAAAATATTAAGAAGAAATATATTATGCTCTTCTATTACAGCTACTTCCCCTTTCTAACCACTCTATTTTTAAGAAAGATTATATTTATTAAAGATAAAAGTGACAGTTGGAAAGGAAGAAAAATAAGTTGGAATACAATAGAGATGAAGAAAAGATCCCTATATATCCATCTACTGAAAGACCTGAACAGAAATGTAATTACTACTAATATTCTACTTAGGCGGATATTTTGAGTAGACAATGGAAATAAGATCGTAATTGGTAAAATACTTAAGCTTAGAAAGGTCCTGATTTGGTGAAATAATCATTATTTTTGATGTTTATTTTTCTTCTGCCTTCTCTGCAGTGCTAGATGTTAGCCAATACTGTAATTTAAATTGCTTGTCATATTTCTAAATGTATCTACACTGTGTGTAGATTCAGTTTCAGAAATGACAGAGGAGAGAATAAAACCCTGTATAGAAGAGCGACATCTGTAAGCTTTGTCACTACAGAAGCTGAGATGTAGTCCAACATCACTGAGAGCTAAAGTTAAGATCAGGCAGCAACATTTTAATTTAGGCACACACAAAGACAAACACAGGTTTAGGTTTGACCCTGGGTTTGGACCCATTCTTAATATGAAGCATCGATTCTGTAAGAGAAATCTTCCCCTGAAAGATTAAAATCCATGGGTTCATATAAGAATGAAATGACTGGCCTATAAGACACTTCATGTCTTTACAATCTCATCAGCTCTCATATGATAAAACCACAACACCAGTGCTTCTTATTCAGAGGAGCCGTAGATACCGAATGGAAAATTCACACTTTAATATGAGACATTTTTCTCTTTGTGTCAGTAACCTGGTATTAGAGGGAGAGTTCTTTATGCAATGTGAATCACAGGTTGCTTTCACTTACTAAAGACTGATTAATTTTTTTCAGAGAGAGGTGGTCTCTTTCTGTAATCTTGGATAACTTCTCTCGGGAGATTGCAGGCAACCTGCCAAAAATTTCTCCAACATTGTATTACCACTCTTGCTTGTGACCAGTTTTCCAGGGATGGGAACCAGACTAGCTAGCAGGATCCACAAGAATGAATCATTGTATTGCCCCAGTACAATACCTGCACCAGCTGGCATCAAAGAGGGAAGAGTGGAGGGCATTAAAGGCTCTTTTGTCTCCTCAATAAAGACATTCCTGTTGTGGTGCCGTACTGTTCCCTCCATGTTGAACCTCTGAGCTGGCAGTCCTTTGTTCTTTTGCAAAATACACAAAAAGCACATAACCCGCAGGACTCCGGAGACTCCCTAAAAAAACTGGCTGTTTAAACATATATGCCAGTAAATAAAGGTGTGAATTTCTTCATGTGTATGTTTGGGGCACTGTGTTAAGAAACAGAGTTAACTGAATTATGAATGTACGTATGTGATATTTAGTTATATAAGGACATTGTATAAATACATAGGGAGGGAGTGAATGCCCTTTTTGCAGTGCTTAATTCTAGGGTGTTTTACCTTCTCACCAGTGCCAATAATTAATAGTCTAATACTTGTAAATAAACAACGCTATTAAGCTACTGAAGTCATAGTATTTCAGATGCTAATGAGACCAGTAAATCATAAGAAGATCCGTGCAGTCAAATAAAACCCCAGGCCACATAACACTTTTAGAAGTGTTAATCTACAGGCATTTTATGAAAAATATCAGGTGAAAATGACAGATTAAATAAAATTTCAGTTTCAACATTTCTCAGTGATTAAGGAACTGAAAGCTACCTAAATCCAAACCTAAAAACTAACACACTTTGTTGACTATATTGGGATTTGAATGAAATTTAGGATTCACAAGTATATTCTTGAGAAATGTCCCACTCATCCTTTATGTATGTACAGCCCTAAAAATTCCTAAGAGGTGGAATTCCCATTAAATTTTCAATTTGCCTTAACAGGAAAGAAGCACACTTTGAATCCTTTTAACAGGAATTTCTGTTCCCAAAAACATTAATGGCATAATCTACTAATCAACAGTAGCTGGCAAGTATGGTTGCTCACCAGATACAACAGCCACAGCTGTTTTTCTTCTGAAGTATGGCAAGGGACAGAAGTGTTGATATAATGTATTAGAAAACCAAAACGAACTGCTTTGGTTCGCTCTGCAACATGAGATACCCCAAATCCATATTTTCTGTCAGCCTGGAGAAGTTCTAACCAACCACCCTGCCACAGGCTATTCTAAAAACAGAAAGCTTTCCTTACATGGTCTGTTAAACTAGGTAAAAAGAATTTAATATAAGGCTATATTTAAGTATTCCCTGGTTCAGGCAGAGGGTGAAATACTGCCATATCTTTCCTTTTATGGGTATAACAAATAAAAGCAGTCCTTGCAACTGTGACCCGGACCTGGTCCTCCTTTCTGCCTGCATCACCGTAACTTCCCACTATCTGCTGGCTCTCTCAAGGCCCCAGCTCTGTTTTCCATAGTGACAGGGCTGCAAGAGGAGGAATTTGGACGGACCTCTCTCTCCAACCCACCCCACAACAGCCTGCTGATTAAAAGCTTTGGCCTAGACCCGGTTCATGCCTTTTACCTAAGTTTCCTATACCTTTGGCAAATGCTCCAAGAACTGAGCTATTGTGCACAAAAGCCAAGTCCCTGCTTCCTTCCGCTCTGGCTGCCTTTTAAAAGGAAATTTATGTGTACGGTCTCTTTGTTCTGCAGTTCAGCCTCAGTAATTCCTCATCTGCAATGTTCTAAATTTTTAGCTTGAAATTATAAAAATTTTCAGACTTTTCTGTGGGTTGTTTGCTAGCCTAAGGGATTCCCTTCAAAAATAGGTGAAGTGATTAATTCACCACAGGTAGAATTGAAAAAGTGGCGTAACTTATAAAACACCATTACTTTTCTCCTTTCAACAGAAATCTAGCCCATGGAAACAAGAAATATTAATCACGGTTTTGACTGTGTCTTTCAGTAACTTGATGTTTGAGCAACCAATTTCTTCAGTTCCACTTCATGCCAATTTACTTTGCTTCCTTTCCAGTCACTGAAGGTGTATTTAATAAGCTTAAACATAAATAATTCACACATGAGAGCATTATTTATGCTCATTATTTATGAAAAATCTGCATATCTTCTTTTGTTCTGGATTGTGATTGTCACTGAATTAATCTAAAATTATTATTATGATAAATAGTTGAGTGTTTGAGTCTGCTCAGTGTGCCCAGGCAAAATTTCTACTGATTTCAATTGATCTTGGCAGAATCAGGCCCCTTAATCTTTCACTTGTAGCAATTGAGAAGCTGCAAATAAGGGATAAAAAGACCCTTATTTGTGACATGTTGAGAAATTAATTGTTACCTTCAGTAAATGACATTTATGCGTTCAGGACTGATAGATACTGATGTGAATTTCTGTGTAACAGTAGCTGTCAGTTACATGCTCAATGAGAAATTCTGGAATTGCTTATGGAAAGAGAAATAGAATAAAATAAAGAGATGTTGTGGTTTAGGCCTAGCTGGGAAAAAAAAAAAAAAAAACAAACCACAAGTCCACTCGATCACTCCTCCCCCAAGTGGAATGTGGAGGGCAAGAAAAGATTCATGAGTCGAGACAAGAACAGGGAGGGATCACCTACGCATTGTGGTCATGGGCAAAGCAGAGTTGACTTGGGGAAGAAAAATCAATTTAATGTTACCAATCAAATCAGAGTAGGACAGCAAAGGACCAAAAAACCCAGATCTTAAAACACCTTCCCTCACCCCTCCCTTCTTCCTGGGCTACCTCCTCCCCCACAGCAGCACAGGGAGGCAGGAGATGAGGGTTTCTCTGTTAGTCCATCACAAGTTGTCTCTGTCACTCCTTCCTTTTCAGAGCCAGGACTCCTCACACTCTTCTCCTGTTCCAGTGTGGAGTCCTTCCCATGGAAAACAGTCCTCCACGAAACTCCCTGGCATGAATACTCCCACAGGCTGCGGTTTTCTCCTCAAACTGCTCTAGTGTGGGTCCCTTCCATGGGGTGCAGTTGTTCAGGAGCAGCCTGTTCCAACATGGGCTTCCCACAGAGTCACACACTCCTTCAGACATCCCCCTGCTCCAGCATGGGGCCCTCCCCGGGCTGCAGGGGGGTCTCTGCTCCCCTGTGACCCTCCATGGCTTCTGGGCACAGCCTGCCCTCTCACCATGGGCTGCAGGGGAACCTCCGCTCCAGGCACCTCCTCCCCTCCTTCCTGCACTGTCCATGGTGTCTGCCCTGTTGTCTCTCTCACATCCCATTCCTTTCTCCACACCGATCCTCTCCACTCCACTTTTACTGCTGCTCCTTTTTTTGTGTCTTCCCCTCTTAAATATGTTAATTTACAAAGGTGTTGGCTGAGGAGGCCTTGGCCAGAGGTGGGTCCTGCTTGGAGCTGGGGGAGTTTCTAGCAGCTTCTCAAAGGAGCCACCCTTGCAACCCTTCCCCTCCCTTCCTGAGACCCCACCACAGAAACCCAACACAAGTGAATATCATAATGGCCTCACAGCAGTGTAAGGATTTAACAATATAGTGTAATATCTGCTGCATTCAAGTTCCTTTGTGGCCATTTTCTTATTGAAATAATTTATTAATTTTACAGTTTTTCATACATGTTTATATTTTTCATTCATTTTCACTTAATATCAACTTGTAACTCTTAGATAATGTTGTGTTAAGATGATTTAGGAAGTGGGCTTAAGCTGTAGACTGTGAAGAAAATCTGGAATGCTGTTATTTTATACCACTGAAAAGTAGGTTACATAACTTACAAAACTTGGCCTCCTATTTACAACTACATCATGGCTACCCACATCAGCCAAGAATCTAACTTTAATGTACTAATACAATCAGCCTGACAAGGCATCTAGTCTAAATTGTAGATGTGATTAAACTACAGAGATATCGGAGGGAATCTCAGGATACCACACGTTCCTCCTCTGCTAAAGACAGATACTGTTAGCCCTCTGTCCTTCCTGGCAGTTGTTGAATTATCTTCTTCTTGCTGAAACGTTTCCAGTGATAAAAAATCCACTGTTTAACTTTGGAATAGGTATAATGGGAATAATAAGAGAAGAATAAAAAGGGTAAGGACAATATAGTCAGACTGCAACACAGTTCATGTTTAACAGCCATAACGGTTTAACTGACAGGAAAAATAAGGAAAACAAGGAGTCATGTAAGTGATCCTTGTGGCTCCTTGTGCCAATAGAGACACCCTACCTGGCCCTTGCACTGCTCCAGGGGGAGATACGTATTACGTCATGTCTGTTGGTCATGTGTGGGTGCCTCACATACCCAGGGGTCTTATCAATGTATCATAAGCTTATGTGTAGACAACTGAATGGAAACCCTAACTGCTTTAGCTGTGACCTGACTGTGTTGCCTGGCTCTTTTTTGACTGTAATGGCAGCTTTGACTGCTGGCTGACATATTGACACCTATATATAGTCATCTCCATTTGGATATCTCACTCTGTAAATAATTTCCTGATCTTTGGCAAAAGATCTTATCATGACATGACAAGAAAAAGCATACATTCATGGGCAGCTGAACAGATTTCCTGTGTCACACACATGCATACATGAAACCCTCATTAGTAGGTCTTGTTGTGCATTGAGATTCTTCTTTCTTACTCTTATAAAAATCACATATTTTTGAAGTGGTCTGCCTTGTTCTGATTTTCAGTAAATGAGGAGACATGCAGCCAGGTGATGGAGATCTGATCTGTCTTTAAGGGAATCAACACTTCAGCCAGTTTAAATGAGTCATTAAGAACCAAACAGCTGAGTCTGTGTTCTGTTGCAGACTATGTTCTTTAACTGCTGAATTAGATGCTGACTTAATAGGGAATTCCCACACTGTCAGATAGAAAGGTACTACAGGTGCAAGACTGCACAATAAATGTTGCCTGTGCAAATATAATTATAATACTAAAATATGATACTACTTGAGATGTGTCATTCTTTCTTTCTTTTTGAGAAATTGACCAGTTTACCTTTTTTTTTTCTCCATTATACTATGAGGTTATCTGTTGTAATGCATTTGTAGTGGGTATGAATAGAGTTAAGTGCTGCCTTTTGCTTTACTCCATCTCAGTCAAACTGATATGGCATTATAAATGCTCCTTTTACTTTGTAGATGTAAACAAATATAAATCAAATGAATGATACTATTAGAAAGACCAAAGAACTTTAGAATCTCAGTTTTATAATATCTTTATCTCTGCATTTTGTCTAACCAGGGAACACAGAAGCTTAAGGAAGCCCACTAACAGTTTTACATGCACTGATTTATGCCACTGAGTCCTCATTACTTGTAATTAACTTTAATGTTTCATAGTTTCATTCCATAGGAATAAAAAAAAGTGGAAAGTGCAGTAAAATCGAATCTCTAATTCTTTCCATTAAGGAGGAAACACCTAAAAAATTAATGTTCTGGTGGATTTTGTGATGTACGATTTCAGTTGCAACCATATGAAAAATATCCAGTGTTTACTTGTGTAGGTCTGCACAGGGATTGAAGAGTAGACAAGGAAAGATGAGAGTTACATAGGAATTTTGATATTTTAGAAGCCTGACTTCAGTCTTGAATTACCTTCTGAAATGGACAGCTAGACATTGCACTCTGAGAGCCAGCAATGGTATTAGCTGGAGACTTAGCCAAAGCTTCAAACACACTCAGCTCCTACTGATGGTTTAAGGAGATTTCGGGGTGAATCAGCTTTTTTTGGCCTTGTGCCCCGAGCAGATTTTAGCCTTGCTGACATGCTTAAAGTTTCAGCTGACTTCTGCACAAGCTTTGGGTACAAGTCTGTAGGTTCCCTGTGCCACTCTAGGATTTGTAAAGACTTGTCTGAAGTTGACTACAAAGCTTCATTCTTTCTAGGCAAAATCTTGAATAACAACCTGGATTCCCATTCATTTGGCCAGTACTCAAATCCTGAGGCACAGTTAGTGTTCACATTCGCTCCTATAACCTAAGTAAAGTTATCTCTTCCCCAGTGAGTTTAGTGTATCCCGCTCCTTTGATTAGTGCAGCCTCCACCACAGGTTGCCGGAGAGAGAGAAAAAAGCTGAAATAAGTACCAAAGTCCAAATTTTGCTATCATCTAATGAACCAGTTTGTAAGTCACTATACTACTCCCCAGTAATGACTGGTCTTCATTTTAATGTTCTATAATTGGAGCCTTTAGTGATTGAGTGCTGATACTGCACTTATTATTTCAATTATTCTCCATCATAAAAACACTTCCCTGATTCAACTTGTAATACTGTCTGCCCCTCGACACTTGCAATTCTGTCCTCAAACTATTATGGTCTCTGTTCCTGTGCACTGATTGTCTCCTGTGAGCTCCAAGCCAGAAGAATACATTGGGCAAGTTTGCAGCTAATCTTGGTCTCACTTGTTTTGTTTGTCTGTGAATTGCAAAAGTTTTGGCAACTCAGGTATTTCTGCTCACCGGAAAAGGATCTTCTAAAATAATGATCCAATCACACAGTAATATGCTGTTTCAGTATACAAGGATACTGTTAATATGTACTAACATATTAACATGTTAACATACTACCATGTTAGTACATATTAACAGACACTGGAACAGGTTGCCCGGAGAGGTTGTGCCCCAGCATCCCTAGTGTTGAAGTGGAAGTGTTCAAGGCCAGGCTAGATGAGGCTTTGAGCAACCTGGTCTAGTGGAGGGTGTCCCTGTCCATGGCAGGGAGATTGGAACTAAATGATCTTTAAGGTCACAGAGATTCTGTGATTGTGGCTCTTCCTTTTCATTTATTTCCAGTGTAGAAAGGGGGCCACAAGGATGCCTTGGAGGAGTATAGTCTAAAATGGGTTATTCATTACCTCAGCTGGTGTTTCTGAATCCTTGGCCTAGCTTCCAGCCTAACGCTGATGAAACCTTTTTCACCATCAACAAGGACTTCTCTGACTAACACAAGACAAAAAAAATCATTATATCCTTTTTTCTGAAAACATAAAGGTACTTTATTTCAAAAGCAAAAGAAATCAAGATTGTACAAATCACAAGCAGGGAATGCCCAGCAACAAACTTTAATTTTTTTTTTTCAGTACTTTTTTCAACCACTTTCACATTTACCTTAAAATTATAAAAAAATGACAGCAAATCTTTTCTTTCTCTTTGACACATTTACATCTAGGAACATCATTGTCTCAGAATAAAGATCCTGGGGGACTGTTACTACTGTGTGTCGGGGCTCCCAGAACCTCGGCAGGACCATGCACACTGCTGTGTTGAAATGGGACTCAGCATGATCAAAACTATCAGGTAACACTTTTTTTTTTTCCCCTTCCTCTTCTTCTTGCTTCATTATTTCTGACAGTGTCCTGAACTTCTTATCTGAGAATGCTATAACTGTAAATCCTGTGGTGGTTCAGAGACCTGAGGATTATCTCTGTGGAAAGGGTGGTACTTTTTTGATACATGCAATGCATGGGAACAGATACTAAATGCATTTTATTGACCTGTGCTGCTTTAGAGCATGTAACACAATAGCTGTGTGTGCATTGCAAAGGATAGTGTCACAGATCTTAACATTACTCACTTTGTACAGTTGTCATTTTTCAGAGATGGTTGATGAGGAAGAGACTGAATTGCTCCCTACAATCCCTTTAATGAAATTAAATAACAATATAAACACTAAATAGGCAGACGTGACAATACTCATAGGCAAATTCATAAATACTCAGACTTGCCAGATGAGTAAATTTTACTTGTTAAATTAGGTTGGTGCTTAAATCCACTAGGGCTGGAAGTGTTTTAAATAAGGGATGTGTTCCCCTCATGTAAATATAGTTGTGTTGCTGATAGATTATTGTATTTTGACACAATCGGGATTAATAATAATGGTGTTTCAGTAGTCCATGTATAGAGCTAGTCCAATGATTTACCATGACTGTGGCCAACATCTAATCCTCCAAGAGACATTTTCTCAGTCTTTTTTATCATCTGTATCAATGTTGCTGAATTCTTCTTCTCCAAATCCTTCTTCTACTGCTGTCTTCCCTAAAACAGTGTTGCCTAACACCAGCATTCTCCTCTTTCTATGAAAGTTTTGCTGTCTGATCTCTTTGTCTGCTTCTTTTCCAGACTGCTTTCCTCCTTCAATCTGAGTGTGTCCCATTACATACATCAGTTAATACATACTTCAGCGACATTACTGAGATCTTAATAGAGAAAGAATTTGACAAAAATTAATTAATGGAAAATGTAACTGAATAATGATTATGAGACAATGAACTCTAAGAAGGCTGGATTCAATTATCACATACTAAATGTTGCACAAAGTAATCAATATTTTGCTTCTGGAATCCCCACAGTGAAAGTAAAACATGAATTAGAGAACATAGACAGATGAAAAAAGCTACCAACATTGTTCAAAATTAATGGAGATATACACATCAAATCATTTGCATTTGCTTGGTAATACCATCTGTAGCAAACCCACCGTAAGTAATTTTTTCTTCTAAGTAAATTTCTCTGAACCTCCTTACACACACGGAAGCCTTTAATATCCCAGTGCCCTTTTATGAACCGGGTCTCAAAGGCAGTAATCCAGTAGTAATGGTACTGTAGTTTTAGTATTTTAAGTGACAGTTATGTTCAGTGGAAGCTGTGAAACCAAAGTCCACTAGGACTTTGGTGATCTCAAGCTAATTCTATTCATATTGCCTGCAATTTGATAATCTCAGTATCTGAATTTCTGGCTATTCAATGAACTTGAATTTTCCCCCAGGATTTTCTGTTCAGAGTGTAGAAACCTTATGTTACTTATCTTAATGTGCACTCATGTAGTTCACAGAGAGGACCAGTCCTTCCATGGAGTATTACAAATACTTCAGTCACATCTCTGAAAGAATTTGGAGTTATCTACAGTCTTTTAATTTGAATTTAAATTAGTAGTTATCATCTGTCACAGTTAAAATGAAAAAACACCCTTCTTTAGAAAACTGAGTTTCTAATATATTGGTGACTGCAAAATTTGATCAGATCTAAAACCTGCTAGAAGTCACATTTTGATGGTTACAAAATCTTTCATCTTCATCTGAGGATTCACAAAATAAATACTTTGTATGTCCAAAATAATAATAATAATTCAAAATATGGGATATTATTCAGACTTCACAGTTACATTGAAGTTATATAAACAAACTCAAAATCTTCGTGCAATTCAGAAGCTATTTACAGGAAACATTCAAAAATTTAACTACTCACAAAGACTACATCAACAGTTGTTTCTTCTCCCTCTTGCAGTTATATCTTAGCTTTTGAATCTTAGCTATAGTTTATCTCAAGCACTTAGCCTAGTTTAAGAATTAGACATTAAAACATAAAACAGGATTTATGCTACAGTGTTCCACCTATCATTAGGATTTAGTCACCTAAATGGTAGAGAGAATCCAGGTACTTTTATAACCTCTGATTCTTGTATCAGTTTCAGTTGTTTATGCAATTAATATAGAAAAATGCTTTAAACTAGGCAGACAAGTTTTTCCTGGGCAGGTCCTCCAAGATTCCTGTTCTCTCCAATGACAATAGGTACTTGGTAACATTGCAAGAATCAGTACCAACACTCCTGGTGATTTGGTGCCCAAAAATCTATCATTTCAGCATACCGTTACAGAATTTTTCTTCTAGTCTTCTTGATGCCTGCATGGTCAATGGGAATTGAAGAAGAATATAAAATCTATTCATTACACCACATATAAAATAGATCTACATGGACAGATTGACTCACAAGGGACTTCTGAGTGTTTTGATACATCTCATATCCATACAGTAAAATGTTAATTTATTTTTAATTGAGACTTTACAACTTGATCTTAAGCTCATCTACAATATACTTGAGTCTTGCTGCTCCACCTTTCTCTTTTCAGATGTAAGGAGCTATTAAGAAAACATCAAAACAATCCAAAATTATTTTCTGTAATTACTTTTTTCATCATGGTATCTTGTTACAAAACTTGTAAATGAAAAAGCTAATATTTTTATTCCATTGTCTTCTTGTACTTTAACCCCCTAACCATCGAGTACGTTTGAAGTACAACTTTGAGCCATGAGAAGGTTCCATGAAAGCTGATGCTTACTCTAAAGCAAGGAATCTTTGCCCCATCACATTTGTGCGTGAGCTAGAATCCTAACTCCAGTTTTCTTACAAACCCCAGCCTTCTGTAAACTGTCTTTAGCTGCAGTGGGTATTGCAAATTAAAATAAATCGAACAAGCTCTTCACAATGGTTTATTTATTCAGCTTATTCTCATATCTTTTCACATGCAGTGAAACTATTTCTGTATTTAATTTTATTGTATTAATGCCTGTCTGTACAGACAGCTGATAGAAATGAGACACTAGTGGAATGTTTAGTCCTCAGATGATAATGTTTCATTTAACACTTATCACCCAGGTTAAATGGGTGTCAGAGATAACACTCAGGGAAACTGAATCTGCAAGTGCTCTTACCTACAAAAAAGAACAACCTATCTTATCTTTATGTCTATATGGGGAGGGAATGATTTGTAAGAAGAAAGCAATCATCATCCACATTTTCATTGTGTGTTAGTGAAACTCCGAAATGGTATTGGAGTTCCAGATGGATGTGATTATGGATGAGATATATGATAAAATTCAAGATGTGGTTATCTATTTGCTGACAGTCAAATATGGAACATGAGCTTAAGACCTAGCGATAAAATGAGGTTAGACTGGGTGAGACAATCACTTCCTCAAATATATTAAAATAGATATGAAAAAGGTACAGAACATAAATTTAATTCTGAACTGAGATAATTTCTAAATATCACATTATGCTCCAGATAGAGATTAGCATGCCTATTCTTTGGGATTTTCAGTTCTTTGGGTTGGGCTGTGAGGAGAGGAATAGCTATATAAAGAATAGTGAGGAAAGTTCAGAAAGAAAATGAAGGAGAAGGGTCTGTTTTACAAGGGCCTGTAGTGACAGGAGAGGAGGTAATGGATTTAGACTGAAAGCAGGGAGATTTAGATTAGATATCAGGAAGAAATTCTTCACAGAGAGCGTGGTGAGGCACTGGAACAGGTTGTCCAGAGCTGTGGATGCCCCATCCCTGGAAGTGTTCAAGACCAGGCTGGATGAGGTTTTGGGCAACCTGGTGTAGTGGAGGGTGTCCCTGTCCATGGCAGGGGGGTTGGAACTAGATGACCTTTAAGGTCCCTTCCAACCCTAACCATTCTATGATTCTATGAGAAAGAAGAGGAAGCATGGAAGAAAGTGGAAGCAGATGAGAATAATGAATCTTGGTGTGATGGCCTCATTTTGAAAAGCTTGTTAAATATTTTTATAAGGGTGCAGGGAAAAGTCACAAAAATAATTTGTGAAGAAGAAATGTCTTTAACATAAGAGAATTGGGATGTTTGGTCTGTTCAGCTGAGCAAAAATCAATTGAGAAGATAACTAGTAGTATCTCAGTGTTTGCAAATCAAACCTGGATTTCTTCCTAGAGTAAATGCTTCATCAGGCACAAGTTACAGGAATACAAACAAGCCCAAGTGGATAAAATGTACCAGCCCGTGTGGCACAGGTTATCAAGATGGACAATGTAACTGTCCCTCCTGCTCTTTAGCTTGGGACACAGTGGCAGGGTAAGTGACAGGGGTGGCCTTCAGTGGTTGGAAGCTGCTGCTTTCAGCACTACTTTCCTAAATGTCCTTATTTCTAAAATCTTTGTGACTGGGAAGAGAAGGGGAGAGAGATTATGCCAAGCTCCTCAAGGGCTCACTCACATGGTATAATGATGGAAATCCAACAACAATCCACATAACTGTGGAAATTCAAACAAACCTTTATGCTAGTCTCCTTGGTAAGTCAAGGAGTTCTGAGTGATTTTGTCTCTTGGATTATTTCCCAATAAAACACCAGCTGAAAGAGTAATTATTATGACAGAAAAAATAGTCCCAACATACAATGTAAACTAAACTCCAAAAATCAGATAACAGCTTGTCTTCATTAAAAGTCTGTAATTAACTACTAATATTAACATCAGCTCATGAGAGAAGGGGAAAAAAACCAAACCAAACAAAAAAATAAAACAAACTCAAAACAAGACAAACACACACCACCACCCCCAAAACACTGCAGCTATTTTACATGATCTCAGTGACTGACCTGCCAGGTTTCCTGCCTTTCACAGGAAAAAATGCTTTTAACTTCATCTGTTGGGTATTAAAAAAAACCATGAAGTGATCAAAGCTTGTTAAAGAGGTTGCTTAGGCAGTGAAAGAGACAGGAATTGCTTCCATATTTGACAATTAATGAATCATTATTTAATATATAATTATTGAATTGATCCAGTTCTGGATTTATTCCACAGATCATTTTTTGTGTAATATAAAAAGCTCAGCCAATGTTGTAAAAAGCTCAGCCAATGTTGTAATAAGCTCTGATTCACAGAACACAAAATAATGCTTCACAACCCCAAAAATTATTGCTTACCTTCATTTCTGTGTGGTGGTTGAAAGGGGTTTTGCAAAATATTCACTACTTCAGTCAGCACTTTTCAGACAGGCCACAGAGTGAATAAGATTCACACTGGGACTTGATCACATCCTCACCTCCACGTGTCCATTTCAGCCACTGACTGAGAATGAACAGAGGTTCAGACAGTGTATCTTTCCCCATTTTTGCTGTTGACTGACTATGTGAATTGAACTGGGAAGAGATTAATATGTTCGTGTGCCTCTGAGACCTCTTTTCTTTGAATGTGCCACCAAACACAATCAAAGCTATATTGGCAAGATGGCATAGAAGTGTATATTTTTATATAGCTTTTTATAACATCATTTTCAAATGAAAAAAACAGACTTCTGATCATATTGTTTACAGTGATATATTTGTTTCTTACCTCTGAGAGGAGATAGACATAAGAAACAGGAATACAGCAGTTGTTAACTCTGTCCATGTTGCTATAGCATCCATCTGAACTTCAAGTAAGTCAGTTATATTAATGATAAGTGTGATGATATGAAACTTCTCCAGATAATATTTTCTACTGACACTGGAATCCAGCTCTAATTCCAAGGCAAACTCACCCTGGAGCTATTTTAAACTGTCTTCTTGGGATAATATCTACCTTAAATTGTAAATTCAATGCTTTGTCCATCTACAAAGCGTTATATCCTGTGAGTCATAGTACCTGAGCTGTACTCTTTGAACTGTTCAGCAGTTTAGTGCACCCTGTTTCCTACCTTTTTTAAAATAAAGGATATCATCTCCTTCGTAAGCATGACACGGTTCCCATAATCACACCAAAAAGAGCACTTCACTCAGTTCACCTACTGCCCTCTCATGTCAGCACCAAAAATCATCTCAGTTGATTTAGGAAATTTCCACAAATCTGTTGAGTCCAACCAAAAAGTTTTATATGTAATTGAACCTAAAGATCACAGGACAGTACAGTTCAGTATGGATGGGACATCAGGAGGTCACTAGTCCCACCTTCTGCTCAAAGCAGAGTCAGCTCTGACCCTTATTTACTTCGAACAGAATACACGGACTTTCCTACTACATCTGCATGTAGCTGGTAGTGACTGTGTCTTGAATTTAGCCCCAGGAATTAACAGCCCCAGGAAATGTCAGCTGTCACCAAGAAATGTGGTACAGGCTGGCCAACTCCATTCTTCCCAATACTTGTTGCCTTCAAAACCAGGTAGTTGCATCCAGACTGCGTATTAGAAATGGTCTTTGTCTCATGCAAGCTCCTGAATGTGGGAACAGCTTGTGAGAAAGCTAGTTGACCAGGCAAAAAAATCCTTCTGGGGCAGTTTTAAGTATCTCAAAGCATAGACAGTCTTGGACAGTAAATCCAGTCAGCACAGATGTAGACAGCATATCACTGTCTGAACCTCTAAGGCGCGAATTCCAGGGCATTCAGGTTTCTGGCAGCTACAGAAAATGTTGAAAACAGATTTCTGTCTTTTGGCTCACCTTCTATGTGCAAATAGGAAAGCCTCTGATTAGTATATACCCATCAAGAATGATGGTCAAAAGGAAATGCCAAGATCAAATTAAAAACAATGAAATTTTTATCACTGACTTGACTGAAATGTGATATGGCATGAATAGCATCAGTCACAGTTGCCTCATCCTGGATAAGGTATCAGACAGCTTGTGAGGTAAACAGGGCTGCCTTATAGATCATCAATAATGCAGATTTGTGCATGCACCTTGTCGAAGTATTTGCAAGAGAGTCTGTAAAACAGGTGAAGCAGATACAGTATTTTTTTTAATTAGAAGCATCATTAGTTATTAGTTAGTTTATTTATAGTTAAATAAATCTAAGAGACAGAAGAACTAAAAAATGTGAAACACCTGAGCTTATGTAGAATACATACTCTTCATTTTTTCAGTATCTAGTACATGTAATTATTTATGAGAAGTTTTTTTCTGAATAGATGAGAACTATCTCTATTGATGAAGATGATCCAGGGTCCATTGCTTCAATGTTTTTAATTGCTTTTTTCGTATAGCAATATATAAACAAGACCTCTTAAAGTATGTGACAGTGGCTATTAAGGAGATGGATTTGACCATGGTGAAGTCCCCTTCTCTGCATAATTTAGAAATCTGTTTCACCCCATATCATTCCAAATTAAAAAAAAAATAATAATAATTCCATGGCTTCATTTGCTTCACTTTGCAACTACAAGCATTTATTCTTTATTCGATTCAAAACCTTACGACAAATGTTTAGTGAATACTAATGTCTCTACAAACAGGTTCTCAACAGCTCTGCTTTCAGTCTTGTGCTGCAAAAAATAACGCAATGGGAGCAGGACCAGATTGCGGTTCTGCTTTCATTCATGCTCTGGACAGAGCCTGTTTAAATATATTTCAGACTGCCTGTGGCTCAATTCAATCAGGACCCTTCATGCAATTAGTTTCCTACCTATCAACATAAGAGGACATTGCTGTGAAGGGTGAGTAAGACGAAGGATGGGAAGATGGGGGCCCTGCAGGTGCTTTTGCACCACAGCAGACAAAACCAGAACAGCCCTCAGCCAAAAGATGCAGGCAGGTAGCCAAATACACACTGACTGCTGACGAAAAACAGAGATCAAATATCACCTGAGAAGAGCAGCACACAGGAATAAGTTGCTTGGAGGCTGTAAAAGACAACTGATGAGGCAAGGGGAATAGGACCTTGATTAGGGTCTGCAGTGTCATGCAGGAGGCAACACAGACAGCACAACTACATGAAGTTTTGACCAAACGCAGAAGTCCTGTGT
This sequence comes from Rhynochetos jubatus, assembly GCA_027574665.1. Lineage (NCBI taxonomy): Eukaryota > Metazoa > Chordata > Aves > Eurypygiformes > Rhynochetidae > Rhynochetos > Rhynochetos jubatus. Next base: position 9,637,199 of record CM050648.1, on the reverse strand, counting down.
GGCTGATGAAGAATGCTGAAGCCTTTTCAGACCATTGCCACATTTTTGTAACTAAGTTAAAATCCAGCAACCCATAATGAATACTCTGGAAACAGAATGATGTATTGCTTGGTTGCACTATAATTTGTACCTGGTCTCTCCAGTGAGATCCATGTGTGTTAGTTCCTATATAGGATACAGATAAAAGACTATAATTTATAGAATTTAATATTAATAGAACAGAATATAATGGTAGTAGTTAAGTTGGACCTACAATGGTCATCTTAGTCCAATTGCCTGACCACTTCAGGGCTGGCCAAAAGTTAAAGTCAAGGGCACTGTCCAAATGCCTCTTAAACGCTAACAGGCTTGGGGCATTGATCACCTCTCTAGGAAGCCTATTCCAGTGTTTGACCACCCTCTCAGTAAAGAAATGCTTCCTAATATCCATTATAAACCTCCCCTGACACAGCTTTGAACCATTGCCACATGTCCGGTCACTAGGTACCAGGGAGAAGAGATCAGCACCGCCCTCTCCACTTCCCCTCCTCAGCACGTTGTGGAGAGCTATGAGGTCACCCCTCAACCTCCTTTTCTCTAAACTAGACAAGCCCAAAGTCCTCAGCTCCTTCTAAAAAGACATTCCTTCAGCCCTCTCACCAGCTTTGTTGCCTTCCTCTGGATGTATCAAAGGACTTTAACACCCTTCTTAAACGGTGGGGCCCAGAGCTGCACACAGCACCCAAGGTGAAGGTGCACCAGCGCTGAATACAGTGGGACAATCACCTCTTTCACCGACTGGTCATGCTGGGTGTGATGCACCCAGGACACGGTTTGTTCTCCCGGCTGCCAGGGCACTGCTAGCTCCTATGGAGCCTGCTGTCGACCAGCACCCCCACTTTCCTGTCTGCAGGGCTGCTCTCCAGCCACTCCTCTCCCAGTTTATACTTGTTCCTGGCATTGCTTTGTCCCAGGTGCAGAATCCAACACTTGGGCTTGTGAAATTACATCCCATTAGTCATTACTCAATTCTAGTATTTGTTGAATGTATAGTGCTAGTATTTATTAGCAATTAAATACTATAGTACTTAAAATCTAAATTGGTCTAACAACGTGTGTATATATATGTAGAGATATTACATAAATATATGCTATTATGCTATTTTATGAAACTTAAACTCCTCTTATTGTGTTCATTTTTCAATGAAAAGATTTTTGCTCAATTATTGCTCTTGATTCAATTAGCTTTTTATTTCAAGATAAGGAAATCAGACATGAAATGAGAAATAATTATCTTGGTCTGAACAAAAGAAAAAGGCAGACTGGGGAAACAATCGTGAGGAGTTGTGTCATAATTTCTCTGATGGCTATGACTTAGTTTAGATATTTTTGTATCACATCTATAAAAATTCTTCAAAACTCATTACAAATCACAGTGCTCTCACTTCTCTTAGCTGTTCTCACAACATTTAAGGCACTACTTGAGTGTGGAGGAGTTGTTTCCCTGTCCCATCTTCCAGAGACTGGTGATGGTTTGTTTAATTTTGATATATCAAGACTTCTTATTTGCAAATGAATAAAGAAATTTGTAGATGAAAACTATGAACTTGAAGTATCAAAACACAGATAAATCCCTTCTCAAAGCTTATTTTTTATTATTTTATGAATAACTTTTTAAAAATCTCTTTCTTTTAGAGATATGAAATATGCTAGCTTCCTGATATGATGAACGCATCTGTAGAAGGCAAACAGCTGCACTGGGACATACCATATTCATGGTTTTCTCCAAAGTTTCAGAATATGCAGGGAAGGGAAATAAAAATAAATTGCTCATTTTCAATTCCTCGCACTTTTATAAAACTAGTTTCTCTCCATTTAAAAAAATAGCTGGTTTTTTTTTTTCCTCTCTCACAAACCCACTCGATCCCCTGTTGCAACAATGAAAGGCCAAGTGTTGAATGCAGTAAGCAATTTACTCTTTTGTCCTCTGGAGAGGGTCTATCAAGGTCATGACTGAGGCACCTGGGGCAATGGTAGTTAGCTATAGAGTTGTGAAATAGAGCTGTTTATTCTTTGTCTTCTCTGTTGTGTGATCTTGCTGTGCTGCTATTGACTTCAGTGACAGTAGAACTGGGACTTTTTCAGAGAAACAGCAGCTTTGTAGACCAACAGTAGCAACACGCTTTTCTAACCTGAGCATGCTATTCAAATATTAATAAACACTAGCTCTATTAGTATTTCTGGTGCAAATAATTGTTGTCACACAGGAGGAACTGGAAAAGTGCTCTCTTTGTCATCTCAGTGGATACAGCTCAATTATTTTAGTTGTGAGTTTCCCACAGTGATGTGCCAGAGTATCTCAATACTGATTTGGAAGAGGCAGTCCTAGGTCTAAGACCACTGTTAAGGTGCCTGTGGCTGTGAATGATGTGTGTTGTATCATATCATAAGAGGAAGATACTATTTTAACACAATAAAATTCCCTTTATAATCAATAGACGTAAGAATTGAAAATAGTGCTGGGACAAAGTCTCTCTTCTGAGACTGTTAACAACTATGCCTGTATGCGTTTACTTTTGAGAGGTGAAATGGTCTTTGCCATCACAGAGAATGGAGGAGACTTATTTCAGAATCACACCATTATCATAACAGAAAATGGTGTTCTGGCCAAGTCTACTGAAAATAATTCACCTTTGGACAAAGAGTAGCTCTGGTAATTTTTTGTTAATAAGGTAACATTTTTGAAGTATTTAAAATTATTCTAAAAAGTACAATAGAATATAAAAGTATATACAAGTTGGATAATAGTTTTTGTAATGTTTGTTGTTGAATGCCCTTTTATAATTCCAAGCTAAAGAACTCAGTGGGTCCAGACACTTCACTCAGACATCTTTTTCCCTCCCTACCTTCCTGTCTGATAGGAATAATAAGTGCCATTGAACCTTGCATGCAGTTAAGCGCTTAATGACAGTCTGGCTTTTAGAATCGTTTTATCACTGCCTGTACTTTATTACCTATAAAGTTATCTCTTAATTTTACAGACAATATGGTTCTTTACAGCAAATGGCATTGTATTTTACATCATACCCTTTTCTAAAAGATATGAAAAACCCTGGTGAATACTTTCATGGGTCTGGTCTTTTCTCTTTTTTTGTTTTGTTTTGTTTAACAGATATGTTAGGTCAAGAACGAAGCATGACATTGACATGAGAATAGGGATACATTCGGGATCGGTTCTGTGTGGAGTGCTGGGCCTGCGAAAGTGGCAGTTTGATGTCTGGTCATGGGACGTGGATATCGCAAACAAACTTGAGTCAGGTGGAATTCCTGGGTAAGGCAACATGTATTTCCCACAGTCAGAAAATTTTGCCAGCATAGTACACTGTTAACCTTGCCAACAGATTAACTGTCTTACATTATATCATCAATTATGACTATTTTTCGTTTTGTTGTTATTTTGTGGTTGGCAAGAATGTGTGAGGCTATAGTCAAAAAAGGCAGAAATGGTCAGCTTGCAGAGGCATAGGAAAAGACAAAAATATTTCTTGTTCTTTGCCAGCTGTGATTTCCTGAAAAAGGTCAGTGGTTGTATTCAGCCCATATAATACTCAGAGGTAGCCCAAATTTCCCAGATAGTTGTTAACCATTTCTGAGTGTTTCCAGGCTTCAATCTCTTGCCCTTGGCATTCAAATGGTGCTGTGAGGCATAAGGCTGTAATTTATTTTATTTCATAATGCACAAATTGTGGGAAGAATTATGTGTTCGTAACCCATTACTAATAGCAAGGCATTATGAACAGCAGGCTCCCTATGAATTCTTTTAAATAATTTGATACTTTAGTAGATGTTTAGAGACATTTATGTCAGCCTGACTACACATGAAAAGATATGGGTTTCCACTGAGCCACCTAGTTTTTTTTTGAAGTGGCTGATTCACCTGGAAGATAAAATGTTATTTCTGTCTCACATGACCTATATCTCACGGTAGTTTGGAAGGTGCAAATAATTAATTTGAAGCAACAGTCATGGTTGCAGTAATATTCTGTTCACTTTCAGTTCCACCTTTCATTGATGAAAGATGTAGCCAAAGATCCCCTACAGCAATTCCAATTTTGGCCATGGAACATAGAAGCAATAACAGTGGACATCTTTATGCAGAAAAAGTCTAAGTGATGCTGTCATCTTGAGTGAGAGAGGTTTTAAGTCATCAGATCTGAGTCATGTGCTGTGCTCCCTGCACACACATCAGGATCTGTCAGAGCTGTCATGTTCCCAGGAAGTTAGGAAGATATTTGCTTTATATTGTATTTGCAAATGTCTGCCCCTTCCACCATTCCCCATTGTAGACCTTTATATTAATATATATTCCTAGAATCAGCAGAAAATGAAAAATTGCATGCCCTGAAAATAACTTCTATACTCTGCATAAGTCACCAGTGTATAAAATTACAGAAAAAAAAATTCCCTTCTGCTTATCCCACAATAGCCCCAGATGACTAAGAAAGATCACATGCTACTTTATTAACATGAGCAAATCAATCATCTAAGTTTCAACATCCACACCTGCAAAAAGTCTAGTTTATTGCTGTTAATGGGTGCAAGTAGTACTGCTATTAATGAATAACCCGGAGAAGGCACCACCTTGCTGTTGATAAAATGCCTGGCTAGGTTGCAGTCTATTGGAGCGGAGTGATTTTCACTGCTGTATATCAGTTTGCCAACAAAACAAAGCCTGTATGTGGCAGCAATTCACTAAGTCCCTCAAAACAGTGATTTACATGAGGCTTTCTTAGTGTGCAGAGCAGATTTAATAGGGCAGTTAAATTCACTTCAGCCTCTCCCTACTTCTCCCTGCCACCACCGTTCAAATCCCCATGCTTGCCACAATACAAGATCATTCCTGATCCCAGAGCTGCACTGCTTTCCTTTGTTTCATCAGAAAAGCCGCCCTGGGATTATGAACAGCCCTGCTCCCCCAGTCTGAAACTAAGAACCACAGCCCTTTCCACAGCAGAGGAAGGCAGCTCTCCTGCCTGGGATGGAGAGGAGAGAAGGGGCTGGGGACAGGAGAGAAGGGGCTCAGCTCTTCCCCTTCCAGGTTGCCGATCACCCAGAAACCTCATAAGCATGGGTGATGCAGGAACAGATTGGCCTCGAGTGAGGAAGCATAAGTGGGCAGCCCAGCTGTCGTGGAAGGAGGCCCTCAGGAGCACTGAGAAAAAGCAATCATTTCTCATTTTCTGAGAGGAAAAAATTGCAACCACAACACCTGAGCAGGAAACTAAGATCCTACAGTATTATTTCAAAAGACACTCTTTTTCCAGGACCCCATCTTCTAATAATCTTTTCCTCGTGTATCTATGTAGTAATCCATGGTACTGATTCGGTGTAAAACCTAGCTAATAATTATCTTTTGAGGAGGTATCAATGACAAGTGTCTAATCCTTTGGGCTTAATATGTTTCCAACAGCTGGACCAGCTATCCTTTTTGACTCCAATATTCAGCTTCCTGATTTACTGTATTTGCATGAAATTAGAAAGAAGTCTATCCACTATACATTTTAAGTTTTTTTAAGCAAATGGTACAAAAAGTGAAACCAAAAATGTTTTTAATCTGCCAAATATTTATTAATATTTAGTCCATATAAGGGTAATACATCAATAGCCAGCCACATTCTGGTTAAAGCTGTTATCATTTCTATTATAAAATCCGTATTTCAGGGCTTTATAATGCAATCTTCCCAAATTATATTAGTTGAAACTCAGCAAAAAGATAGTCACCCTGGCAACTAATGTATCACTTTCTCTTTCTTTCTTCTTTTTTCCTTTTTTTTTTCTTTTTTTTTTTTTTTTAAATTAGTACTTTACTTAAATCAATTTAGTCTATTTGGGTTCCTAAAAGCTAGGAAATGCATTGTCTTTTTCAGAGGTCACATGCTTTGGTTTTAAGGTTCAGGCCAAAAGTTGCTTGTATTTGTGAAACATTTTTACTGTTTTTTATTGTCAGTTTTACTGACATTTGAATACAAAAAAGTACTAATCTCTGTGGACATCATAATGGCATGACTTCAGTGAAAGTTTCAAAACCTGTGTTGACTTGAGAGGGAAGCTGAGACAGGTTAAAAAATGGCTGAGATAGATACAATTTTTTGATCTTTTAATTATAAACTGAGATTCAGTAGTCCACATAGACCCAGTTTGTGTCAAATTCTGATACTCCTGGGCATTTCACACTGCTCAGAGACAACCAGAACTTTATTTTCTAGCAATAAATACCCATAATACCTGTACTTATAGCCTTCTATTCCATCAGTATTTTATGTAATTTAACTCTATAGTGTCATCCTTTAAGTCCCAGAAGAAAGAATTTTAGGAATCTGTCTGAAAGTCTGACTTTCAGGAAGTGCCATACATCCAAAGTTCAAAAAATTTATTTACTTGAGTTACATAATTGTCCAATGAACATCTCCTCTTACTGCATTTATGATGCTGCATTATAAATTATAACATGGCTAACCATATAGATGTGTTTTAGAGATGTCTAAAATTTACCTTGCATGTAGGACTTCGAAGATTTCTTAGAAATAGAAATAAGAAAGACCTACTCTTTTTCTTTTCTTTTCTACTTGAACTTTTTTCTGTCCTTCTCAAGCAGTCATAATTATGGTTAAGAAAGTCCAAATACCAGACACCTCCAGGTTTGGTTGGAAGACATCCAAAACTCTAACATGCTTTTGCAAAATTAGAGATTTTCCTATGTCATCTCTTAAATTCAACTTCACTTTTGAAAAAGTTTTTTGAACTCATCACTTTTGTCTTACCAGAAATTATCACCTCACTGGCTTTTATATAAATTCCCTATTCCCCTAATTCACTTTGGCTGTAATGAGACCACTAGTTTCAACTGTCTAGGCTACCTCAAGTAACAGAAGAATATTAGAGAGCTTTGCATAAACAGCTCTGATGCATATCATACATTTTCCTCTCACCAAATTTACCTGAAGTGGCAATTTTCATCCACTCTGAATAGTCTTTTACTCAGAAAGGTCTCCCATTCAACTATTACTGTGAGCAAAGATATCAGCTGTGAGTATCAAAGCTTTTTTCCTGTGACAGAACTTGGTGCATTAATGAGATCCTATGGATGTGAATATGTCTTGAGAGTATTTTAGCCCAAATGAAGCTCATGTTTGTTGACTGCACTATTTAATTTTCTTTATAGAAATCATCACATACCATAGAGAATCTTCTATTTATCCATCATGTTAAAAATGACGCAGAGTTCATAAACTCCTTCTTGCCTATGTATACTAGAGCAAAATCAGTATTTGCTACTACTTATTTCACTTATGCAGGAGAATTCACATCTCCAAAGCTACTCTGGACTGCCTGAACGGGGATTATAAAGTTGAAGAAGGGCATGGCAAGGAGCGTAATGAATTCTTGAGGAAACATAACATTGAGACTTATTTAATTAAACAACCTGAAGAGAGTCTGTTGACTTTGCCTGAAGACATTGTGAAAGAGGCTGTCAGCTCCTCCGACAGGAGAAACAGTGGAGCAACATTTACCGAAGGATCCTGGAGCCCTGAACTTCCATTTGATAACATAGTAGGAAAACAGAATGTAAGTCAAACTTCCTTTAATGTCATCAAGTATGAACGCATGCTTGAGTGCATTTCAATAATGGAAGCCTCAGAGGAGCCAAACTCATCTTTAACCTTTATTCTAACACGTACTGTAACAGCAAAGGATTAAACAAATTGTTTCAGGGCAGAAATAAATCATGTATCCAAACTGGGGGAATGCCAGGGGACCAGAAGTTTGGGCTTTTTTTCCAACTGAAATTAAATATGACACAGCTTAGTTTTGACTGAACCAGTCCATAAAGAGGTAAATTAAAAGTAAAGCTAATGTTACTAAACTAGCTAGGACATTCCAGTCAGAGTGTGTATCTCATTGCATAGTTTCACTTCACTGCCATCAAAGTAAAGGGATGAGTGAATGGACATTTTGCCAGAGGACAAAGCATAGTGTAGGTTATTGATATATAAGGGGGAAAAGTCTACCTTAGAAAAGCACCTTGTGAAAACAGTTTGTCCATTGTTCAATTTTTTTTTCATTAGAAAAAGATTAAAAATTAAATTCCAAGACATAATTAAGATTCAGTAGTAGACGAGTTAACCTCTAAGGTCATATGTAGCTCAACAGAAGTGTGAGATAGCAACAAGTGCTCCTGATCAAATCTTCTCCAAAAGCATTGCATGGCTAATTGCTGGCACCCTGAGAACCAGCAATCCTTTTACAGTCATAAAAATCACTTGTGAAGTCTGCACGCTTAGAGGAATTAAAGGTGGAAAGGCTAAAATGCCCTCAGACACCTCTCTTTTCACTGCACTTAGAAGATTGATGAGTCTTTATAAAACAAGGTCAGATGGACTTTTCTTTCATTTTTCTGAGGAATCTGTAATGACATGATATATCCTTTCTTCTGCTGCACATCCTTAGTCCTACTTGTCTGCATTGTCTATTCAAATTCAAGCATTGTTGTATGGAGGTCTTGCTTTGTCAACTGTCTTCTGCTTCTTACAAATCTTCTCAGAAGTGATAAACCTTCACAATCAGTCCATGGCGGTGTCTTTGTCTCTTCAAACCAAACTTGGAGCATGGCAATGTTGGCTGCTATATAAAACACCTGTTTTATATGTGTTCTGTACATGTGTGCATCTGCATGTAGTATTCTCTGGATTTTGTTGACCTGTCTCTATATTCTCATTTCATTAGGAATAGAGGTATGGGTGCATGCTGCTGTGAATATCTTCTGATATCTCTCTTTCGCCTTTCCCTTTAAAACATTACAATTTCTGTAGTCCAAAACATCTGTGGAGTAAGCTATCATTTCATTGATCATCTGCTCAGCTAAACCTGACCTTGACACTAACAAATAGGAGGAATGAAATAAAGAACTAGGGGTTTTGTTCAATTATTGAAAAACACCCACCCAATAAACTAGCAAAAAGCCCACAAAAATCCTTAAAAAAGGCATGAGTTGTTTTAAAGAAGATTTTTGTCTTATGGCAATAAACAATCCATTTTTAGAACAGTTTCTCACTGTTTTTTTAAAAACTTGTTTTTGTGCTGGAAATAACTATAATTTTATATTACACAGCTTTATAATAAGCTTTTTGGTAGAGACAAGATTTTAAAGATCTGCTATTCTATGTGTGATTCAATTATTATGTAATTTTCAATTTTAAAGATGAGACAATAGGTGTTACTGCTCATAAATAAAGTATTCCAACTCAGAATTCAGAAGATAGATTTAAATTACACTAGAATATAGTATCTTTTTACAGTGGTATTTCAGCCTTAGACAGAATAAACATTTAATAATGTAAATTATGCAGCCCTATACAAGTCTACAATTAGCAACAACCCAACAATGAATCACTCCGTATGTTTGAATATTTGCCAATAGCATTTAAATTATTTCTTTACTAAGTATAAGGTACAACAAAATTGGAGCAACTCTCATCATGTGTCTTACTTTTAGCCATAGTTATGTTTGGAAGAATATGAAATGACAAAGTCTCTGGTGAGTTCTCTTGTCAAACTCAAATTCATCACAATCCATATTCTTTACCTCAAACTCGTTTTCTATGGGATCCTAAAACAATGAATTGAAGTTGTGTTGACATGAGTGAGGAACAGAATAACCACTCTGTGTACGCACTCACAGACATTCATAAAGTTGCATGTGTCTTCAGCACAGTTAGCACCACGTGTCTTAGCTCTCGTAGTGAGGTAAGCCAAGGATGCAAGTGTGTGCTCTGAAAGACCATGCCCAATACGGGTGGAGTTTTCTGTTATTGAAACACGTGTCCTGGCTTCTTTTCTAAAGCACAGAAAGTTGGAGAGAAAATATTTTATGTTAAGCGTGCCCATTTGCCCAGAGAGGTGGTAGATGCCCCATCCCTGGAAACATTCAAGGTCAGGTTGGATGGGGCTTTGAGCAACCTGATCCAGTTGAAGATGTGCCTGCTTATCACTGGGAGGTTAGCCTAGATGACCTTTAAAGGTCCCTTCCAACACAAACCATTCTGTGATTCTATGATTCTAAGGCCTCCTCTAAAATAAATTAATAGCTGATGAAGTTGGATTTCTTCTCTGGGCATTCCAAAAGGAGTAGCTGAAAGTGCAGTATGGTCACTGTATGCTGTTGAAGGCACCCAATGGGCCTGTAATGACATGAATTAAAAAAAAAAAAATAAATAAATAAAATGCCTGTCTTGTATAAATATGGTTTTGTGATGGCTGCAATGACTCTTAAGAGTTATCACAATAAATATAGTTAGACTGCCAAGATGAGAGACAAGTATAAACAGCAGGGTGGAATTTAGTTAAAAACCAAGGCAGCTGCATCTATTTGTGTATCCACTGACTGTCACAGGTGTTGATCTCACACACAGCTCAGCTGCTAAACTTAAGGGCCTAGTGTTACTTGTGGTGCCCTAGGCTGCCTGAGACATCCATATGACAAAGAGCCTATAAAAGACCTGTGAGCATCTGGACTATCAGTTAGAAACCAGGTAAGAGATTGATGTCTCTAATAGTGCTACACACCTATGCCAAAACATGCTGAGTAAGAGCTTGATTTGGCTTCTTAACTGTGGCTGTCTATTGCAGCTTGAGATACCCTAGCACACACCAGCAGTGTGTGGGGTCCCAACAGGTCTTGTGCCATATCTCCTAGCTATCCAGGATGCCCTAGGACATCTCGGCTGGTCATAGCTGAATATGAATGGGCAACTGAAAGTATCCAGTGTGTATATTGCCAGTAATAGAAGCTTAGACACCAAGCACCTAGAAACCTTCATTTAGGTGTCTTCCTCTTGAGCGAAATCCTACCTGCATCCTGTCTTCTTAAACATGTGACCTTGTATTTCCCTATTTCCATCCAGGACCTGATGTTTGCTGTATGAAAAAAATTATTTGATGTCTTTCTAGAGTTTTCTAAATGGCACCAATTAAAAATTTCCCTTCCTGTTAAGGTCAGGGTGCTTGGACTTGTTGCATGAAAAATTTGCAGGAAGGAAGTAAATTCTAACACAAGCTACCTTTTCTAAATCTCTATAAAATATGTCTAAAGTTGGAGGGTTAGTATGTTTGTTTCAATACATCTTATCTTTTAGTCTCAGATGTAAGTTTGGATGGGCTTTTTCCACAAAGAATCTTTTATTTGTTCCTGTATGATGAATGGCCTTTGCCAGCATCAGGAAAGTTCAAAAGCCCATTCTAGGATTCACAACTGTTGTCTTCCATACAGCTGTTCACAGAAGTGTACATGAGGTGATAGGTAGAACCAATATTTCTTTATGTCAGCACAGCACAGTCTTAAAAGATGCAAAACAAAGAGAGTGATACAGAGACAAAATGTGGTTAGAAAATATTCTTGGGACAATAATTTGCATGATATTTTTCATTGCTGTTATTAATAATTAGCAGGAAGCAGTTTTCTTAATTATGCATATGAGTTGGAGGGAGAGAAGACTCCACTAAACTCAAATATGAATTTCCTTGTTATCCTCTGAAAATAAATGCAACTTCAGAGTTCTTTTTTGCACTAACACTACTGGTACCATTGCCATAGTGGTGATATTATGCCATGTTCATCTACCATGAATTGTAAACCAAATACATTCATACATTCAGCAAAAAGGCAGTTCTTCATATTAATGAAATTTTAAAATATAATTTTGAAGCAAAATGTTGTCACTTACTAGGATGAATTGAAATCATTCTCCTCATGTAAATAAAATGCAGTGCCCAGGGCTACCTCCACCTTCACTTTCAGTGGAGATATAGCAATACTGACTAATTCTGAGGAACTCATGCACACAAAGTCATTTGATTTGATCTTGTCATTTACCAGTGACTTTAAGTCCCCTTGTGTGATTTCAGCCACCACAAATTGAGAATAACTTTTCTGCGTATCTCAGTTTAAAAGAGACAGGAATACCTAAACTAAAGTAGTGCTTTAATGTGTAATAATACAGTATTTATCCAGTTGACTCAATGGTTTGTTTTCTGAAGATTTGACTCTAATCTGAGAGTTTCCACTTTAACTCCAAACCTAACACGTGGATTCAGGCATATCTGGAACTTGAGTATGAGATAAGTTTCCTTGATACATTTTTTTTTCCCAAAATGTTAATGCTACTGATTTTTTGAAGGGCAGATGGGGAGATCTGAGTGTTTTGCCACACCTTCTCTACTGAAGTCCTTTTTCAGCTAAGACAAACAGGAAGATTACTTTTCACTTCAACAGACAGAAGATTGCAGTCCTGATATCCTTTTCTGCCAATATAGATGGAAGATGAGATAACAAGATACTAGTGACTACGGAGTCCTTGGACTTTATTTTAGGATTGTAAAGAATGTTGCCACTTGAGGTTTGACAGTGGGTACCTGAGACCCTTCCTGTGCTTTGATGTGGTCTCCAAAAGATTCATTAGAATGTAATTGCTGACTATACTTTGAATATGAACAAGGGAAATATCCCTATGTCATTTGCTGTACATAATCCCCTGATCCGTAAGAATTGGCTTTCCAGAGGAATCTACTGATAAATAAATCCTAAACTCCAGTTCCTAACAATGCCCAGCAGGACATGTAGCAGAAAAGCTTTCCGGCAAGGACCTATGTGATAATTTTTCTCAAGTAGAAGTGTATTTCTTGTCCATAATAATTCTGAAATGTCTTATGCTGTGATGTATGAAGGTTTACATCCTTTCCATTCATTAACATCTCTTAACCCTTGGGAATATCACAGGTAGTAGAGTTTATTTTCCCATTCAAGTGTAAAAGCACTGCTTCACTGTGGTTTGTGTAATGAAATGATACCATGACTGAGTTATTCTCTTTATGAAAGCAAACTCTACCTCTTTCCTGAAGGAGAAGCACCGCCTGTACTGTATCTGCTAGCTTTCCTTTGTAAAGCTATGCAAAAGTCTTTTCTTTTTTTTTCTTTTGAGTAGTTAACGAAATACCAAAGGAATCATGCATTTGAGATAATATTTAAAAAACAGTAATATGAATTACAGTTAAACCATATAACCTAACTGTAATCTAGACTGCCTGAAATATATCAGTAGTGAAGAAGAACGTATTATTTGAAAACCCATGCTGAACTAATCAGAAGTGTCACCTTCTTCACTCCTGCCTAATGGATCTGTTCCTTAACTACACACATCCAGTAACTTTAAGATCAAAAAAAGCATCATTACTACTGTTTTGTGACTTCTGCTTTCTGTAGCTTCCATTCTTAGGTGCTAAAACACACCTCTGAGTTAGATACTCTGCTGTGATTTTGGTGTGTACTCCCCTCATGCATGCTCTAATAATTAATTAGTAGAATCTGAAAAGGGGAATACATTCCTAATGTTCAGTGCAGCAGCAAACCTCCTAGTCTGTATAAAAGAGAGCATTAAATTACTCCCCTTGATGTACTGTATGTGTTTAGTGGAACAGACTTACTATTTTACACTTCTATAGATTTCATTGAATGAATTGCATGGAATGCTGTAATGGTTTGCAGTGCAACATGATCTAAAACATTGCATTTTTAACCCAAGGGGACCAGCAGGTTTATTCTGTTTGCATGTGCTTTCCCCTAGACTCTGGCTGCCCTAACAAGAAATTCAATAAATCTGCTTCCAAACCATCTTGCACAAGCTTTGCATGTCCAGTCTGGGCCTGAGGAAATTAACAAGCGAATAGAGCACACCATCGACTTACGGAGTGGCGATAAATTGAGAAGAGAGCATATCAAGCCTTTTTCACTGATGTTTAAAGACTCCAGCCTGGAGCATAAGGTAGCTGGGTCTTGGTAGCTGCATTATTCGCAACTCAAATTGTAACAAATGTCCACTGAAGTAGAGAAGCTGTAGGTTCGAGCTTGCACTGTTTGTTTTCTGGTTTTCTTTTCTTTTCCATTTTGTTTCAGTTTTCAGAAGTTGGGACTGAGCTAGAGGTTGTAATAGACAGTGTCATGATGCAGGTGTTATAATGCTGCACTGATTACATTATATTGCTGGAAAATGCCAACACTGAGCAAACTCTGCTTCTGAAAACAACAGCCATTTGCCGGTTTCATTTGCTGTCGAGTACAAGCAGTTTTCCGTCAGATGACAGGTTGCTTTGGCACGAACGGTGATTGAGGATATTAATAAACTGACACTTCTGTTCAAAACATATATCTATATTTATATAGATACGTTCCTTTCATTTAGTCATAGGATCCATCTGATGTCCTCTGGGCAGATGCTATGTTTATTTCAAGTCAAAACTAATTTGTCAACTCTGTTTTAAACATCTTTTTTTAACATCTGCTTCTGAAAGGTAAATATTGTTCATGTCTTTGCTGCTCCTCAACAGCACTATGATCTCACTAATTTCTATTTCAGTCTACATCCAGATGTAAGTTATAAGTTAAAAAAGATAAGGCAATGGGAGAATTTTCCTTGCAAATTGATGACATGGGGTGGGGTTGCACAGATCTCAAACTATTTCACTGACTTGTTTGTTATTACAATGCAGCAACAGCAGGTCAGTCATAGGATGTGCACTTACACTGAAAAGAAAGAAAAGTAATGGGAAAGTGCAAACGTAGAGGCCCACTACTTCATCATCCCTTTAACCTCCACTGTCAAATAGACTTTTTTACTTGACTTAAGGGAGACCAGTCCTCAGGTGGTATCAGTGGTGAGAGCTTAACGAAAAACATAATTGGAAAAGAAAAATTCTGCTTGAAATATATCTAAGCCTTATTTCACAGGCAATCCTCCAGAAGGAAAAAGAAAGGTTTGGTAAAAAAAAAAAAATTAAATTTCCCCAAAGGTATATTTATGATACTGAGACACAAGGTGGAATCCCCAAAGCCCAATTAGCCACTACTGCTGCAACAGAAGACATGAAGATAGTTCTTTCAGTGCAGTCATCATGCGGAGCTGACAGAGACTCAGGGGAAGCGAAATCCAAGATTTCTGATACTCTGTGAATTACCATCTGAAGGCCCAAAAGTAATGAGTAATCTTTAATCTTTTCAAGGCACAAGGTCATAAAACAAGGTGAAAAAGACTAGGCAACATAGCATTTAGCCTAGAAGGTGGGGGATGGGATATTAGATTTTTTTTTTTTTTGGTGCAAATTGAAAACAGCCTGGTCAAAACTTGCTGAATGAACAAGCTGTTCAGTGGTTCACCTAGTCTTACAATACTGTTGAATAAAAATGAGGCCTGAACATGGGCTGGAGTAAAGGGACACTGCCCAGAATCAGATCCTATATTCAGAACATAAACTTTCTTGTCATTTTAGACTTCACAATTAGCAGCCACAAGGAAAATCTATATGGAAAGGGTATTATTTAAATGCAACTTAAGCAAGAGAGGGGAAAACAACCCTTTCCTCTAATTCATCATATTACATAGGTCAGATTTTAAATATTAATAACATTTTGAATTGCATCTAAATGACAAGAAGTCTATTTAAAGTCAATATTCTGAGCACTTTTGAAACATATTCTTCTCAGTATGACATTTCCAATGTCAGCCTGTGCTACAATGCTTAGAAAATAGTGCTTTCACTCAATATTTCCTTAGGTGCTAGTCCCACACAGTAAGCACAGGCAATACAAACACAAAATCCTTTCCATAAGGTAGGTGGAATCTTCTTTCTCTCCTCTAAATTTTGTTGCCTTTTAGCATTATATAGTTTTAAAAAATTACCAGCACTGTCTTACTTGCTCTGGTTCATCCATTTCTGACAGTTGGATAGTCGCTGGTCAGCAACCTGCTTGCTTGTGTTCAGGGTGCCAGGGCACCATGAGTGTGTTCAGAGAAGGATGGGGAGTGCACCAGGAGGCAAACGGATTGTGTGGATTAAGGAAAGATGAACCATGGTGGCCTCTTCATTACAGGCTGGGACAAAGTCTTGTGGGACAACGGAGAAAATGCATCTTCCCTCCTCATTTGCCTGTGCAGTGATTACAGTCTTGTCCCGATCACCTTGGTGTTAAAATAGTCTGCAGGCAGTCATGAAAAAAATAATAAGTGAACTGGTTTCTTACACAAAGTAGCTATTTCCTCCATGATATCTTACATTACTACTACCACTTTCTCCCTTCTTCCTGTCCATTTAGGTAGCAAACCAAACAAACTCACATTTAAATTGGAGTCTCATAAAGCTATTTCAGAAGCCTTTTCTCTCTGTTCTCCCAGCCCCTAACCTTTCAGCCTGGAATTATGCTTTCTTCTAGTCATTAACATTTTGCAGCTGCTTAAGTGACCTTCTACATCAGCATCTTGAGCTGCTCCCTGCAGTGTTACTGAGCAAGGAGACAGTGTATGTCTAAGGACCTCTCATCTCACACTGCTGATTCCATTTTCTGCTGGTCACTTGCTATTCAAACCAGTAGCAGCTTCAAGTCAGAGGTAGTGCTGTAGTGATTTCTCCCATGTAAAATCTAGTGCCTTCACATTAAGCTGTCGCATTTTCAGACAGCACTGGCATCTGATTAATACTTATTTCTTTTATCTCATAAGTACTTCTTGCCCCAGACTTTACAGTTTTAACTTTACAGTTACCCTGTAGGCAGAACAACCAGTACCCATAGCTGAGATTCTGATCAAGAAGTGTTAAGTTTGTTCTATGAGAATTGTGCTGATGCTCTCTACCTCAAACCACAGAGGAGTAACCTTATGAACAATAAACTATATTTCTTCCTCCAGCTTTATTAACAGCACTACCATGCTGTGGGATCATAAATCTTTTGGGGTGACTTGAATAGATCTGAAATGTCATACTGGACTTCTTTTTAAGCAGTCTGGGTTGTTTCAAGGTTTTTTTCATTGTAAAACAATAGCGGAGAGCAGATTTATTAGAGCAATGAGGTTTAAGGTTTCAAAAAGTTAAAAAACAATAAAATCTGGAATCAGCATGCCCAAAACTACCATGGGAGCTAGCGCATATCCTGACTTACAGTGGTTTGCAACTGGTATATCGCAGTGGTTTAAGCCATTGGTACAACTTCCCACTCCTTCCTAAACTCATTCACCTATGTCCTTCTCGGTGACAGCGTAAATGTAGATTCCACAGCAAGCAGTAATGGTTGACTCAGTGAACAGGTTATCTCCCTGAGGCAGTATGTATAGTTTCACATTAATTTTGTAATACTTCATTTTTCAGAGGATTTGTGCAGGATCCCCATCTGGTATATTTTATAGATTCTTCACCCAAATGGACTAGTTATGACTAACCTGTATTTCACTCTTTAGCACTTTTAATCTCATTTAAAGACTAATTTCCTCTCAGTTTTGCTAGAGGTTATTTTCACAAATAGGAAGTAGGAAGTTAGAGGAAAAGACTCGTCACAGGAGACTACTTGTAATGGTAACATGAAAATACACTAAGGGTTTCCAAATATGTAATAGCTCATAAGGAAAAACTGATACCACTCAAGATGATTTTCAATAATTAAAATGTATCATTATAATGCTCTACCTTAATAGCAGTGTCTTGGAAATATCAGTACCATGTACTTTCATACAGGATAAAGCATAGTAAAAGGGAAGGGAATTTTACATTCTGGTAGGGTTTTTGTTAAGGAAAATTTCTACTATAAGGGTTTGAATAAAGATATTCTAAGTCTTTTTGCATATTTGTATTGGGGTAATAAATCAGACTGGGCATAGAGGTCGTGTCTATCTACGTATCTCCTGTGAGGTGACCACACTGAAAATATTCAACGGGCTTGACTTTCACAGTACAGGTTTTCTTAGGTAAAATATTAGACCCAAATATCTGAATTTACTTGTTTCCAAATTTCTGATGAATGAAATTTATAAAGTAACTGAATAGGAAACAAATTTTGCCCTTCCTGTACGATGTATCCTTGTAGACATGGTCCCCAACTCTTTCCTTCAACCCAGAAACTATGAACCTGTTCAGCATCTTTTCTGTCATTGGTCAACAACTGCATCTGTGTCTAATCTTTGTCTGCTCAGGAGTTCATCCATCTCTTCTCCTACCTTGGAATTATTGATACATCTTCTTCTGTTCCTCTTCAGTACTTCAGAAGTTTTCCTAGTGACAAAAACACCATTGCTCTGAAGAGAAAAAGAAAACAAACAAAACAAAACAACAACCAGTGGTGTCCCTGTTCATCCTTAAGGTTCTATCTGAGTCAAAGAACAGCAATGAGGATAACACCAAAAACCTTCCTTCCCAGAGGACATACATGTAAGGTGAACATGTTTCTCTAGGCGAACATGTAAGGCCTGCTGTATTACCAGTACTCTCCTTTAAAAGAGCCCTGGGAAAAGAGAGAAGTGAGGAATAACCAGCATTATTTATCAGGTGAAACCTGGCCGTTGTTACACTAGTTCTATTTCAAGTAGCTGGCTGGGTGAGACAGCAGACAAGCAGTGCCCACCTAACAGTGCAGACAAATGGTTCAAACCCCATGGGGAAGCAGGGTGAGCCTTCATTATGCCATGAGCAAATCATGTCAGTGCAAGTAGGTCTGAGAGGTGTTGCAGCTAAGGTCTTCATTGCCGAATAGATCATATCACAATTGTTCCTACCACTCCATGGGGCTCTAGTCGGCTACATGCTGCCCCATACTTATGGAAGTGCCTTGAGACTTAGTCCATCCTTCTTACTTCTCCAAGTCAGTAAGGGGTAGACTGCTAAAGAAGTGCTACATTTGTCATTGTTGTTTGTGCTGCCGCAGAGATGCTAAGAATTTCAGATCATAACATTGTTACTGATTAGACCACAGCATTCATCCTTTTGACACAATGCTCAACACAGCAGGCAATTCCATGCTTGTTTTTCGTTCAATTAGTTTGCTTTAATTTCCCTAAGGAACAGTTGGGATTTCATGTTATATTTTAAGGAACCTACCTTTCTTTTTCCTTTGGTTCTTTTTGTGCTACAACCAAAAATAGCCCATTATTTAAGCAGACTGATGCTGTTGTGTTTTGGGGCACCTCATTTTGAATAGCAAATAAGCCCCTCTCTTAATCATAACAAATGGTAGCTGGAAAGAGAGAAGTCTTTTTCCCATTTCAGGATCTTGAGACTGTTTTGACTAGATGTTTATAACTGAGATGAAGTCCCTATCAAAAGTCCCTATAGTGAATATAGTCTAAGTCTGGATAGGATCTTCTTTCAAGGACAGATTACCTATGTAATCCAAGAGTTCATAGCTGAACTCTCTCAATGCATGTTCCTGATACACCTCTTACTCTTTTTTTATTGTTTCTCAATTATAAGGCCCTCTAGGCATTTGTAACTGTAATTTGCCTTATTTCCAAATTGCTGGAGAAAAATTCTGATACCTGGTACCTCTTTGACTCTGGTTTCCTTTCGTTCGGCACATGTAACTTAGTTCCCTCAAAACTGCAACAGGTTAAATAAAACAGTTATTGTTCGGAGAAGGAAAAATTACTGGGGCAGGAATTTGTGGGATTTTTTATTAGGTGAAGAAAATTTAGTGGCATCAGTATAGGATAAAGAGATTTTAAAAATATGTCTATGGACTAATCTTCATCTGCTGTGAACAAATGGAGTTTATTGAATTAGCAATGATAAATACCAGCTGAGGACTTGGGTAACATTTCCACTTCAACTGATCAACAGTGTTTCACTGATGTATCTGTTACTCCTTTTCTTGGTAACTCCTATAAAAGGGGAACCTGCTAGTGGTTTAATATTCTGGATAAAATTACTTTTACAGTAGATCATAATAGTAATGTTCTTGAATGGTCTTTTACATAATATCCTCATTTTCTTCTGGGAGAATGCCTGTATTGCCAAGTTTCTGCACAGCCTCTGGTGAGTTAGGATACAGAGATCATGACCCACATTGCAAATAATCACAGGATGTCCCTAACTACACACTTTTCTTTTAAAACTACATACTTTCCTTTAATAAGAAAAGTTAAAAAAAAAAAAAAAAGAAAGAAAGAAACAGAATATCTTCAATTTGGCAAACATGGAGAAGACTCTGAAACGTCATGCATGCAGAGTCACAACTGACTGCAGTGTTCAGGTGAGGAAACCCATGGTTCCTCTGGTTAAGCTATTAAATATTTAGTATTCTATTCATCAGCCTGTGACCTAGTATCTAGCTGGGGATTTTCAAAGCAAATAATTTTGGAAAAAGAGGCAACCAAGTAAAACAACTTAGTATTGCAAATTACAGATCTTTGGTCTCTTGAAAAAAGTATTTTACCAGCTAATTAATGATGTTTGTTGTGTTTCATTTTTAGAAACAAATTCAGGTTTATTGACCTATTAGCTCTTTCTGCTAACTTCCCCTACATGCATCGGTCCTATTACCTGAAGCTACTCCATGTGTTAACAGCTAACTTACTCTTCTGTTTTTATTTTTTATTTTTATATTTTATTCTAGTATTCTCAAATGCGGGATGAAGTATTCAAATCAAACTTGGTGTGTGCATTTATTGTTCTTGTATTTATCACCGCTATCCAAAGCTTGCTTCCTTCTTCCAGGTAAATATAAAAATATACCTCTATATATCTGAAGACGCTCTTGGGGAAACAGCTGGAGAACATTTCTAAGACTGATGTGGAATAATCCAATAAAATCTGCTTGTTCCCCAAAAGTGTTTGGAAATATTTTTTCAATCTCTTTTCCCAATATCAACTACTTTTGTACCACATTATCTGTAGCTACATGTTTCCATGTGAGACAATAGCCTCTACTGACATTATGTTGTTGTTTTTAAGCAGACACCTCACTGAAGTAAGTGGGAACTATGGGTTAGAAAAGTCTGATGTGATATAGGCTGCTGTTTCTGATGTTGAAGTAAAACATGATCCAGACTTGTAACAGTGCTTCTTTGCTAAGTGGCTGGTAATCACCTTGGGAATTAGTGATTGTTTTGGTTTTGTTTCTTGCATGTGACTTAAAAAAAATTGTACTCCTGTGCTTTGTTGTTGATGACATATATTGCCCAGCGGGGGGAAACAATCTTATGCCATTAAGAAGCAGCAAGGAGGTGATCTGATAGATCTTTTCCCGCTTCTACTTTCACATGAGACTGACTAAGAAACAACTTCATATTGAGGTGACAAAATGTGACATAACTGAGACTTCTGTGTCCACGTGTTTCCAACAGTCAAATCCATCAATTGGCATTTTTGTCTACCATGTGATAGTGAGAACGCAAGTGTGTACAAGGAGCAAGGTCAGTTTCCTAGCATCATAGCAGAGCACAGTTGCCACTAAAACATGCCCCTGGTCCCATTTGGTGTTTAGTACAGCAAGTGCTAAAATGGAACTGCCAGGATAAATATAATTCTCAGGTGGTTTCTAACACTCAGGTGAACCTTAACTTATGGTTGTCTCTAAAACAACCTTGAAAATACAATATTCATATAAGAAATAAGACATTATGTTAGAG
Organism: Rhynochetos jubatus; assembly: GCA_027574665.1. Lineage (NCBI taxonomy): Eukaryota > Metazoa > Chordata > Aves > Eurypygiformes > Rhynochetidae > Rhynochetos > Rhynochetos jubatus. The sequence continues at coordinate 9,615,729 of CM050648.1, read as the reverse complement.
TAATGGAGTAATATTTCTTGGATTATCTCTGGAAAGACCTGATTCACCATGTTTATGTCTAAGAATACCAAAACGATGGTTAGATGCAGTCAGGCAGCTGCAGTCTGCAGAAGTGGTGTCCCATGTACTGTGTAGTTCTCAGCTGGGAAAGTACCCAGAGTAGTACCTGACCTTTCGCTCTTCCTTATCTGCTATGCTGCTCTAACACTAGTAAGTTTGTTTGGTGTTTTTAAAGTTCTTCTCTCAATACACATTCAAAACTTTTCACTTCTGGTAGCTGTTATTTTTATTTTTTTTCTCAGTATGTACAAGAAGATTTATGGATCTTATTAATGGAACCTGTTTTCTAAAAAGATTTCTGCTGCTATATCGATCACTTCTAAAACAGCAAAAAAAATCCATGACATTTTTTCTATCTGCATAGATTCATCTCTGTTAATTCTTTTGAGAGTGCCTAGTGCCATTGGAATTAGGGGAGGAGGAGTCATATAATTGCACTGCCGGCAGCTATCTCACTTTCTGGTTTCTCATCTTCACAGTAGTCTTGTGTTTTTCTCTGCACTTCAGAAAAGCTTTGTGGACCTTTTTGTCACTGAATGTTAAAGAAGATGTAAATATAAATAGGATCAAATAAAGATTAGATGAGATCCTACAAGATAAGATCAGCAAAGGTTTATAAACAAAATTATGGAAACTTGGCTTCAGGAAGGCCCTTAAAGGTCAATTGCTGGAACCTAGGAAGATATTTAGGGAAAAGGTATTTACAACTATCCCTTTTGTGAAGGAAGATTTGGAGCCACATGGGTGCTTTATGGCAGTTCTTGTGTTCTTTCAGGAGCTGAAGATCACTGCCAAGATTTAAGGAGACAAATTTTAGTCTTCATTTTTCAAGTTCTGATACTCTGCTTCAAAAAATGTGTTTCAGACTTAAAAAGCAGGCCTGTTAAATGAGGGGAGGTCAACAGATGAGCAACCCTAAAATAACAGGGTTTATGAGTGAGAAGGTTTCAAGATGCTTAAACATATTCGATAAGGAAATAACCTGGAAGTTCAGATTTCCTAAGTTCCAGTTCTTAAAACAATCAAAGGTATGAGCACATGAACAAGCTATCAAAAAGTTAAGCAGGACTTGGATCCAGAGGGTCTTGGAGGTAACTTCATGCTCATCTGTTGTACCTCTAGTAGATATCAGAGTGATAAACTACCACAACAGAAGAGCATGAACAGCATTTCCATGGAACAACTAACAGACTATAATTGACACTCCTCATGGTAACTTAGACATTTCCTAACAACTGATTTAAGTGTCTTTCATGCTTCAGAGCTCCGTTGAACAAGGATAGAATTTTGTATTTTCTTAAGTACATGTTTCAATACTTTTCTGAGATAAGTCTTTTGGGGATTTCTTTAGCTTTCTTTAGCCTTCCAGTACCTAAAGAGGAACTACAAGAAAGCTGGAGACTGACTTTCTACAAGGGCATGTAGTGATAGGACATGGGGTAATAGCTTTAAATTGAATGAGGGTAGATTTAGATTGGATGTAAGGAAGAAATTCTTCAAGGAGAGGGTGATGAAGCACTGGAACAGGTTGCCCAGAGAAATTATGGATGCCTTATCCCTGGAAGTGTTCAAGGCCAGGCTGGATGAGGCTTTGAGCAACCTGGTTTAGTGGAAGTTGTCCCTGTCCATTGCATGGGGGTGGGAACTATATGAGCTTTAAGGGCCCTTTAAACTCAAACCATTCTATGATTCTATGATTATTTAAATCATCATAAAACATGTCTTTCTAAGGATCTTGAGTTAGTTTCCCAAATAAGATACCTTAGTCTGTAGGTTAAAGAAGGCAGTCATCTTTCTATTATTGCATCTACTACTGTGTATAGAAGTTTCAGTATTTTATCTCAGTTTATAGCTGTCTCCCACAGGATAAATATTTGATCCATTCATACTTTCCTCTGACAGGACAGACACATCACTAAATTTAAAAATCTTTGCAATAGTTTTCATTCTTTAAAATACTGAGTTGGGGAAATTAAGTGACATAAATTAATGTCATATTTCTGCTGTAATTATCCTCTATGAATCCATTAAGGTACATTGCCAACCTTGCAGTGATTTATCTTCTCCATCTGAGAGGCTTTAGAGTTTGATTAATTTCCCGCAATGAACTTTCTATAAGCTCACATGGGCAATAGATCATACTAGAGTAGACTGCTGAACTATTATTTCTGTCAGGTTTTCACTGGGTAACTCTGATGAGGGGAAAAAACCAGGTTTCAAACTGTTGTTCATTTAAACGTCTGCATCTTCTGCTTTACGTAAGTTTTCCTTCTGACTCAACTTTTACTTTGCAACTGTACAAAAGAAATAGGGAAATCAAAACCTCCATTTCAAATTTCGCTTGATCTTGACAGTAAAGGAACCCCTATAAATAAAAGCATTTGGTCTTGAAACTCTACTTGAATGAAGAGGGGATCCAGTCCAGGTGCCCTTGTTCTGGGAGAAATTCATGCACAAGGGAGTATTATGGCTGTTTGTTCCTATTCCTCTAACCTTGGCTACGTCTTCTGCCATACTTGATCCTATCGGCATGCTGCCAACAAAATCTTAGCACAGATACTGGATTGATCCTCTAGGAGGTCATAGGACTTTGTGTTTGTTTTTATCTCAAGCAGTCTTAAGAAAGAGACAAACACATCAATGTGCAACCAAACAGCTATAGAGGAAGAATTTTTACTGCATATATGTCTGTTATGAATTAATACAATGCCATGGTTTCTCAGGCACCTAAGCAGGTTATGCTGCATTTTGGATTCATATCCCAGACTTAGGTCCCTAGATGCTCCTTTATGGTACCTTAATTCAGTAGCACTGTGTCTTACACATAGAGTTTGGCAGTCCAAAATAAGAACTCATGTTTAGTGTCCTCAAGCCTGACCTCTTGAAGTTTGACCCTAATCTTTTTTAAAGCCTTAATTTAGTTTCATTTAGAGCTGGGTCAGGCTGGGTCTGCAGAATTGGTACTACATCTGCATATAGACTGCCTATATATATCTGAGATATAGATAGAAACTATCAGTTCCAAAGAGGATCTCAGTCATTTGGATTTGGAAAGCAAGAAGGTTATTGCAGAATACTGCTGTAGCGTGGGAAACAAGGAATTCATCTCACATATCTGTCAGTGTCTATTCCCTGAGTTCAAAGTATAGGCACTTTAAAACAGGCCAATCAGTGGATCTGAAGGAATCTAGGAGGCTACTGTGCAGTAAGATTAATTGTGTCCTAAATCCAGCTCTCTTGATGAGCCCTCTTGACTCGATCTCCATGAACATGTGTTCCAGCTTTTCCATGGGTTTATTGACTGTGTATTTTCACAGACAGAAGCTGCTCTCAAGGCATCATTGCTTAGTATGTCTACTTGGTAGCCTTGAGACTTTCAGCAAATCCTGAGACTCTTCCCACAAAACTTGTGGTCACACAAGATGAAATCTGTGGCTCCTACTCCAGCCTTTTTTCCTCATTATTCACTCTTCTGTTCATAATAGTTTGCTTTTACTGGATACTTTGTTCTTTCTTTCAAAAGCAAGCTTTACTCCTGGGTGAGACCACTGGAGAGGATGGGACTTTTTTGGGCAGCTCCACTGTGTCCTGTATTCAAGTCACACAAAACTCTGACAAAGCTTGTTGGAGGGAAATGCTGACCCAAATGTAAGATAACATTTCATACCAAACATACATCATCAGAACAGTGTCATAGCTGATATTACCACATGGATGCTCTTAAGGAAAGTTAATGTGCAATTCATCTTATTTCAGTTCATCATGGAATAGAACTTTCATTTTGATATTTTTTACATTTTATTTCAAAACACTTTGTAATATAATTTGGTATTACAAAAAACAAACAAACAAAAAAGAAAAAACAAACTCATCTTATGCATATATATCTTATAGCAGTTCAGACATGTTCCAAAAGAGAAAATTCCTGCACTACAAGTCTCATTACTTTTGTGGTTCTGAGAGTACAACCTGTACATATAAGCTATGGCTGCATTACTGTAAATTATTCTGAGTTGCATGCTATTTTCAAAATCTTATAACCTGATCATACTTCTGTGTTAGCTTGATTTAGTAGCTGACAGACAAGAAAGTTTGAAGTAAATGGCATCTTATTTTGTCCTGAGACCTCAAAGGAGGGAAAAATGTAATTAAGAGGCTGTAAACCACCTATCAGAATTCAGATCTGTGTGAGTTTAGAATTTGCTCTTCTAAAGCCAAATTTAAATAGCCTGAAACTGAGGAGAAATTCACGTAGGTTAAGATATAGTCCGTTCAGATTCAGGTAGTGGATCAGGCTGACTTGCTGAAAAATGAGAAATGAAAAGTTATGTTATTTTCACTTCTATTTCTGCTTTACACCCTAAAACTTTATTTGCCATAAGGCACAAGTGTACAAATAGCATCATACCCTAACCTAAAAGAGGTATGGGTGATGTACTGCAAATCTGAAACTTCCCATTTTCAGTAAAACAAAACATATGTTTATAGAAGACCTAATGATCAGTTTACCTACATTCAGGCCCCTGGAAGTGCAGAAATATCCTTGGAGCACCCTGGTAGTCCACTTTCAAAGGTTTTTTTTTTCTGTGAGACATTATGATTACATCACTGTAGTGTACTGGAATGTATACAACTAGGTTATCAGAAATTTGAATTACTTTATTCAAAGTCTCAGGTTTAATCTTCTTATAGCAAAAGGCAATGGGAAAGCAGAGTGAAGAGGCGGGAGGTTTGCAGGAGCAGCAAAGTTATTTTGCATGGAAATGACCTTTAGAAAGAGAGACACAGAAGGACAATGGCTGGCATAAAAGGGGACAAAAACTTGACTTGTGAACGGCTGATTGTTTACTTCTCAGCAGAGTAAAAGAATTTACTGCATTTCCCAACCACATTGGTTACTTAATTGACTACAGGTCCCAGATTTAATCAAGAAAATGGAATAAATTTAGAAAAATATCATGAAAGTTGGACCAGAATAAATTATGGGTTTCTTTTTGGTTTGGGGTTTTGGGTTTTTTTCCCCAAGGAATTTAATCGTCCATTCTGTGTACACAATAATAGTTGATTAAGGATCATATTAGGAAGAACAAATATTATCGCATATGCCGAAAGACATGTTTTATTTAAACACATTTGGATCATAGAACATCTTTTGATCTGTTTTATATTTTGAAGGGCTTCCATGAAAACAGTAGATCCAAAATAGGCTACTAGAGTGGGAACCAGCTCATACATAAGTGGCATCAGGATCCTACAGGCTGAATAGATTTGCTCTGAAAGAAACTTAAGGGACAACTGAGTCCAAAAGAAGAGACATTCTTGCCACTCAGACTCTAAACAGACAGATAGAGGCACTGACAGTGATTTCTCTGGCTTGTTTCTTCAACATCAGTTTCTCAGCCAGAAACCATGTGAAGCAATGGCAGACCTATGCAGCAAATCTTTGCTCTCTCTGGGTTTTTTTTTTCCCCAGACTAATTGTGTTAGATTTATGACAACTGATTTTTCCTAGTCTTAACAGGTTACACATTTATATTTATTAGCAGTGTTACTGTGTTGAGGTTTAATGCTGGGTTATTTTTTTTTTCTTCCCAGGGTGATACCAATGGTCATCCAGTTTTCTATTCTGATTATGCTGCACTCCGCTCTTGTGCTAATTACTACAGCAGAGGATTACAAATGTTTACCTTTAATGCTCCGGAAAACTTGCTGCTGGATTAATGAGACCTACCTGGCCAGGAATGTCATTATATTTGCATCTATTCTGATTAATTTTCTTGGAGCCATCATCAATATTGTAAGCTTATGGGGCACCAGGGAATATTACACAAGAAAAGATGATTTATGAATTACTAAGCTTGCTACAACACTTGCTAACTAATGTGTTTATAAGCCAGCTATGTTTTAAATATAAAAAGCAACGTACAAACAGCTTCAGGAAATTCAAACTGTTGCTTAAGTTATGTATTTCTGAAATATCTCATTATTTCTCCCTCATGAGTAACACTTATTTTTAAACCCCTTTTGCTACTTTCTGTTCAATATATCCACCCTTTGAGAACCATTTTTAATTTTCTGACATGCTGATGCACTTTCTTAAAGAATGTCAATCCAAGTAATGCTTACAGGTATTAAATTCCTCATCTCACAGTTCTCCCATTAATTAGATTACTATAAAAAAGAAAAGTCAATGAACCCAGAAAATACCTTCACAGAAAGGACTGAACAGGTCAAGCTGAGACTATAAACAGCATGTAAAAAGAAGTTAACCATAAATTCTAAACATACTTTGCCTTGCTCATCTAGTGGTTTGACAAACCCCTTCAGCCTGCATTTACCTGAGCTGAAGTACCACACTATAGGCCTAGTATCTCTTAGCTTTCTTTATAGGAAATACTGAAAAATGGGCATACTCTAAGATTTCTTTTGGTCATAGGGGTCCCAATAAAGCAATGATCTTCTCTCTACTGCCCAAACAGGGATTTTTTGTTCAATTAGGTACCTAATATACACATCTCCACCAAGACCCAGAAGTGTGATGAAACTAGAGCAATGTTAATCAGTACATTTAATATATATCATTATATATATGATATATATCTCTATATAGAGTGATATATATCAATATATCTATATCATCAGTATATCTATGTCATATATCTGATATATATGAGTGAGAAACTCATGTATCAGGCTTTGCTTGGCAGCTGTGATTAGACAAAAACATTGGTAATCAAATACTGTGGGCATGACTCTGTACAACAGCACATGGTAAAAGAGTGGGGTCCTTGTAAGACGTATAAAACAAATACAATAGACCCTGATTACCTGTATGTCTTCAGAAATATGAGACAACTTCGCATGAATTAAGAAGATTATCATGTCAGACAACCTGGCAGGTGTTGAAGTCTGAGACAAAAAGCTAAATATCTCACTGATATATTAACATTTTCATCATTCTTTCCTCTTGTAGGGCACCTTTTGGCTATGGATATAGCACTGCTTTTTCATCTGAACTTTATTCTTTGTAAACATTTCCTTCTTGATGAGAACAAGAAAACATTCAGAGACAGTAATAATAATAGCAACTGTAACAACACATCAATAATTATCCTGTAATAATAATTACTTCATTGTTATTGCAATATGTAATATTGAAAATCATTAATAATTATGATGACTGCAGGAAGTATGCTGATATCTGATACTTCAAGGGTTTGCTTAATCTTTTGCTAACAGATATGAAATTTTATTACATTCTATTGCTGTCATTCTTCCATGATTGAATTCAGGTTGCAAATGTGCTAGGACTCGGCATCTGTCTTGGTTTTTTAGTGATTCCATGCAGTCTCTGATAGGAGAGATAGTTGAAGGAAGAAGAATGTAGCCAGTGATTGTTATCCTTACAGAGAACATAAAAACACAGTAAATGACAGGATGTTAAATAGGGCTGAAAACTTCCTGAAGATAAGGACAGTGGTACATTATAGTATAGATTGCTGAGAATGTAGAATTTAGAGCTTTTTAAATTATGTTTGCCAAATATTTGTCAGGAAAGATTTTAGCAGAATTTATCTTGCTCTTGAAACAAAATGACCTCTAAAGGGCTCCATACCGAATTTGCTATGGATGTGATAATAATGAGACATCCCTCTGACATCTTGTGGATTGTTTTTAAGATTATGCCCACTGTAATTATGTGGGATGGCTAATCCAAAAGTAGTCAGAAGAAATACAATTCTTTTTACTCTCATACCGATGAGCTTCTAAAAGGCAGTAAACAGTTGCATTTACTGTCATATATTTAAAATGGCGGTGACTTGAGTCACCAAGTCCTGACCTCTACAGGAAGCCACATACAACCTCATTATTTCATAGGTCAAAATCCTGTCATAACAATAGTTTTCTTCTAACTACTTTCTGTACCCCACTAAAAACAAATGTGACTTTCATGAAATAAGCACCTCAGGAGACAGTGGGGGTCCATAAAATGGACTGTAGCACTCAGGAGGGACATACATGTATTTAAGAACAGGTAATGCACCCTTGAGGTATATGTGACCACTGAATTCAAATGCAGTCAGTTGGAAGGCAGTAAGACTAAGATGTTTTCTAAGGAGCTGTAAGGCTTTGGTTTCACCAGGGCGTCAAATGAGTCTTGTAGTTCTTTACATCAAGTGCATTCTTACTGTTATAAATTTAGAATGACGTTTTTCATCCTGTCGGTCTTTTAAGATGACACCCAGAGTGGTTCTCATGGCACTCTGCCCTGCAGAGAAGTGCTGTACACCTCATAAACTTGCAGAAGGTACCATTAACTGTCTGCTGTCATGGAGGACTGCACAGACGACCTAGAAAATGTTGCTGCAATGCAGAGATGACTGAATTGCTGAAAGAACAAACAAGAGAGTTCCAAGTTCAAAATTCATTAGAATTTAATTATAAAAATCGGGCCTCATTAAACAAACTCTCTAACTCTGTTGGAAAGAAAGACAAGGGAACTAGATTGTACATACCAGGTTGATGAAATGACCTAGTATAAACATCCAGATTGGATTAATATGTGTAATGGGAGACTCCATCTGCTTTAACTGTCAAAATATGAAACCGTTAATGATTTTTTTCCCGTGTTCTTAGACCATGATGTATTGCAACCCAACACTGCTATTTTGTTTATATTTAATACAGTTGGTTTGAAATACCATTAAAATGAATGCAGGTCGTAATAGCAAAAGGCAGTATTACATCTTCAAAACCATTGAACTTTCATTCCCTTCTATTCTAGGCATCACAGTTGTAATTCTGGGCACACACTAGGCTTTGGCACAAACCAATTCTGTGTGACACCATGGCATTTTGTCCCACATCTAGAAGGATAACACTGCCCATAACAACGTAGCAGAAAAAACCTGCTTGCAGACAAGAGCACATATGCCGTATGTGGGAGCATTTTCATGCTCCCAATTTAATAATTTTCTCTCCCAGTTTATAGCAAAGTATCAACATCTTGAGAGGGTAATTCTTAAGAGTAGAGCATCAGTCCTCTGAAACTCTGGGAGGAGCTCATCTTTCCCTTTAGGCAACAAGAAAATATCGGAAGGCTATTGAATGCTGAATGTCTTCAGCTGAATAGCTCTCCCCTTTCAGTTTCATCTCCACACTACATCTTCTTACTGTCCATTTAGTTCTTGCTGCCAGTCAGGGAGCTGACACGGAGAGCAGCAGGTCAGCCAGTTCCATCCCCAAACCCAGCCAGACAGCCACATAAGCACTTAGTCACCAGTGCACAATATAGCCCTGATTTTGTTTTCTTTCTTCACAGCTATGGTGTGATTTTGACAAGCCAATAGCCTTGAAGAACCAGACATTCAATTCATCTGCATCTTTTACGGACATCTGTTCCTATCCTGAGGTATTTCTGAGGGAACTTTTGAGTCTGATACACAGATCCACAAAGGCTACACAGCAACCACTACTAGGAATCAATGACCTGTGTTCTGGTGGTGGAGTCAGGTGCCTCAACAACAGTATGAAGCTGAAACTTTGCATCTATCCATATGCTGATAGAAAAAGCAGAGGCGTGTTGGTTACAGAATGAATTAATCTTATGGTCTAATGGGTCATTACAACCAAGATTCAACCTTTGAACTTCATACAGAACCTTTATGGTGGAAACACATCCAGCAGTGATTCAATGAACCTACCGCAATAAAACACACAATTTATATGAAGCTAGTGGAGATTAATACTTCTTACAGCTTAAACCCAGCAGTCATTCTGCTGTAATGTGAAAATGTAAATTTGCATTTGGAGGAAAAAAATCCTCTCTATGATGAGCAAGCAGGCAAAAAAATCAATGGGTTAGTCATGTGTAGACACAAAGCATGTTTCTTAGTGATATGGCAGTTTCATGATGCTGCCAGCACTATGTCACAAATTGCAGGGATGCAGACTTTCCTACACAGGAACTGTACTATAGAAAAACTGTACTCAGAAAAATGAATGCTATCTCTCCTAGAGATGTATGTTAGGAATTAATTTAAACTACATTTTGGACTGTGTTGCTATTTTAAATCTGAATGGTTCATGGCCATGATTGTCTGTTTCTCTATATCCAGTATCAGCTGCCTGGATTGCATTTGACAGGTGACTAATCATTAAGAAAAATTAGACAATGAAGAGATAGAAAATGAGATATGAATAAAACCTCCAGGCATCACATATTAAGAGAGTAATGCAACTAAGATGGACCTGACAATATTAAAAAATAAAAAAAAACCCAACCACCAACCCAAACCTGTGACTTTGTCCTCACTTCAAGTAGCATGGGAAAAAGATTAAGGCACGTATGTGATTCTCCCATCCAGATTAATATGGGTCTTGTGGAAGTTCAGAATCCAAAGAAATATAAATTATTTTTCTCAGTTGACTTTTCATTAAAAAACTACTACATGCAGCACCTTCCTTTCCTCTTTCCAATATGTAGGATGCCCTTTACCTTATAATACAGTGAAATTCCATAAAGGTTGAAAGAATTTCTGCTAACATGGAGGAACAATGTAGGAAATTTTTAATTTCACATTCTATTTTATCAAAACCCTCATGTTCAAAGTGCCCTGTACCCTAAGAAAGCTTAGATGAGCTCTGAAATCCACCACAATTTTTTTATTGTTCTGATCACTTGATCATTTATGTAGCTGTTTATAGAGTGAATATGTAGCCACTCATCAGCAAAAGTAATGACTGCTGTTTTCTGTTCAGTATTTTGTCTTCACTGGTGTGCTGGCAATGGTGACTTGTGCAGTCTTTCTTCGTCTCAACTCTGTCCTGAAGCTGGCAGTACTTCTCATCATGATTGCAATCTATTCTCTGCTGACGGAGACCATTTATGCTTCCCTTTTTCTGCAATATGACAACTTTAACCACAATGGAGAGTAAGTGTTCCCAGCCCTCTTTAGGAACTGCTTTTAATAAGGTAACGGATTGAGTCCTGACAAAGTATGTGTGTTGGATAGCACCATAGTTGAGTATGGAATGATGGTTGTGAGGCGCAATGACTGATGAAAAAGGTTAATAATGTGATTTTTTTTCTCAGGCCTTTTTATTAAAATGTGCATTTCATGAGGACATTTAAACATAGAGTAGGGTTTATCTCATGCCTCCCACAGTTTATCCATCGTTACTAAAAATATGCATTACAGTGCCTATACATCGGTTGTTTCTATTCCTGAAAACTCCAGAGATAGTGATTGAAATTCTCACTTCAGTTTAAGAAAACAGGAGTGAACAATTGATTTTTTAGGAACAGGGTTTTAACGGCATAAATTTCAAAATATAATGTGTAGTTGTAAAAGATACAAGGAATGCAGGGATGATCTCATTTTGTAGAAGGACATTTGAAGGACACACTCCTCCTCCTGGTCTTCCTTCCCAATAAGAGGAGTTGAAGATTCAGACAGAAGAGCCACAGTAATTTGCAGAGTCAGGGGTGCACCAGGTGTTGCAAAAACTGAATCTAGGGCAGAAGTGATTTAGCTCATTCAGAAAAACACTTATTCAACCTTTGATACTTGACCAATTTAGTATTGCTGTTGCTTGTTTTTGTAAGTGCATGCCATATGAAGAACCTTGGCTTGACAGAAAAGGATGTATTTGCAGTGTAATTATTTCTTACAACGGCCATATGTTTACACGTAGTAAGGCTCAGCACATATATCTTTCTTTGCTAGCTTTCTACCGTAGCAAGGTACTAAAGATTTGGGATGCAATTCCTTTTTCTAATGATAGTTATGTTCTAACAGACTAATTATATGACATATAGCATATTCACAGAAGAGCCCAGCAAATAGGACAAATGTCAGCAATACTTTGCCTAAGTAACTAGAAGTAGAAATCACGATCCTTGTCTTTAATTTTTGTCACTAATCAAGCATGTCAAAGGAAGATTCTCCCTTATATGAAAATCTTAGAGAATTCAGAGTAGTGTCTATTCCCTGTGTCGATGAAACTCTCCAATGACTTTAATCACAGAAGAATAAGAGTGAGCCAGAATTATCCTCTAGAGTAACCAATAGCCCAGGACACAGGGAACTCATCTGAGATGCTCCACACCCAGAACGAGGACCTGAACTTCAGCTCTGACATAGGAGAGCATGAGTGTGCCCAGAAAATCAACTGTTTATGTAGATATACCAATCAGTTGATTAAAGGTTTTCCAACTCTCTATGAAACTCATCTAGCTCGTATATTTGTGGCTATATCTGTGTTACCACAATATGCAATAACAGATGAGTTCATAACTAAGACCTTTGAGGCTGTTGCCCTTAACCAGTGTACAAGGAGTCCTTCTGGAATGAAACTTGGGGAGGTTGTATTTCGGACAAGTTCAAAATGGCAAACATTTGAATTCCAAAATATTTGCAGATGACAAAGATGTTTCTTGCCTGTCTTTTGCTCTATACTGATACTCACCCCACAGTGATACATTTCCTCACAACAAATTCTTCCTTAGGGCCACAAAGTCAGTTCAGTTATCTCTCTAACAAGAAAGTTTCCTTCTTGTTTAGACTCCATCAAGCTCTTCTCTTTCTCTCCAATTTCTCTGTCATAGGAGTCCTTCTCTGATGAGTAACACCTGATCTTTCAAAATTACTATGGGATATGGATTCAGGGTCTGGACTTTGATTTATTCTTAGATTTCAAGGTAGACAGAAGAGTTTCCCAAAGCCTCTTCCAACTTCCACTCCTCATGTACTCCTTTATTAGCTTTTGTCACAACTTCAAGCTTTAAGCACCTCTTGACCATTTCTCATCTTTCTTCATCTCTCTTCAACATAATAATTGCCAAGTGTCTGTGTTCAAATCACCTCCAAATTTAGTTCTTTCTCCCTTTTGTTTTACTATAAGATTGGCCCTTTCAGTTTCCCCCACCTCTTCATTTATGTCTTTTCCCCTGGGAAACATGTATTTTTAAACCTCCCTGATATTACAGAGATACTTACATTCTTCAGTTTTGTCACCTTCCCACATAATTATAGTTTCTCCTCACATTTGAAACCCACTTCACCTGCTCCAGACCTTTTTCACCTTATTTAGTCACACTTCTGTCATGCTCCACACACAGCATCTCAGCAATGTCATACAGCAGATTTAATTCAGCCAGTACCTACTTGGTTCATTGTCATTGTTTCCCTGAAAGAGTTTTCTTTACTTCCCCTGTCATAGGCAGACATTTCTTCTCTGTTCTCCTGTCTGTGGGTCAGTAATATCAGTCCTAATCCCTGTTTGCCATTTTTTTATTCCCCTCTGATCTATACCTCCCCTTCCTTAACTAACCTGTCATCTTCTTTGACCCGTTCTCATAAAACTTGGATGTTTAACTTTCAGCAACTGTCTTGAGCTCCATCTTTTATCTCTAGGCCTGTCAGTGGGCTTTTATTTTGACAATCTGGAAATTACCCTTTCCCAGGTCCATCCTCAACTTTTCCCCATCCACAGGAGCTCGACAGGAGCTGTGAGGTTTATTTACCAAGGTCTCAGGCAAAGAGAATGACTGACAGACATCTTGCATATCACATTTGAAAGAAAAAGATCATCACCTTCTGTGTATCTACTGTAGGCTACATTTACTTAATACATTTGCCTCCAAATAGTGAGCTCTCTAGTTACACTCCTGTTCTCTGGAAATAATTATTGCTAAGTTAAATTTTCAAATACAGGAGGATTTTTAACGAACAACAAAAAGTACTAGGTTGCATTATGAAATGAAAATTCTGAACAATTACAACACTGACAAATCAATAACTTTATTTTACTTTGGATTTTTTTTCCAGCACAGACTTCCTGGGTACAAAGGAGGCATCTCTACTGCTGATGGCAATGTTCCTTTTAGCCGTATTTTATCATGGTCAACAGGTAATGCAAACATTTGTTTTAACCATTCCCAGTATCAGTAGCAATTGCAGGATGTGACAATAATTACTTTCAAAATACCAACTGCCTTTTTATCTACTTGAACATATGACCTTTAACAATTTAATAAACCATATGCAGAATCTGATTAAAGAAATCCCACATCTGACACTGCCTAGCATTCTTAAAGAACATGTGCAATATTATATTCAGCAATACGCAAGTTGTATTGCATTTTCTGATAGAAATTGAAGGAGCAAACAGGACTTCATTTATCTTAGGTACATGTGCAATTCCATTGACATCTGACTGCTTCAGTGCACTTGAGTACGCATAAAACCACAAGGAGAAAAGGGAGTAGCAAACAGTAAATAATAAAACTCCTGTGATATAGCTTAGTATGTTCATGGAGGAAAAACACCAAATTTGAGGACATGAGGAAATCTGTGGTTAAGCACCAACACTAACTTGTGGGTCATGGACCATTTACAAGAATTCTTTCACATCGACCTAGATCATAACCGGGATTTAGGGGTTTCAGGACTGATAACCTCAAGGAGGGACTGAGAAACCAGGATTTGCAAGAATCCATACACAGAGGCCAGGGAGAGTGTAGTATTACAAGTTTACATTTAAAACAACAAATGCATTAAGTAAAAGCCTCATACAGCAGGGTGTTTTCTCCACAGCACTTCTGATTGGCAACTTCTAGGCTGCTGCATGTCAAACATGCTGACTTCAGTCAGTTTCTGGTCACATAAAGGCAAACAGGACCACTGCATTAAAGGAAACAGCAATCACAATTGCCTTAAATATTGTCCTGCATGTCCAACTTACTTAAATATTTTTGCTTCAAGAGCATTAGGCTGATTAATACCAACAATTATTGATCCTAATTTGAGTGAGGCATTAAGAGGAAAAATATGCAACATGAACATCCCAAATTTGTGATAAGCTTTATAACATTCCCAGTGATTCTTGACATACACAAAGCTACAAATCTTGGTGTTGGGAATCACCTACATTTAGAGTAAGAAAACACTAAAGGAGTTTAAGTAGAGCGAGGACAAGGCAGAATCCAGGCAATGCTCTTCAGGTTCATAATTCTGAGTGTAAATGTCTGCTACAGAAGCCTAATCTGGGGTCTTTAGGAGTATTTTCCTGTCCAGAGGCCTGTTAGCACAGCACAGTCTTTTTCCATCCTATTAATCTTCCTTGTTCCATAAAACAGGGTGGCTGTACTCAAACTGCCCTTGGAAATGGTCCCTCAGATGTGCTAACTCCTGCATGTTCTTCCAAAGAATTCATAGAGCCACTCTATCAATTTAACAATATCCAAGGGCAGTGTTCAGAAATGTGTCTTTGTATTGTTTAATTTCTTATTACAGGGTTAACCTGAAGATCTGTGTATAAATACAAATTAATAATATATATAAAAATTTTGTCCAGAACACATTAAAAAAAATCATCCAACACAGCTCTGCTTGTTACGAACTGCAAAGATATTCTGGAGTACCTACTTACTGTCTAGATGAATTTACAAAAGAGATTATATGTATAAGATCAAGCTTATGAACCTTTAATTTCTGAACAACTAACTGCTGTTCTTTATCCTTTGTGATTTAAGGATAATCTTCAGTTTTGCACCCAGAATTCTAAGTTAGATTCAAGAAAAATTGGTGTGAGATTGTCTTATCAGAGTCAGGGATTTCTTAGAATCTTACCTGTACTTCAGCCAACAAATCTCAAGGGTCTTTAGTGCTAAACCAATAACTGAAAGTGGTTGTGTTACTGTTACATGACATCAGGCTAAATAGACTAATAACCTACTAGAAAATCAATTTAATCTACAAGAACATTTTTTTAACGTGAGTAATACATATTTTGCAGGACTGTTTCTGCAAACTAAACTTGAGAAAAAACACAACAGAATTGTTGTGGATAATTTTGAGGCTGGACTTAACTCTGTTGTTAAATGTGATCATTTACTACTTCGTCTTTTTAATGAGTTAAAAGTAGAATATTTTGAATGAACATAAGATATCCCTTAAAATCTTGTCAAAATACAATGTCATATATAGTCTTCTTTACTAGAAATACCTCTCTAGTGCAAACACAAAATATAAATAGCCTAATAATCCCGAGTGAAACCTCCTGCCATGACTTTAAAAGAAAAGGTTTTAACCATTGCAAAGTAGGAATAAAACTGCTCACAGCAGATGCAGTCACTCCTCTCCCTTTACCCCAATTAGACCTAAAAAGAGGCCTTATAAAATAGGTCAAAATCCTCTCTGGTTTGTTTTCGATTGTAGGCCTGAGTGTATACCTAGCCTACACCAGATGAGTGTTCTGGTGTAGGCAATTGCTAACTGACTGGTTTGCTCCTCTGCTGCTGGGGCTCTGAGGTACAAAGGAAGCCTTGAACTTTGACAGGCCAGACACAGAAAGCTGTGTACCTAATAACCTCTGGATGGCAGGGGTGTAGCTTAGCTCTGCAGAGCCTTGTGGAAACAAAGGAAGTACTGAAATCTCTACACAGCAATTTATCTGCAACAAGCATGACCCCTGAACCTTCTTTGTGTTGGGGAAAACGGGGAGAAATGAGAAAATGCAAAGATGAGATTGTTCTAATTGAAAGAGAAAAAAAGAGAGGGAAAGACATACCTAATTCTGTTATTATACTTCAGACTTCTTTATTATCCTTTCTATATTCAGATTGTAGTATAGTGAAGGAAGGATATTGCTTGTTTTGTCTGGAGTTAGACTGGTTTAGGTGGTTGAAAAAGTCCCTTTGGGATCTAAGTCTTCTTTTCTCATTCTCCAAAGAATATTGTGCTCCTCAAACATTGATACTTACTTTGTGCTTTCTTTGCATGTGGCAGTTGCAGAGAGGTTGGATTTAGAGCATTTAGATGACACAGGTAGTGTTAGACTTTCTGTGTAATACCTCTTCTCTGTTTTCTTCACCTGCTATTGGAATTAGGGGGTTTTAGTAGAGCTACATATTAGGACAAGAAATCATGGACATTTCAACATTTATGTTGCAGTCATTTTTATTGGCACCACTGTGGCCAGGAATATTTCTTCACACAATCAAAAATAAACCCAGAACTCAACCCTATAATTCTTTATCTTTAACAAATATCAGAACTTAGCAAAGCATCTTCTTAAAATTTCCTATTTTCAAACCTCATATGTAGCACACCCTTTTATTTCAGAACTGATGGTGTCATCTCAGTTGTCCACCAATGATGCAAGAAAAATACTTCATGTTACAATGTAATTATAAATAACCAGAATGACGTTATCTAAAATGTGAAGATTAGCTGCTGCTATTCTGAGCTAGGTAGAGATGTAAAATTTTCCTGTGGAGCAGCATGAAAAATCAACTCTGAAAAACTGTCCTACAGTTTTTTGCAAAGCTCTTATTGTAGTGGCATTAAATATCTGAAGTATCAAAGAATTCAGAATCTACCTGCTCCAAGACAATCTGTAAAACACCTTTAGGACTCGTTACAAAATTATAGCCAGTGTTGCCTTCTCAGTCAGTTGGTAGAGAGAAAAGTTATCTGTTACAATGTAGTATGGGCTCAATCTTCTAGCACAAAAGAAAGGGGGAAGGAAACTGAAAAATGCTGAAAAAAATTATTTTAAATACTTTTTCCAGACAGGCTTTTTTTTGTGCAATTAATTTAAGGAATTAGCAGTCACAGGATGGAAGATCAAAATATTAGAACTGGAATACAATTAACTGTTTGCAGTAACATCCAAAGGGCAAGCAAATCCCTGTTAAAATGCACACAAGCTTTGGAAGTTTATATCAAGCCAGGCTCACTTTTAGCTTTTTGTAAAGAAAGCTCCCTGGACACAGTCAACCTCTAAGCCCCCTTGCAAGGTGCTTTACAATTTCTTCTTCTAGATTTTGCCATTGGTCACTGCTGGTGACGAAAAACGTGAAAAAGATAAGTCACTAAACAATGCCTGAAGCCCCTCTTAGTCACTCCCAACCACTGCAGGCTTGCCCTTTACTTCAGATGGCAGGTGAGTTATATTACAACCACTTCCTTAATCCCAACAGCTCTTTGCAAACCATTTCATGTCTCTTCCAACTGTAAAATGCATTTATTTGCTGGTTCAATACAATTCTCTGCTAGGTGTTTGAGTGTTATCTCTGGTTAGAGCATCTCAAGCCTCACAATATATTTTCTCTTTCAGTTTATTGCACACAGATGTATTTCCATCATTTTTCAATGAGGCTGTACCTTAATAAGTCACACCTAGTGCAAGCTACAGTATCACCTGTCTTAAAATCTGATGAAAACTCTCTGTCAGTGTAATGCTCCCAAAAGGTCTGGCAGTGTTGGCTTTGCCATGTGCTGACACACGTGCCTCTCAGACTAACAACATGATGTTTCGGCATGTTCCCTGCTTCAGCTCACAGACAGGTGCCATTTATGTATATATGAATATGTATTTTTATGTGTATATATTTAAAAATACACAACACATATATACATGCATAGATGAGCTGAGCTGTGCAGGAACCTTACTTTGGTTTGGTACACATACAGCACTGAAAACCATTAAACTTTGGTTTGTAGCTGGGGTACCTGACACTGCAGCTGTGCACATACAAAATAGTGACTGCAGACTGGATCCACAATACATCAGGGACAGACTATTTGAGGGGGTATAAAATAGCATGTCTTTCACTCTCTTTCAAGAGACTTAAATTGCAAATAACTGCACGTCCCAACAGTAGAAATACCTCATTTTGGTGCCACAAATTTGACAGTCCCCTCTGGGACTGTCTGGGAGAGTGTTGGGCTGTTATATATAGTTTTGTTGAAAGACGGTCATTCTTGAGAAGTAAACTAGCTGTATCTGTAAAGTGTTTAAAATGACCCTTGTGCTATTTTCTCATGAACCCCATTTAATTTGAGAACACATAAAAGGAGAACATACTTATTTCATACCAATATCTTACAATAGCTTATTTCCTGTCTGACTTAGAGAGGTGTTTAAAAAGAAAATAATTTTGCGACGTTTTCTAGCCACTGACCACAGCAGTAATATGACAAACTTTACTTTCCCCAAGATGCCTCTGAGACACTTACCACACACAAGGCAGAAATAATCTCTTTTTCTGGCAATGAAATCAAATTCCTTCGGAAAGAAAGATCTTCAGCAGCACTGAAGGCAGTTACATGGCAGGAACAGCCTGCCAGGTTGACAGTAAATATCTACTCTTATCTTGTCAGGTTTTATTTTTGCCTTTTTTTTTTTTTTTTTGTGGAAATGCAGCTTGAATACACAGCAAGACTGGATTTTCTGTGGCGTGTTCAAGCAAAAGAAGAAATCAATGAAATGAAGGAGTTAAGGGAGCACAATGAAAATATGCTACGGAATATTTTACCCAGTCACGTTGCCCGTCACTTCCTGGAGAAGGATCGGGATAATGAAGTACGTATCAGTTTTATTTCTGATACTTCTGTCTAATTAGCAAAACAAAAGCAGATATGTCAGGAAATTGCTAGAACTTAGTTCTCAATATGATTCATTACACAAACAGTGCCAATATTTGATATCTGATCCATATTAAAAAGAGCATTCATGTTTTAAATTAAAGCGTTCTGCACTTCTAGGACCACAGCTGTAGTGGCCTTTCCAGGTTGAGACTCACCAGTATGAGATGTGGACCTACTAGAGGAAGTCTAGTGGAGGGCCACCAAGTTGATTAGAGACACATGACATATGAGGAGAGGCTGAGAGCTGGGTTCATTCAACCTTAAGAGGAAAAGGTTGAAAGAGGAACTCATCATCTTCAACTGCCAAGTAGGTGTTTATAGAGAAGACGGGCAAATTCTTTTCCATTGTGAAAGTGGAAGGACAAAAGGCAGTGATACAAACTGCAGAAAGAAAAATCCTTGTTAGGTACAAGGGAAAAAAATCCGTGGGATGGGAAAGTGGTCATTACACTGGGCCTCAGAGAGGTTCTGAAATCTTCAGTCCTGGAGATACTCAACCTTCAACTGAAAATAACATGAGAGACTTGATCTAATTGGCCCTGCTTTAAGTGGGAACTGAAAAATGAAATTAAAATCTAACATTCCTAAACACGAAATGCAAAGGTAACAGAATGCTTGTGCAACCTTAAGATAACCCAGTGTTTCAGAAGTATTATTTCAGCCCTGACTGTTACTATGGAAGGAATCTGCACAACAGGCTGCAACAGACCTGAGCTTTCTGCATCTTCAGCCCTAAGAGAACATTTTTGCCATTTCATATTACCCCTGAATTGCCTCTTTAGGGCACTTAACAAAATACCCATTTCAGAAACATAGTTTGTGGCTGTGTTCCTAAAGAGTGTAGCACACAAAATAAAGATTGATAGTGGAGTCTCTGGATATTCCCGAAACAATGTTTGAAGAGATGTTGCAGAAAAGTTCATAATTTGTTTCTGAAAACAGTAGTAAGTCACTTACTTATCTGAAATAAGGCAAATACATACTATAATGTTATCTGTGAATAAAGGCTATTGTATGATGAAACCGGAATTTTCTCATGTAACGTATATTATTTTTTTCACTCCTTTTTGTGAGTTTAAACACTCACATGTACAATAATCTTCAAAAGCAAAGAGATGGCTCATGGATCACTGCTAATGCTTCAATAATTTGCCACTGAATTCAATTCCACCACCCCTGATTTTTGTCAGGCAATTTCCAGAGTCACTATACTTGGGAATGATTTATGCGTGAGCTCTCTGAGTGTAACATCTACCAAATTTCAGTACAACCAACCCTGCAGTTCATGTCTGATCATTAAGTTAATTTCTCTGCTCTCAAAAAATGAATTCCCAAATGTGTACTGTAAGCATTTTCTCATGGATGTATTATTTCTGTCTTGATGCTTCTTTTCAGATAGAAAAACTGAGCAGCTGAAAGCTCAGCCAGTTGTTTTCTATCTTCATGATCTGAGGAAAGAGTATGCTTGACTTTATATATGCGTCTCCTAGCATTTATTATCTAGTATTCCATAAGCATCCATGAACCAATTTGTGTATTATTTTTCTATACCTATGAAAGTGAATACGTGTGTCCTTAGAGTATGATTTCCATGACCCTGCAGATGCTCTTCAGTGAAAGTGTAAGGGTATGAAGGGAAACAATCATTTTTCTCTCAATCAAAGCTTTGCATTGTCCTTAGAAACTGGCAGAATTTTCCCACTTTTAGTGTAGGATGCTTTGTTAAAGAGTCTGGACAAGTAGCAGCATAGCAAAGTGCAGGGCAGGAGTTCAGGGTGTTTTTCTGGGGAGAAGCAGGGTGAAGGAAGGAGAGGAGCTCGAGGTGTTCACATTAGGTGTATGGTGTCCAGCAGTAAGTCCTTGTATCATGAGAGCAGAATACTAAAATTTCCTAAAGCAAACTAACAACAACATTGAGAAGCAACTACTGCAGATCACAATGTCGTAAGACAAGTCCCAGAACAGAAATGAAAGTATCCACCATTGGGTAAAACTACAGAAGTTAAACCTAGAAAAAAAATTAAACAAAAGACAATTCATGTGGTTGTGCTGTATTAGCCACGAGAAAAGCATACCAGGAGTAGGGGGTTGGGGGTTGTTAAGTCCTTGGGATTTTTAAAGTTGAAATTAGTTTTGTTCCTAAAAATTTTGGGGGTTCAGAGGAGAACTGACAACATTTCCACATGTACAATGACAAGAAACCATCCATAAATAAGTCTGTCATTCAGTATCAGAGTGAATTATATGAACAACATAAATGGAGGCTTATCCCAGGGCATACTTTATCCTAATTGCCTCCTGTGTCCAATTCCCTACAAGCTGCTTTCTGTCCCCAGTTACTCCATCACCCTCACTTATGTTTCTCCCTCCTTTCAAACCCTAATAGAAGGACCCTCTCCCAGAACCAGGCATCAAATGGGTCCACAGTTCACCTTAGGAGAAGCAGAATTTACCATAATGTAAGGGCTCTCTGAAAACCTGTGAATAAACAGATGTGTAAAGACCTGCAGTAGTGTGAAGTATAAAGTATCTACCAGAAAACCTGGTAACTGAGAGGAATCTTTATCAAGAGGACATATTAGACATTTTAAATGGTCCATTCTGATCCCTGTTAATCCACAAATTTTGAAATACATTGTAAACCCCAAGCATTTATGAGACAGACTTAAACAATAATAAGTAATAAATATCAGGTTATTTTTACTTTCTTTATAGTGTTTGATTCTCCCGTATTCATACTTGCAAATGAATCCTTCATTTCTTACAGTGGTTCCCCATATAAACCTAAATGGAAAATTCTGTTTCATTTTTGCTGGTGTAGCCCCCTCATCTCAGAAGCCGAAAGAGCAGACTTTCAAAGAAAGGGCAAATCCTGCATATAATCTGTGATAAAATTATGATAGCCATCAGCCTCCTCCTGTTGAACTTGGCTAACACTTAATAAACTAATGTTAACCTCAGATATTAAGTTATTATGCATGGAAAAAATTTTTAAAAACTCTCTATTTTAATAACAGACATTACATTCTTTCCTTATTACTACTTCAACCCATTTTTCATTGGGGTTTTTTTTTTCTTTTTTAGGAATTATACTCTCAGTCCTATGATGCTGTTGGTGTGATGTTTGCTTCTATTCCTGGATTTGCTGACTTTTATTCCCAGACCGAGATGAATAACCAAGGAGTAGAATGTCTGCGCTTGCTGAATGAAATCATTGCAGACTTTGATGAGGTAATACCAGCTACTAGAGAAAACCTGGTGATTTTTGCTTAAATGATGATTTCCCAAATACCAAATATGCCATCCTAAATTATCAAATTTAGTAACAATTCTGCTTCCAATAACTGTCTGATTTTTTTACTCTGATTACAATTGTCTACTTTGCTTTTTTGCACTTAATCTTGCCAAAATTTGGGCTGAATGATCCACTGAGATAGAAACTGAAATCAATAGCTACTTGAGTATAAACAAAAGGACAATCTTCTCCAATGTATCTAGAAGCAGAAGATGCCTCAATTCTGTGGAAGGAAGAAAGACGAAGATATTTGCAACAGTTTCAGTGGTCTAAATCCAAACAGATAGATACTGTTTTGAAGACATTGGTTGGATGGACTCAATGAATGTTAGAAGTAAAACAGTGTCAAGTTAGATATGAAGCACACAGCTTGTAAGAAAATACTGGGTATAGAATGAAAGGTGGTGACATATTAACTGAGGAGACTTGTCTGGTCAGGTATGCTATAGAGGGGTAAAAGAAGTAAAGCTACTTGCTTTACTGAGGAATTCAGAGGTGAAGGGAAATTGAAAAAATAAATAAATAAATAAATAAATGGAAAGGACCTAGAAAGGAAAAATAATTTATTTAGGTATCCTGTGCAGTTAATTTCAGAAAGAGAGCTGAGGAGGAGGTAAGATATACAGGAGAAGTCAATGTAGCTGTTGCTGGGCAGAAGCACGGAAGAATTGAAAAGGGAAGAGGAAGTCAGGAGCAAGTTGCATGCATAGTCTCGCATACTCCGCCAACGAGTTTGTACGGAAGTTTAGACAGGTGGTGTCATGTGCTGCAATGGGCCCCAGAGGAATTAAGGACACAAAGGACAGACCAACAAAGAGCTTTGAAAATAACTTTAAAACCAGGAAGGGTGCAATAGTAAGGCCAAAATTACCTAGCATGGGGAATTTTAACCTATACATGGCATGCAGTTTTCAACAGTGTGTAGCCCTCCTAAGCTCCCCAAGTGATAGAAAGAGAATCTGACCCATTTCTATACTTAACAGTGAGACAATCTGTGTGCCCAACTGGAATAGTCCAGATGGAAAAGGTGGTGGTGATATAATTGGTCTTTGACTTTGCTTTTGAAGAAATTATTTAAAGTGGGAAAATCAGATCCTATTCAGAATTCTGCTGAGCAAGGCAAGACTAGAACTAAACTGGACAACAGGGGAGAGGGCACATGGATAGCAAGAAATTCTTGAGAAACAGTAAAAAAATCTTACCCAAGAAACCCATGATCTGTTTAATCTCTGTTTATCCCACAGAATTTTTTAATTAATTTCTCTGATGTGGTAGAGTATCAACTGGAGAAGTGATGAGTGTCTTGTCAGTTTAAAATTAAGATGCAGTTCAAGTAAACAGAAGGAATTAGCTTGTTCCTTCAAAAGGAGGTGGATCTGGATCTCACATCCCACACGAGCTATGTAACCATGGAGCAATTGTCTAAAACAGAGAATGGAAAAACTCCTCTGAGGTTGTGGTTTGAAAAAAAAAGATAACATCTTTTACCACTCTGGCCCTTAACTAAAAAAGTTTTATCAGAGATTGAGTTTTTGAGAGAAGACAAGAAGGCATACTTAGTCTTTACATTTGGACTAGGATTCTGCCCATAGGTTAAACACAGAAAACTTATTTCCAGCAAATTAAAGCATTGACAGATTTCATACCTCTCAAGGGTTCAGAATACAGCTGAATGAAGATCTGAGAATCAGTGTCTCTTTTTAAAAATTTATTTAGTTCTACCTCAGCCCTACTTTAAACACCTATCCCTCTTTGAGCATCTAGCCTAGAGTTTTTCTTTGGTTTTGGAGTTTTTTCTTTGATGAACTGGTATCTCCAAAGTCTTCAGTGTAAGGTACTGAAGGAAAAGTTCAAAGTGGAAGGCATACAACTGAGAAAAAGAGTTTAGGGAAAAAAGTTTTATTATTATTATTGTTGTTGTTGTTATTATTATTATTACTTCATCCTGAGTAGCAACTACCTAAAGCTTCTCACAAGTTTTGAAGGACTTATTTTAAATTTGCTCCTATGGTAAAAGTTATATTATCTTCATTTCATAAATGGATAACAAAGGCACCATGGGTCAATTGAACTTCCTGCATTTTTTTGAAAACAAAGATACCTGTGTCCACACCAGAAGCTAGAATCTAAATATGAACCTAGATCAGGGTCTTAACTGCACCTTCATCAATCCTCATCCTGGGTCTCTGCATGGGGAATGTTCATAGAGTGGTAGCTCATAAAAGCTGGGCCAGGTTTGAGATTACTGAAATGTGAGAGATAATGAAATTGAGAGTTTATCCATATGATCAGTCAGATACTAAAATTACTAGTAGGAAACAGAAAAATCCACAGGGGATGCATCCCTCTGCATTTTAGTAAAAAACAAAACCACTATGCTATGAGAAGAGCTCTGGCACCTGCCAAGGTCCTGCACTGTTTTCCCTATGGTATAAATACCTGCTTCTTATCTCTGAGATCTTGCACAGCTGTCAGCATGCTCCTTGATTAATAGTTTTGTTTTTATTTCCAGATCTGATTAAAATGATTATGGCTCAAACTTAATGCAAAGCCTATTGTTATGAATTAATTTAAGATATTTTGTCATGCGTGTTCACATAATCTTCACAATAAAATTCCATTGCTGCCATGGCAATTACTGGAGACAAGGTTTTCATCAAAAACCCTTACACAATATTACATTTAGGCCCCTAACACCTGCTCTGTAATTAATAAAGGACCTAATTAGGGACTAAACTATGTCCCAGGCATGTTTAGTTGAATAACAGATATGTTCTTGGTACGGGTAGTAAATGAAATTATGTGTTGCCCTGCTGACTGCTAACCTACTTGTAGTATGGTCATGCCATTAGTTTATTCTGTCTAAGCAATCTGAAAGGCGATAGGCCAGACCAAACAATGAAATTCAGTAATCCTACCCATGGACAAGGAACCAGAAGTCATTTCAGGTACAGTGTTTCAGGGCCAGTAATGTTCCCATGTAACTTGCCTAACACTACATGATGTTACTGTACCTTGCTTTTTATGATGTTTCTTGCTAAAATTTTCTGCTGTCTCAATACAGCCCTGGAAGCAAAATGCAGATGTGCAGCTTGAGAGCAGATCTGTTAGCCACGGGAAAACTGCTCCTCAGCATCACCTGAACACCTCTAGAGATACCCAGATGTACAAGTGCTAGCACAGGAGTGTAAGCCATTGGTACCTGGTGCCATTTGAGAGATCCTAGGTGATTTGCCACACCCATATGGGATTTTCATGTCCCATACTGCACTGTCAGAAAACTCATGCTCTTCTGGAGCAAGACACTGAAGATTTTTCAGGGAAGCATGCTTTAGATGACACTAAAGATGTGTGTTTAGACAACTGAATTGATTTCCTAACCTCAGATCAAATTCTGCTCTGTGAGTCCCCTCCTTTCCTTACATAATAATGGCACTAGGGATGCTGTGTCCATAGGCCCAGGAAGATGTGCCTGAATGAAAGAAGTGGTAAACATACAAACCGACCTGGTTTGGAAAATGTGATAAGTGCACAGGAGGGAGATGTGATTTGTCATTTTTCTTCTTTTTAGAAGAGTTTCCTGGTTACTACAGAACAGGTTTATAATCCAGATCTGTTATTTTGCTTTCCAGGGAGTGGATCTGTGTTAGGGAGTCAAAGCGAGTCAAACAAAATACAGTGAATGGTGAAACAGAACCTGCCACCACAAACTGCACAGGGTAGGAGCCCACAGAGGAGTCAGGTTGCGACTGGGTCTTTCTTAGGGAGATGGAGGAACCTTGTCCAAAAGTCAGTCTTGTGGAGCAGGTGATTGACTCTTCGCAAAGGAGAGCCTTTACTGAGGATCTTTATTTTCCTGATAGCTCAGCTCTGCTCATTTCCAAATTATCCAGGCTTACTGTTGACTAAGGCAGAAAGGGAGATGCTGGTTTCTGCACTGACAAAAGACTATTTTTTTTATTTGACATACAGCATTATTCGAGAATATAGTTATATATAATTCCCTATTGTGCACCCAAGCACAGAGGTACTAACAGGAACAGTTCATACATCAAAAACCAAACATGAATGCTGAATGTCTATTTTCATAATTACCCATTTCTACATGACTGTAGTCCTAAGACACATACGGGGCTGAACTCCCATTCTTAGACATGCTGCACCAAAAAATAATATTGAAGCGTTCCTCCTGAAGATTATGAGTCTTGAAGAAATTTTTTTGATTGTAATATTCTTTCTAGCCTTTTTAATCTATCATTTATTCATCTTAGTGATGTTACAGTTGGGATTTGTGCTTTAATAAGAGCTTTCCAGTTCTTGGGAATTTTTCCTTCCATTTTCTTTATCCTGCAGTGATTTACATGGTGTTTACAACAACAGATTTTAAAATATTATGTTGCCACAAATAGAGGTTTTGGCAGAATGCAGGATGTTGCTTGCAGACTTTGCTGATTACTTTGCAATTGTGTGCCATGTCCTGGAACGTTCTCTTCTGTACATGTTTCATTGCATGTGTATATCCCAGGGTCTGACCTCCATATAACCTTGGCTGTAAATGAATTGCAGCATCAAGCCATTAGTTGCTTTTCAGATTCCAACCACATTTCAGGGTTTGAAAATGTTCCCTGGACTATCTTGGTAAGTTAGCAAGCCAGTTTAAAATGTTGTAAAAAATAGCAGCTGATTTAAGGCTGAGTTGGAATAACTTTCCCCAGTATCAAAATTCATCATTCTGTCATACTGTGAAGAAAGTAGTTGGTAAATAAACCACTATTTGAAGAAAGAAAGAGGCTATATAACAGACAGGATGAAGCAGAGGAAAAATAGAGATTTGGAAACAATAATGAATAAGAAAAAAGATAACTTGAGAATATTTCTTCTAAATTGCCTCACGGCCAATAGGTTCTTTCTTTCTTAAAAAGAGTCATTTTAGATATTTATCCTACATTTTAAATTACTGTGCTGTTTGCTGTTGCTTCCAGCAACCATCTGGAAATGAAAATATAGGCTGTTTTTAACCAGGACCATTTTCTCCCTTAGCCCACACACCTGGTGCTCTCAGACTGCTCACAAAAGCAGAGCTACAAGAAATGATCTTTTTCTTTAAGAGAGCAGTTGGAAGAGCTGCCCTTGTAGGAGTGAAACGTAGATAATGGGCTTTTCTGGCACTTTGAAGAAAAATAAGAAGCAGGTCAAGTTTTTGGACTTTCCTGACTTGGAAGGGAGCCATTAACCATATGGCTTTGTATTCCCTGCGCGCAGTGCTGTGCAGCCTCCCATTAGAGACAGATGGTGCAGTATCTCTGCACGACCAGCAAAGCTTCCAAGACCCCGGTGCTCCGGCTGACGTACACTGTGGTTAGTTCAATGGCATGGGATATTTCTTGTTATGCCTTTGGTATGTTTCTCTCTTTGAATGAAATAATCCCTTTAGGTTTTAATTGACAGGAAACTCAAACCCACAAGACGGAAAAAGAATGCATGACCGTGTATAAAAAAAGGGGGAAATGCTTCATTAAATTTTTGCCTGACCACAGCAAGATTTTTTTCATTTAAATCACAACTAAGCTGGCCTTTAGAACTGAAAGTTTGAAATTCCTTTTCTCTGTGAATCGTTTTATTTTCTTCTAGGACTGCCTACACATATCCATAACTAAATTTATTACCTACCGTAGTGCTTATCAGGAAGTTTCCTGGGGTATTCTCTTATTAACTCCAGCAATACACTTTTTTAAAGCCTGTGATGAGGTGATATGTGCCCATATCCCACATAAAGATCTGTTGTCACTGATAGAGTTCAGAACCTGAATCTCTGCTGAGGTGTCTCAAGGAATGTAAGACTCTGGCTTCTATTTCATGGAAAGTCCTAAGGCAAACCGTATATATGGACTTGAAATAGGGACAAAACTGTCACTCGCACTCCACTCACTGCTTCTGTCACTGGACTCAATTTATTCTTCCTCTTGCAGATTCTCAAGTTTACAAGTTCTTTATGCCTACTTAGCATCCACAGCTATCCCAAATAGACACAGGTGTTTACCAGCTCCCATTGGTTGCCTGTATTTTTTGTAGAAGGGGAAAATAACATAACAAAAGAGCAGACTGAATGACCCAAGGGATATACCAGTGTTAGGTCTGACTGTGAATAGGGGGAAGCACTGGATACAGGAGGACTTGACCTCTCACAGAAGTGCTTTAGAGGCATCTACCTCCAATCATTGACTGGGTAAGATGTTTAAAATGGTTATTTTAAGAGGACTGAATTCCTTTTAACACTGGTCTCATCATGTGAATTGCTGCTGTAGCAGCACCTAATTTGCAGACTGAGTTCCTCCAAAAGAGATTTAAGAACACTTTTAAGTGATCAAGCCTTCTTGTATACATACATACACAGAGAGTTTGCCTTCACTGACTCATACCTCAGGAAATGCAGGACCTATCTGCATTTAAGTTAGGTTAACTCCATGTGGCCAGCAGGTCAAGGGAGGTGATTCTCTCCCTCTACTCTGCTCTTGTGAGACCCCACCTGGAGTGCTGTGTCCAGCTGTGGAACCCTCAACAGAAGGATATCGACCAGTTGGAATGAGTCCAGAGGAGGCCACGAAGATGATCAGAGGGCTGGAGCACCTCTCCTCTGAGGAAAGGCTGAGAATTGGGCTTTTTCAGCTTGGAGAAGAGAAGGCTCTGGGGACACCTTATTGCAGCCTTCCAGTACCTGAAGGGCCCCTACAGGGAAGCTGGGGGGTGCTTTTTACAAGGGCCTGTAGTGATAGGACAAGGAGTAACGAGTTTAAATTGAAAGCAGGGAGATTTAGATTAGATATCAGGAAGAAATTCTTGATGGAGAGAGTGGTGGAGCACTGTAACAGATTGCCCAAAGAAGTTGTGGGTGTCCCATCCCTGACTGTCTTCAAGGCCAGGCTGGATGAGGCTTTGAGAAACCTCGTCTAGTGGAGGGTGTCCCTGCCCATGGCAGGGGGGTTGGAACTAGATGATCTTTAAGGTTCCTTCCAACCCAGACCATTCTATGATTCTATGATAGGTTGGAATATGCATGACTTTTTATTATCCATTATGGGATTTATCAATCATCTTTACAGAGCACAGCAGAGTGTATCTTGAATGCACTCTGTGAGCAGATGATGTTGCAAGGAACCCCGCTCAGTATGACCCAGAACCCAGAATGAACAGTGCACTGTGACAAACTGGAAGATAGTATGAATGTAATGATTCATTTCAATATCTGTAGAAGCATTTTGCATTATGCTGCAGGAATAACAGATTTTTTTTACATATGTATTAGTTACTAGGTGAAGAGAGATTTCAAGATATTGAAAAAATTAAAACGATTGGCAGCACATACATGGCCGTGTCAGGATTATCACCTGAAAAACAGGTAAGAGAATAATTTTCCTTAAGAAGCAAAGCTTTTGGTATGTCCAACCATTCATATTAGAGAATATTTATGTTATCTTTATGGTATTCATAGAGTTGTGCTTGCTAAAAGAAAATAGACATTTGGGGCTTCTGGCAGACTACAGTTGCGCTTCCTGATGAATTGAAATGCCATCTTGTGCTCAGAACAAGAACCATATGGATTCTTTCCTCAAATTTAGGTTTATAGGAGAGAAAAAAAAATCTCATTTCAATCACACTGATGTGAATCTAGAGCAGGTCTATCTATATCTTCAGACATACTTTAAAGTTACCACTGTAACTTAGACCGGGATCTGGCTGACAACCTCCAATAATCCATGAAGAGAGAGGATCTATTCACTGACAGCATACTTATGCAAGTGTAAGGTTACATTTATACATTTTTGTGATTAGGTAGCTGTGTACCTACAGACAGCTCCATACACGGTAAGTCAGAAAAAAAGCAGACCCATCGGTTCAACTGAAGAACGTCACCAAACCACACTCCCCTCACTTGCAGAGATGCAAACCAAGCTGAGGGAAAAATCAGCCACAGAGGGCACATGCACAGTCACAGCCATGAACCTCTGATAAGAGAAATCCATTCATAAGTACACCCAAGAATATGCCTGGAAACAGGGTCTCCAAAGGAATAAGAGGCTCTAAAATACATACAGCGAGAAGTCAGCTGTTGCTGAAATCTGTCTTGCTTGGCAACCAGTGCCTCTCCTCAGGGAAGAGCACCACAAAAAATGGTGTGCTGTCCCAGATCAGCCACAGAGTGGGAATCAGATCTGCCCACGTCAACTGCAACAGCCAGGAAAGCAGAAGCCAGATTAGCATGAGCTTTATAAACTAGAAAATTTCCATTGTTTGTTTAGAATTCATTATAAAACATGTGGAGTGTAACTAGCTGAGCAGCTCCCACCTACAGAGTAACAAGTGATGCTGACAACTAGAAATCCACAAAACTAGACTTGCATGAAATTTTTGTTTGTTCCAACTCAAAATGTTTCTGTGCATAGATGAGCAAAGAAGGGCTGAACATCAGCAAGGAAGCTGGTTATAGCTACACAGGTCCTAACCACATCTTTTGACTCTTGATGTGGGTAAAAATTCAAAGAGTGAAAATCTTTACTGCATTTCCAAGATTAATGAGGATTAACTCATCCTTTTTCTTGAACTGTAATATGCTAATTGAATTTTTATGTGTGTTTTAAATATACTTACCTTCATACATACATGTCTGTCACCTTGTCAGCATCTAAGAGGTGAGGGCTCCGGAGGGAGGTTGTCATGCTGTGAATTGGAGGAGGATGAGGACAAGGACTGAGCAGTGTGAACAGAACAGGGTGATGTAAGGGAGATGCTTATTTTCAGTATTATACACTGAGGATGATAAAAATTGTATAGGGCTGGCCTACATGGTCCAGTGGGGAGCTTGCAATGTTTCACTCCTTCTGATGAAAGAAAGTCTTCAGAATAGATGAGATGACATCATATATCTTTCGGGCCAAAACACCCCTGTTCCTTACTCCATTGCCTGCTCAGAGAAACAATTAAGGAGTTCCTTATCCTCCCTTGGGAGTCCCTGCCCCATCGTCTGACCTGTTAGTATTCTGGGAAGATAAAAACCTCTTCCTAGTCCCCATCTGTATGTCAACTGCCCTGTAGGAATGCAAATGGAGGGGAAGGAGCAGGAAGTGACTTGACTGCTCTAAGCAGAGGGTATTAATGAGCTACAGAACAGTCTTATCTCTCCCACTTTACTGGTCCCGGGTTGCCTGGCTTGCCCTTTCAAGGTCAATTCCAACCCAAACTATTCTATGATTCTGTGTTGTTCCTGTCAATATTCCATCCCTGAGACGACTGGAATTGGTGCTTTTCCTGGGTGACAGTTTCAGCAAGTGAGAATTACATCTTTCACTTCTTTTGGTCTACTTGCTTACATGGGTCATCCCTTGTTCTTACTAGACTTCTTCCCTTTCACCTAAGCTGTCTCAATCCTCTCTGTACTTCTTGGCCTTAGATAGATTGCACATGCCTTATTAATTCCCACAGTTGCCTGTCAGATTATTATCAGGAAATTACTTTTTTTGGTACTTCACGCTAAGCTTCTCTGTATCCAGGTATCCAAGTGTTGTAATAGAAATGGGAAACATTGCCATTAATAATACCCTACCTCTCCTGAATCTAGTATGTTGAGACTGTTCTTACAAATTCCAAATTCAGATACTTGGCACTTGGTAGAGATGCATGGGAGCTGGGCAAATGTAAAACTTTTCTAACATATTTGTTTGTAACTTACTCCTCAGCAATGTGAAGACAAATGGGGGCATTTATGTGCCCTGGCTGACTTCTCCATAGCTCTGAATGAAAGCATACAGGAGATCAACAAGCATTCATTTAACAACTTTGAACTCCGTATTGGTAAGTATAGTTCAAACAGGAGAATTAAAATGGGGTTTTGTCTACAAAGACTTAGCTCTGTAAGTACACCCCAGGAGCACGGCAAGGACATGTACAATTTAAGAGACTTCAAATACTGTATCCTCTGTTTTCAAATTGACTTCATCCCAGGCAAAGTTAGAAATAAGGAATTCTCCGTTTGCAGAATAGGAGCCCCAATTCGGGGACAGCAGGAGTTCCAAGTTTTAGTGAATTGTGAATGAGTAGCATAATTAAGCTACTGTCTGACTTTAGCAAGTCTGGCAAAGACCCTATAGATATGACACAAAAAGTGAACTGGGCGGCCCAGACCTAACCCCTAGCTTGATACTGGCTTGCACAGTCTCTAATTAATCTCCCTGTCTTAGATTGTTTTCCAGTAAAGGGGTAATAGTAACCTATCCTAAAGCCTATATGTAGTATTTTGGTTTTGCACAAAAATCAAATTCCACTTCTGATTTACTAGTGCCAACAGCTCTGAATTGCTGTCATGGAGAATTTATTATCCTGGATAGCTAGAAGGACAGGACATGAAAAGAATGCCTGAATATATGGCACATAGCAGGAGTAAATCTGATGGCTTCTGGTGTTGACTGGATCACTGGCCAAAACCAAAAACCACCTGGAAGAAACATGTTTTTTTACAGACAACCCCATCATAAAAAAGCTGAAGTGTATGTATCAGTCACAGCATGGAGGGTCACAGTATCACTATCTGTGATCTGCACTTCCTAAAAGTCTTGAACACAAAACTCTCAATTCCCAGGTTTTCTCAAGGAACATGCATCCACTCCCAGTAATTAAGGTTCACTTCCAAAGATTTCATAGAGCATGAATGCAAGTCATTGGAAATAATTTCTATCAATCACCAATTTAAAAAATATTCTCTAAAAAAAAAAAAAATCCAAAACAAGAAGATCCTTTTCCCAAAGATGTGTCTTTCACTATCACTAAATGTATTCTTAAATTACTGCTGAAGAAAAAAATAGTCTCTTCTGTATTATTGCTTCTCTTGAATCTATGCAGTGATCTTACATGATACAGTCTTTCAATAACTTCATAGAACACTTTAATACTTTCACTTAATGGAATCTAAGAATGTAATTTCTGGACTGTCTAGCACTAACAAGATTGCCTTCAACAAGTGTAGATCAAGAAAGACCCTTCTAGAGAGACCTTTCCTACTACCTACGAATCAGTTTGCAGGACTTTTGGCAATAGTGTGCAGAATACAGATGATACGCAAGTACCGTGGTTCCACTGGGATGGACATCCTCTAAAATAACTCTGTGGATATCACTTTTCATGTTTTCTAGCTTTTCTGTCTCTTTTTCTTTCTTCCTTTATATATAAACCTCTTCCTTAAGCTTAGAGATAAATGCATCTGAATCAGTGAACCAGGCTTCATCTGTTTCTTAATTGTAAATGAGGTTTTCCAGCATTCTTGTCTAACTGGCTATGTCTTCTCTTCTCTTTTCTATTTTTTTCTTTTTCCTTTAAATAGGGATTAGCCATGGCTCTGTTGTAGCGGGAGTTATCGGTGCTAAGAAACCCCAGTATGATATCTGGGGCAAAACGGTTAATTTAGCAAGTCGAATGGACAGCACAGGTGTTAGTGACAGAATACAAGTGCCTGAAGAAACGTATCTGATCCTGAAGGACCGGGGATTTGCCTTCGACTACCGAGGAGAGATTTATGTCAAAGGTATCAGTGAACAGGAAGGAAAAATCAAAACTTATTTTCTTCTAGGAAGAGTTCAACCAAATCCTTTAATCTTACAACCAAGAAAACTGACTGGACAGTATTCATTAGCAGCTGTTGTATTAGGACTTGTACAGTCTCTTAACAGGCAAAAACAGAAGCAAATCCTTAATGAGAACAATAACTCTGGAATCATGAAAGGACATTATAACCGGAGGACTTTGCTCACTCCCGGTGGATCTGAGGCAGCAGCCCAGGCAGAGGGGGCTGACAAAACTGAATTGCCATAATCAGCATTTTGTTTGTGTTCTTTTTTTTGTATTTCTTTTATATATAAAAATAAATATACAAATAAAAAGGGTTTAATTTTTTTTACAAGAAGTGTGATTATTTTCTGGTGTGATATTTCAAAGAAATTCAAATTCCTACATTTGAACAAATGGAGCCGACATCTGCCCATGGCAGGGGGGTTGGAACTAGATGATCTTTAAGGTCCCTTCCAACCTAAGCCATTCTACAATTCTGAGATCCTATAGTAAATCTCACTGCTAAACTACTGCTCAGTTGCCTC
This sequence comes from Rhynochetos jubatus, assembly GCA_027574665.1. NCBI lineage: Eukaryota > Metazoa > Chordata > Aves > Eurypygiformes > Rhynochetidae > Rhynochetos > Rhynochetos jubatus. Next base: position 9,580,798 of record CM050648.1, on the reverse strand, counting down.
AAGAGGAGGAGAGGCCAAGACTGAGGATACTCCAAATTATTTGCGTGCCAGCACAGCCACAGCCCTGCTGGGATGCTACAAGGACACACCCAGATGTTACAATTCCTGCATCTAAAGTAGGATAACTTTTTGGGGAGCTCCTAATCACCTTCACCTTGGAAACAGTAAAGATATAGCACAGGTTCCTATATGCATCAGTGCCATGATTCATACTGAGCTGTAACGTGCACAAATGAACTTCTCATCAAGTCTCTATGCTCAAAGGAGCTGGGTTTGCCTCTGTAAATGTTATCTTTCAAGTAAATCACAGACAGAAGCAGCAGAACCTGTAATCACACAGCAATCCCCAGATGAGCTCCCACACAACCAATACAGGGCAGCATATGGATTCTTTGTAAATACAGGCCTTGCTTTTCGCAGACTTACCCAGCCCTTAATGAAAACTGGAGCTTCTTGGGAGCATCACCTGTGGATCAGGCACATGTTAAAAAGATGGCAAATACGGCTAGGAAATCTTCATTCCTACATTCTATAAGACACTGCTGTTTACTAAATAGAGAGGCACCAAAAATGAAAGTGTTTCATTATAGTAAGATAAAAATAATGCTCTTCATTGTAAAATAACCTGATGAATGGGTTTATGGGGCAAAATTTAATCAGCTGAGTGCCACCTTCAGAAATAGAAAGTAATGGCTAAATAAATTCCACAGAAAATTGTATCACTGAACAAAGGGTCTGAGCACAGAGAGTAAAGAACAGTCTGAAATGTTACACCCAGTGATGGTGCTGCCAGTAACTGAGCTCTCATTCCAATTTGATTACTCCTTTAAATCCCCACAAATACCTTTTTTCATGCCACACAGGGAAAGCTAAGCCCCTCAGTTCACCCAGGCCAGTGCTGATAATGTAGGAGAAGAAGACAAGGAAGGGGTAGTATCTGAAGCAGCTAAATTCATTTCACATTTACAGTGGTATTTGAGTCACTAAAGAAGGAAGTTTGGGCTGGTTTAAACAGCTCATTAACAGCTGTCCTCTCGTTCACAGCTTATTTCTGTGCTGGATAAATTCACTTCTCCTGGTTCGCTAAGATTTAATTCTTGCTAATATCCCAGCTGAACTGGTTTTCTAATTCTCACCACTGCTGCCAACCTCTGTAATGACAATTAACAGTGAATGGAAGGTGTTAACTAGATAATGAGATTGGGAATTGGAGCTATGAGTGCAACTTCATTGCTCTTTAGCACAGGCTCAAATCTCCTGTTTCTTATCATAGGATGGGCATGGCTTTCTGTGTTGTCCCTCTCAAAATCTCAATTAGCATAGCTATGTTCCCTGGCAAAATTGTCTGCTAATGAAGTCTGAGTCTGTGCTGACAAGAGAAAGAGTTTCCTAAATCAGCTCATTGCCATGAATAATTCTTTAGTGAGCAATTTCACCTGTGACTGCCACAGGTAAATCCCTTCTTGGGACTACTTGACACCCCAGCAATTACACTGCTTGTTCCTTTTCCAAATGTGATGACCTTAAAGGTTCAGCAATGTTGTTATTTCTCATTATAGCATCTGTTTTCAGTGGAGCAGCAGCTATTACTTATGATTTCAGTCTTTTAGTTTTACTCCATGACATTATGGTACCATTAGAATATTCAGCTTTCCATCTCAAAGCTTTGGGGTTTCTTGCTCATACAGGATAGAACTGCTCATACAAAAAGGACCTGTAAAGCCAAAACACCTGGTTAATATCCTTTGAAACATGCGTGCCTCGGTTAATAAAGGTAAATTCCCTTGATATTGTACCTCTTTGGCCAAATCACCTAGCCAGTATTGAGAGCTTTCCTAGATTTCCCCCATTAAGAGAAGAAAGCCTTGGCAGAAACTGACTTATCTTTGATGTCACCTTCTTTATTTCTACAAATGTGCACAACAGAAACAAATAGCAGCCAGCTGCTTGCTCAGAAATTTGTACCTCCATCCCTCCAACAAACCCCGTGCCTTGAGTTCTGCTGACTTACATGTTTTCTAAACAAACAGGCTGAAATCCACAGCTTTCTTCTCTGAAAAGCAACATACAATCAACTACATCAAGGGCAGCTTATGCCAGCTTTGAAAAACTCATTCTTAATCATTAAAGCAGATGGAATATTGACTATCTGGACAATAGTTCTGTACCAAAATAATAACTCTGTAGTGCTCCAAGTACATATTTGCAACCATCACTCCTATATTCTAGCAAAGATCCTATCTATGACAGGAGTGCTTGTTTGCAGGACAGTAAAAAGTTTTAGTGTTGATTAATTTATGCCATTCACCAATTTGTGTAATATCTATACAGAAAGTCATGGTTAGGTAGTGATACCTGTCAAGGTTTCTACTCTTAGCTCACTTAAGATAGAAGAGAGTTTACCTCTACTGAGAACAGCATGATAGGTGTGTTATCATTTAGATGTGTATGCTAACCGACAGAAAAAACAGCTTAAAAAATAGCCTTTGCATGCAGGGGAAAAATATTACTCACTGTCCTCAGCTTTAATTCATTCCTGATTACTTCACAGTCGTTTGCACATTTTGAAAAGTGCAGGGAAAAAAATCTCATCTAATCCTTTTCTCATTAGCAGAACTTCAGCTGCCTTTCCTAAATGCAGTAGGAGTCAAAGAGTTTATACAAACACACAGCACAGCAAAGGGGGCTAATAGCCAAATGTCCTGTCACTGCACACTGTCAACCTGCAACAGAGGGAGCGGAGAGACCGGCTCCAGACCTGACTTGATGAACACAAAGTGAAATGATCAGAGGAGCAGGAAATAACATTAACCATCAACGGTGGTACAGGGTAAGCATTATAATTGCACAGTCAACTTATTAACCTCCCCATCAATCTTTTTCCGTTGCTCAACGGCAGTGACACAATTAAGTGTCTGTGGTTTCCCCAGCTCTGTGCTTTGCTGGAGTAGAGGAAAAATATGACAGCAGAGCAGTCAGCAGATGGGAGGGAAGGGGTAAAAATTCAATATCCATATCTCTAGGCACTTGAAACTTACTGCAGTTCAGTTAGCATTTAAGGAATGTTCTCATTAGCTCTTCTGGTAGAACAAAGTATTTCTTTGGTTTACGTAACTTTAGTAGATAAGGCCTATTTTTTTCAAAAAAATATTCTTTTCTGTCCATTTTCCACTAAGTTCTTTTTTAGGTGATGGCTGTCGGAGTTACAAAGCCATCCAGAGACTGTTTCATTCAGCTCCTTCATGTGAAAATGACAGCAATGTACTGGGCTGGTTAGACACCACCTTCTGTAAAATGCCACTCGCTACTTCTCCTTCAGCCCAAGGTGTTTTTTTCTTGCTGATAAACATGTTACTATTGATACATTGAATATATCTCTGTTTCATAATCCATATATCTTGAGGGTCTTGAAATAAGTGCCTCCTTCAGCTTTGCAGTATTTAAAGAAACAAAAAGCACCACTGTTGCCACATAGAGAAAAAGAAGAAATCTCATCTGGTGTGCTGAAAATCTGAAGTTCTAAAACAAATGACATATGTGTGAAATGACTTTTGATTACAAAACCCATTCCCGGCAGCAGTGACATGGGATGATATGCCAAGTTATATTTTCACAGCAACAGGATATAAAGGATCATTTTAATTAACTCATTAGTTACTTAAAATAATAAAACTGCAGCCTCTTCCTGCTCATCTTCTCTCACAGAAACTATTGTGACAAACTGTCACTTTTCTAAGTTTCTATAAATCACCAAGTAATTTTGCTTCAGATGGGTGATTGCCTCCTCTGGATGTGCCCAGATCAATGCTTTAAAGCTAAGTCCAGGAGTCAGGAATCACACCCCTGTCACTGGGGCCAATGCTCTTTCTATGGATAAGACCAAGGCTCCCAGTGGCACCAGCTCTTTGCCCATGGTCCTATTCCTGAGAAAGGCAAGACCAGGGGCTTGGGAAGAATTGGAGCTGTAGCCTAACACTTTTCCCATAAATGAGAGTGGGAAGACCCAACCAAGAATCGTCCCACAAGGTGAGTCAAGACACTGCCTTTACAGCTCATTCTTCATTAACAGCCCACTTACCTACAAGCTGTTATAATAGCTACTCAGCAGCTTGGCTGACCCAAACCTGCTCACAGGGTAATTCCTCCCTGTGAAATTACCAGTAAAACAAACACCCTCCTCTCCCACCACCACCCCCCTACCTCCCCCCCCCCCAAAAAAAAAAAACAAACAACACCTTAATCTGTCTTTGGAACACAGACTGGTATCAAACCAGAATTTCAAGGTTGAGATGGAAGCCACTACATAAAGACAACAGCCATCGTCACCTTTGCTCAAGGTCATAGCTTCAGACTTGGGCAGCTGTCTTCTATGTTAAGTTCATTTTAGTTGTCAGGCTCTTGTCAGGCTCATCTTTAGATGTCAGTCCCAGTTCACAGTTTTGTAATAGTCTTAGATACTCCATGGCCAGCAGGACTGGGGAAGTGATCATACTTGCCACTGGTGAGGAGACACCTCGAATCCTGTGATCAGTTTTGGATCCTTCACAGCAAGAACAGAGAAGGACAATGAGACTGGTGAAGGGTCTGGAGCACAAGTCCTGTGAGGAGCAACTGAGGGAACTGGAGGTGTTTTGCCTGGAGAAGAGGAGGCTCAGGGAGACCTTACCACTCTACAACTACCTGAAAGGAGGTTGCAGAGAGGTGGGTGTTGATTTCATCTTCCAACTGACAAGTAATAGAACAAGAGGAAATGGCCTCAAGTTGCACCAGGGGAGGTTCAGACTGGATATTAGGAACAATTTCTTCACTGAAAGGGTTGTCAAGCACTGGAACAGGCTGCCCAGGGAAGGGGTTGAGTCACCATCCCTGAAGGTATGTAAAAGAAGTGTAGACATGATGCTTAGGGACAGAGTGTACTATGGTATTACCAGTGTTAGGTTAACGGTTGGACTTGTTGATCTTAAAGGTCTTTTCCAGCCTAAATGATTATATGATTTTGTGATCCCTAAAACTGCCAGAGATTACAAAAGTGTGTCCATGAAAATTCTGCTGGAGGTCAGTGGCAGAACTGAGTCAAGCAGTGTGGCTTATGGAAATGAAGGCTTTGCTGGAGTTAATTGGTTTAATTCCAACACATGAATACTTTCATGGGCCAAAAATAGTAGTTTTTTGAGACGTCTTTCATCTAGTGAAGCACAACGAAAATGACGATGGGAAGTTAAACAAGGTCAAATTGGAAATAAAGCACATATTTTTGACGGTGAACGTGATTAACCAATGTAACAAACCACCATGAAAAACACTGAATCTATTATCTCCTGAAGAGTTCAAAACAAGATTATAGAGACCTTTGTGGAAATTATGCCTTATTCAAATACAAGTGCCTGAGTCCACTGATAGGGAAAAAATGAGGCTTTCTACAATCTGTGAAGTCCCAACAGGCAGACTGGATATTTCAAGATTTTTTTTTTTTTTTCTAAATCCATGAATTTGGCACTATCTCTTCACCACTGAGATAAACAACCAAAACAGAAGAAGGCAGAATCTTCAGTCCTGGGAATGTTTCACAGCTCTTGTTAGTTACTGACTGAAGATAAGGAAGGTAAACCCTTTCCATTTCATGCATTGATTCAGAGCCCAGAAAAAAACATGTTTTATTATTTGTCTCCCTTTGTGGAAGACACCAGAGACACTGCAAAACTGTAGCCCAGCTCACTGGCAGACACTCTACCAAGATATTTAGCTTCCTTATCACTTATATAACTGCTTCATCAATTATTTTAGAAAAAAAACTCTGTAGTCAAGCATCAGGAAAGAAATTGAATTACTCTCCCATCTGCATTCCACCATTCCCACCGCATCACCTCTCACTGTGCCATTTCTCCTTACATATCCCAGTGCTCAGAGCAATAACTCTCCACTGCATTTGTTCTAAGTAAGGGCTCCAAGACCCACTGGAGAAGAGCATTTGTTTCCTAACAGGTGTCTGTTCACAGAGGTTTTAGGGAGATTCAGGAAACCTTTGTGAGAGTTGAGTTGTGTGATGTTGGCTGCAATGAGGGTGTTCATACTTTCCCTTATAACTACAAATGTGGCCTTGAGTTAAACGGATGAAGAGTTTGCTAGAGTGGACTTTTTATGTCTTCCTGTCATTTTTATGTAAGGATATGATATTAAGTACGCAAGATACACAGCCTGATGAGTTTTCTGTAGGCTTTTGTTCCACAGCCAGAAAAGCCTCTGCTGAACAGAAAACACAGGATGCAGTAAAACAAGAATGAAAACAAAAGCTTCCTCTGAAGCTGTGTGGAGAGAAAAAAGAGAGGCATGTTAAATGCTCCGAAAATATCTTCCAAATAACCCAATTACCTATTTGCAACCTGTAATTCATGATGCATTTCTCAAACTTCTCACAAAGGCTGACAAGAAAAATTTTTCCCATCCCTCCCCGAACTGCACCATTACCTAATTCTCTCACCAAGACAAGAACAAGTTAAGTCCTAATATCTCACTTGGATTAGCAGTTCCCACCAAATGACAGAGGCGAGCGATTTGTACTGGAAAGTAACAATGGGAAGGCAGAATAAAAGCCACTGCTGCTTTGAATTATTAGTAGTGTATCACTGCAGTGCACATACCAATCACACTGTTCTCTTTTCTGGTCCCTCAGGAGAAAGGAGCATAGTTTCCAAAGCACTTTTAAAAGTGCTTTGAGTCCACCCATTTATTTCATACCAGGGTCAGATTCAGAGCAGGACAGGCTTCTTGAAGATGTATCAGCCTGCTTAGGGGCTCCAGCCCTCTGATTATCTTCGTGGCCTCCTCTGGACTCATTCCAACCTGTCAATATCCTTCTTATGCTGAGGGCTCCACAGCTGGACACAGTACTCCAGGTGGGGTCTCACAGGAGCAGAGTAGAGGGGGAGAATCACCTCCCTTGACCTGCTGGCCATGCTTCTCCTGATACAGCCCAGGATACGGTTGGCTTTCTGGACTGCCAGCGCACACTGCTGACTCATGTTCAGCTTCTCATCCACCAGCACCCCCAAGTCCTTCCCCTCAGGCTGCGTTTATGTACCACTGGGGAAAGTATTATCTGTCCTGTTGGTTGGGATAGAAATTACAGGACTTGGTAGACTGAGAGGCTTCAGGTCATACATTAAAAACAACCGAGGTCATAAATAAATGCTAATTTTGTGTTGGGTCACAAAACTAATTTATTTATATTCTCCAGCCCTAGGTGCTTTCACTGCAAGATAATAAAAATCTTGTTTCATGGACATTGCTTGCAGAAGGTCTGTGCCCATGGGCAATGTTCACAGCTTTGTATACATTATTGCTGCATGTCCTTGTGGTAGCATTATGAAAAGGGTACCTACACAAAATCAGCTTCTGGCTGGCTCATGACAAGCAGGCTGGATTTATCCTGAGCAAGGCTACTCCCTGCTATGGGAGTCAAAATTAGTGACTTGGTCAGCTGTGTGTGCTTCATCGTTTTCGTCTCTCAGGCCAATAGTTTCATCCTGCCTGCAGGTGTAAAAAGATAATGCTCTGTCATTTATACTTGTTTCAGGTTTTAAATGCTTTATTCTTCTTTCAAACAGTAAAAAGTGAACTTCTGCTGTAGAAATACAATCTTACATTTTCTAAGTAAATGAATCTAATATGGCAGATTCATGATTTCCTCACCAGCTGTCACACCTTGAATCTTTTCACCTATCAAAGACAGAGGAGGCAGGAGAGGTGGTAGGTAAAGACGTCTCTGCAGAAGGAACTTTTTACATAGTTTGGGAGCAACCACAGAAGGGCACCATGGAGACAATTTAGTCTGCTGCAGCTTAAACCTCAAACTGGTTAGAAAGTAAGGTCATCATATTTCAGAATATTTATTTGGACACAGCAAATATCCACTGACAACTCCCTGAACTGTGTTTGCCAGTGTTTCCCGTGAGTCATTATGATTCCAGGACACATAACAGGCGTCCAGCAAAGTACCTTCTGGTTGTCTTGAAGAAGCTGCTCCTCTGCCTCAAAAATACCATTCAAGCCTGTTAAATGCATCAGGAAAAGGCTAAACATCAGAAACTTGTGGGATGAGCTACATAAAGACAACCATCAGAAGTGAATCTCAGTGCACGGCAATTCAGACACTTGTATATGCTTGTATAATTGCAAATACTATTTTTTTGGAGCAAGTCCAGAGACCTACAAGGAAGCTGGAGGGGAACTTTTTGCAAGGGCCTGTATTGAGAGGACGAGGGGCAATGGGTTTAAACTGAAAGCAGGGAGATTTAGATTGTACATCAGGAAAGAGTTCTTCATGGAGAGGGTGGTGAGGCACTGGAACAGGTTGACCAGAGAGGCTGTGGATGACCCATCCCTGACTGTCTTCAAGGTGAGGCTGGATGGGGTTTTGAGAAACCTGGTCTAGTGGAGGGTGTCCCTGCCCATGGGAGGGGGGTTGGAAGTAGATGATCTTTAAGGTCCCTTCCAACCCAAACCATTCTGTGATTCTATGATCCTATGAAATAACATTTCTTCCACCATTCATGGAAACCTAACTCCTCCCACTTGTGTCTGAAGACTGCTGTATCAGTTCAGGCCTCTACTCTGCTGATGCAAATCTCAGTCACAGAGATGTATTGGAGAGCCATAGGAATGCATGAGCCCAAAGTTTTGCTGGAGTACCACACAGCTCAACTGAGACCGTTCTTCCCAAGCCAAACAGCATAAAATGCCTACTGGCATCTCAGACACCCCTGTGAATTTTCTTATTAATCTGATCTTTGCTGTCGACTTTTCCTCGTGATCATGATCCTAGCAGTATTGAAAGGCCACTCTAGGGACTAGTCTTGGCACTCTTTATGTTGAATCTTGCACCATTGCTGGATTCAAGCCCTCAAGAGCATGATGTTCATTACTGTGGTTGCCAAAGCACATTAGGACTCTTAAAGTTTAAGAGCTTTTTTTTTCCAGAGCAATCAGATCATAACAGGTACCTTTCCTGATCTTTGCTATAGCACTTGGCTGCATCACATTAATTTTGGTGCTAATACACTAATAAGCACGTGCTTATAGAATCAATTTAGCAGATGAACCTTCCCACGCTTGGCATTACCTGAACCCTTGTGTTATAGTTTAGCTCCAGCTGGCAACTAAGCACCATGCAGCCTCTCACCCACCCCACCCCCAGGTGGGGTGGGGGAGGAGAATCAAACAAACCTCCAGGTTAATAGGAAAGCAAAGAGAGAGGAAATAATAATAAAACAACAATAGCAATAATAATAATAATGTTTAGTGATAAAAGAATTTACAAAACTAAGTGATGCTCACCATCAGGTGATCGATAGCCCCTGCTTGAGCAGCAATTCCCACCCCCTGGCCAACTCCACGTTTATATGCTGAGCATGCCATGATATGGCAGGGAATAACCTTTTAGCCAGTCTGGGTCAGCTGTCGGGGTTACGTTCCCTCCCAGCTTTTTATGCACCTCCCCAGTGACAGACCATGGGAAGCTGAGAAGTCCTTGACAGTGTAAGCACTACAACTACTTAACAACAACTGAAAACATCAGTATGTTATCAACATTATTCCCTTATTATCAGAAACATAGCACTATACCAGCTATTAGGAAGAAAATTAACTCTATCCAAGCTGAATCCAGGACATCTTGTTAGAGTTCAGTGCAAATTCTTCCACTGCTTTTTGTAAGACAGCTGGTCCCATGATGGCAGAAGCTATAAAGAGCCACAGGTACAGAAACAGAAAGGATGCAAAACTGCATGCAGAAAATACACATGGGCAAACACAGGCTCAAACCTTGATTTCTGAAACAAATTGCCATGAAACCGACACTATGCAGTCTTGCCTCAGTTTTAAAACAATAAAGACTAAAACACCTATGATTTGGAGGCAGGGGGGAGAAGAAAAAAGAGACAAAGAGTCAATACAAGCCCCTTTTGGAGACAGGGAGCTTGAAAACAAATCAGAGAATTTCATAGTTGTCTCAAAAATGGCTCTGGAAAACAATCACATCTGCTGACTATTGCAGACTAATTCATCTGAAAATCTGCCATGCTGCTTGCAGAGGAAAACTACTAGCGTTAGAAACCTTTCCAGTATTTTCTGAGAGATCCATTTACTGTGTAATCATTGTTTAGGTAGCTACAAGCAACTTTCTCCCTTTCTTGCTTTCCTGTGACACCCTTAAATAACACTCACTCTTTTACCAGCACAGAATGCTAATGTGCAGAAAGGTCAGGTGCTTTCAGTCCTCTACAATGCATCATTTTTTGAAAGGAGCTCCTAACTCACGTGGGTCTCTAACAAATAAGCATCAGATGCTTTTCTCATGCTCAACACCCTCTGCCTGGAACAAGGAAGACAGATATGTCCAAAAATATAACGCTACTGTATTTATAGCTAAGCAAAAAGTTTAGAGTGCAAATTCAAGTGCATGGAAATCAACTGACTTTGCTCAAAGATCACATCAGTTTCTCAGAAGGTCATATAACATTTCTGAGATTTTCAGGTCAGCTGTAGGACCCAAACTAACCTAGAGAGGTCTGGCATATCAATTGGGAAATGTGTGGTTTTGATGTGAAATCATCATGCTAGGAATGAGATAGGAATTGAAATGAGAAGGAGGGGGATATGGAGAACAGATGGACTTTTTTAACCTGATTTCTTGCTGGCAATTGCCAGCATTTCCTGTGTTTCCATTCAGCATGGGACAGGGATTGTTTTAGTATCTTTGTTCTATAAAGCAGTTGCTGGGATGCAATCAAATTCCTATTAATTAATTAATCTAGCTAGTATGAGGGTATATTTTGCATTTGTGCTGAGAAGAACATGGATAACACTGACGTTTTGGTTGTTGCCAAACCTTGCTTACATTAAGCCAAGAAATTTTTCCATTTCTCATACTGCCCCTGTTCTCCCAACTTTTTCTTCAAGAAGATGGGAAAGGACACAGCCAAGATAGCTGACCCAAACTGACCAAAGGGATATTTAATGCCATAAAAAGTCATATTTAGTATAAAATTTGGGGAGGAGGATTGGCCAGGGAAGGTGCCACTGCTCAGGGACTGGCTGGGCATTGGTTGGTGGGTAGTGAGTGGTTGTATCACTTTGTTTTCCTCTCCTTGAGTTTTGTCTCTCTCTCTTTTTTTTTCTTTTCTTTAGATGTTATTATAATTATTAGTAGCAGTATCAATATTAGTATTATTATCATTATTAGTTTCAGTATTAGTATATTAGTATAGAATCACAGAATGGTTTGGGTTGGAAGGGACCTTAAAGATCATCCAGTTCCAATCCCCCCTGCCATGGGCAGGGACAGCCTCCACTAGACCAGGTTGCTCAAAGCCTCATCCAACCTGGCCTTGAAGACAGCCAGGGATGGGGCACCCACAGCTTCTCTGGGCAACCTGTTCCAGTGCCTCATCACTCTCACCATGAAGAATTTTTTCCTTAGAGCTAATCTAAATCTCCCCACTTTCAATTTAAACCCATTGCCCCTTGTCCTGTCACTACAGGCCCTTGTAAAAAGCCCCCTCCCCAGCTTTCTTGTAGTCCCTTCAGGTACTGGAAGGTGCTATAAGGTCTCCCCAGAGCCTTCTCTTCTCCAGGCTGAACAAACCCAATTCTCTCAGCTTTTCTTCACAGGAGAGGTGCTCCAGCCCTCTGATCATGCTTGTGTCCTCCTCTGGACTCATTCCAACCTGTTGATAACTTTCTTATGTTGAGGGCCCCAGAACTGAATGCAGTACATCATTATTTATTTCAACTATTCAACTGTTCTTATCTCAACCCATGAGTTTTCTTAGCTTTTTCCTCTGATTCTCTCACCCATGCCACTGAAGGAAGGGGAAGGTAAGTGAGCTGCTTTTTGGTGCTTAGTTGCTGGCTGGGGTTAAACCACAACAAGCAGCCAGATGTGTCATGAATACTTAAGGGAAAGTGATAGTGAGGAATAACACCCAGAACATCACCGTTCTCTGTGCTGGACCTCAGTAAGTCCTGAACTTTACAGAAATGCTGCTATCCCATGTATGTATCTCTGCAAGTCTGACACAAGATGCTGCAGTACTCAACACAGCCATGCTCCAGCTGCACAAATTCTTGCTCCCCACAAAGGTACCAATTGCCATTGACTGGGTTGCCTGCTGATAACCCTTGGCAACTGCAAAGTAAATCCTCTTTGTTTAAAACAACATTTCATGACCTATTGCAACCCATAAAGTTCAGGGATCTGTGTTGTCTCTCATCAGAAGAACATAGCCTGAGACCCAGCCCAAGTCTGTGAATGGCATCAGTCATTGGGAAGGCATTTCAATTGTTTGGCATAAATAATACTTGCTTAGTAATTTCACTTTGTATAATACATAACCCAGCACTTTGTAATGTTAAAGCATGTTTTCATGCTTTTTTTTAATGGTTTCAGCTGGGATAGAGCTAATTTTCCTTCTGGTAGCTGGTATAGTACTGTGGTTTAGATGTCTTCAAGGTCAGGCTGGATGAGCCTTTGAGAAACCTAGTCTAGTGGAGGGCATGCCTGCCCATGGCAGGGGAGCCGGAACTAGATGATCTTTAAGGTCCCTTCCAACCCAAACCATTCTATGATTCAGCATGAGAACAATGTTATAACATGCTGATGTTTTGGTTGTTGCTGAGGTGCTTATACTAAGTCAAGGACTTTTCAGGTTCCCATGCTCTGCCAGCAAGGAGCTGCACAAGAAGCTGGGAGGGAGCACAGCCGGGACAGCTGACCCAGACTGGCCAAAGGGATATTCCATACCATATGATGTCATGCTCTGTATATAAACTAGAGGAGTTGCCCTGGGGGGCACACAGCTCAGGAACTGGCTGGACATCAGTCAGTGGGTGATGAGGAATTGTGTTGTGTATCACTTCTTTTGGATGTTCTTTTATCATTATTATCATTATTATCATTATTATTCTTTTATAATTATTATCTTTTATCATTATTACTTTTTCTTCCCCCACTGCCCTATTAAGCTGTCTTTATCTCAACCCTTGAGTATTACCATTTTTTCCAGTTCTTCTCCCTATCCCACTGGGGAGAAGGAGAAGGTAGTGAATGGCTGTGTGGTGCTTAGCTGCTGGCTGGGATTAAATCATTACAGTCTTTTTTTGGTGCCCAACATGAGGCACAAAGAGTTGAGATAATGACAGATTTGGCCAGAGTATGTTAAAGCAAATTTGTTATAAACATTCCCTACATTAGTTTAACCGTCACGGGTCAATGTGGATTCATTTGCCCTCAATGTTGTTGTGCTTGTTCTCACAGTTGTTTTATGTAACACCTTACTTGCTGTATATGTTCCCTGTTGTGCTGTTTATCACCTCTGGGAGCTGGGTCAAGGTTATGGTATTTTTGTACTTTGTAACACTGTTTTATGATATGATAAAATTAATAATCTGGTGTTTGTACTCAGCAATGCTGTCATCTCCATGCTTCGGGAGCCACCTAGCGCAAACTATTAATAATTACAGGTTTTACCTTTCCTCCTCGGAGAGCCAATATATGGAGGAGAGCTCCTCCTTCACCTTCTCCTCCAGGCAATTACAACAGCTCTTGAGAATTTCGAATATCCTATGTTCAAACCAGCATGCTCCTGCTGCTAGGTCTCCTGAAGGTTTTTCAGATCTTGGTCAAGGTTAAACAACTATTTAAAAATACCACCCCATCTGCTACCAGTGCTCAGTGTGAATGCAGGCACTGTGCAGCTACCTCAACCTCCACGGTGGATGCTGTGGACACTCCAGCCCTGGCAACAGGCACTGCAGCTACCCTAACCGCTGCAACAGACACTGCAGATGAACCAGAGAACCTACCTGTGCAGGTGTTAATTGCCCCTGTACACAAGAAGAAATGGACATGTAAGTCAGCTTATTTAGTAAAGGATAACAAAGCAGAGCCATCACAGTAACAGGAGGAGGAGGAGGCTGAGCCAGAAATAATCACCCAATTCCTATCCCTGAGTGAGCTGCAGAATACATGAAAAGACTTCAGCTATCTCCAGGAGAGCATGTTGTCACCTGGCTGCTCCAGTGCTGGGATAACAGGGGCAGTAGCCTGGAATTAGAGGGTAGGGAAGACAAGCAGCTGGTATCCTCTTCTAGAGAAGGTGGCATTGAAAAGGTGATTGGCAGAAAGATGTAAGCCCTCAGTTTCTGGAAATGACTCTTTTCTGGTGTGAAGGAAAGGTATCCCTTCAAGGAAGATGTTATATTTCATCCAGGCAAGTGGACCACCATGGAGAGAGGCATCCAGTACCTGAGGGAATTAGCCATGCTGGAGGTGATTTATAATGACCTGGACTATACGCAGCTGACTGTATTGGAGGTTGAAGTGAGTCTCACTGGCAATGAGTAGCATAAGCACCCTACTGTGACTGGCACAGAGGCTCCATGGATCCTTGGCATAGACTACCTCAGGAGAGGGTATTTCAAGGACCCAAAAGGGTACCGGTGGGCTTTTGATATATCTGCCTTGGAGATGGAGGAAATTAAAAAGCTGTCCACCTTTCCCAGTCTCTCAGAGGACCTTTCTGTTGTGGTGTTGATGAAGACTGAACAACAGGTGCTGATCGCTACTACAGTGGTGCACTGATGCCAATATCACACCAGTCAAGGTTCCCTGACTCCCATCCATAAGCTGATTCGTCAACTGGAGAACCAAGGATTGATCAGCAAGATTTGTTCACCCTTTAACAGCCCCATCTGGCCAGTATGTAAGTCTAATGGAGAGTGGTGACTAACAGTGGACTATCATGGCCTGAATGAAGTCACACCACCACTGAGTACTGCCAGGCCGGACATGATAGAACTCCAAAACGAACTGAAGTCAAAGGCACCCAAGTGGTCCATCACAACTGACATTGCTAATGCCTTTTTCTCCATTCCTTTGGCAGCAGAGTGCAGGCCACAGTTTGCTTTCACCTGAAGGGTCATCCAATACTCTTGGAATCGACTGCCCCAAGGGTAGAAACACAGCCCTACCATCTGCCATGGACTGATACAGACAAGAATGTAACAGTGTGCAGTTCCAGAACACCTGCAATGCATTGATGACATCATTGTATGGGGCGACACAGCAGATGAAGTTTATGAGAAGGGGAAGAAGGTCATCCAAATCCTCTGAGAGATGGTTTTGCCATAAAACAAAGTAAGGACAAGGGACCTCCAGTTTTTAGGAATAAAATGGCATGATTGATGTCATCAGATTCCAATGGATGTGATCAATAAAATAACAGATATGTCCTCACCAACTAGCAAAAGGGAAGCACAACCCCTCCTACCGTGTAGGTTTTTGGAGAACGTATTTTTCAGATTACAGTCTGATTGTACACCCTCTCTTTCAAGTGATCCAGAAGAGGAATGATTTCAAATGGGGCCCTGAGAAACAACAAGCCTTTCAACAAATTAAGCAGGAGATAGTTCATGCAGTAGACCTTGGGCCAGTCCAGATAGGACAAGATGTACAGAATGTGCCCTACATCGCACCTGGGGAGAATAGCCCTACCTGTAGTCTCTGACAGAAATCAGAGGCCCAAGGTTGACCCTTAGAATTTTGGAGTCAGGGATACAGAGGATCGGAGGCCCACTATACTGTGACAGAAAAGGCCATATTGCAGCATACGAAGGGGTTTGAGCTGCTTGGGAAAGGATTGGTACTGAAGCACAGCTCCTTCTGGCACAACTACCAGTGCTGGGTTGGATGTTCAAAGGAAGGGTCCCCTCTACACATCATGCAACTGATGCTACCTGAAATAAGAGGGTCCCACTGATCAGACAACGAGATCAAATAGAAACCCCAGTCAAACAGGAAACTTGGAAATGATCCTGGACTGGCCAGAAGGCAAAGATTTTGAAATGTCACCAGAGGAGGAGGTGACATGTGCTGAAGAAGCCCCTTTGTACAATAAATTGCCAGGAAATTAAAAGCAATATATCTTTCTCCCTGATGGGTCACGTCATATCATAGGAAAACATTGGAGGTGGAAAGCTGCTGTGTGGAGTCCCACGTGACAAGGTGCAGAGACTGCTGAAGGACAAGGTAAATTGGGTCAGTTTGCAGAGGAAAAAGCCATCCAGCTGGCTTTGGACATCGCTAAATGAGAGAAATGACCAGTGTTTTATCTCTACACTGACTCGTGGATGGTGGCAAATGCCCTGTGGGGATGGCTACAGCAATGGAAGCAAAGCAACTGGCAGTGCAGAAGCAAACCCCTCTGGGTTGCTGCATTGTGGCAAGATATGCTGGGGAAGATAGTCTGGATTACTCCATCCTCAGGCAAAGACAAACCTGTCATTAGATGGCTTTTGCTCAAGGATCTGGTTGCCCTTAGTACGTCATGTGGAAGGATGGGCAATTCTGATGTGTACCTCAGGGGGATTTAATTCTGTGGGAGAATAGCCGATTATTTGAATTTTATTATATTAATTGCTACATAATATATGATGTTAATCGCTACAAAATATGTTATCACTACTATACTTGTTACATGGCATATCAGTGGTAATACAACAATCACCCAGATAAATTAGGAATTTTGATGAAATTTTTTTTCCAGTTCTCCTCCCTATCCCACTGGGGGAATGAATGAGTGAGAGAGCAGTTGCATAGTGCTTAGCTGCTGGATGGGTTAAACCATGGCAAAATGGAAGGTTAATATTAGAAACTCTTTCTATTGGAGTTACTGAACTAGAAAATCCTGAAACTCTACCTTATGCATTACATTCTCCAAAACATTATCTATCTTCCATGAACAAAATGCAAGGTTCAAGATGTCTGGTTAATTCATTCTACACCTTTTTTATATCACACCAGATTCTTGATGATCTGTAATGCAGTCTCTAGCCAAGACTGGAATCACATTTTGCTCCACTCCATCTGGTGTAAAAGGAGTTAGTTATCTCTTCAGTGTCCCTGGAAATGTTATCAGATGCAGGTCCAGGTGCAGTCATATCGTGGATGAAGGGAAGTATTCAGCAGTGCTCTTGCACTACTGCAATCTCACGTAGGGTGCTGGCACTCCAGAAGGTACTGCTAAAGAAAGGGACACTTCCTTGGTACCCCTCATCTCCATCACTGCACACAGATTTAGTATGATGGGTCTACACAAGACTGAGTGGGTCTCAGGTTGCATTAATCACTTCACTAGCCACTCTGAAAGTGTGTTTATAGTGACAGCCTCAAAGAGTTTGCTACCAAAGTAGATAAATGGGATGAATAGGGAAGGGAATGAAAAACCCTAAGCACCAGAGGGATTTGTTTGATACTTCTTGGCTTGTCTGTATCAGAGTCCAAATTACATTTCAAGTCCTTGATCCTAACCCAGACCTAAAGAAACAGGTCATGTCATTTCAGATAGCACACAAGGTTTTTACAGTCTGCTTTATTGAACTGACCACACACATCTGTCAAACTTTTCTTTCTCCCCATAAACAAACCCTTATAGAAGAGTTCCTGCCTGAGGAGTTTAATCCTCTTACAGCCTCAAAAGAGACTCACATGGATTTTTGTCTGTTTTCTGTCACTGTTAGAAGATTTGATTGATTCTTTCATTATTCTTCCAGCTCAGAATAATGGCGAGTGGTATTTTGCTTGGAGAGATGCACATTGGCTTAAAAAACACTCTGAGTCCATCCATCTGCTAGAGCTCTGGAGAGCTGAGCGATACTGACTATTTAAGACATTCAGTCTAACATGGAAAAGATTTCCTTTTCCCTCGCTTGAAAGAGTTGCAGAGAGTGCATGGTTGTATCCCATGTGTGTTTCTCTTTTAGTCTCAACTAGGGTTTGGCCAGGACCCTTCCTGTCCTGAAATAGATTTAAAGTTGATTCTTGCAAGCCTGAAGGGACTGTACCATGCACCCCAGTCCAGCAAACCATAGCAGAAGCATAACACAAAGACCACAGAGATATGGAGCCTTGGTGCCAGGCAGATATACTGAGAAAACTCGTGCACAGCTGCAAGCAGGTCCCTGACCAGATGCAATCTGCTGTTCACAGCGGTGCATAAAGTATGACACTGCAGTGGATGTTGGGCCATGTCAGTCTATGAGTAGCAGCAGACAAGGCACAGTGGTTATAGCTTCTAGTTTGAGTCTGAGAAGGAGGGCTTCACCAGGAAATCAGAAATAGGCTGGTTTGTAGCAAAAAAAGTCAGGACAGAGGCAGACAGGGTAACAACCTTCTTTAATGAAACCTTCCACGCAACCAAAGTTGCCCCAGTCTCAGTTAAGATATTGGCTCTGTATGGCCACATCTACCACAGATGGCAGTGGGGACTTGGTCCAGTTTTCCATCCAAGCAGCAGGTTGGAGAGTGTTGGTTCTTCCCCTGGGGCAGATGCTCATGTTTCTTTTCTGGCAATAACAGGCACATGGTGGAGGGATGTCCGGGTCTTGCACCAAGATGCAGTAGCTCTTGGGCATCATTTAAAGCAATAGTTTATCTGCACCCTCAGCCTCAGCTAAATTGCTTTTGGTTAGACTTGTGACTGCTGCATTTCACATCTCGTTCTACTGCATTCCTTGTAAACAACCAGCATGGAGAGGGATCCTGCTTTGAATAAACAATCCTGTCCCTGTGTGGTGCTTCTTACTCGTGTTCTGGTGTTACCCAGCGCACACTTTCTGTTAGGTACAACATGGCAGCAGCGGCAGCAGCAACCACCACCATCCTGAGGTTACAGAATGAGTGAGTTTTGGACCCGCATCTAAGCACTAACACTGCCCTTGAAAAGATGCCTTCACTTCCCTGTATCAGGTTTGGGCTTTTGTTTTTTTGTTTGGTTTGGTTTGGTTTTTCTCTGTCTTCTGTTTGTCATTTATTTAGAAGCTGAAACACTCAAAATGGAGAAAAGTCTCCTGCATATTTTAAAGGTGATTAGCATGCCAGTGCCCTGGTTGCCTGCAGGACTGCAGGATGGATGAATGAAAATGCAGGATGCGGCACAGAACCACTTCTTTGACTAAATCTCCATTTGCATGCAGCACAGCCACTGTGGCACACAGACACTCCCCCAGCCCCTCGAACCGGCTATAACACTCTGGCTCCCGCTTGAATAGCACTAGGTAAGGCGGCTGAACAATAAAAACCTCCAGATCAGGATTCCTTTATTACTGAGGTGAGATCTTGGGATAAAACAGCCAAAAGTGAGATAGTTTTGTTGTCACCAGGTTGTTCTTCAAGTGTAACCCTCCCGGTTTGTGTCAGTGCTTCCTCACGCAGAGTGATGTAGAAAAGGAGGGAGGGACTGGGTAAATTCTGTGAGAACAGAGCAATTATCACTAGAGATGAGGATGCTGAAACCCAGGAGACCTTGCTTAGCTGCTGTGCTGTTACCACATGACTGGGGAGCATATTTGAAGGTAATAGCCAGTAACTTGATTAAGCTCTCAGTAGATTGGGAGGCTTGGAGAGCATTTAGGGGGAAAAAAAAACCACACCACCAAAAACTCTCTTTTTGTCTCAGCAGGTGGCTTTCTACAAGCTCTCCTAGTTCCCACACAATGGTATTTTCAGTATCTTATTAAACACAGTAGGAAACTTAAATGTTTAAATGTCCTTGAATATTTTTGTCCTGTGTTTTGGCAACCGTTTTCCTTTGCTGCCCTCTTGTGGGATTACAGACAAAACGTCCATTCAGAACAAAAATAGAAGGCTTCATTCACTAAAATATATCCTGACGTAAATTCACCAAGACTGGAGATAGATCTCTGTGAAAGAAGCTAGTTTTATTCTATACAGTTTATTCACGAGAGGAGTTTTTCTTTGAGTTCCAGTCTCTGTATGGTAAAACACCTCAACTGTAAAATATCCATGTCATAAAATGTCCATGTCCATGATGTAAAACGTCATCATTCAGGCCAGGTGAAACCAGCATGAAACAATTTTTCCCTGAAAGAGCTGTGGGGGTGTGTATATACTGTATGCTACATATACCTTTATGTACTGTGTACACAGGTATTGTATAAATATATATGTATATGTATACATATATAAGCATATATAAAAAATATGCATAGGAGTTTACTTAATGCAGCTCAAGCAGAATTCTCCTTCTCACTGTCACAACTTCTAGGATAGGCAAATAACATGTTCTTGGGTTAGCTATGAAGCTAATTCTGCTCTTGAGGGACTTACCCCATAACAGATTTTAAAGCAGAAGGGTCAGAAAATATTAATAGCCAAATTCTGCTATACAGAAATGTTGACATAAAAACCCAATATGTGATGAAGATATTAAATGCTCACAAGTTGCCAGTGAGGTTGGAGTGATCTCATAACACTCCTTTGCATTTGAGAGCCACATATTTTTCTCAAGGTCACAAGTAAGTTTGCAGCCTATCAGTTCTGAGGATCTCAGTGGCACTTGCACTGCGCATTCATCTCACACTACACATGACTTTCACCTCTGCACATATACTGCTATGCAAGATTTTCCAAGAAGAGATCTATCTGGGGTAATGCAGCTTTAACCCTAAAAAAGATCTGAAGAAAGATCATTCTTGGATTTATCTGTTTATGTAACCGTTTGAGCTCATGAATGATGAAGATTATGCAAATCCTTGTTTATTATGAAGGAAATAATACTTTTTTATTTGCACAGGTACGATTATGATAATAGAAGTTACACAGTATGACTCTCTGTGCAGACATCTGTCATCCAAAGTAAGGAAATAACATAAAATCCTCCAAAAAAAACCCAGAACAGTAATATGTTCCCAAAAGGACTGCTCAAGTTGGTAGGAATGACAACAGGAAATTTAAGGACGTCTTAAGCATCACGAGCATACAGTGTAACTGTGTGGTGGTAATTCATAAGAAGTGACCTGAATGTTGCATTTTATAGCCATAGTAGGTTCCATTTCACAGTACTAGTTAATTAATATCTTTTGAAAAATGGTGCTACAAGACCTTTATTTATTAGTAACTAAATGTTATTATCCAATACAGGGTGGCCCAGAGCAGATAATGCAATCATCTCTGGATGAGCTGCAGCCAAGGCTGCCTCCAGCTTGCTTCCCTGTCAAGGAAAATATCCACAGACTACATGACATAAACCTGTGAAGCCTGAAGGTCTTTATGTAATCCCAGTAAAACAGTACTGTAAAAGCCTGTGGGACTGCAGGGCTCTGTAGGTCTTACAATGAGATATGGTCTCTCATTAAGACGCTGAAAACAGCATCAGCTAAGACACTTCAAATATGTGACTTTGGAACTCTTTCTACCTCTTTTTTCCTCCCCAGTTAAAATTTCTCTCTTTAGGAAGACAAAGTTTGAATCCCATAAAAACCACGCAGATCTTCACATCTTTCAGAAGTGGCTGATATTTCCAAAACTTGGCCAGTTTATACTACCCTAAACTCTTCCCATGAGTTTTCAGCAAGATGTACCAAGTCTCTCTTTCCCTGGGCATGGTCTATCAGCAGCCTGACAACAAAGATAAAAAGCTCTGGAATGGTCATTAACCTAAACAGAGGAAGAAGTCCTCTTCTGTAAATCCACCAAACCCCTTTCAGGTGATGATTTGGGCAACGTGGCACATAAAAGCAGGACAGGTTAGTTGTTTGGGGTGCCTTGGGTATGCTAAATGTCAACCCAAAAGAAGATGGGTTTGGGGGATTACCCCACCCTTCTCCAAGCAGATTTATGCATTAAACCAGAGCATTCTTTGGGATACTTCACAGTCACTGCAGAAAAAAGGCCCAAATATTACATTTTTATATAAAACAGTGGCACATCAAAACCTAGAGAGTTCACCTGAGGGGATGTTTTCAAAGATCCCCATTAGCACTCTGCTATTTTCAGAGGAGAGTATCACTGTGGGTCTTCCTATTGGACTGTGATACATCTCAGTTTTTAATATAAGCGGATTCTAAAATCCAGGACAACTACAAATGCTTTGTGTTCATTAATCTGTGGTCAGAGAAACAAAAATAATTCTTTATGTAAATTCACTAAATTATTTTTAAAAAGTTTAAAGTGGTAGACCCAATATCCTATAAAAGGACACATGGCAGATGAAGTAGGAAAGTTCTTCATCAAACAATTCATTCAAACATTGGAGAACTGTAGAACAGCTACTTTCCTGTTAATTTTGTAGGAAACAATAGCAAATATCTTGTCAAAAGCAGTAAGTGCTGTGAGTCAGGGTCTCAGTTCAAGAGGGTAAATGACTACAATGCAATGAGTTCCTCTATTATGAGCTTGGCACTAAAAGTTAAAGCACTCTAGCTAGGGTCTGTTAGAAATAATGAAGTAGGCATCTGTCCTGGTTTCAGCTGGGACAGAGTTAATTTTCTTCCTAGTAGCTGGTATAGTGCTGTGTTTTAGATGTAGCATGAGAACAATGTTGATAACACACTGATGTTTTAGTTGTTGCTGAGCTGTGTTTACAGAGTCAACCTTTCAGCTTCTCATGCTGCCCTACCAGTGAGGAGGTTGGGAGGGCACAAGAAGCTGGGAGGGGACACAGCCAGGACAGCTGATGCAAACCAGACAAGGGGATATTCCATACAATATGACATCATGCTCAATATATAAACTAGGGGCAAAGCTGGCTGGGGGCTACTGCTCGGGAACTGGTTGGGCATTGGTCAGTGGGTGGTGAGTAATTGCACTGTGCATCATAACTTTTGTATATTATCATTATATTATTATTATTATTTTATCTTCATTTTCTGTCCTATTAAACTGCCTTTACCTCAACACAAGAGTTTTACTTCTTTTCCCCCCGATTCTCTCCCCCATCCCACTGGAGAGGCAGGGGGACTGAGCAAACAGCTGTGTGATGTTTTGCTGCCGCCTAGATTAAATCACAACATACAACTAGGATGTGCTTTTTAGCATTTTATCCCAAAATGTTTTCCCATGGAAATCAGCAACACAGCCACAACTCTACAGATGAGAAAACTAAGGCACAGAGAGGCAAATCAATTTATTCAAGATCACACAGCAGGCAAGAAAACTCCATTCCTTGAACAGGAGACCAATGCTTTGCCCACTTGACATGCACTGCATAAAGTTTGCATTCTCTGAGGCCAGAAAATACTCTATTTATTCATGTAATGCCTAACATAACTAGCTGTGAGTGCCTTTCTAAGGGTGATGAATGCTATTCAGTATGCAAAATAGTCTGGCAATTCACAGATGCTCTCCACCCGTGTGAACTCCAAGCTCTCTTTACCTCCTCTGTCCATGTAAAAGCACACAGTAAGAGACAGGACTACCTTATCATTCAGCCAGGCAAATGTTACCGTTAGTAATTTTCTACAGTAGTTACGTTTTTGTTTAAATCATTGGCACTTCAATAAACTCATGTACTGCCTGTCATATCTCTCATTAACAGTCCAAACATGAAGAGCAAAAATGCTTATTGCACTGACATGTGAGGCAAAGTTGGCAAAGGGAATTAGGATGCTATTCTAAGCCAATGCAAATTTCTGTAAATCACCTATTGGTGGAAATTAGTATAGCTCAGTAGCATAGACTGATGATACATTAATTAACACCAGCAGAAATTCTAGCCCGTAAATCATCATTTTCTTCATGTCTAATTTAAGGAACAACCTAGCCAATCTAATGTTCTGAGCATTAAAAATAAACCAACACCTTCAGGTCCTAATTTTTTACAATCATTTTACTTATGTCCTCATGCAGAATTTGGTAAAATGGGTGAACTCACTGTCAAATCAAATGCTACCTCACAGTAGCATTTAACACCCACAGTACACAGCATAAAGGATAAAAGAATGAAGTGATGCCAATTAGTATCTGACCTGTTGATTTTCAGTAATGAGCAATGCTTTCAGGTCTGCAGCAACCCAGGGACACATGGAAGAGTCCTGGTTGCCAAACTGTACTGAGAACCCTGCTTATTCATAGTTTGTGAATTCACCACATTATTTTGTCTGGGAACACTAACAATACACTTATTCACTGAAGAAAAAGTGTATCTCACTTACCGGCCTTTATTTTGCTTTGCTTATTTCTTTTTTTTTTTTTTTTTTTTATTTCCCTCTCCCCGGCAGCAGAATCTGTCAAAATCTAATGAAGTGCAGAATCACTTTGCACTATCTTATGGCGAGAAGAGTCACTATGATTTTCTCCTACTTAGTTTCATGTTTTAAAAACTTGTCATTTGTGTTGCTCGTGGGAGAAGGGAAGCATATATTTTTCTTTCATTAAATACATTTATTATTGTTTTGAGCACTAACAAAGAGAAAGTCGCTTTTACCTTTATACCTCTGTAAGCTACGTCACTATGTGCTATCGCGGAGTGTAACACATTGTATAGGATGCTGTCAGTCCCCAAATTCTCATATTAAAAGGAATGGACAGGCACAAGCTGGGGGTGGGTATAGGAGGTATGAAGTGAGGCAGCTCTAGTGCCTTCTACTCCTTTGGTGGTGGTGGTTGTCTTGGCATGTGAGGTTTTGTAAGGAAGAAAGAGCCAAATAGACAAATCAAGCCAACGAGAAAAATCAGGAGGAGGAGGAGGAGGTTTAGGGTGATGGATGTGGCTCAGTCTGAGACTACAGCAGTCTATCCTGTTTATGGTCACTTCTTTCAAGAAGGGGCTGCCCATGCTCACACAGAGGGGCACTGGGTACAACCCTAGCTCCAGGCCTGTCTGACTTCTCTGAGCATCTACTCATTCCCAGACGTCTCCAGAAAGTAGAGTAACACCTATACACACCACATCAGCTACATGATCATGTCAGCTAACCTAATCTTTCCTTTTTTTTTAATTTAATTCCTCCAGTGTCCTAAATGCCTTTTTTTCTGTTCTTTGAATCTTCATACGTTGAATACACAGCCCTATGTATAATGATGCTCTGGATACATAGATAAGACTGACACCTCTTAGCTAGACAATCACTTTGTTTATGTAGACCAAAAGTTTCAGTACTAGATTGTTGAAAACTTGCAGAGTCCTAGAAAATAAGACAGAAAGGAAGAAAGCATCTGGGCCATCCTCTTGACACAAATGGTGTCAGCTCTACTTATAAGATTCCCACAGATATATTTCTGTCTCTACATTTTATTCAGCACCATTAATTTTTAACATTCCTCTGCCTACTGCCTAAAACAAAAATAATTTTCACTGGATCATTTTGCTTCTTTTCCTCTAAACCAAACCTCATTTTGCTGTTTGCAAGCAGCTTTGTGTCCTTTTATCATTGTTGCTTTCTCTTGCCTGGTGTTCACATTTCCCTTCAATTTAACAGTGTAAGAACCCCATTAACAAGGAGCCTATTCAGCCTTCTTAGACCATTAACATGGGTGTTAAACAAGACTGACTGTAATGGTAACCCATCAGCCACATTTTCAAAAATGCTGTTGTTTCAGTGGGTTTTAGCCAATTTGCCTGCAAAGACATTTTGAATTAATGCTTTGGGTAAGATTTATTAACACACCATTCACAATATCTCCTTGAAATCCAAAGCTGATTCTCACATTTCTTTTTCCATCCAGATCTGATGTCTATGGAGAGCTGCAGATGGCAAACCTTTGCAGTGTGATTCTGTCAAAAAATCAAGTCTTCAAAATGCCCCATGCTTTTTTGCACAAAATGCCTGTACTTTCTTCATTTCAGGACACTTCCATCACTTTATTCACAGTTTAAGAAGCAGGAATTTCCAGGATCACTTTCCCTTCATTTTCTGAGCGCTATTCTCTAGATTTTCAGAGCTATCCCAATTGTATGATGTTTTTCAAGTTATGGTGTTGTTCACCTGAATTAATGCATCTTTGTCATTCAGACAGTGTCTTAGATCAAGGGAGATAAGAATAAAAAAGAACCTCTTTCATAATACTTGATGGGGCAGTTGGACCCTCCACCTGGGCATTGAGCATGTGGGAACTGAAGGCCGTCAATGACTGTAGTAAGTGTAAATTCAAGACTATTGCTTTCTAGCTGATGTTGCATTACCTGAGCCACAAAGCTGGGCATTAACAGCTACACAGACCTGGCAGATGTCTCTGCCTTGAGGTGACCCACTAGCTTCAAACCGGATGGTTTAAAAGCTTGGCTAAGAAGGGGTAATGAGTTTTGGGAGACACTCTTCTATGTTCTTAATTGATTTTATGCTGAAGGAAATTTAGGCTTTCAGAGATATAGATTTTCAGATTGCAGATAAATTATTTATTCACAGGCTGCACAGATTTTGCACAGCTCTGTGAGTGGCAAAAAATATTCCAAACCTGTGGTTAGATGACTTGAAGAACAGCAGCACAATTATACATTTACCAGTCTTAGAACAGGAAATGATCTGTGTAATAGACCCCCTAATTCAACCACCTGCTTTAATTAGGAGAGAATGTAGTTAACATTGAAATCACTGCCTTGAGACATAGTTTTATGGGAAGAATGAACCAGTGATCTTTCTTAGAGCCTTAGCCTACTCATCAAATTCAAAAGTTAAGGATATTTAAATGGCCATTTCACATCCAGAAAGTGCTTCGGAACTGCTGAACAGTGACTTCTCATACTCTTGACCAGTTTAAATTTTATTCTTTCATTGGGTTTGCATAGGAGACATTAGCAAAACAGCGCTTTCCTGAAAATACATCAGGCATACATTGTCATATGCTCCAAGCAGAGATTCATGGAGAACTCATACAGCCTTGCACAAAGGTTATGTCTCTCCTCTTTAAAGTGAGAGAAGTTTCTACTAAAACTTGCATATACTTCTTTTGATATCTTTCTCAGATATTTCCGTTCACAAGCTCCCATTTGTAAACCTCAAGTCTAGGAAGACTTTCTAATGAGATCTGAACTAGCACACTAGGGATGTGTATTATACAGAACTGGTAAAACAGACAGGCATTTTCTAGAGAGATATATCAGTAATTGACAGTTCCTGAAGGGGACTCATTTTTATTTCAACAGAAGGCTTCCCATGGCAGGACTATAAACCATGGCTCCCCCCTGTCGGCTCATAGCAGAGAGTCTCACACTTCATGCCTGACTAAAGGCCTTTCTCCTATCTCATTAAACCCAGCTGGAACCTTTCCGTAGTTTCACTAGGCACCAACCAGCTATGAAGAGATTTTGATTAATGTTTAACATTGGTAAATTCAATACAAATAGCAGCATTGGTAGTAACTGACTCTGAGAACTTTTAATTCCACAAGCAATTGGTTGAAGTAAATTCTACTTGAAGTCTTCTGGTCCTGATTTATTTCTGTGTCAACCCATGCATACAATGATGCAAGTCCACTCTGTCAAAACAGCATACTGTCAGCATCTGTCTCGACCAGCTGTCTAAGTGCCCTTGTAGTCAATAGCAAGCCAGTGGAGTGCAGGTTGTGACCCATCTGATCAAATGTGGGCACCTACATTGTGGTGAGACAAATCACACCCCACACTCCTTTGACTCTTCTGAGCAGATCTCCACTGATTATAAAGGGATTCCGTAGTCCCATATAAAAGTCTATATTATAAACTTCTAAACCTAGGAGAGACAAATCTCTCCACAGATACCTCCATCCTGGCATCTGGGAGCAGTGGATGTCATACAAAGTTACTGGTAATGCAGTGCAAAGCTGAACTAGGATCCTGGAGAGGAGGTCAGCTCTTCTGTGCAAGGAGAACTGCAAGGTCAGAGGGGGAGTAAGCCAGCAGACACGTGGGTTTTTGTTGCCAGCCGGGCTTAAAACACAACACTGTTGTTTACCAAAATTCTGCCATTGGTAAAAAGTCTCTCTACCTCAAGCAGCACGCTTGAGAGGCATCCCAGCTCAAGGGAAGACCACCATCTCGCAGCCAGGCTGCTTAGCCTGGAGAGCTTGAAGAAGACTCACTTAGGCTGTCATAGACATGAAATAAATTGGTGGGCTTTTAGTCAAATTACATGTGATAGGAAAGGTATGCATGAGCTTCCTTATACCCACAACATTCTTTGTTCCTTAAAAAATTAGTCTTGGAAAAGCCAGCTGCTCTTCATGTGTTAATTACATGATCGATGTTCCAAGCTTATATGCATCAATGCTCAGTGTGCGGATTTTCAAAGAACAGGCTGAAAATAGGGTGTTCTTGTCCTATTTACAGCCTAGGCCTTTACCTTGTAGCAAGTACCAAACTACCGCTAGTTTGGTTAAGGGGTCGAGTGCATCCGTCCCACCTTTGCACAGAGAGCTGGGTTGGCATTTCAGTACTTAGTGTCTATTCACAAGACCTTTCAAAGTCCTCCCTCCCTTCACTCTTTAATGGCCTCAATAAAAGGTAATGACAAAATCCTATTATGCTTTTATTTTTCATGGCTCGATGGCTCATTATCTTCCCCCTTTGCATTTCACCAAGCAAATTGTTTTCTTTAAGCCTCCAGCTGATATTAATGTACTTCTCTTCAGAAACTCCCTTTTTATCATTGTTATTAATATGATATCTATCATTCAAGCAAAATTCCAGTTTTTCTGAAGGATACAAAAAATGAAAGATGATCTCTCATGACTGCTGGAAAAAAGTTCCTCTATTATCCTTCATTATCATAATGAATTGTCACCACTGACAAGAAGTGGTGTAAAGTGAGGTTTAAAAATATCCTGCTTCTCAAACTGAAGTTAATCAGGTCATCCCTAGGGATGGGAATATTTTAGCTAGTGGTATCTGTCAAACCCTCAGCAATGGAAATAACCTGTACAGGAACATTAGAGGGAGACTTCAGCCAAGAGGGTTTCTTCATTAACAGCAGGGTATGAACCCCCAAATGAGATTAGTCTTCTTTAACTTTTGTCCTTCTGAGGGCATGCAACACTTCTACTGTAAACAGAAGACTACGAGAAGTGTTAGGTCTGTATTATTTCAGAAGTGCTGATGTATGAAAAGCCTAATCTGAGAAAGATCACAAAGAATGTGGTAAAAGTCATAACTGACCTGAGGCCTGAGATGTTGCCTTACTCACATGATCACCATCCAATACCTATTCTGCAGCTCTGGCACATTGAAAGCTCCCTCTAACCTTTTACAGTGTCAGTTTTGACCTACACAAAGAGGAAAGATCCAAGGTGCAATCCCTCCAAATCAATGAATGTGTTTGTTTCCTCAGCCCACACAGAGTGGATTTACAAATTTGTCTTCTAATAACATTTCAATTACCTTCTATAAGCTCCTAGAAGTGCAGCATGACAAAGAATTGAATAACTTGCTTCAATGCCATTATTTAGCAGCCATATGCCTATACCTTCTATAAAATCCTGGAAATACTGCATAGCATTAACATCCATCTTGCTGGGATGTTTTATCAACCCCTCCCAATTACATAGTCAGCAATCAGTAAAGGCATTTCACTTGAACAGCAATTATACTTCTTGCCATCTAATCAAGATAACTGTGATTGACATTGCTGCAGCTTCAGATGAAACAGATTAAGTTTTCTTCTTGTTAATTTATGAAGAAGATAATATCTTATGCAACATCATCTTAGAACCTCTCCTCACACATCACGTATAGATACGTATCGGCTCATAATACACAAATATCTTTCCTTACAAAGAAATATTAGTTTCATCCAGAAGATGTACACCTTGAAATCCTACTTTAAATTCGTATTTTACGCAAAGTGAAATTTATGAGTTTAAATTTTGGAAACAATTCATTAGCTCTACTTGGCTAATGATACTTCAAATGTGAAAAAAAAAAAAAAGGCACCTAAGAAGAGCACATATAAGTGTGAGACATGAAAATTAGGAAGTTATTTGAACTTTCTCACATGACATTCTCATAAATAAATGGAATATAGTATCTATTAATCCACCTTAAAAGTGTCTAAACAATCAGTTGATTACTAACTTGAAAAAGGTCTCCTCTGCCCTGTCCTGGTCAGGATTTGTATTAGCAGTTGGACTAATCTATGGCATGCACTTGTGAAAGCACTTTAGATGAGGCACAGAGCACACATGATCTTTTTATACATTAGATGAAGTTCAGTAAACAGAAGTGCCACATTGCATTTCTGAAGGAGAAAGAAAATATGCAAATACAACACAAAGGACAACAAGCTCAGTAATAACAAGATAAAAAATAGACTTCAGAAGACATATCTGGGCAGCATTTGTTACAGTTATCCAAAAAGAAAAATTTACTTCCATGAGGAATGAACTGGTGGCGTGTGTGTAAGCTGTGGGACATCATCACTCTTCTAGACTGCACATTACTGAAGCATCAGCTACAGAACTGAGCTCAAGGACGCCAGTGGGTGTCTAGAGGAGAGGAACAAAAAAGATAAACACTCTGCAAAATATGTCCTCTGAGAACATTTTTCAGGAATTACTGTGCTTAGTCCTGAAATGAAAAGATCAGTGCTGAAGGAACAGAAGTGGAGGAAAAAAGGAAGGAGTGGGAACAAACAAGAGCAGATGAGACTTAATAAATGACAGTTGGTACTAGAAGGAATTGTGATCAGCTGTTTGCTAACAGTGCTCTTAATTCCATTTTCCACATGCTCCCACATGAAATACAAATCTTAATTTCCAGCATGGGAAATCTAGCTAAATCTGAGGAAAATCCTTCCACAGCACAGGAAGAAGACACCGGCGTAAGGCCATGAACTCTCCTTCCACAGAGTTCTTGAGTTCCGGCTGGGCAAAAAATGTCTTTCCCATAAGATGGCCAACGTTTAACCTCACATTAAAGCTACAGCTTATCTTCTGCCATTATATCCAGCACAATTTTGCCCAGCTCTCTGTTTGCCCCTACAATACTGCCTGTCAGGGACAGTCTGGATACACTTGCTCCTAATTTACTACCAAGGTCCTTCCAGTCCAGTATTTGTGTGATTTTTCTCTAGATAAGTACTTTAAAGTATTTACGTTTGGTGGCAATAACAACAAATTGTTGTAGTCATTGTAAATACCCTAAGTGAAAAAAAGTTAAAATTACATGACAATTCCAGTAGGTGATTGCAGGAGTGTTACTTTCATTGCTGTAGATCAAAGTTATGATGATTTTTTGTTAACAACACATGCAAAAAAAAAAAAAATCAAGTGGGTTTAAAATGGACAGTGAATCTTATGAGATACCTACAGAGGCCCAGGAACAAGTTTTCACCAGGGCTGTGACTAAATCAGCTTTAAAATCTACAGTATTCTTATTCCCTTAAGGGGTGATTTGTTCATTGCCTCCCTAATAAAATTTTCCACATCTCAAATCAGCAGCCTTAAGAGAAGATATTGCAACTAGAGGTTTTTCTAATCTTTGCTGCCAGTGCTGACTGATGTTCTACTTTGGTCATATGTCAGGGCCACTTTCTCTCTTGTGTTTGATGGCTTAGCTGTCCTATATGGATAGCACATCTGGCTTGCAGAGCTCACTACCTTATAAACTAAAATGTGGCTGAAGAGTAACCACCCATCTGACTTTCTGTTATCATTCCAGTTTCTGGTGGCTTTGTTTCAGAGCACTTCCTTGGATAGGTAACACCTTTTCAATTTGTGGAGGAAATTATGGCATTATTCTCAAGAGTAACTGATTGGTTATGTGATTGATCTTAGCTGAAAGTAAAGAATGATAATTCATTGAGAAAAAAAAGTTTAGCTGCACATCACTATATATAATTTTTTAAAATTACTTCCGATCCTGACTTCATGAAACCAGAAGGAATCTCGCTTTGTATGGTCATTTTTGTGACCTGGGATCAAAAAGAACATATTTTTCCACTAGATAGTGATTTTCCTGGTCTCAGCAGCACAGGCCAAAAATGGTTTGAATCAAGGCAACTCTGATGCATTACATCCAAGGAGAAAAAAGCTAGGCAAGACTTCACATGGGTTTTTTCACAATATAAGGAAAATAGGCTATGCCTGCACTGTTGAATGTAGTGTCAAGACCAGACTCATAAACAGTCCATACTATGAGCTTACACCTGAGGTGTACCCCAGTAAGGAACCCATCACCATGAAGTTTATTCACTCAGCAGTTTGGGGAAGAAAAGCACCAGATGGGAAACATGCAGTGCTACATCCACACTTCCCCCAAAGTGTATCTGTGAGCTAAAAGAAGTTGAAGTGGGAGACCCCACAGACTTCATGCTGGTACAAGACCAAACTTCCTCACTCCACCTCCCACATACACCTTAACCCCATTGAGGCAATCCTTCATGTTGCTCTGTGCTCCTCTGCATCCTCAAATTAGTGCTCCATGCCCAACACTGCATCTCAAGGTGGAGAGCCACCATGGAGGGCACCAGCCTTCTTTCTCTCTATCCCAGCAGGCTGGGAGATGGCAATGGGTATGGATTTTCCTCCCTCATGTGACTTGCACGGTTCAGTAAGTGCAGAGGGAAATGTACACTGTATTGAATAGAAAATTGGCACAGCTTTCCCCAGACAAGAGAGGGAACCAAGGAGCATGTTGTAAAACTGGCTCAAATGATATGGCACAGAACATATAGCATAATATGTCCCATTGCCTCTTCAGAGATCTGATGAAAAACTGAGCACAGAAGTTGCATAGGCATAAAGAAGAGATTAAATATAGGCTAACATAAATAGAAACATGTTTTGCAGCCAAGATCTAAAAATACAGGTTACTAAATCTATGTGCTTTGTTTGTTCTTTTATCTTTTATCTAGTCCTGTTGGATTAGTATATCAAATTATTTAGGCTGGATTGATTAACCATAACCTCTGATTTTCCTTTAAATCTTACAGAGTTCTTTCATTGCCTGCAGCTTGGCACAACTGTTTTGCTTTTCCCCACCCATATGCATTGCAAGGCAGAAAGTTAATATGCTTTTTGAAAACAGCGTAATTATCTAGGTGATGTTAGAATGCCTCTGAAAGCCTTAGCAAGTGCAATGTGTTCAAATCTCTTCAGCAGCGGCAGAAGCCTCTAGGGATAAATATTAAATGTGATGTGGTGGGATTTAGCTCCACGCCTCCTATTACCTTTCATGTCAGGCACACAGCTGAAGCTTTCTGCACCATGTTAAAAATTTAGGCCTTGATGTTTAAATATTGAACAAAATGTGTAATGTGAGAAAAACAGTTGCTCGTTCTTTGCTGTTCAGCCACTATCAAAAGGGGACAGAAACAGTTTATGAGCTTTCATATTGGCTCCTTTCACTGATGCTGTTGTAAATGAGGGCACCATTCAGCCAAAATGTGGCCCTCAGCCAATGGCACAGAAATGTCAGTTTTAATTTCTTTCATAGTTCATAAAAGGACATACAGAGAATGTTAAAATTCCCACCCCAGCTTTCAACATCACAAGTGCTACAGGACAACAGACTGCAGGGGAAGACAAAGGTCCCAAATTATCATCTCAGGAGGGAAGGTTCTGCCTCCCACCAGGTTTAGGAACCACTGGTTCATGGGAGTATGGGTCACCCTGGGGAAAATGCAGCTGCCATATAAACAGGAATAAGGATCTTCCCTGCACATTCACCCCTTGTCACTTGCTATGTCCTTTTGTTTGGAATATTATGGATATCTGCTCCCACGCTATTGTTTCACTGTGTATTTGTCATGTTGTGAAAAGGACAGCAGGCACAGAATTTTCTGAGCCCATTAGCAAAGGTAGTGTGTCTGGGATAACATGTTTAAGAAGGGGGAAATGCACCTGCAGCTGGAGAAAGAAGTGAGGATATGTGAGACTCTGCAGACACCAAGACCAGTGAGGAAGGAGGGGAGGAAGTGGTCCAGGTGCCAGAGCAGAGATTCCCCAGCAGCCCATGGTGAAGACCATGGTGAGCCTGTTTTGCCCATGATGGTAATTTCTGAGTGATCTCCCTGTCTTTATCTTGACCCATGAACCTTTCATCATATTTTTCTCTCCTTGTCCAGTTTAGGAAGCGGAGTGTTAAAGCAGCTTAGTAGGCACCTGGCACCCAGCCAAGATTAACCCATCATAAGAAAACCCCAAAGCAGAAGTATGAGACATCCAATTAGGCCCAGTGCTCCTGAAGACACAGAAAAACATGAGAAGATTAGATGAAAACAAAAAGGCATGCAGTTGGAAAGCTCCAGATATTGCTTAATGCTGCATGTCCCTTTCCTACCAACTGCATCCCAAGAAGAATCCAGGTTGACACATGGTGTATATCAGGTTAGGGTAACCCATCAGCACTTTAGCCAGAGATCCTGGAAGTTTGTCAGCATGGTCTTCTTTATTAGGTAGGGCTGGAAGAACCTCAAAGTTAGGCAATAGAAAATGCAAAAATAAGTAGAGAATAAGTGATCAGACAGGTCTTTTGTGGCAAGTAATCAGGAAAAAGTGATTGAAAACCTGGTTTCCTTCATAACATCATCTTATATGTGAGTTGACGTTGTCCTGTGGGTTCATGCATACAGATTAATTTTATCATTCATGTGGCCACAAATGGGAGCTGAAGTAAATAATTTCTCAGTGGCAGCATCCCTATGTATTTTCTGAACAAGTACAGGAGTTATCTGTTAAGCAGTGCATAGAAATGACAGTTAGACACGTGTGGGTTTTTTCACAACTCACATACTTAATAATTGTGTGACAGTTGGCAAATCAGCTTATCTCCGTGCCTTTTGAATCCTAGCCTGCAGAAAGGGGACAGTAATGTTTTCTTTGCAGAGACCTTAGGGCCTCTGAAGGCAGCTCCTAACTGCTATTAATGGAATTGAAAATGTAGAGAAATTCCTTCTTTTGCTTTTTCTTCATTTACTTTAATGATATGCTGAACTACAGACACACTCCTAAATGTTTTTGCCTGTTCATTTTCTCCCTAATAATAAGAAACAACTCTATCAGAACCAGTTAAGCTTAGCCACATGGATTTTAGTAGGAAACATTAAGATCATCAACTTAGTTGTATGGTCTAGGGCTGTGTCACGGTTTAGGCCCAGGCAACAACAAAAGACTATGCAGCCATTCACCCACTCCTCCTCCAGGTGGGCTGGGGAGGAGAAATTATAAGGAAAGGCTCATGGATTGAGACAAGTACAGGGAGGGGTCACTCACCAATTGTAGTCACAGCCAAAACAGAATCAACCTGGGGACAAAATCAATGTAATCCATCAAATCAGAGCAGGATAGCAAGAAATAAAAACAAATCTTAAAACACCTTCCCCCCACCCCTCCCTTCTTAGCCCAGCTTTGATCCCAATTACTCTACCTCCTCCCCCAGGTGGCGCAGGGAGACAGGAAATGGGGGTTGTGGTCAATCCATCACAGTAGTCTCTGTCGCTCAGAGGAAGAACTCCTCACACTTCCCTGTTCCAGTGTGAGGTTCCTCCCATGGGACACAGCCCTCCACAAACTTCTCTGACATGAGTCCTTCACATGGGTTGCAGCACTTCATGAACTGCACCAGCATGGGTCCATTTTGTGGGGTGCAGTCCTTCAGAAACAGACTGTTCCAGTGTGGGTTCCCCTCAGAGCCAGAAGTCACCCACAAGTCTAAGGAGCCAGATGGGATCAATCAAAGGGTGCTGAGGGAGCTGGTGAAAGTGTCCCCAAGCCACATTCAATCATTTATCATCAGTCCTGGCTAACCAGAAAGGTCCCAACTGATTGGAGATTAGCCAATGTGATGCCCATCTGCAAGAAGGGCCAGAAGAAGGATGTGGAGAACTACAGGCCTGTCAGTCTGACCTTGGTTCTGGGGAAGGTTATGGAGCAGATCATCTTGAGTGCCACCACAGGGTATGTACAGGACAACCAGGTGATCAGGCCCAATCACTATGGGTTTATAAAAGACAGGTCCTGTTTGAATGGAGCATATCTTCCTGGTCATGGTACATATCCTCCTGGAAATCATGCTAAGGAACATGGAAAACAAGAAGATGATTAGTAACAGCCAGCATGGCTTCACCAAGGGCAGATAGTACCTGACGAATATGGTGGTCTTCTACAATGGGGTCATGATCTTGGTGGATAGAGGACAGCCAACTGACATCATCTACCTGGACTTGTGCAAAGCCTTTGATACCGTCCCACGTGACATCCTTGTCTCTTAACTGGAGAGACATGGATTTGGTCTTCAAGGCCAGACTGGATGAGGCTTTGAGCAACCTGGTCTAGTGGAGGGTGTCCCTGACATGGGCAAGGACACTGGAAGTAGATGATCTTTAAGGTCCCTTCCAACACAAACTATTCTGTGATTCTATGATTCTGTGATGTAGTTTACCTAAACTTTAGTGAAGCTTTTGACACTGTTTCTCACAGCATTCTCCTGGAGAAACTGGCTGCTCATGGCTTGGAAAGGTGCACAGTTCACCAGGTAAAAAATTGGCTGGATGGCCAGGCCCAAAGAGTGGCAGTGAATGGGGTTAAATGCAGTTGGCGGCTGGTCGCAAGATGCGTTCCCCAGGGCTTGGTACTGGGGCCAGACCTCTTTATTATCTTTATCAATGACCTGGACGAGGGGATCGAGTGCATCCTCGGTCAGTTTGCAGATGACACCAAATTGGGCAGGAGTGTTGATATGCCTGAGGGTAGGAAGGCTCTTCAGAGGGATCTGGACAGGCTGGATAGATGGGGTCAGGCCAACCGTATGAGGTTCAACAATGCCAAGTGCCAGGTCCTCCACTTGGGTCACAACAACCCCCTGCAATTCTACAAGCTTGGGGGCAAGTGGCTGGAAAGCTGCCTGGTGGAAAAGGACCTGGAGGTGTTGGTCGACAGCTGGATAAATATGAGCCAACAGTGTGCCCAGGTGGCCAAGAAAGCCAATAGCATCTTGGCCTGCATCAGAAACAGTGTGGTCAGCAGGACTAGGGCAGTGATTGTCCCCCTGTACTGGGCATTGGTGAGGCCACACCTCAAATCCTGTGTTCAGTTTTGGGCCCCTCGCTACAATGAAGACATTCAGGTGCCAAAGGATGTCCAGAGAAGGACAACGGAGCTGGTGAAGGGTCTACAGCACAAGTCTTATAAGGATCGGCTGAGGGAACCGGGGTGGTTGTCGTGGTTTAACTCCGGCTAGCCAAATACCACGAAGCCGCTCTCACAAATCCCCCTCTCCTCCTCCAGTGGAGGGGAGGAATCAGAGGAAAAAGAAATAAGGAAGCTTGTAAAATTGAGATAAGAACTATTTACTAATTAAAGCTAAATCAATACATACAGATACTACTACTAATAAATACTTAAAATAGTAGAAAATGAAACATATAGTAGAATATATACAATATGATACAATTTCCAACCATCCACTGACCAACGCACACCCAGATGTTGAGTGATGAAAATCAGACCCCGAGAGCCCGAGACCCACAGCCCGAGAGCGATCGCAGCCCGAGACCCGCGGCCTGAAGGCCGGAGCCCGGGAGCCTACGCAGCAGATTCCGAGCAAACCTTATCACTGATAACACGGCCAGAAAAGTCAAAACAATCCACCAGCTCCCACACGAAGGAGCCAGCACAGGAGTTAGCAAAGCAGCTAACACAGGAGGGTTAGCAGGTGCCCAGAGAGACGAGCAAGGGAGTAAGGGAGAGAGAGAGGAGGGAAGAGTAATGGCTACCGGACCCTCTTCCCCACCCAAAGAGACCGGAGCATGACGTACTATGGGATGAAATACTTCCTTGGTTAGTCTGGGTCAGCTACAGTATCCGAAGTGGACAAAAGACCTTGAGTTCAGTGCAAGCCATCCCCAGCACCAGCTGAGGCCTTATCAATGTTTTCACTTACTGTCCAGCAACAGAGTTCCCTGGTAACCAGAGTAAAGGGAGTTAGCCCTTTCCTGACTGAACCCAGCACAGTGGTTTAGCCGGGAGAAGCGGAGGCTCAGGGGAGACCTTATCACTCTCTACAACTACCTGAAAGGAGGTTGTAGCAAGGTGTGAGTTGTTCTCTTCTCCCAAGCGACAAAAGAGAATTTCTTCAAGTTGCGCCATGGAAGGTTTAGATGAGATATTAGGAAAAGTATTTTCACCAAAAGGGTTGTCAGGTATTGGAATGGGCTGCCCATGCAGGTGGTTGAGTCACCATGCCTGGAGGTATTTAAAAGTCATGTAGATGTGGTACTCAGGGACATGGTTTAGTGGTGGATTTGGCAGTGTTAGGTTAACAATTGGACCTGATGTTCTTTATGGTCTTTTCCAACCTAAATATTCTATGATTCTATGTTTCTATTGGTCCTGCCAGCAAACCTGCTCCAGCCTGGGCTCCTCTTTCCATAGGGCCACAGCTCCTGCCAGGAGTCTGTTACAGTGTAGGCTTTCCACAGGGTCACAGTCTCCTTTGGGCATCCCCTTGCCCTGGCATGGGGTCCTCCCCAGGCTGCAGGTGGGTCTCTGCTCCCTCGTGATCCTCCATGACTACAGGGGCACAGCCTGCCGTCTCACCATGGGTTGCAGGGGAACCTCTGCTCCAGCACACCTTCACCCCACCTTTCTGCACTGGTCTTGGTGTCTGCCTTGTTGTCTCACACCCCACTCCTCTCTCCGCTGAAGGTCCCCCAACATTTTCTTTTTCCCCTCTTCAATACATTATCCCAGAGTTGCTGCCACCATTGCTGACTGGCTCAACCTAGACCAGAGGTGGGTCCAACTTGGAGCCAAGGAAGCTTCCAGCAGCTTCTCAGAGGAGTTATTCCTGTAGACCCTCTCCCACTACCAAAACCCTGTCACACAAACCCAATACAGACTGCAATGCCCTTGCATAGTCCTTCACTGTGCTGCCAATATAGTCTTCCATGGCAGCAGCTGCTGCCACTTTTTAACTATATCTCCTCTCATGGAAAGCCTTGCCTGCTTGGGTGCCTCATTTCTGAAGTCAAGGAGCCACCTCTTGAGAGCTCCTTCTCTGTCTGAAATTCTGCCAGCCAACCCAGTAGAGTGCCAGGGGACAGCTGTGATGCTGTTAGGTCACCAAAGGCCTGCAGCTTCAAAAGCATGTGCTGGGACCTTGCTGGGTAGTAGCACTGAAGGTCTCCTCCAAGTTCCAGTTGTATGCAAGTACCTGATCACTCACACCTAGAATTCAGGATGGGCAGATACAAATGCTGGTCATACCTTCCCCTGCCTTTGTATACTACCAGCTGTGGAACTGGTGTGTCTTCAGTCAAACAGCCACTGAACCTCACCTGATTGGCACTTTTCTTAGATATTAATTGCCTGTGTACTGCACGATATGTTAGATGACCTACTGAAGTCCATTTTAACCTTGTAGTCTATGGTTCCTGGTTACTAGCCAGAAGAAATAATAAAACAGTAAGCACTAAATATTTAGAATGACCTCAAGCCTGGTAAGTGTATTTAAGGGGAGATGGATTATACAGTGTGATCTAGAACATCCACAGGATGGACTTGTGCAACATGTCATTAAACACAGGCTACACACAAGGTTCGTCATAGTGAATAAGATGCACTTTCACAATAAATAACTGTGTCTTAAGACAAGGCAGTTCGGACTTCCCTGAGGCTAACCAGAGGAACACTGACCCTTTTTATATTAAATAACTAGAGACCAAGCCTCATACCCAGCTGTGGAAAGGAAATGTTAATCAGGAAAAGGAAGACAATATTACCTTTGCATGAAGAGATCAGTTCTGAGGATATTGAACTCAGTCCCAAGGTTGGCACTTGGTGAGTGGTGGATTCCACCAACCATAAAGTTTGTGGGACTTTTTTGTTTATTTTCTTTAGTTTCTAAAAAACAAAGATTCCCGAATGGTCTAAGGAAAGGTTGGAGACAGCACTAGGGAGGGAGACTAAAGAAGGTGAATAGAAAAGCTTGACAAAAAGGAAGGTGAGAAGATGATTTGATGACAGAGTATAAATGATTCCACGAGGAAAAGATGGTCACCATAAAGATTGTTCAGTGTAATAGAAAAGTCTCTTTTAAAGCTAGGCAAATTCAGACAGGAAATGAAATGTCATGTTGCAATGGACAATTAAGCACTGAAAATCTTTCTTTACAACGTGATTAAATAACCATTGCACTTTAAACGCATACTCCGTGCCACTTTGCTACCTTAGAAAGGTATTTCTTAACTCAGTCATGGATGTGAAACAGAATCACTGTGTGAAATTCTGTGGCCTGAGTGATCCAGGAAGTTAGTAATGGTGGGTTAAGACAGTGGAACCCAATTCTTCCAACTATTTGTTCACAGTTTCTAGCTGCTATTATATCCTGCTTCTCTAAAACTCTTACATAGACCCAATCTTGCTGTGTTCCCTACGTGACCATGGTGGATTAAACTTGTCTGGAGGCCAGGGCCCCACCAAAGCTGCTCTGTCACTCCCCTCCTCAGCTGGGCAGACCAGAGAAAACACAATGTAAAACACTGTGGGTCGACATAAGGACAAGGAGAGATTATTCAGTAACTGTGGTCACAGGCAAAACAAACTCGACTTGGGGAAAATTTAATTTATTTATTACCAATCAAATCAGAGTAAAAGAAAATTAAAACCAAATCTTAAAACACGCTCCCCACCCCACCCCCCACCCGCAGCAACCTGCTCCATCCTGGGCTTCTCTCTCCACCAGGTAACAGATCATGCCAGGTGCCTGGTCCAGCACGGGCTTCCCACGGGGTCATCCCCCTTGTTGTGGTTTAACTCCGGGTAGCAAAATACCACGAAGCCACTCTCACAAATCCCCCCTCTCCTCCTCCAGTGGAGGGGAAGAATTGGAGGAAAAGAAATAAGGAAGCTCATAAAATTGAGATAAGAACTATTTACTAATTAAGTCTAAATCAATATATACAGATACTACTAATAATAAATAATTAAAATAGTAGAAAATAAAACATGTAATACAATATATACGATACAATTTCCCACCATCCACTGACCAATGCACACCCAGATGTTGAGGGATGAAAATCAGACCCAGAGAGCCCAAGAACCACAGGCCAAGAGCGATCGCAGCCCGAGAGCTGCAGCCTGAGGGCTGGAGCCCGGGAGCTAATCCAGCAGATTCTGAGCGAACCCTATCAGCGATAGCGTGGCCATGAACTCTAAACAACCCACCAACTCCCACACGAACGAGCCAGCACAGGAGCTGGCAAAGCAGCTAATGCAGGATGGTTAGCAAGTGTCTGGGAGTAGACGAGCAAAGGAGTAAAGGAGAGAGTAATGGGAAGAGTAATAAGGAAGAATAATGGCTATCAGACCCCTTTCTCTGCCCAAGAGACCCGTAACATGACGTACTATGGAATGAAATACTCCCTTGGTCAGTCTGGGTCAGCTACAGTATCCGAAGTGGACAAAAGACCTTGAATTCAGTGCAGGCCCACCCCAGCACCAGCTGAGGCCTTATCAGTATTTTCTCTTAGCGTCCAGCAACAGAGTTCCCTGGCAGCCAGAGTAAAGGGAGTTAACCCTTTCCTGACTGAACCCAGCACATCCCTGCTCTGGCATGGGGTCCTCCCTGGTCTGCAGGGAGGGGTTTCTGCTCCACCATGACCCTCCATGTCTGCAGGGCACAGCCGGCCTCACCATGGGCTGCACCATGGGCTGCCAGGGGATCTCTGGTCCGGTGCCTGGAGCACCTCCTCCCCCTCCTTCTCCACTGGCCTTGGTGTCTGCACTGTTGTTCCTCTCACATATTCCCACTCATCTCTCTGGCTGCAGGTGCTGTTGTGCAGCCACTATTTCCCTTCCTTCAATATGTTATCCCACCATAACTGATGGCTTCGGCCTTGGCCAGCTCCTCTATCAGACACAGGGAAGGCTTCTAGCAGCTTCTCACAGAAGTCAGCCCTGTAGCCCCTGACTACCAAAACCTTGGCACACAAACCCAATGCAGTAACCCTTCCAGGAGGTGAAGTATTACTGATCACTGTGAACAAAACCCTTGATCTCATTGCAACATCAGGATATTACTAGTGATATTATTCCAAGCCATAGTTCTGGTCTTAGCAGATCCACCTCCATATTTCCATGAACCATTTTTGACTTAAAGGGTATTAAAAGGCATCAATCCTTGCCTG
Organism: Rhynochetos jubatus; assembly: GCA_027574665.1. Classification (NCBI taxonomy): domain Eukaryota; kingdom Metazoa; phylum Chordata; class Aves; order Eurypygiformes; family Rhynochetidae; genus Rhynochetos; species Rhynochetos jubatus. The sequence continues at coordinate 9,538,906 of CM050648.1, read as the reverse complement.
TTAATCCATATCTTCCTTGTCCTTAGACTGTAGTGTAAATTCAATACCTAAATTTTTGTGCATCTGCCACTTAAAGGTGCTGAAGCAAGGAAAAAAAAAAAAGAGGTAGTTTCCCCAACAATTTCAATGTACATTTTGTGTTTTGATCTCCTTGACAAGATCATATTTAGAATCTCACTGGTTATACTCTTGGTTGCTAAGTGACAGCAGAACTATGGAAAACTCTGCAAGAGAGCACCCACAGAACACTGTTCTCAGGATAACACTTTTCTATTACAGTGCAACGCGTGACATGGAAATGATAAGCTAAAGAACATCCAAGGAAGGGACTTCTCCAGCAAGGCTGACAGTTTCCAATTTTGAACTGAAACATTGCTAAAAAAAGTGGGTTTCGGTATGGTATCCAAGCTGTCATATTGAGTTGATACTTCCAGTTCATACAGCCACCACTCTAGGACTCTGATTCAGTGGATTCTTCAGCATGTTGCCATAATGCAGTTAGGCAAGGACATGTGTGGTATCAGTGGCTAAGTTTAGTCTCCAGAATATTTTATCTCATTGCAGGTGCAACCAAGGAGTCTCCATGTGGCTGCCTCAGAAAAGGCTGAGAGCTGCCTCTGCATTCATCAGTTGGGTATGACTGGATATGTTCTGCAGGCACTGTAAAGGATATATCCAAATCTATGTTTGCCGGCTTGTGGTGCACATGTACTCTTACCCTGAGAAGACCTAAACTTCTTAGAAGCTTATCCAGCCTTACATTCAATGGGCAACCTTGTTGTAGATTTGGACCATATGCCAGTGCAATGACACAGCAGAGCAATATCCTAACACCACACAATTTAGTCTTTCAGAGCAGGAAAGAGGTATATGTATATCTAAAAAATAACAGGAATCCCATGCCAAAATATTGTGTGGTGAATCATCTTTACAAGTATAAACATTCCAAGCTTCCAGGCTTCTTAGAGGTCCACTCACCTTCTCTCGTTCTGCCTGTTCTTCTTCACATGAAGTCTGTACACACTCCACCTAAGAAGTATCTCTAACCTCAATTCTAGCACATCTGCCTGTTTCATCAGCAATGAAAGATGATGTTTCCAGACTACGTTCTGTGTATTGGGTTTACAGTAAGTTTTTGGCAGCAGGAGGCATCGGGGGGCCGGGGAGGGGGGTGTGTGTGTGTGGAAGTTGAGGGAGAGGGCACACGACACGGGATGGGACACTGCAGGAGTGACCCCTATGGGTAGAGAGCAGGAACTGCCCCTACATCAGACAGGATGGATCTGCTGCTGCCCAAGGCTGAGCCCATCAGCAATGCTGGTGGCACTTCTGTAATATCATATTTAAGAAAGGGTTAAAAAATGCTGCACAACAGCTGTGAGAGATGGTGAGAAAATGGGAGAGAAACAGCAGTGCAGACACCAAGGTCAGTGAAAAAGGAGGGGGAGGAGATGCTCCAGGCGCTGGAGCAGAGATTTACCTACAACCCATGGTGAAACAGGTTATCCTCTGCAGCCCACTGAGGACCCCACGTCGGAGCAGGTGAATATGCCCTGTGGAGAGGAGCCCATGATGGAGCCCAGGAACTGCAGCCCACCAAGAACCCAGGCTGGAGCAGTCCATTCCTGAAGGACTGCATCCCATGGAAATTACCTACGCTGGAGCAGTTCTTGGAGAACTGCAGCCTGTGAGAAGAAGCCACATTGGAGCAGTTTGTGAAGGACTGTGTCCCATAGGACGGTACCCATGCTGGAGCAGGGGAAGAGAGGGAGGAAGGAGGAGCAGGAGAGATGAAGTGTTGTGGACTGACCACAAAGCCCATTCCCCATCCCTCTGCGCTTCTTGGGCAAGGTTAAGATAGAGAACTCAGGAATGAAGGAGTGAAGTTGAACCTGGGAAAAAGGAGGGCAGGGGAGGTGGGTTTAGCTTTGTCTTTGTTTCTCACTACCCTATTCTGTTGTTATAAACTGGCATTAAATTAAATTCGTCTTCCCCGAGTCAAGTCTGTTTTGCCCATGATGGTAAATGGTAAGAAATCTCATTGTACTTACATCGATCCATGAGCTTTTTAATTTTCTCCCTCTGTCTGTGGAGGAGGGAGAGTGAGAGAGCATCTAGGTGGGTGCCTGGCAGTCATCCAAGTTTAAACCATCACATCCTGAGGAAATCACCATGCCATTCATCAGCAGGTCATGAAGCTTGCTTTCTCTGAGCAGGCAGCTCTAATGAATATCTGTGCCATGGGCCAAGGCAGAAACGTGTTTAACCCACTGAACAAAACGCATGTCATATTTTGATATAGATATACTTCAGACCTACTTTAGAACACAGATCCTTTCCCTGGTTTCAGTGAGATTGTTCTTCTACTTAAAACTGCTCACATATTTGAGGATCCTCTTTAGATACAGTCCACAGCCAGCAGAGCACTTTATTAAGTTAAGGTTAAACTTAACTGCAGTGTAATCCTAATTGTAGTCACAAAACCACAGAAGATAGGAACCTGCATATAGAAGGCAACCTCAGCAGTAATTCCACCGTGAAGCCAAATGCCTCAGAAACACCTCTTTAACAATCAATTCTGATTGAAACTCATCAACAGTGGTGTTCACTGACCTTAATTATGTAAGTCATTTAATGGTAAAGATGGCCATAATGGAGTTTGTATGCATTCTCTGTCTTTTTCTATGGTTTATTACACCTGGGTCTTTTTTTCAGTACACATATTAATTGTACTTTTTTGCACCTGAAATTACCTTTGTAAATATTCTTAAAATGTGATTGGAAATGTGTATTGTCCTAAATTAAAAACATTTTTATATAAACAAATTACATATCCATTAGTCTTAATCAGACAGATTAAGATTATCCATTCCAAAATTTTTACTTAAAAGAACCCCAAGCAATATAGATATATGTGTATTAGTGGAGTATAAAATTTGTGTTTTGCAATCTGGCAGAATAAGATTCATTTAGAGCTCCAAAGAGCAATTTGGTTTAGTTTCTGGTTTTGTTTTTGTCTTGAATCTTCCAGTGAGGTGAATTGTATCCCATCTGCTCCATTTTGCACTACTGCACTTCTTGCAGCACTTTAGTCTTGCTCACTTATGGGACTGACCAGCTGGCCACAGATCAAATTGAGCCAACTCTTAGATGCTCAAAGAGGGAGTACATGTTCTAGGAAGGGGTACTAAACTGATTTGAAACCCTCATAAAATGTTGTAAATACCTACTTCTAAAGTAATCCCTCTCTTGCTGGTTCTGTCAGTGGATTAAGGCAGTACTTCTCACATTTCAAAGTGGTTCACAGCTTGCCGAATATTAGTGATTAATTTATAAATGTGACTTCAGAAGACCAGCTTGGTTCAATCTATTTATTGACTGAAGCTACAAAAGATCCATAACTAATCAGGTATAAAAGATAAGTCCTTTGCCATTGTTCGTGCTATAAGCAGCAGATCAAAACAAAGACAAATTTTAAAAATGCATAGTTATATTTACAGTCACTGTGTATTAGTTAATTGCATGTTTTCTGTAGCCTGACATAATCTCTATTTGACCATCGAATAAGCAGATGTACCAATCTACTAAAATATTAATCATAAAGGCCACCTACAGACTTCCTGTTTTCTAGCAGCCATCTGGCTCTTAGAGAAAACCTGGCTCAGAAAGAAAAGTAAGAAAAATGCAGAAAGCTGAAATAGTTCATATTTGTTAAAAAAAAAAAGGGGGGGGGGGGGCATAAAATAAAAAAAGCAAGTAAATTCTGGGTTAGTAATCTAACAAGCCATCAAACTGCTGGGTGAAATAGGAGACCTTGAAAACTTTATCCAGACCTGAAGCTGCAAAGCACCTTGGAAGTTCATGACACAGCTTATCATAAGCTCATAAAACCTTATGCTAATGAATAGCCAAAACAATGGCTGATAACAGGTGTAGTTAAGACAATATTTCATATTTTGAAAGAGGCAATGGGATTTCTATAATGAACTGTGACTTAATATATCAAAGTGTCTGTGTCAGATTTTAATTTAGCAGAAGTATGATTTCCACAAGAGGAACAGAGCCAAAACCTATTTTTAAACTACAGGCTAGTTTTCTGAGTAGATCTTCGTACTACCTGCTAATGGCCATTTTATTATTTCACAGCAGTTTCTAGGTTTGGCTCACAGCAAGGAAGATAGATAGGACATGAACTTGTACCTCTCACCTTCAAATCAGGCACCAGGCAGGCGGCACTGCCCTAAACATCTCTGTAGGAGAATTACAAGATGCTAAATGTTCTTGCTTCTCAACAGACTCTCTCTTCCCTGTATACATATGTGAGTGTATATTTGCACTTGTATATACAGGATTTTTATCTCTGGTATAGTTTCAGATTTTGCCACAGGACCTTGATTATTTAATGTTATTTTGAAAAATCCAAACGTCATTCTGTAGCCTTAGTCTGGCATCTTAACAGATTCTCTTCATGTGATTTCTCAGCTATAAAACACTTTGTTGGTAGTTATGAGGATTAATGAGTTGATGTTATGAAAGTACATGGAGAGCAAAAAGTCCTACATTAGATACTAAATATGATTTGTATTATTATTTATACATCTAAAGCTGTGATTGAACTTTATATGTCACCAGCTATTGAGTGGGCACTTTCAGTCCTGTTATGTATCATTTCATGAAAATATTTCAACCAAAGCAAGATAAAAGTTGTTTCTTGAGAATAAATGCAAGTGTTCTCATTTTCTTACTTTAAAACAAATGTAAACCTAAAAAAAACCTAAGAAGCAAGACTGTGTTTTAAGAAGGATCCACAAATCTTTTTTCTCTATGGTCACCCAGTCAGGGTCATCAGGTGAGCAGCCATTTCTCTAAGTGTTGATCAGTGGCCTGATTTAGCCCTAAAAGAGGTTATGTGCTCAGTCATCACTGTGCAAAAAGACAGGACTAAGATCGCCTTCACCACAACCACCTGGACTGCTTTGCTTGCCTTATCATTGCTGACTGTGGAAGGTATGATTGAGAACATGAGGTGATGTTTAGATAGGATACTGTGGATCGAAGATAATTCATATGGGCTGAAGGAGGCTACCCTCTGTAGAAAGAACATAGAATCATAGAACCACAGAATGGTTTGGATTGGAAGGGACCTTAAAGAGCATCTAGTTCCAACCCCCCTGCCATGGACAGGGACACCCTCCACTAGACCAGGTTGCTCCAAGCCTCATCCAGCCTGGCCTTGAAGACAGCCAGGGATGGGGCACCCACAGCTTCTCTGGGCAACCTGTTCCGGTGCCTCACCACCCTCTCCAACATGAACTTCTTCCTGATATCTAATCTAAATCTCCCTGCTTCCAGTTTAAACCCATTACCCCTTGTCCTGTCACTACAGACCCTTGTAAAAGTCCCCCTCTAGCTTTCTCATAGGCCCCTTCAGGTCCTGGAAGGCTGCAATAAGGTCTCCCCGGAGCCTTCTCTTCTCCAGGCTGAACAAGCCCAATTCTCTCAGCCTTTCTTCAGAGGAGAGATGCTTCAGCCCTCTGATCATCTTCGTGGCCTCCTCTGGACTTGCTCCAACCAGTGATATCCTTATTATGTTGAGGGCCCCACAGCTTGACACAGTACTCCAGGTGGGGTCTCACCAGAGCTGAGCAGAGGGGGAGAATCCCCTCCCTTGACCTGCTGGCCATGCTTCTGTGGGTACAGCCCAGGATGCAGTTGGCTTTCTGGGCTGCCAGTGCACACTGCTGGCTCATGTCCAGATGATTATTTAGAAAGATTATCTGGGAACCAAGACCAGGCATTCCCCCACTGATTTAAGGGATGAGAAGGCAAATAGCTTTGAAGTTTGGGGAGATAAAATGAATGTCTATGAATATTTTTGAGCATCCCAGATGAATGATTTGAACCAGGAGCTGGATTATCACTGGGTAAGGTACACTATGATGATAAAAAGGATGATCTAGACACAGCACGGAGTTGACATTTTTGTCTCTTCAGTTTCCTTTTCACATTCACTTTAGAGTATACTGGGTGCTTTTTCCTGGAATTATCTTTTTCCTGCTTGGACAATTGTGCCTAAGCCTAGAAGCATATCCAGAGGTCTATATAGATCCAGGTTTCCTTATTTTTAAATCAGTGGGAAACCTCTTGCTACCTTTACTAAAAGAAAAATTAGGTCTGTATTCAACCGTTTTGTCTCCAAACTACTTAGATATCACTCTTGAAGATAAATCCAGTACCCTTGCCAGACAGCTTTTTAGAAGACTGCAGCAATTAGAAATCCAGGAAGAACAGATTTGTTGCTCTATTCCTATAGTCGCCCAGACACTGTCAATAAAAAAAGAAGCTGGCTGAGAACAAGGCGGAAACTCTGACCTTTCAGACTTATCAGTTCTGGAACTTATTCATGACAAAACCTACATTTTCAGACACAGTACTAACCAGATGGAAAATGTCTATTTATTAAAAGAAGACAGAAAGGTTTGTTTTATCATATTGAGAGTACGGTTTTTTTCAAAATGCTCATCTCACTTATTATGACATAAATGTAAGTACAGAAATGTTGGGGGGAGGGGGGTGTTATATCAAAAATATATTATGGTATAAATATGCATATAGTGATCAATACTACAAAAGACCAGAACTTGCCCCATCGAGTACAAATTGTCTTTTTAAATTTACCCATTTCATGTCAACAAGCAAAATGGGGAAGATTTAAAATAGCTGCTGAGGATGAATATAAAAATCAGCAGTGTATGTATGTGTATGTATATATGCATACACATGAACACACACATCATTTCAGACCCTTGCTTGAGTCTGGATTCTGTTCTCCTGTCATACTCATTCTAACTTCATCATATGGCAGAGAAAAAGCCTGAATTAAATGTTAGTTGCTCAGAAACTCCAAAAGCAATATACTGACAGCTCTCAGCAATTCACTGAGACTGCTGCTGGATTTGAAGACACACACAAATTATCTTTTGAACTGACCTGTGTAGGACAGAGGCACATTCACTAGGGGCATGCATGGGACACATATTGTCCTTAACAATATCTGCCAGTTGCTAATTCCAGTTTTCAGATTAAAAAGTAATTCTGCTCTAATCCAAGGATGGTAAATTAGACATTACCTGAATTAAGAAACACATGTTCTGCTTTTCCCCTCACCATTTGCCTGGGGATATGAACTTGGAAATGAATCACTGGGTGTTTGATTTTTCTATTGAACCAAACCTGCCTGTAAAACAAAAGTGTGGTTGTAAAAGTGGTATTTGAGGAAGAAGCCACCTGTGCTACCTGTGTGCTTATGTTGAAACTCAGCATACCAATTTCTAAGGGCTACAGGGAACATGTGATAAAACGCAAGAGAAAAGGCCTCTAATAAATAAAATTCACAAAAACATCAAGATTTTTTCAGTCTGAGGTCTAGTAGAGACCCCGGGTTTGTCTGGGAACTGCAGCCCCATTCACAACAGCAGTTGGGTGTCCATCCTTGTTCCACACAACCGTTCCCCATGGGATGAAAGCATGTGCTCCACTGCTTAGCAGGAGGGGACTGAATGACTGTGTTACCATGTCCACAGCCTCCTGAGTGCAAATAGCTTGGGATTTTAGATGTTGTAGGAATAAGTATTTATTTTTCTTTCAAATAGTTCTGCCTTCCCTTTTTATTTCAGTCTTGGCCCCTTTCTTATCTCGGTCATGGGGATGAATGCAACACAATTCTCTCGGCTCTGTAGACTTTTGTGGATGTCAGTGATGTTCACTGGCGTTTCAGTCAGGAGAAGGGGATGGAAAAAAGAAACCTACTTAGCACAGGGATGAAACCTTTTCATTTTTTTCCTAGCAAAGGCTCGCTGCTACAAGAAGCTTGGAGCTCCGAGATCCCGCCTGCCTGCAGGCAGGCCCTGCCATCACTAGGGCTCGCAAGAGAGCTGCCGGAGCCAGCCTTGGCAGCCTGCAGGAACTGCGGCTCCGCGGCTAAGCCCAGCTGTAAGGCACTAACGGTGCCTGCCTGCTGCCGGGGAGGGATGGAAACCTTGGGGAGACAATCTGCACAGCGAGGAGTCCTACAGCCCTCGCTACAAGAAATCGGGGGATGCCAGGTACCCGAAGGAGTATCAGGGGATGCTGCCAGCTGTGTCTGTGGAAGTGGATCCGGCGGGGCCGGGCCCTGCCCTGGTCGCAGCTGCTCGTCATCCTTCGTCTGGGTGTGCTGCCACTGTTCCTTGCTGTTTGTGAGCTCGTACCAGGCAAACACCGCTATGATATCTTTTTCTTAAGTCCCATTCCCACGCAAGCCCTGACAGGGAGAGAAAAGGATGTTTCTGAAGCCAGAGCACTGTTCCGCCCAAACGAACGCCTCTAAGCAGTGAAAAGCCATGATCCTTTCACATTTAACGGTATGGTTTCTCCTGGCACGGTAGATAGTGCCATTGCCAGTGTCAACTACGTGTGGCTTGCACCTTGACACCAGCACCGTTTCACTGTCATCTCCCTCCCCTTCCAGCATCCCTGGAGAGCGCTGCTGGGGAGTGCGACCAGCTGCATTTCTAAAGCACATTCAAAGCCATTTCTGTATGCAATGTCTTTACAGGACTGGGACAACTTGACATAATCATTGTGCCACACGAACCCTTTCCTAAACAACACGGCTGCAGTCAGAAAGCTCTTTGATAGGCACTCACTGCCAGCTTTAAAAAATAATTGGTTTATATTTTCACAGGTGCTGAGCTTGTGTAATGCCAGTCATTTCATCACAGCGTAGGGTATGGTGAATTAAGAAGGTCTGCGGTAAAGGGGATCACCCGCTCTTGGACTTACAAGAAGAGAGAAAAGTTCTCCTACTTACTCCCACTTAATTAACATCTCATTTGCATTTGGATATGCAGCTGCTCAGCTGCCCTCCCAAAATGTGCAGCTTTGAGATATGAGGGGACCTGAAAACAGCAATTAGGCAAACATTTGTTTCACGTTTCCTATTGTGTGCCTCAGGCCCTGCTAAGCCAAACAACTGATAAGACTGAGATCCCTGTGTTGGAAGGATTTACTGGCCATGGCAGTGGCTTGAGAGAGGCAAAGACAGGTTTATGCCCCCACCCTGAATCCTAAAGTGCTTTCACATGTGTTAGATGAGTGTCTAAGCATTATTTGGTGGAAGAGGGACACAGAAGCATCTTATCCTTTTTTAAGACTCCGTCCCCTTGTGACTCTGCCATTCAGATGAGGACAGTGCCCATAGGAAATACACAGTTGTCATTCCTACAAATTGTTCATCACATCTGATTTAGTTGAAATTGCCCTTGGGGAAACACAGATGATTCACTAGTAGAAAGTCAGTCTGAGCTCAAGACTGCCTTAAAGAAAGGAGCAAAGCAACAGCCCTGCAGCCCTGCAGCCCTGCAGCCCTGTCAAAAACAAGCCTCTTGCTGACGTCAAAGGCCTTTCCATCAAGGATTCTCAGAACCAGGGTCTTTGTGGTCTCCATTTTACTTGTGTTAGACTATTCTTATGAGTTAATGACTAAAGGAAGGTGTAAGAGCACTTCTGGTTTTCTGAACCTGTTGGGTAGCATTTGCAATGCCTTGTAACCTCATTTTCCAGAGAAAGCAGAGAGCACAAGTGTCTGGGAGAGCTGTATCTGAGAGCTCCTGTTAAAAAGAATGCTCTGGGAGAGACGTGGAGACGCAGAAAACCTGAAGCAGCATCCAGGATTCGCTGTAACATGAAGTTTGGAAAGCTGTAGAGCTAAGGAAGAAGAAGGGCCTTCCAAGGGCTGACATCCTGATTTCTGGGTTACCTCTCCAAGCCACTCAAAAGCCAAGAAGCTTGCAGGTGATCTGTGCATTTAGGAAACTTATTCATTCAAATGAGAAATACAGGGCCTTCATCGCCTTTACATTTGTAGGTTACTGGTAGGAACAGCTAAATTACTTAGGGAAATAAAAAGATGAAACAGTAACATTTCCACCCTGAATATATTACCGTATGAAACAAGAGGTGCACTGAAGTGGTTTGATTGACTCTCATACCAGGACTCTTTGAGCAAGAGGCAGAGTAGAGGAAGGGATCAAGTGAAGAAGTTTTGTGTTAAGATATGGGGTGGTTCTTGGATAGAGAATAGGGATGTGATTACTCATTTAGTTTTTCCTGCGTTAAGGAAACACAGTTTTTGTACATTAAAAAAAAAAAAAAAAAAAAAACAACTTAAAGTTTGTGTCTATCATCTCTCTCTCCCCTTTAAAGAGACAAACAACAGTTTGAATTCTCCTGTCCATGTGAAAGGTTGATGTTATTTTTCTGGCTCACAATGATTCTGTGATCTATTACTTAAACTGTTTGTAAAGCACTTGGAAGCTCATATCAATGACACAGTATCTGAGCATTTTATCACTTGTTTTATTGCAATCCTGGAATCTAAACAGTAACATTTCTCTCACTTTTTTGTCCTTTTACATTTCTAAAGCACTGGTCTCTGTTTTCTCTTCTAGTTCTTAACCATAATGAATTTTAACTTGCCATCTTTTTCGTTTACATCTTTGTTCAGCAGCATCCTCATTCATTACCTGTCTGCAAAACACCAGGAATAGCAGAGCTTTGGAAACCACTGGTGTAAATGTCTCCCAATCCCTTATCAGAAGCAATTAGTCACTTTGGGTCAGAATCACTTATCTGTGTGCGTTCCTTCTAAATATATATGCACTGTTATTCCCTTCAACAAACTTCCTGTTTGCCAAGCTGATGCACACTGACAAGATAGCCAGGAGAAAGTAACCTTCATAAAGCAAAGCAAGCCTGAGTCCATGATACAGAATATGTTGCTTTTCTAGAGTAATATATGATCCTTGAACTTTGCTCATGCAAACAGTTGAGAGCAGGTGCAGCTGCTTGTGGAAGAGGCAAGGTTCAGCACATTGATGAAGTGTATGTCAACCCTAGAGCACTGAAGATTTGCCTTCCCAAGCAGAAGACTGGGGTGGAGAACAGAGACAAATGTTCTTGCAACCTTAACAACACAGGTGAGATTCTGCTCCCATGTCTTCATCCATCTCAGACTTCAGGTTCTCTCCAATCATTGGAAAAGTGCGACCAGGCACCACATTGAAAACTTTACTCCATGACTCCTTCCCAGACATCCTCTTCTCCACTGACTTCAGAAGGAGCCTCACGTTTGCCAGCTCACCAAGGCTATCAGTTGAATCCTACACTTTTCACCTTCCCAAACTGGTTAGCAGATGCAAGTGTAACACCACCTCAGAACTCCAAGACAACATGGAAAGGCAAATATAAAACTCTTCTCCCAGTAGAATTAATAATACAGGAAAATGTTGTCTTTATAAACCAGTTTCATGTATAGTACCTAAATCTAGTAATTAGAAAAGTAGATCAATTTGTCAGATGGTATGAATTAATAAAAAGATTGAGGGGCCATGAACTACAGGTACAAGCTGAACATTTGAGTTTGTTTAAGGACAAACCTGCTCATTCTATTTGTGCAAGAGAAAGAAGAGTGGCAAGAGCAGGGCAAGAGGAAAATGCAGGACAAACCACAACAAACATAAGTCACTATTCATTTAGAAAATACTTTCAGAAGGAAGACACAAGATCAAAGTTTGCCTAAATTAAAGCAATGGACTGAGAAATTTGTTTATTATACTTCCTCCCACCTAGCTGAAGGACAAGTTACTGCTACAAAGTTTTGATTAGCACCCTTAAATTGCTAGCACTTCACAGGCAATGAGGGAGGCAGTGCTTGGCAGCTCTGACATGGGATCTGCTGTGATCTGAGCCTGGCTTGTCATCTCCCATAGGGAGTTCACTGCCTTCCAGAGTGGTCAGAGATCTGCCTGGATATTTTCAGAGCATCTCTGGTGACAGTCATACAGTTTTCCTAAGGACTGAAAAAAAAAAAAGACAAACAAACTGTCTTTGTAGTCAGAACAGGCTGAGGCTAAATGAGGCTCCTCAGAAAGAAATGCTTTTCTCCTTGCCCTGTGATGAAAGGCAACCACAAATTCTACTTTTTCTTCCTCTTATTGCTAGCAAGGGTCATTTCAACTCCCAGGGCTGCCACAGGGCCACCCCACACAGCCCGTGCAGATGAACAAGGGACAACAGCATGGTGCAGATACTCTTCTCCATCAGTCTGCCTAAGTCAGTCCATTACTTGTCTGCAATCATTCTTGGTGCTTTGCATCAAAGCAGGGATTTAGGAAAATGGGCAACTCTTAGGGGTCTTTCATTCTGTATAGATGTCAGAACCTAATCTGAAGAGATACTGAAGAGTCCCCAGTCTGGATGGGGCAGTGTCTGTATGGTCTCACCGAGAGTCACATCAGCAGACTCTGGCCAAGGTGCAGCAGCAAGGAGCTGGGTGCTCTTTAGCCCCAGTCTGTTCCCAGTAAAGTCATTCATGGAAACAAGTACAAAAAATGTGCTATCCAAAGGAGTTGTCAGGTGCTTGTTCTGCCAGTTGTCATTCATGAGCAAGGAGGCATTTTCCAAAACTGAAAATTGAACTTTCAGAACCAGTAAAGTTGTGTCGAGTTTGTGTGGCAAGGTTGGAGGGGTGGGGGTGGATGGTACAAGGGTGGTTTCTGTGAAAAGCTGCCAGAAGCCTTCCCTATGTCTGATAGAGCCAATGCCAGCCAGCTCCAGGATGGACCTGTTGCTGCCCAAGGCTGAGCCCGTCAGCAACGGTGATAGCACCTCTGGGATAACATGTTTAATAAAGGACAACTAACTGAAGAGAGGAGATTTTGCAGACAGACAGAGAGAGAGCAAGATGTGAGAAAGAGAACTCTGCAGTCACCAAGGCCAGTGGAGAAGGAGGGGGAAGAGGTGCTCCAAGCACCAGAGCAGAGATCCCCTGCAGCCCATGGGGCAGACCATGGTGAGGCCAGCAGTGCCCTGCAGCCATGGAGGGTCACGGTGGAGCAGAGACCCACCTGCAGCCTGGGGAGGACCCCATGCCAGAGCAGGGAGATGCCCAAAGGAGGCTGTGACTCGGAAGGGAGAGGTGGGGGGAAGATGTTTTAAGATTTGGGTTTAATTGTCTTTTACCCTGATTTTGATTGATGATAAATCAAATCAATTTTTTTTCCCTAAGCTGAGTCTTTTTTGCCCATGACGATAATTGCTGAATGATCTCTCCCTGTCTATCTTGAGCCATGAGCCTTTTATTGTATTTTCTCTCCCCTGCCCAGCTGAGGAGGGGGAGTAATAGAGAGGCTTCGTGGGCACCTGGCCTCCATCCAGTGTCAACCCACCACAAAGTTTTTTACACGTCACATGCAATTAAGCTGTTTTCCCTATAATACAGCAAGTTCTCAAGGTCTGGGACTCAGCAAGATGGTGAAGTGCACAATCAATTGCCTGGCACAGTCTTGATATCCAAGTTACCCTAAACTGACTAAAGAGTTAGGATTTGGAAGAGCCTATTAACCTCTCTTTAAGGATTCGAAACAATTTGGCTATCAGAGATAGAGGACACGGACTTTCAGGTGACCACTTCAGAACTAAACCCAAAATGTCCCTTTTAAGAAATATCCTGCATCTTATGCAACCTGTTTTATGACGGATGAACTGGAAGGACAGAAACACGTTTGCCATCTTCTGGTATGGTTTGTCAAACACTTCTTAGGCCTGGAATTAAACATCAGGTGGACAAATGCCATGTATCTCTGGTATTGTACTGGCCTCACGGGATGTAATGTGGACTAAGACAGTGACCTGATGACATATTTTCAGCCTTGAATACTGTGCAGACCTATGGGTTGTTGCATGGCCACCTTCCTCCAGGGATATGTGTGAGATGGCCACGTAGACAGGCCTCCTCTCATGCCTCCTGCCTGCTCCAGTCATTTACAACCATTACTGTTTCCTTTAGCAAATACTTGTTCAGTCTGATGCCCAATGCTTAGTGGCTTTGCATGAGGACATCCTAACTATGCCCTGCTGACACCCCATCTTTTTGCCATGGGTTTACAGGGAGTCGCCTTAAGCCAGTCACTCTGTTGTTGTACTAATTTCTTGACTGGGGTGCAAGGATGATATTTGCTATCAATTACCTGCTAACTGTAGCTTTAAACTGTCAGGGACATAACACTGCCCATTTCAGACTGTTCAGGAAGAAAGAAGAAGCTGTTTTCAGAGCTGAAGGCTCTCAGTACTATTTCCTTATCTAGGAAATGCTTACTTTCACCCCAGAAGTTCTCATTTCTCAGTAGAATATACTACCCATATACTGATCCTGCAAGAAAGGCCATCACCTTAGTTTTGCAGGTGAAAGCTAATACATTAGCACCTTTCCCAACAATGCACATGCATTTTGAGTGTTAATACATAACATTTACAGATTATATTTTTGGACTAGGGCTGCTATCCTAACAGCATTGCCTTCATGTATAAACAACACAGAGAACATCTTTGTTAATATTTGTTATTTATAGCATCATCCAAGAGCCTTCTGACTGCCTGTTCTGCCTGAGGGCAGCCCATGCCCATCAGATCATGGCCAAGCTACTGCAGAACACCTATTTATTAGTTTGCTTAATTTCAAGAACAGGTAAGCTTTCACAAGTCTGCTGTGACTCAACATAAACAGGCACGGAAGATCTCATTTAACCAGCTGTTTCCTAGTGCAAAGTGCAAGGTAATGTTTCTACAGAAGTGCCTCACTCTTCAGCTACTGTAATACTTCATAGCTCTACTAAAATTAAACTTTAATACCCCTTTCAGGAGTTTTATACTCTAATGTTGGTTAAGATCCCTCAAATCATAATGTTAGTAAGTTTTATTCCTGTGCCTGTCACTGACTTTCTTACCAAAGAAATTTATTTCACTTTTGTTTTATTGTCCCAGTCTGAAAACAGATTTACTTATATTAAGAACCTTTCTATTTCAAAGTGCTTTCAAGCTTGGAGATAATTCACTGTACAAGATCTAAGCATTGTTATTATAGCCTTGGCGTACCTTGAAAGCAAGGATTGTATTAAGCTAAAGATCTATTTTGAAAACATTATTGTTACGGAGATGGGTCAAAATAGCAAAGTTTTTGCAAAAAGGCTACCATGTAGTTTTGCATCTCATCATTTCTGTCTTGTATGACTAGAGAGAAGTTAAATAAACACACAAGAGAGTCTGCATACAATGAAGCAGGGCATGTGTTTTACTGGGCATTTGTTCCTTTTGAACTCAGTGGTGCTGAATGCCAGAAAACTTCCATTCATCTCTGCCAATTCAGAGGTTCTTTGGCATTTGAAGTAAATAGCAAGACAAAAGTAAGATAGTGTTTAATAAATGGCACACTGACAAGCCTGAGCCCGTTTTACTTTATATAAAGAAATAGTGAGTTATTCTATTATATTTTTTCTAATGTCTTCCTTCCTTTCTGTCCCTTGTTCCCCATTGCTGGATTACAGAAATAGACTAATCACTGGACCAGTTTAAAGCTGATATTTTAAAGCCTTTTTAATGTCTATATCTTGATGATAAATAGTAACAGCAGATTGATCTTTCTTCATGTTCCATATTGTACATGAAAGAGCTTCCTGGAGACACTACATGAGGGAGACCACACTTACATCCAAGGAAAATATAAGCCAGAGTTTTCTATGAAGCTCTTTAGTAGTGCAGCACTTAGGTTTATAAATAGGAAAATATTTTTTTATATAAGTACCTAGGGGGAAACATAGTTTGGGGACAGGACTTATCTTCTGCCAGAGCAGCTGATAAAGTGAGAGAAGGAGATGAGCTTCATCAGCTCACTTTGACCAGGCAGCAATTACTGCAGATGCAATAACACTGCTACTACCAAGGCATACACATTTAAAACAGACCTGTTGAGCCTCACCTACTGCACATGAGGTGCACAATTGGCTTCTGCCTCACGTTACCCTACAGGTAGGACATGCATAACATCACAGCAGGAATTCCCAGCCACTGACTTCATCAGACCTCCCAAACTCATCTCTTCCTGTGAAGGGAAGTGCAAGATGCACTGATTCACCACAGTGTGGAAGAGCAGCACTGGGTTCGTCACAGTTGCTGATGTGCCATGAAAATGGAAAGCTGCGTTTAAAGAAGCCTTGGCTTTGAACCTGGCAATGAGCACACCTATTCATCAGGGGAACTCCTCAAACAGGGAAATCGGTTACACAGATCTTGTGTGCGATACTAAACTTTGAGAAGCCCAACATGGACAGGACTTGAACTACAATTTAGGGCCTAGCAGAAACAGAATATCCAGAGTTTGAGTGACTTTTTATGTGCTTTTTGAAAGAACAGTAAGAACCGTTGTATGGGTGGGTATATAGCAGAAGTGTGATTTGCATTGTTAAGTGCAGGAACAAACTATAAAGCCAATTAGCTAATCTGCAACACAACCCAATGAAATAGCCAATGAATAAGAGGAGTCAGAGTTGATAGTCTGGGCTCTAGCGTGTTGTCTTGTGCCTGCTTCATGGGTGGTTTCCGTCCAGCTGTATGCAAGTACTGTATTGCTTGTCAGACAATATAAATAAAAAGCAGACAACATAACAACACAGATATCGTAGAGAGAAAGGTTAAAACCCCTGGCTGAAAAAGACCATGAAGGCTGGCTGAACATATACCACTAGAAGGCAGCCCAGGCCAAGCATCACATGAGACAGTATATTGTCCAAGTCCCATGACCCAGTCCATAAGGTCTGGTGCACTCAGAGACAAGACACTTGTGAGGTCTGACAAATGAACTATGTCTGTGTACAAAACAATGATGGTTTTCTTCAGCTGTGTTGTGCATAGAATCTTTTTGAGTTTTATTTTATCAGACCTGCATTTCTGAGACACCAAAGGGATGCTGTTTTCCACTACTGCTCCACAACCTGGGTGGTCTTCAAAGCTGACCATTGCAAGAACTGGACTCTACATCTCTAAGTAGATTTAGAATGCATTGCACATGAAAATTGGCTATGGCTCGGAGAAAGGAACAAGGCCGTCCCTAAGTAAAGATAGACATTAGAAACATCCCAGGTCCTCCACCATTCTCTCCCACTAAGGGTTCTTAATGAAGGCATCATGCTGGAGTGTCCCTTCTCGTTTGATCCAGCAAGTATAACCTAGCAATTCACTTAAATTCCAGTCCTCTGGGACTAATTAAAACAATGTTTGGCCCTTTGTGCAGCCTTTCTAGATAGGAAAAGATGAATATGGTGAGGAAACTGTAAGCTATTCCACCACACCTCAAAATGGTAGGTGAAAATCAACAGCTCTATGCCAAACATTATCTGTGTGAGACATTGGCATACCCATGCCACTTGGATATGCTGCTCCCTCTCACACCTTTGTTATGGCTGTCAGTCATGTGTCAGTAATGATCAAAGTGTTCAGCAAAACTTCATCTAACCCTTCTGTCCTTGTCCAGTAATAATCTGTCTCAGAACACTAGCAAGCTAGCCACTAATTTCTGAGGGTTTCCCTCCTGACACTGATGTCTATTCAAACGGACTAGGAAAAACATTCTTCACAGTACTAACATTAGCACTTACATAACCACCACTAGCCAAAATTTTCAGTGCACTTTGTGAACAAAATAAATCTGCACAGTGGAAATAGAAGTGAGGCGACTTTGACTATTGTCCCTTTAGGTTTAAAATAAGAGTGTACAGGCTGGTTTTGCATAAGTTTATTTCTGGGTCAAGCCTTGTGTTCTTTGCCAGTGTTAGTATTCATTAGGGAAAGAAAAAAAAATATGCAAGAACAGAAGAGTGGATTAAAAGTTGCTTTCAAAAACTGCCTTGAAACATAAGCCTTACATGGAAAGAGCCAGTAAAAGTGCAATAATACCTTCAGAGTTAATGAAATAAAAACAGCATTTTAACCAGTTTAGGTCAATGAATCTCAGGTATGAAGGCTTTTCATTGATGCTGTGCTTGAATGGAAAGTCATTATAAAGATCTTGATGTGTTCTATTTTGCAACAGATGAAAATGTAAAACCAGAGCTAAACCTCAGAGTAAGGAGATCCAAATTCTGTTCTAGAAGATCATGTGATAAATTATTTAAAGCCTTCATATCTCGATATACCTTCTCATGACCTCTATACTGCAAGACCTATCAGCAAGGCTGAATGGTGGTGTTTAAAGGGGTTCTTGTCCCTCAGAAGAGCCTGACCACTTCACCCATTTTTCCTTGAATATTGAACTCAAGAAATAACTAGAATATTTGTGTTTTGCTTTTAGCATAGACACTTACTTGAAAAGTTTTTCCAAGCTTATTTTGGCCTTTCTCTAAAATGAGGTCCAGATAGTCAAGACATGAAGAGGATCAGGAACTCAAACATTAGGTGAGGGTGCTGGGCAAAGCTGGGTACCAGGGAGAACACTGTAGCTCTAAGGAAAGATTTGGTGCACTTTATTTCATTACCCAAATTCTACTAACTTCTGAATCACTATCATGGAGAAACACTGACATCACATGTGCCTCCTTTTGGACACTTCCTCATTGCCAGCTCATGGCCACAAGGCCACTGTTTTCATCCTCTCTTCTATACTGCACCATCCTATGTCCTTCATTCTTTCAAAACTTACTGCAAATTATCACTTGGATCTGTATGTATTCATTCTTCTCTTAAACTTTCAGTTTAGCTTCTTCCAGCACTGTTTTTTCAGCCTCAACCCAACAGATCGAATGGGATGTTTACAGAGATGGAACAAATTTTACTGTGCAAGTCATATCTGCATAGTCTCAAGAAATGGGGCTCTGTAGTTCTTATCCCTATGAGCCAGAGAGCTGTCTGTTCCTTCCTGATGTTGCATCACAGCCACTCCATCCCCTTTCCTGCTTCAGCACATCCTGACAATGTTTTATGTGCATGCAGGCACCATGGATGGGTAAATTCATTTCATCATTTGATCAGTGTTGTGGTTTAACTCCAGCCAGCAAAATACCATGAAGCCACTTGCACACCTCCCCCTCCTCTTCTCCAGCAGAGGGGGAAAATTGAAAGAAAAAGACAAGGAAGCTCATAAAATTGAGATAAGAGCTACTTACTAATTGAATATAAATGAATAATATATATATATAAATGAATACATAGACTATTAATAATAAGTAATTAAAATAATAGAAGATAAAACATATGATACAACTGCTTATCACCCACTGAATGATGCACAGCCAGGTCCCGAGAATTTAGAGCCACAGCCCAAGAGTGACCACAGCAGAGTCTGAGTGAACCCTATCAGCAATAGCACAACTGGGAAAGCCAATCAACTCACCATCTCACGAATGAATGGGCAAGCAAAGGAATTTGCAAAGAAACTAACAAAGGAGTTAGTGGAGGAAAAAGAGTTACGACCCCTGAGCCCATTCCGTGCTTAGGTATTGAGCATGACATGCTATGGAATGAAATACTCCTTCGGTCAGTTTGGGTCAGCTGTCTGAACTGTGTGTCCCCCCACACTGCTTGCAGTGAGAAAGCTGGGAGCGCGGCTGCAGTATCAGAAGCTGAGCAAGACCTTGAAGTTGGTGCAAGCACTCCCCAGCACCAGCTAAAAAGACACATTATCAGTACTTTTCTCAGGGTAAATCAAGAAACCTAACTTCATACAGCCACTGTGAAGAGTTAACTCTTTCCTGACTAAATCCAGCACAATCAGGCATGCATGGAAGTATAGAAGCAGAAGGAATGTCAGCAGACCATTCTACCCTGAGGACAGATACTTATATTTAGATTGTCTGTGAAAAATTTTTGTCCTCCTACTCTGAGAAATTGTCAGTGAAGAAGATCCCACAAAATCTGCACACTATTTGTGCTTTGCATCTTTCATATTTTGAAATATATTCCTAATATGTAATTTACCTTTCCCTAGCTGTTTAAATTTATTAAAGATAACTGATTTCTTTCTATCCTACCACAAGCACAAATAATGACATTCTCACTGGCCTTGTCACACCATTTTGCACACTGACTGACCATGACTTAACCAGCTCTTTTCTAGATTAACAAACACACCTTCTCTGACCTTTCACACTTAATTCCTTTCTGTGGATTTCATTTAGATTTTTTTGATGTTGCCTATATCTATTTTTTTAAGTTCTTCTGGAACTCATACTGTCAGTCTTAACTTTCAAAACCTTTCACAATACTCCTAAGAAGAAATTTTTTCAACCTTGCAACACCATTCCATTTTAATGTAGATTCAGTTTGTGACCTACTCTATTCACCATACTCTTTTAGACAGTTGTTTCACTAGTGCAAGCATTAGTCACTTTTTATTTGTCCATTTTTCTTCCAAAGTACTGCACTTAGCTCCTGACTTTCATTGGATTTAATCTGACTGGTTTCAGACACCCTGTCCAATTCAGCAAGACCATTTTCAAGGCTGATCTCCTACCAAGAGCTTACACAAGTCCACTTCCACCTAGTCTCTTCAGCTGTCCAGAGCCTGTTGCCTCGTCATCACCAAAATCACTCACAAAAATAATGACCAGAATAGGAGTCCCACTGAACCCCTCTTTCACTGTGAAAATCTATTCTTTCTCCGTGGCTCCTCAATGTTTACATCCACTGATATCATATACACTGGTCTCTAACCCAGGATCTCTTAATGGAAAATAAGGAGGTGGAAATGAAGGAGAACAGACTAACACAACCCATTACTTGTTCTGCCCCACTCATGGTGGTGAATATTGGCTGTCAGGGATCTAAACTGCATTCTGGTTTACATGCTGCTGTCGACTGGGAGGTCATCAATAGCATCACTAAAGCAGGATCTATAAATTACTAAACAGATCTCATCTTCTGAGTCAACATGATTTTCCAATTCTCTTTCAAAAAAGGAAATTAAATTAGTTTGACCCAATTTGTTATTGACATACCTACACTCTTGCTTTTTAAGCATCTTTTTACTATTCTACAAACCTGAAGAAACTGATTATTTAAGAATCTTTTCTGGTAGCTACCTGGGTAACAAAGTTAAACTAGCTGATCCCAAAATCCCTGATACGATGTGCACTTTCCTCCAGTCCTCTGGGACCACAGTGCCCTTGCCGATTTCTCAGAGATAATCACCAACAATTCCAAGCTGCCTCGGCTAGTTCCTTAAATCCGTTCAATTTTATCAGGCCCTTGCTGAGCTGAACACATCTATTTTATATAAATCACCATTGACTTTAGGTTCACTCCCTGATCTCATTTGCATTTCAATCTCTTAGTTAAAATTAATTTTGTCATGTATCTAGGCATAAGTAATCTTTTTTTGGGAGAAAAGTGAAGCAAAAATGGTAATCATTTTCAGCCTTCTCTGCAACAACCCCTCTTTTTTTTTGTTCTTCCCATTAAATGGTGGGGTCTTTTCCTTTTTTATATTTCTAATGTATTCGCAGAACATTTTCTTGTCAGCCTGATGATATTAAATGTTGGATTAGTAGTTGGAACTTTTGTGTTCAATCTTTACTTTGGGGAGAATTTAAAGAGGAACAGGGAAAGAATTAAAGGAGGAATCCAGTGAAAAATTGAAGTGAAAAGAAGGGACAGGGCAGGAAAGGAACAGAGAAGATGGAACAGAGTGTCAAATAAAACAACATCTCAGTAACTGACAGTTATATTTTATTACATTCTGTTTAAAGATTTCTTCTGTGTGTGAAGATAAAAAATGTTAATCTAGGAAAACTATACTGATGTTTTAAAATTATTTCAATTTCTGGGGACACATGAAGGGGAAGAGGTGATCTGTAAATCTGAGTCATTCTGTCATCTTAAAAATCAGTTACTGTACTTTCCCAAAGCACCACATGAGTCACCCAGGCCATTTTCAGCTCTCCTAGCTGACGCAGTGGTAAAGGTCACTTTTCAAAGACACTTGATGTTGGCAGTGACCCTTTGATACCTGGTACACTTGTTTAAGCTAGTCCCTTTCAGAATTGCACCCACAAAGAGACAACTAATAGAACTCGGTCATTGTTCCGCCCAATCCCAAAGCCTGGCAGGGTATCCTGGCAAAATCCCCATGGGCTTAGGTGCCAGGATTCCACCACCTCCTCTTCGAAAGGGAAAAATGAGACAGATTCTTTGCTAAGGTCTCCAGAGAAGAAACAGGATTAGGTCCATCAAACTCACACAGTGCAGAACAGCCAGATCAGGGGTAACATTAATACAAGGATTCTTTATTATTTCTTCTCTAAGGGAATTCATTGTTATTCAGTGCCACAGGACTGCAGGGCAGGTGTCATTTTAAAGATGCTGAACTACAGTGACCTATTGGGTTTTTGACCACTGTCAGTATGCTCAACAACTGCAGAAGATAGCTGATCTGCTGATACTACCTGCAAATTTGTCACCCCTGGAGAATGAATGAATGATCTGATAAAGAACTACCCCTCCATCTCCTTGGCTCTTGTGAGTGTGTGCACAAGTAGAAGTTACCTGGCTGGCAGGTTGTGAAAACCTCCTGGCACTTAGTGTGCAGTGTTTGCAGCATACTCCTTGGATGGCTTTACATTCTTTGATCTGACTTGACATTTGAAATTCATAGAACAATATTGAATTTTAACTACCCGGGAGAAGCCTGGCAGTCCATGCTTTCCACACAGCAGACGTGGAACAGTCCACATACGATGTGGATCACATGTAGAGTAAAGCTGTTAAATATTTGGTAGCTGCTACTGGGAGCTCAGAAGACTTGCTACTCCACTAATTAATGTCCTTCTATATCATGCCTCTCCTAAGGTGATTTCCTGATTTAGAGCTATGACATTGAACCTTGGACTTTGATATCAACTCTGACTAATATAATGGCCCAAGCATGTTGGATGGTTGAGATCTAAAGCGAGAGGAACAGACTCAGGTCTAAAGAGTTCATGATTTTAAAAGGTGTGTGTGCCCAGGGAGGAAGAGGGAGGGAGGGAAAAAGGGATAGGTTAATGGACTGTGTTCAAGCAATACCTCTTAACCTACATATTTGTCCCTAAAAGGCATTGGGGTTTTGTTACAGTTTCTTTTTTAATAATCAGAGCGAATAACAACTGCAGAAATAAGGCACTTTTTAATGCACTGACAGCATAAGTAATCACTGGCATAACTAACTCAAGGCCAGAGCTCCAATACAGCAGATCTTTAAATCAAGAATAAAATTATATTCCAGCTCTCCACAGAAGTATATATATGATGCAGGATTCCATGAGTGACACCTTATGGCATCTGGTGGAAAGAAGATCGTATTGTTTTATCACAGTGTTTCTTTTCAGTCTTTGTATTTTCTCTTTCTTATTTCAATCATGTTTCAAGAGGCACCTCTGTTTCAGAGAACACTTAGACATTTGCTTACTCTGCAAAATCCCGTTAACTCCATGGTGAGATGAGTACATGCAAAAGAGTTTACTTGAATTTGAATTACATTAAAGGTGGAATTCACCGTGCCAGTGAACAGGATCCTAATTTCTTTCTTTTCCTACATCATCATTAAAAATTGTGTGAGCATTAAGAGCAGCTTTAATTTTGGCTCTGGTCTGCTTAGTCCAGATCCTGTGGGTCTGGAAAGCCAAGGATATGTTAGGATCCTTACATAACCTCAGCAGCTTTGATGTGGTTTAGTTTATTTATAACAGCTAGCTCTTGTGAATAATAATTCCTGCTTCAAAGTGTTCACAGTCAGCTTCAAGTTCTTGGCCCTACGCTGCTGGCCCTGCAGAAAAATAGTCTGTTTATCAGTGTACTTTTCTACCACCCATGGGGGAAGCATGCACGATGATAATACTGAGTCCTACAGTTTGATTCACTGCGGGTTGGTCAGTGCTCAGGACAATATCATCAATCAGGAAATTAATTAGCTGGTTTGTCGGCATTTTCAGACATAAGTTTGATGTTCAGCCCGAGCCTTTTGTCCTCTACTGTGTATTTTTAGAGGCCTTTGCCACTGGCATTGGTGAAATATTTACAGATGAATTCTTTGACTTTTGTTGGCATCCAAATGCTCTAGGTGGCAATTAAACCTCAAAATAGAACAGTGACAGATTTGGAGTTGTGAAAAAAGTTTCTTTGCTCGGGACAATATTTTCACTTCAATCTATTCACTGCATTTCTATTGACATATACAGCAAGTTTGCCCAAGGGCCCTTGAAGAGAGATGAAGCACTTGTGCCAGTATTGCATAAAGATTTTAAAAGCATTATGTTTCACCAATGTGATCTGAGTTTCTGTTCTAAAAGAATGAATACTTGGAAAAGAAGAGGCTAAAGGAAAAAATTCAAAGGGGTTTTCCAGCCATTGGGTTTGTGGTTATAAAAACAGCATTTCGGGGTCAGAAGGCATCAGAAGTGAATCAAGTTTGTGTTTCTGGATTAAACTGGGTTTTTGCATCACTAACTAACATATCAGAACTGTCATTCACCTACACTGTGGTCCTTTGAAGCACTGGGTGGTGTGGAAAACCACATATGGAGCCCTTTGTAGAGCAATTAGATCATCATTTAATCTTTTCAAGGATGTGCTTTAATCTACCTCATCTTTTCTTCCTAGGTCAGTAATTTCAGGTCCCTGATCCTTTTTATTGCTCTCCTGAATGCCTTCTAATTTCCAGTAGTTATAACTTAATGCAGTATACCCAGTGCAGTAACAGCAAAGCCTTTAAGAGCTACTAAGAGCTTCAATTACATCTTTGGTCTTTAACTGCAATTCTGCTTTGCTTTATTTGTTGATAATATCAAACTGACAAACTATATGTCCCCCATCATCATAATGTCTGTGCTCAAACTATTTTCCACACAATATATGAGAGCAACTAGCATTTTTCTCACATTTATTGTGTTACTTTTTGTTCTGTATTTCTAGCCTGTTTCTCTCTGTATTATTCTGGTTTCATTAGCATGTGCAGAAGCTTTAGTCTGTTTAAGATCTGTTATTCATCTGCTCCAGGTCATGTGAGTGATCACCTTGTTAAAAAAATCCACCAATTATAAGGAATTAGGTAAAAATGCATCTTCCACCAAGGAACAAACCAAATCTGAATACAGCCCTGACACAGCACACTGTTCACCTGAAGGAAAGGAGAACACCCCCACACCAGCATGAACATCTGGACTCCCTTTACAGGGAACAGAAAGAAATGGGGACTTTCAGGGAGAGTTTTGTCTGGTCTGCTTTCGGCACCCATTTTGGTGTAACACGCCCTAAAGGTGCTCTTCCTCCTCACTGACTGAAAGGAGCAGAGGTTGCCTCTCTGGTGGGCAGTGCTCTACGGTGCAGTTGTCTAAAGCAGGATAAGATGAATCCCATTTTACCTCTCTCCAATTATAGCCCCATTCAGGGTCATGTACAGGTGCGATAGATGCCTAATTTCAGCTATAGCAGCTACTCTGACATCTGAAAAAGGTGGGTGATAAATGAGTCAGATCAGAACTTGTTTTCTAGGATCTGTACTTAGAGTAGGGAATTCTTACAACACCTAAGCAAGGCTCACAGAATAGGCTAATTACCAGCATCTGGCCCACTTTCACATTTGTATTGCTTTGATCATGAAGGCTTTGAGCCAAACTCCTGCCTCCTACATTGAACCGTGAACCTCGTTTGCCCAAGGACCCCCTGGGTGGGACTTGAGAAATAATACTAGAATAAAATCAGATTTTTGCTTTTTCTAAGTTTATTTCAGGTGGCCAGGCACATTGGCCCTAGTGGATACTTGTCCAATTGTATAATCAACCATGACCACCTTCTGTAAATGTACTTCCTGCAATGAATATTAAAGAATTTAGTTGGCTGTTATTACTAAAGGCAAATTTCAGCTTCTGGAAGACAAATTTCAGCTTCTGGAAGCTGCAGCTCAGGATGACTGAAGGCAGTGGACAGATATGTCCAAAAACCCCAAATACCACAATGCCTTCACACAGGTACTTTCTTTTTAATTAAAGACAGATTTTGTAAACCATCACTGTGGTTCACTCTCCACTCAGGGATCATAGCAAAGCTGTGTTCTGCAGAGTGAAACATTCTGAAATGGAAAATGTTCAGTTATTGCTGCTCTAGTACTGTCCATCTTTCAAGGTCATTAGTGAATCTGCCTAAAGCCTCATTTGACAGGCACCTAAGTTGCACAAGTCTAAGCACTGTAAGGCTCAGTGGAAATGATGAGATTTCACAACCTATATTGAGCCCGTTAAGATACAAGCAGCCTCCCTCCAGGCACACACACAGAGGTCTTGAGCTGAGCGAGCTAGCCCAGGAGCCAGGGTTGACTTGACCGCGCTGTGACATGTTCCCAAAATGACAGAACAAACACCAGCAGGTCAGAATGATAGCCATGAAACTGTTTCGAAGCTCACAAAGTTTTATATCACCTTGGGCTCCAGATACAGTATTTCTTATTTCAGGAACAAGGAGTGAGAGAAAACACCAGTTATTTATAAGATAAATAGTCCCAAAGGGACATGCAAGACAAACTTCTCTATTCCCCATCTCTTGCAAAAGAACTGTCTTTATCCTAATTTTTCATTCATTTGCCCTACTTCTTGCAGCAGCATCTTTGCTGAGACTTTAAAAAACAGCACTGGCCTCTATTTACATTCCTGAGCTTTCCTCAGTCATCCTCAGGGATGACTCTGTACCCCAGAAGAATGGGAGACCTCCCTGGACTGGACACACTGGACATGGTGGCAGGCTTTGTTGTGGTCCAGGCTCTTCTTGTCACATACAAAATATTGGCGTGAATTACCCCCCACTGGAAATCCCTGGTTCCTAGAGACAGAGAGGAGGACAATCCTGTGTTTAAACAATCCTGAATATTCCCTAGGAACAGGAGAATGGAAGGACTTCCTGGGCCAATTCTCATCCCCAGCTGCCATGTATCATGGACTTCAGTTTTTAAGCAGATTACATTTCAACTGCTTAAAAAAATAACAGGAGGAGAGATTGTTGTCTTCATTACCACTACCGGATGGTCTTCCAGGATCTCACTGCCACAACAATTAAAAACATTCTGCTAACTTCAGCCCAGATTTATCCATAAGCATTTGGTACCTAATTGTTCTCCTCGTTGTATTCCTCAAACTAATTCATTCTGACCTTTCCCTGGTGTTCACCCATTGGTGTATTTATGGCCGATAGCCACATCCCTTATAGAATCATAGAATCATAGAATGGTTTGGGTTGGAAGGGACCTTAAAGATCATCCAGGTCCAACCCCCCTGACATGGGCAAGGACACCTTCCACTAGACCAGGTTGCTCACAGCCTCATCCAGCCTGGCCTTGCACACTTCCAGGGATGGGGCATCCACAGCTTCTCTGGGCAACCTGTTCCAGTGCCTCACAAACCTCTCCAACAAGAACTTCTTCCTGATATCTAAATCTTCTCACTTTCAATTTACACCCATTACCCCTTGTCCTGTCACTACAGGCCCTTGTAAAACGCACCCCCCAGCTTCCTTGTAGGCCCCCTTCAGGTACTGGAAGGGTGCAATAAGGTCCCACTGAAGCCTTCTCTTCTCCAGGCTGAACAAGCCCAGTTCTCTCAGCCTTCCTTCATAAGAGAGTTGCTCCAGCCCTCTGATTGTCTTCGTGGCCTCCTCTGGACTCCTTCCAACTGGTGAATATCCTTCTTATGCTGAGGGCTCCAGAGCTGGACACAGTACTCCAGGTGGGGTCTTACAAGACCTCTCCTTGCGTGAGACCATACAAGCCCCCAGCTCAGTTAGACTCTTTTCAAATTATGAACGCTCCCTTCCCTTGCCACTGCTGTGACCTTGCTCTGTGAATCCTGCAGTATAAACTCATCTTTCTTTCCAAATGGGTGGTGAGGACTGTGCAGTATGCAGCACAACTTAGCGCTTTCCTGTTGGAACTACTTTCCTTGAGACACTCCAGGACTGCCTCTGCCTTCTTTACAGCTGAATAATTTTTGTGGTTCATGCTTAACTTTTATCTGACTGTTACACACGAGCCTTTCTTCTCTTTAGTTATTTCCTGCTGATGAGCTCCCAGCTTATAACAGAAATCCATCTTATTACTCCCTAAGTCCTGCTATAACAAAGTATTTAGGTTTCTAATTCCTATTTAGATGGCTCCGAATATCCTGCTGAAATCAGTATGAATCAACTGATGCTACCCTGCTCCCACGGAAATCATTGGAATGAGGTTTTGTAGTATACAGTAGGCTAAGTTATCAACTTTTCTTTAAGATATTTACAATAGAAACATTATCAGCAGGAGACTAGATACCATGAGCCTTAATAGTTCTAATAATTATTCCTGGAGTAATAAATCAGTTGTTGCCTTTAGAGACCTTGTAATAAATTCAGAAAACAAAATGAACATGCACACTGATTTAACAGCATCCACTTTTTAAAAAACCCTTTACTAACTGAGCAGCCCTGTGCTGTATCTTCTGTTTGTTAAGGGGGAAACTGTTGATACAAGGACAGGGAAAAAAAGTCAGATGGGATATGTGGAACTGCCATGAAAAGAAAATGGTCCCCCCTAGCCTGCTGGTCCCCTAAATCAGTATTGATACCCACAGTAATATTTCAGTCTCAGGAGTTCCTATGAGGAAATCTTGCGAAACAGTGTTTAAAGAGAGGGTGACTTCTTTTTTTATTGTATTCTCCACATCACAGTTTGTGACATTATCCAAACATGCCGTACATTTTTCTTAGTGATGCAGTCTAGTTTTGCCATATTGCTTAATTATTACAGGAGGACACAGCTTAGTATATCACTTGAAAAAATAAAACACAAGAAGAGAAAATTATTTCATGCAAACATAACAAGTTAGGATTGAGTTATTTCCAAACAAACCAAAAATAGACAATTATTTCTTGGAACTAGACTGTAAGAATATTTCTGATCGGTGGGTTCTGCAAGATAATAAAAGTGTGCACTTTACTTCCAATCTACTTCACAAGCATTAAACAATGTAGTAAACTATAACTATAAACAAAATTTTATTATAGTAATTACATGAGTGCTCAAACCAAAGGTGTACTAATTTTCTTCCAAGACACTTAGTTTCTTGGAATTTCACCAAGGAGGACTGGCTTTTCTTCATATGTCATAGATAAGCTCTTGTTGCAGAAATGGGGATGAGAAATTGTATACCAGAACCTCGGAGAATGGTTCTCTGTGGCAGGGACAGGGAGAGGCTGCTACATGCAGATCAGTAGTTTGGCTGCAGCTTCTCCCCATCACATAGCGCTGAGCCCTAGGTCTGCACCCAAATCACCAGCCTATTCACTCTTTGGTTGAATAAGGAGGATTCAATTCTAACATTATGCTATTTATTTTACCAAGTTAAAGGCCCAAGATATTTTAAATCATCTAGCTGTAGCTAGATTTCCCTGACACAAGCGTTTTGGAAGAAAACTGCAATACTACCTTATAAGAAGCCCCAAGGCAAACACGAAGCGTGACAGAGGGAAGTAGTTGAGATGTGTCCAAGACCTCAGGGGATATATGGAGCAGCCTGAAGATACATTTGAACATTGTGCCATCCATCAGGCTTTTCAAATTACCTCAGTCCCCAGGAAAGTCCAGATTTATAGTTTCAAAGGTAACTTTGTGAAGCTGTACTGTATACTGAAGAAGCACCATGAAGAGACTTAACTTCAGGATTGTGAATTTTACATTAATAAAAGACAGTGAGATGCTCAGGTACTACTTAAAAAGTCTGTCAGGGAAGAAGATGCAAAAGTAAAGATATGTTGACAGAAATATTCCCATTCTGTATATTAACAGTCAGGTTGCAAGGCCAAAAGGTTGCAGGCCACCAGTATCCTGTGGGGTGGCACAGGCCATTGTGCTCTTCCCAAAAAACTGGACTAAGCGTGTGTTTAATAGAGATAGCTAATCTCCTTGTAAAGACTTCAAGAGAGGGTGAGTTCAGCACCTTTGCTGGTAGCTGCTGCAAAGTTTAATTAATCTCACAACTAGGACACTGCTATTTTTTATTAATTTATAATCCATCATATCACAATATGATGTGGTATCCCAGCAAGGCTGGGAGGGACCCTGAGAGGTCTCTTCGTCCATCTTGCTCCGTGAAGGGATCAGACTACCTAAACTGCTGATGTATTTGACATCTGTTCTTAACGATCTCCAGGGACACAGATAGGACCATATCCCTCGTTCCCACTTTATCTTGAATAACCTGAATAGACTGTGGTCTTTAAACCTTCTAAAGGAAGGCTAATTTTCTAGCTCTCAGTTAATGTTTTGGCCTATTCTGGACTACTTCTGTTATTCCCACATCTGTCTGGAAGAATGTTCAACTCAATTGGATGAAATATTTTGTTAATGAACCATCCAATGTTGTGTCCAAAGAAAGTATCACACCCCTACAAACATACTCTCTTTTTTCCTATATCCCGCCCTAGAAACATTTGTTTTCTTTCCTTCCTGTCTTTGTACCTTGATTAGGCCATATGAGACAAAATTTTCTGAGTGAAAACTAAAAAGTTTTAGACATTAAGACATTTAGACAATTAGACATTTCTAATC
Organism: Rhynochetos jubatus; assembly: GCA_027574665.1. NCBI lineage: Eukaryota > Metazoa > Chordata > Aves > Eurypygiformes > Rhynochetidae > Rhynochetos > Rhynochetos jubatus. The sequence goes on along the minus strand of CM050648.1, from coordinate 9,508,443 downwards.
ATCCTTCTCACAACATGTGTTACCCAGCAAATATTTATTATCACCTGCTACATCAGTGATGAAAACATCATATGGTATTAGACCAAGAGCCGCTGTCCAGACAAGTCCCGTACTAACAGCCTCACTCATAAGAGCCACATTAACAACCCCATTTCAAGGTCTGTCAGTGAGCCACCTTTTTGTCTATCTATTTTGTGCCCTGTGATTGTTTTTAATGCAAGATTTTAATCAGTGTGTCAGGCAGTATTAAGAGAAGCGCCTTGGAGAAATCCAAAGGTACCACCTCAGCACAGCTGTCTTAATCATCCAAACCTATAATCTTATCAAAAGGAGTTAACAGACTTGTTTAACAAGATGTACCTTCCATTAAAACCATTTTGCCTGGCACCAATTACCTTCTTGAGCTCTCACTCTTCATTGACAGAGTAGTGAATTCACTGTCTGACCCGTACAGCCCGTCAGGCTGACTGATCTTCTATGGTTTATTCTTTTTCTCCCTAAATGTAGGAATCTCAAGACAACTCTCTGCTGATATGATGCCTTACTTACCAGGATGAATTACCAACTAGTCACAGAGGGTTAGAGTAATTCTCCCCTCAGCTCTTCTTGACTCTTGAACGGAAATTATTTTCTTGATTTGTTTATTTGAAGAAGTCTGGTATTAAATGCCACTTCATAACTTCTTATGATATGGATAGTAAAAGTTATTTTTCATATGCAACATCACTTTGGCTGAGGTTTTCTTCTTTGGTTTTTTGTCCTTCAAATACACAACAGAAATACCTGCTGAACATTTTTGCATTATGATTTTACATTTACTTATCACATGATTTTACATCTATATCCAAATGACTTACACCTGACCTTAGCTTTTTTTTCCCCCCACTAAAGTGTTTGTTCTTACTCTCCATAATCCTGGCAAATGTTGCTATTCCACTGATTCTTTAGCTTTCTATCAACCACTTATATTTTAAAACTTGTAACTTACATTCATGGTTATTAACTCCCAATTCTTTCCTGTTCTTTACATTTGGGAAATGTTTATGTTTCACAGGTGCTTTTTCCTACAGGATGTTTATTTTTCAAAAAAAACCCAACTTTCTTGATCTCAGAGGATCATGATTTTATGGACCTTCAGGAGTATTCAGATAACCAGTTTACAGCATTCATTAAGATTTGCCACTTATGTTCCCACTTTGCCAAGAGATGTTTAAGGAGAATACAGATGTGTTGCCCAATGAAAGCTCGGCAAAATTGGTAACTGCTTAATATCTTACACTTTGCTATTTCAAATCTGTAAGTATTCAAGCATTCTCTCTGACCTGGAATCACATACGGCCCCATAATGGTAACAAGGCCTGTGATGAAAAGTGTCTCCTCTTTTTCCTTTCCCTTCCAACATTACAGAACCAAAAGGATCCTCCTATCTTCCCCAGCATCTGGCTTCTCTGTTACTGAGAGAGATGTCTCCTCCCATTTCACATCTCCAAGGATGTGTGTGATGATGCTTCCTATGATGTCATCAGTTCCAGTGCAGGTCACCACCAGCAGATTATCCCTCCACACCTCAAGATATTAGTTAATAAAAACTTCCCCTCCTCCTGGAAAGTAGCTGCAATATTCTACTCTTCTTCTTGCAGCAGATCTGCTCAATTTTCTTAAGATTTTTCTCCTTTTTTGGCCAATCCTCGTTACTTTCTGAGTTGCCCAGTTTGAGCTGGAAAGAAGTTATTTTCTTTCCCATGTTTTTGAACCTGTACTTCAGTTAGTTCTTATACACTGTTCTCCTCTAGCTAACTGCATGGAGACATTGTTTTCTTTTCTCTCCTTTTCCAAGCTGTTTCTTACTCCCTGTCCTTGCGAAACAACCTCAATTTCTGTGATAGGATATGCTGTGCTGTTGCTTGGATCTGGATGTCAAGGAAGTAATCTCTGCTCCTGACACATAATAAGATGATCAGCTGTTTCTCAAGAACACGGTGTTTACATGTCTTATAGGCAAAGACCCTTCAGGCATGAATATCCAAAACATGTCATGACCATTGATTTCTCTACCAACACTTGATTGATAGTGAATTAAACTTATACCTAGAAAGCAAGACCACCAATATTTCCCCATTGATTCCCATCTAAAATCCACTGACTAAAGAGATCTTAAATTTTCCCATAGCCCCTTACATCCTTCAGCAGGGAGAAACTGGACAAATATATTAAATAGTTTCTTTGTCTCAAAGACAGAACATAAACTACTGCTGTTTCAGACATAAACCAAAATGTAGCTCTTCAGAAAGGTTAGCTGAGTTTGTTTCACTATGAAATTCATTATTTCCAGAAATCCAGACAGTCAAATTACCCACTTTCCCTTAGTTTAGCTGAGATGCATTTTGTAAATGTTATATCAAGTAGAAAACTATTTTTATATTTGAGTATACTGTGGCATCCATGCAAACAATGTACATAGGAGGAGAAGAGATGGAAAAACACTCTCATTTCCATTTAATATTCAATCCTATCATGCTTGTATACACATAACCTCGTATGTTTTGGATACAGGATCAAAAAAGAGAGGAGTAAAACTTCCTACCAAAAAATGTAATGTTGAAAGCTGTTTATTGAGTCTCCCATTCTTTTGTGTAAATTGCAGATCATTAAAATGTCACGAACAGAGATCTGCTTCTCAAATCTGGACTTCTGAAATGAGAAATAGAAGATGCAGAATCTAGGTCATGTAATTTCAGAGCCTGCAAATGTCAACAAAACTTCATAGTCTGGGGTGATTAACATTCAACTGGAGCAACTACTACAAGTATAATCTTTTCTTTTGTTCCAAAGCCTTTAGGCTGTACCCATAAAAATATTTGTTCAGCAATTATTGACGCTGGATTTGGTTTCTTTTGATTGTTCGGAAGGTTCTCCACACGATTTTCGAAGTGGTGCAATTCAGACATTGGTTTAAAATACTTAATTTATTAAACATTGGTGGAGGATGAAATGAGAAATAACGGACATATTTGTGTGCATTGTTAAGTCTATCTGAGTTCTGGGTGAAAACATGAGGCTACTGCAGTCTTAGGTCTTTGTATTTGTACTCTAAGTGCTTCTCTCTGGCAGGATGAGGGCATGTTGGAGGACAAAATGTTTTACTGTACGTCAAAACCTTGATCCCTTGAGTTACTCTCCATGATAAGCAAGCCAAAGTTCCCCAAGAACCTTTTACTAGAACAGGAGGTCAAGTCCACAACCATGGGCTGCTAAATAGGTTAGGTGGCACTCCAATTATTTCAGTGTACATATGAAAGGAGAGATGGAGCCAAAACTCCTCCAAGGGCACCTTGTGTTTCGACAGCTTTCGTCAGCCAGGGTGAGCCACCTTAGTCACTGGTAGGTCAGTGCAGCATGCAGGAAAGGCACCAGCATAGGAAAGGGGCTGCAGTGCAAGAACAAGTCTGGCCCTATTTGTTCGGTTATCTGTAGATGTTTTGAGCATGGAGCACTTCCAAGAATGGACCTTAAATCAGCAAGTTATTGCTTGGCAGGCTCTGCCATGTGCAATTTATTCTTCCTTGGAATTCCTCTGCGTGTCTTTTGCCCTGCCTTGAAAAAGTATATACAGTTAATTTATTACCACACCTGCTGTCCCCAAGGTGTGTTTCAGAATGACCTCTCTTTGACTCTGTGTTATTACCATTCCTTCCCATCACCATTTGAATCATATCCCCTTCCTTCAATTTTCCCATCTGAATTTCAAGGGGCTGGGGAAGCAGAGTTTAATTACAATTTCATTGGTTTTATTATGTTATGGCATGGAACCCCAAGGCTTGGCTATAAGGGGAGCTTTATAATAAGCTATAATGGTCCATCTTTTCTAATGTACTGTGAATTTGAAGCCCCCCTCACTGCTTATTTATTATTTCAACTTGGTATATGAATTATTTAATTCTCCCAAGTTCTAGCATGTATGAAAAAATGCTATGAAGTATTAGAGATCTGGACTTGCTTCCACTGAAGACAAAACTCAGCCCCTGGCAATCTCAGTGGAATCTGCACTAACCTGCAGGACTGGTTAAGTGGAAATTGCTTCATTACCATGATTACCACTTACAACGTTATCTAATGAGTTGGTTTTCAAGACCCATGTAGACACACAAATAACATCCTGGTGCAACTCTGAAAATCAATTCCTGACACTGCAGGGTCTTGTAGCCTGGCTAGAACCTCACCTTCTCCATTCCTCTCTGATTTGGTCTCTAACTTAGCTATAGTCTGGGGTCTGAGAGAGGGCACTGGTATGATATTTATGGTCTAAGTATAGAAACTACATGCTGTGAAGGTCTATTTTGGCTTTAAGCCTGGAGTAGGTATGTAAGACCATTCCTCAGGACTGGCATAGACAGCACTCTTCCAGGAAGCAGTCACTGTTTGGGAAAGGGCCAAGCTCTGCCAAAGAAAAGTAGTGAGTGCCAGAAGAGATGTTTATGCATTTCCTGCAAGGCCGCTGAATCTAAGGGAACAGATTCCAATGTTCTAGGCAAAGGATCCCAAAAAAAACCTCTGCAAAGCTCATCTCAGAAGCTCACTTCCCTTCAGCAGCAGCTGGAGGGATGGAGATGTTGCCCATACAGTGCTCCTGTCTTCTGTTGCTATGGTAATCCTGAAGTTTTATTTAGGACAGAGCTTTACAAGTTACATTATTTACATTAGGTTGCTCTCTTTGTTTCTTTCCACTAATTTTCCTTATTTCCCACTCCACCCATTCCCATGGAGTGCCTGTACATGTCATTAAATAATTAACACTCCTCTGTATTATGCACCTGGGAGAGCATTGCAAACATCAGCCGTAAAATACAATCTGAAAGTACAGAAATTCTTCTCTGATTTGAAATTAAGCAGGGGAAATGTTCAACCCTGAGATCATATTTTTCAGTGCATTTACATTTCTATGTCGCTCACAGCAAATAATTTTAAAAACTTAATTTGCATTTCAATTTTTGTCATTCCATACTTACTTTCTGTATTTCATTCCCCATAAAGAATTAAAATAGACTGTGAAACTTACTGGAAGCTAACAAATTTGGCTCTTCTTTTCTAGCAAAATGATGCAGTGTTTGGCTTACAAACCCAGCAAGGGAATAATTCCAATCAAAATTGTTTTCATTGGAATGCTTAAATATGGAAACATTTCTATTGGTCTGAATCGTCATTTCACAGAACTTAAATTCAGCTCTAACCTGACTCTTCGGTGTATATTCTGAAAAATTGTTCTTCATATAATGTCTTCCTAGTCTTCAGACCCTGCAGAATACTAACACTTAAAGAGAAGTTTTTACATAAAGCTATTGAGGCTTGTCTGGGGACAGGAGGGTCCCATATTACTTTTGAACTTAGTGACAGGCTTTAACACTTTTACAAAGAAATAAATTCAAGCAAGAAATATATCACGAAATACATGAGAAAACAATAATTTTGGAAATGTACTGGCAACAAAGCTGTTACAAGGCAGCTCTATTTTCTCCTAGTGAGTTGGAAGTGTAATAAGAATTTTTCAGGTTTTTCATCTCCTCTGGGCTAGAGTTAAACCACCTTTCGAAGTTTTTTAAATCTAAAAAAAAAAAAAGTAGGAGAAAATCCAAAATTGGCTCTATGGACATATTTCCTTCCATTAGATTTTATTTTTTTGTCAAAGAGAAAGCTTAACTTCATTATTTCCATGTCCAAAAACAACAGCGAATTCTTCCAAATGTAGACATAGGATTTAGTGTACTTCCACTGAAAACATGTGTAAATCTCCAGCTACCTTTCTTTGCCTGGAGGAAAATTCCTTACTCTTCTTAGCTCTTGAAATCAACTGCAACAACAAAAAAGGATGATTTCTGATAATTAGGAATACCTTGTGATGGAAGAAGGCAACTAGTAGGTCAGCCCAAAGCAGCATCTTTAAATATTTTTGTGTCACTCACTCTGTTTCAGAATGACTCTCAGTTAGACCACCACAGAAATAATAATTGTCCCTTGTGACAGTGAACATATCTCTGCAACACATGGCTTTGAAGGTTTGGTTTTGTTTGGAGCTTTTTTAAACTCTCCTAGGAGAACATCCAGTGACAGTCCCTGTGCTGGAGAAATGGGTCAGGGCTGAGCACTGCATCTCCGGAGCTCACTGTTGATAGTAGTTAGGAGGATTTGAAACAGTAACACCAGTTCTGCCACTAGCATGAGAACAGTCTAGCTGTTGTTCAGTAGAGAAGAAATCTTTCTCTGACTACCTATCAGTAATTAATCACAGGACCTTACAGATGAAGAGAGGGTGGCAAGTGGAACAGTTTCCCCTGTCATCTTGTTTTGAATGAGCAGGGGATCCCGATTCAATGCTTCTTGGTATCTGATACCATAGATCAAGCCAAAGTCTGGGTTTTATCTCAAAACTTCTGTGCGCTATATTAACCATTATTAGGTCTGTATATATCCCAGTGGTATGGTACAGCAGTTTGACTGCTGGATCTGAACCCAGGGAGCTCTGACAGGACACACAAGGGGATCTGGTCTCTCATGAGACATGAGTAAGATCAATTCCATATTGCCGGTCACCTGAAGGCAAGGTGGGAAGACTAATCCCCTCTCCCTGCTCCCAAAGTGCAGGAAGAATGTGCCACGTGGCTGGGGTTGGCTGGCATCCACCAGGCTGCTGAGAGGCTTTCAACCCTGCCTGCTTGGCAGTCATCTCCTCAACCAAGTGCCAGCTCAGTCCTCTGTAATGCAGCCCAGAGCAAAGCTCCGAGCCTCAGCTCTGCTGTGAAAACACTGATTGAGAAACAGAAGCAAAAGATGAGGTCTCCATAGGCTTGAAGGAGGTAGCTGTAGAGATGAAGAGGTCATCCAGCGGTGAGACCGCTTGCTTCCAAGGGGGGAATTTGAGCTAAGTCCTTGACCTCCCACAGACTTCCAAGTGTGGAATCAAAGGCAAATTATGCAGTCTGCTTATGCTTTAGGTCCCCATGTGCAGCATGGGCATATTTCTATTTCCCTGCATCACAAAAGGATGCATAGGAAGGATGAAATAGGGAGGTGCTCCCAGAGTGCAGCAGTGACAGACACAAAATCACGCAGGATCTGAACACCCAGCTGGGACACAGATCAGGTTCTTCTGTGAAAGTGGGGGGAGCTAGCATGAGTCAGCAGTCTGCCAGGCCAATGCTTACCACAGGAGAGCAGCTGGGGTGCAGAATGATGACTTTCCACATTCCCACAGAAACTTCAGAAAATTATAATATTAATAATAACCATTCACTGCACTGTTACACCCAAATAGCCAATGCAAAGCTCAGCTAAATGTCAGATCTCCTCCACTGTCATGAAATCAATTGTGCAGTGCTGACAGTCAGAAACAAACCGTTTAGGGGAATGAGGAAGATTGTAATAAGAAATGTCAGGGAGACAGAAATAGCTGGTCCCCTCACAATTGCACCCTCAAGAAATACTTTCTTACAGGATGAGACTGAGGATGGAAGGGGGTGAAGGAAGGTTATGAATTGTGCCATTGAAAGTCCTTGTTAGAGAGAGCTCTATATAAATATAAATCTTGTAAAGAGAATGTTTTGCTCATCATCAGCAAAAAGGTGCTACTGTTCCATGAACAATGTCACAAAGAATGATGCCGTAACTGAGAAGAAATTCAAAGTTTAAGTGCTTGTTTATTTGTACTAGAATGAACCGTATGCACATTTTCTGTCATGTTCACACTTGCATCTCAGACCTTGTCAAGTGTTAGTGTGTTTAACCTCATGAAATCCTTCAGTAGGCATAAGTAGAGTTGGAGGACACAGTTTCTAGGAATGCCAAGACATAAAATGCAACCATGGCCTAGCTGCCTTCCATGCTAATGCCAAGATACAGCCTAGCCAGTGGAGGATAAGACAGATGGAGGGGAAACATGGTGGCTGCAAGGACCTGTGGGCAATACTATGTCCTGCTTAAGACACCATCCTCAAAGCACACGAAGAAGGAGGAGCAGAAGAGGGGAATGGTGTATGTTCTTCAACTGTACTTGGGGGACCCTCATTTAACCCAGTTTAGGCCTTAGATAGATGCACCCATCCTTGACCTGAATTTCTTCACCACATATATCCACATTGCTCATCCTGCCTAAGGCTGCTAGGCAGCGTAGAACAACCTCCACCATGACATCTTAGACCATGAGAAATCACAGATGTTAACATTTGGCCCTCCAGCCTCATTTGATGAGAGTTTAAAGGGGGTTGTTGAAAACTGGGATTGTAGAGGGAGAAAAGAAGCCACAACTCAGAAGGCCTCAAGTTATATTTGCCCTGCAGCTGCCTTTTGTCGGATGTTCTGCAGGGATGTGCACTAACTCAAGAGGGAGCAGCTGGGGTGATCACTCTGAGAGTGTAAAAGGACATGGTTGAAGCATAGTTAAGCAGCCAGGACACATGCCCTGTCATCTCAGGGTCTTCCTGGCACTGCGTGCAACACTAGTGAGGGTTTTCTCAAGGGATTAGCAGCTTTCATATTTTTAAATAATTTACACAAAAGCATCTTCCTTCCCTAAGTCTGGTTATTTTTAGGTGGAGAAAAATACACACACTTATCTATATAAATAATTAGAACCATATGGCCTAAGCATTCCAAACAGATCAGTTAAACCAGCTTTCCAAGAGATGGACTTTATGTGTGTGTGTGTGTCTGTAAGCATGCTTAGCACAGATGAACTGTGTACTAGCCTGGCAGACTCAGACACCTGAGTACAGGATTGATCCCCTACAGACTTACAGCATGCTTTACAGCAAAAGAAGCTTCCTACAGAACGATTGCAAAGGTGCTTCAGGCTCTATATGGGAGGAGACAGGTAATCTCTGCAGCATATTCATGCATGGCTGCATCTTGTGCCTAACCAAACGTGTTCACTAAGTGCCAAAATGAGTACAGAAATTAAGACCATGTGGTTTGTCTTGGAGCCACTAAAAAGTCTGGGACAGTCCAGGCCATGAAGGTGATCAGAGGGTTGGAGAACTTGACATATGAAGAAAGGCTGAAGGAACTGGGCTCGTTCAGCCTTGAGAAGGGAAGTCTAGGGGGAATCTAATCACAATCTCCCAATATCTAAAGGTAGTTATAGAGAAGATGAAGGTACTTTCTTCACAAGGCTGCACAGTGACAGGACAAGAGGCAATGGGCACTGTTGTCTTCAAGAGAAATTCCACCTGGACATAAAAAATACGCTTCATTGTGAGAACAATTAAACATTAGAACAGGTTGCTCAAAGAAGCAGTGGAGTCTTCCTTGCTGGAAAGGTTTGGCTTGGCAAGCCCAATAAACTAATCTAAAGCCTGCTTTCAACAGAAGGTTGGACTAGATTATCTCCAGACATCTCTCAGTTTAGACTTTTTGTGATTCTGTTGTTCAGAGTTCTTCATGTTCAGTAATTAAAAAATTTAGTCCCTTAAATCCATCAACTGGGATCTGATGGTACATAGCCTGTTTCTATTGCTCTGAGTTCTGTGGGCCCAAAGGGTTTGACAGTCTGAGGGAACTGAAGGTGCATGCAAAAAGGAATGGGTTTCCATATTTCAGACAGGTTCACACAAAGCAATTCAGATCAGTTTATTTTTTACTATGTTTTGCAATAGACCTGGTCCTGAGGCCCCAGTTGTCAGTGTCCCCTAGTGTAGAAGGCCCTGTACCTCACAGCAGACTGAGCATGTGAGTGTCAAACGCAAAAGGACAAGACCAGTCCACATGTTTCTATGGATGACAGTGTTCCCTTTGCTGCAAATATCCAGCAACTTCCATAATTCATCCCTTGGCTTCCACTCCCATTCTGCCACATGGCAGGTCTGTACAGAGCTCTGGGATATAAATCTCCATACAGCCAGCAGGAATCATGCAGCAACCTGCACATGGGAGCTGAGGAGACAAATATATACCCCAGGAGAGCTTGTTTATTTTTAGGGATGAAGAACCCACTAAAAATCTGTTGAAGAAAATAAAGAGAGAGTCCTGTGGTGACAGCTAATGTTGTAAGAAGACAGATGCATGTATGTGCAGAGTAGATTAGTTGAGAGAGCACTGCCAAAATCAGTTGGTGTATAATTTTCAGGTCATAAAACTGTTTTTAATAGTAGGTCAGAAGCAGGCTAACATTGCTTCTCTGTTTACTTGTTTGTTTTAATTCCTAATCCCAGGAAGTAGTCACTTTTGCACACTATATATGCAGGCAGTGAGTCTGAAAATTAAGAGCCTCCACTGGGGAGGGAACGAAGGTTTTGTACTGCCCACCCTCCAGCTCTCCTTGGACAGCTGAGATTTTCCTTCATGTGAGGAGCTCTTTGAGGGATGGTATAATGGGGCTCAGAGGGGTACTAATCCCCCAGGGTTTAGGAGGGTTGTGCAGAGGGTATGAAAGGCCACGCTGAAGCAGACTCCAGCAACTCCCGGCCAACAGTCACTTTGGCACCATTCCCAGTCAGCACAGGTTATTGCAGTCTCTGGAGTATTTCTAGCTTTTATGGAGGTAGGAGTATAAGAGGGGAAGAGAGAGAGTGAGTAGGCTGCAGCATCTGTAACTCCTTCAGTAAAAAATACAGTCCCAGCCTTCCCTTTATAGACACACATGCATGCAAACACACACTCATCTGTGGCTTCACATGGCCAGGAGAAACTGAGCCCTGGAAGAGGGAGACTTCAAGCAAACACAGACACAGTAAGCTAGAAAAGCAGATTCCCAGTGACTGTCCAGTCCCCAGACTCGATAGAAGATTACAGATTGTACTTACATTGGGGGCTATAAAGCAAACCAAAGTGGGTTGACAAGCAAAGGTAGTATGACCCTAGACTAGTCCTCTTAGAGGTCAGAGAGATTTCAGAGACTTGATCATTGCTGCCAGAAAGGGACAGTGGTATATTTATAGACACCAAAAATTAACGGATGACCAGAAATTGGTATTACTACTGCAAATGTAGGGAGTGGCAGAACAGTGAAACAAGACTACATGGCTGTGCTAGTTTCAGCTGGGACAGAGTTAATTTTCTTCCTAGCAGTTAGCATGGATCTATGCTTTGGATTTGTGCTGGAAACAGTGTTGATAACACAGGAATGTTTGCGTTATTGCTGAGCAGTGCTTACACAGTGTCAAGGCCTTTTGTGCTCCTCACACCACCCCACCAGTGAGGAGTCTGGAAGTGCACAAGAAGTTGGGAGAGGACACAGCTGGGACAGCTGATCCCAACTGACCAAAGGGATACCTCAATCCATATGATGTCATGGTCATATTAAGACTGGGAAGAAGAAAGTGGGGGGGCAGGGAGGGCAAGACATTTGAAGTGATGGTGTTTTCCTTCCCAAGGAACCATTATGGGTGATGGAGCCCTACTTTTCAGGAGATGACTGAACCCACCTTTCCAGGAGATGATGGGAAGTAGTGAATGAATTCCTTGGTTTGCTTTGCTTGCATGTTCAGCTTTTGCTTTGACATTACACTGTCTTCATCTCAACCCACAAGGTTTCTCACTTTTACTCTTTTGATTCTCTCTCATCCCAACCCGGGGGAGTGAGCGAGTGTACCTGTGGTTCTTAGTTAATGGCTGGGGTTAAACCATGATAGTTCTCTTTGGCACCACATTTGGATTGAAATATGTTAGATCAGGTTTATAGCTGTTATTGCCGATTAGCTATTAATTTACAGGCTCCTGTGCTTCATCATGGGGCTTGCTTGCCTTACTGTATATTAGAGTCTAGTACTCGTTAGAGGCTGCTTTTTTGCTTTCACTGCTTGCTGCACTGCTTATCTTCTGACTCTTCTGTACCTGGGAACAAGCTGATAACAGCAGTGGTGCTGCAACTGCGCTAGCAGATGCCCAGGGCACTGCTGCTGTTTCTACGATGCTGTACGGGACAGGCTGGAACTCTAGCGTGAACTGGAGTCAAAGGGACTGTGACTTGTGAATGAGTCCATGTGGAAGCAAGACACCATGAAGCATCTGTGGTTGCGGATGTCTATGCCAGAGCAGATGCATCTTAAAGCATGTGTGGCCATGGTTATGTCTGTCCCACAGCAGGTATACCTGTTATTGTGGCTCAAGGATAAGTCCATGTGGGAGAAGGTACACCTCAAAGTACCTGTGGCTGTGCACGAGGTCATGCTGGAGCACCTCAAAGAATGTGGCCATGGAAAAGCCCATGACAGAGCAGGTACAACCTTGGACGGACTGCAGCCATGGGTAAGGTTGTGTTGGAGCAGGTTTACTTCTGAAAGGAATGTGGCTGTGGGTAAGGCCATGCTATAGCAGGTACATCTCTGAAGGCATTTTGACGCATGGAGAAGGCCATGTTGGAACACGTGAACCTCAAAACAACTGTGGCTGTGGATGAGTCTATGCTGTGGCAGGTATACACCTGAAGAGGCTGTGTCTCATAGATAAGGTTCCACCTGAAGCAGGTACAACCCCAAGGGTCTGCAGTCTATGGAAAAGTCCAACCTGCAGCAGGGGCAAGGGGAGGAGTTCATTGTAATGTTAAACCCCATGGCCTGGTCCAAAGGGACCAGGGGTGGAGACTGTAATGGAAATACCTTTAAATTGTTGTTTAACTCTCTATCCAACCAGAGTACTGTAGGGGCTTTTTGTCACAGCAATATTTGCCACTGCTCTCACTTCAGCTTCTTGCTTTTTGCTGGTTCTTTAAAAAGCTTGGTTTTCCTTCTAAACAGGTGCTCAGTTTTTAATCAGTGTTTAGCCACGTTATTCATCTAAGTATTCATTATTTCTCAGTTTGCTGATATTTATTCATCCACATTTGATCAAATTGAGTTCTTCCTCATCTGTTCTTCACAGTTTCCACGCTTTGACTCTGGGCCCTGGTGTACCCAGCTGCTTTTCTGCCTATAAGTTTTCTCTATAGGCATTTTATTTTTTCCTTCATGCGTAGTTAGGAGCAAGAGATGAATCTTCCCTTTGAGTGATTTCTTTAATATTCATCCCTTTTTGTGCCTTTTTGTGTGCTTACTTGCTTTTTGTACATGTAGGATTTGTGTCAGGAGGTGCTAATTTCTTTCTTTAAAGTGGGTGTTGTAAGTGACAGGCGTTAATAAGGTTTGATCTGTGACTTTTACTTTATTCAACTTACGGGGGTTTCATCTCACTTTAGCTGTCTCTTTAGCACCTTTGATAGATGGTGTACAACTGCATATCAAGGCATTTTAGCGAGGTCTCGTTGATATTTATATGTCTAGGATGTACTCCACTCACTCTTGCAGTGAACTATTCCTTTGACTGAAGAGCTTTTCATTTTACGTTCATACTTTCACATTTCTGCCTTGACTTCCAAAGAAAATGCATACAGTCCTTCCTGAGGGAACCTTGGAAAAGACAGGAAAAATTAGAGTCCCAAAAAAACGAATGTGACAGAGAAATATCCACATATGTGTTTAACCCTTGCTCTCCCCACAGAAATTAGGTTTTATTTTTTATTCTGAGACTGAGGTTTTTCAGTAGTTACTAACAAGGATTTTCATTACAAGAAACCTTCCCTCAAGTTGAGACTTAGCCCTGGCAGCAATGACTCAACAGCTACAGATTCTTAACTGGAAACAAGCCAACCATTAACCTGTTTTGGAGTTTTTGCAGGAACAACCGTCAGAAAGCAACTTTGCACTTGCCTCTGGGTGCCCCACAGAGTCCATCTTTTTTTTATTTGTTGTGTTATTCACTCAGTATTGCAGGGACCTACTGTGAGATTTCAGCTGCAAGAGTGGTGCATTTTTCTGCATCCCGTTCTCTCAGTGAAAAGTGATGTTTCCTTTGGAAAGGACAGCACAGTCTTATCAAAGGGTTGGTACTAAAATTGTTAGCTTAGATCCTGTGCCCATCTCCATCAGCTGCTTCTTCAGCTAGCTTACTTGTTATATTAAATGTTACTTGGCTAATATCCAGGCTTCAGTGTAGATGTCTGTGGCTGAACTGTTTAGCCTCTCTCTGTAGGGAGTGGAAAGAAATGTGCATTTCCATGGGGCAGTTCATTGCATCTGGGAATAGCTGTTAAAGTAGGAAAGTAAACCTGTCAAGACACAAGGAATAACCCAGATGTTGACACCTATGTGGTATAAGATCAGTGACACATTCAGGTGACATGAACCCCAAACTTGCTGTCTCTTCAACAACATTTTGTAATGCTTTTTACCTTTCCATGATGTTTTCTTTATACGAAAGAGCACAAGGATCTCAGCCTCACTGTTCTCTGCAGACATGCTATGCTGTTCTTACTTTATTGGCTTACTGACGAGTATTGGCCCAAATTTAAACATACTGGCAAAGCTTTGAAAAAAAATCTTTTCAAATCTCCATCCTACCAACATCCCTAAATCCTGTTGGTTTCTGTGATAAAGTTCCTAAACAGGAGTTGAGTTGTTCAGTGTTTATCATGTTTGAGCAGAAAAGGCCTATGTTATCTACAAGACCTCAACTTCTGCATTTGCTGATACCCTTGAAAACTTCCAAGAGAATGAGAAACCTGCCCACCATGGAAGTGCACCAGCATGAGGGTTTTGTCAACGGCCAAACCATGACTTTGCAGCCTCCAACATCTAAGGGGAACTGGAAACTCACTGTTTGTCAGAACTAATATAAATCTCCTCACATTATTCTCCTCACAGGTCATTAAGATAAGAACAGTAATTTAAAACTATAATTATCCCACCAGCAGGAAGAGAGAGAACGAGCTATGGAAGAGCCACCTATTTCTTTCTGACTCAGTGGTTCGTCCTAAGGCTACAGAATACCCCACACTGAAGAGTCCCATTTCCAGTGAATAGGAACCCACAGCACAAGAAGTCACATTAACAGCCATAGCAGAGAGGTCAATGAATTTACATTGATCCAGGGTACCAGCTGGAACTGGCAGGGGGTCTTTCCACAGCATCATGTCCTGCCGCGCCATTGCTTATCTTCCATATGCTGTGGGAATAAATAGAAAATGTTAGCCTCCAACTGTCCTACAGCCAATAAATGTTACACAGGGGTTTTTTTACTTCTTAAATAATCATTTACATTTAATTTGTAGCTGTTGAAATGGGAGAAAGGAGGAACAAAATTCACCTGGATTTATGTATCTCATGATTTCTTGATGATCCTGTCAGACCTGCCCTGAGTTAGTCACGCATTTTGCTGTCAATGGGAATGTTTCTCTCCTTAGATTTTCATTAAGTTAAATGCACATTTTGATTGGCTGCTGGAAATTCCTCAGTGTAGCTGTGCACTGAGAGGAGAAAAAGTCTGCAAAGAGAAAAAAACTCTTGAAGACTTGGTTCTCTGCCACCCTGTACTAAATGTGACCATTCACAGCTGTGCTAAGCAGATGTAAAACTCACAACAGGAGTAAGCATCCACTTCACGGTCATATAATTGACCCTACAGGGTACTAGGCATCAAGGAGTTGAGTCTTTGTAGTGGAGAGGCTACAGATTATGGAAGAAAATGGACTTTCTGCATGTATGTATTTTAAGTAGCTCTGTGTGTATATGTGTGCATCAACAGATAGAAAATAAGCGTTTCAGACTAGCAATGCCTCACCCCTGTGAAGCTATGCCATGTGAATCATCAAGAAACTTGTTAAGAGCTCTATGGCACAAATGTTAACATGACAGTGAAAAGATGTCGTTTTCCATTTCCAACACTTGGAAGAGTTTTCATCTGTAATGGTCAAGCAGGAAGTAATCAACAGAATCAATGTTGCCTCGGGTGCCTTTCATCTCATCCCAAAGTAGACATCTCAGATAACTGAGATAAATCATACCCGATGATTAGCTATATAAAGACATCAAATAAATAAAATTAGGATGAATCTCACCATTGAGGTTTACATCTGAGTAAGAAATCTTCATGATCTCTGAAGACAAGAAAATATCCTCAGGGATTTGCTGTTTCTGTCCTACCAAAAGCAAACATAATTAGGTTTGACTCTTACTGATAGGCTAGAAAACAGAATAAAATTAGAGACCAGAACTTTTGAAGTCAATAAAATGGACTTCCATGGACATTGGTGGGTTTTGAATTAGGCCTGCAAGCAGAGACTGAAAAAGATCTTCACGTCAAATACCTACTTGAGGTAGGAGCAATGCTACACTTTTTATCATTAGTCTTCTGCCCCACAGACTTACTGGTTGCCTTCAGCCACGATCTCCCCCACAAAGCTGTGTTGCCCTTTTTCCCACCTGTATTTGTTCTTGACCTGTTGCTGGACTCTCTCATCTGTGGGGAATAACTGCCTGTGAAGCTGGGGTGGACCAAACCCACTTTCACAGAAACATATTGGACTTTTTTCTAAAACTATTTTAAATTCCCCAGTATACATCGCAAGGGGTTGTGCAGAAACATGTCAAGGTTATGTGGGAGTGAGAGCCTAAAAGGACACATATACCTTGGGCAGGCATTGCTGCCAGTTCTTCATCTTGGGCAACCAAAGCCTGAGGGTTTTGATCATGAAGTGGGAGTCTCACGTGTTTAATGGTCTGGTCATCCCTGCTCAGAGTGTTCTTTGGTGCTACAAAAGAGAGAGTCCCAGCAAAACTTTCTCTCTGATGTAGCTGCCTTTTTTCCAAGTATCATATAATGAAAAATGCTATGGTGTTCCATGGTAATGTGAAACACTTGATTCAATATTTAGCAACTTAAACAGGTGCCAAGCACTAGAGTTATTTGGGTATTTTCCAGAAACAGAGTTTATCACTGGAAAATGCCAGTTTGATGAAATGGAGAGTTTTCCTGGGAACATGTCAATTTTGATGAAATTTTCATAAGAAAGATTTCCATGGTAGGATAGGATTTCTGGTCAAAATGACGAAGAGAAAGAGAGATGCTTTTCCCTCCTTTAGGAAAGCCAATATGCTATTGTTAGAGCACCTGCTGAGGTCAGGACACCCAGCCCCAAATCCATATCCACACTACAGCTTTGGACCTGGCTGCCCAGTTACCTCGTTGACTAGTTTAGCAGCCAATTTGTGGCTCTCAGTTGACCATGTTTCAGGATCTCCTATAAAAGCTATGCTTCATTCTCTGAATAATTATTGGTGTAGGAACTTGAACCTTAGTCCAAACAACAAGGCTTGAGACTCAGCCAAGCTCTTTCTCCTTTCCTGGCCAAATATTATTTATTCATTAGAAATGTAGTCATTGGAATTAATAGCTGTTCCTCACTTAACCATAGTGTGTGCCCTCAATCCTCATCACTTTTGTCTACACAACACAAGTGTGGTGTCTGTGTTTGTACACATGACTAGTTTGCCTTCCACACACACAACAACCTTGTGGATAGAATGCAGGTTGTCTGTTGAGGAAAAAGTTCTGAGCAGCAATATGTGAGCCAAAATGTTGCCTTCATGACCCCATATGCTCTGACAGACACATCCCAGATACGCTTAAACCCAAGAGAGGACCTTAGTAAAGGCCCAGTGGGTGGGCCTGGTCAGGACTGCAGACTAAGGGTCATCTCAATAAAGACAGTAAGTACAGACATTGACCTCGACAGGAGTTAAGGACATGGAGCTCAGTGGAAGACACCTGTTAGGCTTGTTTGGATCTACATACTTAAATGAATTAGTTGAAATTAGAAAAGTCTTATTTATTTGAATTCCGTGAGGGGTGTTGGACATCAGCATTTGGTTTTGGCATTTCCCTGATGTCTCCAGCTGAGTGAACTTCTGACTTTTTTTGCTGGTAAATTTCCACAGTTTTACGTCCTTAATGTCATCTCAGCAGACAAAAAACAGCAGATATTTTTTTAACCAAGAACCATTTCATGATACCCAGAACTAGTGAAATAACCTCATTGTGGATAATAATCAGCAAGAGTTTTGTTAAGCTTTCTCCATGGAGTGAACATTATTTGCAAGTACATGGCCTGTCAGCTTTCTCTGAGGTACAACAATGAGGAGCAGCATAAACAGGTGGTTTTTTTACCATCATCCAAATAGGGTCTGCTTTCTTATGTACAGAAAGCAATGTTTTGGCTTCTGTAGGAAAGGGTACCCAGGAAGCTTACAGTATGTGATTTTTTTTATTCTATATTCCACTGCCCAGTGTGTTGAATAGAGGCAGAAAAAGTATATTTATATACTCAGTTATGGGGAGGGGCAGTTTCTCACTGTTGCTGAGTCAGAAAGAGTAGGTTTAGCAGGGGAGGAAGGGGAAGTGTACAGACTGCAACAGTCGTTTCCCCAGCCCAATTTCCAGTTACACCACATGACATCGCTCCACCCTGTCATGAGATGACAGTGCTAGAAAGAAACTTTGCAGCAGCTCCCTCTGCCCTGCAGCAGCGGGCATCTGTTTCCAGAGAGCTGACATGTGGGCAGAGCTTTGGGGTTTTCTTAGTCAAAGTGGAGCTTGTGGGAACAAAGCGTACTGATAAAGGTGAAGGGAGGAACAGAAAATAAGCAAAGGGAAAGTCTTTCTGGGCAAACAACACTTCCTTTACTAACAGCTGCCAAATCCACCAAGACCCTGCAGGTAAAGACAAACTAAGACACTGGTTACTAGCACTGTCATTTCTCACGTTCACAGTTCCACCAGTGTGTTGGTAGGTTGCATATATGGCGGCACTGAACTCGTAATTGGCAGTTTTGAAATCTCAAATGCACACACCCCTCACCCCCTTATGTACCCAGGCAAACATGCATTTCCTTCTAATGTAACACAGGGGTCATCAGGAAAGTAATAGATTATCGATTTTTTCCCACTGGTAAGTTTAATAGAGGACAGACAGATGGAGCTTTGAAGAAGAAAAGAGTAATATTGTCAAAACAAACAGATGATAAAGAAGATTTATCTAGAAAACAGCTCACTTTAAGGCATTAGTTTGGGACAATCTATGAAGCATAAGATGAACATCTATCCTGAACATGCCATCAGTTTCTAGACAGCCTGTATTGAAATAAAATTGACTGCAATTCCAACACTGTGACGGATATCGTCTGCAGTATGAGCATCTTAAATATTTATACTTTCAATCATTATTGTATAGTCCCATGCTTTATTACATTTACACAGGCTTGCAAAGGTTTAATAAACAAAGAGAAAGATTAAAACCCCAGGCCTAGATAAATATGGACATTTGTTTCTTCCTTCAATCATTTGGGAGGGAGCATGACAAGAGTATCAAAGGACAGGGCCTCTGTTGCATAACTTAGAGACAATGTCTTATCCACAACAACCAGAACAACTGAGGCACTAGTTTAGCAAAGCATGCAATTAAATCCAATCCTTATTAGCAAAGAACCTAAGTACATGTCTAAGTTGTACTTTTAACAGCAAAGAATTAAATGTGTCCTCAAGTCCCTCACTGGCCAAGGAGCTGAGGTAGTTAAGTAGCTGCAAGACACTGTTAGCTGCCACTTCATGTCTGACCCACCCATCACTGTCATCTGACTTGGACCCAAAATACAAGAAAAAGCATTTTCTTCTCTTCCCAGCAGACTGCAACTACACCTGGAGTCCCAGGATCTCACCTGGGATTATGACCTCAGTGGAAGGGTAACAGCCACAGGTTATTGTCACAGGAGATACCCATCTCCACACACTGTTTTTCCTCAGAAAACTGGGTCTTTCTCTCCTTCTCTGAGAAGTCATAACACAAAGGAAAAAAGTGTTTGTTTAGACGAGGCTATTGAGATGTAGCCAACCGTTTGGAATGCAGGCAAGATAGCATCTAAACTGTGGTTAAGCACTTTGCACATTGGAATAGAGCGGGGAAGTTCATTGAGACATTTCAGATGTGGTCATAATGCAGACTCCTACTTGGGTCTAAAGCAATTGCTTCTTTCAAATTATAAAGGAGTCTTAGATATGTATAGATGAGAGGCCATCAGAAAATTATATTTATTCATGAGCCTCAGTATCTATTATTTTCTGCATTTGGAAGCATAATAGAAAATGCAACAAAGTCCTTCCTTCCCTGACTTCCTTCTTGATTATAGCATGATCTGATGAAATAATTAATTGCTGCAAAGACTGTACAATTAAATGTCTGGCTATTATTTCACTGGCTAGAAAATAAATCAGGTTTAATTTCATCGTATTCAAACATGACTATAAAATTTACATGGGTGGTATCAGTACCAGACCTCATATACAGTTTATTCAACTTCTCTGTTAGTAAGCTTTGAGTAGATTAGAGTTTCAAAGCTGTTTATCTGGCAGAATGTAAAAACTCCACCACAGATCCCAGCAGCATTTACAAACTCTGAAAGTCCTGAGCTATAAAAAAGTTTGTAAATACTACTGAGTTTTTAGAAATTCTCAGAGGTCCAAGTATTTGCTGCAGGTTGCATCAAAATGAGTCAGCCTCCTAGGTAAACAGTCAAAGATTTTAGCCAGAAATTAAGAAAATGTGTATATATATATATATATAATATTTAGGCTAGTTTATGCAAGTTTTGAGATCCAGAATTTGAATTCCTTCTTTTTTTCCTCTCCATCTCCCAAAATCAAAAATAGAATGAAAAATCTCCCATTATTCATAGTCTTGCCTCAAAAATGCCTACTCCGATTTACCTAAAACCTCCTGGAGAACAAACATGTTTCTCACAGGAGACCACGCACCAGAGAGCAGAGCAGAAATGGAGGGGTTCCAGGAAACATTTCTAAATCAAGCTGGTAGTGAAGAGTGAGCTTCAGACAAAGATTACTGAGGGCTCTGCCTTTTTTTTTGTTTATTTTTCTCATTGTAAAAAAAAAAAAAAAAAAAAGTCATTTCATCAAAATGTAGCCTTAACAAGGAAGCCTACTTTTTCTGGAAAGACTTTGGGGCCTTCACGTGGACAAAACTGGAACAAAAGCAACTACTGTGATGCTCTGAGAACCTATACCTGTGGCAAAGGTATGGAATAAAGGTGAAACACAGTAGGTTCCATCTTTTCTAACTTGTGACAACAAAACCAAACCTTGGCTCCCCACCATTTGCCTACCTTGCTTATTTTGGCAGTAAATTGTCTAAAACAAAAATATTATCTATCCATGTATACTCAGAAAAACAGGAGCCACATTTGTGTGGTTTCTGACCTGTGTTATTCTGTAAACAATCGTGCCCTTGTGCATTTATTTCTAACTGTTGCCAACCAGCTACCCGGACACTGGCCACGTTATGCACATGTTCGACAGAGATTCTGGGTGTCTGCTGCTGTGAGACAGCTGATAGAGTAGGGACTGGAAACACCCCCAGCCAGACAAGGCTGCAGGTGCCATTTCATCACAAGGACTCCCTGCAAGGAAAAGCTAAGGATGCTACTTCTCTGTTTCAAGGACAGAGATGAGGATTGGAGTTGACCTTATTGAATGTGCTCTTCCTAAAACCCTCTGAGCATGTATTATTAAGCTGGGTACTGGCTATGCTGGGATTAATATAGTAGTTCCTAGGTATTTAAAAACCTAAAACCCAGACTGTTCCTGATTTTATTCCTCTAGATACAGACTCTAGGACTTTTCATCTTTGCAGTAAAATCTTGTGCAGTGTTTCTTTATCGACTGCCAAACACAGTTCATGACAGGCCAAAAAGCTTTCATTGAGAACATTTTGGCAGATAACGACTAACTGGCCTCGCATGCAGCAGGGCAAGCGACGGCGAGAGTGGATCTGTAGACAGGCACTATTATCCTCGGATTCACAACTCACTCCTGCTGCAGCTTTTAAAACCTGACGTGCTTCTGTTCTCCAGTCCCCAGCCTTCAGTTACTTTAAGCAGTCTAGTGTCAGCTCAAAGTCACACAGTGACTTCAGCTCCCAGATCCAAATTTAAGCTAGTTTCTATAATCTGACTACAGTGAACCTGTGGATTTTGGCTCAAAATGAGATTGCAGAACATGACACAGAGAGTTAAACCTAGCCAAGGAGGATTTGGGTTTGTTTTCTCTCCTGAAAAGAAGCTGTAATCCATTCAAAGAATTACTGAAGTATTTTGGAATTAAGCTAGCTCATTGTTGAAGTTCACACTGAGGTAATGTGTTATTAACCTCAATTGTTCTGTTCTAATCTTTTCTATTCATGTGAAAAAAGTTGCAGTTTGGCTCTGGCTTAATTAAGAAAATATTCGTCTATCATCCTGACAAAACTCAGAAGTGAAGGGAGCTGTGTGAAGGAGAGGACGGCAGAGGACACAGCAGTGTTATATTCTGCTGTGGGAAAATAAGAGGATAGACACTATTTTCCAGACCATTTAATACCATGGGCTCATATATCATGGACTTACTCAAGTGTGCAGAGGTTGCATCTCTCACCAATACTGCCTGACCACGTCAGCCCTGGTGCTGGGTGTTTGACTTGCCCTGGGTTGCTCCCAGTGTGAGAAGCAGGGAGGCAGCTGGGCTGGGGGGAGGCTGCTGGACTCCACACTCAGAAACAAACCTATCAGAGACCCTCAAGGCCTTCACAGAGGCTTTATTCAGAGCACCAGGGAGCATGACAAACTAAGTGACTGTGACTAAAGAAGTTATCCAGAAGCTATCAGTTGGCCCTTTTCATCAATAGCCAATGAGGGCAGGTGCCATACTGGACCTTGTTCTCACCAACAGGGAGGGGCTGGTCAGGAATGTGAAGCTCAAGGGCAGCATTGGCTGCAGCGACTATGTAATGGTGGAGTTCAAGATCCTTAGGGCAGCAAGGAGGGTACACAGAAAGTTCAATATCCTGGACTTCAGGAGACCAGACTTCAGTCTCTTGAGAGATCTGCGGTAGAGTAACATGGGATTAAGCTCTGGAAGGAAGATGGGCCCAAGAAAGCTAGTTATTATTCAAGGATCACCTCCTCCAAGCCCAAGAAGGACGTGTCCCAACAAAGAGTAAGTCAGGCCAAAATGCCAGGAGGCCTGAATGGATGAACAAGGAGCTCCTGGACAAATTCAAACGCAAAAGGGAAGCCTACAGAGGGTGAAGGCAGGGACAGGGAGCCTTGGGAAGAATAGAGAGAAATTGTCTGAACAGCCAGGGATCAGGCTAGGAAAGCTAAAGCCCTGACAGAATTAAACCTGGCCCGGGACATCAAGTGCATCAAATCCTCCTTAGGTATGTCAGTGATAAAAAGAAGAGTAGGGAAAATGTAAGCCTTCTCTGGAAGGAAATGGGACACATGGTCACCCAGGATACGAAGAAGGGTGAGGCACTCAGTGACTTTATTGCCTCAGTCATCACTGTCAAGTGCCCAAGACACAACGCCCAAGTCACAGAAGGCAAAGGCAGGGACTGGGAGAATGAACAACTTCCCCATCCCACTTGGCCTTGAACACTTCCAGGGAATGGCTTGAAACTCAAAGAGGGCAGATTTAGATTAGATACCAGGAAGAAGTTCTTCACAGAGAGGGTGGTGAGGCACTGGAACAGGTTGCCCAGAGAAGCTGTGGATGCGTCCTCCCTGGAAGTGTTCAAGGCCAGGCTGGATGAGGCTTTGAGAAACCTGGTCTAGTAGAAGGTGTCCCTGCCCACGGCAGGGTGGTTGGAACTAGATGGTCTTTGAGGTCACTTCCAACCTAAACCGTTCTACGATTCTGTGAATATCTATAATCCAGGTTTACTGGCCGATTCCTTCTGAGATGATTTTTTGCCACATAAAATGGGTCTGCCTGCTCTGTTGTACTGTTAGGCAGATGTAAACCGGAGCCAGAAAGCCTGAGAGTGGAGCTAATGAGAAATGCCAGTTAGCACTGAAAGACATTATGTGCTTAATGCAGAAATGGTGGTGGTTCATGGTCTGTAGTATGTCCCAGGTCAGACTAGAGGATCTTCCCATGCAGGAAAAATTATTTGGCAATTTCCTTGGGGGGGGGGGGGGGGAGGTGAGGGGAACCCAAAAAAAGTTGTTTACTTATCCTAAAAATATTAGAGGTAGTGTCAGATTTTGTTAGTACTTTCACCAGTTCACCAGCTCACCTTGAAGCAGGATGGAAAGGTCGATTAGGGCACAGATGTGTGTGGCTACATCTTCCTGAAGGATGCCTCAGCTCTCCAAAGCCTGGGAAACCTTTCTCACAACTATGCTAGAGTAGCTTGATAGTAACAATGCCATACAGTGTATGTAGACTCTCTGAAGTGCTGCTTACTTCTCTGTCCTCCCGGCAAGGAGATCCAGATGCCAACTTCACAGAAGTCAGGAGATTTCACATTCTTCTGTTTCCTGTGAAGTGCAGTTTCTGTCTTTGTCTTTCTCTCTCTTCAATTAATTCTGCATCATCCAACTTCACCTTTTGGCATTCTTGATTTTTAATGTTCTCAGATCTATACAGTTTGCAATAAAATTCCTTAAAACTAAAGTGTATAGCTATCTATTTAATCCATTTCACTGCCTTCCTTTTCATCTGTGTAATTTGATTCTCACCCTATTCTTTTCCTTTTTTTTTTTTTTCTGAAGGCTGCCAATGCCAAAACAAAGCTAGTCTTATTACTCTGGTCATACATTTTTAATGAATTTTTGTTTCATGCTCTCTATTCCATTTTTGTGAATAGATTTCTTGCTTGCTTTCTTTCATGTATTATTATTTATAAGGCTTTCTCCCAGGTCTCCCTGCTGAGACTCTTTGACAGTATGCCTCAGAGTAGTAGAAAGATGCACATTAGCCAGCCAGAGACAAGCCAGTTCCAGTACACAAATTGGTTGTTGGGAGCCCAAGTGCTCCATGCTCCATCTTCACTTTGGCTCAGCAGGGCACTAAACAGCTCCACAGCTTCCTGCTGGAGGTAGGTCAGGTACAGCCAGCTCAGAAGAGTCAGAGTGAGCGTGTGTCTGCACTCATTGCATAACTACAACCCGACGGTATTAGTCTTCTCTAGGAAATACCTCCTGCAGGATTCTTGGTCCTAAACACAAGGATCTGTGGTGTCAGCAAAGGTGGAAATCCACACTGTCCTCTCAGCATCCACAACTGTATACCATCTGGAGCTGCTTTCAGGACTAGATGCTTTTTTCAAGCAGCATGAAATAGACTGTTGCTCTGACAGCCTTTCTCCCTCTGTTAGGTGTGTTAGGTTAGGTGTGGTCCCAGAACACTTTTTGCATGCTGCCTCTATACCTTCTGTTCAGACCTAGTTTATGTACATTTAGTATTCTGGTTTTGAAACTCTGGGTTTTTGGTTTGCTTTTTCCAAAGAAGTCTGCAAGAACATTTGTCTTCAAAGTCCTTGGAAGGAATTATTTCCCCATTATTATTCTGTGTCTTTTCATTTCCATGCTTGACTACAATCAAGAAGGTTCAAAGTCTTTGGATTCTGTCTGTTTTTGTATTTCAGGCAAAATAAGTAGCAGTTAAAATCTCTCCAGGTGGACAGAAGGCTCCACCTTTCCCTGACAAAGAAGAATCTGCTAAAAAAGTCTTTTTATTTCTTCTTCCCCTTCACCCACACTTTTGTGTTCAAATATTCTCTGCACAGAGATCATAAATTGACAAGAAACTTCAAATATATCAACTACATCAGTGCCTATCTTTGGCAGCTAGGGCCAAAACCATTGGTTTGTCAGTCTTTTTCATGACTCCAAGACAGTACTGTCTAATCTAATTCAAACCCCCGAATCTCATTTTGAGGCCCCTCCATGGACTGTGGTTAGCTTATACCACATATCACATCCCTGCCTCCAAAGCCATTCTGTCTTTAAAGTCTATTCAGACAGAAGGACTCATCCAAAAATTCACACTGAAGATGCTGTAAAACCCATCTATGTCTTCATGTTTCATCTCCATTGGACATGTGGTTCAAAATATCATAATTATGAGCGACAAATCCCTGTGCTTTGCCTTAGAAGCCATTTGAAATAACCAGGCCTGGATGTTACATAAGAGGAGAAAGAGAGGAGGAAAGGTCTCAGGGTGTTCTGCAGTAGTATACAAGAAAACCAAGGCTCTTCAAATATAAAAATTCAAATTTTTCTATGTACTTTAATTCATACCAAATATTTAAACCATAATTTCTTAACTTCAAGTTTCCTGGGAAAAAAAATGTTACAGAAAGAGAACCTTCTCACAGTATTTTTTTTTTTTTTCTAAGTAGAGTTTCTGGAAAATTCTGTGAGTACACAGTAAATCTGCCTGCCCTGTTGGCTTCCTCTTCCAAATTCCAGAGTGATATGGAGGACTTTGTACACAACAGTGGCTGACATTTGAATAGCTTGCAAGAGGTTTTGCTGTTAGCATCCCAGCCTCAAACACCCAGCAGTGTTTCCTTTTCCCAAAAAAAATGTTTAAAAGGAAAATAATTCAGAATTGAGTTGTCTGGAATTATTTTTGGCCTGAACTTGAATCACCTTTGGCATTAAACATGGCTTTCATTTTGGCACTTGAACTTTGCTCAAAGAGATGGGGAAGATCACAGGCACAGTGCCATGTTTCAGAACAAAATACCCATTTCACATTACATTCCCACTGCCTGTATCTAATTGCATGTGAATATCTGACAGGAAATGGAACAGGATACTCATCATTCAATGCTTTTAGGAAACAGATAATTGGCAAATTACTCTGCTATAGTTAAAGGAGCAATTGTTTTACTGGACCAACCAAAACCAAATAGCACCAGGGATGCCAAAGAAGACTGACAATCTGTACCCTACTGGGATAATTCTTGTTTGGTTTTTCAGTTTTTACTGCATTTCTTTCCCTACTCTGATGTTCTGTCCTTGTGCTTGTATGATTGGTAAGGAAAAAGGTTTTAACTTCAAATGGTGTTAAGGTAATTAGCTGCCATATATAGTTTTTGCTTATTCCCCAGCCAGGATAATGTCATTTATAACAAATGACCAGGGTTGGCCCTACATTACAGAAATGACTGTGTTCCTAATGATCATTTTCCAGCCTTTGAGATAGAAAGACTTTGCGCTTTTTTAGCACCTTGAGATAGTGATCTATTTGAATAAAGGTAATCAAATGGTTCAAAGACATGTGAAATGTTTCTTCTTTCTTCTTCTTTTCTTCCTTTTTAATTTTTTTTTTCATACTTCCCTGATAAAGAAATGCACGGAAATAATCTTTTTAAAAAAGAAGCTTTCCAGGGAGACACAATACTCTTAACCTCCACATAATGCCAATTGTTAATGATATTCTTATGAAACTTTCCTCTCAGCAAGTTTCTTCTAGTGTGATTCTAGTGTGATTGGTGACTCCACATTTCAGTACAAGGCTGCTTCTTATGTGGGCATGTTCAACCACTTTTCAGCACAATGGGATCTAAAATGTGGCTGAGTCCTCACAGGTCCATGATTGACCTATTTGATCTTCCCTTCCTTGATTCACTAGAGATCATATTCCCACATAGTCCAATAAATTGAAGAAATAATTGCAGTGCTTTTTTGCTAGTCTTTGCAGGAGATCAGAAAAAAGAAATGCATCAACCGGATGGCAACTTTTCTTGCCATCTTCACACAACATGCCCTGCAAGAGGTGCAGATGTCATTAGAGTAAATGTGGTTTGTGTACCCACTGCTGTCCTGACCTAGGAATTGTAGCACTATTTTCTTGGGGAGTCATCAGAACTTGTCATTTTGCCCAATGTGATTTTATTAGTGTTCATCACATTAAAACATAAAACACCTATTAAGGAGCAAAATTCTAATTTACAGTTATGTAGAAAAATTCAGAGATGAGCCCAGGGGACAATTTGAGAAGCTTTTGCAGTTCTAAATCATTTCCTTTATAATGACAAAAGGAAACAGTGAGAAAAAGAGTATGAATATCTAAAAAATATATTACATATGACCTTAAATAAGGATTGTGGGCAGAAAGATTATATTTTACATTGTATATTCCTGCATGAGAGAAATAAAATATTTATTTTAGAAAGCAGAGGTGCAATTTAGTTTAAACCATTTGAACACAGATGTACCAGATGACAATGAATTTAATGACACTTTACGGTCTTCAGCATCTCTAACAGTAGGATAGTGAAGCACTTCATTAAACTTTACAATTCTCCTGCCAGGTATTGTTATTAGAGACCACTAAAAGGAAGGTGACTTGCCCAAGGTAGTAGCACTACGTTGGCCATAAACCTTAGAAGTCAGACGTTTATTCCCTGGTCTAACTATAAAACCTGAACGTCAGCCTGGTTCCTCATCCTGGGGGCAGGCAGCACTGTCAGACCTACATATCATGGTGTATATGGTGGCTGACTCCTGCAATCACACCTTGTTGCTGTCTCTGTCTTCAACCAATTTGGCATGTGTGTTTGCTTCCTAAACACCAACCCAGCTGGAGATGAGCCATTTTTTGTGGATTTTGTATGGGCAACACCAAGTTCAGGGATCAGGTTAGGAAAGTTAAAGCCCTGACAGAATTAAACCTGGCCAGGGATATCAAGGCCAACAAGAAGGGCTTCTATAGGTACAGAGGGAATAAAAGGAAGATCAGGCTAAATGTGGGCCCTCTGCGGAAAGAAACAGGAGAGCTCATTTCTCAAGATATGGAGAAGGCTGAGGTGCTCAATGACTTTTTGCCTTGGTCTTCACTGGCATGGGCACAAGCCATACCCCCTGAGTCTCAGAAGACAAGGGCAGGGACTGGGAGAATGGAGACCCACCCATGGTCAGTGAGGATCAGGTCTGGGAACACCTGAGGAACCTGAAGGTGCACAAGTCCATGGGACCAGATGAAATACATCCATGGGTCCTGAAAGAATCAGCAGATGGGGCTGCCCAACCTCTATCCATCATATTTGAGAAGTTGTGGCAGACTGGTGAAGTTCCCACTGACTGGAAACATAACCCCCATCTTTAAAAAGTGACAAAATGAGGATCCAGGGAACTATATCCCGGTCAGTCTCACGTGTGTGACTGGCAAGATCATGAAGCAGATCCTCCTGGAAACGCAAAGGCACATGGAGAATGAGGAGGTGATTGGTGACAGCCAACATGGCTTCACCAAGGGCAGATTGTGCCTGACGAATATGGTGGCCTTCTATAATGGGGTCACAACCTTGGTGGATAAAGGGTGGGCAATCGATGTCATCTATCCAGACTTGTGCAAAACCTTCAACACTGTCCCACACGACATCCTTGTCTCTAAATTGGAGAAGGCATGGATTTGATGGATGGACCTCTTGGTGGACAAAGAACTGGCCGGATGGCCACACTCAGGGAGTTGTGGTCAATGGCTCGATGTCTGAGTGGAGACCAGTGACAAGTGGCATTCCTCACAGTTCGGTGTTGGGACCAGTCCTGTTTAACATCTTTGTCAGTGACATGGACAGTGGGACCGAGTGCACCCTAGTTTTACCCCAAGAAAAGTATTGTTTAGGTGTCTTTTTAGCTGATGCTGGGGAGTGCTTGCACCAACTTCAAGGTCTTGCTCAGCTTCTGATACTGCAGCCGCGCTCCCAGCTTTCTCACTGCAAGCAGTGTGGGGGGACACACAGTTCAGACAGCTGACCCAAACTGACCGAAGGAGTATTTCATTCCATAGTATGTCATGTTCTGTACATGGGTGGGGAGTGGGCTTAGGGGCCTTCACACTCTTTAGAATGTCTTACACTTGCTAACATTCCTAACTCTTTTGTTAGCTGCTTTGCTAAATCTTTTGCTGGCTCATTCATTCATGAGTTGGGGGGTCTGTCAGTTTTCCCAGTCGTGTTGTTGCTGATAGGGTTCACTCAGATTCTGCTGTGATCACTCTTGGGCTGCATCTCTCAGGCTGAGGCGCTCTGGCTCTCTGGCTCTGACTCTCACTTCTTGGGACTTGGCTGTGCATCAGTCAGCGGGTGGTGAGCAATTGTATCATAGTGTATCATGTGTTTTATTTTATACTATTTTAATTAATAATATTTTTATATATTCATGTATATATACATAATTCATATATCTTAAATTGGTAAATATTTCTTATCTCCATTTTACGAGCTTCCTTGTTTTTTAAAACCAAGTCTTCCCCTCTGCTGGAGGAAGGGGGTGGGAGCCATGAGAGCGGCTTTGTGGTATTTTGCTGGCTGGAGTTTAACCACGACAACTCTGCTCTCATGAGACCCCACCTAGAGTACTGCATCCAGCCTAGGGGCCCTTACCATGAGAAGGTTATTGACCATTTGGAACAAGTCCAGAGAAGGCCACAAAGATCAGAGGGCTGAAACACCTCTCCTGTGAAGAAAGGCTGAGGGAATTGGTCTTGATCAGCCTGGGGAAGGGAAGGCTCCAGGGAGACATTATTGCACCTTCCAGTACCTGAAGGGGCCTACAAGAAAGCCTGGGGGGGGGACACCTTTTACAAGGGCCTGTAGAGACAGGACAAGGAGTAACAGGCTTAAATTGAAAGCAGGGAGGTTTAGATTGGATATCAGAAAGTTTTTTATGGAGAGGGTGGTGAGGCACTGGAACAGGTTGCCCAGAGAAGCTGTGGATGCCCCATCCCTGACTGTCTTCAAGGCCAGGCTGGATGAGGCTTTGAGCAACCTGGTCTAGTGGAGGGTGTCCCTGCCCATGACAGGGGGGTTGGAACTAGATGATCTTTAAGGTCCCTTCCAACCCAAACCATTCTCTGATTCTATGATCCTATGATTCAGCATTCCCCATCTGATGTATGATTGTATGGCAGCGAAGAGACATTTTGTCTGTACAGAGTGAGAATATTGGCTTTTTCTAGTAGGAGCAGCAAACACAAGCAGCTTTGAAAAAAGATACAGAAGTCCATTTGTTTTTTAAAGTTACATTAATCTTTCAGAAAAGTGTTTCCAATGTTGCATTTAGACTTGGCTTTTGTTAACATCCCATATTGCCAATTGATTTTTCTGACCTTCCCAGCCCATATGAAAACAGGGCGGGTGGGACTGCTGAGGGAAAGTACTGTTTGCTACCACAAGAGCTGCATGGCCAGCAGCCAGCAGCACAATTACACCATGTGCCTGGAATGATAATTGAGATATCGCTCCCTTCTTTACTTACAAATTGATATTAGCACTGATGTAGCCTTCACTTTACAGAGTGGCAGATAATACAGGCCACAAAGATTTATTTTAAAGGCACTATATACAAAGTGCTCAGAAGCCACCACAGTGAGAGTCCACTTGGGTTCACCTGATAATGGACTGCCTCTGGGGAAAAGAAGATTAATTGTTATTATTACTATTAATTACTTCTGTTGCTTCTGCTGTTGCTAGTGCTGCTATTGCGACTTCTATTACCGTTATTACTTAATACATCCAAGAAGGATCTGGGAAGTGCTAAGGTGGTAGTTACTACTAAACAGGGAGAAGTATGGGGAGGCACATCTTGTCCCAGGAGGAACATCTACCATTTTTCATTCCTCCCATCCCCTTTGTACAGCTTTTCCAGCCTCTCCCACAGCTCTGTTTCAGTTTTTTGCCTTCTCTCATCCCCATTTGCCTGTAGCCTGACCTCCACTACTCATCACTGGGGCCACAAAACCCTGGGAAGCTTGAGGATAGTTCTAGAAGTTGGATGTGCAGCCAGAAATGAAGTCTTGAGCTGAAAACTGAAATCAGAAGTGGGCCACCAGCAAAGAATTTGGCAGCATCTTTCCCTGGGAATTAGACCCTTTGGAGATGTGGAGATTATGTGCTCTACAGTCTGTATAGCACATAATGAGAGACAGTCCCTCTCCTCAAAAAAATTTACAGTTGAAGCTTCAGAGGGGAGGCAAAGAATGGGAAGTACATGCTGGGCAATGATAATCAAGGACCCAAAATGAGATTCAACAAGAGAGAAAAATAGTGTGTTTTAAAATCAGAAATGAGGCAGAGGAGGGTAAACAGAGGTAAGATTGCAAAACATTTCATACAGACCTAGACTGAAATGGAACTTCCAGATTTCAACATTCTTAATTTTCAGAGGGCTTTTCTTGCATGTGTTTTGGGGAGGTTTTTTGGTTTGGTTTGGTTTGTTGGGGGATTTGTTTGGTTAGTTTTTGTTGTAGAAGCCCCAGATCTGTTCCTTTTTAATTTTCACTTTTCTTCAGGCAGGATATTCTGCCTTTTAGGTAGAGATTTTTTTTTCCCATGAAATCTCCAAGGTTTTATCTATCTTCATGTTTAACTTGTGTAAATCTACTTCTGCATTAGTTTAACCCTTCTATTCTCCTTAGTGGATTATTTTTTCAATATTTTACAAATTTTACACACATATCATGGGTATCAGGCTGGTGATTTTTAAACCCCAATTTTCCATAAGCAGTCAGTTCAAATTTAATAATAAAATAACTTAATAACCATACGCACAGCACCCGCTGAAGAAAAAGCCTCTGAGGCAACATGAGTCATAATGATCCATTACTTGTTGTCCTTTGCTTTTTTCTATTCTGCCTCCCACAATTAAATCCTAATGGTCACAAAGAGATTCTCTGGGGCTTTTTCACAACGTAATTTTTCTCAAAAGCATCTACAGTTTCTCGTGCAGTATTGTTCAAAACATACAAATAAGCTGCCCCATCCAATATCTTAACAGTAGGATTTTACTGTCAGTTGCAGCAGATCTGAAGTGCTCTTTACCTTATTACTGTTTGATACAGGCCAGGGAAGAGATGTTTATAGAGAGGTTGCTGCATTGTAGGGGTGGATGCAGCCACAAACTTCATGGGGACTGTGCAGTATTACTGTGTTGCTCATCATTGCTGATGGAAAGATTAAATCCCATTAAATTACAACCTTTTCTTCCTTTTATTCTCCTTCCCCCAGGAAATGTGTCCTGTATCAGGGTAGGGATCAAGGCAGTGCAGATCACATTTGAGGATATCTCTGGTTTTGCACCAAGGATCAGAGCAGTCACTAGGAAGACGTGACCTCCCAGCTTCATCCTGACTCGTTCTCTAGCTCTCTCATCTCTGCTCAGCCTCAGAAGCTGTAAATTTCCACCCACAAACGACACATGAGCTGAGTGAGGATAGCTGATTTGGCCACTGTTATTGGAAAAAAGAAAAGGGGAAGGAATATTAAAAACACATCCAATAAATACTATGCCAGTATCAATTAACTAGAGAAAGAATAGTTTTGAATTGTCCATATAGAGAAGCACTAGTTTAGTACAATTTTTTCTTCTTTAAATAACCAAAAACGAAGTGTTGAGATTCCTGGATGGAATGTGAAGGAAAATTCATGGTTTAAAATACATAGAAAAAAAGGAAATTCAACATTCTTATGGACCTATTCTGGCATAACACCGATAGTTCAGATCAGTATAAGCACAAGAGTTCATGTTCAGACCAACACTGTGCTTTGCTCATCATTGTTGCTCTCAGCCTACCATCTCTTCTGCAATATTGCCAACCTCAATGTTTTTTATTACATGTCACATTTTTTCATTTTTTTTCTTAAAGACCCTGCTCCTGGAAACATGCATTGCACAAGAATCTCAGCTTTCTCTTGAAGAAAATTAAGTTTCCAGACCTCACTGTTGCAGGACAAGGCTTGGAAAACATGACTCCTGGTCAAACCTAAAAGCCTCATAACCCAGAAGGAAACTCAGAAGAATCCAACCATCTCTCTCTGTCTCTGTCTCTTCTTTTCCTTTTCTTTTAAGTCCTCCTTGCTTTTAAACCTGTCACATAATTGTTCTGATACCTGACTCATGACTTCTGAGTGTCTGAGGCTGGCAGTCCAGCTTCCCATGATGGGGAGGTTTGCCAGCAAGGACCCTAACAGTTCTGACCGAGAGGCAAACCCAACAGCATCCCTGAGCTATGCAAAACTTCAGTCCATCGGGACAATGCCTTACATGCTTTGAAACCAAACCCCTGTGTCTGCTTACGGCTTGCCTCCAGGCTGCCTGCCCCTTCCATGCCCAATTGCATGAGCTGGGCAAGAAGGCTCTGTAAATGTTTAGCAAATGCACCTGAGTGAGGAGTCATGGCTATATAACCATTAAAGAGGGAGGCAGAGGTTTCTCTAGCATGTAAACCCAATGGCGTCTGGAGATGCTTCCATTGTCTACAGAGAAAGACTCCTGATGACTGTGATCCTAATCTAAGCATATTAATTAATATTAATTTAGTACCTAAACTCAAGTTGGATGAATCTAGGCTGAATCTTCATGTCTTCAACAGCTGCCTCTTGGAAAATCAAGGACTGCAGAGATCTTTATTGCAATCATGGAGTGATTCTGCAGCTAAGAGACAACCCTTAAGAAGGGTTTACCTTAGACTATATCACAGAAGAGTGTAGATTATGCACTATTCAACATGCATATCTCATTTTTCAAAATGTATCAATAAAATATCCACCAGGTTCCTCCTTTGTGCCTGCAGATCGTGGTCATATGCAAAAAAACCCCCAAAAGGTAATAGCTTCCATCAGATGTGCATTAACAAACACAGGGCTTCACACAGAGGTACCTGTAAAAATGTCCTTTTAATTGGGTATTTCAAACCACAAACTATAGTAGTGGTCTGAGGGGTACACAGTATCCTTTAGTAAGAACCAGGGACTCTGACTCAGGGGTCACTAAGACAGCAAACATATGCTTTGTGCTACTCTCCATAAAAGTACCTAAAATATCTTCTTTCGCACACACTCCTCAGACTTGCTGAGTCAGCTGAATGCAGCAGCGGTTCCTTCCACACAGGCTGTGCTCTGGGCAGCAGACGCAGGGGTTGACCAAACTATTCTCTCCAGTTCCACCCGAAATATTTGTGGTTGCAAATGCTAGAAACAAGAACCATGTGTCTCTCCATGCCCAAGACTTGGGAGAAGGTAGTGGTATCTCTGAGGGATGTGGGTAGGTAGGAATTAAAATGAGAAGAGTCTTGGGGATGTTTAGGAGGAGTGTGTGTGATCAGAGAGACTGAGCAATAGATAGAGGCAACCAAACAAAAAACAAGAGGCTGAAGAGAAGTAAAAGACTTTGTGAAGCCTGAACTTTAGAAATACCAGAATTAAAGTTGCCAGGGCAACCATAATTGGACCCACTGTGTATAAGCTGAATGGTACAGTCTTTAATTAGGTGACCACATACTACTTCCTTCACAGACCCTAAAGATCATTTTCATGCAGGGATTGGGTGTGGTGCTGGGCACAAAGGTTGCTGTCCCCAGCAGTCCCACTCACAGGGCAGGGGACAGCTGCAGGGACAACAGGGCACAGCTGTGTGAGCAGCAGCAAAGATGCTCCCACAGAGGAAGGCAAAGGCTCACATCCAGCAAGGCAGGGCTCTTCCCCTGCCCTCTGACCATGCAGGGAAATCCCTGATTCCTGTATTTTAACAGCTGGTTGTTAACTGATGCTTTTCATTGGATATGTGGCTTAATAACCCCTGGTCTAGAGGGGAAGATAGGCAACATAGTCAGCGGGCTCTAGTCTATGGGACAACCTGACACATGAGGCTGAGCCTTCTCAGATACCCTCCTCCAAGTTATAGTATACTTTGGACAATTACATCCTTTTAGTAAACTGTCGTAGAAGCCCTGGAGGAGAATAGTATTTTCAAGCCACTTGAGAGCTGGATGGTGTGTCTTCACTACTGGCGTCACAAACTGACCAAAGCAGGTAAACTAGCTGCTGGGACTTGGTGGAGAATCAGCACCGGTCCCTTATCCACACACAAAGAGGTATTTGAGAAGGGGTTGCACAGCCATCTTTAACCTCTCCTTTTGTGAGCACCACCCAGCAATGGCCAAGTTCCTTTAGTACTGCAGGCGTGAATATAACTTTAGCACAAAGCACGTATCAGCAGTGGGCCCCCAGCTACGTTATGGTGTCCCCCTTGCTGCTGCTGGGCTCACGTGTGCCAACAGCTACTGGGTGACATTCTGGCAGTCATTACCCTGAGCCCCGCATCTCCTCTACTCGTATTTTGTCTCTCTTTATTTTTAGACTAGTAATTTTTAAATCAGGGCTTATCCTCACTGCCTTTTCACACAGTGAGATGTGATTTTAGTCTGGGTTCTAAGCCCTCTCATAATCCAAAGAAAAATGTCTAAAGTACTCCCAGGTCTTCACTAAGTCACCACTGTTGCAATGGTGTGGATGTTGTTATTTCAATTTTTCTTTTCAGTTCCAACGCTACAGGAGGGCTCTTAAGGCACACACAAGCATTTGTGAAGGTATTTTTTGCTAAACCCGAAGAGAAGCACGTTATTTTGGACCTTCCTTTTGAATGCTAACACAAAGAAAAATGAAGGAGAACCAGAAAGAAAGCAAGCGGCTCACACAGCAAAATCGCTTTCGAGCATCAATGACTCAGCCATTTTCTGCTTAAGCACAAACACATACACAAAAATATCCCTGCCACATTATGCAGAAATCATCCCCATTTCAGCTGGAAAAATAAAGAGCTGCTGAAGCATTATGAAAGCAGCCAGAGCCAGGCAGCTCCTGTGCCGAATCCGTCGCGCTGCCCTCCCCCTCCGCTCTGCTCTTCTGCAGATTAAATCTGACCAAAAGAAAAGGGTTTTGAAAATCAGGAGGGGGGGGGTTCATTCCTGGCCTGAAATCAGACTTTTGCTGCCAAGTTTCAGCCAGAAGCAATTTCTTACAGCTGAGTTATAAAACTCTGGGAAGAAAAAGAGGCTGGGAGAGAGGGAAGGGAGGGAGATGGAGGGCTTTATAATGGAACAACAGGCATAACCTTCTCTTCAGCAACGCTAGCGGGTGATGCTGGAGTCTTCCAGGGGCAGAAAAGTCTTGCATTAAACCAAAAAGATGATACACCTCCTGACAGCAACAAGAAAATTTCTTGAAATCTTTTCTTTTTCCTTTTTTCTTTTCATTTTCAGGCCATCCTTGGTCATTTATCTGAGCTGTTTCAAAGTACCTGTCAGTTGAATCACTGAGTCACATAATCAGACATTGTCATTTTACTGGGGACAATGTCTCTAGAACTGGTGTTTTGGTCTGTGTTTTACCTTTGGCAATTATTGAAGGCACCTCCACCCACAAGTTCAGCAAGCCCAAAGCCAGTAGGTATCAATAATAGTTCATATGCCTAAAAATTGCTTCTTAAAATCATTTTCCATGGTTACTAATATTCTTGATTAAATGCTTAAAAGTTGGACCTGTCTAACTTCAGACCAGTGGCTTAAATATCAGCTATTAGTCTTCTTGTGACTATTTAAATACAAGGTTGTGCTTGTAATTCAGGACTCCTTTGATGCCCCAAGCATATGTACAAATACATATGTGTAGAAGTGTAGAAGTGTACAGAAGTGTAGAAGAAAAAAAAGGTTCCATAGATAGAGGGGAGTTGTGAAGCAACTTGGCTAATACTACACATAAACTTCTGGCAGATGGAGGACCTGTGCCTCCTCCTAGAGTCCAGAGCTGTGCACTTTTTATCTCTGTTGTGACCTCAGGACAGCGTTTCCCACCCTTGTTAACTAAAGGGCACACTGTTCATTTGGAAACAAAATACAAAATATACAAAGAGAAATATTCACAGAAAGTTTGCTGCAATGTTGCAGCAATGGTTTTTATTTCCAATTGAATAAAAGTACATTAAATGTTAGACATTCATTTATTTGTTATTATATTTTACCCATGTTTTGTTCACTTGAATGCTTGAAGGTTTCTGTGTAGGAAGATTTTGGATGGGTGGGAATAGGGTTTACAACATTTGTGGAAATGCTTCCTGATACTCTGCATCAGTGAATCTTGTACAATAGTTTTGCTCTAGCATAAACTGCTTCTCAGTGAGCTTGAGGTTGACGCATGCTGTCCATGCTGATATGCCCTCGCTATGACCTACAAAAAACATCACAGTGCAGGAAGATAGCCCTTCTGTCTTCAAGCCATTTACGTCTTTGGTCTTGTGGCTTATACCACAAAACCTGACAGCATCTGTGATTTAGGAAGAGGTTTACCAGAGATCAGCTACCAGAAGTCATTGAACAGTCGTCGACAATATCATTTATGAGGCAGGATCTTATTTAGTTGAGAATAGAGGTTTCTAGTCACTGCTGATCTTGAAATGTTTATTAGTTGCATTGTATGAGCACAGGGCAGGGTCTCCTACTTTGCATCTTACACACAGCTGCATTTGGCCTTGAGGCACCAGAAGCTCCAATAATAAATATAAATAAAGATGTCTGGGTTGGTTGAACAGTTCATTCCTTTTCTGCTTTGACAATACTGTGAAGGGCTTCATGTGTCCCTGGGTCAGTCTGGGGAACTGGTTGCAACAAGGAACTACTCATTGTTGGACTTTAAGGAAGCAGTGACTATGCCATAGCCTATTCACAGGTGGTTGTTCATATGCACGGTCATGTGAAAGTCACAGATTTAGGGCCTGAATAAGAAATGTGAAGGAAATGGTCACCTTGCATTAACTGGGATTACAAATCATGACAAAGTCTCCCTCCTCCAGACTTGGCATATTTTTGTAAAAGACCCTTCAGTGCACTTTACTGCACAGCAGCCATCTGTGTTGCTAATTTCTTTTATATTCTCTAAAAATAGCTCACCGTTTTGTATCAGGTACCCTCTGCTCTATGTCAGAACTAGGAATGGGGCCAGACCATCTCCAGTTACCAAAGTTAACACTGATGCTGGAAAGTATAAAAAAAAATAAAATCCAAAGTTATCCTTGGATTTTATTTTATGACAAAGTCTTGCCAAACCACATTTACATGCTACAAAATTTGAAAAAGAAATAGATTAAAAATTTTTGAAGATCTTTCAGAACTGAAGCCCCATTTTATATATCACTTCAGCCATATCTTCAAAAACAGGTAAGTAGCTCAGCCCCACTGAATTAATTTGAAGGCGGTTGGGTTCTGAGTGTCTTAAATATTTAAAAACTCTGGACTTCAAAGGTTCTGGATCTTACATCTTATTCAAAGTCAAAAAATGACCTTGCAAGTGACTTGTCCCAACTGAAACTATTTAACTAGCATCATCCTGTTGTTAACAAGACTTGGGGGTTGAGCTAAAATTATGTCAACAGCATGTTTCCATTGGAAAACTGAAAATAAAGCCCCTCTAAATTTGATATTCATAGTGAAGATGCTTATTCTATCTTCTGTTCAGTTTCATATTCTTATATCACAGCTGGTATAAACTGGCCTCAGTCTGGGATAGAGGTTCAAGGCTGGGCCTCTCAGTTAGTTCCAGTTTTGTATTGTCACTCTTTGCCACTCAGATTCCCTGTGTTTGCTTCTTTTTGAAGCTTGGTGCTAGTTTCACATGTGAAATGTCCAATCCAGGATGCTGGTTTGTCTTTGCGTCTCTGTCAGCTCTGCACAAAGTCCGCAATTACATCCTAAACCAAAACCAAAGTGTAGTTAAAAGTAAAATGCAATGCAGAAGGTTAACGGAAATGCTTCTGTCTGCCC
The DNA here is from genome assembly GCA_027574665.1 of Rhynochetos jubatus. Lineage (NCBI taxonomy): Eukaryota > Metazoa > Chordata > Aves > Eurypygiformes > Rhynochetidae > Rhynochetos > Rhynochetos jubatus. The sequence goes on along the minus strand of CM050648.1, from coordinate 9,469,215 downwards.
CTAGATTATTCAGTCAAAAATCATTTTTAGATATCTGGCTCCTTCCCAGCCTTTCCTAAATGGAAAACTCTGTCAGCTCTAACTCTACTCCTTTTAGATGTTTGTCGCAGAGTTGAAATCGACTGGAAAGATGCAGGGCAAGAGGCTGTCTGCCAGGAGGCAGGGTTTTCATCCCACTCCTACGCATAAAGCTATAAATCATATTCTGCCATCAGATCATTATTTTTCTTCTGTTTCTTATAAACACAGCAGCAGCATCAAATGAAATATGAGCTTTCCAAGGCTGTTGGATTTCCTTGTACGTACTGTAGAAGGCAACATTTGCAGACATATGGCATGCAGGCTACTCTTAGAGAAGCATTTTGAAAACTGAACTTGGACATTTTTCAGCCCAATAATGTGTAGGTGGTCTGGGTTACTAACCCTAAATCACCGCAGTGGTAACTATTTTTCCTAGTCCTACACATCGGTCTACATGACATTAGGTTTGAGGGCTATTAAATAGAAACCTCAGATATAATCCCCTGAAATGAACTGTAAAAGATTATCCTGTGGATGCGTGACTTTTTTATATTATTATTGTTCATTCGGTTACAACACCCAGCAGTATGTGGGTCAAGCACACACCACTTGCAGTGCTCTGGTGAACAGTCTTCGGGCAAGCTGGATCTATTCCCCGTTCCTCCACCAATTTGTCTTTCTTCCTGCCTGTTTCCTCTCCCTTTGTCGCAGAGGCATTGTTGGGATAATAAAACAGAATTTTTCAGGACTTCAGTTGATGGGAGAGGAGGGCCATGGAAGCACCTCAAATATTTTGTCAGTTTTGTTCTTTTGGCTTATTTTTACCTCTCTACCTATGTATGTGGAGAGATATACATGTATAATCATATATGTGTATATATGTTGATTGACTATTAAGTTACACTCTTGGAACGTGGCTGCGTAGGCCTTTTTCCAAAGGGTGCTTTTCAGGGATGGCCATGAAAAAGAGCAAAGAAATAACAGTGATGATGATTGATAGGTTCTTTTGGCACAGGGAGCTGTATGGGCACAGGCCTGAAGACTATAATGGTTGATGGAGACAGCAGATTGTTGTGAAGGAAAATAAGTGTGAAAGGCTCTGTGAAAAGACAATGAGGCAGGAACCAACCACATGGGACCTTGAGTGCAAGAGTGGCAACATTATACTGACAGCAAGCACAAAATCCTCCTATGAACTCTCATAAGCTTTGCCTCTCACACGCTCTGACCCTGGATGCCCCAAACCTGCTGTGAGCAGAGCAAGGGCTGGACCCAAGCCCAGAGGTCCCTTGCTTGTGGGAATGGGGATGGAGCACCCTAAACCACACCTGTATCAGCCTGTCACGTGTGACCAGAGTAATTTCTCGGCTGCCTTTGAACAACCCACATCTGCCCTGTGGAGTAGGGTGGCTGCATTCTAAACACCAGTAAAGAAGGGCCTCTGTCCCATTCTGTCCCCCAGACCATGTCCAGGGCAGGCTTAAGAGACAGACAGGTTGAGCCAAGCCATAACAGTGCTGGGGGCTGGGCTGGTATTTTCACAGCACAAATGATTAAGTTCCTATTCCTAGAAATGTTCCCTGACACCATTTAATTTACTGGTATGAACACAGCCCTTCACCTTCCTCTAGCTGCAGTGAGTAGCTCAGACGTGCACCCGGGCAGTGCTCACCCACAGCCAGCATTTCTCTCTATAATTCCCTGCCATAGCGTATAGCAGATGTGGCCCATCTACTGCGAGATTGGTCTGAGGCCATCTTTTGTGCTGAGCGTGCAGCTGGTTTAATCACACCGTGCACCCTTTAACATGATTGCATTCCTATTTATTGCTGCACTGACATAGGCAGTTTAGCTACATTGCTGATGGATGCCCTAGAAAACCTCATACATCAGCTCAGTTAGAAAACCTGATTTCCTGTCTCTAAGTGAACAGAGAGATGCTTTAGATGCTGATACAAATGTCTTATAATCTGGCTACAGCATACCATTAAGGAAATTGCCTTGAGACTAGATACTGCCAGATTGATAGTCTCTGTTTCATTTGCCAATAGCGCAGGTGCAGATGCTATTAACAAATGCATCAAGGCCTTTTATAAAAACAACTGAGAGATTTGCTCCAAGGCTAACCCGCAGCAAGGAGTTCCTTGAGTTAATTATTTACCATGTCAGTGCAGACAAAATTCCCAAATTAGAATTAATAAAACACTAGAAAGTTAACCCTGAAGCGAATACCTCAGAGAAGGATCCCACACTAACAAGGAGATTGAGTCAATGACCCAATAAGAAAAAGTTATTTCTTTTTCTAATTTTTGTATTAAGACTTTGCCATATGTGCCCAAATCCCGAGCACATTACACGCTTTGGAGAACTTATCCAGCTCTGAGTGCCTCTTGAACTAATTTTTTCTTTGGATATAGTATTCCTCAGTGAGAACTTATCCAGCTCTGAGTGCCTCTTGAACTAATTTTTTCTTTGGATATAGTATTCCTCAGTGTTGTCTCTTTGGCCTTATTACTGCTGACAAGCCTGATGTGTGCATTCACACTCAGTTCAATTCAATTAACACCTACTGTTTATGCTCGAGTGTTCATAGTGAAACAGCTTTAAAGACCATTTTGGATAATCTTGAAATCTTATTAGTTACTTGCATCTCTTCTTTCTCAGCCCACCTTGGCTTTTAGTCATGTCTGCAGAATTATGAGTATTTAATACTAATGAGGTAAAGAGCACAGGCAGAAACGAATGATCAAATAGGTCTTCTTCATGGCTGAACTCTGAGATTTTAAGTGGTGTTTAAAATTCAGCCAGAGCTGTAACTGCATTTTCTTGTGCTCACTCAATCCTTGATCTTGAATTGGAAGCATTCATTATTTATCCACATCCGTCATTCATAAATCTGTTTATTATGGAAGGGATTAGACACTTCCCCCATACAAATCCCATTATTCCATTGGATTTATAGTCATACCAACCTTCTCCTTTGAAAATGCCACTCTGTCCTTTAGCGATGTTGAGCAGTTGCTGCCATTTAAATAAACACAGGACAAATTCCACATTGCAACGGCCCTTCTCAAAACAGTTACACTCAGCCACACTAATATGCACCTCACCAGTCACTTGCAGTGTGTAAAGCAGTAGTAAGACCAGGCACAGCACAGGAGAAACACCTGACGGTCCTTCCTTCCTCTCACATGTGTGGTGGGGGAAAATCAGACCCTCAGACCAAGAGCGTGGAGTTACCCTGCACAGCAGAGCTATCACGCTGACACAACCAGTGTCATCCTTGACACACTCTGGGGCAGGTGGCACAGGTCCACAGACTGCACGGAAATTCAATACTGGTACAAGAGTGATGTCTGTAGCAGGAGTGAACAGATGACAGAGAAATAGCATTGTGGGATCAAAACCACAGCAGACTTAGAAGTTGTCCATAAACTGAGCTAACAGATGGTTCTTACAGGCAGCAAAGGCAGGCAGACAACCCGTTTTTCCACCTGATAGGAGATTTATGGTACATACCATTCCAAAGGCAGATCTTTCTTTGAAAGGTAAGCATTAGGGCAAATAACTTTTTTAATGCAAATTGGCTACACAAATGTCCCAAATCAGTAGCATAGATCTAAGTTTTTTACCTTTTTTTAATTGTCATGTTGTTACTGACCTGAATGGGATGGCAGCACATTGAGTAACAGGGCAAGATCACGTATTAGAAGTACCAGGAAATGTGACCATCCTGACTGCAAACTTGTTTCCCTCCTTGCCCTTGCCCCAGGATACTGCGGAAAACCACTGATATATAGCCTGGGTGAAAATACTTCTAAGCACTACTGCAGGCACTCAGAAACATACTGGTGATGCTACTCTCTGCGTTTCTGAGCACGCTGTTGGCTACGTGTCTGAGCTGGGCGTTGAGCTCTGCTTGTCTGACCAGCCAGCTCTGCGCAGCCAACACAGCTTTCCCCCAGCAAGGAAGCAGATGGCTCTTGGGACCAGAGTCATCCCTGGCATAAGCCATTGGGTTTCACTGAGGTGGGAGTGCAGCTACACGCATCCCAGGGGTCCAGACCTTGACTGCTCATCTGCAATGCCATATGCTCTGCTATAACTGTAGCTGTAAAGTAAAAAACAAATATGCAGCTTAAAGAAGCCTGCCCTGTGTGGTGTTATTTCACTTAAGGATTAGGTGAATCAGCCTTACCAAAGAAGGCAATTTCTTGCCATATGCCCATACAGAGCCACGAGTTCCCCACGGAGGTGCTGCAGGGCAGAAGGGACGTGCATGCTGCAAGCTATGTGCCAGCTCTGTGTCTCTGTTTGTTCCTGGCTATAACAAATGGCATTTGGAGAAACATCTATCTTTAATCGAGGCCTCATCGGGTAAATACCCAAAATCCAGCAAGGACTACCCTGTGCTCTCAAACGAGTCTTGCACCTTATTAACACCAATGTCAAAATTCCCACTGCCATCAGTGAGCCCAGAGCATCGCCTTCAGACTCCGTTTATTCAGTGCACAAATTCAGAGCTATGAAGCTTTAAAACCAGAATAATCTCAGCTCTTCTTAATGTTTGCATCTCTGAGGCAGCACTTTTAGTGACTTAAAGCTCTCCTTTCACGCATTTGAGAAGCAATTAGCACAATGAGTATCACACACAGAGTCAGGCATGTATATATCACTGAGTATCAAGCTGTGACAACCGAAGTAATGGGGCATCAGAAGACAAATAGGTAAGCACTGTATTTGTTCCTGAGACAGGGAGATAGCAAAAACAAAAAACAAAACAACAACAAAATCGAACTAGAAAAAAAAAACCCTGACTTTCAATGAGGAACAGGTGAAAATACCAAGACAAGATTAAAAATAACAGTCAGCTGTTAAAATTGTAGTACATCTGGAGGAAGAAAAGTTGTGAATGTGTGAATCTGTAACCTGTGTATCTAACATGAAGACAAGTGATACTGAGACTTTCATAGGCAGAAGCTATATCCTTTATCAAACCTTCCTTCAGGTGTGTGAACTTCTGTAGTTGTTTTCCCTGAATGTTACAAGCATCCCTCAGACTTTCAGATATGTGGAGGCTCTTAACCATTTCCCTTTGAGCTGACAGAGGGAATGGTCTGACTTTGACCTGTGCAAAGCTTCAAACCACTGTCTGAAATACAAGTCTCTAATTCGACCACTTTTATAGCTATACAGAGTACAGTCTTGATGAAAACTAGTCAGATATTCCCTCCACGAGGCAAAAGGAAGGGCAGAATCCTGTTTCCCTCTCCCTGAAGTGCTGTTCTGTATGGCTAGCAGAAACAAAACACTATTTATGTCACTAGCAGTGGCATATTTTATTCTGAATACTTGCAGAACACAGACCTCTAGAGTAATAAAGGGACAATAACTATAATACGTTCCGAAGAGAGAGATGCTTTAAAATTACAAAAAGGTACTGGCCATGCTGCTCTTACAGGAACCATTTATCTTGCTTCTGCTCCCTCAACCTTCACTTGAGCTCCAATTATGTACAAACACACTCGGGTGCGTGAATGCTGCATATTCACATGAGTCCATTTGCCTAAAAATTGAGAGTCATGTTTTCTTCCCTTTGATTTTGTGTTGTTTCACCTGTAATGCGGCCCTACTTACCCTAAGACTTCAAAAATTCTCACTGATCAAGCAACAGAAAACCTTTCTGCAACTAGCACAATAATTCCTATTGTCTCAAAATATATCCCAAACACACTCAAAAGCTTCCAGACGGAAAAGAATGATCTTAGTATTAAATGAATTTGGTTCATTACAGCTAGAAAATAGACAATTTCTTGCAGATTCTACTTAGTTGTCTGTAAGATACTCATTGAATTATTTCACAAAACAGTATCAGAAAACTACAGTAGGTATTAATAAACAAATTCTCTCATTCTCTTCTCATTTACTTCTATTTCATACCACTTTAAGTTCAGTTAACCAAATATTCAGTTAATACAAATGAGTAAGATCCTATTGTAACCAGTAACTGGAGGTTTAGGTCATTTGAGCTCAGTGAAACTACTGCTATTTATGCTAAAGTAAATAAATAAGAAATCAGGTTCCATATTTTATATTTTATTATAATTTACCTTATAAAAATATTACTAAGTGTATATGAAGGAAAGCATCAGATATTTAGGAATGGATGAATGCAGCACATCCACAGGATATCCAAAGCAGGAAGATAAATATATTTTAATATGTACAATAATTAGCACTACCAATGTTCTCAGCAATTCCATGGTACTGCTCACACAGCAGCTTGTTTACAGCTATATTTTGGGGCTTGCTTTTTCCAATGCCCCAGACAGTTTATATCTTAGTTTGCTGCATAAAGACAAAAAAATTAATTTAGAATAGATGTGTCAACAGAGAGTAGTTCCATCACTGAAGTGCGGTTGTCTCAGCCTCTACAAGATTTCCAATAGTGACATGCCCATTTACTCGCTTCCCTACTCACTGTGTAGAGCTCTGTAGGGTAGAGATAATTTTCTCGTACCTCGGCATGTCTTTGATTCTGAAAGGGAGAGTCGTGGATTAAGGAAACACCCCAGCTGAGCAGCTGTTATTTGTGAATCTATCCCTCCGGCTAATCATGCAGCTCAGAGCCTAATAAAGCGAGGAAACAGGAGCCTCAGTGCTGGCAGGGCATTTTTGGCATGAATTGCAACTCAACCTAACCAAGAAGGTAAAACGGTAAAAAAATGAGAGGGTTACAATTAAAGCAGCAAGACATTGTTCTTAATAAACCACACTGTGAACCTCTTACCCTCACTTTGATCAAAAAAATAGAGGCAGGAGAACCCCCAGTAGCATGAAAATTCAGGTACCTTAGTGTACAGTGTGGAGGGATATTTTTCTGCTAAAATTTTAAGTAGATCCAACAAGTCATTTCTAAAACAGCAGCAATACCCTGAAAAGCATATGTATTTGAAAGTTCTGCTCCCTATGTTCATGGACCAAAAATTTTCATGTTGACTTTCTGTATTTTCAGTAAAGGAAAAAAAAAACCTTTTTAATTTGTAAACTATATTTGATCTTATATCGTCAGGAGACAATCGGAAGGCAACTCCAAAATGGCTAACATCATAACATTTCCAAACAGTGCTTTTTGATCTTCACATTAGGCAGCTGCAAGTTCATCTTACCTTCTCCTGATGTTTTTCCACCAATTTTAAGTCAGGAGGCATGCAAATTAAAAAATTCTCGAGTTTAGGAACAAAACTTATGAATTAATATGAGCATTTTCTTGATTAAATCAGAAAATAAAGCAATACATTTACATTTTGGCCTCTTTCATAATTAAAAAAAAAAAAAAAAAAATAGAAATAATGGGTTTTTTAAATGCTCCAGACAGGTACTGCCACCTCTGTACTCAGTGTTTGCAGAGTGGAGCCAGGAGGGAGAAGATTGGGGTTCAGTTCCCACTTTTCACACAGCGATCTGAACCTAGAGAAGGAAGTTACAGCTATTGCACAAGGGAATATTCTGCTGGGAAATACTTTCGCTTTGGGGGTTTTTTTCCCCCCATTGATGTAGTTCCACTGTATACAGAATATTGAAATATTCATTAGGCCAGAGAGAACAACTCTATACCATGGTGTTTAGGGTCTGCAGTGGAGATACAGGACATCAGTCTCATGAATATTTCAGTATTGTAAACAAAGTAGAACAGTAGAACACTCTCTGTCAGAGGTATTGAAAAAACAACCTTGCTTTTCTCTCCCTCCTGCTCTGGAAGGTACTGAACGGTCTGGTGATTAGGGGCCATTCCTGGGAAATTATGGTAGGCTCAGATCTCCTTAAACAGATGAGGATACTAAGGCCTTATTTTCTGCATTTTGAAATAGTCTTTGCCAAATGAACTATTGAAAGAAAGAGGACAGGTGGCTTTTAAATCAAGTAATCTATCATTATGTATCTCTTCCTTTTTTCTCCCTCTCACTTTCCAAAATGACAAATTTAACCTGACTTTTGGAACAGCTCTAAGCCCACTAAAATGCTGCTTTTGGGCAGAACACCTAACAACCAAAGCTTACTCAAACCTGAGCATATTTTATGTTATTTATATGTTTTTCACAGCTTTAATTTCAACACTACGATTACACAAATTGCATTTCAGCTTTTTTCTACACCTCCTCATATTTGGACAATTTCTTACCATATATCTGGCTGTGCACTGCAGACTGGGTTAGCAAACTGATGCAAAAAATGGTGCAGAAGTGTCCTCTGGTAGGTGACCATTTTCATCTGGAGGTGGAAATCCCTGATTTGGTGCAGAAGTAGATGAATGGGCTGGATGGAAGGAAAGTGGTGTATAGGAAATGCAATATATCTTACTGTAAGTAAACAGAGATGTATTAGAATTGACACTTGTGAAAAATATTCATCTGATTTTTATGTTACAGAATTACAGCCTTAAAGTTGAAAGTTACTATTAACTGTGCCTGAGACTGGAACTGGTCCATGACGTATTAAAGCCACAGGATTGGTAGCTGAAGAGGTAAAATTCTTGTGAAGTGCACCAAAAAAATTCCACTATTATATATCTGTCTTTTAAAAAAAGAGAAAAACATCAACATGCTCTGGTGAGCAAGGCTTCCTGAATTTTGTCTGAGTCCACATGAAAGGCACAGCACGGCATTTCTTCACAAGCTATATAGAATACAGTGCTCCTTTCCTACCTAAAAGCAGCTAGACTGAGAGAGTAGAATATAGGCCAACCATTTAATTTGATTGTGAAGTTTGCTTTTATGCTCATACTGTATAACTTGGGGGCATGAATAACGTCAGGTAAGAACTGGAACAGCTGAGGACATAGCAGAGCCTTTGGACGTTCAAAGCTTGAGATTCCCTGGGTCTGAATGGGTCTGGTGTGCTTAGATCAGGACAACATTTCTTCCACTGTCTTCAGGGTTGAGAATATCTCTTGAGCTAGCTAATAAAAATAATGTTTGGAAAATTTCTGTGTAATATGATATTATTTCTATTATTTATTTTGCCTGAATTTGTTCTGTAGCAATCATTCTGGAAGTAATGCAAGTAAAATTACTCTGCAAGGAATGATAGAAATGCAGTGAACTGTTGTTGCATATAGCTCTAAGAAACACTTTCCAGATAAATTCACCTAGTTTTCCTCAGTCTGGTTGTCACAGGAGAGTTTACTAAGAATCTTAGATGATAGAAATTTCACACACATCATCCTACTGCAATTTATTCACTAAAGAAGAATCCCCAGGCTCCTACGTACCTAGGGACTCATTGATGTTCTGGGTGACAGGCTGTCGCGTAGAGAAAATTGGCTTTCATTTATGTATATGCTCCTTACAGACACACACTGATTCAGGCTATATCTGCATTCACAAGTGATGTGGTGCAACAGGAGCACCAGATTACCCTGTTGCAGATCGCAACAGCAGCAAAACCATCTGTGCTAAGGACCTAGCAGCTACACTGCATGCCGCGTGTGGTTTTACTTCAGGACAGCTCTAGTCTGGTCCTCAGGGAAGAACTCCTACTAATTGCTGGAGCACATGGGATGCTTGGTGGCCTGCAGCACATCATTTGGCTTACTTTCATCTGAAGGGATCTGGTTCATGCACTCTGAGATGAATGATGCAAACCAAAATATGGAGAATGGGGACAATCAGGGCAGTCTAAAGCACAAAGCTTGAAGCTAAAAGCTTGTTTATTCCTGACTTCAAGCCCACCATTTCTACATTGTTAACTCAGAAAACCATGTGCTTCACAGAAACCTCCAAGCTTCTTTGTCACAATGGTGGATAAAATCAAATTCCAAGCCACCAAAGCCAGGACCACAGGGTGCGTTACAGCCCCAGATGCAGCTCCTACAGTAGCTGTGAGCCATCCTGGATGCCTTTGTGATGTCAGCTGGAGTGTTATGGACTCCAGGCTGGAAAGGATAGCCATGGGGTGTCTGCTCAAGGTCCCTCCCTGGGGAGAAGCAGGTGAACTCATTCGTGCAAAGATCTCTACCAAAATGGCACTAATGCTGGAATCACTTCATCACGCTGAAGAAGCAATTAGGATATCCTGCTAGGATTATACAGATGCATGGTGTTGGGGTCCCAACCATCCTAAGTGGCCAGAGACTAACTTTCTTTATCAGTTAATATCAGGATGAACCTCAGATCAAACCTGTGTACGTTGAAGATGATACTAAAATTTAAGCTAAGGATACTACAGTGACCTGAGAGATGCATGATGACAAATCCGTAGTGGTAGTAGTAGTAGAAGCAATACTACGATCTTTACTCTATTTGGTGGTTGTGCTCAAGAACCCAGTTCATACACTGGAAAACAACTCATACACTGTAAACCCTAAATTGAGGGAGATGAAGCATCCACAGGATTAGGGAAATACCCAGGGAGCCTCATTTTTTGTGGTTATCCAATCCTTTGAAAAATCCACATGGCTTTGGCAAACCAAAATAACTCACTAGCTTCACTGGAGGTTCAAACTGAACTGTTTTGATACCCATACGCAAAAATAAAACAATGTGATGCTCAAGTTTTCCATGTCAAAATAAAAATACATACAACTTTCCTTCTGCAAATCTATCCTTGCCATGGGAAATACCCTCTTCCACTACTTAGTAACATTCTGAAAAGGTGTTACTAGATCCCATAGTTGTTTGATTCAACATATAAACCCAGCCTTTAATGTTATGTCAAAAAATTACAAAGAAAAAGTTTTATTTGAAAGCCTGACAGTTGTAAAAGCAAATTGCCCTAAAAATGTACCTAAGCCTTTTGGAGCTGGGGACCACATATTGGCAGGCACAATGGAGCTGCAGCACATTACAATGGTTCCTCGTCATAAATAAAAATAGTCTAATTCATTTGCTGTGTCTGCACATCTCACACAGTAGGGATCAGACACAACTGGCCTCCTGATGACAGTGTCATATAAATATTAAATATTAATAGTACTTTATTGTTAATTTGGCAAAATGTGATACTGTGTATATGGAAGTTTGTCTCTTTTGGCTGGGCTGGAACAAGGAAAACACATGTTCTGAACATTTCTAGCTGGATGGCTTTGTTTTACAAATATTTGCTTTCCTTAAATTAACATACATGAGTGGGTTGGTGGGGCGGGAGGGGCTGTTGCCTTTACCTGAAGTCCTTCAGCCTCCTTTTTTTGTGACCCACATTTGCACCTACTGGCAATCTGTGCTTGGGTGACACTTGCCTCTAATTCAGAGACAGTCTCTCATTTATCAGATTAAAACTGGGAAAAGCTCTCTAAAACCATACCTTTGATTTACTTTTGTATGATTTAATGCAGTTCTTGACATAAATATAGGTCAGAGACTGAAGCTAGTGGCTGGAGAAATTAAGTGCTCCATTTGACATAACGGAAAATCAAATAAAATACTTGAGTATTCAGTCATTATATATACACATTTATTCTTCTGTTTTCTATGTGTTGTGATTAGGAAATATTTATTTTCATGTAATCTGGAGCCATAGTATCAACAGTGAGAAATAATCCTCATGAATATGGCTATCAGGATGTTTGCCAGCATTCTCTCTTCTTCAGCATAACAAAAATGTTTCTACTTTACCCCTTCATAAATGTACTTGCATCTTGGAAGACAAAGTACAGACTGGAAGAAAAAAATGTCTGGAGGAGGTATCCATAGCCCTCTTTAAGTACATATAGTAGAATATGAATTGAACTCTTACATAGCTCTGATACTAAGAGCTTGCAAACAGCTCTTAGTAGATCTATGAAATCCTAAATGTTACTAGTTACAACACAGCACAAAAGGTGAGGTTTTGTTGGCCATTTCATTTCAAATGGGGAGAAAATGAGAAATAAACAGGAAAATACAAGACAGCTGTGACCTCTAGAAAGAAAATTCAAAGGCACAGTGAAGAAGCACAAGCATGAATAGAGTGAAAGCTGGTAATGATTCTGTGTTCATAGCTGACAGTTGAATACTGGTGAGAAAATCATGGAAAACTCCTCTATTATCTCACTGAGAAAAAGAGAAGGAACAACACACCATGGAAACAAGTAACAGTGTTTGTGGAGATATGTGGCAGATTAATCAGCTGAGATAATGCTCTGGCACTTTGTAAACATGATGAGATAGATGCAGCTGCCCAAACTGGGTGCACCGTGAGATGCTCAGGAACAGCAACTGGAGGCCAGTCAGGGCATCCGAGGGCATTTCAAGTAGACCCAGACACTTTCCTGTAGTGAGAGAGCCAAACTTAGGTGTCCACAGTGTGATAGATGTCTAAAGCGCTGTTTGTGGAGGCTGATATGTCCGGTGTAATTTTAGGTTCTGTGGAGTATCTGCTCTGGTCTCCATCTGTTTCTTTCTGTCACATTGGCCAGTTCACTGCAGATGTCTCAGATATCCTAGGGGATCTCAAACAGCGCTAGACTTGTTTTAAACAACAGAGTTCCCTCCTTTGTCACTAAAAGCAATGGAGATTGCAATGGTGAGCCACTCAGCCATTCTGCCTCAAAGCAGACACCCAAAATGGCCAGTTGAGTTCTACTTTCAGCTCTCTGGACTGGACCATCATTAACTATAATGTAAGCTTAGACACCTTGTGCATGTGTAGATCCCCACAGGTAATGTACATTTAGGTGGTTTACTAGACATGAACTCACCCTGAGGAAACAGAAGCTTGGAGAATTAAATCTAAATTTGGGACCACTGTGAGGGCTGCTGATCTACTGAGGGGAGAGACTTAAACAGCAGTAGTCATGAGGTCAGCAAACAGAGGTTAAAGTTAAAGCTAGTTAAGAAACATAGTACAGATCTGGGTCAATTCAATTGTTTGATGTGGCCTCATGTTGTCTGGAAAAGAAGGTTGCCAGCCATGCAACCAGTACACCCACAGCCAGGCTGCAGGATCAATAACTGATTCATTTCCATGCAAGCAGTGGAGTCTACTGCAGTGCTCAACCCAGCAACAATAAACATCAGTATGAGGCTGCAAAGATGTGACTACGTGCTGGTGATACACGAAAAGCCATGTTAAAACCATCAGATAAATACAAACTGTTATTAAGATACTCTTACAAAATGCATTGCCTGGGTTTTATAGGACCCCCGCAGGAGACAGGACAATGTAAACCTTGATATGGTAATGCAGAGCCAGAGAATGTCCTCAAGGTGAGACAGCATCCACTATAGGTTAAGCACTGCAATGGACAAGGGCATAAGACAAGGAAGGGAAGCTATAAATAAGCTTTCATGCAGCCAATGAGACATGAGAAATGCACAGCGTAGCCACTAAGGAAGGAAGTTACAAGGCTGCAAAGAAAATGGATGGTTACATCTTTGGAGACTGGCACAGAGTGACTCGCTACTCTAATAGCACTGAAAGCCTTGTAGATACTTGCGCATCTACATCTACCCAAAACCACTAAACAGAATCACCAAAAAAGGTGTCACTGCTGATTACCGTTGGGTGAAGCCAGAGCATTTGGTCTGTTCAAGGCAAAGCTGTCTGCTGACCACTGTACCAAGAAGACAGAGAGGTGCCCTGAGAGGTGGGGGAGTCTCCTTCCCTGGAGACTTTCCAAAGCCGCCTGGACTTGTTCCTGTGTGATCTGCTCTAGGTGATCCTGCTCTGGCAGGGGGGTTGGACTAGATGATCTCTAGAGGTCCCTTCCAACCCCTAACACTCTGTGAATCTGTGAAGTCTTTTGGGGAAGTGTTGTGAATAATTAATTTCTCTGGGCTTGAGCTTAGCCTCAGTGAGCCAGGAGAAGGGTCTGGTGAACACTGAGTCACTAGTGGAAACCCAACCAGCAACATTTATACATGTTTTTCAGAGTGTAACCAGGAGTATGTTGGATTAGGGGAACCTCTCTGAGCACACAGTAACGTGGCTATAATCTGATGGGGCAATAGTACATTTTGGAATTACGCAGCTGGCCAAATCACCAGAAGTAAATCCTCCCAAGAGTATACAGAAAGAGAAAAGCATGCAAAAAAAATCTTAGCCATCAAATCCCAACCAGGGTCTTGGAAAAGATCAAAACAGACTTTTAAGAGGAATTACATCATGAGACAGAACTTTCCCAGCTTCTAGTAGGTGGATAATTTGGAAGCCATTCAGGCAAAACTCTGTTGGGGAAACAGAAAACACATTTTGCAAGAAATGACATAACCAGGTCCCATATTCAGACAATTGAGCACATGACACAGTAGCAGAGTTCAAGTGACTCAGCACTCCAGGAGAATTTTAATACAAAACCTCTTCCCCTGGGTACACACAAAGCAATAGCAAAAGCAGATCAGCACTAAATAGCCTGAGCTAAACATCCATCTGGACAAAAGCACAATAGTTCAGGCAAATCTGGCAGGCTTATATGAAATAGCAACAGACTCGGGACAGCAGATCAAATGAAACCAGTAGCAATAGGAGAGTAATGGCAGGGAGCAGGAGCCCTTGTAGAAACTAGAAACAAGGCCAAGGCCAGGAAAGCTCTGCAAGGCACTCAGCAATCAGCTGAGTCAGAGGAAATTAAAAGTATGAGAGGAACAGAGCCTATGGAGGTCCAAACTGAGCTGCCTGGGGCAGCAGGGAGGCAAATCCTGTGGTCACAGCAAGCACATGCTGGAAATGGCAGCTTTCTTCAAAGATCCACATCTGAGAAAGACTATGCAACTTAGTAGGTGGCACCAAAACGACTGTAAAAGGAATAACTGTATACCTGGAACTTCGAGCTAGATTCTTCTTTTTTTTTTTTTTTTTTTTTAATGAAAGAGAAACAAAAAAAAATCCAAAAAGCAGAGTAGTTAGTACAACAACTGTCATAAAGTCGAAAGGGAGAAGTACAGGTTGCAAAAGCATTCATTTTGAAAGAGTCGCTAGAGGAGTCAGGCTGGGTGCACATGACTGGGGTGCTGAGCGAGAGACAGGAAGACAAAACCCTTTTGGGACCTCTGAGTGTGCCAAAAGGAAACATAAACCTGAAGCTCAGACCCCCTGTCTTGTTTATTTTTTAACTTTTTTCTTTCCTAGCCCTTGCAATATACGCTGCCCCTCTGTGTGCACCCACAAACTCCATGGGTCAGTACACCAAGGAGATACCATGTATTGAGCTGGAAATGCTGCAATCTCTCTTCTACTGATAAAAGCCTCAGTAGTACATTCATTTTTGCAGTTCTGCTGCTTCAAACTGTGCAGAGACACATCAGCACAGCTCCTCCTAATCCTCTCTTGCTCAAACATCCCCTATTGCTCAGGCGCATTTAACTGCTTGTTAGACCACCATTACCTTAAGGTCAATCATGATTATGCCGTTCAAAATTTCCGAGTGTTTCTTTCCTATTGACTAACCACATCATACAACGGACTAATTAACCCACCAGGTTCTCATTAAGCAGTATTCCTTCACTTTCCTCCAGGACTACCAGCTGTGCTGTAGATTTCCTCTGAGTTTAGGAAAATAATAAGATTCATTATCAGAAATGGATTTTTTTTTCCTCTGGTATGTCACGAGATGCATGTTTAGAATAGCAGCCCCAGACCCTGGGACTTGGGGCAGGATTTAGACAGCCTCCTGCAGGAGGCCAGGATGATGTTTCAGCAATGCTGTGGGGAGTGAGGGAAGGATCCCATCACAAGGAAACATTGATTTCTCCCCACACACCCAGGATGGAGGAAAAAGCATGTTTTACTCCTTACAGACCATGATGAATTGAATACCACTGCTTAAGGTAAAAATCTCATTTTGCAGGCCACGGTGGGTGTCCAGCCAATGTTTCTCCTGCACAGGGGGAACTATTCTACCACTCTGGAGCTGATGCTCATGAACTCCCTTGTTTTCCAGAGGAAAAACTGCAATATTAAGCCAAAAGAGACGGGTGCTGTCTCAATTTACCCAGTCTCAATTTACCCACCCTTTAGGTGTGTAAGAGCTTAAAACACCACCCAGAATTGAGCAATTCCTACATCTGGTTTGTACACCCATCCCTCAGCACACCAGCTGACCTGTATCCTGATGAAGGAGCATCCTTCTCCTTCATGAAAGCCCTGCTCAACCTGCGAATTCACACCGAAACTTCAGGTTTTGAGGCACAAATCATCAGGACACCAATGTTCTCTGTTCATACTAAAGTATTTTATTCTTATAGTTACATTGGTGGTGAACAAATTAGATACCAGTGTGTGGACAGGTGTCTTGGGTGTGAACTGGCTTTAAGAACTGGAAAAACCCTTAAAATCTGATTTATTCAAAGCATTATGCACCCTTTTTGTTGTTTCTCAGTAACTGAGGTCAATGTGGACAGTGTTTCTGATATTTGCTTACAGTCAACTTAAGAGAGAAGGTTTCTCAGTTCCTGAGTCATTGGCCTAATGCAGTGATTTGGGGATATTAAGATTGTAAAGGAATGTTTATTCATCATTTAAAAGATAACTACATGTTGCTGTTATGAAAATGTATGTTAATTTGTATTAAGTGTAAGAAAATATTGTAAATAATTTCTATTGGCCTGGTGTAAATAGAAGAAAGAATTTGGGCATAGAAGAGGATGCCCTGTTTCATGAGAATCAGTAGCATGTTCCCATTTTGAAATGTAATAAAAAAGCAAGACTTCAAAAATTTTCACTAAGATATAGGAAAAAAATGTATTTTGACCTGACATGTTCCCTGATCTCTGTAATTTTTAAATATTTCATTTAAAATTTAATATTGCATAGCTGTTTATGAAAATGTATCATTTAAAAAATTTGGTTTTATGAAAATCAACATTTTTTCCTTGAGATTTTTTTGAGTATGATATTTTTTTGAATGTGATTCTTGTAAATGAACTATTTCCTTTTTCACTAAAACTTTTTTCTTTTTTTTTCCTCCCCAGTAGGACTATCAGAAAATAAAGGTGTACTGGAAGATTACAAGCCCACTTTTATTTCCAATAAAAGATTTTCCTTCCATAGAAAACTTTAATTTTTAAGGTTTTTTATTTTTTAATTAAACTGTGCAAAAGGGAAATACAAGGGATAAAAAATTCATAAGAAAGAAAATCCATATACAGCTAAAAGGCTGTATATTACTTGAACTACATTAGAGCGTATCGATTTTATGAAGTTATCTTTCAACGGCTAATTATAGATTTGTTGCAGGATAATAAATCTTAATAAAGTGATCAAGTCAATATATTCAAAGGAAGACAAGACCCTTTCGAGGAGATGATTTGCAAGACCAGACTCTGGATTTCCAGCACCACACCCAGGCAGGTTTGCCGTGAAACCAGGTCTTCAGGCTGCGGAAGGCCTTTGCGTGAAGCCAGGAGCAACCTGATGGGGGTTCTTCCTGCCTGTTCTTCATGGGGAGGGCCTTCCCCCACTCCAGCCCTCTCTGCTGAGATGGAGCTGGGACTATCTGAAAAAGGCCCAAGTTGCAGAGGGATGCAACAGCTTACCAGGAATCTAAAGATTTCAAGAAACATGTGCAAGAGGAAGCAGCTTCCTGAACACTGAACCAGTGATAAAAAAAGCTTTTTTAACAGACACTGCAGGTTGCTTGGGACTATTTCCTGTTGTTCCAAAATCCCTAAACAATCAAAGCTCAGTCTTCTGCAAGCCATATTGTGCAGTGCAAGCTGTTCATTTTGAGAGGGGCAAATACACACATCCTAACAGTACCTCTTTACTCAAATACTGGTTTTAATCTGGCTTTCACAAAAATCACAGCAACATGCACTATTTTGTGCCAAATGGTCAAAATGAGACCATTTGATCCTGCAAAAAAACGTTGTGTCTCAAAAACTTTGAGGTCAGCGTGGACCGTGTTTCTGATATTGCTTGCAGCCAGCTTAAGAGAGAAGGTGTCCAGTTTCTCAATCACTGCTCCGTGGGGGACCACGGAAGTGCTGAGCATGAAGGGCAAGACAGGCAGGTCCAAGTAGTTTTAGCTGAGAAACTTCTTGCTCAGGTGACCCTGAAGTGGGATCCCTATGCACAGGTAATCCAAGAAAATGTCAGTTACATAAAAATACAGCCCTGAAGCAGGGGGGTTGGAACTAGATGATCTTTAAGGTCCCTTCCAACCCAAACCATTCTATGATTCAGTGAAACATATGATATTTCATTTGGATGCCAGTGGAGTCAGGTAAGGCTTAAAGCAGTAGTCTCCTCATTTGTAAATGACAGCGGTTCACTTGTGCATCCTAAAAGCCACGTTTAACCCACCTGGAGAATCTGCCCAGCTCTGATTTACAGCATGTTCTGTTTTACTAGGACTAGTTAGTCAACATATGGGAACAAGGATGGAGGAGGGGCTGAGAACATCTGCTTTCCTTGTCTTGGGCTTGCACTATTGCTGCGTACAGATTTTTTCTCTGAAAGACTGTCAAGCCTGTCACAGTCACCAACCACTTGGATGCAACAGTGTGCTCTGATGTTGCTGTCTGCCTTCCTGCTGTGACTAACTCAGGATTTTTCTGGTTTTGACAGAGTGCCGATGTGCCCGGCAGTTTGCTTGCAGTCCTCGCTAGCAGGGCTGGTAGCCAGGGGCTCCACACCACACATCCACCAGCCACCTCGTGCTCACGCTAAATGTCATTGATGTTACCAGTGAAACAGCCACTTCTTATTAAAGATTTCCAATACAGTGATTCAGAAAACAACTCTGTTACAATCTATACCACTGCTATCATGTTCTCTGTGCATTTCTGGGACAAGACCATTATTTTCAAGAAAAAACAGCATTTTCATTTCAGAGATGGCAGAGAGGGAGAGGAGGCAGCCAGATGTGGCATTTGGCTTTGGAGTGCGATAGGGCTCAGGTCCAGCAGACAGAAGAGAAATACGGTTCTGGTATGGTTGTGTTGTGCAGACTGGTTGGCTTCTGTTAAAAATAAGATGCCTACTCAAGAGGATATTGGTGTAAATCTTATGCAAGGCTGACCCTCAAGCCTCAACTGCCCTGGGATAAAAAGGCTTGAAATGCTCTTTCTAGTCTTGTGGTTACCCATATCAGCTCTTATCCTCAGAACTGTAATTTGTTTGGAGTGTGGCAGGAACTTGACCCTTCCCTTGACAAAACTCTTGCCCCAGTACAGGCAAGTGGAGAAATTTCTGCTTGTCTGAAACGTCTGGCTGCTCTTGGTCAGCATAATGTGTGATCAGCAATTGCACAGAAGCAATCCCCCATATCTGTATTTCCTGCAAAGGGTTTTCCTCAGCCTCTCTGCACACTCGGCAGCTCTCCCACTAATAGCCTTGCTCCCTGCTGCACTCCCAGCAGCACATAAAGACTCAGAGTGGGGAGCGAGGGGCCTGCTCTGCTTTGCATTATTACTATGATGATCAATTATGAAATCAGTGTCTCCCAAGGCACAATGGTAAGCATACTGTGATGTGTTAAATCACTATAATGATGGTCATGAGAGATGGGTTTGAAGATGTCAAGAGCACTGCTGACTTAAGGGAAAGAAAATGGAGCAGCTCCTATTGTTCCCACAGGGCCAGATCCTGCCACTCTCAGGTCTGGTCCTTTGAAATCACTGCAGCATTAAAGAGTCAGTCGGCAATTTGGTCAGCTGGTAGGTGGTGAAGCAAGACAGGGTCGAGGACTAACCTTTAGCAAGGGAGGAAATGCAGCCCTCAGGCAGAGTCTCGCTCAGATGCCGTTTGCAGTCTGCACAACCGGGATGCTCAGAGAGACACCCACCGAGAAGCACCAGTCTGTGAACTGAAACAGATTAGTCAGATGTCGGTTGTCCCACGCAAACAAATCTCTTTCCAGTCTCATGTCCTCCAGGCAGTGGACTTGCTCCCCAAAACGATGATCTGGGCCTCTGAGCACTGCAGGGAAACAGGAGAACCATGAACTGGAAAATGGGTCTGAGAGCAGCTGCGCTCACTTCCCAAAGTAGCTTCTGCTCCCAACCGTGTAAGCATAGGCTTGTCTGCAGCTCAAAACTATCGAAAGTCACCACTAATGAGTACCTTCAAAAACACTGCTTTTTTTTTTTTTTTCTTCATTCTGTTTCTCTTTATTTTCGATCTTTCTGGGTCACACAATGACAAGGGATGTTATTTTGGTTGTCTCGCATGTTTTCTCTTAGTGCAGCAGATGAAAGGTTGTCCCAGACACTACGTTGTCCATGGCTTTGTCATTTTTCTGGCAGGTTACTTCTCACATTCAAGGTCATCCTGTACTCTTCAAACCACTGAGCCAAAGGAGTACTTGGTCACCACTTCCCAAGTAAGTGGCAACTATGATTGCAGCTGTAGAGTGATGAATATCTCCCACACTTCCCTATCCCTCTCCCAACCCCAAATGGAAGTGGGTTTCAGAGTGCAAAGTACCAATCAGCACACTACCCCTGCTAGTGTCATTTTTGTGTCTTTCACATTTTTCTCACACCAACTGTGAAGCAAACAAGGCAGTTTGATGCTGGAGCCCTCACCAGGTCTTGGCAGGTCACAGGGTTCTCTCTTCCTGTCACCCTGCATTAAACTCAAGCTCCGAAACCCTGCCCTCCCTCCTGGAGCATCCTCCTCCTCAATCCCCTATGTGGGCTCATGCACTTCCTTCATGTTGTTGATATACTACCAGCTTCTCATCTCCCCACTTGTCAGCTTTTGGAGCCCGATGGACGCAGAGAGAGGAGTGTGATGTGCCATTAGGACAGCAACCTGATGCTGAGGCAGAGCACAGCATTAGTGAGAAAAGGGGCCACAGCCCAAGATCACAGCCTCCCTCCTCAACCTGCCCTGCCCTGCCCCTACATCATCCCTGCCTCCATATATACATTCAGGGTGGTTTTGTCCATTAGTTTCCCCATTAACACATGGCTCTCTCGCATTGTCCCAAGGAACCTGGCTGAGCTATGGGCTTTTGCATTGCTGTAACAAACAGCTCTGGTTAACAGCTATCACTGGATTTTCTGAAGACACAACTTTGCTTGGACTCACCATCCGTGTGTGTCTCTGTGTGCATCCTCTGAGCCCACAGGCCAACCTCAACAATACCGGGGAGGGGCAAGACATCCCAAAGTGATTGCGTCTTTCTCCACGTTATAGGTGAGAGACTCAGCTAAGGAGAAGGCTGCAACACAAGCTCAACCCTTGCTGGATACAGGATAGAGATGCCATTAATACTTGAACCAACAACAAGAAATAAATGTCAACAAGCTTCAAGGCAGAAGGAATTTAGGTGTATGAGTTCTGATCATGAGGCAACTACTTGCTTTCAAAACGTGATTTGAAGTCAGCCATCAGGACCCACCTATTACAAACAATGGTGCCTGTGGTTGCGAGAGCTGGCTTGTTTTTTCCCAGCCCTCGCCAGCACTCCTTCCTCACATGCCACACACAGTCACACATCAGCTCTCTACGACCAGGGTCTGTCACACAGGGCTCAACCCCACAGCCACTCCAGCAGCCTGTAGGTCTCAGCGATCTCCAACTGCACCTGAGGGGCCAGGGTGACCTTTGGCTCTGGAGCTATCCGGGCTTATCTGAAGGACATTTCATTTTGTTTTCTCCAGCAGGATGGCATTTAGATTTCCAATCTTCTGTGTAAAGGAAATCTGCTCTTCAGAAATGTTTCTAGGGAGGGTAACAAATGGATATTCATGTTCTGTTAGCATTTTGGGTTTATTCTCATTTAACATTGCTGAAATTCCCAGAGCCATTCCAGATTATAGCCCCCTAAGTCTCATAACTACCCTTGACCATTTGCACCTTGTTTTCTGGAGCTACTGAGTGGAAGTCAGTGGGGAGGAGAGTTGCAAACTGTGTCTCCACAGCCCAGCACATCTTGTTCTCTCACCTCCAGCTACTTCACCACCCCAGGCCGGGCCCTTCCTTTTAAGACAGTGTTGCATAGTTTTACCCATTGATAAAGTGGTAAAAAAGAGGATCTGGATTTGGGCATCCAAACTGCACATCCACAAAATCATTACAGGCTGTTTTAAAAAGCTAGTGACTATCCAGCCTGCTTGTCTTCCCAACCTGAACACTAAGCCTGAGCAATGCTTGAATGTTAAAGTATTCTCAAATATTTGGGCGAACAGCTTGAAAGAAAGAAACATGCAAAGCACTCTGACTCAATCTGTGCTATCCTGAGTGAGTGACAGAGGAAACTCATTACCCTCAAGGATTTGTCAGAAAAGGAACAAAGCAAGATGAAGATATGTCTTGAGGAACATCTGCCAGTCTCAAAACTGTGTGCACATCTCCATCACGGTGGTTTTCTGACACCTTCAATAAGATCTCAGTGTATTTCCATGGGTACTTCAACTTTTATTTTTTGTGTTATCCTTCTGCTGTGCTGTTGCCTGTGCAGCCAGTAAGGAGAGATCACAATGGGGTTCTGGAGGCACAGCATGGATCTACAAGTTAGCCTGAACAACAGCTTGGTCTGGACCATTTTTGTGCTTGTACATTAGCGAGGGCCCACTCCTGTCTTCAGTGGCCATCCCTGCTGATGCTCCTTGGAAGTGAGGAACTCCAGAGCCTGATCCAGATTGAGAACAACATGGTGTCTCTCAGCCTGCCTAGATCCTAACATCATCCTAGATGTTACCATGGTATCATCTGCTGAAATACCATGGTATTTTAGGCCCTCCAGGGAAACACAGTAGACAGCTGTGTTTCTGTTCACCTTCTCCTAGAGAGTTTTCCTGTGAAAATGGAGAGGAAATGCTGGGTTGAGGATGAAAGGTTAAAAAAAAAAAAAAAAAAAAAAATCTTGTTTATATAACTACACAGAATGTCTAATAAAAAACCATTGATCTCTTCATGTTTTGCTTCAGCACTGTGCACATTAGGTAGAAATGGCACCAGTGACTGGAGCACACAACATAGGCTTTGTTTTACGGTATAAATATCTGAAGCTATTCTTGAAGGAAGAATGAGCTGGAGTTTTTGTGACAGCACTAGTCAAAGGACAGCCCGTAGAAATGCAGAAACCCACGCAACCAAGAGAGACATGGAACGAAACCAAACAAGAGGAAAAGGCAAAATGTTGTGATAAATGTACCAACTGTATTTAAGAAAAAATAGAAGCAATATTTTGCTTGTCTTTTTAAGTGACTTAATGATAGAGAAACATAGCAGAGGATGCCTTGCAATTGAAAGCCTTCCGTTGAACCATAGGAAGGATTATCACAGGCATTGGTCCTCCTAACACAGCTTCTACCAAACAACATATTTCTGAACAAATCAGTTTGCATGTCATTTTCCAAAGCAGGTAAAGTCACTACTGGAAGACCTAACAAGCTGAAATGGATTGTCATTTATTTGGACCAAAGGTTTAATTCAGCTTTCAGAGAAAACCAAAACCTCTGTGAATTATAAGGAAAAACTACAAACGACACAGAAATCACTGAAAGCAAGGCTTGATCATGCCATAAATCTGGCTTTAGGACACCTGGTATCAAATAAAGACCACAGCAGCTTCATAAGACAAAACACTTATCTGATAAAAACTCACTCTGCCACCTCAAATTTGTTCAAAAACTTTGGGTAGGTTGACTTCACCCTGACAGGCTTCAGGCTGAAAAACATTATTACTTGCTTCCACTGCTTAACTTCATGATGGACCTCTGTCATCCCAAAGCCAAGCTTAAATCCAGCATGAAAACACAGAGCCAGCTTGAACTTCATGGTGAGTGCTCATTCCATGGAAAAGTGGATCTCATACTTGGTTTTCTAAGCTCAGTCTCAATCAAAATCAGTGCTTCTGGGTAACACATTAATGCAGTCCCCATAGTGGGACTGCAGTCTGTGTTTTCCTACCTCTATCTGTGGTTAGAGGGAGGCGAATTTATTTTTTTCAGATAATGCTTTAGAAAGATAAAGTGAATGAATGCCAAAATAAAAAGCAATCATTGTCATTACAATTTTATTTCACTTTGACTAGGCACAAGAGCAGCATGTCAAGTTGCTACAGCCCCTCAGTGATTCGGATTCCTCCTGAAAATTTAGGTATGAAACCCAGGGCTGTGTCAGCTGGCAGAATGCCACCTCCCTGGAACTGCAGGGAGTGCCATGCCTCTCCCCAGCATCCTACTTACGGTGACCCAGCAGCCGGGCGATGGGAGCAACACGGCCACAGCTTAATGGACAGAGAGGACGTGAAAGACCTCTCTTGCTCAAACAAGCTTTTCAACTGTTTTCGCCTGTAATTTTCCTCCCTTTTGCCCTTCTGTGGTAACGTAACCCATTTTGTGAAACAAGATAATCTGAGACTCAACGGGCAATTACCCACTTCTCTGCTGAAGTCCATGGCTTTACTTGCAACCAACCCCTCTGCCTACAGCATACAAGCAAACACCCTGATGTGTGAGGAAAAAGGAGTCCCTCGTTGTCTTTAAAAATATTATTCTCTGTCCAGGACTCTATATTCAGTGTCTTAATGTTGCAGGTTGTTGATTTCTTCTTCTTTTTCTTGTCAGGGAACAGGGTTATTTCTGTGCATCTGTAGGGACATATCTCATTTCAGCGCCATTTGCAAACAGAGCATTTCACGGGTAAATAAATAAAATCATCAGTTTAAAAAACACAATATCCATTTAGCAGAGTTAGGGATGGTCTTTTAATGGCTTCTTGATACCTGAAGAGGCCATCCTAGGAAGATGCACACATGCATTTTTGGTAGCAAATGAAACTGAACTATTGAATGAATGAGATTTTCACATGATTGAATGGGCTTTGCAAAATGTGCCTCTGGGTGCACAGCCTCCATGTATCCACGCACAAATAAGGAAATCAGGCACCTTCCACATTTCTCTTGGCTCTTTCTTTTCACCCATCCTACAGCAATTACTTGTCTTTATTCCTCAGACAGTGCTGGTAACAACAGCATATTTCAGTTCTAAAGTAGAGCCCTGTGTGTGCTGGAAAACTGCAAAATATTTGGCAATGGAAAAAGACTGTGGTTATCTCCATGTTACCAATGAAGAAACTACTATAGGACGAGGAATTTGGATGAATATATCTTATTTGCAGAATATTTCATTGCTCAGTTATCCCATTCGTAATAACTGTTACAACCGATGAGAGAAAATTTTCCTTCACTGAAATATTTTCAGGAACTTAGAAAAATATAATGAACCAAGATAAAAAGTCAAAATCATGAAAATATTCTGTGGATGAAAAATCCTAAAAATATTGGGGTTTAACTGAAAGCCTTATTTAAAGTACTTGGAAATTTTTCATTTAATCTTTACTGTATTTTCTCCTATTTTTTTGTTTTACCTATTAGTGCCTAACTCAAAAATAATCCACTAATTCATACATTAATGTATGTATGAACTCCAATACCAAGCATCTCAGAAGTAGCTGTTACATGCAATGTTGTTTATTTAGATTCATTCTACTTAAAGTAGAAACAGGAAAGCAAATCACCAGTTCAAAGATTCAGGATCAGCAGAATGCACTGCTCCCATCATTAGTTAAACAGTAAGCCTTTTTCTGTTTCTCAACACCACGAATTTCCCTCAAACAATTCAACACACCTGGACACAGTTAGGAAGAAAAATAAAAAAACCCTCCGAAGTATTGCAATTAGGTTTGTTCTGGCAAGTTCTGCCTCTGTATTCTGGTGGCAATTGGCTTCTGGTGCAAAAAGTTGTGCCAAAAGTAATGTTTTCTTTTGCATACAACATATGGAGGTTTTTTGCTGAATTCCACCATGCAGCGTGCTTCTGGTAACGCTGTTGTCCAACCTGGGCTAGGACACTGCCAGTTACTGATGGGGGTTGTTATCAGTGCTACTAAAAGGAGAGAGTGGCTTGCTAGTTGGGGAAATGGTTTTTGATGCAGCCAAAGACTAACCAGCAAAAGGCTTCTAGCAGGGAAAATTTCTGATCTACGTGTGATGGCCATGAGCACCCTCAAACCCAGAAGTTAGAGATGGGAAGGGGATTTATTGAAATGTGAAACAAGGAAATATTCAATTTGCAAAATTTTCCAGCCTGAACCTGTACCTGCAAATGGCAAACCTGTGCATCACGCTGTGTGTAGCTGTATCTTTAGCTACCAAGTATTGTTTTATGTGACATATCTTTGGCCTCAAACACAAAACCGATTTTCCATGCAGAGCACTTGCAAAGGACTTGATGATATTATTTGCAAAATATTTGCATTGTTTCTGTTTCCTCTTAAACTGTTATTAAAACACTTCTAAAGGTGGGTTTTAGGCCTCATTCATAACGTAGTCACCAGGTTCAGTAAGAAGTATTTTCTTAGTGAAACTCTTTAGAAACTGAAAGTAAGTTGTCAGAAGCCAACCTCAGAGCACTCATTTTTTCCTCAACTTTCCAAAACTTGAGGGTAGTAAATGAATGTGTCACCACAGAAATTGATCCTTGGAGAGGGAATAACATCCAGTCTCCTCTGTGGCCACTCCCTCATCTTCCAACTGGTGAGTTTAGCCTTGGGCCAGAGTTGAGGCATTGTATAACATGGGATCTGATTAAAGGGATCCAGATATTCCAAGAGAAGCCTTGTTGCCCTTTATCCTATGCTCACAAAACCTCTGCTTTCTGGATAATATAGTAGAAATGTACTTCTGGGAGAGAGCCTGACACAGATCAATGTGGTCCTGGAAAACAGCCTGAAAGTACAGAGGAGGGATTTGCACAGATACTTGTGCCCTGGATTGTGCTGTGGGACTGGGTGAAGCTGGGAGGGAGCGTCAACCTGCTGAGATCTAGCTGGAAATATGTAGAGCCTAGGTTGGGAGAAAGTCATGGAATCATAGATTCTTTTGGGTTGAGAAAAAAAAACCTTTAAGATCATCAAGTCTAGCTGCTAACCTAACACTGCTAATAGCACCACTAAAACATGTCCTTCAGCACCTCGTCCACATGTCTCTCAAACACCTTCAGGGATGGTGACTCAACCACCTGCCTGAGCAGCACATTCTAATGCCTGACAACACTTTCAGTGAAGGAATTTTACCTAATAACCAATCTAAACTTCCGCTGGCACAACTTGAGGCTGCTTCCTCTTGTCCTATCACTTGTCACTTGGGAGAAGAGACCAACACCCGCCTTTCTGAACCCTCCTTTCAGTTAGTTGTAGAGAGCAATGAAGTGTCCCCTGAGTCTCCTTGTCTCCAGGCTAAACAATCCCAGTTCCCTCAGCTGCTGCCCATAGGACTTTTTCTCCAGACCCTTCCCCAGCTCCATTCCCTTCTCTGGACACGCTCCAGCACCTCAGTGTCTCTCTTGTAGTGAGGGGCTCAAAACTGAAGACAGGATTCAAAGTGCAGCCTCACCAGTACAGGGGGACACACTGTTCTGCTACAGGCCAGGATGCCATTGGCCTTCCTGGCCACATGGGCACACTGCTGGCTCATATTCAGCCGGCTGTCAGCCAACATCCCCAGGGCCTTTTCCTCCAGGCAGCTTTCCAGCCACTCGTCCCCCAGCCTGTAGCATTTCATGGGGCTGTTGTGGCCCAAGTGTAGGACCCAGCACTTGGCCTTGTTGAACCTCATACAGCTGCCCTCGGCCCACCAATCCAGTCTGTCCAGATCCCTGGCTCTGAAGAGCCTTCCTGCCCTCAAGCAGATCAACATTCTGTCCAACTTGATGTCATCGGCAAACTTACTGAGGGTGCACTGGATCCCCTCATCCAGGTCATTGATAAAGATTTTAAATGAAACTGGCCTGTGCTGGGTTCAGTCAGTTAGTACTGAGCCCTGGGGAACTGTGTCCTGAAGAAGAAATTAGGGCTTTGGAAACTGAAGTGTTCAGTCTACAGAAGAAGCTGGGTAATTGATACTGCAGATTAAAACAGTCCTTTCGTGTTCATAAGCTGGGTCAACTGATCCCAGTGAGATGTTATAAGACAAGGGAGAACCTGCAAGGCAGATTGGGGGCTTTGAGGGCCTGCGGGGAGTTCAGGGCCAACAGCAGCATGTATGGGCTGCATGTGGATGTAGAAGCACAGCAGAAGTACCAGCAGGAAAGCCTGGTAAGCTTGGTTGAAGAGTTTGCTTTTCATCAAAACATTTGCTACAGCCCCTGCAGATGGAGAACTGGGACAGGAGTGACATGGGCTGAGGAGATGCTAAGCCACAACGTGACCTTCCTGTTTGTATGAAAGGCCCAGCAGCTGGCTTAAGATAAAGAGTAAGAACAGTAATGGGGACTTTGCCAGTTATTACGATAAATGTCATTGACTCCCCAGCTCGCCTAAAGTGTTGGCCTGTGTATTGCTCTTTTGCGCATGGAGTTTTTCAGTTTTTAGTAAAGCATTGAGCACTTCAGAAATTGGAAGATATATTATTTCTGAGAAAACCAGCCCCTTTCAGACCCACAAAGCTGCTTCTCATGGCACCCAGTTTCATGCTTCTTTGGGCACATGAGGCATCTCAAGCAACATCCAGGGGCCAGAAAACTGTGCCAAGCATGCCCAGGTTGTGTCATGTGTCTCCAGCTTCACTTCTGGGAGCAGCAGAACTAACTTAGTTGGCATTTTTAGAAAGTCTTGGTTTTGATAGACCCTCAGCAAAACCTGCTGTGTATTTAAAGCAGGGTCTTGTAGTGGAAATGTTTGGTAACCTGAGCTACAGCATAGTCAAAGGCAGCTGTACCTTAGGGTTGTGAGAAGGCTATAAAACTGCTCCATCCCTAGGAACTCTTTAAGTGCCTCAAAAACCAAGGACAGGATTCAGTGTTCCCACACTGCGCTTGGGAAAACCTCTGTATTAAAGTGACATTTTGTTTGCCATCCAGAATACAGACTCCACAACATTAATGAATCCATTCTGAGAGAGTTTGTTGAGATGTGAATGTTTGCCCTTTTTTCTTCTCTCCCTTTTGGTTGGTTGTTTTTTGCGGGTTTTTTTGGTTTGGGTTTTTGGTGGGTTTTTTTGGGGGGGCTGGGGTGTTTTTATTTGGTTTTTTATTTACTCCTGAACTTTTGCTTTAACTCTTGGGTTGGAAAAATAAGCCAGTAATGTTCACTTAAAAAAGAAATTGGCAGAGGTAGAGGACAGTATGGGAGTCTTAAAGTGACACTTGGCCTCAGTTCTATTCCAGACCCCTTAATCTTATCACTGATGGAGGAGCACTTAATGGGCTTTAAAAACAAATAAATGAAAATGGATAGTTCAATCAATGCACTGTCTTTAATTCAATATTCATCCCAATTGATTTTCACTTCCAAGTTTCACTTGGTCATGAAACACGGCATTGTGTTAAGGAAGTTGTGGGGGAACTTGTAGGTTTTGGCAGCTGGAGTGAGGGGAAACTGTGGTTTTTAGATTAGAGGAAGGTGTGGGAATCAGCTCTTTAGCTAGTGGTTGGAGCAGCAGGGCTTGTGCACGTTGTTTGTGTGCATTTTTGTTGTCGGCCTTTAGAAGTTGTTGCCTGGCAGAGGTGTGCGGGATGCAGAGGCACTGGTGTACTCACATGCCAGCCATGGTCCTCACCCTGCTGCCAGCTTGCTCTGCAGCAGCGATGGCACCGTGCCATCCCAACACCCCCGAGCTGCTCCCCAGCTCTCCCCTGCCCCCTTAGAAGAGGCAAAGGATTTCCAGGTACCATCCCATTTCCATGCCCACATTAGCTGCCTGGGGAAAAGAAATTCCCTTTCCCAGATGGGGCATCTCCATTTACAAGTCTGCCAAGTTCCTGAGGACTGCAGCTCTCGGGCAAACATATTTCCAGATATTTTCTGTGGCTGCACTATATATTCTGTGGTTGAGTCTCATGAGATATGCAGGACTTTCCATGGCAACCACAGAGATACCTTTCTTCTTAAAGAAACAGCAAGTAACAGAAAATGAGAAGTTTACATGGATAAAATCAACCAGTTTAAGGACATCAGGAAGCCCATGGAAACCAACTTCGCTCCCAGGAATGTAGCTCTGTCCCCCTAGGGAGCAGGAGTGGGAGAACAGCCTGTGACACCCTTTAACCACAGTCCTGGATGTACTATAGGAAAAGGCCAATCAAGAGCAAGAGGAGCCAAGCAAAAACCCATCCTGTTTGTGCCTCACCTGTCTCTGGACCTCCTCACCTCACCCAACAGATCCTGTCCTTGTTTCCTCACCAACTTTTAAACTGAATCCACACTTATTCCATTTCTCTGAAGCTCAATGACCTTCTCTCAGCCACATCAATAGTTGTCATTGCAACAACTGGACCATTTAAAATGGTCTGTGTAGCACTTTGTGCTTTCCTAGTCCACATTTTTACTGAGACATCCTTTGGGAAGGCGTCTTTCCACTTTTGGGTTTGGTGATAAAAAGAAGGAGCAACCACTCCTGAATTATTCTGCTAGGTATCGTATGTGCTAGATGTCATTTGAACTGTAATACAGAAGTGTTGACAAATTAGAGGTAAATTCAGTAAATGACAGCAATACAAAGGGACTGAAAGGGACTCACTTAGGATCACTGAAACTTCTAAAAATACATGTTCATGGTGGAGCTTGGAAAGCAGCTAAACTTCAGAGGATGATATTAAGAAACAAAACCCTAAGAGAAACCTTCCTCTTGGTAATCTCTAGTGGCTTGTGGAGTCGCCACTATGGCAGACAGCAGAAATCTCTCTGTTGACGCTTTTCCTTATTGCCAGTTTAACGGTGTGAATTTGAGCTGCTGTCTCCCACCCTCCAGAGGGGAACCACAACAGCCAGTTATAAAGCCTTCTAGGATGGCATGATTTGAACTTCTCCGCTCTGAAGCACTTCTGCTATACAAAGCAACAACACATATTGATTCAGGGATCTGTCCCAGATCCACACCTATACCATTATGCTACTGGAGCAAAGATCCTATTTCTCCTTCCTATAATCCTTCACTGTGCTGCAAGTCAGTGCTTACACACTACATGCACCTCCCTCCAGGAAGCTCAGGGATGAGACTTATCCATAATAATTTATTTGCCTGAAGTGATTTGTCCTCACCAGTGAGAAATTAGGCTTAATCTTGCCGGTTTCTGAGAATGCTCTGCCCAAGGACTTGGCTCTCCATACCTGCTCACACAGCATGAAGAGCTGGAGTACCTTAACCAAGGGCTGCCACAGCTACCCTCCCTTGTGAACACATCTCTAAATGCACCATAACAGTCACCTATGCCCCTCAGATGCTGAGGATTTGGACCTAAAGCAGTCTGGATTTTACCCCTGAGAATTCAACCAGACTCTTGAGGGAACACCCTTACCAGAATGATAACCCAGCATTTCCATAAGAGGCCAATTAATTACCCTTCCTGCATGTTTTGCCTTCAAACTATAGATAGGATCATTTGGAGGAGTTTATATAAAAACGGTGAAAACCATTTGTTTGATCCCAGCCAGAGGATGCAGTCATGGGATGCAGTGACGTGGTGCACTGAGTAAATATTATGGAGCACTTTGGAAAGCAGGTTACACAATTTTCTCTGAGTTGCATGGAAACAGAGGACAGAACCGGCAGCAGAGCCCTGGCATCCCAGCTTCCAAATATGAGCCATAACCACAAAACTCTCCTTCCTTCCTCCCACAGCCGCTCTTGTGCAGCTTCACTGGGGGAGGGAAAAAGGCAGTCAGCGCTCACTAACTGGAAAATGAACTCTAGCAAAAGCAATTTTGTTTCCAAACTTTTAAACTACAAAGAGTCAAGGGAGGGAAGGGGGTAAACCTATAAAAATGTATAATCTACAGTGTTCTGCTAACTGGGATATGCTATAATCTTTGTAAAAGTGAACCATTTTCCAGCTAGAATATGCATTCATCCTCACAAAATGTCTGAGTAAGAACCACAGTAAATTGTTGCAGCTCCTTTGAAGTCTGCCAAGCTTCTGCAAGCTGGGCAGGCTAAGGACCGGCTTTGGAAAACTTTCTCTTCATTTGAATATTAAGAGGGCTAATAAAACAAAGAGGACATAGCAAGTTCTGGAGGTTTTTCTTTAGTTGCCAAGGGACTATTTGGATGTGAGCATGGTTTTTTAATAGCTCTCTTCACTTCAGTCTGGTAGTCGGGCTTACAGAACCAGTCACAAAGAGCATCTCCTGCTGCTTCGCAGATTAATTACCCAAAGTTTGGGTGAAGTGCTGTGTCAGTGCTAAGTATTATTACTTCCAGCAGCACCATTCTGCAGCGAGTGTGAGCAGTCACTTCCTTCTGCAATACCTCCATGTTTCTCGAAGTGAGGTCCTGCTCTCTGCTCCAGTGAGTGGCATTTCTCCTTAGAGCTGGAGATCCTGGCCCGATCCCACAAGCATGAACATGGGCAGCAAGCACCACGTGGTGGTACGGCCTTTGGTGCATACTGACAGGCTGAATAGGAGCCCTCAAGAGACAACTCCTGATAGCCAGGAGTTCTGTCTTACTACTCTGGTTACCCAGCTTAGGTGCCCAAAGTGCACTTGCACCTTCAATTTGCTGTGTAATTGGACCCTATATAATGATGCCCATGGAATTTATACAGCCACGGTGTCTAGCCACCTAATGTGATGGCTGTCCTATATTCAGGGATGAATAAATGGATTCTGCCATGATGGTGGCTTGCTGCAGAGTATCTCTAGTGCCTGGCCGTGGAAAGCAGGATTTTAAGGTCAAGAATGCCTGCTTCTCGCTCTTCCCAGCAGTGGCTAATGGGAGCCACAACACAGAGTAATTTATGTATTTTCCCACAGTCCCTGAGACAAGGCTGTCTTGTCTGCAGAAGTCCATACATGTGCTTTCACAGTAGAAAGTCATAAAAGCCTTTTTCTCTCCTTGCCTGTTTTACTCAAAAGCCAGCCGTCATCACATCCTACACCCAAGAGACGTGACCCGTGGTCAGCCTGCATGTTCCCCTTTCTCCACCTACCTTTAACTCCTGTTTGCACTGATTTCCTGGCAAGACCCTGTGAAGGTGCAGCTCTGCTCCTCCCTTGTCACGGCATTTTTTAAAAGAATAGCCTTGGCAGTTTTCCCTCCTACATATGCTATGAACCAGCCCATGCACATTCATCATCGTTTCCAGGACATGGAGGAGGAAAGTATGGACCAGATCAGAATAAGTCTTTGTTTTCTTACCACCTTTACAGCAGAAGTCTGGGAGTAAAGAGGAAGCAGTTCTGAGACCTGAGGTTCCTCTCTACATTTCTATAGGAATTTCCTATAAAATGGGGTGTGCATTTTCCGAGGAAATGAGTTATTCACTCAACACTCATGCTGAGAAAGTCCTGCAGGGAAGAGAGATGGGAAGGGAACACTCATAGAAAATATAACCGTCCACAGGAAACTTGTATTAATGCAAGGTCACAGCCCGTTGCTGAAATACACATGGAAAAATTTTCACATCACTTTTATACTACTCGCTGAATGATTATATTCCTAAAAGGAGCATTACAGCGAAGACTGAGCCAGACTTCTCAAAGGTGTACTGCAAACAGACAACAGGCAACTTGATTTAACTTTGAAGCTGAACCTGCTTTAAGGGACCTCCAGAGGTTTCTGCCATCTCCAGTTACTCTACATGTCTATGACATATAAAAATTAAATGTATGCTATGTAAAATGTCTATTAAGAGGTAACATGATTTTTAAAGATGGCTGCTCTTTTTCAGTACTAAGCCTCTATTTAAAATCATCAGCATCTCCACGAAATTCTCCCTGAAATTGTCTCCATTTAGCTAAAAATTTCCCTGGTTTTCTTCAGAAGTCAAAATGAATCAGCTGTCTCTGCATAAGAGCATAAGGTCATTAGAAATACCCTGCTGTGTCAGATCCATCATCCATCTATTCCACCAGTGACAGCAGGAGATGCTATTTAGGGAGAACACACAAGCCCAGATACTATCTGCAGTCTACTTCCTTCACACTCTCCCAGCATCAACACTTGCTGGGAAAGGGATGTACAAGTTCCCACTAAAGCAGTTCTCAGGCCCAGGTTCCTCTTTATGTTTCTATAGGAATTGCCTATAAAATTGGGGTGCATTTATAAAAGGGGTGTTCATGGCCTGTTTCACAGCCTCCTGTAGCAACAATGACAAAAGTTCAGTACACCCTATGTAAAGCAATTCTTTGTTTTATGTGTTTTTAAAAGATCCTATCCTGGTTTCAGTGAGTGTCGGGTAGTTCCAGTATTGTGCAATGTGGTCAGTAACCGTTCTGCCATCACACTGCCCACCACCTCCCTGAGGTTATCAATCCTAACCATATGCCCCTCTCAGTTTCTTCAGCCAGAAAAGACCCAGTTTTTCTAGTGCCTCATCATAAGGCAGCTTCTTCAAACCCTAGGTTATTTTGGTCACCTTCCTCACCACTTCCCCATACTCTTTAATGTCCCTGAGATGCAGAAACCAGGATCACACACAAGACTCAGAGCATGGGAGCGCCTAACATGTAGCTGCAAAATGACTCTTTGTCATGACTGCAATATCCTTCCCGATAAGCTCCAGCATTTTATTGACTTTCTTCGTTTCCACTTAAGCGAACCATTTCAGAGAGCTGTCAATGATGGCTCCAAGACTGCTTTCCTGAGTTGTAACAGACTCTTCACTTTTATTTTTACAAAGAGTCCATGCAAATATGTAAGAGCGAGAAAGCTCTGTGAGTAGGTGGTGCAAAATCAGGAGTACCTAAAAATACTTAACTCATTTT
Organism: Rhynochetos jubatus; assembly: GCA_027574665.1. NCBI lineage: Eukaryota > Metazoa > Chordata > Aves > Eurypygiformes > Rhynochetidae > Rhynochetos > Rhynochetos jubatus. The sequence goes on along the minus strand of CM050648.1, from coordinate 9,434,616 downwards.
TAAATAATGAGCTAATAAGCTGAATAATTAAAACTAACTACCATAGGGCTACAATAAAAATAAAACTTAGTTGCACATTCTTAACTCTGTCCAATGTCGGTAAATGAGACGGCCTGGTCTTCAGCTACATTATCTTTCAAGCAATACATTTGTTCCGTTACTGGAGCTCATTTTGCATGTCCTTGCAGAGCTGCATTCCATTCTATGTACATTTTCCTTGGAGATTTTCTCAGCCTTTGCTTTCTCCCACTCTTCAGAAGAAATAGTGCACTTATGCACTTGCTGTAAAGGAACCTAAAGTATCAACAGTGGTGTAGCTTGTTAAAGCTATACAAGTGTTTTTTCTGGACAATAGTTATATTCTTGCCTTGCTTTTCTGTCTTGTGTGTCCAGCACATAAGCATGACAGACCTATTTCTCCTACAGAGTTGCATAGATTATATGTTTGTCATGAGTTATACTTGAGGAGGTTTTAATGTAAAAAGGTGCATAGATCCACTCCAGGCTGAATCATAGAATGGTTTGGGTTGGAAGGGACCTTAAAGATCATCCAGTTCCAACCCCCCTGCCATGGGCAGGGACACCCTCCACTAGACCAGGTTGCTCAAAGCCTCATCCAGCCTGGCCTTGAAGACAGCCAGGGATGGGGCATCCACAGCTTCTCTGGGCAACCTGTTCCAGTGCCTCACCACCTCTCCATGAAGAACTTCTTCCTGATATCTAATCTAAATCTCCCTGCTTTCAGTTTAAACCCATTACCCCTCGTCCTGTCACTACAGGCCCTTGTAAAAAGCCCCCCCTCAGCTTCCTTGTAGGCCCCTTCAGGTACTGCAAGGCTGTGATGAACCAAAGAGGGTTTCTTCTTCTGAATGAATAACTGATGAACCATAATCACAGACTCCAAAACTAATATCAAAAATGTGCTGTGCCTTGAATACTAGTACTTTTCTAAGAAAAATGCAGGCAAATAATCAGATAATTGACTATTATGACAATGAACATAGTGAAAAAAGAGTAGGAAAAACTTTACTGAGCAGCATCTAAAGCTAAACTAAAGTTTACTATTGTGTAATCATTCAGACACACCAGCCTGCTGCCTGTGCAGGAGATGTTAGTTCTCAGTGTTTGGCAGCTGCTGAGTTATGAGCTGTGGATTGTGCAGCCTGAATTTTTTAGTGACTTTTATTTTGTCATAGCCTACAATTATGAAACATTTGCTCTAAAGAGCTCTTAGTAGCTTTTCACATTGCTGCCTCTTTCATTGCCATAGAATGGGAACACACACAACCTAAGGCTAAATGCTGTTCTGCACTGGACAATGGATAAGTTACTATGGAGAAAACTGTGTAGGCAACTCATTTCAGAATTTGCCTCCAGGTCCCGAACACAAACTAGAATCTTCTTATACTGACTTATCAGCTTGCAGAATAAAAATGAAGGTGGGTGAAGGGCAGATTCATCTTTCCTGGGATTCAAGCACCTCTCAAGGCATTGTTGGTGCTGCAGACCTGGATGCTGGGCTGCCACACTATGACAGAAGAAACAACGTGAAAATAGAAAACTCCATGGACTTCAGCATCGATGAGAGCAACCCAGTCTTTTATAACTCAATATTGTTCCTCCTCTGAGAAAGTCCAGGCCACTTCTGCACTGACAGCATGCTGCTGTGCAACAGCATTTCCCTGGTGCTGCTACTTGGAATCATTCAAAGTGAAGCCCTGGGGGTGGGGGCTACTGAGGGTCTCTAAAGCCACACTTCCACTCCCGTAACCTTCTTTGAAGTTGTCCTGATAGGGAATGACTCTGACACAAGAGCACACACCCAAATTCCCCAAGGGACCATGGAGGAGTCACATGTGATTGCTGCCAATTATGCCTTTGAAGGACCTCAGATAACACAGTGGCATTTAAACCCTGGATGAGGAATCATTGTCAGGGTCTGAACTCCCAGCTTGGGCACTCACCTGTCCCTCACCCATGCCAAGCACTGAACCGATGCCTTTGCCCAGATGAGGTAAAAATCTCCCTCCAAAAGTCTATTTTTCAAAGGACTTGTCTTTACTAAATAAGACATTTATCTTTTTCATCCACTGAATGGCTTTCACAGACATACCACTCACAGACATACACAGAATGCAAAGGCTGATTCTCGACATGGAGTTGTGCTGGAAAAGACACCGGAAGCCAGAGCAGTTAGGACCCTGCCGACTGCAGTAAGGCCGTCTGTAAGCAGTTAGCTCCTGCCTGAGCTAGAATGTTCTCTCCTCTGCCTTTGAAATCACTGTGGCCAGGCCCGTCTGTGCTACCCTTATGGTAACTAGCTTTTAAAAAAGATGATCATAACCAGATTAGCATATTGACATCACAAACCCAGCTACATGTGAGTTAAGCGCATCCATTCTCAAGTTGTGAAGTTATTTAGTCTGAACCATTGTACTAGCAAGGAGAGGAAATATTTTAATTAATTTTTTTAGGACCAAGACCTGGAGTGGCTGCGGTTGGCGCTGCTGCTGCCATAAGTCAATGATTAAAACAAGATGATGTTTATCCACAGCCAGCACTGAAACAAGCTGTTTAAAAGGGGTGTTTGTTTACAGCACAGTGGTACCTAGACTTGCCCTGAACACACCTCCTCGTGCAGAACCCATCTGCTCTATGATGTGCAGAACTGCTTTAAAGCAGCTCAACATGAGGACTTCATTTTTGGATGAGGACAAGCAGCCTGCTTGACCCTAACATCCTTCTTTTCCTCCCCATTTAGCAAAATCCTCACATCAAACAGGAAAGAGAACGACTGGCTACCTTTTTAGAGGTGATGTGTTATGAGAATATTTGGTTTTTTCTCTCCCAGCAAATTCCAGATGTCAGGTGTTGCCAATGGATGGAGATGTCAGTAGCAGGAATAGTCACACAGAAGGAGTCACACATGCACCCTTGGTGCTGGGAAAGCAGTTCTTTATGGAGATGCAGCCTGAGCCCCAGGATAACTTAGAGGTGTCATAGCAAGAGGGTCAAGGCAAACTTTGGAGTCTCCTGCAGCTCAAGCAGAAAAATCTTTAGAAACATTATGGTACTTTAAGATCAAGGCACAGACAATGATGATACTACAGTCTAAACCCAGTGGAGACCTAGTCCTACATCAGTTTTCTCTTCTCATGAGGAAAATCCTTTGTGTCTTCTATTAGACACCAGTCTGTGCCTTGTCATTCATGGGCATGCAAAAACAAGTGATGTTATTGCATAAGCCCATATCATACTCAGCTGAGGACACTGTTCTAGTTCATTTGGAAAAACATACACCACATCTGGGCAATACTGGTATTCCTTTCACTAAAAACAATGAGCTATATTTTGGTGTGACTCCTGTTTTGCTAAAGCTGTGCAGCTGTTAAATATAATGCATGTGAGTATTAAATAGTGCTTTCTCTGTGCTCATGTGAGCACATGCATGTGCGGATCTGGCAAGTCTTCCTGCTTTAAAAGACAAAAGGGAACCATTTGAGCTTGTGACAACACAAGAAGAACTGGGACAATTGGATGAATTCGTGAGCGAGAGGGATGTTCTCTCTGCTGTGCTGTGAAGTGTGGCCAGATAGCTTTGGGCAGACTTGTCACACACACAGAGGGAAAAACAATCCATCGCTCTATGCCTCAGCCATAATTTTCATCTGGCAAAATAACTTTCACCAAATGAAATAACTGCTAATACTTTTCCATAAAACCAGACCACAGAAAGGTATGGCTTAGAAGCCACGTCTGATACCAGGTGATACATGAGATAAGCAAATGATGGTAGAAGACACCCACATGTGCCTTAGAAACCTTACAGCCCCACTGCAGCTCTTCCTGATAGCAGCAAAAGCCAAAATAAACCATGTTGAACATGAGGAAAAATTATCCAAGATTGAGCAATACTGTGTGTCCATTGCAGTCAGATTCTACTTCTGCCAGTGTCCTCTCCAGGATACCACAGTGCAACTTCCTGTATGAGAAGCAGGGTTTGAGTTACTGCTTTGCTGGTCAAATCCTCTTAGGCTGGCAGCTATGTTGGTGAAGTTACATTACGTTGGCCCAATAATAGCACTCCCTTGAGGGAAACGGCCTTTACCCATAAAAGACTAGATCTTTACAGAAATAGCATCTATAGTAGGGACCAGGAGAGCAGCATTGTTAAGGCCAAACCTCTGCACCCAGCTCCAGTGTGACTAAGCAGGCAGAAGGGCATCATGGAGATAGAGTTCACATGGGATGTGCTTCAGTTGGGGTAAAATCCCAGGGAAAATGTTAAGGCTATCATTCTCAGGCCAACACAACTGAAAGAATACCCAGATCAATGCTGTACTTTCTGAATTCCCATTGAAATGTGAATATGAATCCTTATCTTCCTTGCAAGTAGAGATGTTGACTGCCTCTTCTCTCCCATCTTTTTGAACCATTATTTAATTTCATTTCTTGAAATAAAGTCCAAGACAACTCCAGAGGCAAAATACTCCATAAAGATGGAGCCTGCTGTCTTCATTGTTCTGTAGTTCCCTGGCATTATCAGAACATACCAAATTGTAGACTTGGACTTTGGAATCTAAGTGTGACATTTTTAAAGAAAGAAAGTTCCTAGCCCAAGCAGCTGGAGGGGAAAAAAAAAAACCCGCCCCAACAAAAACGCCACACACACACAAAACCATTTTTCACATGTGCATGCCTCATTGGACTGTGCCCTACAATTAGAAGGGATATGTTCTCCTCCTTTAATCTCACTTCAGCCAAACCTTAAGTTACATTGGGCACCTTAATCATGACAGCTAACATAAATCTCAGTTCTGTTAATCCTTTCTGCGTGGTGCAACTTAACAGAAACTTCACAATAGTTATTATTATCATGGGCATATTCCACAGCATGCAACTGCTTCTCACTGCATTTGCACATCCAGAAATCTCTGTCTCCCCCAGATCCCTGTGATGTTGCCATGAGCCTGCAGTAAAAATTATTGCACTCAACAGAAGAGGAAAGTAAAATATTTAGGGCGTCTTAGAATAAATCAGACTGAAATAATACTTTGTTTGGCAGCCACATGGAGTTTTTTTAAATTTAATTCTGGGGAGGAAAAAAGAAAAACCCTTAATATTTGAAATTTTGCTCAGTCTGTGATTTGCCGCTTAGGTAAGCTCAGTAACGCAGGTGTTTTGATAGAGAAAGTAGGTCAAGTTTCTCTGAGACGTAGGCAAGGCCTCAGATGTTATTTAGCATCACAGGAGTCTGTAGTACTTCCAGGCACTGTGGTGAGGAGAGGACACAGAGGCAGAGCTGTTCTCATGTGGGTACCACAGGAGACAGTGCTAGTGGCTGGGGAAAAGGTCTACAGACCTTTAATTTGCATTTCTCCCCTCCCCGTCTCTGGGAAATCGACTGCTAAAAACTGAGGTGAGATGCTTGCCCGCAAGAACTGATTTGCATCTAGCAGAGAGCACTAGAAAATGTAGGAGGCTTTTACTAGTTCTCTGGTTGGGTTTCATGTGTCACCTGTTTAATCCAAAAAATAAGTGCAGCATGTAAAGCACCATAGAGCCCACAGAGAGATGAAAACCAGCTTCTTCAAAATGAGTCCAGACACGTCAGATGGGGCACAGACCAGACAGGGCTACTTCCTCCATCAGAGGCATCTGCCTCTCCCCTGACGGCTAGCAGACCGTCACGAGGCCATCTGGGACCTGAGCTCATCCTGCTCGGCCACAGGGCAGCACTGAGCAATGATCCCTGCCATCTTCAGCCCAACCAGAAACAGCCCTGCTGCAGCTCAAACGGAAAGCTGAGTCACACCAAGACCAGGAGAGGTCCCGGTGGTGTTTCCATCAGGCTGCACACCCTGCCCATGGCCAAAAAGGAAACACTTTCAGCCTTGTGGTTGTGAAGCAACCTGACTTCCTGATCTTTCCTGATCTCCTCCCCTTCCACATACCTGCTTCCTTTCAGAGCAGAGCAGGCCAGTTAAGCACTGACCTCCAGGTTTCATCCTGCCATGGAGCCAGAGGGACAGCAGAAGGCACCCGTGTGTCTACACAGTTCCAACACAACCACCTTGTGCTTTTCCCAACTGTAGGTGACACTAGACTACAGCCATCCCAGACATCTGACCGGACTGTGCAAGAGCAGCATGTCCCACCATGGCATAGATATCACATGACCCCACAACACAAATTCCCCAGGGAACAGGACCCCAAGTGCTGCACCATGACAATTAAATGATGGAGGAGCAAACTGACTGCCAGTTGGGTCAAAGACCCTTTGTATTAGGTCATTGCCACTACCCCAGTGGTCTGCCATTTCTAATCCATTTCAGGTAGCGAATGAAGGGTCTGCTCTTGTTTCAGCAGCCTCTCCATTCACAACTCGGTGACCCATCTCTGCTGGTGATAAAACATTTCCAGACAAAAGCTCCTCCTTGACCCCCCTGACAGGAAAACAGAATGAGCCTGTAAGCATGACCCTTCCCCGTGCTCGTGGCACATGACTCACCTTCTTCACAGATCTTTTTCCCAGAATAAGGGGTAAAAAAAAAGGAAGTATAGCAAGAAGAAAACCTCTGAAACACAGCAGGGAAAAAAGCAAGCACTGAAGACGTAAAAACAACTGCTACAGACAGCTCTACAAATCTTCATTACAATATCGTCACACAAGGTTATGGCAAACAAGCCTTGGAAATACAGACAACAGCATGGTGCAGTGTGAGCTAGCGTTTGCAAAAGGACAGTGAACCTCAGCATCCAGGAAACTGTTATTAGTGAGATAGCTGTCAGGCCACATTCATGCTGCAAACATCTCAGTGACTTACATAAAGCACCCAAGAGAGAGGATAAATGAGCTTCCAAGCTTCATGTCACTGCAGCTCATATCCTGCTAGTAGCCAAGTCAAACTGCTGAACACCTCTGCCGAGCCCCAGCTCACTGTCTGCAGCCCTCACATGAGCAGCAGTCATGAAGAGCCACAGCTCACCAGTACTATTGCTGTCAGTAGATAAAAAATTGGGCCCTGGTTTAGCCAGGCATTTATCTGGAAAGAAAGGGTGGAATTCATTCAAAGAGACAAACATCACTAAAATACAGAGAAGTGCATCTCAGCTCATTACTGAGTCTCCTCTACTAATTAAATGAGAGGAACCCACACTCGGAGGCAATAATTCAGCCGAACTCAACCAGGAATTAAGGGAGCTTGGTGGGCTGATATCTCCCCACTGGTGATACAGGAGGCCACTTGACAAGCTCAGGTACAGATGTCAACCGTGAAGGGTTGATTCCCATTCCCACATGCAGGAATGAGTTGCAGTACAGCTGGTCCATGAGACCACTGACTCCCAGGTCCAGATCTGGTGATTCCCTGAATGAAGCCAGCCACCAGGTTTCCATTTATATCAAAGTCATCACAGAATTGTGGCAATTCAAATGTGTTGCCAGACTGGTCGGATTTGGTCTGGTTTCATAAGGTCCTAATTCTTTTGACACCTACATTTTTTCATTATTTTATTTCTTGAAGCAATGGGCTTTCCCCCCCTTTGCTGGGGCTGGCATGGGACACCCATCCAACCTCTGACATGAAAACAACCCAAATGAAAGAAACATCAGTGGAAAGACATGAAGGGGAAAGAAAAGGCTGTTCAGAAAAACAGCAAAATAAAACCCTCTTGGCAGCTCTGAGCTTTTCACACTTATGTTTGCAAAGATAAATTCCCTGGTCAATTCTGGAGTGCTGAATACATGGAAAAGGCTCTTTTTATCCCGTACCAGACCTAAGTCCAAATAAATGCCAGCTGTCCCTTATGTGAGCCCCGCCTCCCCCACCCCCCTTTACTCCCTCTCTGAGGAGTCTGTACTGAGCAAACTGCTCTCCCGCTACTATCCTTTGGGAACCCCAGTGAGGCAGGAAGAGGATACCTCTGGTACCATTAAAAAGGCAAAATATGTTGCATTTATGCCTACAAGGAGAACTACTCACTAGACACCATCCCCAAAAGAGGCAACAGCTTTCCCTCTAATGCTGCTGCCGTGTGGTCTGCGCTGAAATCTCGAATCCTCCTCCCCCAGCAGCTGAGCAGACAAACCGCAGGCCAGCCACTTTCTCTGAGTTTCAGTTTTCCTCTTAGCAGAGGGGATAATAAAATTACCCAGCACTTGGGAATGCTGTAGCTTTAATTCATTCATATCTATAAGGAGCTTAGAGATCCTCAGCCATAAGGGGCTCTGGAAATGCCAGTGGAAGTGCTTTATGTCTTGTTGCTGTGCTCCGACTTTCAAAATTTCCCTACTGAATCCACCGAGGCAAATAATTTGTGTTCTGAATTTTCTGACTCGACAAATTCAAACCGTCGTTTCACAATGATGCGAGGAGTAAAACCGTGCTCTTGGTGAGGGAGAGGAAGCGGTGAGCAGCGCTAGGCTATCTGTATGCTGCATGAGTCAGCCTCAGCTTATGCACCTGCTGTGACTTACAAGTCTGAATTCACTCGGAGATGCTGTTTTTGCAAACAGATGGATTTTGTAAATCCTGTTAATGTTTCTGTGTGTAAGAGCTTCCCAGCAGAAAAGGAGCATGTCCACGTGAGTATCGGATCCACTTACCCTTATAGATTTTAGAACAGTAGCTCCATTTTACTCAGGCTGGAGATATAAATAGATTCACCGTAGAGCGGGCACCTGGTTGTGTTTGTGAGAACAGCAACTTTCAGGAAATTAAATTTTAAGTTATCTGCTGTAAGCTGTAAGAAGAGACGTGTGCCACTAAAGACACATCAGCTCTGGAGGGCTCAGTTCTACCATACTCCAGCAAAATAACCACTTTGGAGATAACACATGGGCTGCGTGCGCAAACTGCTTGTTGTGCTCTCTCTCAATCACGGGGTTTTAGTCCAAAAAAGTTACTGGAATGTTTTGTTCTCGTCAGGTTTAAGCGGCTGAGGCAGGGAAAATTGCATAACCCGTCTGCTGCGTAAGCTTTAGGCTTTGACATGTACTGAACTCCTTTTGCCTTGTGCATAAACTGCCGCCTTTTGCATGGGACGGGGCCAGAGAAGTAAACAAGGAAGCTTAGCCCGGTAAGTAGGAAAAAAGGGTCCTGGAAGCTGCTGTTGTGAACACAGGAGGAAGTGACGGTGGGGGAGGGGGAAGCAGAGTCACAGCCTGTGTGTCAGCAGTTTACAGATGGCAAAGCCTTCCATTCACCTAGGCAGGAACCGGGCACACACGTGCCACACACCTGGCCACGCGCACTGTCACCCGCCAAATGAGCTGGCTGTCCCAAACTGACCCGAAATACACAGCAAAACAAGTCAGAAATGGAGAGTGGCAAAGGTTAGCAGGCTTCAGCAACCACAGCAGGATGCTCTTTGTTAACCCTGGAAGTGGCCTCTCTTGGCTACACAGTCAGCTTTCGTTGGGGTTTAAGCATGGCTGTGGTTTGGGAGGAGGTGGGAACAGCTAAAAAACTCGCCCTTTTGTATATTTGTGAAGGGACCCTCATACCGGTAGGTGCTGAGGTGCTCAGGCAGGGAGGTGGCAGTCCAGCCATGACCCCACCGCCTAAGGGCAAAGGAGGTTAGCAGAAGTTGCTTTAGAAGTTGGTATGCAAGAGGCTGAACCCAGCTCTCAGACTCAGCTCTGTTCAGAGAGACGTAACAGCCCTGTACTTCCCCGCGCTGCTGTGATCGTCAGTTACTGAACGCTAGAAACCCGCTGTACGCTGTAAAATCCTAGCTGTTGTTATCAGAATTTATTATGTGGGCAATTAACATAGGCAATCCCATTACCGCCGATGGGATTTATCTGGGTAAATCTCACATGTGTTACTCTTCTAGAAAAATAAGCGTTCAACTTTTTGGCTTGGCCTAGGTTTCCGAAGATAAATGTATTCCCTCATTTATTACTAACTACACAGCTTGTGGCCATGTGGTGTGAGTATAAACAAGCTGAACAAATGTCTAGTATGGGAAGGAATAAAATGTTAATGCAAAAAATTGATTTGGTGATCTCTTTGCAGTCAGTGAGACAGATATTTCACTGCCAGGTCTGACTGTAAAATAGTGTGTGTGATTAGCACTTAATGACTGGAGTTTGTTTCTTTGCCTTCCTAATCATTAAAGCCATGTTGATCTGCTCAGAACATATTGATAATTTCTGAATATACAGACAAGCAAATCAGAAACCACAACAGCCTACCCAGGCGCTGTTTATTTCTCTGCACTGACATGCAGTAGACCTTGGCAGCTAAAGAGGCCTCCAGCAGGGTAGGGCAGAGGACAAAGAACAAGGAGATGGGGCAGTACCTGAGCTGTCACCCCTCAGAAATACCAAGTCATAAGATTACATCCATCCAAAGGAAGATGACTGGGCAATGCCGCTAAAGCTGGGGGACAGCGTCATACGCAGCTGCCGAGCACACGGAGCAGCCCCCCCGTTTGCTGTGCACTACACACAGCTCACACCCCTGAGTATAAGCATCCACCGCATGAAACTGCTGCAACAAATTCCCACCTGTGCAAGACCCAAATCACTTCTCAAATCCATTCTTGGTCACAAAAGACTTGTTTTGCGAGGTGGTTTCCTGCTGCCTTCCCCCATTACTTTCTTCAGCATTTAAAAACTGGCAGAGCAAGGTTGCACTTCATGTAAAGGACCCAGCGTTTCTCTGCACCCTGTGTAGGTATGGCTTTTAGCACAGCTGTGGCTATTATTTTGCTTTTAACTATGTCTGTAGCATTTCCCAGACCTGGGAGATCTGACCATTCACCACCACTCATGCTGCTACAAGTGATGCTCCAAGTGGGGCTGTTGAGTGCCATGGCTGGGATTTTCAAACACGTGCAAGTCGGTTAGGTGCCTACCTCCTCACATTTTCCATGAAGAGGGGACAGGTAATTCCTTTAGTTAAGCCCACTTGTAAGAGAAGAGGCTCTCTGCCCACAGCGTGGAGCAAGGACACTCTCAGGCACACTGTATACTGACCTGAGTCAGGACACTTAAGTCCCTGCTCATCACTTGGCCCAAGGCAAGATATAGGTAGGCTTTGTGCCAAAATCACTGCAGAGATTCTTGTTCTTGTGCTGTGGGAGGAAAATCCCAAAAGAGAACAAGCTGCATTTATGGATAAATATTCATCTGGCATTCAAGACAAATGCATAGATATATCTTGAGTTGCTTCCTATCTGTTAGTGATGTTCCCAAGCGCTGTTACTGGAAGCAGAACCCAACCAGCTAATTCGTGCCTATTGCATTACGCCTCCAATGCCAAAGCAGCAAGCCTGTTTCCTAAGCAGGGTCTGTGTTACCAGGCAAACTATCTGACTGAGTGATGGACTTTATTATAAGCAGGAATAATGCCAGCGTTCTGTCTCTGTAGACAGATGATGACCACAGCAAGTAGGAGGGTGGCATGGTTGAAGAGAGGAGCGCATCGCTCCTGGTCTATCTCCTTGCTAAGGGATGCTCCTGCTAATGTGCATGGCTGGGTGCGCCAGGCCCCAGCACAGTTGTTAGAGGCAGCGTTGTCACACAGCCTAGATGTAAAAATTGATGCTTGGGTCAAAGGAGAAACCTATATTGGTAAATAAAACAAGCCAGAACTCTTTGCATGTTCTTAAGGGCAAGGTAAGTGATGCAGCTCACATCCATTGAGCTCTGCACCCCCAAAGCAGAACAGCTTCACCCTTGCTACTTGCTGGCCCCTGCTGCCCTCTGAGCTGTGCCACAGCATATGCAGCAACAGGGGTTGGGACAGGTCAAAACTTTTGAAGGTATGTGCTCATTAGGGAGGGTCTCCAACCTGTACACTGGCGCTCTTTAGCTCACTAGCCTAGGTGCAGCCAAAGGGTCTCACTTGGGAATCAAGCCCTTGGACTCAGGAGTCCAAAGCTGACTTCTCTCAGCATTGTGGGTTGTGCTGAGCCTGTGAGTCTAAACTGGGAAATCCCAGCGGGACCTGAATTCCCCCGTAATAAGTAAGGGAGTCTGGAGACCGCGTACTGTCCCACTTACAGCCCATTTCAACTGGACAGGCAGTGAGCCCAGATGACTGGTTTTGATATAAACCATGTTTTCCCTATTTTTGTCGCTCCCTCCCTGCTGCTCATGTGTGCGCTTCACCCGGCAATGACTCTGTCCTTACTGCAGCCTGACTGTGGCCATATGATGACATGGCAGTACCGCCAGAAACGTTGGGCTTAATACCTCACTCTGATCCAGTTCACCGCTGCAGAGCAGTACCAGTCAGTAACATAAAACTGGATACATGGTAAAGGAAATGGATAGAATTCTCTCTAAATCCAACTTCATAAAATGGGGGAAAATAACCTACTAAAGTAACTTTATTTCTGGTTTTGTATTTCCGATTGATACTACCGTAGGTGGACATGCAAAAAATTGTAGGTGTCCTGCTGAATTAAATTTGGATGCAACTCATGATGCCATGTTACATTACAAATAACGTCTGTCTAAAGCAGTTGAATTCATTCTCATAACACTTTTTTTCTCTTAAAACCCTGGTGCCAAGCCCAATAAATTGATAGAAGAACTCCCACTCACTTCAGTGAATTTTGGATCAGTTCCTGTGGGATTAGCCCACATAAGCTTTACAGAGCAAGGACTCGCACACAGCAGTAACAGATTAATGAGACCGTTTCTGTGACCAAGCATTTGCCGACAGGGGTTAAGTTTGTATAGCCAAGCACTAACAGACTTAAGTCATCAACTTAATAGCCTGCACATCCATTATATTGAAAGTGAAATGAGCACATCTGGGCACCTAGAGATGAGAATGATTAATAAAGGAAAAAATAAAGGCAGATAATTGAGCGGTGAAGTGAAGAAACCAAACAAAGAGTCCCAAATGGGACTGTCATTCCAAGAGTCATGCTCAAACCTGGAGAGTTTGTGGATCTGGTGAGTGGCGTGTGCTCTTGCACAAACATCTCACACTGACAAACGAGCCCAGTGTTTGATTTGCATCTAAGCACTGGTGTCAAAGCTGTCCTGCTGACACAGAAGTGCAATTCCTCCTCGCTTTGGTAGGAGCTGCCCATACGTGATGGAGAGCACATTGTGAGCAGTAGAGTCCAGACTGAACCACCTAACGTGAGGAAATTGGGAGTTAAGTCTAACTGACTGTGTGTGCAAAGAGAGGGTTTAAATAAACACGCTTCGGTGTGGGGACAGGCGATATGTTTGGAAATCTGGGCAGGCTCTTTTCTGCCGTCTGTGTTTTGTTTCTGAATCCAATGCTATCATAATGAATAAGCTGTTTGCTCTTTCAACTGCACACCACATGACAGCTCGTTTCCATCCAAAAGCTTTGGCCCCTGCATGTAAATTGATCCTGTAAAGTTAACTCCTTTGTTCAAGAGGTTAAGTATGTGATGTATCAATTGGGCTTTTTGTGTGAAAGCCACAGGGCAGTATACTCACTGAGCCATATGTGTATTGCAGAATAATTTGCAGTAAAGGTATGCAGAGGAGCAAAGATGGTTCATACAAAAAAATGAAGGCTCCAGTTCAAGAAAGTACCCATTTAGAACAGAGCAGGATTTAAGCATATGCCTAACTCCTACTAAAATATGGTTTCTAATCACGTGTTTCAGGTTAAGCGTGTGGTTAATGCTGGCCCCAATAGGGAGGGATTTAGACACATGCTTAAAAACTCTGAACTGGGGCAGGGGTTACAGAAAGGCCTCTGGAGTCTGGGCTGACCAGACCAGGGATCCAAACCTGCCCCCAGTCTCTACCAAACCTGCCAGGGAGACCCACAAGGGGAAGAAAAAGTCTGAAGACACATCAGAATCAGCTGGAGACATTTCAGAAAATCAAAAATGTTTGACCCTAACCATGAGACATGGCAATTAGGCCTCTCCAGGAGGCAGCAGCACAGCCAGGAGTTGACCACACCTGGGGCTCCACCAGTCCCACACTGTCCCCCTGCTTACAGGCTCAGGACAGGTGGATTCTGAGGACACCAGCCCCAGACTCACAGGTTCCAATTGTTCTTCTGGACACCAGCCCCAGACTCACAGGATCCATTCGTTCTTCTCACTCATGCCTTGTACATGACCTTGGGCCATGTTCCCACTGGAACATGGTGACTCTAGTATCTGTCCCAGCCTCTGATATAACAGCAGAGGACCAAGAGATGCTCTCAGATGTGGGGAACCACAGAAGTTCCTTTCGTAGATGGAAAGTACCTCCATGCTATATCCTGGTTGCTGTCACTGTAAAGACATTCCAGGGAGCAAAAAGGGCTTCTGTAAAAGTAGCTTTGCCACAATGGAGAATTCAGAATGAACCACAAGAGAAAAAGGAATCTTCCTTGCAGGAAACAGGACGGTCTTTGCATTGTCTTCTTCACTGAAATCAACGTTGCCTAGGTAGAGTGACGTCTCCTCTGACATCTTAATCCCTGCCGCCTACCCTGCTGGCAGTAGGATCATATGCATCTTTGGCAACAGACAACTGGCATTTTCGAAACATGTTAAATCCTTCCCTTCTGCTGCAGTGCATCTGGACACAGAACGTACTGGCAGCCTCGCTCAACATTATCATTTTATTAGAAACTCTTGAAGAAGCATATTTGTCTTATCCCTTCAGCTTTTTGTTATTTCTCTCTGGTAGCAAGAACCAACAGCCAGCGAGGTACTTTCCAAAGAAAATAGAGGCACAGCCTCTGCCTTGCAGAGCCATCAATCCCTTTAAGATCCTTTGCAGTGTTGTGAAATAGCATCAGAAATCTAACCCCACCGTTGTGAAAATGTAAAGGTACTTTTAATATTTCTCTTTTGTGTGTGTCTGTGTGTGTGTTTCACCTTCATCTCCTTAAGAAGGAGATTTATTTTTTACATTGTAAATGGGTAGACTGTGAAAAGAAGTGTTCTCCTCGATTTCCCTGCCTTAATCCAGTTCCTGCTCCAAGGTGGAGCATTGCATCAGCTGTGCTGTTAAATATGGAATATACTCTTCCTCCTCGGCCACCCTGGATTGAGCAATTCCTATGAATGCATGAACAAAGTGTGGAACAGCACCAGCTCGAAGGGCTTGCAGGGATTTCAGAAGCGCAGTCAGGCTCTCATCTGATCTAAACCGGCAGAATTCTGCTGCCTTCCTCAGAGCTCTGCCAACTTGTACCAGGTGGGAATCTGGCCTTCAGCCTTTATTAATTATCATACTCACTCAGAGATGAAAAATACGTTTATCACGAAGCAGAGAGAAACCCGTCAGCTGCACGAGCTGCCAAAAGGGAAAGTGTTTGCTGGGCTGGGCTCAAAGGGGCATCACCTCAGTGGCACAGGGCACATATCTGCCAGGAGCAGGTTAGCTCTCACTGATGCTAACTGGAGGTGATGGAGAGAGACCAGACAGCTCTTCAGAGTCCCTTCATGCTCTATTTTTCTATGATGTCTGTTATTTAACAAGGGATCAAGTCTTCCCTGTTGGTATGAATTATACCAGCCAAGGCCAGGCAATGTGTTGCAGGAGCAAAGGGTTCAGTGGGCTGCGTGACTTGGTTCAAACAGGATTTTGAGGACAAAGTTGGACTTCTGGGGATTGGAGCTGTGAAGGGGGTGACCTGGGGTTCCTGGCAGAGTAGGGTTACGTGCAGTGAAGGTGGCAGATGAATTCAGAGCAGCTGAGCATCCCCGTGCATTTCTCTGCCTGGTTTGGGAGGTTTCACATGGATTAGGGAAGGATTTGTCAGGCTGTGGTGCCAAATAAGTGTTTAATCATTTTTATTTTTTAATTGTGTTGGAGATCCCTTGCTGGCATCTCTCTCTGCAAACCTGGCCAGTCAGTGGAAATGGAAGATTTATTCCCAGTCTTTATCTTTTGGCTGGGGAGGGGGGCAAGGGTGAATTTTCTCAAAGCTGAGTTTTCTTTTGTCTGACTCTAAAGAGATACCCCCTCCTCTTCATCTGCTCCCAGCTTGTTCTCCTGTCTGGCAGACATGGAGGCTTCCCTGCCAGGGCTGGGGAAGGAGGAGGAAGCCAACAATGGCTCCCTTGGTGTGAGAGCAACGGTAATAACACAAGGCCCCTTCAGATGCACACGTGCCTTTCTGTTCACTGCTGTGGGAGTTGACTGCATATTTTAGGAGACAATTAGGCCAATGCAGTGTATACTGCCTATTCACTCTTCATCTCCAACCCCGGGGAGCAGGAGGAATGATTTATTAGGGAGACAGACTTAACGTCTTCTGGCTTTGGTCAGCTGTAATGTGAAAATAGCCTCATTGAAGGCAATTAGTATCAAACCCTAATTAAAGCCAAAATGTTTTGTTGGTTTGTTTGCAGAGAGCTACTGCACTGCTTGCAGGGGGAGGACAAGGAAAGCAGGAGAAGGGGAGGTTGGGGGAGAGGGCAGGAACATAGCAGAGCACACCGAGGTGGCCCGTCACCCCCAGCTCCTGCTCACACTGAGAGGAAGTGTGGGCACCACTCAGGAGCACTCAGCCCCTTGCAGGGGATTGCCCAGAAAAGGGAAAGTCTCTGTGCTGCTCTGCTGGGGCTGTGCAATGACCTGAAAGGCTCAAGAGAGATGGTTTGGTTCAGCTGGTGCATATCCAGACAGTGCAGAAGAGACTAGTGCCGCTCCCCGTGACAAATCCTTACTAATCCTCTGAAAGCAGAAACAAAAAGTAAGCAAGTGATGCAGCCTGAGCTTGCAAACGGGCTTGGGTGGCATTGTTCGACCTCTGGCCCTGGCCCAAGTGGGGCTGGCTAATCCCCCAGCACTCCCACAAGGTTTACACTAGCAGAAAGCCCATCTTTCCATAGGTGCCAGGATGAGCTGCGCACCCCTTAGCACAGGCTTTATGCCCTTGCTGCTGCCCTGAAGCACAGTGTGGAGCCCCACATTAGCGCTCTCATTAAAAATGTGCTTGTTCCGCCCTTGTGCCTGGCCTTGTGTCACATTCGTTTAGTGACACTGACTGAAACCACTGCAATGAGGGTGTTTTGTGCCTTTGCATTTAAATGTACCTTCTTTTATGTGTATCACCCTGAGCCAGAGGCTGCAGAACGGGAGACCTCGTATGAGTGATGGGGAAGCCCCTCTGGGGCTGGCTTACAGTGACCAGTCTCCATTAGCCCTGTGCTGGGGGTGGTCCCCCTGCCCACCAACTACCTGGAAGCAATGAGCCTCTGGAAGGGCTCCTCACTACACACAGTGCTCCATGGGACATGGAGACTGTACCTGTATCAGTAAATTAAACACGCCCAGGACTCTTCTCTGGCACTGAGGTCAACCAGTTCGGAATAGCCTGCACCTATACCCTTAAGCTTTTTTGCCCTCCAAAACAGTGTAATGTCTTCCAGGTTGCCTGCTGGGATAGGTGGTTGACCTGTGGGAATTCCTGAACTGTGCTGGGGACCTTTCTCACAATACAACAGTGCAGACAACTTCCAGTACTTGGGAAAATCCCCTGGCACTATTTAATTTATCAGTCAGATGTAGGTTAGACACCGTCAGTATATTCAGATGACTGCAGGACTTCTGTCATTGCAGGAGCAGCTCAAAATGCCAAGGGTATAGAATTTTGTAGAGCTGCTGTTCTGAGGAAAGCAATCCCTGCTTGAGCCAAAGCCATTACTAATCTGAGCATGAGTCTATTCAGCATGTTCACATCCACCGCATCTGCCGCAGCCAGTGGCTGTGGGGTTCTCGGTGCATGCCTGCCCATCTGCTGAGCATCGCACCGCATCACACGCTGCCGCCACGCTCACACCTCCCTGTCCCAGCCCCGGCTTCCTACGCATGAGGAAGGAGACGGAGCTGGTGACCGCAGGTGTTTCCCGCTCAGTCCCGCTGGGACGCTGCCAGCAGCGCCTCAGACTCCTGCCAGCAACATCAACGAGGGGATGTGCGGAACGGGCCGGCCATGCCCTCTCCTTCCACACCACCCGTTTGCTCTGCCCACGTGGCCGCCTTTGCATTTGCCGCAGAATAGAGCCGTGGACAGGCTGAACAGAAACTCAAAGCATTAGCTGGCCCGCAAATGTTATGTATTGCTTCTTACACTGGAAAACAGATGATTCCAGATGCTAGGAAGATTTGGATCTGGAGTCTGTTCCTTGGGCTTATTTAGAGCATTTTAATAATCTAATATATTTCAGTTAGGTAGCCATATGCCTCATCATAGCTTAATAAATCAGATGACACGTTGCAGGCAATTAAACCACCATTATTAGGGTAAGCAGTAATGTGCAGTGTGTGGCACAGCATGCAGTAATGTATACTGTGGTAACGGAAACTCATTGACGAGTCTGTACTAAAGCAGGCAATCCCACTCGGTTCTGGTAAGATTTCCATATAAAGAAGAGGTTTCCTTATCTGAGCTTTCAATAAAACTTGTGTTCCTGTTCCTAAAAGGAACTGATGTATGTCATCATCTGTCCAATTTATTCTGAGATGTTTTCCACCACAGGTCTGCCTGCATCCCTATGAATCATTTCCCCAGAATTATGTGCGGATATTTAAAATGTATGCTTGGCATATTTAAAAAACTGAGCTAATTGCCAGTATTGGGTTCCTTTACCACAGTCTACCGGAAAGATTTTGAAGATTAACAACTGTTTTATTAGATAGCAAGGATTAGATCTTCAGCTGTATAAACTTAGCAGTCTGATTGCAAATTCCCAAATATGATCCTTATCTCACTAATGCATACATCTTCAGCCTTAAGCTACACTCACTTTTTCTGCATCCTGGGAGAAATCCAGTGGGAGGAATAACATGTTATGTATCCTAGTGTGGGGGAGATGCTGTTGTAGCACCTGCCCTAGAGTCCACTGAAGGCAGTGAAAAGCTGCACTTTGATTTTAGGATCAGGCCTAAGTCTGGCACAGCAAAGCACTGCTTAAACAAGTAATTAACTTTTACCATGTGCCTCATTTTGTGTGACTTCAACAAGACTCAGAAATGAGATTTTCCAGAGACTGATCTGAGGACATGGTAAGCATGTAGCTAATTCAAAGTGTGGGTGCAGTTGTTTCATTTGCAACTGGAACAGGGGTTGCACTGAGTGATGCTGCTAAATACCTGCTGCCTTTCCAGGGCAGATGCTCTCACTGCAACTTCATCCATCCTACACAAGGGCTGTAGCTTTTAGATGCTGCAGTTAACCTGCCACAGCCCCTGCGGAAAAGTCACAACTTAGTAGGAAATTCCAGCCTTCCTAAGACTTATTTGGGTGCTTTTTAATCATTGTAGTTTTAACAGGAAATCACATGTAAAATGCAATAGAATAGATGATAGGAAGTCTGCTGAATTTCAGAGGGTAGCTCTGACTTTTTCTGTGGTCTCCCACCCTTGAAGATCCTCATGGCTTCACTAGTATTGAATTTTGCAGGACTTTTCCACAGAGGAAATCTGTCATTTATTTTCTTTACAGGCCTGACTGAGCAAATATAGACAAAATAAAGTTTACTATGGCACAAGGGACACTTGAATTTGAAGTCACTTTTCTATCACTTGACGATACAAATACCTGGAGCTGTGACTGATGCCTCATGCCCACAGCAGAACATGTTGATTGAAAAATCCAGTTACATGAAAAACTGAGAAGGGGAACATATATTACTCAAAGTTTTTCACTTTTGCACTTTTCATTTCTTCCTTTGTCTGCCTTGATTTTAAGAGGCTGACTCATAAAAGAGTGCTTTTCCTAGTCAAGAGAGAACTGCATCCTCAGAATTATCACATCTGGTCCAACCTGAATCTTCATCCCTGCATGTTTCATTCAAGCTCCAGGCTGTTTCAGATTCATGGATGTGATTCAGGTGCATCTTCCTAATGAAGATTAATTACATATGGGTTTCCTTGTATTTTCAGACACCTAAAAGGCCGCAGAGAGACCAGCTGAGGCAGATTTTCCAAATGAGGGAAGACCCACATCTTCATAGGCCCAGTTCATATAAGCAAGAACATGATGATTATTTGTATCTGCCTTTGTCTAATTGGGAGACTAATTATCCAGGTAAAGATTTATAAAAAGAATGGAGGAAGAGGCCTGAAAAGAGATAGAAGTGTGGATTATCAACTCCATCATATGCAATCTGTGTTTCTGCATCCCAAATGCACTGTCTCATCCCCAGTGTTGGGCTCCATCCACTCCTGTCATTCAGGCACATTTTTGTGCACACACAGGTGCTGCTTTACTAGGTTATACAAGTCCAAACACGTGCTATCTTGAGACATCCAGCTTTGAAATTTGAGCCCTATTATCGAAGCTGGTGGAAAATGATAACTAATGTACAATCAGATTTCAAGAGGAGATTTTATACCTTGAGTTATCATGGCAGTGCAGGGGACCATCTATGGTTTTGGAACGACTGCTGCAAAATGCACGTTTTGATTCAGTGCCCTCGGAGGCTCAAGTCTGCAGCTAATATTTCTTTTCCAATTATTGCTATGAGTAGATAAAATATATTTTAATTTCTTTGTGCTAAGAGTCCTATCTAGAGAGAGAGAGGTATTTCCTCTGCACTACAAGACCATTACATTTATTTGCACAATTCACTTAACTCTGGTCCATGATATTGCCAGAAGCCCTTGATGGAATTATGGTTCCATAATTATAGCTTTATAAATTACAGGCCGTAATAGCTTTGGGGCTGGATTCTCACTTGCAATGCATCATCAGGGCTTCATTGATTTTATTGAAGGATATGGAGGTATGTCAACTTACACCAGCTGAAAACTGAGGTGAGATCTTCACTCTTTGAAGTCAATGGGAGTTCTGCCATCAACTTAAAGGCAGCCAGAAATTAACCCTTGGCCCTTATTTTTCATAGCCACTTTGTTACTATGAACTGCATCGATACAATAAATGGTTGAAGAATATCACAAATGAAGATGATGTTGCTAATTATAATCTATCATTACCTCTCATGCTCTAAAAGGTTGAGCACTAAAAGGGGTTGATTCCCTACTGCTCTGCACCTTAGACTTCCTTCATATAGGCCAAATGCAGCAACACCCCCTCAACCCCTGCAATACCCTAATACCATTTTATGGATGTTCTGAAATATGCATGCATAAATATAAAGTTTCAGAGCATGTCACTGTGCACTCTCAGCAAATTTATTGTTCACACATGAGCCACAGTGAGACGAACAGATAAATAACTGGAAGCCATCCAGCATTTCAAATGGCTAGCAAATGCATGGATGAGTTCACTCAGACTCCTCCGGCAACCTATACAGCCTTCTGCCAGGAAGCCAGACAGTGGAGGAGGAGGTTAAAATACTGAGCATGGGAGAAAGCATTTGGCTGGGTGAAATAAATATAACATTCAGATGTAAGTAGTGAAAGTCATTCAGTGCCATAGGTCAGATCTGACCTCGTATTGATCACTTGGGATGCATGTAACTATCATTCACTTAAGGAATAAGCAGAATACTCCATCAACTCTTTCCTATTAAAATAACATATGTAGCCTTTATATAGTGTCAGCGTATTTTAATCACCATAATACTTTTGTGAGCTTAAATTTGGCTATCTGCATTTTCAGTTATGGAAACAGCTACCTAAAGTTTCAGTTCAAAATAGCTGCTGATTTTTTTTTTTTTTTTTTTTTTTTTTTTTTTTTTTTTTTTGGCAACTAAAATGTGCATGTCTGTGCCTTGCCCAAAGTCAATTTTGGCAGGCACAACAGAGACCAGCAGTTCCTAAGTCCAAGCAGTGAACTCTCGATTATAGCTTATTCGCTCTGAATGTAATTCCTTTAAAAATCAAAATAGGTCCTCCAGAGGAGGATTATTAGGGGTCTGTTAAGGATAACAAAGCACAGGCCCAAATTTACCAACAGATGAGGCGGCTGTGGCGTAGGCGAAGGAAGGCATAAAATGTTTATCCCTTTAAGCCACAGCGACTGATGAAGGGTAAGCTTGAGAGAGTGCTCTCCTGAGACCGCTCCTGCCCTGCACTTCTCCGGTTTTCCTTTCCTCTATGCTTATGGTTACAACTGTATTATTTGTCCCTCAGCTAAGATAAACATAACTTTCCCACATCTGAATCCGTTACAACAAATTCAATGGTTTCACTCAGAAATAAGCTATCTGTTGCTTCTTGATAGTTCCACCACAGAAAGATAAGGGAAGGCTGTTGAAAACGTTGGGCTTCTCATAACAAGGGAATTAATGGCCATGAGACAGGCAGGCAATGAGGGAGCTCCTGCTCCAGGGCAGGCTGTGCTCTCCTTGGGGATTCTGGGGCAGCTGGAGCACCATTTCAGCCCTGATGATACATCAAAGCCAGAAAGTCAGGAGAAGGGTAGAGTGTTGCAGCCAAACCATATCCAAGGAGCAGATGAATGCGATGTTAAAAGCAATTGGCCAGACTCTTACAAATTAACATCTCAACTTAGACAATGACATGCTGATGACACAAGCTACACTGAGCAGCTTCATCGCAGTGGGTAGTTGGAGTCCTTTTGGGTCCACTGCAGCACTCCTGAACCCACATGCTTTCATGTGAACTAAGCCCTAAAAATAACATGACAGCGATATCAAAGGTGAATTGATAAAGTCAATCCAGGAGTATTTTTTTTCCTTGCTGTAGTTTGAAGGATGTTGTAAGCACAGTTTCATCTCAGACTTTCAGCACTAACACATGTCTCTACTCATTGTACTGATGGAGAAGAGTGAAGTTTTCACATAGGAAACATGGTTACTCCAAACTACCTGCAAGGCAGTGATGAATACAGCCCCAGGGACTGCATTTTTCTGGGTATAGTGCATTAACAGAGCATTAACCAGAAGAACGTTAATTACACATTGTCGCTGCTGCTCACCCAAAAGGAATTCAGCCTGGCAAAACACGATCATAAAAAGGAAGGCATTTGGAATGAATCGATGTGTGTGTGACATATATAAATGCCATTTGCATCCTGCCTATGAAGGCTTCACGAGCCTCATGGCTTGCAGCTGGCTGCCAAGGTCTCCACAGCACCATCAAGCACACCCTCAGATGATGGTCCAGTGACTCTGATCTCCACTTAATGAGCCCTGACAGGGAGAATAGGAAAAAAATCAAAATACCCTCTGGTAACATTTCTAGATATAAAATATCCTTTTCTGTTGAAGTTATAGGCTTGAGCTCTTTTTTCTTTTAATAATACTGTTTTAAAACGGACTTCAACATTTCAGTGACTGTGGGCCAAGACATCTGTGTCCCTGGGGTTAGCAATGTGCTGTGAGGACACAGCTCCCTGATTCTCTGCCCAATTTCATCCCCAGAGCCTCCTGACCTGCTTGAATCCATGTCCCCAGGGCCCAGGGACAAGCTTAGTGCAGCACACCCCAGGCACTCAGCTTGCATCCATCCATTCCTCAGGGAAGGAGACCAGGAGGTCTGCTCCGGCACATCTAGGTCTCCTGGAGATGCCACATCATAGGGAGACAGGCAAGACAGTTCTGAGGGGCCAAACTCTCAGTTATGGAGAAGTACATGTGGTTTCCACTCAGACCAGTTGTTTAATGGAGTACTGATGGCATCCATCTCCAGGGCACTTTGAACAAAAGCATCACCACTACCACTGCCAGATGGACAAATCACTGTTCAGAAGAGCAAAGTGACCTGTATTTTCAATTCTATACAAGAGAGGAAGCGAGTTATGTTCAACAGCTGTTTACTTTACCGAAACGCTATGTTGTTAATGTATGCACACACACGGTGCTCAGGCTGGTGTGAGCACTGCGACTTTGGGTCAAAGCCACCATCGTCGTATAAATTGTGCACAATCACCCGTAATCTTTGCAAAATACAAAGTACAGTTTCCTCTCTGTTGCCTGTTCTGCACAGCCCTTTCATTACAGAAACATCTGTTAGAAGTGCTTTAGCTCAGAGTTCGTCAGAGTTTCCATTATAAACCCCTATATTCAAGGGGTTACTGCAACCGAGCCGTAAAACGTTGCTCCAGGCTCAAACTTGGCATTAAAGGTCTCCAGTGGGAGAATTTTTTATTTTTTTTTCTGAAACCAAAATGTTAAAATACATACATTTAAACAAAAGAAATTCACTTTCCCTCAGAGACTGCCTCTCCCGAATCTGTGTTAAGACATACTTACATGTGCACACATTGTGCATAGGCTTTTAAAAGAAAACGATTTATAATTTATTTTTAAGCTATTTATTAAAATAAAGTCACTAACTTCACGGACTTACTGATTCCAAATGATTTCAGACAGAAAAGCAGCAACTACATAGAAAATTAATTATCATCCATATAAAACTGGGGGGGGGAGGGGGAGGGCAGCACTTCTTGGACATTTTTTCAACCCCATCTTTAACTAACTTTACTCTTGCAGACAAGGGGTTTACTCCCGGATTGGCAATGGGGTCCAATGATCAAAATGACCTGAGGGCGAGCAGAGACAATATTACTTTTAAGAGGTAGTCTGCTCCAGCAGGATGGAGGAGATTAGCAGAAAGATGCTAAGTAGGAGGAAGTATGCTTGTTTAGAGAAGATAAGCAGAGGGGAAGGGTTCATCGTACTGTACTGATCAAGGCAGTTAAGGTGATCCATGAGCAGTGGTAGACACAAAAATCTTCCATGCAGCCTGAGGACAGCGAAGAAAGAGCAGAAAACATAGGAGAGTTCAATTTAGGAAGGTCTGGTTTCCAGGTAAAGGGAGATGAAGCAAAGCTAGAATCCAGGAGGCCTTTGAATTGAGGAAGTGCCCATTTTTCAGGCTTGAGGATATGAACAGTGCTGATGTTCAGAAAGACAGCCCTTGGTTATGGAAAGAGCACAACTCTTGTTACACCATTAATTGTGCTGCCCCTGGCAGCTGCAGCAACAGACCTCGGTGCTGATCCTGCAGGAATTTAAGACCATGAGTAATCTCATTTAAATTAATGGGATTACTCCTCAGAAGTGTAGAGTTAAGCATATGTGTATGTGTTTGCTGGAGCAGGCCCCGGCCGGCCAGCGGGCTTGCAGAGCACCCTGCCTGTGGCAACTCTGTGCTGCTGTCCCAGAAGCTCCCGTCTGCTGGGCAGGATGGCTCCAGAGTGAGCTGTAAGGTCCCTAAGGAAAGCCCCCAAACTGGGGGAAGTCATGCTGTGATTCACCAAGTGCACCTTTTCCTCTGAGTCAGTCCTGAACAAAAGTCCCAGAATGGCTTTAAGATGGGAAACTGTGGCTGGACGTGCCGGCCCTTGGAAGAGATGGAAAACAAACATCCTGCCCATGACTGCCACGTAAGGTCTCGGCAGTTCTTAAGGAGAGTTCAGTTTTTCACCCTGGTGTTTCTGGCCAAGATCCAACTGCTGCAATTTCAGCTTTCTGGTTCACCCTCCCAGCATGGGGTCCTGCTCCTCGTGGCCTTGGTTGCATTTCTGAACACCAATAAGCAGCTGCTGCAGCCCTGATGGGTGAGGGAAGATGTCTCTGTACACTCAACAGATGACCCAGGAACCATCAGAGAATGAGCATGATGCGAAGAAACAACATTGCACTTGCACTGCGCAGCACTTTGGTTTGTATTAAAATCAGATATTGCTCAGCACACTTGACTCCAGAAAAGTGGATCACTAACGTACACTGGTGTTGGAACAACTAGAGATTTCACAACATGCAAATGGTTCCCTTTAATATGCTCAAAATATTCAGCTCTAACACTGAGCTCAGAGAAAATCAGAGACCATGGTACAGCATCTTACGTGAGTTATGTACGTATTGTGTTCTCCTGCCTGTGGACGTGAGAGAAAAATTCCTCCACTGCATCTTGTTATCAGCATGCAGCATGCTTGAGAGGCTTCTGATTCTTGGGTGTTGGCCAACCTCCTCCAGTGCTCTGGAGTCAACACTGCCATCGCCTGATGCCTTGTGGCACACCCCCTCTTGAGCATCAGGATCTCCAAGAAAGGAAAAGCGCAGATAAGGAGTCAGCCACTTAAGTCATAGGTTATCTGAAATGAAGGCTACCCCTAGTTTCCTTCCTTTTTCCTGTTTTCCAAAACCTTCTTCTAAGGCAGTAGTTACCACATTTCTTAGATCAAGAATGCTCAGATGACCCCTCCATATTATTAATTATTATTATTGTGAAATCATGAAAGTCCTCTCAAGTAGAGAGAATGTCCCAAATGAAAGAGCTTCGACTGGATTGCTCCCAGCAATTCAGTCTTCCGCTTGTGCTTTGTGCCAAGCATGCAGATACATGTTGTGACTGGCTCAATAACTCTTCTTGAAAACATAAACAAATATGAAAAATCTGACAACAAAAGTTCACATTAAGTAGCTGGAGAGCTGGGATAGACATCCTTATAAGAATTTCCTGCTGCTACTATGTGTATTTCTACCTTTAATCACAGTCACATTATTTTCTTATCCCAGGATTGTCCTACACGACATGATAGAAGCAGACAACTGACAGGTCCTGAAGAAGCCTTTTAGAATAGACCAGACTTTAAGGATTTGCTTTTGCTGTAAGAAGAGAACAATGTTCACAAAAGTTCTATACATTTCCATATATTAAAATATTTTTCCCAGGCAGTCATAGTTAATGTCAACTTCATGTACCATTCCATTTTGAAACATCCAACATGCCCATCTCCACAAGTCCAAGAAAAAAAAATAAAGCCCTTTCCTTAAACATTCTTTACCCAAAATTGCTGAAAATCTTGTATTTAAAATGAATGGGGATTGATGTGAATCTGTTACTTTAACAAGAAACAATTTGGTGTTTCCTTAAGCAATTAGACTATGTTAATAGTCTACAATCTATCATGCCAAGAAATGATAGAAGCAACTTCTTAACTATATAAAAATGTCAGGGGTTTTGTTAATGTTTCTTCTTTAGAGAAAAGATAACTCACATTTCCATCTGGATCCAACTCAGCTGTTGTGGAAGACCAGCATCAGCATCCAGAATAGCAGAAACAGCAGAGAGTCAGAGTTCAGGTCCCAGTGCCATCCTGTTGTTTCTGCAAGAACAGGGCAAACGATCCTGGAAAAATACAGCAGAATGCATCAGGGAGAGGTGTTATACTTGGCTGTAAAGCTCTCTGAAGTAATCACTGGGGGTGTTGACTTGCCTTGCTTTTATTTTGCTTTTTAAATATGATCTGTGGTCCTGTTAGCACTTTGCATGTCACACTGAAGCTTCACACTAGAAAAGGAATGGGATGGAGATTCCTTAGCTGTGGTCCACAGTGCAGTGGTGAGCTCACTGTGCCTGCGGTATTCTGGCTTTCATCCTGGACTTCAGTTGAGAGGAACAGAGCCAAGGGAAGGAGAAGAGATGAGATAAACAGCAAAAGCAGAAAGCATGGTCAACTTTTACAGGAAGGTCAATACCCATATTCCTCTAAAGACCTGTTAAAAAGAGGCACAAATGCTTTTTCGGTATGGTTTTCCATGTAATGTAAATTGCCACAGGGATGTTACACAATGACTAAGAGGATAAGTGTCCATGAGGCAATTTCTTTATTGAGATGTGGAGCTAATCACAGAAAAGCTGGAAAACACCTGTAGGCGTGGGAATCAGCTTCTACTCTTACTGGAATAAAATATATCCTGGTCATTGCTTTTCAAGATCCCACAGCCTACAACATCTATTTCTGTGTCTACTCTGAAGGATCCTTTCATTTTTTTCACAGACGAGATAATTTACCTGTCTTCTAGCAGAAGAAAAAACATTAAATCACACAGTTAAGGTGGCCCATGATGAAGAGACCTTGAGTGACATTAGTAAAGTGAGGAAATGAAATGTGCGAAACTCAAGATTATAGTAATCCTGAGATGCAGCATTAGAATTGGCTTTTGATGCACCAAGATATTTTCTCCGACCACCATATATGTTGTATTCCCCATGAATATAATAAAAAGCACAGCACTGATTCAGATGTGTGACCTGAAGATCACAGATGTTGAGGGAAAGTTTCCTGCTGACTCCAGTGGCCTTTGGATGACAATCATCTTTTGCAGGAAGCACCATCGATTACTAAAATAACCTCAACCATATTTAAAAAAGAGAAAATTAGTTCACCAAACTGTATCTATGTGTGCCCAATTTTCTACCTTAGCTGTCTGTCTCAGGCTGATATATTTTAAATAATTATTTCTTTCTGAAAGTTTAAAAGATTGAGTCATTTGGGATGATGAAGTTGCAGGGAAAGCTCCTTCTCCACCTCCTCTCCCCACCCCCACGTTACAGCACTGTGGAGGCCTTGTTCATGAAACTTCACTCCGTCCTTCCATTGGAAGAACTTGAAAATTGATTGTAAAATGCCTTTTCAAAGAGAGATGTGCCTTTCTCATCTTTGAAAGCCAGCATAAATGCAGACAAATCTAGGTTTCAATGACAAAAATTACCCAAGACACCTTTGGTACAAAGAATTTGCTAGCCCAGAGCTCACCAGGACTGATGTAGACCACAACTGGGCCAGTGCGCAGACATCTGAGAGCTGCAAAACTCACTCCTGCTGAGAAATGAGGGAAGAAAGATCAGGGATGGTTCAAGGGGAGAGAAACACATATCAAACAGGGTTGGAAAGAAATTTAGTGGCCAAAGATGGGGAAGAGGCAGGTTGGCAACAGCTCTGCCCAGACATCTTTAAGTGACCATAATGGCCATAAACTGGAAAACAGGAGGTTCAAACTCAACGTGAGGAAACCCTTCTTCCCTGTGAGAGTGAGAGAGCACTGGAACAGGCTGCCCGGAGAGGTGGGGGAGTCTCCTTCCCTGGAGACTTTCCAAAGCCAGCTGGACTTGTTCCTGTGTGATCTGCTCTAGGTGATCCTGCTCTGGCAGGGGGGTTGGACTAGATGATCTCTAGAGGTCCCTTCCAACCCCTACCACTCTGTGAATCTGTGACCAATCTACATTCCCCTACAGTATGGCTGTGCTACAGAGTATTGTACAGTATGCACTGAATTTTCATTTTTCTGTGCAGATTTTCACAGCCTTTCCTTCCTCCCTGTGGCTTTTACTACCCAAGAAGGGAGAGAGGTGGAACAAAAAGCTGCAAAACAAAGAGAGTGTGGGTGTGAGGGGGTTTATGTGTGCTCTAGTTTCAAAGCTTTGGCCTCATAAGGGATATATGCGTTAACAGACTACAAAAGATCGACGATTTGCTGTACTGAAAAAGTTAGAAATTCGTGCAACGTCAACACAGTTCATTGAAAGTTAAAAGGGGGGCGTGTTATATTTAGGTGCTAAGTAATTCACAAC
Organism: Rhynochetos jubatus; assembly: GCA_027574665.1. Lineage (NCBI taxonomy): Eukaryota > Metazoa > Chordata > Aves > Eurypygiformes > Rhynochetidae > Rhynochetos > Rhynochetos jubatus. The sequence goes on along the minus strand of CM050648.1, from coordinate 9,405,419 downwards.
ATTTTGTGTTTAAAATAAAATATTCATCTGTATCATTATGAGTCATCTTTGTTCAGTTAGTTTACTAAAATATTCTCCTTATGTAATACTACCATCCAACATACCTGGGATCTCTGTTTTATTATAAAGTCAGTGTACACTGCAAAGTCTTTAGATATATTTGTGTACTTAAGGATAATAACAAATCAAAACAATATTTCAGGTATAGTCACTGTTAACAAGTTGTAAAATGTTGACTTCTCTTGCTGTATTTTCAAATACTCTGTGTCTTTTCTATTATTATTTTTCTTCTGCAGTTTATATGCTGTATGCCTGCAGCCAGGAACATGTGTTTCCAATTATCTGAGCTTTCCAAAGGAGCTTTGCATTCAATAGCAACTTTTTTTTTAAGGTACAGCTCCTCCTCCCACAGAAGTTAATATTCATCTCCATTTTCACACAGCAAAAAGCAGTGGCTCTCAATTTCAGGCCTATTTTAGAAATCATTTAATTTGGAGATCCCCCAGACAGGAATGCTTTTTTCTTCTAAACTTCTTGTTTCTTGAGACAAACCCGAGGTTTCATACTGAATATATATAGTGTTGAAGCAATAGAGGGAAAACTGATGTCATCCAGTTTGCCTTGCATGACATTTTCTCTAGTTTCCCATACATTGAAGAATCTAATTTGACCACGAGACCCAAAAGAGTAGAAATGTTAGTTAGCATCCCATCCTTATAACTCATGCTTAGGCCTTACAAATCCCATTCCTGAAACATCTGTGCAAAATGTGACCTATAGTGTATCTCAGTCATGTGTTGTAAGGTCATAAATTGTGATTATCCCCATTTTTACATGGACCAACGCCCACGTTGCTACAACCTCCTTTCAGGTAGTTCTAGACAGCAATAAGATCTCTCCTCAGCCTCTTCTTATCTAGGCTAAACACCCCCAGTTCCCTCAGCTGCTTCTCATAGGACTTGTGCTTTAGACCCTTCACCAGCTTTGTTGCTCCTCATAGAATTACAGAATGGTTTGGTTTGGAAGAGACCTTAAAGACCATCTAGTTCCAACCCCCCTGCCATGGGCAGGGACACCCTCCACTAGACCAGGTTGCTCCAAGCCTCATCCAACCTGGCCTTGAACAAGGCACATCAGATTTCCTGGGCACCGCTGAGCAGAGCGTGCTCTGGGCCCCTGGCAGCAGAAAGGCTGGACGGAAGGTGTTAGGGTGTTAGGAATAGGTTATAAACCCCTGACCTTTAGTCACTGAGTAACCAAAGATTGAATATCAGATCACTCATCTGACCTCCACATGAGGAAAAGTCATGATCTCTCATTTGTATGAGAAGCACCACTACTGCGTGGTTGCCCTGAGCACCAGAGATATGGGTACCTCCTTGTGAAGCACAAAGCTAGTGAGGCAGTGTGTGCTGCAATTAAAAGGCAAGAAAGCAAGGTGTTTAACCCAAGAAGAGTTATTCAAAAAGAAGATTAATTCATGTTTGGTGTTAGTATGACCCTCCTCCATGGATGTGCTGTGTAGCACAAAACCAGATGTGGGGTCAACATAATACTGCAGCATTTGAAACCTCTGACGATAAATGTGGCAGACTGCAAGTGAAACTGAGCCAGGATCAGCACTTTGGCTAGCAAACACTCACAGAGGGACTCACAGCGAGTATGAGTGGGATGAAGGTGGCTACCACCTCCTGCAGAAGAGCTGAAGGTGCCTGTCCCAAGGAGAACCCTATAACCAGAGCATAACTAGACAGAACAGTGATGTGATGGGGAGAAATATGGAAACAAGACATCTGCAGAGGTGATTTCTCCTTCAGGGAAGTGCTGCAGTCCTTCTGTGACAATAACGACTCTCTATTATGTTCTTGTCCCCAAGAGCTGTGAGACCTCTCTGATGATGGTACCAGATGCATTGGTAGTGGAGGATGGGAACTGCAGTCCTTCTGAGCAGGGGACTCACCAGATCTAACAGAGGCAACCACATCATTTTCTCCTCACCATTGTGGCTTCTCCGTGCAGAAGTCCCATCTTCCTGCAGCAGTCACAGCCTGCTGCTCAGCCACCTCATTTTAATTTACACACTTCAGGGCCATAACAAGCCAGGTTTGTATTTTAACTTGCCCCTTTGTTTCTCAGCCCTGTTTCCTCATCAACATTTGAGGGTCTGGATTTTGACCACACACACACATGTGCATGCACATGAAAATCTAAAGGCCTAAAGGATTACTGTTGTGGAGAAAGATTTGGCTTTATCTTCCTTGTGGTAGACATGTTGCTATGATGGTCATGAACTATTTCCAAAAGCTGTAACTAGAATTATAAATATGTTTTTTTCTTTTCTCTGTGGCTTTTTGTTTTCCAGACACCACTAAAGCTCCCTAGGCTAATAGCTCATGTATACAGTCTATGTCGTATACAAATACACAGTGCTTACGCATAGGAAGTTTGTGGCATTTATAGCAAGGTTGCCTCTCACATGTGTATGACAAGTCTCATGGCACCCATCCATACTTTTAAATGTTCAATTCCTGGTGATAAGGGATTGACAAGAATTTTAGCACTAATTTTTTTGTATATATCTAGTATTCCTTTGTAAAAAATGCTTAAAATTATTGCTCATATGACTCCCAAAGACTCAGATCATGAGAAGATTACATTTCTTTTTTAAACCAATCCCATAATTGCTAAACCAATCTTGTGATCATCTGGGGGTTTGTCATAGTGTTTATTAATGTCTGGAATTCACATGTTGTGTTTGTCATTGAAATTTTCTGAAACAAACCAATGACAACACTCTGAGGCATCTTTTTCACCAGTTTTTAGAAGAAAGCAAGCCAAGACAGACTTTGGTGGCAAATGGAGAACAAGCCTGGTGTGATGCTCACAGCATGCCCAAGGTTTCCTGCTAACCCAGCCCTACCAGCAAAGCTGACAGCCTGGAAAACCAGAGAACGATGCAGAGACCCTCAGGAACACAAATTTCTGTCTTCTCAGCACAAACCCAAAACACAACCTTATACTAGCTACTGTGAGGAAAAGTAACTCTATCGCAACCAAAGCCAGCACATCCCCACACAGCAGCATCTCATTATTACTGGTGTCTGTGGTATATAATTCAACTTAGAGTTGCCTGAACATTATCTGGAGTTTCCACATATGTCTGGCAAACGATGGAGCCAGCAGCTACACTCACACCATGGGGATGTCTTTAGGTGATAGCTCTTTCCCTTAGTGCTCTCTACTGATTATATTTCTATACAGCATATTTTGAGCAAAGCTGGTTAAAAATAAAATAAAATTGTTTGAACCCGTCTTTGGCTTCCACTTTTCACATGCCACCTCAGAAAAACAAAATTAGTGGATAAAAAGAGGACTATGACAAAAATCCCCTTTTTTGCCATTGTAAAGGAAGGATGAATGAAAAGAAAGGCAAAAAAAGGAAATACTTTGGTGGGGTTTTTTCCTATGCAAATGTAAAACTATAAAAACAGTTGAAAATTAAATGTTCACAGCCTCCTGCGCATTGGTACAGCCTGTGGATACCACCAAGGGTCAAGTGCTTCTCGTCAAGGCAGTTTCTAATGCCTGGACCTTTTCGTAACGTCAAGAGGTGCTATTTGCTTAATAAATGTACAAACATGCTGTTAAACCTGTTAGAACACAGCTTCTGCTGTATTTCACTGAATGAACAGTGCAGAAAGTGGCAACGTTTCTTGTGTAATGTAAGAGTACATGGTTTGCTGCTGGATGAAGGGGGCTGGGTGCTTTTCCTAATGCGACATTGCCAGCAGGGATGCTGATCTCAAAAAGTAAACCTACTTGACTGCTCATTTAAGAAGGAGCGGACTAGTAATAAAATTGGCAGGGATCTCCAAGGAAACATGTTAAAATTGAAAGCCAGTGCACAAAGAGGTATGTTTTGTAGCACAGCAAGAAGTCTCTACACCAGTTAATTACTGAAGTTTTGCAAGAAAAATAGTGTTTATAGCTTATGGTAAGTTGTGTCAGTGTTTATGAAATCCTTTTGGTTAGTGTTTTCTACTCATTTTCTCTAATGTTTGCTAAGTTTTAGCATATGTTTTTGTAAATCCAGATAGACTCACAGTGTGAATGGGGAACTTTGTTTATGTGTGTCACAGTATTTCTCTGGCATCCAGTTTCTGGTAGCTACTGAGAGGTCTGGGACTGTTGAATGCACAGGACTGGCCACACTCTAAAGGGACAGTAAATTAGTTTCACGTTAACATATTAAGTTTTTTTTTTTTTCAAGGCTGTAAAGCCTCAGGGTGACTGAAGTGTGAAGAATGACAAAACTGGGACCTGCGATCTTTTTCTCCAAATGTTTTAATTATTGTGTTGAAGTCTTCATCAAATCCAGTAAGTGGGGTGGTGAAAATTAAAGAACTGATCTTTGTTTCAAATTTACACTGGAAAAAAATATTTGTAACTATCTGTAATGATAACGCTTGTCATTGAAACATGAAAAATAACAGAGCTTGGGGCCTTGTAGGTTAATGATAACTTGTTCACAAGCATTTTGTTCACAATCTCAATTATAATTCCATGTGCTTTATCTTTCACATACATAGCTAAACCCTTTTAAACTTTAATGAAACAGTTTGTCTTAATTCGGTAGCCATAGAGTTCTTCGTGGGAGAAGTGAGAATTTCATTATCAGCTCTAGGACTACAGAAAGTTACATCCCAGGGATATAGAGCAAGTGAGCAGAAAGCTCAGCTGCTGTGGGCACATCAAGGGTGGATGTGGTGAAGGGGTTTTTTTCAATCTACAAGTAAGCATCTTCACATCTGCACTGAGTAAGACCACTGGCTTTTTTCTCAGGTGATGGTGGATTTTTTACAGCTGCTGTGCCCTTTCAGGAATCTTTATCCTCTTTTGACTTCAATAATTCTCCTGGCCTGAGTTTGAGGTTTTGTCTCTAGCCTGATTCTGTGAAATATTTCTGTATGGTTTATTTTTGTCAGCTTTGTTACTCTACCTACCATGCTGCCCCTGTTCTCCCTTTTACCAAAACTGAAAATAACATGTCTGTAGAGCTTTTCAACAGAAATTTCACATCAAAGGAAACTTTTCACAATAAACACAATCTTTTGTCAACTTTTTTTTTTTAACTAGAAAACCAAAAAATTGTAATACTATTTGTGGTTCTGTATGGAAATTTTTGGAGATGTTTTATAAACTGAGAGTTTTCTGTTGAACATAAAATGAATTCCATTTCCCCCTTTGCAATTTTTCTAGACAAAAAACCAGTTTTACAGCACGCACTTGCTCTGCTGCTCACAGCCTATTGAAGCTAGCTGGAGGATGCTGGTCTTTTTAATTATTGCTTTATCCCCTCTCACCTTGACCTAACTGTGCCCTGGCAGGGAATGTTTGCCTACCTCTAACTGATTTACAGCAGATGTTAGGGGTAATAAATTATATCCCACTTCCCCAAGATCCTTTTTTTCTAGAGCTGCTTGAATGTTTTCAAATGAAAAGTCTCCCAATCTTAAAAGGCATTTTTTTCAAAATGAATATTTTGAGTGTTTATGAGTATCTTCTCTTTTTTCCCAGTTATACTGAAAAGCAAAGACTGCACATTATTCTTTTCCTCTATGTTTGCTTTCCTTTTGCTACTGGAAAGAGTGGCACTAAGGGAAAATACAAGAAAAGGGAAGGTGAAAAAAAATGTGACAACAGAAGAACTTCTATGGAAATAAGTGAATAACTGAAATAGCTCACTGGCAAAGCACATGGAACAAGAAAGTAAAAAAAAAGTCCACCCCTGACATGTTTTAATTTTTCCCTGTTTTTCCACCAGTTCCCTCCTGACATCATCAAGGAACCATTTGGTACTTGTTTCATGTAGCACGTGCTAGGCAAGGGGAATGACTTCATGGCTCTAAAGCCAAGCCTTTGTTCTCCCAGCTATTTGCACAGATGCTGCTGCCAGCACTCCAGCCACACTTGTAGGGACTGATCTCCACCACCGGCCTCATGCATCATAAAACATAGGAGGAGAATGACTGGGAACATGCTAAAACATAGGAGGAGAATGACTGGAAACATGAGGATCTGACCTGAAAGAAGTTTCCTGACTCAGAACTGGGCTGGAGACCAGAGGAGATTTCCTGAGGCAGGGATGCCCCAGAAGCCCCGTTTTCCACCCCAACTCTGCTGCCAGGCTCCCTGTGGCGTTGCTTGGCCAACACAACCTATCTCAGTAGACCAGGCATAATTTCCAAGCCTGGCGACTTCCAAGGAATGATGTAACCGATGCAGGTTTGCCAGAGCTTCTGTCTTTAAAATAATAAGCAGAAACACTCCCTAAGTAGTAGAAGGTGCTGAAGGGAGCCTTGTCCTATAGCGCTCCTACTTTGATCCTAGTGGGCACCTTAATATAATGATACAGGTTAATATTGCTTGTGGGACTTAAATTAAGGCTATTTCAGATGAGCTAATTGCCAATGCCTTAAACAAGGGCACCAGTCGGTGAATATTACCTCTATCTCATTACTTCTGCCAGGAAATGACAAAGTGAAATTTTTATCTTTTATTTATCACTATGTAGTCCTAGGAGAACCAGAAAATCTGAAGACATCTGGAGTTTTCTTTCCAACATGCTTTAGGCAGGACTGTTCCAAAAATTCATTTTTAGGAGACAAGAAGCATTTCGGAAGCAGGCCCTTGCCTTAGGAGTCAGTAACCTCTGAAAAGCAGTGAAGCCTGCAATTATTCTCCTACAGAAAAGACAGTGAAGTCCCCAACCTGCAAACATACAGGGGCTTCATTTTGTGTCGGTGTGTGTGGTGTGTGCTCGTAGTCCTATGGGTTTCAATTGGACAACTCTCACATAAACTTCACTATCAATTATATCTGTGAGAGTGAGGGATCAGCTCTATGAAACATTATTGCTTGTTCTTGTTGTCATAGCTAGCTGAGAGTTTTACATTTATATTTTAACCCAGGTAAATCATATAAAAGAAATCAATTAAGAAACCTCAAAGGAAAAAAAATAGTGATGTTGTTAATGCAGGGGAATGAACCACAAGACACAAAGAGCAAAGTCTATATTCCAGAAACAAGCAACCAAACAGGCTTCATCTTTATTTTATCTAAGGACTGCAGAGTTTGACCCGCAACTCCTTGACAAGATAACATAAAGGGAGTTTTCAAACAACTCCCCTGTTCCTTTAAGAATGCTCTCCTAATTTCTAAGGTGCCTCCCCAGCCCTGCTGCACCAGCCCTGGCATAAATCATCCCCGGTACCCTGCAAGTATCCCACAGACAGCCATATAAATCTTGTGTTACAGCAAAATGAGAGAGAAAAAAACAGGTAAAACTAATTCAGGACTACCAGGTAGCCATGGTTGGCGGCACACAGGCGTTCAGGCAGGTTTGCCCTGCTGTTGCAGAGCTCAGGATGTAGCATCATCTCCTTCTCCAAGGAGGAAAACCATGCAACTTTTGAACTAAAGCATCACTATGTAGAAATCAAGTGAGGAAAACACCCTCGCCAGAGCAGCGAGGGAAGGAGAGGGCAGAGTTGAACGCAGGGCTGTTGCTCAGACTTTGGAGCCCCCCAGGGCAGCTTGTGTTTCCAGGCATTGCATATCTGATTTCAGCCCCAGCCATGGGCAGGCTAAGGGTTAACGGGAGACGCAGCACGTTAACTGTATCTGTGGAGATTATGGCATGTTTATCCAGTGTTCAGATTTCCTGTCTGAGTGTTTGGATTTCCTGAAATCCCTGCTATCAGCCCAAGTGCTGTCCACTGAGCAGACCTTTTTTTCTCTCTCTCTCTTTTTTTCCCCCTTCTTTTTTTTTTTTTTTTTTTTTAACTTTGCTCACATGGTAGGTTTTCCTTCCTGCTCTGTTTCCAGTGCCTGTGTCTCCTCACCGGTCAGGACATTAATGGATGCAGATCAACACTCTTAGACTCCAGAACTCTGGGGATTGCCGTACATTGGATTTCCTTTTTTAATATTATTATTTTATTTCACTGAATTTTATCTTTTTTGTGGCAAGAAAACCTGAAGAAACATGCTCTTTCTCAGCTGCCCATGGGAGAATATGTTTTAGTCTGAGATGGAATAATGGCCTTTGGTTTGAGGACCAAATCTGGAATGGGAATTCAGACTGCACGCGTCCTGGTGAGTTACAGCGCGTTGGGGCTGAGCGTGGTTGGTAACGAGCAGCTCTGAGAAGGGGACAAAGGCTGAGCGCGTCCATTCAATGTGGCTGCTGAGCAAACTGCGAAAAGCAGATGGGTGAAACTGAAGTTAGAATTATTTCCAAAAAAAACAACTGAAGTCCATTTTTTATTCCTAAAAATACACACTGCTCTACAACCTAGATAACGTCTAAGTAAACTTTACTGTAGCGAAATGTGTAAGGTCAGATTCTGCGAGTCCTTCCTCATATAAGTAAGTTTTACTCACATAAACAACCTCAGTGACTTTAAAAAGAGCTCATGTAGAGAAAAGACTTGCAGAATGGGGCCCACATTGAGTAAATTGCAACGCCTCAGTCTCAGCAAAAATTAATCTTAAAAGAAAAATGAGAATTTTCTGAATGTCTTTGCATGCTTCCTTGGCCTTTTATGTTTTATTGTTGGTCTAGATTTAAGTTGTAAGAAGAATCCATGTGCCAACTATTTCTCCTATTGTCTCTTAAATAAGTTTGCAGCAGGAGTGAAAACGTATTTCATGCAGCAATGTTCCGGGAGGCCAGAAAGGGGCTTTCGGTTGTTGGAGGGAAAATGCTGAGTGCTATGCTGCTCTGAATGGACTGGAAAGCTGCATTCAGATATGAGGCTTAGCTAAGGTTTTAGCTTCATTTTTGGATGTGAGAGTCCATGATAGCATTAGCCTTAGGTGGTTTTAGTTAAACCATGGCCACAAATGCAATGAGTTGACCAGTCTCAAAATCAGTGACTCAACATTTGAAATGAAAGTCACCTTTTCACACCTCTTTGAGGCTGATTTCATTGCTGACACCCTTGGAAGTGGTGTTGGAGTAAGATGTGGAAGATAAAGCATCACTAGTGTTGCAATTTGTTCTCTCCCATAGCTGGAAGCTGTGGTTGCGCTGAACATTCCTGAGCAGCTCCTTGGAGCTGCTCCAGGGATTTGGTTCTCTAATTTTAGGGAAAAAAAAGATTGATTCAGAAAATGCTTAGATGTTAGGGAACATCTATAGGGAAAACAGCTTTCTGTAGTAATTTTACTTTAGCCCTGATTTTCATTACTGTTGAAAACGTCCTGAATCCTAGTATATAATGCTGCATGTCAATCAAGAGACTTTAACATTTAAATTCTAGGGGTTTAGCAGGAGACAATACTTTCCTTTCTTATACCAATAAAGGGAAAGAACCATTTTCCAAATTCTTTGCAGAGCTTCCAAATCTGAAGTTTTGAACTGTCTGGTGTGTTGGCTTTCCACACAACTCTTTGAATGCAATTCTGCTGCTCTTCTTCAGGGTTTTCTGGGGTATCAGCAGAAGGTTTGTGTGAGACCAGTCAGACCACTCATGTCTTTTCTGCCTACAAGCCTTCAGGAATTCAGTTTTAATTATTAACATGGGGCAGTGCTGAATGTGATGGCATTTTATGCATTGAAATGTCAGTTCTTGCTGTGTATGTAGGTGTGTACTCTCACTGTAGGGGATTGACAGCAAAAAAAGGAAGGGGAGGACAAGGAACCCTCCACCTGAGTTAGACCAGACCATGGTGCCCTGCCTGCAGTTAACATGCAATTTGGTGGTCCGTGGTCATGGATGTGATTAAACTGGCTATGGCAGAAATGTGCTTTTCTCAAAGCTGGCAGAAGAGTCAAAATGTCATGAACAATCAGTGAACTACAGAAAATACAGAGTTCATATGAGGAGTCGGAAAATATGAAGACTTGTCTAGGTGTACCTGGATCTCCTCATACTGGAAATTTTATTGTCTGTCTGATGAGCAGGAGGCTTGGGACTGGGTTGGTTGGGGTTTTTTCCCAACCTTTTTTGCAATACTGTCAGAACCTTCTGGTTTCAGTCAGGTTGGAAATGCTGTGGGAATATTTTTTTCTGGTGGTATTTTGGTATTTCCTCTTCTGCTCACACCCAGACCAGGAAGTGCAGAATCACAACCTTCAGCTCATTGTGTACGTGTTTCTTTTTATAAACCTGAATTCTCTTCCCTCCCCCCTTTTTCTTCTTTTGTCCTGACAGTTCTCACATAAGTTTAAGGTTCTGTTTGATTTAGACTGTGAGAATTCTTTATACTTCTTCATGTAACCATACCAAGCACTAAATAGTTCCTTAATAAGTGATTATCGCATTAGTTTTGAATTATCTGAGTGCAATATTCCCAACTCAGCTGCCTATGGCCAATAATGTTAGTGTGCCAATATCCCCCAACAGCTGTTTCTGCTAGCATTTATGCCTGTATCTTCAGCAGAGTGAGAACTAACTGGCCACTAAGACCTATCTACTCAGTTGCCTATGAAGAAATTCTGCAAAAGTTTGTTTGGGGTTTTTTTGCAACCAACTGCACCATCACCATTAAGCTCACTAAGATTAGACACTTCACGCTTTAATGTTCTTTCTCTCCCTCTTTTTTCCTTTCTACATCAGTGAGGAGGTCCAACTCACGCGCCTTTACTCCATGTGTCCAACTCATTCACCATCACAACTGCCAGTCCTCCTGCCTTTCTTGCTGTTGTTGGCAAGTACAGATAAACAGTTTTGACAGGCATAGAGTCCTGCAGAGCTAACTTCATACACACAGTGATGTTTCTCTGCCCGGATGATAAATGGACCAGAGGAACTAAACCACTTTCACTGAAACTGTTCCCCACATCCAAACCTTTTAACCCCTCCTTTTAGCACTGTTGTCAGCAAAAAGCAAAGAATTCAATTTTACTTCACCCCTGAGCAAAGCAGATCATGTTGGGACTGCAGCTTTTCCTTTAAGACTCTTCTAACCACCTTACAGAGTATTTAAACCACCATTTTACAAATTAAAATAAACATGAGATGGATCTCAAAGCTGGCCCATGGCAAAATAATTATCTATATTTTCACTTGGTTCCACTCTCATGAACACAACAGGAACAGCTATGCCAACTGTGTTTGGAAACTGTCCCCATGTAGGATTGGGCTTGCAAGAGAATTTGCTCCTCAGCGCTTCATAGCCCTCAAAAATACAAGAAAATGCAAGCAAAGAGAAGTTAATTTACTTGACTAAAAACTCTGTAATTTAAGAAGCTTTATGTAGAAGCAATGGAATTACTGGGGGGTTTTGAGCTCTGTGCTTGTTTTGGGGTGTTCGTTTTTCATTGCTGTTGGCTGTAAGTCTTTCTCTGGGGCTTTGGGGAGCTGCAGTGCTTCGGAGAGAGGGCACAAGGTGGGTGAGGGAATGACAGTGTGGTTCGTTATTTCTGACACTGCTTAGCAGCAGGGCTCAGCCTGCACCATGGATCACTCTCCTCCCTTGTGGTACCCACGAGCCAAGTGCCATCCATGCTGAACAGGGCGTGATGTAAAGCTCCTCACTTGGTCCCCACTGAACTCCAAAGCCGGGTTCAGCCCCGCCGAGCGTCAGCGATGCTTTTCATATACCCTCCTCTATCTCGGCTGGAGTTAACAAAATCCATCTGCCTCTGTGAGTCAGCAGAAAAGTATTCGGCTTTTACAAGAGTTAAGGGACAAAGGATAGGGCAATGTCAAAGCGCAGAAGTCTTCCCCCAGCTTGGCGTTTGCACGGCATGCTTGGAGAGGAGGTGGCGTTTTCAGTTCCCATTCACCAGATGAGCTGATTTACACCAGTGGAGGACTTGGCCCGTGGTGCACACGGCCATGGTTGTCGAACAAGGCTCCTTTCATCAGCAGTAAACGCGAACAAATGTGCAAAAGACAACAACCAGCGCGCACCGTGACGCGGCGGCTGCTAGCAGTTTGGAAAGTCGAAAGAAAACTCTATTTCTTCTCATCAAAAGCAAAATGAGGAAGCCTCCCCCCTCCCCTTCTGCCCCCACCGCTACCACCCTGGCTCGAGCAAGTTGATCCGTAGGTATTTGTGTGGGGGTTTGTTCTCAGTGGTTAACCACATAACAATTTGAAGCATGTGGCTAACTCAAAAGAAACTGCCTTTAAACGTTTGCAGACCATAATTGCGTTAGGGAGAGTGGAGCCCCGGCCGGGGGCTGCCGGCTGCCCTGGAGACTGCGGCAGGAAGCCCTGAACATCCCACAGCAAGGTCTGGCAAAGAGGGGAAAAAAAATCTTATCGATAGGAGAGAGGCTTCTTGCTGATGCTCTGCATCCAGGGCCAGATGTTCCCCACCTCCTGCTTGGTGTCTTTATGTGATGTGTCAGGGTGAAACACCCGGCAGGAAACAAAAGGGAGAGAAAAGAGTTGGTGATGAGGAGGAGGGTGTTTCGGCACGCAACTTTCATAAATAAAGCTGGAGGAAAAATAACAAACAAATTGGAGAAGCTTTGCTAAGAACCTGAGAGCGCCTGAGACTGTTGGAATATCCTCAGGGGAAGCAGCAAAAGGCAGGCAGGGTGGGGCTGGAAAGACAGACTCCAGGGGGGCACAGCAAGGAGCAACCCTGCTCAGAGTGGTAAAATGTCCCATCTGAGCTCTTCCATCCCTAAAACGTGAATTTGTTGGGCAGAAGGAAAGGCTGGAGTGAGGATATGTACGAACAAGACATGAGTGGTTGTGCTTGTGGGGGTAAAGATCCCAACACCCACCTGGTGCCGCAGAGCTCATTATCACACAGCCACGGTCTATAATAACATCCAGTTTTAAAGAATTTGGGGCTTAAAGAAAACAATAAAACTGAAGATTGCAACATTTCTTCATGGGAGGAGATGCCTACGAGACATTCTGCAAGTGGTTTGTGACTCCCGAAGGTCACAGGCTTTTAATTTCCATTCATTTCCAGTTCATCCACAGCCTGTGATTAGGAGACCCTTGCCTTGGCTGCAAACAGACATATTCCTAAGTGTTCATTGTGCAAATAAAACAGTGCTATTAATTTTCTTTGTCCAGCGTCTTGGGTTTGCATGGCAAGGTTTTCGTAGTGAGGGGCTACAGGGATGGTTTCTGTAAAAAGCTGCCAGAAGCCTCCCCTATGTCTGATAGAGCCAATGCCAGCCAGCTCCAAGACGGACCCACTGCTGGCCAAGGCCAAGCCCATCAGCAATGGTGGTAACACCTCTGGGATAACATGTTTAAGAAGGGGAGAAATAAAAACCAGATCAGGGGATGGAGGCTGTGACCCTGTGGGCAGCCCGTGCCGGAGCAGGCTCCTGGCAGGAGCTGTGACCCTGTGGAGAGAGGAGCCCAGGCTGGAGCAGGGTGTGTGAGGAGGAAGGAGTGGCAGAGAGTTTTGTCCTGAATTTACAGCTATTAAATCAATACTGAAAATGAGGGGCCAATCCCAGTCTCCTACCTGATTTATAGTAGTGCTACAAACAGAATTCTATGGAAATATTGCAGATTTATATGTGGGTAAATAAGATCTATGCCAGCACCATGGAAATGTAACATTTATTTTATCTAATGTAGTGTGGAACTATATTGCTACTTTCCTTCTGCATTCAGATCCAAGCAGTTTAGTAGTCACCCAAATTAATATGCTTACTGATGTAATCATTTACCTAAAGGTATATATGCCATAAAATGTGTAAAACTGCATTCTCTGCTCATGTGGGATATTGGTTTCATCCATCTGAGCAGAGGCAGGTTCTAGTTGCATATCCTTTAATAATTATTTCAGCAGGTGTCCTTTTATTCCTGTTCATAATTAGTAGCTGAATACTTAGCAAAGCTCATCAGGATCAGAAATTCCTACAGTTCAGTAGTTATCTATACTCATGAACAAAGAAGATCTCTACCTTGGCAGAACAATTTCTGAAGATATTTTATTAAAATTAATGGGTAAGGTAATTCTACATTAAATGTAGAGCTTTTAAATTATTATCAACCAGCAGGGTATAATTCTGATCTTACACTTGTCCTAAATTTGTATCACAATCTGACTCCAAATTTAATCAATGGTAAGACAGATCTTAGTCAGAATCCTAGATCTCACAGATCATTTACACTTCATAATTTTTACTTTTTGTGTTCATGAAGTTGTGTCTGAGAAGGAACTATGATGTTCATGTGTTGACCAGGATGGGGTTAACAATCTACTTCTGACCCAAGATGGTCAGAATACAGCTGGTATTTGTTCTCACTACCTAGGCAGACAAATGGGATTTGGCTCATTTGAAACAAATTTCCTTAATATTGAGAATATTAGACTTAAAGGACATCGGTAGCAGCAGGAACAAGGACAAAAAGGTGATTGTAAGCCATGTTTTCTTCCTGTTGGAGCTCCGTGCTGGAGCCATATGACAGCCTACCTGACATCTGGAGTGAACTAGAGACTGTTGAGATTTATGGTTTTCTTCCCAGAGTTCCTAGAAGTTCAGAACAGTAATTACGCAGTGTCCATCCGTCCCCGCACCCCCATAGGGTGGTATATACATGTACGCACATGGTTTATCATAAACTTCTACACTTTGTCCCTTCCATTGCCTTCAAGCGCAAAGAACAGCCTGGCTGTAAGGTCCCTCTTCAGACAGAAACCACCTTCCCCCAGGGACCATTGCTAACACTAATTCTGGCCATTTTAAAACTGTTTCATTTCCCAAACGGCCAGAAGGCCCTAAGCAACTCCTTCTCAAGACTGAGATCTGCAAAAGGCCCATGTTCTGTGAGTTCTAAGCAAAGTCCTCTGATTGCTACAACACAAGCAAGAGAGTTAGACTTGAAAGTAAACTCCTACAACAGATTTGCACCATTATACGGATCAGGCTCAAGAGGGAACATGACCCCAGCCAGTGAGACCAGGTTTAGCCTGACCATAAGGAAAACAAAGATTCTTAGACAACACTTTTTCATGATGCTGGGTGCTGAAAGACACCTTATTGTTTAAGGGCATCTTATTCGTGTCATGATTTATAACCTGGGGGAAAAAAAGAACTATACCACAGAAATTTATAGAATTTAAATGGAGTTTAAATAACGTGCTACTGAGAACTCTGCAATATTTGTAGCCTGGTCTCTACAAGTGAGGCTGAGGTGATTGCACTGTGTGTTCATGTGTCCCCCCAAGATTTTGACCCCCTCTCAACAAAGATAGGTGGAGGAACAGAGGTCTCAAGTGCTCCTATACATTTTGTAAAAACAGGTAGATGGTGAGAAGAAAAAAAACCAGTTTGTAATCTTTGACTATCTCCTCGCCAAGGGAAAAGCGACAACTACTGTCAGACTAAAAGAGAATTTCCGTGGGAGTGCAGTCCTGTGCTCACCACAACCTGGGGGAAAGCTTCCACAGACGTTTGCCCTTCAGGCTGCTCGCATGGGGTTTCAGTGCTCCCAGGTCCTCTTGGTGTTCGTGCAAACCTGCATGTGCCAGCATGGCTTTAGGAGCAACAACAGTTAGGTGAAAAACACCTGTTGTTATTTATGCCAGTACTTAAATTCTCTTTCCTTTTAAGAAATACCTTCTTCCAATATCACAGGCCATTAAACCACTATATTAATATGAAAAGTGATTCCTGGGGATAATAATAACCTGATATCAGTATTGCTTCCATACTAGTGCTGGCTGCAAGTACAGTAACATTTTGCTGAGACAAGCAATACCGGGAGAAGACCTTGTTTGCTAAAGCTGGCCATAGTAGATGGCTTAAATCAGCCATTTTCAAAAGCTGTTTGCCTAAATTCCAGAGCCTTAGCTCATACCAAAGTCCTGGATAAATTATTTCAGTGTCCTTTTGAAAGTGAGGTCAGTTATTTCAGTCCACTAATTAGCGTTTTGGTAGACAAGAGTTCAGCACTCCTTGAGTTTCCCAGTGCAGAATAACGTGTCTCAGACCCGAGCTGCAGAGCATTTGTTTTTATAATCCAAGACCCTTTCTAAATAAAAATTATCATCTGGGCTAGACTGTTGAAGACAGGTCAATTTGCATCTTGGAGAAAGACAGTGGGCTCCCTCCAGAATGTGACCTTAGACAGGAAAGATCCCCAGAAAGGACAGGTTAGTGCTTTCACTCCTTACCACCTCCAGCCACCTGCAACATATATCAGTTTACCAGGTTTAGCAGCAGATGAGTGGTGGTCATGAACACCAGAACTGGGCAATCTCATCCAGCTCCTATTCCAGATGCAAACTGCAGCTGCCTTTGCTCTGATTCCCACAGATACAAGGCAAGGGAGAAGGAAGGACCACGTTGACAAGGCAGCATCTGAGTGAATGCTGGCAACACCCTCTGGTTTCAACAGTAGTTATCACGAGAAAATATGTTTCTGCTTTGTCCTTTCCTGTGAATGTCAAAAACAAACAAGATATTTGTTTCCCAAAAAGGAAATAGGTTCATTCTGGAATGCACTGAGCAGATCAGGTTCTTCTAAGTACTGAAGGATATGTATGTGGGATTTCAACATTTTTAAGCCCTCCCAGGATATTTGTGCAATATTAATTGTGTCAGTTACTGCACTGTTTCTGCAGCAAACAGTAGACCTGACGTAAGGAAATCTGTCCTCATTTGTGCTGTTAATGTAGTCTTTCTTAGAAGCAGAAGCTATTTGCAAGATCATAATTTCCCTCGCAGACACTATTTTTAATTGAGGAAGAGTTCTCTCAGAGGAGTAATAGTCTTACTTCTGTCCACATCTGTGCAGTGTTTTCCTGATCAGGAGATCAAGAGAAAGAGGATCTGAGCAACTGATTCTCTAAGTAATAACGAACAGAGCTGTGCACTAAATCATAATGTGCAATAAAACAAACAAACAAAAAAACACCAAAAAACCCCAAATTTGGCTGTAGATTAATGACTGGAATGGGACTTACTGAATTAAATTGGATCAGATGTTCCCTGGAAAAAATCTGAGTTAGATTTACAGTGCTCTACGGTTTTGGTTTTGTTTTTCACAAAGGAAGATTTAGCTTGATTGTTTTGTAACTACTAACAATTTCTAGGCCTTGCAGAACAGGTCTTAGGGGTCTGCAGGAAAGGACAGGCGCTGACTGGAAATTCTGGTCCCACTCGGGCAGAGGAGGGAACTGAACATGGAGCCTCCCCAACACACAATGCTATTAACTGCTCAAGTGTTACAGGGGGCATCACATCTTTACGAGATATGAAGGCCAGACTTTTCGTTACCACGTCCAGGGGCAGGTTCATGGCTACAGTTCTGCCACAGAGACAGATAACTCTGGATTCTCAAAGGGTTTTGTATTCCCTGGTCGGTAGTTTAGATGCCAACTTCTTGCTGTGTCTTCTTCTGTGAACCCGCTTACAAGTGTCCAGCCTTCTGGTTGTTGGATAAAGAGGCATATCGGCAGCTGACTCAGGTTTTTGAATTTTCCAAGGGACTAAGACACCCAAAACCTGCACTTGGTGTTTCAATGCCAGATTTGCCTGTGAATCCAACCTCAAGCAGCAAATCATTTGTGCTTCTAGCACTGTTCACCAAAGAAACTGACTTAAAACTGTAAACCAGTGATGGGAACTGATGTTTCCTGCTGGTCTTGTGGTGTTTTTAATCAGGGATATCTCGTTTTGTCAAGATCCAGACTCAGCTCATTAATATATCAAAGGAAGGAAACCAAAGCTGCATAAATTACCACTGATTGTGTCGGAGATACCGCAACTCTTTTCCTCTTTAATTAATTTTATTTGTTGAACTGAAAGTGAAACGGATCCCTAACATGACAGATAAAAAGGCTCACCTCAGTAGGCGCAATGCTGAAGGTAACGCACACACCAGCCTTTTCACCTGCTCTCAGGCACCTGGCAGCTCTGCAGCACTGGTTTTAGTGACTGCCTTATTAACTCAGTTTCCTTGGGCTTTTGTAAAAAATGGACCTAACAACAGTTGCCTAGAGCCAGAAGAAGAGCAACGCTGTGATATTAAAACCCAGAATGCAATACCATTTTAATATTCATCAAAGTGCTCAGAACAAATTCTCCAGAGATTGAGGACTTAGTCATCCCAGGTTTCTCCAGCTCATTTAGATAATTGCCCCTTGAAATAGTTGTCTTTCTTTTTCCTCTTTTTTTAACACTGCCACTTGGCAACTACTCTCTGAGCAGGCAGCTCAGCTCCACAGCTGCAGAAGGGCAGAAGGAAACTGAAGATTCCCACCATGTACATCTCTACTTTCTGTAACGTGAGCCAACCATATCTGAGTGCATCTGAAATAGTAATCTCACTGTCACTTGCTGAGATATTAGAAACTCATTAGCCAGTTTAACTAATTAATACACCGGTAAAATTAATTTCTTTATGAAGTGATTTATTGAATAATAGGAGATGTTTAGAGAGTGTAATGTGTGAGTTATTCGGTATTTTTAACTACCATCAGGGCCTGGAAACACTCAATCTCAGTGCTTTCCCACCTTCTTGAAAACTATATGATTTGATTGCTTCTGTCTGGGTATAAATTCATGCTGTCACCATGAGCTTGATGAGGAAACTGATACAAATGAAACTGAAAAAAAGGAGGTCATTTTTCAGCTGCATTATTCTTCTCTTGGTAAAAATACAAAACTTATATTACAACATGTAATTTTATTGTATTTTATTTGGGTAACTTCTTCTATCCAAGAAAAACTAAGTATCATTGCAGCTTCCTATTACATTGTCAGTGTAAAGTATGTCAGCATCCTGAGTAGTGCACCAATGATTATTTTTCAGGGAATTTCCATTAGAAGTTTAATGTTTTTAAATTTGTTTTCTTCCTCCTGGTACCTCTTCTTGATGTAGAATTAGAGTTACAGTTTTGTACTTCTAATTCTACACGTACCTCTTGTACCCATGGTATGATTCAGGCAGAAATAAGAAGGCCCTGCTGCAATGCACTTAAGGCATGCAGCATCTTTGGGGTAGGTGTCCACCTCTGGGCTTAGCACCCCACTCTCTTTTGGTTGGTAGAATGAAAGCGGCCATTTAGGCTTTGATTCATATGACCTTTGTAGAGATGTACTTTCGTATCTCTATTTTTAATACCTGCTTTGTAGGATGAGGTAGGCTGCAACCTAGTTTCAGCTGTCTGCATTGACTGTATCATCAGTAATGATAAAGGGAGCCTGGGGTGAACAGTCCAGGCAAAGACACTTTGTCAGATACATCCCACTTTTACAGTCTAAAAGTTGAGTCAGAGCTCAGTAAAGTGCATGTAAAGAATCACATTTACATGGACTGAGTTTCGATCATGTTTTAAAGGCTCTGTTCTGTCACTTAGTCTGAGTTAATCTCATTTTTCTATATCGATTGTCCATACGATTTCCAAGAGCATGCTCATGGGTCTGGGCATGACTCACTGTAGGGGAAGATACAGACACAAAGAACAAATGCAGAGAATATTTAGGAACTTCTCTGTATTCCTGTACTGAGGTTTCTATGTGCCTTGTATTTGGGGATATTCTGTAGAGATGCTATGATAGTACTGCACTCAGCTGAAGGACAGGATAGCTAGCAGTATTACATCAGCCAAAATACGTGATATTTTCGCAAGGCTGCTAAGCAGGAGAGTGGTACTGCTTGGCGCTCATCAAAGGGCAAGGCATGAAGAACACAGCACTTTGAAGGACAGAGTGGTACCAAGACAAGAGAGGTTGGCACCGTGAAGTCACCCTTGTGATCAGAATAGTCTCTGTACTTGAAATGTCACACAGAAGATGAGAACATCAGGCACTGTTTTGTGGCCTGATGTGCTCATCTTCAGTCTGGGGTCTCAAGTACAGAGACCATTCTTTGATCACAAGGATATATAGTTATCCTAGCAATATATATGGCATATATCCATTAACTTCTGTGAGGTGTTCAGACACAAGGACAATGCAAGGCCTTACTAATGCTTGAATCAATGAGGGCTAGAAGCAGGAGGTGTACCACTTGCTTTGCTTGTGAGCTGCCAACACAGAGTAGAAAAGTTGCTGAAGGAAGAACATGGAAAGTTCAGATGCACCAGACTTTTCATGCAGAGACAAGCTGATCTTCAACACGGCTACACCAGGTTTAGTTTCTAATTTTTATAATGACTCCTTCCTAAAAATACATCCAGCAATTGGTTGTTACTGAAT
Source organism: Rhynochetos jubatus (assembly GCA_027574665.1). NCBI lineage: Eukaryota > Metazoa > Chordata > Aves > Eurypygiformes > Rhynochetidae > Rhynochetos > Rhynochetos jubatus. The sequence continues at coordinate 9,385,273 of CM050648.1, read as the reverse complement.
TCAGCCCACAATCAATGGCTATTGAGAATGAGTGGGGCAGTGACAAGAGGACTTCACATTGCATTCAGATTATATTATTAACCTATTATCCATGTAAAGTCTACAGTTTATTTTCTATAGTCCACGTACTGGGTCAATAACTAAGTAGCGACTAACCTTACAAAGAAGGTTGGAAACACTCTTATGTGTTATTAGCCCCTCACAGTCTTCAGAAATGGATTTTAAGTAACTCAAAATCTTGGACTGTGGATGGCAGCCTTGTCAGCAAATATAAAAAAATACCCTTGATGAGATCAGTGAAAGCTCTCCAGAGGTCTGAAGCTGGGCAACAAACACTCTGATTAGGTGCTGAAAATTCTTCCCTGAACCCAAGAAACAGCCCATGGATATAGTCAGAGCAATAAAAAGGTCAGTCATAAGTGGATACAAGGAGATTTAAGTCACCGTACCATCATCCTGAAGCCCTTGGACAAATAACAAAAGACAGGCTTCAAAGAATAGAGTCCTTTAGTCTAAATACTTACACCAATCTCTTTGTGATGTATCTGACTCTTACAGAAAATTCACCTTTGAATAAGACTGCAGAAAATGACTAAACAAGTACGCTTAAGCCCTCTGGTCCTCTATAGCGTAAGTGTTGTAACATTGTACAGTGGTGATGTATTACAAAACTGTTGAGTCTCAGAATTATCCTGTTTTGCAGCATGAATTCCTAAACCAGATTTAAGCTGTCTGGTGCAACTCTTTCTTTGATAACACTTGCACAGCCCAAATATCCTATCACGATCATTTCATAATCGTATAACAATCATAACATCAGATGAGGACGGAAAACTAATTTCCATTCTAACAGTAACACTGTCTCCTAAAACTAGATGCTTTTTTATTCAGTTCGTATTTCCAAGAATATTGTCCAGGAAACTATCCAAATTTTTAAGTTGATTTTCCATACATATTCGAACATATGGATGTTTCAAGATGAATAGAAGAAGGCTCATACTTGGCCAATGTATTTAAAAGTTCAGTGGAATGACCCAAGGACTAACCTCCTCAACCTGACATCAGGTTAACCATTGTAAAACACTGGAATGACTAATTCCAGGCACTATTCTTAAAGAATTAAAGTAACGTAATTCACATTGATCAGAATAGAATTAAAGAAAATTTTTATTTTCAAGAAAGGTATCTTGATATTTTTGAGGACTTATGTTTTCCTGAGAAAACAATCAATGCTATTGATGTAATAATTATGAACTTTGGTAGGTCTTCTGGCACCAAACAGCATTTTGATTAAGAAATTAGAGTTATCTAAAGTCATCACTGAAATTATTTAATAGATTAAAAACTTGGCAATTGACATTTCTCAGAAACCATTATAAACAGGGACTCATCATCATGCAGCTGTTAGTCAGATCTTCAGGGTGACTCCTGGGATCTATGCTGGGTTAGTCCAATTCAGTGACTTTTCTAATATTACTTCTTTCCGGATTCACTTTGTGCCTATAAGCAGCCTAGTATTTTTATAGTGTATTTTTATGGAAGCACTGAAAACATATACAGCTAATAGATGAGGTCAGGATGGAGCTTCTATTGCTTAGGACATACTAAAATAAAATCTGAGGTGACTTGTCCACAGAAAAATATCCTCAGATTTGCTTCACTGGAGTTTCTTAGACCACATCCTGATAGTGTTATGCAAATCATGGATTAGGGCAAAGCCAAAGAACATATGTTTATTACATCCTGTTTGGAAGATATCAACATAGACACAAAACAATCCTACAGCAGATTTAGGCATAAAATGAAAGATATTTTCTTTAAACTCACTGTTGTTCAAGAGCATGTCAGTTATCACATGGATTGAGTAATTTAATGCTATGTTTTGCACAAGAAAATAGCTTCAATAACCTTTGCAAAACGTGATTTTGAAGGCAATCCTTAAAGTTCTAAGATATTCTTGTCAACATAATATAGATAGAGCAATGACTTGATTCCCTGAAGATCAAGCAACTAGTTTTATTTTTTTCATTTGTAAGAAATAAGATTTTTTTTCTACCTGCTTTATATTAAAACTTCTTGGGATGTAACAGCTTTCTGCTCAGTCATTAGCTGTAAATTGCAGAATGAAGCAGTTCCCTACAACATTTCCAGATGAAATAGTCTGTTTATATTGAAAGCACAAGAGCTATAATTACTACATGATCACATTTGTATATCAAGGTCAGAATTCTGTGATTCACGCTATTGTTTGGACATAAAGGGAGTTGATTTTCAGCATGGTGGTGTACAACTACTATTATTGTTACATCAGTGACTGTAGAAACAATATTAACTTTTGCTTGTTTGAGGTTTTCTAGTTAGGTTAACTCCAGTTCAAGCATACATGAAAATTGACTGGTTAATATTTGACCTAAAATATTCGTTAGAAATGCAAAATATAGATTTATATTATTGCTGTTCACATTGTGTATTCTATTATGAAAGAACAAGATCTCTTACAAAACAAAAAGCAAACCAAAATAGGTCATTAAATGACTTGTGCATGAAATCACACAGAGTTTAAACAATATCAAATGCAGGTAATTAAAATGTGTAAAAATATTTCCCGATCTTTTGCTCTCCTCTGCAAAATCCCTGAATAAGATTTTCTTCTTGTTATCCAATATACCTGGCAATTTTTATATTCCATTCCTGAGAATCCATTTGCTTTCCATACTATTTAACCACTTCTAAAACTTTAAAAATACAGGGATTCATCCCATTATACTTATTAGTCGAGAGCTAAGATTAGTCAAGCACTTAGACTGTACCAATTAATTCAATATGATTGTGCATAGTGATAATCAGGCATAAGAACACACACTTTCCTCATCAGAGGACTAATGGAATTTGCTACTGTATTATTGTATTGTATTGAATTGTCAGCTGCCATTGATGTCACCTTGTTCTCAACTAGGCCTCTTTCCCTTACTTAAGCCCCAGCTAGTCTTTCTCTTTTCAGGTGTAGGTGTCCCTTGGTAAAAAGCAATCATATTGCCCCAGGTTTGCATTGTTCTCTATCTGTTCTGGGGTTTTATATTTCCTATTCATTCCCCGCTCCCACTCACATACTGTCATATGTAAAGACTTTACATAACTCTCTTAGTGTTACCTTCACATTGCCAAGGACAGTTGGGAAGCACGATTTTTTTTTTTTTTTTTTTTTTTTTTTTTTTTTTTTTGTCTTTTTTTGTTGAGAAACAGAGTCAAGTTTCTATCTTGACACTGCCCAAATTCTACTACCAGCCTTGGGTCTAGGGTTTCATAAAAGCTGTATTTAGCCTCAAAAGACTCTTTATGCAGACCAAACACTCATATGGGCATAAGGACTGTGGAGTTTGCCATCTGAACATTGCTCTAATAGCTTGTCCAAGGTCACCAAGACAGGGTGTTAAACCAACATGAGCATCTACATCACTAGGGGAGCATCATCTTTCCAGCGGAGCCACGTATGTTTCCTTCTCAGCATTGTTTTTCATCAATCATTGCTGATAACTTTGATCAACTTGATTTCTTTATAAATATTTTTCTGTATTTCTTTCATATTTTACTTTATTTGCTGATTACTGTAGTACTCAGAGGCCCATAAATGAGTAGGAGACCTATAAACAGAATAGAATCATAGAATCATAGAATCACAGAATCATAGGATGGTTTGGGTTGGAAAGGTTCTTTAAAGGTCATCTAGTCCAACATCCTTGCAAGATGAGAGACATCTTCAACTAAATCAGGATAATCATCCTGAGCCACTGAGAACTAACCACAAATGCTGGTAATGCTGCCTATACCAAATGGGTAATTAAATAACATTCAGTAGCTTATTATAGCAGATGTAAGGAGATTCTGTGACTCTTTGGATTTATGAAAAACAAATTACCATTAATTCAAAACATAATCTAATATAAATCATAGCTACTTGTGAACTTAGGTCAGCATTTGATTTAGAAAGCAATGATCCATTATATTTTTTTTCTTTTTAAACTAACATTGCTTTGATTTGAATATTATAAACCTATAATCATGAAGGTGACTGTTTTGCCTAAGGAGATGGATAATATCACTAAAAGGAACAGATGTGCTGTAAAGTTAAACACAAGCAGACATCTCATAATGGGTTGTGCCAGATCCAGGCCTGCCAGTGGCTGTGATTTTGTTGTAAGACTGGCACTTGGCTGTCTGCTGGTGGAGGACTTTCCCAGCACATGAAACCCAGTGCAGCACCCAGACCTTCTTCTAACACCTTTTTTCCCGCATGTAGCATAATATTCAAGCATAATATTCTGGGTTTAAGATCAATACTTCTCTTACACCCTTGTCTTCGTATCTAAAGGCACACCACTTCCTTACAGACAGAGCCCATAACCATTTCTTTTCCTGTGCTGCCAAGCTGGTGGAATACCTGGGAGAATCTCAGATCCTTTCCAGCCAGTCTGTAAAAAGCTGAAATCTGCTGGTTAAAGAGTTGTCTAGATCTAATGGCAAAAGAGCTCTTGACATCTCTTGAAAGTATCCTAAAGGCTCAGAAACAGAATGGAAAAGAGATACAGTTACATCTCATCCAAAAACTTTTATGTAGCAATTTTTAATTGAATCACATGTGTCTTGGAGACAGGGATTATTCTATGTTATTTTTAATGTTAAGGGTTGGCAAACCTCCAGACCCACATGACATATTTGGAAAGATAAAACAAACAGGACAAAACCCATAAACAAACTACAGCAGCCTCTGGGGAAATAGGTCAACAGAACTAACAAGACTCTTAGGAAAAAAAAAAAAAAGACTCATATAGGAGGAGATGTGCTTTTCCTTATGGAATGGTGTGCTCAAATGGCAAGGGGCGGACTGGCCAAGCGAAGGGTGTGCCCTAGAGGGACCCTCCCTCCCACTCCCCTTCTTCCTTGGCCCCTGTGAGGGCTTCTCCCATTCTGCCAGCCGCCCGGCCCACATATCTGCCTCATGCAGCTTGTCCCAGCCTCCTTGTGTACCTCCTCATCTTTAAAGGCAATGGCTTCTGGGTAGCCTTCTCCTTTCCAATATCTGGCCCCAAACCCTGGTCAATCTTTTTCAACCTTATCCCTTTGGACCTACCATGGAGAGCAGCCCAGCAAGTCTCCAAGTGAAAGGTATGTCCCAGTCCCACCCACCTCCTCCATAGGCTTTGCAGCACCGCTATCACCTTCCTTCCCTCGCAGCAGTGCCAGTCTTAAGCTGGAAGTAGTATGCTGTAGGATGGTGGAGAAATCTGATGAAAAACTGTGAAACCATTTGTCCATGTCCTGGTATGACTGTCTCCCCATACCCTCCTTCCCTCTTCTACACCCAGGATTCCTCCCTGTCAGGCCACTTCTTGCCCCCAGGGTCTTTATCCTTCAAATCATATATCCATCTTCCAAATAAAGATCAGTCCAGTGTATACACCTGACATGGAAATTTTCAGCCTGAATGGTTAGACTGAAGTTATAACTGAAAACAGAGTCTTCAAAAGAGTCAGACAGCTTGGACAGGCAATGTTACCAGCTCTGCATGCAGGCTAGCTGAGTGAGTCGTTGCCACAGTTAGTTAGAGAGTTTTCCCAGTCAGCTAAACGAATCCCTTGTGTAGCAATTTTTAACAACGTGATATTTTCAAGGGATTTCTAATGGATCCATGTACTACAATGAAATTCACAATATCAAATGCAGTAATCAAATAAGGTAAAATAAACTGCCATCACTAGAGAATTAATGGACATTGTTTCAAACAGTTTGAGTAAGTGATCTTGCCAGTCCCATAGTGCTGGTCAGTTTTACTTATTTGATCTTTTCTCCTCATCTAGGTAGGTTTCTGGTTGTGACAGATGAGACATGAGATCTTCAGCTTCCAGGCTTTCAAGTTTTTCTTCGAGAGATTCACTATGGAATCGGTAAGAAAGAATACAGACATTAAATTAAAATTAGAGTGCAAAAAGCAGCTGAGAATCTATGAAAAATAAGACCCAAAGAAATTGGTTTTATCAACTGCAATACCTGCAAGTGTGGGGGGATTTTGTGGTTAATGCCACTTTGGATATTACTACAGTGGGTGTTTTCCAAAAAAAGTCTAACCTATTTATCCTTCTATGTATCAAAAAATCCAATAAATCAGTAAATCCTTACAAAACATTGACCGCCTGAGGAAGTACTGGAACAATCACTAACATTTATTAGGTACTTTGCTTTGCTTTCGTAGATTTCAAAGCTGGAGGGGGGGGGGGGTAGGGTATAAAAAGGACACTTTTTGCAACTCCTTTCATCTCATCTAGATCTGGGAACTGATGTTGTTTTAACTTTGAAAACAACAGATCTCTGAGATCAGCCTGAAAAATCTATGGCAAGATTTGTGCGGAGGTTTGAAAGAGGAGGGACCCTTTTCTCGTGATGTAAAGTGCTGAATAGCACACAGTTGTCTAAATATGCTTTTGTTTATTCAGTCTCTGGATGGGGAATGCTCTTGTTTTAAAGTTTTTACTGTGTTTCATTGAACCACTAAAAGCTACATGTGGATTGCCTGACTTGAACCCCCTACAACAACAATATTGACGGTTAAGGCTGAAGTTTTCTTTGTACCTGGTGCACTGGCTGGAGCTATCCTGGCACAGGGCACTGCTCCCTGCATGGCCATCGCAGCGGTGTGGGACTTTCATCTTTTCTTCTTCCCTGGGGGAAATGGCTGACCATACTGCACTCCAGCCCAGCCAAGAGGAGTGAATCACTGCTGCTGATCTTCTGAAAACTGAGTAAATCTTCCTTTGGTGCATTTGTTTTGTCACATGGTTATGCATATTTTTCCTTTTTAAGCCCATGATGCTTTAAATAAGCAAGAGTCCAGAAGTCAAACTATCATCTTTTGAAAAGTATGAAGCTATTAAGCTGGATATTTCTATTTGATTTTGAAACAGGGCTTAAGTCTTTGTGTCCTACTGCTCCTAGATTTTCTTGGAGGAATAAAAAACCCACAACCACCAAAAAGCAGATATGTAGTGGTGCAATCACTGAAATTAATGAAACCTGATTTCTTATGGGTTTGGGTCATGACTGCAGCTGCTGAGGAGCTACAAACCATCAGTGACACTTTTCCCATGATTGGGGAACTTACAGGATCTTTCTCCTACACCTATTATTTTGACAAAGAACAAGATGAGGGAGAGCCTTTTCTATTCATAGGGGCAATAAACATCTTTTTTCACCTGCTCATTTTTATTTTCCCACAAATATTCTAGGAACTAAAGAATTTTGACATCTTTCCTGCCCCTCATTCAAGTTTGGGAGCAGCTGGGACCAGCAATGCACTAATGAAATCATTAGGGGCAGGACAGATGAGTGGATGATCACTCTCTACCATAGTCAATGGAGACCCAGTTAACTTGGGAAGCAACAGGCTCATGTTTAGTGGGTAAAAGTAGAATCAAATGAGTAATCAGAGAGGCTGCTGTGATGGTCTTCTAGACTGACATTCCAAACCTCATTTCCTCTAGCGCCATGTGAACAATGACCCAACAGAGACTAGGTCCACACAGCAAGACCAGTTTCCAAAAGCTTCCAGACAGTTGCCTGCTGTCCTGGGTTTTAACGGAACCTCACAACTACAACATCCAAACATCTACTTCAATAAAACATTCAGACCCTAATTTTAAATTTGAGTAATCTTTGCTTGAAGACAAACCTTTGAGCATTAAAGCAGTTATGCCTCAAATTATTTCAGCTCGTATACATTGTCAAAAAAACAAAAAACCAAAGGAACTAACCAATCAAAACACCAAAACCCAAAAGACATCACTTGTGAATTGAAAATTTCCTACTAAATTAAACTCTAGAGTCTGGCCAAGTGATGCATCCTTGAAAATAGAGATTTATATGAGGGAAATGCAGATGTGCTAGTACATTGCAATGGCCTTTTTTATAACATTGAACATCTGCAGATTTATTTCCAGCATTTCTTTAATGAGATGCTATTTAGGAAATTAAGAAATGAAGTATGTTCAGTCAACACTATAAGCCAGCTTTTGAACTTCAGCTCAGTAGGCCCATACACATGCATGTCTGCAAACTGTCTTAGAAAAATTGTATAAAGCCACAGATGACTGTGTATCTGCTTAGCATGATGGGGTCTCTGTCCCTTTTCTTCCACTAAATATTGCTTTAATGCTAATAATTTCATAATGCAGAGGGGGAAAGACCCTTACAAAACCAGATCTCTCCGCTTTATATTTTCACACCATGAACAACTAGTAGAAACAAACCCTTTCATTTAGCTGCCAATACTTTTCATCTGTCCAATAAAATGCTGATGAAATTGTTTGGCCTGAGAGCCCTTCTCATCCTTCAGTGATTTTTTGAAACTCTTACAATAAAATGTGTAATAAAAATACTTAGCTCTGATATAGCACTAGTCAGCTGGGAAAGCCCAATGTGCTTTCACCTGGAAAAATAAATCTAATTGTCTGCACTCCATAGATAGAGAAATGATACGCACAGAGATCAAATGCCATGTCACAGTCGTGAGTGGCAGCTCAAGGACATGATCCCAGGTCTACAGAGTCTTTATTTTGTCCTCAAACTGCTTCCCAGGTTCATTTTGCCTGAACCTCCAGTTTCACTGCAGGCAAGACGCATGCTGCCATCAGCTTACATTTAGCAGTTTAGGTAGAACCAGAGATGTGTCTGGGTAATGACACAGTCATATCGTTTCCAGAGGGAAAGAGAAAATATTGAAATGTTTGCAGTGCGGGTTGAGGCTTTATTTCATTCTCTTTTTATTTTGGAGAGCTTGCTATGCCAGCTGCCCTGCAACATGTTCATTTCTGCAGTATCACACTCTGATTTTAGTCATTGCTGTTTCTCATATTTAAAAAAAAAAAAAATCAGCTATTATGACTCCTGCTTTGGAAGGACTGTTATTTCTCATTTCAGTCACAGGGTACCCCTTCGTGATATATTGGCTTTGTTTTGTGCTTTGCAATCCCACGAGCATGATCTGCTCTCCTGCTAATGTGTCTGCTGTGCTCTTCCCAGCAATCCTCCAAGGATTTGGGCAGGGTCAGGAATGCAAGGATAGCCAGGCACAGGTTTCCTCTGTGCTGGTCCTCACCCTCATGGATGCGAGGTTGGTGGGTACTGCTGGGAGAGCAGGTCCCATGGGATCAGCAGTCCTAGCACGACTGTCTCTGTGAGCAATGAGCAGGCTCCCATTTGCACCACGGGCAAGGGTTAAACTTGCCAGAAGCCCCACTGATAGTTTTCTTACCCATTAGCATTCGTAAGAATTTGGTATCTTTGAACTCTCCAAAATACAGTCCTTACAGAAGAACATGCTGCTGTGGGTTTATATTCTGCAGCTGGTTTAAGGGCTCCGTGTGAGTCTAATCCCTCCCAACACAGGCAGCATTATGCTTCCTATGAACTAGAGTAAGGTTCCTTAAATGAACAGCCCTAACAAAAAACCTCCGTACAATAAAAGTATGCACCTGCAACACACCTGCAACAAAAATAGTGCATGCCTTCCCTGTCCTTAGCCTGCTGCCTCTGCTGCTGGTGAGCATCTTGCTGTTTTTCTGTTTGGAGGATGCAGGGGTTTGCAGGGGAAGAGCCCGTTGCTTGTTGTTGTTATTGTGAGCCTGGAATGCCATTACGTGTTTGTCTGCATGACTCTTGATCTTGCATGACAAAACCAAAAAACAAAGGCAAAACTGAATCAGCAGATTAGTCAGCTTAATCTTGTGTAACTCAATGCTGCACTTCATTTTCAGTGCTGTTATTTTCAGCTGTCCTTTGAGATGGCTATTTGAGCTTACCTATTGTTCAGTCAAGCTCTTTGCACAGGACATTCGAGTAAATAAGATGCAAAATAGATCATTCAGTGGTATGTTTCCAATGTTTTGATTTAATCAGTTTTGTTTGGTATACATAGCGTTAAAAATGCAAGATATTCATGGTACCAAAATGTCATTTATAATAAGAACACAATGGGTTCTCTTTTTCTTATCATATTAATATTGAAAGAATGCAAAAAGAACCTTTAGTTTAAGCCACTCTTTCTAGTGCTAAATCCTGTTAAACTAATACTGTAGTTTTTGACGCATTTGCTTATGGTTTTTAATCTAAATTTAAATACCAAATGAAGACAAATGCTCAGAGATGCCAGTACTGAAACTGAAATCAGCTGATTCTTGTACTCAGAACAGTCACAGTGGCAACAGAAGTTGTTGCTGCAGCTTATATAGTCCATAAGCCATACTGGTAGTATACTCTTTCTTAAAGATACAGAATTGCAATCAGCATCTAGAGCACAAGTCCTATGAGGAGCAGCTGAGGGAAGTAGGATTGTTTAGGCTCCAGAAGAAGAGGCTCAGGGGAGAGCTTATTGCTCTCTACAGCTACCTGAAAGGAGGTTACAGCAAGATGGGGGGTGGTCTCCCAAGTGACAAATGACAGGACAAGAGGAGATGGCCTCAAGTTATGCCAGGGGAGGTTTAGACTGCATATTAGGAAAAAAAAAATTGACCAAGAGGATGGTGAGGCATTGGAACAGGCTGGCCAGGGAACTGGTTGAGTGACCATCTCTGGAGGCATTTAAAAGATGTGTGGAAGAGGTGCTTAAGAACATGGCTTAGTGGTGGTATTGTCAGTGCTGGGTTAGCAGTTGGACCTGATAATCTTAAAGGTCTTTTCCAAACTAAATGATCCTGCAATTCTGTGGTTCTATGTTTGCTGGATCTGGATTTTGGGTTTCTGCGTGTACAGTGATACGATTAAATAAGAACATCTTCTTTGACTGGAAAGTTACCTGACTATTCTGTCCCCGTAACACAATCATTTCAAAGTTTTGTTTGCAAATGTCAGATCCAGCACCCTTCTTTTGCAAGGAAAAACACTTTGCAGTTTACCTTATAAGTTCCCTTTGAGCAAATTAGCACCAGCCACAATGTGTGATGTAGGCTTCAATGTTTAAAAATAGTCTTTGCCTTTTCCTGTGAGTACATCATGCAGTTATGTGATATTAGAAGTGTAAACATGCTGCAGGTTAAAATATGTAGTTTTTACATTTTGTACAAGGCTCATTCAGCCAATAGGACTGTCCTTTGAAAGGACACTGCTCCTGGAGGTGAAACTCCTCCTGACTAAACATTTCCTGCTGAAGCATAAAGCGATGATGTTAAGTATCCTTACATAAATGGGGTGTTTTTGTTTTTCAAAACAAAACTATGGGAGTTTCATCAACAAAAAAGTTTACTGTGTTTTAGCACCAGGTACTTCAAAAGCAAAAGCCAAGCTCCACCTGCTGAGACTCTTGTTGATCTGAAGCTCCTTTTATCCTTCAAGCCCAACATTCAACTCAAATGAGAGGAGTTGATGTTCAGAAATATTTGTGGATGTTGCAGTATTTATGGCCATAAATTTAAATAACCATTTCCCATTAACTTTGTCATAAGTTATCTGGAAACAAAATTATAAAAAAGTAACAACAGCAAGTTACCATATCCATGTTTTCTCAGGGAATCTTAAACCAACTTTATAGGGGATCAGCTGCTTTATGCCATACAGTCATCCCATACAGTGGGTTAGGACAGGAAGGAGGATGGGGTGTTACACTGACTGCTGGGTTTAGCTGAAACGTATGATTATGACACCAAATGACAAATTTATTCAGAGTAGCAGTATAGTAGAGCAGCATAGCCTAAGGGTATTTTCTTGATGAGTTTTAGCATGCCACTAGTCCTGTTGCTATTTGCTGCTGAGCTGGTGATACTCTCCATGTTTGTGAAGATGGTAAGGAGCATAAAAAGAACAACGATGTAGTTTGCTGACAAAGGCACATGTATTTCAATGATTTGATGCTTTAATTAAACACTAATGCCTGATCTACACCACTTTTATCAGCACTAACAGCCAAGATGGGAACCTTGAAAGTAAAGAAATGAGCGTAGGTGTAACTGCCTATTTGCAAAGTGGCATCATCTCTTCCATACTTGGGAATAAAAACAAAACAAATGTGACACGTGAGATCCTGGCATGACTATGTCTGTACTAATCAAGCGGAGTCATCTGCACAGTAGCCATGTGCACAGTGATTTCCTTCTTCAGCTAACAACTCACTTCACCGCCACACTGACAGGTTGCAAATGGCCCCGGAGGCAGCTTGTCTGAGCATGCTTGACAGCATATTTGGTGCACAGCCAGGGACCCGGGTCAAGCTTGTTTCCAAAAACCAAGCAGCAACCACACCTGAGTTTGTATCTGTGAGCTCCCTATCTGTGCAGCAGGCAAGCATGACCTCGGGGATGGTCCCGAGGCTGCTCTCTGCGGGCGGCCTAACCCTGTTCCACGGGAGATCTGCCTCGGGCTTTGCCACAGCTGAGGCATTGATACCCTGAGGAGCTGACTTTGCATGACTAAACCTAGACAGCCAAAAATACAGCCCTGCTTTTGGTCAGCAGGGCTACCGCCTCCTGTATCTGCCTCCTTATCTGCAGTGGAAAGATAATCCTGCTGCTCTCTACCTCACCGCTGCTGCGTGGTTTGAACAGTTAATTGCACTGACGACACAAAGACCTATGCAAGTGCAACGCAGCTCGTCACCTCCGGCACATATCTGTAATGTCTGAAAGTTCGCAGTGACGACAACAGTCATCATCACCTGATGACTACCGCTTGGCTCTCGTGAATGAACTGGGTGATCTCAATCTAAATCTAAGATGACTTGAGTACTATAAAATGAAAAATACCATCGTTGCTATCCAGCTTATTGCAAAACACCTGTGTTAGTAGTTCGTGCTTTTGTTGGTACATTCCCTAGCCTCTCCCTAAGCATGGTGACTACCACCAATATTGCAGAAATATTATCAACTTGCTGTAATTAACTCTCACGCTGGCAGTCACGGTAAAAAAGGCCAGGGAATCAAATGGATCTGTAGGCTGAATCACTGGGTGGGATGGCAAAACAGCGCAACTTCCTTGACTGCAATGTATCATCAGTAAAGAGCGTGCTTTCCAGGACTGCCTGCGTGCTCCTCACCCGCGCCAGCTTGTCCCAGGATGGACACGGAGATGCATTTCACATCAGAATACGAAGAGGAGTGAGATAAGCATATAACTTCCATTGGCAAGCCTTACATGAGAAAAAGACTGCAGCACAGCCTCCCCCAGGATCTAGCACAGACCAAGATAGCTTTAGAGCAGACGCCGTGAAATATAACTTTCACACTCTGATGAGTATTCTTTGACATTTGTGAAGTGAAACAGTGATTTCAGTTAGTGACAATTTATAGAGAGGTGCATTGTACTAATTTAGAAGTGAATCTCAGATACTGATCGCAATTCAAAACAGGAAACGTGGTTAAATCTGAAATCCAGTAAAAGCTATCTGAAACAGTTATATAATTTGACTAGTTTAAATGTAAGCACATTTTTACATGCAAGTTGTATCATTTATTTTTTTTTAATATCATATTAATTAACTAATCTTCCAGTGAGTGAAGATAATCCATGCCTAAAGAGGTCATGCCCATGGGGTTATTTTCTGTGCTAGCATTTGTACAGGGAAAGAGGAAATGCTGCTTCAAAGCACTGAAACTGAGCACCATATTCTCTTTAATAGAGTTAACAATTTCAGAACTGTGAAAAAACCAGACTAATAGGTGATTATGATCAGTAGCTGTTGATCTTCCTTTTTCATTTTTAGGCCTTGTACGCTGTTCTCTTCCATTCCCAGCATTCTTCTGTATTCATTCCAGTTTTTATAAATTCAATATTTTATTTTAAAAGTTGGGGTTTTTTTCATGATGAGGAAACACAGCTATGCCACCATTTCTGTAACTCCTCACTGCTCCAGTTTCCCTGGCCTGCCTTTCTTTGTTACACGTGCTCTTCAATTCTGCAGTTTAAATTTTCTCTAAATAGTACCAAAAAAATTGTCTGTAGCAATATATCCAGCTTCTGTCCACACTCTTTAGGGTAGGATTTGTTTAGGACAGGAGATGAGGTTATTTTACAATCCAAAAACTAGTGTTGAAGCTCAATAACTGCAGCCTGAAGAGGAACAATTGTACTCAATTAATTAAACTACCCATCAGTGCGATGGATTTATCTTCACTTGAAATCTGCTAGAGAGAAGTCAGGACTCCTCCTAATGTGAACACCGTAGCTGACCTGCAGGCCATGGGTCTGGCTCAGGAACAGCCGTGTGACAGCCCATGATCGATGTTCTGCAGGGAATTGCAGGGGATGACCGCAGAGGTCCTGTTTGGCCCACGGGCCACATCCCAGCCCCTCACTCATCCCATTTCCATACAGGCTAGGCACACTGAAACAGCTCTTCTCTGGCCCAACCCCCCAGTCAGTTCTTCACTCTCCTTTCCACAGTGCTTCTGATGCCACCAGCCATTTTTATGTTCTTGATCTCTCTTCCTCCTCCACTGCGCTTACCAACACGATCCTCAATCGATTTTCTTCCTACCCCTCCAGTCGCTTCTTCAGTGTTTCAATCTTTTTCACCCAAATCCATTTTTCAGTGCAGCTCCCACGCGGTTCTTTTCTCGGCTTCCTCCTCCTCCTCTTGCCTACTCTACCTTTCAGAGTCTCATGACGTTTAACAATCATCTGTACGAGCCCGCAGCTTTGTGCTGGAAAGCTGGATCACGTGAAGCAGCAGCAGCAGCAGCAGCAATCACATGGCCATATGGAGGGCTTCTGCTAAGGCAATGAAATCAAAGAAACATGTTCAGGCAGGGCCATCTCTCAGGAGTATTGGTCATATTTTTGCTGGCAGAATTGCATACAAATCATTTTTCATGGATATACACAAATCAGGTATCTCCTTTATACCTCCTTGCTCAGGCATTACGGGCTTTTGTTGGTATTTTCAACTCTTTTTGCGTTGCACAGTCATTTTATTAGAATTACAGACAAAATCATGTAAAAGCCTACGCACACTGTAATACAGGAGTAGGTCTTTATATACAGGACTTTTGCAATGGACATATATGTATATAATATTGTTCATTTTCAATTCTTCAGATTTGAGAGTATTTACCATTCCTGAATTTCCCAGCTTCTGCGGAGAGAATCCCAAATACAAAGAGAAGGAAAACACAGAGTATGACTAAATAAATCAGACTGAAAGAGCAGATGACCATAATTACTTGAGCCTCCTGAGACCAAGCCGCCTTTAGAAAGCACATATGGGCCCCAAAGTCTAAGCTTTAAAAAAAAAAAAGGGGAAAATCCCACCCTCATTAGTGCTGCCTGTCAGTTCCCAGCCTTACATGATGCAGTAACGGATGAAGGATATTTTAACTTATTCAGAAATACCACTTGTGCGAGGATGCAGGATGGCACACAACACAAAGGAAGGGCACTCGGGATGCGACTGAGGCGTCAGGCGGGTGCTGCTCTCTCTGTGGTCTGAGGGCACCGCGGTGAACGGTGCAGCCGTTTCAATAGTCATACTTGGCTCTCCCATTCTCTTTGGAAAGGCTCAGGAGCAGAATTATTAATACGGCCCAGGAATAGAGGCTTCAACGGTCTGAGACATCGCAGGACGTCTTACATAAGTATACGGAGGGTCAAGATCTCCACAGTCAGCTTGGCTCAGCGCTGACTTCACAAGCGGCTGTAAGGAATGTGGCATCTTCCCGCCTTACACCACGCAAAGCTTGGAGCACAAGGGCTTGGGACTTCAGGAAAAAACTGAAAGGAACACGCCGACTTGTCCTTGGGGTTTACCCGCGGGTGCAGCCGGGGTGCGGCCGGGCCGGGCGGGCAGGGGCTCCGCTGCCCCACGGCTCCCGGCACGGGAAGCCCGGCCTCCCGGCTGGGGACAGGGTTGGAGCCCGGCACGCACCCCCCACCCTCCGTGCTTCCGCCAAAAAGCCCTTTTTTTCATATAAAAAGAAGAAAAAGAAGAGGCGCTAACCACCCCCCCCCCCCCCCCCACCTCGAGGCATCCCCCGCGGGGGCGGATCGGGGGGGGGGGTGGGGGTGCGGCGGTGCGCGAGGCCGTGGGTGGGGGCGGTACCGACG
The DNA here is from genome assembly GCA_027574665.1 of Rhynochetos jubatus. Lineage (NCBI taxonomy): Eukaryota > Metazoa > Chordata > Aves > Eurypygiformes > Rhynochetidae > Rhynochetos > Rhynochetos jubatus. Next base: position 9,369,199 of record CM050648.1, on the reverse strand, counting down.
GGGGAGGGGGAGGCGGGCGCTGGCGCCTGCGCAGAGCACTTCCTCGTTTGGCCCCACGTAACGGCTGCGGGCGGGCGCCGGGCAGCGCGTGTCAGTCACCGGCGACTGTCAGCGGTGGCGGGAGCCCCCCGCCAGCCCCGGCCAGCCGCCGCCTCCCCCGGCCCTTCCCCTCCTTCCCCCCGGCCGGGGGGCGCAGCCGGAGCCCGCACAAGTTAGTGCTCAACTTGGCGGCGGGCGGTTAGGGCGAGGGGCGTGAGGGGGGTCGGCGGCGGGTGGGGAAAGGGGCTGAGCCCGGCGGGGCGGGGGCTGGCGCTGGCGGGCGCCGCTCCCCTCCCTCGCTCCCTCCTTCCCCTCAGCGCCGGCGGCGGGGCCGGGCTCCTCAGAGGCGGCCCCGTCCCCGCAGCCGTCGGGGGGGCGTAGGCAGCCGAGGGAGCGCTCCCCACCGGCGGGGCCGAGCGGCGCGGGGCGAGGGCTGCCGTGCGGGGGCTTCTCCCCCCCCCCCCCGTCACCCCCTGCCCGGGAGGAGGAGGGGGCGGCCGGGGAGAGGCTGGGTGCAGAGGGCGAAGCCTCAGCCTCTGCGGCTCGGCTGCTCTGATGCTGCGGGTCTCTGCTGGCTTTTAACATCCTCCCTCTGCCTTTTTTTTTTTGTTGTTTGTTTTTCCTCCTGTTTTTCTCCTCCACCTTCCCCTCAAAACTTGGCTTCCCCCTCCCCGGATCTGTGTGCTCGGCTCCTTCTGGGCTTTACCGGTGGGGTAGGATCATGCCGGACCAGATCACCGTATCGGAGTTCATCGCCGAGACCACAGAGGATTACAACTCCCCGACCACCTCCAGCTTCACCACCCGGCTGCAGAACTGCAGAAACACGGTCACGCTGCTGGAAGAGGTAAATCATCACCTCTGCACCCCCTCACCCCCTTCTTTTATTCTTTTTGGTCGTTGAGAAAGAGCATCAGGGATGGGGCAGTACCACCCGCCCAAATCCACGGGACCTGGAGGCATTGGTATGCGTGTAATCCGGTCTTTTAATTGTGGGACTTTGCTCTTGGTTGAGCTTTCCTGCCCGGCTGTCTTAAAGATTAGCGCATAAAGCAGTTGCCTGAACTTAAATATTACTCTTGTACTTCTTGGTTTTTTTGGTGTTGGCGCTTGTTGCAGTAGAAAAAAGTGTGAATGTTGGGATTTTTGGAGGGAAGATGAAGGTTGAGTTTTGTTTGGGAGCGTTAGCAGAGGTTTTCCCCAGCCACTCATTAGATCAAGTCAGCACAGAACTCTGACTGCAGAAACCTGCCAAGGGAGACTTCGCTTAAGAAATGAGGTAAGGATGAAGGGATGAATGTGGAGTGAGGAAAATAATAGGAAAACAAAATAGTGGTGGAAGGAGGGCAAAATAATACAGCACAAGTGATTATATAGTCTGAGCATCTTAACCTTGAAGCCTCAGTGTTGTGTTTTGGGTTTTTTCTTGTAACGTTTGTTATGCATGTCATTTAAATGTTCATCCTGCTTTACTTATCAAGGAATATGGGTACACTTCCAGAGCTTTTTTGTATGGGGTATCAGTCCAGTGCTGCCTTTTGAGGTTTCAGTGTGATTTCCCATGGACTAAGTCAGCAGCTAGGAGGAAATATCTTCCAAATGACTTTAGAACAAGATAGTGTGTAGCTCTTCTCTTGCCCTGTGCTTGGTTGAAGCTGCTAGAATAATGACCCTGACAAAAGACAGTTTTTTGCTGTTGCATAGATTGCAGTTAGTCTTTGTTTTGGGTTACACGCTTAGTTCATCAAGTTTTTGTCAATTCTTCAGGAGCCAGTGCATATCCAAGAGATGGATTTAATAGGTTCTTTTTAGTTTTGCTGAATGTGTTGGCATGACCAAAGCATTTGGTATGCAAGGAAAGAGTATTAATCATGGTGTTCTCCTGATAGTCTTGGGTATGGAAAATATAATTCCAGAGGATTGAAATTAGTTAATGTTGGTTTAGTAGAAAAACTATGTTCAAAATTTTAACGGTGCTGTTGTTCACAATAAGTGACTAGGAAATAAAGTAATGGTAAGATTGCATTTAAAGTTGTATGTTAATTTCATTGTGTAACCTAGATTAACTTTGTAACTTTTCTGTAACTGCTTTTTTTCACATTTAACTAAGCCATGGTTGCTTATAGATTTGTAAGAAATCAACCTTGGTTTGTTTGACAGTATTGCTGCCCCTTGGTCTTAACTATGTGGAATAGGTACAGCCATTGGTATGCTTATTAGTACAGTTGACAGCATTCACAGAGTTAAAAAATGTGTTATGCCATCACTGGTGACTTCTAGGGTAAGAATACAGTATAATGCTTTCATGATTTGGGAGGTACATCAGTACAGTCTCAGTGTGGTAAAGCCTGTCCCAAGAAAACTACAATATAGAAGGTAAATACAGTGTTCTGCACCATTTGTGTGCATATTTTCAAAGTTTTTATGTGTGATTTGACAGCAATGAATCAGAGGAACACAGAATGGTGGGCACTTCTACTGCTGGCATTGCTATTTCTTGAATTTCTTTTGTTTGTATAACTATTTTATGTGCCCTATTTAAACTGTTTGCAGTTTAAATTGATTCTGGACTTGTTTTGTGTTACTTTTTTATTATCTGTAAATATAAAAAAAGCTTTATTTGACAGGAAGGAAGATAGAAATGTGCTGCAAAAAAATTTGCAACTCAACCAAATTTGTTTTGATCCATTTGCATGAAGAAATGCAGATGGTCAAAATGTGGCAGGCGAAGTGCTCCATTAGACTCTTTGACTATGTGTCTTTATTGTAGCCGTCGCTTGCATAGGCAGTTCTGCTGCTACTAGTTTGAAGCTGGGCAGGTTTCTGTCCGTCTGCGTACCTGAGGCTGTGGTTTGTGTGAAGCAGGGGATTGAAATTGAATGGTGAAGTGGTTGTTGTGTAGCTTTTACTGCTGCTGCTATTGTCCATGCATCATGAACGACTGTAGAGCTCTTCAAGCAGCTCCTGAACTTCAATTTTGAGCCCACTGTATTAAGATAAAGGGGATGATCCCATCCTTGCAGCTTCTTGATTTTCAACTTAATGTTGGATGGGAGTTGGAGCCCTCACAGGGCTTTTGCAGGCAGTATCAAGCTCTGTGCTGTTATGGTGCTGCAGCCTGGAGTGTCTTAGGTCGTTATTTTAAAGCTACCTTAATTCAACACAACCTGGATCCACCTCACTGATTATAAGCTGGTTTGTGGGTAAACTCATTGTTTTCTTTATTCTAAATAAGATTGTGAACTAGACCTATTCCCTGAACAGAAACGCTAGGGGAATTAAACAGGTTTAACAAAAGTTAGATCCATTTTGTAGCTTCTCAGTCTGGTGTAATTCCTACCCCAGCTCAGATCAGTGGTTAGATCAGAGCAACCTTTTCATAAAGAATGTGACAAAAAAAGTAATATTGTTTTGGGTGTGTGTCTAGTTCCATGAAGGCATTACAGAACTCTGAATTTACTGTTCCTTAATCACAATTAACAAGTTTTCTGATATAATAAAATAGATGATGGACTCAATTGATATTTTTTCACATGGTTGTCCTCCAGAAGAAGTGCAGTTGGTTCAACTGGGTGGATTCATATATATTCCCTCCTAGTTGTGACACTTTTCCTATTATGACTAAAATTCTTTTCAGAGAAGATTGGATCCAGTTAAATAAAATTTTGGGGTAAGTTTCAGATAAAAAATCAAAGCAGGCGTTTTCACTGATTCTGATGACTCTGTGTTTGGTAAGTTTTTTTAGTGCAGAGCCCAACAAAAGCCTAAGGCATACCTCAAACCATGAGAACCCCTAGGAACCTTCTGAAGCATTTCTGTGTTTGTGGGGGACTTGGGGGGGGGGCGGGGGGAGGGGGTGGTGAAACAAAACAACAACAACAAAAAAAACCAACTCCTTCCCCCTCCCCCCCAAAAAAACTCTTATTTAAGTCTGTTGTAATATTACCAAAGGAGAAAACAGTAAGCACATGCTGCTATATAGTTTATTGACTAGAAAGGTTTCATGGTACATTGTTTAAACTGCTGAAACTTTGAAAATTTTGTAGGCTTTTTTTCCCCTTAAGGGACAAAACTTACGTTTTTTGTCATCCAGTCATCCCAGATTGCCTTTGTATCCAAGAATCTTACACAGGTGTTACCTAAGAATAGCAAGTTCTATTTTTTAATCTTTTTTTTTTGAAGTGTTATCTAATGGCCATCAGTAAACACAAATTTTAAGGTTCTATTCTATTGGTAAAATAATTTTTTTTCCAAACTCAAAGGGGAGGGAACAAAACCATTACATTGTAGTCTAGGTCTGGTTTAAGAGAACTTGTAGTCTTTACTCCTTTCTGTGTTGATTTCTTCAGTGTACTTTTACATTCCTTCAAAGAAGACATGCTTAGCTTCATACGCTTGCATGAAATTGGGGGAAGTGGTTTTTTTATAATATTCATATGAAGAGGTAGATTATTGCCTATGTAGATGAGTGATTAATTACTTAAAAAGTTGAATTCCTAAGGTAGTATGGACTGACACACTATATTAAAATATAGAAAACTTCTGCTTTGTTCTTACCAGTCATGCTTTTATATCCACAGTAGCTCCACGATTTGTGTTACTCAAGCAGATTTTTTGAAGGGTTGCTTTTAATCCTTGAGTTGTTATTACTGTGTGAGCTAGTTGGAATTTTTAGGGAATGATGACATCTGTTCTGAGAATAAGTAATTCACAGAGTGTTAGGGGTTGGAAGGGACCTCTAGAGATCATCTAGTCCAACCCCCCTGCCAGAGCACATGTGGGATCACCATAAGACTGTCTTGCCATTCCACTGTGTCCCCGCTCCAGCTAAAAGGACATCTTTGCACTCAAGGGATAACCCGGTTATCATGACCAGGCAGTTCTGAGTCTTTCTCCTAACGCAGCAGTTGTTTTGCAGGACTGCCTTGAGATACAGAGAGAGTTTAAGCTGAAATGTTTAAATTCCCTTTATGCAGGTTGGTAGATAAGAAGGGACAGTTAGAAGCTGATGATGCAATAAAGAATAGCTGCAGTTGTTTCTGATGCCTGTCTTACTGTTCCACTTTTGTATTTTATAATAACATTAATCTTTAACGATTAATGTTATTTCTTTCTTTTGCTTTTCAGTGAGAAGTTGAAATGTGAATGTGCTTTCTGAAAATTAGGTCTTGTTATACACATCCTTTTCTAATGAATGTTTAACTGATGAGTATAATGAAATATGGCTGCAGATAGGTGTGTTTGTTTTTTAAATTAAAAAAAAAAAAAAAACAACAACAAACCCTAAACCACCATTCCTGCAATATCTGTTGCTCATTTTGTTTCTCACTGTGCTGTTCTGCTTGTGCTTAGAGATCTGTTGGTCTAGACTGGTCCAGTAACAGATGCGAGCATGCTACAGCAGTGAAAGAATGACTGTTGGCTCCTGCTCAGCCTAACATAAATTCTGTTGTTCTCTGTGCAGGTCTGGTATAATGTACTATAGTTTGAAGGAGAAGGATTTCTCAGTGTTTTTCATCATGTCATAGACACTTACATAAGATTAGAAAGGGGAAAGTATGGGGATTTTTTTTGCCTTTTTTTCACTTTCTTTGAAAGGATGTTGTATATGAAGCATTTCTAGTTTCCTGTATGTAACCTTCCCTTCGTGCGTCAGTTTCTGTGAGGTTTTTCTTATTCTTTTGGGGAAAGACCCTTGTCCCAAAAGTCAAGGGGACAGGGTTTTTCCTAATTATGGTTTTGTAGAAACCTGTGTGGCACTGGAACTGCTGTAGTCAGTTCATCCACAGCGAATTCATACGCTTTTCTACCACAAAATCCTTTTCCAACAGCAAAGTATTCTGTCAAGGGAGGCAGGTGAAACCATGCAAGAGAACAGGAGCATTTCTGATCTAAATCAACTTTTTGGTTTAATTGGCAATATGTACAGAATTTGTTCATTAGCTGAGACTGAAAACTGGTAAGATCTTAGAATATTAGGATGGTTTGGGTTGGATGGGACCTTAAAGACCATCTAGTTCCAACCCCCCAGCCATGGGCAGGGACACCCTCCACTAGGTCAGGTTGCTCAAAGCCTCATCCAGCCTGGCCTTGAAGACAGCCAGGGATGGGGCACCCACAGCTTCTCTGGGCAGCCTGTGCCAGTGCCTCACAAACCTCTCCATGAAGAATTTCTTCCTGATATCTAATCTAAATCTCCCCGCTTCCAATTTAAACCCATTACCCCTTGTCCTATCACTACAGGCCCTTGTAAAAAGGGCCCCCCCAGCTTCCTTGTAGGCCCCCTTCAGGTACTGGAAGGTGCTATAAGGTCTCTCTAGAGCCTTCTCTTCTCCGGGCTGAACAAACCCAATGCTCTTAGCCTTTCTTCGTGGCAGAGTTGCTCCAGCCCTCTGAGCATCTTCATGGCCTCCTCTGGACTCATTCCAACTGGTCTATATCGTTCTTATGTTGAGGGCTCCATCTACTTTGTGTCTGTGTCTGAAGAGAAAGATACTTTTATATAGTTTCTGTCACTACATTTCCATTGAAGCATCACCTCTATATAATTACACCAGGTAAATTGTGACATCCTATTCTTTATCCTTATTTATTTTTTAATTAGGATAGATTTTTCTTTTTTTGTGTGTCGAGGGAGGATCTGGGAGGCTCCAGCAGTACTGGACTTGAAACCAGCTTTTCCTAACCTTGTAACTTATTACTTACTGCAGTCAGAAACAGACTTGCATCATAGAGAGCTTTGTACTTAAGAGCTGGTTCTTATGTAACAGACCACAAGCAATCTTCAGTTTTCAAAGAAAAAATGCTTTTGGTAGCAGACCATTCTAAAATAACCAGACAAGAATAGTGTCTTTGTCTAGTAAATAAAACTCAAGATAATTCTTACTGTTTTTACACTGAATGGCAAATTGCAGCAAACACACAAAGATGGGTACGTGAGCATTCTAAAATACAAAGGCCACAGTGACAGCTCATGGGTGACTCGTGATCACCATACGGTAAATGTGATAAAGAAGGAGACTTTACAGCAATATGCTATATTTACAATAGTGCGTTTCACAAAAATGCAGTTGAGGATGCTTTTACATTTACATGCTACAATACTTACTCATTTAGTATGTAATTGGCTTTACCCTTAATTTGGTCGTAGTCTAAACATTTGGTTGTAATAAGCAGGAAATCTCCTTTTGCCTAAATGTGAGTGATGTGAGGAAAAGGAAAAAAATATTCACTGGTAGCTGAAAGTTTCAGTCATGGCGGATTAATTAGCTTTGCCTTTTGAGAGCTTGTATTCATTTTAGGCATGGTTTTGAAAGTACTCACTGCTTTTTGGTAGCTCCTGGTTGTTTTATTTTTTTTTTTTAGAGAAGTACCACTTCTTGTTTTGAACTCCCAACAGGCTTCTTCATGTTTGCTCCTCAGTTAGGAAACTGTGAAAGTGCTCTTTGGTGCACTCTGTTCAGTATGCCGTTCAGATAAACCCTGCCAGAGCGTGTACTGTGTAGTCATGGGAACTTGGGCCCTGATGGAGAAGAGAGAGGCACTTAAAGTGACATGACTTAAAGTTGGTTTTAGTGTTTAGATTGGAGTTCTGCGGAAATATCTTCTGTAGTTAAAAAGCAATAAAAAGGAAAAAGTTGTTTGAAGGGAAAGGGGGGGAAACAACCCACAAACCCATGTTTATAATGCAGTATGGTGTCACTGAAAGATGGCAGATAAATGATTCAGAACAGAATTAGATGGGTTGATTTAATTTCCAGTATTTTTCTCGCTCCAGTGAGTAAAACTCAATTTTCATAACTCTTATGATTTGTAATGATGTGAATGAAGGTGTTTAAAAAAATTATTAACAAACAGATGTGAAAGATACTTACAGAGAAGAGTTGTAAGAAAGAACATAACATCTAACTTTGAATGGATAGTAACTTGCAATAAAATCATTATCCAGAATCAAGCCAAGAATGCTATTAGTATTGTTTCAGGTGCAGGGGTAGGCAATATAAGCATATCCTAAAAACAGTGCCCTAAACCAATAGTATATTATGGGAAACTTTCCAGGATCCAGTTAATAGCATGTGCCATGGTGCTTCTCTTCAACTGTTCTGTCAAGTTTGATTGATACTGGCCAAGAGGCCTAAAGTTTATTGGTGAGTGCGAAGGAAAACTCCTGAGATAATAGCCTAAGTTTCCTTTTCTGAAGGAGTACAGCTGGAATTACATTCCCTGCTGAAAAGTGCAGCAAACAGTTATTTTATATTTCTAAAGAGACAGTATTGGTCTGCATCATATATATTATGTTTTAGATACCAGTGGGCTAATGCTGAGGTTTTGTATAAGCATTGTGATAAGATTTTTGAGGACAGTGGGTTTGATTGTGGTGATGATGGGAAAAATTTCCTTTAATGCTTTTGTGAAAAAGCAAGAAAACCCTGTTGGGATCCCATTCGTGCTCGGAGCATCCTTGTCTCTAGCACTTGCTGGTGAAAGGACAGGCCCAAGTTGTGTTCTTACTGTGGCTAAGCCAGAGGGTGTATGCTTTTTCTTTTTAATAGGTGCCTCAATCGTGACCTTACTTGTTTTATCTTTCTTGTTATGGTTTGTTTGTTTGTTTTTTTTTAATCGGGAGAAATACAGAAGTCTTTCTGGTGCAGAAACAGATAGTTACAATGCCAATAGAGTCTTTTGTTTGTTTTTCCTTCTCTGAGAACTAAAAATCTAGCATGATGCTGGAGGTAACTTTCTGCAAAATACAAGTCTGTAGGACTGCAAGGCCTTTGACACTGTCTGCTCTGGTAGCCTTCTGGTAGTTGTAAGTGACCTGTAGGGACGTTGACTGGGTTGCCAAGCCCAGAGGGTGGTGATCAGTGGAGCAAAGTCCAGCTGGTAGTAGATTGCAGGGGGCATTCCTCCAGAATCCGTTTTGGGGCCGGTACTGTTTGATGTCTTTTAATTGTCTGGATGGTGGGCTGGAGTGTGATCTCAAGTGTATTTAGATGATACCAAGTTGCTCGAAGTGCTAACAGGCAGAGTCAACATTCAGTGGGACCTGGAGAAACGGTCTGGCAGGAGGAGCTCTGTGGGGTTCAGTGAAATGTGAAATCCTGGACCAGGGATGGAGTCGCCCTGTGAGCATTACCAGCTGGCAGGGAGATGGCTTTCCAGGAAGGGACCTTGGACTCGGGTGGATGACAAGTTGAGTGTGGGTTGGCAGTGATAAAGGCCAGCCACGTACTGGGTTGTGTTAGCAAGAGTGCAGCCAGCAGCCAGAGAATAGTACTACTTCCCTGATGCTTGGCAGTTGTGAGACCACATCTAAAGCAAAGTGTTTTGGGGCTCACCAATACATGAGAAATGGCATACTGCCACAAGTCCAGGTGAAGATCACAGAGATGATTAGGGGCCTAGGGCACGTCACTTAAGGAGGGGAAACTGGATTTCTTAAACCTTAGAAGCGAGGCTCAGGGAAGGTCACTATTGGTTTCTTCAGGTATGTAATGGGAAGAAACTGAGAAGGCAGAAATTTTCAGTAGATTTGAGTGTGGTTTTGGGGGTGGGTGTGTATTTGTGTTTTTAATTGTTATTATTTGTGCAGTTTGGCTTTTTGTTTGGAACCATGAGTTTGATGAACAGGTGCCCAGAGAGGCTGTGGAACCTCTGTCTGTAGACACATTCAAAGTTACACTTGATGGTAGAAGTAGTCCTTCTTAAAATTGTTTGGACTGCATAATTTCATCTTTTAGAAGATACACAGGCAGAGTAAAGTGGTTATTTATTTTAATGAATGTGGGCTTTGTGCTGTAGGGTAGAAGTTTACACTGAGCTTATTCTTGGAAAAACAGCACATTTAAACCTAAATAAAACTGATGTAAACAAAGTTGGTAATTTTTTCCCTTGAAGACTTCTTTAATAGAGGAAATGGGATTCTACTCACATTTTTATAAATCTGTATTTCAGAAAGTTTATCACACTTGGGGTTGTGTGTGATTTTTAAGAATAGCTTGAGTAGTTACTGAGTCTTTGACAAGGATAGAATTATTTTTAAATTATGAACCTGCACCTCTAGAAAGTCAGCTGAGTGGTCACTATGTTACAGTTTAAACATCTCTGCTGTATTAACTTCTATGAGAAAGGTGATCTGAATTTTGAATTCTAGGGCTCCCACCTTGAATTTAGTACACTAATTTCCTTTCCTCTTGTAATTTAGTTTACTTTCGTAAATTATTTCTTGATTTTTTGGATTCCTAAAGCAAGAATTTAGGATAGACAAGAAATACCCTTGAAGTGTTCTGATACGAAACTTAGTTGTTTCCATAGCACTTCAAATAAATTTCTTAGGGATGACAGGTGAGAAGGAATAAAATGTAGCAGGTTTTGTTTTTCAGGCAAGTTGTGGCTTGTTATGAAACCACTAGGATTTAGGTATCTTATTTTGGTTAGATTCTTAAGACTTCATTTCTTTAAAATGACAAGAAACCCCTAGTGATTATGTGGAACCACTTAATGTTTTTGTTATGCTCTTCTTGTGATATACATGTCAAAGTTCCTCATTTTATTTTAGTTTTCAGAAATTTTCATGTTGAGCATATTGCTGAGAAAGTATTTCAGCATTTAAATCTGTGTGTATGCTTTTGAGTGCTATTGTGTTTTATTCAGGTCATCTTAGAATGAGACTGTGTTGTTACTGCTGGGTATAGGAACTTGGATTTCTGAGATACTTCAGGTTGTAGTTAATGAAGACTATTTTTGCCCAAGCAATATTTAGGTTATTACACATCTTCTGGAAAAGTGATACTTTTGCTCTACTCAAATTTGGATTGCATGGCGTTTTTGTAGAGCTGTTTTTGATAGTTCTTAGTCATGAAGGTGGCGTGTAGCGCTGTGTAGCATTCAGTACCACTGCTTGCTAGTAATCATAGAGTGGTTTGGGTGGGAAGGGACCTTCAAAGGTCATCTAGTCTGACTCCCCTGCCATGGACAGGGACATCTTCCACTAGATCAGGTTTCTCAAAGCCCCATCCAACCTCACTTTGAACACTTCCAAGGATGGGGCATCCACAAATTTTCTGGGCAAGCTCTTCTACTCTCGTTGTTTGGGTTTGGTTGTTTGGGATGTTTTTTTTTGGGGTGGTGGTGTTTGTTTTTGTTTTAAATATTCTTCCTTCTCTCTAATCTAAATCTACCCTCTTTCAGTTTAAAACTGTTGGACCTTGCCCTGTCACTACAGGCCCTGGTAAAAAGTCTCTCTCCATAGATCTTAAGCCTTGTTTACGTATTGAAAAGCTGCTATAAGGTCTCCCCAAAGCCTTCTCTTCCCTAGGCTGACCAAGCCCAGCTCTCTCAGCCTGTTGTCATAAGAGACATGCTCCAGCCTTTTAACTACTTTCACAGCCCTGCTCTGAACTCGCTCCTACAGGTCTTTCCTGTGCTGACGACCCCAGAGCTGGATGCAGTACTGTAGGTGGGGGTCTCACAACAGCTGAGTAGAGGGGGAGAATCACCTCCCTTGACCTGCTGACCACGCTTCTTATGATGCAACCCAGGATATGGTTGGCTTTCTGGGCTGCCAGTGCACATTTCTGGGTCATGTTGAGCTTCTCATCAACCAACACCCTCGAGTCCTTCTGCTAAGGACTGCTCTCAGTCTGTTGTCTGCCCAGACTGTATTTGTGCTTGGAATTGCCCTGACCCATGTGCAGGACCTTAGACTTGGCATTGTTGAACTTCATGAGATTCACATGGTCCCACTTCTCAAGCCATCTCAGTGCATCCCTTCCCTCTAGTAGATCAACCACACCACTCAGCTTGGAGTCATCAGCACGCTCCGCTGAGGGAGCCCTCAATCCCACTGTTGATATGTCATTGGTGAAGACACTGAACAGTACTGGGCCCAGTATGGGCTCCTGGGGGACCACTCATTACTCATCTCCACTTAGGCCCTGAGCTATTGATTCAAACTCTTTGGATGTGGTGATCCAGCCAATTCCTTATCCCTTGAATAGGCCGTCCATCAAACTAATCTCTTTCCAATGTAGTGACAAGGATGTTGTGCGGGGCTGTGTTAAAGGCCTTACAGAAGTCAAGGTAGATGATGTGAAAGTACACTATAATGAAAGTACACGGATGTGATGCTCACTGCAAGAAAAATGCCCATTTTAATAAATCCTCGTACATGTCAACGTCAGTTTTGAAAGTACAATACAATGAAAGTAATTGAGCTGTTGTTTTGTCCAGTGTGTATCAAAGAAGTGATGTCAGCTGTTAGAAAAATGTAACGGTGATGTTAAAAAAAGCTTGAATGCTTTGTTCAGTGATCACAAAGTGCCTGTTTGTGACCTTCAAAAATTATTCTTTAACTGTCAGTTTATGAAACTCTTGAGTTTTCATCTAGTTGAATGATGCTGGGATAGGTCTGGGGAGTTGAAATCCCTTGACATGTTGAGCAATCCCTTCTGTGCTGAGGATGTTGTCTGGGAACTCAGGAAAAGTGGTCTGTCAAGTGTAAGAGAATGTGCAAACTGTGCCAGCCTGTGCCACACTGTAAGTGTGTAGGACTCTGGTCCATTCCTGTGTTCTCAATAACATAATGTGCGTGATGGTAAGTGGTTTTGAAATCAGCAAGAATGGGTGACTTCGAACTAAGACTTCTTAAGGAGGTAGCTTAAATGTAAAGTATGCTGACATTCTTGTTGGTTGTGCTCTGGTTTTGTATTTTTCTTCTGTTGCAGAGTGTCAGAACTGTGGGTTAAAATGTGAAGCTGTGGCAATGCAAGTTGGATATCCTGACTATGTCTGTTGTCTAATCTAGCCTCTTCCCCTAGAAGAGTGTTTATACTATCTGTATTAGTCAGTAGGATGGAACTCATTGTAACAGACAATGAGTATAACTAAAGAGGAAGTTGAATGAAGTTGCCTTGAGTGTTTTGACGAAGTTGTTTGTTTTTACTGTAAAACTGGTATTGCATGCAATGTTTTCTTAACACTGTAAATTATGCTTCAATCTCTTTTGCAAATTGCTCTTTATTTGCTGAAATGAAGCTTTTATGGTTTGATTTGGGAAACATTAGTTGGGCAAAATAATACTGATTTTTGCAAGGGAGATATATATTCAGGTTTTTAGTATACTGCCATTATTGTCATGTCTGCAGCACCTGCAGTGGTGTAATTTAGGGGGGGGGGGGGGTGAGGGTTGTTTTGGTTTTTTGTGGTATGTTTTTTTTTTTCCTCTACCTTGTAGCCTCTTCTGGAAGGGATGAAAGAAGCCTGCAGAGTCTCTTTGATGTGAAGACTACTTAAATGAGTTTTCAGTGTTATGATACCAGGGCTGTCTGTACACAGATTTGGAAGAAATGGTGGTGTTGTATCCTTAAATCACATCAGCTATATAGGAGAAGTAACATCATCTGGGGTGGGGTCACCTGCAGCAGCTTGAGTGCCCGAAATATCTCTGCTCACTAGAACAGTTACAGGAAAAGAGATACTAATTCTCTCTAAATAGAATCTCCCTTTTAAAAATGTCTGTAGTCCTTTGGTTGCAGTTTTGTTGCCAGGCCAGTATTGCTTTCACAGGAAGTGCTTGGAAGGAGACATTTTTTAAAAAGGCAGAGAAAACATGAAGAAATGCTGCTTTTTTTTTTTCTTTGCTGACACTTTGCAGGCTAATGAAGCTTTTTGTCATAGATGCTACTGACTTAGACCCTTAAATTCACTGCCTGCCCTTCCTTGTGTCCCCATTTCAAGTGCTTGAAAGCTTCCATGCTTGCTTTGTTCCATGATGTCTAGGGTGGGTTCTTGAAAAGTATTTTTTCCATGGGCATGGTACTCTCTGGTTAAAATATGTGTAAAAGTATTGCTTTACTTCAGCAAAGCCTAGTCTATTTGCTGAACTCATTTGTAGTTTAGTGTAGCTTCCTGTTTTTCTCATCTTATTTAATTGGGCAACAAGTTGCAGCGTAGCAACTTCCTTTAAACTGAATCAGTGAATGTTGTGCATATTTTAAATGTGAAGCAGCTAATGTCTCTTTGAATCTTACAAATTCTTGGACATTTTTCTATAGCTTCAAGGTTTGGGTCAAAGGTCAAACCTAGTTGCAAATAAAGCAGTTACCTGCCTTTCTTTGTATTCCTTTTCACTTGTACTGGATTTATTTTTTGCACTCTGTGGCTGTCTTTTGATGGTAATAAAGCGCTGTCCTACCTTATTTGTTTTTTCCTCATTATCTCTATTGCTTCATGTCATAAACCTTGTTCCTACAAGTAATGGTGCTACTTCATTGGGTCCAGATGTGTGTACTGCTATCCTAAGATGGTAATACAATGAAATTGACATGTAGAAGTATTTATTAAAATTGTCTTGTTTGTTTTTGCAGTAAGCATTGTGATTATTTTTATAGTGATACAAATATTCCTTTGAAACACTGTCTGTGTGTGTGTGTGCCTTGAGAAAAGCAAAGGGAAATGAGGAGAGTAAATACAGGCAGTCTAGCTAGGTGCAGTTCGTACTATATAAACCCAGGAAACAATGACTGACATGGGGATTACCGTGAAATCATTGATTCATGAGTTAAACTGTAAGGGTGAGCTACTGGATGGAGCAGTGATACTCTGTGGGTAGTTGCAGTGCGCTGAAAGCACACGTGTAATGTGTACACAGATATTTGGACGGATGCCTCTTTTCTGATAGAATGATTTTGCCCATTGTAAACATGCTGGCTGGACCTGTGTCCGTTTGCCAGAAGTTAAACCAGAAGGCTGTGATTTATGACTTGCTCAACAAGGCATTTTGGAATCTCTTTCATCAAGTTCTAAATCTGAAAGAATCCTATAATCAGTGGTGGAGGAAGAAAACCTGAACTTTTTTTGTCATAAAGCCATGTGCAGTAGAGCTGGAGCCTTCCTGAGGTTTTAAGAGTAGATGCAACTTTGGGTAATATATTAGGTGCCAGAAACACAGTATCTGTTTGTCATTCCTGAGCATCAGAGGGTGAAGTGTAGAGCTTGAAGGACTTCTCGGTCAGCATGGACATGCACTGTGCTACCAACCTCCTGAAAAACTCCTCCATGGGAGGGATTCTTGTGCTTCTGAAGAACTTACAAAGGAAGTTAGAGCCTCACCATGATCGTGAATTTTTAAATAAAGATTAGATCACTCTTAATACAACTCTAGATGAACTAAATTTATAAAACACTAGGATTTGGTACTGTGAATTTTTAACTATTGCTCATACAAACTGTAAGACTTTTTAGCGTTATTTCTTGTCCGGCCTCAAAACCGGTATGTGAAGTGAGCAATTACAGGAAAAAGAAATTAAGAACTCTTGGTCGGTTGAATGGTAGAGAAGTGGGTTTGTCAGGTTAACAAATTTTCCTGAAATATTAGTAAAGGCATATAAACACCACATGTTCCAGGTGACCAGTAATTGGGGTTTTATAACTTCTGAGGGTTTGCCTTGAAGTCAAGTAGTCTAGTTGAATGAAGAGAATGTTGAGGTCTGCACCTGAAGGCAATTGAATGTATTCATTGAACATATAAAATTTTATAAAATGCTTGTGTACTGGGCAGTTAACATTAATGGAAAATTTTAACCCTAATCTGTCATCTTCCTGTTTTTGATGGGGTCCAGGCAAATTCATTCATCTTGTAAAGCTCTGAGGTTATAGTAGAGTCTCATAAAACTGCAAGAGGGAATTTAGTATTTCTGCTTTTAGAGTGGGGTTTGAATAGCATATAGTTTTAACAGGAAGGAAAAAGAATGCAAGCCTGGAAGTGCATGATCATTGTAGGCTGAACATTTAAAAAGCAGTTAATTGATTGAGTCTCATCCAGTCTTTAGATAAGATGGGCCAGGGTAACTTAAAAGTCTGTAGAGACACATGGTCATTTCGTGACACGGTGTAGGTGTGTGCGTCTTACACATGGTAATGATTAACATGTGAATGGAGCCTGTAGTCAGGCGTGTGTGTTCTCTATTACCTTCCCATTTTACCCTTTGTGTGAGGGTATATACACACACCTGAGTACAAAAAAATATACACGCACCTCAGTGCAAAACTGTCGTGTGAACAGAGCTGCTGCTTTTCCATTTCAGTGCTATGGTTTCTGACCCACTAAGCAAGGCCAGTGTAGCATGTAGAGAAACAGTGCTCTTTCTTCAGCAATATAGGCACTTCAGTTGAGTCAAGCTGATGTGTAAAGAATGAGTGTTGCCCCAAGCATGTCACATCTCCCCTGAAACTTAAACAACAGTCGATTGGTTTAGAGTGGTCACAAGTGCTTTGGTTTATTGGACTATGTTGTAGGCTCAAACAGGCTTCCAGTAGCCAGTGGTTTTATTTGTGTTGGGCTTTGATTTGTTTAACGTTCAGATCTGGTTTGAGTCTTCCTAGGAAGCTTTCAGTTGAGTTTGAAGAAGCCCTACTTACTACTTTGTTGCTAAAAGTAAATGTGGTCAAATGCATACTTTATATCTTGTAGATGGCTTCTAGAGCCTGGTTTCAATCTACTGTCCTGCCCCTTCAAGTTTGTAGCCTTTGACACTTTTTCCTTTCTTTTTAATAACAGTTGAAAAAACAGAATAGAAGAACACATTGGTTGAAAGAATTGTTTTCAAGAAAAAAATGCAGGCAGGAGAATGAAAGGTCAAAGGTAGACAAACTGATGTGCTCCTGAAGAGCAGATGTTATGTTGGTGCAATGGGTCGTGCTGTCTCAGACACTGCTTTCTAAAAAATTGCATGAGCCAAATGATGAAGTATCAAGCAAAAGGTGGATGATGAAAGATTATGGTCATATTCCAGGAACTGCTGGGGATCAGGCATGGTTTAGTGCTTCATGATCTGAAGCGTTGTGCTATTGCTGCAGAACGCTGGAGGCAAGAGGAAGCAAAGTTTAAAAGCTTCAGCAGTATTGAACTTGAGCAGTACTTTATAATGAAGTCCTATGAATTGCTGCTCTGACTTTGAGCAGGATATTTGGATGGTACTAATTTATAGCCCACAGTAAACAATTTACTTACAGATACCTGACTTAAATCTTAAATAAATCTTGCAATTAAGTATATTTGCTACCAAGTATAAAAGTTAAATTCTAGAAGGGAAAACCAGTTTCTTTTACTGACCCAGTTTCACATTGGTGTTCATGCTTTCCACCTAACTTTCCATCCTTCTGTTATACGTTGTATTTTGTCCCTTCTTGAGGGGCCTGATATTGACTGATACCAAATCTGGGTGACAGGCTTTTAAATGCTTCAGTGCTTGTAGCAAGATCTCCAAATGTCTTGCCTAACAACCCTTTGTATAAAAAGTGCTTTTAATTTGCAGAATGAAATTATTTTATTCACTTAGTCACAGCTTAGGACATTCTGTTTTGCTGGGCACCTTGTTCTGAAAGAGAATATATGCCCCTCTAATATGGTTTTGGACTACATTGTAGGCTCAAACAGGCTCCAGTAATCAATGGTTTTATTTGTGTTGGGCTAATGTATGTACTAGTTATAACTCTGTTACCTTTTTTGTAACTGCGTTAACTTGCAATCTCCCTGGTTTATGTGAGTATGACCATCTGAATTAAGAAAGGTGAATTGGTAGGAACTGAAACATGCTGCCTGGGTTGAGAAACATAGTTGAATTGTGTGGTATGGTTGAAACAGTAGAACGTTTATTTGCGTAAGATATTCTCAAAACTTTTCTAGGTTGTAATTTTTCTTTTTCACCAGAAACTTACACCACATTGAGTCAAACTACAAGTTCACCTAACGCTGTATCCTGCCTTTTAACAGTCAGTGATCAATAGCAGCTGCCTTGGGAAGGACATTAAGAACAGGGAAGCTTGCCATGATACTATTCCAACAATTTGCAGCTCAGAAAATTGCTGAGGTGAAGGTGATGAACTATTAAAAACACAGATGTTTTGGATATCTCTCTCATTCTTTCTGAACTCATGTAATTAATTTGTTAGCATCCATGTAAACCTAAATTTTGCAACCTACCTATGTGGTGTTTAGGGGGAAAAAGCAGACTTTTAAATGAAGCCTGCATCCTGATGATTAATTTGATGCCCCTAGTTTAATAGCATGAGGAAAATAAGTAGTTGTTCCCTGTTCCTTACACACTGTAGACATCTCTTGTTCTCTATCAGCCATTTCTTCTTGAGGCTGAAGTATCTCAGTGTGTATCTGTTTAACCCCACCTCTCTTAGGAAATGTTTCCCTAGTTGCAGTCAACCTAGTTGCCTTCCTTTATCCGTCTTTTACCTTTTTGAGATACAAAACAAAATGTAAATGTATTATGAACTTGTGTTTTGGTATAAAGAAGCCCTGTGTGCTGCTCTTATTCCATCCCTAATGACTTGGGGCATTATGGCTTGATATCCTGGTAGCTCCTGAATATTCAAGGGATGGTTCAGGAAAACTCCTCTTAAAACTGCAGCATGTTTTTGCCTACCCTGCTGATGGAGGATTTGGAGCCTCACATGGATCGAGAGCAGCCCCGAGGAGAAGGACCTGGGGGTACTGGTGGATTAGAAGGTGAACATGAGCCGGCATTGTGCGCTGGCAGCCCAGAAAGCCAGCTGTATCCTGGGCTGTATCAGGGGAAGTGTGGCCAGCAGGACGAGGGAGGTGATTCTCCCCCTCTACTCTGCTCTTGTGAGACCTCACCTGGAGTACTGTATCCAGCTCTGGAGCCTTCAGCTTAAGAAGGATATCGACCAGTTGGAATGAGTGCAGAGGAGGCCACGAAGATGCTCAGAGGGCTGGAGCACCTCCCCTATGAAGAAAGGCTGAGAGAATTGGGCTTGCTCAGCCTGGAGAAGAGAAGGCTCTGGGGAGACCTTATTGCAACTTCCAGTACCTGGAGGAGGCTTTTTAAAAGGGCCTGTAGCGATAGGACAAGGGGTAATGGGTTTAAATTGAAAGCAGGGAGATTTAGATTAGATATCAGGAAGAAATTCTTCATGGAGGGGGTGGTGAAGCACTGGAACAGGTTGCCCAGAGAAGCTGTGGGTGCCCCATCCCTGGCTGTCTTCAAGGCCAGGCTGGATGAGGCTTTGAGCAACCGGGTCTAGTGGAGGGTGTCCCTGCCCATGGCAGGGGGGTTGGAACTAGATGATCTTTAAGGTCCCATCCAACCCTAACCAGTCTATGATTCTATGTAAGTTTACAAAAATGTTTTTCCTCTGTGCATTGCTTTATGCTTATGTATATGTATTTAACTTTCACCTGCAGTCTTAATGGGCAATTGGTGTTTGTGAAGTTACCTGTATGTTTAGTTTTCATTTTTCTTACTCGAACAGCTTAGATTATCAGCAAACTTTGTCACCTCACCATTCACATCCTTTTCTAGATATTGTATGAATACATTGAGCTGCACAGATGGTAGAACCACTTCCTGATGACTTGTCTTGAATGACAGAACTGACAGTTTATTCCTATTTCCTTTCTTTATAAGCAGTTGCTGCTCCAGAAGAATGGTTTCTCATCATCTTATGTCAGTTTATTTTTTTTCAGGAACCTTTGATGTTGAAAATCTAGATCTTTTTGAAAATTCAGTTAGACTGTGTTAAATAGGTTGCCAACAAACCTATTTGTCCACCAAAAAGTGGACATAGTATATTAAATGTCTTGGATCTTGAGAGCTCTCACTACAAAACTCATGGTTTGGATCATTTTTGTGCCTCCTCTCCCCATGGTTTCTCAGTTTCTTTGTCAGTTTGAGGTGTGTGAATGAGAGGCAAGGTGCACAGCAGAATTAAGACAAGTGTTTTGCTTTGCATGTGTTTGAAAAACATACCGGTTTTGATGCATTTAGAAACATTGTTACTGTAAGTCCTCCTGTTTATGTTTCCTACTTTAATTGGAAGAGTACTGGTGTGATTTCTTCATCTGTCCGTGACTTCGACTTGTTAAAGGATGTCTTCTTTCAGTTGTCTCTCCTTTACTGGCTCTTTTGTCTTTGTGATCTTTCTGAAAAGATACATTTCTGAAATGACAGCCATTCATTTACTTAGGTACAATTACTTAATATATTACTGCTAAAGATTTGAAGTTGTGCATTGAGGAAAATGGGAGATCTCCTTTGACATATCTTGCTAAAACACTGTGATATTTAAAATTCTATGTGAGTACAAATTTGCCACAACTGAATATAGTTTCAGCAGGAGACCATCTCTCACTAAACTTAGTTTTAACGTACTTTCAAAAAGCTTGTGTATTTCCAAATAAACTGTTATAACTGGGTTGTCAATGCCCATGCTAGTACATTTTCAAGAGAAAAGACGTTTTAAGTAGCTGGCCTCTGCTAAAAGCACGTGCAAGACTGGAATGCTTATGGAAGAATTTTAGCTTAGAAGTATGCTGAAGTCATCAGCAGCTCAATTTCCTTGTATTATTTATTTGAAGAGGGTCTGGCATCCACTAGCAAATAGGATCAGTGAACATGCTTTCCAAGCCTTACCCCTGTGCATTGAGCTGATATGCAAAATTCCAGGAAACTTCCATCTTTCCCTGTGGAAAATTAGACAGCATTTCTGTGGGGAAGCTAATATTAGAATATCCTGCTAGAGCAAACATGGTCATAAATGCTTTCTTATGTCATCTGAGAATTGGGCAGATGCCTAAATGAATAGTACTTAAAGTCGGCATAACCCATTGATTAAAATGAGGGCTAAGGTTCAACAGTGATTTTTTGCCTTCCTACTTGGATGAGTTAAATCACAAATAAAACAAAACATTTTATTTTTTACAATGTAATTTTTGTGCCTTTACTGAGAATTTTTTGGCCACTGTTTCTTTTTTTTTTTTCTCCTCTCCTTTCCTCAGCACATTGATCTTTGCGCAGGCACTGCTGGCGCTTGCTTTAACCAGCGGGGTGCCTGCACAGGAAATGGAAACTTTCTTACATTCACTGCAGGAGAAGTTGTGACATGGGTTGTGTAGGTGGTATTGCTGGTGCGAAGCTCGGCCTCTCAACAGGAAGAGCATCCCATCACTGCTCTCCTCCTGGATGAGGTTGATGAGAGAGAAAGATCCGATTAGCAAACTTCAGATGGAGATGATCTCTTCAAGACATAAAAATACCTAGCCAACTGCTGCTAATTACACCTTTAGTCAAAGAAAAGGTAACTTTGTGTTTTCATGTTGCTTTTGGGGTTGTTTTTCCTCATGTCTCTGTTGATTGCTTGTGTAGTAGACATGGAAGAAGTAAAGAATGTAGCCCTTAACTTGTTAACAAAAACGTTTCTTTGTTTGAATGCACATCCTTACCTCAAAGGGTAGGTGAACCACTGTGCTGGTGTTGCACAATTCCCCTTTAGCCCGTGGTAGTTGTACAGCAAGAGTGGCATTTGCTCCTGCCCTTCTTCCCTGGCCTGCTTTTCTAGACTTGCTTGTGTGCCTACAGCAGGGATCAGGCAATGCTGGATTGTACAATTGCGAGGGCTACCTCTTCACTCTTGCTGCTGAAGAATGGGTTTGCTTGCCTCTCCTTGCTTTTATTCCTGTTGGCTGGACGTTTGTAGTTCTTTTCTAGTAGAATATTTCTTTCCTGAGCTGGATGTTTTGGCTGCCAGTTTTTAAGGGGGGGTGGGGGCGAAGGGGGGAGGGGAAATGCAAAATGATGCAGTCTTAGGAGAAGAAAAGGGATGAAAAGAGCGATGAAGACTTCATGCATGGGGAGGGATTTTGCTTCCATGTTATCTTCAGTATGTGGCTCGTAATTTTGCTTCCTCTTTTCTTTACAGAGATAGCAAAATGTATCATCAGATCTAACTGGGAATTTGTTTGAGGCTTGAAGGTATTGAGAACATAGGGGTTTTTGGGAACTTTGATGTTCATTAGGGAGTAGTTCTGTTTCTGTGCCAGGCAATGTTTATTTTATCCAGTGCTTTTTTCATTTCCTTTGTTACCTTTCCTCCTTCCGTTTCTTACTTTCTCTGTAACTGTTAACGTTTCTTATTTAGCTTTTCTTTCCCCGACAAGCTCCTAGACTTTAGAAAAATCTAGTTATCTGACTTCTGTAGGATTAAATTTAATTTTTTTATATTAGTTTTTTTGTTTTATACAAAGGACTGTAATTTTTTTAACAGCAGGTTAGTATTGAAGTTGCCTATGAATGGATAGGTTATCCTCATGTGGTCACTAAAGCTGGTGCTTAAAATATTACGGTCTTGATGTCATGCTATGTGCTTGTTTTTTTAATTTCTTCTTATGATGGACAGTAAATTGTAAGTTAATTTTATTTCCTGTTTATATTCTGAGATTTCAGTGTTTGGTTTTCAGATAACTTTAAATGTTTTTAAGTCTAATAAAATCACTTCACAGTTTGAAGAGGTGACTGTTCATAAAATTAGCAAAACTTTACATTTGGTGTGATCTTTAAATTACTGTTAGGAAGAAGCACTGGAACAGGTTGCTCAGAGAAGCTGTGGATGCCCCATCCCTGGAAGTGTTCAAGGCCAGGCTGGATGAGGCTTTGAGCAACCTGGTCTAGTGGAGGGTGTCCCTGCCCATGGCAGGGGAGTTGGAACTACATGATCTTTAAGGACCCTTCCAACCCAAAACTAAAAATAAGTAAAAAGAAGAAAAGAAAAGGAGTAGTTATTCTCTGCAGGCCATAACTTACAGCAAATAGAAACTTACTTTATTTTTAGCTTGCAAAGATTTGTCTGGTACTTGCTTTTTTCTGTGTTCTCCAGTTTCACTACTTTTAAACCTCTCTAGTCCCCACATCGTAAACTTCCGTATCAAATCATGGGGGTAAGTTGGTACTGAAACCAGGTGTCAAGCATGTTTACTAAACAGATGAAAAGAAACTGAAATAGAGGAAGGAACTTACCCAGAAGGTCAGACTGTTGTGGTAATATTAATGAAACATCTACATAGTATGTGTAGGAGGTTACCAGGTTTCAGCTTCAGGCCAGAAGCAGATGAGACACCCGTACCATGGTTACTTTGTGATTGATAGGAGGATTGCCGTTTGAAGGTGAATAAATAGATTGCTTTCTCTGTAATCATGTTATGACCCAGGTTGGTCTTAACAGGTCACAGGGCAGCACTGCAGCAGCTGAGAAGGATTGTTTCCAACCTGTAACACTGAGATGTTGCAGGTTGTCCCAGAGGAGTCCTAGTTTTTTCTGTTTGTTAATGATTAGCATTTACGGTTGTAACGGTGTTTCATTAAAGGGCATTGTGAGGAGCATACTTGAAGAGTTTTACCCAGTACATTGAAGTGACAATTTTCAGGATAAAGTTGAATGAATTATAAATTAAATGATAAAGGAAACTAATTTTTTTTTTAAATTACTCCCAAGATCAAAGACCAATTCAACAGTCACTTATAGCTAACAAAATATTGCCAAGTGTGTTGAGTCCTCTGTGGAACTGGAGCTGCCTCTGTCAGCCATGGAGGCAGCTTCTGGTATCTTCCCACAGAAGCCACCCCTGCAGGGCTCCCCACTGCCTCCCCACTACCAAAACCTTGCCACGTAAATCCAGTAAACATCATGACTTTGAGAATGGACAACACAATTGCAAGTGTTTCTCAATGACATAGAGGGGGGAAAAAAATGGGAGAATTATACTTGAGGTGCACCTGACTCTTCCTCTCTCTGCCAAGTCAGCACACTGGGGCAGCTGGAGACATGCCTGTCCTGGATTCTTTCTTTCATGGTACCTCCTGCTGTACCTCCTGTAGAAAGCACAACCAGGCTTGATGCAAAGTGTTTGTGTGTATGACTAATCTTATCCCTGGAAAAGAGGGAGGAGTACAGACTTTTAATATTTCTCCAATTTTTACTTTCCTTCTTGGAGATGCAAATATGGGTCAAGGTATCTTGCAAACTAGGTCGTTGTACTTGACAGGCTAATTAACAAATGTCTGCCTGAGAGTGTGAGGAAATTTTCCTGTCCCTTTTTGTGACTTACAAAGTATGTTACACTGCAAAGTCTTTGTGATTTGACTGTTTATGGTGGTACAGACTCTGTTGCTCTGTACACCAACAGTCATGTTTTGTACAGGCTACTGAATGGGATAAATGTGTATCATCACAGGCATTGAATTAACTCTAGCCACAGTGGTGTCTACACTTTTTGGGGTAACTGACCTCCAAGTTTTTTCCTAAGCTTACAGTAACAGCAGACAGTAACCCATACCTGCTTATTACGTATGAATGGGTCTGTGGAATGAATATTTAAGCAATACAGAGAAAACTCCCAGTGCTTTCATTCTTTTTTTTTTTTTTTCCTCTCAGGATCAGGTATATTCAATTCTCTTTAACACAACTGTAATAAAAGCATCATCTTGTAAAAGAACAACTATTTTAAGAATTCTCTCATATTTCAAGGGTATTTTTAATGTATAATAATATATAAAACTCAGAAGAAATATCTTGTATATTAATAATTATTTTGTTGCAAATATTCCCTATTTAATGTGATTTATGATTAATGAGTTGTAGCACAACCTGCTAAAAAATTACTTTTATGTTTATGGATGCCAGTGTTAAGTAAGAAACTTCTGCTTTTAGTTCAGTAATACAGTAACTGCACCAGTGGTGACTCACCTCATGTTAAGTCCACACAGATATGTGGTTCTTGAGAACACTTAAGGTGGCTCAGACAGTAATATTTACAGGCAGCATAAAATAGTGGACAACTAGTTTTTCATCCCCTTCTACTGGCAGTTTGGATTGATTGGGATCTGAGATGACAATTATGTTTCATTCTTAGAATGCCTAGAAGTACCTTTAAGGTACATTGGTTTTAGTGTCTCTTTTGGTACTTTTTTGAAAATAATACCTCTCCTAACAAGTGTTCCTTGCAAACTGCTAGGCTGTTTGGAAAGCATACTTTCTGGTCATAATACTTTGTAATCTGTGGTGCAGATGCAGTTAAGGCTTGTCAGCTAGGTAACTGCAGCAATTGTACAGTGCTGTTAATGGCAGGTAACCTGTAAGAATGTGGGCTAGGCTACTTGGTGTTTGCTCCAGGCCACAAGCATGCACAGGGATAGTTATTAATGGTTCAATTCCATTTTACTTGTTAAGATGCTGTATGCTGGTGTTAGATATCTAAGGTTTGGGGGGGAAAAACCCAATTTATGTTGTATGGTCTATGGACATTCATACATTATTAATAAATATATTGATTTTCAAGGCTTTTATCTTTATTAATTTGGATGTATTATTTCTACAGGTGTTGCTCTTTTACTTTGTATCACAAGAAATCATTTAAATACTGCTGCTCATGCTAATAAACTACACAAAGCTTTTATTCTGACTCAAGGCATAAACAGAATAGAGGTGTCAGATGAGCGTGTGAGTGTTCAGGCATAATAAAATCAAAGCAGCTGGTTGAGTAGCTTGGGGTTTGGTTTTTTGTTATTTTTTTTTTTTTTTAGTGCCAGCCTTGCCAGGAGGTCTGTGTTCTGTAAGACGTTAAGGGAAGAAGTTGGTTTCAAATAGTGTTGTTTCTATATACCAAATAGCGGTACGTTTTTGACAGCCTTGCTTCTGAGTAAGGGATGTGTACAAGGTTCCGTGGTCAGAAAGGCAGGATGCCATGTGACTGTGCCTTCTACTGCAATCTCTCTAAAATGCCAAGTGCTTTAGTAAGAGTGTGTGTTAATTTGGAGTGTCAGTTTTGTATCAGCTGTTTTCTTATCAAGCAGGAAGGTATTTTGTATTCCCTGTAACAATAGAACCGGTGCTGGGATTTGCCTTGTGAGAACTGTGGGAAAAAGCTTTACTTTGGGGATTTTAGATTAGGTGTCATGCTGCTCAGCTGTGAAGCCAAGAGGAGCACAAGGTACTTGGTTTTTAGCCATGAGGTTTGGGAATATGTACTAGAAGAGTATCCCATGGTAGTAGCTTCATTTGTGCATCTCTGGAAAAACTTTTGTAGTAGAAAATTGCCCCCAGCTAATTGTTTTTGTTAAAATGAAAAAAACCCATACCAAGGTTAGAATATAACTCAGATTCTTTTTATTAACCCTCCTTCCCGCACACACACCCCCCCCCCCCCCCCCCCCCCGCCAAGATTCCCAAGACATCCAATACACACCTTATAAGCCCATACTTTTCCTAACTCCAGGAGTCTGTGATGGTTTACTTCACTTTAAATGCCACGTGTAGGGATCAGAAGATACTGCTGTATTATAGGAAGGCTTGCTGTCTTGTAAGACTGAGGATTCTCTGTATTACTTGAGCTCAGTTGAAGTTTGTGCTGCTTCATCATAGGTATAACACTTTATTTTGGGTAGGATACTTAATTTATAAACTTATATACTACCACAAATTGACCAAAAAGTTTTGGTTCTTAACCTCACAGGTCAGTTGAGAAGACGAGCCAAGTTGCTACTAATTCTTGTGAAATTAGTGAAGCTGCAGTGAAGTTCTTTTTTAAATTTTACAGTTCCTGTATGTAATAGCATGCGTACTGTGGTTGCAGCAGGTGAAGATGTGTTGTTACCTGGGTGACCATGTAGTCTTACCCTGTTGAGATGTGAAGGTAATTCAATTAATAGACAATCTAAAATAACCTTTGGAGTTTATATTTCTCAGGTACTTAAAAAGAAAAGTCTTACTGTAAATATTAGCAGTATGAAACGTGTAAATTTGAACTAATAATTTGTGGAACTTGTAATCACAGGCCAAAACCTAAATCATTGCTTTTCAGAGTTGCACAGGCAAAGTTTCTGTAACATCTGTTCTTGCAGGGTCAGGCCCTGTGGCGAGCTGACGGTGCTCTCTGCTCATGGGTGAGAGGTGCAGCCCTGCATGTCTTCCAGCCCTGCTGTGCCACATGCAGGTGTGCACGTGGGGGGCACAGCAGTGGTGTGGATTTGGTTTGTCTAACTGGGAAACCTTTTCGTGAATAAAATTTTAAAATGGAAGAAGTACTGCATTTTTTTCCTTTTATTTAGGTATTGCCTATAATAACACCTTGGAAACAGTGCCTGTTTTTAACTGCACTGGTTTTAGGTTTGTATTTTATCCTATTTATTTGTTCTATGTTTGTGGTCAGTTAACCTATGGATTCGCTCAACTGCTTGGTTAGACTGTATGTGACACGTTCTTTGGCTATTGCAGTTATCTTGAAAGTGTGTTAAAATGTGTTACTTGTCTGTTAGCTGTTTGGGCAGGCAGTAGAATTAATATTTTTTGGAAGGATGTGAACTTTTACTGAGCTCTCAGCCAGAACAGTTGTAGTTAAATGACTTTTTTAAGCTATCGGCAAGGCACTGTGATGGATTGATAAACGGAAAGAGAGAATGGGGAATAATGGAGGAATAATCCTCTTCAAAGTGGGAGGAGGAAGAGACGACGAAAGAAAGACTAGGCGTGGTGAGTGAGGCTAGACAACACAATCAGGATTCAGAAAAGAGTCTAGACAGCCTGAACAGCAAGTGAGAAAAGGACACGAAGTGCTACATGGGTGGACCCTAAATCTTTTAGGTCAATAAATTAAAACAGCTATTACCAAAGGTGGTATATTTTAATGGCATGCAGCCAGGAAGACATCAGGAAACCCTGGCACTTCCAGAGGTGCATGAAATGCAGCATCTTGGTGTTTTGGATCTTTCCAAGGTTTGAACTTCTGAGCGTGAGATTGTCTGCTCTTGCAGTGATTTTTATGTATATTTTTTTTTAAGCCGGTCCCTGACAACTTCATTGATCTTTGGGACACAGATGAAGAATGTGAGTTATCTTGAAGATTGTGCTCATGGGAAATGGGTGTTTTGTGATTCCTCTAAAGTAGTTGTGGTGGCTTGTATATACATCTTCCTCCAAAGACAAACCAAACAGATGAGCACCCTTACAGCTTTCCACTTTCTCGTAACCTATTGTCTCTTTCTTGTTGTCTGCCGCTTGCATCCATCTTTGTTGACTCTGGCCTTTTGTGCTCATTTGCTTGTAGTCTTAAAGGGAGCTTCTTTGACTTCTGTGATACCTCTTATGCTTGCTAGGGGCTTCCTACGAGCGTGGTCTAAAGTCACATATTTCTCTTTCATGATGTCGGTAGAAACTTGAAAGAGGGCTGTCTGTCGTGCTGTCAAGTGCTGTCCTGTTGTACTCCTCTTTTATGTAAGAAAGCATATTTCTTTTCTTTCATGTGTTGCTTCTGTCAGATCAGAGGCTTTCTTCAGCACTTGCAGAGTTCTTACCCTAAAGGAGTTTGGCTTATGCTTGGGCACTTTGATAATGTAAGTAAGAATACTTCAGCCTTTGCTGAAGCTGATGATTTCACTTGCATTTTTCTTATTTGAATTGTTAAACTATGTCATCTGTGGGGAGACTGTCATTAATTGGCAAGGCAAGTCCTTATTGTTATTACAAATTAATTTCCTCCATTTTTTTAAGGGGATAGGGAATGTCATGTCGATACTAGTAAATTTCTGATTTGATTTGCAGGCTTTAAAATAAATATTTTTTTTTTTTTCCCCCATATCACACCACCTTAACTGCTATTTGGGGTACAGAGGGTACCATGGTGCAATTATCTCTGGCTTTAATTTGAAGTGGGGGGGAATGATAGGTTGTGTGGTAAAAGGCTCCCCACAAACACAAAGGGATCCAGTGGAATAGTGACAGGTCGAGAAATCCCAGTAATCTGAAAAAATGGATCATCCTGACCTGGCTTTTCCTCAGCCTGCCACTTGAAGGTGATCAGCTCCATGAGACTCCTTACGGGATGGAGGGGAAGTGCATCTTGGAATTGTTCAAGACTTCTTATGGAATGTTTAGGGGAAGGACCAGAGGTGGGGAGAGCATTTGAGGTGGTTTTGGGAGGAACAGGCATAGAAAACCAGAAGGATAAGGGAATAAAGGGGCTCATCACATTTTCCTGGATAGGGGGCTGTCTTCTACATGCGTGTATATATACACGTAGGGCTAAGTGCCAGTGTAAGACCACAGCCTGGACTGGAGTCGGACCATTGGGTCATAGGGTCCTATGTGCCGTGGGGTGCCAGTGACTGGACTGCATGCGTACTGTGTGAATATATATGTCAGTGTGCAATATTAAGCTAATAAATATTAAGCAGGGCTATTATTAGGCTGGTGAGTAGGTAAGATGCTTGGGAGCCAGGTATTAAAGCAACTATAAATCTGGGAGAGACCGAGAGAAAGGGTCTGCCAGTTGGCTGGTAGAGGGACCAACAGGTCCTTACAGTGGAGACAGGGTAAGGTCTCGGGGCTGGTTGAGAGATCCGTTTACATCGGTATGTCTCTGTGCATGAGGCACATCATGCTGCAGTGACCTACCTGGGTCCTGGTCAGCCATAGTGAAGACCAGTGTGAGGAGCCCTTTGTGCTGCTTGTCTGCTGGTAATACATCCTCAGTCTTGGTACTGGCTGGAGCTAGGAGTGTAGGACTTGACCTTCGTCCAGCTTCTGGAATTGGCAACCCATAACCTATTTGGATGGAGTTTGTGTGTATGGTTGTCTTTCCAGGGCTTTCTTTTGAGTGTGGCTAAAAGTAGTACACGGTAGACTCTTGGGCTATATCCAACATGGCAACGAGGCTTTTCATAGATTTCAATTCAGAAGAGGTTTATTTACCATGTTATATGTCTGAAGATAGCAAGTCTTTATTGTGATGTAACAATTATCACTTTTGGCTTTAGATAATTAATTTTTTTGGCAGAGCCCTCTGAAGGTTGTACCTAATACCAAGAGAGAGCTTCTTGACTCTTCCTATAGTGGCCTAGTGATAGCTGCCCTTTTCTGTACAGTCTATAACCCACAGTTCCCACTTTCAAGGAACAATGAATGGATACAATTTTGTATGGAAATGAGCAAAAAATTTAAAGAACTCAAGGTTGAATAAACCCTTTTGCCTTTTGAAAATCAGACTCAGCTGACACCAAGAAGTCTTTGATAGTAGTCCCAATTTTCAGCATTGTTTTCTGAGTTCTAGTTTGCAGGATGAGTGTTGTTTTGAAGCAAAGTTCCTAATTATCCCTCTTATTCTGTGTCTGATGTCATGGAGCAGTTTTATAGCTGACAAAACTGGCTTACTTTTGGATGAAAATATCCTGGAAAGTACACTTCCAACTGCTACCGAGCATTCAGTGCACAGAGCAGATGAGATCTGATCTGGAGTAAACCTGTCTGAAATGCACCTTATGTGGATAAAGTATGTTTCCAGATCCTGTCCTAATATTATGCTCTACTTGTGGCTATAGTTATGGTCTTTATTTTGTGGAGTGGCACAAATACATGTCTGCTGCGGGCTGTTTGTTTGCCTGTATCTCCCTTAAACGAGCAAAGCTTCAGCTAGGAGGAGTTGTCTTCCATGCTCTCTAAAGTGTCCTTGTGCACCCTCCTGAAGAGGGGGCTGCAAATAATAAGTACCCCTTGAAAAGATTCTGGATTGCAAATCTGCTTAATCTTTTCCTTATTCTAGGGTATATTTAAATGCTTTTCCGCTGTGCTGCTTATTTTGCTTCACTGTTTATTATTTCCTTTACACCAATTTTTTCCTCAGTGCCTATGACTCAGTTGAATGGCTGCAAAATAATCCCTTGTTTATGGTCCTCAGGCTCTCTCTCATCTTTTCATAAGTATGGTGAAATGTACCATACAATCACATCCACCGTGGGAGATGGTTATCTACTGTTGCCATCACCTACTGTATTATGTGTCTTTGACTATGATTTCTATTTGTGTACATTACACAAACGGTATGTAACATTGGCATTAAGTCAGTCTATTTCCAAATTTTGGAACTTTCCAATTTTGTGATTAACAAGTGCTGCCTTTTATGATTATTCAGTATATTTAACTAAAGTTTGAATATGTTCCAAATGCCAATGCTTAGAAAAATAATTCTTTACTGACTCTTCTATTTATATTCCTCAAGTGAATGAGCTGGAGGTTTTCTTACTTTCTTCCTCGTATTCGGGTAGAATACAAATCAGCAGTAGGATTTTTTTTTTTTGCATCATTGCACACAGCTTCCTTTTCTACCGCGCTGTTCTATTTGTGTCTTGCCTTCAGCCCTGCTCGAATACAGCCCTTAGCATTCTGTGCAGTACTAGCTTCCAGAGAGCCAAACAATGCGAGGTTCATGAAAGCTTTGAAAGACTGCAGTTGCCAGGTGTAGGATTTACTCTGTTCTAGCTGCTTACTGGTAACTTGTAATAAGCCAAGACAAAAATAGAATCCTACAATATTCCCTTGTGAATTCACAAGGAAAGATTTATGGTCATGGGAATGTGTAAGTACCTTTGCTTGCTCAGCCCATAGCTGTCTCTAACCAAGGTGAGAAATGGGTGCTTGTGGAAAGACTGTAGGAACAGTATGCGTTGACATTTGTCTTGGTGTGCTGTTCCACCAGTTTATGAACAGGGACGTTTTGAGCTGGAGTTCCATAAAAGCTGTTGTGGTTGGACCAAGACTTTCTGACTTCAAGGCAGCATCACTACTGTGTCTTCTGCCATTTGTTTTCCCCACCCTCAATTTAATCCAAACCTGTGATGATGTAAACTGGAATTTTGTTGTGGTTTGCGTGGTAAATGTTCACCAATAACTTTTAGTGTATTTTTGGTCAAAATAGTCTGTGTCAAGGTAGATACTTCTCAAATGCAGCATATCTTCGTATTCCCATTGGTAAGAAGATAAGTAAAGGGCTGAACTCAGCATGGTGGGTTTCTTCAGTGTCTGATGTACCAAGATTCTTTCCAAAACAGTGTATGTATAAAGAAAATCCATATTAAGAATGCTACTCTTAAAAGGCTAGGAGCTATCTTAATAACAAGTCAGTTCATTTTTCTGTAAAGGATTATGGATTTTATCAAAAGAAAATGGCTTTCTGAAAAGACTTCATAGTTTCAGTTAGATGCATTAGTTCTGTAAGTTTCCATTCACTGCAAAGAGACTGGATGTTCTGGAATAATACAAAGAAGTTAATTGACTTTCACTCTTAGTGGGTTTAGGGCAAAAGATACAATATCAAACAGCTGTCCTTGTTAAGACTGGCAATAAATCACAGCTTTTCTTTTTCTGTGACTAAACCCAAACATTCCCCAATTTATACAAGAAACAAAATCTGCTTTTGTTCTCTTGAGTTTAAGACATACTGTGAAATATACAATGGATATTTGAACAAGGTTATTTTAAGTTTAATATTTTGATTTTGCTAGAGCACATCAAAATAATGTGTGATGTGTGGGCTAATATCTAAGGGCTCTGTACATTCGAACCCCAAAATGTATAAAAGTTTTCCTTTGTCTGGTGAACATACTTGTTCATTTAATACCTTACTACTTAATTATTGCTCAAACTTTCAGAAACACACACACACCCCTATTTCTATATGTAAAGAGCTTTCTGGAGTTTTGCAATGATAGCGGATATTCATATCAGAAGAAAACAAAAGCTCTGAAGGAAGAAGAAAAATTATTCTAGTTTGCTACAGGGCTTTTTGGGTTTTTTCCATTTTTTTTACTGAGGTTTGTCTGTTGCTTGATATTGTGCATATATGGTTATCTACTGGTAAATTCCTTCTGGTTACAGCTTACATAACAGAAATACCATTAGCGAGTGGAAGAACAGCTGTACTGGGATAGTCCAGAAGTTGATAAAAGCCTGGGATATCTCCTGGCATAGCCAACAGCAATGACAAGGGAAGAGGTAGGAAAGGGGTAGATATATCGGGATACCTTCTCCAATACCTTGCAGCTCAGAGTATGGCAGCACAAAGGTGTTAAATTGATACTTCATAGCCCTGCTGAATTTGCCTTCCATGGCTTTATCCCTTTTTTTCTTTAAGTATGTAACACTGCAGGATCCACCGGGAGTTCCACAGCTTACTATACGTGGTGCAAAGCACTACGCCTTTCCATTTTTTATGTTGAATCTGCTGCCTGCTGCTTTGTTTAAAGTCCTGAGCCCTTTGTGTTGGAATAGACTGTGTTCAGCCATTGGATATCCACCCATCTGTGCCATTTGGGATTTTATAGGCCTGTGAGGTCAGGCAGGGTGCTTGGCCTCTGCCCTGCCATGTGCTCTTCTCCAGAGATGCAGCTTGTGCCTGCTGTAGCTGCTCTGCAGAGATCTGAAGGGTTGCACTTGTCTCGGGTGGGGATTCAGGTGGGGTAGGTGGGACTTCTCAAAGGGATGCTCTGTGAAAGGAAGTTCAAGGTAAAGTATTTCTGGAAAAGCTACTGTCAATTTCCTACAACTTAGTGTTTTCTTTTTTTAGTTCTCTATCGCGGTCAGCTTCTGGCCTTTAGAACTGAATTCACCTTTACTAACTAATGCCTCTCTCTGAGCAAGAAGCATGCTGAGAGGAAGTTCTGCTCGCTTGGAGTGGTGCGTGGTGAAGGGGATAAATGGTGTTAAGAGTAGCCAGGGGTATTTAAACTAGGTTACTAGAGAGTTTTTATGCAACTTCCAGTGTGCTGTATTATAGTGCTTTTCATATTTTGCTTGACTGGTGTCACCAAGTGCAGTAATTACCTACAGCTGCAAATGTAAAACTTCAGTCCATACTTCAGCAACGGTTTATGCACTTGTGAAGATGATGAGGAAGGGCATAAGGAACTCCAGTTAGTTACTGTAGTTTAAATAATTGACTGAATTTCTG
The DNA here is from genome assembly GCA_027574665.1 of Rhynochetos jubatus. Classification (NCBI taxonomy): domain Eukaryota; kingdom Metazoa; phylum Chordata; class Aves; order Eurypygiformes; family Rhynochetidae; genus Rhynochetos; species Rhynochetos jubatus. Next base: position 9,335,580 of record CM050648.1, on the reverse strand, counting down.
AAGGATATAACCATTTTAAAATCAAGAGAAGGAATGTGAGATTTAAAAAAGGAAATCTGTAGCCTGAGTCACCCTTCTGGCAAAGGAGAAAATTTAATTTAACTCCTACATGCAGAAATATTTCTGCTTTTTCAGAGTTGGTTTCTAAGGATCCAAGTTTTACAGTCTCAAAGTGCATCTTCACAGTTCAAAAGTAGGTGGATTGCAAGGGATGCAGCTGAGTTGGAACAGATCTCTACGTAGTTGAAACATTAAATATCATCTGTCTTCTCAGGTTATGGTCACGTGGCAATTTTAGCCTGGTATGAATTTGTGCATCCATTGAAAGGGGTAGAGCCAGAATGGGTGTAGCTGCCCTCCTTCACGGTGGCCATAACACAATGAAAAGGGTGATTTTTTTTTTATGTGATCTAACTCCTTGACTTTGTGGATTTTTCATAACTAGTGTGTTAGTACAGAGGATGGAGTAGGAATGAGGGGTTGGCAGAAGGAATCAGGAAAACCATGTTTCTCAGGTCCTGTGGAGCAACTGAGCACTCCATCTTTCCACAAAAACCTCCAGAGATGCCTGTTGACCTGTTGCTTCCCATCATAATGTATCAGCTGGAATGTGGAATGCAATTATTTTTAATCTTCATTTGCTTAACTCTTTCATATTTCCTATTCAAATTTTCATACTACCTTTTTTCAATACATTGTTCTGTGTTCCAAAGAGAATCTTTTTACCGTATGCATGTATTTGGTGTATATTATAAGGCAGCTGTTGTATTTCATAGGTGGCTGAAAGAGGTGTAATTTCCTAAGGAAAAGGAGAAAAATGCATCTTCATTCATATGCCTTCCCTGAAGTAAATTGCATTTGGAGGTTTTTAAATAAAAATTTAAAATACCATGAAGAAGCTGCAGAAATTCAAAAATTAAAGTATCTTTCTGGCTAGGTAAAAGTGTTCATTAAAAGGTGTGGTGGGTTGATCCTAGCTGGAGGCTAGGTGCCCACCAAAGCTGCTCTGTCACTCCTATTAAGCTGGACAAGGGAGACACCCACAAGCTTTCTGCTGCAAGGACAGAGAGAGATCATTCAGCAATTACTGTCACAGGCACAAGACTTGACTTGGGGAAAAATTTATTTCTTACCAGTCAGAGGAGAACTAAAACCAACTCTTAAAATACCCCCACCCCCTTCCTTCCAGGCTTAAATTCACTCCCACCTTTATCTCCTCCTCCTGGCAGAAGGGAATGGGGGTTGTGGTCAGTTCTTCTCACTTTGTCTCTGCCACTCCTTCCTCCTCACACACCCTGCTTCATCCTGGGCTCCTCCCCCCTTGGGCCCACAGCTCCTGCCAGGAGCCTGCTCCAGCATGGGCTGCCCACAAGGTCACAGCCTTCTTCAGGCATCCCTCTGCTCCGGTGTGGGGTCCTCCCCGGGCTGCAGGTGGGTCTCTGCTCCCCTGTGACCCACCATGGCTGCAGGGCACAGTTGGTCTCACCATGGTCTGTCCCATGGGCTGCTGGAGAATCTCTGCTCCAGCACCTGGAGCACCTCCTCCCCCTCCTTCTCCACTGACCTGGGGGTCTGCAGAATTGTTCCTCCCACATACTGCGCTCTACTCTGTTGCAAATTCTCTCCTCCATTTTCCCCACCACCACCACCCTTTCTTAAACATGTTATCTCAGAGATGCTACCTCCAGCACTGTTGGGGCTTGGCCTCGGCCAGCAGTGGGTCCGTCTTGGAGCTGGCTGGTGTTGGCTCTGTTGGACATAGGGAAAGCTTCTGGCAGTCTTTTCACAGAAGCCACTCCTGTAGACCCCTAAACCCAGAACCTTGCCATGCAAACCCACAATAAAAGGCACTACATTTATTGGTGATAACGTGTCATGTCCCATGTCATGGAAGTCTCAGGGTGTTTGTCAAGAGCATGCCCTGTTGCATAAATTCAGAAGTTTGTTCTGTTCATAGCTGCTCCTTTGCAGCTTCATGAGATCTACTGTGCTGTTTAATTTGGAAATACTGCAGCCTATTAATCTACTATTGTTCTAGTATCTCAGTCTGTCTAGTTTTTATGTAAAATCATTCATCAATTGTATAAGCTTCTTGAGTGTCTTAAACACTGATTTGATGTCAAGGCTGACAGGGTTGGGCTTGTTCAGCCTGGAAAAGAAAAGGCTCTGGGGAGACCTTATTGCAGCCTTCTAGTACCTGAAGGGGCCTACAAGGAAGCTGGGGGTGGGGGTGGGAGGGGGGGAATTTTCCAAGGGCCTGTAGTGACAGGACAAGGGGTAATGGGTTTAAATTGAAAGCAGGGAGATTTAGATTAGATATCAGGAAGAAATTCTTCCCGGAGAGTGGTGAGGCACTGGAACAGGTTGCCCAGAGAGGCTGTGGATGCCCCATCCCTGGAAGTGTCCAAGGCCAGGCTGGATGAGGCTTTGAGCAACCTGGTCTAGTGGAGGGTGTCCCTGCCCATGGCAGGGGGGTTGGAACTAGATGATCTTTAAGGTCCCTTCCAACCCAAACCATTCTATGATTAATTTTATTGAAGTACTGACTGCACCCATTAGGATTAGCTAATACTCTTTTCAGAGTGAGCTTGAATTAATATATTGGTTTTGAGAACCAAGGTAACTTTAAGGTAAATGCCATAAACTAATGATTTTGATACATGTTAATTTTTAGCTTGTTGGGGAGGTTGTGCAGTTAAAGGAAAAAATCATTGGACTAAAATAGGAATAACTTGGTTTCCGATTAGATATACTTTATTATGTAATTACTGCTCTTTCGGGTGGGTTTTAAACTATGCCATTGTGTTGTCCTGTGTTTAAGTGTAACCTATATTTTCTAGTTACATATTATACAAGAATGAAAAGCTACATGGTAATGATCAGTTTTGTCCATGCAGTCTTGTTACCCTGTGGTAACAGTCTTGGTTTCCTTAGCTTTCCCAAATTCCATTCTAAATCCTGAATCATAAATTATCTTTCTTATTTTAGAGAAGAATATTGCCAACCTGTACTCTTTTGAAGTGATACATATCCTCTTTAGCTGTAACACTGCTGTTTAAAAAACAAAACCAAAATAAACTCAAAATACAACAATATTTTCCTTCTCAGTGGGGTTTTCCTATTTTTTTCCTGTATGCAAAGGTGTTATTTCCAAACTTTGTTTTGCCCAGAGTGCTTTAATTTATATTCTAGCTAATCCTGTGTGGAAATGCTATTTGATGATATACTGAGGCTGATGTAGAATCCTTGCTTGCTGCTTCTTGGAAATGACAAGGTCCAGGGACCCCATGTGTTTCACATCCCCTTAAATAACTAGTAGTTGTCTGAAGAACAGGCATAGGAATGCCTCTTCCAAAGGGGCAGATGAGTGAATAGACTGAAAGCCTGCTTTCCATACAATATCTAATAGTACAAGGAAATGATAAACTGTGAGCATTTGGAAGGTTTGTTGGTTGGTTTGGGCTTTTTTACTCCAAGCAAAATCAACTAAATGTCAATAGCTGCTGCTAGAATATGGCTGTTGCTGAATAAACTGCTCTTGCCATTAGTAGAGCAGGAATATTGATTTTAGGAAGTGAATACTTACTGCTGTGTTTAAGGTCCTTTATGTGTGTGATTTGCTGCGTGCGAGTTGTGTACAATGCCTGTGTTTTGTCTGACAAAAACAAGGTGCAATATCATTTCGTAGAGCAGAATTTGTCACACAATTACTGGATATCCAGTGTGGATGTATGCCTGGGATTCTAGCACAAGTGTGTTAAGCCCCAACTTGAGGAAGAGAAGGATGCCTGTGCGTGGTCTTCTCTACCTTCACTGAACTTGAACGTTCTACTTTTTCACATGAGCTGCTTCACAGTTTCTCCCAAAATGAGAAAACATTGTAATTGAAAAGCATCGTAAAATTGGGATTTTTTGGAGGGGTGGAAGGGATGCAGTTAAATACTCCCTAACAAAAGAGTTATTTGTTCAGCTGGTAGCACAACTGTATATTTGTGTTATAAATGTGGCATTATTTATGTTAACAATATTCAGTTAAATCTGCGATCGAACGAATCGGTTGCATTTTCTAAATGGGATACAGTGCAGCTATTTTTATATCTGACAGTGATTGTTTTAAAGTTGCTGCTCATGTAATTTAGTTATGTTTAGGATCTTGGCTGTATATTATGTCTGAAGCTTAATATTGTTAAGAAAATTTATAGAATATTCTCTAAGGGTGTCTGTTCTCTAATGCAGTCTTGAAAGAGAAATAGCGTAGGACTATTTTTAACAAACAGAATGCTGTGTTAAAAAATGCTGTGAAGTAAGCAGCAGTTTGCTTGCAGAGCACTCGTACTGTTTCCTAGCATACTGGAAATCACTGCTGAATTCTTTTCGTTATGGTTTTAAAACAGTACCTTTAACATCAGCACTGCATTTCAAGTATCCTTCCTATGGAAGTGGAAGTTGTAGCTTCTGTGTTGTCCAAATGACTTTGTGAGGTCATATACACAGTTCGGACAAATTAAGGTTACCTTTACACTGTGGGATTTCAGTGTTCTTATATCCTTCCTTTTCACCCTTGACTGATTGCTGTGGCTTATGCGTTTGTTCTCAAGTCAGAGATTCCTTCCTGAACAGCTTGCCAGTGGTCATCACGCGTTCATCTTCAGAAGAAACTCTAAAGAGACTTTAATTAGATAATAGGTCTTTGTTTTAGGTTGAACATCCCTTCTCATTACACTGTATTTTACCTGCATATTGAGAAAGCAGATCTCTCTCTGGTCTTAAATTGCATATAGAATTATTCTGTTAATTAAAGTGTATATATTGTGACATAGGCTGTGTTACACAGGTATTTATGGGTTGAGGTTTTTCGGCCTATATTGCTTTTAGCTATGTTGGTTGTCTGTACCACAGTGAAGATGAGTTGGGCATCTTAGTTTTCTAATGTACATTTATGCTATTTTTGCATGTTGATCAGAAGAAGGGAAAGATGATACAAGACGAGGGTTTCAGATGAGGGTCTCATAGTGGTTCTTGTTTTGTAATTTCCCCCACTAAATTAAGTATGTTCAGAGAATATGTTTGTATCAAAGAACATGACATTGAAATTCAAAATTAATGCTTCACATCTAAATTATGCTCTTGTGATTATTTATTTTCCTTTAAAGGGGGACTCGAAACCCCTCTTGCATTATGTAAATCATCTCTGCCATGAGTGTGTTTCTGGTGTCCTCCATATCTGTGCTGCTAGCTGATACCAGATACCGGCTGATGGAAAGGTATAGAGCTGGGAGGTGTAGGTGTGCTGCGTAACAGCAACAAGACCGTGAGGCTGGCAGTGGTGGAGTAAGCAAGTACTTTGTTTGTCCCCAAGTGTCACTTTGGAGCTTCTGTAACATTCATAGTATCTGTGTACAATATTTGAAGAATTTTGCTGCCTGAGAAGGTGGCAGTAACTGTAGCTCAGGGTTCCTGATCTAGTGCCTCCCTGACTAGATACTACCTGTGAGTTTCTGGGATAACAGCTTAAATACAAAGCATGCTGTAAAATACTTTGTGGTTTCAAAAGAAGAAGGAAGAAGAGTTAACATGGGAGGAAAATATTTTCTGGTATTTAACTCTGGTACGCAAGTGAAGGGCTCTCCTGTTAGTTAAATTTACAGTCAGATAAGGTGAGGGAGGAACAAGTCTCCAGAGACTTTTGTGCTTTTTTCCAGTTCAGTTTGTGAAGTGTTGCATTTCTTTCTAATAAATTCATGTCTGCTAGCATGTCTGTTTAGTGCAGTTGTGTTTATGCTGTTTGCATGTCATCTCTTCAGTTTGCTTCCTTTACCTCAACTATTTGCTGTCTTCTGATGTATTTATTTTTTTTTACTGTTCTAGAAAATGAATAATTTTGTTCTATTTTGAGCTGGTTTTGCATTATATTTGGTTATGTGTTTTGCATGTAAACTTTTAAGCTAGGTTTTGTTAAATGAAAATGGCACTTTATAGTGTATTGGATTTTTCAAATTACAAGTATCTTTAATGAAAATTAATAACAAATTTCGTTTGTATACTCTGTCTATGGAACTGTGTGTTTGTATGTTGGAAAAGAAGATTTTGTAGGCTAAGTATTCCATAGCAAATACTTGCACTCACGTAATGTATTTCCACTGGACTTTGAAAAAAGTGTGAGGAGGGGTTTGTGAGGGCACAGGTACAGAATGGGCTTCTATTTCTTAGATCAAGATCACTGCCATTGTGCTTTGAAAGCAGTACTGAGGAGATTGCCAATGTGGACAAGAAGGATCTACTTGGAGTGAAAAATCTTGACAGTATGCCATGACTTGCTGAAAAGTAGGGTGCAACAGCACTACTTACTTTTAAACACAGTAGCATTTGTAATGTAGGAAGACTATTCTGTTTGTGTGCTGTGCAACCACTTGCTGGTGCCATGCGCCTTTATCCCTAGCAAGGTCGTGTGTGCAACTTGGGAATCTTGTACAACAGTGTATTGCTATATTGAGGAGCTGTGGGCATGGCTATGGCTTTGCTGGTTTCTGAGCTTTAACCATATTTTACCCTTTGGTTTCTAATTAGTAGTAGTAAAGCTGACTGGTATAATGAAGTGACTTGGGGTCTAGTAAATGATAGTAGAGCTGTCCAAGCAGTCATCACTAGTGAAAGGCAGGTGGTTGCCAGTGTAAAGGTAAGAATATTGGCACTAATAAGTTATGGATGCCCATCGTGCCCAGGGAGGTTGTGGATGCCCGATCACTGGCAGTGTTTAAGGTCAGATTGGATGGGGCTTTGAGCAGCCTGATCTAGTGAGAGATGTCCCTGCCCATAGCAGTGGGCTTGGACTAGATGGTATTTCAGGTCCCTTCCAACCCAAACTGTTTTGTGGTATTTATTGCTGCGTTTAGTTTCTACTCAGTGGAAACTGGTTTAGAGTCTGTGCCTGTGGGGAAAATTTTGTATCTCTTACTGGATGTTTTCAAGCGTTACTGGTTGTGGGCTTTTCAGCATCTCCTACACAACAGAAGTTAGAAAATGAATCTGATCTGTGTCATCATTGTATCTGAAAACAAATCTCATAGTTTTATTTTTCAGTTATCTCTAAATGTACCTTGTGCACAAAACAAGCTAAACTTAGAAATATTAATGTAACTCCCGTTGAAAACTTAAAGAACTGCCCAAAATATTGTTAAAAATTCCCAAATGTGCCAGAGCATCTACAAGATCAATATCTGCTCCGTGCTCATTAGGAAAAGCGTGGTGCTAACTTCCTTTTTTCTAGAAGTAATTATACATAGATAGCAATTAGCATCTGCATTCATGCTCTTGCAGAAAAAGCTTATGGGTAGGAGTGTGGTTGCAAAGAGGAATCCAAAGATCAATTGCCAAAACAAACTACTGCTTAGCAATACCAAGCTTTTTTAGATAGAGATTTTACAAGCAGTAGCTATTGTGCTGCCATGTAAGTAATACTTGAGGAAAGTTTAGTGACTATTATTTTTGCAACTTTATTATTATTTTTGTAACTTAGAGACTACACAAATGAGCTTGCTTATCTCACGTGACCTTTACAGCACTGAAGGGCTGATGATTTTTCTCGTTTACGTGGGTTTGGAGAGAGACTGTTGAGTTGCATCAGGCCATGTAACTGGCAGCAGGAGGTGCGAGGGAAGTTCGCCTGATGGGATCTCTGAGCTTTGGCTTTACCTGAAAAAAAGCATTTTCTGGTGGAAAAAAAAAAAGTATGCTAAATTTTATTGCTTATCCTCTTTGTGTTAGTTTATGATTAAACACTTGAAGTTTCCAATTTTCTGGGAAATGACTTTTTTTTTTAAGAACACTATCTCAATTTGGGAGTAGCTGATAAATGATGGTGTAATAAATTATGTTGACGGCACTTATTGCAGTGATAAGTGCTTGTTGCTGTGGGTTTTTTTGTTTGTTTTCTCTCATTTGGGCCCTTTGGTTTTTTTTAACTAATGAGGACAAGATCAAACTGTGCCTTTCTATATCCATCCTTTATATGAGGGGTTAAGTGTCTCTAGAAAATTCTCAACTCCCTTATTTTTGTCACGTAGACTTGTGCTGAGGCCAGCAATTGAAAAGAGATGTGAACCGGGTAACTGGCAGGGCTGGTACAGACTGAGCGGAGAGGGAAGGACAGGGAGGGTGGTTTGAATCGCTACTGCGTTTACAGAATTAGTAGTCTGGTAGCAGTTTGGGAGTCTGATAATTTATGAGTGAGTAAGCTACAGGAGACCAACAGTTGACTCTTACCTTCCCTTTTGGTTATATTTCACTGGTGAAATTATGTAGTTTTTGTTTTGTTGCAATTTCAGTGGCATGTAATAATTTGTTAACCTATCTAGTCTGTGTTTATTACCCATCTGATAAAGTTTGACTTTTATTGTGAGGAAAACTGATACTGGTGCTGAACAGGCATAACTTTGTTAGGAGCCATTGCTCTAATTGGTTACATGGATATGGTCACTGGTTGGATGGCTGCACCCAAAGTTGTGGTCAATGGCTCGATGCCTGAGTGGAGAGCTGTGTCAAGTGGTGTTCCTCAGGGGTCTTCACTGGGATCGGTGCTGTTTAACATCTCATGAAGCAATCATCATGAAGTTCAACAATGCCAAATACAAGGTCCTGCATGTGAGTCGGGGCAACCCCAAGCACAAGTACAGGCTGGGCAGAGAATGGATAGAAAGGAGCCCTGAGGAGAAGGACTTGGGGGTGCTGGTGGATGAAAAGCTGGACATGAGCTGGCAGTGTGCGCTGGCAGTCCAGAAACCCAACCGTATCCTGGGCTGTATCCAGAGAAGTGTGGCCAGCAGGACGAGGGAGGTGATTCTCCCCCTCTACTCTGCTCTTGTGAGACCTCTCCTGGAGTACTGTGTCCAGCTGTGGAGCCCTCAGATTAAAAAGGATATCAACCAGCTGGAACGAGTCCAGAGGAGGCCATGAAGATGATCAGAGGGCTGGAGCACCGCTCCTATGAAGAAAGGCGGAAAGAATTGGTGGTGTTCAGCCTGGAGAAGAGAAGGCTCCAGGGAGACCTTATAGCACCTTCCAGTACCTGAAGGCACCTGCAAGGAAGCTGGGGTGGGCCTTTTACAAGGGCCTGTAGTGACAGGACAAGGGGTAACAAGTTTGAATTGAAAGCAGGGAGATTTGGATTAGATATCAGGAAGAAATTCTTCATGGAGGGGGTGGTGAGGCACTGGAACAGGTTGCCCAGAGAAGCTGTGGATGCCCCATCCCTGGAAGTGTTCAAGGCCAGGCTGGATGAGGCTTTGAGCAACCTGGTCTAGTGGAGGGTGTCCCATCCCGTGGCAGGGGGGTTGGAACTAGATGATCTTTAAGGTCCCTTCCAACCTAAACCAGTTTATGATTCTATATCGTAAATGAAGCTTGAACAGACAACAAGCATATTTTTTAGTACAGACAATAGTAACTGTCAGTCACTTCTGTGCCAGGGTTGGATTAGTGTGTAAATTGGTAAGTGAAAGACTTACTACTTCTAGTCCTTTGAAGCCAATATATCAGCTGTGTATTTTCCATTAAATAATTAATCTTGTATCTGACAATACCTGCGTGTGACCACTAAAAGTATTTATTGTACTCATTTGTGTTTATAACCTCAAATATTTTATACTTCACATGGATTGTTTGGGGGGGTTGTAATGTATTTCTTGAAATACATGGTCCATGTTCTGATAGCCTTCAAGTTTCTGTCATGGGTTTGTCTTCTGTAAAATATTGTAACTGTAATATTGTAAACATTTCTGATATGTAATATTATTTTCGTGGGTGGGTTTTGGTAGTGGTAGTATATGGATTTTTTTTTTTGTAGGAAAAACTACAACCAGAGTGAAATCCTCGATCTCTGATATGAGGATGAGCAGTTTGTTCCATTTGGAAAACACATCTCTGGATAATAATCATCTTGTAGGGACTAATAATGTATGCTGCCATATTAATGTGGCTGTCCGTGTCTTGAGCCACTCCTGTCTCTTTATTATTGTAAGGCTGAAACAAAAATCAGTGAGGTTTTTTCCTCTTCAAATAGTAAAGGTTTGCAAGGTACACAAAACATTTTTAATGTTTTAATAGATCTCGTGGGCTGAAGGGGCTGTTGCATCCTCTGTGCAAATGTGTGCCTCTAGGATGATGCTGATTTCTGTAAGAGCTAAATACAATATGTATGTGAAAGACCTGTGATCGGTTTCTGTAACAGTTTTAGGTCAGTCAAGAAAGGAAGATTTTTGTGTTGCTCAAACCATGGCTTTTGTGTATAGTAGAAATAAGTACATCAAATATTCTTATGTATGATGTCCAGTATATAGACTTTACATACGCCCACATACATAAAAACAGTCCTATTTGTATCGGCACACGTGCATGCACACAAATATATATGTACCTGTATGTAATAAATAGATTCTAAAAAAACTTTATAAATGTGAGTTTGGCAGTTTCTGATACACCAGATAGATAGCAGTCCAGAATCCAGCACTTCATACTCTGCACAGCAGTATAATTTAAGGTTTAAAATTTAGTAGCACGGCCCAAAAATAGAAATACCCTTTACTGAGAAGAGATCAGGTTCTAGAGGGTTGAAGAGAGGCAAAAGTAGTGTCTGTCTGTGAAGAGCAGTGCATGGCTCTGCCTCCTCTAGCTCACAGGACTGCGGTGTGGGTTTTGGGGTGTCAATATGCACCTTTTCTGACCCCATACTGACTTCTGTGCTGTGGCATCTTAGTAAAAGTGGACTTGCAGCTACCCAGTCATCTACACCAGTGAAATGATCCATAGGGAGGACTCACCCTCTCTCCACCCCAAAATAAGTTTGATTTTGTTTCCTCAAGTGGACAAGTTTTCAAAGTTTTATACTGGTATGAATAGCTTAACCAGTTAACGTGCATTTTAAGAGGAAGGGTGCTGCAAGAAGTCTTGCCTCTGAATGTGAATTGGTGGCTGTAAGTCCAGCTTTCCTTTGAATGTGCACTGATAAAAGTGAGCCAAATCCACAGTGCTCCAAAGGTACCCCTGGTTTTCATGGAACTGAGGTCACCACAGCAGCTCCTGAACTGGATCTCCTCATAGCAAACCAGAGCATAGCATAGCTCTGGTATGAGGAAGGACGGCCACTGCTCTTCAGTAGTACAGATCTGAACTAGGTTGGTGGTTCGAAATTGCAGGCTAGGTTCAATGTAGCTAAACTTCAAGTTAGCAAATCTGTGTTGCAGGTAGTTTTAATAAGTTATCTAGTTTTTCAGATTGCATAAGAGAGTAAGAAAACTTTCTCCCAGAGAAGTTAAAAAGGCCGCCTGGGAGGTGGTATCACAGGAAAGAAGCAGCAAGCATTCTCCAGGAATGGGTGGTGATGAAGAGGAGTTCAATATGTAGGAAGATGCACATGTGAATACCTAGAGATCATCTTGGAGACTCCTTGGTTCTCTAAGGCATTGTAGTTCTCAGCAATATAAATGTCTGTCACTTTTACTGGAAGATCAGGTTTTGGGTTTTCTAAGTTGGAGTGAAAATATTTAGTCTTCTAAATACTGGAAAATAAAATCAACAGCTACTGCAAAAGCATGTTTTCACTTAACGGGGGAAAGCAAGGCTGTTCCTTTGCAGTTTAGTGTACTTGAAACATTACTCTGGAACAAATTCAACTGAGCCTTGAGTGCAGCATACATCCTTTGCAGCAGAATGCATCTAAAAATTATTAGCAAAAGACATCTAAGAGGAATATAATATGTTTGGAAACAAGCTGCCTACAGTTATATGCAACAAACCAACCAAAACCGAACAACCCCAAAAAAACACCACCCAACCCCCCTCCTAGGTATCATTTTTTGTATACATACAATCCTATGTAGGACTGGGTTCCCACTGCAGTAGGCATTTTACACTCTGCCCTGGTATACAGTTATAAGTGTGCATGGATTTGTTTTATTTAAAGTTTTAGACTAAGAAGAACTACTTCACATAAAGATCATATTTGCAAATATAAAAATAGAAGTTTGACCTGTGGTGTCATTCTGACTTAGATCACTGGCTCCTTCAGGCAGGGGATGTCATCTCTCTCTATTGCTTTCTCTGTGATTGCTTTCTTAAATTAATGCATGTTCCCTTCCCTCCTGCTCCCCTGTTAGTGATTAATTCTATATCAAATCCAGTTTGGAAGATTTTTCTAGTCTATTTGTTGTAGTCTTCTGGTTTGATATTTCGAAGAGCAAGTACCATTTTTCTTGGGTTTTTTATATTTATTTTCTCCTGGGTGTCCGGTTTGCTTCAATATTAGAATTTACTACAAAGTTTTATCTCCGAATCTCATCAATGTTAATCATTGTCTTTTTTCCGAAATACTGGTTTCTAATTCGTATACTATCTCGTGTTCAAACTCTCAGACAAGTGAAGCATTTTTTCTGGTCATTGAAGATGGAGAGAACTTCAGCAGAAATCTGTAACAACTGTCTGGCATAGCATGCAGGCAGAAGCAAAAGCTTTTGACAGCGTTTGCAAAGGAATCTAAGGAGAATCACCTGCTGTGTACTGTCTTGGAAAAGAACACAGAGTTCTTAATATTTTATTAAATTGAGGATGTTAACTCTTTCTGGCAAGATGAAAGTCAAGTAAAAGCCACTATTTTACTGGGGAGCAAAAGAAATAATATGTGCAGTTCTGAGTGGTTTAATCCATTGTTCTGGTTCAAATGAAAAACTAGAGATAAATGGTATTAGAAAGCACTTATACAAATTCTGTGGTTCCAGACTTTATAGTTTTAGGTACCACAGAAGTTCTTGTGTGATTTGAGAATATGGTGGTTTTCAGTTAAAGAACAGAAACCCTGCATTTTCTTTTGTTACAGACTTTCACGTGTTGTTCAGCTACACCTTTTTTGCCTGGTTAAAACTGTGCCACTCCAAAATAGAACTACTTCTATATTAATTGGTTTCTGTCTATATGGATTCCTGCTGTAAATGTGCATGCACCGAAATGCCTGGCGTTTTGAATTTACATTTGGGTACCACTATTGGGTGTGGCCATCTCCAGTGCTTAATGAACCTTCTGGTCTACAACAGCTACCAGGCTCTGTTGGGCTGCTATCCTGACAGTAACTCTGAGTACAAGTTCCCCAACCCTCAGTGATATGAACATGAATATAACATGCAAACACTGCCAGCTTCATTACAGCTCGCGATTATTGATCTAACTTTACTTATGTGATGGGAACTTGCCTGTTATCCAAATGGGGGAAAACATACAGGAAATGATTTAAACATTTCTCCCTGTGTTCTCCGTGGATAGCAGGGAACAGTGTACCACAGGTTAAGTACGACGAATATTCAAAACTCGTACTCAAGAGAAGTAAACAGGATCACTGCGCACAGTACCAGTATGTGGCATTTAAGGTTCTTAATCCCACAAGTCTAGAGTAATGTTTACTTAGATTTTATTTTTTGCTGTATCATAATGGTTCTTTCTCATGTTAATTTGATTTCTTACAACAGATTGCCAGTGGGTAGGGAGAAGTTATGTTGCTCAAAAAAAGGAAGTTCCTAGAAATATAATCCTGAATTCATCATTACTTAATAACGTTTTTTTCTAGATTTTTGAAACTACTGCAGAAAATTTGACATTCTGAATGATTGAATCCTGAAAATACATATTTCAGTATTATTCTTATAAATATTTCCTTTAAGTTGCGTTCTGTAGCACAAAATCAGATCTTAGTCCTTTTTGGTTTGATTTTCTTCTTTTGTATTTATAAAATTCTGGTGTGCATTTGAGGTAAGAGGTTGGTGTGATAACCTCTGCCTATAGGTGGAAGACTGTTACTGTGGGAAAACCATAGAAGTTAGCAAGTAATTTAGATATAGAAGCTATAGGACTATAGTAGAAGCACCTACTCTCTGTATTTTTTCCAAATATGTTATAATTTGAATAAATGCTTTGCCCTTTGCAAATACATGTGTTTTTCTTTTAGCACTCTGGCTGCTGTACTCTGCCTTCCGAATGTTTTCAGTTCTGTAATTCATCTTGAAGGGGTTGAATGACCTCAGACCTTCCTGCAGGCTGGATATGTTGTATCTGCATTTTTTCCAGCCTGTGAAACTTACTTTGTCAGTTTCTTTTTGAATGTCACAGTGTATGCTGTTGGTCAGTGAAGTAAATATTTAAAGTTTGTTTATTTGTTGTTATTGCAGGCATTGGATCAAGACAGAACTGCGCTACAGAAGGTTAAAAAATCTGTGAAAGCAATATATAATTCGGGGCAAGGTGAGACATTGTTTTCGGTTTTACGTGAAAACCTAAGCATTTTATTTCAACTTTGATAATTGTCTCGCAATTTATCCTGGTGAAGTCCATACTATAAGAGATGTTTATCTGTTTTGGAGTGTTTGGGTTTGAAAATTTTCTTTCTTTGCTTCAGATTAATATGTTCTCCATTTCTTTCACTCTCATTCCTTCTCAAAGGCCTCTAGGAGATATTTCCCATGGGTAAATTTTCCTGCTCTCATAACATTTCAAGCAGTTACCTTCAACTATTCAATCTTGGCTATGTCCTAGATTGAGTTTGTGAAGTGCACTTCTAAGTTAAATAAGAATGAGAACTTGTTTAAAGGTTTATAAATAAATAAAACGAAATATCTATGGATAGATGTGTTCCTTCAGCACCTGGCTCTCCCCTCATAACATGTACAATAAAAATGACATCTCTCCCTTCTTGGATTGAGTAGTGCAGATTTATCATTATTTTGCTTGTTTGAAGACAGTGGTGATGTTTTATTGAAGCTACAGCAATAACTTTGATGGAAGGATTTCTCGAATATGAATTAATAATGTTTAAGTTCCATAACAAGTAAAACCTAATTTGTATATTGATCCATGTTTAACTGTTAGAAATGCTATAAAGTATACCTGGCTTTTACTTACCTCTGTTTCTCTTAAGGCCTAAAAAAGGCAGGTACGGTAGCAAAGCTGTACACTTTCCAGTAACCATCTGGTTGTAAATAGTGGGGGTTTGAAAATCCCAGTTCCTATTCCCCACCAGTAATAATCAGTTGAGCAAATATTTTCCTTATGCAGAGCAGCTTCCGAGAGGCCTTAGTTTCTGTGGTGTTTTGGTATGGTGGGTGCTGTCCCGTGAACTCATGTTCATGGACGCACACGTGTAGGTGGTCTTACTGTATTGTAGATTCTCAGCTAATCCTGTGGTTCTACTAGCACCATTTTTAATTAGCTTTTCTGTAACTTCAGTTGATGATAAATGTTTTCCCAATGGACCGTGAAGCCTGATACAGAGTGAGAAATTTTGTTACATGCATACTTACTTCTTTGCCTTTAAATGTATTCAGATGCTTCAAACAGCTTTTCCGTTTGAAAGTAGCTCCTTCCTGAATTTCAAAGCTGATGAAAATTGTAGAACACATGGCAAGTGTTCTGCCTCTTTTAAAATATGTGAATAGTTCTAGCTATCATTTAAGTCTTGTAATAAAAGTAATATTGTTTTCAGTGCCAGTAAGTAGGGCACACTACATCATGAACTAGTCACATTGAGTAAAAGCAATAGAAGGCTCGTTAATGGTTTTTGACTGCCTCTTCCCTTAAAAAGGACCAGAGATAGGTAGGTAGCTGGTTTTCTCTTTTTTCTTTTTTTTTTTTTTTTTTTAACTGGTCTCATTTCAAATGTCCAAGTTAGTATAAATTCTTTTGGATAAAGAAAGCCCTATGTGTAATCCTCTAGCTCCCTCTTCAGAATGCTGTTGTGATAGGCTGCGTTATCATTTGAAAGGTGTGCACAGGAGGCAATTCATGCAGTAGCCGATAAACATAGACTAGGGTTAGTAAGAGCAAGACTAAAAGCATGTGTTATACACGTGAAACCTTGTAAAAAATAAAGTGATTGAATTGAACGCATTTTGATTGCTCATACAAAGAGAATTGCTAAGCCAGCTTTTTCTACATTCAGTGATGAAAGTGGATTTTGTTGTTTAACTTCATGTGAAACGTACCAAAAGCAGCTGTAAAATGCATAGTGGTTTATCAGTTCAAACAAGAGTTCTGTGGCTATTCGTGTTTCAAAAGAAAGCCTCTAACTACTTTTTGAGAACTCAAAATTGGTGTTTTGTTTTACAAACTTGGTTGTTCCTAGAAGGTGAGACCATAGTTAAAACTACTAGAGTAGGAAATGTGCTTTTTTAAACTCCCCTTCTTCATAATCTCCTCTGAGAACTCTAGCAGGACTGGTGAGAAACCATTATTCAGAGGCAATAGAAATTCTTCCCTCTTCAGGAACCCAATTCATATTCTACCAAAACTCATAGCTAGAATTTTTGGGGGGCTTTATTGGGTGTTTTGTTTTGGGCTTTTGTCTGAAGTAACATTTGAACAGTGATGTTCACACAATGTGATGTCTCATACCCAATTCTTCAGAAAAACATAGCCCTCAGCTGTCTTGGTTTGTTCATCTTCATTGATGAATTATGAACCACAAGGGACACTTTCCTGTTACAAAGAGAGCTTAAATGTCACCAAATACTTTTTGCTTTTTGTGCACATCCCTCACCCGTTTGTCAGATTGAGATTTAGATCTACTGCTGTGGAAATAAAAACATACCAGTGCAGAAATGTGGAAATCCCTTAGAAAGGTTCCATCCCTTTTTCCCTATCTGAAAGTACAGTTTAGGAAGTACTGCTTATGAAATCCAGTGAGACATCCAAATTGATACCTCTTTCTCACCACTTCCTCGTTATCTGGCTTGCTGTTTATTTCTGACATGATAGATTGCATCTGTAACTAGGAACCCATCTTACATGAATGGTGCTTGAACTTAATGGAGAATCTGCTCTGACTGTCTTTCCCATAACATTTGGATTGAATTGTAACAGCAGTAGATTGTGCAATTAATTTTGTACAATTTTCAGTAGCTCTTTTTCGTTAGTTCTTTGGTATAACTCCCAAATACTGTCAAGAGAATTTACACAATGGAGAAATAGAAACCTAAAATCCATGTGTGCTGAGTTCAGTAAGGAAAGAGTTAATTCTTTACCGTGGCTGCTATGGAGCTGTGTTCCTGGATGCAGAGAGCAGCACTGATAAGGTCTTGGCTGGCGCTGGGGAATGCCTGCACTGAATTCAAGGTCTTTCTCCGCTTCTGATCCTGCAGCTGTGTTCCCAGCTCTCGCTGTCTCGCTTCAGGCAGTGGAGGGGACACACAGTTCAGAGGGCTGACCCGCACTGACCAAGGGAGTGTTTCACTCCATAGTACGTCATGCTTGGGGCTTAGGTGAGGAGGTGGTCCAGGAGCCATTACTCTCTCCCTTACTCTCTTGCTCGTTTACGCCTGTCCACTTGCTAACACTCTCCCCGACTCCTGCGTTAGCTGCTTTGCTAACTCCCGTGCTGGCTCGTTCATGAGGGAGTTGGTGGGTTTGTTTAGTTTTACCGGTCATGCTGTTGCTGATAGGATTCGCTCGGAATCTGCTGCAGCAGCTCTCGGGTTCTGGCTCTCGGGCTGCGATCGCTCTCAGGCTCCCTGGCTCTGACTCTCAATTCTCAGCACCTGGCTGTGCACTGGTCAGCGGGTGGTGAGCAACTGTATCATAATTGTATCATATGTTTTCTTTTCTATTATTTTAATTATTTATTAGTAATATTTGTATATATTAATTTAGATTTAATTAGTAAATAGTTCTTATCTCAATTTTACTACCTTACTTATTTCTTTTTCCTCTGATTCTTCCCCTCCACTGGAGGGGGGACGTGAGAGCGACTTCATGGTATTTGGCTAGCCAGAGTTAAACCACGACACCATGCAGCACCAAAGGTACTAAGCCAGACCAGCAGTGCACGCGTTCTCTCACAATGACTAACGGCAGATGCTTGAGGAAGTAGAATAACAGTGCAAAGATTAAATTATTTTTCTTTCTTTCTTTACTTAACTCTCAATTCACACTGATATGAAGGCCAGGAATTACTGGAGTCAGGACTGATATTGGGATAATTGATACTTCTTAATGGACTTTTACAATTTGTTTTGTATAAGGAATGTAAATTCATGTAAACCTTTATCTTGCATAGTCTTTCATCAATGTGGTTAAACGTACCCTTGCTCCCTTGCAAAGTTGTTTCCTGACTGCTCTTCAGGCCTCAGCTCTCCTGAGGAGGAGACTGCCCTGTCCATGTCTCAAAGCATTGGCTTCAAGCCCACCAGAACGACTCATTGGATGGGAAATATTCTGGGGCATAAGAGTTTGTAGGGGGCTTTGAAATTCCAAAGCTCGCTAGAGTGGTGTTGGAGGACTTTTTTGTGGATGAATCCAAACTTGATGCATTGTCATCCATTCTACCATTTGAAACGGGTTTCTGGGTTGTTTCTGCGGTCACCCACAATATCCCTCTTCTGAACTCAGCAGCCCTACGGGAGTTTGAGGGTGATTTTTTGTTTGTTTTTTTACAAAACCTGTCACATTTAATCATCCTTACTCTCTTTCTCCAAAATGACAGCACAGACTTAATCTTTTAAAGCAGGGAAGAGGAGGAGTGAATTCTGGGCAACAGGGACAGAACCACACACAATATTAAGGTTTCAAGCATGTATGGTGACGATTTTACGTTGCTCAGTTGCATGCTGTTTCTTAATTATTTCTGATGTTCAGCTTTGTTTTGCTTGGTACTGGATGTCAAGGCAATATAACTCCAGAACTTTTCCTTATAACGTCTAATTACACAATTGTTTCTTAAAGTTAGTAATGTTTTCCCTCATGCATTATGCTGCCTAATGCGCACTTGCATGCATTGGCCATTCAACGTGGGATTCCACATCTATCTTGGGAGCTACCCAGATGCGAGCCTGTTGCTGTAGACTCTGTGCACAATTAATGGAGGCTTCTAGGGTGAGATACATCTGATTGCTGTGCAATTAGTTTAGCGTGAGCTGAGCTGTCGCTTTCCCTATGCTGAAGGTAAGGGAAAGAGTAGACCCCAAACCCCAGTATAGTTATCTTTGTTGTAGAAGTCTGTGTTTGGACAGATCAATATCACCTTTGGAATCAGCTTTTGTTTCTACAGGCCTGAATAATGTATCTTACTTTATGGAAAAGAACAACAGAGTTTAGCACTATGAACCTTATTTCCCAACTCATTTTTATGCTGGTGAGTGATGTGGGCCTTACCACTGTTCCATGCAGGACTTCACTGGTGACCTCCCTCTGTTGAGAAAATTAACTCTTGATTCCTTCTTTTCCCCCACCTCTTCTTGTTTTTCTTCTGTGTGGGTTTTCTTAGTTCCACATAGTGTTCTGGTGAGGGACAGACCTTTTCAGAAATACAAACAGATAACTTAATGTGGATTAAATTAGCTGGAGCGAGTCCAGAGGAGGGTACAAAGATGATCAGAGGACTGGAGCATCTCTCCCAAGAAAAGCTGAGAGAATTGGGTTTGTTCAGCCTGGAGAAGAGAAGGCTTCAGGGAGACCTTATAGCACCTTCCAGTCCCTGAAGGGGCCTGTGAGAAAGCTGAGGGGGTGCTTTTTACAAGAACCTGTAGTGACAGGACAAGGGGGAATAGGTTTAAATTGAAAGCAGGGAGATTTAGATTAGACATCAGGAAGAAGTTCTTCATGGAGAGGTTTGTGAGGCACTGGCACAGGCTGCCCAGAGAAGCTGTGGGTGCCCCATCCCTGGCTGTCTTCAAGGCCAGGCTGGATGAGGCTTTGAGCAACCTGGTCCAGTGGAGGGTGTCCCTGCCCATGGCAGGGGGTTTGGACTAGATGATCTTTAAGTTCCCTTCCAACCCAAACTGTTCTATGATTCTGTGTTGTATCACTATTACTGCTCTGCTGCTGTGTACTTGAATTACCAGTTCTCTCTGGAGGTCTTATTAAAAATAGCTTTTATTTTTGCTTCTCATTCTTCCTGTAGTACTGAGGCTGTTCTAAGAGGCTTTACTTTACAACTATATAGTTTGCCTATTTTATTCTTTTGTACATGGGTCTGAGTGGCTTGTCATTGCTCATTTTGTCAGCTTTTATGAATTCTACTGTTAGCACTTTGCTTCAGAGGATTTATACCAAATTTGAGCTGAAAGAACATTCTTCCATGAGAACTTCTTCAAGCACATCAGCGATGAACACAGACACAGAGAAATCATTTACCTTTCTAGGCTGGCTTATCTCTCAGTGCTCTTGAACTGTGGTGATCTAAAGAACCTTGCAGACTCGCTGAGATGCGCCTTGCTCTGGAAATCTTTAAAAGAGACTTTTATTACTTTTCCCTTCAGCAGTCTCAGTCCAGAAGTCATTATTGTTATCAAGTCCAGATAAGAATATGGTGGTCAAATTTTTTTATGAGATTTCAGCTTTGTGAAGGATGAAATGACTAAGGATGATTTCTTGTTTTTCCACTTTTCCCCATCCTTTTTAACTTTGGCAGCTTTCTTGCTTTTTCCGAATTCTTTGAGTCTTTTTTCATATGTATGTTTCCCCATTCATAAATGCTGCTTGGCTCTGACCTTGGTTATTTCTCCTCTGGCTACCTGTGGAACAAAGCCATTTTATAAGCACAACATAGAAATAGTTTCAAGTTGATCAGGATTCTGAATCGTGATACTTTTTTTTTTTAATTATTTTTATTTGGACTTAACCAGATATGCAGAAGCAATTCTCAGTAATTTAGATGTTCTTTGGATGTAATTTAAATGTAATCAGTGACAGAAAAGAGTTGCGTTATCGTGTTTTTCCTCTGTAAACGATTTAACTGGGGTTTTTTGTTCTTCCATGTTTGCAGGGTAATATATCTGAACAAAACTGTTTTAGACAAAGAAAATGCAAGGCTTTAATTCTAGTGACATGTTTTCTAGCTCCAGTATGTAAAGGCTTTCTTTTAACCTCTCTTCACAGTATTGTTCTTCAGTTTCCTTACTTAATATGCCCAAGTAGACATGAATTTCACTGGGTTCAGAAGCCTGTGCTCAAATTCCAGTGACTTTTGAATGGGAAATAAACAGTACTAAGTGAATTTCATGGGTTTCAGTGAAAGTGTACAAATTATTGGAAGGCCTTGGGACACTGATTTGATCTTCCATCTTTGTCCTGAGAAAAGTTTAACACAAGGTGTTTTTAGGCATAGACAACTTCAGAGACTGCCTGGGGCAGTGGAACGAGGCAGGATTCAGCGCTGGGAGTCCTTAAGCCTGAGCCTCCACAGTGCTTGGAGCTCACAGCAAGAGTGCTCCCTGCTTTTGGTGAGTGCCGCTGTGTAGCAAAAGACTGCTTTAAGCTGCTGTGGCTGTATTTCCTTCCTCAGTTGCTTGGATTTGTAGATGTAGAACTTCAGATGTATTTGTATTATTTCCTCCTCTTTACACATAATCCTCAATGTACACATTATATCTCAGAAGTGGGGGTCGCCGCATCATTGCCGCACAAGAAGCGCTGCGTAGCTTTTTTGAAAAACAAAGGTAAATTCTGTGCTGAGCCTTTCTCAGAGTTAGAATAGAATATTTCTGTTGGAAGAGACATACAGGCGTTACGTTTGAAGGTATGAATTGTGGAGAAGAAAAGATGCATCTTTCAGCTCAGAAAATACCACTGGTACTTCCAGTCCAATATGTTGGTTTATACTGCATCTGCAGTGAGGTCCTGCACATGGGCTCAGGTACTAGCTGCCTTGCAGATCCCACTGGGGAGGGGGTGGTTATTGAGACCCGTGTCCCTGCCTGTAGCCCCTTTGGAGGGAGCTCCCTTTGTCAATGAGTGCAAAGCCCATCCTCAAATGTCAGTGATTCTGGCTCAAGGAGCTGCTGAAGGAGGAGGATGTCTGTCTGGGGAAGCTGTTCTATTTTCATCACAGTACTGAGCTTTGTTTATGATACTGAGAGGACACGAGCCAGTTCTAGAAGGCAAACACTGTCCTTTGCATGTACTGCTGTCAGTGCTCCTCACTGTCTCTGGTTATTAAAGTCCTTCCTACTGTACTTGTATCTAAGGAAGTAAACATCAAGTCATGCACACTATAGCAAAGGAAATTGTGTTAGTACATGGGAAGTAATTTATGTGTTTGCATGAGGCACCTACAAGGAGATTAAAGCATGGTCTTTGCTCTAAGCAAGTTGATTTTCATAAATCGCATTTCAGCATAGACTGTGTTGCAGATGTAATTTTTCATCTCTGTGCCTTGAAGGTCACGTAGGGAACGACCTTACCTTCTCAACAGAAAATACTATTTCTTGTATTACAAGACCTACATTGATACTTATGTAAAAATTAAAAATATTATTATTATACACATTACTTGAATTTTGATTGCATATGTGTGGTAATTACAGAAGTATTCCTTTTACACCATAATCAAAGCTTCATGTCTAGATTTAGGTGACTGGCAATCTGGGTTTCTTGAGAATTTCCTACATATTGTTCTAGGACAATGATCTGCTTCCTGCTTCCGCTTTCTGATGGGGAGTTTCTTTTGCCTTCCACAGATAAAGGAAGCAGTCGTCTTCAGTCTCTTTACAGAATTATTTTTGAAAATTATCTGCGAAACAGCACAGTACTTAAAATCAAAATGCTGGGAAATATGGTGGGGCTAAAAGCGTTTCAGTGGCAAGGACAGAGGTTCCATGATCTGTCGGTTTTCTTTCCGATCTTGGTTCTGTTGGCCTTCCTTTTTCTTCACAACAGTAGGGTGTATTTGAGCTGCTTTGACTCAGGGCTACATAAGCCAAAGCTTAAATAGACTTGTGTGTATACTTACGCAACAGCCCTTACATCAAAACAAAAAGCATATCTTCTTATTATATAGCGATTTCCTTGGTTTTAATGCTAAGCAATTTGATTAAAACCGTATGTGTTTTGGAACAGTTTCACTCTTATTAAAAACATAATATGGAGATGTAACTCAAACAGTAACATATGATTAAATATTTGACCTTTTGAAAACCTCAGCGTTAATGTCTGATTTCAGAATGTTATGTGTCTGATGTGTGGGGTTTGGGGCTTGGTGTTGGTAAACCAACTTTGATTGTTTTTTGTTGTGTGGAGGGTTGGTTTTTTTGGGTTTTTTTTTTTTGTCTTCTAATAGGTTTCCACTTTTTTTGTTGGAGCTTTAGCCAACGGTTGTTTTGAGTACCTGTAATACCTTAAAGTGTTGTTATTGAACCCATCAGCTCTTCGTTAATGCCGAAGTAGATTCATGCATTGTGGGGCATTACCCAGGAGCCGTGTTTGAAACTTATGTCACTTAATTTTTACTTGTTTTCATTTCCCTCCCCCTTGTAATTCAAATGCTCTTGGATAATATGAGAACTTGAAATAAAAAAATTGCAGCTCTTTTGGGGAAAAACATGGTACCTATTAGCAACTATTATGTCTTCCCACCTACCCCCTCTCATGGCACGAATCTTGTTCTAGTTGGAATGGTTCTGTGCTTTTGTGTTTGTGGCTTTTAGAAAAAAATACTTACTAAGACTAGGAAACTCATTAAAATGAAATGTTGATTTAATTAATACCGACGATATTCTTCTAAGAGAGATGGAGGTGATAAAGTGTGTCCCAGAGGGCTGTAGTGACAAATCTTCTATTTAAAGATGCTAAAATAGAAGCAACAAAAAGTATGGAAAGAGATATCAGAAGGGAAAGTAATAGAAGCAGGAAAAACATTTTGAGAACAATGGTCTGTAATTCAAAATTTCCTTCATCCATGAGTTAAGGATTTTACTGGCTTCAGTTTCATCTTCTTGGTTCTGACCTCTCTGTATATCCAATTTGTTATTAAATATATTGAAACAAGTCGTTGGCTATATACCAGCATACATTCCATTTGGTGGGTACTTCAGTTTTACAAAGCAGGTGAAAAGGGAATCTCTGTAGGACATGTTTCTCCTTTGAAGCTTGCAGTCAGATTCAGACTTCTTCTCCTTAGTTTTGTATCTGATACTGTTGACTTTATTTGTTCTGTAAAAGTGTCCTACATTACCATAAAAAAAGTTTGCATTACAGTAGACAATTGTAAATTCTTATGTTGTTTACAAAATAAGCACATGTACTTATATTGTCCAATTGGTCTTTTATTTATCTTATTTCTTTATTAATAACTACAGATCTTTTTCATTCATCTTTTACAAATTCAAGTCACTGATCTAAAAAAGGCACTATGTCTATTTGCTAAATAGTTGTTTTTAATATTAAAACTAGTGTAATTTTCAGTAAACATTAACTTGTGGCTTGTTTGAAAGCACTGTGTGTCAGTTTGTCACTATCTTACAATATGTAAATTTAAAATAATAATGGACTGTCTATAAGAAATACATTCTGACTTTCAATTTTTCTTTGCAGATCATGTTCAAAACGAAGAAAACTATGCACAAGTACTAGATAAATTTGGAAGTAATTTTTTAAGTCGAGATAATCCAGATCTTGGCACAGCTTTTGTAAAATTTTCCACGCTTACTAAAGAATTATCAACGTTGCTGAAGAACCTGGTGAGAAGCTTTAAACTTTCTTAGTTTTCTAGCTTTTCCAAAATAAAATACAATACAACTTCATGGTTCTGATGACTGATGATAATTTTAGGGATGCTTTCAGTATTTTTTAAAACCCAACACAGTGATTTCTGCAGACGTTATCTCTAGAGGGTGTTATTATACAGTGGCTGTGTTTCATTGTTAATTGGCAGTTATCAAGAAAAATATAAATGTTGAGACATCACTTGAGGCCTCATTCTCAAGTGATTGGTGGTGTTACATCTCTTCTGAGTAACCTGATTTTAAGACATTCCCTGACTTTGTGTTTCCAGTTGAAAATCCAATACAATTACTTATGGCTTTTTTATCTTGCCTCAAAACCAGACACTTTCACTTTTTGGAAGAAAACTAACAATCTGTGGAGTATGCATAAATGGTGTTAATATTCCGTTCTCATTGTCATATGCAGAGCATCCATTGCTTAAATAATAGGCTTATGAAAAATGGTTTAAAGGTTCATCTCATCTAAAGTTTGTCCTAGGTCTTTTACTGCTGAAAGCTGGATAATGAAACTGTAGTCATAGCAAATATCTTTGAACACTGAAAGTAATAAAGCCACATTTCTTAAAAGATCACATTTTGTGGGTTTGATAGCTGTTGTGGTAGCTTCAATTTTGTATTTTATAGTTGGGCTTATCTCCAAGCTCTTTGTGTGTGTAAAGTATAAGCAGTATTACAGGCTTTCTTTACTAGAGTCCCTAGCACGAGCACAACTGCTTTAGGTCACATCAAAGGTTCATGTAGCCAGTACCCTGGCTTTGACAGTTGCCCAAGAGTGAATCTTTCAGGAAGAGAGCAAACATATAGGGGTGAGAGTTGCCCAAGAGTGAATCTTTTGGGAAGAGAGCAAACCTATGGGGGTAACTTCTGTACTGTGGTCATGAAAAATGTCTCATCTCGGATGCTGGAGCTCGAGGCAGTATCTTTTGCTTTGTAGTCCTCGTTAGGTATTACTTCCATAAATTTGTTTTAAGGATTTCTTGTATGTATGCTATGCTTGGCACAGAACATGTTAGATTGCTCCAGAGCACTGGAATGAACTGCTCTCTGAAATACCAATTCTATTTCTCTTGAACTTGATCCTTTCCTTTATTGTTCCCTGATTCTTGTATCTTACAAGAAATGTAAGAATTTTCTGAGTTTGTGTAGGAATTTAGCGATAGCTGTCATTCTTCCTTTCCCTTCCTCTGTTACTTTTCTAGCTGAGTCTTAGTGATTCCATAACTTGGATTGTTCTTGTTGGCCCGTTCTTTGTCTTCTCTTGGTACTCTTGTACCCTTCTCTGAAATGATGGGGGGACAAACAGGAAGATGGTTTGATTTCCTATTCCCTGTTGTGAAGGCTGACTGTTTTATACTAACTGAGCATCAAGCTTGGTGTTTTCAAGGGGTTCTGTTTGGTAACTTCAAGGTATTCCTTTCCTTTAGATGTTTTTGTTGATTTTTATTTCACAAGCATGATTCTCTATGCAGTTTCTTTTCTCCTTATGCAGCACTTCACATTTTTCAGTGTAGATGTCAATCTTAAATTTCATTTCAGCGGGAAGTGTTCCAAGGTTCTTATGCAACTCTTGGTACCTGGCTTTTGCTTTCCTACCCAGAATAGCTTAGTATCAGCAGACATTCTCAGCTGACTGCACTCTTCTGAGCTTCACTTACAGACATCTTTGACTGCACAGGCCCTAAGGACACTCAAAATGAGGTGTCACTTGTGACCTCTCATGCTTGTGCTTATTTCTGTTTTCTGAGTCTTGCCTCTTCTTTGTCACCTACTTTCTTCTCTAAGGATGATCGCACTTAACCTAATGAAGCTTGCTTTCTGCAAGAGCTTTGCTCTGGCCTGTTACCTGCATCATCCTTTGTTTCAACGATGGCAGTCTTAAAAGACCAGTAGATATGTGAGGGCCTTCTCTAAAGACTTCTGTCATTCTGGGTTATTCGCCTCCTTTAATCTTACTTTAACACAGTATTTTAAATTGTGTGTTGAAGTGCAGTTTGAGGACAGTTTGGGATTAGAACTGAAATTTGAAGGTCACTGAACCGCATCATTTCTTGCAGGGCTTCCACAGAAATTTAACTACTTTCAACTGGCAAACAAGAAGTGGGGGATCCTTTATTTAAAGTACTGCTGCTTGAGAGGAAAAAGTTCTTTTAACTTAAGAAGCCACACTCATTGAAAAGAACATTATACTATTTCAGACTATGAAGAATTACCTATCTAAATTCTTTTTGACAGGTTTTAAAATAGATAATAAATCCCCTAATTTAGTAAATTAGGGAATTTATTTCATTTATTTACTTTATTCAGCAATCCCAAGTGTAGACAACGAACTTACTTTACAGATGTCTCAGCATTGTAAAGCCACTTATTATTCAACTTTCTTCTCCCTGAGATAGATAATTCTGCTTTGTGGATCCACTGTTGCTCCTAAGCATCATTCTGATTGATACAATTACACTGATAGAAAAATATCTTTATAATAACAGAAGTTGAGGTCCAGTGAAAAAGCAGTTGAGAGAAGGGCTGTGCAATGTCACTGGTAAGGCCCCACAGTAGGTGCTGAGGCTTATTTTAATAAAATTAATTGAAAAAATGGCAGTAGGTAGTAAGATGAATGGTAAGCTAATAGGCTTTTTTTTTTTTTACATAGAGCAGATTGTTGCTGCCCTATTTAATAAATGTGCAATAAAATAATGAATGGTCTTTAAAGACAAGAAGATGAATAAGGAATGGAGTTACACAGTAGGCAACAAAATAAATACTTCAAAAATTTAGATCTGTTATTATTAAAATATTTTGAACTTTAATTATAATTCATTAAATATTTTCTGATGAGTTGTGATATGATGCATATTTCATGAGAAGGAGGATGGAAAATAGTTCACATTCTTCTGTGTGAAGGAATTACAGAATGATCACTTTGAGAGTGATCTTCGCTCACTTACTCTGATCACTTGCTATGAAGTAGAGCCAGCAACTTTGATTGACTAGGCAGCTTTTGGAAACCATCATTTTGAAACGATTGCTCTGCATGCAGGGTCAAGAATAAAAACATCCATTAATCATTTTAACAAAAATAAGTTGCTGTACAAATGTTACTATAAACTGTTGGCGTTATTGCTAAATATAACATCTGAAACTTAAAAGATATAAAACATATGTGTTATTTCTGAGCATGTGGGGGTTTTTAAATTACAAGTGACACACAGTGACCATTTCTGCATCATTTTGTAAAGGTAATTATATTGTATGAGTGGCCATTGTCAATACTGGTCTGCGTTTTCAGCAATCTGTGTGTCCCACCAGGTTCAGTTTCTCTGCTTTTAATCTGCCTCCTTTCCTGTTCCAGGTTTCATTCTTTATGCAGTAATTATTTAAAGTGGTTCATTAAAAAGCT
The DNA here is from genome assembly GCA_027574665.1 of Rhynochetos jubatus. Classification (NCBI taxonomy): domain Eukaryota; kingdom Metazoa; phylum Chordata; class Aves; order Eurypygiformes; family Rhynochetidae; genus Rhynochetos; species Rhynochetos jubatus. The sequence continues at coordinate 9,307,662 of CM050648.1, read as the reverse complement.
GTGTGAAGGCCTGCATATGTAAAACTGAGTGTGTCGATATCTTAAAATTGATCTAGATGAGGTTTAGGAAGAATATTTGGAGCACATGCAGATTACTTTTTTTTTTAATTGCATGCTGCTTGGTTTTTCCAAATGTTTAAAGCTACCTTCCTTTACTGTAAATGTCCTGAGCTAATCTTTGCAGGAAAATTATCTTCTCTTCATGTCCCTCCTTCCCAGATTATCATATGTGTTTCCATCTGTTAAAGTTTTTTTTCCTGTATTTTACTCTAAATATGAGACTGTTTTGCTTGGTTATCAAATACATTTCTAATTCACATGCTTTACACATCTTCAACAACGTAATAGATTATTTCAAAAACCTTTACTGTACTGGAGTAATACCCTGCTCTTCAGGCTTGGTTGTCTTTTCCCTAGCTGACACGCTAGCTGGCTACTGCTCACTAATTTCAAGCCAAGTATTAATGGCTTGAATTGGTAATACTTAATGGAGAGATTGGAGGGGTGAAGCTACAGTATTGTACTGTTCACGCCTGCCCTGATAACTGCTGTAAGTCTACTGTATCCACCTCTATCACAGAAATATGTTTTCTGTCTGATTTTATGATCTAGGCTGCAGTTAACATACTTTGAATGTTTTTTTCTCAAAATTCACATTTGAGATACGAACTTCAGTTAAGGTTGTTAAGTGGAAATTGAAATGATTGCAAATGAAAACAATAATACCTGTAATCAATGTATTAGTAAAGTAGATACTACCCTAATCACTTGTTAGCTTAATATTCGTGATTCTTTTCCTTCTCCAACAAAATTAACATTGCCAGGGAGTCGTTTGTTGTGATGCACTGAGATAAAAAGCCAACAGAGGACAAATTGCCAACAGACATAATCCTCAACAAATTCCTTTTGTCCTTTTATTTCTGTTATTGAATAAGACTGGGGGAAGAGGGGGATCATGTGCAGATGTTTAAGCTAAGAAGAAAGAAAAACAGAACCTTGCTCTTTAAATAGAACCAAAGCTGAGACTCTCTGCTATAAACTCATTGAGTGAAGCCAGGTAAAGAAAAAAATCTTTTGGGATTTTGGTCACTGAAAGTGTTGAGGTTGCTTTTTTCTTTCATACAAAATTAATATTTGAGCACTAATTATGTTGTTGCAATTAAGGAGAAAAATCCCTTCTCAGATCTTGATCTTGTACGCCATGAAGAACCTTTGCCCTGTGGTCATGATATTGGTTGAGTCTGCAGCTCAGGGTGTGCTGGTGGCTGGCTGTCATCTTGCCTTGAATGCACTGGAATATGAGATTTTGCGGATTTAAAAAATATAAAATGTTGACACATGAAACAGTTTTTGAGATACCTTGAACACAAAGATAGAAAAGTTTTGTGAACTTGAATCCGTTGCGTGCTGGGATGTCAGCTATGATATCTGCAGGCTGTCTAAAATGAGCACAACTTGAGCAGTGGCTGACAAGCTACCAGGTGATAGTTAAGTAGCGGTATAATAACCTGAGTTCAGAAGATCCACCTTCTCCTCTGCCATGCTGAGACTCCAGTGCTTTCCAGAGGGTATCCACATCAAGTTCAAGAACTGTGCTTTGTGGAACTGCTTTGTGTCTCCGCTGGAACATCAGACATCTGCGCTGGGCTTGAGCTCTGGCAGCCAGGCTTGGCAGTGATCTCTAGGGGTCCTTACAGAAATCTTTTCTGCTCTGGATATTTGGAGAATGAAACAAGTCTGGGTTTTTTTCTTTTCAGTGTAGGACTGATAGTGAATCTAATGAAGGAAAATACGCTGTTTTATACATAGTGGGTGTAGTATAATGACATGGTGCAAGAAGTTGCTTGTAAATCGGTAGGAGGACCTGGCTCATCAAATAGCAGCGAGTGCACACAGTCATGCCTTGTTTCATCACGACTTTATTTTACAGTTATTAAAGAAATAAACCATGATGGAAGAGTGAGATTTCTTTGAATTTCTTTGTAATTTTAAATTGCATAATGTCACTTTTGAAAAACCGAATAGGTAACTTTTCATACATGTCGTCTGGATATACGAGGAGTTTGTGAATGGAACATTACACCTAGAGGACCTGTATGAGTGATAACAGATGATCTCATCTGTGTGGATCATCTATTTTACAAATGTCCCTTAAAAATTAGTTTAATGGACTAAAATATGCTCAGAATACCTTAGAGGAGAAGGGATCTGGGCCGCATATATGGCAGATTAAAAACACATAACACTTCCACACTCCTTTGATTCACAAGCCAAGGATGTGGTGTCTTGCATCCTTCTCCTTCTCCCTGTCCTTCCTTAGCAAGCGTGCTGGTTTCAGTCCCTGAGGAGGAGGGATTTGTGAGAGCGGTTTCATGGTATTTTCCTAGCTGGAGTTCAACCACGACAGCAAGGAACTGAAAAATTCGTGGAGTATTTTGGGGGAGAAGTGAAGGCAGGGATGAAGTAGGAGGGGCAACAGACTTGTCACTAGACTGGGATAATATTGATACACATCTTTACTGTCATCAGCACTCCAGGAACCGTACACACCATACGTCTTCAGACAGGATCCACAGCAGTAAGGCTTTCTAACCTCAGACTGGTGAACAGAACATTTCCACACATAAGTGTTCATGGGGTGGAACTTAGTCTTGAGAGCTTATCGCATTTCCACGCTGGACAAGGAAAGGAACAGATTTCCCAAATGACTAGAAATAAGCAATTCCTCCTCTTGTCTGTGGTTGAATTAACAAGTGCTTTGCATGTTAATCTGCCAGTAGCGCGGCAGGTCCTTGCTTCTTGCTCAGGAGGCTATAAGGAACATTTGTTACAAAAACTAATTGGTTTCCTAAATAATTAAGCAGTGTTCACATGTTTCCTTCAAGAGACTGACGATTACCTTGAGGTGCTTTCAGAACTCTGCTTTTATGCTATTGTTATAATTCTGGTTTTATATCACCCTATATAAGTAAACATCAATTATAATGCTTCTGCGTCCGATGCAAGTGAATGTTTATTAATTCTTCCCAGACTTGAATTTACTATTAATTTATAAATTTTGAGGTGATTGCAACTTCATTAGTGAAGTTAAAAGACTTGGTGGCAGTAGTTTGATAAGATCTAAATACATCTTTCCTTATTGTAACAGTATCATGCTTTTCTTTTTAGCTCCAGGGTTTAAGCCACAATGTTATTTTCACTTTGGATTCTCTCTTAAAAGGAGACTTAAAAGGTGTTAAAGGGGTAAGTGTTGAAAACTAGCTTTTTATTTAGGGAAATGTTTTCGGGTTCAACTGCTTGTGACTGTTCTCCATTCACCTGTGAGATTATCTTTTTATGCTGGCATCCATTAATACTCTGTATGTAGCCCAAAGAACAAATTCAGAATTGGTCTGACTGTGATGCTGCTTCAGAATTTCATTGTAAATTCCTGTCTGAAGTTGCACAGGAAAGCAATACTTTACAAGACTCAAAAATAGTATTTTTTAAAACTGCTGTCTAAGAAGTCTTAAAACAATGGGTTTTGTTGCTGTTTATAAATTGGTAACTATAAAGTTTTTTTAATGTTCTAAGCAAATTTTCTGTTTCCTAAGGACCTCAAAAAACCTTTTGACAAAGCCTGGAAAGATTATGAAACCAAATTGTAAGTATTTCCCACCCAGCCCCAAATCCCCCCCTTTTGTTTTTTCTTCCTTCTTTCCCTGTCCTGGTCCCAAACTCTGTAATGTATCTGGACAGTAAATGTGAGTATGAGGAAGGCATCTCTTCTGTGGATCTCTGTTCTCCACTAATAAAAATGAAATATTTTTATGTTCTCTGTGAAATAGTTAAATGACTGCCCAGTTTTTCTGTAGTGTCAGGAAGTTCCTTAATGCTGCGATACTGAACATTGTAAAATGAATTGTGGAGATTTCACTGGTCACTTACAAATTCTTGTAATCATATACATAAAATGTATTGATAGTAAAAACTGTGAGATTTATATATTATGCTGTATTGCAGAACCCTGTGTTTTGGAGAAGCAAGCTTTTAGTGCAGTTGATATGACTTCTAAAATAACTGTGGTTTAAAAAATATTTTCTTGCTATAATTCCTGTCTTCTGTGGGTAAAGAATGATTTATAAAAACAGAAGGTTGGGAACAAGTAGTGTTGTAGTCATAGAAATGTTAGTGGAATGGTTTAGAAAGCTGTCAGGGAGGTGATGGGCAATTGCTTTGTCAGAATTCAAGAGCTCTTAGGAGTGTTTTTTTTTTGGTTTTTTTTGTATCCTTTCATTTATTCCCCTTTTTAATCCTATTATTAGCTTTCTTTCATTTATGTCTAACCAAGAGATGGGGGGAAAAAGCAATGAAAGAAAAAGTCTGGCCTCTTAGAACTGCTGAAACATTTATCAGCATAATTTTCTTTCTTACATTTAGTAGCTTTTGCCTTCAAAATTCCTTACAGTATTAACTCCTTGTGAACAACTGATCTGGAAATGAGGTTATTACTAATCTAAGGCAAAAAGGAGATTCCTGACCCAAAATCATGCCTTACTGAGTTGAGCATTCAGATGTACATGCAGAATTGGGGTGGTTTTTTTGTTTCTTTAGTTATTTAGTTCTTACAGGTATTGCATATTTTGCAAAAATATGGAATAGTATTCTATAGACAGCAAATTGTTTAAAAAAGAAAATTCTTTCTGCTTCTCAAATTGTGATATGTAACATCAGGGGTATCTTTGCCAGCCCATTAATACCAAATACCATTAAACAGAACTTGGGATCCTGAGAGGTATCTCATAGAGCCTCAATACATGGAATCATCTGTGGGATTGTACAGTTAGTCTGCAGAGTAGATATGTACAGACAGCCACATTGTGAAGCCCAAAAGTCTCAGGATGGCCTCTTAATTCCATATATGCATTTCAGAATTTCAGTGTTGGCTTTCTTTGAAAATGTAATGACTGGAAGTCATGTCACTTAGCGTAGGAGGTAAACTTCGTATGCTGCCTTACTGCTTTTCTAAATTCCTGCATTATGAGCATTAAACATGTTTGTTAATGATATTTTACCATTTCCGTGTCAAGTTAGTAGTTTCTTATATGTATGCTTTACACTGCAGTATATAGAAAGAATGAGATTTTAAAAGTATTTTTCCCCAAGTAGCATGCAAACTAGAGAAGAGAGTTAAAGGGTGAAAGGAAGAGCAGCTTCATGATTCCATTACTTTGGACACTTAAACATATACAGGATTTGGTATCATCAAGGAACTCTTCTTTAGAATGGCTTGTTTAATATTTCTTGAATTTTTTTTTTTATTCCCTAAATAATATTATGTCACGTGATAGTAGAACTTCTCTAAAATGTTTTCTAATTTAAATTTCAGTACAAAAATTGAAAAGGAAAAAAGAGAACATGCAAAACAGCATGGGATGATAAGAACTGAAATAACGGGAGCTGAGATAGCAGAGGAGATGGAGAAGGAAAGACGGCTATTTCAGCTACAGATGTGTGAAGTAAGAAAAAGGTTTCAGCTTTTAAGACACCATAACTTAAAGTACCTCGTGGGCCTTACTTAAAGGTGGTGGAATCTACCTTGTCATTTAATGAGGGTGGAGGGAGGAAGTTATTTCAGTCTCACATAGTTCAGCAATATAAAGAGAATTATTTTAGCAACTTTATGCAGAAGTCAGCTTCTTTTGTTGTGCTCATTTTCTTTGGTTTTAGATTATTATGCTAAGGTTGTCAGCTGGAAATATTTCTTAAATTTTCAGGTTTATGGTTGAGCTATTCAGGAAGTGTTTTTTATCTTTATTCCAACATGCTTTCTGAAGCCTTCTAAAATTTCTAAAGTGATAAATGATAGTGCTACATTAGTTCCATAAAACTGCTTTTTATATTAATAGCTCTCTATATTACATTTTAGTGGTGGTTACTTTAAATTGCATAGTGTTTTTATTTTTAGAATATTTCAGTAATTACTGCAGTAGCATCAAAAAAGGGACATCTTCAGACAGTTGTGAAAGATTAAACTTTTTCCTGAATTAGTTTTATGTTTTGAGGTGTTTGGACTTTTTAGGAATGGTCAAATAAAGTGTTACCTGTTTCATATTTTCCTTAACTGTGGTGGATTGGTGGATTAGGCGTCAACCCCCAGGTTAAACACAGAGAAAATTAATTCCTTGAGCAAATGATGTTTTACTGATCTTTTGAAGGCTGTGAGGCATGATTATCAACATATTTTTCACTGTCTATACAGTATCTTATTAAGGTTAATGAAATCAAGACAAAAAAAGGTGTGGATCTTCTGCAGAACCTTATTAAGTATTACCATGCACAATGCAAGTAAGTGCGATGCTTTTAAGATTTGGTTACAATTTTCTTTTTTACACAAGTGTTTGTTTCCCTTTGTTTTTAATTTTTTTTTTTTGTTACATCAGGAGTTTTTAATTGTAATCTGTCAGGTGTCTGCAACTTCTTATTAGTCTATAGTCTGCATGTTGCGTAGAAATTAATTTTCTTTCCTGAGGGATAGTTCTAGAATGTAATTTTAGAAATAACTTGTTTATTCTATTTCCTAGTTCTTATGTAAATTTTAAAACCATAGTGAAAGCTAGCTATTTCTTTGAAATTCCTTGAGGTGAACCCAGTAAGATACGATGTTGTCATCAGTAGAACCACAGAGGGAAACATACAGGAACTTTTATTTAAGTTAAATGCAGGAAAGAGATTATTAGAAATTACTAATGGGAAACATATGTTGACTAACAGTGATTTAAAAATAAGCTAAGCAGTGTTCTCTTTAATTTGATATCTGTTGAAGTCAGTGGTATTTACCTACTGCTGAAACTCCCACTATAAAACTGCAGGGAAGGGTTTTAAACAAAAAGTACCAAAAATAATCCCAAACAAAAATTAACCCCACAACAAAAACAACAACAAAAGCTTCATAGTGATAAATACCAATTGATTTCATTCAGATTTCTAATTTAGAGTAAGTACTTCAGGATAGAAGTTAAGTGGCTGTTTATATACATCTGTCATATGTTGCCGCTTCATACACTAACATGTGAAGTGCTTATTTGGCTCGTTATGTTTTTATACAATGAGACTAAATCAGCAAAGTAAATTAAATGTTTCTGGGCTGAAATGCAGCTGTCAAACCTTTCTGAAGTATATTATTAAGTTGGAGGAATGTTGAAGCTGTGCTATTGTGTAGGTAGATTGTTAATAAAACAGTTGACTCTGAGACAGGTTTTTTTTGTTTGTTACTAATATGGGAGGAGCTGCTTAAGTTTTATTGGTTTTGCTGTTTTTCTCTACAAGACAGTCTACTTTGTGTTATGAATTATATATATTCCTGATAAATCACAGGTATTTCTCATTATAGTTTCTTCCAAGATGGCTTGAAAACAGCTGATAAACTAAAACAATATATTGAAAAGTTGGCTGCTGACTTATATAATGTAAGTATTCTTATAAGTAGTTTAAAGTCTGAAAATGGAAATATTTTGTATGGATAAACTGGAGATAGGATTACAATTGTGTGTAATTCATTTGTATCTTATAAATGAAAAGCCTGTTCTTGGAAATCTCGAATATAGCTAGGCTGAGGAAATATCTTCCTAACTATCTTAAACTTTGTTTTCTGCTTTTACAGTTACTAGGAAATGCAGCTTTCATTCTACTACTATTTTAATATTGCATTAAAATAAAACTAATTTAAAGCAGGAATATTTTAATCAGATTACATTATTGGTGCCAAATTTTAGCTAACACTTTCATTTTTCATAACACCCTGCTTGATAATAGCACCATAATTTTTGGATGAATTAACAGTGTTCATGGAAGGCAAGTAATGATGTGGAATTAAAGCTCTCTTGTCACCCAAGTGCTTTGTATTCTATAACCAGAATTAGAGTAATCCCATTTGCTTTTGTAGTTTGTGGCAAAATTAGACTGCATTTTTATTCCTTAAGTCATCTGTCAAGCTTATTGGAGTTATTTAATTAATATTTCAGAGGCTAAATTAGTTGCTTTAGATGCAGTGAACCATGAAACCGTAACAGAATAGAGCATGTGGAGTTGTATGTTCATTTTAGCTTGCTTTTAAAGTCATACACGCATAGAAGATAAATGCATCAGAATAGACTAGTCCATGAAAATACTCAGATATTACACAAACATGGAACATTTGAGCTGGTTTCCCAGGACTCTAAAGTGGTATGTTGGAATGCATAAAATGTCCAAGTTGCATCCAGAAAGCATATGGCAATCTCTTTCCATAGATAAAGCAGACGCAAGATGAAGAAAAGAAACAACTTACTGCTCTTCGTGATTTGATAAAATCTTCTCTGCAGCTTGACCAGAAAGAGGTAAATAGTTTAGACGTTATTTTTGGAGACAATGTGAAATTACATATTCTGTAGTGAGAAATGGCCTTAATTGATGTTCAATTTGTGTAGTTGTAGTTCAGAAGGGTTGGATTTTGTACATGATAAAACTAATATTTAGAATGTCCAACTACATATAAACAAACAACAGCTTTAGATTAATTTTTTGTTTCCACTTTATATATGAAAAGAATTATTCCTTTTTTGGTGTAATTTTATATTTTTAATGTACTTTTTAAGTGTACTATAAGAACAGTTGTAATGCATCAGATAAATGCTTCATCTAGCCCAGTGTCCTGTCCTTGACAATGATAAAGAATGAGCGTTCAGGAAAAGTGTGCCTTCCATCCCTTTATGTCTGCGTCTTGCCATTCTTCAGCTGGATTGCGTTCAGGATTTTCCTGACGTATGTGATCCTGAGTAAGCCAGTATGAGAACTGGGAGGCTTACCTTTATGTATGGTTTCTGTATTACTGTTCATCTCCTAACTCACACGGATTTTGTGACGATTATCTCCTTCCCAACCCCTTTTGCTAATTCTGTATCATACGATAGAACATTTGTGTGTTAACCAGATAGAAGGGTCTGACACAAGGCAGTTAAAAAGAAAAATACATCCTCAATTACACTGGTATCAGGAGTGAAAGGAGAACATGCAATATCTATTGGAGATGTTCTGGAATATCCCTTGAACTAGGAGATAGGATGTACTATGTATCACAGCTTTTACCTGAGATAATATCATGATGTTTTCCAAACCGCAGTGCCTGAGTGTCAGAAATACTGAATATGCCGTGGTGAAGCTGAGTGGTGGTGGTGGGGAGGGGGTGGCTTCCTCTAGGGAAAAGATTGCATATCTTCTGTTCAGTTTTCTCTTAGGTAAAACAAAAACCAAACCATAATCAGTTTTTGCCAGGTGTCTACTCAGCTTATTAAATATTTATTATTAAATATGAATTATAATTAAACATTAGGCAGATGCCATTCTGCTGCATATATGTGATCATTCACATATACGCTTGGCCAGTATTGCTAATGTCAAATATACCTAAGAATGTAACTTACGGCCAGGCGTACTGAGTCAGCCAGGTTTCCCACAGCAATCGGTCATGGATATTTAGGGTAAAAAACAGGGCAATAAACACTGATACTTCCTCAGAATACCCTCCTATTAGTAGTTTGATTGAAAAGACAGTCTCTCCACCACCCTATGGATTTCCTCTCTTTGGATTTGTGCAGTTGCTTTTTGAAGCGGTGTAAACTATCAGCTTCTGTTACATCTGTGTCTTTCCCACCATCGCTACATGTTGTGTGGCAAAATCTTTTTACTTCTGTTTGTTTTGAGCTTTCACTCTGCATACCCTGCTCAGCATGGGAATGCCTGTGAATGTATGGTAGCATCACCAGATGATTTCTGATCTCTAACAGCATCATCCTGTTTCTGAATGTTATCAACTCACAGTATCTTATTTTTCCCCTCTTCATCACTTGGAATTTGTTTTATACAGATCTTAACCTATCATTTATTGTCAAGTTGTTATCCTGAGGTCCTTGAGAAATTCTTCAGTCAGCCTTCCTTAGGTATCCTGAATAATTTAAAACCATCCACAAACTTTGAGAGTTTACTGTTCACCCTTTTCCAGACTGTTTTAGTGTTGGACACCACATAGGCTGGCGCAACTTTCTGTGAAACTCACGCATTTCCTGCTTTTAACTTCATAGTTCATCTGAAGACATTTCTTCATGTCCTGTCGCAATGTAATTCTCTCCCTTTCATAAGGAACACTTAAGTGCCTGTTCAAAGTCCAGGTACACTGTATCTGTCTGATTTCTCATGTGTATCCACTTATTCCTTCAGAGAACTCCAGGAGATTTTTGAGACATAACCTTTCCATACAAAAGCTGCACTGATTTTTCCAGTGTATGTAATACTAAATGTACTCTTAAAAGTAGTTTTCATTACGTGGTGTGAGGCTTACTAATCTTCACTTTCCTGGAATTCTTCTGGAACTTCTTCAAATTTAGGACCTAGTAACTGGGGCAAGTATGTAGTTTTATGGGCTTCCATTTAATTTTTTAGGTAGCACATTGTAGTTATGGCTACTGTACGTAGATAAATGGCTTGAAGTTAGTAAATTATTTCAGGTGGAATCACAATTAGTGAGGAGTGACTGATGAATCCTGCCTTACAGTATGGTGGTGATGGGTTTTTTGTCTTTTGAATACCTGCCTTTGTGTGCTTTTGTAATGTATTTGTACATTATATAGTAGATAAACCTGGCCAAAAGGCTGTTCCTCTTCCTGCATCTTTAATACCATTGTTTTGAAGGACAGCACAACCTTACAACACACTGTACATGTGTGTTAGAAATTTTTTTATGTCACAAATGATGACAGGAGCACTGCAGAGCACCTTTGAATAGATCCCAATTTATTGTAAGACCTGCCAGCTCTTTGCAGTGCATGGTTTTCCATTAGTTCATACTCTATAGTCTTTCTCAGTGCTCTGTTTGGTACTTTCAGTCCTTTCATCTCCAACATGCACACGGACCTACTAGTTCTCTTCCATAATATTGAGGTTTCCATGCATGAGTTACATTTGTAATCTCCTTAGTATCTAAATCCCTCTGAATGTAACTCGTGCTCTTTCTCCATCCTCACCCCTGAAAGTTGAACAGAGAACATTAGAATTCAAGAGCTATTTGAAAATTACTTTACATCCTGAAGTGTTTCTAGGCATCAGTTCCCAACATGCAGAGGAACAAGACATGCTGTGTACTCAGGTACATTTTTCTTCCACAAGCTAACTATCTGGGAGTAAAGAAAAATGCCTCCTTCTCTCCTGGCTGCTGCGTGTGGTATTAACTTCAAGCTACTTGGTAATCAGCCAGATCTCAGAAATAAAGTAGGACAAATGGGTTGTTCTTCGGTGCTGTGTATTGTACATGCATGGCTGCATACAGTACAAGTCAAGTTTCAGAAGTTGCTCACAGGGGTATTATGAGGTAGAATAACTAAATGAAACAGTGTCTGGTTTTTGGTTACTTATTTCCTGAATGTGCAATAAAAACTATTCTGTTTCAGTGGACAGCAACCTCATTTAAAATACAAAAAATAAACAGATTCTGAGACTTAGATACATATTGTAATAAAGTAGCTTCACAGGCATCAGCAAAATCAACTGTGCAACTCTTGTGACTATAATTACTGTGTAGATAAATCCACAGAAAAAACTCTGTGTGTATGTGTATGATACCTCTATAAAAAGTTACATGATAAATATAAAAATAAAGTGTTTGGCTTGGAGAGATTTGAAATTCTGTCTTAGAAAAAAAAAAAGGAGCAATATTATGATTCTCATATTAAGGCAGATCAGGGTCGGGGAGAGAGAGATCTGCTGTAGTGAAAGAATCCAGTATTTTGGATAAAGTAACCATTTGATCACATTGATGTTGAAACGTCTGTTTCAAAATCAACGTGAGGACTTTCACTCGTGATTCTGCTACACTACATGAGTCAGAGCATAATGATGCTGGCAGATAGCGAGGAGCTTGATCAAACAATGTCTCTGTTATTTAGGTATTCAGTGTTTTAATCCTGAAATAGCATGCCAGCATTCATTACTCATTAGTTAAGTGACAAGGAAACTTGATGACACATGGCCTGAGTTTCACCAGTCAGCTCTCCATCACTGTATCCGAATCTTCACGTAAAGCTGGGCTTTGTTACTGTGCCAGATGGCCTGGTCAGTTGTGATTAAGAATACATTTTCCCCCTTATATTAGTGCATTCTAATCTCACTGTTGGAAAATTTGTGGATTAATGGAAATATTGAACATGAAATGAATGGGATTTTCTCTGGTGGATTTGTAAAAATTCAGAAGTACTCTTACTAAAAATTACTTTGGCAGGGAAACAGTTTGAAATAATTAAATCCAGACCCTGATTCTTTGCAATTTGAAGTTTCTTTGACCCTTTGTGTGAGTGAAGGAAGTTGAAACCGGTGATTCCTGTCCAAATTGTAAATTCTGCCGCCTTTAACTTCTTTGGAGTTGCTGTTAGATAAATGAGATTCCTACCCATATCAGACTGACCTGCTGTCACAGGTGATGTGATATTCCTGTGTGGCTGTTAAAGCATTAGGCTTTAAAACAATATCTATGGAGAAATTACTCTTCAGCACCCATACTTTGGCTCAGGAAAAAGCACTAATTTACTAAACGAGCTAACCTCATTCCCTACACTTTCAAGTTCTCATAATGCGACTCCTGCTTTAGCGCTACGTGCATTCCAGGTGTTTATTCAGCATTATGGATACCCGTAACGCTCTTGCGCGTTATGCTGGTGGTACCTGTCCTTGCACGGCTGAAATAACCATTCCTGTAATCTTTGCGATTACCTGGTTCTTGGAAACGAACACCTCGACAATCCTTGAGTCTTGGGTTGCACAGGAGTGCTGGCACCGTAGCGTCACTGCGGGAAGTGCAACTGACTGTGGCTCTTGCATGTGGCGTCTCCCGTTGCCTCTGTGCCCTGTCTTGGTAGCGAGTTACAGCACTTTCCGTTACTTTGCGCAAGAATTAACTGATTTGGTAAAATGAGTGTGGATTAAAGCTCGGGGGGGAAAAAGTATTTTAAGGCATACTAGTGTAATTTTAATTGTGTAAAGTGTTTATTCTGTATGTTGAAAAATATTTATATGTTAAGAAGCTTAAATTTTAAAAGAAACCAGGCCTTTAATACAGATTTCTATTGCCTATTTTTGCATAGTAATAGTAATTACTGGTACCAATGTAATTTACAGCTTTATGTTCAATATAGCTAGGATTCACAATTACATTTTGTGTCTGTTTTGTTAACTATTTCTTTACCTTTGAATTTGTTTCCCCAAATCTCCATCTGGTGCACTCTTTGGAATGGGATTTACATTTCATTACATTCTTCTTTGGACTCTAAGTCCAGAGGGGGTTGGAAATTTACTTATAACAAACTAGCGATGGTGTAAGCACTTCCTGCTGACAGCAGGTTGCACATAGCAGCCTTCATGCTGCTTCCAACCACAACTGCCAGTTTTACCAAAGCACTTCTCTCTAAACTCCTATGGCAAATTCAGTACAAACAGAAAAACGGTTGAAATGAGCCTGAATAAAATAGGAGGGAGTAATCTTCAGTATATATTGGTTGGGGTTATTTTTAGAAGATGTGCTTTGAAAGAGAAATGTTTATTGCGAAGGGAGTTACTGAACTTCCCATTCTTTTGGGGTGTTTTTGTGAGACTGTCAGATGTTTTGCAGGTAATCCTTTCACAGCTACATTTAAACCATCTTAACGCCTCCTTAATTATGCCTTTTTATACAGATTTGCAAAAATTAAAAGTTAACTTTGGGCCTGATCTTTTTCAATGGAAATTAAGAATTAGCTCTGGGTTGGTGAAGGATACAACATAGCTGTCATTTTAGGCAATTTAGATGTAATAAAGACTGCAAGACATTTACTAAAATTTGATCCTGTAGTCACCTTAGTTGCCAGTGTCATACGCATGGTTGCTCAGAATTTTGTCATGAAGTTTCGTTACTTGATGAGAAAAAGCACCAGTGTGCCTAAAAAAGTAATTCCTGCCTTTTTTTCTAGTTGTATTTATTGTTAGAAAGGGGAAAAACTGTTTGACTAGATATGGGGGCTATAAAATTTGTGATCAAGGAACATGTTTTTTAAATAAAATAATAATTCTTGTTTTAAATTATTTGCTTTCTCTTTTCTCTATTGCTTTTGCCTTTCGTGATCGAAGTCTAGGAGAGTAAGTCAATGTTTTAATGAACTTTGGGGGATTTTTTTTTTTTCTGCTATGCTTACAGAAAGTTAATCCATTTCACTTAATTGTTTCACTAGATCAGGCCAAAAGTTATTTCAGTTGACTTCATTAACTAAAACTCATCAATTGTATACATTTTTAATGGGATTTTAAAAAATAGTGATTATTAGCATTTGGTTCTGTTTGTTTATGTACGCGTGTTTCTGTATACATGCATGCATATATTGCTTTCTTTCTGAAATTTTATCTTAGCCTTTTACTCTTTCATTATGCAACACTGACTGTTTTTTAAAAAGTCATTATTTTGATACTTGCATCAATACTATACTTGAAGTGCCTAATGAATTAATTGAATCTTGAACATACAGTTAGTTCAAGATGACGTGATGTAAAAGCAAGCTCTCCTATGGATGTAAAACATGCATTAGGAGTTCTCTTTTTTTAATGTTTATTAATAAATTGGTGAAGTTTTGGTAGAGAAGAGAAATAAAGTAAAATAGGCTTAAAGGTTAAGAAAACTTGCTGTGCCTGTCAGTAAATGTTAATGATGTTTTCCCCTTTTTCAGGATTCACAGAGCAGACAAGGAGGATACAGTATGCATCAGCTTCAGGGGAATAAAGAATATGGCAGTGAGAAGAAAGGTTATCTTTTGAAGAAGAGTGATGGGTATGTTCTGGGAGAGCATAATAGATAGTGAGAACTGTGGTGCACTGTGTTCATACACTGATTTTCATTGTTTTGTGCTGTGCATGCTTAAGGCACGTTCATCTGATGCATGTGCCACAAGTACTCAAGAATTTCACAGTTCAACTCTGAGCACAGATCTGAATTTAATGTAGTAAATATAAAAAGCATGACAAGCAATCATAAAAAGTCATTAAAAAGAAAGCTATTGTCGGTATAAGTCTAAAAGGTGATTAAGACCTGTCAAATCTCTAAGTTATTGCTGATGAGGCATTTAGTAACATTTTGACTGCATCTGTTTGTTTCTCAAGGTTGTTCTTCTCAAAATGTTAATGGGATTAATGTGTTGTGAAATCGTATCTAGTTATTGGATTTGTTGTTGATGTTCTTATGTAGGTTAAGGAAAGTATGGCAAAGAAGAAAGTGCACTGTAAAAAATGGAATTCTTACCATATCACATGCAACGGTAAGTTATTTTTATACCTTGTTATTAAAATAATACATTAACATTGTCCTTTCCCGGTATATCTGTTGGTGTTAATCTGCTATTGCAAAAAAGATGCCACTTCTGCTTCCTGTTGATGTTCTGCGGATTATCCAAAGTTGGAGGCTGAATTAGGGCAGTCTTGCTGTACTTGCCCTGTTAAAATTTTTCGTAGTTGCCTGCTGACTACCTGTGGGAAGAGTGCTTCGGGTTAAACGGAGCGGTACACCTGTCCTTACTATACAGTTGAGATATGGGACGTGATTCCGCTGAATAAAATGAAGTGTCTACAGTATAGCTGAGCAAGATCCTGTAAGACCCCTTCTTAGCCACTGGAGAACTGGTCAGTGTAGTCAAAGGAGTCTGGGTAGCTTTGGTCAGATGACTTGTTAGAAACTCAGCTATGGCTGTTGACTGTACTAGAACACTAGTAACTAGCTCATACATGGGTGTCTGTATTACAGATGTTTTTTTCCTACATATGATGTCAACTATTGAAAACATTTTAATGCCTACACATTCATTTTGTAGAAAATGTAAAAATTACTCAACTAATCAGTGTGAGAAAATGAGAATAAAGGCTGCTTTGAAATTAATTTTGAAACTTCCTGTGATCTGTATGAAGAAAGTGAACTCTTCAGCCTTCTAAAATTTTTCTTTTGCTATAGCTTATGAGTTGACATGATTTAATACTTAAATGTGTTTATCAGTAGTTTAATATGACAGTGGCAAATGTATTGAACAGATTATTTTAATTATTTTTTTCTCATAAGCATTGTTATGGTATATTAAACTGAAAGAGAGCAGATTTAGATCAGATATCAGGAAGACATTCTTCCTGGAGAGGGTGGAGAGGCACTGGAACAGGTTGCCCAGAGAAGCTGTGGGTGCCCCATCCCTGGAAGTGTCCAAGGCCAGGCTGGATGAGGCTTTGAGCAACCTGGTCTAGTGGAGGGTGTCTCTGCCCATGGCTGGGGGGTTGGAACTAGATGATCTTTAAGGTCCCTTCCAACCCTAACCATTCTGTGATTTTATGATACAAGTGGTAAAGCACATAATTTGGAAACTTGGGAAGTGATTCATATAAGATGTTGCTGACGGAGTTTAACAGGTGAGTGAATGTGTTAATATTTTGACTACTTTCAAGTAAAAGTTGGAAATTTTGGAAAGTTTGGGTCATAGTGAGTTCTGGGAGTTGGGCATATATCTAAAGTATCTTCATAGGAATGCTAAATCATGATGAAGTAACATTATCGTGATGGTGGCAGTACTAAAACTGTATTATGGCAGCATGATGTAAACTTGTCACAAAAAATAATCCCTATTACTCTTGTTAAAGGAAATAGTCCCATTTCATCATCCTTATTGCTCCTTTGCTTCAAATGCCACTGGTGGCCATGAGTATCAATGTCTAACTACCTACCTTCAGCAAGTTAAAGGGAATTACTACATTTTATACTGGAGGTTGGTTCTTTTTAAGGGCTAGGAACCTATCCTCATCTCCTTTCAGGAGTCACTTAGGCAAATTACTTATGATTAGTTTGAAATACCAAGGCTAGTAATGGTTCAGTCATCACCTTTTTTAAAAAAAGTGTGTCAAGCTCAAGACTTGCCATTTTAGAATTCTTTGGATTGCATGATTAATTGTAGCTTTCCTTTTCCTGTATATAGCTGCATAAAACCAGTCCATTTGCACTTTTGTTTTTCAGTGCCAAGAGGAAAGTAATTTTCTTGTTTTCAGTGATGGGAAGTTCAGATCATGGCAGTCTGTTTGACAGTAAACTTTGAAAACAGAGACTCCAGTTGTATATTTACTCCTTGAAGGAACTGTTGCTTCCCAAGTGTTAAAGATATTGTGTTAATAAGCTTCTTCTGACACACATCTGACAATGTGGGAAATGCACTTCTAGGTTTTATTTGTTTGTTAGTTTTGCATTACTTTTATATTTGATTTACAACTCCTAATGTGACAACTTCCAAAACTCAGTTCAGAGGTATTTACTAATAACTGAGATCTCAAGTTCAGTTTACGTGTGCCAGCTATTGTAGCTTTTACTTCAATATCTGTATGGTTTCTGATAAACCTGTATAAACCCAAAATATTTTAAAGACATACTTAGTTATCATGTGTTAAATAACCTAATTACAGCAGAGAACATATGCATTTATTCCAAGTTCTGAAACTCCAGATCTCCAGCTTTTACATTTTTAGGGTTGTATCTTCGATTTATTTAAAATACAAGGAAAACTGGAATATGGGCATGTGGTAATGAAAACTTGCGTAACGGTTTTACCTTCGTTTATGAAACACAACAAAAAAACTTTGGTATTCACATATTCTAAATTAAGGTTTATTCCTTTAATCCCTTTCAAATAGTCAGGAAGGGTTGCCATGAAGATTTTAATTTTGTTTGGATTTAGCAAGCTGTCCATTCTGACACACCAAATCTAAGTCATGATGGTTTCAAGCATTTTGGGGGGTGTATGTGTATATTTGTCCACACTTTAAAATTAATATCATACATGCTCACTCCCCAAAAAGGAAAAATAATCCTAAATCAAGACATTTTTAAAGTAAAATAAATTTTCTTTTTAGTCCAACAGGCAACCAGCTAAACTGAATTTACTGACCTGCCAGGTGAAGCCAAATGCTGAAGATAAGAAGTCTTTTGATCTAATATCACGTATGTAGCAACTTTAGTACCGTCTTGCATTATGTGGGGTTTCTAAAAATCTTGTTACAAGATACTTGGAGTACAAATGAGGCTGCAGGTCAAAATTCAGATCTACAGCCAGATACGTGCAATGCCTTCTAGTTTAGAGGACAGGTTGAATAGCCAGATGATTATAGAACCCTTTTTGTGTGTGACATAAACGCTGCTTATTTGTGAAGAGCTGTGCAATGCAGAGTATGTGCTGTTCTCGTGATGTTCAACAGCTTAGTGGAACATGCATAAGCTGTATCCACCAGGAAATGGAAAACATCTTTGGCCTCATCTTGTTTTTCCCTCATTGTCTGTTCTGCTTTCTGAGTGCTATCTGGGGGATTGAGGAAAGCAAGGAGAGCCCAATTTACCTTGTTCTCTTATCCTCCTTTTACAACATACTTCTGACTAAAAATCAGTGGTGGCTTGTCTTCTCACCATTAAAGCTTCTGTAATTTCCCTTCTTCCCATTTTGGTCTTGTATAGCAACTATTTGTATCCAGTCTGAGTTTCAGAAACACTTAAGAAGTCCATGAGTCAACTTACAGTTTTCAGCCTTTACCTGTATAGTCTTAACAAAAAATTGTAACTTTCTGTATCTACAAGGACAGTCTATGAAACCTTTGAATGTGAGTGGTAATACCCCGTTCATATTTCATCCTTTGGTTAGTAATGAGAAGTTTAAGCCAAACAAAGGGAAAAGCATATAATGGGAACAAATTCATTTTGCCCTTTTCTGCCACTTGTGTTTGATTTGACTTCAAAAGGGCAAAATTTGATTCATATGCTTTTTTCTTTAATATTCCTAGACATAAGACTTTTGAAATGTGTATGTTTGGTGTAAATGAAAATTCACAATTTCATCTCTTTCTCTTTTTTTTGTTTTCCATAGCTATGAATAAAGTATTAACATTGCTGGTTAAGAGCTCTTAAAAGCTGTCGTTGCTAAATAGCTTTTACTAACAAATACGTCTGCTTTAAAATTTCTCATGTGCCAAATGAAAAGATGTATTTATTTATTTCAGATAACAGAACATACCACTTTCAAGCAGAAGATGAACAGGAATACGTAGCGTAAGAATGTTTACCTTTTTCTCCAAGCTTATTTTGCCAGTAGAGGTGTACAGTCACACATAGCGTTGGAAATAGTTCTTTCTGTTAATGCAGAAGTAGTGCCTACTGTCTGTTTTTCTGTTTAGGGATTCTGTGAATCCCTAAATGTAAACTATGTTGTTTCACTCTCAGAGGGCTCTTTGAAAACCTTGTAACGTATTAAGAATGAAACACCCAACCAACCAACAACCCATTTAGATTGTGTACCCTGCCAGCACGTGGTTCATGTGCAGTTGCTTGGCGTGATATAGTAGATCAGGTTATTAAGGTTCAAGTGAAATATTTTTAAATTTGGAAATCTTCTGTGTCAACCCTATTTCGCAGTTACTTGTTTTCCTCCTCATCCTACCTTTTCCTTTAAATTAAAAATAATTGAACAGATAAAAGATCTCCATATAGCACATAGAAAATATTTGAAGGTAATGCATCTTTTCTACTGTAGGCCTAGAAATGAACAGCAAAGCGCATCTGACATTTGTGTACTTGGGAATCCAGTAACTTGCTTCATTAACGCATGTTTCCAACCAGATTATTTCCTTTAAAACAATCTTTCTACCTGCTACGTTACAATCTAATGTTCGTCACTTGACAGTTCTAGGAATAAAACTAGTAGTGAAGAGGGCAGCAAGCCTGAGCCTTCCAGGCTGCCTCATTCTTCAGGACTGTTGTGCTCTTTTGTTACATGTCCATACTCTGATGGAAGACTGTTTTGGTCCACATGTATCTTAAAGGTACAGGGAGTGTCTGTAGGGTATTTGGGTTGTTTGCCACTGCCTCCCAACACTACCACTGACAGTTGAACGTCAGGAGGCATGGGTGAAATGAGAAGGATGGAGAATCCTTTGTCATGCAGCTGTTTCCTTCCAGTCTCCCACAGCTTTGTCACTCTCATAGAGTGCAAAGCTGACTTGCAGGTCATGCATACTGCATTCATTCTGGAACTTAATTATTCCAGTAATTTGCTCAGTCAAGAAGAAAATGCTGTTATTTCTGATCAGTAACACACTTGATGATTCAGCAAGTTTTTGTGTCTCTGCCATTTGTTAGTTTAAAAGGTGAAGTTTTGGGGAATTTTTTTTGTTGTCTTAACACATGAGCAAGGTAAGAGGGACAATACATTAGTAACATACTTCTGATTGCCAGGTCAATGAATTTGGTATAGCTGGCTGCCTGCTCGACTGTGTTGAAATTCCAGGCTGGGGTTTTTTTCCCTGTTAGAGGCATAGTTCCCATTTGTTTACCACTGAAGTCTGGTTTATCGCTTTAAAGTGCAGTGGCTGCGAAAATTACTTGTTCTGGAATATAGAATCATAGAATATCTAAAGTTGGAAGTGACTCATAAGGATCATCAAGTCCAACTCCCTGTTCCTCACAGCACTACCTAAAACTAAGCCATATGACTAAGAGTGTCTTCTAGGCACCCCTTGAATTCTGACAGGCTGGATGCTGTGACCACTTCTCTGGGGGGCCTGTCCAGGTGACAGACCACCCTCTCGGTGAAGAACCTTTTCCTATTGTCCAACCTGAACTTGCCCTTGCTTCACTTTGTTCCCTCGTGTCCTGTCTGTGGTCACCAGACGGAGGAGATCAGTACCTCCCCCTCCCCTGTCTCCCTTGAGGAAGGTGTAGATTGTGATGGAGTCATCCCTCAGCTTTCTCTTCTCCAACCTAAACAAGCCAAGGGACCTCAGCCACTCCCTGTAAATCTTGCCCTCGAGGCCTCTCACCATCTTGGTCATCCTTCTCTGGACACACTCGGGTAGTTTGATGTCCTTATACTGAGGCACCCAAAACTGCACACAGTACTCGAGGTGGCGCCGTGCCAGCACAGTGTAGAGTGGAGCATTTTATGTTGTTAAAAGTGTCATTTAGCTAAGGACGAAGTAGTTGCATCCAAGCGTTGAATGGCGCAGTCAAACTAAGAGAAGTTATTTGGCTTTATTGATGCTGTATGCCACCAACAAAAAGGTACTGTAATGCTGCTCAGCCAAGTGTTCTGCTTCAGAAAAATCACTTAAGTTACCCAAGTAATGGTATGTGCTTTGAGATGCACACAGAAACTTCCTTTCTTGTTATGAAAATTTCTGCAATAGCTTCAGTTAATTGAACTTCATGAACTAGAATGACTGATAATGGGTTGATGAAAAACTATAATATAACCAAATGCTTTGTTTTTCTTGTGCAGCCACTGAACAGGTCCTAAATAGCTTGTTTACATGACACCTTAGATAATAATCACCCTTTGACATCCAACCTTACTGATTTAAGAGCTTTCTGTGGGAACTGCTGATGATGTAGCTCCTTGGTTAGAGTTTTTACCCTCTTGTTTCAGTTTCCACTTGACTTTTGTATGTGTGCCTCTGTCTTGACCCTTTCTTCTCCATGTCGTTTTTAGTTTTTAGTCCACCCAGTTTTAGTGCTGCCTCTGTTCTGTCTTTTTTTCCTTTGTGCACTAATTGAAAAATACAGACATAGATTTTCAAAAAGCTTCCACACTCACATCTAAAAAGACAAGATGCATTTCTTTATACTCTACGTTAACTGACCTTGCACACATTTTCCTAATGATCACTTTAAACTGCTTCCATAAATAGCTCCTCAAACTACATTAAAATAATTTTAAAGGCAGATGGTTTAAAATACAAATTGCTGAAGCCTACATTCTGTTCCAGGTTTATTACTGCTTTCCCTCAGACATTTCCTTTAGTCCAGTGCATTTCTTGATTTTTTTTTTTTTTTTTTTTTAATCCAGCCAGCTGTCTGTTGACCTTTAGTTACTGCTTGACTGTCCTTCAAAATTCTCAGTGGATAATTCGTTTCTCTAGTAGGTAAATCAGTGTATGACAGGGAGGGAAGTGTGTCTCTGTATGTGTGCGTATGTTTGTGTATATTACAAGAAACGTAACCTCAGATCTCTAAAATAACCAGATTTATTTTTTAACAAATTTGAAGTAACAGATTCTTTCTACTTTTTGGTAATTGTGCATAGGGCCATGCATACTCTGGACATGACCTTTCAGTTCTTTTCTAACTTCTTTCTGAAGGTCAAGAGTGTGTCCATTTCTGTAGGAAACCCCTGGATTATAAACAAAGTGAGATACTGAAATTTTGCTAGGAACAAATACGCATCTAACTTCAGTCTAGTGTTTAGCAACAGTCTTCAGGCATTTTTTCACTTCAGGAATGCTAAGTTGGAAGGTCTTGATATGATCTGTTGCTTCTTCCATACAAAAACGTTGTTTCTGAATTAGTATACTATATTTACTGAGCTGAATTGTTTATTTTTTGAGTGTACAGCCTGCCAGGAGGGCCTGGTGACCGACTGGGGACTTCTTGTATGAAGAGCACCAGTCATTAGGAATGCGCCTGTGACTGTGCTTGTGTTAAATGGGCCTTGCTGCTGGTCCTTGGGGAGAGCTGGCACTGTGGTGCCTCTTGCTCTGTCTCACAGATGACACCAATGACATGCAGCCTTGGACAGGGGGTCTCTTCTAGCTGAGGCACCACAACCAAATTAGGTTACTGCTCTTAACAATTTAGAAACTCATAATACGGAAATCTGTATCAAAATAACAGCTGGCTCAGTCATGTTCTGTTTATTTTAATTGCATCTAATAATTTTTTAATTGTTACTGCAGAGTTGAGTTTTATTCAAATTCTGCCTTTTTAACAAACTAATCAAATGGTAACCCTGAAAGAAATTGTCAACAAATGTCAGAATTAATGTTGTCTGCCTGATTTTAATGTTTATTTTACTGTGTGTTTAACCAAACATTACTATAGTATGAGAAGAAAGACACCGTGCTTTTAATAACATTGGATTTCATCAGAAAAATTGCAGAAGAACGCCATCTAGTGTGGGTTCTTACATTTTGTCATATAACAAGAGAGATTCATGTCAATATATTGTTTTCAGCATGTGAGCTATGGAGCAAATTTGTTTGCAAATCTTTCAATTTCTCTTTTAAAGACGATTTTTTTTTCCCCAATGATTTTTTTTAAGCATTTTGTTTTAAGTACAAGTTCCCAGATTCTCTGCCCATAGAAATGCAGAAAGTGCATGTGTAGGAAGTATATAATATACAGTGCCCATATACCAGTTCAGGCTCTGAATCTGTATTACAAAATTATATACTTTAATTTCCCTGTGAAATCCTTTAAAGTTTATCTTTGCATTATTATTTCAGTCAGAAATTAATAATTTCAATCTGTAGTTCTTAGTTTGTTTAGGTGACCACAGCCCTTTCAGCACATTTTAAATGATTGATGATAACTGGGATATTGTGAACAGAAAATGGATTGAGGACATGGCCAGTCTGAAGTATTTCTGTGTAAAAAATATGTATTTGTAATAGATCTAAAACTGCCTAAAATCGCTATACCTGGGATGATTTTTTTTTAACTTGCTCTTTTTCTAAATTAGGCAACACTGCACCTGCAATGTACTTGTCCTTAGTGTCTTTCCCCTCTTTACCTCCACCTGCAGGGCAGCAGCCACTGAGAGGGGATTTTGTTTGTTTTTAATTAAAAACATCACTGTGTAAACAAAATCGTGTGCAGGGAGGGGGGAACTGGTGCCTGAAATACCATTAAAGAGTCTGGATTTGTTGCAGTGAACAGTTGCTCTTAAAACTCTGTGTTGGCTATCAATATCGTTACTCTCCTGTCATCTTCTCTTCCTTACCCCGTTTGTTGCCATGGCAATTTTCATTAATTTGGACATTACAGTCTGATTAGTGCACATTTTGAAAGGCAGCTAGACTTCAGCACATTCAAAAATGTGCTTGCTGTCTGCTCTGTGAGGAGAGTTTCATGCTAGAGAAAGTTGTGGTTATCTTTTTCTCCTTTAATTATGGGATAGACTTCAGGAAAATCTTGGGCAGCTAGTTATAAACCCGTTAAATTTATAGGAGCTTAATTGCACCCTTTCTCCATAGCTACAGCTTATTTGAGGAACCTGAGAACTGTTCTGCTTTGGCTTTAAAATTGTTCACCGAAGGGACTTTAGAATTAAGACGTTTGCTCTTCGTCTTTTCTCAGTCTCACTTAACTTTTCTCAAATCTTCCCTCTCTGTCTCTCACTTTTCCCCCACTCAGTCTCTCCCACAATACAGTCCTTCCCTGTATTCCCACTAATATTTTGTTCCTGGCAAGCTTTCTACAGTTTACAGATTCATTTGTATTTGCAAATGCAAATCTTCATGAAGGTCTTTATCTTGTGCTAGATGGATATCAGTATTGACTAACAGCAAAGAAGAAGCACTAAATATGGCATTCCGTGGAGAACAGAGCACAGGGGAAAACAGTTTAGAGGATCTGACAAAAGCCATTATTGATGACATACAGAGATTACCCGGAAATGAAGTCTGTTGTGATTGTGGCTCACCAGGTATCTCAATTTGTTCATGTCATCACCTTCTTGTTGGGAGCAAAGTAATTTCTTTAAAGAAGTGTTTGTAGAGTGCAAACTAATTTTCTAAGTGATGTCTTGATCAGTCTTCAACCTGTTTTTAAAACAACAAATGTGACTTTCATCCGTTAGTTCCATTTAATTCACTAAAATATTTTTGTGTGTTGTCTGTGCTTACTTCCAGCAGTTCAAGCCCCTCTGGAGTTTGAACTGTTCTTGTTGCACTGTCTCTAGATGCTTGTTGCACTTGAATGGAAGTTGCTTGGCATCACTGATCCTGTGCATGCTACTAAGTAGAAGTGAGTAATGCTTAGACAATGATTGTGGAAAAATTGACCTGGCCAGACTCTTACCCTGAGGTTTTATCTTGGCACGAGACTACTGGAATGGCAGTAGTCTTGTGCAAAGAATGAAACCCAGAGCTGGAATCCTATAATACCTTCAGAAGTACAGAGTTACAGGTCAGTTATATGTCGCCTAGAGCTTGAGAGGAGTCAACCTGTCATAGTACTGCTGAATTGATGTGGTAGTTGGCAGCTGTTACAGCTTTTACATCTAAAGACACACTTCAAGAAGGTGATGTTCATTTGGAACTGAGTCGCTAATATGTAGCTTGAAGATGCTTACTGACGCAGAACTGATGCAAATAAGAAATACAAAGAGGAATATAATTATGTCAAGTTCTAGAATCAGCTCATTCAATTATTTTTGTCATGTAAAGCTACAAAAAATTTGGAGTACAGTTCTCGTTCATCTTGTAATTTGTAGTGAAGTTTTAAGCTTCCCTCCTGCACCCACAGCTTGCTGCTTTAAAACTCTTGACTTAATGCTTTCAGTTACGGTTTAAGATCAAGGAGGAGATTAATTTGAAGACGTGTCTGTGTACAAAATATGTCTGCAGCTTTTTCTTTTCCTTAAAACCTGGTCTTGCTTCTTAGTAGCATTCATAGTATAAGATCTATTCTAATATTACATGCAGATCTCCATGACAGCAATTTTTGCTTTCCTGGACTAGCAGTATTCCTTAAATTTTCTACAACATGTTACTATTTTACATACTGAAAAATGCTATGGTTAATTTTTTGAAGAAAGACTATTTAAAGTTTAAGTAGTAAAGATTAAACCTTCCAGAGGTTGCCAACAGTGGAATTTGAGATCTGTTCCTTTTAAAAACAGGAAACAAAAACCTTACCTTCTTCATTCAAGAAACAAATCCTAAATGTATTCAGATAGGGTCATTCAGTATGAATTTGTAAGTGAATTCGGTGCCTTTGGGACTGTCCCTAAATCTGAAAAACTTAATTCTGTTGGTAGTAATTTGTAGTGAAATTTGCACTGCAGTGTGGAGAACAGTATGGAATATTCTTAGTTTATTTTCATTTGTTACAACATTAAATGAGGCATAATTTCAGAATACATTGGAATTTCTTACCAACATTGACAACCTTTTCTTGAAGTTTGATTAAATACTTTGCTTTTCAATTTTACAGATCCAACATGGCTATCAACTAATTTGGGCATTTTAACCTGCATTGAGTGTTCTGGAATACACAGAGAAATGGGTGTTCATATTTCTCGAATCCAGTCTTTGGAATTAGACAAATTAGGAACGTCTGAACTCTTGGTAAACTGCTTTTATTTGGAATTTTTTTTTTTTTTTTTTAGTTAAATGTTGACCTGTATATAGGAAACATTCAGGTGTGTAATTTATGGGTTTTTTTCAAAGACATAGATTTTGCAGAATGTTGTCTTCGTGATTTTGTATGTGTCTTATGGGAGAGTCTTACTCTTAAGTATTATTGATGGGACCAGTTATCACTTTTCATGTTCATTTCCTGAAGTTTTGCAGAATGAATGTTGACCTCCATTGTGATTAGTGACACCAGAATTTTGCCTCTCATTATCTGATCTTGACCCTAAATCAGGGCAGTCCAAAATCTCATCTGATTAAAATAAATGAAAGCTAACAACTTGACAAGTGAGAATAACCATTGCTAATTTTGACAGAAAAATGTTGGATGAATCTTTTAATTTGTTGGAAGAAAATCTTTAATATTGAAGTTATGAAAGGAATTTGATGTGAGACTAATTAAAAAAAAAAAAAAAGGCTGAAAAATGCAAATAAAACCCACTTACAGCAGGTATATCTCTCCAGCTGTGTCTGGCCTGTGAGAAGACACTTGTAACAGAAATTTTGTATGGGAAAATTGAGAGAAGATAGAAGGAAATTCCGGGTTTGTGTATAGGTTTAACATTAGCACTAGTACTCTTTGAAATAGAGTTGTTTGCAAAGTTACTATTCATTTAAATCAAATTTTACTAAACATGACTCTCCAGTAGGTCTGAGCTTCTTTTCCAACAGTAACTTCCTGATCAGCGTGCCGGCACTGTCTCAACCTTTGTGCTGCTAGTTCCTCATTCCGTTTTTATATCGGAGAGATATATATTATATTTTCATATTGGCCTGAAATACAAATAACTAGCGGTGACTGTGAAACCTGCTGTAGAAGTTCTCGGATGATTGGATTCACACTTCAAAATATGTTTTAATTGCTTTTATATTTAAGTGTAATCACTGTGCTTTAATTTTGCAATCCTGTGTGTTCCATCTTTATTAATGAGTGTGGAAAATGCACATTAATAGTCCAGTTTTTAGGTTGCCGTTAGACCCACAGAAAACCCCACCCTCATTTTTTTTTTTCTTATTGCAGCTGGCCAAGAACGTAGGAAATACTAGTTTTAATGATATTATGGAAGGGAATTTACCTAGTCCTTCACCTAAACCCAGTCCATCGAGCGACATGTAAGTTTTGAATCTCTAAACTCGTGAACAGTTTACTGTTGAATATGTGTGATGCAAAATGTCTTAACCAGTAACCAGGCCATGGGAGGGCTAGGATGGCAGAGGATTGGGATTTTGTACTCTGTGGAGTTTCTTAGAAGTTCGGTCTCTTGCCATATAGTCACATGACTTAGCTCCCTCACCTGCTTGCTGTAGAAGACTTAAGGTTTCAAAATACATTATTTTGAAGCTTGAATGTTTGAGTTTTGTGGTATACCCTCAGGTGATAAACACAGTTGGACTAATTGATGCCAGCTTCAGGCCCTGTCTTGAGATGGCAACGAGCATTTTCTTCCTTATCTTGCTGTAGGAGTAGCACAGAGAGCGTCACCAATGTGGTTTTCACACAGAAAACCGTTTAACATGTTATGCTTTTTCTAGCCGACTCAGTGTTTTTTCTTTTATCCTGTTTCTAGCATGTTTTTTTCATGCTTATCCTGGTTTTAACATGTTGATTTCTAATGGAAACATTATCTACATTTTAGGCTTTGTTTTTTCTTTCGTCTTAACTACTCTTACTCTGGGAACTTTCATATATGAGAAAGCGGCAGGATAAAACGAAATATGTCCCTTATTGTTTGCAAGAAAGACATGCATAAATTACACAATCTATCAGATAGTGTTTTCCCTTCTCAGCTCCTGAGCTAGGCAAGGTGATTTTAAATTGACCCATTTTCTAAAGATTTCTAATCCAAGCTCTATTTTTACACCCCACAGGACTGCACGTAAAGAATTTATCACTGCTAAATATGTAGATCATAAGTTCTCTAGGAAGACTTGTGCATCTGCAGCAGCAAAACTGAATGAATTACTTGAGGCTGTCAAATCCAGGGATTTACTTGCACTAATTCAAGTCTATGCAGAGGGGGTAGAGCTAATGGAGCCACTGTTAGAGCCTGGACAGGTAAGCTTAGCAGGTAAACAAAGCAGAGTATTTTCAATAATGTGTATTTGTAAAAGGTCCAGCACCCAGGGCTGCTACCTTGCATGCAAAAACAAGAGAAATAACAGATGGAAATGTTGTTTTCTTCCTTTTCAGTATGTGACATCCTTGTGGGTAACAGCTTTTCAGAAAAATCAGCCCAGGTTGACCTCAAGTATCCGTGTAGAAATGTTGCTGAAGAGCAACCTGTTTTTATAGAGAATTGATACTGTATAACCATTTAGTTGGCAATGTTTTCTCCCATTACTTTTGAACCCAACTTGGAGAGAATGTTTTCACCAAGTTCTGTTAGAATAGCTACCTTGGCAAAGGACAGAGTGCCTGTCTGTCGAGTGGGGGGAATAGGTTCAATATAGTCTCAGCACATGAGATATCACAAAGTACTTATCATGGAAACACACTACAAATTCTCTGATTACAAGATGAACTTTCTCTGTTTGTCATCCATAGCCGTTACCGCAGAATTAGCTCTGTAGCGTTTCTCAACTATTACATTCGGTGATACCTAGAAAGGTATGAACACCAGTCGAAATGTAGTCTGCAGCTGGGACACTTATTGCAGCATTCTCCACTGTAAATTCTCTGGTGTTTAATAAAGTTTTTTTTTTTTTAAATGTGACTTTAATTCTAAATATATGTACTGGAATGCACTTTCTCTAAATGCTCTTTATGATCAATAGGAGTTAATGAAATTTGAGTTTAGATTAATTTCTCATGCAACTTTTAAACTGGATTAAACAATTTATATTTTCGTTTAAATGTGTTAATGCATATGTGACATGTATAAAAAATAAGTATAGTTCAGTTAAAGATCAACAAGGAGAAATCCAATCCTATGTCTGGGGAGGAACAACCCCATGCACCAGTATATGCTGGGAACCACCTAGCTGTAGAGCAGCTTTGCAGAAGACGATTTAGGGGTCCTGGTGGACACCAGGTTGAATGTGAGCCAGCAGTGTGCCCTTGCAGCAAAGGTGGCCCATGGTATCCCAGGCTGCACTCGTCCAAGCATTGCCAGGAAGTCCAGGGAAGGGATCCTTCCCCTCTGCTCAGCACTGGTGAGGCTACAGCTGGAGTACTGTGCAGTTCTGGGCTCCCCAGTGCGAGGGGCTTGGACATACTGGAGAGAGTGCAGCAAAGGGCTAGAAAGATATGCAAGAGTCTGGAGCACTTGATGTATGAGGGAAGGCTGAGGTCTGGGACTGTGCAACCTGGAGAAGAGAAGGCACAGTGCAATCTGATCAATGTATACAAATACTTGAAGGGAGGGTGCAAGGAAAACTGAGCCAGGGTCATTTCAGTGGTGCCCAGTGACAGGACCAGAGGCAGTGGACACAGACTGAAACACAGGACATTCCTTCCGAACATCAGGAGGAAACTTCTTTTTTCAATTGTAGGGGTCACCAAGCAGTGGCACAGGTTGCCCTGGGAGGTTATGGAGTCTCCACCCTTGGAGGTATTAAAAAAACCCCATCTGGACATGGACCTGTGCAACTGGCTCTAGGTGACCCTGCTTGGTCAGGGAGGTTGGACCAGATGACCTCCACAGGTTCCTTCCAACTTCAACCACTCTGTGATTCCGTAAGAGATTCAGTGTATGCAGGACTGATTTTTTTTTTTTTTTTTTTGGTGGATGCTTTCCATGGTTTTGTAGGAAATAGTGTTGTGGCTGTGATTGGTGCTCCCCAAGGTGTCACAAAGCAACAAGTACTGTAAACTCGTTTTATTTCCTAGCAGCTAAACCGGTTAAAGGCTCCTCAGGATTGTTCATCCAGCTGGGAAAAAGGGAAGTCTTGGGAAAAGTATCAGAATCTGAGATCTCAAAGTGTGATGCCGGTTCCTTTGAAGCACATGGTGTCTTTTAGAGATCAGAAAGGCGATGACTGTTTTTGTCATAATTTCCTAATACCATTTTTCTGTTGAAAGGCTTGCTGTGAAAGAGCGAGTGACATGTATCTCGGTAGGTCTCATATTCTAGACTTTGCAGAAATATGACATGGAAATCTAACTTGTATCTCCACCTGTTCAGGAGCCGGGTGAAACAGCACTTCATTTAGCAGTCCGGACTGCTGACCAAACCTCTCTCCATCTGGTTGACTTCCTTGTACAAAACTGGTATGGATTGCTCATTTTTCATTAAATACAAGTGTACGTGTTCAAGCTATGCTTGCAGTGCTTTGGACAGTGTTTGCTTATCGCTTACAATTGTTTTCCTTATATATGTTTCAAAAGAGAATAATTTAATAGCTTTGAGCTGAGCTTTGTACTCCTGACGAGTAAAGAGAGGGAAAGAAGTGTAGATTAAAAACGTGTAAAGCAGCTGTACAAAAATAGGATGAAAGGCAAAATGCTGTAGAGCAAAAGAGTGCATTGATTTAGAACACATGACAATATGAAACAATGCCATTGAATAGTTCAAGTGAAGGAGGGGTGACAAGTACACAAATACAGTAAACGTGCAAAGAAATTGTAAGAGTAAAGAACAAGGAACTTTCTGAGAAAATTATGAATAGAAGCTAGATTGATTTTTGAAAAAGGTGTTCTAATACTTAATATCCTGTGTTAAAGCTATTGAGAGCATAATCTTAACCAGTAATTTTCAACGTCTAGTTTATTGGCTGAGCTATTCTTTGTTGTCAAGAGATCTGTTCATAGAAGTGAAAAACCTTAAGGAAAATGCTTTCTTAAAAAAAAAAGTTGTAGTGGAACAACATTGTTTCATATATTTTGCAATACAGGTAATGACTAAATTAGACCAATTCCACCCCAATAGTATGCTATTAGGTGGAAGAAGTAGCAGTCCCTTGCTGTGTCGGATGGTGGGTTTTGCAGAGCAATGAGGGAGGAGGATTGGGGAAGCACAGACTCGTCACAACTTGCTTGAACTGGCTGGGGAAGACCTGACAGTATTTTAATTTCTGGTTTTCCCTCAGCTTAATGAGTCATACCTGGCATTGAAATGCAGTCAGTGAATAGTCTTTTTTCCCCTCCCCCTCTCCAATGGTTTGTGTAGGGTTGTATATATGGAGTATTAGAGAGGAAGTTTGGTCTTCTGGCAACACCACAGACTTCGAATCCATGTTCCTGCCACCATCTCTTGGGCTGTGTGGACTACCTGTATAACTGTCAATTAAACTTCATTCTTCTGCTACTCCCTCATGTTAAAGGGAGTGCTGACTATTGTAGGAGTGTTATTAAAGCAAAAAGAATCAAATATTAGTAGCTTATTTTTTATTTGAAAGCTGTTTGAGATCACAATCTGAAAAATGTTTTAGAAGTCCAAATTTTTATTCTGAGCATTAATAAAGGATTTGGTTTTTTGGATGGTTATATAAAATTATTTTATTTAGTTATAAAGCTTCATAGTTTCTTCAGACAGCTATCATCTTTTATGTGGTTCTGTCAGCTCTCTGTATTTTTGTCTCAATCTCCAATTTAAGATCATCTTTACAACCACATGGGCTCTGCACTTACTGTTAAATAAGGGTAATACTGAGTGGGAGGAAAGCTGTCATCTTCTGAGCTTTTCATTTTTATAAATGTATTATTGATCCCCATATGTCAGTAACTTTTTTCTGAGTAGCATTGTTTTAGCAATTGAAAACTGAAGGAAGTACCATTCTAAAAAGCCCAGTGAACCCGTTTGCAGACCTTGTCTTTCCCTACCTGTGTATCCTTATGTTCCTTCTTATGATCTTTATGCATCCTCACAGCCATCCCCTTCATAGTGCCTTGAATGTGTGGGACTTAGGAACCTATTCTAACTGTATCATAATGATTTTTCAGGTATTTTTTATTGGGCTAATTTGGCATGTTTGAAAAAGAAATTTCAGTGGCAGATGGAAAACAAGGATTAGGTTTGATTCTTCAGTTGAACTTTTCTTTTCGAATGAACATCTGTCAATGCTCAGTCCTTTTCAGCCACAGCTCCGGAATTTCCACCGTGATTGGAACTACTCTTAATAGTCTTTGAAAGTAATGCTTAAATTTAAAAATATTTTCCTCCTTCTATTCATGTTTGTCCAGTACTTCCGCATTTATGATTTAGGGGGATGCTAGATCTGAAATGAATAGCACAGCATTCTATACTTTTCTTGATTGTTTTTTCTTTTCTGTTTAGTGGAAACCTGGATAAGCAAACAGCATTGGGTAATACGGTTCTACACTACTGCAGTATGTATAATAAGCCTGAGTGTTTGAAATTGCTTTTGCGGGGGAAGCCAACTATTGATGTAGGTAAGTTCGCTATTTAAAACTAGGAAATAAAGATTTCCTAAGATTTCTTTCCATTATTTTAACCACTTTTATTTATGTCTCCCTGTGTTAGGTATAGAATCATAGTTTGGGTTGGAAGGGAACTTAAAGGTCATCTAGTCCAACCCCCCTGCAATGGGCAGGGACATCTTCAACTAGATCAGGTTGCTCAGAGCCCCGTCCAACCTGACCTGGAATGTTTCCAGGGATGGGGCATCTATCACCTCTCTGGGCAACATAGATGTTCTTTCCCTGCCATATATTGAGAGTTAGGAAGGTATTCCATGAATCCAGCTTATCAGGCTCAGGAGCTAAGTATCATCAGCATATCTATAGAACACTTGCATTCTGTCAGTTCTTGGTATAGGGGGGAAGATTTCTGAACAGTTGGCACAGACTGAAGAGTACGAACTTTCATTTCTCCCTTTTTCCTCATTGACACCGTTTTCCCCCACTGCCCAGTAAAAAACTATTGCATAAATTTAAGTTCATAGCTCAGTGGTAAAAGTCATTGGTTTTCCTGGCCTTTTTATAAATCCTTAAGTTCTGTTCTAATATTGTCATAAGTCAAATAATTTGATGTGGCCTTCTGTAGCAGATATGCCCCTGATTTAAGAAAATGGGAAAGCCATTTGAACAAGCTTAAGCATGGTTATTGGTCCTTCCATTGAACTCTGTCCTAGGTAGATGCCAGAACAGTGTTCTTACCTTTTTGGGTGGTCATGTCGGGTATTGTTCCCCTCTCCTCCCCTTCTTTTTTTTTTAACTTTCCTTCAGTGCTCTGACACAGGAACTGCGTGTCATCTTTAGACCTTGAAACATCAGGTTTATACTTAAAGGTTGAAAGTTTGGAATTGATGTCTCTTAAGCTGTGTGCTAACTTTACTAAGAAATACTGTATTTTTCCTTCCTTTTCATATTAAAATTTTTGAACTATCTCAGAACATTCCATGAGGAGCCCTCCTCCTTCTAGGGATCTTAATTCTTTCAAATTCATAGGCCTTTCCAGATGACTGCTTTGTATTGTCTAGAATTCATGACTGGCATTCTGTATGTAATATTACACACAGACATATTTGCTTACAAGACCTCAGTTTGACAGTTCTCAGTTCCCAATCACAGAAATGCTTTACGATCTGGGTGTGATGTAGAGCATACTCTGTTCCAACACCATGGCATTTACAGCAATACTGAAAGAATAAATTTTTACCTAGGTTTTGTCCGTGTAAGGTTGGGGTGTGGGGCTTGGTTTTCCTTCTTGAGACTTGCTACTGAGCATCTAGCAAGGGTGCCATCGGATGTTGTGCCAGAGGACCTTCTAGAGTGCTCAGATAGCACCTTTCTGATCAGGCATTGTTTTAAAATGTAAACCATTGTATAACCTGTGTAGAGATGAAATAGCTAGAAAGTTTTACAGTTAGAATAGGACTTTCTCTTCAAATTCAGGCTTCAAACTGTTATGTATTAATCAAAGTAAAACATGCTTGGATCAACATTTGCTCCCCCCCATCTTAAAGTAGTTTTCTTCTTTAAGCTATCTTACTCTGTCTGCTTGATTTTTCTGCTTATTCATGTAAGAGTTTGACTGGCAAAGGGGCTGAGTGGAGACTGAAATGACTGAATTTCTTTATATTCTCTGCTAGGATGGTTAGGAGGGATTTGAGAACTGTCCCAGCAGATGCTGCTGTTCAGAAAGAACCTGATGATACATGAAATGCATGAGCACTTAGAGTGGAATCTTAAAGAGCTGCAACTGCAATAGAGTAAATAGATGGGTTTGATCACTTTTAGAAGTTACTGTGCTGAAAATAGTTAAACGTAATGAATTGTTTCTTTAGACATCTCAAAGAATTGCTCTCTTTTTTTTTTTTTTTTTATTGTTAATTTTTTAGTAAACCAAGCTGGAGAAACTGCTCTGGACACAGCAAAAAGAGTGAAAGCGGTCCAGTGTGAGGAACTGGTAAGAACCAGGGATGGAACGGGGGTTGGGGGAGGGAAGATCTTCTTTAAATATGTGACCTACTAAATGTATCATCCCCACTCTATCTCAGACCTGGTATTGCTGCCAGCTGGCTGTATGCTGATCTGAAGGCTTTACCATAGATTAATATTTTCTAACCTCAAAACACAACAGTCATTTTCTTTGTAAGTCTAAGTAAAAATCTTACTTCTATTGGACTTACGTAGTTATTTTGACCAACATATTTGAAAACCTTAAATACTGGAGAGTCAGGTATTTGAATACTAATTAATGTGTTGTGTAGGACATTTGGGCTTTATCATCTCAGAAGTTCTTCTTGAAGACATTTCTATTAGGCGTATAAAACAACCCCTGAAATATTAAATCTGTCAAGATCTTTTAGGTCTGGATCTTTGTTTCACTTTCCTTGCTTTGACTTTTTCCAGTTTATTTAATAGGACAGATAGTTCAGAGGTGGTGAAAGTCATCTTAGAAGGAGAATTGAAACAACTTCAAACTAAATCTCCTTAATGGATAAAGAAGGAAAAGTGTCATGTCTGGAAGTTAAGGTATCCAAAAAAATGTAAAAGACCAGCTTTTGTGGGACTTTGTCCTTCTACTGAACATGATCAGAGCAAAAACTTTCTGGAATTTTGAGAATGTTTGAGTGATGTTAACAGATGCCACTCCAGAAAAGTATTCAAGAAGTAAAGGTGTTAGAGTTTAAGGATTTTCCCAGGTACTCTTCTGAAGCAGTTAGCCAGGAATAAGGATTCTACGTGAGACCAACAAGCTTGTTTGGTTTTAGTCCTCCAAGGTGCCTCTCACCAGCATGCATTTAGTAGGCAAGTGAATTCAAGTAGTATCGAGGGATTAAAAGCTCTAAGTGGTGTGGCAGTTTGACATTCAAGGGAAAACCAGAAGAATTTACAAAAGCATTTTCACATGCTGCTTAATTCTACTTCTTAGAACTTTTTTGCCTCCTGAGGAGGATATTTACTTTTTCTCTGCAGCTGGTAATTTTAATACCTTCCCATTGACAATTGAAAGGTCGTGTCGTGTATTAATTAATTACTGCGTAATCAACAGAGCTTGTCCCTCACAAATCAGAATAATTTCCATATTTCTGGGGATGCAAGTCAACATTTTGCTATAGTTGATATGGTGCTCTCACTGACTTCTCAATTGCTGCCATGCCTGCTGTGTAAGTACTGTTTCCAGTGGTTCTGTCAGCTGAAAAATAGATCAGCTGTACAACACACAATTGGTATGGATTGCGTTTTTATTTGCAGTATATATTTAATAAAGTAGCATCTCCCATTAATGTGGATCAACTGATTTTGTTGTAGAACAAAAACAAATGGATGTTATCAGCGAGCTTATCTAGTAGTTAATAGTTTCAATTATTGTAATCGAAATTCCGCTAGTATCTCGCTGATTATTTCCGTTAACTATAAATGAGCGTTTATGTCGCTTCTCTCTCTTCATTTTTGAAGAGGAAAGTTATTCCTGAATTTCTCTCAAAAGTGGCAGTGAGATATGGCTAAGAGTAAAAAAGAAGTATGAGTGAGCATATCTGTTTACCATGGGAAATGAAAAAGTACGAAGTAAATATCTAGATGTTTGCCACATGGTAGATGAACTAAGCTAATTTCTGTTGCATAGCTGGAGCCTTAACTGCGCGAGTCAATTCAATTTCAACTGAAGTGGGTGCATTAATTGAAATTGAAAAAACATAACAAATTGAAAATTCTTACTTTCAAATTTTATTTCAGGAATATGGTTAAAGATGCTCCTGAACCAACTAATAGTCTACTTGGTACAGTTCAAAGGATGTGAAGGAGTGAATAATGATGGGAAATCTAAGCACTGGAAAGGAGAATTTATCTCCTCAGAATAACCAAAAAACTGCAATTTTTTTTTTTTTTTTGACTGGTCATTGAAGTACTACTTTTTAAAGAATGCAAATACATTATTATTTAGTTGGCGAAGTAGAGGAATTTTACACAAGACATACTGGCCTCATCCAGTGAGAGGGAAGGAAATATTTAAATAAAAGATAAATACCTTTTATTTTGATTCCAACACAAGGATTGTGATTTTGGAGGGGGTTTGCCTTTTATAAAGGATGTTTGTATGACTGCCCTGAAATTTTCCGTTTAATGTCTGGAAAAGTTTTAATCTCTAAATATTTCAGCTTATTCCTTGCTGTTACAGAACTCTGTTGGCCACCAAAGGAACACCAAGTATTTTAACAAGAATGGTTATTTCTTTCAGCTTTCTCAAGCCAAGGCAGGAAAGCTAAACCCACATGTCCATGTCGAGTATGAATGGAATCTTCGGCAGGAAGAAATTGATGAAAGTGATGATGACTTAGATGATAAGGTAAGCGTGAATTACTGATGAGGCGTTGCACAAAACCAGTCATTTCTGTTCTGTGGAAATACATGGGAATTAGAGACTCACTTTAAGCTTTTTTCCTTAGGGTTTTTTGGGGTGGGGGGGGGGGGGGGGGGTAGGAGGAGGAAGCTAGTTTTGAGGTCTGTAATACAGACTGCCAAAATGCTTTTTGAATACGTTTTGTCAACCTAGTTATTATGGACTTGAGTTTCAGAAGTTTTGCTTTGACAAGACATACAAAGTAATATAAATCAGTAAATGTAGATTACTTTGTCATTTTATTCCCTACTGAATTTTAGGCTGTTCAGTTTTAGCTGGAGGAAATCCAAAGCCTACATACTTATTTTTTTCCATAAATTAATTAAAAACCTAGTTGTTGAATCAATTAACTCTATTTTTCAAAAACTGCTTTGCACTTTATTCCTGATTTTAAAAATACCTGAAACGGAAAGGAAAACTTGAGGGCACAGGATAATTGCCATCCTAGAACATGTGAAAACTTAGCTTCAGTGTCCTACTTTAGCAAGTCAGTTAGTTACTCTGTGCTCCGTTTCTGTAATAAATGGGAATGCACCTCTCCTATTTTATATGGGTGCTGTAGAAAGAAGTGTGGCCAACTTCTCATTTTCTGTGACATTTGGGACTGAGAAATTCAGAAACCAAAGTAATTTACATGTCCTCAAGGACAGTAGAGAACAAAATGATTATCTGTGCAAGGAGCCTCAGGAGGATGGCTGAGGCTGGATTGGAGGTAATAGCCTGCCTGAACCAGAGCTGCTGTGAGACAGATCGTGCTCCATATGCAGCTATTAATATACAACAGTCAAAAAGTGCTGTGTAAAATCTCTTCAAAGAGCAGTTACGTACCTTTGAAAGAGGAGACGTACGACTGGATATATTGGTAGTTCAGTCAACAAATACATCAGATGTGTTATTTTTAATATGCATCAATGTGGTAATATACTTGATCTTTGAGGATGACTGGTCTGAATGAAGAGCCATTTGAACTACAAATTACTCATATTTTGAAAACTTTCCTAGGCTTTTATTAATATATTTAGTATATTATTATTGTGTGTCTGCTGCTTTAAAAAGAAGTCTAACTTTGTGTACCTGGTGATTTGTTGATACTACAATCCTTATTTTTCAGTTAGAGGAGAGGATCTCTCAGGTTGGATCACTGAGAAGGGGAGGAATGTGGGCTTGTTTGTCCAATAAAGAATGAAATTGTGCTGGTGTTCACTGGAATACGTTCTGTTATATTCTTTCCCAAACATATTAACTATATTCAGTATTTAGACAACTGTATAATGTATTTGTTTTTCTACTCACAGCCTAGTCCTATAAAAAAAGAAAGATCTCCAAGACCCCAAAGTTTCTGTCACTCGTCGAGCATCTCTCCCCAAGACAAAATGACTCATCCTGCATTTAGCACTCCTAGAGACAAGCAAAGACTCTCCTATGGAGCTTTTACCAACCAGATCTTTGCTTCTACAAGCACAGATTCACCCACCTCTCCAACTGCAGACGCTCCTCCTCTTCCACCTAGAAATGCTGGCAAAGGTAAGTCTGTCTTCACACTGCACTTGCAAGCAGTAACTGTTCCACACTCATCCTTCTTTTAACCAGGTGCATTACGGTATTTCAAAGATGTATTGTGTTTTTCTTATTAAATCCATGTAGTTATGTGGTACAATGCATGTTCAAATCTTATAAAAACTAAAGGGCACACACACTACACTTCGTAATGGATTCATTCACAACAGTGTACATGAATGGGTGAAAAAATAAAGTAATATTCTGCTAAATAAAAGTCGGTTCGTTTTATGTGGAAATTCTGTTCATATTTTGGAGGAGCATTTTTAGGCCTTTACAGTCACAGCAAATACAGGTGTGTTAGAAAAAGGCTGATGGTGCGTGGTGCTGTACGATGATGTGCTGTGTAGTGTCTGGCAGAGAGAAGAAACAAAGCTTTGGAAGAGAGGGGGTGTAAGAAGACTCCCTCTTCTTGCAATCAGTGTGGAAAAAGAAAAATTCCAGAATGACCTTGAAGTGTGAAGCAGGTTGGTATTAAAGTTCTTTCCCTCTCAGTGCATCAGCACTCTCCTGTTCCATTTTGGTGTGTGCTAGAGGGGTGTGAAGAACCAGAGAAAATACCAAGCTTGTTACCAGGTCACTTACACACTTACCACTGAGGTCTAAGCTAAACATCACCCATTCCTCCCTGTGTGAAACACCCATTTTACTCTTGTGGAATTAGCCATAAGGAAGGCTTGTCCTACAGTTCAGTTTTGCAATCTACATTTAGTTGAAATGAATGAGATGTTTTTTCTTAATAACAGTAGTGACACTCTTGGTAGTGCTTGAAAGAGAAGAGAAATTTTTCCTGTAAGACTTAGTTTTGCATCTGTAGTAGATGGTGTTTCTTTGACCTACATAGCTATAAACTCCAAGTTTAGAGGATGTATTTATGGGGAAAAAAAATATTATTTAACTGTAATTCATGCAAATCTACTTTCTAGAACAAAAAAAACCCTGTATCTTTTCCCTTTTTACATATTTAATTTAGAAATAGCCAAATTGTGTTTTTTATGGTAGACTTGTTAGGGAAAACCTTAGTTGTGATGAAGGCTACAGTATAGTTAAAGGCTTCAGCAGTTATGCTGATGCTCCCTTTTGTTAGCACTGCTGTAATTTCATACTTCATTTCCTTAACTGGTAGTTAACTTTGTTTAAAAAAAAAAAAAACCAAAAACACAGAAGAAACTTTGTTTAAAAAAAAAAACAAAAACACAGAAGAAACTAAAATGTGAAAGAGTAAAAGGGACAGAACAGAATGCATTGGCATCCAATCTCTGCGTTTACGTGGTTCAGTTGCTGTGCTTAAGAACTACTGTTCCACTGTCAGTCTTTGTCATGTACTGGCAACTTTCAAATGAATCCCTTGGTTTTGAACAGGTTTGCTTTCCATTAAGAGGCAAAGCAATTTTGCCAGGGTATGTGCTTGTCACATGAGACTTCATAATCCAAGTTTCTTTATATCAGTTCTGTTAGGGACTCCTTGCATTCTTTTTAACTTGGTTGACCTTCCTGTTGCCATTACAAGATTCTAACTTTTTCCTTCCTCTCCCCCATCCTTTTTACATGCTCTAATGTTCTACTGTTGATTATCCCTTCACACGCTGGCTTAGATGTTCCTTCAGTCTGCTCTGGGAGAACTCTTTTGTCGTAAAGTATCAAGACTTGAAAAACAATCATGAATCCCATTTCCTTAAGAAGGTTAAGGAGCCTGTGTCTTGTATCTGCCTGTATACTGCTTAGTATGTGGTCAGCTTCCGAGGCATTACAGTGAACATTATTTCTTTGTCATTATGCAGTGTAGCTCTCACACACACCTATTCA
This sequence comes from Rhynochetos jubatus, assembly GCA_027574665.1. Classification (NCBI taxonomy): domain Eukaryota; kingdom Metazoa; phylum Chordata; class Aves; order Eurypygiformes; family Rhynochetidae; genus Rhynochetos; species Rhynochetos jubatus. The sequence continues at coordinate 9,267,277 of CM050648.1, read as the reverse complement.
TAAAATCATCTTTTTCTCCAGGAAGGGGGGAATATTTATGTGCATATTTCATAGTAATTATGTATTCAAGTTTCAGAAGTGTTAGGCATTTTCCTAGATGTTCCTGCAAAAACTCCCAGATAAGTGAATCAACACAATACCAGAGCTGCTTGGAAAGAAATGAAGCATTGAGTTCTTGTGTGTTCTTATGTCAAGGATTATGCAAAAGAAATCCTTATTTATATTACAACAAAATAATATGATGATATCACAAAATAGGAAGAACTATTACCTTGTAATGGTAATAGTGATATTAACTACTTCATCGGAGTGGAAAATACCAGATTCACGATGTGAGTCTGAGACAGAGGTTGTATGAAACAACTGCTACATTCAAGTCGCTGGGCTTCTCTTCTTCAAACGTGCCAAAACTTTAGTCTGTGAATGATGCTCATTTTTTGGTTTCCATTTCCATTCAATAATATTGCTAAGTATTTAATCAGTTTTAGAAGTTCCCATTTAATACATGCCTGTGTTAAGGAATAATTTAACAGACTCAGAATGACAGGGGAACAAAATGGCAAGTTCACAGAACTTTCATCATCGTGCAGAAGTCACTCTAGCAGCATCATTGCAGATGCACTTATGCTTCATTATAAACTCTGCTACACCTTATCTTTCCCTCTTCCAGCTCCCAGATTGTTTTAAAGAAAAAGCAGCAGAGACTCTACTGCCGTAAGAACCTGGTGACACATCTTGATTTTGTAACAGTCAGATACTTTTATTTCTGTTGGAAAAAATAAACCTTTAGAATACATCTGCTCTTTTGAGATTAGTAGTAACAGAGTATATCACTTCCATCAAAGTTTAACATAAAAGCTTACTTATCAAATGATTTTTTTGTTAGAAGAGCTCATTTTAATAGCTCCCTATTTGATGGAAGATTATAAGAACACATAGTCTCATATTTTGCTCTAAGTTCCCTAAGTAACAACAGTAAGAGCAGCATTGAATCTGTAATTAAATTTAAGATTACCTTCTGTCCCCAATTGTAATCTAATCTTTGTCCCTGCTCTGCTGAGAGGCCCCAGTAGATACCAAGGGACTCTGCTAAAACATGCAGACAGTCTGTAGGGAGTGGATAGCTGGTAGGATCCACGTATTAGGAGGAGACAGAGGTTTTTGAAGTTTCATAGTGTGGTTTATATCCTTTGAGACATACAGAGAAAACCCTTTTCCAAAGCATGTTGTACATTTAAACAAACCCACCTCCCTCTAGCCCTCTGTAAACTGGCTTCACTCGCCAGTGAAGTTCCTTGGTAGCAAGGTTCCATGGTGTTTGCCGAGGTGCCACTGTGGAGTGGGAGCCATCAAGTCTGAACTTTGGGGAAAGAAGGTAAGTTTAGAGCAATTTACATAATGCATGCCACTCTTGCCCATGTTTGTAGAGGGTATGGTGTCTAAAACTTAGTTTGATTAATTGTAAAAATTTGATAGGTAAAATGGTTGGAGTACATCTATATGGGGATTTTTTTTTAAGTTGCTCCATATATCGTTGTAATGGAAGTAGAGATTTTCCAGATCGATAACTTTTCAAAAAATTCTTTAGAAGGCTGGAGCAAGATGTGTCTTTGGGTTTATTTATGTTCAGAAGGCAGATAACTGTAATGATTTTTGAGTTACTACTACTCCGTTAGTATTTGCTATCAGTTCTGAAATTGAAGGTTCCTGCACCAACAGTGTAAAGATGTGCCTGAATATCAGCTGTTTCTGTGCAACTGTGAACTGATAATGAATGTTGGCAAAGACAGTGTTATTCTACTCTGACCCAGCTCATTTGTTGACTCATCCTGCTTTCTGCCATCACTGCCACAGCTTTAATTAATCCTACTAAAATTAGTAGTACGGAGTATTTTTACAGAGTACAGTGGCTGGTAGGCCAACCACTGTATGCCTTTCCAGTAGTTTAGCCCTATTCAAGTTCAACTTACTTGTGTTGTCAGTCAAGTCTTTAGTCGGAAACATTCCAAAAATCATCTTTTTCATTAGTCTTTCCAGCTTAGGACTGTGTTACGGCTCCAGACATCTAGCAGGTTTTCTGCCTGTTGTGCAAAAAGCTCCAAAAAAATTTAAATAAATCAGCATTTAAGTAGTTACATGACTCAGCACAGTAATGAAATGAAATTTTGCACAACCTTAATTGCCTAACACTTCTACAAAACCCATCAGCAGCATTGCCCTCACGTTGGATTTGCAATCTAAGCCAGGTTTCCTTAACTTTAGCTGAAAGCTAATTGATGGTTCTGCCTATTTCTCTCGTATGGGATGAGCAGGGACGTCAGGGATCAATCTTGCATCATGAAGTTACGCTTGGATCTTCAGTACTTACAAGTTTGCATATTTTACTCTCTTTCACAGCTCTAATGTTAGGTACATAAACCCAAAGACATTACCTTCATCGTTCCACTCCACCGCTACTGCAGACACCATGTTATGTAATCTGGTTCTTGGTCACACTCAATTTCTAGCCAAATCAGCTTATTTGCATTTACTGTTCACTTACAGAAGTTGTGTGACTGCGTTGCTCACAGGATTAGGCATCTTCAAGTCCACTAAATTACTTTGCTCAGGTACCAACATTGTCATTTAGCTTCAGTGATTTTCTGTCACTGGTGCCCGTGTCAAGGCCCTACCTGGAGAGCCTCACACAGGTCTCTGTTTCTGTTTTGTTAGGCTGAACAAGCCAGGTGTATTTCACCTTTTCTGACAGAAGAGTATTTTTATTCTCCTAGCATTTAAGTTGTCCTTTCATCATACTAGCCCTTCTCTGTACCTTTGCTGTTTAAATCAGCTTTCTTAAACATCAGTGACTGGCAGCGTAGGGGCAGCATTGTTGTTTCTGCTGGAAATACTACATAAAACAGCCTTTCATCCTATTTATTTTTTTATGACTGCATCATACTATGGCGTATCAAGCATTACACCAGTTGTCTCTACTACCATTTTCAACTGGGGTCCCTAATTTAAAGTACAAATGCTTTCTTAGTCTAGAATTCTATCATTGTATATACTGTTGTTTTTAATCTCATTTCTCTTACCTCTGCCTTGAGGTCATCCAGTATCTTGTGTTTATTTTGAGTGCTTCTCAGATTCTACAGCTCTTGCATATACACTTAGAGACTTACTTTTTTAATATTGCTATAAACGTGTTGTACATTTTGGATAAATATTACCAGCTATCCCACTGAAACTCTATTTTTTAGTACCATAATAGGAAGGGAGGGCTGACTGCTATAGATTTCATGTGGGGTTTTTATATTTGCGCATCAACCCAAAATACAACTTTCTTTAATATAAATTTTGGTTCTATTTTTTTCAACAGAACTTGTTTTAGCATTAATTACAGAATATGCTTCTGATGCCAATGTTGATTCAATGTATATTCTCGGCTTTCTTGTTCAGAGTGATTGTGATCATTTTTTCTTTAATTATGGTCCTTTTTTTAGTACTGAAGATAAACGATCTGAAGTAAGACAAGCTGAAGAAGGCTTTTAGTAATACCTCTGCAAAAATGTCACTCATAAGAACATGAAAAATAAATATAACAAGACCTGTTAATTAAAATACTATTTTTAATACAATCTTACTTTCCTTTGCAGTACCCGTTCTGCCTTTAACTGGAATACTGGTTAATCCATACCTCTCATTACGTGGTAAAAAATAAATACAAATGTGAGGTTTTTATACTCTAAACCCACCATTTCTTGTGTGGATGGTAACAGCTTTGCATGGTTTCACAAGTACACAGATTAACAGATACTATACTAACTGCACAAGAGCTGAAGGGCGATGCACTATTAATTGCAAACCTTTTCCAATTATTTTAGTACAATAAACTCGAGATTGTCTATTTGCACAAGAAAAATGTGATCCTTTTAATAAGAAAGTGATGAAAGATGCCAACAGCCTCAGGGAAAATGACTGCTCCCCAACTAACTGAAAGAAAGAGCCCAATAGAAGCAAAATTTTTAAAATTGTAGGTCAGGTTTACATTTTTTTGCTTGTGTGAGGACAAGGATTTACATGATGTGAACTTTGTAATTGTGTGAGAAATTGTCATTAAGATGACTCTAGAGAAGAAATGGTTGGCTTCGCTTGCTGCCTGGTTAGAATGACAAAACATCTTTGATCTGGAAAAATAACTTCTCTGATTAGTACTTCAAAATATCTGTCTAGCCTTGCATGGTTAGAAACAGCACGTAAGAATTTTTGAGATTTTATGTATATGTAATACAAGTACTTTATAATAATTTTATGGACACTTGTTACTTCATCAGATCTTTGTATTATTTGACCAGTTCTTTCCACAAACTGATTTAGAATCCAGAATGTTGCCCACATTCACTTTATTCAAAGCGTGATGTGACTTTATACCACTTTCTGAAAAAATGTTTTGAAGTTTTCCTTTATTTTCTGTTTATTTTAACTTATTTTAAAGTGAGTTATTTTTTATTTCAGCCATCTAATCGTTAGTGCCTGGCTTCTAAATTCACATTTATCCCTTCCATGATAGCCATCTCGGAACAAACGCTAGGAGCCTGCAAAGGTGCACTGTTGTTAATACCTTAACACCTCCTCCCTGTAACTGTTGGATGCCATGTGAAGTTTTGAAAGCTGTTAAGTGACTGGTTTTCAACTCTTCAGTGATGTCTGGGAGATACACTACTAGTGTGAAATATGAAATATATCCACCTAACCACATTTAAGGAGTCTTTAATCCTACTAAATTTTATTCTTGTAGAGAAGGATTTTTCATTTTATTGGCAATACAAAGGACAGATTTTGCTTCGTGTCTGAAGTTTTGCTTTCGCAATAAGCATAACGTACTATTTCAGTGCATTTCCTCCACTTTCTTGCCTTCCAGACAGGTTGTGGCAGGGCTGGAGTCCGTGTTAGCGTGGGGTGGTGAGGCTGCAGTGCAGGACGAGCAGCAGGACGCTAGGTGGTGGTAGGACAGAACCTCTGCGCTGTTGGCCATTCCCTCTTGCAGACATTTTGGAAGTGTGTGACTCCTTTTTCGAGATGTCAGGACAATAGAAGAATACTGTAATGACATACTGTGTGTGTTTTCTACATGCTTGAAAAACTAATGTTACTCTTCAACACTGGATATTGAATTTTCCTTTCCCCCTCGCCACTCCTAGTTATTTATGGCTTGTAGATCGACTCTTGATTCATATTTATTTACTCAAACTAAAGAATTTATAACTTGCAGAGGTCTAGGGGATCATCAGTCAAAACTTAGCATGAGAAAAGCGATACTTTTCCTGGCAGAAACTTTTCAATTCATGGTTTAAATTACTTTGCTTTCTTAAGCTCAAGGAAGAAATGAAAATGAGAATGTTTCCCAATTTGTATCCTATCTTATTAATTTGCACTTACATTTGACTGCTTGTCAATTAATGGGTTTTTTTAACTTGGAAGTAAATAGAGAGGAACAACTGCAAAATATATAATTTGATTTGTAAGAGTAAGCAGTTAATAGAAAGCAGGGCCGGAAATACCTGTTGGGGCTGTGGTTGAGGTACTCTCCTGAGCAGCAAGAGCCTTCCAGGCTTGAATCTGGAAGAGAATAGATTGAATCATCAACTTATTATGGGCAGTTTTATTAACCTTTTCTCTGGGGTTAAGAAGAGGGAGGACACTGAAAATATCTGCCAAATGTACACATGCTTGTAGGTTAACTGGAGTTACTTTTTTCAATGTTTAATACTTCACTGAAGGAGTTTTAGCAAAGATTATTCTTCACTGATTTTAATTCTTTTATGATACATAGTAATTTGGGAAGGAAGGCAGACATTGGTATTTTCAGTCTACCTACAGAGACTGGTAAAATCTCTGCTGTGGTGGGGTTTTTTAAGAGGCAGCTCTAGTTCTGTGTGCAGGCTGTGGTATATGCTGATTAACAAAATGAAGATTTTTGTCTCAAATACTGTTCAATTAAGTTAGGTTCTCAAAAACAGGCAAGTAGGTTCTAAGGTGCTACACAGTATGTGACGACAGACTTGAAATTTCAGGTGTAGATAAACTGTTTTCAAAACTTTGTCTGTTTTCTGCATTTATCCAGGGCAAAGCTCTTACAAACCCCAAAACCAAAACCCTTAAAGCTATTCTAACCTCATGCAGCCCAATTTAGATAAGCGTTGCAAGGGATTTCTTCTGTCAGTAATGGAGCTGACTTGAGCAGTGCGCCCCTGACTGCATGTTTGCACCCTGCACTGCTTCCTTGAGCTGCTTATTAAAGATATTTTTGAAGGTGAATGGTTAGGTTGATTAGGGAAATCTCTTGCCTCCCCTCTGGGTTATTTTGTCTTTTAATCTGCGTCTGTTCCCGTATCCTGTAAAACGTGCATTGTGTTGAATAATACTTGTGCCAACGTTGGTACAGGGGGAAATAAAGGGTTTGAGGGTATGGGTGACTGCCTAAGCTCTTATAAGCAAGGCTACTATTAAATATCCAATCTCAGCCTCAGAAAGGGCTTTCTGATGTTTATTTTATATGCACTGCATACAACATTTTGCATTGCTCCAAAAATGCATATTCTGATGTATTTAAGCCACAGGAAATAAAAAAACGGACAATACCACAGGAAAAACCGAAGCTTACAATTCTATTTTCAAAATGTAAGGAAAATTCGTGGGTAGATTTCTATTCCACCCCTCCCCCAAGTTTATTAAGAGATGCTCTGGAGGAGAAAAAAATCCCCACATAACAGAACATCTAGAAAGCTATTTCGTTCTGGTATAAATTAGTAGTAATTTTAATCCCACATGCTAAATATTACTCAAAATCAACATTTCATGCTTTCTGGTTTTTTTAACAGTACCTAAAATTAGAAATCCTGGAGTGATTAATCCTGTATTTTTTTAAACATAAGTACACGTGTCATTCTGTTGTCAAGTTGCTTACGTTCCCAGGGCTGAGATGGTTACAAATGTGGTGAACATGTCGTTTAATCTACAGAGTGTTTTGGCATGGCTTGTCTTTTTGTCTTTTGCTGCACTTCGCTGTGGGTCTGACTGTGAATTTTTCAGTGCTGCTTTGATGTTTATGCACATGTATTTGTAAGAAGATTGTCTGTTATTTTGCAGGCCCACCTTCAACCCTCCCTCTAAGCACTCAAACCTCTAGTGGCAGCTCCACTCTTTCCAAGAAGAGACCACCTCCCCCACCCCCAGGACACAAAAGAACCCTCTCTGACCCACCAAGCCCACTACCTCATGGACCCCAGAATAAGGGCCCAATTCCTTGGGGTGAGTTTTGAAATGCAAAACAAAAGGGCAGGGGAAAACCTTTCTGATGGATGGTATATGATCTTTGGTTTCTTTCACCTGGTGCTTGCTTCCCAATGCTTGCAGCTTGATGTAACGTCAGTTCAGAGAAATCAACAGCTCTATCTTCTGTCACTCAGCTTTCAGGCTCCTGTATCTGAGTCTCACTTGAGAAAATTGAAAATATTCCATGCTCCCCTGGGGCCCAGTTCAATTTCCTCGCTGCCTCCCTCTCTCTGCCCAGGCTGCCCTCACCCCAGCCCCCTTCTCTACTGCATCTACTCTGCATCTGCTTCCTCACCCCTGCTACTGTGCTGACCAGCTTGTTTGTCCCGATGGTTCTTGATTTGGGGCAGGTAGACCTCCATGAATCCATGTGGTTCTCCTGATTGCCTGAAGAGCTCGTTTCCTTGGGCTCTGTGCCAGATCTCTCCTGTGACGTGTCCACACCTCGCGCGTGGAGATGTCTTGTCTTAATATGTTTTTGGGTTTTGTGATGTTGTCTGTACATATCCAAAGACCTGATAGGTTTGCATCCTTCTACCCACAAAAGTTACACAGAAACAACACCTTTTTTAACAGGATACCCTTCTGACAGAAGCTTTTTAGAAACTCTTTTCCAGACTACTCAAATTCTTCCTCTTTTCAATAAGCATTGCTCTATGCTGTCAACTTCTCCCTGTAGCTGTAAATCTCAGACGCATGTAATTTTCTATAATTTCAGTCTTGGTGGCAGGTTTTCCATAAATCTGTAAACTTTTGTTCTGGAATCCCATGCTTATCCAGCATCTTAGGAGTATTCTCTCTCTGTTCTAATATAAACACAAAATTACTAGCCTAAAAAAATTGCAAGCCTAAAAGCACCCTTTTTTCAGCAGTTGAGTTAAATCTGTTAAATCATGGAGTACTCAGGTGTAAAATATGTGATTTAATCTAGGATTTAATATGAAATGCAGAGTCCAATGAAAAGCAAAGCCTTTTACTCGAGGAATATAACCAATAGGAATCTTCTCAATTCTCTACTTTTCAGATGTTTCGGTTATGGAAAAAAAATGTTTCCTGTGTTCTGGAGTCCAACAGCCCTGTACTATTTCAGAGCGAGTAAGGACATTTTGAAGAGATTGGACTTAAAAAGTTTTAAAAAGCCTAAATATTTAAGCCCCAAACAGCACCTAAAATACCATATACTGGAATACTATGTAATGTAATATTAATAGAACGAAAAGTGTGGTAGGAACCAGATGCTAAGCTAGTGCCAATTTTCTTTAAAAATACTAGACAACAGATGAAGGAAAAGGAAAGTCTGGGAAAGGTGCAGGTGTGGAGTTGAAGGTGAAGAACTATATATCAGTAGAATAGCTTTTCAAAGCAGGGCCAGAGAAGAACATTGCTTATTCTGTCTCTGCTCTGCTCTACAGTGCAGACTAAACTTCAGTGGGTGGAAGAGGGGCCTCGTCTTCCCTTTTTCTTAGCTGAGATCTGTACAAAAACTTGTTTAAAATTCAAATGGACTTCAAAATAAGTATTAAGTTTTGTGTTTATAAGACAGGGACTTTCTTGTATCTGCCTTTGTGGTTTTGGTTTAAAAATATTGTTGGATGTTCACTGCTTTCCCTTGATGCTTTTTTCTGTGTGCTTATATTTCTTGTTACACTGAATTTCAGCATTTGTTTTCTAACCTGTGCATTAATTGAAGTTTCAAGCAGAGCACTCCTTAGCTCATGTTTAAGCAAATTAAGTTACTATTCAAAGATGTTCTAAAAATGTTTAGATTATTTTGGATTTCCATAGCAACCATGAAAGATTTTTCCTTGCTTTATCCATAGTAGCTACATGTGAAGAGGTTGTTGTACCTCTCTTTTCTTTTTTTTTTCCCACTTTTAAATATAAATGTATTTTTAGCAAGGCTCGACATGAGCCTTTTTTGCTGTTTGCTTTAGACTTCAATGCGCTAAGAATGGTATCCAGGCACATGTCATTCTTTTGCATGGGAAGTATTTTGTATTCTTGGATCATGAAATGTCACTTTACATCTTTTTCAGTCACAAAATATACTAATGGTTGGTGAAGTTGCTTCTAAGTTGTTTGGAGATGCTGTACTAGAAGAGGGCAGGGGGAATGATGAAGGCACTAAAACAAAGTAGTTAGTATGACTGTACCTTGGCAGTGGTGGTGGTGAATGGAAGAGAAGCCTTCTGTTGAAGGAGTTCAGAAGCACTTGAGTTTGGATTTTGCTGCCTTTTGACGAAATTGAGTGCACCCAGCATCTTTTCTTTACCAACAGTTAACATTCAGGTTATGGTAACATACTAACTTGGTCATTAAATCATCAAAGACTACACTTTCTGTAGGATAAAATACCAATCCTTAGAAATCTGTTTTGTGAATAAAATCAAATTAATGGTGGTTTAAAAAAAAAGTGCCTCAATATAAGAAGTAAACATCTGCGATGAATTTATTTGATACTGGCCTGCAGTATCTCCTGCTTTCAGAGAAAATTGAACCCTATATTCAACACAAATGCCCTACAGCAGTAACTCAGTGCCATTCAATCTTTCCTTGCCAGATGTGAGCTATCAGTGAGTCGTTTTAAGATGTGTTATATGAAAGATCAAGTTGGATTATTATGGTCCCTGCTGCTTTTTCAGTTACAGAACTGTTAATGAAGAATTATCTTCAAAATCTTTAGACATGTTGTATAGAGGATACTGGAAGAACATGTATTTTGCTTTAAGTTGCACCCTCTGCTGATTGTATTTCAGTTATCCTAATGATCTTTTTTAAATTGTGCTTTTTTTTTTACCTCAGGTAATGATTTGGGCCCACCTTCAACTAAGGCTGCAAACAAGTTTGAGGGGATGTCTCAGCAGTCAAGGTAAGATCTGTGAATATAAAGGCAAAGATGAAAATCTATCTAAAGGTGAAAATTTATCTAAGCATAACTAATTTGTAAATGAGAAAAAAAAATTGCCTTTCATATGAAGTAAAATCCTAGCTGTGTTTCTCCATGAGTTTTCTGCATGCCTTACCACCATACGAATACTTTGGCTTCACTGAGCCTCCTACGCGGTGTTCATAGCTGTGCGGACACAATTCCTCCTTTGAGCAGGATGGACAGAACGACTTGTACCAGAATTATCTACCGCTCCTACAGAAGTGCACTCCGAGCTGGGGAATGCTGCCTCAGGCTGCAGTCCAGCAGGACACAAGTTTTGTTTTCATGTCTCCTGGCATTTTGTTGTATCTGCTTCAGTGCGAGGTCTCGTGCCTGTAGCTGCAGAAGTGTCGCTCTGAGTACCGACTGACACCAAAGATGGCTCTGTAAGACAGAGTTTTCCAGTCTGTCAAGCTGTGTGCTGACTTGCAGTCTGTAATAACACAAACTGCTTTTAGCTTGTTGTTCATCAGGTTTACAAGTGTCTCTTTCAATAGCTGGGGTAGTAAGGATAGCTGTACACTCCTGTCACTTAGTGTTTGTTACTCCTTTATCTCTTTTGTGATTCCGAAGTCCTGAGGTTCAAAGCATGGTAATTCTAATAAACGTGTGCCTTAGGCAACACGATGGAGACCGGGCATGACCACGAGTGTGCGTGATCAGGCCATGATTGCAGATGGATGTGTAACATCAAAGAAATCACAGCAGAAGATGCGTAGGTAGAGTTTCTGGACACGCCTCGGTCCGATCTGCCTTGTCAGGACAAGCAGTGGACGTGTTGTTGGTAGCACAGCCGACTTGTCGTGTTTGTTGAATCCATCCAGGTGGCACTGGGTATTCAGGGAAAAAGTGGTGATGTTCTACAGCACAAAGAGCTGGGACCGTGCTTGATACTTGTAAGGCAAAGGTAAAAGCATGGTACTTGTGCTTGATGGCATTAGATGAAAGCTGAGGTAATTATTTATGGAATCAAGATTGAGCTTGGCTGTTCTTTCCGGTTTGTGTCATGATAGATTCTGACTACTTAAAGCTTGGAAAGTAAGGTAAAAGTGTTACTCATCTTGAAACTTCAGCTTCAGAGACACTAATACCAGAATCAAGGCTTTTGGTGCAGAAGACTCTGCTCTGTTGAGCATATTGTGGCAACTTCCTCAGTTATTTTTCTTTTTCTTTGTATTTTGAGTAATTATTTTGAGGTAATACTGATTATTTATTGTTTGATTTGTATGCCTTAGATCAGTAGTCTGACTTTTTTTCTTCCACAGTCCTTTTCTATAAACATGACTCAGGTGTGTGTGTGGTGCGAGAAATTTGGGTTTGTTTTGTTGACACTCATAATGTGTTTTGCCCTCATGTGCCATGTTCACGGGTTTGAGGACCCTGGTGTTAATTCTGAAAAAAAAATAAATTGTCTGCAACAGAAAGCATAGATGGAAAGTTTTGGCAATATAAACTATCTCAGATTTTTATGCTGTAATTAAATTACTCGCAGCTGTCCTGCTTGTATTGTTGCTTACCACTACAAGTAGCAAACACAGCTGTATCACAGGTTGACAGAGTAAAGCATGTTGTTTTCCCACAGTCACCAGTATTTCCTTGAAGTAGTGGAGGCTTTGCCTTCTAACGCAGCTGCAGTTTGTGTGTGCAATATCACACTCATGCAGTAGGCTACACGGTACAGGCTCAGTCCTGGAAAACTTCAAACCACTGACATGAAGGACAGGCTGTATTGCGTGCTTCAGTATAGTTATTTTAAAGACCAGATTTTCCTTAAAGTTCAGTACCTGCCCACTGAGCTGGTCTTTCAGCTTCATCTATTTTCAGAGTACATTTGTGCACATGCCGTAGTTCGTAGAATAAATCTGCCCTGTAGCATTAAAGCTCTATGGGGTTTGTAGGCCTTTTTCTCTGTGAAAGGAGTCCAGTCTTAATAGAGCTTTGAGTTTTGGGATTGGTCCTTAGACAAGGCGGCAAGTTGGTTATACAAAAGAAGCAAAGTAATGTGGATTTTTTTTTTATTATGGGATGTGTAGAGGGGAAAAAAAGGTATATTTTATAACAGTTGTGAGCACTAATTCATATCTCTTGATTTAGCACTGGGACTGCAAAGACTGCACTTGGCCCTAGAGTTCTTCCCAAACTACCTCAGAAAGGTAAGAGTTCTTTTTGTGGGTATTCCCATAATGATATCTTCTGAACGTGTATGAAAGTAGATACTTGTTTGAAATATATGGATCTTTTCAGGAGAAGTTTTCTTTCTAAACTGCCACAAACCATGAAAGCTTAGCAACACTGGAATTAATTTGGAAGATTGAGATGGGTTTTATTAAATTAATAAATAGTTAGACTTATGGAACATAAGGAGGAAATAAAAAATCATAAACTATTTGAAGCTGGACAAGACCTCAGGAGGTCAGCTGGTCCGATCCACCACTCAGAGTTGGGCTAAGTTTCTGACATGAGAACAGGTTGCACAAGGCCATGTCCAGTTGCATTTTGAGTATTTCCATGGGTATCCCCTCTCAGGCTTCTGCTCCTGTCTTTGATCACCTTGTTGGTAAACTCTTTCCTCTTCCTAATATCCACAAGTCCAATTTCTTGATATCCTTGACTCAAGTTGTGTCCATTGCCATGTTTTGGCAACCAGGGTTGCTGTCCTTATAACGGCTTTGAAGAGAATCAGGTACTGTTACACACTCATTTACGTATCAGTGACAAAATTGCTGAGACCATCATCCACTCACCACCTTACGGCCCTTTCTTGTTAGAAATGGGGATAGGTGTTTCTAGTCTCCTTTAAACTCATACGGCAGTTGTCATTTAGTTTTTTTGAGTTCTTGCAGCAGTTGACTATAAGTTGAAATTAGATGTACCCTGCAGCTCAGTCTGATACAGAATCCATCCAAAATGGGTTATATCTCTGAGTGGATAATCACTATGTAGAGCCTGAAGATCAGGAAATTATGCCTGTCCAGACTTCTGAAGCAGGGTGACTGAAATTGAGAGTGCAGATCACTAACAGAAAATGCAAATGTGAAATTTCAACCTTATTGAATTACAATTATTATGACATGGTATCATCTTCTGAAAGAGACACCAATGCCATGACAGGGAACCACTGCGAAGGAAGTCAGCACCTCCTCGGTGTAAAATGGTATCAGTGAAGATTCAAGATGGGGTCAATCAAAGCACTTTAACAGCTACTATCAGTTTTTCCTATAATTTACTTGAGCCTCAAACCACTGGGTGATCAGTGCTTGTACAGGTGCTGCTCGGTACGTCTGGGAGACAAAGCCAGATAGAGGCATCCACACGGGCTTTTTTTTAAATGAGGCGTCTGATAGCGGCCGTACAATTTCTTTCATGGACATTATGCAAAGTGGGATTTTGGGGTTGTTTGTTGTAAATATAGCATGGAAGTGTTACTGCAGTAGGTGATATCCAAAGCAAGTGTTGGTGCATTCATAGTAAAATGTCAGGCCACCTTTTTGGCTGGTAGAATATGATAGTGCTGAATACAACAGGACATTATTCCTTCTAGTCAGAATGTGTTGCTTTCATCGTGGGTTGTAACTTTTTTCTCTCCTGTCTGTCCCCCTTAATCTGTTTTAATATGGGGTTGTTCGCTTTAGGGGGGGTAGTTTTCTTGTGTTCTTATGGTTTTGTTTTTAAGGTGGATTTCAGTCAGGTTTTCTGAAGGAACTTAGCAGTAGAGTCAAGACATCATACTGAGAGGAAAAAGCTCTATTTGAAAAGCTATTTTCAATTTCTTTCTATAAGGTTTGAAAAAGAAGTATTTTAAAACTTCATATCCTTACTAAATTGTAAATATTTACATAATTCTTTTTTTTAATTAGTTTTAGTCGAATGACTAGAATACAGTTTATTCCATACACTATATAGACAAGCATGCTTACTCCCTCTTTTCTTTCAGGATTAGTACCTGTAAAATCTTAAACTTGGAGGGGTTTTTGTATGAAGTTCAACTCTGTATATGAATAAATGTCATTAAAGAGAACTTTCATTGCAGTCACGTCAGTGGGTTGATAGGTTGTTTTGCAAAATACATCTTTTCTTACATTCAATATAATTTGGTTTAGGTCCAAACAGCAATCACTTAATTTAATTTTAAGTAGTTAATGTATAAATTGACACCTCGTGGCTGTTGGATTAAGCACTCCTGGCCTCCAAGGAGAAGCAGTGAAATGAGACCTCAGAGAAAGAGGGTTACATTAAAGTTGTATTATCTTGCATTTGTCGTACACTAGGAGGATGCATGGGCAGCTGTCGGGGCTCAGTGAACATGTGGTCATTTACACAAATACAGTTTGGCATGTGCCTAAATGCTTTAATATTGAAATGAGATTGTGAAAAAACATTGTTGTGCTCTTTTGTTTTAGTGGCACTAAGAAAAATAGAAACCAGTCATCATCTTTCAATAGATAAATCCCATCAGCACACGGAAATCTTTCAGAAGCCCTCACTGTCCATCGATATACCACAGAAACCACAACCTGGAGACTTGCCCCCAAAGCCTCTGCCTCTGGAATTAACTCAGAAACCTCAAATAGGAGATTTACCCCCAAAGCCTGGAGAACTACCCCCAAAGCCTCAGCTAGGAGACTTGCCACCAAAACCACAACTTGGAGACTTACCTCCAAAGCCGCAAATGAAGGACCTTCCTCCAAAACCTCAGCTAGGAGAGCTGTTGGCTAAAACTCAAGGTGGAGAAGCATCACCGAAGCCTCAGCCCTCAGAGGCAAATCAAAAATCTCACTCCTTAGATCTTTCTCCAAACATACAATCTAGAGACACCGTCCAAAGGCAAGCATCTGAAGAGTCTAATGACATCACACACACCCTGCCAGAAACCCCTGTGCCGCTTCCCAGGAAAATAAATATGGTAGGTATCGCTCCAGCTAGTTGACAGTATCCATGGAAGGCTTTGAAATTACTGCAGGACTATCTGTGCAAAAAAACCCCACCTTTGAGCTGTGCAGAGAAAGCAACATAACATTATGGGCTAGGATGGGCAACAAATAGCAGTTTTTGTGCTCCCAAGCAGCTTCAGCACATGCTGGGGGTTTACAAGGCCTCTTGCATGCTGAAAGAGTCTTGGGAGCAGGACAGTGTATTTAGATTTATGGGGGAACTTGGGCATTTTTATCTGTGCCAGTCATACTTCTGAATTAACTGGTCGTTTCCGCTGTCTTTGCTTACTGCTTTGTATGCCTTGGAGTGGAGTACTTACATACTGGATTTTTGTAGTCTTTAAGAAAGAATGTTGGCACTTACTGTTAGATAAAAAAATCGAAGGTACAAGTCAACTGTGACAAACTGGTAAACATTCCTGTTGTGAGTATTTAATTTTGGTGTACTAAAGTGGTTAACAAAGGTTCAGATATATTGCTGAAGTGGCAAAACTGACATTGCTGGATGGTGTGCAGTAGCAGAGCTGGAACTATAACTGGATTCCAAGTGTCCTTGTTCAACCTTCAATTCATCTTGCCGTTCATCTTGCTAACCACTGCAATTTCCGTCCAACAGAGGATCCTTCATGCATATGTATTTCCAAATCTTTTTATGAAACTCTCTTAAGACTTTCATCATTAAGAATACATCAAAAAGGAGATGGTTTTGCTTGTCAAATTGGCTATGCAAAGCACTTGTGTAAAAGGAAATAAGACTTCTGTTCTTGCAGTGAAAGCAGAGGGTGAGTTTATCCCTCCTTGTGCTTGTCTGAGGAAGAACACTCCTCTGGAGCCATCACTCTGCTTGGCTTCCGCCATGGGCTTGTCTGTAAGCTCCTGTCTGAACTGAGAACGACGGGGTTCTGGCTTGAGCTCCCTCAGTGTTCTGGAGATCACATAAAATCGCACAAGGATCTGATCAAAAGGTGTCTGCAACTACGTTTTGTTTACTTACATGCTTTTAAGTATAAGCAGGCAAACTATGCTGGACATTATCAGCTATCTGTCAGGTTAATGAAGAAGGAACTACAGCAAATAGTGGCTTAGTTTTTTGGTTCGGGTTAGGTTTTTTTAAAAACTCAGCCCACTTTTCTCAGTTTTTTTCCGTATAAATTCAGGGTTCTCCAGATTCAGCCATTTTCACATGTGCAGTAAATGGTTCCAGTGTTTTGCAGTGATCACAATTATGATGTATCTGTGATAATTACTTTCCAGTTTTCTACACATCATTGCATGCACACTTGAGTCTCTTCTTGTTCACTGCTTTTTTGCTCAAGTAAGTGTGCAAGAATTGTTGTTTCCTGTCTCCGTCTTCATCCTCTGGCTGTACCCTCTCCACACAAACTGGGGAAACGCTACATCGCAGTGCAGCAGTGAGAACCTGGCAGCAGCCGCTAGTGCTTGCGGGTACCTCACTCTCGGGTTTGACTGTTCAGGCGCTAAAAGATAAGCACAACTTTTTTATTGGAAGTTTTAGAAAATCAATTGTTCAGAATTATTAGGTTAAAAATACCAATGCTGTTTATATATAAGGACTTGAAAGGCTATTTTTAGAGAAATGAAACTAGCTGAGCGCTTCTAAAATCCCACTTGAGTGTTCTTTTGCATGTGTTGTCCATAAAGGAGACAACATACTTCTTTTCAAAGAAAAAAGGTGTTGAATATAAATAAGAGCATGGAGCGATTATTAATGACCCCAGCAGCTGATTATGATTCAGTCTTAAGCATAAAAGTCTCACCTTAATAAGTACTAATATCGGATACAAGGAGCTGGCGGGGGGTAGTGGTATTTGTTTTACAGTCACAAATTGCATGGCCTGGAATTGTGTCATTTTTCTTTACATAAGAGTGCCCCAAACTCTGTTCTAAAAATATGTACTGTCTTCAGATCCACCCTTTTTTTAAACCTTCCCAAGATTAAATACACCTCAGGCTTGAATTCTGCTTTTTACAGCTCTCCTAAGTGAAAGGGATAGACTATTAAAATGTCACCTCTGGCACTAATCCAAAGGAACCAGGAGCAATTGCTGTCAATTTTCCTGTGTTCTTACAAACTGACTTG
Source organism: Rhynochetos jubatus (assembly GCA_027574665.1). Classification (NCBI taxonomy): domain Eukaryota; kingdom Metazoa; phylum Chordata; class Aves; order Eurypygiformes; family Rhynochetidae; genus Rhynochetos; species Rhynochetos jubatus. Next base: position 9,249,999 of record CM050648.1, on the reverse strand, counting down.
TATACAGTTCTCTAAGTTTAGAGGAATTTAACTTTCTTTAGTCATTTTATTGAATGCGACAGTTTTTATGTGGCAAAGTAGTTGCGTCCCATCATCACCGAAGGACTGATTAGAAGAGCTCAGTTTGTAAAGGTTCTGTGAAGTTGAAAGCTGGGACTGACCCTAAATTCTGATTAATACTGAATTCCAATCCCTTGTGATAGTTGAGCTTTCTGTTCAAATTACATTAATTTGTTTAAAACAAGAGCCATTCTTTGAAGTAACTCCTTGCTGCAGCAAACCCTTGCTGTATAAAACCCCTTTGATCTCATGAACTTCAGGTGTTTCTGTTCCTTTGTCTTGAGTATGGGATTCTTTAGTCTTCGTTAACTGCTTTATCCCTCAGATCCCTCTATAGCTGCTGTTTTTCTGTGCCTTGGGTTTAGTACCAGTGCTCTCTGCTGTGTGTCTGTTCTGCCGTTGATGCACAGGGAATTTTTTTTTTTGGCAAAACGGGGATGTATTTCAGGTAGGGAGGGGATAGCGAAGTGAAGGCTCCCTGGGAAATTTCCCCTGTGAAGTTACTTTTGGCTCAGATCCCTCTAAACCCGCAGACTTCTCTTCCATAGCCCTTCTGCTTCTCATCTCCTCGTGCTCTTCTTGGTTTTCTGCATTCTTGTTTATCTGACTACTTCTGTTCAAAGAAGGAACTGTAGCTTTTGGAGAAGTGTGGGTATGAAAATACAGGAATATAAAGTAGCAGGAGTGTTTTGCTGTGAATATTGCTTCCGTACCCTATTTGGAAATAATTGAAAGCGTTTTCCCTGCCGTGAGAAACATATGTTCAGGGAGGAGTCCATGGCTCAGGCTTTTTCATTTGAATTAGCAGTATGCAGCAAAGTATGACCTAGAAAATACTTGGACTCAGAATGGTAGAGCTGTGAGAGAATCTATTGTGAATTTTCATCACAAAACAGTATTGCCATCTGAAATTAAGATTCTTTTAGTAAGAAACTGCTAACGTCGTGGATGAAAAAAAAAAGTTCAAAACTATTTTCAGTCCTATAAGCAGATCTGAAATCAAAAGATGCTGCATTTTTGTACTAAATGCAAAATTGTAAGCGATACTGGGAGTTCAGTGCAGCATTTTCCTCTGCCGTTACCTCTCATAACATTCACAGGAGGTTGGATTTCATTTTCTGTTCACGGTGGGTTTTCTGAGGAAGTATGAATTAACAGGGAAAGAGGGTGTTTGTAGACCGGAGCAATGTAAAGTCGTTATTTAAACTCTGTACTGGAGGAGGCGTAGGTTACCTCAGCTGTGCACTGCACATTAATGTCTCTTGGGAGTTCTGAATCTTAAGGAAAAAAAAAAGCCTTCACCTGTGTAGGTAATTTTTAATATCCTTGTGGAAGCACAGTTTTTAGATTTTTGTCCTCGCATTGCAGGGAAAGCAATTGGTAGTCTTCACCTTCTTGTAAAGTGAAACATAACTACATTTAAAATTCATACCGTATGTTTTTGCTGTTCTTCATGTCCTTCATCTCAAACTCCATTCTATTTTCAGGGGAAAAACAAGGTTAGGCGAGTGAAGACCATTTATGACTGTCAGGCAGATAATGATGATGAGCTCACGTTTGTTGAAGGAGAAGTAATTATTGTAACTGGTGAAGAGGACCAAGAGTGGTGGGTATGTACCTTTTCCGTTTGTGGGTCCACGTAACTTGTTTAGGGCTTTCAGACGAAAGTCTCTTCTTCCAAATTTGGCGGGTTTGTTGGGTTTTTTTTGGTTTATGGGTGGTGGGGTTTTTTTATTTTCTTGGGTTTGGGGAGGTTTTTGCCTTAGCTAACATCAAGCCCTTAAAGTTGTGTTAGAGAAGACCCCTTTTCTCTGGCAGGGTCTGTCTCCATGGGGGTCTGCTAGAACCATCCTGACTAGGTTTGGTTTTATTGCTGGCTTCTAACACCACATATTTATATATGTCACTCTTAATTAGTGCTGCAGGCTGATTGTTTTCCTCCTTAAATTCGAGGTAGTTAATATATTCTTTCCCTTCTTCCCTCCTGTGCCATTGGCTTGTATCATACTCCTCCTACTCTGGGCCACATGCTGTCTTGGGTTCTTGAGGGCTCACATCAGGTTTTTCTCAACCCCACTTGAAGGCTTCAGCCCTCCCTTGACACTTTTCTTGCCTTCAAATCCCTGCTATATCACACTCCCCTGCCTAAGAAGTGTTATTGGGAAAATGAGACAGATTTTATTTTGATTTAAACCAATTCTTACCGCAGTGCTGCCTGTGACACCTAATCTAAGTGCAGCGCAACCTTTGCTGGTTTGGTTCTAGCTACACGGTTTCCTCTCGCTCATCATTTAAGTGTGGAAGATTTTCCAACTGCAAAGATGGTATCAGAAGAGCAATAGGTCGCCCAGTCCCTGATTAGTTGCTGATTCTGTTTTGTGAAGTGGCTTTTTAAGATCCCTGGGTACAGGTCTGGCACGTTCCATGAAGGGCTCCAGTCTGAGTGTTTCCGAGAAGGGAAATGAAGGCTGTTGACTCATATGCTTCAAAAATTTGTCTCTACAAGAGGAAATGGCCAGCCCTGCGTGTTTCCCCTTCCCATTTTGTTAGCTTGGGGAAGAGGAAGGAGGTACACCATTATTCTCGAAGCAGCGAGCAGCACTGTAGCAGGATGAGAAGAGGGTTATGTGGTCAGTCAAGGCTTTGCTACTCCAGTGCTATCAGTTCGGTAGTGGTTAAAATTATGCATTTTAAGCATGTAACGTTCATACAGAAGGTGCCATTATTTGGGTTTTTAGAAGTGGCTTTGCTATTTCTTTATACATTGTTATTATGCAAAACATGTAAGAAGTTGTACATGAAGGACAGACGATATACTGTGATTAGTAGTAACACTAATATGCACATAAATCATTAGGAATCGTACTAATTCAGGGAGAAAACAGCCAGGCCATCATCACTTCAAGTGATGTGCAATAGCAAGATATATCAGACATAAGAAAATGAGGATTCTGGTTTTTTTCCGGGTTCTATATTTAATTGTAGTTGGTTTGTTCTCTGTAGATTGAGTTGGTTTAATTTGTATTATTTATAATATATTTGTCTGGCTTTATTTTGTTCCGTTACGCAAATTCAGATATTAACTAAGGGCCGCTTTAAACTGTCCAGGACCTTGCAGAGGCTCTGTGGGATCCATGCGGTTCTGCTGCCTTTGGATGAAGTGAATGCAGCCTGCGAGCCCTGCCTGTACACGCAAATACATGTTCACCTACGTTTTTCTCCTGTGTTGCAGATCGGCCACATCGAAGGACAGCCAGAGCGGAAAGGGGTCTTTCCAGTGTCCTTTGTGCACATTCTGTCAGACTAGTAAAAACAAACAAAACAAAAATCCTAAACTTGAGCATTGCACATTCTTCATGCAAGACGGGCTTTTTAGCAAAAGCGAACGCTGCTGCCTCCCTGTAATCCTGTGCACAACTGTATATATAGCTGCTGTTACAAATTAAGAATTCATTTAAGTTTCACCTCATGAGGTTGAATTATATGTATTGTAAATATACTGTGTTATTCTGCCTTTGCCAGTATTACGGTAGCCTTGGAACCTGGCACGCCTTATTGGGTTCGTTGAAGCCATCCTCGGCATCTAGCACTTCCATCTCTGTCTATGCTGTTAAAACTCCGTATGAACCGCCAGCTTTCCAACCATGTAACTGTACAGAAATGACTGTTCCTAATAACTCGGTATTCTCAATATACAATTAGCAGAAAAAATTAGAATGAGTGAATGGTTTTGGACAATTTAAAAATCAGTCTGCAGTTTATAAGTGTATGCAGTTTACAGCTATGAAACCCACTTTGGTATTTATTTAATATAGTGCTCAGTTAAGTGTAATTATGAAGACAAATATTCACTGACTTTACAGATAACAGTAATGTTTTATGGTGTGCATACCGCATTTCATGTTTATATTATGTGGACCTATGCCAAACTGTGATTGCAGTTCCCCTGTGATATTACCTCACTATACAAAGTTACAAATTTATTTCATTCGAAACCTTATTTTAATGAAAATTAGTCATATTGTTCTTTAGTAGATATATGTGAAATTTGCTGGTTTCTTTCACTGAATCCTTAGTAACCAAGAACTTCTAGAAGATGTTAACTGTTGACATTATGCATGCATTTAGACGCTTACTTGAAACCTGCCTTTGTACAAAAGTAGTACTCTAGTCATATAGCTACATTTGAAGAAAAGAACATTTTAACTTAATTGCTATTCAGATTAATGTGAGCTTGCAACAGTATTTGTTTATAGCTAAATTGGCTCTTTGAAAACTGATCTTGTGGGGTTTTTTTTTTTCCTCTGTCTTCAACCTTGATGAAAGTTAGTTACCTAAAATAAAATTTCTGAAGTGGTGATATAAGGGTAAATTTAAATTTATTTTTAATTGCTCTAAAAAGTGGAAGTTAAGGTGACCTCTCGCGCATTGGATCAGGCTGTTATTGGCAGAACTCGGATCACAGGTATCAGGCTGGTTTCAGCAGAGTTCACTAAACTGTAACTGAAATAGTCGTCATTCAGAGCACCAAGTAACAGACGTACTGATAAAAGCAAATTCTGAGAAGAATCTTTTGGAAGGCTGCATTCTACCTGAGGTTTCTTGAAAGTAGGTCTGAAGTTGCATTGCCAGAACACACACGTATTACTGAAACCTTCATTTCCGATGTCACCTTCAACACCATTTTTTAACTTGTGAACCGTCACGCAGCTGTGTGTCTCCCATAGTCTGTCTGCAGCGGGTTCCATGACTTGCGCACGTAGTTGTGTGTTCCTGGCTGTAAGTGTTCCTTTGGCTTCAGGACCTGGCACTGCGATTTCACAGCAGGTTGGCTTGGCTGCGTGGGAAGGTTTTCACTTCATAACGGCACGTCTCGGACTTTCAGAGGGCGTTCATTCTTAATTCAGTTTTACAAGACTGTAGTCAGTGAATATTTAATTCTGTTTGTGGTTAATACAGAAACAAATATCGGTCTAAACCCCACGTGGAAAAAATGCAAAATGATGATCAGCTGTTAATGGTTTTACCATTTATAAGAAAAGGTCATTCAGAAAAACAAAGGACCCAAGGAGCGAGGGAGCCTGCTGGCATCTAATCTTCAGTATTACCAGCTCCAGTATTTCAGACTTTTTTCTGGTTTTTTATGGAAAGGAAGTCAGGTTTAGCATTTATTTAGCATTCCATTTTATCCATTTCTACAATGTTTTAAGTTGCATTAAAGAACAAAACCTATTCACTTTTGTGGTCAATTGTATTTTTAATTGATCTTGAAATAAACTGATAAAAGCAAATCATATAAAGAAAACCTAGGCATGTAAAATTATGTAGAGTCAAATGTCTATTCTTTTCTACGCTCTTTAAGATAGTATACATATGCATTTTATAAAATTAAATGAGTTCCATCGGGAACAATAGTTCTGTTTATTCTGGCTTATTGTGGGTCATAAGAAATCTGAAAATGTATGATATTGATTGAGTTTAAGTACAGTATTATATTTGAACTCAATGAGCCACTGTCTGCAATTTTGTATATGACATAGTATTTGGAAAGTCTAAATCTTTATGGAAAATTAGCTGATACGGGGTTGGGGGGAGGGGCAGGGGAAGGTGCCCCCAGAGGGGGAAGTATGCTCTGCAGATGATGTCTTATTTACTGTTGAACAACAGTTGCTATTTATTTTTTTATTGCGTAGTACATCAACGTGTACAGAAATCAGATCTGGTCATGCCACTAGTTAAAATCTTGACCTCTCATTGAATGTTAAGGTAAAACACCAGTACACATGTCTATTCACATGTATTTAATGTGACAGTTTTTGAGTACTGTATGTGTTAATTTCTACTTTTTTAATATTTAAAATTGCTTTTAAATAAATGTATTCAGTTGATCCCAGATATCTGCACAAGGCCCTTTTGTCAACTGGAATATCTTCTAGGGAGAAAGTCTGGATTCCAAACAGGTAGAACTAAACCACTAGAAATGTTTTCTCTGGAATATAGAGCACCCCTTAGAGAATGCCATTAAATATGTATTTCTTTGACAGCTGTTAAGTATGGATGCGATTGCCTTTATCTGGAAAACTTTACTCACTAAAGTTAGCATCAAAACACTTACTTTGTCCTCGAGTTTCGATTGCTTTCTCGCTGCCTTCAGTAGGCTCTACAGCAAGCCAGCCCGCTGTGTCGTGTCTTGGACAGCTGGCCCTTGGGGTTGAAAAGAACCACTCGGCGCGGCCCCCTGTCCCGTACCCCGCCTTCCTCTGTCCCTGCGCAGCAGTACCAAACCGGACAAGGTCTCAAACAGCACTAAGCTTTCCTGGATGGAGTGACTGTGGTGCTTAGGATTTCAGTTCCGACCCGACTTGAAGAGGTTATTTTTCCCCTCCCTGACTCAGTTCCTGGGAGTTTCTCGTTTAAGACCCGTTCCCCTCAAAACCACTCCAAAAAGAACAAGTCCCCTGTAATTGCTAGAAAGCAATTTAACCAGAGGAAAAGTTGGAGCGTGGAGTTACCAGATCTAGTTTGTATGAAAAATAGTAACTGCAACAGCACGGGGCTCGGGACCGCTGCGGTAAGAGCTTGTAGAACACTGCACTGCAGCGCAGGCACAGCCTGGGTTCATCATAGGTTATCCTGCTCGGTTGGCTTGGGGCTTTTAAATGTACGTAGGCTAAACACATGGGGCAAGGGGTATGTGAAATGTGGATGTGGGGCAGGGGAAGCAGTCTGGTTAAATACCGGCTCTTGCTCAGTTTCTGCCTTGTCACAATATTTCAGATAACAGCATTCAGAGATCTATTGATCCCAACATCCTCGTTCTTTTCCTACTTGTATTACTTGTTCTGCAGTGACGTGCATTGATTTCCTTTTGCGAGTCAAAATTGAGGTGGATCTCTCATACACTGTTTGGAGCAGAAGAGACCAAGACAAACGCATGCCCAGAGATCTGCCTTGCTGTTCAAAGCTTCACTCTGCTTACCCTTTTCCTGGCAAACTTAAAGCTCATCGCTGAAGAGAAGACTGATTGGTAATGAGAACCAGTGCAAGTGGTGCAAACCCTCAGTACCCGTGAGTGCAACTTGGAAATAGCCGCCCAACAAAAACCCAAACACTCCAACCCTATAAATACGACTTCATTGTTTTCAGGTGCTTCCCCACATGCTAGTTCTATGTGACAGTTCACCTGAGCATCATCAAAAAGCTGCTTTATTTCCCCACAGCGTACCATTAGCGTGTCACGCCGTTCACACCCTACGCCAGTAACCCTCCTGGGCCCAGAAACCAGAATACCAGAGAGGATCAAGCGTCCCTATGTAAATAAAGCTTCAGGCCTTAAATTCTTACAGACAACTTAGCAACTTAGACTTGAGTTGAAGGCTGTTGGGGGTGCTTTTATGAGACACTTTGGGCCTCCTCAAACACAGCCGGAGGCTTTTCAGACGGATAGAGAATGCGCACAGGACCGTAAGATGTTTTTATCTATACAGCTGCAAGCCAAAAATTTTCTTATCTAATACAAACTAACTATTTCCAGTTGTCTTAATGATACTTTTAGGGCTATACATAACATGATTTACAGCTCAGTCATCTGCTGATAGAGTGCTCAAGTTTCTTCTTGAGATAAGCTAAGTGCTGTTTGTCAACTTGTGCTGAAGCTCACACCCCCTGTGCTGCCGCGTGCACGGAACTGGCGGGTCTTGACTAGTCCTCCCCAGCTGCTGTTCGAGTAACACTAAAACCGATAGTGTGTCATGGTACAGGCTTTGCCTTGTTCCTCTGTAAGCTACAGCACAGACCCTCCTGTCTGCCGCGAGGCGGGTGTCTGCTCTGGTCTCTTCTTGTAAGAGCCGGGGCGGGGACCAAACCATTTGTGACAGCTGTCACGTCCGCTGGTCACGGCAGCACGGAGGAGATGATGGGTCATTTGCTGCGCCACCTGAAGAACGTTCTGAATGAGCTTTAAGCTTACCTTGAACTTTTACATCCAGTGTTGATGCTACGCTGCAGTGCCTACCAGTTCAGTCTTGGTTCTTAGTTTCTGATCAGACACATCCCCTGCCCCTGGGCTTGCTGCTCCTCTCCGAAAGGCAGTGTGGGACTAGGTCCGATCCCCCGTGGGATTTTTTTCCCCAAGGCCTGAAGATGTTTCTTCAGCTTCAGTTACCACCAGCAACCTAGAAATCTGATTTTTTTCCTCTCACAGTCACACTGTGTAGCTGAATCACCCTTGAACACTCAAACTGGACTGCGGAATGCATCGTATCTGTATGCTCAGAGCAATAGCATTAGGCTTGGGTTTAGGGTAACTAATTAATTTCCCCAGGGAATACTGCAGGAAGAACTTATTACAGCTGTCTGTAAACTTACAAAAGGAGTAGCATGCAGTAGCTTAAGTCTGAAGCTGCTCTCAAACCTGATTTAGGAATGCCTTTCATCTCGCCCTCCTCCCACACCCCTGCTACAGTAGTGTCAACGCGCCTCAGAGCTGCAGTTCTTAGTTTTTTAAATAAAACCCAAAACTTACTTATCGGAAAGGATTGAAACGTGCTCCTGGGCTTTGGCCTGAAGAAAGACAAGCCTCCTCGAGCTGAACGTGCACTGAGGGGTCAGCAGCTGTTGGTTGGTTAAGCAGGCATTTTCTGCTAGAGGCTGCGGACTTCCTTAGTGACCTGGTGGCAACAGTAGCCACACGCTGCTTCGAAGACACCTCGGAGATGAAAGACCTTTTTTCCAAGTTAGTAACGGTTATACTGCCTGTAATCACTTGTCCATAGGGCAAGCCATCCCGTCGGAGGGTACAGACCTGCACATCCACACATCATAGTCCCCCTTTACTCACTGCAGGTTTTGAATTCAGAGCTGTAACTCTAGGCAGGACAGCAAGAGCGCCGGGTAGCTGAGCAGTGAGCTGCAGCCACCCACCTGCCCTCGTCTCCGATGAGACTCTGTTGTGTGGAAACCCATCCAGGAGCTGGAACAAAGCCGGAGCAACTCCGGAACCATTGCGGTAGTTACTTCTGCTGGAAGGAGCGTGGGGATGAAGGGCAGATGTGATCCAGGATGTTCCTCAGTTTCTATCCTCCTTACAGGGAGTGAGCCAACCTCTGCAGAAGGAAACAGGAGAACAAACGCTAAACCTGCCCCTGTAGGGTGCATAGAGCTGCTGGCTTCCTTCCAGGGAAGTTCAGCAGCGTGGACGTCTGGAGAGCAAGGAGCTCTGAGCTTCACGTGCAGTGAACTTGCACTGAGCGATGCTGGAAGATGGGGACTCCCGAGTCTCGTAAAAGCTGAGGTAAGAACAATTTAATTACGTAAATGAAACTCAGAGTAATACTAACAATGCTACTGCTAATAAATAATTAAACCAACAAAAAATAGAACGTATGATGCAGGATCTCACCACCCGTGGACCAACACTGCCAGATTCCAAAACGGCAAGCAAAACTCCAAACGGACAGAAAAAAAGAGTAAGATCTAAAACCCTGAGCCCAAAAGGCGGAGAGAAAACTCCCCTCCCCGAGCCTGTGAGCTGAGACCAGGGAGAAAGAAACTTCCAACCCCGCCTCGCAGATCAATTAGCCTAACAAAAGTCCTGTTCCTCTGCTAATTGCCCACCACCAAGTAAACAAAAGAGCTCTTCGCTAGCCCCCAAAAGTCCAACTCCCCCCACCCCCTCCGGCTCACTTTTTCCCAGTCACTCTTCCCGCCTTACAAACTGACCTCTGAGCTTGATGTATCATGGAATGAAAGAAGACCCTGGCCAAACCAGCGCAAGAGTGTAAGACCAAACCTGAACTCTACATGTGCTACAAGGTGGAGATGTGAGGAGGGTCCAAAACTTGGTCCTGTTTGGAAGAGTATGAGTCACAGAATGATTTGAGCTGGAAGGGAGCTCAAAGATCATCCAGTTCCAAGCCCCCTGCCATGGGCAGGGACACCCTCCACTAGACCAGGTTGCTCAAAGCCTCATCCAGCCTGGCCTTGAAGACAGCCAGGGATGGGGCATCCACAGCTTCTCTGGGCAACCTGTTCCAGTGCCTCCCCACCCTCTCCAGGAAGAATTTCTTGAATGAGTCCATCGTTGATGTGAAGGCTCAGCAGCTCTCCTGTGAGCAGTGCCTGTAGGTGGCCATATATCCACCTCAAAGCTCAAGGTAATGCAGAGATTCAAGCGAGGTGAAGTGGAGGTCCCTTATCCAGGAGAAGCAGCAAGACCTTATCCAACAATAATGGTGAGGGAGGACAGCGGGGCAGTCAGACTATCTGGTCAGCACTTCTCAAGTACCTGCTGTAGTAGCTGGGCCCTGCACAGCAGCAGAAGGCACCAATGTGTAAGTGCGGTGCGTGCCCAAGATCCAGCGAGATTGCATTTGGCTGCAAGCAGGGAGGTGCTGCTGCCCTGACAGCAGCCCCGCACAGGGTCCAGGTCCACCTTAGACATGGTTCTGGCACCCCCACTACCTCCTTGGACCAGACCTGGAAAGGTCAACTTGCTTAGGGATGGATTTTGCTCAGGATCATGCTTTAATTCAGCACCTGAGTTCCCAACAGGTCTGCCTGAGATGCTGCCGGGTCCAGCAGAAAAGCTCCCGCTCCCCCTTCCTTTCCGGGACGCAGAGAAAGTTCACATGAAAAAGAAGACACTAAATTTGGTAGTGGAAAATCCCTCTCCACTTCAAAACCCTCGAGAGCAGGATGTTGTTCCTCTCACTTCACCATGGCAGTGTTCTGCCTAAATGTTTTTTCCATGTAAAATGTGGCCCCTGGTAGTGTTTATTTACACTGGGCTCTGCCTGCCTCTCTGTACAGCAAGCACCTGGTCTGCCCATGATCCACAGCTTTAGCTGCTTGTCTGATGGCATATAAATGGCACCGAGTGTAGTACCTCTGCACAGGGGTCCGGTGACTTCAGGGTCACCTCTGTGACTTCAGTGCCCCGGCCTCACTGCTGCCCCCATCTCCACATGCTTTGAGCCAAACCGGACCTGTAGCCATTGTGGCCATTGCAATGAGACCCAGGCCATGGCGTGGGGCCTCAGGGGCTGCAGGGCAGCAGCATCACGGCCTCCCGCCAGCAACTGACAGTAAAGCTGAGCAGCAAAATGCCATTTAGAGAAATAACCTTAAGATGCATTACCCCTGTCTAATCCCGGTCCCTTCCTGAAGGGGATTGCCAGTGCAGGGGAACAACAGCATCTGCTGCTGGAGGGAGAGCTTCGCGGTGGGCAGACAGGGATGGGGATTCCATGCCCTGGTGGACTCTTGCTTCTGCTGCGACTGAGGTGCCGTCAAACATCAACACAAGATGCAGGGGAAACAGCGAAGGGATGTCACAACTGCTCTGGTGCCTGAGTGCAGCTCCAGAGGCAGAAAGATCTGTTTGGGTTTGTTTGGAGGAAAAATTAAGCTTTGTTAAGTTTTTTTTCTTTAGTTTGGGAGGATCAGTCTTACAGGCAGCGTCTCACTGCAGTGGTTCTGCTGCCAGGTCACGTAACCAGGCCACGTAACCAGGCCCTGACGGCAGCAGGGACCGACACCTGCCGTCCCCAGCACTGTCCCTGCCCCAGGTGCCAGCCTGCAGCCCAGCCTCCTGTTTGGGCCTGGGCTGTGCTCCAGCCGGGTCTGCAGCCAGAAGGCTGTTGTGAATGGCTGGTTTTGGTATTTAAAGTTTGCGGGGTACTCCTGTGTGCTGCTGGTACCCTCCTATTTCTGCAAAGCCCCGCTTGGGCTTGTTCAGCTTGGAGAAGGCTCCGGGGAGACCTTATAGCACCTTCCAGTACCTGAAGGGGCCTACAGGGAAGCTGGGAGGGTGTTTTTACAAGGGCCTGTAGTGACAGGACAAGGGGTAATGGGTTTAAACTGAAAGCAGGGAGATTTAGATTAGGTATCAGGAAGAAGTTCTTCCTGGAGAGGGTGATGAGACACTGGGACAGGTTGCTCAGAGAAGCTGTGGATGCCCCATCCCTGGAAGTGTCCAAGGCCAGGCTGGATGAGGCTTTGAGCAACCTGGTCTAGTGGAGGGTGTCCCTGCACATGGCAGGGGGGGTGGAACTGGATGATCTTTAAGGTCCCTTCCAGCCCAAACCGTTCCGTGATTCATGTTCTGCTTTGTGGCACACTCCATGCACACTTGCCCTGAGGGCAGGGACGGGGCTGGCTCCTCGTGAAGGGTCCCTCCTCACCCCTGGGATGTGACCCCCAGCCCGGGCTGAGGCAAAGGGCTCTGACCTGCTCGCCCCCTACTTCGGGTAGACCAGGCCTCCCTCCGCGGCAGCAGGGGTCGGCGCACCCCGTCCGACCGCCGCGTGCCCGGCGAGGGCTGTCGGGGGAGAAGCCGCAGCCGCTGCTTCCCGCGGCGGCGGGGGGACCCGGGGATCGGGGCCGCCTCTCCCTCCCTCCCCCCGCGCCGCTTCCTTTTATAGCGATGCGGCACCGCGCCCGCCGCCCGCCGCCGGCAGCCAACCTGCGGCCGTGACGCCGCCGCCCGGCAACCCGGAAGGCCAGGCTGCGCCCCGCGGGCTGCCCCGCCGCCCAGGTAGGCTGCCCGCGCCCCCCGCCGCGGGCCCGGCGGGGCGGGGAGGGGAGCGGGGCGGCGGCGGCTGCCGGCGGGCGCCCCCCTGCCTCTGCGCCCGAGGGGAGCGGGGGCGGGCGCCTGAGGGAGACGGGCATCGCCTGAGGGGCCCGCGGCGGATGCTGGGGGGGCGGATGCTGGGGGGGCGGAGGGCGGTCGGGAGGGACCCGAGGGGCGCCGGGGTAAGGCTCACCCCGCTGTCGCCCTCCCCAGGGCGGGAAGGCGCAGCGCCGCGGAGGCGGCGGAGGGTGCTGGGTGCTGCCCTGGGGGGCAGCCCTGCCCCTGCCCGGCCCCCCGCCCGCCGTGCCGGGCCCTGGGTCAGGCCGCGGGCAGAGCCAGCGGGGGAGCCGGGGGGAGCCCCGCAACGAGCCCTGCGTGGGCCCGAAGGCCGGAGCCACCGCCTCAGTTTCCCCCAGTGCACGGGGGCTGCCCACATCGGCAGGTGCCGAGGGAGCGGCGCTCGTGTCCGCCAAGGGCGCGGGGTTCAGGCTGGGGACAGCAGCCCCTCTGGGCCCAGGGGACGGAGGCGACAGATGCAGCGACTGGTGACAGCCCTTGCACCAGCCAACACCATCGCTGACAACTGCCAGTTGAAACCAAGCAGCGGTCGGCTTCAGGAGGAAGCTGAGGTCTGGTTCCGTGTCCTGCGCGCGATGGGTGCTGCGCGTGGCCGTCCCAGGCCGGCGGCAGTGTGACAGCGTGAGCTGGCTGCTGCTCTGCTGAGCTGGCTGCGTGGCATTTGCCCATCCGCTGGTGCTCAGACAGGTGCCAGGCTGGAGACTGCAGTCGTTCATGCAAATCTCACACCTGCTACTGCCTGAATATCTAAAAGCTCAGCCCAGCGGGCAGAAGTTGACTGGCCTGGCCGGCGAGGGGCCGAGCACTTCTGCTTTGGGGGAACTGGTGCTTCCTCGTCTGGGCAGGTTGTGATCACGGCTGTGTGTGAGAACTGTCCCGCTCTTGAGCAAGTCGTAGCGTTTCAAAAGGATTAGTGGTGAAACAGAGAGGAAATAGCACAGAGCAACCCCTAACCCGTGTAGATTAACTGTATGGTTTACAGCGGTGTTACTCGTTCGCCGTTTGAACTTAACTCTAACAATCGTTCTTCAGCATACATGATCCCTAAAGCCATGGCTAGTGTAGCTTTTATTCAGTATTTGCTAGGTGTGTGACTGAAACAGGAGAGAATCCCTTGTTTTCCTCCAAACAAAGCAGACCCCGCAGCTGCACCCTGGACCTGAAGCGTTATGAAGAGATGTGGGATGTCATCGAAGTGCAGTGTCGTCTTTGCTTCGGTGCTGACTGAAACCAACCCCGGGGGCAGGCTGCTGCCTCCTTCGTGGCGAGGATGCCGGCGCTGTGGGGAGGGGGGAAGCATTGAGAGTGCCTACTTGAGCTCTGAGGGACTGGACCCTCCTGGGGGCACACAGGCATCCTGGGTGAGTTTGGTGCTCGACCCTGCACAGAAGAGCTGCTCGGGGTCATCTTGCCATAGTGGGAGGCAGCACTTTGCTGCGTGATCCCTGCTACGCTCCCGCTCGGCACGGGCTGGGAGCCCATGCCTGCCCGAGCAGCAGGATGCTCTCCGGCCGGTGCTGCGGGCGGCAGTTCCTCCCTGCTGCTCTGCCCTTGCTCGCTTCGAGCGCTGATCAGACTGAGAGGCCTCGTTAGTGCTCATCCCGACAGTTGTCACCACTTGCTTTTCCCAGGGCGCAGCAGAGGTCGGTGGCATGGTTTCCTCGGTGGCTCCGCAGGAGCAGCACCCCTGGCACGGTGGAGTTTCAGAGCAGGCCTGGGGTAGTGCTCTGCACTGAGACTAGGAAATGCTTGGATCCAGCAGGAACGGGACCGACGGGACGTTTAAAAACATTTCCAACGAAGTCTAGACCATGCGTTTCTGTGAGATCAGACTGCTCGGCAAGGAGCATGTGCGATGGATTTTCAATAATCTGCACAGCATGGGCTTGGGGGAAAAATAATCAGGCCTCGTTCTGTGTCTCTAAGCGTGTGTGCCGGGCCAGAGCAGTGGGAGAAGCGCAGTGATGCGCTGAGGGTGGTTAAAGGCTTAATGCTGCCCGTAGGGTGTGGGAGGGCACGGCCACTCTTAACGGCTGGTTTTTTTCCTCAGACGTGTCAGAGGATAAACAGTGGCTCACGAGAATAAAGATTGATGTTTGCCTGAGATACTTCCTGTGCTTGTTGGAGAAGAACAAGGCCAAGAGTATTTTGAAAGTAAAAGCTTATTTCCTGTGAAAAACTTTTGCTGAAGTGAAGGGCGAGATGGTTTTAGAGCTGGAGTCGGGGCTGCGGTGATTCAGGGCAGCCACGCTGGCACCTGGCCGGTCTGAGGCAGAGTGGAGGGCACCGAGCACTGGCCTGCCCAAACCTGCAGATGGGGAGCAGGCGCAGCATCATCTGCTCCTCTTGCTTCACTGGGAACAGGGAGAGAGGCTGTGTCCTCTGCTGGTAAACAGCCGCGAGACCTTGATTAGAGGCTGCAGGTTGGTTCGTCCGCAGGTACGAGCTGGCCTGCTCTGGGTGACTAAACACTCCAGCGGCACAGCTGAGAGCCAGTGTGGGTTTCCTGGCTGCCCCGGCAAAGAAGATGCAGGAATGTCATCCCATCACGGGTATCAGTGCTGTTTGTGTAAGCTGAAGGTCATTCCTGCAGCGCTCCCTCAACCCTGACTTAGAAAGGCTTGTCCCTGAGGTTAGCTCAGTCCAAGTCCTGTCTCCCTAATCATCTGGTTTAGGTTTTCCTTTAGTGCTCACCATGTCTGTGAGCTTCTTTATCTGCTGAATCACTGCCCTCACACAGACCTGCACGGTTCCAGCGGGAGCTCAGTCAGGCTCCCTGGCTCCCAGGGCCCGGCTTTCCCCTGCAGCAGCAGCCCAGCTCTGGGGGAAGCGGTGGCCAGGAGTGCTGGGAGCAGAGCACAGTGCTGACAGTCTGCTGGAATACGGTTGCTGGAGCAGGGATTGCAAATCCGCAGTCGCGGTGGCTAGAGAGCACTTTGCACGGTGTCTGCTGCTACTCAGCTCTTGGAAACCTTTGTTCTGCGCTGCTCTGTGTGGAGCTTGGTATAGCGTGGGTTTTCTTTTGGTGCCTGAGTTCTCTTACTGTCCTCACTGAGCATGTTTTAAAACTCTTCCCCCCACTGTTGGGGGGTTTTTGGTGGTTTTTGAATACCGCGCACGTGAATGTATTCCCTTAAGATCTTTCTACACTGGAGATGCTCAGACTGAGTGTATGTGTGACCTGGTGGTATTAGGTGGGAGAAGGCGAATGGGTAGTTTTGGTTTCCATTCCCAGCAGTTTTTTATATGGTGCAAGCTGCTTTTCTATCATCTAAAATGCAGTTGTTATAAAACACTGGGTTTGATGTGTGCTTTGCAGAAATGCTGTAGGGTCTGCTCCAGGGTATCTAGTGGACAAACTGTTTCTCAAAGGCTTGCTGGACAGAAAGGGAAGAATGCCGAGTCTTTTGACTACAGAGAAAGTTAGGAATTTTCTCTGGGTCTCGCTGAACAGTCTTTGTCTCAGCCAGAATTAGGGACTGACCCCCCTGCATCTGCCTTGTTCCCAGTCTTGAGCTCAAACCTCCTCGCCAAAAACCTCTGTATTTAAGAAAAAAATACAGACACTAGTCGTAATCTGTGCTATGAAAATCTGATCTGTGACCTAATTTGTTGTGATGCCATGAAGGACCTGTCAGTAGCAATCACTGTAACCCGTGGCATGGAGGCACTGCCTGCTTTCCAGGAGCACCCGCTGGTCGTAGCCTCGGAGGGAGCGGTGTCACGCCGAGCGTGGACGTTTGGGCTCCTCCACTGCCTGCATAGTATACAGGCCACTCACATCACTTTTGTTATTCTTGTAAAATGAAAGTGGCACGGGCAGTCATACCGCGTGTGGAAGTGAACCCCTTCTGCAGGCGATCCCTGCAGAGCAGGCTGGTTTGAAACGTGCGGGAAGGAAAATGAGGTGCATCCAAACCCGGACAATTTTCTGTGCGCGCTGTGACAGCCATTTACCTGCTCCTGGCTCATCCACCTGTCTGCGGCAGCGCCTTGGGCACAACCAACTCACTGGGTGAGTGGTTAGGAGAGTGACTCGTCTGTGTAACCGGGCACCAGCCTGAGCTGAGGTTTCGTGGGAGATTTCTCAGGCTGCAAAACTGGCTGGCTTCTGGTACAGCCCCTTTGAGTCCAGTTTGTTGTCCTTTAAGGAAAAAAACCCAAGGTCTTCTGTGGTGTGTTACGGAAACCGTAGCACTGCCAGCTTGGTCTGCAAGGCTGGAGAAGGAAGGAAGGTTTCACAGGTCGGGAGTGTACAAATAATAGGCCGAAAACCTGGAAATCGTATTCCTGGGTCGCTGTGCTGCTACATCTGACAGGGAGCAATCTTAACTGAGGAACTACCGCTCTATCAGAAACGGACAGCAGAGCTGGGCTTCCGGTGTGATTGTTCTAGAAATAACAGTTCCTTTTTTTTAAAATATTATCTTTAAAGTGCTTTACTTGAAAGTACTAAATTAAAATGCGCAGGGGCATGCAGTCTATTAATAACGGCTAAGTTCTGTGTCCAGGCTCGGTGAGACACCATCAGGCGTTTGGGCTTTGACTAGGTGGGTTTTTGGGGTCCGGCAAGATGCGTGTCCAAAACGTGGCCATGATCTGTGCTCTTACCCCGGACCTGCTCACCCTCACAGGGGCTGCCTCTGCTGCCCTTGGTGCAGTAGCTCTTCACTTTCTGTGTTGAGCCTCCTCTTTATTTGCAGTACTGGTTCCCTAGCACACATTAGGTGTCTGGTTGCACAGGGCGCCTGCATTTGCTCAGTGTTTTGCAAACTCGCTGTCCTTTTACCCACGCTGGGCACTCAGTGCTCAAGTTTCAATGTGTTACTTGTTGATTTTTGTTCAGGCTTTCCCCTCCACCCACTCACTTCCTCTCACACGTTTCCTCACTTCACTGCTTTTTCACACCCGTTTTGCTTGCAGGCTCGGCACTTCACCTGCCCTTCGCCGCTGCGGGAGGTGGCCGGGAGATGCGTGCGAGCGGAGGAGCAGCGGCAGGGAGAGGGGGTCTGGGTGCAGGTGTGCTTTGGGGAAAAAGGAGCAAAAGCTTGGAGGGAGTGAAGGTAGAAGTGGGCAGATGGGTGGGTGGATGGATGGATGGGTGGATGGATGGATGGGTGGATGGATGGATGGGTGGATGGATGGATGGATGGATGGATGGATGGATGGATGGATGGATGGATGGATGGATGGATGGATGGATGGATGGATGTGTGCCCAGGGATGGGACACAGCGAGATGTCTGTGTGTAGATGGTGGGACGCGTAGGGCTGGCACATGAACCAGGTTTGAGGAAGGTGCACGCTCCAGAACGCAGCCAGGCCAGAGGCCCTGCATCCTTCCTCAGTCCAGCACCAACAGGCTGGTCTGCCTCCAAGACTTGGTCCTGGAGCCTAATAGCACGTTTTCATGTGCAGTTTTTTATCTGCTTATTTCTAACAAAGGTTTCCCACCTTCCCTGGGACACCACCAGTTTCTCAGCCATGCGGGGTGCATCTGGCAAATTATGATCTGTCAAAAAAGAGGAAAAAAGCACGATGAAAATAGCATGTCTGAAGTTTTAAATTAAGAAGGGGATAAAATTAGTAAGAACAGGCTTATGTGTGGCTATGCAAACCATCAGAGAATTAATATTCATCGGGTGCTGAGCAAGGCAAGCAGAGGTTTACAGCTTGCACTTCCCACTCCTGTCCTTGCAGCTTCTCCCCTGTCACCAGTTAGTCCCCAGGCTCAGTTCCTGGTCCGCAGAGCTGTGCAGATGCCGCTGACCTTGTGGCAGTCCCAGTGCTACTTCCAGCACTGTGTAATGTTAGTAGTAGCCATGGTGTTTTTACCACGCTCCTTTGATGTCTTTGCTCAGCAGCTATGAATGCAGCTTTGGATGCATCATGCTAAGGCCCCTTGTCAGAGCCCTGGATGTGGCCCGAGTCCACCCGCCGTTTCCTTGGCGAGATAGGTGCCCCCAAGACACTTGTTTGCTAATTTCCTCCGCTGTAATTGTGTTGCTGTTAACGGGGCTGCAGTATAAACCAGGCGCTGAAATAATGCACATCACGAGTAATTGTAGGTTGGTTTGGGCCTTTGCAGGGCCATTTTTCGTTTTACATCCTGGCATCATTTCTTTTTGCAGCATGACTCATGCAAAGAGGTTTTTGAGCACGTTGAAGTGGGTAGTAGATGGGTGGGAAAGGGTGGAAACTTGCTGGTGGAGTGGAAAATGATGTGAAAAAAGTATATTGAGTTGGGGAAAGGAGTTGCGGGACGGGTGGTTGAGTTGTTCAGCCTTGCTGGAGGGGACATATGGCTGCTCGTCTTTTTACAAGGACATGTAGTGACAGGACAAGGGGTAATGGGTTTAACCTGAAAGAATTAAAGATTTAGATTAGATACCAGGAAGAAATTCTTTATGGAGAGGGTGGTGAGACACTGGAACAGGTTGCCCAGAGAAGCTGTGGATGCCCCATCCCTGGAAGTGTTCAAGGCCAGGCTGGATGAGGCTTTGAGCAACCTGGTCTAGTGGAGGGTGTCCCTGCCCATGGCAGGGGGGTTGGAACTAGATGATCTTTAAGGTCCCTTCCAACCCAAACCATTCTGTGATCCTATGATCTTTGGGAGGGATGTGTTTGAAGGAGAGGAGAAGAGTGAGAGCCTCTGCCTCTCTGCCCCCTGTCCTGCAAACTGCTGTACTAGGCCCTGCACCTACCGCTAGAGGTAATCTCCTGAGAGTGGATATTCTTGCACCCCTAGCGTATCCCGAGGAACTGGAGGTCACTGGGAAATCAGAATTAAACAACGCCTTAGTGCAACTTTGAAAAGTTTACTCAAAAGGCATTACTCCAGTGCGGTTAAACTGATGACCTCCCTCCCGGAGCAATGCAAGCGAGAGGGCCCTGGTGGGGCTGTCAGCACCCAGCACATGCTGCAGAGCTTTGTCTTTGGTGACGGGGTTGGATTCCTGCCCCTCTTTACCCCCTTGCTCCCTTGGAGCACACAGGGTGCCAAAGCAGGGAGGGCTGGACTCTGTCAGGCACATTGCTGCCCAGCAGCTTCCAGCAGGGACGGTGCTGGAGGCTTGCATGGTGCCTGGGCTGCTGCAGGCAAGGGCAGCGCTGAGGGACCATCCCACAATGGGAACAGCCATGTGGTTGTTCTCTGGAGGACCGCAGCAGCCTGCAGAGGGTCTGGAGTTGGCTTGTTTGCCTGGGCCGTGCTTCCTTTGAGCTGCCCCGTGGAGGGACCACTGGGAGCCTGTCTCTGCGGGCATCATCTGGTGCTCGTGGTGGGTGACTGGTGTCTCCCCCCAACTCAGTGTCTTGCCAGAGACACCAGGACAGGGGGTAGTGTGATAGGGAGTATCTCTGCAGTCTGCAAATCCGATTTGGGATTTCATGGTGGTGGATCTGGACTACTCTGCAAAACTTAAAGGTAAAAAATAGGAGCCCCATTCCCAAGACTCTTCCACCAGTCCCAGAAGGGCAGATGCTCCTGCCTGTGAATCCTAACTCCCTCTGAAGGACTAGCTGTGTGACCCAATACATCTTCTGTGTATTAGTAGGTCTGTCTGGCATCCTGCTTACACTGGGGCCTTAAATTTTTACTGTATGGGGCAACGTTCTCGTGTTAGTGCGCTCTGGGTATCGCAGACACCCACTGGCAATGGCCTACAGCAATCTGTCAGACGGGAGCATTGGTAATATTCCCTGCGAAGGAAGAAGCCACTCACATCTCTATTTAAGGGTTGGGACCAAGTTTCGTTCCCTGGATTACCACTTTGAAAGGAGATTGTTTGTTTTAGGAATGGCTCTGAGTCACAAAACCTGTACCAGGGCTTCTTGTGCCCAGGATCCACAGCTGATTCAACTACATCCTGGATATTGGCATTATTGTAGTTGCATTTGTGAGCAAAAATTGCTTTATGTCCAGTTGCACCTGTTGTCGGTCTGCTGCTACCCAGCTGTATGCAGGGATGTAACATGAATCACACCACCTCTAAAATACATTTAAGCATTCAAGGTATGATTACCCCTAGGACTCGTAGCTGCTGTTCATACCAAAAATATGCTCTTTTAAACTTGTTGAGGTTCTGTGTGGTCTGTTACCTTTTTCATGAAAACAAACCACTCGGTGTTGGTGGATGCACTCAGAACTCTCGTTCTGTGGGGCAGCGCCGCCCGGGTGGAGGTTGCAGACCCCTGCAGGCTTTGCACGGGGCTCCCGTGAGATCGCGTAGTTGGTACAGGACCACTCAATTCTTCCCCCCACAGACTCCTCCAGCATGTCAGTCAGTTTGAGGAAGAGAGAGAGGGGAATGAAGGCCCAGAAGGAAAATACTGTGCTCAAGTCCTTGTGTCCTTTAGAAAAGGGCTGGTCCTGATAACCTTGTGTGCCTGCTGATCCAGCTGGCAGGCTGGAGCACTTATCCAGAGCCCTTGGAGAGGACCATCCGACACAAGGCCACTGAAAGGATCGTGGCTTATCAGCACGTTGCCCAACGCCTGTTCCTGGGCAGTTGTTCTCATACAGCTGAATGCAGTCTTTTGCATATTGCACAGGCCTTGGGCTTTCCCTCTTAACTTTGCTGGGCACCATCGTACGTGTCTCTGTGAGGGAAGTAGGTTCTCAGTCAGCACCCAAATTCGTGTAACTTCCCCTGGGCAGTGGCTCCCAGAAAGGCACCCCCCTCTCCACCAGCCATGCTGGGGAAGGGGAAGGACGGGGGTGGCCTTAGCAAGGAACTTCCCCTTCATTTGTTCTCCTCCCCTTGTTCCTTGTGCATGAGATGATCCGGGTCCTCATACTCTTGCCATCATGGGATGTCCACCCGATGGGGTTTCTGCAACATGGGATGCTCATGTCTGCTCAAGAGGAGCCGAGAGCTTCCTGTGAAATCCCCTGGTGAAATAATAACATAGACCCCAGCCAAATTACTACCCATGTGCTTTCTCTCCTGCTGGGGCAAACCAGAGCCAGCCCCTGCCTGGCCTAGCCTGCCAGGGGGCAGCACGGGGAGTGGATGCCCCTTTCGCTCCCCTCTGTTGAGAGCTGTATCACCTGCTGAAGTACTGGGGTAGAGGAGGAAGCTGAGCCTTGTTTCTGCCACCAGCACCCTGCCTGCAGCAGTGCCAGTGCATCCCAAGCCTTGGTCCAAGCACAGGTGGACCTGCTGAGACCCAGCAGCTTGCCAAGTTGGTCCTACTTGGGAGCTGCTCCAGGCTTGCGCTACCCTCTTCTGCAGGATGGAGCCCAAACCGACACTCAGGCTTTGTTGGGTTTTGTAAGGTTTGGCCTACCAGGAACTCATTATCTGTAAGGCAGTTGTGGATGTGTTCTAAATGTTTTTAGAACATCCTCCCTTTTTTTCAGATCGTCTTTCTCACAGCATGCTGAATAATTTCTGAGCTGGAAGACTGGCTGGAGCCTTTGCCTGGGAATCAAGCAAGCTACCCCCTCTTGGTGTGTTTTGTTTTTCTTGTGCTGTTTTGTTGGGCTCCAGTCCTACCATGAATTTCACTGACATCAGTAAAATGCCAATATTCCCCCAGGTGGAGCTCAGCAGGATCAGGGCCCTTCGGAGATGAAAGCATATCTGATAGTGCATAAGACACATTTTCAGAGGTTGCTGTACCCCTGTTCCTTATCCGAAAGCCTCGGTTTGCCCTAGACACTGTTATTGTAAGTGCAATAGGGGAATCTAGGTTCCAGCCTCATGAGAGGATGTGCCAGTTAATAAAGAGAACTTTAGAAATAGCCCTTCCTTTCTCTGATGTCACTTTGATCTCTCAAGTGTACAGAGATTAAAAGATATTTGATGAACGTACTAAGCATTCATTGCACATTTCCACTATCCAGCTGACCTCAAATCCTGAATGAAATGAATTTGCATTTGTTTCTAAAAGTGTCTCATTTTGTGAATCAAAATGTCAACACATTTGAAAATGGTCCCACATGAGACGTTTGTATCTCTTGAAGTTTAAATTGCTGGATCAATTTCCTGTTAATACTAAGGGTGTTTAAAGGACAAATTCTCTGCCTACTGCAGTGAAAATTTACCCTGAGGTATGTCATTCCACCTGCCACTGAGTGCAAGATCGTTGAATATAATGGACTGGAATAGCTAGATTTGCACATACTGGTAACGAAAGAGGGTGAGCAGTGGATCCCATTACAGAAAACCTTTCCTTACTCTTTTTTTTTTTTCCCCTCCTCCTTTTTTAGCCATCAAAACTTGCATCCTCTTTGCAATTTATATTATCATAGAATCACAGAATGGTTTGGGTTGGAAGGGACCTTAAAGATCATCCAGTTCCAACCCCCCTGCCATGGGCAGGGACACCCTCCACTAGACCAGGTTGCTCAAAGCCTCATCCAGCCTGGCCTTGAAGACAGCCAGGGATGGGGCATCCACAGCTTCTCTGGGCAATTCTGAAGCCCCTGCCTGAATTTGGGCACAGTTTAATCAGGTACCATATGAGTGGATAGAGAGAGTCCTGAAGAGCTTCAGCTCCAAAGGGTGTGAAGAAACGAGCACGCCAGGGTCCGTCCGTCCAAGGTCTCATAGCTGAGCAGCAGCAGCAAAGCCTGGCTCCAGCTTCACGGGTTCCTGCGCTGGACCACGGTTACAAGCCCCGCCACGTGCTCTTCTGGTCGCAGCTGTGGCGACTGACAGGGCTTTGCCGCAGCTTATCTCAGCTCCTCAGCGTGGCTCTGTCCTGAGCTAGAAGAAAGGAGGAGGAGAGTTGGCAAGCCTTGGGCCCCTCCTCAGCTGAAATGCAGAGGCCAGTGGAACGCGCTATGGGTGAGCTAAAGCAGACAGTATAGCTGCAAATAATGTGAACCCAGGGGCATGGTGAACCTGAGCCTGTGCTAAGGCATGTTTAGCCGAGGAAGTGCCAACATAACCTAGGAGAACATACCATATAGTTGCACCATCCTGTCACTCCCCTGCGCTATCACGGAAACCGGATGCCAGGATGGAAAAGCACCAGGAGCTGAATAAAAAATCTTTGGGTGTCAGAGAGCCCTGCTCAGCCCTACCTTCTGCTGCAGGCCATCTATGCTTCCCGGCCTTCCCTGGGCTCTTGCCAATTCCCATCAACAGCTGTGGTTTGCGGTTGTAATGCTCAGTGTTTGTCTCCTCTTTCTCCTAGCAGACCTGCATCAAAGCTGGAGGTGCAGCATGTAGCAGTTTGACAGTCCCGGGACTCCCAGAACTGGCCTCCAAGCTTGAAACCAAATCCTTCTTTACTCCTTTATCTTCCCCAAGGTCTGAGACACCGCGACGTGGGTTTGTGTCTTCTGGGCCCTTCTGATGGAGTTAGTGAGGACAGGTTCTAACAAGGTCCTTGAAATACATAATTTTGTTTCTTTTAAAGAACAAGAAAGTGCCAGTAGTCAATCTAAAGGTGGGTTGCCAGCCCAGAAGCAGCCTGCTTACTGCACTTAGCAGAGAAAATGTTCTTCACTCCGCAATGCTTATTCCTAGTGTCTGTGTCTGTGTATTACTGTTGAGACTGCAGTTTGAGCAGGAGCAGCTCCAAGGTCTAAGTGTCTGTTAGGAATGCCACTCCTTGTTTCAGGAGGCCCCAGAAGTTCATTAGATGTTTAATAGCTTGCAGTCACTGCTGTGCTGGATGGACCTGAACTGGTGACCTAGAGGGGAAAGGTTCTCTCGCACATTTACAAACCCTGAGGCATCTGTTCCCCAGACACAGATTTGTCTAATTCCCCTAAACCGCTGATGACCTGCCCTGAAATGATTCTCTCATTCCCTTAGGAAATCCCTTGGGTTGATATCAAGTAGATAGTTATTTTTGGGTTCTTTCCCAGAGAGAGTGCACTGTATTGCTCTGAACCCTACACACCAAATAAATATATCATTGGACTGTAGTAAAGGTCCAAGAAGCTTTATTGAAGGGGAAACAAATTATTAATAATTAAGGGCAGTTCACTGTATTGTTTTTGAGCCAAGTAAAGCTAATAGAGCTTTTTTATAGCAGAGATAAAAGTGTAGAATATCGAGATTGAATTGATTGCAACATTTAATGGCAACATAAAAGTCAATTAATGAATTGCAATGGTTAACTCTGCATTAAAGTGAAACATGCAGCTCCCAGGCACTGTATTAAGCATTTTTAAAGATTACAAAACACAAATGGACAAAAAAAAAAAAACAAAACAACCCACACCCAACCCCAAACCCCTTATTAACTAGAAAGTGCTTATATCCTTTTTTCCTGGGAGAGAAACTCATATGACCGTGTTTTTAATTCTTTTATCCTACAGCTTTGGCTGCATGTATGTATGTGTGTGCTTTTCCCACAGCACCTTTCAGAATTAAATAAAGCCTTTACAAGAAGTTGATCGGTGATTAATTCTAACAAAATTCTCTCAGGGCTGCCTGCGATTTCTCATGGCAGGGAGGACGGTCGTGCAGAGAGAACAGGCTTCGACAGATGCCTTTGTAAGAAAGGCTCTAAGCAAGGAGAGTTCCAAACTGCCCCATGGTGTCCATTATCTACCCAGTTACAGTTTCCTAATTTAAAAGTGTATTTTCTATTTCTCTGCAACAACAGAAGAGCATAACATAGGGAAAACAGAATCATTGGGTGAAATAGCTGTACTTCTGGAGGACGAGGGAGGTTTTAAAATGTTCTGCGTTGAACAAATTAAAGGTTTATTGCAGAATAAACCTGCAGCCATTCCTTCTCACCGACAGTCATTATATTGTGATTTCATCCCTTTGCAGCCTTTCAGAACCATCCTTTTCTTCTGAAACCTCTGTCCAAGCGTCAGTCTGACACGGGGTCTTTCCTGCACTGCGGTCTCCTGCTCTCTGCCTTATTTCATGGTAGCCCTTCAGTCTTCGAGTGGGGACACACACACGCCCCCTCTTTGCCAGCCGGCCACATTCAGGTCCTCTGAGCGCAGTTTCCTCTGTGCTAAACCCAGGCTTGTCACACTCATCCGCACCGCCTCTCACAGGCTCAGGGCCAGGGTCTGTCACCCGAACGGCAGTGTGTTACGCCTTAGGACACAAGTGACCCCATTACAACCATTTAGAAGCATGCATACTTAGGACTGTCTCACTGCCCTTATGTTTCTCTCCGCTCCCACGTGGTCCCCCAGGCCCTTTCACATCCCTGCATAAGCTGGTCTTCTTTGAGCAAACCATCGAAATGTGATATTCTCTACATCTGCTACTGCCATCCTTTTAAAGTAAAATTCAACAGATAAACAGTTCAGATTAAAATAATAATGGGAACATAATGGGACCCTGAAGAAGCAGGTACCATTTGCCTTTTATTGGAAAAGGTATAATTGAAAATTAGAGAGTCCAGTGAACACTGTAGCTAATGAATCCTCATTTTCTCCTGATTTGGGTTCTGTGAGCCCTGCATTTCCCACGGCAGCTTTCTCAGTGCAAAAGCTCCGGGCTCCTCCCCGTTGCCAGCTCTCCCCTCCCTGCCATGTACCCGGTGCCTCTGCTGCAGTTCCTCCTGGTCTCTCTTCTTGCCAGCTGGGCAAGGGGTGACCCGCGCAGGTTGACCGGGCAGAATACCCATGCTGTTCCGTGTCCAGCATCGTAAACCACAATTCCAGGGGAAAGCAGGCTATATAAAGCAGGCTAGCAATACTCCCCTATACACAGGGAGCATTGCTACCTGGCACAGGCCAAGGGCTCACCGGCAAGTTAGAGCCAGCTCTGAGTGATGAGCCTCTGCTGTACTGCTCTGTCTCTGTACTCTGGTTGCTTGGCTTATGACTGGCTTGGTGAGCGCTGTAGGACGTTGTATTTTGCCATTTTTGACTTGGGCTGTGAGCTGCTTGGAATTGCACCAGTGTTTGTGTAAAGCGCCATACAAATATTTCCAACTTAGTCTTTACATAGGAAGTTGAACGGTATCGCTTAGGCACTTAGGAATTATCAGGATGGGAGGTACCACTGACAGGCTCCCTGGTCTTCCCGCTTAACGTCACACAGGAAGTCCAAGCCTGGAAACATGGTCTCAGCTTCTCTGAGTTACAGCCTAGTACCTCACAAGAGAAGACTATTTTGTTTCTTTCCACTTTTTAGATTGTTCACTGCCTGAGACAAGAATCATTTAGTATGATTAAGGAGTATACGACCATACATTTTCAAAAAATCCACAGGCTTGTGGTGCATTCCTGTAGAGGCAGCGTGGTCACGGTGGGAAGCTGCTTGTTCTAGTCTGATCATCGATAAAATACACACCCAAGCTCTGACTCCAGGAATGCAAATGTCTCAAATGGGACTGTAGCCAGGTTGGTATAAATAGGCACAGAATGTTCCCCAGCTCATGCGTGGGGTTTATCAGCTGGAAGTAAAAAAATACTGTCTTTTCCTCAGTTGGGTAGGCTCACAATAAGTTTAAGTAATTGCAATGTCAGCTTCACTCGCTTTTCTTGCTAACTGAATATTAAACAACTGCATCTGGTGCTAGATTTAGTCCTAGGTGCCTTATTCACGCTCAGGAAAAAGGAAGAGAAAGACGTCTGGCGTGCAGTGTTTCAGTTGCTCAGCGAAGGAAGTGTTTAAGTGCCTGCCTAAATGCTTTGTTTTATGGCAGCCTTCATCTGCACCCAGTCTGTCCCTCACAGATTACAGTATGGGGAAAACTCCTGGCTTTCCATTTCCTCTGCTAGCACTCTGCTTTGCAGCTAGAGAGACTTTTGCTTACGTGAGCAGTAAGGACTCTCTTTCTGTCCTTCAAACCACCCACGCTTCTTAAACTGATCGCTCTCAAAGACTTTACTTTGGAAACCAAATGTACTTACCATGCAGGTGATGGGTGACTGGGAATTTCTTATGCTGCAGGAAGAGTGCTACCTACCCACTTCATCTGAAGTCACTGGACGGGCTACAGGAAAATGTGTGTACTGATGGGAAAGGGCTTTTTTAAAGTTCTTTATATTCAGCAATTGGGTGCACTAAAAATACTTTAATGTCTGCTGCTCTTTGGAGCATACTGGTAGAATTGCAGGAAGGTGACAGTATAATGGGATACAGCAGATGACAGTTATCTTAAAGAGGTAGATCTAGTCATGAGCCAATAACTAAATCATAGTCTTTTTTCTCTCAATTATTCAGTAGCCTTGTACTCAACATCCCTTAGATCACAAATGCAGATGAATGTGGTTTATAGTAGTTCAAGTGAATGTTGCAAAACCAGTCCAGATTTTGGTCACCTAAATAGAATTGTATTTTTCAGATGGGAATAAACAGATCCAGTATCTGAAGCAGCCTTCTAGTACCTGAAGGGGCCTACAAGGAAGCTGGAGGGGGGACTTTTTACAAGGGCCTGTAGTGACAGGACAAGGGGTAATGGGTTTAAATTGAAAGTGAGGAGATCAAGATTAGATATCAGGAAGAAATTCTTCACAGAGAGGGTGGTGAGGCACTGGAACAGGTTTCCCAGAGAAGGTGTGGGTGCCCCATCCCTGGAAGTGTCCAAGGCCAGGCTGGATGAGGCTTTGGGCAACCTGGTCTAGTGGAGGGTGTCCCTGCCCATGGCAGGGGGGTTGGAACTGGATGATCTTTAAGATCCCTCCCAACCCAAACCATTCTAGGATTCTATCCTTTCAAACTGAACTAGTGGTGCAAGGACAGAACAGTGGCAGCTGTGACGCTACAGCCTCCTGGGGTGCTGAGCACCCTCAGCTTGCGGTCGTGTCACCGGAGACTGAGGAACACATCCTGTGGGATGCAGCCTGTGATGCTTGTCCTTGCTCATGTCTCGCCCAACGCCGTTGTTTTGTGAAGCCAGTGTTTGTTAACTGAATATTGAAATTGGCCCCTGAGACTGACACTCTCCAGAGCCCTTCCCTGAGGTGCTTTAATTAGCTTACCTGTTTCCCCACCAACAGATTGCAACATCCCCATGGCTCTGAAGAGGAAACTACTGCTGTAGCAAAGGAAACAGCTGAGAAAAACTGAAATGGTCTCTTGACAGTGTCCCTTGGCAACACCTAGGCACAGCCCAAAAATCACTTATGAGCCAAATGCTATTCTGAGGGTTTCTAATAACAAGTGAATTAAGCATTTTGGGGGAAAAGGAAAAAAAATAAGCAATAAACAAACCCCCTACAATGATTACATCACTACAAAGTATGTGATCAAAGTCAAATACTGGTCCCAAGCTCCTGAGGTAGGCAGAATTCTCAGTGATATCGATGAATGTTTGTTTCCATCAGGGCAGCACAATTGCATTTACTCAAAAAAAAGAGCCCCAAACAAACAAACAAACAATTGGGTTCTCTTCCAGAGAATAATGAAGCTGTTTAGCTCTCTCAAATATTGCCTTCCCTGTTCTCTGAAAGATTGATTCTGTCCATTAACTGGAATACTGTTATGCTGCAGATTGATCTGAAACATCTGGGGGGGCAGGGGGTGGGGGAAGAGGCTTGTGAGAAAGTTCCAGTTCATGTATACGGTGTATTTCCTGTGGTGGTCCTGGTGGTTTACTTTGTTGTATAAACTGCTTTGACTGAGGGCTAACGGGAGGGCTAACTGTCCATGCAGTGATTGCTGAAGAAACTCTGTATTTCACGAACTTTAACAAGCGGCTTAAAGATCTCAGTGTCTAATACCATGTTCTGCTGTATTCTGTAACAGGTCTACTACTCTAATTGATCTTTCTTTTTTCCAGTAGAGAGAAAATATGATTAAAATAGCTGCAGTTCCTCTTTCCACCTTCCCTTCTGCTTACTGGCCTACAGACTTCTTTCTAATGCAGGCTTAACACCTGCCATTTTCTCTTTATTCCTCTTTCTGCTTCCCCGTCTCATACGGGTGAGCTGTACTCTTGAGGAAAGGCAGCAAAATGTGAAAACAAAAGTTCTTTATATCGTAAAATCACCATTATCTTTGAATCTGGTCCAACCACGAACCCTCCGGTGTCATTTGACTTAAAGAAGCGTTCATTAATCGGGAGGGGGCTGCACCTGTTAGCTGAGGCTGCCCGTACGGAGAGGCTGTGCGGATCGCTGGCAGGGAGCAACTGCATCAAGAGATGAGCGAACTCGAAAATCATCTCAGACTTGGTAGCGGCAGACGCGGAGGTGACTAATGTGATTAGTCACGTGAGGTGGCAGGGGCATAGCACGAGAGCAGACTTTCTTCAGGTCTTCCAGAGTAAGAAGAATGAACTTCTGAAGCGCCTCAGTTTCCCCATTTGCCTCCTAAATATCAAAATGGCCTTGGGCGGGGGGAAAAGGCATTTTGAGATTGCAAGTGCCTGTCTCCATGAAAGTGTGGAACAGCGTAATTGTTTGGCATTACAGTATCTGGAGGTACTTCAGGCATCCTTGTAAGCATCCAATGATTTGACCTTGGCTTTTTGTTTTGTCTGCTCTTCTCAAAATGTATGTAGATCGTTCATATTTTGTTGCAACTGTTTATGTTTCTGAAGAGCTACGTTCATATCAGAGGATTTGTACTATCCAAAATGAAAGCCCTAAAGGACACAGTAGCGTGAATGTGACTGCTTCTGCAATCCCTCATCTCCTAGCTGTGCACTTGGGAAGGTGGAGAGACCTGGAGGAGGGCAAAAGCTGGTGTTAGCTTTATCCGAACTGAAAGGTGTTATGAACCACAACAGCGTAACAAGGGATCTCTGCAAAGACGCCTCTCTTTTCCAACCTGGAAACTTTGCTGTAAGAAATCTCCTCTCTTTAAAAATAGTAATTAAAAAAAAAATCTTTGAGTATAGGATGATTGCTTTTTATTTTCATCCATGTAATGGAAAAGTCAGTGGTGCCCTCCCCCCAAGACAAACGGGGCTGTTGTCAGTGTGCCCTGTTGTCCCTGCTGAGTACAAATGGGAGAGGATGAGGATGGCTTCCTTTTCTCCTTTCGACTTTCTCCCCTCGGCTACCATGAAGCTTAGAAGTAGCCAAAGTATCCTAGCAGTGCATGGCACCTGAGGGCGGGTTTGTTTCTGCGGTTTTATTCACCTGGCTGGCCGTCTATATATAAAATAAACTGATCTTTTGTTACTGGTATGTACACACATGTATTACAGTACATATACACCCAATATTCCATTTGGAGCTTAATAATCTTTGCTCTGTGAAAATGCTCTGGCCTGTTTTCTTTTTGAAGTGTCAGCTATACCTACGTGGCAGCAATACTGCTACTAACAAAACAAGCCACAGGCATTTAGCAGCAGAAGAGCTGTTATGGTCTGTTACTACTCCTTTATTTTACGACACTGGCTGACAAATATAATCTCTACTTTTGTTTCTTATATTTATCATAATAATAACCTGCTAAAATAATTTTCTGTTCAGAAGAAGCAATTAAGAAATGAAAAGCGAAGGCAGAACTAATAGGAAATTGGTAGGTTTTTTAGTCATGCACCGTTTTCCAGTGTTCAATATTTTTTTATGCTTCAGTTATTACGTGGGATATGGATGTGGGATGCTGCTGGTTAAGCACTGATGATGCTTAGGGTCTGGGCATTCTTACTAGTACTTCTGAAAGATGAGAGATCCAAATCATGGGTACTTTAAAATTTTGGGGAACCCTAAACAGTAAATAATATTATAAACCTGCTCACAATTCCACTAGGAAATTTTGCTTGCCTCACCCCATCCCGCCAAGCGGTTTATAATGTTACGAGCATCAAAAATCGTTTGTCCCTGAGGCTGGTTGTATGGTTTCCTTCGCTTTGTGTAACGGGACAAAACTGTTGTATGAGAGCCCCCACATTTGTATTAGGCCCATATGACAACAGCTCCAGTGTAAACTCCAAGCGTGATCCTGCTTCCCGTGAGTTCAGTGAGACCTGGAGCTCTTCCTGCCTGGCACACAGACTTTCAAAGGTCTGCAGCCTTCAGAGAAGAAGGAGATGTGGTAGTGACCTGGCATCATCTCAGGAAGGAGGGGGCATCGATCTACAGTTCAGGATTTGTCTCTGCTGGTTGCAGAAAGTCCTTCCCGTAGCAGAAGTGAAAAGCCGTATCAAGCACTCAGCCTACCCACTTACACAAATCAAGCACAAGCAGAACTGGGACTTCTCATCTCCTGTCATTCTGCCCAAGCTGCTTCTGCGAAAATCTTCCTTAGTATCTTCTTGGCCATCTCCCCTGTTTGCTCCAATCTGCACTAACCTCTAGGAGCCTCCTGTGCTTGCCTGAGCGCTCCCCTTTCCCTGCTTAGGCGAAGGCAGCAGACAGGTACGTGGCATACCAGCCCTGCTGTTGGCTGAATGTTACCCAGGGACCAAAACCCAAGTGCCGTGGTTTCCTTTGAGGTCATCGAGCAGGTTCTGCAGCTGAACTGTACTCACAGATGGCTTCCTGCATATCCCAGGATACTCTTTTATCTAGAATACTTCAAAGTTATTAGAGTAGTGAATCTGTGTATCTTGAATCCTACCAAGTTGCAAGAGGAACCAAGTTTATCCATTTAAGTCAACATATGGAAAGGTAAGAAAATAAAAAGAAGATGATATATTATAATGTATAAATCTCCAAGTTCCTTTCTAATTTTTATTCTTTCTCAAAGTGGGTTTGGGAGAACTTGGTATTTACCGATACTTTGCAGTTACCAAACTGGCTTCTGAAGAGAAAGTAGCAGAAGTGGTTAGACTTTCAAGTGGTTTGTTTGCCTCTTTCAGACTGAATAATCATTTTTGCCAACGATAATGCTCTACTGTTGGAGGCTGTAAGGAGTTTTGTCTCGGCTGTATCCGTCTGCTAGTGCCTGGCTGTCCTGGTCTCCCAACTCCTAACGCACGGCGTGCAGCCATACCGCCATTACTGTGGACTAGACCTTTGTGTGTGCTCCTTGGAGTGGTACTGGTGTGCATCGGGCCCACAGCCCCACCGAATGCTGTGTGAGCTGTCCCTTGGCTTCTGAAGAACTGTTCGGTGTGGAGGCCTGATGAGGCTTCATCATAGCGAAATTTGGAAAATTGTCGTCTAGATCCCAAGTTACTTTGAGCAAAAAAACAACCAGAACTTTTTAGTTTTTTTTTCTGCGTGGGTATGTGTAATTTTACTAAAGAAGGAAACCCCAAAACAGGGTATTTGTGCTGCCCCTCTGCTTTGGCAAGTTTATCCACACCAGAGGCAGAAGTCGTTCGGGGTGTGCGATGTCCCGGTGTAACGACACCACAATCCGAGTTGTGGTACAGGCAGGGAAAAGGTGAAACCTTCCTCGATAGGATACCTACGTGGAGAAGAAAGCATGTAATTAGGTCCATGAAACGGCTTTAAAATATCCTGTTGTGGGTTTTAACGCTTTTTGCGGGTCTTTTATGTTTTAGGGGAGACGGAGAGCGGGCGGCACTGGCCGTGAGGGCAGCGGGATGTGCTCTGTCCGCCGGGCTTATGAGGGATGTAACTTCCCACTTTTCTTTCTTTGCTTAGATCTTACATGATCCACCTGTGAGGAAATTTGGGCACAGCTTTCAGTCAGCAACCCTGCTTTTCTCAAAGAAGCCTTATTTTCTTTCCCATCCCGGCTCTGCCCATGGCAACCGCCTAAACCCCCGGTGGCAGGCCTTACAAAGATACCAGAATCACACGACTGGCCGAAGCAACGATCCATAATGTTAA
Organism: Rhynochetos jubatus; assembly: GCA_027574665.1. Classification (NCBI taxonomy): domain Eukaryota; kingdom Metazoa; phylum Chordata; class Aves; order Eurypygiformes; family Rhynochetidae; genus Rhynochetos; species Rhynochetos jubatus. Next base: position 9,216,707 of record CM050648.1, on the reverse strand, counting down.
GGTAGTGGCTTAAATGAGTTGTCTGGGGGGGGGCGGCGGGGGTCTCGGCCCCGCCCCGCGGGAAGATGGCTGCCCCCTCCCAGGGCCGCTCCGGACGCCGGGCTGCGCCGCGGCCCCTTTAAGGAGGGGTTTAACCCACCCGCCGTCTCGCCTGCCCGCCCGCCTCTCTTTCGCTCCCCCGCCCGTGCCTGAGACACTTGGAGTCGAGGCAGGTGCATGCGCAGTGCGCTGGCAGCCTGGCGCGCTTGCGCAGTCACCTGCTGGCCGTCCCGTCCCCCCCCCGCCGGTACATCCGGGTCACTCGCACGCCCGCCCGCACGGCCGGTCCCCCGCGGTGCCGTGCAGCTCGCTCCCCCTCCCCCTCCTCCCCCCTCCCCCCCCAGCGCGGGCGGCTCCGGCGCTGTCGCCATCCGCGCCCTCCCCTGCGCGGGGCTCCGGCCACGCCGCTTCTCTCGCTGCCTCCGGCCGAGCGGGGGGAGGCGGCGGCGCTCCCGCTCCCGTCCGCATCGCCGTCCGCAGGGCGGCTTGGTGAGTGTCAGCGGCGGGGAGGGCGGGGGGCCGGGCGGGCCGCCTCGCCTCATCCCTCGCGTTCCCCTCAGCCCTGGCGCGACCCCCACCCGCCTTCCGCCGGGGCACGGCCTGCCCCTGGGGGGACGGGGCACCCCCAGCCCGCCTCTCCGCCTCCCATCTGTTGCTCTCCCGCCTCCCCTTTACCCTCCGCAACTTCTCCGCTTCCCTCCCCGTCCCGCCGCCGCTTCGCCCTCGCAGCGCCGGCCCCGCTCAGCCCGGGGGCGAGGAGGGGGCTGCGCGCCGGGGCCTCCCGCCTCGGGGCGGGGGGAAGCGGCGGCCGCTACCTCCCTCTCCTGGGAAAATAAACCTAAATAACCCTCCGCGGGGGCTCCTTCCCTTCACCGCGGCGGGTCGGGGGCAGGGGAGCCGGCCCGCTCCCCGCTGCGAGTGCCCCCCCGGCTGTGGCAGCAGCTGCGGGGTCCGAGGAGCGCGCCCAGCCCGCCGGCCCGGCCTGGTGCGGCCCCGCGCCGCCCGCCCCGGTGGGATGCAGGTGGAGCGCGGGGTGTGGAGGAGCGGAGTGACAGTGTTAACGGTTGAACCGGGAGGAGGAATCCTCTCGGAGGGGTGTCTGCAGTCTTTGACGCTGTAGCTAAAACGTGCGGTGAGTTAAGCGGAATACAGGAATTACTGCAAACTGGTGGCAGTTAGGGTGTATCCTGCAGTTCTGTGTGCAGTAGCGGTGATGCTGGGACTGTGATTCCAGGTGGGGTTGAGGTGAATTTGGAAGCTGTAGCAGGAGGGTGTTGTTTCCAACCTATTCATTAAATAGCTGATAAAATCAAATTTTAATTGGATTTTAATTCTCTCCTGTGCAATTCAAGAATAAGCTCAGTTCTGTTTTGTTGCTTTTTTTAGTCTGATACCATATCTTACATGGTAATAAAATACAACAAGTTTCTTCACAAAATACCAAAGGAATCAAGAGACTGCATGTTACGAAGGTTCTTGAAGGGTTTTTCTTCTTCTGTTCCATTGCATCAGCATCCTGGATCCAAATGTCGGTGACAGTATGACAGCTGTCTTTCTGCTGCCGTAGTGGAGTCCTACTAACATTTAAAATCTGTCATCCTGAATTTCTGATAACGTGGTATGGAAATACAAGTGTTGATTAGCGTGTATGTTAATCCTCAAACCCGTAAACCACTTTCTGTGTTGATCTAATAGTCTGTGTTCTTCCTTATTACTGTTTTTAAAAACTGCCAAGTGTGCTTTGCTCGAACTTCCCTCCCCTGCCATTGACACAAAGTTCGTTCTTTGTGCCCTGACTGCTTGGACTTTTAACTACACCTTTATATAAATAAGCATTTTCTATAGCACGTTGTGACAGATAAGGGTATCGGACAGGAGATAATTAGCAATTGGCTTGAGGTCACTATTATCAAAGTTGGATTGTGAATGCAAACTTAGAAGGTTCCACCTGACAGAACCTTTGTTTAGCAAGGTGCGTGGTTTTGCAAAGCACTTTCAGCTCTGTGTGGCAAGTTTAACAGTGAAATCCTAAACAACATGGATAAGAGGACTGCCGTTTCGTGAAGCAGTACTGGGGTTTGCCCGGTCTACAGAGAATGTGCCATTGTTGAAATGACAGCTTTCAGGAGATAGCTTTTTATCCGAGTCAGACTGTCAGATTTCTTACTGCGTGTATTAGCTGTCAGAGAGCAGCAGTCCTAGAAAGGAGTGATCCCAGAATCTGTTTTAAAATAGCCCTGTCGAGTAGCACCATGGTTGTATGAAAGTCAGGAAGGAATTTCATCCTGTCTGTTCTACAACTTCCATTTGTCGTCAGGTGCTCTAGATTTTCTTCACTGTTTGCAGTGTAGCTGGGGCCACCTGAGGTGACTGGTTACTGGAGAGACTGTCTTCTGAAATTCTCTGCCTCGATACGAAACCTTCCCTGCGGGAACTGTGCTGGCTGTGGAAACGTGATGTTAGCTGGTTCTGTTCTTGCATACACAACCCTCCTGTCCCCGTATCTGAGTTTTGCAGGAGTCTTAATGTCTGGATGAGGAGAAAAAGGAAACTATTTTTCATTGTGTCTTTCAGTAGTTAGCAGAATAGTGTTCTTAGCAGAGTAATACATTTTGAAATTAATTCAGTGCTGTAGCTAAAATGGTTTAGGGGCAGTTACATGGGGAACTTAATTCAAGGTGTCTGTGACCAGGCTTGTAATGGTGCTTACAGACACCTGGCATTAATACTGCGAAGAGTCAGAAGGATGGGGAATATTTGTATTGCTGATTGGGAGTATTTGTACTGCTACAGCAATAGAAATTGGCGCTGTCATTTGGAAAAACATATGTAGGGGCCACTTTGGATTTCTGTAGCCACTTGGGCACGGTAAACATAAATGCAAGGTGGTGGTTTTTTCCCTTGTGTCTGGGAGAATACAGATGCACAAACAGCCTGCAGTACTTCTTGGGGTTAGTTTTTTTTGATTACTGCCAGCCAGCTGGGTACATAGGTGGAACTAATTCATAGCCTGTAGTAGAGACAGGCAAAATGAAAGCTTACAGGCAAGAAGTCAGGTTTGGTGTTTAAGCAGTCAGGTTTGTGTTTGTTGTTTTTTGTTCTTTAAGAAATAACGGCACTAGTGTAAGTCAAGGTTACCACCTTTGCCTGCCCTTCCTAAAAGCTTTCTCTTTTACAACTACATGGAGAGTTCTAGTCATTGAGGTAGGTGGGCTTAAGTTGAGAAGAATGACTTCTGTCTCACGGTAATGTTAACTACCCTGAAGTATATTACGAATCAATTTTATAAGAATTACTCATCGTAAAAGTGTTTGGAAATACATCTTCAGAGCTGAAATATTTTGAGTGTTGTCAAATTGCATCTCGTGGACTATCAGTTGTCAAGCAAATGCGCTACGGGCGAGGTATGCAGCCCCAGCGGATATATGTGCAGAATCCAGACAAGGTTTGAATGTCAGTGCAGACTCCTGTGCTTAGTGCCAGGCTGCAGAGTCACAGAACCATAGAATGGTTTGGGTTGGAAGGGACCTTAAAGATCATCCTCTTCCAACCCTCCTGACATGGGCAGGGACACCCTCCACTAGACCAGGTTGCTCAAAGCCTCATCCTGGTGGTCATGTCTGCCCAACTGAATGCCTGTCGACATGGCTTCAGAGGTGATGAGACCAGGGGACTGGGGGTGTGAAGGAAGCTGTGCTTGGATTGGCAGGAGTGAAGTGCTGGGGAATGTGAAGCATTGGCAGTACTTAATAGCTGTGGCACCTGAAATACATGCATCAGATAGGCAGAGTAAGATTGATTTCAAAGGATTTTCCAGCTGTAAATGGTGGCCAGTTGTATGCACCTTCCATATATTTTCTACTTACATTCATTTACATGTGTCAAGAACACTTATAGATAAATGGATGGTCCTCTTGCATATGGAAAATCTATGGATACAGAACCCTTATTTAAAAATATTAACGTTTTCTTCCTTGTGATTGTGGAAAATTGAACACCTCTACCCCATGTGGAGAAGCCTGCTTTTCTCTTCATGTGTACGAAGACAGAGGTTTGTTTGATTGCCTTTAATTTCAGGATCTCTTACAAATTTATCTCTATTTCCCCCCTTCTGTGATTCAGGAACGTTCTTTCCAAGTGCTGCAAGTTGGCTGCTGCAGCTGGCAGAGTGTTTCAGACCAAGACTTGCTGAGAGCAACGGGCTCTTACACAGACGCTGGTTTGCGATTCTAGTGTGTACCGGAGGTGTATGAACTGCAGTTACAGAAACCAACAACAAACAATGAGCAGCTTTAGAACTGACTAGGTAAAACTGGAAGCATTTTTAGTTACAGCACTTAGTCCTGTGGTTTTAATTGCATTCTCCTTTTTAGAAATGGCGTTTTGGCTTCTCAGTCGTGTGAAAGCCTGATGCGCAGAGAATACCTTCACTGTGACAACAGAGAAACTGGTTATGGGCAAAGCCTATTGAAAAGTGCAAGTAAAATGGTGCGTTCTGTTGAGTTTTACTCACGATAATTTGAATTTCAAGGTAGTTGTAGTGTCACAGATGTGCGGTAAAGGCTGACAATGTCCTGCTCAGTGTATGTGACTTACGAACTCACATCTGTGGTTATGCCAAAGTCTTTGTTTACTGGTGCTATTGAATCAGGTGCTCTTGCTGAAATGTTGAGTAATTTATGTCTGGTTAACTCTGAAAATGTTAATACTGGCCATGAAATCGATTTGTAGAAGGGCTTTTGGTGCCAGACTTACTGTTTTCGAATATTCCGTAATGCTACTTTTTTCAGTGCCCAGAAAAAGATTTTTTGTTTCTGTTATCTAGACAGGTATTGACTAATTTGTGTATATCAGGAGAGATTGTTGTTTGCCTTATTTGCACTAATCTAAAGTTCTAGTATTGCATTTGGGGAATGGTGTGTGACAGGCCAAACCCACCTTTTTTTCCTGCTACACGGAATCATTGTGGGACTTTAGGAAAAACAAAGAGATTGTACTTTTGTAGAGTCTTCAACTGTCTAAAACTATTTTCCTCTAATCTTTGTATGGGAGGATGTGTTCTTACTCTTTTACTCCTGCTCAGTGCTGTATGGTTTGTGGTCTTGTTTACTTGGCTGATTCTCTGGCTTATATCTACAGCACTTGGGATTCCCAGGTGGTCCCCGTGCAAATAGTTTAATTGGGTCTGGGACGGCTTAGCTTGCAAGACTGAGAGCGTTCAGTTCGGTGTGGCTGTAGCCACAAAAATAGCCTGCCTTGCAAAACAGGCCTTCTGTTTGCCACCCACACCAAAACCTGAAGCTTGATCCTGTAGGCAGTTAATATGTTTGTCTGGAAGGCTGATTCCCATCAGCGAATGCTTTACCTGAATCGGTGACCACTGGGCAAAAAAAAATTGTATCAGTAATCACTTTATATATAATAAGGTGCAGCAGAACGCTGTCCTAGATACATTTTTAAAAGCACTCTTCACTTCAAACTACGGGGCTTAACCGTTCCCCAATAGCAGAAGGCTGCTCTCTGGGCAAATTCTGTTTAACTGGCGTAGTTCAAAAGACTCTTAAATTCAGCCATGAGGCAATTCTGGTTCTTCTTCAGTGCTAGATGATTAAATTAAATGGAGTGTTAGCGTGAGTAACTCTTTCTGGTGTACTACACAAGGTAACAGATGAGTTCCTAGGAGCCCTAGTTGTAAATTAGCTGACTGGAAAGCCCTGTTTCTGTGACTAGTGGCTCTAGCAGTTCTGTAACTTCAGAAGTTAAATCTAATTGTGTATTCTTCCAGTCAGGTGTGGCACTGGATGATGGCTGGTTCTCCTTTTTGTTAAGCAGTCTTCAGGGTAACATCCTCAGAGAAAGGGAATTCTTGTCTCTAACAAAGGTGTTTTTCTGCTTCTGATGTACAAATCAGTTTGACCTTTCTACTGCAAATAAAAAAGTAGTTTTCTGAATTCTAGTTCTGCTAGTCTAGGGGAAAAAAAAAAAAGCTGTAAGAATTAATAAGAAATATGTTCACAGCTCTTTTAAAAAAAAAAAAAAACCCAAACTCTTCCTGTTGAGTATCCCTGAAAGTGAAACTCCTCAGGCAAAGTATGCTCTGGGCATGAAAAGCCACTTCATTTCTTTTTTTTTTTTTGTTATATTTGCACCTTTTATGTGCTGAGACATATGGTTATTTGAAACTGTTCCTTCTTAATGTGGAAGCGAAATATGTAACCGCTAGGCTTCGTGAGTCTTCATCTCAAAGATAAAATTGCTGACCTTTATAGAAATGGAGATCGTGCAGACAAGGCGCAGCATTATGTAAGGATTGCTTATGGATAGTAGTTAATTGATCTAGATTTTAGATTTCCTGCTTGCGTGTAGAAGCCTTCAGTGGGGAGATCTGGATTTGTCAGCTGAACCGGCAACTGAATTGCAATGATAGCTTCAAATTCTTTTCTCTGGGTATTTCTTGTAGAAGATTACTTGCTGCTCACTGCTGTGTGTGCAACTGGCTAAAGCCATATTCTTCCGAACACTAAAATAGCACTTAAAATGCTTTAAGTGTTCTTATCTATGTGTCTCCGAGTGCAGAGCTCGGTTCATTTCCTAGCAGTAGTAACAAAGTGACCTAGTTGGAATCTCCTAGCTTGGAGTTCAGAGGATGGTCTTCTAAGAGCTTTCAACTAGCCTAACAAAACCCCAATTGTTTTCTTATCTTTTCTGAAGTTTCTGGTGTTTGCTGTGTTCAAACTTGTTAGGAGAAACCATTTGTTTTTCTGTAACTGTGGCTGCTTCATCAGCACAGGGTAGAACAGTGTCTGGGTAGGGAGGTTACTGTAGGTGCGACTGGCAGTAAAGTCTAGAAAACGGCAGTGTAGGAGACTGTTGATTAAGACCTAATGCTTTGTATGTTATTTAATATCGATGTTAATATTGTGTCAGGTTTTTAAAGGAATTTCAGTCAAACTACTTCAGTAGCTGCCAAAAGTGAGGCTTAGGAACAGATGTTGTAACTGTAGTCTGAAAATTTTCTGACAGCTCTTCTTCAAATAGCTCTAGCGTGTCTCAGCTTTACAGCGGACTGTTTTTGCGGGGCTGATGCCTCTTGCTTTGTGTTTTGGTTCTTTCCCCAACCCACCCCGCCCTGTCCCTTGTTCAGAAGAGGCCTTGGTTTGACCCCATTACAGTCCTATGAAAACTCATGCTCTAATAAACATGTAGCCAGCCAGGCAGCATGGGAGAAGAAACAGGTTTGGATGGAGATGACAGCTGAGGTGAGGAGTGATGGCAGTTAACTAGGAGGAGGAGCAGCTTGCTTTGAGCTGAAAGAGAGAAGGATATTACTTAGAATCTGGGGCTGAGTTGGGGACAAATTGTTCAAAAACTAACGGAGAGGTTGGAAGCTTGTTGGCTGTATGGAGAGTATCTGTCAGGTACCGAAGGAACGTGTGGGAATGATGCTGCCTCTCACCCAGCATCTTGGGAATATCAAGGGAAACAGGGACTTGCTGGCCAAAGAAAATACGGAAAAGAGAGCTGATGGGAAGAAGGCTGGATGGGAGAAGTAAGAGTACACGGTGGGATTTTGTAAAGCAGGCAGGTAGGTCTATTGAACAAGGAACTTGGGATGGTAAAAGTAGAGTCAGAAAAACAATAAAGAAGGGACCACAGTGAAATAAAACATACTGTATTTTGTCCATGGCCATTAGTAGCCATCATGTCTTCACCACTTTAGCTTAATGTGTATTTCTGAGTGGTAGAAATTGGTGGTGTGAGCAAATGGTTCTGATTCTGGTGGTGTGTGCCATCTAGCTACAAGGATGAATTGCCCAGGCTCATCTAGTTAAGAGTTTGTCTTTTCTGTTAGGCTGTGAAGCAGTGCTTAAAAGTAAAGAACCTGCAGAAAGCAAGCAGCCTTGAGTACATAATTGTGTGCCATTTCTTCTGTTAGTACCCTTGCTTTATCCACAGGATGAAGTGGCTGGTGCTAGTTTAGTGAACTCAGGAGTTTGTTGCTTAATACCTTACCGTGCTCTTGCTAGATTGTTCCAGATATGCAATTAATTTCCTCTTGGATGGCCTTGTACTCCTTTCTGTACAGTTACTTATTATCAGAATGGTCTAGTGAGATGAGGAAGTGGTTTACTTCCTATTTTACACATGAGGAGCAAAGGCATGAAGAGGAGAGGTTCAGCTGGTTTTGCATGGTTAGAAATGACTGGAACCTGAGTCTTTAGTTTACATATTGCAGCCACATCCCCATTGAACTTGCTGCTATTCTCTTGCTATGATTCCATATTAATACCATATTCTTAACTCCACAGACATGTCTTGTGTTGGTTTATGGTCTCTTTGGACATGCAGCTACCATAACCAAATTGGAGAACGTGGCAGTGCTCGGTCGTTCTGTTCATTTCAGCAGCAGAACATGGCCATTGCATTTTTTCAAAAAGGCAAAGTTATTTCAAGTTTCTGCTTGTGTAAATGTGTTGCTTGTTCAGAGAAATGAGGAAGGATTAATTCTGGCATTGTGGGAGTCTCAAGAACTCGTACTCCAGTATTAGTAACTCCCACAAACTTTGGGTATTGATGCAGATGGTGGGTTTCCTGCATTCCTTAGCTGTACTGCATTTACACGGATTTAGGCCGAATATAAAGGGCCAAACTGCCACATGTTGTAAAAAGATACCTATTTTTAATGTTCAAATGTCATGGAAAAGTTGAAGAGGTGGTGCAGCTTTATTAACAGAATTGTGGACAAGGAATTCCTTCCTCTATGCTGAAGGAAGGAGGATTCAGCTGATACTTATTTTTCAGTTGGGACTCTCAGTGGTTCACATAGCCCTGCTTAGCAGTTTAATTTGACAGCTAGTTCTGTCCTACTCTAGCCACTGGAAGGAGGAACCATAAGCACTTTCTGTTTTGTAGAGCCTTGTGGCAACTCAAGTTTCTCTTCAGAAGAGAAATCAAATCAACCGATTTAAGAAATATAAAGCTGCAGGTCCTTCTGTCTTTTTTGAGGGTGGAGTTTTCTTTGGATCCTCACTCAGGTTTTCTTGTGAGCTTCTGTGTTAAGATAAATACTGTGAATGAGGCTTATGCTTGTTAGAAAACTGTATAAGATTTAAAAAAAGAAAAAAGTATTTACTTGTGGGTAAAGAAAAGAACAGCAGCTTCTGCTGATGGAGCTGTGGTTTTTTTGCCTTTTCTTGCCAGGCCTACTGTGTTGGCTCATGTTCAGTTAATATTTGGCTGATCAGCTTTGCAGCTAGTAGGACTAGGGACACGTTTGCTAGAGACTCAGTTTGGTGGAAACTTGCTTTCTCTTGAAAGCTTTGCATTCATTGGTAACAAATCTTTTAGGGTCTTAAGGTAGAAATTTTTCTCCCCTGTTAGGGAGGGGAATGATCACAGGAGTGGTTTTGATCTGAAAACTCGAACTGCACTCTGGGTTTCTTAGAAGCACAGCTGGCTTCTGATGTGATGTTGGGTCTGTGACAAACGACTTCAAAGTTGAGGTACTTTCATGTGGAAAAGGACACAGATTTTAAACAAGGGGAGATTCAGGTGCTGTTTTCTGGCATTATGTAGGCTTTTTGTGTGTTTAGTTATATGTCAGCTCTGCCCACCTTTACCTCCGTGGGTGGATTTAGGCAATTTAAGTATCTTCAGTTCAAGCAAGAATCGTAGTGACACTTTATAAAAGAACACGAAGTGCAACATGCTGAAGCATAGCTACGTGTGGGTGAGTCAGGAGAGAGATGGGAGTAGCAGCACTAAAAAAGAAAAGGAAGTACAGTCATGATAAAACTTTGTTTAAAAAGGGGAAAAAAAACCAAACCAAAAACCAACACCCCGAAACAAGAACCAAAACAACGACCATCTGTCTCCAGAGGATGGGAACGCAATAAGGTGATACAGTTTGTGTCTGATAGTTACTCTGTGTATAGATTTTTATATGCTCTGTGTGTATATCTATAAAAGCACATCTGCACCCGTGCACTTGCATGTGTGTCCTCACGCCGTTCCGTGTAGTTAGCTATATCAGAGCTTTATACAGTACTCAAATAGGGCAGTTTGTATCCCAAGCAAATCTGAGCTGAGGTAGAAACCAGATGTATTTTTAGGAAACCGATATTTTAATTGCTGGCCAAAACACTTTAGCGATTTCAAGCCTCTATTTTGGTATAGCAGTGATACAGGCTTTGCTTATGCTCTTGTTCCATCTGTTGAGGACAGATCCTCTCTGCTGGGGGACAAGCACGCATGCACTCGCTCATCGGGGCACACTATGTGCTGCTGACAGTTGTCAGGAAATAAAAAATACCAAGTACAGTATAGTTCAGTTGTCACAATGTGTTGGCTTTACGGAAGTGCCGGAATGATTCAATACTTCTTAATTTTGTGTTGTTGATGTATATGCAATAGCTTCAGAAAAAGAGCTAAAAATCACTGACTTCAAGTAAGTTGTGTTTAGCTTCCACAATTATATAGCTTTAACTTCCTCAGAGGATGTCTCTTCTTTGGTCTTTGCATTTAAAAAAAAAAAAAAGGAAAGCCAAATGCTTTCTTTAAAATGAAAAGCACAGTTGTTGTACTTAGAACTGGTCTGTTGCCTGGTTCTGAATCAGTGCATTAGAGAAAAAACACTCAATGTATTTATTGTGGTGCTGGGAAAATGCTGTTATCGGCAAAAGGATTGGGTGTTTCATTTTTATCATATGAACGAGCGCAGATTTGGTTTAACAGTTCAAGATACTTCTTAATAGCATAATCATAAGAAAATAAGCTATTTTATGTTAGTAGTTAGGCATATCTTTTCTCAAGGACAGTGTTCTGTCTTAATTTGAGCTAGTGTTACAGCTCATTTTCCTAAGTTCGGCGAGGGGGGGGGGAAGGAAGACTCTGAGTTGAAAGCTGTTACATGTGTCTGAATAGTCATTTTAGTATTTTACAAATACCCTAATTCTTTAAAGTACATTTTGATTGATTTAAAGCTGGTTTAGTCCAGGTATGCTTTTTTCCCCTTGCCTTGGGAGGTCCCAGAGTATGGATTTCTACACTTCATCTGCTGCCCTTCACTGAAGGAGGGCACCTCGTACAAGTATTTCTTTCTCTTACCAACCAGTTATTGTGTGTAACATCATCTCTTCTTTACTGGTGTCAGCTGTGCTCTGCTTGGTGAATTGCTGAGACTGCTATTATGGGATAGGCTTGTAACGGAAACACGAAGGCTGTGTCCTGCCTGTGAACAGTGCAGTAGAAGTAACTGGAAGGTAGGGCTCCTGCTTTTATCTTGCATCTGCTCAGATAGTTTCACTCTTACTCTGTCCTTTCTGATCCTCTTTATTTGTCATTTATGTAGAAAGCTCTTCCTGCTCCTGCTTCAGGAAATATCTGACATAGGTTACATTCTTTGTGTTTTCTTTTGCTTTGACCAACCACACTTTTATCTGCTTTGTTCTCCCCTGAATGCTGGTAAAACCAAAATGTTTAGAGTAACTGCAACTGGTAGCATCTAATTCAGTAGTACAACAACTCTGGTTTTAGCCCAGTGCTTCCCTCATTTAGCATCATTAATACTTCTAATCATCTCTACAGAGTTGAGGCTGGAACTGCCTGAAAAGGACATGGTTTGAAATTTGTCTTCGAACTTTATTGTGGGTGGGTTTCTGGGACGTTTGTTTTTAGTGTTTTCCCCCCCCCCCACACCCCCTGACTGAGCAGGCTCGGGAATCCTGGAAGCATGCATGTTAGGGTCTGATTTTCAGCTCTGAATGCAGGGTTAGTCGGGCCAGCAGTCCAGACAGGTTTCATTTGAACCGTGCTTTGGAATCGGGGCCGGCTTGTTGAACAGGACATGCCTTTTCCCGCCCCCCTCCCCCCTTGCTCTGTGGTTCTCAGGGTTTTGCAGTACTTGTAACTGGGGCAGACTGTGTGCCTGTATAGCCTGGTTTTCTGACAAATGCTCCTTTTGGGCTTGAATAAAGTTTACAGTGCAGAAGCAAACCTTTCTTCCTTGTGAAGAGCCACGAGCACTACTCTTACCTTTCCAAAACAGTGCTTCCACACAATAAAGGATAAAATTCCTGCTTCTGCACTGAAACTGATCTTCAAGGTCAAGACTTCAAGCTCGTCTAGTATCACTTGACCAGAAATAGTAAATTCAGCGTGTCCTATTTTTTTTCATTAACTAGGATGAGTGGTGATTATCACAGGCTGCAGATAGTACCTGCTAAAAGATGCAGCTCTCATTTGTCAATGTCCGTTACTGTCCGAGACTTCAGCGTGGCATACGTTTCCTAGTTATATGGGAGTAATTCTGAAAAGTCTGTCTGGGCTGTTGTAGTTTGTCGTGAACAAGTTTGAAAGAGGTGATTATCTGTTCTTGGAAAGGTGGGTTCTCCTCCTAACTCCCCCCATCACTCCTCCACATTTTGTAGGTCAATTACAAACAGAAAACCTTTTGGGGAAGTCTGAAGCAGCAGCCATGTTCTCAGCTCAAACTCAGCCATGAGTTCCTCCTTTGTTGTAGCACCTGTGCCGCATAGTTGAGACTGTACCTTGCAAAATGACACTGACCTAATCTTTAAATAGAAATAACGTGGTCGTGGGTTTTAAATACGCTGCGTTGTTTTAATAGCTAGCTAGACTGCAAGGAAATTATTTGGGAAAATATTTCTGAAAGCAGCACCCCCAGAACTGTCCCATGCTTAATGAGACCGTCACCTTTTGCACTTGACTTAGATATATTAGTTTTATCTAAACTTGTGTTTATAGAAAACTTACACTGTTTCAATTTTGATCTGTACTGGATAGGGTCTTAGCCTATCCAGAGCAGAAAGGATGGAAATGTGTTGTCTAGGCTGTTTGCCTGGTAACAGGGATCAATTTTGTCTGCTTATTGTATTTATAAGAAAGTTGTTACATTTGCATTTCTCTCATTGCCTAGCTTCCGATGCACTGAAAGGCATGGATAGTAATGCATGATCTGATATGTAATACATACAAACATGCTATTTATAATATATGAAAATAAAAATACATATTTAAAGGCACAATATTAAATACTATGATTTGTGAGTAATTGAGAATCTGGTAGATGGTGTATGCAATTGAAAGTTACACTGACAAAAACAACTGGACCAACAGATCTGGGATGTTATTTCATTGTCTTTGACTGAGGTGCTCTAATCCCAGTTGCTTAATTGTTCTGATTGTACAGGTGAGTAACATAGGTGATTTGGAGAGGTCCATCCACTTCAGTGTGACAAATGAACTGTAGTAGTGCATGGATTAAATAAAACTAGCTTTCTAAAGCTCGAACGTACTTGGTTTAAGTTAATAGTTTTGCCTGCCCTGGTCTGTGACTAGTTGGGCTGCACAAAACAGACTCGGGAAACTCATCCAGATTTCAGAAAACAATTTGTGGGGTTACTGTAGTTTTCACCAGGGAACTTACCCACATTAACCCAGTGGTGTTCATGTTGGTACAAGGCAGGAAGTAAGGCAAGAAGGGTTTCTTCTGCTCGCAGTCTTAGTTTAAAATGTAGTGGGATCAAAGCTTTGTTTTATTTGAAGTGCTAGAGAGCCCAAAGGAAACAAATACAGATCTTAATTTTATACTGATCTTGCTCTTCAGACAGGTGTTGTCCTTACAGGTAGTTGAACCTTCTGCTTTTTCGTCTATGTGAGGGTTTTTTTAATACAGTAATTTCAAGTAATTCGTTTGCAGTAATCTGCTCCTCATAAATGTTAAAGCCTTTCATTTATCTCTGAAATCCTTTGATGAGGCTGTCTGGCTGTGAAGAGCACCAGATTTTGCTACTAACAGGAAAAGAGGTGTGCAGTTCTCTGGTCTGTGTCACTGCAGAAAATGAGCTGAGGAATTGAACTGTGGCCTGTGTCAGTGCCGTATGTTCTCTTGAATGCAAGGCTTCTCCATTACATTTTTTTTTTTTCTTCTAACATGGTTTGTTAGCTTTCTAAAAGCAGACCTAAGGATGTGACTCAACCTTGCAGAAGGAAGGAAACATGAAATGTAGGCTGTTCTCCTGTTCCGAACTTACAACAAACCCTTGCAGAGGGCTCAGTATTGTTGCTAAATAAATGTAGAACTGCTGTACTGTGCATGGAAAACAGGGGAAAGCGTAGCTGTGTGTGAGTGTTCTTGACTTTGAGAAAGACATTGTGGTTAATGACATCTCACATGTAAGTGAAACAAAAGCAACCTACCCCCTCATTTAAATTATTTCAGTCCAAAGGAGTGTGAAGTCCCGTTCTTCCCTCCCTCCCCCTTTCTTAGGTTGTGGGAACAAAATGCTGTGTAGCTTTGTTGGTATGAGACGGGAGTTTGGGATGGTGGATTCAGGTTTGCTGACACTGGTGTGCAGACAAGTGAAGTGCGGACAGGACGGCGATAACACTGCTAGTTCTCCATTTTTATAGCTACTTGAATCATTGTCATTTATAGGTCTGAGTATGATTCCTATCATCTGTTGATCCGAAATGAATTTGTGCTCAGTACAAATTTAGAAGCCAAAATGACCTTTTTTTTTTTTTTGTCTAAAAATAGTGTGCTAGCTAAGGAATAGAAGATGTAACAGCCGAACATTTGTCTTTTATTCCATTTATTATACAGTTAGTGCTGAATGGGCTTTCCATGGTCATAGGAATGATATTTTCCTTGTGGTGGTACTGTAAGCGTATTTTTTTTGCCCAGACTGGTGTATGGACACTGTACTGAAGTACAGTTTTACAGTAAGTTAAAAAAAACCAAACAAACAAAACCCAAAACAACAAAACAAACCAACCCAAACCCACCACCACCAAACCTCCAAAACCAACACCCACCCCACAAGGCACAACTGGTGGTCCCTCTGAGCCAGGAGAGAGGCTGCACAACTATACAAACAGTACTTCTGGAGAAGTGGAGAGTGGAGATTCCCAGTGCTTTGGGGGTGCGAACAAAAGTTTGTGATGTGATTGCTGGCTGATCCATGATCCAGGACTTCTGCACTATATGCTTACTCTTGATCTGCTGTGTTGCTTCATAAATGTACCAGTTGAGTCCTAGAGTAAGTGAAGAAGGAGAGACCCTCAGGAAAGCAGAGATGGGACAAAAACAGGTGACAGAAGATGGACTTTGTTAAAGGTGCAGCCTTGGTGGCTTGGTATAGGATTAAGGATCTGTTCAGATGCCACTCGCAGAGTACAGTCATTCAGGGCGCTAAACTTTAGCATGGGATTAAAGAAAAACTGTGAAGCTTCAGAAGAACAGCCTTGCCCTGATAAAGGCTGAAGAGTTAAACCCAACCAAACAGAACCCCACCATACCACCACTGCTTTTTTCTGTTTGCAGAGATTGAATCTGCATTGATTTCAGAAATTGGTTGACCTAGTTTCTTGACTAGTAAGTTAATATACAGGCGTGCTTTCTGTAAAATCTACTCATAGACCAAGCTAATGTTTAAGGGGATGGAAAATCTTAGAATGTGAAGGTAGGATTAACCTAACCTAACCACCTTAAGCCTTGATTTTGAGGAAACTGAGAAGTGATGTGAGAAAGGCATATGAAATAAACTATATAGCACAGGCTGACAAGGAATGAGTAACTTTTTATGATATCTGAAGGTGGCACCCAGTTATCAGACAGTAAGTGTAAAATACATCAGGCTTTTCTTTCCCCTCACATAGTACCTAATTGGAGTGTGACAATTGCTGTCAGTATTGGCTGAAGAGGCTGAAGATATGCATAGCTATTAAATGTGCAGACATGACATCTCATAGAATCATAGAATGGTTTGGGTTGGAAGGGACCTCAAAGACCATCTAGTTCCAACCCCCCTGCCATAGGCAGGGACACCCTCCACTAGACCAGGTTGCTCAAAGCCTCATCCAGCCTGGCCTCGAAGACAGCCAGGGATCTAGTTCAGGCAGTCTCTGCACAACATTTGAAGTGATCCTGAGCATATTTCCCTAAATCCCTGCTGTTGGACTAGGTGAGCCTTTGGTCTGAATCACTTTTGCTGTTCATTTCTTGCCAAGAAAAAAGCCTATCTGCAGTCAGTAAATCCTAGTGTAATGGATAATAGCCTATGTTCAGTGTCAAGATCCTTTAGCTTTTAAGGAGAAAATGCAGGGCTTTTGTTTGTCTTTGGATTGTAGCAAGTGTAAAGGAAAGGTATTTTGGGAAAAAAAGTGTCTATTACAAAGAGGATGTTCAGCTTTAAGTAACGCGTGAGTTTAACTTCTGTAAAAATAGGGACGTGTGTACTTATTCTTGTATCAGTGCTGAAAATCAATGTATTTGAAATTAGTGGTAGTGCTTTTTGTGATACTGACTGTGAGATTTTGACACCAAGAAGTAGAGGGTGAGGAAAGCTGGTTTCCTGATCTTAATAAAGGCCACTAGATATGAAATGCTGTACTTCGAGAGCTGCTTCTGAAGTAGTCCTAAAGCAGGATCTAATGTCCTTCCTGTGCTAGTATTTTTTTTGTTATTAAAGATGCTGAATTATTATTCTTTTATCACCGCTTCGTGTGGAAGGTGGCTTTCTAAAGCTGGTGATGTGGAATTCTTAATCCCCCCCCCCCCTTACATACTTGCAACAGTTTACTTCAGTGTACTAGCTAGCATTTATTGCTCTACAAATGGAAATTTTGTGACTGAGTTAAGCTTCAGTTAGTCTTTTTCTTTCTTGCTACTGTTTACAGCAGGAGAAACAGGTTAACCAGCTGGATGGAAAAGAAACAAGTTCTCTCTCCTTTTGTTTGTGCGAAGCTAACAGTGCTAAAATGGGGGCGGGGGGGAGGGAAGAGAAGGGCAGGAAGACTGCACTTGCCGATTACAGCTTCTGTAGTTTTCAAACAGAGCACTGCACTTAACATTACTCAGTGTCTGACAGTCTTAGTATGGAATTCTGCACAGAGATAATGCTTCACTTATTGTGTGGTTATTTTTCCATGCCAGTATTGTTTTTCTTCCCTTTATGAGATTATAGAAACTGGATTATTGATACTGGTCTGCACAAAAGTGAATTTGATGGGTTTTGCTGTTTGAAAGTGGGATTTTCCTGCTAGCAGGTATAGTTCGGATTGGTTTTTAGTTACAGCTATTCCTGTTTGTATTAAAATATTGTGTAAACACACTTTTCGTAAGTATTTTGATGGCTTTAGTTTCTCCTGACACTAATAGCTGTTGAGTACTTTAGCATGCTACATGAAAAAACAAGAGCAAAGGTGTCATGAAAGCTATTGTAGCACCCCACATCCTCATCTTTATCTTGTCGCCGCTGTGGGTTTAATGCCACCTGCCCAGCCCAGTGCTGACTGAGAGTGCCCTCTGCTTGCTGGAGGAGTTTGGAAAGGTGCTCTTCTGCTTTTCCCTCATGTTTTCTAGCTTGCTAGGCTGGGAGGGTGGCAGGTCCCTCTTCAGATCCCACAGTGGCTCCTGAGGCCCTGTCCTGATGGTGTTGAACTGCTCAAGGCTGCATTGGAGGTCTTGGGAATGCTGTAGCTCTGTGGGCAGTGAGACCAAGCCAGCGTTGCAGTGGGGGATTGCTCTGCCAGTGCCACCAATGTCCCCAGGGGTGTGGATGCTGCTGGGACTGTCCTGACTGACCAAGCAGCAATCCAGTAGCATCTCCTTGGGCAGTGGAAGGTCATCTGCTGGGTCCCCAATGGCTGGGGTGTGGGGGACATCACAGTAAGTGAGAATATTGCTGCCTGGGGGTGACCATGATGGAGAGACTGAGCTGTGCAAACTGCCTCTCTGTTTCCTGGTACGTGGGGAAGCACTTGAAGGGTGTGAAGTGTTGTGGTTTGCCCTGGGGGGTTCCAGGGGCTGCCCAGGCTGGGGGGGTCCTGCAGCCCCCGGAGCCCCACAGGGCTCCACCTGACAGAGCTGCAGCACTGTGGCCAAGTGTGGAGATGGTTGGTGGAGGCGGATTGGTGCTTGTCCACTGGGTGCAGCAGACCCAGGGGTTGAAGAAGCAGCTGCATGGAGCCATATGCAGACCTGCGTGGATGAGTTGAAGCTGTGCTGGGCCCGTGTCCCTTGATGGCCCTGCACCAGGCACATGGGGGCTTGTGGCTGGGGTGCTCCCCATGGGGTGAGCTGCTCTGCTGGTGGGACAGGGTTGCAGATGAAGGAGGACATTCTCCTGTAGCAGGTGAAACAGGAGAGATGGCCACAAGTGTTTGGGATATTCACTGTAAAGTGTATTTACTGGGCATGCATCAGACAGGCCAGGGCAGGGATGCCTACTTAGGACTGCTGAACTCCCTTGCCAAAAATGCCTGTGGGATGGGGATGCTGATGGTGCCAGAGCAGACGGGGGTGCCATACCTGCTGGGGATGTCCAGGCTTTGGGGAAGGGCTGCTCCTGGCTGGGCAGTCACACAGATTTGCTGAGCTGAGAGAGAGAGACAGGAGCCATTGCTCATGGTCACCTCCACTCTTGCCCTCCAGGAGTGTCCCCAGGCTACAAGGTCAGGTCCTTACCTAGGGGGTAGAAGGTTTTGGGTTGGACCAAAGGCTGAAGAAGCTGACACATGGGGGGAGTCTCAGGGGCTGCGCAGTGGGAGCTGCAGTGCTGGCAGTGCCATGGCCCATTATGTCTGTTGTCTGCTAAGGACTCTGGGGTTGCTGGCTTTGGCTTTCTGTTTGAGGGTCTTTCAAGGGAGGGAATGTGGGGGCTCCCCATGTTTGTCTCCCTGCCCCCAGTAGCCTCCCCAGCTATTCATGGAAAGGGGTTAAGGGGGGCTTGGTGTCTCCTGCCCTTGCAGGCAGCTGTGGATGCTGTGGTTGCAAATGCCTTTGGCTGGAATCCTTGGTCAGCTCCCAAAGCTGTATCATTGGTATTTGTGGGACAAGTCCCAGGACCAGAGTGGTGGGATGGAGAGTGACAGGCTCTTCAGGAGGAATAGGCAAGCGCCGGTGTGGAGGCTTCGCACTATATGTAACTGTGTTTGATTGTGCAGCCCTTACAGTTAGTGATGATGTGATTGAGAGCCACTGGGTGAGGATTACAGGGATGGAAGACAAAGGAGGTGAGGTAGTGGATGTCTACTACTGAACACCCAGCCAGAATGTAAGCAATAAGAATTTACTCTGTAGGTAATTAGGATAAATCTCTGGATAAGTAGTCCTTGACTTCAGAGTCCCAAACATCAGCTGGGAATACCATACTGCTATGGCAAGCAGGTCGGGGAAATTCTTGAAGTTTATGGAAGATAACTTCTTGTTACAAGTACTCAGTTAGCCAATGTTGAAAGATGCCTTCCTAGATTTACTGTTTGTGAATGGAGAAAGAGTCCCCACAACATCCTTCTCTTTAAATTAGAGAGAGAGAGATTTGATGGATAGACTATTTGGTGGATAAGGAATTGGCTGGATGGTTGCATCCAGAAGAGTAGTGGTCAACAGGTCAGTGTACCCATTGAGATCAGTGATGAGTAATGTCCATCAAGGGTCCATAGTAGGACCAGGACTGTTTAATATCTTCATCAATGACACAGACAGTGGGGTCAAGTGCACCCTCAGCAATTGTGCAGATGACGCCAAGCTGAGTGGTGCAGCTGACATGCCTGAGGGACCTGGACAAGCTCAAACAGTGAGCCCATATGAACCTCATGACATCCAACAAGACCAGGTTCAAGGTCCTGCACCTGGTTTGGGGCAACCCCTGGTATCAATACAGGCTGAGGGATGGAGGGATTGAGAGCAGCCCTGAGAAGGACTTGGGAGGGGTGTTGGTGGATGAAAAGCTGGATGTGAGCTGGCAGTGTGCGCTGGCAGCCCAGAAAGCCAACCATATCCCAGGCTGTATCAGGAGAAGCATAACCAGCAGGTCGAGAGAGGTGATTCTCCCTCTCTGCTCTCATGAGACCCCACCTGGAGTA
Organism: Rhynochetos jubatus; assembly: GCA_027574665.1. Classification (NCBI taxonomy): domain Eukaryota; kingdom Metazoa; phylum Chordata; class Aves; order Eurypygiformes; family Rhynochetidae; genus Rhynochetos; species Rhynochetos jubatus. The sequence continues at coordinate 9,196,778 of CM050648.1, read as the reverse complement.
CTGTATTCAGCTCTGGAGCCCTCAGCTTAAGAAAGATATCGACTGGTTGGAGTGAGTCCAGAGGAGGCCATGAAGATGCTCAGAGGGCTGGAGCACCTCTGCTATGGGGACGGGCTGAGAGAATTGGGCTTGTTCAGCCTGGAGAAGAGAAGGCTCCGGGGAGACGATTGTGGCCTTTCAGTACTTAAAGGGGACCTGTAGGAAGGATGGGGACAAATTTCTTAATAGGGCCTGTAGTGACAGGACAAGGGGTAATGGCTTTAAGCTAAAAGAGGGGAGATTTAGACTAGATACTGGGAAGAAGTTTTTTACAATGAGAGTGGTGAAAGACTGGCACAGGTTGCCCAGAGAGGTGGTAGAAGCCCCATCCTTGGCAACATTCAAGGTCAGGCTGGATGGGGCTCTGAGCAGCCTAGAATCATGGAATGGTTTGGGTTGAAAGAGACCTTGCAGGCCATCTAGTCCAGCGACCCTGCAATGAGCAGGGACATCTTCAACTAGATCAGGTTGACCTAGTTGCTTTGAAGGTCCCTTCCAAACCAAACCATTCTGTAATTCTGTGCTTCTTGGCAGTAAGTGATGGCTTGGGAAAACCTGTTTTCAAATGTTTTTCTGATCTGGTTATTTGCATTGGCTTTGCATTATGCATTTGTGGTCTAAATGGCATGTTTTCATCTTGCTTTGTTAAGTATTCTTCATCAGAATCAGAAGAACAACTTATGAAAGTGTGGTACAGGTTAGTTTTTGGACTTGCATTTTAATCACACAGCTTTTAGCCTCCTTTAGCATGAGTAAAGAAGGATCAGTTTCATGAACACACAGTTGAACCTGCTGAAACAGCAAAACTGAAATGAACTTAACTTTTTTTTTTCCTAGCTGAAAACTATGAACAGTTTGTTCTGATCTAAAGGTCATCAAAAGGCAGTCAGTAACATGCTGTTGAGGAAAACTAGAATTTGACTCGCCCTCAGATACTAATAATGCTTGTTATTTTCTTGTGACACTAGGCTGCTCGTGAAAAGTAGCCTGGGAAGCTGTAGGCATATGTAGTGCTGGCAGCTAGTGGAATATGCTAAAGATCCAAGATGAGTTACTTTTCATGTTAAGCATAAGCTCTACCAAGAAGTTTAACAGCACCTTCTTTCAGGTTCAGATCTCTTTCAAAATAATGTTGCACTTCTGATCCTTTCAGAAATCTGTTCCAAACGTGACTTGTCTCTTCACTGTGGTCGCTATTTAAGACCTTGTTTGGCTAACCTGTTGTCTCCAGACCTGAGGTAAGTCCTACTTTCCCAGTTCTGACACTGTTCTGTTTAAAGATCACTGGGAGGCTTATCTTTGCAGTGGCTTCATATTCTCGAAGAAACCCAAACCAAAGCTCTAAGCTGTATCAGTGTAAAACTGACATAAATTGTATGTGTAACTGAAACAGTAATTTGGCGAAAGAATTATCTATTAATGACTCTTTACAACTTGAAAGAATTTGGTTGCTGAGCAGAAGCTTTTTGTGCGTGTGTACAGAGATGAGGAAATGATTGCTGTTCCAACTGTACGGTGCATTATTGTGCTAGCTACTGTTAAAATAACTGGCGTAGTGCTATCAATGGTATCTGGGGAAATAAAATTTACATATTCCAGCAAGCTTTTTTTTTGCTGTTGTGTTGTACGCTGACAAAGTCTTTTCTTTTGTATCTCGGTATTCATTAAGCACTATTTGATGAGATCTGACTTTAGGTGGCTACATTTAAAACTATTTTGTGAGTGTGGACAGTATTTTTCTTTTTATGATACAGCTGGAACCTATGTAAAGTGGAAGGACTAGGCTCAGCTGTATGAAAGATAGGGTGAACAGTTTAAAAAAAACCCTCACTGATAAAAAAAAAAAATCTCTGTGCTGTAAACTTGGAAGATAAGCTGGTCTTACTGCATAAGCGTAGTGTTCCTGGTGACAGAACTGAGTTTTCTGGGGAACTTCTGAGTATTTAACAACCTTGCTCCTGTTACGTTCTTTAAAGGGTAAGGTAAATGGGAGAGAAATCTCTTTATTCTTAGGAGTTGGGAGGAATTGTGTCGGACAAGAATGCAAAGTAAAACTGAAATCTGTTTGAGTGCACAACAGTAATGTGTCAACTCACTGTCATGTGTTTTGAGTTGAGGGCTGTGTATTCTTGGGAGTGGAGCTACTCTGAAGCACGGTTACTTGTAAGAGTGGTAAAGCCTTTAGTATAAAAGAAGGTTGAAAAGTTGCAGGTTTGACTTTAACCTGCCAATGGGAAAGTTGGGATTAATGGTTAGATGGAGGAAAGTTGTGAAGTATGTGCAGATACTGAATCCTGCACGTGCTTGACAGGCAGAACTCCCCTGTCATAACAGCAGTAGGTGAAAGTTTGACTCCAGTAGAAAGACAGGCTGCTGCCTAACCCCTAACTACAGCTGCTTTATTGGAACCAGTTGCAGTTCTTCTCCTTTATAGTGTGGCTCTAACTGTTCCTGGCATGACAGCCTTTCCTGCCCTCCCAAATTTTATAATGTTGTTTTTAATTTCCTGTTCTTCCTCACAGCTAACCTTTTTGTGTTCTGCGGCAATAAAAGACGTGTCTTCCTCTCTTCCCCGGAGATAATGGGGACAGGTGATAAAGTGGTTAATATTACCTCCTACCACTGCCACTGTCTAGTAGCTCCTTCTCAGCTTAAATAAATTTGTAGCAGTTCTTGTCAATGTCTGTAGTCCACTCTGTTCACTTTCAATTTCAGGTTTTTAGGAGTTTATCTCCAAGGCTTTTCTTGTGATGGTATCAGGCTTGTAAAGAAGTGGCAGTAATTCTTACTAACCCAACTTCAATAAACCGTTGTCACTGACAGTTTACTCATGGGGGACCTGAAAGGGTTATGTCTAAGTGTTTCATAAAATTCCAGCGTCCTGTTAGATGGTTTCTACGGAAAAAAAGCTGGTAATTCAGGTCAACTATCGTTCTGTTGTGGGGAGGGGAAATGAACATTTTCAGATCTGAGAACAGAACAGATCTTTAAGCTAGGAACCACTTACTATCCTGCAAAAAGCTTTTATAGGCTCCCCTTCCATCAAAGTTGTGAAAGCAAATGCTTTAAACAAAAGTTTGGAGATAATTATAATCCTGTGATCGTTGTCACAAGCCATCTCCACTGTCCGTGGGAATTCAGAAGATTGCCTTGATGCCTGCCTTTGCATTCTGTGCATTTGTGCCAGTTAAATTTATCTGTTTTGTGTGTACTTTAGGATATAATGGGAGATTCCTCTCATCTACAAGGAGGTATTTCATTCACCCTTCTTTGCAGATGCTTGTTCATCTATGTCCAACAAGATTGCTTGTACACTTTGTATGCTATCTCAATACTCAAAGCATTCAGGAATGGCATTCCTTGGTTTTTATTTCCTTTCTGCCATGGAAAGGAACAAACTGCCAAGACTTCTCTGCCAATAAAGAACACTCTTCTGCATTTCTTTGTGAGTATAGCTGTATAGGGACAGTGTAAACTAAAGAATGCTTTAGAAGCAGAAGTACATCATTTTAGACTGATAGAGCAGATATTAGATTTTGCTTAACTTCCCCTTTTAGTCAGGTAACAGTGGTAGGCTGTAAGCCTGCCTGTGCTTAACCTTAATACAATACAGCTGCAGAAATTAATGTTCTTAATAGCTCTGAGTTAAGAGAGTTATAAGAACAAGGCTGGTAACTGCAGACACTTTTTCGTTCCCCCTAGCACCTCAGGTGAGGTCAAAGTTGATGTCATATTTGAATAATTTGTACATGAATCATTGGACAAGGACTTGCTTCTATATGCAGAGATTTCTTCCAGAATTATACTACTTTGGCCTTGTCTCTCTTCCTCAAATAAGTGTAGGATAGGGCATTTTTAGTCTCTCCTGACTAAACCAAGCTCTGGAACTGCTTGCTGTCTGCCTTCAGAAAAGGGGGGGGGGGGGGGGGGGGAGGGGAGTCTAAGTATGTGGACAGGTTTTGGTTTTTCCAGCTTAAAATAGTGTCTATTTTAGTCTCCGAGTATCTGTTTTGTAAATAGGCAAAGTGGACTTGGTTAGAATTTTTGAAAGCAGAAACAAAGTCTTAAAGGTCAGTCACTTCAGAAGTGTTCATTTTTCCTTAAAATATACAGTTAGGAATTTTTTAAAAGTAAACAGGCCAGAAACAAGTTTTTGTTCTTCAGCACAGGGCTACAGGCTAAGGAAAAGGCTGAAAGCTACAACTTTGCAATCGGGGATTGGTGTTTATTGGAATTTGAACTGTGATTTGAATATTTCTGATAGCAATGCGTGCGCATCAGACAAACGTGTTGAGGGTGAGTAATTTTGCAGGTTGATGGCAGATGAAACTTGCTGTTGACAGATTCAAAATCATGAGCAGTGTCACAAATAATACTACTTATTAAAAACTGTTAATTTTTAAGCTTTCAAAACATTGTGAGAGAAGCTTTTGGGAAGCTCTGATTTCTGATAAAATACAGTGATAATAGTTTAATGTTTTAATCAGAACTTACGTTGTTCTTTTGTGGAGCACGTTTCTGACTGTCAGCTCGTGAAGGGCACTGTGTGGCTGAGTAAAAATTTAGAGTAATTTCTGTGTAAAGCCAGAGTTGTTTAGGGTTCTTTGCTTATTTAAGCATTTTATTTACTTACTAGGACACAACTGAACTTTGATACACAAAATTTATAGCATGCAATGTTAATTGAATTAAACCAAGAAATTTTACAGCGTGTGTGTGTGTCAGCGGCTTTGTGGGACCCCAGGGTACTTGGAGCACAGTAACCTGAGACTGGAAACCCTTTTGTCACCAGGAGCATTCAGAAGAGTAGAACAGATGAGGTGTATCCATCAGGGGTCTGGTTGCTTTTTTTTGGTCCCTCTCTGGACTTAGGCATGCTTCTCCTTTTCACCTTGTGTGTGTTTTGAACTTCTATGTGATCCTGTGTAAGCATGCGTTAATTCTACTTGAATTTAGGTGCTGGGGAGTATCCCTTTTGCCATTCACCTGCTCTTACCAGTGACACGGACGTCTCGGAGGAATTGAAGCAAGTAGTCTGCCTCTGGCTTCACGGAATGTGGGCTTATGGCAAAAAGTAGAAACACTGCAGTTGGAAGGAGGTTGAGTCACTGCCTTTAGGTAGTAGCTTTTACTGGCTAGTAGAAAGGTTATAACTACGTTTTCTGAAATAAGTCAGTTTTGGTGGCTTGGCACTACCCCAATGTACCTTTTTGGAACAGTGATCCTTGGCATCAGTGAGTGCTGAAGCATCTCTTTCCTATTATGGGCAGAGCGCTCAACGGCAGAAACTAAATGTCTCTGAAATACTGTTTGATAATTCCTTATGATAACCAAAACTTTGATAGTGTATGTGCAGGGGTTTATGGTAGTGAAGAAGTTGCTTCCTCACGGTTTAATTTCCTAGTGTGTGTTGCTTTTGTAGTGCTGCGACGTGTGTAAAGGCAGTGAATGAGCCTTGAGAAGCTGCCTTACAAATGTGGGATTTCTCACAACTAGCCTGAATTAGTTTTTGTCAGTGTCCTTCGTGTTTGGTGTTGTTTTCCAGTATCAGTAGGACGTGATCTGTGGAAAGTTCTGCATGCCTAAATTTACTGCTTTTGATGACACTTCTTGTGGGAGTGGTACATTTCATTTTCAGGTTTCATAGCTGGCACAGAAAGGGCAGCAGCTAATGGCTTCTGCTCTCTATTAGGAATGTGGCATGGAACCCAGATGTACAGAGATACCACCTTTCTGAACTAGCCTTGTTTCCCTCCCTATTTTCTTGAGAAAAGTATTTTCCCATATTTTCATGAACTGCTCAATAACTTCTCTGTTACTGTATGTATATTCTGGTGTGTCAGAAGTGGTGTTCGTGATCTTGCAGAATACTCTGGCTGACCAACAAACCAAGAAGCTGGTTGTATTTTTCCAGGAGTGGTTGATTCTTCAGTCTCTTGGTATAGGAGATAGGATAAAATTTGTGGTTCCTGTTAATGGTTTCAGTCTAGCTCTGCATCGTCATCAACACCACGAATTTATCTTTGAATCTAAAGCTTCTCCGTGGGAGTGGTTTTTTCTATATATTTTAAGTACAGCTAGTATAATGAAAATTGTCCTCGTACACTCATTTTTTGTCTTAGAAAGCTGTCCTAAGCTCAGTGTGGATTTTTTTTAACAAGTACGTGATAACTACATTACATCTTATGACACTCCTTTGTAATAGTCCAGCAATGACCAGTGTTGCAATTGGGTGACCTGGATGAAACTTGGTTTTTGTTTTTGCCTTAAGCATGTTGTGGATAATGTGTGCATCTTTTCCTTTTTTTTTTTTTTTTTTTTATTTTGTTTATTTGTAATCTCGGTGATGGGATGACTTGATCGGTGTTTTGGAACAACCGCATGATGTTTTTTGATTCAAAATAGTCCTAATAAAAGATTTTATGGGTAGAATTTTATTACACATACTGAAGTTACTCTATGTCCAGGATTATACCAGACTTAAACAGTTAAGCTTCTTAAGTCTTACAGATAGTAAATTAAGTTTTCAGCAGTAAAACAATAACTTCCATTATTTTTCAGGTTGACACGTGAGAGTTTAACATGAATATATTTGCCAGATAGGAATGCCGTGTCCGATTTCTGGAGCCTGCACTGCTTCAGCAACTTCTGTTCGTAACGTGAAATAGTGCAGAGATCTGAGGTATTCTGCACGTGTGCTTCACCCAGTGTATCCTCACTAACTGCCTTGAGGGCCACTAAGCAGCTGCTTCTATGCTCACCCCTTCAGGATCCAGCCAATGCCACCCTTACAACACATGCTGTGGCAGAATTTAAAGACTGCATGCGTCGCTAATGTCCTGCTATGCTTAGTGCCTATGTTTTGCCTCATTGCAGATAAACTCTGAGGTACAGCAGTGTTAATTACCCGGAAGCAAATAGGAAGTCTGGAGTTGAAAATGCATATTTCTTTAGCTACTGCAGTGTTAGTCTGAGTTTCTGTAGCTGAATAATGTGTAATAAAACAGGTTTATAAGATTTAGTTTCTTTGCAATGATACACTGACTGAAAGTATATCTGCGTGAAAACCTTTCTTCTTTCAGATCTGGTAGAGTTCAGTCTTTTTTTTTTAGTATTCTTTTTGCTTCTATTTCTAATTTTAAGCAAATAACTGAATTCTCACAAAAATATGGGAAACGAAAGCCAACATCTATTTCTAGATTTGGGTGATAGGACATTGAATAAGTTAATATTTGTCTTGTTATAAAATCTTTGAAAACCAGTTTAATTTTTATTGAAAGACAAAGAAGCTACTGAATGCCGGGTACCAGCTAGAGGGGTTTTGCGTTGCTCTTTCTGAAGCTGGCTTGCCTGTTTTAGTATGCTTTCTGCAATACTCAGAACAGCACCATAAGGCAGTTTTCTAGTTTAGTCACAGTGACAAGCATATCTTTATTAATGAGATTTATAGTTATGTATGTCTTCTCACTTCCTCTTTCTTGTTTTTGTCATATTCCAGTATTCAGAGTTTGCTGGCAAATGTCTGCTGTGTTGGAAAGTTCCTGCTATAGGAAGTGCTGCTGTAAGAACACCCATAAATCATCCGTTCTTTGGCAGTCTCTTTGCCACATGAGATGGCCCTGACAAATTGCATACGTTCATGAATGGCGATGCACATAACTCCATAGTAGGTAATGTTTGTTCTAGCCCACGCTAGGCATGACGAGCCTCGAACTAAACTGTTGTGAAAGTGTACTAGCTTCACTTATTCTGAGATTCCTTACAGCACATAGTACAGAAAATTTCTGTAGTTGCACTGAGTGAATGAGGCTTTAATCCTGCCATAGCAGTTGATTTGATTTCTCCAAGTACTCTTAACTGTGTGTAGCCTTTTCCTGTCAGCAGCCAGACACATATGTGGTATACAATTAATCTGTGCATCTGTACTAAATCCAACATGCCCCGTAGGCACTGAATCATAGTCCTTGTACAGCTCGGTAGGCACTGAGTCATAAGTCCTTGAACAGATGAGTACTACATCACTGCATGATAGTTCCAGTTTCTTCCTAGAAGGCATGCATCTATGGTGCATGTGCACGCACTTTCGTTTATACCTCTCGCCAAGCTGGAGCTTGCTTCTGGGCTTCTGCTACACAATTCATCTAACAACACTTGTTGGGATACTGTGTTTCTGAAGAGCTCAGGAGACTCTGCTTTTCATTTTGTTGAAGGCAAACCTGGTAGGTGGCACTGCCTGTGCTCTGGTTGCATGATGTGGTAAGGGCCCTGTGGGCTTCTCATGGAGGAGCAGCCTAAAGCATGCTCCACCTGTAGAGCAACTCTCACATGGTTCAAAAACACTTGGCAGATGGTGTCCCTGATATAAACTGGGAGACTGCAGTAGCCAGGCAGCTTAATGTTAAGTCTAGTTACTCTTATCAGTACCACTTATCCCTGTTATTCTATTACTCTTGAAATTCATGATCCTGAGACTTTGTCTCAATGCCTGCAGCTGTGTGTGGTGCCTGTACTGGTGATACTCTTGTTGCATGTGCTTGCATCTGCTTGCACATATAATGGTAAGTGGATGAAAGGAAGCTGCTATGGATGCATGTCTTCTGCTGGAGTTTCTTATGTACAGCAACTGGAATTCTGCTGGGCATGTGTATCTTGTTATGTGAATTTTTTGTAATACAGTGCCTGTGGTGTGTATGTGTATTTAACTTCAGGGTTTGTGGCTGCATTTCTTCATGGAAAAACTGTACCTCAGAATCTGTTAGTCTTCCAGTAAGTCTTTCTAGCCTTGGACTAGCAGAAAAGCTTTGCAGCATGACAAACCTCTAAATAAAAGTAGGGATTCTTCTACTTGACTGCTATTCCAGGGTAAAGGTTGATTTGAAAAGGATGAACTGACCCCCTTGTTGCAGTCTCTAGAACACGTATGTGACTCTGAGTGTTGGTGTTTATTTCACTTCAGTAGGACTTGTTCTTAAATGCTTCCTTTGTTACTCCAAATGCAGGGTAATACAGAAGAACTTGTGCTGCTGTTTTGACTGAGGTTGTAACATGCACATTAAATGTAGGAAAAAACCTCTGGAGGTGATGGCATCTGCAAATACACTTTGAACAAAGATCCTGTGCTCTCTTAGTAAATGGGAGGATGTGGGAGTGTAAGAATGGCTTAAAGTTCATCAGATTTCCTGTGCAGAAACAGGAGTCCAGTTGCCTTTAATGTCTGTAGTGAGAAGTGGATGTAAAAGGTGAGATTCTCTGCGGACAACCTTCAGAAGGGTGAGACTTCCTACTGCAGAGCTTATGTTTGAGATCTCGAGTATCTTTTTTTTTTTTTTTTAAAGTAAATACTGGATTCTGAAAAGATCATTCAGACTGTTTAAGCTCAGAGCTTAAACTGTTTACACATGAGAACGCCATGTTTACAGTACCTAGTTTTCTCTAAGAGCTGGAAGTAATGCCTATCCCTCTGTGGACTAGATAACAAGCTTGTCTAAATCCATCTGATTAGGAAGCAGGACAAAAAGGATATATTGACCAACTAGCCAGATACAGGGCTTCATAGCATCTCTCCTCCCTGCTCTCTGTTGCTGACACCCCATATCCTCCCTCCCTGGCCTCAGAGTTTTTAGATGGCACACTCTTCTGCATTTTAGGCTGGAGAAGAGAAGGCTCCAGGGAGACCTTTTTGCAGTCTTCCAGTACCTGAAGGATCCTAGAAGGAAGCTGGGGCGTGACTTTTTACAAGGGTCTGTAGTGACAGGACAAGGGGTAATGGGTTTAAATTGAAAGCAGGGAGATTTAGATTAGATATCAGGAAGAAATTCTTCCTGGAGAGGGTGGTGAGGCACTGACACAGGTTGCCCAGAGAAGCTGTGGGTGCCCCATCCCTGGCTGTCTTCAAGGCCAGGCTGGATGAGGCTGTGAGCAACCTGGTCTAGTGGAGGGTGTCCCTGCCCATGGCAGGGGGGTTGGAACTGGATGATCTTTAAGGTCCCTTCCAACCCAAACCATTCTATGATTATATGATAACCTACTGATTGTAGCATAAGGGGAACCTAAGTAATCTCTAGTTGAGGAGTCTTGAATTCAAGGTCTACTTGTGAGGCAGGCTGGTGACTTGCTCAGCCAAAGCTGGGGCACTTTGTGAATAGGGGTTTAAGGGGTGGATTCGTGAAAAACTAACCTCAGCAGAACCCGGTGAGAAGGGATGAGAAAGTCCGTGGGTTTAGTCTTTGCTTATGGTACATCTTTGTTCACCCTTAAACAGTTGGAGGATACACAGCTTCTATCCCCTAATTCCTGAAGATACACAGATTCATATAGGTTGCTCATATCTTCAGCTGTTAAAGTAGGCTCTTAAGTAGCAGCCCTACTGGTCTGCTGGTTCTGGTCACATGCAGACCTTCTGTTGTGCCTCTGCGCAGAGTAGAAAAACTAGGACTGGTCCATTGTTCATTCCGTGACTTGATTCCTGGTTTCTGCAATGTAATTCAGTCGGGTTGGGTGTTGTATATTCAAGGACCAGACACATTTTAACTGAGAACTAGGCTAAGAAGATACATGGCATCTGTACTGCAGAATTGAGAAATCTTCCAAGTTGTGTCTGTTTCTCTATATGGCTGAAAGTTGGCAAGCCAAAGTGTACATATCAGTAACTTGCTTCTGACACCTGATTGCCAGAATTACCAGAGCTTTTGCAAGGATCACGCGTTTCTGACCAACTTTTTAGAAGTTACAGAGTCTAAAATTGTTGTCTGCATTTGTACTGTATCAAGAACATCATCACACCGGTAGTAGGAAAAGATTACTCCTATTTCAGTCTGCATGTAACTGTACATACTTGCCCTTTTCACCCTGCCTTAAAAACCTGTTCCATAACTAATCTGGAGAATGTGTCATCTGCATCCTGCCTCTTCATCTGAGTTGAGTCACTGAGGACTTGAGTTGCTCTCTAAAGAGTAGCTCTGTTTTAAAGGGGAACTGAATAAAATGTTGGTTATGTGTGGTTTTTTTTCCCCAAGTCCTGCCTCAAATATACTGACTGCCCATAATTAAACACTGTCTTACATCAGAGTATTCGAACGATTGCGATCAGTCCAGTTGCACCTCCCTATTGTCTTTGAAACAGAGGAATATGCTAGCTGAATGGTTAAATAGGTATTTAGCAGTTTCACTTTTTTCATCTTACACAAGAGCTACACTTTTCTTACTGCGTTTATGGTAAATCCAGGCGTAGGCTCTGGAGCTCTCAGAAGGTGGGTGAATGGGGGCTTGAAGGTAAGAACTGGTCTGATAGTTGTCAGAACTTCTGAAGTGTGAGCAAACTCCTGGAACTGGAGCACACACCATTGTAATTATTAATTTTTTTTAAAAGTTGGTAAGGATAGTCATCTGAGATTCAGACACCCTGTAATACTTAGAGTTGTTTTGAAAACCTGTGTTTGTAAGGGAAGTTGTTAAACCGTGCAACACTGCTGAGCTCAGCGTTACGTCTGGTGTTCGAAAGCTGCAGTGTGGCACTGACAGGGGAAAGTGTTCACTGTTGGAAATCCTTTCTTTGACTTCGGAGTAATTAACAGAGGAAAAGCTGGCCAGTGTTCTGTTTGGTAAATTACACTCCAATTAATACGTTCTGTGGGACTGATAATACTGCAGACCTGTGCCAAATGTTTGCTGTGGGGACAAGGGAAGGTTATGTGTGAGTCTTTTCCATCTTTTTCTTTGCAACTCTGAATTAAACTGACCAATCTTCAGTTTACGTACAGAATTAGCTTATAGTACGTGAATACGTTTTGATGCTTTCCAGCTAGAAACCTGTAAGAAAGATCGTATTTAAATATGTAACTGGTGGTGTTCAGGTCAATGAAGAAAAGTAGTAATTTGACATTGAAGATGGTTGGGGTGTCTCTTGAATGCTCTGGTGTTACATGGAAGAAGAGCTGGGCAATCTTCCCAAAGCAAATAGTTTGAACTTTAATGTGTTGTAGTGTTGTCATTGTGTGATATACAGCTGAAGCTCAAATGATTGATTTTAATACCATTATTTTGATCATAAACGTTCAGTGTCATTGCTGTCCTGAAAATAAAGGAATGGGAAATTTTCAGCTGTGTAGAAGTAAATTACTGGGGATATTTTAATAGTTTTCTGGTCACCAATTCCTGAAATCACAGGAGAACAACTTTCAACTGAAAACTTTCATTTTGGCAATATGTGTTGGTAAGGGAAAAAAAGTAGTCTGTCATTTTAATGAGGCATAAAATTCTCAAGTTTTGTTTGCCATGGGGCTATCTTTGGGAATTCTAGTATTTATAAGCTTTCCTATTTTTGTAGCACACTGGATGTGCTGCTTTCTGCCTTTTTTTTTTTCCATAGCTGCCTTACTATGAAGATATTCATCAGAACTAGCTCATCAGAAGCTCTGTGGGGATTATTTTGACTGCTCAATTTGTGTGCTGTCTCATGTCTGGCAACAGAGTTCTTCATAAGCCACCGTGAGCCTTCTGACACTTACCTTTGTGGGTCTTTATGATGATTTTTTTTTTAACTGGTTCTGTATACTCTGCTTTTCAGATATGTCTTAACCTGTTGACGGGCTGTTGTCGCTAGCAGGCTGTTGTGATCAGTGCTGGGAAGGATACATCCCCTTAACTCCATCTTGTGCTCTCTTCTGTGTCTTCTGTTTTGGGCTAAGCAAAGTCAAGCACAGGCAAAGATGATGTGTGTAACATGATTTCAAATGTGGTTTGTGTCTAGGCACCAGTGTTGAGTATAGAGGCTAATGCTAGGTGGGGGTGTAAATGTCTAAATGTACTTTAGACAAAGCTTTCAAGTTGAAACAACCTGCATATGAAGCTGGGAAATCTGCAATTCACTGGGCTTTTGAAGATGCTGTAGAAGTTACCAATCACAGAGGAAACAAAATGCCATCTTGGGCCACCCAGGTGTCCTTGGGGGATGAGTGTCTGGCTGGAGAGAGGCAGAGAACTGAAGTGCAGGTTACTGCATCTGCAGTCGAGGGTTTGTGCAGAATTTCAGGAAACGCTTTGAGCTCTGTATCGCTCTGTATCTCAGCCCTGAGTCATCGCTGTGAGGACTTACAGCCGGTTCCAACACAGGCCTTACCTAGGCTGTGAGTGGCACTTGTGCTTTAATGGTGGCAAAGGCTGAACAGCATTGAAGGTAACTTAGCCCTTGTGTAGAAACTGCTGTATCTGGCAATAATGAGTTGTTCTGCCAGTGCTTCAGCAAACTGTGGTGCATGGAGGATGCTGAATCGGTCAGTAAAACCTCTTAACCTCTGTGTTACTGGCTTTACCATTCTCGTAGCCATTAATAAATTTCTCAGGAGTGTTCTTCCTTGTAGCTCAAAGGAGTGCAGAACTTGGAGGCTTGGGAAGCAGTGGCTAAGATTCTGCCTGTTGAAACATGTATGCGAGAAGAAAACAAACACTGTGCCAAAGTCAGAGGACTGTTTGCATCTTTATGGTTAATAGTTATCTTGAGCATGAATTTTGCATGGAGAACAAGATTTAATCAGGAGCTGTACTTGAGTTCAATTCCACTGTCTCCTTGAGTGACAAAGCTAAGGGATGGTCACTTAAATGACTAGGTCACATCTCCCTGATTTACTTGGAAAAAGTAGGCTTATTGTCTGCCTCCTTTTGAAGTTACCATCCTTACAAAGCTATGCCGACAGTGTGTGGAGGGCAAGCAAGGATATCTTCCGAGAATGAGCTTACTCTTTTTTGTTGTTTTACCTGCTATTCTTATTAGCTTGCCAAAGAAACAATGTTAATTTACTCCATAAATTAATAAAGGAAAACTAATTTTTGAACAAATATTGATGTGAAACGAAGATGACAGCTTAATTTCTCAGCGGTGTTACTTATACTGTAGGTTACTGTTTGGGGGTCCTGTTATTTAAAAAGGCAAAGAAAAAACTCTCGACAGGGTTTATCAACTGAACCAGATGAATCTAGATCATGTATAAGGAATTATTTCCTTGAAAGCTGTGGAGATCTTCTAGAGGGACCACGTCTGCAACTTTGTGTGCATCCCCCTCTTCAGTACCCCTGTCCTTTTGATGTACACCTTGCTCCTGGTCAGCACGCCTGTGCAGCAGCCTCTTCCCTCTCCTGTCACACCAGACTTTATTCTTTGCCCAGCATGGGCAGATTATCTAGTTCCTCTGCATGGGGATGTTGCCATGATCCCTCCAGTCCGTTGTACCTATTGCTGTTCTGTCAGATTGACTTTTCCCACCCAGAATTCCGACACAGCTGTAGCTGTTGGCTCTGGCTTCCCTTTTTCACTGCAAGGCTGGCCCACAGGAATGGGTTGTCAGGGAGAAACTATGGCACAGGAGATGTTGAGCAGCCAGAGGGGGAGTGGTGCAGAGCTGTGTGGGACTGGAGGCACAGAACAGTTTCCATGCAGTCTTAGGTACTGATTTTATCATAGAATCAGAGAATGGTTTGGGTTGGAAGGGACCTTAAAGATCATCCAGTTCCAACCCCCCTGCCATGGGCAGGGACACCCTCCACTAGACCAGGTTGCTCAAAGCCTCATCCAGCCTGGCCTTGAAGACAGCCAGGGATGGGACATCCACAGCTTCTCTGGACAACCTGTTCCAGTGCCTCTCCACCCTCTCCAGGAAGAATGTCATGCTGATATCTAATCTAAGTCTACCCACTTTCAGTTTAAACCCATTACCCCATGTCCTGTCACTACAGGCCCTTGTAAAAAATCCCCCCCCCCCCACCTTCCTTGTAGACCCCCTTCAGGTACTGGAAGGCTGCAAAAAGGTCTCCCCGGAGCCTTCTCTTCTCCAGGCTGAACAAGCCCAACTCTCTCAGCCTGTCCCCATGGCAGAGGTGCTCCAGCCCTCTGAGCATCTTCGTGGCCTCCTCTGGACTCGCTCCAGCCAGTTAATACCCTTGTTATATCAGGGACCCCAGAGCTGAATGCAGTAAAACAAAATCCTCCATGCTATTTGAGGTAGGAGGAAGTTTAAATATTTGAGTTTGGCAACATGATGATATGTGGGTTGGTTCAGTGGAAGCGTAACACAAATTTTCAGTTTAATGAAATGATCAATCATGTCTGAAAGAAAAGAACTACCATTCTCTGGTACTGAAGCTTTTTATACTGTAGCATAGCAGGGTAGAAGGAAGTATTTTTGAGTGTGTTGAAGGAAATTGCATATGTTGCAATTGCATAAATGGTCACTCAGCCAGCAGCAGAAGTTTCAAGTCCTGTTACTAAGCTGCAGACAGTGACCGTGCTGCTCTGCTCAGTGACTAACCAAGCAGCGTGTGAGTACAAAGCCTTATGGCTTCCACCCAGAAGCTTTTAACTGGATTGTTAACCTTACACAGTTTGGCCAGAGGACTATGAATGAAAGGGACTGAAATAGGGTAGTGGAACAATTGTTGAAGCCCATGCTTTAACAAAGTGAATAAGGTGTCTTGGATGAGTTTTAGATTTCCCTTTCTGCAAGAGAGGAGGAGTGCTGCATACAACACTTACAGGACAAAAAACCCCAAAATATGAATTTCCCAGGCAGCTGCTTATCTTAGATGCTGCCTTGACACAAATTGGCCTAAGTTATCAATGGCTAATGTTACTCTCTTTCTCTTTTTAATTCTGAACTCTGTTACCACTACTTGCTGCACTGTAGCAGCAAATGAGATTCCCTGATATTTTGTTGATTAAATTTTGCATAGTAACTTAAAGTCCTTGTCTTCTCTTTCCTAGCTGTGCTATTCAGGTTGCAAGATTGTCTTTTGCAGAGAGGGGAGGAGGGGATAGGTGGTTCTTTTGACGATATTTTTCACTGTGACTAAAATCATCCCTCAGCCTTGATACTGCATAGCTCTTCCCTCCACCCTTCCAAAGCTGGGACAAATCAGTAATGTTACGGCCTTGTGGTTAGAAATTTTACTGCAGAGCAGCGTATTTTTTGTTAAATGCTTGTTAATCAGGATTATCTGATGTAACAGAAGCTGCTGATAGCTGATTAAAGACAAATTAACACTGAATATTTCATGCCTCTTCAGCTGAATTTGCAATGACATGACAGGGATTTTATATTTCTAGAGCAAGTTTATGCTAAAAACAGATGCTTTGCAGAATGTGATTGACTTTGCTGTAGAAGCAGAAAGTGAATTGTGGTACAAACTGGTAGGACCGCTCTTTGGTTGAGATGCAGCGGTGACAGGGTGGATTCTGGTACCAGGGACGATACCTGAAGTAGGAGACAGGTTAACTGACAACACTCAAATGTTTAAACTAGTTGAAATCCTAGAAACAGAAGCAGCCTACAAAACCCCAAATGGAAAAGGCATATGAACCTTTGACCACAACAGAAAGGTGTCAGTTTTGGCCAGTTCATCCAGTTACTGTAATAAGAAAGGGTAGACTGTTTGCTGCAGAAACCTACTCCAAATGAACTTAAAGACCCTTAGGATGCTTGCAATAGATCTTGGTGCCATATTTCCTTAAGAAATGCTGTTCTGACTGTACAAATTCTAATTTTCTAAACCAGAAACTTAGTTTTGAAGCAGGAAATGTAAGTAAACCTAGAGTAAGTGCAGAAAGGTAAAAACTGCCATTGGCCAAATTTGTATTTAACTGCTGAAGACTGTAGCAATGAAGCTTTCTTCTCTCTGCGCAATGTATGTGACACTGTAAATAAAACTTGAGCCGAGACCTACTTTTTCCTGCTGTGGCTGTGTGTAACTTGGCTCAGTAATGCGGAGATGTAACGCTCTATTTTTTGGGGGTGTGTACTGTAAACTGTGTAACTTCGCTCAGTAATGCTGAGATGCAGTGCTCCATTTCTGATGCTTGTGATCCTGGATAGCTAGTTGCCTAACTGGCTCCCAGAAGAGTTTGTAAGGTTGCCTCTCCATTTGCTTGTGATGTCACTTCCATAAAATCTCAAGTGTTTTTGAAATCAGTATGTTTTTATTTGCATTCCTAAAGAATTGTGTAGGTTCCTTGGCACTGCAGGATTAACTTTGATTTACCCCTGGCACTGGCTTATGTAGTTGAAATACAATGTATTGTTTATGTTTAATGGGATTCTTCTGTTTGTTCAGATTCTGGAGACGAGCTGCTGCATCGGCAATCTGAGGAAGGGAGTTCTTTGCTAAGACTGCAAGAAGATACTACCAACTGGTAAACACTTCTTAGGTGTCTCTGCTTATAGAATGTTTCACTGTTTTCCATAATATTTTAGGGGAATAAATGAGAAGTAGTACATGCAATATTTTTATTTTGTAATTAACTGCAATTTACCAGACAAAAGGCTCAGTAGCAGTGGGTAAGGTCGATATTTGAATTGGAATACAAAGTGATTAAATTCCTGCTGTCATAGCAGGAGGGAAAAAGACTAGCCTTTTTTCGGTAGTGGGATGTTAAACACTGTCTGTTTGTCTTTTCCACTGAGACCAATACAATGTGTCTATACCTCTTACTATATAAAAACTATTTGAAGTGTCATAGTGCAAACACTGAGACTTCACATCTGATGCTTCAGAGCCTGGGGAGAGAGAAACAAGGAAACTTTAAGGTAATCTAGTTTAGAAGTTGAATGTGGCTAAGCATATTGAGTATCCAGGTGCTTTGGAAGATGCCATTACGGTGCTTTTAATTATTCTGTGGGTGTTTGAGGCATAATTCTCACTAGAAATAACATAATAAAACTAAGGATGTATCATAAATCACAGGCATTCAAAATCATCTGTAGGTTGCCTGCAGGTACAGAATGGCAAAAGGGTCACCTGTGAAGAGCTATGACCACTTGGTAGCAGTTTACCAGCCCATAACTTAAGACACTGAGCTACACTATTACAAGGAAATCACAAGGAAACATGAAAATTTGGGACATCTGAATGTCTTGACATAGATAAATCTTATGCACATTGATAGTAGGTACCAGATGTATTTGATGTTGTAAATGGTGCAGTAATCTTTGGTATGGGGGACAATATCCACGAAGTTGTAAACTAAATACGCATTCAGTTTTTCTGTGTTGTTATACCTTACTGTATACCTTCTATAAAGCTTGAATTCTACCCTTCTGTTTACTACTACTGTTTGAGCTACAGGGCAAAGTAAACTTGTGTCAGGAGAGGGTTCTTAGCCTGGGGTGGGATGATGCAGCTGGGTCCAAGGATGAACATGGAAAGAAGCAGCATCCTACTTTTGTAGCAGTATTCCCAAACTCTGGGAATATGCTGAAAAGAGAATGCAGCACATGGACACAGCATCCCTTTGAAGTAATAAAAGCATGAACTTTTAGGACCCAGATATTTACAGATGCTTCATTAATCATCACATGCCAGTTAAAGCAGTTGAGAATAACTTTATGAAGTTGTGTTGTGTAGCTGTTGCTAATAACCAGGGTTCACAGAGAATATTTAAATACTCTGTTCTGTTACTCTGCCACTCTGCCAAACCTACATTAATGATAGGAAGGTTTTGGAGGGTCATAATGGTCAATAATGTACATCTGTCAGAAATGATATAGTGAAAACAAAGTTTGACTTTATGTAGTCCTTTTATGTAAAGATGACTTGTATAGTACAGCTATTCGTGAGCGATATTTTGATGAGCTTTGTTGCATGGCTCTGTAAACTAGCAGCTTTTGACACTGAAATGTTGTTGTGGTTTAACTCCACAGATTTATTAGCAGAATACCACGAAGCCGCTCTCACAAATCCCCTTGCCCTCCTCCAGTGGAGGGGAAGAATCAGAGGAAAAAGAAATAAGGAAGCTCGTAAAATTGAGATAAGAACTATTTACTAATTAAATCTAAACCAATATATACAGGTACTACTAATAATTAATACTTAAAATAGTAGAAAATGAAACATATAGTACAATATACACAATATGATACAATTTCCCACCATCCACTGACCAATGCACACCCAGATGTTGAGTGATGAAAGTCAGACCCAGAGAGCCCAAGAACCACAGGCCGAGTGGTTGCAGCCCGAGGGCCGGAGCCCGGGAGCTAATGCAGCAGATTCCGAGCGAACCCTATCAGCGACAGCACAGCCAGGAACTCCAAACAACCCACCATCTCCCACACGAACAAGGCAGCACAGGAGTTAGCAAAGCAGCTAACGCAGGAGGGTTAGCAAGTGCCTGGGAGTAGATGAGTGAGGGAGTAAGGGAGAGAGTAATGGGAAGAGTAATGGCTACCGGAACCCCTTCCCCACCCAAGAGACCCGGAATATGACATATTATGGAATGAAATACTTCCTTGGTCAGTCTGGGTCAGCTACAGTATGTGCAGCGGACAAAAGACCTTGAATTGAGTACAGGCCATCCCCAGCACCAGCTGAGGCCTTACCAATGTTTTTCTTAGCAACTCCTTAGTAACCACAGTAAAGGGAGTTAACCCTTTCCTGACTGAACCCAGCACAAATGTGTATGAGTCTCCTCAAATACATTTTGAAAATACCTGTAGCATGTCATAGGTTGAAGTACCAAAGCACTGTATTACCAACACAAGTTTTGAACCACATTGTAATTATCTGATAGCAATTTTTAGGTTAGTCGTTTGGATTATTCTGATCATATCTGATGTGAATAAGTATGTCTGTCAGTAAATTTGAGTGCACAGCTTCCCTGTACAGAAAATGGAAAAGCTCATCAGCCCAGCAGTGAGGGGTCCTCTGTCCATTTCCCTACTTCAGCTTCCCTTCCCACTCCCTCATCCACTTATCTCTCTAAGAGAAAAGTTTAGCAGGATGACTGTGCTGAGTGCAGTTGGGATTCTAGAAAGTAGCTCTTTGTCTGAAACTGTGGTAAAGTATTTCTCTTAACTCAGCACTTCCTTTAGGGCCAAGAAGTGGTTTTTAGCTTAGGAGTAGTGCTGCACAAACTTGATTTCACTGTTTCCAGCATTAACTTTGTTCTGGGAAGACATGAGCTGAGAGCCTACTGAGCTCTACCGCATTTTAGACCTGACCCAAGTCTAAGCTCAAGCTCCCAGCTCTGGGAATACATTGAAAAGAGAATGTGACACATGAACATCTCATCCCTTGGGACAGAGTGTGTCTGGATCTTGCATGACCGGTGACCAGATATTAAACCAGCTGTACCTTGGTGTGGTGCAGACTAGCCCAAATGGTTGTGTAAGATGTGTGCCTGTTTTTATCTAGGTAGTATTTATCTCTAGGTATTATGATGTTTCAGCTGTCTGTCAGTACAGACACGAGAGGACATACAACGTTTCAGTGCCTGCGCTATTTTTCTCATTAGCTTTTCATTACCTTAACTTACTTGTATGGGATTGTTTTTCCAGAGTATCAGTTGTTCCGAAAAGATCTTGATGATTATCCCCTGCTTTTGCATATAATAGCTGATAATTATTCATTCTTCTCTTATAGCTTTATCTCTCTCATGCAGCTTGAACTTGCCTGTGTGCTTGAAGATTTAAAAATCTTTCCATGCGGCTTAGGATTGTTGCCCTGCAATGATGATGGGGGAGTGTTGCGAGCCAACTGGTTAACACGTTGTCCCTGTTCCAGCACTGCTATTGCAGTGTTTGTGGATTAACAGGTTTTGCATTTTGTGCTCATTTTAATAGATATGAAAACACATTCAGTATTATGTTTGCAAAGTGGAAGCAAATGCATACCTGTCATTTTCTTATTAATTTTGAGAAGGCTTTGTTGTGGCTTACATAGCTCTTACGAGAATAGCATTTGTCTGACTGACACATCGTCAGTGTTCTGCTTCCTTGTGAGGAAAATCTTTAAAATCTCTTTGGTAACTATTTCAGCCTTTTATTGCAAATCCCTTAATATGTGCTAAGCTTGAAAAGAGCAGGAAATGTGTTGCTAGTTGTCCCCATAGCTGTGTGCCTACAAAAGGTTAGAAGTGAAGGACCTCACTCAGAACTGATACTGAGTTGAGTAAGGCCATACTGCATGTGTTAGACTTCTGTATGGCTTTGACTGTCTGGGAAGTTCATATAAAGCCAGATGTGTTCCAAGAAATATAAAGCAAGGATCTGTTTTCTTTTCCTCAATGTTAAGTGTTTCCTATATTAAACGAGGAAATAGTTGTTAAAAAATGTGCAGCTTTTAACCTGTGCTTTCAGAAGGATTGTTTTTGTTTGGGGAAACCTATGTAACCAGTGTGGAAAGTGAAGTTACAAATGCTCTGAGTGGCTTGAAAAAGGCTTTCACTGCAGAGCCTACCGGATAGCAACAGTAGGGTAATGTGGGAACCGTCGGGCTAAAAGAATGATCTGTCACGGTGAGGTTATAGACTGTAAATACACGAAGAAAAATGAATGTCTTTCTGACAACTGAAACCACTTTTACTTCCCATTTGTGCCACAAATTAAAAGCCATCTCCTTGGGTAGTGTTGTTGTAAATATATTGCCGTAGGTTGGCCTATAAATTCTCTTTGCAATTCCAGATAGCTTCTTGAATTGATTTGTCAGCCGTGTGATAGCGCATTTGTTGAAATGGTTCTTAGTGCGTGGAGGTTAAGTACTTCTTGTGTTTTTTGACGCTCGCTATAAAATACTTGGGTAGAAATTCTGATCGCTTTACTGAAGCTCTACCAGCATGTATTCACTTTGTATCATGCTGGTGTCTAAGGCAAGAAAGAGGAATAGCTGACAGGTTTTTAGACCAAACTGAGCACTCTCCTATTTATTTGCTGTATTTTTATCTTATGGCTTGTTGTGATAACAGGGGAGTAGACTGAGGGGCTAAAACCAGTTGTGCAATCCTGTGTCTTTTGAAGTCTAACAGTCTGTATTAGCAATGAATGTAAATATTTGCAGATTGCGGCCATTTTCATTCAAGGTTTTAAGTCATTTTACATCCACTGTGAGAGAGAAGATATGACAATACATTGCATCAGCACAGGCAGATTAATCAGTGACAGGGCTTTTTCTTTTACTGTAATCAAGCAGAATTCAGTATAGAGCTCTTTCAAAATATCCTCCCTTTACATGCAGTTGTCCTACTGCAGCAGTTAGAGCAAGTTTAGTTCTAAATCTGGTTTAAAGGCTCATGAGTAATCTGTTCTACTTGAGACTGCAGCCATGCTGATTTGTTTATGAAGGTAAAGCTGCTGTTTCTTTCCACCTGTAAATAGTTGCTCAGGACAACATGAACTGTTTAATTCTGTTTGTCCAATGAGCCTTCAAACCAAAGACATTAAGGGTTGTTTTGAGTTTTTGAAAAGTCTTTTTTTAAACAGACGGGCAAAATATGTAAACTTTTCTCATTGGAAGGACATTTGGCCTGAAAAGCTGTGCTTGTTGAGACAGGTGACTGGACTTCAGTGTTGCGCTTTACGTAGTCTGTTCTATTAGGTTAATGCCAGATGTTGCTTATTTTGCTTCCTGACTTGCAGAAGTCTCTTAAATGCTTGTGAAAGGAAATTTCTGGGTTTTGTGGGTTTTTTCTTTTCTTTTTTTTTTAACTCTATAGAGACTTGGACTATTAACAAGCAGCCACTAAGATCCCGTTAATATTCAGTTTACTGCTTGACCTCTTACCTGCAGTTTTATTATTTAGAATTGTTGTATATCTCATATTGGAGGAGACCACTAGGATCAAATCCCAACTCCCTGCTTCTCTCAGGAATACCTAAAACTAAATCCTGTGGCTCAGAGCACTGTCCAGGTGCCCCTTGAACTCTGACAGGCTGTGTGCTGTGACCACTTCCCTGGGGAACCTGTCCCAGTGATCAACCACACTGCAATGAAGAACCTTTTCCTGATGTCCAACCTGAACTTTGAACTTCCCCCGATGCAGTTTGCCTCCTTTTAGCTCATTGTGGAATTAATTTTGGCAATTACTGAGTGTAAATGCTGTGCATTTGTTGAGACTCAGTATCATCCAATTACAATACAGGAATTAAGACCTTGTTGTGTGGCCCCTGGTTTTGAGGACAAAGGTGTCGAATGGACACAGTGGTCCCTAGGAGCTGGGCCCAGACACTCCCATGTAATTTCTCCTAATGTTTGTTACCCTCTGTTCTGTAACTTTTGTGGGTGCTTCTGTCTTAAATGCTACTGGCTAAATATTTGAGGTCACAGGTTAAAGTAACATGGTTAGATTCTTCCTGTCTGGACAGCTCGTGATTGATACGATTGTTTGGAGCATTCTTGTTTATCGTTTTACTGGCATCTAATCACCCCTGTTTGTGTTAGAATAATCTCAAACTTCCGTCACTGAACTGTTACTGTTTAGCTAATCTGAAAAGCTTCCCTGCTGTTCCTCCTCTTTTTCTTAATTTTAGCTGAAACAGTTACCACAAAAGTTTCCATGTGGGTGTGTAGGTGGAGCTCAAGGCACTTTGGGGCAAGCTGGATGCTCTTTCAAGAGCCTCAGCGCTGTGACAGTTCCTCTGGCTGGAGCAGAGCTCCTCTGACCCTTCTCAGCTGAAGTTACTGCTTGTGCGAAGGCTCTGTCATGGAGTCGCTCTTGTTCAGTGTTGTCTCCTGGGTTGCGTGTGAGTTACGACTACAGGGGAGCTCCGTCTACTGAGACTTGCTTAGTGGGGCAGTAGTAGGGACCTTTGGGAGAAGGAGCTTTCAAGCAAACTACTTAAGCGTCCCCTCAACTCTGCTCAGCTCTTGAGTCTGAGAAGCATGTGGTAAAATTTACTGCTCTGGTTTCCATTGGAAGGGTTTTTCAGGCTTCTTGAAAACTGGTCTGTGTTCTTTGAAAACTGGAATAAACAAACCCATTGCCTCTGAGCAGCAGAGGTGCTGTCTGTGATACTTCCGTAGCTCTACCCTATCAGCTTAGCTCTAGCATCATCATAAAGTTTTACCTAGCAGTACATTAACTCTGGCTTCAGCTCTCAATTTCTGATACTGTTGAGGAACCAGTTTATGGTTAGAACTCACTAAAACCAGCAAAAGATGTTTTAGGTGACAAGTTACTCTCTTCTCTGGTTTCTCCCTTTCATGATAGACGTTCCTTTCTGTTCATATGACCTAGTGTAGTCCCCAGGAAAATGGTTTGCTCTGAGCATTGGAATCTAGGTTATAAGAAATAAGGACTCCTCTGTGTTACTGAATAGGGCTGTGGTTCTTGGGGTTGCTCAGAGCTGATGATACACTACTAATAATGTTGAATGGAAAAGCCCTTTTGACCTTTTCTTGTCTTACTGTTTTTATTACACAAGTGGATGAGTATTGCTGCAAACTTCCTGGGACAGGGTATGGGTTTGTTTCGGTTACACTGATATTGAGTCAGAACTCTCAGACTTTGCCATATTCCTAAGGAATTATATCATTTGTATAGCTTAGATAAAAAAGCTTATATTTGAATCACTTGGTTGGTATTCAGGAACACTTCACAATTGGGTGTTAACAGCACAACATCAAAGGAAGCGTCAACTGCAGAAAAATGGCAGTGCTGAGTAGTCATGGGGAAGTTAAACATGCACTAGATAGCAAATGGCAATATCATTTAATGTTGTAAAGGTGTCCAGTATCTCTTCCTAGCTTAGGAATACTTAATTACTTTTTTTAAGAGTGAAAGCCTGAATGCTAGAGTTCTTCAAAATTCTGCTCATGTTATATACCCGGCTCTAAATCATTCAGGATTTAGATTTATGAAGGTTCAAAAGAAATACAGGAGTTAATATGCTACCAGAAATAGCAAATTCAGTTGTTTGAATAATTGACTATTAGACACAGGACTTGCTTCAATAATTCTTGCAGGCTTTTAATTTTTTTTTCTTGCAGTAAAGCGGGAAGTTGTGTAGCCTGGACTAAAATATCACAGTACTACCCTGCACCCCACTGCCAAAAAACCCCAGCAATTACAAATAAAGCAAAAAAAAAAAAAACCAAAACCAACCCAAAAACCAACCTAACCCCCCCAAATAAACAACTGTACAAGTTTTCTCTCTGTTTTCCTAGTTCTTATTTGTCCTCTGGTTATCCAACATGTATTATTCTCATTTGCTCTGAGAAGCGAAAAAGTTTATTTGGAAATATTTATATTAACTTTCTGATTTGGTTAAATTATTTCTTGTACTCAGCCTTTAGCTTGCAGCTTTTTTTTCCTCTGCGAAGCTTTGAAGACATGCAAAAATGAAGACTGATAGTTCATTTTGCTGTTTCCAGTAGGCCAAAGTAATGGTTTGTTATGGAAAACATACCTTTAAGTGGAGGAAATATAAACTTTTGTGCTGCGTATTAGTCTGGTATATGTGTGAATATTCTCTTACACCATATAAGTGTCTCAATTATTTGTGGCTTGCTTTTTTTTGTCACACTTGGTAAAAAGGCTGTGTGTGTGTGTGTATACACCCTATATATGCATATATTCAGAAATGGTTCCCCTCTTGTTAATCTGTAGTGCAGCATCTAAGTTCCTTGAAATATTTTTTTCAAAGCAAACCTGATGGCTCTTGGCTAAAGTCCTCTTGAAGCCAAATCTTCAGACTAAACACCAAAACAGTGGTTTGTGGAGCTCACTTGGGTTGTGCTGAGTAATTAGTTGCACTCCTAGCTTAGCACATGGAACAGAGTGCCACTATCAGTTTGGATGCATGGTATGCTGATAGAGCTGTGTAGAATGAGTGATATTGGCATCAATGCATTTTAATCTGAATAAAGTACAGAAAACATAACATGTGGTCTTGACAGGTATCTAACAGTTTGAGAACTGCCAAGAAATCCTTCATGTTAGATCACCATTTCTATCATTAAATTATAAACCTAAAACATGAGTTGGAGCATAGCAAGTAATGCGAGATACTGTAAGACAGCATTGGGAAATTGATTGGGCTTGTTCAGCCTGGAGAAGAGAAGGCTTCAGGGAGACCTTTTTGCATCTTCCAGTACCTGAAGGGTCCTAGAAGGAAGCTGGGGCGTGACTTTTTACAAGGGCCTGTAGTGACAGGACAAGGGGTAATGGGTTTAAATTGAAAGCAGGGAGACTGAGATTAGATATCAGGAAGAAATTCTTCCTGGAGAGGGTCGTGTGGCACCGGAACAGGTTGCCCAGAGAAGCTGTGGATGCCCCATCCCTGGAAGTGTCCAAGGCCAGGCTGGATGAGGCTGTGAGCAACCTGGTCTAGTGGAGGGTGTCCCTGCCCATGGCAGGGGGGGTTGGAACTAGATGGTCTTTAAGGTCCCTTCCAACCCAAACCATTCTGTGATCCTATATAAGATATGAAATGCTTAATATAACACAGACTTTTTAAGGTACCATTTGGCTTCAGAAGGATAAATGAAAATTAACGGAGAAAAACTTGAGCTGATGCTTTCTACGGCCAGAAGTTAAAAAGGTGGTTTTATAGCAGGCAGCCAGTGGATTTGCATTCTTGGAGAACTGAGGTCACTTTGCAGTAGTAATAGACTACCTCTGCATAGACTTAATGTTTGATTGCCGTACTGCTACAGAATAATCTTTTTAGAATCATGGATGTTGATGTTGGAGTTGGCATCCATTTAGCATTGAACTGTGGGTTCATCTGCAGATGCCCTGAAACTTCCTTTGAAACATGATCTTAGCTGTGACTTATTTTACATAGCTTAGCCATCTGTTACTGTTGCTAAAGTAAAAATCATGTTTTATTACTAAACATTTCTTAGTGTTCTTTTTTTATTACCCACAAGATGTGGGATGTATTTGACTTGCGGTTCTGTTTTGGACTGGGCTTGCTTTTTATGTTTTAATGTGTGCTTCTAAGAGTAACCAGTCATTGGAGAGGTTTCCTTAAACTTAATTTCAAGTATGTAGCTGAAGCAAGAGAGCAGGAGTGTCTAAAAATTGCCAGGGCAGCGTAGTCTTTGAGGTCAGTCCTGTTCTGTTCAGCAGTATGCAAAGGGCAGGTAAGATTGATGGACTGAGAACATCTCAGGGCCATAGTCCACCTCTGGATCGCACAGGTTCAAGTTGGTGATACTTAGCAAAGGAAATCCTAGTCCATGCTTGAACTTAAACCAGGCAATTTAAGCTTTTGCACTGTGAAAGCAGCAGAGTGGGTTGTGTTTTGAAGATGCTACTAAAACCTGGGTGCCTAATACCACGCATGGAGTATGTGAATCCTGTGCAAGCTTTCTTAAGTGTTGTAAGCTTTATGCAGTAATTCTGAAGTTCCCTGATGAGATGAGGTACCGATTGAGTACACAAAGTAATTTAGATTCTTATCGCAAAGGTGTTCTTTACTGCTCGACATTTTCAGTTCTAAATAGGCAGAAACCTGAGTGGTGGGAAGCCCGCAAAATCAGCGTTCTAGTAGCAAATCTTGACTGACAGTTGATGACAAGTCTGCTTGTATGTAATGGCTTCTTAATTAGTTCAGTCAGGGTTGGGTAGAAGACATTGGTTTCATACTGGAAGTTAATGGTTAGCTTTTGTCTCCTGAAATCTGAGCAGCATCAGTTCCAATACTAAGTGGATCCCAAAACACAGGGTTTATTCAGTTGCTAGCTAGTTACTATTTTTTTTTTTTTCAAGTTTCGTTATCCACAATGTTGCAGAGTTTACTTTGTGCAAATACTCTTGTATTTGGGTGCCATTTGACTTGTGTCTACTACAGGCTTTTCCTCTGACAAACTGAGTGATGCTTGGTTTTGTTTTCTTCTGAAAATGAATAGCTGCAGTTCAGATGATTCACTCACCCTCTCTAATGGCTGTAGATGTTTTTCCACATTTGTTCTCCAACTGTTGTGACAATTCTTTGAATTCCTGTTGTAGTTGGCCTGAGATGTTAGCATATGCTTTGGCCTTTTTCTGCTGTGGTGAAGTTAGGCTGCAAGTCAAGGGAGGGGGGGGTGTGGGTCTGTGTAATAGGGATCCCCAGGATGGGATGCATTAATCTTTCGGCTGTTTGACTCCATAAAATGGTATTTAAAGAAAAGCTAAACAAAATCTGTGAGCTGTTAACCCATTGACTAAAAGGCTTCTGCTCAGAACTGCTTCCCTCTGTAATGCAATGTGAAATGCTTGGCTGCCTTGGAATCACAAGCAATTGAAAAAATGCTGGGTTCTGTATTACTCCATTTTCACTACCTGTTGAATTGTATAGTAGACATGCCTTGTCTTGTGCATGTTGGTATTATTTCTGTATTAATCCGCAGAGCCAAACCTTGAGAATCAGTCAGAAGGAAGCTCGGATGTTTTTCACATCCTCTGTGCTAACTGGGAGAACCCAAATAACGCACTCTGTGTAATTGTGTAAAGAATCCATCGTGCCATTAATGTCACATCTGGCCACTTCTGACGGATGTTCACTGATGATTCCGTGCTGACTGCTAGAGATCTGCAAGTCAATGCCCTGTCCATTTAGACAGTGCTTTATTATATTGCATAGCGCTGATCTCTAAATTTAAAATATTGTAGGATGCGAAGTCACACTGCAAAAATCCAATACCTATCAGCTTGCCAGTGTAACCAAGTGGATAGTATCAAATGTGCACAGGCTGATCTGCTTGGCATGAAAGCAGGCTCATCAGCCCTGGAAGATAGGGGTCCGAAAAGACAGGAATCCAGTTAATGGATTCCTGTGCTAACATCTTTGCCCGTTATTGATGGTAGTCCAACTGACCTATAATTCTCAGCTTTCCTAGTTACTTCCCTTCTGCCTAATGGCCCTACTAGGCCCATTCTCTCCTCATGCCTTCGTTATCACAAGAATCCTGGAAGACTTTCTCAATAATTAACTTTCACTGAAGCCTTCAGGACAAGCTACCTGAGCATCAGCATGCTTTCCTTGCAGGTGGTAAATTCTTGGGATTATGTGCAGTAATTCTGTTCAGAAAGGTGTAAAGAGCTGAGTAGTTCTAGGAGTTTTTCTAGTAACTTTAGCAGTTGGAAATTTAGACATTTCTTTTCAGTATTCTAACTAACGCTGCTAGGAAACATTTTTCGAAAAAGTTCCTAGTCTTGTTTCTACTGCTTTTTTTGTCTGTTACTTTCATATTTATTTCTATACTCTGGTAATTCTGATGAATATGGACTTCTCCTTTTTGTTTATAGCTCAGTTAATTAAGTGGGATGCTCACTCAAAATCATCGTAACCAGAGCTCTTGCACACACCCCCAAAAATTAAATATACTTTATAGTGTTTTGTCCCGTTGGATTTTTCTTTCCCTTTTTTCAGGAAATTTTGCTTTCAGGAAATTTTAGCTTTTTGAAGTCACGTTGGGTCTAACTTTTCGGTTTCAGTTTCTCTATTCACATATCAGTTACGTTCATCCCTGACCTGCAGGGGACCAATGTTTTTCAGTGTTTTAGCAGCTTGCAGTCATGAGAAAGGAGGGGGGAAAAACCCATACCACCCTGTATTTAAAATATGCCTGGTGAGAGTGGGTGACTTCTAGGGAAGTTACAACGGCTGTTTTGAAGGTAGTGCTCTTAACCATCTTCTTCGTGTGAAGTAGTGGTCCTGAGGTACTCGCTGTTGCTCGCTCTTGAGATAGTCACGGGAAGTTGAAGCCAACTGGCAAAGGAAAAAGCAGACGCTACTCAAAACTTAAAGAAGCCCTAGTCAAGGGGGAGGCCTCTTGGAGAGAGGTGCATACGCTGGAAAGAATGGATAAATAAATTCCTACAGCTGTAAGAGTGTCTGGCAGTTGTCATGTTGCTTATGTTTGGTTCTGGGGGCTGCAGAGTCGTTCTTACTAGGATCTCCACTATGCACCTTGCCTATGGTGCTGTAGATCTTCAGAGCCTTCCCTAGCTAATGTTACACTGTTATTTCCTGTGAAGCTTTACGAGGTACTGTAGTACTCTGTATCACAGAATGCGGGGGGTTGGAAAGGACCTTAAGAGATCATTTAGTCAACCCCCCTGCCAAGGCATGTTCACCTAGAGCAGGGTGGAGAGGAGCACATCCGGCAGGTTTGGAACATCTCCAGAGAAGGAGACTCCACAGCCTCTCTGGGCAGCCTGTTCCATGGCATCCTCAGAGTAAAGAAGTTGTTCCTCAAGTTCAGGTGGAACTTCCTGCATTCCAGTTTGTGCCCGTTGTCCTGTCACTGGGCAACACTGAAAAGAACCCTGCCCCATCCTCTTGACACCCTCCCCTTAGATATTTATAAGCACTGATAAGCATTGATCACATAGTATGCTTAGCATTAACGGTGATGAGATCCCCTCTGTCTTCTCTCCTTTAAACTGTACTATTAACATAATTATTGCACCAGCCTTAAGATGGTCATTAATAATGTGTATAGCAAACAGAGACTGTGTAAGATGCTAGTTTTCTTTGTGAAGCAAATGGTTTTCAGTGGTGACTTGAAAATGCCCTCTCTGGAGGTCAGCATGAAGGCTGTGAATTTCTTCAAGAGCTAATTAGTGTGGTTGAATTAAGTACCTTGTGTTAACTCTTTTTAAAGTTGATGTCTGCAAAGTGAAATGCAAGTGGAACAATTCGCCAGTGGTATTTCATTGCAGCTTTGGCTCTTTGGTAATTAAATTTATTATGGGATATGTGTTCTTACGGATTATCTAACAGCAGCAGCCTTTTTCTCTAGAAACACATTTGTTGCCAAATAATTGTTCCCTATTTATACCTCTAGAGATAAACCACAGTTCTATATCCTACTTTTTAACACATTCTTCAAACTCATATAGATCCAGAACTGTGTTTATGAAATAGACACAGAATAGTACAATGTGTGGAACAGATGTGTTTGCTTTTACAAGGTCATGTAACATTACACATAAGAACTTTGGTGCAAAATAATGACTCTTCATAATCTCTTTGTTTTAAAACAGACTGGAGGCCGAGAACAGAGTGCAGCACTGGCTGTAGGTAAGAATTGAAACTTAATGTGCTTGAAAACTCTCCTGGCATAAGAAGCAAAAATTATATGTTAAAGGGCAGAAAATGGGACTGTACTGAATATTAACAATTTTCTCTTCAAGAGCTCGTTTTCTCTAATTTGATTTTACAACTTCTGAAATTTTAGTTTTCATTAGGAAGTTCTGATCTATAACATAATTTATGCCTCTGTGGTTAAAGATGCTAAACAAGGCTGAATTGTTTGGTTTTTTGCTTTCACATCATGCAGCCTGGTAATGATTTTCAGAGCTCTTCAGTGCAGTGATGTGAAGAAGTCCCATTGTTTCAATAAAGGCATTTTTAGTGTGCACAGAGTAAAGTAGGTTGACCACCTTTAAGGACTTATCCTGGAAGATTGTGCTTAAACTTCTTGGAAGATTTGAATGAAAAGGTAATGCTTTGGTGGTCTTTCTCAGTCTCTTTACTAAAAATTACTGAGTAACTTCAAATCTTTTCTGAACCAGGTGCCTTGTGCCAGAAACCAGTATTCTGAACCGGCTTGTAAGATGGAAGAGGTAGCATGTACTTGTGAAGGTTTTAGCTTTTAGTTTTATAACCTACTTGTTATCTGACCTACTGCATAGACTGTGTGTGTGATGCTTCCTGTTTATTGTGCTGGGCCAGCACAGCCAACTGTCTTCTGTCAGATTGGGTAGGTAATGCTACCAAACATGAGGTAGGATTTTTCTTCCACTTCTGATTAATAATCAAAAAGCTCTTTCAATTCAGGGGAGCTGATTAAATTGATTTGTCATCACTTTTGTTGACAGCAGCAGAAAACACTTCCAAGTGCTATGTCCAAAACTATTTGAATCCCCCATTCAGGTTTTAAGTATACATGGCATTTTAGATGTGTCACTAAAGTAATTATCTGTTATTTTAGTGCATGATTGATGTATTAAAATACTTGCTTTGCCCAGTCACTGGTTTTAATGATTTATATCACACTTTTGTAATTCTTGGGAGAGCTTATGGCAGTGCTGGCTCAGACCAAGAGTCCTAGCCTACTGTCTTGCCTCTCTGGGGTTATGAAATGAGTCTAGAAACTGGGCAAGCATACAGCAGTGTTCTCCAAATCTACATTAAACTAATGGAAAAACATCCAGTGCCAGCAGCAGTGGTACCTTTTTCATTTGGTAACCTTTACTTCCAAAGTCATGGATAAGTGCATTGGCAAAATTGTGATTTGAACTAGTGCAAACTTTTATTTACAGCATAGTGTGCATTTCCAAAGGATATGTGGTAAGAATCATGGAACTGAGTCAGACCATGGGTCTGCCGAGCCAAGCAGAGTCTCCAGAAATCACTGTCTTACTTTCCTGTGCATGTGCACGCTTGGTTTTGCTCATCCTTTCACACCCCCCACGTATTTCTCTACTAGAACAGTGTTGCTGCTGCGCAGGAAGGTGAGAGTCCTCCAGAAATGCTAGCAAAACCTGAGGGGCATTGCTGGGAATGGTACTGCCTGCAGGAGGAGGAAAGCTGTCACGTGAACAGCTACAGTAGGACTTCTGTTTTCTTTGAAGAAACTGTGAATCAACAGTATTTCAGGTACTGAAGGGAATATGGTTATCAACCAAGATGGTGATGTCCACTTCAGCAGCCCTGAAGTTCAGGTATCTGACTACTGAGGCTTTCTCCTTCTCTGGCTGTGCTGAGGCAAAGCAGCTGCCAGATGCTTAACAGCACCATAAACCAGCTGGGAATCACTGGTGCGAAGGGTTTGAAGAGACTCGCAGAAGCGCTACCCAAGTAATGCTTTCAGTAGGAAAGCACCAGTAAGAAAACAATGGGAAAGATGTGGAGGCAGTTGAAAACTTGGTTAAACTTCAGAGAGCAGGGCAAACTTCACTGGATGTCACTTTCTGCATAACGTTAAAACTTGAAAAAAGCTTAAAATCCAATAAAACCTGAACCTTCAAATGCGCACAGATGCTTAGAGAAGAGCAGGAACAGGGAGAGTGGAGCGTGTATTGTTCGTTCTTCTAGTACATCAGTATCTTCAGATCAAGTATTTTTCTGAGCCAATGTGATTGAGTGTATTCAGCATTCTTCAGTGGCTTTCTGTTCCACATAGGTACCAGGTTTTCCTCAAGAACCACTGCAAACTCCTTGTGAGATGGACCTGTATGTAGAGTTCACAGATGGACTGGTGCAGGAAATAACTGCATAATATTCTGCGTACTTGCTACTGAACTTAATGAAGTGTAGGTTGCGTAGTGTCAGTGGACTACAGCAAATATTCCTCTGCATTTCCAGTCGGTGGGTGAAAACAAATTGTCTAATGACAACTTATGCTTATGGGACACCCTTAGTGTGATTTTAAAATTAAAGAAAATTTGAGATGTGTTGGAAGGGGATGGAAAAGGAGGTAAGAGATGATCAGTTTTAGCACAGCTAGAGGAGTCTACATCAATGTGGTCTCAGTGGGGTTGGTTTGGTTCTTGTTTGGGCTTGTTTTTTGTGCTTCATAACAAGAAAAACTGGACTCAGTAACAGTAGTTGATGCTATGCCTTGTGAGGCT
The DNA here is from genome assembly GCA_027574665.1 of Rhynochetos jubatus. NCBI lineage: Eukaryota > Metazoa > Chordata > Aves > Eurypygiformes > Rhynochetidae > Rhynochetos > Rhynochetos jubatus. The sequence continues at coordinate 9,163,411 of CM050648.1, read as the reverse complement.
ATCTGAAGAAGTGACTGGACATAGCAAAAATGGTTGTACAACCTTGATCTTGCAAGAAATGTCTTGTGAAACTTGAAAGAAGCAAACAACTAAGGAAAGACCAGATTTATCCCCCCGGCCCTGCCTAATGCCTATGTGTTGTACTGTTTCTGAAAACAGATGGGAGGGGAAGGAGTATCATTCTGCTACTCATCTTCTGCTGTACCAGCCGTAACTTGACGTGTTTCATTAGCCTTCTGTATTCTGCAAGCATACTTAGTCTGGCTTGTGTCTCAGAAAAGGGAAACTCCACCGAATAATTAGAGAGCTATCCTGAAATACGGAAATCTGCCCTTCCAGCTATGTGACTTGGAAGGCCATGGGACTTCCCTTTGTCCTTGGTCGTTCAGAGCTGGTGCATCACTGAACTGAATTTGGGGATCGACAGTCAGCAGCTGGGTTCATACAAGGTTTGCGGTTTAGTACTTTGACATTCTGAAAAAATCCCTTGAGGTGGAATATGTCAATATTTATATCCATGCACTGGATGACTAGATAATTTGTCATAATATTGTTAGTGTAGGATTTGCAAGCCAAGGCACTAAAGTTGTGCAACAGTTCAGAGCCAAACTAAAAGAAGACATTTCATCTGAGCGTTAGAGAGCAATGCAGATGATTGTACTCCTTCTCCTAGTACGTTAGATGGCAATATTACCAAGGCTGTTTGTCAGAGCCTCAGTGCAACTTCATCCAGCCTGGGTACTGAAACGTATGGGAGTCTGATCCAAAACTCAGCTATTTTGAAAGAGAACACAATTCTAAGTAAAACTAGGCTTGAAGAGGAATGCTTTTTCACAAGTGAAATGCCAACTGAAAGGTGGCAGATCAATTGGATTAGACACTATAGTGAAGTTAGGGACTGAAAAGGGTTTTTTTTATAGTGGTTCGATGAAAGTTGCAGGTTTGGGGTTTTTCTGGTTGTGGTCTGTTCTTTTTTTACACTGAAGAGCTCGCAGGAGGAGGCCCTAAATTATTGTTATTGTTGGGTTGTTTTGGGCTTTTTTGGAGATGAGCACTTGACAGCTGTTAAATTACAGGCTGACATTGAAGTACAAAACTCTTAGTAATGTGGTAGTATAGCACAGTTGTGATACTGGCTTCTGTAGAGTAAGAAGCTTTTCTGTAAAAGGGTTAAAAAGCAACTGTAAATCTACAACATCTGTTGTTAAATGATTTTTAAGTGTACTTGATTGTCGCCAACTAAAACCAACACACTGATAAAAATAGAATACTCTCATCTTACTTTGGAAAAACTCAGGCTCCAAGATGAGCTACTGTTTCCAGGATAATGCCACAATATCATGGACTAAATGCAGTATTTGAGCTGAGAGGAAATTGCTGGCTCAGAGTTGTATGGCACTAAGGTGGTATGAACACGTTTATTACCAGCTTCCCTTTCTCTGGAAGATCAAACTGTAAGGTGCTGACCTCTGATGGAGGAATTACAGCACTGCAAAAGGCTTTTGAGATTTCAAACTTGGAAGGAGAAAGCCAAGTGTAAATTGCATTTGAATGTGAATGTCCTGAACTTTAAAAAAACGTATTTTTTCCTTGCTGGTTGCAATGTAATTGAATTTAAAAGAGGGCTATGCAGGATTAAGTTAGAAAGCATATTGAGCTTCTATCCTTTTGAAGGAGGAAAGCATATCTAATTATTTTTAGTGCCAGATTCACTATAGGAAGCCTCATGCAGTCCATGGAAGGGTAAATGGGAGCAGATTTTTGGAGTAGAGTCTCTCCCCTTTTCAATACAAGTTCTGTTTTCAAAACAGAGTAATCCTTCCAGACAAATTGGGGTTTATTCCAGACTTGTGTGGGTACACTTAGTTATTTTATTGTACCGCCTGTTAAATAAGTTACTCAGTGTCAGCTGTGCTGCTAAAACATTCCCAAATTCACAGGGCTTTAAGACTGCCTTTTCTAAAGAAACTGTAGATTCTCAGTGCCTTTCCCTTGATTTCCTCTCAGTGGAAAAATGGACTGAATAAACACTGACCTGACAGTGTTTTACAATTCTGGTTTTGAGGAATGTGAGCCTTTTTTCACTAGGCTGTTTTCCCTGGCAGGCCTCCGTCTTCCTGATATGACAAGTTTTGAATTCAGTTTTGTTCAGAAAGGAGACATTATTGATGATGTGTGATCTCAGGGAGAGGGGAGTAACTTCACTTTAAACTAAAACAGTTTATTGTATCAAAGTCAGTTTAGCCAAAGGGATTGACTTCAGAGGCAGCTTTAACTAGCCTGAATACTTACTTTCCTATACAAAAACATTTTCTGTCTGGCAGTATAAATTGTTTTTCCACTATTCAGATAAGACACTGATGATTGAAGCCCCAAGAGTTCAGTGATTATTGGTTTTTGGCTTGCATATCTTACGGGTGATCAGTAACGGGTGGCGTCTGGAGGAACAGTCGCTAGGTGTCAGGAGCGGAGAGCAGTGCACAGGCCTTTGCCAGGGGTTGGAACACTGAAGGACGTCCTGCAAGCGTATATAAAATCTGAAATCTTAACGTTTGCTAGAAGAAATTGTCCGGTGATAAATGAAGGTGTGTTGTATGCGTAACTGGTGTGGCACTTCAGATGTTTTTGATTCAGCAGTTAAAGTCAGCATCTAACCCGACACCTTTAATAATATTACTGTAGCTGCGATGAGTCCTGAAAATGAGCCCAGCTTACCCAAAATCAAGCTTTTTTTTTAAGCTAATAGCACCAAACTTCTCCTTAAATCTAAAGTTGATAGCTTCCATGTGTTTGCCTCTTCCAGACTGTGAGTGATAATTATTTTTTTACTGTTACCTCAATAATGATTTCTTGTCTGGACAATGCAGTTTATTACTTTGGGATTTTGTTTCATGACAGATCTTTATTACTTTAAACACCAGTAATATCAGTAGTAGGAGTTGGAATGTGTCAGAGGGCATCTGTGCTTCTCCAGCACTATTCAGAAGAGAAATGTGCATTAGACTGGGAAAAGCATGTTTTGGATCTAAGGAAAATGTTATGACTCTCTGAAGAGTGATTCCTGCTATGTAGTTTTCAAGCCTGTTTCCATCTCTGCAGCGCTCTCTAGCTTTTGAGGGTGAGGGCTGATACATTCTTGCTGCTTGTGAAGCTGAACTGCTTCATCATGAGAGAAAATGACACTCGATCCTATAGGCTGCCTGCCCTGTGATACCCTGTGTTGCTAAGGGATGCCTTGGACCCAGCTGATGTGGGCAATTTTCCCCCTCCCTGCTCATAGCTACATAACTATAGGCAGAAAATGTTCAGCAAGCCTTGAAACAATTGCAAGGCTGATGGGATGATCATTCTAGAAAAACAGCACAGGGAGACGCTAAGGTTTTGGTTATTAGTAACAATAAGTGTTAACACTGTAGCATTGTATTGTATTGTTAGACTTTTAATGCTACAAGTGTGTTTCACTTACTGTTTTACCAAAATATCTCTGAATCAGAGGTTTTATGCCACATGTGTCCAATTGAAAACTTAAAACTCAATCCCTGGAAGAAAATGTTTACTCTTCCATTAGATCTGCTTTCCATCTAGTGTTGTGCTTAATTTCCTCCTCTTCACCCCAGAGCATGGGTAGGAGGTTTTCATGGAGTACAGTTTCCATACTCTGGGTGCTCCAGTTCAGCCTTAGGCTTCATTAAAGGTAGTCTTGGGAGTATTGTATGCTTTTTCACAAGCTGAACTGATGTTTTCTTGAAGCAGACATTCTTCAGTGGTCACAAACACTTTTTTTAATCTGTTCATTTATCTGGGTATTTTAGCTAGTTTGAAAGCATGCTATTCTTCCAATAGAACAAAGAAAAATGAAAAATGTCACTTATGAATGTAGATTTTACCTTTAGCAAGAGTAAGTTTTCCAGCTGCTTGCCAGTTGGAAGCAAAATCCTTGTTAATGTACAGTTTTCCTTTCAGGTGTGAGAGGGGGAGATGTCTTTAGTGGTTGGTTGAATTTAGTTGCATCATGTATTTCTATTAAATTTCCCCTGGGCTTAGCTTAGGAAAAAATGTACTGAAGTGTGTCAGGGATGTTTTCAGCACGAAGGGCATGCGTGCAAGGCCTGTTTTGAAAATATGCCTTTGCTTTCCGCTTGTCTGATCATGACACTACACGCAACATCATACAACCCCATAAGGCTGTAATGGGCCGAATCATTGTAATCAAATGTGGCATTCCGTATGTCTTCCTCTGCAAGTAGGTCAAGTTTAAACCATGTTCTTGGCTTGTGCTCTGATTTCCCATAACCTGTTCCACGTGGCTCGAGTATTGTGCTGGAGCACAGAGCAAGCCAGGAGGGATTCTGGGCAGCTTCACAGGGACAGTTTTTGGACAGAGACTAGCAGGGTTTTTTTTCCTGCTCTGATTTTAATGATGTTGGATTCGTGGCAAGAGAACTTCTGTGGTCTGAAGTATGTTTTTACTGAATCTTACACTGTCAGCTTACCTAATGCGTTATCTTTGGACACTGCACTATAAAATCTTAACATCAATAAAAGCACTGGGAGTAAAAACAGTTTGCAAGTATTGAAGTGTGCTATATTCTGAATGAGAATACCAGATAAAATTGGACAGAGGTTGACAATCTGAAGCTGTCTAAGAATAAACAGGTAGTGACCTAAACTGTATTTAAGTGTGGGCATGTGAGTATTTTGATGTTGGTGATTGCAGTATGCAGATTTCTTATTGATATGCTGTGCTGGTTTTGGTTGGGATAGAATTCATGGTACTCACAGTAGCTAGTATGGGGCTGTGTTTTGAATTTGTGGTGAGGAGAATATTGATAACACTACTGTTTTTAGTTGCTGCTAAGGAAAGTTTATATCAGGCTGAGGACTTAGTCAGTTTCTGGTACTGCACCTGTGTTCAGCTTCTTCTCTGCAAGAGGCTGGGAGGGGATACAGCCAGGACAGCTGACCCAAACTGACCGAAGGGACATTTCATACCGTCAATATATGGGGGAGTTGGCCTTGAGGGGAATTGCTGCCTGGGGACTGGCTGAGGGTCAGTTGGCTAGTGGTGAGGGGTTGTATTATTATTATTAGTAGTAGTAGTATTTTCATTGCATATTTGTATTGTTAGTGTAACTATTTTATTTCACTTTCAGTTTTTAAACTGTTCTTACCTCATCCCAAGAGTTTTCATACTCTTTTTCCTCTGATTCTCTCCCCCATCCCACTGTTCTGCTTAGTTGCTGACTGGTGCTAAACCACAATATAAAGGATTGCAGCTTTAGTGTGGATTATGTTTCAGTTGCACTGGAGGGGTTGTGGGTTAAAAGGTGTGTTACTACTCACAAAAGTCACTTCCAGACAATATTCTGAGTCAGCTATTTGGCTGTGGGACAAAGCCCAGCTGCAAGATATAAAACTCAGTTGGTAGTAGTACTTGCTACTGGCTTTGGTCTTAGTGCAGATTGATCCAGGTATTCTGCTGATGTAGCACCCTCTCAGGTTAGTTTTCATTTTCCCCTCTATGGGGTTCCAACTGAGGGCAAGAAGTCAGCTCTGCTTGCTGCTCAGCTATACCTTTTGAAGCAAAATAATGTGCAGATGTGTAGAGCCATCTAACCTCAACCTGTTAAGCTTCAGCTGCTTCCATGCAGCTGGGAAGTTCCACACTGTGGCACCATGGTCTCGTTTCTGCAAGATCATTTGAGAGCTTGAGAAACTAGTGCTTAGCCTTGACAGATGAGTGAATTCCTCTGTTGAACCTTTCATTCATTACCTTGAATGCTGAGGAGAGGGAAGTTGTCATAATGTCGTAGAATGGTTTGTGTTGGAAGGAAACTTAAAGACCATCTGGTGCCAACCCCCCTGCCATGGGCAGGGACACCCTCCACTAGACCCGGTTGCTCAAAGCCTCAACAGCCTGGCCTTGCACACTTTCAGGGATGGGGCACCCACAGCTTCTCTGGGCAACCTGTTCCAGTGCCTCACCACCCTCTCCGGGAAGATTTTCTTCTTGATGCCCAATCTAAATCTCCCTGCTTTAAATTTAAACCCATTAGCCTTTTGTTGTCACTACAGGCCCTTGTAAAAACACACACACACAGAGCTTCCTTTTAGGCTCCTTTCAGGTACTGGAAGGTGCAATAAGGTCTCCCTGGAGCCTTCTCTTCTCCAGGCTGAACAAGCCCAACTCTCTCAGCCTGTCCCCATAGCAGAGGTTCTCCAGCCCTCTGAACATCTTCGTGGCCTCCTCTGGACTCACTCCAACCAGTCGATATCTTTCTTATGCTGAGGGCTCCAGAGCTGGATGCAGTACTCCAGGTGGGGTCTCACAAGAGCAGAGTAGAGGGGGAGGATCCCTCCCCTCAACCTGCTGGCCACATTTCTCCTGATACAGCCCAGCATGCGGTTGGCTTTCTGGGCTGCCAGCCACATTTCTGGGTGACATTTAGCTTCTCATCCACCAACACCCTTCCCAAGTCCTTCTCCTCAGGGCTGCTCTCAATCTGTTTTCCACCCAGTCAGTATTTGTGCTTGGGTTTGCCTCAGCCCATGTGCAGGACCTTCTTGAACTTTGAAGAAATGTCCTCCCGAGAAATTCTAGACCAAATGTATCGTCTCAACTTCTGTCTAAATTGAGTTTCCAGGCTGCTTTTCTAGATTTTTGAAGATGTAACTTTTGGATTACAGCTTGGAGGAATGGTCATTTTCACAGTTGTTAAAACATGGCAAATCTTCTGGTTATTAAGGAATACTTCAGATCCTTGAGTCTGTCTGAATTCATCTTGATACAAGTTTCAAAAATACTGTGTTCAACCAATTTCTGCTTGAATTCTATTCACACCAGAAAAACTGAATATACAGTGACTGTTTTGCTGCTAAGAATGCAAATGTGATTGCTTATGTTGTACGCGAAACTGTGATGTGCTGAGGTTTTTTTAAGATTTTCTCAGTATGCTGAATGCTCGAGGGAAAGGGGTCTGTTAGGGACTTCATTGCGAACAAGTGTTCATGCAGCTTTGTATTAACGTAAATTGAAATGTATTCCTTTATCACACGCTGTCATCTTGGTGCTGTTGAATTAATCCATTCTCATCTTCAGCTTCTTTCCTTTGAGTACGGCAGTTCACTGAACTGTTACTGTTGGGTCAGTTGCATCTTCTGCTTGAATTTGTTTCACTTCTACCGTTCTGTTGTAGTGCAAAACCTTTTATTGTGCTTCTCTGTTAAAGTTCACACCCAGAAAATAAACTGTATGTTCCATGGTGAGGGTGGTGAGGCACTGGAACAGGCTGCCCAGAGAAGCTGTGGATGCCCCATCCCTGGCTGTCTTCAAGGCCAGGCTGGATGAGGCTTTGAGCAACCTGGTCTAGTGGAGGGTGTCCCTGCCCATGGCAGGGGGGTTGAACCTGGATGGTCTTTAAGGTCCCTTCCAACCCAAACCATTCTCTCATTCTTATTGGCAAACGTTTCTGAGGCATGAAGGTGTTGGTATTGCAAAACTGAGTCCCCAGCCCCTTACTCGTTTTAGGAAGTGGTAGGGATTCAGTTAATTGTTCTGCAGTGGCTATATGCTCTTCTGTAATCTTACCTTCAAAATATTTGAACCCTTAAGCCTGCCCCTACTCTGACCCTGGAAGTAATGGTATCTGATATTTAAACCACACGTGTGACCCTGTAAACTCTTAGACTGGTTAATATCAAAACAAAGGCAAAGCCTGCACAGAGGCATCTATTTGAGGTATCGAAAGTATTTTGGTGGAGGAGGGGATGGTGCAGCTGAAGAGCTGAAGCATGGCAGTGATTGTAGGTATAGCTAGGGTTCTGCGTAGGCAGTTAACACCATTCACTGCGGTGTGTTTGCTGCTTGCTAGTTAACGTCAGAACTGACATACCCTCTTTCGAAGCTGAGGTTTGGTTTTTAAATCTCAATGTACAGATCAGTCAGCATTAGGCAGCTTGTACCTTTGGCTTTTTATTGCCCTTGTCTACATGATCTGTTGAAGAATGCCTCTGTATTTCAGCTTTTTCCAGATCATGAATGCCCTCGTTGTTGGACAGTGGACTAAGTGGCTTTTTCAGTCCTGTTTTATGGAAAGTGCTTGTGAGATGAGGAAGAATACTTTCTCTGCTCTCTGGTGTTGCTTGTTTACACGGTGTTGGTGCACATGTAGCATGGTAAGAGTTCACTAAGCTATGGAACAGAACACTCTGCAAAACCTCCTCTTTGAAGAGGCACGTTTTGATGGATTAATTTTTAAGCTAAGTGTCTAAACTGGACACCCTAATTTAAAACTTCCTTAAATAATGGGTGTTTCTCATAGGATTGGAAGTCTGATCAGACTTTTCAGAAAAATAAGTTCAAATACTTAGGAAGCAGGACGTACGTTTTCCTGGCATTTCAAGGAAAAAAGCGAATGTGCAGAAAAGCAAGCGCACACCTAGTAATGAGGTTCTATGTGCCGAATCCACTGTGATTAGTTGGATTACACTCAAAGAGTTGCTTTTCTAAAAATCTAGGTTTTTAAATGTTTGGTCATTCTGTAGAAGTTGTTCTGTAGAAGTTGCAAAGACTGAGTAATTCTCAACAATCTGGGATTAATTCCCACTTCCTTCTCTAGCTTTTGTTGATTGATTTATTGCTGGATCTTGTGGATCCTGAAAAATAAATGGTGCGCTGTTCTTAATTTGCTTCTCTCTCACACACCAGTTGCATTTTTCTTATGGGACTCAAGAAATCTGGCCACACAGGTTCTGAAAATTTGTTTTGCCAGTCAGTGTGTTTTGACTTTGCATTGCTTCAATTTCTGTGATTCCTAGTAAACTCATAATTCTTACTGTCATGGTACCACCCTCCACATAAATGTCAATCTTCAGTATAAGTAAAAATGAGAGGAAAAGAAGTGCATACACTGGTAGGTTGGTCTGGTTACAGCAATTTGAAACAATGTGTAGATTTTAATCTTGAATCCAGATATCTGACTGTTGATGGCATATTCTTAAATAATTTGAAATCAGACTTTTGGTAGTGTTTTGTGTTGTCTTGCAGCAGCACTCCAGTGAAATCCTGACATTTCAGGGCAGTGGTTCTTAAGCATATTTTTCACCTTCTTTAAAACATGAGAGCGTCCTTGAGAAGGCTGCTTTGTTAGGAAATGCAGTCTTCATGGTCCTACTGAATGTGTTGATTTCTAAAACATGGTAATATTTGAAACTTTTGTTAGTTTATCTGACCTAGATTAATGTCTATTTAATTCTTCTTTCACTTTTCATTTCTTTTAGCTGGGATGTGACAGCAAACAGAAGAACAACTGTTGAAACTTGACTGTTTTCTGGTTTTGGAAAAGTCTTGTTTAACTCATTATGCATGATTTGACAGGAAAGACTGTTCATTGGTCACAGATGACTACTGAGAGGCTTCTGAAATTTGTTTTGAATTATGGGGAGATAGTAAAAATCAGGGTTATGATGACAGCAGTTCCATTTCAGGTTGCTTTATTCCTAAGCAATACTGTGAGTTGCTGCAGTTATGCAAAACAATTGCTGAGTTGTTATTGGTAAAATAGCTCTTGAAATGTATTAAAGATAAAAAAAAAAGCCAGTAATTCAGAACTTTTTTTGTCAAAGCTGTAATTCTTAATGTTTTTCTATAATCCCTCATCCCTGAGAAGGGGAGCAGCACTGCGCTGTAGAGTGCACGTTTTCTACTTCCCACCAGAAGGTGATGTATCCGCAGTGTGCAAAACCCGACTCAAGCCCAGCTCCAGTGAGCCGCAGGCGTGTGCTTCAAATAGGAGATGGTTATTGGAACTAAATTATCTTGCCATTTTTATTTTTAGGTTTGCTGGCATGGGTAATCTCATTAAGGTGCTAACCAGGGACATAGACCACAATGCAGCACATTTTTTCTTGGATTTTGAAAGTAAGTCTCTCGGCCCTTCACAGCCGGTGCATTTAAAACGGTAACAGTAGGGTTGCTTATACCTGCTGCAGTGAAGGCTAGGGGACTCAGTTGCAAATCTGAGTTGCATGTGGTTTTTTGTTCCTTTTTTTTTTTTTTCCCCTCCCTTCCGTAACAGCCAAGCCATCATCATGCTACTGTGTAAATTTTCTTTCCTTGTGCTTAGTCATTTTGGGTCTCTGTAGACAGTGATGTCCATCCATCTGCCTGCAAATCAAGTAATCATAAAACACAAAATTCTGTCAGTATGCCGTAACAATCTGCTGTGCAGTTATTCACTGTCATCCCGTCTTCTACAAGAATGAGTACTAAATCATTCCTGATCCTGGTTTGGTCATTCGTGGTGCAGTTAATGTACATTTGTCGTGTCCAAAAGTGGAATTGTCTGATCTTCACAGATGTTTTAGGCACCTTGTGTAGAAGATCTGTGGCATACCTGTGTTAGCACTTGCTGCACACTGAAATGTTGTATCTCCATGTGGTTTTCTGTAATGGCTTTCTGACAAAATTAAAGCTCTTCCCTTCAGTTGTCCCATCAGGTAAAAAATCTGTAGCATGGCTACCATGTCAGTGCTTGCAAATGTGGTACTTTTCCTCAGTGTGGTACTCCTGCTCAGGTGCTAGGGTGTACCGGGGCAGAATTAGCCACTGGCGAGGCCTTCAGTTGGAGTTCTGCCCACTTCTCGAAGGAGTGGCTGTGAAGATGTTGGTGACATAGTCACTTCTTACAGGAAAGCTGCATTGCATCTCTGGGATCACCAGCTGTACATCCTCAAAGTGGGGGGTCTCCCTCCACCCGTCAGGGCAGCAGCCTGAAGTCTGATGGAGTGCTCTGGTCTTCATTCCCCCACTGCTTCAATCAACTATATTTGGGCTGTTCCTTCTTATAAAAAGAAAATTTTCTTTTCTCTCATTCTTGTCTTGGCAGGTACCTTAACATGGGGAACCTTCTAAAAGTTTTGACATGCACAGACCTTGAGCAGGGGCCAAATTTTTTCCTTGATTTTGAAAGTGAGAAGATGATTTTATATATATCTATTACTCTTTGCCTGCAGTAGACTGCATTTGTCATGTATTAAACGTATGTGTTCTCTTTGCCACCCTTCTAACAGCTTTGCATGCCTGAGCTATGGATAACTGTTCGGCGAACTTTGGTAGAAAGCAATAATCCGTTTTAAAATAACCTCAGTTTCTAGGATGTGAAATGTTTATTTCAGGGAGGGTTTTCAAATTTTATTTTCCTGTTGGAATCTGATATGGTTCTTGTTTTAAACCAAAATTCTGTCTCTTTTAATCAAAACTTTACAAAGAGTTTGAATTATTTGAAGACTTACTGAAATTGCAAGGAGACACATGCACCTTAAAGGGTTCAATATGAAACCTGATTCTCTTCACTTCCAGTGTGCCACTGCATACTGAGTAATGCTGTATTTACAGGTTGGCTCGCAACAGCTATTCATAGCTCTCCGACAGCATCACGTTAAAGGTGTATATGTGAACCTTATTTGATTTGGCATTGAAATTCGACCGTTAACCTCATCCCTCCTTGAAAGGGGGGCTCAGAATATAGAGACAAAATTGCTTTTGAAAAGAAGAGACATATAGCTTGTCTGATCAATGCCAAGCCTTCTGGAAGGTTCACAGTTAGTGTTTCTGCTTTTAGTTTTTGTTGCATGATATAATATAGCCTAAGAATGGCAGGTAAGTGTTGGCTGCTGCTGCACATGTTGAACTACTTTCTTTTGGGATATGCTGTTGCTTTACCCAGCTGCACATCAGCAAGCATAACAAGAAAACTCATGTTCAAGTGCGTTTTGACCATGTAATAAGATACAATGGAATAGCATAACTGAAAATTGAAGTATTGATATGCATAATTTGAGATTCATTATATCTTCTTTTCTTCCCCCAAATTATTTTTTTCAGTTCTGTTTGAAACAGTAGCAATTGGTTATATTAGTTCCAATGTGAAAACGAATGTTTGGAGAAATGTTTTTGCTTCAGTGATGTTTAAAAGTTATAACTTCTCTCAACCCTTATCCTGTACTGTTGATTTTTATCAGTTGTCTCTTCTGAATATATTATTACTGGAAGATGATGGCCATGCACATTTTTCGTAAAGGGAAGATAGTAAAGGGCTGTGTTTTAAAAAATCAGAAAGCAAAACCTGGTTAAAACGATTTCAAATCTCACCTATCAGAATAGGTCTGACAGTGAAGTAGGGAGAACTGATATGGGAGAATATTGGAGTTGCGAAGCTCCAGCTTAATCTGCAAACACTGACCATTTCACTGGGCTAAATTAAAGTCAAGTTAGATGGGTACAAGAGACAATTCTAAAATCAATTGCAGTAAAAATTGCTGCTATTTAAAAAAATATTTATTCTTTATCAATTTTATTTTAAAGTGCATGTTTTGAGCATGAACAAGATTTGGCATGAGAGTAAGCAGGTTGCTGACATGAAATGTTTACATATGCAGTCAAATTAAGTGACTTAATATTATGGCTGAATTGTTAGACTGTTCTTTATTCATTTTGGACCCTGTCCTGCGTTTGTTTCTGCTGCTATACTGTGTATCTGTGCTTCTTTCTACTCTGTTTCAGATAGCTTGCCTTGACAGGATCTTGGCTTTCACACAGTCAAGATCTTTCTTCAAGACTTGGCACTTAATCTTGTGATACTTAACTTTGTGTTTTTATGTGGAAGAGCAAGTAAGCTCTGTATTAAAAATAAATTTGCCAATTCTGTGTTATGCCTGGCCCAATAATACACAGTTTAAAGTCTTTTGTTTGTAAATCCATATAGCTTTGGAGTCAGCAGGCTAGTTAAATGTTTCTTGCACAATACCAGAAAGAGCTAAAATCTACTGTTCATAAATCTTTATAGGGACACAGAAAGGTTTTAGACTGGTTTGTAAGATTGATCCCCCCCAGATATTTATCTTGGTGCTAGATTCCAGTGATTTGTGTGACTTAGTATCAGAATACATGCAAAAAAGAATGTTCAGATAGGTAGTGTAAAGGGCTGTTGGTTTTTCCTTGCCTTAACGCAGGTTAAGTTTGCTTTCTTTGGTCATTCACCTTGCCTATTTGAAACAAATAGTTGTCTTAAATATCCCAGTAAAATCTCTGCAGTGCCACTTTAACATGAGCAGAAGAGAACGCACAGCCTGGTCAGGACAATATTGGTAACATAAAACAGCCGCTTACAATGTGGGAAACTTACAGCTCAGCTTCTATGTTGGTGTCATTGTCACAGCGCAAATCCTTTCCAAACCTACTGATTTGGACAGTAGCTAAAATACAGAGTATTTTGGTTGCAGATGGTGATCTCAAGCTAGTGTTGAAAGTATTCTGCATTACCTCCGAAGAACTTGGCTGGCTTTCAGAGGAGCAACAAAGATAGCATTCTCCATAGGAATGATGATAGAGATGAATAAATTATTTCATCTCCAGCAGCCTGGGATTTTTCTTTCCCTTGCTTGTGAGTTTTGTCCCAGACAGTTTCAGATGACTTTGTTTTCTTCCCTGGGAAAAATCTCAGTTTAAACAGTACTTGCTGTGCAGTATAAACTTTTAACCCCAAATTTTCTCTCCTTACCAATTCTGTAGGCTAGCCCAAATATTCTTTTAAATAGTCACTAACTGTGTGTGTTCCCCGCATGCAATATGTCGTCGTACTTCCATAGTATTTAGTGCACATAACGGCGTGTGTACGTTGCTTCAAGTCTACTCTTTTGTCTTGAATACGTTATTGTGTGAGCTTTCTGAACTCTATATTGCAACTAGTGTAGTAATGTTTTGATCAACCTTAAAATTAACTTAAGGGTGAACTCCCCATTGCTTGAGGGACCTCCGTCTTCACTTTTCTTACTGTTGGATTAAAAATGGGAAAGTTGCCCTGTAACCAGGGATTGGCTCCCTCAGCAACAATACCAAACCCCGGGACGTTTCAGTGAGCTGCGCTTACTATGATTGTTCTTCTTGTAGAAAGCGTTGCCAGGTAAAGGCAAAGCCTTGTCATAAACTTAGCACTTACATCCATGGAAGGGGAAAGGGGTGATCCCTGGAATTGTATGCTATTGTTTGGGTGCCTGGCGCTGCTGATTGCTTTTTGTTAGTTGTCAAGACTAACTCTGGAAGTACAGGTCCCTTTCCTGCTGTCTGCACATGACATTGAGGAAAACAGTTCCACAACGATTCTTAAGTGAAAGTCCTGTAGCTTGAGTCCTCAGGTACATACTGGTATGTGGGAATGCCACCTCTACCTATTCAACATTACAGCAGTGCTTAGGAAGAGGAATTTTTCCCTCTTTTTCTGTCTGTGATGGGCTTTCAGAATACAGTGCCCTAACCACCACTGAGAAGCAAATAAACCAATTTCTCTGAGCCAGCCGGCCCTAGGGCTTGAAGGTTTTCTATACTGTGCCTTTTAAATCTATCCTAATACATCCTGAAGGTATTGTGAAGTTAGTATAAAACAATTTAGATTTCCTTTTTATATGTGAGCTCTTTTCTAGGCGCAGAATTACAGATGGGAGAGGAGCTTAGCTGGGACAAATCAGGTTCACAGCTTTCCTCTGTTGGAGAAGGCTAGGTGCACACCGAAAGAAATAATCCAATGCCTGCTGCATTTTAAAACATGTATATTCATAAGTTTATCATCAAAACGAACAAACAAAAAACCCTACCACCCCTAATTAGATACAGAGCAGTTTCGTGTTTCCTGGAGCAATTTAGGTAAATGAAATGCAGTGGTTGGCTGCTTACATCCTAAGTGAAGCACACTAACAAAGGCGGAGAAGGTGTTGCCTTGCATAGCCAGCTGTTCAGTACAGACCACCTAATTTGTACCTGCAGGATGGTTTTCATTTCTGAACTCAGAGGGTCATAGTACTACAGCTGTTCTGCTTGTTGGTGGGTTTTGAAATGAGGAGGAGGATTTCTTGTGGGCCCTTCTGCTGTGCCCCTCCCCACCCCATGGTAAAAAAAAAAATCTCTCCTTACTAGAGAAGGTAAAGAAAAAAAGGCATGAAAAATTAAATAGGTGAGAGATGTGCTCAGTGTGAGACAATCCAAGTGGCAAGTCTTGATTGCATTATTTAACACCACAATCTGGAATGCTACAGAGCTTCACGTGTTAGTCTGTATTTCACTACAGCATTTCATGTTTGTGCATGAACTGCTGCCAGTCAACTGGTGCTTACCTGTCTGCTCTTTTCCCTCATTATGTCTTCATTTCTTATAGCAGTCTTCAGCAGCTTTCAAAATTATAAATGTGATCTTTGTGACGATCTGAAAAGCACTGGCCACTTTTACTCTGCCTAATCAGTGTGGTGCTCTTATACCTTTTTTTAAAAGGAGCGACCAGCTTTTTTCACCCATGCTAATTCTTGATGGTCTCAAAATATCACAGTTAAACTGTTGCAAGGTCTATATAGTGGGCTAATAATGCCCCCTCTCTACGTGTTAAACAATACAAATAAGTATTATGCAAAAATTACAGCTAAATCCAGACAGGCAATGCATGTAAATCTTACTTTTTCCTAATACAAACTTCATTTTATAATCTTTTTCTAGTGCATAGCACTAGGATATTGTGGTTATTTTATTTTTTTTAATTTAATGTAAGCATGTACCTAACTTCCATCGCTGTTAGTGGGAGTTAGGCATATGGATCATGGAAAAAGCACTTTTATAAATACATTTTCCAGACTCTTTAAGCTGCACAAAATCACCAGGAGATATTGTTCATAGATAGCTCTTGTTTGACCCTGTAAAAAAGGATCTGTTGTTAATATCCTAACTTTTGGCTTTGGAAATCCTGGATTAAAATAGCCTGATACTTTATTTCATAATATATTTTGCCCATTTAAACAGTGAAATTTTTTCTCTGTAAGAGCTTCAGTAGCAGCTTCAGTAAGTAACTACAGTTTTGGTCTATATCAGTCTGAAAGGAACTAACCCAACAGCTTCCATGAGAAGTTTAAAAGAAAGGCAGATCTCATAACAGGTAAACCAGGCTGGAGATATTTGGACTAGGTAATTATTTTTAAAGGTTAAAGCCTTTCGTTGATTCTTCTCAATACATACTTCTTATTGAATCGTATTTCTTTAAACGTGAATGTGTAGCTTTTTTTTGAAATTATGGTTAGATACAGTTTTGAAAAGTTTCAGCTAATTATAGGAAAACTGAGCAAGCATATATCCTTGAAGAGGGGAGAAGAAATAAAAGACAATTTACAGTATATATTCTTGTTCTCAATTAATGATTTTGCAGTTAGTGCAATACAGAATGTTTTGAGAATTAAGTATATTTAGATGTGAAAGATAGGTTTCTTTTCCCAACCAGTAAAAGGGGAGGCAGGGAGGATAGAAAATAATCTGGTGCAGTGTTTCTAGATAACAGTAGACGTGGACACTTCTGTAATATCCATAGAAAGTGTGTCTTTTGAGTGGTTACCTAAGGCTTTTCCACTGAGCTTGTACTGCACTCTAAGGTGGGATTGACATGATAGTCACAAAGACGAATTGTCAGCATTTCTCCTCCTAACTCAATTTTATGTAAGTCAGGAAGGTTAGATTCCAGGTGAATTTTTGGGATGCTAAAGGACTACTAAAATGAATACAATTACTTTCTTGGGAGTTCCTCATACATTGTAGTAGCTCTTCAAAGAATGAGAGTTCTTGATGAGTTGCTGCATGAGAATTTGTCCCGTAGGTGATGGTGTACCTATTGAATTCCATATTGTTGTTAAAAAAATATATATTTAATATGTTCTGCTGTTTAGATGCCCAACCTACAGAATCTGAAAAGGAAATTTATAATCAGGTGAATGTAGTGTTAAAGGATGCAGAAGGAATACTGGAAGACTTGCAGTCATATAGAGGAGCTGGCCATGAAATACGAGAGGTGAGCTAGAGAATTATGATTGTGCACAACCTGTGGTTGTTCGTTGTCTGATCCTAACCAAATACTGCTGGTTTTTAACTTTGCTTGCAGGAGCTGTTTTGGCAGAGCATGTTGTCTATTAAAACTGCTGTCTTGAATTTCTGCTCTGGAATGTTCCTTTTTAACAGTGAGGCAGATGTCGCTTGTTTCAGTAATATTAATACACATATGTAATAGCAAATGATGTTTCTCAAACTTCTTACGGAGTCGTTCCTATTGATTTTACTTTTTAATCCCACATAAACTCTTGAGTTAGTGGTGAATTTGGAAAGAGCGTGGCATGACTACAATGCAATACTGAGCAGTGTTGACATCTTCTTGTGTGCTAATTGGAGAAGTCTGATGCGTGGTAATCCTGACACAAAAGACATCTCATTTTCAGTCCCTTTTAATTGGCTTTTATTTACTAAAGTACATGTTTGGAACAGAAGCAAAGTTTCTTTAGAGCATGTTACTCCTTTTTTCCTTTACGAAAGGCTGGAATAAATACTCTCTCAGCCCCCTTCCCTTCTTCCTCATATGGGAATGGAGTGGGGTTACTTTGCTCCTAAAGTGTGGAGTTACTGTAACATAATCTTAGGAAATACTAAGAGTATGCTCACTCGAGATGAATTTGAGATACTTGGAACCATTCAGCAGAAGTTTTTGTCTGTTAAATTCATAAGGTAGGTTTAAGGAGAGTAACTGTCACGTAAAACCCTTAAAAAGAGAGATAGCTAGCTTGTTCAAGGAAGGGGTATGTTCAGGGAGAGGCCGTAGGATCTCACACAAATGTGTGTCTGAGCAACGAAGCCTGCAGCCCCCACGGAGAAGGAAGGAGATGTTCCTGAGAGGAGGTAGGCCTTGCAGGAAGCAAACTTCCTAAGGACCAGAGAGGAGTGTACTGCAACTCACAGCCCAGGGTTGGCTGAAACAGATTTGGGAATCAAGGAGCTGGCTGTGAAGATGCAGCGGGAGAGTTATAAGCATTTTTATTATTTTCTTAGTAATTTATGGTTGCTAAGTAGGCTGGTTTCTATCTTAAAAGCCTGGAGAGACTGAATTTAAGGCTTTTTCTGGGAAGCTTACTGTAAAGACAAGGTCTGTGAATATATACCTCAAAACTATGGTATATACCCTGTCTTGGTGGTGCTTTCTGTTGTTGATTATGCTTAAATATTCCTACTGTAACACTTAGCTTGAAATTTTTGTTTTCTTTGAAAATCCAGAAATTAGAAACCAACATGAGGCTTGGATCACTAAACTTTTTTGCTGGGATGTACCTCAAAGCTGTTGATTTTAATTAACTAGATTTGGTTATGTAAGTCATCTTCATTTGAGTAGGTTTATTAACCATTTCTTTATATTCTTTTCAAGTTGTTTTCCTATTTGGGATACTTATTTTCAACACAAGTACTTAGAGCTTTTTGGAACAAATGTGAGTTAGTACAGGTTTTTCTCTCAACTGGAAACTTCTTAGTAGGTAGAATTTTTAATTACTAGTTCCTCAATCAGTTGCCCTGCATATTTTTTTTTTTTAAAGTAGTATAACAGTTACTCTTTATCTTAAACATACTCTTTTTCCTTTTTTTTCTAATTTAAGGCAATACAGCATCCCAATGATGAGAAGCTGCAAGAGAAGGCATGGGGTGCGGTTGTTCCACTAGTAGGCAAACTAAAGAAATTCTATGAATTTTCTCAAAGACTAGGTAAGTGAAATGGTATTAACTTGGGGGGGGTTTGTCCTCATCAGTTAGTATACTTGGCATGTTTAGATGTGATCACATCTAGGGCGACCCATAGTTAGATAAAAGCTCATATTGTATACCTTCCATACACTGGATTGGGTCTTATTTATGTCTGTGTACTACCTTCTTGCACGTGAAAGGAAACTTGCTTCTGAGGATATGAAAGGAGAACGAGAATGGGAGCATTCTTGCCATCCTCTTTCTCTACCCCTTTAGTAACTGTGGAAAGCACTAACCAGCAGATCGTTTTGAAAATTAGTACGCTTAACTTATCAGGAATGAAGTCTGTCAATGTTTCTGATAGCAAGAGCAATTACAGGTGACTATATTATTCCCCCAAACACTAAAAATAATTTGGTCTGTGGAAATGCGTGATGTTGGTTCATGCAGGTGCAATACCTCAGATGGCACTTCATGCCTCTTACATCAGTCAAGTTGGTTTTGTGTCTTAAGTTGATAAAAGCTATTAGACCTGATTTCTTTTTCACAAGCTGTCTGCTGTTACCTCATTTTTAGACAGAGCTGTTAAGCTCTAAAATGAAAATATATTTGTTGTTCAAAAAACAGAAGACTTTTTTTCAAGGAAGTTCTGCTTTTTTAAAGAGGTGAGGTATTTTTCTTGAGAAAACGAGCAGGAAGTTGGATTATATGTTTATTGTAAAAACAAATAAAACTTGTTCTGCTGATAGGTATGTACCTCTTGCTTTCTGTGTTATCTTAGAGACCGCAGTCTTAATAAGCACTATTAAAATATGTTTTAAACAAATGTTGCAGACAAAGCTTGAATAAGACTTTCCAAGAAGTTTTTTCATGGCTGTCAGTGCTGATTAGATGTAGACTTTTACAGCAGCTTAAGCAAATGTAACAGTGGCACATAGAAGCCATTCATCAATCTCCTTTATTATTAATTATCATGTACTTGGACATGGCTATTTTAAGTCTAGCATGCAGGGTATCAGTCCACAGATACAAGAAGCTGGTGCAGATGTATATTGCAAAATATTCTCCTCTCATTTAAGAGGCAGGATTGCGAGGTCTGTTGGGAGCTCTGACAAGCACTCCGTATTCACCAACGCAACACCTGGAGCGAGAGCAGGCTCTTGCTAAGCAGTTTGCAGAAATTCTTCACTTCACACTCCGTTTTGATGAGCTCAAGGTAAGAACTTCTTGTAATTTTCGAAGTACAAAGGCTAGCAAAAAGAAAACAAGTCTCTTTACTGCAGCAGTCTGGGTTGTGTTCTGTTCCAAAATAGACCAGGCAGTAAATACTCAAATATCTACTGTGCTCTGCTTGATCACATAGCCTAGAGTTAGATTAAACTGGAAAGCAGATAAAATACCATATTAGCTTTGGGCACTTGTTATCTTTCAGTTCATATTAATCATGTTTCTTCAGCTGAATTTGGCACCTCTTGGGATAATGCTGCTGCTGCTTTTAGTATGTGTGCATCCATAGTCCAACTATTTTCCTGCTAATGTGCAAGGAACTAAGCTGAAGTGGTATTAATTTACTAGTCTGATCCTCGGAGTCCAACTAGCAAAGACATTTTTTTCAACCTACTAATCTCAAACTCCTATTGAAGAGGCTACTTTTTTTTTTGTTAAATCTTTTTCTGAAAAATAGGAGAATTTAACCAGAAAGCTTTATGTTCTACATATCACTTCTCAACATGACACTGGCCTTTTTATTTCAGAAAATGGAATATTTTCTTGTTCTCAGTATTCTATTTTATCAAAACTTGGTCTTTTATTTTCCTTGAGGAGTTTGTCTCAACTTTTTTTGCTTCTATATCTGTGTAGATGACAAATCCTGCTATACAGAATGATTTCAGCTACTACAGAAGAACTCTGAGCCGTATGAGGATTAACAATGTCCCAGTAGGTAACCCTTAGATGAAATGAAATGTAATCTGACACTACTACCTGTCTTTTTGACGTACAGAACTACAACATTTTTTTTCCTTCTGTTTTATAGGCAGAGGGAGAAAATGAAGTAAATAATGAGTTGGCAAACAGAATGTCTTTATTTTATGCTGAAGCAACGCCAATGTTGAAAACCTTAAGTGATGCTACGACAAAGTTTGTGTCAGAGGTAAGAACAGAAGTTTATGTCTTGGATAGTGTACTTCAGAGCACTGTGCGGCCAGACGTCATTTTAAAACACAACTCTCCTGCTAGCTAGGCTTAATCTGGAATCTAGAAATTAAACTTTGGGTTTGGAGCCTCAAGAAACACAAAGCATGTTTCTCAGATGCCGTAGAGGTTAGAGTGGGTTCAGTGAACCACTTTGTGGATGCGTTGCAAAAAGCTAATGGACAGCATTACAGCACTAGTAGTGATAGCTTTCCTCAGGGAGGGTGGTGGGAGAGGTTGTTGACTGTGTTGTGGTGGTGGTTTAGAGCAGAAACTTCAGAAAGTTGAAAAGGAAACAACTTGATTCTCTGTGCTTGAAACAGGGAAGGTAATTGAAATTGCAACTTCTTTTTCTCCTTCCCAAGACACTTTTGTTTTGCTGGGTGAAGTCATGGTATTGCAGAAGAAGGAAGGAACCTGAACTGGAAAAGTATTCTAACAATTTGACACATCACTATTTAACCTTAACTACCTAAATAAATACTAGGCATAAAACCCAGTCACTACAAGTACAGTGCTTGCCTTCTAATAACTGATTATTTGTGTCTTATGTGTAAAGAATGCACACTGTTTCTTGAAGTAATTGTACATGACGTGATTAACACAAATACACTTTTGTCTTTCAGTATTTTCTCCTCAGTTCTGCTTTACCTTGAGAAAAATGGCTGCTTATTTTACAATTTTTGTCTGAGATGTTAGTCTGCAACAATTTTAAGTCTTACTGTTGCAGCAGATGCATGTATTGGCCATAGAAATTTCTGCCTTTAAAGAGCAGGTTATGAGATTCCTTTAAAACTTCCCAAAGTAGCATCAGCGGTGTATCTTTTTAACTACAAACAAGCACCCAAACCCCGTATGGTAGGCTTTGCTCTGTAAGTTGCTTACCTACTTTGTACCATTTTTTAAAACCAGTGTGACACTACCCGTCTTACCAGAGTTGTGTTGATAATTTGAATTCCTCCATATTGCCATGCCAGCAGATTACTGATTTGATTTAGCTTTTGTAGTATAATATTTCACAGTAATTGATTTGGAAACTGTTTATCTTCTGCAGAATAAAAATTTACCGATAGAGAATACTACAGATTGCTTAAGCACCATGGCTAGTGTGTGCCGGGTCATGCTGGAAACCCCGTGAGTATAAACGGTGCCTGTTATGTGTACGCGTCATCTCTCTATTTAAGGCATGACTTGTGATGCGTAAGGTGAAAGAAATATAATTGGCGTAATTAGGAGCTGTGGTGTTTTCTTTTTACCAACTTAGTTTCTTGTCAAGGTGAACAACTCGCTTAGCCTGATTTGCATGGCTAGCAAAATGAGACATCTCCTTTTCTGAACATATTAATATTTAAAATCAGAATGGCTATGAAAGCTAGACAACCTCTTGGCGCTCTTAAATGGTTTTCTCATGTATAATTCAGGAAAGTATACTCTTTGGCCATGATTGCCTAGGGCCTACTGAAAGAGAGGTTAGGGGCAGTGCGTTGGATGGCACCTCCTTGCAAGTTGGCTTGGCTGGTGGCTGTAACAAAATTAGAGACCCTGCCTGGGGAATTAGGTGACTTTTTGGCATAAAGGTGGTCTGTTTGCCATAAATTTTGTGTAGATTTTGCCATAAAATTGTGTGAACAAGAAGTCAAGCTAAACTTTGGGGTTTTATCTGTTTCTTCTGGGATCGAAATAGTTTCTCATTGGTAAAATGATTCAGACACAGGGTATGTCTTATTTAAATAAGTTTCTGTCCAAATACCGCAATACATTATTTTTGGAGCACATCAAGAGCTCTGAACACTTAGATTCTTACCCTGCTTAGGGATGGGCTGTCCTATTCAAAAAACACTTAAACATTTGTTAAGCTTGCTTCTTTTTTTGCCTTTTTTTTTCCTGAATCAGAAGTTTGTGTTGCATGTATATTGGCGAGTGGAAGGGAAAAGGGTAGGAAGCATGGAAAGCGGTTAGTATGTATTGGTTGTTGTAATCCTTTTTTTCTGAGGGGGAAAATATATATGTACACGCACCCCTGAAATGATGTAGAAGCAGGGTTCTCTTTTAGGTTTGAGAATCATTGTTAATCTCTAGATAACTCTTTCGAAGCACTCGTCTGACTTGTAGACAGGTTGTTAAAACGAAAAAGAAAAACTCAAACGCTTGTGGGGTTTGGGATTTTTGGTTTAGTTTTGACTTTTTTCTTTCCCCTGAGGATTTGTAGTAGGATTTTTCTCTTTAATCTTACTTTGGGTGTTACTAGTGTGTGCTCTTATCTGTGTTTGATAGGTAATAATCTGTGGTTTTAAATTACAGTGAGTATAGAAGCAGATTTACAAACGAGGAAACAGTATCGTTCTGTCTGAGGGTAATGGTGGGCGTTATCATACTCTATGACCATGTGCATCCGGTGGGCGCTTTTGCCAAAACTTCAAAAATTGATGTAAGTTTATTGATATTTAATAATCTTTTGAGTATTTAAATATTGTGTAAGCTCCTTTTCTGTTCTCCAGGTTCTCATAGCAGATGCACACTTTGGATTGATGCTGAATGGATAGCGGTAGCTGTTAGCAAACCACATACATAAGTAGTGAGAAATACAACCTAGGCTTTCAGGCTTCAGTCATTGTTAAGTCATGAAAAAATCTGCTTTGATGGAATTCAGGTAGTGTCTTGAAATACTTGTGAACAGTGGTTGTGTTGAAAGATGTAAATCCAAATGACTAGAAGTAACAACAGCATCTAGCTTGTTGCTCACTGTCTGGTGACAAGCTGGGTTCATCATCCACCAGTCTTAAGTCCCTAACTTTGTGCTGTTGTTGGACAGTTAAGTCCATGGAGTGCAAGCTGTTACTGTGCACTGCTTCGTGGGTGTTTCAAATGAGCTGTTATCCCATTGTACTACCTACAGTTTGTCATTATTTCGCTGGCTGACTGTAATCATTCTTAATGGCTTTATGGTAGACTTTTTGTTTACAGTTCCGTGTTTTAAGGTTAATAAAGCAGAGCTTGACGTCGAAGTTTCATTGTCTAAAGGTACACAGATTATTAAGTAGCTAAGCCATTCTGTCATAGGAAACTGTAATACTGAAAGCTTAGTTGTTTTCTAATGTTAAGAAAATGTCGTTTTACTTCTGCGTTTTTTTCTCTGGCAAACTGAATAAGTAGTTAAAAATGAGACTTCTGTAAACTTGGGTATTAGCATGAGAGAAACCTCCATAATGTGTTTTTAACCCCTAGATGAAAGGATGCATCAAAGTTCTTAAAGACCAGCCTCCTAACAGTGTAGAAGGCCTTCTAAATGCTCTCAGGTACTCTTATCCCTTTTTTTTTTTTGAAATATTTTAATATGAATTTTCATAACTTGTCTGGGGCATTTCCTTCAGAAGCAAGGCGCTCAGTCAGCGTTACAGGTAAGAGGTGAATGTGGCTGTTGCAGACTGCTTTGCCAATGTGTTTGGAGGCAGGGGTGCGTGAAGAAGCTACTGTGTTTTAAAAGCTGGTTTTAAACTCGCAGTTGTTCATTCTGAGGACTTTTTGTGTACTTTAACTGCATGCAGGTTAAGAACAAGTCTGTTGAGGTAAGTGTGACAGAGTGGGCATTGTACCTGAAGATAAAACTGATGACAAAGTGTAATACATACTAGAAGCTAAGTGGAAGGTAACTGTGATCACATCTACTGACCCAGCAAGCAAATGAGCCGCTGTGGCATGCGTGCTGTGACTTGTGCCAGCTTGCCTAAGAAATGGCTGGATTAGTTTGTGTTGGCCGCATCCTCAGCTGTGCGTAGTTTGACCATTATTTTTATTTATTGGTAGTTGAATTTAAGAGTAGTGTCACGTGACTTCTGTGTTTAACAGATAGCTTCAGACAGGTAAGGCAGATAGTTCTTTGGTACGAAACTAGGAATTTTTCCTCTTTCACAAAGTATTTATAAGGGGGTACTTAAGGCAAGAGTCTCTACGTTTTTGCTGTAGAATAGATGACAAAAGAGGTTGCCACATTAATTGGAGAGGTGAAGAAAAATTAATAATCCTATACAAAAAACTGAAACCTGCTAATTTGGGTCATAAAGCTCTATCTGTAGTCCTAACATGTTCTTATCTGGATGTCCAGCATCAGAGGAGTGGCGAGTAGTGCCAAAATGTGATAGGCAGCTGAAGGCTTCATTCTTGGCCTTACTTGAAATACTGCTTTAGTAGCAGTTAACTGTAATGGGGTGATGTTATTCAGGCACCCTCTTTGGACTGTGGGAGCCTTAGTTTGTCTTGCCTGAAAGTGTTCAGTTGTACTTTTTTTTCCTTATCTGTAATGAAACTACTTTAAATTCATCTGCCTTCTTTTCTTGTGGTAAGATGTGTTAAGATGTGATGTGGTATTAAAAGTGGTTTTCAGTCGCAAAGTTGTTTTCAGATTATTAGCTAAAGAAAAAAAATATCTGGGCTTAATTTGAGACTTCATGTGAGTAGTACCATGCCTAAATCATCTTGTTATTCATCTCTGAACCTCCGGTACGTGGTCAGTCTGAGATGGTGATCAGTAAAAACACAAGCTTCTAGAGGGGAAAATGCTATATTAGCATTTATTTTCTGACTTAATTTATTGTGATAGCAGCTGCAAGTGAACCCCAGTCTTCCCTGGTACCCTATTTTTCCCAGTTATGTTTTCTCAAGGGATAGATAGTGTGTCTTAAACAAACAAAAGGTGGTATGGAGTTTGGAGGGGAGATCAGCTGTTTATAATTTGGATTTCATTTAAGTATCACAGTGATGTTCAACTTTTTCACGTGGGAGGAATACCAAGTGCAATAACTTTTCAGGATTTTAGAAAACCTTAGGCCTCTTCTTTGTGAAAAGCATGAATTTACCAAAATGTGCTGAAATCTATATTGATATTAATTGCCAAAACAAAATGTATATTTTTCAAGTGAACTACTAAAATATCACTGCAGTTGTGGATAACAATGAAAGTGCTAATTAAACGTGTTAAATTTAAGTTACAGAATAAGCTTTTACTTGCTTTTAGATTAGTCAGGGAAGGAAGATCAGGTGAATTAATCATGCAAAGAAGCCAGCATTGAATATACACAGTACTTTGTTACTTCAAAAAAAGGGATGACTAATGTGTTTTTGTAGTGATTTTAAAAAATGTCCTAGACAGTTGTGGAAGGGGAAGAGAGGGAATAAAGGGTTCCATGTACTCTACAGTTTGAGCAGCACAGTTACTTAACAGGAAATTAGGCTGAAAAGGAATAAGATCCATTCTCATTGAGGGATCTTAAGGTTTGGTCACTGTAAGTTTGGGAGAGAAGTTTCTGAAGCTCCTTAGGCTGAAGATGTTGCCTGTGAGCGGAGACCTCAAAGTTAGTGGTAATTACCTAACACCTCTGGTAACACGAGTTTACTGTGGAATGGCCTATGAGCACAAAAGCCACCATCCAGCTGAGGCTTGGTTTGTAACTCCCCTTGGGATCTAGTTCTGACTGGTAACAGCTCAGGATGTCTGACTTGTGTCCTTGATAACTGTGGGGTGGGCGATGGTCAGCAGCTGAGGGTTTTACTCTGCTACAGTCAGGTTGAACCATAAACAAAGAAGTTACCAGCAACCACGATAACATTGGTGTACCGGTAACATGGAAGTAAACCAGCATCTATGCTCTTAGTTTGATTGTTATTTCTGTGTTTAGGTACACAACAAAGCATTTGAATGATGAGACTACCTCCAAGCAAATAAAATCCATGTTGCAATAACGATTACCTGGAATTCGCACCTGCTGTAGACAGTATTCTGCAATGACTGAGATGCACAGATTTTTTTTTTTAGTGATTGCAACTACTATCTTGTTCATTCTTGCTTTTTATTTTCTCTTTTCCTGTTTACCCTTTTTTTTTTAATCACTTCCTTGTTCTTAAGTAAGCTCAGACTTCTTTTCTGTGCCAAATCAATGAAAATTATCAATTCTGGAAAGTATTTCTACTTTTCAGAATAGCCATCCTAAGTGGCAGCTAATTATGCGTTGCATTTGGATTTCTCTGTACTGGGGAAAGATTTGTGACTTGAACTAAATATTTTTAAACTTGTGGTTTTTTCTTTTTTTGAAAAACTAATATTTAATATTGCTTCTTCTGCATGGCAAGACTGCCTACTTCTGCTATTTAAAAATCCCTTGATGACTTCATTTTCTATTGCAGCTTATTTTCATGTGCAACCATGAGGAAACTAAAAGCAGATTTGTTTAAATTAACTGTGTTTGTACAAAATGGTACCCAACACAAAGGTTTTTTTAAATGAGTAAAAACTGTTTTGTTTAAAAGTTACGTTTGCATTTTGACTCATTTTTGTAAGGATGTATGTTGTATGTTTAACCTTGAATAACTAACGTTAAACTGTGGTGTGTGCGTAGC
Source organism: Rhynochetos jubatus (assembly GCA_027574665.1). Classification (NCBI taxonomy): domain Eukaryota; kingdom Metazoa; phylum Chordata; class Aves; order Eurypygiformes; family Rhynochetidae; genus Rhynochetos; species Rhynochetos jubatus. The sequence goes on along the minus strand of CM050648.1, from coordinate 9,136,251 downwards.
AAAATTACGTATGCATGTTCATGTCAAATGATTGGCTGTGGATAAGATAATAAAATCAGCTTTCATTTTTCTAAGTGTGGTTTGATTTACCAGTATTTTGAGTGAGATGTCCTCGTGCTCTTTGGATTTTTACAAAAAATAAATTTATAAATTTTATATAGTGAAAACTCTGCTGTTTCATTACCAGTAACCACTAGCCTAATCCACTGATTTAAGCCTAGCGGGTTTCAGGATTCTTGCTTTCCACTTTGTGCTGCTTCCTTGTCCCCAGAAATACTACTTTGCAAGGGAAGAACTTTGTCCAGCTGTATAGAACCCAGTGACGTTGGTGAAGAACCTCCATCGTGGCTGCCCGTGCTGATGTCTCAGTACAGCCATCAGAAGTGATGTGCCAGGTCAGGCTGCCAGTTCGGCTCTTCCCGTACCAGGGGTGGGAAGATGAGCTTCCCTCTCTCCATACCCCTGTACATTCTTGTGGATCTAGATATTGTGAACTGTGTGTAAAGTCTGAACAGTCTTAGTGCAGTGAATAATGTTTCCGGTTTGGCTGGTGTTTTACCAGGACGAGTGTTAATCTGTGATAGGGCTGGAGCACCTCTCCTGTGCGGACCGGCTGAGAGAGTTGGGCTTGTTCAGCCTGGAGAAGAGAAGGCTCCGGGGAGACCTGATAGCACCTTCCAGTACCTGAAGGGGGCCTACAAGGAAGCTGGGGGGGGTGGGGCTTTTTACAAGGACCTGTAGTGGCAGGACAAGGGGTAATGGGTTTAAATTGAAAGCAGGGAGATTTAGATTAGACATCAGGAAGAAATTCTTCCCGGAGAGGGTGGTGAGGCACTGGAACATGTTGCCCAGAGAAGCTGTGGGTGCCCCATCCCTGGCTGTCTTCAAGGAAAGGCTGGATGAGGCTTGGAGCAACCTGGTCTAGTGGAGGGTGTCCCTGCCCATGGTAGAGGGGTTGGAACTAGATGGTCTTTAAGGTCCCTTCCAACCCAAACCATTCTGTGATTCTATATTTCAGTGAGGAAAATTGTTTGAGGAAGGGAAGAATTGGAGGGGAAACAGGATTGGAGAATTACTAGAAAGAACATCTCTGGGAAGTGGCATGTTCTGCGTCAATGGGCAAACATTCATGCACCTCATGTGTGCTGCTGTTGGGTTTATGCTTGAAATGAGTTGTCAGCATCCTGGAAAGGAGATTTGAAACCTGCAGGGAAGTGTGAACACCCTCAGCTTTTATTTGCTGGCCAAATAATACTCGGTGACTTTGCATGGCCTGCTAGCTCCTGATACAACATACCAGCGTGACCACGCTGGATTTCTCGAGCACACCCTTCTGCATCATCGGAAAAGATGCTCCTTTATTTGTTGTTGTTGTGTTTGGTTGGTGTTGGTTGTTTTTTTAAAAGAAATCTGCAAAACTTCAAACTCTTCCTCCAGTGTCATGATTTAAAGGAGGCATATGTGCATGTTGCTGGTACCTGTACATCCCTCTGTTAAGCAGGATAGTATTTTTATTTTTTCCTTGCTGTTAGGAATGCCTAGCAGAGGTTCCTGCTGCAGAGCCAGCAAACTATGTGCCATGCTGTCTGCAGGAATAAAATACTTACTTTGACACAGTTCTGCTCTCTTGTCCTTCTGGCAGCTTCACAGTTGAATCCAGCTGAGAAAGAACAAAACTCGATTTGTTTGGGTTTTTCAACAAATTCTTCCCAGAATTGTATGAACGTTACAAACTGTATACAACCAACCATTCTGCGTTGAGAAGGGTAACTGTCCTCAGGAGTTCATTAGTCCATGGAAAAAATTAATTTCCTCTTGCCCTTGTTACTGCAAATACACCTATCAAGTAATAATCCCAGCGGAGACCAATCACACTCCTGTCCAGTGCTAATTTTTGGAAATGAAGCTTTCAAGAGGAAACCTAATTTACAGAAAAGAGACTTTAAGCACAACTTGGGTATTTGACAGTTTTTATTTCTGATCTCTTTAGAAAACACCTGAAGTAGTAAATCCAGCCTGGGTGCCACTGTGAAGAACTGGCCACACAGCGGATTTCTTCGTCTGCCTCAACGGCTGCTGACTAAACAGCATGTAACTTCTTCTGTCGATGTTTTGGACAGCTCTTCCTTGCTGCTGCCCTGCCAATATCTTTGCTTTTAAACATCGCTGTTCTTGTGGTCTGAGATTAATTGGAGCTTTCCTTTTTTCCCCTCTGGCATTTGTGTTGTGCAGTTTCTCTGCACGCAGCTGGGAAAGGAGATGAGGGTTGGTGTGCCTTTGAGTTGGCTGGCCCGCAAGTCCGCCAGCTTCCCTGCTCATGAGCTTTCCAAGGAAGAAAGCAGGCCTCGCGGTGCATCAGCTGTCTGCATTTCTGAACTGGCGCTGCTGTGTCTTCACTGCTCGAGCTTTTGTGCTTATTCCTTGCAAAACCACTCTTTAATCCTCTCCCTCTCTGAATTCTTGTGTTATCTGTGGTAGTGAACAGAAGAGTAGCTGGCAGGCTCAGCACTGAGTACTGGCCACTGAACAGCTTTGATGTAAGTTTTGGGGAGGAAACTTCTCACTTCCACCTCTGGATGGCGCCCCCCCTGGTATGAGTGTTAGCCTAGAGTCTGGGGGTACTGGGCTGGATGGCACTTGAGGGTCCAAGTAAATGCTCGGCTCACATCAGCCGTCCTCCCTCTGCTGCGAGCTGGGGTAAGCACCCTGTAGCTGTGGGTGGAAGGCCTTCTCGTGTGCTGTGTTTAAACACTACTGCTGCTTTCTTATGGGCCTCGGATTCCAGGCACAGGTGGGTCTCTGAGGGCAATGGGTCTGCTGCAGTGGCTTGTGTGATGCGTGTCGGCATGCACAGACAGCACAGTGGCTGCAGGGTGAGTAGCGTGTTCCAGCTCACAAGCCCTGGCATTCTTCCTGCTTCTGTGATGCTGATTTGGTTCTCAAAATCTCACATAGAAAGTACAGAAATTATGGAAATACTTCTCCTAAAGAAGTATCTTTCCTCTCTGTACGTTCCGTTCATGAACCACATCAGAGTCGCATTCTGCTGGGAATGCAGCTTATTTCCTAATAGTTGTACTGTGGCTGGGGCAGATCTGAAGAGGGAGGTGCTGAAAGAGCTTGTTGCAGGTGGACTTGGAGTCTTCCCAGACAAACACCTCCTTCTGGATATACCATCCTCTGCTGTTTTCTCCTGGCTTCCTGTCATGGTGTAATCCCAGCCAGCAATGAAGTTTGCTCATCTCCTCCTCCTCCAGCGTAGGAGAACCGGGGGAAAAGACAAGGAAACTCATGGATTGCGTGTCTTCCGCAGCAGGATGTGGTCACTCTTCAGGCTGTTGCTTCACTAGTAGGATGCTCATCCTTTTTTTTGGATTTTCTAAACTTCATGTTGTCTTTCTCTCCCTGAAAAGGCTCACAGCTGTGAAAGAGATGTAAATAGTTAGCAAGGAGTGGTTTATGCAGTTGCAGTGAGTTTAGAGTTTGTTGTGGCATTTCAGATGTGCATCTGTGGAACCTCGCTGCGATGTTTACTGGGCACTGCAGACTCGTGTCCTAACAAGCTTGTGCCTTGAGGATCCCTTCCTGGCTGTGGTAGTGGGGTTACCCGTTTCTCAAAGTTTTGAGAAATTCCTCTTTGTGATGCAGCTCCTTTTACCCATGTGGAGAACTAGGCCTGCATGACCAGGCTCTTTGCTCTTGGTTTGGACTAAGCAAAGCTTGTTTTCACTCCTTGTCCCAAGTCGGGTGTAATGTCTGCTGGCTGATGCAGAGTAGCGGGGCTCTATCTGGGGGCAGTGAAGCAAGGACTAAAGCAATCCCAGTATAAAGTTCATGCTATCAGTTTGCATGTGAATTTTGTAATGAATTGCTATCACATGGGTTATTTAAAAGCTGGATGGTTGCATCCAGCCCGGTGCCCTGGATCTGGGGCAGTGCTTTGCTTCCCCCGGCTTCGGTACTAATGATTCTCGCAGGTTGGTCTCATCCTGCTGTTTCATTGCCACGATGACACGAGGGTGCCTGGACAGGCTGATGGTTCCTGCTGAAGTTATGACCCAGGAAGGGCTGTACCTGGTGAGCAGATGGAGCCAGGTATAATCTGACCCTGTCTCTGGAATGTGAGCAATGCTCTGGTCCCTTTTTGTCACAGCAGCAGTGGTGTGAAGCGGGTGTTTGTGGGGTCGTACGGGGCAGAGGTGAAGGCATCTGGATACTGCAGGGATCTGACAAGTTACAAGATTTGGGCAGGTGGTAGGATAATGTTTTCTGAGTGCTGTAATTACTTCACTAGCAAATGCTTGAGCGTGTGGCAGGTGGGCAGCCAGTTACATGGACTTGGTGCGTTACAAACATGCTTACTGAGGTTGCCCTAGGGCACAAATGGTCTTGGAGCTTGTGGGACCACACTTGCAGCCTTTCCTTGGCTGCCCTGCTCAGTTGTGTCTGTTTCACAGTTACAGCTTCACGCAGGACCCTTTTCCTTTTGAAAAGTGTTCACCTGATACACATGGAATTGCATTGGTGCTGTCTGTTAATCTTCCATGTGCTGCCATGGTTGGGAATGATTGTGGGCAGGTCCTAGGATGGCTCCTGGGACCTCTGTGCAACAGGAGTTGGTAAAATTCAGAAAGTGTATTTGTCTTCTCTCTGTAGCAGTCTGCTACCTCTATAGGCTCGGGCCCCGAGACCTACATCTGATGCTTGAGCCTTATCCAGAAGCCAGCATGTCATTGCAGGGATCAGAGGTGTCAGATAAGTGAGGTGAGGAATTACATACACCTGGTGACTGTGATGATGAAGTGGGACATTGGAGAACTGTGCCCTCTCCTGACTCCTGCCAAGGGGCTCCTCGTTATGGTAAGTCCCTGTTGATCCCAAGGTCTCTGGAGATGTGTCTCCTTCCTTGCCATCCAGGGCCTATCCCTGATCTCCCCGTCTGTGGAAGCATGGAGAGTTCCTGCTGCAGCTGACATCTCTCTGTCCTTCATGTCTTTGTTTCTTGCTGGTAACCGTGTACACCATAAACTGACTGAGGCAGAGAAGAGGTGGCCTCTATAGTCATGGGAGTCTAAGATGACCCCAGGTCAGAGCTGGCCTGGCAAGAGCCTGTATCCAGCCTGACCTGTGGCCTATCTTTTCCTTGGATGCAGGGGAGGAAGAAACAGAGCTGATTATTTTATTCTGGCTCCCCATCTTCCCGCATTGCGTGATTTCACACGTGCCCATTGTGTCAAAGTGGTGCACGAAGGTTGGCCAGATGACGGGCTGGTGTCCAGGCTTGGGAAAGGAGTATGTGCGCACGTCCAGCTCATCCCGTGCGGCTGAAAACGCACCCATTGTGTGAAGGGGCACGAGACATGGGTCTGATTGCAGGGTGGAGAGAGAGGTTGCAGTATAAGGCTGATGTCCCCATAACCAGCTATGTGACCCCTGGTCAACATTGGTGTAATTAAAAGGAGTGTGGGAGTGTGTTTGCTGAAAGACTTGAGCTTAAGTAAGTTCCACAGTTAAGTGGAAGTCTTAACTGGGCTATTTTCTAGGTTTTAAGCAATTGCCTTTATCATCTCCAGCATCCTTTCTGTTGTTTTTAAGGTGATACACTCTACATTCAGCATTGTGCATCTTTTAATTGGCTTTTACTGCCTGAGAGTGAAATGCCACTTTGAAACCCAGGCTAGAGATGCTTGCTGTGTTCATCAGCTGATTGACCGTGTCCTGGCTAGAGGGATGATGATTTAATGCCATGGGAAGGAAAGTTGGCTGATGTCACGAGGAGTTTCCTAACACATCTCTTACACTAACATGAATATCTTGCAAGAGAAGCGGATGAGGATGACTCCTTGGAGACGTTTAAGCTAGACTGAATAAAGGGCGAGAGGTGTCTCTTAGGAAATGTTGCTGCACTGGAATGGGCTGGGCTGACTGACAGGTCTTTTCCTCCTTAAACTAAAGTTTGCACTGGAAATTAAGCTTATGAAATGTTCCTGCATAGGCAGTTTGAGATGTCAAAACTCACAAGCTGGGAGGAGTTGGACCAAACCGTCATCTGCAGAGCATCAGTAGTAACTAAAAATGTAATTTTGGCCAGAGTTGCAGAAAACGCTTTCTTTTGTATTTCCTGAACCAGAAAATGCTCCCGGGAAAGCTGCTGCATGGCAGGAAAGAGGAGCGGGTTCTCCTGAAGAGGGCAGTGATGCTCTTCTCAAACGAGCCGTATTTACTGGCTGAATGCCACTGTTCTTTGAGAGCGACTGTCCCACCCACAAACTCTCCCTTCTATAAATACTGCAGTATTACTTTTTCCTTCAAAGATTCAATGATCCATTGCTCTCTCTCTTTCTCCCCTCATTCTGACACATTAACACAACTTGCTTCATGCTCTGGCTTTGCAAATGAGGAACAATTGATACTGCGGCGTAATTGCGTGTCTGCTCTCAAGGAGGGGACTCGTTTAAAAAACAAACGGTCCCAGACCCCGAAGTTGTGCCTCTGCCCATCTGCAAGTCTCTAAAGAATTTTGAAACACGCTGTTAATCAAAAGCTAATGAAACCTTTTAATTAGTTCTTTTACAGGGTGGGTTTGGTTATGGAAGGCGCTGTCTGAGTTTGCGGCACAGGAAGCTCTTGCTCGGGGAGCGGAGCGCGAGGGTTTCACTCAGCTGCTTGGCTCAAAGGCACCATCATCTTCAGTGTCTGTGCCCTTCAGCTCTAGCAGAGATAGCTGCCTCCCATCAGCAAGGCTTGGCGATGACGCTGTTCGCAGGGGCGGCACTGGCTGCTTTCATCCAGCTGCACGGCTGCTCTGGGCTCGGCTCCTTCCCACGGTTTGGACTCAGATTTACAATTCAGGTCCGAGCCCTGGTCTCCGCAGCCCCAGGCAGCTCCCTGATGCAGAGGTGACTCTGCTGAGGCTCGGATCTGGAAACCCTTAAAAGGCAGATCTGATGGGAGACCAAGCCCACCCCATCTGCACTGGGGATAGATGGAGTCTGGGGGAGCTGGACATCAGACCATGGGAAATTTCTGTGGTCTGAACCCAGATCAGCACTCGCAGCTATGGCTGTGAAGAGTGCTCTGTGCCTCGGTGTGTGTCTGTTGTAGATCTTTTAAACAGCCTACTGTATCACTGCTGTAAGCGCTGTAAGTTTACAATAACGGCTCTGTTGCAGGTAAGGGAGGAGCTGATAGTGTGCACTGCAGTGATTTCTGCAGTCCGCTGCATCTCCTCCCACCCCTGCGCTGGGACTTTGGCTCTGTTCTGTCTCAAAACTGTTTCCTTTTTCCTTTCCTTCTTTTTTTTTTAAATAATGTCAGTTAACAACAAGGGCGGCTTGAGACTACATCCACTGCAGAGAAGTTTCTGGGGTCTGATTAGCCTGAGGTTAGGAATATCCCACACTCAACTTCCCTTGTCAAGGAAGAGTCTGGCTCCCTGAATCCTCGCTGTGTTTTCAGGCCTGAGCAAGCGTCCCGAGCGCTGAGCAAGAGGCGCTGAGGGGCTGTGTAAGGGGATCGGAATTTGGTCAGTCTGCGCTGCTTCCTCTTTAGAAAGGCGTTGGAGATGGAGGAGGGCTGCCCGGAGCTGAGCGCTGGTCTGGTCTGGGGGATGTGCCGGAGGGGTGGGGTGGGGGTAGCAGGCACACTGAGCGTTGCTTCAGGTACAGCCTGACACTTCAATAAAACAAACAATGCACTAGCATCAAGGAGCCGGGGCTCTGGAGCTAAAACAATGTCTGTGTGACCGAGTCACTGATGAGGTTGGGACACCCTTTTAAGGTGGTTTTTGTGCAAGGATAACGTGTAGGCTGACAAGCGTGGGGTGGGATGTAAATGGGGGGAGCAGACAAACTTGCATTGCCGAAATCTCTGGGGATGATAACTGAAGAGGATACAGAGGCAGAATCTTCCTTTTCTTCTTCAGGAGTGATTCAGCCACTCAGCCATCCTGTCATCTCTTCTAACCAACAGCCCGCTGCCAAAAATCCCTGTTCCTCAGCAGGCAAACAGCATCAGTGCTTGCTGGACCTCAGGTTTCAAGCACAGGCTTTGGGTTCAGGCCAGGAGGAAAGGCTGGTAACTCTTTAGTAGCATTGCTGGCAGATTATCACCTGTCAGGACACAGAGCAAACGCTGCTTCCTGTCCAGTCGGCATCTTTTAGCGCTGCTGACTGATGGGTAGCATCTCACTGAGTGTTCCAGGAAAATGCACGAAAATCATTGGTGTTTTTGGTGGAGAGGTTCGCACAGTGACCAGCAACAGCAAACAGACTGCCCCAGCCTGGTGTTGCTAAACTTGCCGAGTCCTGCAGGAATCGGCCTTCTCCCACATACAACTTTTGACGTGTGTGTGCAGCCACAGCTGAAACTCGTTAGGCGGGCTCAGTCCTACTGCGGGGATCCCAAATGGTGTCGCACGCAGTGGGCCAAAGGCAGACCATTGCTCCCAGCACACCGGCCTGCGAGCTGATGTGCACAGCCCCAGCTGGCTGACACCACTGGGTTACAGATGGTGGCACTTCGCGGTGACATCGTCACTGTGCTGCCATTGCATCCCCTCACCTGCTGGTCGTGGCAGTGGCCAGTCTGTCTCAGAGTGCTTGTGCTTTCCGTGCTTTGGTTGACTCCCATCTTGGCAGATCCCAGAGAAAACTGTTTGCTCCTGTTGTCCTCCAGCCATGGGTTCTCCAGGCTGAACACCCCCAGTTCCCTCAGCTGCTCCTCACAGGACTCGTGCTCCAGACCCTTCCCCAGCTCTGTTCCCTTCTCTGGACACGCTCCAGCCCCTCAATGTCTTTCTTGCAGTGAGGGGCCCAAAACTGAACACAAGATTTGAGGTGCGGCCTCACCAGTGCCTAGTACAGGGGGATAATCCCTTCCCTAGTCCTGCTGGCCACACTGTTCCTGATGCAGGAATGCCACTGGCTGCCTTGGCCACCTGGGCACGCTGCTGGCTCATATTAAAGAACCCAGTCAAGGTTGGAAAACGATTGCTTTGGCCATTACAAAATGGGTCATAAAAAATTTTCCCAAAAGGTTAGGGTGAAACAATAAATGAATCCAAAACTATATGGAGGAAAGAGAAGTTAAAGCAGTCTGTGTATAATAATCAAAGGTTTCAGTGGATGGAACAGATCACGCTGTAAATCAGTAAGTGCTGTGGTCTTCACACAGTTTACCTTTAAAGGTGTTTGAGCTCAGATCTCCTGTGCTGGGCAACTGTTTTCCTATTCCAGCTTTCTCATATGCTAGAAAAGCATTTTGACAAATAGTTTACAGCATTTATTTTTTTTTCTGTGTATAGATATATGTGTATAACATATATAAATAAAAACCAGATGTTTGTAATGGGCAAACTATTAATTGCAGCTCCTGGGGGGGGGGGGGGTGGGGGGTGGGAAGGTAGCTATGGTAATGGTTTTCCTGCAACAAAACATCTGATTTCATATAATAATATATTTCTATAATTTTTGCAGAAAATCAAACCTTTCTAGCAAGCAAAGTATAAGTTACATTTCCTTTTCTAGGAATTTAGGAGCTGCTAAGCTCGCCCAGACTTTCAAGCCTTCTAGCCCAGGATTTTGACAATGACCAGAACAGGGCGGACCGAGGGTGTTCCAAGGAACCCGGCAACAAGCAGTTAGGTTATCCCTTATCTCAGAAAAGTTTCCATTCCTCCCCTTCCCTCTGTAATTAGAGGTTAGCTAATGCCTCAAACCATGAGAGTTTACATCTTTCCTGAGACTTCATTTCAAAAATAATGTTAAATATTTACTGCTGTAACTCTGTTCATGCTCGTTACTCATCGAAGTGTCTAATCACAGTTGGAGTCTTGCCAAGGTTTTGTTATCTTTCAGCTTCATCCCATTTTCCTGCTCTGTGCTGAGCTAAGGATGGGTGAGAGCAGTCATCTGTAGAATGACCAAAAAAAGAATGGTAAGGGTTTGGGAACTTACCAGACAGCAGCAAAATTTTCCTATATATAGTTTTTCTGTTTCGTGTAACTGACTGTAACAGGAGCAAAAAAGCACAACCACAGGCTTTGACACCACGTCTTGGAATCGTTTTCCACCCCGATATCTGTGGGTCGGGGGCAATCCTGAAGTCTGCTGCATGAACCAGGCTCTCCTAGTGGGAGCTGCGATGTGCTGCTGGCTCAGAGCCATCTCTGGTGCCGGGGTCCAAGGGGGCTGGACCAGCCCCCTCGTCATCCCTTTCTTGTGTTAAGGGTGGATCTCGAGGGCAGAGCTGCAAGTATTGCCCCACAGGGAGCAGACAAGAGGACCGCTGACAGCCCAGGGTCAGAGATATTTCAGAATGTGGGATTGTGGAGAGCCTGGGCAAACTTGGATGAAAGCAAGGCACGGGGAGAATGACACAGGGTTCTGGTGGGATGATTCACCACAGACTCCCTGTGGAAGTAGTGACGGATGAGATCTTGCTGATAAACTATCCGTTGTGATATTATCAGGGTGGATCTCAGTGTTGAAAGCTGGTTTGATGTAGTGGAGTTTGGTTTCCGTCTCACTCCTATCACAGCAATAAGACAGTGATTGTTTATCGGGCATAAAAACTCTTGTATTCCACAGCCTGACGCTTTTTTTTTTTGTCTTCCTTGTTGTATTAATAGTAGGCATTATTATAAATGTATTATTGTATTCAGGAGGAAATTATGAAATTGGCAGTTGAGGGGCTCTTGCGAGAGGGAGGCAGCTGCTTCTCAGGCTGAGTGTGTATTTAATATTGGATCCATCCTTTCCCACATCTCCCTCCATGGTTAAAGCTGCTGAACAGAGGGGAAAGCAAATTTAATCTGACTCTGAAAGTTCAGTGAATATTCAGTAAATAATCTGTTCCCTATGGAGGAGGCCTTGCTAGAAGAATTCGTAGTTGTTTTCCAGTGTTGATGGGGGGGATCTTCAGAACGTGAAGCATCTTTCTAAAAACCTGCTAACTTTATTGGTGTGTTTATTTGTATTTAAGTACAAATCAAGGTACCTCAGGACATTTGATTTAAAGATGGAGCCCTTGTAGTGCCAGGAGCTGTAGAAAGAAATAAGAAATAGGAGTGTTGCTGCTCTAGTGCTCAGATCAACATGACTAGTGGTTGCACGTTGGGTTGCAACATGGAATGGAAAAGACAAATGAACTGGAAGAACCGACTTGTCATAAAATTAAGTTTTTTTAAAAAAAGCAGTATCCTATTTCACCTAGCTGTTGTTTTCTGGGCATGACTTAGTGGTCCCTGGGTGAAATAGGCTTTGTGGCATGATTTAAAGTAGGGCGATGTGGCTGTGTAGCAAATTTTGATGGGAAGTTTGCCAAAAAATGGGAAAAAGCTGCATGACTCAGAAAAGTCAAGTGTCTCAGCTCCCGGAGGTGAGGAATGATCTCCCGGATGCCTTGTGACCTCCTGGGCTCCTTCCCCAAAGACCTTGAAGGTAAAGGCAGACACCTCAGGTCAGCGCTGGAGGGGATGCGCAAGAGTGAAGCTGAGACTGTTCAGGGTGTTCTTCTTTATCCCATCTTAACTATTGCTTGAAATCACACTTGTTCTTCAGGCTTCGGTTATTGCTCTAGCAGGCAGTTTATCCGAAAGAGCAAATAGCACTGTGCTCTTTTCCTTCAGCTACAGCTGATTCGGATTCTATTAGTGTCGCTGAGTACTCGGAATTGCTCTGTCGGATGCGTTGCCGGGTACTTTCCTGCACGCAGGCGTAGGGGCTGATGCAGTTGAAGTACGAGGCTTTGGCCTCTGTCCCCAGCGTTCCTGACAGAGAGACTGAGGTAGCACATAAACCCATCCTCATGCATTTAGATGTCTTCATCAGCAGAGAGCACCGTTTGGGAAAGAGACATTTAAAAATCTCTTTGTTGGGTTTATAGGTTCTTTAAAGCCACTTAGTCATTTGATAGCAGGTTAAAATTAGTCCATACAAGATAAGGCATCAACACAGTCTTTTCCCAAAGCTCCTTATTAGCATTGATTTTTCAGTCAAGGGGAGAGTCGAGCAGTGGAAGATTAAATTAATGATACTGTGGTCTGTACAGTTTGCCTGGAAATGCTTGGCATCTTGTGCAGGGACCTTATCACGTGGTTTTCCATGATACAAAGCCTGAAGATTCAGCAACAAGAACACAAAAAGGTCATTCCTGTTTTTAGGGTGTTATTTTGACTGGGATGAAATCCATTTTCTCCCCTCTGCCTTTTGTTTCCCTAATAGTGGTTGACATGACATGACGCTCATTATTCAGAACTTCATTTAGATAATCTCCTGGTGATTGTGGTATTTGAATTCATGAGTGTAGTTAATATGTTGATTCTTTCAGAAAAATCCACTAAGAATAATCATGGTTTGTTGGTTGGGTTTTTTAAGGCACGTGTAAGGGAATGCTCTGCAAAATGGTGTGCTGGGAGGATGGGATGCATTCCTAGTCCTTGTATCTCGCTGCTTGGCTGTTGCAGACAAAAGGACTGATGCAAGCTCTGTTGAAATTAATGGGAGTTTTTCCCCCTGGCGTCGGTGGGCAGTGGAGTGGCGTGACGGGAGGAGGCAGCCTGGCCGAAGCTGGAGCGTGCCCTGTAATCCCTGTGCTCTGGGACAGGCAAGGATGCTGGAGTTGGCACCTTGCAGTATATGTTGGAAGGAATTAGTTGTTGAAGACATGACAATAAAAGGGTCTACAGGGTAATGGGTTTTCCCACGCACCTTGATTTGTGGCAAGTCTTTTTGTCATGGGCTAGTCAGACCTACGTGGAATGATATTGAAGCAGGAGTCCCACCTAAGCTCTTGTGGTAGTGAAAAGAGACAAGCGTGTCCCCAGCTTGATTCATCCTAACATAATTAGACAAGACTAATATCTTCCTGAAGGTACCTCTGTCTCCCTGTAACTACAGGGGGAACCTAGATGGCCATGTTTCTTTCTTAGATAATTCAGGTTTTATCAGATCAATCCTGTTTTTTATTGTTGCCTTTTTCTGCAGGGCCATACTGGAACCAGCACAGGTGTGTAGTATATACCTGTGCCATGGACACTTCAGTTGTAAGGTGTCTGCAAGACTGAGGAGGTGACAAAACTTTGGTGCAAATATATCCTGACAGTTTCCATTTCCTTTTTCCTGCTTTGGAAGCAGCAGGGGCTGGATGGTCTGTAGTCAGTGTAGGGGTGATGTTAGGTGATTGGACCATAGAGCTTTTTTGAGAAAAAAACTTCAGACCAGCTTGTTTTGCACCAGTGAAATCACCAGAACTGTACTCTTGTGCAAAGCTGCAATTACAAACTTCTTAAATGAGAAACAATTATGACGAAAATTTAATCATGATCTCTGTCTGCCAATTGGCCAGCACCAGCATTCTCCATAGACATTGTCAATACCTGTTCATATGTGAAAATTCCCTTTTTGCTTTGTTTGTTTTTCCCTGAAGCATTTTACAGACCCATTTCCAGTTCCTGGCAGCCCATCTCTGGTTGGTCCATACCTTAGAGCCTGCAAACCACTGGTTTAGCAGATATTTGGGAATCAGACCTATGCATCCCCTGGGTGGAGGACCATACGGAAAAACGGATGAAGTGACTTCTTTGAAGGAGCAGACCTGAAGGTGACCATAGAGGGGCTGCAGAAAGGACCTAACTCTGTTTATTAACCGAGGGTGGGGTGATCGTGTGGTTCTGTGTAACGGGGTGGTGGCTCTGGAGAGAAGGGACAGTAGATAAGGAGAATTTAAAGGAAGGAGGGACTGGAAATAATGACTGCATCTCCCCTTTTACTTATTTATTTTTGCCTCCAGGCTCTCCCCTAGAGGGATTATGCAAGTTTCCAAGCCCAGATTTTGTCTTGTGGTAAAAAAAGTATTCCGAATGTTTCTTTGGATGCTGATGTGCCAGGCTGGGGCTCTTGAGGAAGATGTGATGCCCTGTCTCTGCAGCTTCATTAGCTCTCCTTCTGCCTCTCCCCAAAACCATGTGTCTGAGCACTGCAGGAACATCATGTCATCCACACTGTAGCAGCCTGTTGCTTTATCCTGTTGGAAGCCATCATTTCATAAATCAGATCAGAAGGCGACACTGGGTCATTCTGTCCTGGCTGAAGTGATTAAGTAGATCTGTGCTATTAACTGCAGTTATCTTCTGAAAATGTCAGACTGCCTGCCAAGATCTTGCCATGAGTTTAATAAGCATCTGCTGGCTGAGGAGTCAAACTCCAGACTGGATGTGATCGTACGTAGCTCTGAAGTGAAAACCCACGGATCGAGCAGCTGCCTCAGACCACCAGATCCTGCACCTTGCTGCCCCTCGGTGTTGTGGTTCTGCACAGAAAACTCACGAGCCTAGCAGTTTTGTCCCAGCTGTACGGGTTTGTCCAGCTGAGATATTACATAGCTGGTAGTTGTTCCTTGGGGGTAGAAAAGAACTTCCGAGGAAATTAAATAGTATTTTAAAAAGACAGGATTTTTTTCTGTGTATTCACTGTATTTATTCAGTGGCTCCCACAGACATCTGGCAAGTACTGTGGCTGTGACTGAGAGATTTTGGAGAAGAAGCCTTGGCACTGACATTAAATGCAGTACAAAAACACTGAGAGAAGAAGGAATTGCTGCTTTGAGGAGGGAGAACATTTTGCACCATTGCAAAATGGCACAGGGAGCTTTTACTACAGGCTGAGATTGGATTAACACCCCTGCAGCAGCGTTTTGAACTGCCTCCTGGTTGTCTGGAGGTCGTTCAGGACCTGCTGCCCCCCCACCCGTCGCGGCAGTGCGGGCCGTTAGCATTCTTCATCCACAAATGGATGCTGGCTCACACGTCGGCACTCTAATAGTTCCCTTCAGGATCTGAGGACATGAAGCATTAGGAAACTTGCAGTGTTGTAATAGAAGACACTGGGGATGCTTGCTAAGACAAAGTATTAGAGGTTTCCTTCTGCGTAAGCAGGGTATAGGCATATATAGACATTCGTATGCACATACATATACACACAGTTCATAGATAGAAAGTCAGGGTTTGCCACCCTTTACTAGGTTAGGGAAAAGCCACTGATGTTCCTAACACATGAAAACAGAGCTGATGATGATTTTCATGTATTGGATTTTATTGTTTTCTTAGGATTGCTTTGCAGCCATATCAGGAGGCTGCAGGAGTGTGAATGCGGAGTCTTTACAACAGAAATGCCTTTTACACAGACAGTGGGAGGGCAGGACTCCCAGGTTTTGTTTCTCTTGGACTTTTAAATGTTGTCTTCCCTATTGCACTAAACCTCTCTGGAATTCCATTTTGTCACTAAAACGGGGTTCCCCCGGTGCGGTGAGACTACAGGAGGTGGACCAGACTGGTGGCACAGCAGGAGAGGGACGGCCTGTGCTGTTTGGCCAGTGCCTGTGTCCTAGCCTGTCACTGCCCCAGGATGTTTGCTGTCTTTATCATTAGCTTGGCTTCCAGTGGGTGGATTGGTAATTGTGGGTATTTGGGAGGTTCACTTGCGCGTGTTTTAAGGAATGGTATAAGGTCATTGCCACTCAATTCCTAAACGTGATTTAATCGCAAAGGTTCAGATAGGTTTGCTGGGATTAACGTCTTGTGTCTGCCTCAGCAAGAGCTGCTCTAGGAGCGTCACAGCAAGAGCATCTCAGCTTTAGAAGGATTGACCATGGGACCTGGTAAGGACGGACATGGTAGGTCCTCCAGCTCCCATTGTGTTAGGGGGAGTGTGCTGGGTTCAGTCAGGAAAGAGTTAACTCCCTTTACTGTGGTTTTTAGGATGTGGAGAGAAAGTACTGATAAGTACTGAATTCAAGGTCTTCGCTTCTGATCCTGCAGCTGCGTTCCCAGCTCTCGCTGTCTCGCTACAGGCAACGCAGGGGACACAGTCCAGATAGCTGACCCAAACTGACCAAGGAAGTATTTTATTCCATAGTACGTCATGTTCCGGGTTTTTTGGGCGGGGAGGGGGTCTGGTAGCCATTACTCTCTCTCCCTTACTCCCTTACTGTCTACTCCCAGGCACTTGCTAACCCTCCTGCGTTAGCTGCTTTGCCAGCTCCTGTGCTGGCTCGTTCGTGAGGGAGTTGGTGGGTTGTTTAGAGTTCCTGGCCGCGCTGTTGCTGAGAGGATTTGTTTGCGTACCATTCCTCATGTCTTGCAGGAGTGCATTATTGCTCCGGTGCTGTTTGGCTACGGGAGCAATAATCCATTCCTCCAAGACGGGGAGTCTCCCACATGAGTCCTACAGGACTAACACATCTCTCCAGGCGAGGATTTTCCATTTGTGAAGGTAATGGTACCAAGCTGTGCAGGACACGTTTCTTTCCTGCTAATTCAGTGCTGTGTCGGGAGAATTGGCCCCTTGTGGGCTGGTGTCAGCGGCTATAGTCATTTCCCCTCGCGGCATGCTGCAGCCATATGGACGCAAGGACACACACTGCTTTCACAGCCGGCGGTTTTGCTGCAGCTGACTTTTTTTCCCTTTAAAGTTTTGATTGCCTGAGGTAATACTAAAGCTCAGTAGCAGTGTGGCACTGATGATCCCTTGCTTGTTGGCCATAAGAATTTATTTGCTTGTTTATCACTCACCCTTGTAATACCTTAAGCGCAAGGTCAGGAGAAGAAAAGATTAAAAAGCTTATTTTATTAGGCTCATGTAAATAGCAGTGCCAGCGTTATCCCAGCAGGATGTTAGGCCTCAAATTCTTTTATGGAGTTTTAAAATAAATTCCCAAATAAGACATAGTTCAAAATTGTTTCATTTTCAAACGCATTTTATCGAATTTTTGCATGACTTTGTTGACATTCACAGGGACAGAAAACTGTTGTCACATCCTCAGCTGCCGCAAGCTGGCATGATGCCACTGAAGTCAACGGGGGAAGGATAATTTCCATCAATTCAGGGGTTTGGCATTGTGAAGTGGTGAAGAAGGGATAGAAGTGGTTTCCACACACAATCCATAGTGAGTGACCCACTGAGTCCAGCTTCTGGATGGCAGGTTTATAATTTTCTTTTGTTATTTGGCAGTTTCAGTCCTATCCCTTTTCCCCACTTTTTCCTGCCACAAGCAAAATACAAGAAATAAGTCAGGTCTCCCTCACCCTGGATGCATCTCAAAATCCCTTGGAAATAATGTTACTGCATTCTAGTAATAGTTGGCACAGATTTTTTTCCATCTATGATGTATGGCTACTGATTATGGGCCTGCTTTTCAGGCAGTTGCAGAGGGTTGTCAGTGGGAGTCGTGAGCACTGGGCATCTTAAAGAACGTTAATCTCTATCACATTTTGGGGTGACAGATGTGGTTCTGTGAAATATTACAAAGGACCCCAAAGTTCACTGGGAGAGCAGGGCACCCTTCTTGCATTAGGGGGTTTTAATGAAGACATGCATATAAAAATGTATATGTTGGGTTTTTTCTATTTTTTTTTTTTTACTTCTTTCTCTATTTTATAATATACGTATCATCTCCCCTAAAGTTCCTGGAAAAACTTGTTTCTTGACCATGAAATTACTTTTAACCATGTATTTATTTCCTTAGACATCCACCCACCAATTATTTTTTTGCTGCTTCTTCCCCTCAATTTCTTTGCTTGCCACAAACAGACTCATTCCCAACATGTAATATTAGTGATATCCAAGGGTATGTCTGAAGTTGGTGCAAATTTGCCAGATTTTCACTGATTTCTCTGGGGAGGAGGAAGGGAGAACATTATGCATGAGCTGTGAGTGTTCTTCAGCCTCTTGTGTGAGTAAAAGTGCTTTATGTGGGCCCAGGCACTACAGTGGTGGAGCACAGCCAGGGCTTGGACACTGAGGTATGGAGCAGGGAGCAATAGGGGCTCAGATGCCAGGACCCGATGCTTCACCTACAAGGCTGTATTGTGCCTCACCTGACTGGCAAGTTTTCACCTCTTTCATACCAAAATGTCTTAAAGAGAAGAAAGAGCAAAGCAGCCTCATTTTCTTCTCGCAGGCCGTCTCGTTGGCTACTCACGTGGGACCTCTTGAGGGAGAAGAGGTGCCGTCAGGTGGGGCCAAGGGAAATCTGCTTTATTTCAGCCTCTCTCACCTGTTTGAACTGAGCCGCCTCTATTTCAACTATTCAAGACTTTGTGACACAGTGAAAAAGTTGTGTGAGAGCCAGAAGCCCTCCAAGTATCTCTGATCAGGAAAAGCTGTAGGGGTTGAATCTCAAAGCGTAGGTTGACTTGGGGACCCACCAGAGACACAGACGTGCTCAGCTTGGTTTGCGTGAACTAATGTGCTGTTTTGCTGCCTCAAATCATGTGTACACCATATGCTGTGGGTGAAGAGAAGGCAAGAGGTCCTGGGTTGAAGTATAGCCTTTTCACGTGCTGTCTTCCCTCCTCCTGTCCTTCCCCCAAAGCAGGACTCAGTCTCCTGCCCTTAACCTGAGCTCTGTAGGACATCAGCTAAGGGAACATACTCGCTTTGTATGGTGAATTAATGAGTTCAAATGGTCACCTTACACAGCAGAGATGTGTGGGAAAGAAAACCTGTGTCAATGTGAAACATGTGTGCGATCGTCCAGAGGACGAGGCATCTGATTCATAAATCAGTGGCAGGGAGGTAACGAGAGATGTGTGGGTTTGGTAACAACTGTTGGACTTTAATGGTGCATTTTACTCTTTTTCATCTTCCGTCTCCCAAGAAGATCGTATTTTTGACTTATATGTTTTCTCTCTGGTGCTGATCAGAGTTTAAAGCATTCAGATGGTCAGCGTGTTCCCATTTTGTGTCGTGATTCCCGGTGTTGCTCTGTGTGCGAGAACGCTGTCAGAACCCGCAGGGTATGTGTTCAGGGGAATGAAAGTAGACTGTAAAAGCTGCCCAAGCTGTGTCTCATCTGCCCCTCTGGGCCTGTCGGCTACTTGGAGTGTGTTATTGCTGCAGTAAGTAGGACATGAGGAAATTCAAAAACTGCTTATCTCTGCTAGAAGCTTTTTCAGCAAAGGCACGTGAATGTGTCTCAGGGGAGGACACAGGGGATATATTGTCCTGGTTATATCAATTGCCCCTTAAAAAAAGACTTGGAGTGAACTCGCGGTGGCTCTACATGTCAGGCAGGGAGTTGCCCCATCACGGTGAAATGTGCAGACTCCCAAGGATGCCTGTGCACCGAGGTGCAGGCAGCTCTCGGGGATGGGGTTGACATGGGTCTGAGATCCCAAACTAGCTTTGTGACGGAGCCTGTAGTTCACAGGATCTCCTCTCCCCTAGCATGGTTTCAGGTGAGTTATTGCAGCTGTAGCAGGTGTGGAGGTCAAGGTGAGTCCCAAACCTGGGGTGCTGACCTTGCCCGTGGAAGCAGGCTAAGAAGGGAAGAGCTGGTCTACATCAGAGAGAAAGTAGGTGGAAAGAAACCCGCTCCTTTTACCAGAAGACAGCAATTCCATCTAATATTTTAGAAATGCCTCCCTTTTTACCCCTGTGCTGTCTGCATTAGCAGCCTCCAAGCGTTGCTTTCTGGGCTGAGGGAGAGAAAGACTGTGCTGCAGAAAACTGCACCGTGTCTTCTCCCACACCGCAGAGATCAAGCAGGTCCCGCCGAGAGTCTGCAGTTCCTGTTTACGCCGTACATGACGTTCCCAATCCCTTCAGCGTTTGTGGTAGTTTCTGTGCCTCTTCCTCCGTAACTAACTCCAACTGGCACAGCTGAGACATCAGCAAGATGAATCCTTGGAGAGCAGCCAGCACTTGCTTTTATTTTGCACTTGTGTTGCTGATGTCAAGCCTTTGAACGAGGCCTCAGGCCCCCGTTACAGCGCGGGGCAGACGTATACAAAGAGGGGGTTCTTGTCTTGCGGGGATGACACGAGTCACAAGATCTCCAGGGGGATGCCAGACTGCAAGCGTTTGTTGTGGTCCCAGACACTGCTTATTTCCTCCAGTGACGCAAACTTGTGTCAGTCCTTTTGGGTGGTTGAGCGTGTGCGAAGGGAGACGCTGACCTCCCCGGCATTCCTCCGCTGGTACATGCGCACGTGTTTGCGCAAACCCAGAAATGACAGGCTGGATTCAAAGACGACTGGGTGGGGTGGTGTGGTCTGTGGGCTGCCGGAGGTCTGAACCAAGCGCTGTCGGGATGGAAATCTCCGGATGAAGATCTGGAAGGAGCACGGGGTATGTAGCACCTCACGTCGCTGAGACCAGCAGAGGCTGGTCTTAAACATCTCAAGCTGCAAGCAAGAGCTTCGCGGCAAGAGCGAAACATTTGCCACGGATTTCCGTAACAGATGTGGGAAAGAAATAGCAAATTCTTAACTAGCCCATGATAATAATCACAGCCTTGCAGATAAGGACCCTCCTGGCAGTGGTTTCCAATGCAGCTATTTACAATCTGGTCAAAGCAAAGATTAGGCTTTATGATTCCATGACGTTGAATTTGTCTCCTACTCTGCAAGGAGGAAAGAAAACCCTTCACACTGAATGGTGCCTACAGCTTTAGACCTTATAAGCTATCTGCTTGTCTGTTAAGAATTATTTAATCCTCAATACATCAGCATCCTCTTTGCCATTTAATAACAACACTCCTCTCTGATCTCTGGTTTTGATGTAGTTTATTGTATGTATTTGAGGGGTGAAGCCAGGGCAGGACTGTGTGTGAGAACAGCAGCATAACGGTCATTGTTGTTGGCTGGTACCACCATACTGAATGGGAAGGGTTGAAAATCACCTGCATTGCACGTGCAAAAGGATTTATCATTTCCAAAATATTCTGTAACACTATTTTGCAGATGATGCTGATGCATCCCTTCCTCTCCCTGACATTGTATGGCTCCTTGAAAGCATCACCCTGTCCCTCTAAATAAAAGCAATTCCCACTGATTTGACTGGTGCAGGAGTGAGAACCTGTACAGAAAACCTGGAATGAAAAAAGTCCTTTTTCTCTCTGGAAATAAAAAAATATAGTACATATAAGTTCTTCCAAAAAAAGTTGATTTATTTTATAATTTTTTGCCTATTTCTATGTGATGGAAACTTGCCCAATGTTTTTCTTGTTTATGATGAAGGTTTCTAGATGTTACATCAGTGATGAAATTTCTTTGGGTTTATTCTGTTTTATACAGGCAAGTGCACACAAACTGAAGTTCTGACTTGACATCCTCAGCAATGCATGGGGCAGCTTCAAAAGCCTTTTTCCTAAGCTGGAATATTTGGCAGAGATATTTGGCACTGCCACCTGCAGCTGTGGGGCTCCTGTGCAGAAGGACTCCATGATGCTGAAGTGGCTGTTGCCCAAATAGCTTTTCCAATAGGAATCTTTGCTCTTATATTTGGGAGAGAATGTTTATACAGAGCCAAAGCACCATGTGATTTGATTTGCCCTGAATTGAGTTGGAAAATATGAGTAAAATGACTGCAAACATTTTCTTGCCTAATAGATTTACCCCCACCCCTTAAAATCTTGTCTTCTTATTTCTTTAAATTTCAGATCTGATACTTGAAATAAATGATTTTTTTTTTTTGTCTGATTCCCAGAGGACTTAAAAAAAGATTCTTTGCTATTATAAATTAATTAAATGACTAATCAGACTGGAGTGTTACTACAGGTGCAGAAAACCTTGCATTCCTAACTTCGCCAGTCTTATTGGCTGGCATGACAAATTTCCTACAATTGACCTACCAGCTTTCCAGCTGCTAAGTACGTGGCAGCCATTCTTCTTAGCAAAAATCAGCCAACCCTTTCTTTAACAAGGAATTAATGAAGTGATGAAAATTTACATCAGCAAAGGATTTATCAGAGTATTTTACACACTGCTTTACTACTGAATTAAAGACATTGAATGGTTCCATAAATACCAAGCATTGTTGATAATCCAAGACTTGAAGGCTTAATTCTGACGCTTTAGTCAAACTGGTAAAGGATAAGCATAAAAGGGAGATTTTTTTTTCCCATTGGTACAAAATATTCTTATTTTGTTACTCCAGTAAAGAGAAATGATTACTTGAGCAAAAATTATGATCATGCTAATTGGTGATCTAAGAAATCTAGGGTTTTTAGGCAGAAGGTTTTCATTGTATACAACCAAAAGATATTCTGATATCCCTAAGTCTTTCCTCTTTTATCTTTGCATCTGATATACAGCGGAGTCAAGTGTGAAATGCCAATATGCGTATGGTCAAATGGAACAGTGAGTCCTCCTCTTGTCTTCACTCACCCTGAAGTCTTTCTTTCACTTTAATGAGTGGAAACTGGAGGTAATTCATATGGGTTGACACCTGGCTAATCATCTATAGCACTGTGCCCAAATGCCACCTGGGAGGAAGATGCTTGGCACAGGTAGCACCATGTAAGGGAGCTCAGCAGCACTTCCTTGGTGAGGTCACAGTTCAGTGCTAAAGCCTCTGCCCTGACCAGGGTTCGTTTGCCAGTATGGATGTAAGGTTGCTAACCATGAGTACCGATTTTGGGCAGAAGGCAGGACGCTGCAGTCATGCAGAATTGGTGCATATGTTCAATGGCTTGCTTAAGAATATACTTAGATTTTCTGACTTGCATGTACTTCTGGGAAGTCTTCGTTCAAAGTCCAGATATGGACCATTTCTTGATTCCAGAATGATGCTGATATGATGCCCAAACAGGCTATACCAAAAAAGACCAAGTCTTTCATGTTCAGAACAACTGAACATTTCAGCTTTTTGTTCTTCTGAGTTAGTGTTGAAAAGACAGAGGGGCTGAGAACTGATGGCCTCTGTCCTTGTGTAAACTCACCCATTCATCTCTGCATCAGATTCTCCATCTCTGAAACAGGCATGAAAGCTGCCTCTACTTCAGCAGGTAACTGGAAGGGATATGGGGGTGAAACTGCTTCTTGCAGACCCTTCCCAACCCCAAATCCTGGCTCCTGAATCTGTAGAATCGCTCTCTGTTGGCAAGTCACTATTCATCATATGTCATAGGAAAACCAGAGATGGGATAGCTTTTTCATGTGTGTGGTTTTTTTTTTGTTTGTTTGTTTTTTTTCCCGCAGCTACCTAGGAGTGATCAAAAGTAGGACTCACATATCTATTTAGAAGGACTGCTGTTGACTTCCCTTGGAGAAGCATTCCCAACTCTGGGCTTTTGCAATATGCACGTGCAAATCTCCCACTGTAAGCCATAGAAATGATAGATTTGGGATGAGAACAAGCAGATGTCTAATAAAAGTGAGTGTTGACTGCTGGCTTCAGCCTAAAGCCACATCCTTTTGGTGCTCCTCTGTTCCCTTAACACCTAGATCTGACCTTGATCTGAACTTAGCATAACTGCCCCACCCTAAGAATTGCCTTTCTGGGCCATTAGTGTCAGCACAAGATGATACTACCACAGCACAGTGATAGCTGCATGCAGTTGTGTAATCTGTCCAATCCAACAGGGTCATCCACTTTGTGTTGTTAATGACTCTTATACTCTTACAAGCAAAAACGTGTGCTGCAGACAAACTCTGAATGGAACCATCCATCGCATCTGCTGCTGGCCCCATGCAGACTGACTCTTCAGTGTAAAAAGGGCTTATGTGAAGAGGATCACTGGACTACTAGTTGCTAGTAATATTCTGAAATAGTGGATTACGGCCTTGGAAGGAGTCTTCCTGGGCACATTGTCAAGAGAAGCCTGCAGTGGATTTATGGAGCTCACTCATGCTGTCACAAAACAGTAAGGCTGACTGTCAATCTCTTGTGACTGGCCCGCAAGGAACAAGGGTTAGCTCACAAAGAAACATTTTGGGGTGTTTCAGAGGAGAGGTGTGAGCATAGATTCATACCTTTGCAGGACATGCAGAGAGGTTTGCATGCTTGCATGACCTGGTAATGCAGAGTAATGCACACCCCCCGTGTGTCCCGAGGAGCAGAGGCTGTGGCCGTTGAAGCAATGGGTTTGGAGTAACAGGCTTTGGTGTGTTTAGAATCTAGTAGGACTGCTGGGGGAGCAGGGTTTCACTGGTTTTGCCTTGGCCTTGTGACAAGCCTGGCTTGCACGTCAGGATTGGTGATGTGCTGGATGTAGCTGCAGTTCTGTGTTCCTGTTTTGCTGTTGGTTTGGTCTCTTTGAGCTTGAGGGGACACACGCACGAGGTTTTCAATTCTGGATCTGACACTGTCATGCAGACACCTAACCGGTAAGCCAGGGTACCCAGTAGTTTGTCAGCAGTTGTATTACCAGGCTTTTGCCAGAGAAGGTTCAATCTTCAGAGCCTTGGATTCAGGGATTCAGATCCCAGAACACAGACCATCCTCCATAGTGAAGCAGCTACAGTTGCATGGACTCTCTTTTGGAGGCTGTCTCGTTCTCTCTGAATGCTGGTGTTCCTTATTTCTAATTCTGTGCTGCTGTGAAGTAACTCGGAACTAAGTATACTCTTTGTTTTCCTTTGCCTTGAGTTCTCCAGCTTCCTCGGCTGTGGCTCAACCTTGTTTAGTTCACGCGGGTGTCCACAGTCCGCCTCGGTGGTGGTAAAGCTTGGTGGTGCGGTACGGTGATTTGTGTTGGTGGTGGTCAGGCTCTGAGGCAGGCGTGGTGAAGGGCACTGCAGTTAATTCACACAACCAGCACTTGGAGTACGGTGTGTCCTTTGAAACACACTCACTTTGACATGATATCCACAGAAAACACTCACTTGTCCTCTCTCTGTATGACAAGAAACTAGAAGCTCCTCCTTTGCAAAGGTGAGAAACTCCTGCTGGAGCCTGAGAGTTGAAAATGAACACACTGGAGTTCGTTGGATCAGATGGGGATTTGTGCCTTCTTGATTGCCATCAGGACAGTCTGGGAGGACCTGGCAAGAAATTCCCCTCTTCTTTTGTTTCTCAGGGAAGGAAAGACAGACATGAGCAAGGCCTGGATTCAGATCCCGGCTTGGGAAAAATCAGGAATCCAGATCCAAATCGTTCTCACTCGGGTTTAGCTGCCAGTGGTGGATATCTCCCAAGATCAGATGGTTGCACGAGCCTTTTGCAATCTTGGCTGGAGATCTAGTGAAAACTGTTCAGCTTCATGATGGTGAAACAGGCCCTTTCTGAAGTCAGAGTATAGAAAACTTTTTCTGGAAGTGTAGACACAGGTTTGGATAAGTAAGGCAAGAGAACATTTTAATTCAGGGATAAATTTGGATGTGCTGGTTTTGGCTGGGATAGAATTAATTATTTTCTTCATAGTGGATAGTATGGGGTTATGTTTTAAATTTCTGCTGAAAACAGTGTTATTACAGGGATGTTTTTGTTATTTCTGAGCTTGTGCTCACACAGAGTCAAGGCCTTTTCTGCCTCTCACCCCACCCCACCAGTGAGTAGGCTGGGGGGTGCACAAGAAGTTGGGAAGGGACACAGCCAGGACAGCTGACCCCAACTGACCCCAGGGATATTCCATACCGTATGATGTCATGCTCAGCATGTACAGCTGGGGGAAGAAGAAGGAAGGGGGTGACATTCAGAGTGCTGGTGTTTGTCTTCCCAAGTAAAGGTTATGTGTGATGGAGCCCTGCTTTCCTGGAGAAGGCTGAACACCTGCCTGATGGTGGGAAGTGGTGAGTATGTTCCTTGGTTTGTTTGTGTGTGTGCGTGCCTTTTGCTTTACTTATTGAACTGTCTTTATTTCAACCCAAGAGTTTTCTCACTTTTCCTCTTCTGATTCTCTCTTCCGTCCCACTGGGGGAGTGAGCAAGTGGCTGTGTGGGGCTGAGCTGCCAGCTGGGGTTAAACCATGACAATGGAGTGGTAAGAAGTGGTACAAATTATTCCAAGAAAAAGCTTAGGCTGGAAATCAAAATGTTTGCTCTAGAAAAGATTCCTAGAGGAACAATGAGCTCATGGGGAGATTTTCCCAGAGGAAGCTGTGGCTTCCCTGCCTTCTGCAGCTTTTTAAGCAAAAGCCTTTGTAAAAGCAATATCCCAGTGTGGACAGCTGTGACAGCAGTGGATGGTTACCATGACCCAGCGGAGACGCAGTCATGTTGGGATAGAGTCTAGGCAATCAGGTAGGACCACGCAAATATGATGTATCCTCCAGCACAGTCACCAGCACTGACATAAGGAATGAGGTAGTGTTTTGCAAAGGAAGAGCGTTGGCTGTGTCCATTTGCTCCATGCTGGGGAAGAGGCCTGTGCACAAACTCAGATGTCCCAAAGTGCACTACTGGGCTAAATTGTGTTGTTTTTTCTGTGTAGTCCAAGACCTACACACCTTGCTGAATTTTGTCCCTGAGAAATACCCTTTTTAATCTCATCCCAGCTTCATTTTCCTTTGGATTATTGGCTTTTACTGCATGATGGTACATAGCTCCCACCTTATTTCTAGAAATGGAAACCTGTTGACAGTTCTGATAAAGTGCTGAAGACTGTGGGGACTTGGGAAAACGAGATGAGGGCAGGTTGGGTCCATTTCATGCTGTGGGTAACAGTGACACGTAAACACCTCCCTATCACCTGTTCAGTTTTACATTTCTTCAGCATCACCTCGGGTTAGCTATGGTTGCATGTACCTGGTGGACATAGTTTCCCCAGCTGTCCGCCTTGTTTGATCTGCTTCCTAAATGCATTTCCCTGGCATCTTTACAGTGCTTTCATGACAAGGTCTCCAAAATTTCCACATGGTGCAATCGCTGAAAAGACAGTTCATGAGGTTGGGGGTCTAAAACCCCTTTAGGTGGGCATGGACTTCCATGTGAAGAGATTTTCTGTCTCTGTGACTATTTTTTTTTCTTTATTGCCAGGTTGGTGCAGTCCTATGATGTGATCTAATGGCTGAAATGAACCAGTCTCGAGCTGGGTTTGAATGCTGCAGGGTGTGCTGGGAATCTCAGCAGGGAGATCTAGAGATATGGTTTCTTTTCAGCCCGATTTTGTCTTGATGCCCAAATTAAATAGGCAATGCTCACCCAGAAAAAGGAAAGAAAGAGGAAAAAGGAAAAATGGGGAGAGAAAAGGGCAAAAATTGGGAAAGGAAAGGGGAAAGAAGAGGAGGAAAGGAAAATGTTTTAAAAAGATGGGGTGTTTTTCACTGAAAGCAGAAATTTGTCTGACTACTTATTTACTGTTTGAGCATACCAGTAGCTCTGCTAATCCCATCCTGATACTTCTAGTGTGTACTATTAAAGTGCACACATTTGATTTGAAAAGGAATGTCACTTATTATGTAAAAGTTTGCCATTTATATCTGTGTATATCAAGAGAGATGGGAGCACATATTTCCCAATACATTGACTCCAGGCTCATCTCTGCATCGGTGCTGTTGCTGCAGAGCTGAAGTCCAGCCTCCTGTTTAATCCTGGGGAGTCTCTACTCCTGCCCTTTTGTATCCAGGTGGGGTGATCTTTGCTGTCACCCTGGGAGACATGGAGACCTGCTGAGGAAGTCCTTTCTGTAGGAGTTAATGTTTGTTGTTTTCACATTGGGGTGGTGCTGTGACAAGATGCTGCTGGGTACTGAGAGAAGGGAGGACGATGTGGGAATGCAATTGTTTGCAGCATTAGGTAATTTGGACTATTATGGAAGGTGCCTGGTCTTGGCCATGCAGGGTCTCCTGCAGGTTCCCACTGCCTTAGTTTCTCCTTGTTCCTCAAATAACAGCAATCATTCCACCTATAAATGCATGGAGTTAGAGGTAAGTATTTAGCAGCAGTAATTCATGGTCTTTGTAAGAGCTTCTTCCTTCTTCACCCCATCCCAGAGCGGTTAAACCTTCTCTCTGCCAAAATATAATAAATTGCAGGTCTGGCCCCTAACGATTCCTTGTCCGGGAAGCTAGGGATGCGGGCGATTTATCTCCCAATGATTAAACCTGCAGACAAAGAAGGGCGAATTGCCTGAACTAAATTACTGCCCATGCATTATTCAGCCAGCCGGGGGGAGATCTGGGGGGGAACGATGAGTGGAGGCCAGCGAGCGCCATGGCTCTCGGGAGGGTTCCCGTGGGGTGTGCACCCCAGGCGGTCCCCATCCCTTCCCCACCCAAGAGGGGTCGTGGGGCTGTAGATGGCAGCAAAGGCTGCGGGTTGGGAAGGCGCTGTCGTAGCCGGTTTCTTCAGCTCCCGGGGAGGTGGCGGGTGTGCGATCGATGGCCTTAACGGTGCAAAGCGGTGGGAAGAGGAAGGGTCTTCACCCCTCTGTTGGAGACGAGAAGGAGACGTGGGAGAGGATCTGTCCTCCAGACAGGAGAGAGGTGACTGGGGAGAGGACTCTTCATTTGGGTGTGTTTAACCCTGTGTTTGACGGGAAAGCCCACTGCCCTGTCTGGATTATCCAAATCCCATCTGTGCTTTGCTGCTGTTGGCCCCTGTGTGCTACAGAAGCTGGTGCTGCACCAGGGGGCCTTGGAGGTCTTTGCCTCCTCCCCAGATGCACAGGAACATGTCAACCTGTCTGCAGCTCAGGGGCAGGAGGGGATGGTGGAGGAGGCACAGCGAATCATCTCTCTTGCTGTTCTGTTTTGAAGGTTGCTAAATGATTTTTTCCCCCGGCTTCAATTATAGTGCCCAATAGGATATGCAGATGCTAAGCTTTTGGGTTTAGGTTCAAGTTAGGGGCTCTCCCCTGATCTGCATCTGCAGCACCTCAGCCTCTGTGGCTGCTTGACCCTTGTTTCCCCAGTCACAGAGTCAGCAGTTGGGACAAGGTGCTTTGGGGTGGACTCCCTAGAAATGATGGGGACCGTGACTGAGCTGGGGCTAATGATCACTGTGTCACACCTGGCACTTCAGGCTGTGCGAGACTTCAGGGGGCATCACTGATGCCCGTCCTGGTTTAGGGTTGAGCTCTGCTCTCCCTCCTGAGTGATGGGGCAGCTTTGGTTGTGCTAACCCCATACTACCCCTTTTCCTGCAGGGTAAAGAAGCTAGGAGCAATCTTATCCTTTAAACTCACAGGACTGAGCAATGCAGGGACGGGAATACAGCCAGGTAACCACTCCTCAGTGAGCTCAGCCTTTCATCCTGACCATGGTGTCCCTGGCACTGCTGCTGGGAATTAACCCACTTGGCTGCTTTTTTTTGCTAATTCTTCCCTGAGCTGTCTGTTGCAATGCCCTAAAAAATAACTCAAGAGCCAGCAAGTGTATTTGATAACATGGAAAACTGTATTTTCCTCTTGGACAATCCAGTGAAGGGTCCACATTTGGTCTTTGGCAAAATCACCTTAAATCTTTTCCTCTAGATCCCCTCTAGCTTTGAGACTAGGGCAGGGGGTGTGCACAAGTGCTGCAGTGCTGTTTGCTGAAATAACGTTATTTGGCAGGCTAAAAATCTGAGTGCAAGCCACCTTTAAACTGTGCCAACTGGCTATTTTGAGTCTGGGAAATAGGCAGTACCTCTTGGGTGCCAAAAGTTCAGGCATTCTCTTTATTTTGATTGCACATACTTAATAGAGAAACCAGTGCCCTCTGCTCCAGCAAGACATAAGCAAGTGTTGAAAATCAGCAGGGTCCTGGCTGATGTCTCTACACAGTGAAATGTGTCTTCTACTTCCCAGTCTCAAAGTATGGGAAAGGGTTTTGGCCGGTGATCAGGATCAGAAAGAGTTTTTCATCCCAGAGCAGTGAAGAAAACTGCCTGGCTGGGGGTGAAGGTGCAGTGACGGATCTGTAGGAGCTAGTTTGGTGTCCCTGTGCCAGGGATGGATGGCAGTCCCAAATGGCTGCTCCAGTGCAACGTGTGGCCTCATCCACCGTGAGTCAGACCTGCTTCATTCCCAAATGGCTTCTTTCCCTTGAGCAACCCTTATGTGGCATCTCATGCCACTGAGGTTCATGCAATTACAAAACCCAGCCTAGCTGAAAATGGGCAGGCAGCCCATTTGGGGTCTGTCATTACAGCTCTTCTAAAACAGTTCAGGGACTTGCGTGACAGGGCCTGGTGTTGGTCTCACACCAGTATCTGTCCAGGCTTACTGGAACTGGATGGATGCAACTGTAATGTGAGAACAAAAAGAAATAGTATTGCACCCATCAGCTTTGGTCCATGAATAATAGAGATTCCTGGTGTGCAGGATGTGGGGCAATTGTTTAATTATCTCAGTGTTTGCTAGGATTGGTTTTATTTTTTTCATAGAATTACAGAATAATATTTGTCACGTCTTTTAAAGCAACATGTTTAAAAACAAGGTTGCAGGAGATGGGGTGAGTCCGTAGGGATCTCATGGCCCCTCCTGGGGTATGGATCTCCACCAACAGCGTCCCCCAACAGTCATTGCCAAGGGAGCTCACCCTTCCCATCTCCATGGCCCAACGGCGCCGTGGGATTTGCACGCTTCTACTCAAAGGGTCTTTGAAGGAGACAGCAAGTGCTAAGAGAGAGCTAACAAACGATCCCTCCTGCTCCTCCTTGCCCTCCTGGCAGCCCGGGGGCTGCATGGCTTTAATTAATCAGTCGGCTCACGCAGTGACACTGACACAAATGGCACCTGCTGTCGGCCTCTCCCACGTAAGTGCTGGTGATAAATGGCATGGGGTGTGCTGGCCAGCGATTCCAGTTGGCCGAGCGGAGATGGATGCTTGTGTCCCTCTCTGTGATGGAGGAGTTAATCATAGTGAAGAGTCAACATGTAAGGCAAGCGGCTCCAGCCTGCTCTTCCAAGGAGGTTGCTGTGGACTGGTTCCCAGGGAGCCTTTAGAAAGGGTGGTTTAAAAAGTTATGGAAGGGACCCTCTTCTCCCTTGTGTACCAGTGGTTGGGTCTGATGCAGGTTAGTCCCACTTTAGAGGGTATTTTAGGTACCTATGTACGGGAGGCTGGTAGCTGCTGCTCATCCTTAGCCCTTCCCAGGTGTAATGTACTATGAGTTCCTCTCCTCCAGCAGAAATGTCCTGGCTGGCGCTACCAGGAATGCAGCCTTTGGGAAGTGGAGGCACTGCTTCTGCCATGCCCGTGTCTGCCAGGCAGGTCACTGAGATGGGTCTAGGTTCCCCAGAAGAAATGGGCACTAGGGTATATCTTCAGATTTTGGTCACCCAGAAGGTTTTTTCATGGTCCTTTTGGTACATCCAATGGGAGGAGGCTGGCATTTCCAAGTACCCTGAATCCCCCATTGCTCCTCTCCCTGCCAGCACTGTCTCACTGTGAAATCCTGAAGCCCCATTCACCATGCATATACTTTCTAGGACTGGAGATCCTAAGGACAGTGATGTGATCCACCTCAGAGCATGTTGTGGGGTGATGCAGCAAGGACTGTCTCTGTGCCTGCAGACTCAAAGGGACAATGCCAGCAGAGGGCTATGTACTCCTCCCTGCATCTAGACAAAGAGATGTGCAGAAGGTCTGTGTCAAGCATCAGCATGACTCTCAGCGTGATTCCTCCCATGGCACCTGAGCTCAGCAGATGCTCTCAGTCGCAGTGACTAACAGTAATAATGTTTTGAAAGCAGCCAGGACAGAGGTCATTTGTGCACGTGTTCAATGCTCTTTTGGCAGAATTGTTTCACAGGTGGAAATGACACAGGGCCTCGAGGGGGAGCATAGTGCTGGGGCCAAGTGGAGGTCCAGGTTTGCCATGGCTGAGCTCTGTGATCCTGTCTGTGGTGTAGGGGACTGAATGGGGACTGCAAAGTCTGGGGCACAAAGCCTCACTCTCTGGTGCTCAGGCTGGCTGCACACAGGCTATAAAATCTCTGGCATCTCTCTCAGGCCTGGTCTACTGGATCAAAAGATTCCACTGAGGGACTCATTGGAGTCTTCTTAAGCGAGCAAGGAGAGTGCTTTTAGTGTTTGCTGTGTTGTCCTGACTACACGATGTGACTGAAAAATTGATATTTGTATTGTTATTGACTTCTTCAGGATGATTTCAGCAACCCTTATTAAGGATCTCATTCTTGAAGTAATTCTGTAGTTATTAAGAGTAATCCTTATAAATGATGCTATGCTTCTGCATATTCTCACCCAATTAATCTTACTGTATCAGCTATGATTTTTTTTTCATGGGAGAATTGGTGCATAATTCCTTGCTTTTACCTAAAAGAAGACCCCAAGGAGCCTTCCAAGCACCAACTATTTCTCAGTCTGTGCTGAGCAGTGTGACTCAAGACTGAAAATACGTTTCTCTCTGAAGTTTTTGACAGCGCAATTTGAATGTGAAGAAGTGTCCAGTGTTTTCTCCTCTGACAGCTCATTGCGCAGGTTTGTGTGTCAGTACACCATATGGGGACATTACCCAGACTGGGGTCACCAGGGTGACCTTTACTCATCACTCTGCCACTGAGCTGGACATGTGAGGAATCGGAGATGCCGTCTGCATGCCAAATGAGATCAGTGTTCCCAATCTTCCTTTTTCTCTGCTTCAGGACCCATTGATCACTGTCAGTGAGTGTCTGCTGGGTCTCCCCTGAAATAAAGCCTTGTTCTGCTGCTTGCTGTCCAGATCCCATCAAGGGCTGCAAACTCCTTCAGACTTCAGTGATATTCGGATTTTTTCTTTGAAAAAGAGAAAATAAAATACATGATTAACTCTGTCCCAAATCTCCTGAAGGATTAGAAATAATATCAGTAAAAAAGGGTGGAGTAGACTCAAGAGTGACCTGCGCTGCTCTAGGCACACAGACAGGTTTTCATCTGCAATGCAGTTGCCGTTAGAAGGCAGAGGACTGCGTGGTCTGCAGTTGGCATGTTAGTCCATATCCATGGACCAGTCTGCTTCTCCTACAGCCCTCTCAGACTCCAGCTTCTGGCTGCTGTCCAAGATGGCACACAAGATCTTGCACCAGATTAAATGTTCCACATCTCCCCATCCTTGTGAAACAGAGAAAGCCCTTTCTTTCCTCTTACTGCCCCAGGCCAGAAGTGCTGGGTGTGGGCTGCCCAGAGTTTTACTGTTAACCTTCTTTGTGCCGATGAGAGCTGAAGGAAATTTTGAGATATGTGGGGAAGTACACTCCAGGGTATTCCAGAGCTTTGTTAAAATGATCCAAACTTGATCAGGTTTCTGTTCTCTCTTGCAACACTGGACTGCTGGTAATCCCGAAGCACTGCTCCTGGTTGATGCTGGTGTCTATGAGTGCAGAGCTGACCCTGCCATCTCACAGGTGGCTCCTGAGCAAGCTGAGACAAGGGGTTAGAACTGGATGCATATCTCATTTCCAGCCTTCACCAAGCCCTTCCAGGCAGTGGTTAAATTTTCCTTTGGAAAGTAGGAATGGAAAGTGGAATGAGATAGTGGAGTTTGCTCACTTTTCAGTGATCACACATGTTTTCATCCTGGAGTACACCACTCCGGTGGAGCTACATTGGCAGCATTGCTTATGTTTTCAGCAGAGACCTTCATGTGATGACTGTGGAAACTGAACTTCTTCAACCACTGCGGTGTGTCTGGCGGCAGGAATTAAAGGATCACTGATGCGGTATTGCTACACCAGATATGTTAAAGGCACACTTGATCCTTAAATAGCTGATATTTCTTCATTTTCTAGAGACTTCAAAACACTTAGGATTAATGTAGCACAAGAAGGTAACTAGGCTTTACTGGGGTATTCCCTGAACCTTTGGTTCCCACAAAGCACATTCTGGCCTTTTCCCTTTGAACAACTTCTAAAGTGTAAGCCCACTGTAAAGACCCTTTATACATCAACCCTTATTCCTGGGGAAAGATAATTTAGTACTATGGCACACTAACCACTTTGTTCAGGCACTGCCACCAGAACCTGCTTAATGAGTTGATGGAAAATTTTCTCCAGAAGGAAAAAGTGTGGGGAGTTGAAATAACTTGAGCGGATTCTTCCCTTGGTCAATATGGCCACGAGGCACTGCCAAGGCTCCCTTTCACCCAGTGCTTCCTGCCCGCTCAGGTGTCTCTGCTGCAGGCTCCTTCTTGTTCCTTCCAGGGATGTGATGAATGCTTTGGAGGTCAGAATAAATGAAGAACTGGCACAGGGCTGCTGTTGCTGTCACCTTCTGAGCTGCACATGGCATGGGAGTGAAACGTGAGTGCTGAAACATCACTGATTTAAGCTGGGAACACTTACAGAGCCCTAGTTTTCACGTCTGTGCAAATCCTTGTGCCTATTTCAAGTCCCAGGCAGCAAACTATTTGTGTTTGCTTTTAAGGAGTCTCAGTTTTCGTATTCCTCCAATTTCTGTATTTGAGACACTTAGGCTTGCTTTCCCTGGAAGTGTTCAAGGTCAGGTTAGATGAGACTTCGAGCAATCTGATCTAATGAAAGGTGTCCCTGCCCATGGCAGAGCGGTTGGACTAGATGACACTTAAATGTCCCTTCCAACCCAAACCTTTCCATGATTCTATGGTTTTCAGTGGGTCTAAGCATCCACAGATTCTTTTACTGCTTAGCCATGTACTTTTATCCAAATCCCCCTTGCAACATGTTCTCCACAGTTTCAAATTTTGGTAGAACTGTGATTTGGCTCTGGTACGATAAATATACAGCCTGTCCCTTTCTTTCTCCCCAGTATTTTTACTTTATTATGTTTCCCAGACGCATACATTTTAAAATCCCTTGTCACGTTACTATCAGACACAGGGGGAAGCACAGACTGCTGCATTAAATCACAGAGCGGCAATGAGCCCAAGCAATATTCAGTGGTGCATGGATGTGCCAATTAAGAATGCATCCTACTTGCACAGCCTGGATGCTTTTCTCCTTCAGAGGGGTCTGATTGTTTGCTTGCAATTATTTGGTAAGTCTAATGAGGCTGAAAAGAGGTCAGATCACCTGTAAATGTCTTCGAAGTGTGGAAACAGATGTGAATCTATGTCTGTAAAATTTAATGTTCCAAAGACTTCAAAGTAAAACAAAACATTTTCCCTAGAGTCCTGACTCTGCAGACTGAATAAAAAAATAGTTGTCTCTGAGTCTGCATAACCTTCGGGATTCTGGAAAGAAACTGTCTGCCAAAATCAAAGACTTGTTGTGTTCAGTCTGT
Source organism: Rhynochetos jubatus (assembly GCA_027574665.1). Lineage (NCBI taxonomy): Eukaryota > Metazoa > Chordata > Aves > Eurypygiformes > Rhynochetidae > Rhynochetos > Rhynochetos jubatus. The sequence continues at coordinate 9,101,409 of CM050648.1, read as the reverse complement.
CACTTGTCAAACCCAATACTGCCATTTCAGAATAAATACTAACATGCTGGTATTTCTGTTCATCATACCCTGTAGTCATCACTGCTGGAAAAAAATCCACGGAGCTAATGATGTTTTACTTTGGCCACAGGTGGTTTCTACTGAAACTAGTGGCTAAGCTACCATTGATTTTCCTAGAAGAAGGACCAGGACTCCTGCATGTGTTTATCAATCACAGTAAACTGTAGTTTATGTAAGATTGAGATTACAAAGATTGTGGCTTCCTATGTGCTGTCCTGGGAAACCTTCCTATCCCAGAGAGATAAGAGAACAAATATGACCCTTAACCCTTCTTTGAATCAGGCCTTCTTCTACCTTGGGGAAGCTATGATGACACAAGCTGGAGAATAAGCATAAGTTAACTTGAGTTTGCCTCTTTAAAGATTAAAAAGGACATGCCTTTTTAATGTTGCCTCTTGTTATTACATTATTAGTCATTATCTATAGCATTGTTATTCCTTTGTGAGTTTGTTTTAGGCATGGAATAAACATGTAGGTTATTGACCCTCCAAAAAGCTTAGCTCCTAGACAGACAAGTGAATAAGCAACTCTAGTTTTCAAATAGAGATCTGAGCACAAACTTAGCAAGACCTCAGGCTGACATACATATAACACGAAGTATGCATATAATCTCCAGGGCTAATCACCAGTGCCAGGTTCAGGAGGTGCCGCAGATATTTTTTTCCCCAAAGGTTCCTGAAAAGATTTTGCACTAACTTCCCTTAAAATCAATAAAATCCAGCTATGGAGCATTTGCAGATCTGGCTGGGTAACCAATTTCTTTTAAATGCCTTTGAATTTTGGCCTAAAGTAGCTTTCCTAATGTCATGTTGGGCATTTCTGGTGGGACTGGGACAGACATCCAAATTCCTGCAGTCTCTTTCCAGTGCCTCGCAACTTCCCATCCTCCTTTTGCTTTACACAGATATGTAATAGGGACACTTGTACCCATTTGATGTCCTTCTTGAAGCTTTGTGGAACTGTGTTGCACAATATTTGCAGAGCGCCTGGAAGATTTCTAGTTGAAAAAGCATGGTATTGGAACTAACACCTTTTTTTCTTTCTTCCGCTTTCTTCTTTTTTTTTGAAGAGTTATAAATCTACTTGCCAAAGTTACATCCTCCTGTGGCTTGGTCGTTGGTCAGTTCCACATCAATGTGTTCATTATATAATATGCTGATGTGGAAATAGCCGGAAATTATTGCTTCCTATTACATAACTGTTGCCGCGTATCTGATGTGTTTTCTGATGTTCAGGGGAACAGAAAGAGTGGCGGCTCTAACAACTGTTACACTTCTTGCAGACCCCTGACTGTAGGTCATCATTAGCTTCTAACAGTTGCACAACATGATTTTTGTAGGGTGTCTAGTTTTTTCTTGAAATATCTTTATGTTTACAGGTTTCTTTATTGCCCATATACAATCAAAGCTGGTACTTGTATTTTTGTATAGGCATGCTGGAAGTTGTAGAGAGCTAGATCCCCACATTGCACAGGGATCTCAAGAAATGGGATAAAGCAGCTTAAATCAAGTGTACATCAGGCTCAAACATGCAATGGAGACATGGATATTTAACCCGCTGAAGCGTAGGAGGTGAGCTGCCATACATCTCCCCAGCCCTCAGAGCACATGCTCTTGACCTGATGATGAGGTCAAGTCTCTTATCTTAAACTTGATAAAGAACATTAAAGTTACATTATATTTCTACATATCTAGAGATAAGCAATCATATGGACAGTCTCCACAATTCAGCTGATCACTGGTAACTAATGAAGCCACTATTTCTCAGCTGTGTGCACCAAGACCTCGGTGATATTAGTACCCGATAGGGATACTGACTTCTCTGAAGCGATATAACATCAAGGTTGTCACAGTGGCAGCCCATGTTCTCTCTTTTAATATACTGCAAAATGATTAAACAGCAGCATCAGGCTAAACTGTGCCAGTGGAAAGTATGATAGTTTCACATTTCAGCAAACTGAAATCAGAGTTGTGTGGGTAGATCTGAGTCAACTTTGAAGTTGTCAACTTATAGTGTAAGTAATGAGTCCAGCCAGAGTCTATACAATAAACTCTTGTGGCACGGCTTATAGCATGTCATCCAGAAAACACTTCATCAATCAAATGTGCCATGCGACTGGTGCGTATCATTTTGGGAAGGTAGTCAGCACTGATTTTTTTTCAGAGGCAAATGATATACTGCATCTGAACAAATATGACATATAAATGTCCAGTAACAAGCAATAAGAATAATTTTGCTGATTAGGAACTGTTAAGTGCTCTTGAGACATGTTGAATATTATGAATGAGCCTAGTCAGAACTCAAGACCCCTTGCAGTAGGTGTTTTATAAACTGTATAGATAGGACAAAGACTCTCTGATCTAAATGAATTAATATGTGTACGGCAAGACACCAATGTTAACCTCTACTATGGGCTTGTGGCCTACTGACTTGCCTGGCCCTGACTGACGACTGAAAAGATGCAGCTGGGGTTCTACTGCCCATGAGTACTGCAGTTCATCAAGTTCATGCAGCAAATCATACATATTTCATCTGAGGCCTGCATACATGTACAGTGCTTAGGGCTTTGAGGTGCTTCAAGTGTCTCTGATGGATGGTGTGTGAGTTGATACAGCAGGTAGACAGCAAGGGGAGCACAAGATCCAGGGTGGGCCAGGACATCAGGTTTCAACACTCCCTTTGCCACACTGTTATCAAATTTCTTGTTGAGAATTATACACCTGAGATCAACATTAGAAGGTAATTAAGCTGTCTGCTGTTGGAAACGCTGCTGCAGGTATCAATAACACAAATGACTTTTTAGTGTCTAATATAAAATTCATGTGGACAGAAGAGTCACTTTTATTTCTGCCTCTTCTAGCAAGGCATAGTTTAAACTGAATCATATTGCAGAATTTGGTACATCTTTAAAATAAGGATCCACTTTCTATAGGGCTAATAATCTGTCTCACACAGTAAGATCATGGGATAAATGCAGGTTGGAAGGGACCTCAGGAAGTTTCTTGTTCAACCTCCTGCTCAAAGAAGGGTCTCTGATGAGATTGGAGCATGTTGCTCAGAGCTTTATCCCACTGTGTTTTCAAAACCTCCGAGGTTGGAAAGAGCCCAACCTCTCTGAACAGCCTGTTCCAATGCTTGGCTGTCCTCATCATGTTCTCTTATTGCCTCTCAAGATGCTTATTTCAAGGGTGCAATTCTGCTTGCTTTCCTCGGAGGAGTGAGCCCAGTCACTGCACTGGCACTAGTCATATGAAAAAGGTGGTCAGGTCCCTCAGATTTTAGGTCAGGGACATAAGTCTTTGGAATAACATAGATAAGCAGGAATATTTGATGGGCACCTAAGGGGCCCATAGGTGAAGGAACTCAGAGATCTTAAGAGCAGGAATTAAGAAGGTGTCTGAGAACATGTTAAATGGGTTTTGTTAGAACCAAGTGACAGCTTTTCTTAATAATATTTTAAAACATTCATAAGTTATTAAGTACCCTGGAATGTACTGTTGTTTGCTTACCTTGCTGTTTTACAGTCATTAGAGGTCTGAGTAAGAGTGAGTTGTAGTCAGAGAGGGTTAATGTGACAATGTGCTAGGTGATTACTGTATCAGTAGTCTTCTACTAGTGACTGCAATCAAGGAGCTGGGATCATATCAGTGCATTGTTAGTGACTTCTGAAACATCTTTGGGCATGTTTTCTAATTTCTCTTCGATTCCTCATGCAGAAAATTATGCTGCTTACTTTCTCCCCATATTTGTCATGTCTATTTAGAAAGACTTTGTGACAAGTGGTATTTCTTACAATGCTTGTGTGAAGAACCTAATGGAAAGGACCTTGTTCTTGGAGACCTCTGTGTCCTACTGTTGTACAGATAATAAATAGAACGAAATGCCACACTAGTCCTTAGCTCATACTGAAAGGAGGCTTCTTTTAAAACAAAGATTTATGTTGTATTTTTTCCTCCTTTCTCACCTGAACTCTCCATGCTCCAGAGGCTCCCTCTACTCCTGTCTGTGATATTTTTGTTTGTAAGTGTAGCAGGAATGCTATTGCATAGGAAAACTTTCAGTCACTTTCTCTCTCATAAAACTTTCCTCTGAAAATGCCTTAATGTAAGAGAGGGAAACTGCATGGCTGATCCGTTCGGATTTACAGACATGCTCCACTGGGTCATGGTTCCTCTCAGCTATTTTTCCTGGGCTTTTCCTGATTGTATTTTATGTCAGAGCCAAGAAGCAGAATATTTTTGCTGACTTCTTAAAGTGCTGCCAAAAATCTCTCTGTTGCAGAGGTCACAGGTGAGTTGAAAGAGATGGCACTTCTCAGCTGGGAAAGTGCCTGCTGAAGCTGACCACAGGTCCCCAGGACTCAAGGGCTTAAACCACTGTGATGCGATTTGTGAGCTGCTTTGCAGGGGCTAAAAGGAGGAGGACTCCTCACTTCTTGCATTTCTTCCTGGAATATTACTGCATCATTTCCCAGACTGGCTCCCAGTGTTGTGGTGAAAGTAAGAACAAAAATCCAGCAACAAAACCTGTCATCAAACAAGTGTATATGAGGAGTATTGAAGTAAGCTAGAGCCCTCAAACCCCTTGTGAGTGTAAGGAAGATCATCCTCTTAGGAGACTACTGTTAGGGAGTCTTATCAAAGTGTTGAAGGTTCTTCATTTTTCCCAGTGTATCATGGATTTCCATCAGTGTATTGCTTGTACAACTAATACTTTTGCAAAACAGGGTCAGAGGGTGCTGCAATTACTGCTGTATATACCCATGTCATGAATCCCTGAGGTACAGAGATGGTGCTGCTAGTTATTCAGGTGGGGTTACGTGTAGAAATCTTGCATTACATAATAATTTTTTTTGTTTACTGTTTCTTAATTTAGATTGTGTTATTTGTTCTTGCAGTCATAATTAGTTAGATAAAGACTGGTTCTTTACATTCTGTAATAAAAAATACTTCTAATGGTAGACTGCAGTTCATCTGTAAGTAGTAGGACTCCATATAGAAATTATCAAATCTGATGGCTACAGTGCTCAAGACTTCATTTAGAGCCACTTTAAATTTATGCCCATATAAACCTCATGATGGTGATGGGACAGTTTATGGGTCAGCACCTGATACTTGATTGAGTATTGAGTTATACCTTATTCCAGGGGATGCATGGTTTTCTTCAGTCAGGTGTGAATGATAGCTGCTATGTCACATAAAGTCACTTCTTAACAGCTGCTTGTCATTGTGAATAAGAGCCTTATAATCTTGAACTTGTTTTCCCTCTGCTTATAAAATTTGAAAAGGGAGATGCTATGCTTTGGGTTGACATACATGAGAGTTTGCATCTTGATCTTTCTCAGTATTGTCTACTGCCTGATGGAGGAAGAGAAGCATTACGAACAGTAGAACCTAAGAAATCTAGTTCCTTATAGGTAAGGAACTCACTGGAGGACATGAGTGGTACCACTTCTGTGGATTCTTGGTATCCAAAATAACTTACTGCCTATTGACCTTTCTGTCATTAAGAAGTCTCACTCCTCTACTCAGCTTCCTATATCCAGAAAATCTGTAGGAATGCAGTATCTCTGAAGTTGCTATTCTTTGCCACATTCGATTTAAGCAAATTGACATGTTCAAGCTATTGGTGAAGGACTGTCTGACAGAAAATATTGTTATACTAAGCATTATGAACCAAGTTAGAAAGAAATATAAAATTTGGGATTAGAATTTTCAAACCAATTGGCTTTGACCCTTTCAGCTATAGTATCTGGTGTATGGGTGACATTTATTTTTTACATGGTGCTTCGGATTTAAACCAAGAGGAATATTAATTGGTTCAAAAGAAATACAAGCCTTTCTAAAGTGTTCTACCAACAGAAAACTTGGAAGCAGGTATTGGCTTAGTGACACTGAACTACAGACTGGAAAAGACCCTTGCTAAGACTATGGCTGCTCTACTCTAACATACGTGTTCCTTACTGCTAACGTTAACAGCAGCGCTACATGAATGTGGGAGTTGTGCTCTGGTACGAGCCATTCTGGTCACAGATGTTCAGACCATGTCTGGCATCTCCTTCCCACTAAAGGCACATGATTACCCTGTGAGCAACGTTCAGTCTAACTTATGTGAGCAATGTTGCTACAGAGCTGAGTATAGTTTTTTGAAGCTGGATGATGATGAGACTTGTCTATGTCAACAGGTCAAGTGCTGAGCGATAGAGGAAAGAATTGCCAAGGGAAAATAAGCTCATTATCAGTGGTTGGCAGGATATTATAATGCTCACAGGTTAGTAAACAAACCAACAAATGCCTTTTCTTTGCTTTTATGCCTGATCTTCAAAGGGTAGAATTTCAGTTTCATATTAGACCAACATTTCTCTAGCAACAAAAATATAGTCATTGGCGGGACTGAGATTTTGATTGCCATCCAAACTGTTTAAGCATTTTGTTTACCTGCAGTTATCAATTTGTTGAGAATGGAATGATTCAGACATGCAAAGTTTTACTGTAATAAAATAAGGAATTAAGGCAATTGAGAGGCTCTTGTGGAATCTTTATGACTGTTCTTGTTCTAACAGTGGCTGTCCTTTAAGGCTTAACAGTGTTTTGTATAGCCTATAAAGCATGAAATTTAAGTATTGAACACAAGGTTGTTCTACTTGAACTGTACACAGGCAGGTCTGTAGTCAAAAGGAAAAATGAACTAGAAATACTCATAAATATATTAAACATGCATTGGGAGAGAGATGGAGGTAGATGAGGTTGTTTCACCTATTTAATCTATTTATAGTGAATTGTTTGTGTATATATACAATATATACACATTTCTAACCGATACACACACACTTTAACAGAAAAGTATGCTCCACTGATGATTGCTAGGGCTATACTGGCATTTTTCAGAGATGTGCTACAGGATGAGGATTCAGAAATGGGGCAGTGTTGAATGAGGTTAGTTATTACTTGGTGCAGAGATTTGGCTTAATAGACACCAGCAGGACCAGCTCAACAATATGTGCTTTGCATTGGGTGAAGGTGGATCTTGCTGATTACCCCAAGTCTGCCTGATTTCTTGCCTCTGGGAATCTTATTTCTCTATTAGCCTCCATTGCAGTCCTAAATGTACTTTGCTTCTGCATAGGACTGTCTCAAGCACTGAACAAGTGCTGAATACATCATGTTTCAATAAAACACCCCTGTCATCACTACATCTGAAAAATCCTGCAGCTTTGAGCTCTGTCACTCACAGGACTTACTCTGAGTCTCTGTCTGAACTGAGAGCGTTTCATGTCCAGATTCCTGCTCACAATGTTCAGGACCTAACACAGAGATTTTGCCTTAAATCCTGCAGTTGCTGTATTGATTTAATGCAACAGTTTCAGATGTCTGGTTTTTTTTTCCTTTCCCCCCAGTATTCCATCCGGCTGGAATTTTATTGCATCATTTTAGCACTTTTTTCCTGGCAATTACACGGTATGATTTTGCAATTTATGCAGTTTTGCCACTCCATTGGAGACTGGCTAGGCTTTTTCTGTTTTACCAATAGGGATCTTTAACATTTAAAAAAGAAGATCAAATAAAGTAGATGATAACTACAGTATACAGCCCAACAAAATAAATTCATCTTCTGGTAAATCTGTGTTTCCCTCAGCTTTGCCATAAGGAATCTTCCAATTTTGCTTGGCTGTGAACAACATGAAATTTGTTAGTCTATAAGTCCAGTGTACTTATGATCTGCCATATCATATTCTTAGTTGCCAGCTGTTAAATAATATAACAAGATGTGCTCGTCATCACTTCTAGCAGGAAGCACACTGAGCATTCCTCCATCTTTCTCACAATATCACTAAAACATTTTTCTATAGCTAGGATAATGTTTCTTCAACCATGGAAGTAATTAATGAAAACATACCGTTAAACAGTTTGTTTCCAGAGCGCTGCAAGCCTGCGTGGGAACAGACCAAGGGAGGCTCTGACAGAAAATCTGAATGCACATCTCATATCTTTCTGCCATTATTCATGGAGGTATAATTTTGGTTTGCATCATGCTGGTTTTGGTTTGGTTTTGGTGGTGTGTTTATTTATTACCACCCCCACCTCCCCCCCCCGAAAGAGTATTATGAATAAACTTACAAATATAAATTTTCCTTTAGAGGTTTCAAAAAAGTACATATTGAGGGCAGAATTTGTATGGCAAGTGTTTTGCATCACACCAATATATTTTACTTCTTTTCTTCCCATTACAAAATCTGAGCAATCAAGTGTCTTCAGCCAACCCATCATAATGTGTTTGGGTACATGATGGGCAAATAATGGCCATGGCACATGCAACCATACATAGATATTTGCACTGAGGCATGAAGACACAGACAGTGGGACTGCACAGATATTTTTTCCCAGGAATTAGATATAGGGGAAAAAACGAATACTGGGATGAGAAAGGACTGGCCATTGAGACTGGCAGAGGGGTATTTGGAGAACACAGACTTGTACAGACTGATGAAGAGCAATAGGGTAAACGAGAAGGTGAGAGGTTGGAAGGTGATTTTGAGAAGCAAAACTACTGAAACCTTGCTGACTTCTGCCTTGTCTGTGATATTAAGCTCAGCTGTGATGAAACCATGATTTCTTACCCTATTTGTGCCACTAGCCGGAAGTATTTTGGGCACTTTTGTTCATGCTGGCCACGTGTGCTGTTGTGGTGCAGCTGGGAGATGTGGGATCCCATGGGATCATCCCTGCCTCTCTGCTGGGTGGTTAGCTCTCCCTGCAGTCTGCCAACATACCCATATGTGACACTGCACCCTCATTCGGAGCTCGAGGGGATGAACAAGAGGCTGTTTGGCTCATTGGAGTTGCTGTTTTGGCAGCAGTTACCCAAGCAGGTTGGTCGGTAGGTCAGAGGAGTAGTGACTTCAGCTGGGAAGGTGATGGTGAGGTACTCGGGGTAGGCTGGCAGAGTAAACTTCTCCCAGAGCTGACCTGAAGCAGAATAGGGTGAGTTATCCTGATGTCCTGCGCGTTTCTATTCTGCCAGACAGCTCACAAGCCTTGACCCTGTCTCTCTGAGCACCCTTTGGATGCAAGCCTGCCCTTCACATCTGTCTCCCTGCCAGTGCAGTCTCCCTGCTCTCTCCTGCTTTTCCTGTATTTCTTATACCCTGTGGGTTTTCAGCTCGTTAGAGACAAAATATCAGATTAACTTGACACTCTGGGAACAGCAATTTGCATTTTTTTCAGTTGATTTCTTCGTTGCTTCTCCTGGATTTCTGATGAAGTGGAGGGCTACAGACACTTTGGCCATCTGAATGGTTAGTAATGACCTCGGACTGAGGAGTACCCGAAACAAACTCCCTGAATTATGAAGCTTAGGCAATAAGCAGAGCAAGGGTCACCCAGATGCAGGCATATTTTCCCCCTACTGCCTCAGGGTTAAGAGTGGGTAATTGGTATTTCCAGTTTGGCTTCTTTCTCATTTTGTGTCATCCCATCACGGCATGCCAGGATGCATTACATTAAATGGCATCAAATAGTCAGGGATTGTGACATGGTACATTATCTGACATGTCACCTCACACCCTGTCATAACACAGTGCACTCAAAGATCAGTGGGGACCAAAAATTCATTTGTCTGATTCCATTTTATCAGTCAAACCAAAGGGAGGGAAGCATGTTAATTACTTGCATGGTGGTTTGCATCCAGTGCTGGTGGGAAGAGGATGGATTATGATGGGAGAAGGACAATTTCTCTGCTTCGGAACAATTTTACACCTACTCTCCATGCATATAAGTGGTGGTGAGCCGGGTGTGATAGTGAAGGATCAGGCTCTAAAACTCGATGCCTAGATGCAAAATTAACAAAAGGATGAAAAGATACCTGAAGAAGTGCTACTCCGCCTGCATCAGCAGGAACTGGAATTTGAATTAAGTATCCTTTGTGCTCTGTAAGAAAAAGAAATTACAGGCCAAAAATACAAGAATTTCTCCTTGCTTGGAGATAACTGATATTAATACGTAGATTTCCACATGCTTCATAAAATTCACTTCAATGAATGTAAATACTCCAAAATATAAGCCTCCAATGGATCTAGCTGTTATGTTTTAGGTCATTTGTTCCTTGGTCTTAGTCCAAATTCTGAATAGAAAACAACAAGTGTGTTGGTCTCAGCTATATCTATATGTAATCTATGTGTTAAATAGTATTCTGAGAAAGGCTAGGTTTGTCTCGTGGAATGTGATTCTCGGTATGTAGAAAAGGTGAAAACACCTGATTTGGACAGCTGAAAACTGTTCTGTTGCCTAGTGGTTTGCTAAACTAGAAACCTGTCTGGGCTCTTCCTGACTTCTTGATGTGCTTTTTGTGAGTAGTTGTATTTCTGTGACCAGATGTTTGGAGCCCCAAACTGAGATTTTTATGAATAAATGAACAGAAGTTATTTCAATTCATGAAACAGATGAATGTCACAGCAGCTTAGGATGTGCTACTTCAAAAGCTATAAGTGTCACATGAACTCATAGACGTAGTGCATGACCAAAAGAAGCAGCCATGCATCTCAACAAGTGAATTTAAATTGAAATACAGGAATATGCACTGCAACTGGTGTGAGCAATGCTTACCTATATGGTTGCTTTTAAAGAGGAAGAGGCTGCATTATGGAGAACACTGTAGGAATTTGTGCCTTAGCCTTGCTGAAGGTGTTGTTGGCAATGTACACATATGAGCAAACCACTGGTGTCTGGCTGTGGAATGCTCTAGTGCATGGCTGAATTATATCCCCCATGTCACTACTGTTCTGTAATGTTTTAGCATTCATTTTAAGGCACTCGTTGAAATGGCTTGTACGGTATCATGTAAGCAGTGTAATGTTAGCAGTGGAGTAACACAAAGCTAAGGTATTTGCTTCTGGTTCATATTTTCCCATGCTTTTTGGACTAGTCTGTAGTTTGAATTGTGGGTTAAAATACACGTTGGTTCTTTGAAGTAAACTGTGTTGTGCATCACTAGTTAGCACAGATCTGCAGAGAGAGTATGCATTAAACATCTGCACCAGCAACTCTGTTTCTTGTGGTAGGAAGCTACGTGCCCCTCCTTTGGCTGCAGATATTCTTGGCAATGTCCCAGGTTTGTGGAGTGGGATGATGGAGAGACCATAGCTTCCCTCTGGGAAATAGGATGGGAAGGCATTGCTTACTCCAATTGTGAATCTGCAACAGGGAAAGGGATTTCACTCGCCTCCTTCATGGTAATATTCTTAAAGTGTTTCAGCTTTATGACTTGGATCCATGGAGGCTGCACGGTGGAGAGGTGGGTGAGATCAGGATGTACAGTGAAAAGTATATCCCCATCCTGTAAAACCTGAGTTAAAGTATATGAGAATATCAAATTTTTGTCCAGTAGGTTACAGTTCCAGCAGAGTTCCTTATTCTGGAGATGAACATTGAAGCACTGGTAGACATTTGCAAAACCCTAAAAGACCAGGTCTGGTCACACAAACCTGTGAGCAGAGACATGTTTGGGTAGAACTCATCATTTCTTGTAAGTAAACCACACTTCTATACAAAAATGAGACAAAAACAGTACCCCAAAACATTCTTGGGATGGAGTAGTCCTGTTCCTGAGTTGCTAAAGCAAGTCATGAATGATGGCAGATGTACTGTATGGGGTATTCTCAGCTGTTTGCAGAAGAAAGCTTTCCTCTTGGTGCTGCTTGCTGTGGTCCAGATCTGGTGTATTATGAAAGGGAAGAAAGGAAATTGGTAGGTTTTATAAAATATAATATTAAGCCAGGAAGGAGAAAAGGAAAATTATTTGTGTTTTCCCAAGGAAGATTATCTGCAAAGAAATACTGAAAATGGGAGTGAATTCTAGGAAATGGGAGTATTTTATGTAGAATGTGACTTATGACTGTCTTGTGGTTCCGGCCACAGTACAACAGAGCTACAATCTGTAATATAAACTCCTATAGGCATGGTAAAGGAGAGAGTGGGAGGAGTATGACATGGGAACTTCACGATGCATAGAGTTAGGAAGTGTCAGAGAAGAGGAAAGGATTCTCTGTGAGCTGAAGGAAGAGAATGAAGAAGAAAATACACTTGGAACTTTAATATGCCTGAGTTTTTGTCACCCTCCTGATGCTTGCCTGTGCTGTTTCAGTTTCTGGTGGGAGAATGTATCTCTGCAAAAGCAGACAAAAGGCTGATTTCGGTCAGGATCTGTACTGCAGAATTTTTACAGCTGACAGGTCCAAGTGCTGCAAAGAAGTAACTGCAGAGACCGTCAGGAAAGCAGAGAGTTAGCCCACCTCATTCAGTCGTTCAAGTGAGGTGTCTCATTTGGGAGCCTAGTAACTTTTGACCCCTGCAATAATCAATGAAAACAGGGAAGGATACAGATCTTGGTGGTCTCATGGAGGATAAGCATCCTTCTTCATGCTCTTAGCTCATGCTCGTTCTGGTTTGAAGCCAAGTTAAGCCAATAAAGTGGATTTCAAGAAGCTTATTGTTACATCCATTAAGAACTCTCTGAAGTCAGAAAGTAAGGATGTAATTCAGTCCATCTAACATGGCCATCTGCACATTCGGTCCCCATATGTTGTCAAAGGAGCAAGACAGTCATCTCCCTGAGACACCTCTGTTGGGCCGGATGAGTTGCTCTAAAATGAATCCTCCTTTGACTAGATACTAGATAAAGAGCCAAAGACAGATGATTTAAAGGCTGGTCTAGAAGTTACGGTATAGTTATCTACTCAGGGTTAGTCCACATCATAGATAAATGCATGGTTTCTTAAGGAACGAAACTTAAGTGATCATTGGCATTGCTGGGCTCTGACTGGTGTGTTGGATGTGGAGAATGGAGGGAGAGAATCACAGAATCATAGAATGGTTAGGGTTGGAAGGGATCTTAAAGATCACCTAGTTCCAACCCCCCTGCCATGGGCAGGATCATCCTCGACTAGACCAGGTTGCTCAAAGCCTCATCCAGCCTGGCCTTGAAGAGAGCCAGGGATGGGGCACCCACAACTTCCCTGGGCAATCTGTTCCAGTGCTTCACTACCCTCTCCATGAAGAATTTCTTCCTGATATCTAATCTAAATCTCCCTGCTTTCAGTTTAAACCCATTACCCCTTGTCCTGTTGCTACAGGCCCTTGTAAAAAGCTCTCCCCCCCCAGCTTCCTTGTAGGCCCCCTTCAGGTACTGGAAGGCTGTGATAAGGTCTCCCTGAAGCCTTCTCTTCTCCAGGCTGAACAAGCCCAATTCTCTCACCCTTTCTTCAGAGGAGAGATGCTCCAGCCCTCTGATCATCTTTGTGGCCCTCCTCTGGACTCGTTCCAACTGGTCGATGTCCAGGTAGATGACATCAGTTGGCTGTCCTCTATCCACCAAGGCTGTGACCCCATCATAGAAGGCCACCAAATTTGTCAGGCATGATCTGCCCTTGGTGAAGCCATGTTGGCTGTCGCCAATCACCTCCTCATACTCCATGTGCCTTAGCATGATTTCCAGGAGGATCTGCTCCATGATCTTGCCAGGCACAGAGGTGAGACTGACTGGCCTGTAGTTTCCTGGGTCCTATTTTTTTCCCTTTTAAAGATGGGGGTTATGTTTCACCGTTTCCAGTCAGTGGGAACTTCACCAGTCTGCCATGACTAGAGAGAATGAGAGAACATGTTGTACTCATGGCAGAGAACTAGCCAGACTCACTTCAGGTGAATTTGTGGTCCAGACAGCTGAAGGCGATTTGGAAATGTGGGGGGTTGATTTTCAAAGAAGCTTTCTCACAAGCGGCAGGGCTGGTTCCAAGAACAGTGCTGTGATGGCAGGGCGTGGAGAAGACAATGCCATTCCCCACACTCATCTCATTGTTGTTTTGGTTATGCAACATTCCCCTCTGCCCACAATGCTTGGGTCACTGTACCATAACCCGTGAACTGTTTTTCCCCTTGGCCGCATTTTATTGCTGTTATCCCTCAAGACAGTCAATATCTAATTGAATGTGGGTTTTGTTGTATGCTCAATGAATTCCATGTGTTCGTCTCTTAGAAGCAATTTGACAACAATGAAGACAAGAAAAATTGCAAAAAATAATGAGGACTCCTTTTTAGGGAAAAGTAATTGAAATGATACAAGACCAAATCCTGAGTGATGCTGAGTTGTACAGTGCCTGACTTGGCTTGAACAGAAGGTGCCAGAGGGTCAGGCAGGGTTTGTTTCAGAAACATATGAAAATACCTAGGAAAAGCTGCATCTATTGTCTAGTGCGGTGTTGATTTACTAAAATACAGATACAGCTTTAACCTCTCTGTCTCTTACTTACTTGAGAAGACCAGAAAGGTGTGAGTGAAAGAATTTTATTTACCTCACATAAATTAATATATATAACAATAAAACCCCAAAACACATCAGATGATACCCTGATGAAGAATGGAAATTCAGTAACTCACAAAACTGCCTGAGCCGACTGAGAAACAGATGTGGTGTTTATACAAGGCACGTTTCACAAAACACCAGTTTTCCATAATCTGGGATGTTTTATTGAGTGGTTACAGGTCTTGTTTGATCACTGACCAACTTGTAATACTGCAGGATAAACACCACCCCACACACAGGACAAACAAACAGAGAAGGCAGGGGATGCAATAATCTGAGAGCTGGTTGGGGGCAAAATGTATTTTGCTCTGAAGAAGAAGCAGTTTCTTGTGTGAGAAACTACCAAATTTACTGTTTCTCTCAATTTCTTAATTAATCATGACCAAACACAAGCATTTCATGCCTTTCTTCTCTCTCCATCCTTTTCCAGTAACGGACGTTTTTCCTAACAGCATCTGGCTCATTAAGCACTCAACAGCCTATTACACTATGTTAACCCAGTGCTATTTGACCGTGGACCTTGTGTAGATTTCCAGTTTATCATATTTTTCTCCCGTATCCCCTCTGCTTGGTACCTGTGCTCTGCGCAGTAGCTGTGGGGATAACCCATTCATTCACACTGTGTGGAAAGGCTGACTATAAAATTCTTTCTTTCCCCCCTCCTCTTCTTGAAACTTAATGCCTCCTCTTGCTCTTTGATTCTGGCTGCATTCTTATGGGATTAAGGGTTTTCTGTTTCCTAGAAGGAATAAAATATGGCTATCTGAGCCAGAGGAGTAGGAAATCTCTCCGTAAACTCCTTAATGGGGGGTTTTATGGGATATATTTTCACCTCATTTAGCTTTTATTTCAGTATGGCTCTTTCATCAGTTTGAGCATCTGAAGGAAATGACAACTTTATGGGCAGGCAAGGAGGAATCGTTGGATTAAAAGAAGATATGAAAACAGAACTCAAAGAATGGAAAGGCTTGAAAAGAATAAAGGCCTAATAGGTAGCTCACTGAAGTCAAAATAAATGTGCTTTTTGGGTGGAGAGGTTCCTGAGAGACACTACATTGTGACCAAGAGGCTGTATGTGATGGTCCGTAAAAGTGAGCACATTAGCTTTCTTCACAGGTTTTAAAACCAGTAAAGGGGCTTTGATCTCCTGTACTGCTTCTTCTCAGCAAGGGCCCTAGTCATTCCCATATCAAGAGGAACACTTACTTCAGCCAGATCATGTCATTATGGAAGATACCTGGCCTTTTAGATTTCACGAGATTTACGAATCAACCACTTTCCTTGGTGAGTTGTTTCAGTGAACTCATTATTAAAAATGTATATTTTATCTCACCTGAGTCTGATTTCAAATTCTAGCTGGTCAGACACTGCATGCGCTTTGTCTGCTAAACTGGGCAACTTCTTGTTGTCAGAAATATTTTCCATTCCCCAAATGGACTGTGATTTCATTGCCTCTCAACTTTTTATTAAAGAAGTTAAAGAGACTGAGCTTCTTAAGTAAGCCTTTTGTTTTAAGGCAGATTTTCCAGACATAAAATCATTGCTGTAGCCTTTTTCTGATCCCTTTCCAGTGTTTCAGCTACCTTCATGGACTGTGCATGTTATTTGACTAATGGACTCACCAGCACTGTATGCAGAGGTAATAATAACATTTCACTTTGGCACTACATGTTCTTTGTATAACCAAGCATTGTATCTTCTGTTTTACAGGATTGTATATGGGGGTTTGGGGAGTGCCTATTTCTGAATATGGTCTAAGAGTGACTTTGTCTGAGAAGTAGGAATACTGCTTTTCACTGCAGAATGACGTTCAACATAACATAGTTTACCAAGCTATGAGCACAATTGACCCGTTCCCATTATTGTTTACTGTTCTCCAAATGTTTGTGTCCTCTGAAAACTTCACCATCCTGGCTAAAGATGTTGAATAACATTGGACAAAAGGAGATCTCTGTAGGACCCACAGAAAATACCCCTCCTTTGATGATGATTCCCTATTAACAATTGCTTTTTAGGAGTATAACTCTGGAAGAGACCTCCTGGGCCACTGAGTCTAATCCCCAGCTATTTCAAGTAACCACATCATACAGTCACTATTAGAAATCTAGTTCAATTTTAATCCATTTAATATGTTCTGCACTGGTTTTTATGTAGTGCTGCTTTTGTAATCTGAATGCCATGTGATAGTAAGTCATTAAGTCATTATTTTATTTCTAGTAATGACAAAAACCAGCTGAACTGATTTTTATATACTGCAACTTCAGTGTAGAAACAATGAACCAAAAAAGAGTCTGAGGTTTCTCTTCTTTTACTTGTTTAAAATGAATTTTTTAAAAAATTAAAATAACAAATAGGATGACACCATAATGCACTGAGGCACGCTGCTGAAAAAATAAAACATGGGATGTTTTTAGTAAGATGGTTCAAAGTTCCAAATGGATTTTTTCCTAAGGATGAATTCACAAGGATGGGAAGATAAAACCTAGATGACAGAAATAATTGCCTTTCCCGATATTTTCTTCCTCCCATCTACCGGAGGTTGCTCCTTTCCTCTGAAGCTGAATTGCATGTGAAGTAACTCTTGGATCACAGCCATTTGCATCTTGCTCTGTTAAAATCACCCAGGTTGTGGATGATGGTTTGGGAACTGCATCACATAGAGTTTGACTGTACTGACTGCAGTGCAGCAGTCTCTAGAAAAGAGGCAGAATGGGCAGTAAAAGGAGGCACCTCCTCTAACTGTCCATGTTTAACCTTCCAGTTGCCATGAATCAACAGCCCTAGGTCCAGGCTTTTGTTGGACTCATGATGTGGTAAAGGCCAGGCAGTCTCTGAAGTGGTGTCACAATCTGCAGGGATGAGTGTCACATGTCTGATGTCACCTTTTGTTCAGTGACAGCTGATGGCATGCAGCACCTTACGGTACTGATGTGCTTCCTTATGGTGTGCGGGTCTGTATCCCACTCTACTACATACCCATCAGTGGTCAAACAAGATACCTTTGTGTGTTTTGGGAGGAATGAATACAGTACTCAAGCCAGATGTCTATCTGTTTTGAGGATTTTGCTATATAACTTCCTTTCCAATTGGTAACCAGGAAGGAGATTGACCTTATTTGTACATACATACTTCAATATCTGTCAAAGAGGATTTAGGTCACATGTATATCCTTCTAAAATGTTGGAGACTGAGCAGTTCTGGGTCATCCTTCAGCAGTGGGGATGGGAGAAAAATGGGAAAAATATTTTGAATTTTTTCAACACAGCAATGGTGTCAAATTTACCCCAATTTCCAAACGGACCACAACACTTACGCTAAGGTTTACATGATTTCCCACCACATCTGAAGCAGTGAAGTTGTGGCCTATTTCTATTTTCTGACCATATTGCTATGAGCCACTTATTGCTTTTTGATGCTTTGGTCTGTATTACCCTGTGAGATTATGAATTTTGTTCTGGACAAAATCTGTAGGCAGAAGGCCTTTGGCAATGTGCCAGCGCATTGAATCTGAATTGAAACCAGTCTTTGTGCGAAGCCAGCTGAACAACCCTTCTTGGATCTCAGGCATATACTCAATTTCTAAAAACTAGCCCAAAGATTTCTCTGTCTTACTGTTATATCACACATGCTTAAACGAGATGCTTTCATGTCAGTGGCATGGGTCCAAACAAAGAGAAAGGGTTTGTAAGCTACAAAAGGATTGTTATTTGCTCCTGCCCAGTAGCCGCAGATAGATCAATCTTGCAACTTCTATAAATGTGTTTCATCAGGGACCTCTTCAGGTTGGGTGTCAGAGTGAAAAACACGTAGGAATGTGGTTGATCAACCTTTGCTCACTCAGGTTATCCCTGCACAGCTGAGTGCCAGCAGGATGAAGGCACTGGTGTGATGGTGTGACCAAAGACAATGGAGCATGATCATAACCTCAGAGCATTTTCCCTACTTTCTGATGGTACCAGTTGTTGCTTCCAGGAGACAGTGAGTTTATCACAACCATCCCCACTCACCTGTAGTGAGTGTCTTAAGGCAGAATTCACAGAGGCTACTTAGGCAGAATTTGGGACCTGAAGGATCTTTGTGATCTAAAAAGACCGTGCCCAAGTGGTCAAAACCCAAATTGGATGGTTTTTATGTTTTTATATCCAGGTTTTACTTGAATTCTGCTGGATGACAGGACTCTCCATTTTGGCAGTGTCCCAAAATGCAAATGTCCCAGGAAAATAATTTCATTTTAAATAGTTCTCCTTGCTCTATCCAAGTGGTCATGTAGCCTTTCCTATTTACTGGTTAGGAAGCTGTCTAGCTCTGTCTCTTTTAAGCACTCTGATGTGGCCAAATGCCTAATTTCTAGGCATTGCAATATCCAAACTGAAGGCACTGTATTGTCGCTAGCTTCTCTTGTGACTTAGCTCCTATCAGCATTGGGAATGGTAGCCCATCCTCCCTTCCCGGGATGGTGTGAGGATAAATACATTAAAAGAGGTGAAGTGCTCAATTATTATGGTAATAAGACTCCTATAAATACCTAAGATATATGTGTATATTTGGATTTTAGCAGAACCTAAGATACAACTGTGGCTTAAAAAAATACCATAAACCCCCATATAAATTCCATCTGTGAATATTTGATCAGATGCTATGTGGGGTGGAAAAGTATGTTTCATTGCTATTGTGATTGCTTTCTTTCTTTAGCTTTTCATAAGTAATAAACGTGAAGAATGTCCCAGCGCTTTTATGCTCTCCCAGTCAGTAATATTTTCTCTGAACGCGTATGCGAATGTTTAATTCATTAAATGGTATCATGCAACTTTATGGTGAAATCATAAATCTGTGCTGTTACATTGCTTATTGGAAAATCTTCAACCCCAAGCAAAGCCCTAGCACTGTAGCTAGGTTCCCTTGATTACATATGTCTTTTATTGGCTGCTTCCCACTTTCTCTTAGGCTGCTTTCTCCCGCTGCTTCCAAATTCTCCATTCCATTTTACAGTAGTGAATCTCACTGGTTTGAGAAGAGGACTTGTTCTCACGTGCATATAGCTGGCAAAGAGGAAGATACAATAAGCCTTGTGTTTTACTTCATAGGGCTTTTGTGCTCACTACTGCTCACATTTTCAGGAGGAAGGTCAGCGGAGCAACACTGGAAAATTCACTATGGGCATGAGACACCTGTGACAGTACCTGAGGTTAAAAAAGTAAAGAAAGTGTTCTTTTTACTTTCTTGTTTTTTTTAAATTAGCCATTTCCAGCGTTAGCAAAACTGTGCAGGATGGTATGCCACATGCAGTATCATACATTGCTGTCCTTCTCAGCATCGTGCTTTGCTTTTCAGTTGCTCGTGGTCATGACTAATCCTATAGGGCCCTCAGGAAACAGCTCTGGAGATCTGGAGGTGGGTATCACTATTTGGAAGTGCTACTAGGAAAGCAGCTGGATGAGAAGAACACAGGCTGCTTAAATTTCTGCAGAAAAGTCCAGCACGCAGCCTGTACAGCTGATCTACCAGAGGGGTCCAAGTTTTGGCTATGTTTATAGACCAAATACCTGTCCAGATTGATGATAAACAACCTTCTTTTTCTAGACTGTTGTGGCCTATAGCTTTTGCCAGAATCCAAATGAAATTGAGCCAAAACCAGCATGCCTGTGAACGGCACCCTAAGGAACAGATGAAGATGCTCCCTGCTTGTTGCTATTTGCAGCTGGCTTATCTGAGAGACCGTCAGCACGAGCAGCTGTGAGACAGACAGGGCAAGTCGCCCAATGCTCGTCTGTCCGAGACTCTCTTAAAAACTACCTTTGAATCCTCCTTCCTGAGCTGCGCTGTGCTTTCTGTGGTCACAGCTAAGGTTGTGGGACAGTAATTGTTACCGAAGTCTTGCTGGTGGATCTTTGCCGAGTTCTTAGTGGTCAGGCGTCTGCATCACAGAAACTGCCCAGGCGATTGAAGATAGTTGGCAGCTCCTTGGCAGTGTCAGCATAAACACTCAAATGAAGAAATTGATCCTTAAATCCAAAGCTGGCTCAGGGACACAGAAGCTATAAGAAAATTGCCCTTCTCTTGCTACATCTACTGCTCATCCTGTGGCTGCTACTGCCTTGGATCTCATCTGTCCCCATGCTTTGATTTCCAGAGCAGTCAGCAGTAAGGATTCAATCCAATAGATATGTTGTCACCATTATGGCATCATTGGGCATATTGGTACAACTCATGTCTGTGCCTAAAAGTGGCTTTTCTAAGTAAGTGCCTAGGTGCTACCAAGAGCCGTAGGATACAATAGTGATTAGGTACCTAAATGCATAGAAAAATGAACCAAACTGTTTTTTCAACCTACATGTAAGCTCACGCATAATTTTATTAAATCCAGTGAGCTGGTTTTTTTTAAGATGGACATGCACTTTAGTGCTCTGCTCCTTTTTTCCTTTTTAAACTCTCCTGTATTTTAAAAGAATCATTATATTTGCATCAAGGAGTGTCCTCTGTCCAGAGGGTGGGACTTCAGTATGTTTTCAGGAAAGTGAACCAGGCAATTATCTTGCAGGACTAGTGCAGATGCCAGGACGAGGAGGTGTGGTAAAGGGGAATGTGTGATTGATTCCTTTTCTATTCCAGAGCTGGATGAAATGCCTGACACAGCTGTTAGCTTACACTGCTTACAAGAACGAGGAATCAATCTCACCAGATGTTGTTCATTTCCTCTGTTGCTGTGTGGCCAGCTCTGTAGTACAGAGGATGCGGGGGGCGGAGGGGAGGGAGGGAAAAGAAAGGGGAGAAAATCTCAGTCTAAATTACACAAGAAAGGCACAGTGTGGGAATTTAACGTAAGCAAGGAACACAAGAACGAGCCATGACTGGGAAAGTGGAAGCTGGAAAGACAGAGCCCACTCATTCGCGAGTCTGATTCATTCGCCGGGGAGCAGAGCAGACTCCCGTCCCTCATGGGCTGGTACATGATCATCTTATGAGTTCTCCTGAAACCTAATGTTTTCCATTAAAAGGATGCAGGAGGTACACGGGGAGGGTTTAGTAGCAAACAAGCAAATGATTCAAGGCCACATCTGCCAGCTGCATTGTGCACTGTGTTGGATGGGTCTGTGGAGCATTTACTCACATGTGTAGAGCCTTTGAGCAACATTCAGACAAGGGATCACAGTGACAGTGTGATGTGCTGCCACCAAAGACTGCTGGGTGCTTGCAGTCCTGAGTATGTCAGCACCATTTCAAACTACCTTCTTTCCCAAGGCTGGAAGAAGCTCATGTGCTGGGATATGCATCTGGGGAGGCCAGTCATGACGTGGGAGACACCTGGTGCTGGGAATTGACTGAGATGTTACACCATCTCTTCAAGCAGGTGTTTCTGTAGATCCCTTAAAGGTTTCTTTGCCTGTGTAACTGGTTGACAGGGAAACAAGTAAAGAGGCAAAGGAAGGGACCGGAAGATGAGGAGGGCCCTTTAAGCTAGAAGTAAATACGTCAGAAAGAGAGAGATGAAAGGAGAATGGTTTGCAGATGAGCTGTAGAGGTGCCACAGGCCAGAAGAGGGCATGGTGGTATTTGCTTCCCGTGAAGAAAAGCTGTTTTAATAAACCAGTTGAACCCTGACTTAATGATTATTATTTGCTCTAGAATATGCACTTCAAAGTGAATTGGTTTCTGTTGTATATTTTTTAACACCTTATTTGCACATTCTCTGTTTCTTTGCAGTATGGACCAGGTAGGTTCTTGTCTGTGTGGCTCTACCAGCTTTGTCAGGTATGAGAAGGGAAGAACTCATAGAGCTGCAGCCATGGGAGATTAGACCAAGCCACTGTTCACAAACAAGCTCTGGCTTGATCTGTGTGAGGAAGGGCTAGTGTCATGTTTTGTAACCTCTCTATCTAAAATACCTTAAAATAAAACCATCTGTCATATAGCATTTAATGCCTTATTGGTAAAAAAACCAAGGACCTGAAAAACAAAAACAAGATTCCAAAGCAGATAAAAACCACAAAGTTGTTTTGTTTTGCCTGAAGTGTTTGGCCTACAGTAGGGTAAAAACTCTGTGGGAGAAAATAACAAACAAGCTGTCACTGCTGCAGTCACTCTGGAGAGACCCAGTCACAGGATGGTGATGGACTGACATGTTCCTCTCTTGAGATACAACCACCACCACTGAGGAAGGGACAGCCAGACTCTTGCTGTTGGCCTTAGGACAGATATATACTCATTGAGGTGGGAGTAGGGATGGAAACAAGATCATAAATCTCCCAATAACACTCTTGGGTTGCATGATGTGTGACCACATCTGGCCTGCAGTTATGGAGCAAGATGGACCTACTCTAAGATGTCTTCTCATGAAGTAGTTACTTCTGCCAAGGGTGGGAGACTGGGTTATATGGGGCACTCATTTCGCCTTTGTGCCAGTTTCTGTGGGTTTGGTTAATAAAAGGAGTATAAATTAACCAGGGAACCATTGGGTTGAAAATAATGCAAAGATTCTGTTCTCCAGTTGCAAGGATGCTAAATTCTGAGTCAATCTGTTGACATCAGTGCTGATAATCTAGATGTACACCAGTGCAAAATGTTGTCATTCAGATGGATTCACCCTTAAGGGTGAATAAAATGCTCTCACAGGGCATGCTAGAGGCTCTGATGAAAAGATTTATTTTACCGTTGCTAGGAATTCAGATGAGACAGCCTGATACTCTGTAGGTTCATTGATCAGATCCTCGCTATTGCTCAAGGCAACCTGGGAGTTATTCCTTGAAGTGCCATCAAACAATTTCCTGTTTTGTTCCAATTATACCCAACCGAATCCTACTTTGCCACATTGTTTGAACAGACTGCTCTGAATAATATCACCTAGCATAGGAATTACTTGCTCTAGTTTGCAAACTTTTTAAAGCAATCTAAGAGATGTGCCAAGGGGACCTGATCTTTCAGTGCCAAAACTAGCCACTTCTGGTAAGTCCTTCGCTCTGTGCAAACCTCCCTTTAGCACTGCTGAAAGGCAGACAGACAATGCGTGTGCAGTTTGAAGTTACGGTTAAAATTACATGGAAAGAAAATGACAGGAGCAGCTGTCATATTTTTAACAAAATTTGGTCACTGCGGATATGAAACCTGAGAACTTGCATAAGAGACCCGCTCCGCTGAGCGTTGGTTTAGTCCACAGAGCAGCTGCACAAAGGGGGGCATTTCTCTGCTTTTCTGGAGCTCCTTGCCTGGGGAATTGTGGCTGCAGGTTCCCGAGGGCCCCCTGGTGTTTTGCGCAATCTATCTTTAGAGAACTGTAAGTTAATTTCTGAGAAGGGCACTGGCTTTGAGCAGGGACTACCTCTAAACTGACAAACCACTTCCTGCAATCGTTAACTGAATTAAGAGCTCGCTGTCCCCTTCACTCCCCTGTAAAGACCCCCCTCCCACCCCTTCACCACCACCCCCTCTTGGCTTGGCATCAAGAAGTATTGGTAAAGACATGAGGGCACGGAAGGTTGAAGTGATACTAGTTCATAGGCTTCCTCCCTGCCTGCGTCTTCTACAAAAAGCTCTGATATCAGTCCTGTTGGGTTTCTGCAGGAGCCATGACATTTCCAGAGTGTTTTCCAGTCCTGGGAAAGAAGGCGCCTCATAGGTCTATGCATTTGATTCTTCCCTTTGTATTTCTACCAGCACGGCTCTCCTCTGAAACTGATGCAAAAGGATGTTGTAATTTTTGGCTAAATTCTGGGAAGTAATAGAGCACCTACAACTCCTGAGATGTTATTCCCTGCTAAAAATATCCCAGATCTGGTTGGTGTCAGCTTCGATTGTAAGATATGGCAAAACCTTGCAATCATCAGTGTTGACTTCACTGGTATATGCTTGTAGCCATTGAGAATAAGAACTGCAAAACTACTCTGAATTCTTCCTGTCTGGTTTTATGATGGTGATGGTGGATCTTTTTTGTTTGTTTTGTTCCTAGATTTGTGGTCTTCTGACATCTATTTTACTCAGTCTTTGCACACATGTGTCTCCAGAAACCTCTTTCTACTGGGTTTTACAAGTGCTTACTTAGTGCACATTGCTCTCTCTCTAGGTTCTTGGTCCTCCCTCTCTGAAGGTGTCCAGACAGGCTTATTCACTGTGGGATTTACAAATGCAGACTGATATTTTGCAAACCTGTGACAGAAATTGAAATTTTAGTTAGATAACATTTATCAAGAACTTTTCAACCGGGGGCGAGGCAATTTATTTGAAGAATGCTTTTCTTGCATTTTTAAGATTCCAGAATCATTGCAGGAATCAATTAGTTCCATACACATGAAACACATGGGTAGTTGAAGACTATAACCACACCTTAACACATATCCTTCTATTTCATTTTTATTAGATAAGGTCCATTAAAACATGACTGTTACTTCACAACTTAAATGGCCATGCAAGGTATTCTTCCTGCAGACATGTCTATTTCAAAAGAAGAATATAAAGGCTTTGGCTGTTTACACATACAAGAAAAGTTGGTCTTGCAAACAAATATTTTCTCTCAAAACAACTGTTATGCTTCTGCTTTGCCACAGACATGATGCCAACAAGAATTAAGGAAGAGCTAAATGGGGAACATATGCTATATGATAGTATCCAAAAACTGGGAAATCCATGAAGGAGTGCATAGTGTGAGTAGAAGTTGCCAAAATCAAGAATATATGCAAATCTAGAAGAAGCTATTTGAATTTCCCATTAAACTTTGAAGGCTACTCATAGGTGTTTGCTTTTTATACGGGGGACATTGACAGTGCTGAAGTGCTGTATGCAGAAGACCTTCCAAAAGTTGCTAACTTCTGTCCCAAAAAGCTGCCAGAAAAAGAACTGGAACCCTCTACTGCAACTGTCTGTGCAGGATGAGCAAGAACAAATGACCAGGGACAGATTGTTATCTCTTCAGCTGGAATGGGGAGCCACGATAGTGCATTTTAACACTTACAGAAGATGGACTGAAGAAGTGTATAATCACTACAGTATCAGCTGTTTTGATTCCGTAGTTCCTGAGCGTGCAGGGCACCTGAAGGCAACATGAGCCTTTTAATTAGCTGAGAAGACAGAAACACTGAAGAATTTTTTAGCAGAACAGTGTTTTTCATTGGGAAGTGACATTTCTTTAAAATAAAAACTTTCCCTGGGAACACACCAGTTGGAACGAAACTCCTCATTGTCATTGTTGACAAAGCTGCAAACTCCAGAGGTTTATAAAAACTGAAACTGCATAGGAAATACATACAGGCACGTAACTTGAATGCAGTCTACAATATATACACCCCAGGAGGCTGGAGTGTATAGAGGCAGGCGTTTGCTCCCACAAAAGCACTTGGAGTGTTTCCATCTTTCCTAATGGAAGCAAGACCCGGCCCTGAGTATGGAAACGCAAAGAGGCAGATAGTGTGAGCCCAAGGGAGTTGCTCATTTGTTTGGCCCTTGCTGCATGCCAGTTGGATACTCACTTTGCCTATAATATTCCTTGTTCAGTAGGAAGCCATCGGTGCCAAGGGTGCCATTTCTTTCACCCATGTAAATTGGAGTTCAATCCATAAATGCACTGGAACCTTCACTGGCCCCTCGGTAAAACTGGGGGTGAAAGTCATATCCATTTCCATTGCTGTAAGCTGGATGTACAAAGCTTTTTGAGATAAGTAGATAAAATATGCTACAAACACATGCAGCATTGTGTCACTACATAGCTCACACGGTCCTGATTGTGGCTGGTTATACAGCTGTTTCATCAGTTAGTGTCTTTCTCCCACCTAAACTCACATGGGATTAAACGTCTGTGGCTCACAGCCAGTCATGCACCCTGGAGTATTTGAACCTACTCTCCTCACGTCTCGGGAGAACATCCTGCCAAGCATGCCTGGAGTGCATTTGCAGCAAGACCAGGCATGAGTTGCATTTTGAAACATCACTAGGAGTGGAAGGTTCACAGGTCCCTGAGAAGAGCAGGAAACGTGAGAGAGACTGTGCAGCCCAGCAGCAGTGGTTCTGAGTGGGGAGCCCTGGGCTGGGCTGTGGGGAGCCCTGGGCTGGGCTGTGGGGAGCCCCTGGTCCACCAGCGGTGTCGGGGCTTAAGCGGTAGCTGCCTGGTGTCCCAGATGGAAAGGAGCATGGACAGCAACACTGAGTCCCATAACATATCTCTGTAAGGACTTTCTGAACCCTTAATTTCCAAATTACACGTTTATCATCCCTTTTTGCACTTTGAATTCTAACTTGCAAATACTCTGTTTGATAATGGTGGTTTTCTAATGGTATAATTTTCAACTAAGCACTTAGTCATCTAATGAAAAGATTAGTGTATTAAACTGCCCTTACAGTCTCTGAGCTAGGACTACAACCTCTATCTCAAGAGGCACGCTAAGGTTAGGCTAAATGCAGGTATGGTGGTTCCCAGATTTGTGTACTAATGTATTTCTCACCCACTGACTGCTGGAGCCTGACACTTTGAACCTGGCATGGTGTAAAGGCCTTTGACTCCAATTCCTCAACAAAAAATTGCATGCAGAAGGCCTACTAAGACATTCAGGCTGCAAGGGAAAGCTCAGCTGCCCATGATGGGCTTCTCTGGACCTCTGCAGCAAGCAGCAGTGACTTTTGAGGAAGGTCCATAGACCTAATTTACCATTTTCAGTAAGTCAGACATAATTTCCAGTCATCTTGGCCAGAGTTTATATCCCCACCTTGCTTGTGCAGTCTGTCATCCTTGGTGCTCTGCTTTTTTGGCTACTCCTCCATTCTCTTCCTCCCCCCTTCTCTCTGCCCTCATTTTTTTCTCTTTAGAAAGTTCAGCTTCACAGAGTAAAGCAATAGAAATCAGGGCCTGAAGGGATTTCGTGGGAGCTGTCTAGCCCATCCCCCTTGCCCATGGGAATTGAGCTATACCTAAATTTGTATATGAGGAAGAGGAGGAAGGGGCAGAGAGGCTGTCAGGCTGCAAGCTGCTTTTGGCTTGGCTCTGATTAGCAGCGAGCACAGGTGCTAAGCACCTCTTCACTGTCAGATTTTCCATTCAGTGTGTGTCCTTAATACAGGCAGAAACTATTTTTGGTTACAACACAATCAGCTATCTTGATCAAGGAGTTTCCTACAGTGCCCATCTGTATATCAGCCAAGTACTTCCCAGACAGATTTGGTCTTCATGGCATGAAAGAGAAAGCATTTCTCTGACAAATTATTTAAAAATAGTATGGGTAGATTTATTAACACCTTATAAAAACCTAGGCAGCTGCAGCTAAGTATAAAATCAGAGAGCAAAATGATAGGGTAAAAGCTGGTTAATGTTTTACAAGAAGTTTTCTAGACATAAAAGATCACTTCTTTCAAAACTGATTTTTTAGAGAAATGATGCCTTTGTAAAGTTCTGTTTGCAATTCACTTATACATCCCAAATACACAGCCCACATAATAAACATCTTAAACTTGAGAGTTTAATTTCAGTTTACTTGATGCCAGTCAGTGATTATGGATACTGAATTTCAGCAAGTAACATCTAAGCTGAGTTTACATTGTCTGCTGAAAGGTTTTCACCATTTAAATCAATTTAGAAATCTGTTAAGTAAATCTGACGCAAGTTTAGTTATAGCAAATGTCTTACTAATAAATTTCTTGGGACTGGGTTGTATCTTTTCTGCATGCATGGATGAAACTCAAGTGCTCTCAAGGCCTCAGTGAATAAATAATAAATGATGCAAAATAGCTTTTTTATACATAATAATATCATAACTTTAAAATGTGTTTTCCCAGGACTAAAAATGAGTGTGGTGTGTCCCTCTGGGAAGTTATTAAATACAAAGGAAAAAAGAGCTATTTCTAGTGCTGGAAGATGGTCAATACATCTCTCACCATACCCGGGTTCCTGGCAGTCAGTTACACTCATCTCTTATGCCCTTTCAAAGGGGCTCTAAGTTCTTGCCAACTCAGTATGTTACACCCACCTTATCACAGGTGAAAACAAATTGCAAAGCAATGAAGATTTAGATCTGTGGTATATAAATGCACAGAAAGGCTGCTGCTTTAGCTTATCACATACGTTTATTTATCTTCACTCCATCATAGCCTCCTGTTTAATACTCTAAACCCTCTCAGCTGATATTTGATCCTATGTATCAGAGGTCTGTTTCTTCCTTGTTGTGTGTCTATAAAGCTTTCTTGCGCAGATTAATCTCCACTCAGACTAGAAGTGTTTCTCTGCTCACTGATGTTTAGTGATCCCTTGTGACTGTGTGGCTTGTCCTTTGTCTCCTTTACCTGATGTGGCCAACTGGGGTATAGTCAGTGTTACAGGTGAACAAAGTTTCTTCATCCACTTTCAATCGTGTATAAGTAAATATAAAATATCCCTTAAAATGACTTTATTATAACACCAGATAACCACTTAAAATGCCAAATTTTTCCTCTCTATGGTAAGTTGGAATGGAAGATAGACTTAACCCTTTCTGCTGGTTTTGGTTGGGTTAGAATCAATTTTCCTCCCAGTAGATAGAATGAGGCTGTGTTTTAAATTTGTGCTGAGAAGAATATTGATAACATACTAATGGTTTTAGTTGTTGCCAAGCAATGTTTATACCAAGTCAAGGACTTGCTCTGTTTCTCATAGTGCACCTGTGTTCCCAGATTCTCTACAAGTTTGCAGGGGACACAGCCAGAACAGCTGACACAAAATGACCAAAGAGATATTTCATCCCATAAAATGTTATGCGTGGTGTATAAGTTGGGTGCAGTAGGCCAGGGGTCTAGCTCTCAGAGGTCTGGCTCAGGGGGTTCTTGAGTCACTCGGGCTCTGATTTTTGTTGCTCAGGGAGAGGCTGGGTGTTGGTCAGCAGGTGGTGAGCAGTTGTAAAATTTGGGTTTTTTTTCATTAGTGTGATTACATATTTTTATTAGTAATATTAGTTGTATTTTTATTACATATTATTAGTAGTAATATTAGCATTATTAGTATTATTACTATCATTATTTTATTTTCAATTATTAAATTGTTCTTATCTCAACCCATGAGGTTTCTTGCCCTTTCCTCCGATTTTCCCTTCATGGGGGAGGGAAGAAGTGAGCGAGCAGCTGAATGGTGTTTAGTTGCTGACTGGGGTTAAACTACGTCGCCCTTGATTTTCCTTCCTGGCAGGAGCTGGAGAGGCTGAGCACATTATACCTGTTCCTCTCTTTTCCCTTCCAT